>CM055959.1:61168917-63761930 GCA_029490685.1 Schizonepeta tenuifolia
GATGTTCTATCTGAGTGAAGCCTTGTTGCCGTCTTTAGCTGGAGTCCTGTAAAGATAAAATCGTAACAATGCTCAAACAGCGAGCCTAACTACTGACATTAGGAACTGGCAACATCTACTCGGTTGGGGTCAGTTGGTTTTGGAATTAATCAAAACTTTTACTTAAATTTCCCAACATTCCCCCTTTTTGATGATGCCAAAACCCCTTATACGAATTCTAAAACCCTTACAAATCACAACTGATCTAGATCTAACTCACTTATCTAAAATCTTAGCTGAAATTCTAGACTATCTATAAGATTGAAACAGCAAAGGGTTAGCACAGTTATAACATGGTATTGAACTAACTTTTTGATTCAGAGCTTGGACAATGAGAGATTGTTCATCAAGGTGAATCTTATAACTGGATAGTTTTCATTACAACTGATTGTTACAAGGATAAGTACAAAAATCAAAAGTTACAACAGTTGCTTCAAAAACTATCTGAGCTAAAATTCTAGCCCATACTTACTAAAAATCCTAACAAAAATTTCCCTCTTGGCAGGTGACTCCTTGGAAATGTCCACTCCATGCTCCTTGCAAACCTGCCTCGCCTCAGCTGCAATCTTCATGCGGTTCGGGTTGCGAGATTCTGGGAGAAGAGGAGGCCGATAAGTAACCCTCTTAGGAACTGGAACTGTGTTCAAGTCCAGCTTGGCTTCAATCATAGCCCGCTTGAACTGGCTGAACATGCCCGGATCCCCTGAGTGCAACTCAGTCAGCGCTTCCTTGAACGCTTTCCTCGGGTCGTCAGTTGCGTAAACCTTCCTATAGTAGAAGTCATTCACGAACTCCTGCTTGAACAGCTCCCACTCTTCATTCCACTCGGTCGGCATCCACTTGTCAACATGCCTAAACCGACTCTCGACCTTGGACTTTGCTGGCAACCTTTATTGCTTCAACCGAGCTTCTGCCTTTGATTGATGTTTGTTGATTCGGCGTCGGCTGCAGGAGGCAACGTTGCGGTCCAAATTCTGGGACATTTTCTTCAGCTCTTCCTCGAACTGGTTCACCCTCTTTGCCTGGCTGGCGGCGAACTTCCTTATCCAGCTCGGGTTCATATAATCCTTCTCCTCTACATCCATAGCCTTAGCAGTTGTGATGTACTCTTCGGTTGTGATACCGTCGAGTTCTGAATCTAGCTCGGCTGCGATCTCGGCTATGGAGTTGTAGGAAACTCCAAACTTCTCTGCCAGCTCCAAGTCTTTTGACATTTCAGCTCCACCGACTTCGATTGACATGGGAGCGGCCTTCTTTGTCTTCTTCCTCAGCTGAGATTTTGCTGCAGCTGGCACTTCTTCTTCGGCTTGGGTCTCTTCTTCGCCCTGCACCCTAACATCTGCCTCCTTCTCTTCCCCCTTTTTGGCATCAGCAACAAGGCTTGCTACTGAACCATCCAGAGAGGTGAGTTGATCCTCGGCTAGTTGAAGGCGGTTGAAGAGTTCATCGACAGAGCACTCAAGCTCCACCTTCTTCGTTAGATCCGAGTCCTGGCGCTCTTGTTCGACTTTCTTTAAAGCAGAGAGGTTCTCGAAGACCTCAGTTTGAAAAGCCACGAACTCAGCCCATCGCGACTCGAAGTGAGACTCCCATTCAGCATCTTGGGTTTGCTGGGACTTGGCAAGATTGGAGTCGGCCAAGGATTTGAAGACGTTCAGCTCCGACTTCAATCCCAACAGAGTGGACTTCAGCTCTGACATTTCTTGACTGGTGGAGGAGGAGAATTCTTCCAGCTTGGTCTTCATTGCAACATTCTCCTCCACCAGTTGCTGATTCTTCACTTCTTGCGCTTCCAACACCCTCAGCTGGTCATCTTTTTGTTGCTGGAGGTTGGCAAGCAGTTCAGTCCTCAACTGGTTGACCCTCTCAGCTACCAGCTCACATATTTCTTCAGTTGTGGGAGCATGCTGATCAGCTGGAGGGGCTTGTGCAATCAGAGCTAGAGGCTCATCTGTGACCATGGCTTGTCGGTTGGCCAGGTACTGTTGCAGCTTTTCTTCCTCTTCCTTCGCTGCTGCGGCGGCGACATCCACATCCTCAAAAAAGTCAGCTGACTTGACCAACATGCTGTCGAGAAAGTCGATGCACTCCTGTCCAGCTGCTTCCCTGATGTCTGTCCCTTCAGCTCGGCTCTAGTCCAGCTGACGAGTGAGCAGCGCAATCCGGTTGTTGTAAGCCACTTCAAGGTTGGAGTAGTTAAAGTAGGCTCGGATGCGGGACTCATCTGACTTCAGCCTGTCCCAGCTCTGCACCTGATCGTATCTTCTTTGACGTACCAATGGCTGAAGATCAGGTGGAACTGGTACAAGAGCTCGGTTCCCAGAGTGGCGAAGACTGGCATGTTGCGAGCTTCAGGGAACATGCCTAGCAGCTTCTGGAAGCAGTAGGCCACCCTGCCCTCGTGCTCCAGAGCGACTGCCTGAAGGTCCTCTGCTTCATTTATTGGGGAGGGAGAAATATCATATGGCAGAGGTTCAAAAGGTTCATCGATGTTGGCCAAAGAGTCGGTCGCAACATCGGCATCGAGCTAGGAGCTCAGAATATTGGATTCGGTTGGGAGGGGGGTTTCAATTGTTTCCTCAACATTTTCCGAAGGAGCGGTCACAATGTTGGCATCGAGCAGGGTGCTCGGAACATTTGGTTGTGGAAGGGTTGAATGAGCAAGAGGCTCTGGGGGTGGTACGGCATGAACTCCAGCCGTGGGGGAGGTTGGGGCGTCGTCAAGGTCCTCAAATGAGGAAGAAGCGTCTGACGTCACATCCGTCTCCATTCGCTCAGCCTCATCAGTCCGGTTGCGCGAGGGGTGATCTCAAAAGTGGCAGCCTCAGCTGAGCGGCTCGACTCAGATGGCTCTTCAGCATGTGCCGACTCAACTGGTGCCTCTTCCTCAACAGGAGCTTGCTCCTCAGCTGGCATTCCCTCCTCAGATGGCGCAGACTCGACCGGTGCCTCTTCCTCAGCTGGAGCTTGCTCCTCAGCTGGCTCAACAGCTGGCTCTTCAACCACAACCTTCTTCTTGATTTTCACCATCAACTTTTTCTTGGAGGGCTCCTCAGCTGACTCCTTCTCCGACTCAGCTCGTCGGCGTGCAACTTTGGATTTAGCGGGGTGAGCAGCAGCTGATTTCCCCTCAGCTGTAGACTCAGCAGTCTTTCCAACCTCCTTCTTCTCTTTCGGAGTATACACACTCCTGAGTACCTCCCGTGCCTTCTTAGCTGTCGGGAACAACAGCAACTTCTTGAACGGCGTCTCTTCACAGTCCTTCCAGACCATGTTGCGATCCTTGGTCGCAAGCAGGATCAGGGCTGAGATCTTGCAGCCGAAGTTGAGCGTCCCTTTCACACTCAACAGCTTCTCTCCAGACTCAGTTGTTGTCTCGGAGATCTTTGACTTCTCTACCATCAACTGGTTCAGGAAGTATTGGAACCAGTTGATCTGGTGTTGGTGCTCCAAGGCATCCAACTGCTTCAACTTGGGTCGGCTGATATCGCCAAATGCACCACTATAACCGAACACCACCTTAGAAACTACATCGAATAGCAGGCGATGTTCTGGCTTCAGCTTCGTCCTCTGCATGTTGCTTCTCAACCTCTCCGGCTCGATCAGAGCATTCTGCAGAAACTCATCCGCCTGCTCGTCGGTTATGTTCTCCAGAAACTCCGTGCCAGTGTGGTTGATGGGGATGATGTGGTGGAGGGCATCGCAAACATTGATGGGGAAGGTGATGCGGCGAATGGTCCTAGCCGGAATGTCGCGTTGGCGGCAGGAGACCTCTGTAGTCACTCCTTCCCTGCTGTCAATGGATGCTTGCAGGTTGATGTAGAACTCCCCGACTTGTCACCTGAGCAAGTGGGAGGGGCAAAGCTTGGCCCATTCGAGGAGGCCATTCTCTCTGAGAGTATTGGCGAGGGGAGCCAACACCGGTGACTCCAAATCCTCGTCGGAGAGGATCTGTTCGAAATGGATCTTCGACACCAGCATGTCGAACGATTCTTCGTAAGAGGTAGGGACAAGGGAAGATCCGGAAGAAGCCATTTTCTTGCTTTTGGGGGCCATTTATGATCACTGCAAAGGTATTTATAGGAAGAAGTAAGGGAAATCTTTTGCAGAAAATAGTTAGACAAAAACTGGGAAGACGATGAACAGTTATTGCAGATAGATACGAATGAGGAAGGTAAGAGATCACTTCCTGATTTTCCGCTATATATAGGTTTTTGACTTGATTAAGATCGACGGCTGGGGTTAAATGGCGCGAATCCATCAACGGCTGAGATTACGCGACTGTTGACTATCTTTGACTTGACGTCACGAACCGAGTTCCAACCAGCGCGTGAGAAGGTGTACAGTTTTCATGTCAGCCCAGTCGCACTATAAAGTAGGCTATTGATGTTCAGCCGTACTTTACATTTAATGCGACATGATGGCTATTTTTAATGTAACTGACATGTTAAGGAATGTTTGAATTTATTTCAAACATTCTCATTTAAGATCATAACACCTTCAGCCATAAATGATACCTGCCAGCTGATGTCGAAATCAGCTGGGTTCCCATGTTGCGGCATACCATCAGCTGACTCGAGTTCGTCTATTCAGCTGACGTCTGATTCCTTCGGTTGGCAATCTGAATCTGATAAGGCATCAGCTGACTCAAGTTCGTCTGTTCAGCTGACATCTGATGTCTTCAGTTGGTGATCCGCATCTAAGATTCTCCCTTCATCTGAGCTTCTCCCTCATATGGATATCTATCTCTTCACCTCAGTTGACTCCTCATCTGATGGATCCAACAATCCAAGGAGGTCACATAGCATCTTGAACCGTGCTTCAGCTAGAGGTTTGGGGAAGATATCAGCTCTCTGAATCTCAGTTGGAATCTTCTCCATGGATACATCCTTCTTCTCAATATGATCTCGGATAAAATGATGATGGATGTCGATGTGCTTTGTCCGAGAGTGATGAACAGGATTCAAAGAGATAGCAATGGCACTTGAGCTATCGTAATGAATGGGAACCTATCCAGTTGAGACTTCATAATCTCTCAGCTGTTGCTTGAGCCATAACACTTACATGCAACAGCTTTCGGCAGCCATATATTCTGACTCGGTTGTAGAAGTGGCAACACATGCTTGTTTCTTGGAGAACCACAAAACTAGCTTGCTTCCCATGAACTGACAATGTCCAGATGTGGACTTCCTGTTCAACCGATTTCCTGCTAGATCTGCATCTGAGTATCCGGTCAGTTGGATGTTGTCGTCGGTTGGATACCACAACCCAACATTAACAGTTCCCTTCAGATACTTGATGATGTTCTTTGCTGCCAACATGTGTGCTTCCCTGGGTTGAACTTGGAACCGAGCACACACTCCAACTGCGTATGATATGTCTGGCTGACTGGCGGTTAGATAGAGCAAAGAACCGATGGTCCCCCTATACTTACTGGCATCCACGAGCTTTCCCTCAGTTCTAGGTTCAATCTTCCAGTTAGTATTCATCGGGATCCTTGTTGTCTTACTTGTTTGCAATCCGAACTTGGTGATGAGCTCCTTAGTATATTTGGACTGATTGATGAAAATCCCTTCTGGTGACTGCTTCACTTAAAGTCCAAGAAAATAGTTCATCTCGCCCATCATCGACATCTCGAACTTCTCCTTCATGAGATTTGAAAATTTTTCACACAGTTCCTCCGACTTAGAACCGAATATGATGTCGTCGACGTAGATTTGCACAACAAGTATATCTTCTCCAACTTTGATGGTGAACAGTGTTTTGTCAACTGACCCTCTTTTGAATTCCGAGTTCAGAAGAAAACCACAAAGAGTGTCATACCAAGCCCTGGGTGCTTGTTTCAGTCCTTAGATTGCTTTCTTCAACTTGTACACTCTTCCATCTCCAGTTTCAAAACCGGGAGGCTGTTCAACATAAACATCTTCCTTGATATCACCGTTGAGGAATGCACACTTCACATCCATCTGATAGACCTTGAACTTGTGAAATGCGGCATAGGCTAGAAAGATTTGGATGGCTTCCAGTCTTTCAACTGGCGCGAAAGAGTCCTCGAAATCGATTCCTTCTTGTTGGCAATATCCTTGAGCTACCAACCTTGCCTTATTCCTCACTATGAATCCAATGGCATCTCTCTTGTTTTTGAAAATCCACTTCAATCCAATAACCTTAACACCATTTGGTCTTTTTACCAACTCCCATACACAGTTGCGTAGAAACTCATTCAGTTCTTCTTGCATGGCTGTTGTCCAGTGAATACAGTTGAGAGCTTCCACAACGTTCTTCGGTTCTGGCACATCAGCTACAAAGCAAGAAATCATGGCAACATCTCCAGCTTGCTCGAACTCCTCTAGAACTGCCAACTCCTCAGCATATTGAGCGTAAGTGTTGGAATCTTCCTGGGTTGGATTTGGATTTGCAACTCGACTCCTTGTACGCACACCTTCAGTTGGATCTCCGATGATGTTGTCAGTGGAATGATCTTCATACCATCTTCGGTTGCGTCTTCCTTCTTCTTCCATCTGTGGCCGTTCCGTGATCTGAGCTATGGGAGATGCTGGACTCTTCTGAGCTGGTGATTTATCAGTTGTTGAGTCTGGATCCTCAACATTGATAACATTTCGAACTGGGCTCGGTTGGGCTTCAGATGCTAATGCAGTTGGAGGGGCATCAGCTGGAGTTCCCCCTTGAGATGAGCTGGGGTCCTCGCATTCATCTTCAGAGGAGAATGGATCCTCATCCTCAGTTGTCCAAACCAGTGGTTCAGCTAGATTCTTTTGCCTTAGAATCTGAGATCTTGTGAGGGCTAGTGGAACTTGTGGATCAGCCTGTTGTCCTTTAGCCTGTTCTCTGCACTCAAAAGTAGATTCATCAAAACTAGCATGAGATGTTATCTCCACAACACGAGAGCTATTGTTGAAAACTCTATAAGCTTTAATCCGAGCGGCATATCCGAAAAATATGCCTTTCGAAGCTTTGGCATCAAAAGTTTTCAACTGAGTCTTCCCATTGTTGTGAATATAACACTTAGAACCAAAAACGTGAAAATAAGAAATATCTGGCTTCCTGCGTCTCCATAGCTCGTATGGTGTCTTTCCCAACCGCTTGGTTAGAAGAGACCGGTTCTGAGTGTAGCATGCAGTGTTGATGGCCTCAGCCAAAATCTCTTTGGTAGAGCTGAGCTGGTTAACATGGATGTAGCTGTATCCTTCAGTGTTCGGTTCCTTCGCTCAGATTCTGTTGCGGAGTACGCGCAGCTGATGTTTGATGTGTAATTCCATGCTTCTCACAGTACTCGATGATGGTTTCATTTAGAAACTCAGTTCCACGATCTGATCGGATAGAAATTATCTTCATCTCTTGTTGGTTCGATATCCGATCCATCAACTTGGGTAGCTCATCTCGGGTTTCACTCTTGTGGCGCATGAAGATGGTCCACGTATATCTTGAGTAGTCATCAGTTACAATCAGGGTGTACTCGTTACCATTCATGCTCTTTGGTGTAACTGGCCCAAAGAGATCCATGTGGATCAGCTGTAACACTCGGTCGGTTGAGGGAGTTGTCTTTAACCGGAAGGAGGATCTAGCGAGCTTTTCCAACTGGCATGCACTGCAAATATGTGTTGTTGAAAACACTCGGTTTGGTATGCCTCTTGCATGTTCTTGTCTGGCAAGTCGGTTCATTGTCTTGAAGTTCAGATGGTTGAGCCTTTTGTGCCACAGCCAGCTCACGTCTGAACTGCTCTTTGATAATAGGCAGGTGTCAGGAAGACTGCTGTTCCAGTCAGCGTAGTAGACATTCCCGGTTGGCGATCGATTTCCCAACAATATCACCTGCTTTGATCCGACATTTTTAACCCTGCAACCATGTGCATCAAACTTGACAGAGAAACCATTATCACAGAATTGGCTGATAGAGAGCAAGTTATGCTTCAATCCATCAACATATGAGACATTAGAAATAGAAACGTGATTGGTTTCAAGGGTACTGTAACCTCTGGTGTAACCTTTTGAGTTGTCACCAAAAGTAACTGATGGACCTTCTTTCTCCACGAAACTTCCAAGCAAATCCTTCAGATTTGTCATGTGTTTCGAGCATCCACTATCCATCACCCACATTGTTGCAGACGCTTTATTCTTCCTCAGCTGTTTCTCCTGTACCTGCAAAGAGAAACTCGCTTAGGTCCCCAATTTCAGTTGGGTCCTGGAGGGTTAGAACCAATTCCCCCTGGAACTGTGCGACGCTTTTCCCTGTATACTCGGATGGATTTATCATTCCAGATCACTTTTCCTTCATCATCAACTATAACAACACCTCGGTTATCCTTAGGCTTGTTGTTAGTAGTGATGTTCTATTTCTTGGGAGGAGTTGGATTTCTCCCATTGCGAGCTTTCAGAGGAGAGGCTTTTCCCCTGTTTTGATGGCGATTCTTATCCTGTTAAATTTGTCTGTAAGGTTGGAAGCCTTGTTGGAATCTCTGTGGCTGATTCTGATTCCAACTCCTTGAATATTGTTTGTAGCTGTTCATGCCCTGTTGGTGGTTCATGTTGTGGCATGAATATCTCCAGCTAATCGACCTGTTCCTTATCGGTTGACTCGGTTGGAACCTTTGGTTGAACTGATGATGGAACCGCTGTTGATTCAGATGGTTGGATCCTTGTCGGTTCTGCGGTCGGTTCCATTCTTTCTGATGTTGACTCTGAGGTTGATGCAGAGGTCGGTTCTGATTCTGAGTTCGGTTGCGATTATGCCTTCGACGCCTCTGATTCCTCTTCTGACTTTTAGAACATTCCCCCTCAGTTGATGTCCCAACCGATGGAACATTCTGTCCTCCATCTACTGCTCCTTTTCCCTTCTCAGTTGTGGTTGCCTTGGTCGGTTGAGCTTGCTGAGAGGTGCAGGTTGAATTACTTTGTGGTGACTCAGGTTCCACTGTGTTAGGTTCGACAACCTTGACCTCAATAGCTTTGATGAAGGTTGCTGGAGGAATTCCACTATCTTTAATCACATCATAACCGAGTCCTGACACGTCATCCATCTGTCTACTGTAACTGATAAGATTCTCGATGATCTTCGATGACTGATATAGTTTGATTAGATTGTCTTTCTCAGTTTGCAACTCCTTGAGGAGGACAGTTATCTGCTCGGTTTGTCCATCTGACTTCTTTATCAGCTGGTCGATCTGAGTCTCTTGATTTTTCAACTGATCTTCCTGCTCCTTGATCTGCTTTGTCAACACCTCGTTGGTTGGAGCATTAGTTCGGTTGACCGCATTCAGTTGACTCTTGAGATTCTCAATCTCCTCTGTTTGACTTTTGATCAGATCGTCCTTCACGGTTAAGGATTCTTCAAGTTTTGAGAACTGTTCTTGAAGACTCTTAAACTCAACCGATTGCTGATGTAGTTCCTCACTGAGTTCTTGAAAGTCACTCCAGGAGGGTTCCAACTCTTCGTCCAGTGATTCCTGCATGTTAGAAGTATTGGAAGAATTTAACTTAGCAGGATTAGAGTGTACCTCAGTATCATCTTGGTCGGTTCCAAGTGCCATGAGGCATTGATCCTGACTGATGGCGTTGTTGGTGGAAGTCAGCTCATCCTCATCTTCAGTGTCAGTGAAGATGTCCATGTCGTCAGCTGCTTCTTCTGCTACAATGGCCTTATTCTTTCCAGCTTGTTTGGCCCTCAACGCTTCTCTCTCTTTCTTCGAGAGATCTGAACAGTCAGCTTTGAAATGTCCCTCCTTGCCGCATTCAAAGCAGCCGTTGGTTACAGGCTTTGAACTGTCTCGAGTTCGGTTGGATTTGTAGAATCTTTTGTATTTCCCGAACCAAGTATCCATGTCAGCTAGCTTCTTTGATAGGGCGGCTATGTTCTACTGCAGTTCCTCTCTGCTTGGCTCCTTTGCAGCTGTATCTGCAGACCTGTTTGGCCTTGATGTTCTTGACTTGGAGTAGTCAGCTCAAAGTGCAACTGACTTTGTGGCTGAGCCAACATCTTCATGTCGACTCGTCTGAACCGAGGACTGAGATCTTCTTCGGTTCACCTTATACTCATTTCCCTTTAAAATTGAGAACAATCTTTCAGTTCCCATTTCACCAAGGTCAGCTCGGCTCTCGTGGATATTGGTGAAGGTATCCCACTCAGCCGGTAGAGTTTGCAACACTTTGAGATTGATTTCTCTTAGTGTGTATTTTCCTCTTCGGATGGACTGGATTCTTCTGAGGATGTCCATAAACCGGAGCTCTAGCTAATCAATTGTTTCATCAGTTCTCAGACAAAAGTTGTCGAAGTCTTGGCATGCATGTGAGAACTTGTTCTCCTTCGTTTCATCGCTTCCTTCACTCAGCGATGCCAAGATATCCCACATCTCTTTTGCAGTCTCGCACTCTTCTATCCAAGGGAGGTAATCTTGTCCAACAGTTGACATAATCGTGCTCTGAGCCCAGATGTCTAACTGGCTCACCTTGGCTTTCTTTGGAGTGTAGTCTTCCGGCTGCTTCTCCTCAAACTCCACAACCGTATCTCCATCGTTGGGATTTGTAGGAGTGCGAGCGATTCTCTCTTTGATGATGATCGGTCCGGACGAGAGTACTTGTTGCATCCTATGATGCTTCGACAGTAAGATCTTCTTCATCCGTGTCCTCCAGGATGTATAATTTACTACCGAGAACATGACCACGATCTTATCTTTGACGTCCATCTGCATACAATAGCAACAGAAATATGCAAGAAAATATGCACTAGCGTGATAAAGAGATCTGTTCAGTTGACCACTGAATAAAATACCTCGAATTCACACCTTGTGAAACAGAGTTAGTAGTCTTTTGAACCACTGCTCTGATACCACTTGATGGTCCCGAAACGAGTTATGATGTATTGGGGGGGGGGGGGGAATACACCAGATAAAGCTTTTAAAAATTCAACCCCCTGAAAATATCACAACCGAGTAAGAAGACTCGAATGGAATCACAACTGAGTAGAAATACTCAGCTGGACTCATAACTGAGGAAGAAACACTCAGTTGGAAGTGAAGTGCTGTGCGGAATGTGGTGGAAAATAACTCGTTTAAAAATAACTCACGCTTTTATGCACGGTCGGTCAAGAACCAAGACAGATGAGAATGCTAAGATGCAGTTTGTATGCTGGTTAGTTGGGTCAGTTGAATATGCAATAAATAACTGAAAAATAAACTCAAGCACACAAAAATTTATATGGTTCGGAGAAACCTCCTACGTCCACGGGGAGCTGTGAGTCCACACAACTCTGTCCAAGTTCTTCTGGACAAACCACTAAGCTTACGCGGGCTGAGCAACCGTTAAGGATAAGTTTGCGGGTACTTATCAACCTTACAGTTTAGTTTTCGGGTACTAAACAACCTATCTACTCAGTTGCAGGAAGAGTAGGATCCTACACCTTTTCAGGTGAAAGAAAATGGGATTTCAACTAAAAGCTCGAACACGAGGTGAGCTTTAATCTAACACTCTACGAACTCTCACCAAGTGATGTTCTCAAGGTTCGATCTAAAGACACAGAAACTAACTTTAGAACTCTCAACAAGTGATGTTCTAAAGGATTAAAATGCAGTTCAGCTCGTGAAGAATTTAGCTCTTTCTTTCGCTCTCTGGTTTCTTCTCGCGTGTGTGTCTTGTCTTGTGTGTCTTATATCTTCTCTGAATGAATGAAGGCCTCTATTTATAGACTGAGAGTATCAACTAGCCGTTGGAGGAGCTGTTGATCTCTATTCTTTAAAAGAGATGGCTTGTCTCTCATCTCTGCAGACTTTTCGGATTTGGCATTTGTGCTCTTCTGCTTTTCATCTGAGACAACCTTGTGTTGGGCCAAATGGGGTAATGACTGAACGGTCAAACCCTCACATGACTTCCTTTTTTAAATTCAAATCTTAACAACAGACTTCCAATAAGGAGTGGTCGGTTAAGACTTTCGATCTTCAACTAGCTTGTTCTTCAGCTGATGTTCTATCTGACTGCTGACAGTTGAACTCTCAGCTGACTTCTACTTCATGCTGTTGATCTTCTGGGTTGAGTTATACAACTGATGTTCTGAAACTGAACGCTCGGTTATCTTCCTTGTATCTTCTCCCGTTTTGAATTCACATGGAATGAACGCTCAATTGTGTTCCTCACAACTGATGTTCTATCTGTTGAGTGTAACTTCCCCCTTTCTCAATGCTTCATATGATGAACGCTCAGTTGTCTTCTTTACAACTGATGTTCTATCTGAGTGAAGCCTTGTTGCCGTCTTCAGCTGGAGTCCTGTAAAGATAAAATCTTAACAATGCTCAAACAGCGAGCCTAACTACTGACATTAGGAACTGGTAACATCTACTCGGTTGGGGTCAGTTGGTTTTGGAATCAATCAAAACTTTTACTTAAATTTCCCAACACAATAGTTAAGGTGACTGTGAGCCTTGCTTCGGTTGGGCCGGTCACGGTGTTCGAGGAGGAGGCCTACTTCTCGACCCACAGAAAGATAAGCTGTAGATTGATTCATACCTGAGTTAAATGCCGGCAAATGATTTCAGAAAAGTATGAAAATATTTTTATGGTTGTCACAAGTGGTAAACTGTTTTGATCAATTATATATTTAACCCTTGTGATGCAGTAAGAGAGGCAAGTCTAATCATATAGCTCTATTGAGTAAGCTTTCAAATTATTTTTGGCATGGGTTCACTGAGTACGAAGTACTCAGCCCTGCATGTTATTTCTAAAACATGCGGGTTTGCTCGGATGATGATGGTGTAGTGTGCCTGGCGACGTTCGTTGTTTCGAGTCAAGTGTGGTTTAAGTTTGGGTTATATGTCTTCATACATATAACTTTGGGACTTGAAGTATTTCTTCGCTGCAACTCAAATACTTAATCGTATTTGAGGTACTTTTAACTCTGATATCTATTTGAAAAGTTTCGAGTTCATCACTTTATTTTGTTTACCCCTCGATTCTTAAATTACCAAACCTATTTTGTTGAGTTATTGAATCGGGTAATTGAAAGCAAGTTCTTTGATTGTCATTGCTCATTTGAATTTCCTTCCGTACCCGAGTATTATTCCTTTTGAGTCATGTTTATTCAGTTATTCCATCTTCACTGTTCAATGAATCTTAGTCGTTCCTACACACTAAAATTTGGGTTGTGACATATCTTGAGTTGAACACTATCGAATGCTAGGGTAACCAAGGTTGTGCCAGCCACACTTGCTGGACTTTTATAGTTGAGGTTGTGGCAGTTAAATTCTTTCTATGTCAGATTATATCGGTGTGATTGATTGCTTGCCATATTTAGCTCGATCTTGATGGATGCTTGATTGATCGGATTGTTGATTGGCCATCAGCTGGTGATTGATTGGAGTGATTTGATTTGCCTTCCAGATCCTTTTGTTGCTAGGACTCGCCATGATCTCTGCAAATCTCCTTCACGCGTCTTTCCATATTTAGCTTCGGCGGCTGACTGATGATGGCGGTTGTGGTCATACTGGCTGCATGCTTTGGTTGGCCTTATACCAGGGTACTTTTCTTCTCCTGGGGGAATCGGTTTCATGCACTGGGCTAGAATTGCTCCAGTAATGCCCATTCTGACCATCTTTCCTCTGTTTGCCCTAGAGTTAGCTTCCTCCTTTCGAACGACTACTTTCTTCCCTATTCAGACATTACAGACATAAAAAGATAAGGAAAAATGTAGAACCCTGAAAAGTCAACCCTAAAAATTTCTTTATAATTAAATATAATAGAATAGAAATAAATAAGAATAAAAGAAAAAGAATGATAGAACGGTCACTTATTGTTGATAAATTTTGAATTATAGTTTATTCGAATTATAAAGTTTAAAGTTTTCAAAACTAAAGTTTACATTTTCATACATTTGCATGACAACGTGCATTTCATATTATATGTTCAATGCAACTATACTTTTTGCATTTCATATGACCGTATTTACTTTAGAATCATATGTGAAGTTATATAATTATGTGACTACATGATTAATTAGAAATAATCAATTTAGAGAAGTAAGAATATATTTGTTAAAAGATGAATACTTGTTCATTTGTATTTGATTATATATCCAATATTAGACTCGTTGGAATCGGAATACTTAATTCTGTTAAATTACTTGTTCTAAAGTATGAATCAGTTGAGGAAGAACGTGTCACAATCCGAAAAACGAAATGAAATATAAAGAATATGATATATATATATATATGCATGTTGTACGTTTGTGTGAAGAATGTATGTGTGTATATATATATAATTATATGTATGTGTATAAATGAATATATACATATGATATGTTTAAGTTAGTGTGTGAGTGCATGTTTTGTTAGTATGTGTGTGTCGTGTGGTACGTGTATGCGTGTTAGGATGGGATGCAAGTTGTAGGTTTTAAAATTAAACAAAGAAATTAATTATAGCAAATTAAGGATTGGGGAATAAGGAAATAATTAAGAAAATAATTAGAAGTAGAAGAAAAAGATTTGGAGAGATTGGCATGGAAGAGAGAGATAGGAGAGAGGGATAAAGAATCTATTTTTAGATTTTATTCTCTAGGCAAATAACTGCCTATTTTCCAACTCCCAAAATCACCACCCTTATCCGCGAATTAAAATTAATTAGGCCTAATGATTTTGCTAATGAGCTTCACTGCAAACCCCATCTAATCCCCTTGAAATCTACTACCCCACTTCTCCTTCTCCTCACTTCCATCTTCTTCATTCCTCCATTACAAACAAGCTCAACAAACCCTGATTCCATAGAATCCCTGCCATCCCCCACCGTTTCAGCCACAGCCGGTCACCATCCAAGAGAAGGCAGGGGAGATAGAGAGAGAGAACGAGCAGAGAGAGAAAGAAAGAAAATGAAAGGAGAAAGGGCTAGGTATATTTGCTAATCTTATTCCTTTGCCTTCTTTTATGTTTTATTTTGATAGAAGCATGATAGGAGGAGAAAATAAGGAGATCATGATAGTATAAGAAAATATGGAGGAAGTCGTGTGGGTTATGGCCCTCGGTTTCTCCATTGAATCGGTTGTTGATGATTGTTGTTGTTAGTTGATAACTATATGCAAATTTGTATGTGTTTGTGTGATAATATATGTTTTTAGATTATGGATTAATATTCTAGGGTTCTAAATCATGTTAGGACATGTTGTAGTGCACCAATATATGCTTATATGAAGATTCATTATGAAAAACACGAAATACATCTCATTTTGGGGTATTTGTATGAAAAGATAAGTGTAGACTGTATTGATGAGAATCTGCAGCTATGTACCTGATTTGTTCTCGAAATTATAGACCTTACGAAGGAGTAAATCCAACTCTACTTGAATCTTGAAGATGTCTATTAGTTTAGATAAAAGATTGAGATGTTTCTAAATGGCAAAAGACTGACTTTAGAATTTTACTTTTTAATATCGCTGAAGCTGCCAGAAAATGGTAGTCTTGGTCTAGCGCCCAAACCGCAAAGAAATTTTGTTATTGGCTTCTTGGAAATAAAAATAGTCTCTCTGATGTTTTTAGAATGATTAGCCATGCTCTTATTGAATAAGTTTTCAGAAAAATGTATTTTTGGCTACTGTATCAGTCCCTTTTTTGGACCCTTAAATCAACCAATGTAATACCCCGACTTTTTCCTACAGTCGTTAAAAGTAAAAGTTAATAATGATTATGGCTTTGCACGCCTAAAATCATGAAATTAAATTCTAAGATTTATGGTGAAATCCGTTTCCGAAAATAATTTCCAGAAATCGGACAAACGACTACTGTATTAGGGTTTTCGCGTCCGGTAATTTTTTCGCCCAAAAACTCAGAATTAAATTCCGTCAGAATTTACATTCACTTTTTCTTCGAGACGAGTTCACCGGAGAAAGTTAGTTTTTTATGATTTTCCGGGTGAATTTTTGACTGTGAAGTCCCGACTTTTTCTCGGATTTTGAAAAACGAATTAGGTTTTCCGAGTACGTAAATTATTTCCAATCTAACGGACGAATTAGATTTCGTCGAATCCGTAACTATCTAGAAAAGTATTTCTCGACTTTTAAATTGACGTTTAAGAGCAGGAAACGAGATATTTCGTCTAAGATTTCCCTCGTGAAACATGTCCCTAGCAAGTGACTATGCTTTTGTTGGATATTTTCTCCACTTTATGAGTCACTACATTTAGTCATCTCATTCTCTCAGAACTCTCCCTCTCATCCGCCACACACACACACACTATACTCTCTCTCTCAAATTCTTCATTCTCCATTGTTGAATCCTCAAGCTTCTTCAAGGAATTTCCTCTCAAGTTCATCCATCTTTCATCAATCTTTAATTCCAATTACATATCTAGTAAGGTAATCACTTAATCATCATTTCTATCCAAGTAAAATTTTAATTCATTAATTTCTCTTATGGACCGAAAATGGTAGAAGAAGAATTAGGATGTTTCAAGCTTTAATTCAAGCAATTAGATGGTTAGTAATTGATTTCTAGGGTTGAATTGATGAGAAAAATACAAACCCCTAAACCTAAGTGAGGGCCGAAATTTAGGGCTTTGTAATAGGATATCTTAATTCTTAAATTGTTTGGATAATTGAGCTTAGGAGTAGTTTAATTGTTGATTAATGAAAGAATAAATGAAATCCCCTAATGAATTTGAAGTACGACCGAACTAGGGCTAGGGTTTCAAGTTGGATTTTTAATTAATGAAGTAGTAGTGTTAGTAAATGGATAATACTTGATGTAGTATGCTTAGAAATGGATTAATGGATTGAATTAAGGAAGAAAATCACCTCTCCTAAATTAATGTCAAAACCGATTTTTAGTAAGGAATTAGGGGTTGCATATAGTTTAATTCTAGTGATGATTTAATGATGGAATATGATTCTATATGATATTAGATGATGATATGAATTAATTAGAATTATCTAAAAATAATAATGAAAATGTAAGAGACGAAAGTTCATTAATAAGTCAAGATTAGTTGATGATTTGAGATTATGATTTATGTATTTATGATTATTGATAGATTATAAATAAGATTGTAGAATTTGATTGAATTCTAAAGATGTTGGATTTCTCGTAAGAGACAAATAGATGAATATAAGTAATAATAGAAAAGTCGAACCAAGAGAATAATTGATTATTAATGATCGTTAATGATAAGTGATCAAGTTTGTAGTTGACGACATGTTCATCCGAGCTATAGAATGATAGGCTATAATCGAAATCGAGAAGTTAGGAATTGAACGAGAGCTTGAATTTGGTTTAGTAATTGTATAGTTTGAGAGACGAGGTTTTGATCGTCGTGCTTATAGACGAGAAATGAAAAGGAGTTTATCACGTATGATTGTACATGGTGACTGCCTTGAGTCAGTTTTTGCATGAAAATAAAAGTGTTTAAGCTCTAATCGAACCTAGAAAACCGTGCGTCGATTTTATCGAGCATTAGGGTTTCATTCGGCAGTTTTGCGACCTTCCACGGAAACTGTCATATCTCCTAGCTCGTTTATCGGAATCGAGATCAGCAAATTGGAGAGTAAACTAGACACCCGTACCTTTATTGTGGTATAAGACTCGTCCCCTGTTTCGAAATCCCCTGTTCCATGCGAACTTACTGATCTGATCTTATGCAGTGAATTTCCAAAATCTATTTTCTTAAGTTGAATTCTTCTCAACTTGTACTCTTTCGATCTTTTAAGTCGTTTCAAGTTATCGACTATCTTCTTCTGACTGACCTAAGTGTCAAGTTCAGAATCGAGTGAGTGTCAAATGAGATGCGTTCATATCTCGTTTCTTTTTAACTAAAAGAGTTTAGTTAGCGTGCAAATGCCTAGAATGTCTAAAGAACTAAAACTTAACTCGACTTTTCGTATTCGTTTATCGTTTGCGACCGAGCTTTAAAGTCTAATTTTTACGATGAAGGAGGAAGTCGACACCAAGGATAGGACGCAGACCAGAAGACGGAAGCACGTGTCTTAAGTTCTATATTTAATCAAGGTGGGCTTTTTATATATGAAACAAAACGAGCAATGCTCGAAAACTTTTTCTTTATCGCTTTGATAATTGTGTTTTCAAAGTGATAATTATGGCATGAACTGTTTTGTGTTTTATGTGAGTTCTCTTGTACCTTATGAGTTAATCAAAAGGGGTTAACTAACGATCGACTTTGAGTTAGCTATTATCCTTTCCAAAGTTAGTGCACTTTGTAGCCTGTGGTGTATGTGGTATCCTGTTGAGGGGTAGCCAGCCATGGTGAATTATGACTGGTCAAGATTTGAACGTAACATCTATGAAAAATGCTTGCAAGCTAATTTATGAAAATGAGAAAGAAAATGTTTAGTAGACACGGGAATTTGTTGAAAAACCCCGATGTGCTACAGAAATGAAATGCCTGATTATCAATACTTATGATTATGTTTTCGACAACTTGACCACTAAGTACTTTTGTACTTAGCCCTGCATATGTTTTCTAAATGTGCAGGTTGAAGCGACGGAAGCGGCGACGGTTGAGTTAGAGTGTATAGAGTTAAGGAAGACTTTTGTATATAGTTCACAAATCTGCTGTTAGACTCTAAACTCTTTTTGATGTTATGCATAATAATCACTGTAGTCTAAGTTCTGTAATATAACTTAGAAGCTTTTGAAGTATCTTGCTCAAGTGATCCTTCGAGATCAACTCTTTCTTTCGTTAATGAAGTCTTGTTCATAGAAAGTATGTCGTTTCTTATGTATGTTTATTCTTTCATCCTCTTTCTTCCCCGCTTCTTTAATCCAACCCAGTCGCACCCCGGCTTCTGCCGTCCCTCGGGATTTGGGGCTGTGACAGAGTGGTATCAGAGCAATCATTTCTGCTCTGTATACAAGTTTCTTTCAAAGTAGTCAGATAGAGTATTCGTTCATACTCTATACCTGAGTCTTCTTTCAAGTAAAGTTAGGTCGTAACACTAAGTTTAAGAGTGTAGACGACAACTGAACCTCCAGCTACGTTGACTCAACGAAGGAAAGAAAGAAAGAAAGAAAGAAAGAAAGAAAGAAAGAAAGGAAAGAATTTTAGAAATGTGTTTTCTTTTAAGAAAATTTTTGAATACATATTCCAAAAAGTTAAGAATGATAATGGTGCCAAAAAGGAAATTTTGAAAGTATGAGAATCATACTTGTTTTCTGTTTTATGAATTACGTGAAATTATGTGCGCAATGATTTCTTTTATTTGAAAGTATGATGGCACGAGAATCTAGATTGATTCTAGGGATTTTTTCTGGTTCGCTAAGAACATAGACTTGAAACCTAAGGTCTTTCCGATTCCTCGAGAACTTAGACGTTTTAAGAACGTTAGTTCAAATGATTTCGAAAGGAGATCGTGAAACGGGAAGAACTTCTGTAGACGAATATTACGTGCGTACAGTGACATGAACAAAGACTTGGCAGAGTCAACTTTTGTTTTTATAAAAAAAAAATTGATAAGAATTCCTTCGAGAAAATAAGATAAATAATGATAAGGTACGTTAATTCTGTACCAAGTAAACGAAAGAAACGAATGTTACTTCCGTGAAAGTGACATGAACGAAGGCATTTTCAGTTGGAGTTCGCCTAGCTCAAACTTCAAGAAGAGATTGGTTATAATTACCACGAATCAAGTACGAATCTTAGAAAGTTTCCAACGATCGCTCGATCCGACGACGACTAGAACATTGGTTCTAAAGTCATTTTCTAGTTATAATTCCTTTTCTTTGGAATTTATTTTATTTCATACTTCGTAATTAAACGAAGAATACGACGAGTAAGAGATTCAAGTTTCGAGGAGGATAAAATCTTTTGTAAACATATGTTACTTTTGAATAAGTAACATGAACAAAGTAAACGTACTTTGTTTTAATGAAGTAAGAATCATTAAGAAATTTTTCCTTAAGGAAGAAATAATGAAAGAAAGTAATAAAGAATAAAGAAAGAAAGTTATAAGGAAATAAAGTAAGAAATGTAAATGAATAATAAGATAAAGGATGGAAATAAAATCTTGAAATTTTATTTCTATATATTGTTCGAGTGCAATTTCTTGAATTCCTAGATGTTATGATAAGTGGTTGTTTAAGTGGTGATATTACAATTGAATAAGGAATATTCATTTTGTAATTTAAGTATTTCATTAAGATAAGTTATTTCCCTACCTGTTACTGATCCGTGTTTCTTTAAAAACTTTTGTAGGATGGTTAGGAGACGCGTTACAGCTCGGAAGAGCGCACCTTTGCCACAGCGTACCCTAGCAGACACTTTACAAGATGATTACCACGGTAATGAGGCAGATTATGGTGTGGAGGATGTAGGACAGATAGTGAGTAACTTCTCGTCAATTTACTATGCAGCACGACACTTTATCCCGGAGAGTTAGGCTATATCCGATCTGATTGTGCGACTGTCGGACGAGTGGCGCGGTTGGGCGCACCGAGTGGCATGGTTTTTCCTTGGGGTTTTCGGCGACGACACAGAGCCGACGGGCAACTACTCGGGATTCGCTCTATTTATACACGAGCATTTCTTGGACAACAGGCTCATGGTTCTAGTTCCTTTTGAGCCACATCTTCCCTACCGTCACTTCCCAGCGGTTACCGAGCCAGAGCCTCTGGATTTAAACCCGGAGTTGGCCACGTTATTGGAGATACCACCAGACTTTGTGCTTAGTGAGGAGTCGGACTCGGAGGCAGAGCAGTTAGAGGAGGACGAGGAGCCCGCAGCTACACCAGAGCTACCATTTCCACTTGGACCACTTGAAGAGTTGATCCCAGGACCAGGACTCGTAGAGATTGATGCAGAGATAGCTGCCCTATTAGGGTTATCTACTCCCTTTTTACCCGAGCCCAGTGTGAGAGTTCGAGGACCTTTTGAGACAGGACTATTTGAGACAGGGTCAGGGAGCCGGGAGATAGACGCGGAGCTTGCTGCCATGTTAGAGCTACCATCTCCACCGACACCGCTTGAAGAGATTTGCGCGAAGTGGGAGGTAGTCAGAGGATAGTTAGAGGCGGGACCATCCAGAGTCCGTTTTGGGGAGGAGTACGAGTCCGGTTCTTTTCCAGAGCACCTTCTTCCCCTGAAGAAGCGTGCAGTAGAGACCAGTGAGGATTATCTTGTTTCAGACTTAGAGGAGACAGTTTCAGAGGCACCATCACCACCCCTACTTACACTTTCTGACGTCTCTACTCTGAGGGAGGACGAGGCACTCTAGCTCGTCTTTGGTTCAGAGTCAGAGGAAAAGGATCCGGAGGAGGACCCGGATGAGGATCCAGAGGAGGATCCAGACGAGGATCTGAAGGAAGACCCGGAGGAGGACTCTTAGGGTTTTACAGGCCGTAGAGGGCAGTACGGACTCGACTGCAGTCTATTGAGTAGAGCGTCGTAGACGCATGTTAGTAGTAGTAGTTTCTTCCGTCCTGTACATAGTCGGATCAGTAACGAGTTTTTGTAGTACTCTAGCGGATACGAAATTTTACGAATCGTTTCCGTTTTAGTACTCCCAATAGATAAGGAGATGCAACTTGTTAGTGCACCCGGTTCATAGATAGGCAGTCAGCCTAGTTTAGACTAGTAGTAGTCTAACTTTTTGTATAAGTCCTCGTTGGAGGCAGAATTAATATTCTTTTTTATGTATATATATATACATGACCCGTGAAAGGGTTTTGATCACAAGAAAATTTCCTTATAAAGCATGTAGTAAACCAAAATGTCAAATTAACTCGTGTAACGAGAAGTTTAGTTTAACTTGAAAAGTTAAAAGATTAAAGAGCTAGTATTAAAGTTATGTTCGATTTTTCTTTTCCGTGAACTTGATTAAGTTGGAAAGAGAGTGAGCAAGTAAAGAATGTTTAAAAGAAAGGGCTAATGAGAATTCATGTTCCCTATAGTTAAAGAAAAATGCCGCCGAGAAATGTTAACAACAAAAGGGCCCTGGTAGGCCCAGAGGACGTGGAAGACGTCAACCGGAAAATGAAATAGAGCAAGAACAAGAACAAGAACACCATGATACCACTCCACCATCCCCTTCACCACCACCTCCACCACCACCCCGTAGGGACATTGAGGATCTTTTCCTCAAATGAAACCCACCCGTATTTAATGGAACGGGCAACCCTAGCGATGCTAAGCTATGGGTGCGATCAATTGAGAGAATTTTCAAGTTCCTCGGATGTACTGATGAGGAGCGACTATCGTGCATAGCATTCCAGCTCTCCGGACCAGCTGACTACTAGTGGGAGGCAATACAGAAGGTGATACCTGCGGAGCATCTGGCTAGACTTACGTGGGACGAATTTAAGGAGCCGCTGTACGACAAGTACGTGCCGAAGAAATATAGGGCTCAGAAGGAGGCTGAGTTCTACAATTTGAAACAGGGTAAGATGACTGTGACAGAATACGATGCTAAGTTTTGTGAGCTATCAAGGTATGCGCCAACTCAGTTCGATACCGAAGAAAAGACCTCAAAGAAGTTCCGTGGGGGACTAAGACATGAATTGGGAATAGCATTAGCCAGTCATGGGGGACTGAGCTATACGGATGTTCTAGGGCGAGCCCTAGAGATGGAGGCCGTTGTGCCAGATGAGAAGAAAACAATAACAACCACACCAGCTCCAACCCAAAACCAAAACCGAGGCTATTATAACAGCAATAATAGCAATTTCCAAGGAAAGAGAAAGTGGGAAGGAGGAAGTAGCGGTGGCTACAATCAAAATTTCAACAATCAGGGTAATCAGAGATGGGGAAACCAGCAAGGCTACCAGCAGCCTAGTTAGAACAACAACAAAAGACAGTGGCAGGGAAACAACCAGTCTAGGTCGTATTTACAGGTGAACAACCAAGCCGGACCCTGGAAAGGTAATAATCAGCAGAACTAGCCACAAGGGCAACAAAGGAACTTCAATCATGGAGAAAATAACCCAGGGAGGGTTACCATTCCTGTATGCCCCAAGTGCAACAAAGCACATTCCGGTATCTGTCAAGCAGGCACTCCCAACTGTTTCAACTGCAGACAGAAGGGACACATAAAGAAGGATTGCCCTAAACCACTGCTAGCAGTACCTCTGAGGGCCATACAAGCGCAACCACAACAGCAAATGAATCAGCAGTTTTTTCAGCAGCACGTGCAACAACAGCAAAATGCAAGGGCATACGCGAATAGGCAGACTAGGCAGGATAAGGGAAAGGGAAAAGGAAACCTTGCAGGTATGGGAAAACTTCACAACATCCCTATTAAGATATTGTTCGATACAGACGCATCATATTCTTTTATTGCTGGTTGTTGTGCGGATAACTTAGACATCAGACCCGTAAGAGCTGAACACCCTATGAGAGTAGCTACACCTTAAGGAGACATCACTACTTCCACGCATGTTTGCTCTAACCTAGAACTAGAAATCGGAACTCTTAAGGTTAAAGCGAACAATTTGAATGTTATGATAATGTGGGACGTAGACATAATCCTAGGGATGGACTGGTTGTCAGAAAATTATGCCACAATTCTCTGCAACGAGAGAAAAATCTCTTTTCAACCCTCAGGTAGAGAGCCGACCAAATTTCATGGGATTGCAATGGGCAAGAGAGTACCGGTAATATCCGCCTTAAAAGCCAAGAAGTTGATAAAGAAAAAGGGTTGCACAGCCTATCTTGTGTACCTAGTTGGAGAACCAAGAGCCGAGAAGACCGTTCAAGATGTGAAAGTTTTCAACGAGTACGAAGACGTCTTTCCAGAAATTTTACCTGGTTTACCACCCGACCGTCACATAGATTTCTCGATTGACCTAGAACCAGGATTGGCCCCCAAATCTAAAGCCCCATATAGGATGGCACCGAAGGAGTTAGAAGAACTCAAAATCCAATTGCAAGAATTGCTAGACCTTGGTTTCATCAGACCAAGTGTCTCACCTTGGGGAGCACTAGTGTTGTTTGTCAGGAAGAATGATGGGTCAATGAGGATGTATATAGATTATCGAGAGCTGAACAAGATCACCCTCAAGAACAAATATCCTTTGCCAAGGATAGAGGATCTTTTCGATCAGCTCAAGGGTGCAGGAGTGTTTTCAAAGATAGATTTAAGATCAGGGTATCATCAGTTAAAGATTAAACCCGATGACGTACCTAAGACTGCATTTTGAACCAGATATGGCCACTATGAATTCTTGGTTATGCCATTTGGTTTGACCAACGCCCCTGCTGTATTCATGGACCTCATGAATAGAGTTTTCAACCCATACTTAGACAAATTTGTCTTAGTTTTCATAGACGATATTCTCATTTACTCGAAGAATGAGAAAGAACACGAAGAACATCTGCGAATAGTGTTGGAAACACTTAGAACTGAGAAACTATACGCCAAGTTCAGTAAGTGCGAATTTCGGTTAAAGGAAGTAATGTTTCTCAGACACATAGTTTCAGCGGAAGGAATCAAGGTAGATCCTGCCAAGGTAGAGGCAGTGCATAATTGGAAGTCATCAACAAGTCCGAACGAGATCAGAAGTTTCTTAGGTTTAGCAGGCTATTACAGAAGATTCATCGAAGGATTCTCCACGATTGCTAGACCTATGACGCAGTTACTTCGAAAAGAAAATAAGTTTAAATGGACGGACGAGTGTGAAAATAGTTTCCAAACGTTCAAAGAAAAGTTGACCACAGCACCAGTGTTAGCTCTTCCCGATGCAAACAAGGAATATATGGTGTATACCGATGCTTCGAAGAACGGGTTAGGTTGTGTTCTAATGCAAGACGGAAAGGTGATAGCTTATGCCTCACGACAACTTCGATCTCACGAAGTTGAGTATCCAACCCACGATTTAGAACTCGCAGCCATAGTGCATGCATTAAAGATTTGGAGACACCATATTTATGGTGTAAGGGTTGAGATCTTCACAGATCACAAGAGTCTAAAGTACTTCTTCGAGCAGAAAAAACTGAATATGAGACAGAGGAGATGACTCGAATTGGTCAAGGATTACGACTGCAGAATCAATTACAATCCCGGAAAGGCAAATGTAGTAACAGATGCGCTGAGTCGCAAGACTCCAACCAAGTTAGGATGTCTGTTTGTCGAGGAAGAAACTCTAGTACAAGAATTTGAAAAGATGGAAATAGAAGTGCTCAATACACCAGAACGATCACAAGTCAACTAGCGGCACTAGAAGCTACGTCGGACTTAAGAGAAAGAATTATAAGTGCTCAAAGGAAGGACAAGTCGATGGAGAAGCTTCGCCTAAAGATAAGAACAGATAAACCAGATGGATTTTCCGAAGCACCAGACAATGCGATATTATTTAAAGAGACTTTGTATTCCTGACAGTGACGAAGAATTAAAGAATGATATCATGAGTGAGGCTCATGATACGCCGTATACAGCACACCCAAGGAGTACAAAGATGTATCAGGACTTAAGAAATAATTTCTGGTGGAATGGATTGAAACGAGATGTTGCCTCGTTTGTAGAAAGATGTTTGGCGTGCCAGCAAGTGAAAGCCTTACAAAGACGACCGTATGGATTGTTGCAGCCATTAGATATCCCAGAATGGAAATGGGAAGGAATAGCTATAGATTTTGTGACAGGATTGCCTAAGTCAAGAAGAGGAAATACTGCCATTTGGGTGATTATCGATAGGCTCACGAAATCAGCTCACTTTATACCGATTAAGACTACCTACGGATCAGAGAAGTTAGCTCAGTTGTACGTCCGTGAGATTGTACGTCTGCATGGAGTACCAAAGTCCATAATATCAGACAGAGAGGTTAAACTCACTTCAAGATTTTGGATCACCATGCAGAAAGAGTTGGGCACCGAACTTAACTTCAGTACAACTTTTCACCCTCAGACGGACGGACAATCCGAAAGGACGATTCAGATTCTAGTTGATATGCTAAGAACAGTGGTTTTGGATCGAAGCGCAAATTGGGAGGATATCTTACACTTGGTCGAATTTGCGTATAACAACAACTTTCAGGCGACAATAGGAATGGCGCCTTATGAGGCATTGTATGGAAGAAAATGCAAGTCAACACTTTATTGGGATGAAGTGGGTGAAAGAAAGAACTTAGGACCCGACTCGATTAATGAAATGATCGAGATCGTTCGGCAGATTCGAGATAGAATGAAAGAAGCCCAGAGCCGACAGAAGTCTTACGCTGATGATCGACGAACCAATCTTAGTTTCGAAGTTGGTGATAAGGTTTTTCTTAAGATTTCACCATCGAAAGGAATCATTAGATTCGGTGTTAAGGGTAAACTTAGACCAAGGTTCATAGGATCTTACGAAATTCTTGAGAAGATAGGACCTGTTGCTTATAGATTGGCCTTGCCGCCAAGTCTAGGAAGTGTCCATAACGTGTTTCACGTTTTCCAATTAAGAAAGAATGTCTATAACCCTAAGCACGTTATAAGTCAGCAAGACGTCATTCTTGAATCTGACCTAAGTTATGAAGAAAAACCGATATCGATTTTAGATAGAAAAGTTCAATAATTAAGAACCAAATCGATACCAATAGTAAAAGTATTATGGAATCACCACGGGCAAGAAGAAGCCACGTGGGAGCTCGAGGAAAAGATGAAGAAGAGATATCCTTATCTTTTTGAAGAAGGTATGCAAATTTTGGGACGAAATTTTTCGTAAGGGGGGTAGGATGTTGTTGGGAAATTTAAGTAAAGTTTTGATTAATTCCAAAACCAACTGACCCCAACCGAGTAGATGTTGCTAGATCCTAATGTTAGTAGTTAGGCTCGTTGTTTGAGCAATGTTGAGATTTTATCTTTACAGGTCTCCAGTTAAAGACGGCAACATGGCGTGTCACAGCCCCAAATCCCGAGGGACGGTAGAAGCCGGGGTGCGACTGGGGTTGGATTAAAGAAGCGGGGAAGAAAGGGGCTAACTGACTAAACATACATATAAGACATCAAACGATCAATGAACAAGACTTGAATATAACAAAGAAAGAGTTAATCACGAATGATTACTCGACAAAAGTACAGGATAGTAACTAAGTTCAAGTTTATAGACTTATACTACAGAGTTTTTGTTCAATAGACAAGTTCTCAAAAAACTTAGAGTTTGGGAGTGGAAGAGTCCTAACTAAAGCATCCTATCCTTTCAACTCAACTTCAACCGTTTCCGCTCACGTCGCTTCAACCTGCACATTTAGAAAACAATGCAGGGCTAAGTACAAAATTACTTAGTGGGCACGATGCCGAAATCATAATCATAAGTATAGATAAATATGGCATTTCATACAGGTAGCACATCGGGGTTTTATTGAAAGAGGCCCGTGTCTACTAAACATTTTCTGACTCTTTTCTCAAATTAGGTTGCAAGCATTTTTCTGGTATGTTACGTTCAATCTTGACCAAAACTCATTCACCGTGGCTGGTACCCCTCAACAGGATATCACATACACCACAGGTTACAAAGTGCACTAACTCTGGAAAGCACTTAGCAGCTAACTCAGAGCCGATCGTTAGTTAACCTAGTTAGATTAACTCTAAATGTGGAATCCACGAATGTTAACTCATATAGGTACAAGAGAACTCACATAAAACATAAAACAGTTCATGCCAAAATATCACTTTAAAAACACAGATATCAAAGCGATAAAGAAAGATTTTTCGAGCATTGCTCGTTTTATTTTGTATATTAAAGCCCACCTCGTAAAACAGAACTAAGAAGTACTAGCTTCCAATCTTCGGATCTTCCTTCCTTTCTTTACTGCTGGCTTCCTCCTTCATCGTAAAATAATAATACTTAAACTCGGGTCGTAAAAGAATCGATCAAAGAAAATCGAAAAAGGTTTTAGTCGTTTCATTCTTTAGGCATTTGCACGCTTACTGTATTCATTTTACTTAAACGGGAACGAGACTCGAACAAATCCTGCTTAGAATTCGAAAGGTCTCATACTCGACTCTTAGGTTAGTAGAGAAGGTAGTCGGTAGCTTGATACGACTTAAAAGATCATAAGGAACTAAGTTGGAAAGAATCGACTTAGGGAAATTACGTTTTAGTTCATTAAACGACTTATGCAATTTTTCGCTTAACTAAACTTCTTTACTTGAACGGATAAGAAGTAAGGTCTCGTCTCATTTAGCACTCAAGGCTCCTTTCTAGATTCTAGGGTCAGTAGGAATATAGTCGTTAGTTATTACGGCTTAAACGATCGAAAGAAACTAAGTTGTGAACGAAACAACTTAGAAGAATGAAAACTGAAATTTCACTACGCATTACAGAAACTCAGGGGACTTCCCAGAACAGGGGATCTGGAAACAGGGGATGAGCTCTGTACCGTTGGAAAGTTTGGGATGTCTAGTTTACGCTCCAATTTACGGATCGCAAATCCAATAAACGAGCTCGAAGTTATTACAGTTTCCGGAAAGGGTCGCAAAACTTCCGCGCTAACCCCTAGTTGCTCGATAGAATCGACGTGTAACGTCTTAGGTTCGTTCTAAGTTCTCATATTCGATTTGTTAAGAAACTGGACCCTCAAGGCAGTCATCATGTACCCCTGTATGTGATGAACTCCTTCTCAAAACTCGTCCAATAGCACGACGTTCTAAACGTCGGCTTTCAACTAACAAGTACTAAACCAATATGTTATCAACTTCCCGTTCTAGTTCTCGACTATCACTTTAGCTCATATTATATTAGCTCGAAAGCTCATGACATCAACTACACAGTTATTCCCAAGTCCATCATAAACGATATTTTTAAGTTAGAATTCTCATTCGACTTCTCGGTTATTAGTTACGACTAGTGGTTTTTCTCTTACACAATTTTCAAAGTTGCCGGATTTCGTTCAAATTTTACGTCATTAAACAACATCTAACTAGAATCACTTTCATGCATATAATCATTTCATATCAACACTATATTTCAACTTACGACGAGTTCTTCGTCTCTTACATCCCACCAAATAATTTTAGAAAATTCTCAAATAAATTCCTATCAACAATTAATACCAATTACAACATTATTTCATCAACCAAACCTCATCTAAAACAACCACATGAAAACCCCTAATTTTCTACTTATTTTCGGTTTTAATACATAGATTAAGAGGGTGTTTTTCTTCATCAATTAACATCATTTAACTCTTAATCATTCTATTATAACATTAATTAATCAATTCAAGTCCAATTACACATCAACATGCAAAAATCCCCAATTTCAAACCCTAAACCCTAAATCGATTTCAAACAAACAAAGGGCTTTCGATTTCTCTTGGTTCTAATCACTAATTAAAAACTTCCTAAGCATGAATTTAACATCAATTGAAGAATTCCATCAACCTACACAAAAGCCCTAAAATTTCGGTATTATGCAAGACTTAGGGTTCATGATTTTCAATCAATTTTAACCCTAGGATTCATATCCAAACACAACTAATTAAACTCATCGAAGATCAAAACATCTAGTTCTTCATCCTATAATTTCGATCAAAAGAAAATAAAAAGAAAAGGATGTTGGATGGATAGAAACATAGAGGAGATGAATACCTTGATCTTTACTAAAGGAAGTAATAGGTTTTTGATAGATGAATGAGGACTTGTGTGATTTCTTCTTCAAGAACTTGGAGATTCAACAATGGAGAAAAGAAATGAAGATGGGAGAGAGGGAGAGGGCAGCCGAAATTTCTGAGGGAGGGAGGAGATGTGATTTAGTTGGTATGTTACAAGGTTATATACTTAGGTTAAATAGGTGTAAAGTGAATAGTGTTAGTAATAGTAGTAGGTAAAAAGTAAAAACTATATAAAAGATGAAATATCTTGCTAAAGAGAGAGAGAGAGAGAGATCGGTTATGAGAGGGAAGGGAGGTAAAATACGCGCTTTTCCGACGCGATACGACGTTATAGAAATCGAACGACGAAAAACGTAGCTCGGCACAAAATCGTCACGATCCGATTCGTCCAAAAAATTCTAACGTATAAAACTTAATCGGAAAATAAAATTTATAAAATTAATTCCGACAAAAACTCAGGACGACACAGTCCGAGTTTCGTCCGGAAAATCATAAAAACGAACTTTCTCGGGCGAGTTCGTATCGCGATTTCGTGAATGCAAAAATCAGACGGTTTTCCGTTCTGAGTTCACGAACTAAAAACTTTTCGTACGCGCCAACCCTAAATACAGTAGTCGTCTAGCTGACTTCCGTAATTTATTTTCAGAAACGGAATTGACCGTTAGTCTTAGAATTTAAAATCATAAACTTAGGCATGCAAAGCCATTTATTTATTAACTTTAAATTTTGAGATCGTAAGGAATTTCCGGGGCATTACATGGCGTTACTTGGATACAACATCAGTTGTAAGAAAGACAACTGTGCGTTCAAAGGGAAAGATGTAAGAGAACATCAGATGGGAGAAAGTCATCTGAGCGTTTGAGCCGACTGATCAGATTCAGAACACAAGAAAGTCATCTGAGCGTTCGAGCCGACTGATCAGATTCAGAACACAAGAAAGACAACTGAGCGTTCAAGAGATAGAACATCAGTTACGAGAAAGACAACTGAGCGTTCAAGATGGAACATCAGTTGTAGGACTTGAACTGATAAGATCGACAACATGAAATTCAAGGTAGCTGAGAGTCCAACTGTTCCTATTCAGACAGAAGGTCAGATGAAGATATCGATCAGATGGAACATCAGCTGAAGACCACTCAGATGAAGACTAAAACTTCTCAACCAACTAAACAAGGTTGGAAGTCAAAGGTTGAAGATTTGAATTTCAAAAAGGAAGTCACGTGAAAGTTTGACGGTCTGTCATTACCTCATTTGGCCCAACACAAGGCTGTCTCACATGGAAAGCAGAAGTTCACAGTTGCCAAATCCGGAAAGTCTACAGAGATGAGAGACAAGCCATCGCTTTCACAAGAACAGAGATCAACGGCTCTTCCAACGGCTAGTTGATTCTCTCCGCCTATAAATAGAGGCTTTCATCCATTCACCAAGACGTAGAAGACAGACAAGAGATAGACAAGCGAAAGAACGACTTTATTCTACACGAGCTAAACTGCATTCAATCTCTAAGAACATCACTAGTTGAGGGTTCATAGAGTATTAGATTCTGTCTTGGTGTTTTTAGATCTTAGTTTGAGTCTCCATTTGTTCAAGCTTAGATCCTAGCTCACTTTTTGTTCGAGCTAGTAGTTGGAAAAATCCACCCTTTTACACATCCTCTCAAAAACATCGTTAGGACCCTACTCTTCCCGAAATTGAGTAGATAGGTTGATAAGTACCCGTAAACTTATCTGTAAGGTTGATAAGTACCCGTAAACTTATCTTAACGGTTGCAAAGCCCGCGTAAGCTTTGTGGTTGAAGTCCTAAAGAAATTGAACTGAGTTGTGTGGATTCACAACTCCCCGTGGACGTAGGAGTTCTCTTCGAACCACGTAAATCTTTGTGTGTTTGTGTTTATTATTCAGTTATTTATTGTATATTCGACTGACCAACTAACCAGCACTCAAACTGCATTCTTACATTCTCAACTGATTTGGTTTTTGACCGACCTTGCATATCAAGCGTGAGTTATTTTTACGAGTTATTATTTCCACCACATTCCGCACAGCACCACTCTCACAGCTGAGTTTTCTTACTCAGTTGTGATTCCAACTCAGTCTGCTTACTCGGTTGTGATATTTTCAGGGGGTTGTTTTTAAAATTCCTAACTGGTGTATTCCCCCCCCCATACACCAGAACTCGTATCGGGACCATCAGATATAATACCCCGACTTTTTCCTACAGTCGTTAAAAATAAAAGTTAATAATAATTATGGCTTTGCACGCCTAAAATCATGAAATTAAATTCTAAGATTTACGGTGAAATCCGTTTACGAAAATAATTTCCAAAAATCGGATGAACAACTACTGTATTAGGGTTTTCGCGTCCGGTAACTTTTTCGCCCGAAAACTCAGAATTAAATTCCATCAGAATTTACATTCACTTTTTCTTCGAGACGAGTTCACCGGAGAAAGTTAGTTTTTATGATTTTTCGGGCGAATTTTTGACTATGAAGTCCCGACTTTTTCTCGGATTTTGAAAAATGAATTAGGTTTTCCGAGTACGTAAATTATTTTCAATCTAATGGACGAATTAGATTTCGTCGAATCCGTAACTATCTAGGAAAGTATTTCTCGACTTTTAAATCGACGTTTAAGAGCCGAAAACAAGATGTTTCATCTAAGATTTCCCTCGCCAAACATGTCCCTAGCGAGTCACTATGCTTTTGTAGGATATTTTCTCCACTTTATGAGTCACTACATTTAGTCATCTTATTCTCTCACAACTCTCCCTCTCATCCGCCACACACACACACACACACACTATACTCTCTCTCTCAAATTCTTCATTCTCCATTGTTGAATCCTCAAGCTTCTTCAAGGAATTTTCTCTCAAGTTCATCCATCTTTCATCAATCTTTAATTCCAATTACATATCTAGCAAGGTAATCACTTAATCATCATTTCTATCCAAGTAAAATTTTAATTCATTAATTTCTCTTATGGACCGAAAATGGTAGAAGAAGAATTAGGATGTTTCAAGCTTTAATTCAAGCAATTAGATGGTTAGTAATTGATTTCTAGGGTTGAATTGATGAGAAAAATCAAAACCCCTAAACCTAAGTGAGGGCCGAAATTTAGGGCTCTGTAATAGGATATCTTAATTCTTAAATTGGTTGGATAATTGAGCTTAGGAGTAGTTTAATTGTTGATTAATGAAAGAAAAAATGAAATCCCCTTATGAATTTGAAGTATGACCGAACTAGGGCTAGGGTTTCAAGTTGTATTTTTAATTAATGAAGTAGTAGTGTTAGTAAATGGATAATACTTGATGTAGTATGCTTAGAAATGGATTAATGGATTGAATTAAGGAAGAAAATCACCTCTCCTAAATTAATGTCAAAACCGATTTTTAGTAAGGAATTAGGGGTTGCATATAGTTTGATTCTAGTGATGATTTAATGATGGAATATGGTTCTATATGATATTAGATGGTGATATGAATTAATTAGAATTATTCTAAAAATAATAATGAAAATGCAAGAGACGAAAGTTCATTAATAAGTCAAGATTAGTTGATGATTTGAGATTATGATTTATGTATTTATGATTCTTGATAGATTATGAATAAGATTGTAGAATTTGATTGAATTCTAATGATGTTGGATTTCTCGTAAGAGACAAATGGATGAATTATAAGTAATAATAGAAAAGTCGAACCAAGAGAATAATTGATTATTAATGATTGTTAATGATAAGTGATCAAGTTTGTAGTTGACAACATGTTCATCCAAGCTATATAATGATAGGCTATAATCGAAATCGAGAAGTTAGGAATTGAACGAGAGCTTGAATTTGGTTTAGTAATTGTATAGTTTGAGCGACGAGGTTTTGATCATCGTGCTTATAGACGAGAAATGAAAAGAAGTTTATCACGTATGATTGTACGTGGTGACTGCCTTGAGTCAGTTTTTGCATTAAAATAAAAGTGTTTAAGCTCTAATCGAACCTAGAAAACCGTGCGTCGATTTTATCGAGCATTAGGGTTTCACTCGGCAGTTTTGCGACCTTCCACGGAAACTGTCATATCTCCTAGCTCGTTTATCGGAATCGAGATCCGCAAATTGGAGAGTAAACTAGACACCCGTACCTTTATTGTGGTATAAGACTCGTCCCCTGTTTCGATATCCCCTGTTCCATGCGAACTTACTGATCTGATCTTATGCAGTGAATTTCCAAAATCTATTTTCTTAAGTTGAATTCTTCTCAACTTGAACTCTTTTGATCTTTTAAGTCGTTTCAAGTTATCGACTACCTTCTTCCGACTGACCTAAGTGTCAAGTTCAGAATCGAGTGAGTGTCAAACGAGATGCGTTCGTATCTCGTTTCTTTTTAACTAAAAGAGTTTAGTTTGCGTGCAAATGCCTAGAATGTCTAAAGAACTAAAACTTAACTCGACTTTTCGTATTCGTTTATCGTTTGCAACCGAGCTTTAAAATATGATTTTTACGATGAAGGAGGAAGTCGACACCAAGGATAGGACGCAGACCAGAAGACGGAAGCACGTGTCTTAAGTTCTATATTTAATCAAGGTGGGCTTTTTATATATGAAACAAAACGAGCAATGCTCGAAAACTTTTTCTTTATCGCTTTGATAATCGTGTTTTCAAAGTGATAATTATGGCATGAACTGTTTTGTGTTTTATGTGAGTTCTCTTGTACCTTATGAGTTAATCAAAAGTGGTTAACTAATGATCGGCTTTGAGTTAGCTATTATGCTTTCCAAAGTTAGTGCACTTTGTAGCCTGTGGTGTATGTGGTATCCTGTTGAGGGGTAGCTAGCCACGGTGAATTATGACTGGTCAAGATTTGAACGTAACATCTATGAAAAATGCTTGCAAGCTAATTTATGAAAATGAGAAAGAAAATGTTTAGTAGACACGAGAATTTGTTGAAAAACCCCGATGTGCTACAGAAATGAAATGCCTGATTATCAATACTTATGATTATATTTTCGGCAACTTGTCAACTAAGTACTTTTGTACTTAGCCCTGCATATGTTTTCTAAATGTACAGGTTGAAGCGATGGAAGCGGCGACGGTTGAGTTAGAGTGTATAGAGTTAAGGAAGACTTTTGTATATAGTTCACAAATCCGCTGCTAGACTCTAAACTCTTTTTGATGTTATGTATAATAATCACTGTAGTCTAAGTTCTGTAATATAACTTAGAAGCTTTTGAAGTATCTTGCTCGAGTGATCCTTCGAGATCAACTCTTCTTTCGTTAATGAAGTCTTGTTCATAGAAAGTATGCAGTCTCTTATGTATGTTTATTCTTTCATCCCCTTTCTTCCCCGCTTCTTTAATCCAACCCCAGTCGCACCCCGGCTTCTGCCGTCCCTCGGGATTTGGGGCTTATGTATCATTTGCCCTTAAATTTGATTTTTGAGTCTTCAATAATATCTTTGGTCCTAGAAATATCTTATAAAGATTATGTAAAGTTACGAGGATTAGAAATTATTGAAATGATTTTATTAAATTAAATGACTCAATGGATTGATATAATAATTGAGCTTATGTGGTAATGTAATGAGTATTGGGCCTGATGTGTCCATATGAATAATATGAGTATGGGTCATTAAGACCATGTATGATATTTGGACTGCAAATATATTAAGTGGGTCGACTAGAATTATTATGGGCCTATTTGTTTTACTACAAAAGGATGTAAATAAATTAAAATGATGGATAATTGGACTTTAGCTTTTTAATAAAAAGATCGGGCTAAACTTGTCTAAGTGGTCTAAGTGAAATTAGTCCAAGTTAATTACAGGTCATAACTTATTTAATTAAATATGTTTTTAGGAAATTTTTTAATCATTAATTAATTAAATACTCTTTTATTAATTAATTAAATTTTTCTTATTGATTAATACTCTTTAATGATTAACACCTTAAAATTAATCAAATGTTTAATATTAATTAATGAATTAAATTAATTCTTTTAATGATTAATTAATTAATTATGAATTAATTAAAATATTCTAGGTCAATTAAATAATTAATTTAAGATTATTTAGGTAAAGGTTTACATGCATGAATGTTATTTATGATTAATGATAAGGTAATTTATAATGGCATGCTTAATAACCTTTCTAAATTAACATAATGTGATAAACATAGTATGATGTAAAGTATGTGATCATTAATGCACGCATGTACCAAGGTGACATGAAGTATGATATGATATAGAGCATGATATGCATAGCAAATATGAGACACTACACGACCTATGTGACGTAGCATGACATAACATGATCATATTCGAAGTCTCGAGCCGATGCCTTGGTGATCTTCTCATGTCAAATCGGGAATAAGTAGACCTAGGATATTGTTATAAGGCCGTTAATCTTCTCTTTGAATTAAAGGCCTAAGATTTTTAAGACCGTCTTGTAGGAGACTCTGGCAATAGAATTCAAGGACCGTACTTATCTTTTCAGAAGTGAAAGGTGGGTTATCCTATTTTCAAGGGTGGGTTAGATTCCCGCGAGGTAATATTTCGGGTTATTAAGCCCAAAAAGCTTTTTACTTGATATGCATGCTTAAATGTTTTTATACTCAACTGCTTGTGGTTGACCAAGTATGGGACATGTTATATTAACGATCGGCCTTGAGCTCCGATCAAGCCAAGGTAGTGCGCACAGGAAGTTATGACGGTTCAGATAGAGGGAGTGGCTCTCCTCTATTTGATTCGGGATGGTAACCCAAGAATGTGAGTTGTTTTATGGTTCGAACCTATCATTCCTTTTAAAATTGTTTGCTTATGTGAAAGGTGTTTTTACTAGTTTCCTTTCCATAAGTACTGAAGCATGCAATATCTTTATAAAATATTTTTCAAAGAGGGGCACAGAACTACTGAGTGCTTTTGTATTCAGCCTCCTGCATTGTTTTCCCTAATGCAGGTTGGACGACGTGGAGGTTGAGGAGGTGATGTCGGTGTGTCAAGCGTATGTTGGGTGACGGCCTTGCGGGTCGTCATCAATGGCTTTCCTTACATCTTTTGTTGATCTAAGTGACTCTGTTTGTACCCTCATTTGAACCCTTAAACTTGTTTCCTCATTATGGTCTCAACTACCTCTTGTTTGATAGTTGTATTCTTTTTAATGCTTCCGCAGTTCGGGGCCAATATACCCATACATTGACCCCAGTTATGTTAAGCTAGGGCAATGTTGTTTCGAATAAAAATTCACCTCAACTCTTTTGTCTTATCATTCGATTAATATCAATAACCAACTCTTCGCTCTCAATTATATTTAGTTCGAATTCATATCAAGTTAAGTCTTTACGGTTTCATCCACCCCCTTGGCGGTCCGCCCGATCTGTACAGACCCAGGTGGCGGGGCGCTACAGAATGGTATCAGAGCAGTTCGTTCGTTCGCTCTGAGCCCTAAAAACCCTATTTATTCTTTCAAACGTAGTGTCACTTATACTTGGAACTCCCAAAGTCGAGAATTCTTGAAGTCTATGTTAAGTCTATCAAAATATCAAGTTTTTCACGACAACCCTCCCATTCTTCCACGTCGGCAAAAAGGAAAGTTAATACATGAACTCCTTACGTGAATTATATGTGTATGATGCTCATGTATTGCTATTTATTTCATTACGTGATGATGACGAGATGTTATGATATGCAATGTTAAATATGGTATGATACGATTTTATGATATGCTACGTTGGAAGATGTTATGGTATATACTTCAGGAGTCCTCTTTTGAGGCATGATAGTTTAATGAATCATTATTTTGAGGCATTGTCCCACATGAGACCTCATTTAAGGCCATTTTACCATGATGAGTCCCTTATTGGGCAAGCTAATGATATATTATGGTTACAAAAAGTTATCATAATACTTTATGATATGATATGGCTATGAAATGATAATGAAATGAAATGCTATGAAAAGATGTGATATGCAATGATGAAATGATATGATGTTCCATGAAATTGTAAGACATGATCAGTGATATGTAGATGATATGTTATTATAGTTGAACCAAGATAGGTTGCAATAGAAGTAAAAACTAATTAAATAGAACACTTAAGGACTCTAGTATGATCTCGATATTACATTAGTAATATCAATCCTAGAGTAATACCGGTCTCTCGAGCAAGCATTCCTGCAAGAAATAAGTCGATCAATAACCAAGACCTTCATCTTATTTAAGATAACAATGCTTAAGACACTTTTAGAAGGGTTCATCAACACGAAGAATGATTTTAGAATGAACAAAGGAATTTGAACAAGAACAAAGGGTAACATAGAATGAACTCGAAGATCATGAAGTAAAGGCAAAAGATAAACTTAAGGGAGACAACATATGAGTAAAATAGCGACAAAAGGACACAACGATTTGTGTTACGATATGAGAACGACATCTCAAGGAAATGTATAGATTACAAAAATGACAACCACGCGTATGACAAAAGGCTTCATCGCCGCCAAGACCAGTTGAACTTACCATGTGCTCAAGAATGATCGATTGAAGTAGATTGATATAACGACGTGAAGATTAATGGTAAAGCTATAAGACGAAGTAGATAAACACAAAAAGTAGGAATACGTACTATGTTTACATCCCATACCAACCATAAACAACGATTCCTTCTGGACCAATTGGTATGTCATGCCTAAGCACTTCCTAAAACTCAAATTCCATATCCTAATGCCTTACAAACCTTCTTAAAAAATCACAAGTGTAATTCCTTTGTGTTCGTGGTACTAGGACCTTCTATTATCTCCTTGAATCTGTTAGGATGCAATGTTCTCAATTTACCACTCCATTCTTTGATATTGATAATATCAAAGTTAGCCTTTATTCCACCTAAGTATTTTCTCGATAACAACTAACCTCTTCTTTAATTAATTGCTCCATGTGATTTCTAGTCTCTCTTTGAAATTTAAATCCTTAACTTTTCCTGACATTCCACGATCATGAAACGTTTGACTAATATACTCTTTGAATTCTACTTTCGTTCTAACAAAGCAACACGTAACCCTCCCTTCAATTGATATTCCCGACTTTCCTTGATATTCGACCACGCAGTCGAAAGTATTGTATTCTTTACCATAGATTTGAAGTGTGTTATCCAAAGGTTTGCCTATATAACACACCTAGTATTATTATCAACAATATTGTTAAAAGACACATGTTTGTCGAGTGATTCCTTTCAGAAATTTCAATTTCTTACATGACTGTCTTTGTTCAGACCTCATCTCTACCAAGTAATCATGAAACGATGATTTTTCATGACCCCAGTATTGTGTGTCGCTTTAACAATTCTTTTCTAAGACACACCTTGAACTACAAACAGGCTCAATGGTGAGAAAATTTTCATTTGATTATAATTGGACTTCATATAGAAGTACCAGCCTTTTCTGGCATTCTCAATCATCTAAATATTTCCTAAATCTCTCGATCAAAGGCCATGAAATGTATTAACACTCCGTTCTACTCGAAGTGCATCGCTATCTTATCCACGACGCACCCTACTATGTTAAGACCACATTAAGTAAGCGAATGACCTTAAGGGTACATAAGTGCATCACGAATTCTTCTTCACAATGTTGAATTCTCTTCAACCCTATGAAGCCCTCATAAGATGCACCCTTTTATCGCATATTTTGACAACTCGTTTTCCTTGTCAGGTCCTCAATTAAGGCAAGCTATTTTTTCTACAATGTCTTTAGATCCTTAAGTGATACAAGCTATATATCGAAAACCTGTGACTAAGTCTCTGACTTATAAGCCAACATCTTGAAACTTGTTTACAAAATTCATGTTGGTCAATGCCAAATCTTGTGCAACCAAAGAACGTTATTCAATCTTTGATGATCCTCATTACATATGATTCTTCTTATGTGTGATCATTTTCTATCTTTTGACCTATTTATGACGTTGTACGGTCCTAGAAGACATATCTATTAATCTTTACGTGCACGATGATCTCTACGATCCCGAAAATGTTATTCCCTTTCTGACGCCAAGTATAAGGGACTAAGATTCGCTCTCTCGAGAACGAATTGACTGTTGCAAATGTTCGATGAAGTCCCAACTACGTCACTAATAATTAAGGCAAAATTATTGCCACTGGCGCGCGATTACGATTAAGATGAAACGTTAAGTAAGTTTGGCCTTAGCCAAAGGAAGCAACGATATTGATTTGTATATAAGGACTAAGATAAGTCCTACAGTGGAAAATGTTGATGGTCTATGATGATATAAATAAAGTACGATTACCATGCAAGGAAGTCTAGGCGACTAAGGTCGCAGTTATGATTGAGAAGACAAAATTGTCCAATATTTTGGGCCAGTTCAAGAAGAATGAAGGAGTTAGAACTATGTGATAAAAAGTAAGTAGTATAGCATTTGAGATTATGTGCATAAGTTAGAAGTTATTAGGAATCAGTTCGATAAAGTACTAGGGCAACAATAGAACTAGGATTCGAAACCGCACTGACACCAGATATGCTACACGACAACGATTCTCACGAGAAATGACTATAGAATTTTCAAACTAGGATCCGTTAACCTCTTGATTTACCCTTCTAAGCGAACATCTTATCCGATGAAGACATCACCCCTGCGATGCACCAATTGCCAACACCAAAGTCAATAATCAGAAGTCGACACCATCCTATCACAAACCGGAGACATAATGACTAGTAATAAGAATTACCCTTAAAGAAGAATGACTTACGATACGAATGCCACAACACGAAGCCATGAAAAGTACCAAGCTATGTAAAGGTGATAATGTGAAACCTTATGAAGTAAACTATGTATATGAGGCCTGAAGGAATGGACATTTTGTGAAAATAAAAATAAAAATAAAAACACAACGCTAGTACTGATAGGTAGAATTTGATTAGGACGTGACTTTAAGGAATTGACAAGAGTACGAAACGAAGATGCCAACAAATGACCAAGAGGTTGCCACTGTCACAATAAACTGGAATGATCAATTCCACTCAGAAATGTGATAATTAGGTCCGCTCTAGGACAAACAACAACAACGAATACATCAGTACAAGCAAGTTTGTCCACGACGCTGATAAGTACGCTATTGCCATACCTACGATGCCGAAACTCATTTTCACAAATCCAAATGCGACAAACGACAATGATAAGGAAACTAACAAAGAAAACGATATAAACCACGATGATGCTTGAAAGCGACTAGTATTATAAGACGAGATTGACGATGAAAATACGTTAGCAAAATGCTAAATTAAGTTAAGTATTTCGGGTCTAGACCGTGGATAAAATGTATTGAGCCAATTGCTAAGATATAGGATCGACCATAATTCTTTTTAAGGAAGGGAATATTCCCTCATGAATAAGGTTACCTCCAGGTCCTAACAGATACTCGCTAGATGTATATTGTCTATGATTAAGTCTTTAGCAAAGACTTAAGATAAAAGTGCCTAGGATAGTCAGAGTAGGCAGCAGAAGTATTATACGCCCATAATAACATTAGGCAAAATAATGATGATGATGGGTCAAGAAAAGAAAACATGTTGTACTTGTAAGAGGTACGCAATTTCAAGGTCGAAATTATTTTAAAGAGGGTAGGATGTAGAACCCTGAAAAGTCGGCCCTAAAAATTTCGTTATAATTAAATAAAATAGAATAGAAATAAATAAGAATAAAAGAAAAAGATTAATAGAATAGTCCCTTATTCTTGATAAATTTTGAATTAGAGTTTATTCGGATTATAAAGTTTAAAGTTTTCAAAACTAAAGTTTACATTTTCATACATTGCATGACCACGTGCATTTCATATTATATGTTCAATGAAATATACTCTTTGGATTTCATATGACCGTATTTACTTTAGAATCATATGTGAACTTATATAATTATGTGACTACATGATTAATTAGAAATAATCAATTTAGAGAAGTAAGCCTATATTTGTTAAAAGATGAATACTTGTTCATTTGTATTTGATTATATATCCAATATTGGACTCGCTGGAACGGTAATACTTAATTCTATTAAATTACTTGTTCTAAAATATGAATCAGCTGAGGAAGAACGTGTCACAATCCGAAAAACGGATTGAGATATAAAGAATATAATATATAGAGAAGATTTTGAAAGTAGCACTGCTTAGATAGTTTTTTAAAAATCTAGCACTCCTTATAAAAACTTAGCAATTTAGCACTTTCTTACTTTTTTTACCCTCCTTTACATTTTGTATTTCCCTTCATATCCCCATCTTTTCATTTTCATCTTCTTCAATTTGTGACTGAACAAAAACAAAACATTCCACCACTACAACCCCACAACTGCCGCCACCCTGCCACCACTTTCTAGCCGCCGCCGCCGCGCTGCCGCCGCCGGCGATCACAGAAAAAAATTTGTGACTGAACAAGACAAAACAAACAAATTTTTTGTGAAGTCAGAAAAAAAAAGGAAAAGTTTGTGACTGAACAAAAAAAAAAAACTTCAACCACCACTTTTCCGCCGCCGCCACTGTCGCCGGCGGACACAAGTTTTTTGTGAAGTCACAAAAACATGGATTAACTTTTGTGAAGTCACAAAAAATTGATTAAATTTTGTGAAGTCGCAAAAAAATGGATTAAATTTTGTGAAGTCACAAAAAAAATTTGTGAAATCATCAAAAAAGATGGGAAAAATTTGTGAAGTCGTAAAAAAAAATTGGAAAAATTTGTGAAGTCACAAAAACTTCAATTACAGGTTGGAAAAATTTGTGAAGTCACTTAAAAAAATTTGTCAAGCTACAAAGAAAATATGTGAAGTCAAAGAAAAAAAGAAAAAATTTGTGAAGTTACTTTAAAAAATTTGTGAAGTCACTTATAAAAATTTGTGAAGCCACAAAAAAAATGTGTTAAGTCACAAAAAAAACAGGGAAAATTTGTGAAGTCACAAAAAAAATATAGCAAAATTTGTGAATGCACAAAAAAAATGAGAGGGCCCAGCAATCTTCCATCTGCTCCAATTAAACCAACCAACACAATGAAGAACAGATCTCTTTCATCAAACATCAACCCACAAATCCTACAAAATACTAATAAATTGAACATAACTAAGGCAGACAATATCAGGTTTGTTATCAGCAGACAATCATTAGTTTCTTAAATACACATCTTAATTTCATTAGTTCCTCAACAAGAGCAGGACAATTAGCAACGACAGATCATTCAACGACATCATCAACACTCGTCTTCAAGTAAAAATATTACAGTCAGCTTGCACATGGAGACGGACAGATTGTAACCACACTACTACGATGGGCCAAAATGGTATCACTGTATCCTCAAGTAAATTATATGCATATTTCAAACAAATGATGAAATTTCCAACCTAATGAGATCGACACAAATATAGCAGGGACAAAGAATATATAAAAATCAATATGATTATCTTTATGGAAAAGCAACAACTGTTCAAACAAATTGAGGAAAAAATGTTAGAAACAAAAACTCATTCAACATCTTCGTCTTTTATTGGAACCGACAACAATTCTCTCACTCTGCAGATGGCATCGGGAGCACCTAGGTCATCGTATACGACGGCCTTGGACGGCGGAGACATAGCGGAGGAGAATGACCGGACGAGTCGGTTGGAGAGGCGGAGGAGCCTCCACCACTGCGGAGGCGACGATGCCCCGCCGTGCCAGTGGAAAGCAGCTCGAAGGTGATGTAGACTGGATTCGTCGCCATACCCGACCGGCCATGCCTTCTCGTCGGAGGAGCCGAGGTTGGAGGCGGCGTGTAGGTGGTGGAGATGGCGAGATCTTCAGAGAGAACACCAGATCTGTGAAATCGTGTAGGGATGATTACAGATCGAGAAGTTGAGCTGTAAAATCGAGATAGGCGCCGGCGGATGGTGAAGTTGGTGGGGAGATAGGCGGCGGCAGAGGTGAACGCTGCCCTCGTCGGCGGCAGGGACAGAATGCGGTGGGGAGATTGGCGGCGGGTGAACGCCGTCCTCGTCGGCGGCAGGTAGAGGGCGGCGGAGGGGTAGTTTGAGCAGAGAGCAGAGAGATAGGGGGGGAGATGTAGAGAGAGAGAGGGAGAAGATTTGAAAATATTTGAAATAGAGAGAGAAAGATCGTTCAGTATCTATAAAATGTATACAGAAAGAAATAGTGGATTTGAGGATATGTAGGGAATTACAAATTGTGTAGAAGGGTAAAAAAGAGATAAAGTGCTAAATCAACAAATTTTTATAAGGAGTGCTAAATATTGAAAAAACTAACTTGGAAATGCTATTTTCATGTATTATCTCAATATTTAATGGAATATTTCCATTAAAAATTAGAAAGTTTGAATTATGTGAGTTATAAGTTTATGATTATGCTTTTGATTATACTTATATGTTTAAGTGATGTTATGAAATGTTAAGTAAGTAAAGAAAAGTTATAAAAGTTGAAAAACGAACAAGTATACGTGTTAAATGTGAGAAACGAGTTTGATAAGTTATAAATATTTGGATGTTAAGTTCTTGATGATATATGATGTATTAAGTGATTTGATGATGATGTTTGAGTAAAAATAAGTAAGTTTTGCTTTTTGAATCACTTAAATCAGAGTTAAAACGTAGAAGTTATCGAGCGTTGAAGTTTTAAAATAAAAGTCGAGTTTTTATTAAATAAAAACGAAAATAAAGAGTTTCTAATAAAGAAAAATATTAAATGATGATTATTTAATGTTGAGTATTATGTTGAGAGTATATACGAGTATATGATCATATTTTGAAGAATGATGACGTGTTGTAGAGTCGGGAAATATTAAATAGAAGTTTGAATTTTAAATTCAAAATAATTATTATTTTGAGTTATTAAAGGTTTAAAGTGTGAAGTTATAAGTTTCAAGTCGGGAAATCATTTTCGTTAAAAGTCTGAAGTTATAAGTTTCAAGAAGTTAAGAGTCGAGCAATAATGAGTCATTATTTGACTGTGTTTGAAATTTGAATTATTTTTTAGTTTACTATGTTTGATTAAAATTATGTGATTAAATGAGAATTTCTTATTCCACTTATATGTGAAGTAAATTGTTTATCTGTTGAGAATGCTCGATTATTGATGTGAATGCTCAATTATGATATGAATGATTTGTGATGATAATAGTCGAGAATTAATGTCATGATTTTCTGAGTTCATATAACTCAAGAAATTAAGGAGCATAAGACGATTTGAATAATAACTTCTCTTTTTGCGAGAATACTAAAATATTATTTTCTAGAAACGAGAATTCGAGTTTGAGAACTTTCTAGAAACCGAGTAAAGATAATAATCCGAGAACGAGAAATCGAGAAAGATGTCGATGTAGAAAAGTTAAAATGAGATAAGAAAGACCCGAGTCAAGTAGAAGTCCTTCAGCCGAAATTTTACGTTTTACGAGTTGATAAACTCGTCCTTATTCGATGTTATTTTGAAGGACCAAGCGGGACTGAGAAATAGTCAGAAGCGTAAAGTAAGCAACCTCGACTCAGTTTTCCAGAAGTTAGGTGGGCTTTTCTAAAACCAAAACTCTGATGAGTGCTATTACTTATTGAGTATTATTATGTGAGCTTTAAAATTAATTGACTTGCCATTTATTCGAGTTTGGTATGCTTTATCATCTACATGAGTTATTACATCCTGTGTGAGGCAGGAACCCACATGTGGTTATTGAATTGATGAAGTGACTATGAGCTTTAGTTAGGTTTAGCCGGTCACAGTTGTCACAGCCCTAAATCCCGAGGGACGGCAAAGCCGGGGTGCGACTAGGGGTTGGATTAAAGAAGCGGGGAAGAAGGGGGATAAATAAATAAACAGACAATGATTAAACGACAACTGATATCTATGAATAGATTTTATTGATAGAAAGAGAGTCGATCTTGAAGGATCGCTCGACAAGTTGTTCAAAAGTTAATTAAGTTCATTGTACGGGACTTAGACAAAAAGATAGGTTTATACATCAACACAAAAGAGTTTAGCAGCGGAAAGCGTAAAGCTTGACATACAGTTCTTCATTCTAATTACAACTCTATACTCAATCCTTACTCAACCTCCACCGCTCCCGTCACTCAACCTGCACATTTATAAAACATATGCAGGGCTAAGTATAAACATACTTAGTGGGCACATTGCCGAAAACATATCATAAGTATAGATTAAATCAAGCATCTCGATAAATAGCGCATCGGGGTTTTTCATCAAATACCCGTGCCTACTAAACATTTTCTTTCACTTTTCACAACATAGCTTGCAAGCATTTTTCTGACAGATGTTACGTTCAATTTGCCCAACATTCCTCGTTGTGGCTGGCTACCCCTCAACAGGGTACCACACACACCAGCTACCGTGTACACAAACTCTGGAAAGTCCCCCTTGTATATTAACTCAGAGTACGATCGATTTAGTTAGCCCCATTGTATCTAACTCATAATTTCTGGAAAGCAGTCGGCTAACTCAGAATGGCACAAATGAACTCACATAAAACAAATATTTCCATGCCTTGATAATCACTTTAAAACACAGTTATAAAGCGATAAGTAAACATTTTCGAGCATCGCTCATTTGATTTGATATATAGAAAAGTCCACCTTAGGCGATTACAGAACTAAAGCACGAGCTTCCGTCTCTGGTCTTCCGTCCTGTCTTCTAAACTTGACTGCAGCTTCTTAAGTAGTCAGTCATAAAAGTGTTAGTAGTTTTAAAAATGTTTTTGTATATAGATCGGATCAGTAGACTTATTTTTGTAGTACTTCCACGGATATGATATTTTGCAAATTGTTTCCGTTCTAGTACCTTGTATAGGTACAGAAATGCACCCGGTTAGAGCATTCTGTACGTAAGTAGGCAGTTGGCCTAACTCAGACTAGTCGTAGTCTAGTTTTTGTATAAGTCCTCGTTGGATGCAAAAACAGTACTCATCCGACGTATATGTATATATATGACCCCATGAGTGGGCTTTGATCTCATGAAGGTTTCTTCTAATCGTGTTTAGTTGAATATTCTTGTTTAACTTAAGAAGTTAAAAAAAAGTTTATAGAACTAGTATCGGAGTTATTATCTGTTTCTTTTCCGTGAACTTGTTTAAGTTGGAAAAAGGTTTAGTAGAGAGTGAACGCTTAAAGTAAAGTGTTAATGAAAATTCTTGTTTTCCTTAGTTTCGAAATGCCGCCAAGAGTAGTAAACAAAAGAGGTAGAGGACCTCGTAGGCCTAGAGGATCGGGTAGAGATCGAGGACAACGTGAAAGCGAAGAAGAGCAAAAAGATCAAGCAACCCTTTCACTCCCACCACCCCCACAACGTCGTAACATTAAGAATCTATTCTTTAAAAGAAATCCACTTGTTTTTAATGGGTCTGAAAACCCGAGCGATGTTGAGCGTTGGGTACGATCCATAGAAAGAATCTTTAAGCTTCTTAAATATACTGATAAGGAACGCCTTTCGTGTGTTGCGTTTCAACTAGCCGGACCAACTGATTACTGGTGGAAAGCTAGATAGAAAGTTATACCGGCGGAGCAAATGGCTCAAATTACTTGGGATGAATTTAAGGAGGCATTTTATGATAAATATGCATCCGATCAAGTGGATACCGAAGAGGAAATAGCAAAGAAGTTTCGTAGAGAACTTAAACATGAACTAGGAGTAGCATTAGCCAGTCACGAAGGACTGAGCTATACGGAAATACTAGGACGAGCCCTAGAAATAGAGGCAGTTATGCCGGATAAAAGAAAGATTGTAGCATCCATACTAGCCCCAACCATTGAAAGCAAATCAAGCCCAGACACAACAACAACAACAACAACAGAATGCAAGAGCATTCATGATTGGACAAGAGGCGCGCAATAGGGGCAAAGGAAATTTCGTAGTGCCTGTTGACACTATAGAAGTAAAACCAGAGCGCGCTAATCATGAAAAGAGAATAACCACACCCTTAGGAGAAATTATCGTCACTTCCTTAGTTTTGCTCGAACATAGAATTTGACTTAGGATCTTTTAGGATCATGGCGAACAATTTGAACGTAATGAAAATGTTTGACGTGGATATAATCCATGGGATGGATTGATTATCTATTAACTGCGCCATTCTATATGGAGCATAGCGCCGAAGGAGTTAGAAGAGCTTAAGATTCAACTGCAAGAGTTTTTAGATCTTGGTTTCATTAGATCGAACGTTTCACCATGGGGAGCGCCTGTTTTGTTCATTAGGAAGAAGGATGGTTCTATGAGGATGTACATAGACTATCGCGAGCTGAAAAAGATCACCCTCAAGGATAAATATCCTTTGCATAGGATAGAAGACCTCTTTGATCAGCTTAAAGGGCGCAGGTGTATTTTCAAAAATAGACTTAAGATCCAGATATCACCAATTGAAAAAAAAAATCAAACCCAAAGATATACCTAAGACTGCTTTCTGAACTAGATATGTCCATTACGAATTCCTAGTTATGCCATTTGGTTTGACTAACGCCCCCACAGTATTCATGGATCTAATGAATAGAATTTTTCACCCGTACTTAGTCAAATTCGTCTTAGTTTTCATCAACGACATTCTCATTTACTCCAAAAATGAGAAGGAGCACGAAGAACACTTGCGAACAGTGTTAGAAACGCTTAGAGCTGAGAAACTTAATGTTGAATTCAGTAAGTGCAAGTTTTGGCTGAAAGAAGTGATGTTTCTTGGACACATAGTATCAGCAGAAGGCATCAAAGTAGACCCTTCCAAGGTAGATGCAGTACGCAATTGGAAATCACCAACAAATCCTAACGAAATTAGGAGTTTCTTAGGTCTAGCCGGCTATTATAGAAGATTCATTGAGGGATTTTCTACAATTGCTAGACCTATGACACAACTACTACGGAAGGAGAGCAAGTACAAATGGACTGACGAGTGCGAGACGAGTTTTCAGATACTCAAGGAAAAATTAACCACAACACCAGTGTTAGCTCTTCCAGAAGCAAATAAGGAATACGTAGTTTATACAGATGCTTCAAAGAACGGATTAGGATGCGTATTGATGCAAGAAGGAAAGGTGATAGCTTATGCTTCACGACAACTTCGACCCCATGAAGTTGATTATCCAACCCACGATTTAGAACTAGCAGCCGTTGTGGATGCGTTGAAAATTTGGAGACATCACCTCTATGGTTTAAGGGTTGAGATTTTTACGGATCACAACGGATCACAAGAGTTTGAAGTACTTTTTCGAGCAAAAGGAATTGAATATGAGACAAAGAAGATGGCTCGAATTAGTCAAGGATTATGATTATGGTATCAATTATCATCCAGGAAAAGCGAACATAGTAGCAGACGCGCTGAGTCGCAAGACCCCAACCAAGTTAGGGTGTCTCTTTATCGAGGAAGAAACACTTATAAAAGAATTTGAGATGATGGATTTAGAAGTGCTCGATACACCTAAGACAATAGCTGGCCGAATAGCAGCACTAGTAGCTACACCGGACTTACGAGAAAGGATCATAAGTGCTCAGAGAAAGGACAAGACGATTGAGAAGCTACGACTAAGGATAAGAACGGATAAACCGGACGGTTATTCCGAAGCACCAGATAATGCGATCGTGTTTGAAAATAGACTTTGTATCCCTGATGACGACAAATTTAAAAACGATATCATGAGTGAGGCTCACGATACGCCATATACAGCACACCCTGGGAGTACAAAGATGTATCATGATTTAAGAAGGAATTTCTGGTGGAACGGTTTGAAACGAGATGTTGCCTCGTTTGTAGAACGATGTTTGACTTGTCAACAAGTGAAAGCTTTACACCAACGACCACAAGGGATGTTGCAGCCATTAAGTATTCCAACATAGAAGTGGGAAGATATAGCCATGGATTTTGTGACAGGTTTGCCCAAATCTAAAAGAGGAAATACTGCCATCTGGGTAGTTATTGATAGGCTCACAAAATCAGCTCACTTTCTACCAATTCAAATTACCTATGGATCAGAGAAATTAGTGCAGTTGTATGTTCGTGAGATTGTACGTCTGCACGGAATACAAAAGTCAATAACGTCCAATAGAGATGCCAAATTCACTTCAAGGTTTTGGATCACTATGCAGAAGGAGCTAGGTACTAGACTTAATTTTAGTACCGCTTTTCACCCCCAAACGGATGGACAATCCGAGAGAACAATTCAAATACTCGTCGATATGTTAAGAACGGTAGTATTGGATCGAAGTGCGATTTGGGAAAATATCTTACCATTGGCTGAATTTGCTTACAACAACAGTTATCAAGAAACGATAGGAATGGCGCCTTATGAGGCACTATATGGAAGGAAATGTAGGTCACCACTTTATTGGGATGAAGTGGGTGAAAGGAAAAATCTAGGACCGGATTCAGTCGGTGAAATGATCGAGATCATTCAACAGATTTGAGTCTGAATGAAAGAAGCCCAGAGCCGACAAAAGTCTTACGCCGATGTTCACCGAATAGATCTTAACGTTGAGATTGGGGATAAGGTTTTCCTCAAGATTTCTCCATCTAAGGGAATCATTAGATTTGGTGTCTAGGGTAAACTCAGGCCAAGGTTTATAGAACCTTATGAGATTCTGGAAAAATTAGGACCTGTTGCTTATAGATTGGCCTTACCACCAAGTCTAGGAAGTGTCCATAATGTTTTCCACGTATCTCAATTGCAAAAGTACGTTTTCGACCCTAAGCACGTAATTAACCAGCAAGACGTTGTTCTTGAATTCGACTTAAGTTATGAAGAGAAACCACTATCGATCTTGGATCGAAAAGTACAAGAATTAAGAAATAAGTCGATACCATTAGTAAAAGTGTTGTGGAATCACCACGGGTAAGAAGAAGCCACGTGGGAACTCGAAGAAAAGATGAAAGAGAAATGCCCTTACCTATTCGAAGAAGGTATGCAAATTTCGGGACGAAATATTTTGTTAGAGGGGTAGGATGTAATATCTCGGCCTTTTCTTCCGTCACTAAAATAAAAATTTAATAATTAATCAAGGCTTTGCACACCTAAGTTAAGGAATTTCAGTTTTAAGACTAACGGTGAAATCCGTTTCTGAAAATAAATTCCAGAAGTCGTTCAACCGACTACTGTATTAGGGTTTTCGCGTCCGATAAAATTTTCGTTCGAGAACTCAGATCGAAAAACCGTCTGACTTTACATTCACTTATTTTGCGATACGAGTCTACTGGTAAAAGTCAGTTTTATTTATTTTTCCGGGCAAAATTTGGACTGTCATGTCTCAACTTTTCTTTGGATTTCGGAAATCGAATCATGCTTTCCGACTAAGTAAATTATTTCCGATCTATTGGTCGAATTAATTTTCGCCGGAAACGTAACCATCTAAGAAATTAATTAATCGATTTTAGTATGCAGTATTAGACCCGTCATCGAGATATTTTGGGATTTAATTCCCTCTTAAAACTGTCTCTCTCTCTCTCCCTTGATATTTTTCCACTTTATGTTTAATATCTCACTTAAGTCATCACATATATCTCTCTCTCTCACCAAAGAAACCCCCCCCCCCATCTCTCTTTTGTTCTTCATCTTCAAGTAGTTCATCAAGTTCTTCAAGCTCCATAACTTGGTCGTTTACCGATCGATTTCAATTCCGATTGCATATTCGTGAAGGTGAGAGCCTCCTCTTCATTACTATCCGAACAAAAATCCATTTCATTTATTTTTAAAATTTCGAAAATTAGTAAGAGGAGCAGAAGATGATGTTCTAAGTTTGTGACATGATTATTAATGCTTAGGATTAAGTTTCTATGGTTGAAATCAAGAATAAATCATGTAGGAAGAAAATGGGTAATTTTCGAAACATACATGAATTAATTGGTGAAAATTTAGCTTGAATTTAAAGGTATGATTTGTGGAATATGTTTCTATGTATTAGTATGTTGGTGTATGAATTGTTTAAGAATTTTATAAAAATAAAAACAATATTGTAAGAGATGAAGAAACATGATTTTGATTAGGTAAATCTTATGTTTTTGATAATATGATTTGATACATATGATGTAGGAAGCATGAGGTTCAACATATATTTAAATTAGATTTTTCTAAAAATAAAAATGAAATCGTTGGAGACGAAGAATCATCGATAGAATTAGTTTTGATGTTGATATGGACTTATGGTTTGCATATTAGTTAATCTAAGTAGTTAATGATGATAATTGGAAAGTTTGAATGAATTCTAAGAACGTCGAACTTTTTGTAAGAGACGAAGAGTCGAGCGTAATCGTCGATAGAAAAATCGAACGAGAAAACTAATCGAAAATTAGTGATTGTTGGTATGCTAGATTGGTTGTAGAATTAATTGAGAATTAACTAACAACTATGAAGAATCAAGTTTAGAAACCGATAAAAATGACGTGAATTGGTTAAGTAATAGTTTCGAGGATGTTAATAAGTTAAGATGATCATTATTGAGTAAAAAGATAATAGAAACTAATTTGGTTTGAATCGGATTAGTAAAACTTCATGTATCAAAGGAAGTAAGTAAGTGTAGAAACAAAGAAACGAGAAAATGAGGATTTGTATGTTTCCGATTGAGGATATGGTTGATGTATTGATGATATGCATGATTAAATGTGCTTAGTTTGAATTTCTTAGATTTTATAAAAATGTTAAGAAAATCGACAACGATGTTCGTTGCTCGATAAAAACGACGTGTTTGATGATTATGAGTATGTGTTGATTGATTTGAGTTCATTGATGATTAAGAAGCATGAATGTAGTTAATGATGATTTCATAAAAAAGTATGAAATAGAAGTCGAGGATTAAAATTGAATTGAATTTGAAATGAAATTGCTAAGTGTAATTGATTAGTTGAAAAGACGAGAAGTGCTCGTCGTATTTTTAATCGAGGAACGTGAAAGTGATCACGTTATGGTTGCATTTTTTGACTGTTAAATTGATAGGAATTTCGTGCACATAAAGGTTGTATAGCATTGATCGAACCTAGGGAATCGTGCGTCGAGTTTTAAAACGATTAGGGTTTCTCGGCAGTTTTGCGACCCTTCACGGAAACGGCCATAACTCTTAGCTCGTTTAATGAAATCGAGATCCGTAAATTGGGCAGTAAACTAGACATCGGTATCTTTCTTTTGACATAAGGAACATCCCCTGTTTCGAAATACTCTGTTCTGTAGAAGCTCCAGACCTACTGCCTTGTGCAGAAAATTTCTGAAACTCATTTTCCTAAGTTGAATTCTTTTCAACTTAATTCTTTAAGAACTTTTAAGTCGTTAAGAGATATCGACTTCCGTCTTTAACTAATCTAAATGTCAAGAAAGGAACCCAGTTAGTTCTAAACGAGATGTGTCCGAATCTCGTTTCTTTTTAAACCAAAAGAGATTAGTTAAAGTGCAAATGCCTAAAAAGACTTAACCGAATTCGAATTGCTTTTTCTTTAATCGTCTCGACTGATTTACTAAAGCATGTTTGATTGCGATAGAAAGAGAAAGTCGCAATTAGAAGAAAGGACATAAGACTGAAGACAGAAGTTCGTGTTTGTTCTGTAACCGGTTAAGGTGGGCTTTTCTATATAACAAAATCAAGTGAGCGTTGCTAAAAAATGTTTACTTATTGCTTTATAAGTGCATTTTCTAAATGATTATCAGTGCATAAAAGAATTTGTTTTTGTGAGTTCTTTTGTGCCATTCTGAGTTGGTTTGCCAACTAAGCGATCGGATTCTGAGTTAACCGAAAGGGTTTTCCAGAGTTAGTGTACACGGTAGCCGATGTGTGTGGTACACTGTTGAGGGGTAGCCAGCCACGGTGAGGAACGTGCGCGGGAGAAGTTAACTCTCCCCCGGCGTTGAAACAGAAGTTGGGCAAGTTGAACGTAACAACAGTCAGAAAATGCTCGGCCGAGTGATTTATGAAAAGAGAAAATGTTTAGTAAGCACGGGCCTTTGAAAGGAAAACCCTGTTGTGTTACTTTAAAGATGCCTGATTAATCTATAAACTATGATATGTTTCGGCACTGTGCCCACTAAGTATGATTATACTTAGCCCTGCATGTATTTATAAATGTACAGGTTGAGTGACGAAGACGGCGGAAGTTGAGTAGAGGTCATATATAGGAATGAAGAATAGTGTATTCAGTTCTACGTTTTTCCGCTGCAAACTACTTCACTTTTGTTGTATAACTTTTGTTTTAAGTTTCGTACTTTAAACTTAGTCTACTCTGATAACAACTTCGTCGAGTGATCCTTCGAGATCAACTCTCTTTTGTTAATGAAATCAGTTCATAGATATCATCTTGTCTATTATTATCGGTTAAGGCATCTATTCAGTATTTATTCCCCCTTCTTCCCCGCTTCTTTAATCCAATCTCTAGTCGCACCCCGGCTTTGCCGTCTCTCGGGATTTGGGGCTGTGACACTTTTTATTAAAAAGCTAAAGTCCAATTATCCATCATTTTAATTTATTTACATCCTTTTATAGTAAAACAAATAGGCCCATAATAATTCTAGTCGACCCACTTAATATATTTGTAGTCCAAATATCATACATGGTCTTAATGACCAATACTCATATTATTCATATGGACACATCAGGCCCAATACTCATTACATTACTTCCACATAAGCTCAATTATTATATCAATCCATTGAGTCATTTAATTTAATAAAATCATTTCAATAATTTCTAATCCTCGTGGCTTTACATAATCTTTATAAGATATTTCTAAGACCAAAGATATTATTGAAGACTCAAAAATCGAATTTAAGGGCAAAGGATACATAAGCACAAATTTCACGTTTTCCATCCGAATAGGGGATGATTTCACCGATTTAATTAAAATATCAAATCAACTCCAATCGGTCTAATTTTTTGGCTGCACCTTACTGACATCTTGAAGTTTACCCAGATTTTTATAGTTTTCAATTTGGTGTATTTAAGGGTCAAAAAACGGCACTGATACAGTAGCCAAAAATACATTTTTCTGAAACTTGACAGGTTATGTCTTCCCTTCTTTATTTCACCAAGCCTAGAAAACTTATTCAATAAGAGCATGGGTAATCATTCAAAAAACATCAGAGATTCTATTTTTATTTCCAAGAAGCCAATAACAAAATTTCGTTGTGGTTTGGGTGCTAGATCAATTCTACCACAGACTACCATTTTTTGACAGTTTCAGCGATATTAAAAAGTAAAATTCTTAAGTCAGTCTTTTGCCATTTAGAAAAATCTCAATCTTTTATCTAAACTAATAGACATCTTCAAGATTCAAGTAGAGTTGGATTTATTCTTTCGTAAGGTCTATAATTTCGGGAACAAATCAGGTACATAGCTGCAGATTCTGATCAAGACAATCTACACTTATCTTTTCATACAAACACCCCAAAACGAGATGTATTTCGTGTTTTTCATAATGAATCTTCATATAAGCATATATTGGTGCACTACAACATGTCCTAACATGATTTAGAACCCTAGAACATAAATCCATAATCTAAAAACATATATTATCACACAAACACATACGAATTTGCATATAGTTATCAACTAACAACAACAATCATCAACAACCGATTCAATGGAGAAACCGAGGGCCACAACCCACACGACTTCCTCCATACTTTCTTATACTATCATGATCTCCTTATTTTCTCCTCCTATCATGCTTCTATCAAAATAAAACATAGAAGAAGGCAAAGGAATAAGATTAGCAAATATACCTAGCCCTTTCTCCTTTCGTTTTCTTTCTTTCCCTTTTTGGTTTCTCCCCCTTTCTCTCTCTGCCCGTTCTCTCTCTATCTCCCCTGCCTTCTCTTGGATGGTGGCCGGCTGGGGCTAAAACGGTGGGGGATGGCAGGGATTCTATGGAACTCAGGGTTTGTTGAGCTTGTTTGTAATGGAGGAATGAAGAAGATGGAAGTGAGGAGAAGGAGAAGTGGGGTAGCAGATTTTAGGGGATTAGATGGGGTTTGCGGTTGTCACACCCCAACTCCCGAGGTGCGATGAATGACACTAACACTACTCAACCACCCACTAACTCAACTCACATAAGGGTTCATGCTCGGAGAATCAAGAGATTATTGACGGAAAGAGATAACAATTAAGGACGTGCTTTCAAGTCACTAATAAAACACCAAACGAGCATAGATAATTTACATATTGAATCCAAAAGGGAATGAGTATGTCGAGATCACATCGTATAAAAGTTAAAGAAAACGGTAAATTGTTTCGAGCACATTGCTCGTGAATCCAACAAGTATTAGAGTGAAATTCAAAAACATATCAAAAGAAACATCATATTATATTGCATCGGAGACATCGACTCAAATCCGAACAACTACATGTATGAAGACATGTAATTGCCAGCCAACTTTCGACTCAACCAAAAGAACACACCACCAAGCCGTCCACGCCATCCACATCCCTCTAACCTGCACGTTTAGAAATACATGTAGGGTTGAGTACTTCGTACTCAGTGAACACATTGCCAAAACGTTCTAAAAAACTTGCTCTTAGAGTTATATGATTGAAAACTTGCCTCTCTTGCTGTATCACAAGGGTTAGACACATAGATAATTGCTTTAAAAGAATTTTTCACTTGTGACAGCCATAAAACATTTTTGTTTTGAAAATCGCCTGCGCATGCTAAGCTTATATCTTAGGTATGAATCAATCTACAGCTTATCTTTCTGTAGTGTCGAGAAGTAGGCCTCCTCCTCGAACTAATGCATGCATTGTCCTGTATCTTACAGGACCTTTATCCCGTGCGTCCACAGGACCTTTTATCCCGTGCGTTCACAGGACCTTTTAATAACTTTAACACGTAGATGATTGCATACCAAAACATTTAAACATTTAGGCAAGTCAATCAATTTGAAAAGCGCACGTAATACATAAATAGTACATGCATTCACCATTTGATTTTAGTTCAGAGAGCCCACCTGTCCTCCGAAGATTCTAGCTAGGCGGCTTACTCTTTTGTGTCATCGCTACTTTCCTGTCCCGCTTGGTCCTTCAAAATTCAACATCGAATAAAGATCGAGATTTTTATCGCGCAAGACGTAAAGTAGATTTTGGGCTCGGCTGAAGGACTTCTACTTGACTCGGGTCTTTTCTATATTATTTGAACTTTTCTAAGTCAATATCTTTTCTCGACTTTCTCGTTCTCGGTTATCGACTTTACTCGGTTACTAGACATAACCTCGTCTCACATTCTCGTTTCTAAAATCAATATTACTTTAGTACTCCCTGCTAAACGAGCAAATACTATTCGTCTCAAACATACTACTCGAGTTCTTGATTCTTAATTCTTAACTATCGTCATCTCAAACTATTCATGTCATAGACAAGCATTACAATAGTAAATGAATAAGTCACCTCATGAATAAACGAAACAAAAACATTTTACTCAACATATAAGTTCAATCAAGCACGATAAGCTTAAACATGATTTATATTTTAAAAGCAATCAACAGTTAACTCGACACAACTCGACTTTAGTTTTGGAAAATCTTAACTTCGGTTTCATAGAATCATCTCACATCTTTTTAATAAGTCAAAATAAATTCAAGTAATATAAATTTTGAATTCAAAACTCAAATAATTATTTAATATTTATCGGTTTATAATACGACATTATTTTCTAAATACGTCATCCTTTCTCAACTACGCACACATACTGTTGGGAAATTTATTAGTAAGAGTTTTGATGAATTCCAAAACCGACTGACCCCAACCGAGTAGATGTTGCCAGAACCTAATGTTAGAATTTAGGCTCGCTGTTTGAGCAAAGTTAAGATTTTATCTTTACAGGTCTCCAGCTGAAGATGGCAACAAGGCATTACTCAGACAGAACATCAGTTATGATGAAAGACAACTGAGAGTTCATTTGTTCAGATGGAATGAGGAGGAAGTCTTCAGAACATCAGTTGTAAAGGCCAACTGAGGATTCGTCAGATGAGAAACAGTAGAAAGGAAGAGAACATCAGATGAAAAGGAAGTCATCTGAAGTTTCCAACTCAACTGACTAAATACAAGGAAGACAACTGAGGGTTCAGTTTCAGAACCTCAGTTGTAGAACTCAAACAAGAAGATCAACAGCATAAAGTTCAAAGTCAGCTGAGAGTTCAACGGTTCAGTCAGAACATCAGCTGAAGACCACTCAGATAAAGATCAAGATTTTCAACCAACTAATCGAGGTTGACTGTCAGAAAGGTTTAAGATTTGAATTTCAAAAGAAAGTCACATGAGGGTTTGACCGTTCAATCATTACCCCATCTGGCCCAACACAAGGCTGTCTCAGAAGGAAAGTAGAGGAACACAGATGCCATATCGGGAAAGTCTGCAGAGATGAGAGACAAGCCATCGCTTTCAACGATCAGAGATCAAGAGCTCCTCCAACAGCTAGTTGATTCTCTCCGCCTATAAATAAAGGCATTCTCTCATTCGAGAGATACACATGAGACGAGAGATAGAGAAGTGCAATCACAAGAAAATCAAGCGCAAGAAAAATCTGCAAAAATCATATTCTAAGAGCATCAGCAGCTGAGAGTTCAAGAGTGATAGAACATTAGTAGCTGAGGGTTCATAGAGTTATAATCTGTCTTAGATCTTAGTCTGAGTGTTTATTCGTTCAAGCTATAGATCCAGCTCTCATTCGTGATCGAGCTGTAGATGGAAAATCCACCCACATACACACCTTAAAAAGTGTCTGTTAGGATCACACTCTTCCTGTAATTGAGTAGCTAGGTCGTCAAGTACCCACAAACTTGACATAGGTTGTTATGTACCCGCAAACTTAACTGTAAAGGTTGATAAGTACCCGTAAACTTATTGCAACGGTTGCACAGCCCGGGTAAGCTGTGTGGAACTGTCCAGAAGAACTTGGACTGAGGTGTGAGGATTCACATCTCCCCGTGGACGTAGGAGGGTTATCTCCGAACCACGTTAAATCCCGTGTGTCTGTGTTTATTTTTCATTCGGTTGCTTATTGCATTCTTATCTGATCAAACTAACCAGCATACAATCTGCATATTTGCATATTCAACTGTTTTGGTTTTTGACCAACCCTGCACTAAAAAGCGTGAGTTGCTATAACGAGTTTTAATTCCCACCACTTTCCGCACAGCCTCACTCTTCCAGCTGAGGTTGCTTACTCAGCTGTGAGTTTCCAACTGAGTCCGTTTTACTTAGTTGAAGTAATTTTTAAGGGTTAAGTTTTAAAATCCTAACTGGTGTATTCCCCCCCTCCCCATACACCAGTAACTCGTTTCGGGACCATCAAGTGGTATCAGAGCAGTGGTTCAAAAGACTGCTGACTCTGTTTCACAAGGTGTGAATTCGAGAAATTTTCTTCAGTGGTCAACTGAACAGATCTTTTCACGCTAGTGCATATTTGCTCGCATTTTTTGTCCTGTTCTTTTTGTGCAGATGGACGTCAAGGACAAGATCGTCGTCATGTTCTCAGTAGTCAATTATACATCATGGAGAACTCGAATGAAGAAGATCCTTCTGTCAAAGCATCACAGGATGCAACAAGTTCTCTCTTCCGGACCAATAGTCATTAAAGAAAGAATAGCTCGCACTCCCACAAATCTTAATGATGGAGATACAGTGGTGGAGTATGTGGAGAAACAGCCAGAAGACTACTCTCTAGAGGAGGCCAAGGTGAGCCAGTTGGATATCTGGGCTCAGAGCACAATAATGTCCACAGTTGGACAAGATTATCTGCCTTGGATAGAGGAGTGTGAGACTGCAAAAGTGATGTGGGACATCCTGGCATCGCTAAGTGAAGGAAGCGACGAGACAAAGGAAAACAAGTTCTCACATGCATGTCAAGATTTCGACAACTTCAGTCTGCGACCTGATGAGACTATCGATCAGCTAGAGCTCCGGTTTATGGACATCATCAGAAGAATCCAGTCCATCCGGAGAGGAAAATACACACTAAGAGAAATTAACCTCAAAGTGTTGCAAGCTCTACCGGCTGAGTGGGATACTTTCACCAATATCCACGAGAGCCGAGCTGACCTTGGTGAAATGGGAACTGAAAGATTGTTCTCAATCTTGAAAGGAAATGAGTATAAGGTCAACAGGAGAAGATCGCAGCCCTCAGGTCAGACAAGTAGAATTGAGGATGTTGGCTCAGCCTCAAAGTCAGTTGCTCTCTGAGCTGATTACTCAAAATCGAGATCATCAAGGCCAACCAGATCAGCTGACACGACTGCAAAGGAGCCAAGCAGAGAGGAACTGCAACAGAACATTGCAGCTTTGTCAAAGAAGTTAGCCGACATGGACACTCGATTCGGCAAATATAAACGTTTCTATAAATCAAACCGAACTCGAGACAGTTCTAAGCCTGTCACCAATGGTTGCTTCGAATGCAGAAAGGAAGGTCATTTCAAGGCTGACTGCCCAGATCTATCGATGAAAGAGAGAGATGCTCTAAGGGCCAAACAAGCTGGAAAGAATAAGGCCATGGTTGCAGAAGAAGCAGCTGACGATATGGATATCTTCACTGACACCGAAGATGAAGATGAGCTGAATTCTACCAACAACGTCATCAGTCAGGATCAATGCCTCATGGCACTTGGAACCAACCAAGATGATATTGAGGTACAATCTAATCCTGCTCAGTTAAACTCTTCCAATACTTCTAACATGCAGGAATCTCTGAACGATGAGTTGGAACCCTCCTGGAGTGATTTTCAAGAACTCAGCGAGGAGCTAGATCACCAATCGGTTGAGTTTAAGAGTCTTCAAGCTCAGTTCGCCAAACTTGAAGATTCCTTAACCGAAAAGGACGATCTGATCAAAAGCCAAACCGAGGAGATTGAGAATCTTAAGAGTCAACTGAACGAGGCTAAGGCTCCAGCTGATGAGGAGTTGACAAAGCAGAACAAGGAACAGCAAGATCAGTTGAAAAATCAAGATGCTCAGATCGAACAGCTAATAAAGAAGTCAGATGGACAAACCGAGCAGATAGATGTACTCGTCAAAGAGTTGCAAACTGAGAAGGACAATCTAATTAAGCTGTATCAGTCATCCAAGATCATAGAGAATCTTATCAGTTATAGTAGACAGATGGATGACGTGTCAGGTCTAGGATATGATGTTGTCAAGGATACTGGAATTCCACCAGCAACCTTCATCAAAGCTGTAGAAGTCACAGCTTTCGAGCCAGACACAACTGAGTCACCTGAAGCTAATTCAACCTCTACCTCTCAACAAGTTCAAACGACCAATAGGATTACAACTAAGAAGGGAAAAGGAGTAGCTGATGTAGGACAGAATGTTCCATCTGTTGAGATATCAACCGAGGGGGAATGTTCCAAAAGTCAGAAGAGGAATCAGAGGCGTCGAAGGCACAACCACAACCGATCTCAGAATCAGAACCGACCTCTGCATCAACCTCAAAGTCAACGTCAGAAGAAATGGAACCGACCTCAGAACAGACATGGTTTCAATCGTCTGAATCAACAGCGATTCCAACATCAGTCCGACCAAAGGTTCCAACCGAGTCAACCAATGAGGAATTGGTCAAACAACTGGAGATATTCATGCCATAATATGAATCATCATCAGGGCATGAATAGGTATAGACAACCCTCAGGAAGTTGGAATCATAATCAGCCACAAAGATTCCAACATGGCGTCCGACCTTACAGACAAACTCAACAGGATAAGAATCGCCATCAAAACAGGGGGAAAGCCTCACCTCCTAAAGCTCAACATGGGAGAAATCCAAATCCTCCCAAGAAATAGAACATCACTACTAACAACAAGCCTAAGGATAACCGAGGTGTTGTTATAGTTGATGATGAAGGAAAAGTAATCTGGAATGATAAATCCATCCGAGTTTACAGGGAACTGGTTCTAACCCTCCAGGACCCAACTGAAATTGGGGACCTAAGCGAGTTTCTCTTTGCAGGTGCAGGAGAAACAGCTGAGGAAGAAGAAGGCGTCTGCTACAATGTGGGTGATGGATAGTGGATGCTCGAAACACATGACGAATCTGAAGGATTTGCTTGGAAGTTTCGTGGAGAAAGAAGGTCCATCAGTTACTTTTGGTGATAACTCAAAAGGTTATACCAGAGGTTACGGTACCCTTGAAACCAATCATGTTTCAATTTCTAATGTCTCTTATGTTGATGGATTGAAGCATAACCTGCTCTCCATCAGCCAATTCTGTGATAATGGTTTCTCTGTCAAGTTTGATGCACAGGGTTGCAGAGTTAAAGATGTCGGATCAAAACAGGTGATATTGTTGGGAAATCGATCACCAACAGGGAATGTCTATTACGCTGACTGGAACAGCAGCCTCCCTGACACCTGCTTGTTATCAAAGAACAGTTCAGATGTGAGCTGGCTGCGGCACAAAAGGCTCAACCATCTGAACTTCAAGACGATGAACCGACTCGCCAGACAAGAACATGCAAGAGGTATACCTAACCGAGTGTTTTCAACAAAACACATCTGCAATGCATGCCAGCTGGGAAAGCTCGTTAGATTCTCCTTCCAGTTGAAGTCAACTCCCTCAACCGACCGAGTGTTACAGCTGATCCATATGGATCTCTTCGGGCCAGTTACACCAAAAAGCATAAATGGCAACGAATATACACTGGTTGTAACTGATGATTACTCGAGGTACACGTGGACCATTTTCATGCGTCACAAGAGTGAAACCCGAGATGAGCTGCCCAAGCTGATGGATCGGATATCAAATCAACAAGAGATGAAGATCATTTCTATCCGATCAGATCGTGGAACTGAGTTTCTAAATGAAACCATCATCGAGTATTGCGAGAAGAATGGAATAACTCATCAGACATCAGCCGCGCGTACTCCGCAACAGAATGGCGTAGCTGAGCGAAGAAACAGAACGCTGAAGGATGCTGCCACATCCATGTTAGCAAGCTCAGCTCTGCCAAAGAGATTTTGGGCTGAAGCGATCAACACAGCATGCTACACTCAGAATCGATCTCTTCTCACCAAGCGGTTGGGAAAGACGCCCTACGAGCTGTGGAGACGCAGAAAGCCAGATATTTTTTATTTTCGTGTTTTTGGGTCTAAGTGTTATATTCACAACAATGGGAAGACTCAGTTGAAAACTTTTGATGCCAAAGCTTCGAAGGGCATATTTCTTGGATATGCAGCTCGAATCAAGGCATATAGAGTTTTCAACAACAGCTCTCGTGTTGTGGAAATAACACCTCATGTTAGTTTTGATGAATCTACCTTTGAGTGCAGGGAACAGGTTAAAGGACAACAAGCAGATCCAACTGTTCCACCAGTTCTCACCAGATCGCAAGCTCTAAGGGAAAAGAACCTAGCTGAACCACTGGATTGGGCAATTGAGGATGAGGATCCATACTCCTCTGAAGATGAATGCGAAGACCCCAACACATCCCAAGGGGGAATTTCAACTGATGTTCCTCCAACTGCTTCAGCATCCGAAGCCCAACCGAGTCCGGTTCAACCTAATACCAATGTTGAGGATCCAGACTCAACAGCTGATCAATCACCAGCTCTAAAGACTCCAACTCAGATTTCAGAACAGCCACAGTTGGAAGAAGAAGGAAGACGCAACCGAAGATGGTATGAAGTTCATTCCACTGACAACATCATCGGCGATCCAACCAAGGGTGTGCGTACAAGGAGCCGAGTTGCAAATCAAGAATCAACTGAAGGAAACTCCAACACTTACGCCCAGTATGCTGAGGAGTTGGCAGTTCTAGAGGAGTTCGAGCAAGCTGGAGATGTTGCCATGATTTCTTGCTTTGTAGCTGATGTACCAGAACCGAAGAATGTTGGGGAAGCTCTCAACTTTGTTCACTGGAAAACAGCCATGCAAGAAGAACTGAATGAGTTTCTACGCAACTGTGTATAGGAGTTGGTAGAAAGACCAAATGGTGTCAAGGTGATTGGATTGAAGTGGATTTTCAAAAACAAGAGAGACGCCATTGGATTCATAGTAAGGAATAAGGCAAGGTTGGTAGCTCAAGGATACTGCCAACAAGAAGGAATCGACTTTGAAGATTCCTTCGCACCAGTTGCAAGGCTGGAAGCCATCCGAATCTTTCTAGCTTATGCCGCACATCACAAGTTCAAAGTGTATCAGATGGATGTGAAGTGTGCATTCCTCAATGGAGATATCAAAGAAGATGTATATGTTGAACAGCCTCCTGGTTTTGAGACTGGAGATGGTAGAGTGTACAAGCTGAAGAAAGCTATCTATGGTCTAAAGCAAGCGCCAAGGGCCTGGTATGATACTCTTTGTGGATTCCTTTTGATCTCGGGGTTCAAACGAGGTTCAATTGATAAAACTCTGTTCACCATCAAAGTTAGAGAAGATATACTTGTTGTGCAAATTTACGTCGATGACATCATTTTTGGCTCCAAGTCGGAGGAGCTGTGCAAGAAATTCTCATATCTCATGAAGGAGAAGTTCGAGATGTCAATGATGGGTGAGATGAATTATTTCCTTGGATTACAAGTGAAACAGTCACCTGAAGGGATTTTCATCAACCAGTCCAAGTATACAAAGGAGCTCATCACCAAGTTCGGATTGCAAACAAGTAAGACCACGGGGATCCCAATGAATACTAACTGGAAGATTGAACCCGGAGCTGAAGGAAAGCTCGTAGATGCCAGCCAGTTTAGAGGGATCATCGGTTCACTGTTATATCTAACTGCCAGCCGACCAGACATATCATACGCAGTTGGAGTGTGTGCTCGATTCCAAGTTCAGCCAAGAGAAGCACACATGTTGGCAGCAAAGAACATCATCAAGTATCTGAAGGGAACTATTAATGTTGGATTGTGGTATCCAACTGACGACAATATCTAGCTGACTGGATACTCAGATGCGGACCTAGCAGTAGATCGGTTGGACAGGAAGTCTACCTCTGGACACTGTCGATTCATGGGCAGCAAGCTGGTTTCATGGTTCTCCAAGAAACAAGCATGTGTTGCAACCTCTACAACCGAGTCAGAGTATATGGCTGCCGGAAGTTGTTGCATGCAAGTGTTGTAGCTGAAGCAACAGCTGAGAGATTATGAAGGCAACTGGACAGGTTCCCATTCATTGTGATAGCTCGAGTACCATAGCTATCTCTCTGAATCCTATTCACCACTCTCGAACAAAGCATATCGACATTCGTCATCATTTCATCCGAGATCATATTGAAAAGAAGGATGTGTCCATGGAGAAGATCCCAACTGAGATTCAGAGAGCTGACATCTTCACCAAACCTCTTCCTGAAGCTCGGTTCAAGATGTTGTGTGATCTTCTTGGACTATTGGATCCATCGGATGAAGAGTCATCCGAGCTGGAGAAAATCCATCCGAGCAAAAGAATCATCCGAGCTGCAGAGGATCCATCCGAGATAAAGAGTCAGATATCCATCTGAGGGGGAAGCTGAGATGAAGGGGGAATCTCAGATACGAATTGCCAACTGAAGACATCAAACATCAGCTGAACAGACGAACTCGAGTCAGCTGATGGTATGCGGTAGCTGAGGAACTTAACTGAGGTATACAGCTAATCTCGACATCGGCTGGCAGGTATCATTTATGACTGAAGGTGTTATAATATTCAATGAGAATGTTTGAAATAAATTCAAACATTCCTGAACATGTCAGCTAGACTAAACAAGCCATCATGTCACATTTAATGTAAAGTCTGGCTGAACTCCTATAGCCTTACTTTATAGTGCGACTGGGCTGACACCTTAAACTATTCACTTTCTCACTTGCGCGCGTGGAGCATCAGTCAAAATTACTCAACAGTCGCGCAATCCCAGCCGTGGAAAAAATACGCGCCATTTAACCCCAGCCGTTGATATTATCCGAGTCAAAGATTATATAATACGGCAAATCAGGAAGTGATCCTTACCTTCTCTTTTCGTGCATATCTTTACTAACTATTCATCATCATCTCCACATTTGTTTCACCATTTTCAGTAAAGATTTTCCTTCTTCTTTGCATATATATCTCTTTGAGATGGCGCCTAAATCTAAAGCTTCCAAGAAGATGGTTTCTGCAGAGCCTGCTACATTCCAGGAATCTTTCGACATGGTGATGTCGAAGATTCATTTCGAACAGATTCTTTCCAGGGATGCCCTGACCTCGCCGGAACTCGCACCAGTCGCCGCCATTCTTTCCGACCACAGTCTGCTCGACTGGACAACCCTCTCTCCTTCCAAGTTGCTCAGGAAGCAGGTTGTACACTTCTACAGGAATCTGTAGCGAGTTGCAGAGGACGGGCTTGTCACTATCATCCCGTGCAAGCAAAGAAACACAACTTTCCGGACGATAGAAGACACCGCCGTGGAAATAAAAGTATCCAAGGACTTCACCGATAAGGAAGCTGATGCCTTCCTTCAAACAATCCTTCTTTTCCCGAACCATTGAAGGGGAGTATGCAAAGGATGAAACTGAAGCCGGCGCACCGACTTCTTTTCGACGTGATCTCTAAATGCGCCTTCGCGTATGGAGGAGCGTTCGGTAACATTAGCCGACCGAAGCTCAAGCAACAGAAGGCCCTGGAGAGCAGAAAATCTCTGAGACATCAGCTGAGTCCGGAGAGCAGCTATTGAGTGTCAAGGGGACACTCAACTTCGGTACAAAAATCTCTGCCCTTATCCTCCAAGCCACAAAGGGACAACAGCTGACCTGGGAAGGGAGTGAGGACCCGCCGCTCAACAAGCTGATGTTGTTCCCCACAGCTAAAAAGGCCAGGGACGTTGTGGAGGCCGTTTACACTCCCAAGGGTGCCCCCAAGCCAGTTGTGGAGTCAGTCTCAGCAGCTCAACGCCCTTCTCGGTCCAAGCCTATGAAGCGCCAGCTGGAGGAGGTGGCTGAGGAAGAGGAAAATGCTGAAGAAGAAGAAGAGGAGGAACCCCTCCAGAAGAGGCCCAGGATTCGCATCATCCAGCCAGCGGCTCAACCATCTACAACAAGTCCAGTGGTGGTAAAGCCAGCTGATGAGAAGGAATCAACCGAATCAAGCCAGTCGGTTGACCCAGCTGGGTTCGTTCTTCAACCTCGTCAGGAGGAAGCGGCTGAAGGAGTGGAGATACACGTGGAGAAATCCAGCTCCTCCCCAGATGAGTCTTCTTCATCTGAGGAGTCCCACGACAGTCCGACTGGAGCTGATGCCAGCCAGGTAATCCCACCTGTGTCTGAGGAAACACATGAGCCAGCTGACTCACCATCCAAAGAGGATCCAGTTCTCTCAACTGGTCCTCAGTCAGATATTCCGAGCCTCTCGCTCGATGCCAACGTTATGACCATTCCTTTGGCCAACGTTGATGAAACCATCGAACCCCTTACCTTCGATATTGACCCCCCTCCAATTGATGAAGAAGTCAACCGCCAGGCGATCTTGGCTAAATATGAAGAAAGGCTGAGCTACTGCTTCCGCAAGCTGATTGGTATGTTCCCCGAGGCAGCCTCGATGCCCATATTTGTCGTACTCGGGACGGAACTGCTCTACCAATTCAGCGTCATATTCAGCTATTGGTACGTCAAGGAGGAAACCCTCAGGATCCATGGTTGGGACAGGTTGAAGGTCGAAGAATCCAACCTGAGGGTATACTTCGACTACCAGAACCTGGAGGTGGCCTACAACCAGAAGGTGGCTGTGCTACGTCGTCGTCTGGACAAGAGCATTCAAAAAGGGACAGACACCAGGGAGCTGTGCAACAATCCTGGAGCTGTTCAGTTTCTTGACGATATGCTGGCCAAGAATGCCAACTGTATGGAGGATGTCGACGCAGCTGAAGAGGCGGCCAAGAGGGAAGAAGAAAAGCTCAAGGCCTACCTCGCTAGCCGATCCGCCCTGGTTGTCATGGAGCCATCTGCCCAGCCACAACCACAACACCTACCTGGACCCTCAGATCAGCCAGCACTCTCAACCGATGCCATCTGTGAGCTGATCTCCGAGAGGGTCAACCAGCTGAGGTAGGAAATGTTGTCTAAGATACGGCTCAGCAATAAGGAGGATGCTGATAGGATGCATCAGCTGATGGCAGAGAATACCAGCTTGTAGAATCAGCTGGAACACCTTTCCTCTTCCCTGCAGCAGAAGTTCGAAGATCTCTCCACTTCTTCCAGCTCGGAAGTCACGGCTCTAAGGAAGGCAGTTCAGAGCCTCAGCTCGGACTTCAACGTTTTCAAAACCGTTGCTGAATCTGATCTGGCAAGGTCATAGCAGACTCAAGACCAGGAGTGGATGTCTCAGTTCGTAAATTTCCGAGCTGAGTTCGTCACCCTCCACAAAGAGGTCTCTGCGACCTTTGCAGCCTTGCAATGAGCTGAGCAGGAGCGCCAAGACCTAGAGTTGGCCAAGAAGGTGGCAGAGAAGGATGCTGTCGAAGAACTCTTTTCCCGCGTTCAACAGGCTGAGGCCAAGCTGACCTCCCTGGATGGCACTGTTGCCACCCTTTTGGATGATGCCAAAAAGAGGGAAGACAAGGAGCCAGTAGCTGTTGCTGGACAAGGGAAAGCTGTTCTTTAGCAAGGGGAAGGAGTGCCAGCTGAAGGTGAAGGAGCAGCTGAAGGATTGCAGCAAGAACTGGAAATCTCCCACGACCTCGTAGCCGAGCTTACGGCCGAGCTCGATGCCGAACTTGACGGGATATCTGTTGAAGACTGCATCGAAGCTGCCAAAGCTATGGGGGAATCCAAGGAGAAGTACTTGAATCCCTCTTGGATCAAGAAGTTTGCTGCCGATCAGGCCAAGAAGGTGGCCAAGTTCGAGAAGGAGCTGACCAAGGTGGAGAAGAACGTCGACAGAAATAAAGCCAGCCGGAGCGTGCGAAGAATCAACAAGCACCAGATGAAGGCTGAGGCTAGGAATTCGACCCAACAGCTACAGAAGAACGTCCGCTCCCGTCTCGGTACCCACATGTTGACAAGTGGATGAATGCTGAGTGGAACGATGACTGGGAGCAGTTTAAGCATGAATTCATCAATGACTTCTATTACAGGAAGGTCTACTCGACTGAAGACCCAAGGCAAGCCTTCAAGGAAGCCCTGTGGGAACTCAGATCTGGAGACCCTGGAATGTTTAGTCAGTTCAAGCGAGCCATGCTGAAGGCTCAGCTCGATCCCAACACTGTTCCAGTTCCGCAGATGTGCAGGTACCGCCCTCAGATGATCAAAGGCACGAGCACGCCAAACAGAAATGCGATCATGGCTGAGGCGAGACAAGTCTGCAAGGAACATGGTGTCAATACTGGGATTGAGTCGGATGCGAAGAAGGAGATCTTTGACCGTGTACGGTCAACAGTATTTTTGAGCTGATGAAGTTTTTTTTTTTGATGTTGTAGTTTTTGAAGCAACTATTGTATCTTTATCTGTTCTGTGCTTAACCCTATAACCTTCAATTGTAACAAAAACTTCAAAGTATATATACGATTCAACTTGACGCACAATATCTCATTGTCCAAGCTATGAATCGCAGTCTTTTAAATACCATGTTTTAACTGTGCTAACCCTTTGATGTTTTATCTTATAGACTGTCTAGAATTTCAGCTGAGATTTTAGGTCAGTTAGTGAGGATTAGATCAATAGTGGTTTAAAGTTGTAAGTGGTTTTGGCATCATCAAAAAGGGGGAAATTGTTGGGAAATTTATTAGTAAGAGTTTTGATGAATTCCAAAACCGACTGACCCCAACCGAGTAGATGTTGTCAGAACCTAATGTTAGAATTTAGGTTCGCTGTTTGAGCAAAGTTAAGATTTTATCTTTACAGGTCTCCAGCTGAAGATGGCAACAAGGCATTACTCAGACAGAACATCAGTTATGATGAAAGACAACTGAGAGTTCATTTGTTCAGATGGAATGAGGAGGAAGTCTTCAGAACATCAGTTGTAAAGGCCAACAGAGGATTCGTCAGATGAGAAACAGTAGAAAGGAAGAGAACATCAGATGAAAAGGAAGTCATCTGAAGTTTCCAACTCAACTGACTAAATACAAGGAAGACAACTGAGGGTTCAGTTTCAGAACCTCAGTTATAGAACTCAAACAAGAAGATCAACAGCATAAAGTTCAAAGTCAGCTGAGAGTTCAACGGTTCAGTCAGAACATCAGCTGAAGACCACTCAGATAAAGATCAAGATTTTCAACCAACTAATCGAGGTTGACTGTCAGAAAGGTTTAAGATTTGAATTTCAAAAGGAAGTCACGTGAGGGTTTGACCGTTCAGTCATTACCCCATCTGGCCCAACACAAGGCTGTCTCAGAAGGAAAGCAGAAGAACATAGATGCCATATCGGGAAAGTCTGCAGAGATGAGAGACAAGCAATTGCTTTCAACGATCAGAGATCAACAGCTCCTCCAACAGCTAGTTGATTCTCTCCGCCTATAAATAGAGGCATTCTCTCATTCGAGAGATACACATGAGACGATAGATAGAGAAGTGCAATCACAAGAAAATCAAGCACAAGAAAAATCTGCAAAAATCATATTCTAAGAGCATTAGCAGCTGAGAGTTCAAGAGTGATAGAACATTCGTAGCTGAGGGTTCATAGAGTTATAATCAGTCTTAGATCTTAGTCTGAGTGTTTATTCGTTCAAGCTACAGATCCAGCTCTCATTCGTGATCGAGCTGTAGTTGGAAAATCCACCCACATACACACCTTAAAAAGTGTCTGTTAGGATCATACTCTTCCTGTAATTGAGTAGCTAGGTCGTTAAGTACCTGCAAACTTGACATAGGTTCTTAAGTACCCGCAAACTTAACTGTAAAGGTTGATAAGTACCCATAAACTTATTGCAACGGTTTCACAGCCCGGGTAAGCTGTGTGGAACTGTCCAGAAGAACTTGGACTGAGGTGTGAGGATTCACATCTCCCCATGGACGTAGGAGGGTTATCTCCGAACCATGTTAAATCCCGTGTGTCTGTGTTTATTTTTTATTCAGTTGCTTATTGCATTCTTATCTGATCAAACTAACCAGCATACAATCTGCATATTTGCATATTCAACTGTTTTGGTTTTTGACCAACCCTGCACTAAAAAGCGTGAGTTGCTATAACGAGTTTTAATTCCCACCACTTTCCGCACAACCTCACTCTTCCAGCTGAGGTTGCTTACTCAGCTGTGAGTTTCCAACTGAGCTCGTTTTACTCAGTTGAAGTAATTTTTAAGGGTTAAGTTTTAAAATCCTAACTGGTGTATTCCCCCCCCCCCCCCCATACACCAGTAACTCGTTTCGGGACCATCACATACTCGTATACGTACTATTATCTTAATTACTCTACTTTCTTTCTTATTCTCAACTATACTCTTATTTCCTATATTTAATAGAAACTCACTTTCTATTTACAACTCGACTTTTTATTTAAAACTCGATACTCGATAACTTCATCATCTTAACTTAGATTTTACAAGATTAGAAAACAACTCGATTATTCTCGCTCGAACATTATCAATCAATCATCCAACACTCGACATATTATCAATAAACGAGCATTTAAACATTCACCATTTACTAAACTCGATTCTCGTATTAACACATCATTATTTAATTTCGACTTAAGACTTCATTTTTATTAAGCCATTTCTCATAGCATTATTTAATCTTTTAAGCTCAATCTTAGCTCGTATTCTTATACTTTACTATTTCTTATTCCATTGAAGAAATTATTTCTTTGATTTATTCATTTCTATTTGTTTTCATTCTAAAACTTTTTCAATTAATCTCATAAAATAAAATAAGTAAACGAACTCAAACTCGACTTAACTCTTTATTAAACTTCTTATGCTCGACTCTACAAATACTTTTCTCTTTTAAGAGAAATTTTATTTCACTTAAGATTAATTCCTTTTCATTTCTTGTTCGATTGAACGACTTAACCTTGACTAAATCGTCTTTAATTTCATACTCATCTTTTTAATTTTATTTTCTTAACTCTAACTCCTCTTTTACTTCTCAACTAATATTATAATTCTTTTTAAATATTTATAAAATTCTCTATACTTAAACTCACTTGATTTCTCCTCTTAATTAATTACTCCTCTTTATTACTTAACTCTTAACAAAGAAATATTATTCTTTGTTTTTACTCAATTCTATATCTCATAAATAATAATTTTTCTTTTTATTTCTAAAAATTTCGAATTTTTTTTAATTAAATAATTAATTTATTTATTTTATAATTAATTTTATTAATCTTCAAATCTTCATGTTCTTCACCAAGAACACCAAGAACACCAAGAACACACAGTCATAAATGCATAATTTCACCAAGAACACCTAGAACACACACTAGGCTTCAAAATTTCATATCCATCAATTTTTGCATATTTTGATGCTTAAAATTCCATTTTCTTTATTTCTAAATTTTTCTTTGAACATCTAACACTCTAATATCAACACAAGTATATGCAATCCATCCATATCATCAAAATCATTAAAAAATATCAAAAAAATCATTTTTCTTCCATAAATTAATTTAGTTCGATTTTTCTCACAAAAACAACATAATAAATTAAATCATGCATCCCATCGTAATCTCATACTCATAATAAACTCAAAAACATCGTTAAATTATCAAACAACAAATCAAATCAAATTTTCCTCATTCATGCCCTATTTTCGGTTTCAACATAAAATTAGGGCAAATGATTTTCTTCATTTTCTCATGCATAATTATCATTCCAATCATCAACATAATTATCATTCCAATCATCATCATAAACACATATAAACAAGAAATCATCCAAAAATCATGGAAATCATTTTTTTTTCTTCTTTCCCTATTTTCGGTCCTAATCTTTTTTTTATAGAGTTATTATTTTCTTTTCTTCTTTTCCCTATTAATTCTTAGATAATTTCCTAGGGTGTGATTTCTTAACATCCTCACAACCTCATAATTGATTATCCATCAACACATGCCCTAGGTTTGCCTAAACATAATTTAAATCATGCATATTTCATTTCTTTTAGGGCTTAGATTACATATATACAAGAAATCAAATGAACAAACATACTTAAAGAATTTAAATCAAACTCCTCCTCTTGATGAACTTGGACCGAAATGGAGGGGAATGAGCTCAAATCTCTAGCTTGGATTTTCCATGGTATATTTCATCTTTAACCTCAAGAAAAATGGGAACAAAAATTAATCATCTCATTGGGGCTTGAATGCCGAAAATTTGAAGAAAATAAGGGAGATGATTTTGATTTGGAATTGAACTCAAGACTTGAATAATTAGTTTACCTCTTGAATTAGGATTTTGATGAAATGAAGATGATGATGATCTTGGAGCTTGGAAGCTTGATTTCTTGAACTTTAATGGAGATTTTGTATTTCTATGTGTGTATGTGTGTGTGGCGGTGAAGAAAGAAAATGAGAGAGAATTATTTTTCTTCCTCTTCTTTGTTCATACGATGGAGAGAGAGAGAGTGTAGAGAGATATGACAGTATATTTCTTTGTTTATCCCTTAACCAAGAAATGAAATAAAATGGTTAAGTTAGATGAATATAATAATGATTATTCCTTGTAGGTGTTGAAAAATAGGTAGTCTAGGGAGAGAGAAATTAGGGAGAGAGAGATAGCTATAGCGGCACAGAGAGAAAAGGAGAGAGATATTTATTTGATTTTTAATTGGTATAATTTTCCCCGGATGAAAAAGTTTTCCGGTAGAATATATTCGTATTATTCCGTTTACACTAGAAACGGCTATAAACTCTCCTCGACTCATTTCCGACATTGAAAGCACCTCAACTCTATCTCATATCTCATGAAATAAATCAAGGAATCCGAATATCTAATTTTTAGGTTAAAATTCTAAGTAACGAAGAAAATCATAATTTTCTCGGCTAATTAATCCGTTAAGAACTAAATTCTTAGAGTTCTCTCATATGATCTCGGATGAGCTTCTAATATATCTCAAAGGTCCTAGAATTAAGTCTAGATTCAAAAGGCACTAATTTGGTTAAATTCTGAGTTCGTCGGTGAATAGTATTTTCTCGACTTATCGGCACTATTCGTCAAGAGTAAAAGGTTTTCAGAATTCTTCAAAATTCATACTCATGCTCAAACTCACATAATAAAGCTCAATCAATGGAACACATACTCATTTCTAATAATCGAAACGAGAAAAATCACATCAAAGTACATAAGGGCATTTTGATCATTTTTCAAGAAAATCTCTTTTCTTGAAAAATTTTATCACTCAAGGCATGTTATTTAAATATATAAAGGCATTTTAAAACACGCTCAAAGACTTATAAAAGTTCGTGGTATTACAGCGGTGTAGCTCATTAACAGAATAATTAGGCTTAAATAATTTTAATTAGTGGATAGGGGTGGTGATTTTGGGAGTTGGAAAATAGGCAGTTATTTGCCTAGAGAATAAACTCTGAAAATAGATTCTTTATCCCTCTCTCCTATCTCTCTCTCCCACGCCAATCTCTCCAAATCTTTTTCTTCTACTTCTAATTATTTTCTTAATTATTTCCTTATTCCCCAATCCTTAATTAGCTATTATTAATTTCTTTGTTTAATTTTAAAACCTACAACTTGCATCCCATCCTAACACACATACACGTACCAGACGACACACACATACTAACAAAACATGCATGCACACAATAACTGTCACAGCCCCAAATCCCGAGGGACGGCAAGGCCGGGGTGCGACTAGGGATTGGATTAAAGAAGTGGGGAAGAAGGGGAGTATGAATGAATAAACAGACAAATATAACTGAAACTACTAAGAACTTGACTTCATTGGATAAAAGAGAGAGTCAATCACAAAAGATCGCTCGACAAAGTTGTGATCAGAGAAAACTAGGTTTGAAGTATGGACAACTTAAACCGAAAGGATTTACATCAATAAGAGAACCGACTTTATTTAATGAAAGAACGAGTCGATCACGAAGGATTACTCAACATAGCTATTCTTAAAAGTGACTAAGTTCAAAGAATGAAACTTAGATCTAAAGTTATACTTTAACCGAAACTAGTTCGCAGAGGAAAAACGTAGAAAATGATAACACATATCGAATGTGAAATCGAGGCTCAATTAACTTTACTTCTTTAAAGACGACCTTTACTCAACCTCCTCCGCCTTCTTCACTCAACTTTCACATTCAAAAACAAACATGCAGGGCTAAGTACAAAAGTACTTAGTGGGCACATTGCCGAAAACAACTCACAAGAGTTTTATTATAAATTAACCATACATCTTTTCATAAACACTTGTATAACTTATACTGCTGTTCATTTAATTCTGGATAACATACTGTGAGTTTTAACTCACATCCGATCGTCTGGAAAGCACTCTGTAGGCTAACTCAGAATCTGTCCCTCTGGATAGCACTCTGTGGGCTATCTCAGAATCTGATCGTTTAGTTGGAATATCTGGTTAGCACTCTGAGGGCTAACTCAGAATCCAATACTCTGGTTAGCACTCTGAGGGCTAACTCAGAATCCAATACTCTGGTTAGCACTCTGAGGGCTAACTCAGAGAAGCATAAGAAATTTCACATAAACAATTCATTTATGCTCCGATAGATACTTTAATACACACTTATCAAATATACGTAAACACTTTCGAGCAACGCTCACATAATATTACTTCACAAGTAATGGCATTCATCGGAGTTTTTAGTTTTAGAAAGCCCACCTCGAACGTTTACAGAAATATAACACGTACTTCCGTCTTCTGTCTTGTCTTCTATTCTCGATCTCCTCCTTTGAATGCAAGTAATAAAACAACGATAAGTTGTCGAGTCGATAGAAGAAAATGGAATTCGAAACTGAAATCGAATTAATCATTTAAATTCTTAAGCTTTAGGCATTTGCACGCTTAACTAGATTCTTTTAGTGAATCTAGAACGAGACTCAAACACTTCTCATTTAAAACTTGCCCGAGTTATTACTCGACACTGGGGTCAGTCATTAATGATAGATGATAGCTTATATCGACTTAAAGGATCATAAGAGATTAGGTTGAAAAGAATTCAACTTAAGAAAACGAGTTTTGAAAATTACTGTACAGGTCAGTAACCATAATAAAGAACAGGGGATTTCGAAATAGGGAACGTGCCCTGTACCAAAAGAAAGCCTCCGATGTCTAGTTTACTCTCCAATTTATGGATCTCGATTTCGTTAAGCGAGCTAGGAGATATGACAGTTTCCGTGAAACGTCGCAAAACAGTCCGAGTTTAACCCTAGAGTTCAATAACTCGGCGCACGACTTCCTAGGCTCGACTTTTGTTATTCCTCTTTTTTTCACACGAGATTACTGACTCAAAACAGTCAACACGTAACCTCATAAGCGATGAACTCCTTTTCATTTCTCGGTTACTAATATGACGTTTAAAACCTCGTCTTTTCAAACTAGTCATTTACTATACCAATTCAATTCATACTTCTCGATTACAACTACAACCTATATCATTTCATCTCGGATGGGAATATCGTCAACTACAAACTTGATCATCATCTATCACAATTCATTAATACGTAAATCATAACCTTAAATCTTTAACCAATCTCGACTTATTGCCAATTCTTCGTCTCTTACATTTTCCATTATAATTTTAGAAAATTCTAATTTAATTCATATCATCATTTGGCATCATAAGAGACCTTAATCCATCATTATATCATCATTAGAATCAACCTACTCTAAACCCCTAAATCCTTCATAATTTCGGTCATGACATATAATTAGGGGAGGTGATTTTCTTCATCAATTTAATTCATTAATCCATTTTTCATCCTTCCACAACAAATATTATTCATTGATTATCCCTTCAACATCATTAATTGAAGAATTCAAATTGAAACCCTAGCCCCTAAATCAGTTCTCATTCTAATTGTTAGCTTCCAGTCATCAATTCAATCCATTCTTAGCTTAATTATCCATTTAATTTAAAGATCCAAGCATCCTAAATCAATTTCCCTAATTTTTGGTCCTAGTTAGAAATTAGGGTTCTTAATTTTTCCATCAATTAAACCATAGGGATTAACTACTAACCATAAAAAAAAAAAACATGAATTAAGACTTCAATCTTCATCCTAATTCATCTAATAATTTCGGTCATTATGAAAAATTAAAGAATTAAAATTCCAATTAGATAGAAGTATAGCTCTTGGAATTACCTTGAATATTATGCAATTGGAATTGAAATTGGATGGATGGTTGATGAACTTATGATCTTGGACCTTGAAGAAACCTTCAATCTCTAATGGAGGAAATAAAAAAAAATTGCGAGAGGAACAAGGAGGGTGGTGGCGGTTTTGCCTTAGAGAAAGAAGGAAAAGATGATCAAAATGTGATATATTTAATTAGACAATAGGTGTCCAATTAAATAATATTAGAACTAAAAAGAAAGGTTGAGTCATAAAGTAGTAAATGATATAAAATTAAATATCCTATACATGAATGTGTTGAAGTCGGTCATGGAGAGAATTAATCCTCCAACTACCGCATTTTTCGGCTCGTTACGACGTTATGAAAATCTAGAAATAAAAACGTGTTTCGGCACGCTTTCGTCAAATTCCGCTTCGACCACTAAATCCGATATATTTAACTTATTCGGAAAAAATATTTTAAAACCTAAAATCCGACAAAATCTCGGGACATCCCAGTCCCGATTTCGTCCGGAAAAATCATAAAAATGAACTTTCTAAGGCGAACTCGTATCGAAATTTCGTGAATGTAAAAATCAGACGGTTTCCCGATCTGAGTTCTCGTACTAAAATGTTTCCTCCGCGAAAACCCTAATACAGTATTCGTTTCACTGACTTCCGGAATTTATTTTTAAAAACGGATTTCACCGTTAGTCTTAGAATTGAAAATCAGGAGCTTAGGCGTGCAAAGCCTTAATTTCTTATAAAATTTTTATTTTAAGCGACAGAGAGAATATCGGAGTATTACAATAACACTTAACCATATCATATGTATATATTCATTTATACACATACATATAATTATATATATACACACATACATTCTGCACACACACGTACAACATGCACATATATATATATATATATATATATATATATATTAGAGATAATACATGAAAATACACTTCCAAGTTAGTTTTTTCAATATTTAGCACTCCTTATAAAAATTTGTTGATTTAGCACTTTATCTCTTTTTTACCCTTCTACACAATTTGTAATTCCCTACGTATCCACAAATCCACTATTTCTTTCTGTATATATTTTACAGATATTGAACGATCTTTCTCTCTCTATTTCAAATATTTTCAAATCTTCTCCCTCTCTCTCTCTACATCTCCCCCCTATCTCTCTGCTCTCTGCTCAAACTACCCCTCCGCCGCCCTCTACCTGCCGCCGACGAGGGCGGCGTTCACCCGCCGCCAATCTCCCTACCGCCTTCTGTCCCTGCCGCCGACGAGGGCGGCGTTCACCTCCGCTGCCGCCTATCTCCCCACCAACTTCACCATCCGTCGGCGCCTATCTCGATTTTACAGTAGCTCAACTTCTCGATCTGTAATCATCCCTACACGATTTCACAGATCTGGTGTTCTCTCTGAAGATCTCGCCATCTCCACCACCTACACGCCGCCTCCAACCTCGGCTCCTCTGACGAGAAGGCATGGCCGGTCGGGTATGGCGACGACTTCGATCTACATCACCTTCGAGCTGCTTTCCACCGGCACGGCGGGGCATCACTGCGGAGGCTCCTCCGCCTTTCCAACCAACTCGTCCGGTCATTCTCCTCCGCCATGTCTCCGCCGTCCAAGGCCGTCGTATACGATGAGCTAGGCGCTCCCGACGCCATCTACAGAGTGAGAGAATTATCGCCGGTTCCAATAAAAGACGAAGATGTTGAATGAGTTTTTGTTTCTAACATTTTTTCCTCAATTTGTTTGAACAGTTGTTGCTTTTCCATAAAGATAATCATATTGATTTTTACATATTCTTTGTCCCTGCTATATTTGTGTCGATCTCATTAGGTTGGAAATTTCATCATTTGTTTGAAATATGCATATAATTTACTTGAGGATACAAAGATACCATTTTGGCCCATCGTAGTAGTGTGGTTACAATCTGTCCGTCTCCATGTGCAAGCTGACTGTAATATTTTTACTTGAAGATGAGTGTTGATGGTGTCGTTGAATGATCTGTCGTTGCTAATTATCCTGCTCTTGTTGAGGAACTAATGAAATTAAGATGTGTAGTTAAGAAACTAATGATTGTCTGCTGATAACAAACCTGATATTGTCTGCCTTAGTTATGTTCAATTTCTCAGTATTTTGTAGGATTTGTGGGTTGATGTTTGATGAAAGAGATCTGTTCTTCATTGTGTTGGTTGGTTTAATTGGAGCAGATGGAAGATTGCTGGGCCTTCTCATTTTTTTTGTGCATTCACAAATTTTGCTATATTTTTTTTGTGACTTCATAAATTTTCCTTGTTTTTTTTGTGACTTAACATATTTTTTTTGTGGCTCCAAAAATTTTTATAAGTGACTTTACAAATTTTTTAAAGTAACTTCACAAATTTTTCCTTTTTTTCTTTGACTTCACATATTTTCTTTGTGACTTCACAAATTTTTTTAAGTGACTTCACAAATTTTTCCAATCTGTAATTGAAGTTTTTGTGACTTCACAAATTTTTCCAATTTTTTTTTACGACTTCACAAATTTTTCCCATCTTTTTTGGTGATTTCACAAAATTTTTTTGTGACTTCACAAAATTTAATCCATTTTTTTGCGATTTCACAAAATTTAATCAATGTTTTGTGACTTCACAAAAGTTAATCCATGTTTTTGTGACTTCACAAAAAACTTGTGTCCGCCGGCAACAGTGGCGGCAGCGGCGGAAAAGTGGTGGTTGAAGTTTTTTTTTTGTTCAGTCACAAATTTTTCCTTTTTTTTTCTGACTTCACAAAAAATTTGTCATGGCGGTGCCGGCGACTGTGGCGGTGGCGCCGGCGACAGTGGGAAAGCGGCGGCCAGAAAGTGGTGGCAGGGTGGCGGCGGTGGTGGGGTTGTAGTTGTGGAATGTTTTGTTTTTGTTCAGTCACAAATTGAAGAAGATGAAAATGAAAAGATGGGGATATGAAGGGAAATACAAATTGTAAAGGAGGGTAAAAAAGTAAGAAAGTGCTAAATTGCTAAGTTTTTATAAGGAGTGCTAGATTTTAAAAAAACTATCTAAAAAGTGCTACTTTCAAAATCCTCTCTTAAATATTCTAGTTTTATTCTTATTATTTTTCCAATAATATTTCTTGATTAATTTCTCATTCAAAATAAATGAACTCAAATACAAGTAACTCATCTCTTTAGCTCTTATACTCGACTTCTAAAATATTTACTCATTGAAAAATTCATTCTCTTTATTCTAATTTCCTTTTTATTCCTCAAATAAATATTAATAATAATATTCTATTTTTCTTTTAACCATCAAACATCATTCTTATGCATTTTCTTCACTTATATCCTCAAAATCTTCACATCTTCATCCAAGTAACATCTTTATTTGTTTTAAACTCATAACTCCATTTATTATTAACTCTTCTTTCTTATTTTCTTTTATTTAATATATATATTTATGTATATTGAATTCTTTAAATAAAACTCATAGAATTTTATTCTTTTCTTAAATTACTCAAAACATGCTCAATATCTCATGTAATCTTTAATTTCATCTTTATTTAATGGAATCCATCATTTAAATATATATATATATATATATATATATATTTAAATGATGGATTCCATTAAATAAAGATGAAATTAAAGATTACATGAAGAACACATCATTTATATATTTCGATTTTTAATATAAAAATAATTAATTTATAATTATTTTATATCATCTTCAAATCTTCATGTTTTCATCAAGAACATGAAGAACACATCTTCATATCTTCATGTTGGACTCAAGAACATCAAGAATACTCATACATATATTTATACTCATTTTTATCGATTTTTACCTCAAAAATTCATTAAAACTTATAAAAATCATTATTTCTTAATTTCTCAATTTCCAAGCATCTAAACTCACTCAAAAATCCATCTATAACATCATAACATCATCATCATCATCATCATCATCATCATCATCATCATACTTCCTTAGAAATCATTTAAATCATCAAAACTCATTTTCTTCAAATATATATATATATATATATATATATATATATATATATATATATGGTTCGAATTTTTCATAAAAATTCACTAAATTCATATAATGACTTAAAATCACAACTTAATCATATTTTCATGCTTCATCATACTCATATTCATCATAAACATCATCAAATTCATAAATAAGCATTTAAACTTATTTTCTTCATTTTTATTCAAATAAATCGATATATATATATATATATATATATATATATATATGTGTGTGTGTGTGTGTGTGTGTATGCATAAAAATTCTCAAAAATTCTCAAGTTCATATTCATGCAAATAAATCACTCAAATCATCATCATAAACATATATCATCAAATACTCATCAAGGAATTATTTTCCTATTTTTTTCTTCTTACTCGATTTTTATGTATTTTTCTTAAGAAAAATCCTTTTCTTCATCTTTTAATTTCCTAGGTTAGCTTCTTAACCTCATGTTTATCATCTTATCATCCATCATCATCACCATCCTAAGGCTTGCCTAAACATAAAGTAAATATGCATGTTTTTCCTTACTTTCTTCTCCACATACATATACATATATACAATAACTTAAAGAATAACATACTTAAAAATAAAAACTTAAACTCCGTCTTGGCTTGTTGGTTTCGGCAGCTTGAAGGGTAGAGAGGTGATGGATTTTTCACTCCTTTCCTTGCATGAAAAGATATACAAGGATTTAAGGATCAAAGCTTGAATAATAAGGATCAAATCCTTACTTGAAGAGCTAAGAAATCGATGGACTCAAGAGGTAGAAGAAATAATTTCTTAGCTTGAATGAATGTGATATAGATATAACTTACTTCTTTTGATGATCTTAGAGATTGAGGATGAAAAACAACATCAAGAATCCAAGCTTTCAAGCTCCTTCCATGGAGGAATTTATTTTGTATGTATATATGTTTGTTTATAGATGGAAATGAAGGAAGAAGAAGAAGAAATGGAGCTGCTGCTCTTCTTGATTTCTTCGGCAGTGAGAGGGAGAGAATGAGAGATGATGAATGTTGAATATGGTTGATGACTTAGAGGGGAATATATCTAGTTGAGAGAGAGAGATCAAGAGTGATAGAGAGAGAGAGAGAGAGAGAGAGAGAGAGAGAGAGAGAGGGAGGGGGGGGGGGGGCAAATGTGTTGGCTAAAGGAGAGGGAGAGTGGCTCTCACTCTCTTAGGTGAGAGTTGGTTAGAAATTTCACCAATAATATGGATAGGAATGCAGATTTTGATCTGCTAAAAATGCCCGGAATAAAAAAGTTTTCTGATAGAAAATATCCCTATTATTTTATTTTAACTCCCAAACGATTAAAAAATCCTCCTCGACTCTTTCTCGACGTCGAAAATCTCTCTACTTCGTCTTATTTCTCCCAAAATAATTTAAGAAATCTTATTATAAAATTTTTAGATCAAAATTCCATCTAACGAAGAAAATCTTAAAAAAATTTTGGCTAATTATGCCGTTAATCAATTATTTTCAAAACTTTGCTCAAACGATCTCGGAAAATTCTCCGACATATCACAATGTCATTGGGCCACGCCTTGAGTTTATGCGAAGCATGGACGGATCCTTAGTTTAGCTATGAGCAAATACACATATCCACAATAATCACGACTTATCCCAAATCTTACCCCTTTTATATTTTATTGTCTTTACGTTTAATTGTGTAGATAACAAGATTGTATCGTGACAACCAAACTTGTGCACCTGAAGAGTAAAGTAGTTCCTCACTCTCCGTGGGATCGACCCTAGCTTACCGCTAAGACTAACCAGTCCGGTTGTGGGCATAGGATACTATGTAGTCCATCTGAGGCATACACAATATTTTGATCATACCACATGATGGGTATGTGTCAAAATTGGCGCCGTTGCCGGGGAGTGACGCGCAACAGTTTTGCTCTTCTCATTCCGTCTTCCGCTACTAGTGTATGTGTGGAACTCGTCTAGTAGCAAGACTATTGATTGTTTATCCAAACATCGATAGAACTGAACAACGACTACGCGCAATTGTATGGATAGAGAGACGCGACGCTATGGTAGAACCACAACAGGCGCAGACTCTCAAACAGTTGGCTTACCCAACAAACCTCAATCTCAGACCGAATGGGATCACTCTACCAGAGAACCCTTTCCATCCTGAGTGGTATGATCTAAAACCAGCACTGATACAGGTCTTACCGAAGTTCAATGGATATGCTGGGGACGACCCCCATACCCATTTCCAAAATTTTGAAATGGCAGTGATGCACCAATTGAATGAGAACCAACAGGAATATGTGAAGTTAGTTCTCTTTCCATTCTCATTGGTGGATCGAGCGAGGAGATGTCTATATAACCTACCCCAAGGAAGTGTTAGTTCTTTGGCTAAAATGCAACAATGCTTTCTAGAGAATTCTTTCCAGCAACCAGGGTTGATAGAATGAGATGGGAAATTAGAAATATCAAACAAGATGGACTAGAATCCTTCTACAAGTATTGGACTCAATTTAAGCGGCTTCTGAGCAACTTCTCTCACCATGAGATTACTCTCAAGGATCAAGTGGAGAATTTCATGAAGGGAATGCAAAGGAATGATCGTGGGCTGGTGCTAGCTGCATGTAGTGGATCTTTGATGAGTAAAACACCCCAAGAGATCTTCAAACTTTTGGGAACTATGGCTGAGGAATCACGAGATGATGGGCATGAAAGGAATAGGGAGCTGCCCTCCAAACATGAAGAAAAGAAAAATCTCACAACACTGAGTAAGGAAATAAAGGAAATCAAGGCACTGTTGAGTGGTTTGACCATACAGTAGAAAGTACGTCAGTGTGGTCTATGCAATGCTACCGAGCATCAATCTGAGAATTGCCCGAACTTTGGTGAGGACATGATGGATGTAAATGCTATGGGAGGAAATGAAGGATTTTACCGGAAGCATGATTCCTTCTCCAGCACTTATAATAGATGATGGAGGGATCATCCTAATTTTAGGTGGAAGCAAGATGGTCAACCCCAACAGAACAATGTGGCATTACTTGGATCTTTACAATAGTATGCCTAGCACGAGCAACAACCACACTATCAGGCAGGACTGCCACTACAACAACAAAATTACCAACCTCAACAGCAGCAAGTGTATCAACCACCGCACCAGAGGCATTCACCCTGAGAGAAAGCCATCGAAAATATGGCTAAAAAGAGTGAGAAATTTTGGAACAAAATTCGTGCTAGCATGAACCAAACCAATGTGCAGATTGCTCATTTGGCAAAGCGCTAGCCAAAGTAAAGAAGAATACAGGAAAACTTCCTCCTCAAGGAATAAATAATAGAGAACAAGCTCAGGTGATATTGACTCAGTTGGAGGATGAACAAGTAGAGAAAATCTTCGCTAAAGCAGAAGCTAGTAGGAAAAGGGATGGAGAGATCAGTACAGGGTTTACCGGAGAGTAGGCTGGTGGTGAGGATCAGACCGAACCTCTCTATCCAGGCAGACTAAGACAGAAAGCCAAGGAAAAAGGAGCTAGTGAGATGATGAAGATGTTTCAGAAAGTGGAACTTAGCATTCCATTATTGGACGCAATCAAAAAAATTCCGAAATATGCTAAGTTCCTGAAGGATTTGTGTTGGTGAAAGGTGAAAGTGGATGAAGAGGCATGGTATGTGATGGATGAGAGCGTATCTGCAGTAATCCAACACAAATTACCCCCCAAAACGTAAAGATTCTGGCATGTTTACAATTCCATGCAACATAGCAGAAAGAAATATGGATAAGGCCATGATGGATTTAGGGGCTTCGATAAATGTGATGTCCTTAGCTGTTTTCAAGGCTAAATCTGGGAGAATTAAGAGATACAGTGTGGTCATACAACTAGCAGATCGGTCTAACGCATATCCAGAAGGAGTAATAGAAGATGTGTTGATTAAGGTGGGAGACCTAATTTTTCCCGCTGACTTCTATGTACTGGATACGGGATTAGAGGCTAAGAAGAATTCTATCTAGTTGGGCAAACCTTTCATGATGAATGTAGGAACAAAGATAGACATGAAAACGGGTATACTATCTTGTGAATTTGATGGAGTCGTGGAGAAGTTCAACATATATGAAGCTATGAGGAGGAAACAAGAAGTGGAATCAGTGGAGGTGATAGATGTGTTCGAACCACTGGTTCAAGAACAGAGTCTTGAGTTCAGCTCTAATGACTCAACGGACAACATAATCCAGGATGGTTTAACCGATTGTGATGCTACTCAAATAGGAGATTGAGACATGAAAGAAGCTACCATGGAACTTTATTCGCTTAAGGAAAGTACTCTGGAAGCAGAATCAGAGGTGGACAAAAGAATAAAGGATATTATTTTGGAAGTCAATTCAGTTGGAAGATCAGCTGAAGGCAAATTGGAGTTATTCTCTCAGTATGGGCAGCACGGAAAATTACTTCCATCAATAGTTAAGGCACCTGTCTTGGAACTTAAGAAATTGCCCAAACATTTGCAATATGCTTATCTGGGACCTGTGGAGACACTCCCAGTAATTATCAGTTCTTATCTAACCATGGTGCAAGAAGAAAGATTGGTCAGGGTCTTACGGGAGAATAAGGAAGTTATCGGTTGGGCATTGGCAGATATTAAGGGTATCAGTCCTACTGAATGCATGCACCATATATATGTTGAAGAAGGAGCGAGGCTAGTGTGAGATTCACAAAGAAAGATGAATCTTGTGATGATGGAGGTAGTGCTTAAGGAAATTCTTAAACTTTTGGAATTAGGAATCATTTTTCCTATTTCTGACAGCCAGTGGGTCAGCCCTATCCATGTCGTACCCAAGAAATATGGGATATAGGTTGTAGAAAATGATAAGGGAGGATTGGTGCCGACTCGACTGCAAACTGGGTGGAGAGTTTGCATAGATTACAGGAAGCTGAACATGGTCACACAGAAGGACCATTTCCCTCTACCCTTTATTGATCAGATGCTCGAACGCCTTGCTGGTAATGCCTATTACTACTTTTTAGATGGATATTCAGGATATATGCAAATATTTATGGCACAAGAAGATCAAGAGAAAACCACTTTCACGTGTGTATATGGAACATTTGCTTATCGACGAATGCCATTTGGCTTGTGCAATGCACCTTGGACTTTTCAAAAGTGTATGATGAGTATTTTCTCCTATCTGTTGGAGAATTGTATTGAAGTCTTTATGGATGACTTCACGGTATATGGAGACTCATTCGACACATGCCTCGACCATCTTGAGCTTGTGATGAAAAGATGTGTGGAGAAGAGCTTGGTACTCAATTATGAAAAGTGCCACTTTATGGTGAAGGAAGGAATAGTGTTGGGCCATGTTATTTCTGAAAGAGGGATCGAGGTGGATAAAGCAAAGATCAATTTCATAAATTACTATACCTCACTACGGTCAAGCACACACAAGCATTCCTTGGTCATGCGGGGTTGTACCGACGATTTATAAAGGATTTTGCAATGATTGCCCAACCCATGACTAGATTATTGCAACAAGATGTCCACTTCAATTTTGATAATGATTGCAAAGAGGCATTTCTGGATCTCAGGAACAGACTTGTGTCAGCCCCTATTTTACAGCCCCCAGATTGGAAGTTGTCTTTCGAGATTATGTGCAATACCAGCAACCACACGGTTGGGGTTGTACTGCGAAAAGAAAAAGGGAAGGAGAGCTAGGTAATCTATTATGCCTCAAAGACCCTCAATCCAGCTCAATGCAGTTACACTACTACTGAAAAGGAGCTACTAGTAGTAGTATTCGCCATAGAGAAGTTCAGATCTTACCTTTTGGGTACCAAAGCAATCATATACACTGACCATACAACCTTGAAGTATTTGATGGTTAAAAAAGAGTCAAAGCCACGACTCATCCAATGGATATTGTTGCTACAGGAGTTTGACATCGAAATTAGGGATAAAAAATGAGCTGCCAACCTAGTGGCAAATCATCTGAGCAGATTACAAATGGGCAAAGACGATGGAGAGCCCATAGCGGACACTTTCCCTGATGAGAAGTTGTATGCGGTATATGCCAATACGGAGATGGAGTCTTTGTATGCCATGGCCGATAAGGAACCTTGGTATGCAGACATAGCAAATTATTTGATCACAAAAGAGGTTCCATCAGGGAAGACAAAGTTTGAAAAGCAAAAATTGGTGACACATGCTCGTTCTTACTTTTGGGAAGCAACACATTTGTGAAAGATCAGGGCAGATCAAGTCGTATGGAGGTGTGCTCCTGAGAACAAACATACTCAGATCTTGGAGATGTACCATGGGACCTCATGTAGTGGACATTTTGGTGGTAAAAGGATAGCACAAAGAATATTGGTTAGTGGGTTTTATTGGCCTCCAGTATTTGCTGATGTAAGGAGATAAGTATAGATCTACCCGAAGTGTCAATTGGTCGAAGGCATTACCACCAGAGATGAGTTGCCCCAAATGCATATTATGCCGGTGGAAATTTTCGATATGTAGGGGATCAACTTTATGGGACCATTCCCTAAGTCTTGAAATTATCAGTATATCTTGGTGGCAGTCGACTACGTATCTAAGTGGGTTGAAGCAAAGGCTACGTCGAACAATGATGCTCATACCGTAGCTAAATTCTTGATGGAGCAGATGTTCAATAGATTTGGAGTCCCGAAAATTCTCATCAGCGATTAGGGGTCTCACTTCTGTAACACCACAATCAGGGCACTCACTAATAGAATGGGGGTGAAGCATAAAGTGACAACTGTATATCATCCCCAAGCATATGGGCAGGCTGAGATTTAAAATAGATAAATAAAGGGCATACTAGAGAAGGTGGTGTATCCAAATCTGAAGGACTGGAGTAAGCATTTGGATGACACGTTGTGGGCATACCAAACTGCCTACAAAACTCCAATCGGGATGTCCCCCTTCAGGCTGGTGTTCAGAAAAAGATGTCACCTACTTGTAGAGATAGAGCACAAAGCATACTTGGTCATCAAGAAAATTAATCTCAGTATGACTTTAGCTGGAGAAGAAAGGAAATTGTAGATGAGTGAGCTAGAGGAGCTCTGATTAGAGGCATACGATAATGTTGTCTTGTACAAGAAAAGGACTAAGAGAATCCATGATGCTAAAATTCGCAAGAAGGAGTTTTAGGTTGGACAAAAGGTTCTCCTTTTCAATTCCCACTATAAATTGATGAGTGGGAAACTCCAATCCAAATGGGAAGGGCCATACATAGTAAAGGAAGTATTCCCCGATGGAAACGTCGAAGTGTATGATCTCAATGGAAGGGACACATTTGTAGTAAATGGGCATCGATTGAAGCGTTACTTTGAATTATTCCAACATGGAGAAGCAGAAGGAGAAATGTTCTCTGCTCGATCCTATCTATCAGTGAGGATAAACGTGGCAAGGTCGAGCTCAAGACACTAAACAAGAGCGCTGACTAGGAGGCAACCCAGGAGTGGTCGTCGGTATGACCACAACCGCTACTTTACTTTGATGATTAGGAATTTTTCTTTAATTCGTGATCTTGGGCTGAAGAGGATTAGGAGAAGGCTATCACAGCCCCAAATCCCGAGGGACGGCAGAAGCCGGGGTGCGACTAGGGGTTGGATTAAAGAAGCGGGGAAGAAGGGGGATGAATAAGAATGAAAGAATAAACAGACATTAATAACAGAATGGAATACTATGAACAAGACTTTAATATAATGAAAGAGTTGATCTCGAAGGATCACTCGACAAGGTTTTCTCAAAGAAACTGAGTTAATTGTACGGGGTTTAGACCCAACCGAAAGATACATTAACTTCAAAAAGAGATTGGAGTTTGGCAGCGGAAAAAACGTAAATCTGAAAACAAGTTCTTATTCTAATCACGACTTCATAACTCAACATCAACCACCACCGCTCCCGTCGCTCAGCCTGCACATTTTATAAAACATATGCAGGGCTAAGTACAAAAGCACTTAGTGGGCACGTTGCCGAAAACATATAATAAGTATAGATAATCAGGCATCTTATTTCTGTAGCACACCGGGGTTTTTCATTAAAGGCCCGTGTCTACTAAACATTTTCTTTCTCATTTTCACAAAGTAGCTTGCGCAAGCATTTTTCATAAATGTTACGTTCAATCTTGACCATTTATTATCACCGCAACAAGTTGTCCCCTCAACCGGGTTCCATACTTTAACGACTATTATGTACACTTAACTTTGGAAAGTCCCTTTTGACTAACTCAAAGCCGATCGTTTAGTTAACCCCTTTTGGCTAACTCATAAGGTACAAGAGAACTCACATAAAACAAATAGTTCATGCCATGATTATCACTTTGAAAACATGATTATCAAAGCTATAAAGAAAGGTTTTCGAGCATTGCTCATTTTGTTTCATATATAAAAGCCCACCTGACTGATTACAGAACAATTAAACGAGCTTCCGTCTCTGGTCTTCCGTCCTATCCTCAGTGCTGACTTCCTCCTTTTATCATAAATAAACAGACTTAAGCAACTTGAACGCAATCGATAAAAGAAACAGGAAATCGAAACGGTTTTTAGTTCTTTAGGCATTTGCACTTTACTACTTCCTTTTGATTAACTAATAAACGAGACTTCGATCAATTCTCGTCTACAAACTGACTTGGAACACTGCTCGACACTTAGATCAGTAGGAAAAAGGGTGTCGATAACTTAGAATGACTTAAAAGTTCACAAGGAACGAAGTTGAAAAGGATTCAACTTAGGAAACTTGACTTTGGATACTCACTGCCCAAGTCAATAAGTTCGAACAGAACAGAGCATACAAAAACAGGGGATGAATCTTATACCATAAGAAAGGTACGGGTGTCTAGTTTACTCTCCAATTTACGGATCTCGATTTTGTTAAGCGAGCTAAAAGTTATGAAAGTTTCCGTGAAACGTCGCAAAACAGTCGCGCGAAACCCTAATGCTCGACAAAACTCGACGCACGATTCCCTAGGTTCGATTAAAACTATTCCACTTTTATTTTCACGAAATTTTCGTCTTAAGACAGTCTATATGTAGTATCCCATAATCGGGTTCATATTCACGACTTTTGATTAGCAAACGACGAGCATTTCCTCGTCATTTCCAACTAACCATTTACTATACCAAAACAATTTCAATTTCTATTTCATTTTCGTTCAACAACTTCTCGATTCTTAACTATATCTCATAAAGTCTCGTTTCTCAGATGGAAAAGTCGTTAACTACAATATCGTTCGTCAATCAATAACAAACATTATTATTAAAAGGGATTTCCTTATTCGACTTTTCTGCCGGCTTTTAAACTCGATTCTTCGTCTCTTATTCAAAATCGAAACTTCTTAGAATTCGTTGAAACTTTACGGTTACGATCATTAACTATCAAGATTATCAAAGGTTAAAATCACAAACCAAAAACATTATCAATTCTCGACTTATCGTCGATTGTTCGTCTCTTAACGAAAATCTTACGTTCTCCGTTTTCGTTCAAATTTTACAACAACGATCATCATCTAACGAGCATTACTAATATGCAAATCATATTATCAAAACATTAACGAGCTTCAACTTAACGACACGTTTCCGTCTCTTACATTTTTCAATTTATTTTTAGAAAAATCCCAATTAAATATATAATCATCCTCATACATCGTATATCTCATTTCCATTAATCGATCGAGCATATCATAACATTTACTACACTAAAACATGCATTCTTCCTCTCTTATCTTCCAACTTTAATTTTTAGAAAAATCTAAATTAATTCATTGAGTCAATTAACAACATGTAGAACACTAATCTATCGATCAAACATCAAAGAAATCGAACTACGAAAAACCCCTAAAACTATTTAAATTTTCAGAAATTAGAGAAAATAAAGGGAAGTGATTTTCTTCATGATTCGATCCGTAGAACTCGATTCTAAACATACTAGAACATAAATCGAACAAGAATTAATATACTTCTTTAACTCTTAAGTTTCGAAAAAAATAGAAAAGGATGAAATCAAGACTTGTTCGGTTCAAAACGTAGGGGATGTTCTTACCTTGCGTAATACGAACTCGGAAAAGGAATTGATTGGTGGATTGAGGACTTGAGAGCTTGAGAAGAGCTTGGACGATGAAGCTTTAATGGAGGAGAATGAGAAGAAAAAATGAGAGAGAGAGGGAGTGCTTGGGGGCGGTAAAGAGGAGAAGAAGAGAGGGAGAGATGACTCACCATATTAGATACATAAAGTGTTAAAAAAAATCTAAGGGGTGAGTCGTTAAGGGCATGTTTGGCGTGGGTTTGTTAGACGAAAATATCTAGTTTCCGGCTTTAACCGACGTTATAAAAAGTCGAGGAATACTTTCTTAGGTAGTTACGAATTCGACGAAATCTAACTCGTCCGTTAGATTGGAAATAATTTACGTACTCGGAAAACCTAATTCATTTTCAAAATTCGAGAAAAAAGTCGGGATTAGACAGTCTAAAAGTTCGCCCGAAAAATCATAAAAACTAACTTTCTCCGGTGAACTCGTATCGAAGAAAAAGTAAATGTAAATTCTGACGGATTTTAATTCTGAGTTTTTGGACAAAAAATCTACCTGACGCGAAAACCCTAATACAGTAGTCGTTCGACCGACTTCTGGAATTTATTTTCTGAAACGGATTTCACCGTTAGTCTTAGAATCAAAAATTCTTAACTTAGGCGTGCAAAGCCTTAATTATTAATTAACTTTTTATTTTAAAGACGGATTAAACATCCGGAGTATTACAAAGGCGGGCCGGAATTAATTAGGCCTAGTGGAGAATTAAAACCCACTTTACGATGCAAAGTGTGTAGGTGGAGTGATTCAATTCCCTTAAATTCAAAATTTATTGCCATAACCGTCATCTCCGATTCTAGTCGGTTTATTCTCACTTTCTTCACAACCCCATCTCTCCATAACAGCTACACACGTTCTCCACTCCTCTCACTTCGATTTTACAACCGCCATCTCCAACCCCATAAAAAGCTATCAGTTTTCATCTCTTTCCACAAGAAGAAATCCCCAAATGGCAACCCTAAAATTTCTCCAAACTCCCAAATTCACCATGGTTAGAACAAAAATGCATGCAAATAGGAAAACCTCCAAGAGCGGTGTCGCCTCCGGTAGCACCCAAACTGCTACTAGTGGGCAGAAAAGCACCGCGGCTACTTAGCCTTTACCGCATGATGGTAAAAGGAAGACACGTAGCTCTGCATCAGAAGAAACACCCACTCAGGTGGTGGAGGACACTACGCCTGCCTTCACCACTGAGGAGAGGGAAATGGAGAAATTACCTTCGCCGGAAATTCAGACTACCGATGGAGGGGATTGTCACAGCCTAACTTCTAATGTATTAAAACGACTAGAATGCAAGGGGCAGTGAGCTGGAACAACTGAACTTTATTCAAGAAACATGCTCGATAATTGAAGAATAACATTAACAACCACAACGTGCTCACGATAATGAGGGTTTTTACTCAATAATTTCTAAGAAATGAACGTTTGTCAAGATTTTGGATATCGATCCAATCAAGGGATTAGGTTTGGTTATTAATAAATGTTGCATTCAAAAGTGTGCCATCTTTGATTTCTAATTATCAAATGGTTGGTGGTGGGTAAGGACATACGATGAGTCGTAAGTTAAGCCTCAAATATTTTGAAGGAATTCAGAAAGGATTTAAGATATTGTTCGAACTCACGGGCTCTTTATCTTAAGGACCGAGCATGCAAGGCGAGGATATTTCAAAATAACGATATTGTAGGGGAATATAAACATCAACTTAAAATCCCAAGGTTATATGTGCGAAGACATATAACCTCAAGCTTAAACTTCGAATTAGGGTTACATTGATAACGAGCCACCCAAGCACACCGCATCCTCCTCATCCGAGCTAACCTGCATATTTTAGAAATAACATGCAGGGCCTGAGTACTTCGTACTTAGTGAACACATGCCAAAATTTTTTTGAAAAATCGCTCAATAGAGCTATATAATTGAACTTAACTCTTCTGCTGCATCACAAGCATTAGATAAAATATTTAAAAGAATTTACAACTTGTGGCAGCTAAAAACTTTTTCATTTATTTTCTGAAATCAGTTGCAACCATTTATACAGGTACGAATCCATCTACGCGTCTTGTCTTTTGTGGTGTTGAGAAGTAGGCCTCCTCCTCGAGCACCGTGATCGGCCCAATCTAGCAGAGCTCACAGCCTTTACATAACCGGCCCAACCGAGGCAAGGCTCACAGTTACTTATCGACCAACTAGGCTGTAACAAGGCTCACAATCACCTAATCGAATACATGCATTATCCCGTCTCGTGCAGGACTTTATCCCGTGCGTCCGCAGGACATACTCACATAATATCAAGTAGAGGATTACATACCAAAACATCAAACTTAAGCAAGTCAATCAACTTTAATGAAAAGTGCATATATATATAAAATAAATCGCGCATTCATCGATGAGTTTTAGTTCAGAAAGCCCACATGAAAAGTGACTTAGCTCAACTATTCTTTTCCTGCTCGTTGTCTTACTTTTCCTCTCCACTCGCGCCTTCAAAATAATATTATATGAGGACGAGTTTTACGTTTTTGGAAAACAGCAAAATCTTAAGTCGTTAAACGGACTTCTACTTAACTCGAGTTTCTCTTTTATTTTTGATTTGACTCCTCAAACGCTTGATTCTTAATTTCTATCCAAGTACTATACCAACAAACTTTTCGGCATATTTTTCCATTCATTAATAAATGTAATCGAGCATTCAACATATATTTAAATATTAATATAAAAAATTATTACTCTTTAAATTTTAATTCTCTCGATCCCTTACTTCAAATAATTTTAAACATTTACGAGATTTATTCTCGTTCACACAAATCACACTCAAATCATGACTGTACTATTACACTGTCATAGCAAGTATTCACAGACAATTATCTCAGATATATATCATACTGCTCATTTTTCAACTTAAAATTGTTTTTCTCGGTTTTCATCAAACTTAACTTCATTTTTCTTAGAAAAATTCTAGGAATTCAAATTTAAATTTCATTTCTCATTCTGACTTTTCATATAAAATTTATCGAGTTACTTTTTGGCACATTTATCTAGAAAATAGTTTAACTCGGTCGGAAAATTCTTATTTTCTTACATTTAACTTAAAATAATTTCTATTGAACGATTTTTCGTTCAATTTCAATTTTTGATTTTTAAAATCGGTAAAAATCTTTTTTTATTTTTCTCTTAGTTTCGGTATTAACCATATTTCATCTTTTAGAATCCGTTTTTTTTGCTCGATTCAAGTTCTATTACTCGTTACTTATTTATTTTAACTCTTTTACTTATACTTAATTTCTCGTAAGTCAACTTTTGTGTTTTTCATAACTTCCTCATATGTTATCCGAATTTAGTGATTCAAGTGGCTAACATACATGTTTTTATCTCAATTTCATGTTAATAACATCAATTACATCTTTTACTCAAGAAAATCTCATCAATTTTCCTTTTAAATTTTCTGCACTAAACTATTTTTCTTATTCTTGCTCTTTTTCAATAATTTCAAGTTCTAACGTGTTTAAAATTACTCTAATTGATATTTTATAACATCAATTGCTCTATATTTACTCTAAATCAAAAGTTCCAATTTCATTTTCATATATACTTTGATTTATCAGGAAATATATAAATTCTTACTCAAATTATTAATTCAAAGTTCTATTGAACTTAGAAAAATTCTAATTGCTCGTTTCTTCCATCAATTTCATCTTTTAACCTCAACGATTAAAACTTATACTTTATGCCTCATTTCTTTCTAATAATTTGGGGGTTTCTTTATAGAATTTTATTTCTTTCTTTTTAATGCATCTTTATACTCCAAAAAATTCTAATTTCATTTCTCTTTTATCTCATTATGCTCAAAATCATAAAAATTCCTCTTTTTAGTCTCAAGGCTTCAATTTATTTGGGGTTTTCCCCTTTTGACGATTAATCTCTTGATTTTAATATATAATTCTACTCCAAATAATTTGAATTTTATTATTTCTCATTTAATTTGTTAATTTGTGCATACGGACGGAAAAAGCACAATTTCTTTTTACTTGTTTTGGTTCGAAATTTTTATATCTTGAGCTTGAGGTTTTATTTCTTCAATTCCTCTTAATCTTATACTCACTTCATCTCTAATTTCATTTTTATAACATCAATTCTTCTATATACTAATAGGAATTAAAATTCCCAATCTTTTTATAAATATATAAGGGCTGAAAAGTTTTATTATGAACATATGAGTTCATTTCTTTCTTTTGATGGTATTTTTATTCATAGTTCTCTCTTAGTTTCATTTTTAAGCCGTCAAATTATCAAATAAACCATAAGAATAATAAAACCCAAATTTTTATATATAAATTCGGTCACCATCAAAATCATCTCAAATAAATTTATACTCTCAAATAAATCATAGATTCATGCTTATTTATACTTAAATTAATTTATCCCATCATTAAATCAAGCATAAAACTCATATATCAAACTTGGAAACTTGAAGCCTGAACCATAAGACCGGCCACCAACTTATCACACTTAGCCTCCAGAATGGAAACTTGGAGCAGGGCTTTGGATAGCTCTTCATTCTTTTCATGAGAGGAAGCTGAGAAACCCTCTCTTTTCCTTTCTCCAGCCTTGGCCAAGAAAGTGTCAGCCTAAGAAGGACGAAATAAGGAACTTTGACGGATAATGATGGAAAGTCTATTTTTCAAAGGCATAAAAAATAGGGGAAAAACAAAGTACGGCCCGCATCGAGTCATTTGAGAATCTAGTCATTTGAGACCTCTTGGATGAGTTGGTCAAGTGGAAAAACAAGGCCACGCATTGAGAACCTTCCGTTGGAAGTCAGAGGCACAGGGAGATGAACCTCAAGTTGGATGGAGAATTGCTTGGTTGACATAGCAGAAACGTTGCTTCCAGAGACTTTATAAACTTCCTCCTTTTAGTATTAGGAGGAGAAGGCAAATTAGTCATCGCCCGACTATCATTCCTAGTGCGCAATCCTTCTGAAGAAAGACATGCAAGAGAAACAAGAGCAGACCCACTGAACAAGGGCATTTCCTTAGACCTTGTTCTATAGAAGAATCAATAACACATTCCCCTCAGACAAGTTAGTCTCTGGCTTGGGGAACTTGGGTAAGGGAACCGATTCCGGAGTGGAACCCACTATCATGACATCATTGTCATTAGCAACACTTTGAGAAGTTCTAAACTACTCCATGACTGTCAAAAGAAAAAGCACTGAAGTCATCACATGTCTGGATAAGTATGCAGAAAAGGTTAAATTCAATCACGAATCAAAACAACCACCTACTCATTTCGTAGGTCGGAGATTGGCAAAAAAAAAGAGCCAAACCGAAGATATGGCAAGACAGAAGGGTCCACAAGAAGACCCTGAATATTGAAGTTTTTCATGGAATTGAGACGAACACTCAATTCCTTCATGAGCAAGTGAATGATGCGACGTGGAATGTTGTATCACTGAAAAAGTGAAATGCGCAGAGACGGAGAAAAGAGACACTCCAATTGCTCAATCTTATCCGGAAAGGAAAGGTTGCCTTACATGAAATGTTACTACTGAAAATTCCTTACTTGACCTCGTCAAATTTTCTCTTTCCAGACTTGAGGGGAGAGGAGTTGATGGGACACCTTTTTGTACATCTTGGTTGCCTGAAAGGCAACCTTGCTTCTACACTCCTAGTGTTGGGGAAACATGCCCCGAGGCATCGAAACTTGATTTAAGGGAATGTTACCTCACTGGAAACTTGTCTTAAAGGAATGTTACCTGACGGTAACACTACCAATTTATACTTTATCGACAGCTGGTCTAAAGTACCATACGGATTTATCTTCTCGAGGCATAAATATGTCAGACAAATGTCGGTACCGACCTATCACATCAACTAAAGTAAGGAAGTGTCCCCTACTTAAGTCGGCTTGGAGACTTCCTAAATCTTCTCGAAATACCAGAAATACCCTCACTTTTTACAGGTATATATACAGATTTCACTGCATATCAGCAAGTATCAGATTCATTATCATGTTCATTTTATCTCTGATATACGATAGAACTCGTTGATTTCTCTCAAGTTTCATGTTGAATACACACTGACTTGATCATCGGAGACGCGACACCGGCACACAACCCGGCATTATGCTTTGCAGGTTTGAATTTAAGTATTAAATCCACGTAGAGAAGCTCTTCTCAACATAATCTCGTCGATACAAGGTAATTATTATGTGTTTACGATTCTTGAACATCTGTGTGTTCAAGGATTACAAATCTCGACCCCATCACCTTGATCCTTATTGAGCTCAAATCAAAGAAAAACATGGAGGTTATGAGCTTGAAGAGCAGCACCTGTCCATGGAAGAAGAAGTAAGAGAATCATGGTTCTTACTTGAATTTTCAAAGGAGTATTGATCAAAGCTTGGATCCTTAGGAATCTAGCTTCATTTCGTAAGCTTTAAATTGAAGAGGAGCAGCAGCTATGGGGCTTGTTGCAGCTGCTTGAGGCCACGAAAATGGTGGGAGATGGGAGAGAGAGGAGTGACCGAGAGAGAGAGCTTGAGAGAGAGAGAGAGAGTTTGTAGTGAGAGAAAGAGAGATGTTGCCTACGAAACTTAGAGAGTGAGAGAGAGTGCACTTCACACACCTCACTTGAGAGTAGGATTGGAGAGGGAAGCTTATATGGACGAGGATGGGGTTAACTTTGTTGCAAAGAAATTCCAAATGGGTAGAAAATCCAGGAAGAAATGATTTTATCGGTATAATATATCCCTCTTAAACCGTCTCTGTTTTAAATATAGTTCAAAACTCGATTTATAGATCTCAGATTTCTCTCTAACTTGCGTCATTAGTCACGAAATAATTTCTAGATTCGGAAATACCTAACTTTTATAGGTAATTTTCGACTAACAAAAAGTCGTGACGAGTTACTATTCACATTAGTTGCGTCTTCAAAAATAAATCCAAACTCGACTCGAATGATCTCAGGAAATTCTCAAACTTGTATCATTGGTCTTAAAATAAATTTTAGATTCCAATGACACTAATTAAATTTAATTTGGAGTTCGTTGACCGAGGGTTGACTTTTTCGTTTAAAGTTATTATTCATTGGAAAATCGACTATCTCGGAATTTTTCAAAATTTGAACTCATACTAAATCTCACATTCTTAAACTTATATAACTCTTCACATCTTCGTTTCAAGTTTTGAAATGAGAAAGATTATGATTTTGCCCTTTAGGGGCGTTTTGGTAATTTCATGAGAAAATTTGTCCTCGAAAATTTTTTTCACACAAAATCACACATAAGCACATATAATATCATTTAAAAAGCACTTAGGAAAGCATAATTACACTTAAGACATTTAATTAGGGTTATAAAGATTCGGGGTATTACATCTCCTCCCCCATAAATAAATTTCGTTTGAAATTTGCTAGTTCTTAGGAAATGGTTCGAAAATATCTCTTTCATCTTGTTCTAAAACTTTCTCATTAGTCCTTTTAAGAATCACTACGTTCTTGTCTAGGAAATTCATGTTATTCTAAGTTGTTGGATCTTTACGATTCAGAATCGTTTCGATCCATCTTTTGCGACTAACATTCGGTTTAAGGTCTCGTTTCTATGATGAGGTACGTCTTTTGGATCGTAAACATGCTTCATGAAAGTATTAGGAAGATTTCTGAAATTCGGAGGTGAAGCTAAATATCAATTTCTAATGATCTATTCAGGCTAAGCCCTTCTTGGACTTCGACAAGTTTAATTCCACTTGAAGGGATTATTTTTAGAATAACTTCGTCTCGAATTTTAACTCTATATATATATATATTTTCCGCGTAACTTTCGTTGACTCTAAACTTCTTCTTGTTGTCTTGAATCTAACAAACAGACTCTATTGTTTTCCTTAACTACTTCTGGTACTATAACTCATCTCTCATTTTTACTTTATCTCGAAAGAACAAAGTGCGTCGCTTTTCTCTAACTTCATAGGGCATCGTTCTCAGTCATCATTGGTACTTTGATAAAATTTCTCTCTATTATTTAGCATAACGTATCCTTCACAATTCTAGATAACTCTCTTTTTATCGACCATCAATTTGCTGATAGAAATTCGAAGTTTCGAATAATCACCGTCGTACTTAAGATTTTACGAAATTACACTATCTCGTGTACGTATGTCGCTTCGTTTTCTTCATTTCGATTCCTTCAGAAGTGCTATTCTCTATTCTGGTATGTTTCGTATTTCAGGGATGTGCAATATTAGTAATATCACGAGTTCAGTTCATAGCTCCTTTCAACTCTTCATCAATTAATACGCGAATTCTATCATGGTACGTCAAAACTTCGTCTTTTCATTCTCTAAAATCTCAATGTCTTCCTTTCAAGCTCTAAAGCTTATCTTTTTCTCAAACATCGATAATTCAAGGTCTCATCTTCGAAATATCTATAAAGAATATATTTACTTGCTTTAATAACAGAGATAACTAAACGATTTGTAATTTTCCCTTGCTAATTTCTTTGACAACTTTTCTTCTTACGAGAAGAAATTCTATTAATGATCTCGTCCTTGGCTTCATGATCTTCGACAATCCTTCGGTCGAAACGAAGCGTTTTTGAAGAAATAACTTTCTCATTCTCAATTTCTCTAACGTGTTTTTACGATGCTGCTAGTACTCAACCTTACTTCTTTGAACTAACGAAAATATCTGTCACAACCCCAAATCCCAAGGGACGGCAGAAGCCGGGGTGCGACTGGGGTTGGATTAAAGAAGCGGGGGAGAAGGCGGCTAACTGACTAAACATACATAAAAGACATCAATAACCCATGAACAAGACTTGAATATAAATAAGAAAGAGTTAATCGCTACGGATTACTCGACAAAAGTACACAGGAGAAACTAAGTTCATAATTACAAACTTAAACTACAGTGTATTGTTTCAAAGGTACATTTCAAAAGAAGACTGAGAGTTCTGCAGTGGAAGAGTTCTAACTAAAGCATCCTATCTTTCAACTCAACATCAACCGTCGCCGCTCACCGTCGCTTCAACCTGCACATTTAGAAAACAATGCAGGGCTAAGTACAAACGTACTTAGTGGGCACGATGCCGAAATCATAATCATAAGTATAGATAAATATGGCATTTCATAATCATAGCACGTCGGGGTTTTATTGAAAAGGGCCCGCGTCTACTAAACATTTTCTTTTCTCATAAATCACTCGCGCGAGCATTTTCTGACTAATGTTACGTTCAATCTTGACCAATTCTCATTGACCGTGGTTGGTACCCCTCAACAGGATACACATACACCACAGGTTACAAAGTGCACTAACTCTGGAAAGCACTTAGTAGCTAACTCAGAGTCGATCGTTAGTTAACCTAGTTAGATTAACTCTAAATCTGGAAAACATGAATGTTGACTCAGATAGGTACAAGAGAACTCACATAAAACATAAAATAGTTCATGCCATAATATCCTTTGAAAACACAGATATCAAAGCGATAAAGAAAGATTTTCTGAGCATTGCTCATTTTATTTTGTATATAAAAGCCCACCTCGTAATACAGAACTAAAAGCACTAGCTTCCAATCTTCGGATCTTCCATCCTTTCTTTACAGTTGGCTTCCTCCTTCATCGTAAAATAATAATGCTTAAGTACGGGTCGTAAAAGATAATCGATCAAAGAGAATCGAAATAAGTTTTAGTCATTTCATTCTTTAGGCATTTGCACGCTTACTAGATTCATTTTACTTAAACGGAAACGAGATTCGTACTAATCCCGTTAGAACTCGGAAGGTCTCATACTCGACTCTTAGGTCAGTATAGAGGGTAGTCGATAGCTCGATACAACTTAAAAGATCATAAGGAACTAAGTTGGAAAGAATCAACTGAGGAAAGAATTACATTTTAGTTCATTAGAAAACTTATGAAAATTCTCGCTTACTACTTCTTTATCTGAACGGATAAGAGATAAGATCTCGACTGGTTTTATCACTCAAGGCCCTGTACTTGACTCTAGGGTCAGTAGGAAGATATTCGTTAGTTAAAACGGTTTAAACGATCGAAAGAAACTAAGTTGTGAACGAAACAACTTAGGAGAATTGAAACTGGAATTTCACTGCGCAATACAGTGACTCTGGAGGCTGCCCAGAACAGAGAATCTGGAAACAGGGGATGAGCACTGTACCATTGGAAAGTTTGGGATGTCTAGTTTACGCTCCAATTTACGGATCGCAAATCCGATAAATGAGAGTTATTACAGTTTCCGACGAGGGTCGCAAAACTGCCGCAAAAACCCTAGTTGCTCGATAGATTCGACGTATAACGTCTTAGGTTCGTTCTAAGCTCTCGAATTCGATTTCTTTGGAAACTGGACCCTCAAGGCAGTCATCACGTACTCCCGTACGTGGTGAACTCTTTCTCAAAACTCACTCAATAGCACGACGTTCTAAACGTCGGCTTTCAACTAACAATTACTAAACCAACAAGTTATTCAAATCGCGTTCTAGTTCTCGACTATCACTATAGCTCATATTATATTAGCTCGAAAGCTTATGACATCAACTACAAAGTTGTTCTCAAGTTCATCATAGACAATAATATCAAATTAGAATTCTCATTCGACTTCTCGGTTATTAGTTACGACTAATTGTTCGTCTCTTACGCGATTTTCAAAGTTGTCGGATTCCGTTCAAATTTTACGACATTAATCTACATCTAACGAGAATAACTTCTATGCATGCAATCATTTCATACCATCACTATATTTCAACTTATAACGTGTTCTTCGTCTCTTACATTACATAAAGTATTTTTAGAAAAATCTAATTAAATTCTCATAATCAATTAACATCAACTACAACATAATTCCATCATCAATTCATCAATTAAATTCAACACATGGAAACCCCTAATTCTACTATAAATTTTGGTATTTATAGATATATTAAGAGAGTGATTTTCTTCTCCAATTAACATCATTTACTCATTAATCAACCTATTATAACAACAATTAATCAATTGCAATCCAATTTCATACTAACATGCATAAATCCCCAAATTCAAACTCAAACCCTAATCGAATTTTCACAAAACATGGGGCTTTCGATTCCTCTTTGTTCTAATCACTAATTAAGCATCTTTTAAGCATGAATTTATCATTAATTGAAGAAATCCAAAAATCCTACAAATAACCTAAAATTTTCGGTAAAGACATATAGATTAAGGTTCTTGGTTTTGTTCAATTTTAAACCCTAATTAACCTATCTAACACATCCAATTTCATTAATCCAAGATCGAATCATCTATTTCAATACTCTAATTTTCGATCAAAAGAAGAAAATGAAAAGAAGAAGATGATGGATGGATAGAAGTATAGATGAGAGGATTACCTTGCTAATTAATGAAGAAAGTGTTAAGATTGAATGGATGAATCAAGATGTAATGCCTGGTAATTTCCTTACGTTCTTAAAATTTTAAAGTTAATTAAATAAATGGCTTTGCACGCCTAAGTTTACGATTTGAATTCTAAGACTAACGGTCGAATCCGTTACTGAAAATAAATTACGGAAGTCAGCTAGACGACTACTGTATTTAGGGTTAGCGCGTACGAAAAGTTTTTAGTTAGTGAACTCAGAATGGAAAACCGTCTGATTTTTACATTCACAAAATCGCGATACGAACTCGCCCGAGAAAGTTCGTTTTTATGTTTTTCCGGACAAAACTCGGACTGTGTCATCCCGGGTTTTTGTCAAAATAAATTTTGTAAATTTATTTTCCGATTAAGTTTTGTACGTTAGAATTTACGGTCAAATCGGTTCGTGACGATTTTGTGCCGAGCTTCGTTTTTGGTCGAACGTTTTCCGTAACGTCGGATCGCGCCAGAAAAGAGCATATTCTTTTCCCTCTCCCACACCTTGGCCGACATCCCCATCCCTTTATTGTTAGATTTTTGTGTTTTATATGTTATTTAAGAGGATATTTATGTTTTATATGATTTAATTAGAGGACACCTAAGGGCACACTATTTCTACTTTACACCTTGCATCTTATAACTTAGTTAACAAATTAAAACAACTCCTTCCCTCCCAACTCACCCAAAATCGGCAGCCTCCCCTCTCCATTCTCTCATTTCATTTCATCATCCTCCATTGAAGAATCCTTCAAGAACACCAAGAAGAAACACACAAGTCTTGATCCAACCATCCAAACCTCCTTCTCCTTTCATTAAATAGCAAGGTAATTATCTCCTCTATAATTCTATCCAACCATCTTTCTCTTCTTCTCATTTCTTCTTTTGGATCGAAAATTAAGGTATTGGAATGGATGAATTGATCTTGAATTAATGAAATTGGATGTGTTAGATAGGTTAATTAGGGTTTAGAATTGAGCAAAAATCAAGAACCCTAATACTACATTATTACCGAAAATTAGGGTTAAATTGTAGGATTTTGGATTTCTTCAATTGATGATAGATTCATGCTTAAGAGATGTTTAATTAGTGATTAGAACAAAGAGGAATCGAAAGCCCCATGTTTTTGTGAAATTCAATTAGGGTTTGAGTAATGAAATTGGGGGTTTATGCATGTTAGTTTGAAATTGGTTTTGCAATTGATGAATTGTTGAAATAATAGGATGATTAGTGGATAAATATTGTTAATTGGAGAAGAAAATCACCCTCTTAATATATATATATGTATACCGAAATTATTTGAGTAATTAGGGGTTTCCACATGTTTGATTTAATTGATGAATTGTTGATGGAATTATGTAGTAATTGATGTGAATTGATAATAGGAATTTAATTAGATTTTTCTAAAAATATTGTATGTAATGTAAGAGACGAAGAACACTTTATAAGTTGAAATGTAGTGATGTTATGACATGATTGCATGCATGAAAGTGATTCACGTTAGACGTAGTTTAATGACGTAAAATTTGAACGGAATCCGACAACTTTAAAAATCGCGTAAGAGACGAACATTTAGTCGTAACTAATAACCGAGAAGTCAAATGAGAATTCTAATTTGATATTATTATCTATGATGGACTTGAGAACAACTTTTTAGTTGACTTCATGAGCTTTCGAGCTATTATAATATGAGCTATAGTTATAGTCGAGAACTACAACGCGTTTTGCATAAATTGTTGGTTTAGTAATTGTTAGTTGAAAGTCGACGTTTAGAACGTCGTGCTATTGGACGAGTTTTGAGAAGGAGTTCACCACGTACGGGAATACGTGATGACTTCCTTGAGGGTCCAGTTTCTAAAGAAATCGAATACGAGAGCTTAGAACAAACCTAAGACGTTATACGTCGAATCTATCGAGCAACTAGGATTTTCGCGGCAGTTTTGCGACCCTCGCCGGAAACTGTAATAACTTCCAGCTCGTTTATCGGATTTGTGATCCGTAAATTGGAGCGCGAACTAGACATTCTAAACTTTCCAGTAGTACAGAGCTCATCCCCTTTTTCAAAATCCTCTGTTCTGGACAGTCTCCAGAGTTACTGGATTGCGCAGTGAAATTTCAGTTTCAATCCTTCTAAGTTGTGTTGTTCGCAACTTAGTTTCTTTCGATCGTTTAAGCCGTAATAGCTAACAAATATCTTCCTACTGACCCTAGAGTCAAGTATGGAGCCTTGAGTGTTAAAACCAGTCGTGATCTCATCTCTTATTCGTTCAAGTAAAGAAGTAGTAAGCGAGACTTTTCTTAAGTTGATTATTGAACTAAAGCGTAAATCGCCTAAGTTGATTCTTTCCAACTTAGTTCCTTATAATCTTTTAAGTCGTATTAAGTTATCGACTACCCTCTCTACTGACCTAAGAGTCGAGTATGAGACCTTCCGAGTTCTAAACGGGATTAGTACGAGTCTCGTTCCCGGTTAAGTAAAATGAAACTAGTAACCGTGCAAATGCCTAAAGAATGAAATGACTTAAACTTTTTGCGATTCTTTTGATCGATTATCTTTTACGACCCGTTTTTAAGTGTTTTTATTTTACGATGAAGGAGGAAGCCAGCAGTAAAGAAAGGTCGGAAGATCCGAAGTTTGGAAGCTAGTGCTTTTAAGTTCTGTATATCGAGGTGGGCTTTTTATATACAAAATAAAACGAGCAATGCTCGGAAAATCTTTCTTTATCGCTTTGATATCTGTGTTTTCAAAGTGATATTATGGCATGAACCGTTTTATGTTTTATGTGAGTTCTCTTGTACCTATCTGAGTCAACTTTCGTGTTTTCCAGATTTAGAGTTAATCTAACTAGGTTAACTAACGATCGGCTCTGAGTTAGCTGCTAAGTGCTTTCCAGAGTTAGTGCACTTTGTAACCTGTGGTGTATGTGATATCCTGTTGAGGGGTACCAGCCACGGTGAAAGAGAATTGGTCAAGATTGAACATAGCATACCTGAAAATACTCGGCCGAGTAAATTGTGAAAATTAGTCAGAAAATGTTTAGTAGACACTGGCCCCTTTTCAATAAAACCCCGATGTGCTACAATTATGAAATGCCATATTTATCTATACTTATGATTATGATTTCGGCATCGTGCCCACTAAGTACGTTTGTACTTAGCCCTGCATTGTTTTCTAAATGTGCAGGTTGAAGCGACGGTGAGCGGCGACGGTTGATGTTGAGTTGAAAGATAGGATGCTTTAGTTAGAACTCTTCCACTGCAGAACTCTCAGTCTTCTTTTGAAATGTACCTTTTGAACAATACACTGTAGTTTATGTCTGTAATTATGAACTTAGCTTCTACCGTGTACTTTTGTCGAGTAATCCGTAGTGATTAACTCTTTCTTTCATATTCAAGTCTTGCTCATGGTTTGTTTGATGTCTTTTATGTATGTTTAGTCAGTTAGCCCCCTTCTTCCCCGCTTCTATAATCCAACCCCAGTCGCACCCCGACTTCTGCTGTCCCTCGGGATTTGGGGCTGTGACAGAGTGGTATCAGAGCAAGGTCTGTTTTCCTGCTCTGATCATGAGTTATTCTTTTCTAGTATGAGTCATTTTTTTTTTGTGATACCACAGAGTGGTATCAGAACAGAGGTTCGTCTCTTGCTCTGACTATGAGTCAATCTTCTAGTTCAAGTCAATTTTCTAGTATGAGTTATTCTTTTAGTAATATCACCAAGTGATATATGAGCAGAAGTTCGTTTTCTGCTCTGGTAGCGAGTCAGTCTTCTAGACCGAGTAATTCCTTTAAGTAATATCACAGAGTGGTATTCTTATGCAAGTCTTCCTTCGAGTAATAGTATAGAGTATTCATTCGTACTCTATATCGAGTCTTCTTTCGAGTCATAAGACACGGTATCTATGTATACTCTGGATCAAAGTCGTCTTTCCAAGTATAAGATAAGAGTTAGACTCTAATACTAAGATTGAGAACGTAGAAGTCAACTCAACTGCCCGCTACGTCGACTCAACGAGGAAAATGAAAGAATTTTATGATGTGATTTCTTTTAAATAAGAAATTTTATGAGCAAGTATTCAGTAAAATTAAGAACGAGGATTAGTTGTGTTTTAAAAAAAATGAGAATTTTACAGAAGTATAATTTTTATACTTTATGTGATTATGCGATAGTACAAGTACTATCTTATGTGAAATTATTTGCGCAGATAATTTTCTTTTTATGAAAAATTATGCGGATACAAGAATATAGTCGGATTTTAGGGATTTTTCCCGGTTCAATGAGAACGTAGACTTGAAACCTAAGAACTTTTAGGTTCTTCGAGAACTTAGACGTTTTTAAGAAACATTGTTTTGGAATGATTTCGAAAGGAGATCCCCAACACGAGAAGGACTTCTACTGATGAATGTCACGTGCGTTTAGTGACATGAATAAAGATTCGGCAAAGTCGAACTTGTTTTCTGAAAATTTTCCTGCGAGGAAAATGAATAAAAATGATTCAATAAATCGTATTAGTAAAAGAAGGGAGCAATTAGACGTTTGAGAAGCTTTCGGCTTCGAGTTAAGGAAGATTTGAACGAGACGATGAAAATCGAGTTAAATTGGAATCAAAGTTAAGCGAAATAAGTGAACATTACTTGCGTATAAGTAATGTAAATGACGTCGATTCGTGACACGTCATTTCTTTTTCTTCTCATTTCGTGTTTCAGTAGTGTTCGCCTTGATCGAACTCTATAAAGAAAAATCGTATAGATTATTAGGAGTTGAGTGCAAAGCTTGATTAATTTTTTCCATCGATCGCCCGATTCCAGCCACAACAACTGGAACTTAGTTTTTCAGGAAATTATTCTTAAGTTATATTCCATCTTTCTTATGGAATTAAATTCCATATTTCGTCTTGAGCGACGACTACAACTAGTACGAATATCAAGAGTCATAAACGACAAATTCTTTTGTAAATGGATGTTACTTTTGAATAAGTAACATGAACGAAGTAAATATACTTTGTTTTAATAAGTGAAAGTCGTTAAGCATTTATGAGTTGAGAAATAAAAGAAATAGAGAATTAAAATGAGTAATAATATGGTGAAATAAAAAATGAAAATAAAATCTTTAATTTTATGAATGTATATATATATATATATATGTTGTTGAGTGCAATTTCTTGAATTGCTAGAAGTCTTGATAAGTGGTTGACTTAAGTGTTGATGTTACAATTGAATAAGGAATATTCATTTTGTAATTTATGTTTTCATTGAGATAAGTTATTTTTCCCTACCTGTTACTGATCCGTGTTACCTTAAAACTTTTGTAGGATGGCTAAGGTTCGTGTTACGGCTCGGAAGAGCCAGCCTTTGGCCTCGTGCGAGCGCACCATAGTGGATATGTTGCAGGATGAGTACTATGAGTTTGAGGTAGACTATGGAGAGGAAGACGTAGGACAGATTGTCAGCAACTTTTCTTCAGCCTACTGCCCAGTGCAACACCTGATCCGGGAGAGTCAGGCGATACTAGACCTGATCGTACACCTACCGGATGAGTGGCGCGGATGAGCGCACCGTGCGGCATGGTACTTTTTAGGGATCCTAGGCGACGACACTGAGCCGACCGGCAACTACGCCGGATTCGCCCTGTGTGTGCACAGGCGCTTCTTTGAGAGCAGATTCATGTTTCCCCTCCCTTTAGAGCCACACATTCCCTACAGCCACTTTCCAGCCGAGACGGAGCTTGAGCAGCTTGACTTAGACCCTGAGTACTCTGCCCTGTTGGAGTTGCCACCAGACGGTGTACTGGTTGAGGAGTCTGACGCTGAGTTAGAGCAGCCAAAAGAGGACGAGGAGACAGTAGTTACACCTGAGTCACCACCAGTGGGACAGCAGATCAAGGAGTTGATCCCAGGGCCGGGATTCGTGGAGATCGATGCTGAGACAACCGCGCTTTTGGGGTTGTCTTCACCCTTTTGGCCAGACGTTTGTGTTAGGGTCAGGGGACCGTTAGAGACGAGGTTGTATAGGGAGGGGCCAGACCACCGAGAGATCGACACGGAGCTCGCCGCCATGTTAGAGTTGCCTTCTCCACTTACGCCACTCGAGGAAATCTGCGCGAAGTGGGGAGTAGTCCGAGAGAAGATGGAGGCAGGACCGTCCAGGATCCGTTCTAGGGAGGAGTTTGAGTCAGGTTCAGATTCAGTCCCCGAGCACCTTCTTCCTCTGAAGAAGCGTGCTGTAGAGGCCAGCGAGGACTACTTGGTTTCCGACTTGGAGGAGACCGTTTCAGAGGCACCCTCACCTACCCTGCTTACACTTGACGATGGTTCTACTCTGAGGGTGGACGAGGCACTCCAGCTGGTTTTTGGTTCAGAGTCCGAGGAGGAGGACCCGGAGGAGGATCCGGATGAGGATCCGGAGGAGGTCCCAGAGAAGGGTTGTTAGGGTTTTACAGATCATATGGAGTAGTTTTTGGACTCGACTACAGTTTAGTTGAGCAGTGCGTTGTAGACGTAGGTAAATATCAATAGTAGTAGTAGCTCTTTTGTCCTGTATAGAGTCGGATCAGTAACTAGTTAGTTTTGTAGTACTCTAGCGGATACGAAATTTTATGAATCGTTTCCGTTCTAGTACTTTAGTGGATACGGAGTTGCAGCCTGTTTGTGCACCCGGTAAATAGTAGGCAGTCAGCCTAGTTTAGACTAATAGTAATCTAACCCTTTTTGTATAAGTCCTCGTTTGAGGCAAAATTAATATTCTTTTTAATGTATATATATATACATGACCCGTGAAGAGGGTTTTTAATCACAAGCAAAATTTCTTATGAATTGAGTAATTAAAATGTCAAATGAACTCGTGTAACGAGGAATCAAGTTTAACTCGAAAGTTAAAAGATTAATGAAATAATATTGGAGCTATGTTCGATATGTTGTTCCATGAACTTGATTAAGTTGAGAACGAGCAAGTAAGTGCTAAGAGTAAATATCAGAAGAGAACTAATGAGAATTTCAATTTTTCCTTAGACTAAAGAAAATGCCGCCGAGAAATGTTAACAACAGGAGAGGTCGAGGACCTGGAAGGCCTAGAGGACGTGGTAGACGTCAGCCGGAAAATAACCAAGAACAAGAATATGAGCAGAATGTCACCCCATCCCCATCTCCGTCCCCATCACCGCCCCCATCACCACCACCTCCACCACCGTTCCGTAGAGACATTGAGGATCTCTTCCTCAAGAGGAACCCTCCATTGTTCAATGGAACTGGTAGCCCTAGCGATGCTGAGCTATGGGTGAGATCTACTGAGAAAATTTTCAAGCTCCTCAGATGCACTGATGAAGAGAGAATGCTTTGTGTCGCATTCCAACTGACGGGATCGGCAGATTACTAGTGGGAAGCAAGACAGAAGGTGATACCTGCAGAGCATCTGGCTCGTTTTTCATGGGAAGAATTTAAGGAAATCTTCTTTGACAAGTACGTTCCCAAGACGTATAGGGCACAGAAAGAAGCCGAGTTTTATAATCTGAAGCAGGGAAAGCTGACCGTGACAGAATATGATGCCAAGTTTTGCGAGTTGTCAAGGTATGCACCGGCATTGGTCGATACTGAGGAGAAATTGTCCAAGAAATTTCAGGGAGGTTTAAGACATGAATTGGGAATCGCTTTGGCTAGTCATGGAGGACTAGGCTATACGGACATACTGGGAAGAGCACTGGAAATGGAGGCCGTTGTGCCTGATGAGAAGAAGATTGTACCAACTGCGTCAGCACCAGCGCTGAGTCAGAACCGAGGCTACTACAACAACAATAGTAGCAACTACCAGGGCAAGAGAAAATAGAACGGAGGAGGAAGCAGAGGTTACAATCAGGGTTACAACAACCAGGGAGGTCCGGGGAAGGGCTATCAGCAGCCTGGCAACAACAACAATAGCAACAACAACAACAACAAGAGGCCGTGGCAGGGAAACAACCAATCGGGGTTGTTCATTCAGGGGAACAAGCAGAACTCGCCATGGAAGGGAAATAATCAGCAGAACCAGCTGCAGGGGCAACAAAGAAACTTCAACCAGGGAGTGAATAACCCAGGGAGGGTTACCATTCCTGTCTACCCGAAATGCAACCGAGCCCATCCCGGAGTCTGCCAAATAGGCACCCCCAACTGTTTCAACTGTGGACAGAAGGGGCACATGAAAAAGGACTTCCCTAAACCGCTTCAAGCAGTACCCCTCCGAGCCATCCAAGCACAGCCGCAACAGCCGCCAATGAACCAGCAGCAGTTTCAGCAGCATGCACAGCAACAACAGAATGCAAGGGCATGCGCTATCAAACAGGGCGGTCAGCGCAAGGGAAAAGGCAATCTAGCAGGTATGGGAAAACTCCACAACATCCCCATTAAGATACTGTTTGATACTGGCGCATCGCATTCTTTCATTGCTGGCTCGTGTGCCGATAACTTAGACATCAGACCTGTAAGAGCTGCACAATCTATGAGAGTAGCCACACCTTCAGGAGAGATCACTACTTCCACGCATGTTTGCTCTAACCTAGAACTGGAAATCGGAACTCATAAGGTTACAGCGAACAACTTAAATGTTATGATAATGTGGGACGTAGATATAATCCTAGGAATGGATTGGTTGTCAGAGAATTATGCCACAATTCTCTGCAACGAGAGAAAAATCTCTTTTCAGCCGCCGGGTAAAGAACCGACCGAATTCCACGGAATTTCAATGGGTAGAGGCGTACCGATTATATCAGCCCTTCAAGCCACGAAACTCATGAAGAAGAAAGGTACCACAGCCTATCCTGTGTACCTAGTTGGAGAGCCAGGAGCCGAGAAGACCATTCAGGACGTAAAAGTCGTAAATGAATACGAAGATGTTTTTCCAGAAGTGCTACCGGGATTGCCACCAGATCGTCATGTGGACTTCACAATCGACTTGGAACCAGGAGCCGCACCTAAGTCTAAAGCCCTATATAGAATGGCACCGAAGGAACTGGAAGAGCTCAAAATCCAGTTACAAGAATTACTAGACCTTGGTTTTATCAGGCCAAGCGTCTCACCTTGGGGAGCACCCGTGCTATTTGTTAGGAAAAAGGACGGATCGATGAGAATGTGCATCGATTACCGAGAACTGAACAAGATAACGCTCAAGAACAAATATCCCTTGCCAAGGATCGAGGATCTGTTTGATCAGCTTAAGGGTGCAGAAGTCTTCTCCAAGATAGATTTGAGGTCAGGGTACCATCAGCTCAAGATCAAACCTGAAGATGTACCGAAGACCGCTTTTAGAACCCGATATGGCCATTACGAATTTCTAGTGATGCCATTTGGTTTGACCAACGCTCCAGCCGTATTCATGGACCTTATGAACAGAGTTTTCCACCCTTATTTGGACAAATTTGTTTTAGTATTCATCGACGACATCCTCGTTTACTCTAAGAATGAAAAGGAGCACGAGGAACATCTACGGATAGTGATGGAAACACTAAGAACTGAGAAACTCTACGCCAAATTCAGTAAATGCGAATTTTGGCTGAATGAAGTTATGTTTCTTGGGCATATAGTATCGGCAGAAGAAATCAAGGTGGATCCAGCCAAGTTAGAAGCAGTGCACAACTGGAAGTCGCCAACAAGTCAGAATGAGATCAGGAGTTTCTTGGGTTTAGCCGGTTATTACAGAAGATTTATCGAGGGATTCTCTACAATCGCTCGCCCGATGATGCAGCTACACAGGAAGGATACCAAGTTTAAATGAACGGATGAGTGTGAGAAGAGTTTCCAAACTCTTAAGGTAAAGTTAACCACAACACCAGTACTAGCACTTCCTGACGTGAACAAAGAATATGTGGTTTACACAGATGCATCGAAAAATGGATTAGGTTGTGTCTTGATGCAAGACGGACGAGTAATAGCTTATGCTTCACGACAACTTCGACCTCACGAAGTTGAGTACCCAACCCACGATTTAGAACTCGCAGCCGTAGTGCATGCGTTAAAGATTTGGAGACACCATCTTTATGGTGTAAGAGTTGAAATATTCACCGACCACAAGAGCCTGAAGTACTTTTTCGAGCAAAAAGAACTGAACATGAGACAAAGAAGATGGCTGGAACTAGTCAAGGATTATGACTGTGGAATTAACTACCATCCAGGAAAGGCTAATGTGGTAGCAGACGCTTTGAGTCGCAAGGCTCCAACGAAGTTAGGATGCCTCTTTGTAGAGGAAGGAACTTTAGTGCGAGAATTCGAGAAGATGGATATCAGAGTGCTTGACACGCCAGCTACGATTACAAGTCAGATCGCAGCATTAGAAGCTACGCCAGATTTGAGAGAAAGAATCATCAGTGCTCAGAGGAAGGACGAGTCAATGGAAAAGTTACGAGTGAGGATAAGAACAGATAAGCCAGAAGGATATTCTGAAGCTCCAGACAATGCAATACTTTATGAAGGCAGGATTTGTATTCCTGACGACGACAGTGATTTGAAGAACGAGATCTTAAGTGAGGCTCACGATACGCCTTACACAGCACACCCAGGAACTACGAAGATGTACCAAGATTTGAGGAGAAACTTTTGGTGGAATGGAATCAAACGAGACGTTACCTCGTTTGTAGAAAGATGCCTAGCATGCCAGCAAGTCAAGGCTTTACACCGACGACCGTATGGATTGCTACAACCGTTGGATGTCCCAGATTGGAAATGGGAAGGCATAGCTATGGACTTTGTCACAGACTTGCCTAAGTCGAGAAGAGGAAACACAACAATTTGGGTGATAATAGATAGGCTTACAAAGTCAGCACATTTCTTGCCGATTAAGACTACATACAGATCAGAGAAACTAGCTCAATTATATGTCAGAGAGATTGTACGTCTGCATGGAGTACCGAAGGTTATAATATCAGATAGAGATGCCAAATTCACCTCGAGATTTTGGATTACGATGCAGAAAGAGTTGGGAATAGAGCTCAATTTCAGTACAACATTTCACCCACAGACAGTAGGGCAGTCAGAGAGAACTATTCAGATTTTAGTCGACATGTTAAGAATAGTGGTTTTGGACCGAGGAGCGAATTGGGAAGAAATTCTACACTTAGTTGAATTTGCTTATAATAACAGCTATCAGGCCACGATAGGAATGGCGCTGTTTGAGGCTTTGTTTGAGGCTTTGTATGGAAGGAAATGTAGATCGCCGCTTTATTGGGACGACGTAGGTGAGAGAAAGAACCTAGGCCCAGATGCGATTAATGAGATGATCAAGATAGTTCGGCAGATTCGAGATAGAATGAAAGAAGCACAGAGTCGACAGAAATCTTATGCCGACGATCGTCAAACCAATCTTGAGTTTGAAATAGGAGATAAAGTTTTTCTTAAGATATCCCCGACCAAAGGAATCCTTAGGTTCGGAGTTAAGGGTAAGCTAAGACCCAGGTTTATAGGACCTTATGAAATCCTTGAGAGAATAGGACCAGTTGCGTATAGATTGGCCTTACCGCCAAGTCTAGGAAGCGTTCATAACGTTTTTCACGTTTCTCAGTTGAGAAAATATGTTTACGATCCTAAGCACGTCATTAGTCAGCAAGACGTAGTTCTTGAATCTGACCTAAGCTATGAAGAGAAGCCGATATCGATTTTGGATAGAAAATTTCAAGAACTAAGAACCAAATCGATACCAATAGTTAAAGTGCTTTGGAACCACCACAGGCAAGAAGAAGCCACGTGGGAACTCGAGGAGAAGATGAAGGAGCGATATCCTCATCTTTTTGCAGAAGGTATGCAAATTTCGGGACGAAATTTTTCGTAAGGGGGGTAGGATGTAATGCCCCGTAATTTCCTTACGTTCTTAAAATTTTAAAGTTATTTAAATAAATGGCTTTGCACGCCTAAGTTTACGATTTTGAACTCTAAGACTAACGGTCGAATCCGTTTCTAAAAATAAATTACGGAAGTCAGCTAGACGACTAATGTATTTAGGGTTAGCGCGTACGAAAAGTTTTTAGTTCGTGAACTCAGAACGGAAAACCGTTTGATTTTTACATTCACGAAATTGTGATACGAACTCACCCGAGAAAGTTCGTTTTTATGTTTTTCCGGACAAAACTCGGACTGTGTCGTCCCGAGTTTTTGTCAAAATAAATTTTGTAAATTTATTTTCCGATTAAGTTTTGTACGTTAGAATTTACGGTCAAATCGGTTCGTGACGATTTTGTGCCGAGCTTCGTTTTTTGTCGAACGTTTTCCGTAACGTCGGATCGCGCTGGAAAAGCGCGTATTCTTTTCCCTCTCCCACACCTTGGCCGACATCCCCATCCCTTTATTGTTAGATTTTGTGTTTTATATGTTATTTAAGAGGATATTTATGTTTTATATGATTTAATTAGAGGACACCTAAGGGTACACTATTCCTACTTTACACCTTGCATCTTATAACTTAGTTAACAAATTAAAACAACTCCTTCCCTCCCAACTCACCCAAAATCGGCAGCCTCCCCTCTCCATTCTCTCATTTCATTTGATCATCCTCCATTGAAGAATCCTTCAAGAACACCAAGAAGAAACACACAAGTCTTTATCCAACCATCCAAACCTCCTTCTCCTTTCATTAAATACCAAGGTAATTATCTCCTCTATAATTCTATCCAACCATCTTTCTCTTCTTCTCATTTCTTCTTTTAGATCGAAAATTAAGGTATTGGAATGGATGAATTGATCTTGAATTAATGAAATTGGATGTGTTAGATAGGTTAATTAGGGTTTAGAATTGAGCAAAAATCAAGAACCCTAATACTACATTATTACCAAAAATTAGGGTTAAATTGTAGGATTTTGGATTTCTTCAATTGATTATAGATTCATGCTTAAGAGATGTTTAATTTTTTATTAGAACAAAGAGAAATTGAAAGCCCCATGTTTTTGTGAAATTTAATTAGGGTTTGAGTAATGAAATTGGGGGTTTATGCATGTTAGTTTGAAATTGGTTTTGCAATTCATGAATTGTTGATATAATAGGATGATTAGTGGATAAATGTTGTTAATTGGAGAAGAAAATCACCCTCTTAATATATATATGTATACCAAAATTATTTGAGTAATTAGGGGTTTCCACATGTTTGATTTAATTGATGAATTGTTGATGGAATTATGTAGTAATTGATGTGAATTGATAGTAGGAATTTAATTAGATTTTTCTAAAAATATTGTATGTAATGTAAGAGACGAAGAACACTTTATAAGTTGAAATGTAGTGATGTTATGACATGATTGCATGCATGAAAGTGATTCACGTTAGACGTAGTTTAATGACGTAAAATTTGAACGGAATCCGACAACTTTAAAAATCGCGTAAGAGACGAACATTTAGTCGTAACTAATAACCGAGAAGTCAAATGAGAATTCTAATTTGATATTATTGTCTATGATGGACTTGAGAACAACTTTCTATTTGACGTCATGAGCTTTTGAGCTATTATAATATGAGCTATAGTTATAGTCGAGAACTACAACGCGTTTTGCATAAATTGTTGGTTTAGTAATTGTTAGTTGAAAGCCGACGTTTAGAACGTCGTGCTATTGGACGAGTTTTGAGAAGGAGTTCACCACGTACGGGAATACGTGATGACTGCCTTGAGGGTCCAGTTTCTAAAGAAATCGAATACGAGAGCTTAGAACGAACCTAAGACGTTATACGTCGAATCTATCGAGCAACTAGGATTTTCGCGGCAGTTTTGCGACCCTCGCCGGAAACTGTAATAACTTCCAGCTCGTTTATCGGATTTGTGATCCGTAAATTGGAGCGCGAACTACACATTCCAAACTTTCCAGTAGTACAGGGCTCATCCCCTTTTTCAAAATCCTCTGTTCTGGACAGTCTCCAGAGTTACTGGATTGCGCAGTGAAATTTCAGTTTCAATCCTTCTAAGTTGTGTTGTTCGCAACTTAGTTTCTTTCGATCGTTTAAGCCGTAATAGCTAACAAATATCTTCCTACTGACCCTAGAGTCAAGTATGGAGCCTTGAGTGTTAAAACCAGTCGTGATCTCATCTCTTATTCGTTCAAGTAAAGAAGTAGTAAGCGAGATTTTTCTTAAGTTGATTATTGAACTAAAGCGTAAATCGCCTAAGTTGATTCTTTCCAACTTAGTTCCTTATAATCTTTTAAGTCGTATTAAGTTATCGACTACCCTCTCTACTGACCTAAGAGTCGAGTATGAGACCTTCCGAGTTCTAAACGGGATTAGTACGAGTCTCGTTCCCGGTTAAGTAAAATGAAACTAGTAACCGTGCAAATGCCTAAAGAATGAAATGACTAAAACTTTTTGCGATTCTTTTGATCGATTATCTTTTACGACCCGTTTTTAAGTGTTTTTATTTTACGATGAAGGAGGAAGCCAGCAGTAAAGAAAGGTCGGAAGATCCGAAGTTTGGAAGCTAGTGCTTTTAAGTTCTGTATATCGAGGTGGGCTTTTTATATACAAAATAAAACGAGCAATGCTCGGAAAATCTTTCTTTATCGCTTTGATATCTGTGTTTTCAAAGTGATATTATGGCATGAACCGTTTTATGTTTTATGTGAGTTCTCTTGTACCTATCTGAGTCAACTTTCGTGTTTTCCAGATTTAGAGTTAATCTAACTAGGTTAACTAACGATCGGCTCTGAGTTAGCTGCTAAGTGCTTTCCAGAGTTAGTGCACTTTGTAACCTGTGGTGTATGTGATATCCTGTTGAGGGGTACCAGCCACGGTGAATGAGAATTGGTCAAGATTGAACATAGCATACCTGAAAATACTCGGCCGAGTAAATTGTGAAAATCAGTCAGAAAATGTTTAGTAGACACTGGCCCCTTTTCAATAAAACCCCGATGTGCTACAATTATGAAATGCCATATTTATCTATACTTATGATTATGATTTCGGCATCGTGCCCACTAAGTACGTTTGTACTTAGCCCTGCATTGTTTTCTAAATGTGCAGGTTGAAGCGACGGTGAGCGGCGACGGTTGATGTTGAGTTGAAAGATAGGATGCTTTAGTTAGAACTCTTCCGCTGCAGAACTCTCAGTCTTCTTTTGAAATGTACCTTTTGAACAATACACTGTAGTTTAAGTCTGTAATTATGAACTTAGCTTCTACCGTGTACTTTTGTCGAGTAATCCGTAGTGATTAACTCTTTCTTTCATATTCAAGTCTTGTTCATGGTTTGTTTGATGTCTTTTATGTATGTTTAGTCAGTTAGCCCCCTTCTTCCCCGCTTCTATAATCCAACCCCAGTCGCACCCCGGCTTCTGCCGTCCCTCGGGATTTGGGGCTGTGACACAAGACTTGTGATTTTCTTCTTGAAGTTCTTGATGGTTTCTTCAATGGAGATGATGAAATGAAATGGGAGAGTGAAGGTGATGCTGCCGAAAATTATGGGAGGAAGGAGGAGATGGGATGATTTAATTGTTATAACCTAAAGTCCTAACATATAACAAGGTAACAAGTGTAAAGGTAAATAGTATACTAATAGGTGTCCTCTAATTAACATTATAAAACATAAATATCCTCTAATGAGAGTAGGGTAATGTCGGTCAAGGAGAGAGAGGGAGAAGAAAATACGCGTTTTTCCAGCGCGATCCGACGTTACGGAAAATGTTCGACGAAAAACGTCGCTCGGCACAAAATCGTCGCGATCCGATTCGACCTAAAATTTTAACGTACAAAACTTAATCGGAAAATAAATTTACAAAATTTATTTTGACAAAAACTCGGGACGACACAGTCCGAGTTTCGTCCGGAAAATAATAAAAATGAACTTTCTCGGGCGAGTTCGTATCGCGATTTCGTGAATGTAAAAATCAGACGGTTTTCCGTTCTGAGTTCACGAACTAAAAATTTTTTGTACGCGCTAACCCTAAATACAGTAGTCGTGTAGCTGACTTCCGTAATTTATTTTCGGAAATGGATTCGACCGTTAGTCTTAGAATTTCAAATCGTAAACTTAGGCGTGCAAAGCCATTTATTTAATTAACTTTAAAATTTTAAGATCGTAAGGAATTTACGGGGCATTACAATATCATCGATAAATTCGATCACGTACTCTTCCAAGTATTTATGGAAAATAAAATACATTCATTAACACTACTAGAGCGTTCGTCTAAACTAAACGTCAACTTTAGTTTATAATCTTGAGACAATGCCGCTTCACTCTGTAAGAAATTTTCTTGGAAAAGTTTTCTTGCTTACTCTTCAATCAAAAGATCTTCTGTTCTTAACTCGGTAATATGACTCTTAATTAAATTCTTATTTAATTTCTCATTAGCTAACGCATTTTCTTAACTGGCGTTTTTTCTTCGTTACAAAAGATTTGGTGTATTCCAAGGAAATGCACTTGGTTGTAAATCCAAAAATTCTTATGACTTTTGAAGTTTCTTTGGAGCTTTTGAAATAACGATTACTCTAAGCTTTAATTCGATGGTAAACTTTGATTGCCTAACAGATGACAATCTCGGGAGGACTTCTAGAAAGACATTTTTAAACTCTTTAACTACTCACACTCACTTATTACTCCATTTTTGCTTTTCGACTTTGCTCAGATACACGAGTGTGTCTTTATGTTTCATTTTATTTCTCTATCTTCATCGTTGGAATAATCGATGAGCTTCTTCTCCTTTCATTCTCAATGTTAGAAACTATCATTGGTCTTTCATTGGGAATTTGAAACAAATCATCAAATTCTTGGTTAATTAACTCATTCTTAAAATTATATTCACGTTCCCTTATTTATTTTTGGATTGAGGGGCTTAGTGAATAATTCGGGATCTTTCGAATACTATTGCGGATTTACCCTCAGGGGTCAACTCTTTAAGCTTCCAATTTACCTCTCCTACCTTTAATTTCAAGATATTTATGCAAGCATTTATAAACGACTACGGTACGCTCTCGTCAAATAAAATTAGTTCTTAACACATTATTAAACCATCGCTTGCGAGATTCTTTTGGATTTTAGCTCTAACGTTATTACTCTGGGAAGGAAGTTGTTGTTTTCGGTTACTACAGATAATATTGAGTTCTGGGAATGCTTTTCCTACGAATTTCTTTCTTAAATTTCCCAGTCGTAAGGGCTGAAATTTTAATATCTCATTATTGATTACTTGGGTATTGGTTTGAAGAATGACCAGATTAATCATAAGTATGTTAGGTTTTGCTTTTTATTTTGCAAATGGTGAAATGTATTTTGCCACTCTTTAGACAGGAAGTGACTCTCGATAGTCTGGAAACGTACTACTTCATTTGGCGTCTTGGAATTTCTCCTCTCTCGATTTATCTTGACTCTATCAATTTCTTTTATATTATCGTCATCTAACTCTAGAATCACGGAATCACTGAGAATGTGATTCTTTTTCCAACTACATATTCATCCTTGCGTCACAGGCTTAATTAATAACTTCAATGTAACTCAGTTCACTTGAACTCGCGAAAGATTATATCATATTTTAACCATCTCGCACAAACAATTTGTACATCTTCTTTTCGACTATACCTTCCTATTTAAGGAAAAATACGTCCTACGTGCAATCATACTCAGCTACTAATTTCCTTCATCTATTCTTACGCTTCTTCTTTTTCAACCATATTGACATATGATTCAATCTAAAACTTCTTCTTGTCTTTCAAAAATTTCTTTTTAAAGATCGGAAAAGAATTTCTTGAGAATTTAACTTCATACTAAAAATAATACTTACTTAAATCAAATTAAAATATTCTCGACTCAAGAAATTGCTAATTACTCTCATACTTCTCAAGATTATTTTCTTAATCTGTCAAAAATTTCTTCTTTAATGGAAGGAATAAAATTTTTAATTCTAAACACTCTAGTCATCACTTTTTGCTCAAAATTATTCTCTCATTTCCTCAAAATAATACTTATAAACCTTATTATAAACCTTTCTTAATTGATGCTCATACTCTTAAATTTTTAATTAATCGGAGAAAAATACTAGTAATATGTTAATTCTTTTTTACTTTCTCTTCTTAAAACAATTAACCTTCATCAATATTTCCTTGTATTCTCTTCTTTAATACAAACACTTGCTATTTTTCTCAGTTTCTCTCAAAACTTCACAACTTGGTTTTTCAAACTTCATGCTTACTCAAATACTTTTATTTTCTCGTTCCGAATAATACTCTGATTGTTATTTCTTACTTGACGTCTAACTACTTTTTATGCTTATTATTTCAAATGCTCATCACAAAACAACGTTTCTCATATTCGTCATATTTGACCATATTGTACTTGATAAAATCATCATTTCTCATTAATCTCAATATATGTATATACTCTTATTTATTATCTCGAAAGCTATCGCAACTATTGTTTGAAAACATCTCTGATTAACAAAAAAATATTATACTTATTCTCAAAAATGATATTTAATATCTCTAATATTATTCTCGGCTTATTTCTTATCTTTTCTCTTTTCTCAGTTCTCAACTTTAAAATACTTTCGATTTGTATTTTAAGCACTTTAACTCAAGACAAAAACTTAAGATCGTTACATATTTCACCCAACGGTGGCCTCTTTTGAGGACTTTACGAGAAACCGGAATATTTACACTCAAAATTTCCCTAACATCTACGCGATGTTTTATTTTCTCCTTCGTACGAATTGTCTTAATTTACATATAAGCATCAAATTAAATTTGTTTGACAGAATTTTAAAAATTATTTGGTTCTTCCATGGCTTTCTTGAAAAGTTTCTTAAGTGACATTCTTACTCGGGTTATCAACCTTGCTGCTTTCATCCACGATTATCATTTACTTGGCATGAGTTCGGTCATCCTCTGGGTTACTGGGGTAATCCATGATGGCGTCTCAATATCGTCACCATTATCATAAGGAGGCATTTCGTTATTACTGCCAGTACACAGTCGAAGGTAGGTTGACACGTTATTATTGTTTTCGAACTCATGTGGAAACCCTCGTTCGGGTCTCGAAATAGGGACTCGTGACGATCCTAGATGGATTCCAGATATCGGCTGAAGGTGACCTTTTCCTACCATTGCTTCTTCGGCATAATTATTAAAGGACCTATCTCGACTCGGGGAGTAGATCGTATCAAAGTTACTGCTTGGAACTAACAAACCTTGGAAATGATCGTAGGGTCCATCAGGTTGCATTCTTCGAGAACTCGATGACGCGTTAAACTCGAGTGGATAAGCATTACTTAGAGGAAAATTTCTCAAAGAGTCGCGCGTAGCATTTGGGGGAGAACGAGGCGACGGAGGTATCAGATACGGAACAAACCTATCTTGATTCTCGATAAACGGTCTTAGTGGGGGTTCACCAAAATGCATAAATTGATCTGTTATAGTTGCTATAAACCCTTTGCAGTCTCCAGGCCAGTATATACTACAGTAGTGTTGTCTCGCATAAGTGGGTATTAATGACGCTGCCCATTCTGCCCATTCGTCCGGGAGGACATTAACTAAGTGGGTCATTCCTTCTATGGTGCTCACACCGAGAAGCTGAACTACTAGCCATAATTTATGATAGCGTACTAGAAATTCGGCTAAGTTTTTGTGATGACTTTCTGTATATGATCGTATTCTTGCTTAATAGCTAAATTCTCGTCGTTAGTCATCCTAGACATTGTAAACATTCGAACTCAGTCATTCTTGACAAAAATTATCATCACATTCATCATACACATTCATAAAGATATTTCATGATAATAATCATTCGCATAATCGTTTCGATATCTCAAACTCACATCGAATCTCACTTAATCGCGTTAAAAATGTATTAATCGAACTTCGTCACACTCTTTCTCTTCCTTGCTCGGGAAATAAAATTTTTCTTTACTTTATACAATTTTCTCTTTTATCTCGCTTTGGCAAAAATCTTTCTTTTCTTAAATTGATTTAATCTCATTAATACTTTAAAAGAAATTTGAAATTTTTCGTACCTGGCAGCCGGATGAGGTGGGGAGCTTGGCTTGTTGTTGACTCAGGTAAATTCAAAGAATACTCAAATGAATTCAAGAAATACTCGAATAAGTCTAGAGAATGCAAATCTAGACTCGATTCTTAGGAAAGTTTAAGCTTCAGAGCAAATAGCCTGCTCTGATACAATTATGTCACAGCCTGCTTTCTAATGTATTAAAACGACTAGAATGCAAGGGGCAGTGAGGTGAAACAACTGAACTTTTATTCAAGAAACATGCTCAATAATTGAAGAGTAACAACAACAACCAAACGTGCTCACAATAATGAGGGTTATTAGTCAATAATTTCTGAGAAATGAACATTTGTCAAGATTTTGGATATCGATCCAATTAAAGGATTAGGTTTGGTTATTAATAAATGTTGCATTCAAAAGTGAGCCATCTTTGATTTCTAATTATCAAATGGTGGGTGGTGGGTAAGGACATACGATGAGTCGTAAGTTACACCTCAAATGTTTTGAAGGAATTCAAAAATGATTTAAGATATTGTTTGAGCTCACGGGCTCTTTATCTTAAGGACCGAGCATGCAAGACGAGGATATTTCAAAATAACGATGTTGCAGCGAAATATAAACATCAACTTAAATCCCCAAGGTTATATGTGTGAAGACACATAACCTCAAGCTTAAACTTCGAATTGGGTTTACATTGACAACGAGCCACTCAAGCACACCGCATTCTCCTCATCCGAGCTAACCTGCACATTTTAGAAATAACATACAGGGCTGAGTACTTCGTACTCAGTGAACACATGCCAAAATAATTTTGAAAACTCACTCGATGGAGCTATATAATTGAACTTGCCTCTTCTGTTGCATCACAAGCATTAGATAAATTATAAAAGAATTTACGACTTATGGCAGCTAAAAACTTTTTATTTTATTTTCGGAAATTGGTTGCAACCATTTATACAGGTATGAATCTATCTACACGTCTTGTCTTCTATGATGTCGAGAAGTAGGCCTCCTCCTCGAGCACTGATATCGGCCCAATCAAGCAAAGCTCACAACCTTTACATAACTAACCCAATCGAGGCAAGGCTCACAATTACATATCTACCGGCTAGGCTCTAACAAGGCTTACGGTCACCTAATCTAATGAATGCATTGTCCCATCTCGTGCAGGACTTTATCCCGTGCGTCCACAGGACATACTCACATAATATCAAGTAGAGGATTATATACCAAAACATCAAACTTATGCAAGTCAATCAACTTTAATGAAAACGCATATATATATAAAATAAATCGCACATTCATCGATGAGTTTTAGTTCAGAAAGCCCACCTCGAAAGTGACTTAGCTCGATTATTCTTTTCCTACTCGCTGTCTTACTTTTCCTCTCCACTCGCGCCTTCAAAATAATATTATATGCGGACGAGTTTTACGTTTTTGGAAAATAGTGAAATCTTAAGTTGTTAAACGGACTTCTACTTAACTCGGGTTTCTCTTTTATTTTTGATTTGACTCCTCAAATGCTCGATTCTTAATTTCATTCCAAGTACTATACCAACAGACTTTTTGGCATATTTTTCCGTTCATTAATAAACTTTGAATTATGCTTGTTTTTATGCATATATATATTTATTTTCTTCATTCAGTCATTCAAATAAGCTTAGATATATTCTTAGAACACATAGAGATCATCAAAATCAATTAATCACTCAAGATGTGAAAAATCCTATTCTTTTTTTTCTTCATAGCATGGAGGATATGCATATTCATAGAATTAAACTCAAGAATATAAGGATCAAATCTTCTTCTCATGCTTATGAACTCAATCGATCAAGAAGGAAAAGAAAAATAAAGATTTCTTGATCTTACTTTAGGTTTTCGAAGAGATAAAGGATGGAACTCAACTCCTTGCTACTCATTGATTCTTATTGAGCTCAAATCAAAGAAAAACATGGAAGTTATGAGCTTGAAGAGCAGCAGCTGTCCATGGAAGAAGAAGTAAGAGAATCATGGTTCTTACTTGAATTTGTAAAGGAGTAATGATCAAAGCTTGGATCCTTAGGACTCTAGCTTCATTTCTTGAGCTTTTAATTGAAGAGGAGCAGCAGCTATGGGGCTTGTTGCAGCTCCTTGAGGCTACGACAATGGTGGAGAAGAGAGAGAGAGAGAGAGCTTGAGAGAGAAAGAGAGAGTTTGTAGTGAGAGAGAGATGTTACGTAGGAAACTTAGAGAGTGAGAGAGAGTGCACTTCACACACCTCACTTGAGAGTACGATTGGAGAGTGAAGCTTATATGGATGAGGATGGGGTTAACTTTGCTGCAAAGAAATTCCAAATGGGTAGAAAATCCCTGGAAGAAATGATTTTATCGGTATAATATATCCCTCTTAAATAGTTAAACTTTAATCTCTCTTTTCGGCACTTTCTAGACCTCGGATTTCACTCTAGTTCGTTCCATTACTCACGAAATAATTTATAGATTCTAAAATGCCACTCTTTCACGTATAAATTCCAAATAACAAGAAAGTTTGAAATCTCTATTACACTTATTCGTATCTGTTTCAAATATAGTTCAAAACTCGATTTATAGATCTCGAATTTCTCTCTAACTTGTGTCATTAGTCATGAAATAATTTCTGGATTCGGAAACACCTAACTTTTATAGGTAATTTCCGACTAACGAAAAAGTCGTAAAAAGTCGTGACGAGTTACTATTCACATTAGTTGCATCTTCAAAAATAAATCCAAACTAGACTCGAATGATCTCGGGAAATTCTCAAACTTGTATCATTGGTCTTAAAATAAATTTTAGATTCCAATGACACTTATTAGATTTAATTTGGAGTTCGTTGACGAGGGTTGACTTTTTCGTTTAAAGTTACTATTCATCGAAAAATCAACTATCTCGGAATTTTTCGAAATTTGAACTCATACTAAATCTCATATTCTTAAACTCGTATAACTCTTCACATCTTCGTTTTGAGTTTTGAAACGAGAAAGATTATGATTTTGCCCTTTAGGGGCATTTTGGTAATTTCACGAGGAATTTTGTCCTCAGATATTTTCATCACACAGAATCACACATAAGCATATATAATATCATTTAAGAAGCACTTAGGCACGCATAATCACACTTAAGAAAATTAATTAGGGTTATAAAGATTCGGGGTATTACAGGGATACTGAAGAGGTCAAAGACTCTGACCAAGCTAGGGAAGGAAAAGCTGACCTTCTGCCACCTAAACCGAAAGAGAAGAAGCAAACCACCACAAAGAGCGCTTCTACTACCACTGCACCGGTGAAGAGACCACCTGCAACCAAAGGAAAGAAGGTTGCTGCCGCGCCGCGGCCACCTCCATAGGGACCAGCCCCTATCTCTAACTCTTCCCACTCTCCCTCTTAGTCAAGGGAGGATGGTAGAACCGCCTCTGTTGACAAGAAGGAGGAGCATGAAGAAGAACAGGGAAGAGAAGAGGAACAACAAGAAGAAGAGGGGGAAGAAGGAAACTCCCCCGTATAGTCGAAGGAAATGAAAGGTCCCACTTCGTAGAGCAAAGAGAAGACAATGGGGGTTAAGAGGAAGCTGGAAATCTCAAAGCCTCCTCTACCACCACCAAAGTTCAAACCAAGCAAAGAATGGGGTAAGACAGAGACTAAGAGCACGGTAACGAAGGCTACTGCTGAAGAGAAAGGAAAGGGTGACGAAGTTGTCATTTGCACTTCGCGCAAATAAAATTTATAACTCCTATGCCCACAGTAGGCATTAATTCTTATTACACCCAAATCAGCCAAGAGATGCCCAAGACATCGACTGCTTCCAATACTTAATATATATTCGAGCACAAGAGACACTCTTGTATTGATCTCGACTCTATTGGTGATCTAGACTCCTTAACTTATTGGTGATCAAGCAATGAGTTATCTTGCCCAAATCTAGTACTAAGCCCTAAGTATTTCGGGAATAAAAGAGCACGGCCTATTTAACACACTTTGGCCTCACGAATAATTAAAGTTTCGATTTATCACTTCATCTCATCCATTCCAAGTTTAAAGATTTCGCTAAACATAATAAACATAAACTCAATTATATAAATTAAAGCAACCATAATTAAAAACTAAATAAGAACTATATTACCTAATTCAAAACAGTACTTGTCTTGGCCAGAACGCCAATAGAAAACGTAAAGCAATAAGTAAATAGAAATAAAAGCTTTGCCCGTAGGACTTATTTTTCTTCGTCACCAAACTCTCAAGACTGAATGTTAAAACTAAACTATGCTGAACGATGTGCTTAACAAAGTGCATGCCGCCATATTAATAGGCATCGAGATTAGGTAAAGTCGATCCCTTCATAGGGTGGACTCTTTCCTTCCTTGACCTTCTTTCTTTCTTAAGCTCAATAGCGGCGCATTAAATTCCTTCCATGTTGAGTCCAACTTCAATCGGCCTCATCTCGATAAGGATGGAAGTTTCCTTCCTTATCCTCTTCCTTGGCTCCCAAGTCTAATCTATTGCCCTCTGCTGTACTCGTCCGCTTTGGTCTCAGTAGCTTCAGTCTTGCCCTCAACGCGCATTGCTCTAGGTACTCTACTGTTTTGGCCATAAGACTATGGGGAGGTACTCCTTCACCTGTAGCCTTGCTCAAAATGTATTCCTTCATGTCCAGCTACAGACTTCAGCCTATGCCCATATTGCATCGTATCGCTGCCCAACGCCAGAAAAACAGTTTTCTACCAGATTATGCCCATAAACGCACCTGTTCTAACCTGCACCCACTTTTCTTCCAACTTGTGTCCTCCCAGACACTTAAAGACTCGAAAAACACACAAAAGACACAACAAAACGACACTAAAAATGGACACAAATATGAGTTCATCATACCCACACACTTTAATCACGCTTGTCCTCAAGTGTGTAGATACATCTTGCCTAAGACTCAAAACACGAAAAAAAAAACAAAACTAAAACACAGACTTAACTCAAATTCAGCACATTATGGTCATTGGTCAAAATAAGCAATCATTAATACAGATCAAGTATTGCCATCAAATAGGTTAAGATAGAATTAATGAGCAAGTTAGGACATTCCTCACAGTACTCGCCTCTCAAGTGTATTGGGCTAAGTGTTCTACATTCTCTACTCCAATAAATATGACGTAAACACTTATCATTAGGACTTTTATTTGGCTATAATGGGGCTTAAGGCATAAGGTAGGAAATATTTTGGAACTAGCTATGGTCAATTCGAACTCAGTCCTAGGCAAGGTCTGCTCCAATTTCTTCATTCTCTTTCCAATAGCTCCGGGTCTTAGCACACACTTATTTTTCTAGGATTTTTCTATTTTTTATCATTTTTTTTTCAAACATCTCTATATTTAGGCATACAAAGTATCCTTCAAAAGTCAGGTGTTTTGCTTAAGACAGTGTATTCCTTGCCCACCTTCCATCCCTCATCTTTTCTAGACCTGAGTTCTTATGACCGGGACGGCTATAATTTTCAGGCTCAATTTAAGTGCATAGAAAGAATTCATTTCAAGCTCGAGGGGGCTAGTCAAAGGATAAACATAGGGTAAGTCTTTTTAATTAGGCTCTGGGCTAAATGAACAAAAATATGCCTAAATCATCTAAGTGCATTGATTAGGTTATCCTAGCTTCAACGAGAATGCAGGCAAGTTCTGGATCATCGAGCCTCCTAGTCACATCTCACACAAGAAAGAAAATAATACTGCATATGATATTTATAGCAATTTAAAGCTCAAATCCTCACAAGGTAGCTCATAGATTCATTCTGTCCTACCTATCCACATACAACCTACTTAATCATAGCATAAATCATACTTGACTGTCACAGCCCGAAATCCGGTGTGTAGGAACGACCAAACACCATTTGATTGTGAAGGTGAAACCATCAAATAAACAAACCACTTATGTCTCAAATCAACTTTAAACACTAACCCGAGTGAATTTAAAATGTGAAACCAATAAATAAAACTCGACTCAACAATGAATCGATCAAGGGAAATAAGGTTTTAACATGACATGAATATAATCATACATAACATGGCTCAACAATGAACAAGCTTAGTAATTTACAAAGGTTCTCAAAAATAGGGTTAAGTGTAACGACATCATGTCGTTCAAAAGTAGGGTTTGCAAACGAAATTCAAAGCATTGTTTTGAGCACACGGCTCATTATTTTCAGAGTTATCAAAATATTAACATATCAAAAGATTGTTAAGCAGCAGAGACATCACTTGCTCGCAACAATTACATGTATGAAGACATGTATGTAATGCCCCGGAAATTCCTTACGATCTCAAAAATTTAAAGTTAATAAAATAAATTGTTTTGCACGCCTAAGTTTACGATTTTAAATTCTAAGACTAACGGTCGGTTCCATTTCTGAAAATAAATTACGGAAGTCAGCTAGACGACTACTGTATTTAGGGTTAGCGCGTACGAAAAGTTTTTAGTTCGTGAACTTAGAACGGAAAACCGTCTGATTTTTACATTCACGAAATCGCGATACGAACTCGCCTGAGAAAGTTCGTTTTTATAATTTTCCGGACGAAACTCAGACTGTGTCGTCCCAAGTTCTTGTCGGAATTAATTTTATAAATTTTATTTTCTGATTAAGTTTTATACGTTAGAATTTTTTTTTTGGACGAATCGGATCGTGACGATTTTGTGCCGAGCTACGTTTTTTGTCGTTCGATTTCCGTAACGTCGTATCGCGTCGGAAAAGCGCGTATTTTCCCTCCCTTCCCTCTCATAGCCGATATCTCTCTCACTTTAGCAAGATAGTTCATTTCTTTTATATAGTTTTAGTTTTTACCTACTACTATTCAAACAATATTCACTTTACACCTTTAACCTAAGTATATATAACCTTGTTATATCATTCTAACTCACATCTCCTCCCTCCCTCAACCCTAATTTCGGCTGCCCCCTTTCCTTCTCCCTTCTTCATTTCTTCTTCCTCCATTGTTGAAGAAAGCTTCAAGATCTTGAGCAAGAAAATCACAAGTCTTCTTCCATCCATCAAACTTCATTCCTTCCTTTAGTAAATATCAAGGTATCCATCCCCTCTATGTTTCTATCCATCCAACATCCTTTTCTTTTTATTTTTCTTTTGATCGAAATTATAGGGATGAAGAACTAGATGTTTTGATCTTCCATTAGTTTAATTAGTTGTGTTTGGACGGAATTCTAAGATCAAAATTGAAGAAAAATCATGAACCCTAAGTCTTGCATAGCACCGAAATTTTAGGGCTTTTGTGTAGGATTTTTGAATTCTTCAATTGATGTTAAATTCATGCTTAGAAGGTGTTTAATTAGTGATTAGAACCAAGAGGAATCGAAAGCCCTTTGTTTGTTTGAAATCAATTTGGGGTTTAGGGTTTGAAATTGGGGGTTTTTGCATGTTGATGTGTAATTGGACTTGAATTGATTAATTGATGTTCTAATAGTATGATTAAGAGTTAAATGGTGTTAATTAATGAAGAAAAACACCCTCTTAATATATGTGTTAAAACCGAAATTAAGGATGAAATTAGGGGTTTTCTTGTAGTTGTTTTAATTGTTGATTTGTTGATGGAATAAGGTTGTAAATGATGTTAGTCGATAATAAAATTTATTTGAGAATTTTCCAAAATTATTTTGTGGGATGTAAGAGACAAAGAACTCGTCGTAAGTTGAAATATAGTGTTGATGTGAAGTGATTATATGCATGAAAGTGATTCTAGTTAGTTGTTGTTTAATGACGTAAAATTTGAACGAAATCCGACAACTTTGAAAATTGTGTAAGAGACAAACCACTAGTCGTAACTAATAACCGAGAAGTCGAATGAGAATTCTAACTTGATAATATCGTTTATGATGGACTTGGGAATAACTTTGTAGTTGATGTCATGAGCTTTCGAGCTATTATAATATGAGTTATAGTGATAGTCGAGAACTAGAACGGGAAATTGATAACTTGTTGGTTTAGTACATGTTAGTTGAAAGCCGACGTTTAGAACGTCGTGCTATTGGACGAGTTTTGAGAAGGAGTTCATCACATACGGGGGTACGTGTTGACTGCCTTGAGGGTCAAGTTTCATAAGAAATCGAATACGAGAACTTAGAACGAACCTAAGAAGCTATACGTCGATTCTATCGAGCAACTAGGGTTAGCGCGGCAGTTTTGCGACCCTCACCGGAAACTGTAATAACTTTTAGCTCGTTTATTGGATTTGCGATCCGTAAATTGGAGCGTAAACTAGACATCCCAAAATTTCCAACGGTATAGGACTCATCCCCTGTTTCCAGATCCCCTGTTCTGGGCAGTCCCCAGAGTTTCTGTAATGCGCAGTGAAATTTCAGTTTTCATTTTTCTAAGTTGTTTCGTTCGCAACTTAGTTTCTTTCGATCGTTTAAGCCGTAATAACTAACAACTACCTTCTCTACTGACCTAAGAGTCGAGTATGAGGCCTTTTGAGTTCTAAACGGGATTTGTTCGAGTCTCGTTCCCGTTTAAGTAAAATGAATTTAGTAAGCGTGCAAATGCCTAAAGAATGAAACGACTAAAACCTTTTTCGATTTTCTTTGATCGATTATCTTTTACGACCCGAGTTTAAGTATTATTATTTTACGATGAAGGAGGAAGCCAGCAGTAAAGAAAGGACGGAAGATCAGAAGATCGGAAGCTAGTGCTTTTAGTTCTGTATTACGAGGTGGGCTTTTTTATATAAAAATAAAACGAGCAATGCTCGAAAAATCTTTCTTTATCGCTTTGATATCTGTGTTTTTAAAGTGATATTATGGCATGAATTGTTTTATGTTTTATGTGAGTTCTCTTGTACCTATATGAGTTAACATTCATGTTTTCCAGATTTTGAGTTAATCTAACTAGGTTAACTAACGATCGGCTCTGAGTTAGCTGCTAAGTGCTTTCCAGAGTTAGTGCACTTTGTAACCTATGGTGTATGTGATATCCTGTTGAGGAGTACCAGCCATGATGAATGAGTTTTGGTCAAGATTGAACGTAATATACCTGAAAAATGCTTGCAAGCTAATTTGAGAAAAGAGTCAGAAAATGTTTAGTAGACACGGGCCTCTTTCAATAAAACCCCGATGTGCTACCTTTATGAAATGCCATATTTATCTATACTTATGATTATGATTTCGGCATCGTGCCCACTAAGTACGTTTGTACTTAGCCCTGCATTGTTTTCTAAATGTGCAGGTTGAAGCGACGTGAGCGGCAATGGTTGAAGTTGAGTTGAAAAGATAGGATGCTTTAGTTAGGACTCTTCCGCTGCCAAACTCTGAGTCTTTTGAGAACTTGTCTATTGAACAAAACTCTGTAGTACAAGTCTATAAACTTGAACTTAGTTACTATCCTGTACTTTTGTCGAGTAATCACTCGTGATTAACTCTTTCTTTGTTATATTCAAGTCTTGTTCATTGATCGTTTGATGTCTTTTATGTATGTTAGTCAGTTAGCCCCCTTCTTCCCCGCTTCTTTAATCCAACCCCAGTCACACCTCGGCTTCGGCCGTCCCTCGGGATTTGAGGCTGTGACACATGTAACTGTCGACTAAAACTTTCCAAAGATTAACACACCACCAAGACCATCCATACCATCCTCATCCGTAGCTAACCTACACGTTTAGAAATACATGCAAGGCTGAGTACTTCGTACTCAGTGAACGCAATGCCAAAAACAGGTTTAAAAGCTTGCTCTTAGAACTATATAATTGAACTTGCCTTGCCACTGCATCACAAGTGTTAGAACATTTGAAAAATTTTACTTGTGAATGCATAAATCATTTTATCATTTTCAAAATCACGACTGCGCAGTCAAAACATATATATAATCAGGCATGAATCATCTACCATATCAACTTTGTGTTGAGAAGTAAGTCTCCTTCTCAAACACTGGGACCGGCTAAACCGAAGTAAAGCTCACAGTCACCTCATCAACCAATTTACCACACGTGGGTTCCTGTTTTCCATAGGATATAATACTTATGTAGATGATAAAGCATACTCAAACTCAGATAAATGGCAAGTCAACTAATTTTAAAAGCTCACATAATAATAATCAATAAGTAATAGCATTCATCGGAGTTTTGGTTTCAGAAAAGCCCACCTTACTTCTGGTCTTTTGAAGTCGGGGTTGCTTACTTTACGTTTTTCCGATTACTTTGCAGTCCCGCTCAGCCCTTCAATAACAACATCGATTAAACTCGAGCTTATCGACTCGAAAAATGTATAATAGACTTAGGGCTCGGCTGATGGACTTTTACTTGACTCGGATTTTTCTTAACTTATCTAAACTTTTCTACATCGATAACTTTTCAATTTCTCGTTCTCGAGTCATCGTCTTTACTCGGTTTCTAATTACTTCTCAAACTCTGAATCTCGTTTCTAATATATATATATATATATATATATGTATATATTATTTCCTGCTTTACGTAAATGGATAAGTTATTAATCAAATCGTCTTAAACTTCTCATAAATTCAATTTATATGATCTCGGCAAATCATAACATCAAATCTTAACTATTTTCACCATATGTCAATCATACACAGTTGAGCACTTATTTCAACAATCAAACATTCACATCAAAGATCAAACATTCACATTATAAACACGTATTCACATCAATACTCAAACATCGTCATCATACTCAAACATCAATGTCAATATTCAAACACTTATAGATGATTAACTTAATGATTAATCTACTAAAAAGGTTAATCATACTCAATCATTTAATCACATTCTAATATCGACTTTTCATAACAATTCACGTCTTAAACAAATCATTTGAATACTCATGTCTTGAACACATTCACATAATAACAAGTTATTGCTCGACTTTTAACCTTTATAAACTTATAACTTCAACTCTAACGAAAATCATTTCGTTAAACTCAAATAATAAACATTTTTGAATTTATTATTCAAACTTCTACTTCGTATTTCTTGACTCTAAAATATGTCATTATTTTCCTCAAATTACGTATTCATACTCGTATACGATCTCATCTTTATACATATCATTAAATAATCATTATTTAATCATTTATTTTATTTAAAACTTAATTTTCATTTTATTTAATCAAAACTCGGTTTTTTATTTCAATTCTTCGCTGCTCGATAACCTCTACATCTTAATTCTTTTTTAAGTGATTCAAAAAGCAAACTTGCTTAATTCTACTCGAATAACATCATCAAATCACTTATAATATATCATCAATAACTCATCATCAAAATATTTTTAAACTTGAAAATATTATCTTTTATAATATATTCATTTGCTCGTTTCTCAAGTTCTATCATTTTTCTTTACTCGATTAATACTTCGTCACATCAATCAAATATTCAAAACACACTTACACATAAACATAACTTAGAATTCACATTACTCAAACATTTTCATTCTTAATGGAATCATTCCATTAAATCAATTATTTTATTATTACTTCTTTACTAATTCTTTTAGTTTCTCGTTTGAAACAACGAACTCAAATACGAACATCTTAACTCTTAATCTCATACTCATGTCTTCTATCTCATATTATTTCGTAGAAATTTCATTTTATTTTATTTTATTTTTCTTTTTATCCTCAAATATTAATATTATTATTAATATTTTATTTTTCTTTTAACACTAACATCAAATTTCACATCATATTTTCATTTGTCATCATTCCAACATCATCATCAATCAAAGAAATATTATTCTTTAGACTCATATATATCTATCTATCTATCTATCTGTGTGTGTCTCAAAATTCATAGAAAATTCATAAGACTTTATTTTCTACTCAATTCATTCAAAATAGACTTAACATCTCATCTACTTCTCAATTTCATTTTTATCTAATGAAATTCCTCAATATATATATACTCATTTTTTGAATTAAATAATTAAAAATAATTATTTTTCTAATTAATTTATAACATCTTCAAATCTTCAAGTTTTTCTTATGAATATGAAGAACACATCTTCAAAAATTCATGTTAACATCAAGAACATCATATCTTATTTTTATACCTATTTTCTTTATTTTTCTTTGAGTTTACTCATAAAAATTCCATAAAAATACTAAAAATCATATTTCTCAATTTTCATGCTCAAAATTTACTCAAAAATTTTCTAACACATCTTAACATCATAGTCATCATCATTATCATCATATTTCATAAAAAATCATCAAAAATCATTTTTCCTCATAATATCACATATTTCAAATTTAATGTAATAATTCATAAAATTCATATTATGACTTAAAAACACATCTAGATCATATTTTCATATATCATCATGCTCATAAACATCATATAACTCAGAAAATTCATAAATCATAATTTATTCATATTTTCGCTATTTTTATTCGAATAAATTCGTTAAAAATTCAATAAATTCACCAAAAATTATCATCAACACATATATGCATATAAATCACATGAAAAATCATAATAAGAATAGATCATCATCATATCATCAAATAAGCATCAAAACTCATCAAGAACTCATTTTTCCTATTTTTTTTCATTTTAATCGATTTAGGGGTTTTAACCTATCTTAGGTTCTTTCATCTTTTTAACTCCTAAATCATGTTTATATCTTTATTTAGATCATCATATCATCATCACAACCCTAAGGTTTGCCTATGCATAAAGTAAACCATGCATGTTTTCCTTATTTTCTTGGTTTACATATACATATATACATCTTATGAATGAAATCATACTTTAAAATAAATAGAACTTTATCTCTTCTTGGCTTGAAGGATTGGGTGGCTTGGAGGATGAAAGATGATGGACTTTGGTAACTCCTTTCCTTGCATGAAATAATATACAAGGCATCAAGATCATGGTTTTGAAAAACAAAGATCAAAACCCTTGTTTTCTATCCATGGAGATCAATGGATAAGGGTTGGATATCTTAGCTTGTTCCAAGCTTTGAAATGAATGAAAAAGATAGAACTGACGTCTTAAATAATCCTGAAGATAAAAGAGATGATCATATCATAGAATCCTCAAGCTAGGTAGCATGATTTCATCGATCAACTAGGTATATGCATGGGAAAACTTCGAAACTGTGCTGCACGCTGTGAAGGAATCGAGCTTGTTGCAGCTGGTTTCTTCGATTTTCAAGGCTATGGATGATGATGGAGATGTAGGGGATGATCTCTAGAGTGTTATGCTGATGTGGATGAAGATATGGAAGTGATAAACAAGAGGAAATAGAGCTGCAAAACTGCTGCTCTTGCTTCGGTTTTTCTGCTTCTTCTTTCGATAAGGAAGAAACCGAGGAGGAGAGAGAGATGAAGCTTTTGCTTGGTTGCTTGTGTTGATAGAGAGAGATGTGAGGTGATAGAGAGAGTGATGTAGTGTGAGATAGAGATGCAAGTTGGGATGCATTTAACATGTGTTAAAATTGTGAAAGATTAGAGAGAGAAAAGAGAATTGAGAGGGAGAGATTTGAGAGAGAAAGAGAGTACTATGTGGATGAATGAGAGGAGGAGTAGGATAGACTCTCTCTAGTGAGAGTGTTGTAGGATATTTGGTCACTATTTTAGATAATTATGCAGTTTTTAACTGCTAACTATACCCGGAAATAAAAGTTTTCCGGTAGAAAATATCCTCATCATTTTATTTTATTACTTCAAACTTCTAATAACCCTTCTTGTCTCTTTCTCGACGTATAAATTCATCTTATATCTCCCAAAATAATTTAAGGAATCCAATGATCTAATTTTTATGCCAAGATTCCTTCTAACGAATAAGTTCATAAAAACTGCTCGACTAAACGAGTCGTCAAGCAATTTATTTTTAAACCTTACTCAAATGATCTCGGAAAATTCTCCAACTTATCTCAAAGGTCTTAAAATAAATTCTAGACTCCAATGAAACTAATTAGACTAAATTCGGAGTCGGTCGATGAATAGGGATTTCTCGGTTTACGTTACTATTCATCTAAAATTCAAAGTTCTCAGAAAATTCCGTAATTCATACTCAAGCTTAAACTCATATTAATAAGCTCAAACAATTCATCACATACTCAATTCGAATAATTGAAATGAGAAAAATCACATTAGAGCACACAAAGGCATCTTCGTCATTTCACAGAAAAATTTATTTTTGCGAAATTTTTTAGTGCTTAAAACTCATCATATAGGTATATTAGTTTAATTAATATGCACTTAAGAACTTAGAAAATTTTGGGGTATTACATCCTCACCCCCTTAAAAAAAAATTTGTCCCGAAATTTGCTATCCTTGAGAGAATAGCTCGGGATACTATGCTCTCATCTTTTTCTCAAGTTCCCACGTAGCTTCTTCAAAATCATGATGTTGCCATTTAATCTTAACGAGGGAAATCAATTTCGTTCTCAGTTGTTGAATCTTATGATTCAGAATTCGCTCAGGTTTCTTCTTGTAACTTAAGTCTGGCTTTAAAGCTACGTCTTCTTGTCGGATCACGTGTTTCGGATCAAAAACATACTTACGCAATTGCGATACATGAAACACGTTATGCGAGTACCCAAAACTAGGAGGCAAAGCTAATCTATACAAGACGGCTCCAATCTTTTCTAGGATTTCGAACGGCCCTATAAAACGCGGCTTTAGCTTTCCTCGCACACCGAAGCGATGTATCCCTCTTGACAGGGACACTTTTAGAAAGACTTTACTTCCTACTTCAAATTCTAACTTGGTTCTTCGATTATCGGCATACGACTTCTGCCGACTTTGAGCTTCCTTGATCTTTTCGCGAATCTGACAGACAGATTCTATCATCTCTTCGATCGCTTCTTGCCCTAAAATTTTTCTCTCACCTACTATCGTATTTTGAATACTGTTATTGTAGGTAAATTCGACAAGAGGTAAAATTTTCTCCCAATTTTCTCCTTTGTCTAGCAACATGGCTCTCAACTTATCCTCAAGAATTTGAATCGTTCTTTCCGATTGACCATCGGTTTGAGGATGATAGGCGGTACTGAACTGAAGCTGCGTTCCCAACTCTTTCTGCAAACTTTCCTAAAAACGGGTGGTAAACTTCGAATCTGGGATCAGAAGTAATCGTTTTTGGTACACCATGCAATCGTACGATTTCCTTGACATAGATCTGTGCCAACTTGTCAGATCCATAGGTGTGTGGAATAGGTATAAAATGAGCAGACTTCGTTAATCTACCCACAACTACCCATACAGATGTATTGGCTTTTCTCGTCCTTGGCAAACCCATCACAAAATCCATAGTGACATCGTCCCATTTCCACTCAGGAATTGGTAACGGCTGCAAAGATCCAAACGGCCTTTGATGTAAGGACTTTACTTGCTGACAAGCTAAGCATCTCTCAACGAATATGGCCACATCTTTCTTCAATCCTTCCCACCAAAATTGTTGCTTCAAATCCTGGTACATATTTGTACTACCAGGGTGAGCAGTGTAAGGGGTCTCATGAGCTTCACTCATTATCTCGTTCCTTAACTTCTCATCATTTGGCATGCAAATTCTTTCTTGATACAACAAAGCGTTGTCACTTGACTCCTTGAAATTATTAACTTCTCCTTGTCTGACCTTCATTCTCACTTCTTCCAATTTCTTATCTTTCCTTTGGCCCTCTATGATGCGAGATCTTAAATCTGGTATCATTACTAATGAAGCAATCACTTGTTCTACCGTTGAGGGAGGCAGAACTACTTCAATTCTAAATCTTCCAAATTCCTCAATCAACTTTTCTTCATTTGATAGAAGAAAACCTAACTCCAGTCTTTCGGAGTTCTTCACTCTTTCCTTCCTACTCAACGCATCAGCCACAATGTTCGCTTTCCCGGGATGATAGGAAATTTTGCAATCGTAGTCTTTCACCAACTCAAGCCATCGTCTTTGTCTCATGTTCAACTCCTTCTGTTCGAAGAAATATTTCAGACTCTTGTGATCTGAATAGATTTCACACTTGACACCATAAAGATAGTGTCTCCAAATCTTCAAAGCATGTACGACGGCTGCTAACTCAAGATCATGCGTTGGGTACTTCTCTTCATGAGGTTTAAGTTGTTTTGAAGCATACGCAATCACCTTTCCATATTGCATTAGCAGACATCCTAAACCTTTAGATGATGCATCTGTATAGATTGTATAGTCCTTTCCTATTTCAGGAAGAGCTAACACTGGAGCTGTAGTCAATCTCGACTTAAGCTCTTGGAAACTTTTCTCACATTCCTTCGTCCACTTAAATTTCGATTCTTTCTTCAACAGAGTTGTCATTATCTTTGTAATCTTGGAAAATCCTTCTATGAATCTTCGATAGTAACCTGCTAATCCGAGGAAACTACGGATTTCATGTACTGATGTCGGTGATTTCCAATCTTGAACAGCTTTAACCTTCTCGGGATCAACTTTAATTCCATCGGACAAAACAACATGTCTGAGAAAATTCACCTCTTTTAGCCAAAATTCACACTTACTGAATTTGGCATATAGCTTTTCTGATCTCAACTTTTCTAACACGATTCGCAAATGCTTCTCGTGTTCTTTTTCATTCTTTGAATACACCAGGATATCGTCTATGAAAACGATCACAAACTTATCCAGGTATTCATGAAAAATCTTGTTCATCAAGTCCATGAAGACAGCTGGAGTATTAGTTAATCCAAATGGCATTACCACAAATTCGTAATGTCCATATGTCGTTCTGAATGCAGTCTTTGGGACATCTTCTTGTAGAAAACACCATTTCCCGACCTTAAATCAATCTTGGAGAAAACACCATTTCCTTTCAACTGATCGAGCAGATCATCTATCCTTGGCAAAGGATACTTGTTCTTGAGAGTGATTTTGTTAAGCTCTTGATAGTCTATACACATTCTCAGACTACCGTCCTTCTTTTTCACAAACAGAATTGGAGCTCCCAAGGGAAAATACTTGGTTGAATAAAACCTAAATCCAATAACTCTTGCAGCTGGATCTTTAACTCTTGAAGTTCCTTTGGAGCCATCGTATACGGAGCTTTCGAAATCGGGGCTGATCCAGTCTCCAGATCAATCGTAAACTCTAACTGCCTATCCGGAGGCAAACCCGGTAAGACTTTTGGAAAAACGTCTTTAAATTCTCTCACAAAAACTACGTCGTCAATATTTAGCTCTTTCCCATCATCTTTATTCAAATAAATAAGATACGCCTTGGTATCTTTTCTTCTCATCAACTTCTTTGCTTTCATGGCCGAAATGATCGACACACTTTCTTTACTCTTCGCTCGACTCCGAACACTACGGTCGGCTCTTTTCAAGGGGGTTGAAACGAAATTTGTCTCTTATCGCATCGAATCATTGCAAAATTCTCGGTTAACCAGTCCATTCCTAGGATTATATCCACATCCCATACTTAGATTAGATTTAGGGACCTTGCGGATAACTTATGGTTTCCGAATTCGAATTCTAGGTTCGAACACACTCGCAAAACTAAGAAAGATCTTCCTAAAGGGGTTGACACTCTAAGAAACTGGTTTGATTCTTCTACGTCCAATTCTAGATTTTATACGCACGCGCTAGATATAAACGAATGCGAGGTACCGGTATCAAACAAAATAATAATAGGGACGCCTTTCAGCTTTTCCATACCTGCAAGATTTCCTTGATCTTTAGCTCCTGGCTTTTGCTCAATTGTGAAGACTCGCTGGTAGTGCTGCTGTTCCTGCGGGGTAAATTGTTGCTTTGGCGGCTGCGCCTTACGCTGGTTCTGAGGAAATTTCTGCTGCGGAGCTACTTCTATTGCTCTCATCTGAGAGGACTGATACTGATTAGACCTTCCACCCATTGCTCCTTGTTGTTTACTTGGGCACTGGTTATAGAAATGACCAGGTTGACTGCAAGTAAAGCAAACATTGCTTCCAGCTTTACAGATGCCTTGATGCATCTTGCCATATTTTGAACATAGAGGTAGTCCTTGGGGTCCGGTTGGTACGTTACTGCGATTAGGATGCTGAACTTTCACTTTCTGAGATTGTTGTAGTTGTTGTTTCCCTTACTTTTTCCACGGCTTTTTATTTGGGTGGGATCCACCACTCCATTTTCCTTTTTTTATTTTTTGCAAATTGGCCTTGTTGGAACGGATAGGAGGCAGCAGTTGTTGTCGACTGACTTTGAAATTGAGGATTTGCTAAGGATTGCGATTCTTTCTCTGGCTGCATTGCCAATTCCATATTCAAGGCTCGGTTAAGGGCTTCAGCATAAGTCAGACCACTCTGACTTGCTAGTACAACAGGAATATCTTGTCTCAGGCCTGCTCGAAAGAGCTCACACATCTTCTCATCGGTATCCACCTTGTTAGGTGCAAATCGGGCTAACTTACAGAATTCACGATCATAATTTGCTACTAACTTCTTTCCTTATTTCAAATTCGCGAATTCATTTGCTTTCTACTTACGATAGCTTCGCGGCACATACTTCTCATACAAAGCTTCCTTAAACTGTTCCCGCGTCAAATTTTCACGTTTCTTAGGCGTATACGTCCTCTGTCGAGCTTCCCACCAATAATCGGCGGTTCTCTTAAGTTGATACGTCATGCACTCAAGACGTTCTTGATCATTACATCGAAGGAAACGAAAAATTCACTCCAAAGAACGAATCTAGTTTTCGGCTTCTGCCGGACTGCCTTTGCCATCAAAAGTTGGGGGATTTTGTCGAAGAAAATGTTCTTCAACACGTCTCTCATTTTGGGGAGGAGGAGGAGTAGGGTCTCGACATTCTTTTTCCTCATTTCTCTCAGCTCTCACGTTTCTTTGTCTTGGCGGCATTCTATAAGAAATGCTAAAATTTAGATAACTCGGAATATCTTCCGCGAGACGGATTAGCTCACTCGGAGTTTTTCTCGACTTTTGAAAATATTTCCTTCTAAGAGGAATTCGATTCTGAATCGATACTTATCAAGAAAAATTCGTATTAAACAATCATTTCAGATATAACATTCATGTCATCATTTCTTATCTCAAGCATTTAATCATTTATTGACATGTACTTAAAATTTCACATATGCTCAACTTAAATAATTCTTGTCATACAAGACAATTATATACTCAAATATTGTCATTCATGACACATACTCATTTCTCCAATTATACTCAGTCATTTGTCATATAATTATGACACATCTTCATTATTCACATATCAACTTCATAAAATCATTCTTGATGAAATAATTCATTTAATTTTCTCAAATCTTACTTCTTCTTTTACTCTTGACTAAAAAATAATTGATATCTCGGATATTCAAAATACTATTGGCATTTAATGAGACTCAAGGTTGATTTTAACAGCCTAATGGCTCCATTATATTATCATCCGAATCGATGGCCTCATTGTGAGGACTTTACCGAAGATTAGGGATTTATACTTTACATCGGAAATTTACCCTAACTTCGCCACACATATTACTCTTACTATCCTACTTAATGCATCAAGTTCATAATTTACATCACCGCAGAAAATAAAAGAGTTGGTTTTTCAAAATAAAATAAAAATTGTTCGATCATTCCACAAGCTTCCTTGAACTGACTATTTGGTTTGCGACCCTCCGTCGCTGACATTATTTCCTCCATCATGTTCTTCCTCAAGATCTTCTTCTGGATCCTCATCCGGATCCTCATCATCATCGTTTCCACTTTCTTGGCCTTCTGCAGCGGCCAACTCCTCGTAGTAGCCATTGTAGGTATGCCCTAAGACATCCCACTGGCTCGTCACTTCTCGAATCTGATCGTTCACGAAGCGATTATTAACATTTGCAAACTCGGATTCATCCCATTGAGGATGTTCTTGTTCGTACTCATGACGAAGATAAGATCATACGATATTGTCGACCACTCGTTCTCTCTCTTGGTGGATTTTGGCCAACGAAGATTCCGAATCTTCATAGGGAGAAATGTAGTTACCATTTGGAGCGGACTGAAGATACCTTCGAGCTATTTTGGCTTCACTGGCTATAGCTCTTGGCTTTCGATTTGGCCTATTTCTCATGCGTCTCGTCCTAGATGACTCTGCTAACGGCCAAGCAGGAGAGGGAGAATGACCATGACGCGTAGACGTCTCAAGTTGATCAAATTGATAGAATTGAACATCGGTAGGGTCATAAACTCCGTCTGGTTGGGTAGCAAATGAGCCAAAAGAAGGAAAAGGATCAAGTGGTTGAACAATGTACACATTTCCCAAGTATGGATCTTGCTGAAGAGGAGCTCTCGACTCAAAACGGGGCGGAGAAGGAACTCGGCTATGAAGTGGCTCAATATGAGGCTGAGGTTGATTAATTGCAAGGTCATTTGGTATAGCCGATAAATTAACTTCGTATGGTCTTGGAGGAGGAGCACCATACTTGATGAACTGGCCGGATATTTTAGCAATAAAACCGTTGTCAACTACCATACAGATAATCTCCCATATATTGAACTCCAACATATTTTGGCATCAATGACGCTGCCCAATCGTGCCACTCACGAGGTAATGCTCTAATTAAATGGATCATTCCATCTACAGCATGACGTTCAAGTGCTGGACCACTAGCCAAATTTTATGAAATTGGGCTAAAAATTCCGCAATTGTCTCATCATAAACTTTCCTAATATGCAAGTACTCTTGCATCATGGCCTGGTTCGCTTCATCTTCCATCCTATATGATTTAACAACGAATTAGACATATTAAAACATATATATACACCACATTTGAACTTCCAACCACTACCTACTCGTTTTTGCGTTTCAAAGAGATTTTATTGCTGGTATTACTGGCAATTCCATTTCTTTAAATAGTTTGCACAATCGATCCATCCCCTCTTTTTTTTTACATTAAAGCGCACAAATTAGGGACAACATTCTAGAGAATATCTAGATTGCCTTGTTTCTATACGAGCACAGATATCATACTGAATAACTTTAAAATCAACTGCAAACTCAAAACTTTAGGAAAATACTCATACCTGATAGCTGGATGAGATGGGGATGATTGGTGTGTTATTGACTCAGACAAACCTAGAAAACAAATCTAGACTCAACTATCAAAGAAAGTTCATACTTCAGAGCAGTCAAATAAATAGACAGATAAACTGACCGACAGACCTCAGAGCAGACAGACGATACCACTTTATCACAGCCCAAATTCTGGTGTGTAAGAACGACGAGACTCCATTAGATTGTGAAGGTGAAACCATCAAATAAACAAACCACTTATGTCTCAACTCAACTTTAAACACTAACCCGAGTGAATTTAAAATGTGAAACCAACAAATAAAACTCGACTCAACAATGTATCGATCAAGGGAAATAAGGTTTCAACATGACATGAATATAATCATACTTTCATAACATGGCTCAACAATGAACGAGCTTAATAATTTACAAAGGTTCTCAAAAATAGGGTTAAGTGTAACGACATCATGTCGTTCAAAAGTAGGGTTTGCAAACGAAATTCAAAGCATTGTTTTGAGCACATGGCTCATTGTTTTCAGAGTTATCAAAATATTAACATATCAAAAGATTGTTAAGCAGCGGAGATTTCACTTGCTCACAACAATTACATGTATGAAGACATGTAACTGTCGACTCAAACTTTCCACAGATTAACACACCACCAAGACCATCCGTACCATCTTCATCCGTAGCTAACCTGCACGTTTATAAATACATGCAGGGCTGAGTACTTCGTACTCAGTGAACACAATGCCAAAAAAAAGTTTAAAAGCTTGCTCTTAGAGCTATATAATTGAACTTGCCATGTCACTGCATCACAAGTGTTAGAACATTTGAAAATATTTTACTTGTGAATGCATAAATCATTTTATCATTTTCAAAATCACGACTGCGCAGTCAAAACATATATATAATCAGGCATGAATCATCTACCACATCAACTTTGTGTTGAGAAGTAGGCCTCCTTCTCAAACACTGGGACCGGCTAAACCAAAGTAAAGCTCACAGTTACCTCATCAACCAATTTACCACACGTGTAAAACTTATGTAGATGATAAAGCATACCCAAACTCAGACAAATGACAAGTAAATTAATTTTAAAAGCTCACATAATAATAATCAATTACTAATATCATTTATCGGATTTTTCGTTTCAGAAAAGCCCACCTTACTTCTGGCCATTTGAAGTCGGGGATTGCTTACTTTACATTTTTCCGATTACTTTGCAGTCCCGCTCCGCCCTTCAATAACAACATCGATTAAACTCGAGCTTATCGACTCGAAAAATGTATAATAGACTTAGGGCTCGGCTGATTGACTTCTACTTGACTCGTGTTTTTCTTAACTTATCTAAACTTTTCTACATCGATAACTTTTCAATTTCTCGTTCTTGAGTCATCGTCTTTACTCGGTTTCTAATTACTTCTCAAACTCTGATTCTCGTTTCTAATATATATATTATTTCATTCTTTACGTAAATCGATAAGTTATTAATCAAATCGTCTTAAACTTCTCATAAATTCAATTTATATGATCTCGGCAAATCATAACGTCAAATCTTAACTATTTTCATCATATGTCAATCATACATAGTTGAGCACTTATTTCAACAATCAAACATTCACATCGGAGATCAAACATTCACATTATAAACACGTATTCACATCAATAATACTCAAACATCGTCATCATACTCAAACATCAATATTACTATTCAAACACTTATAGATGATTAACTTAGTGATTAATCTACTAAAAAAGTTAATCATACTCAATCATTTAATCACATTCTAATATCGACATTTCATAACAATTCACGTCTTAAATAAATCATTTGAATACTCATGTCTTGAACATATTCACATAATAACAAGTTATTGCTCGACTTTTAACCTTTATAAACTTATAACTTCAACTCTAACGAAAATCATTTCGTTAAACTCAAATAATAAACATTTTTGAATTTACTATTCAAACTTCTACTTCGTATTTCTTGACTCTAAAATATGTCATTATTTTCCTCAAAATACGTATTCATACTCGTATACGATCTCATCTTTATACATATCATTAAATAATCATTATTTAATCTTTTCTATTTAAAACTCAATTTTCGTTTTATTTAATCAAAACTCGGTTTTTCATTTCAAATCTTCGCTGCTCGATAACCTCTACATCTTAATTCCTTTTTAAGTGATTCAAAAAGCATACTTGCTTAATTCTACTCGAATAACATCATCAAATCACTTAACATATCATATATCATCAATAACTCATCATCAAAATATTTTTAAACATGAAAATATTATCTTTTATAATATATTCATTTGCTCGTTTCTCAAGTTCTATCATTTTCCTTTACTCGATTAATACTTACACACATAAACATCACTTAGAATTCACATTACTCAAACATTTTCATTTTTAATGGAAATATTCCATTAAATCAATTATTTTATTATTACTTGTAATACCCCGAAAAATTTCTATTGCGTTAAAAATTTAAAGTTAATAATAATTATGGCTTTGCACGCCTAAGATCATAAAATTAAATTCTAAGATTTACGGTGAAATCCGTTTCCGAAAATAATTTCCAGAAATCGGACGAACGACTACTGTATTAGGGTTTTCGCGTACGTAAAGTTTTTCGCCCGGAAACTCGGAATCGAATTCCGTCAGAATTTACATTCACTTTTTCTTCGAGACTAGTTCACCGGAGAAAGTTAATTTTTTTATGATTTTCCGGACAAATTTTGGACTGTGACGTCTCGACTTTTTCTCGGATTTTTGAAAACGAATTAGTTTTTCCGAGTGCGTAAAATATTTCCAATCTAACGGACGAATTAGATTTCGTCAATTCCGTAACTAACTAAGAAAATATTTCTCAACTTCTAAAACGGAGTTTAAGAGCCGGAAACGAGTTATTTCGTATAAAATTTCCTCGCCAAACACACCCCTAACGAGTCACACTACTTTGTTAGATATTTCTAACAACTTTATGACTCACAGTGAGTCATCACTCCTTCTTCTTCACCTCAATACCGCCATCTCCTCTCCCCATTTCCTCTCTCTTTTCTTCTTCTTTTCTCCTCCATTGAAGCATCTCTCAAGTTCTCTTCAAGATCAAAGCTCCACCGTCTACCGATCATTTTCATTTCCGAATCCATAATACGAAAGGTAAGAATTTCGTCTATCCTTTGAACCGAACAAATCTCTTTTCCCCCATTTTTATTTTTGTTCGAAAATTTGGAGGATGAATAGCATGTGATTTCTTGATCGAATCTTGTTCTAGGACGTTTAGAATCAAGTTCTATGGATCAAATCATGAAGAAAATCACACCTACATGTTCTAGGGTATTACCGAAAATTTGTAGAAAGAATTCGGTACAGATGTAGGATACCTATCCAGAAGTTTTCGTAACTCAATCATAGATGATGGAATCATCAAAGATTTGACCTTTTCGAACTCTGTCTGTAACTCACTAGAGGCCTGGGAAACAAAGAGAAGATGTGTACGAACGAGATATCCAGCAACAAGAAGAAGGAAAAGGATTGAATAGAGGAACTCCCGAACATTTGGCGATCTCGGATGTGTCGATATCAACCGTGACTCATTATTTCGATGAATCATTTCTTCGGACAGAAGAAGATTATGGAAACACTTACTCGAAATCTCACTTATCAGATTCCATTGCGGAAGACACCATTTTTTCGGAAGAATTCGCCAAGTAACTTGGTTATCGGCTGAGCTATCTTGGCAAAATCCTTCACGAATCTACGATAGAATCCAGCGTGCCCAAGAAACCCTCTTAATTGCTTAACATTTGTGGGGTATGGCAGCTTCCCTATGATATCGATCTTGACTTTATCCACCTCAATACCTCTTTTTGAGATAACATGCCTAAGGAGTATTCCCTCCTAGACCATGAAATGGCATTTTATATAATTTAACATGAGACACTTCTCAACGCATCTTCTCATGACTCTCCCAAGATTCTTAAGACAAGTGTCGAAGTCTTTTCCATAGACGGTGAAATCGTCCATGAATACCTCAATGCCCATGAATACCTCAATGCATTCCTCAAGAAGATCAGAAAAAATGTGCATCATGCATTGCTGGAATTTGCCCAGGGTATTGCATAATCCGAATGGCATTCTTCTATAAGCAAAGGTTCCAAACGGGCATGTGAAAGTTGTCTTGCCCTGATCCTCTTCGGCTACCCATATTTGCATGTATCCAAAATATCCATCAAGGAAACAATAATATTGATTACGTGCCAACCTTTCCAGCATTTCATCGATGAAGGGCAAAGGAAAATGGTCTTTCCTTGTCTTCTGGTTTAGCTTCCGGTAGTCAATACAAACCCTCCATCTAGTTTAAAGTCTCATGGCCACCATCTCTTTTTTATCATTTTCTACAACATGTACTAGGCTTACCCAACGATTGTCTGAAATCGGATAAATTATGCCCAAATCCAGTAGTTTCATAATTTCCTTCGTGACCACCTCCTTCATGGCAAGGTTTAGCCTTCTCTGGGGGTCTCCGACCGGAACTGCATCCTCTTCGAGCAGGATGTGATGCATGCAATCCATTGGGCTTATGCCCTTGATGTCAGCCAACGTCCATCCTATTGCCTCCTTGTATCTGCCCATAAGTTCACATACCTTTTCCTCCTCATTGTTCGTAAGTGCTGAATTGATGATCACATGCAAGGTCTTATTCTCTCCTAAGTAGGTATACTTCAAGTGCTTGGGCAATACCTTCAACTCCAGTTTTGGTGCCCGTTGTAGTGAAGGTACCAATCTGTCTTCAGGTTTCAATTCTGGAATGCTAAGTTGCTCAAAACCGGGACACACATTGCCTTCGTTTCTTACATAGCTCAATTCCTCCTTTTCTTCTTGGTCATGGTCCTCACTGTTTTGACTCAGATCTTCTTCAATCTGTTGCTCAAGAGTCTCGATCCCCCAATACTCCTCAATCACCTCATCGAACCATGCTTGCGGAAAGTCATCATCACCCTCATCATGGTCATAATCCTCTTGAAATTCATATTCTTCTTCCAACTCTTCAATTTCTTCTAGAGTATTGACCACTTCTATATCCTCTTCGAGCACGCAGAGGCTATTTATTGTCTCTATCTCTTCATGCTTGTTCTGTCTATATGCATCAAACTCCATCACTTCGCCTCCTACTTCAACAGTTAGTTTTCCCAACTCACATTCGATCTTCGTTCTTGTTGTTCTTAGGAATGGTCTCCCGAGCAAAATTACAGGATTCTTAGTCGTCTGTCTTCCCATATCCAACACATAGAAATCTGCTGAAAATATTAAATCTCCAACCTTGACCAAGACATCTTCCAGAATTCCATCAGGGTAAACCGTTGATAGGTCTGCTAATTGGATTACGACACGTGTTGGAGCCAGGGGTCCAAACCTCATCTCATCGAACACGGCCTTGGGCATGACATTAATTGATGCCCCCAGATTAAGCATTGCCCTTGGTATCATGGTCGTTCCTATCGTGCATGGAATATCGAACATCCCGGGATCCCTCTGCTTAATGGGCAAGGGCGGATTCATGATTGCAGGGACATTTGACATGTGAAACTTTGTATGATCAGGATATTTTGTCCTCTTTGTGCACATCTCTTTCAAGAACTTGGCGCACTTGGGCAGTGAGCATAATGCCACCAACAAGGGGATATTTATTTCCACCTTTCTGAAGACTTGGAGCATCTGATTCATCTCTTGTTGTTCTCTTTCACGGGCAAATGTCCTTGGATATGGTGGGGGTAAACCATTGGGCTTGGTAATGGTCCTCTTGGCTAGTAACATGGCTTACCTTTCAGCTTTAAGGGACTCGAGCATTGCCTCATATGCTTTTGAGCTAAAGATGGGATTCTCTTTGGCCATAACGGACTGCTTTCGCTTAGATTCCAGCTCGTGTTGCATGTCATCCAAATCGCCTAATCCCATCTTGGTCTCCTCAATCTTCTTAGGTTCGTCAATTGGTACCTTGGGCACCATCTTAGGTAGTGCTCTTCCACTTCTTAAGGCGACAACATTGATCTACTCCTTGTTGATCTCTCTTGGAGTCGCCCACTCTTCTCCTCTACAAGTTTTGGTAAGGTTTGCGTGATATGAGTCAACTGTGCCTGTAGATTATTAGACGTCCCTCTACTTTCTATTTGAAATTTTTTAAAATCCTTGCAGAATCGGTCGAGGGTGTCCTTCATAAATTTCCCCCTGTTCTAGTCATGGTGTGGGGGAACATATGGTTGTTGCTGCTGTTGGACAGGTTGTTGAGGTTGTCGATGTGGGGGTGGCATTTGGTAATTATTATTACCGTACCTCAAATTCTCATTTTGGTGATATTCAAAGTTGTTATTTTGCCCATAACCGAACCTCTGTTGCCCAGGAGCTCCTTGCTTGTTTTGTCCTATAGCTTTGACTTCTTCTTCTTCAATGAACTAGTTAGGACAATCCAAAGTGATGTGAGTCGTAGCTTGACACACTTTGCACCTTTTTATAGCTTTCCTTATAGTAACTTCCTTCCCATCCACCTTTTTGCTTAAAACTTCAATCTTATCATCCATTTTGGCCATGAGATCCTTAATAGTGTTGACCAAAGCATCCTTATTCCCTCCGTGGTCATGGATACCCCCTCTGGGAATGTCACCTTCATCTCTTGATTGCTCGGCCATGGCAGCTATATTCTTGAACACTTCAGCTGGTGATTGATCAACTATTCTGCCTCCACAAGCAGCCATAATCCACTTTCTCTCTGATGCTTGCAATCTACACATAAAATACTCAACTAGGTTGATCTTCTCAATCCTGTATTGTGGGCAATGTGACAACATCTTCTTGAATCTTTCTTAGTATTCATATAGCGTCTTATGCGTGCCCATCTTGACTGATGAAATTGCATTCCTCACGCTTTGGATGCGACCAACGGGAAAGTACTTGTCTAATAATGCCTATTGCATCTTTTTCCATGTGTCCATACTTCCCTCAGGCAAGGTATACAGCCATTCCCTTGCCCCATCAAGTAGTGAGAAGGGAAACGTGAGTAACCTACCGTAATCATCAAATCTCTCATGAGGATCAGTGACCCTCACAGTGTTGCATGCCATCTCAAAATTCTGAAGATGGGTTTGTGGATCCTCCCTTGGATGATTGCTGAACTTGGGCATGATCTGAATCAATGAATGCTTAAGCTCCCCGTTTTCTGGTGATTTCAGGTAGCTTTATGCTTGAGGTCTTGATGCCCTTGTCATCAGGAAACATGATCTCCCTAATGGTTCTTTCTTCCATCTTTTCTGCTGGTTTGGATTCCTCACTCTCTTGGTCAGAGTAAGAATCGTCTTGCTCAACTCCTTCCGCTTGCCAGAGTCTCTTTCCTCTTCTAAGCTTGTAATGCCCTAGCTTCACACTCAGGATCCTCAACTTAGATCAACTGTCCTTTCGTCGCTCTAGTCTTGGGCATAAGTTGAACTCAAAACTTGAAGATTAACTATCTTGGAACCAATTCCCCGGCAACAGCGCCAATTTGACGAAGCTGTAGATAACGGTAAGCAGGGTCATACCTAAGGAAATTGGTGTAGTCTCTCTTCCTCGTAACCAGTGTAACAAATAAGGCTTTGGTCTGGATTTACTTGTCTTGGTCAACAAGCACTGAAAACTGTAACTGAAACTAAACAACGAATTAATCAATAGTAAACGAGACTTGGATTGGATTTCGAATAAGTGATTATCAATTCTTTTTACTCGATCACGGGCACAATGATATTCAACCGCACGCTGTTACTACTCAGTTTAAAGAATAAATTAAATCATGCCCTTATGGTCACGAAGTCACAGCTATGAATACTTTATTCTTATATCTATCCCTTTAAAATCGAGTATGCCAGAAACACTGTAATACCCCGAACTTTTCTAAGTTCTTAAACGCGTATTAATTAAATTAATATGCTTATATGATGAGTTTTGAGTGCTAAAATTTTTCGCGAAAATAAATTTTTCTGTGAAATGATGAAAATGCCCTTATTGCTCTAATGTAATTTTTCTCATTTCGATTATTCGAATCGAGTATCTGATGAATTGTTTGAGCTTATTTATATGAGTGTAAGCTTGAGTATGAATTTCGGAATTTTCTGAGAACTTATATTTTTAGATGAATAGTAACGTAAACCGAGAAATCCCTATTCATCGACCGACTCCGAATTTAGTCTAATTAGTTCATTTGAATCTAGAATTTATTCTAAGACTTTTGAGATAAGTCGGAGAATTTTTCGAGATCATTTGAAGAACCTTTAAAAATAAATTGCTTAACCACTTGTTTAGTCGAGCCGTTTTTATGAAATAATTCGTTAAAAGGAATCTCGAGATAAAAATGATATCATTGGATTCCTTAATTTATTTTGGGAGATGTAAGACGAATTAGAGAGAATTTAGATGACGAGAAAGAGACGAGAAGTTTTTTTTTCAAATTGTTTGAGGGAATAAAGTGGAATAACGGGGATATTTTCTACCGGAAAATTTATTTGTCGGGCGAAATTAGCAGATAAAAATCTTTGATCTTATCCCTAATAGTGGAACAAACCCTAAACCACTCTCACCATGGCAAGTGCATGCCACTCTCCCTCTCAAGCCTCCAAGTACACTTCCTTCTCTCTCTCTAAATCTCTCATTCGATCTCCTCTATCTCTCTCAAATCTTTCCAAATCTTATCACATGTTAAATGTTTCTCTTCACTCTACAAACTATCATTCATCATCCTTACCATCTATCTATCCATTTCCTTCTCCTCAAACCGAACCAAAACAGTAACAACATCACTCTCTCTTCCTCTCAGTTTTGACTGCCGAAGAAAAGCAGATTTTTCGCAGCTCTTCATGCAACTGTTAAAACCACTATCATCACATTCAAATCATCATCTTCACGTGATCAATATCATGAGGATCATCTCATCTTTCACCCCTTCTTCATAGCCTTCACCAAGAAGAAGAAAAAGAGGTGTAACAGCTCGATACTTAGCAAGTCGAAGAAGGGCAATTTTGAAGCAGATTTTGCAGCAGATTTGCAGCTGCTCCTACCCTCTATATCTTCATCCTTTTCGTGTAAACACCAAGAGGAACCTTTCCTCCTTCATTTCCTTCATCATCCTTGCCTTGGAGTCGAAGAAAACCAGTTGCACGAGCTCAGTTTTCATAGCCGAGCAGCAGCCCCACTTCGACAATTTTTCCATCGTTTTCGATGCCTCTTTTTGTTGAGTTCATGCTTCATGATTGAGGATCCATTGATGTGTGTCATCTCCTTCATATCTAAGATCATTTGAGAAGTAAGTTTCCATCCATTTCATTTCGTTTTTAAGCTTGAAATAAGCTTAGAATCTCAGCCCCTTTCCATCGATTTTTCTTGGAAAGAAATAAGGGTTTCAACCCTATTTTTTTTCAAAAGTTATGATCTTAATATCTTGCATACTTTTTCATGCAAGGAAAGGAGACACAAACCCATCATCTTTCATCCTCCAAGCACGCCTAAATCAAAGCCAAAGAAGTGCTTAAGATATTTATTTTTAAGTATGATTTCATTTCATTTTTAAGATGTATATATGTATCTGTAAGTGAGAAAATAAGGGGAAACTGCATGATTTACTTCATGCATAGGCAAACCTTATGGTTGTGATGATCAGATGATGATCTAAATGAAGATATAAACATGATTTAGGAGTTAAAAAGATAAAAGAACATAAGATAGGCAAAAAGCCCTAAATCGATGAAAAAGAAAAAAATAGGGAAAATAATTTCTTGATAAGTTTTGATGCTTACTTGATGATATGATGATGATATATTCTTATTATGATTTTTCATATGATTTATATGCATATATGTGATGATGATAATTTTTGGTGAATTTATTGGATTTTTATCGAATTTAATTGATGAAAAATAGATAAAATACGATTAAATGATGATTTATGAATTTTATGAGTTATATGATATTTATGAGCATGATGATATATGAAAATAAGATCTAGATGTGTTTTTGTAATGAAATATGAATTTTATTATTTTTGAGGAAAAATTCAATTTATGCAATAATTTGAAGGAAATGAAATTTTGATGATTTTGATGAGATATGATGATATTGATGATGATGATGATGTTAATATGTGTTAGATTAATTTTTGGAATGAGTTTCTAAGCATGAAAATTGAGAAAATATGAAGATATAATTTTTAATAATTTTTATTGGATTTTTTGGAGGAAAAATCGAAAAAAATGAGCTTAAAAATAAATATGATGTTCTTGAGGTTAATATGAGTTTTTTAAGATGTTTTCTTCATATTCATAAGAAAAACTTGAAGATTTGAAGATGATATAAATTAATTATTTTTAATTATTTTAATTCGAAAAATGAGAAAATACATATAAAATGAGAAATTTTATTAGATAAAAATGAAATTGAGAAATAAATGAGATGTTAAGTCTATTTTGAATGAATTGAGTAGAAAATAAAGTTTTATGAATTTTCTATGAATTTTGAGATAAATATATATATATATATATATATATATATATATATATATATATTAAAAAGGAAATAAGGAGAAAAAGAAATAAAAGAAAGTATGAGTCTAAAGAAAAATATTTCTTTGATTGATGATGATGTTAGAATGATGATAAGTAAAGATGTGATGTGAATTTGATGTAAGTGTTAAAAAAAAAAGAGAAATAGAGCATTAATAATAATATTAATATTTATTTGAAAATAAAGGAAAATTTAAATCAAGGAAAATGAAATTATCTATGAGATAATATGAGTTAGAAATCATGAGCATAAGTTAAAGAGTTAGGATGTTCGTATTTGAGTTCGTTTGTTTCAAACGAGAAGTTCAAAGAATTGTTATTATAGAAATAAGAATAAAATAATAGAATAATTGAATTAATGGAATATTTCCATTAAAAATGAATATATTTGAGTAATGTGAATTTTAAGTGATGTTTATGTGTATTATGAATGTTTGATGGATGTGACGAAGTATTAATCGAGTAAAGGAAAATGATAGAAGTTTGAAAAACGAGAAATAAATATATTATGTGAGAAAATTATGAAGTTAAGTCTAAAAATATTTTGATGATGAGTTATTAATGTTATATAATGTGATAAGTGATTTGATGATGTTATTTGAGTAGAATTAAGCAAGTTTGCTTTTTAAATCACTTAAAAAGGAGTTAAGACGTAGAAGTTATCGAGCAGCGAAGTTTTTAAATGAAAACCGAGTTTTTATTAAATAAAAACGAAAATTGAGTTTTAAATAAAGAAAAAGATAAAATAATAATTATTTTATTAAGTATTTAGTTGAGATTATATACGTATATGAATACGTATTTTGAGGAAAATAATGACGTATATGAATACGTATTTTGATGAAAAAGAATGACGTATTTTCTAGTCAAGAAATACGAAGTAGAATTTTGAATATTTAATTCAAAATGATTATTATTATATGAATTTAATGAAATGATTTTCATTAAAATTTGAAGATATGAGATTATAGAAGTTAAAAGTCGAGTGATAATTCATTAATATATGAATGTGTCCGAGGTATGAGTTATTGTATTTAAGATATGACGCATTTTTGAAATATCGATAGTTGATTGTGATTATATGATTAAGTATGATGCTAATAACCTAATTATTTGAGAAAAGTTAATTGTTGATATAAGTGTTCAATATTGACATTGATGCTTGAGTATGATGACGATGTTTGAGTAATGAAGTGAATACGTGTTTATAAAGTGAATGTTTGATTATCAAAATCAGTGCTCAACTGTGAATGAATGATGTATGATGATATTAGTTGAGATTTGACATTATGATTTGACGAAAATCATATAACTTAAGTTATGAGAAGTCAAGACGAATTAAATAGTAACTTATCAATTTATGTGAATTTTGAGAAGTTATTAGAAACCGAGTAAAGACGATGATTCGAGAACGAGAAATTGAAGAGTTATCGATATAGAGAAGTTTAGTTGAGCTAAGGAAAACCCGAGTCAAGTAGAAGTCCTTCAGCCGAGCCCTAAATCTATTATATGTTTTTCGAGTAAGATAAGCTCGATTTTAATCGATGTTATTATTGAAGGGCCGAGCGGGACTGCGAAATAGTCGGAAAAGCGTAAAGTAAGCAACCTCGACTTCAATATACCCGAAGCAAGGTGGGCTTTCTGAACTAAAACCAAATGATGAATGCGCTTACTATTTATGTATTATGTGCGCTTTTCAAATTGATTGACTTGCCTAAATATTCTAAATGTTTTGGTATGCAATCATCTACATGTTAATTATTAAAAGTCCTGTGGACGCACGGGATAAAAGTCCTGTTTATGCGGGACCGATGCATGCATTGTATTGAGGTAACTGTGAGCTTTACTTCGGTTTAGCCGGTTACGGTGTTTGAGAAGGAGGCCTACTTCTCGACACAATAGAAAGATCAGTTGTAGATTGATTCATACTTGAGTATAAAAATGACTGCAGTCGATTTCAGAAAAATGAAAATGTTTTTATGGCTGTCACAAGTGGTAAGTTGTTTTTGAACGATTATATATATTTAACCCTTGTGATGCAGCAAATGAGGCAAGTATTTCAATCATATAGCTCTAATGAGCAGAGTTTCAATAGTTTTTGGCATTGTGTTCACTGAGTACGAAGTACTCAGCCCTGCATGTATTTCTAAACGTGCTGGTTAGTTGTGGATGAGGATGGTGCGGATGGTCTTGGTGGTGTGTTTTCTGTTGTGAGTTCAGTCGGTGATTACATGTCTTCATACATGTAATTGTCGAGAGCAGTGATGTCTTCCGCTGGATTGTGTCTATATTTTTGAAATACTTTATTATGTTGATGCTACAATGAGCAGTCTGCTTGAATCGAAACAATGCCTATGGTTTCGCTTGCTTATTATTCTGAATGACGTGAAATCAAAATACTTAACGCTATTTTTGAGAAACCATTGTAAATTAAGCATGTCGTTTCTTGTCGGAATCGGTTGAAAGCATGTTCTTATTCGTTGTTTCTTTCATACCCTTTTTTTTTCTTATTGATTCATTATCGAGTCGAGGTTTTGGTTTATAGTTTCTTATTTTCAATTCATTCAGAATTAGTAAATGGAGTTGATTATATCTCGAGTGAGTTGTGACAAAAGTGAGATGTTTATTTGATGGTTTCACCTTCACACTCCAATGGAGTCAGGTCGTTCCTACACACCGGATTTCGGGCTGTGACAGACACTCTAGACAAAACTCCTCTCTTGATCAATACACTTACAAAGACCCTTTAGTAGGTGTACTGCCCAAGAGGCATTAATTCTTATTAGACCCAAATCAGCCAAGAGATGCCCAAGACATCGACTGCTCTCCAATACTTAATATCTATTCGAGCACAAGAGACACTCGTGTGTTGACCTCGACTCTACTGGTGATCAAGACTCCTTAACTTATTGGTGATTAAGCAATAAGTTATCTTACCCAAATCTAATATTAAGCCCTAAGTATTTCGGGAATAAAAGAGCACGACCTATTTAACACACTTTGGCCTCACGAATAATTAAAGTTTCGATTTATCACTTCATCTCATCCATTCTAAGTTCAAAGATTTAGCTAAACATAATAAACATAAACTCGATTATATAAATCAAAGCAAACATAATTAAAAACTGAATAAGAACTATATTACCTAAATCAAAACAGTACCTGACTTGGCCAGAACGTCAATAGAAAACGTAAAGCAGTAAGTAAACATAAATAAAAGCTTTGCCCATAGGACTTGTTTTTCTTCCTCACCAAACTCTAAAGACTGAATGTTAAAACTAAACTATGTTGAACGACGTGCTTAACAGAGTGCAAGTCGCCATATTTATAGGCGTCGAGATTAGGTTAAGTCGATCCCTTCATGGGCTGGACTCCTTCCTTCCTTGGCCTTCTTTCCTTCTTAAGCTCAATAGCGGCGCATTAGATTTCCTTCCATGTTGAGTCCAACTTCAATCGGCCTCTTCTCGATAAGGATGGAAGTTTCCTTCCTTATCCTCTTCCTTGGCTCCAAAGTCTTCTTTGTTGCCCTTTGCTTTACTCGTCCGCTTTGGTCTAGACAGCTTCAGTCTTGCCCTCAATGCGCATTGCTTTGGGTACTCTACTGGTTTGGCCATAAGATTATGGGAAGGTACTCATTCACCTGTAGCCTTGCTCAAAATGTATTCCTTCATGCCCAGCTACAGACTTCAGCCCTATGGCCATATTACATCATATTGCTGCCCAATACCAGAAAAGCAGTTTTCCACCAGATTATGCCCACAAACGCACCTGTTCTGCCATGCACCCACTTCTTCTAACTTGTGTCTTCCCTAACACTTAAAGACTCGAAAAACATACAAAAGACACAATAAAACGACATTAAAAATGGAAAGAAATATGAGTTCATCAAAGGGTAAGGTAGGAGAAGTCGAGAAAGAGGTAGAAAAAGAGAATGTAGAAGAAGCAAGGAAATAATGGGAGGCTATGGATAGCTCCAACTCTGGGAGTATACCAGCCCCAACGAAGTCTATGTCCAGCATCACCTCCAAGAAATCTGCAGTCAAGCACAAGGGCCTCGTGCGGCCTGCATCATCTGGTATGACCATACCAAGAGACAGTCAATGGTATGTCATACTCCAGAACATGGAAGTTACTCCATCGTATTTCCTGTTCACGGAATCATTGGAGGACTTTAGGATTAAAGAGAAGGTGGTGGGGTATTTCGAAGGTATAGGTTGGGGAAGGGTGCTGGATTGGAACTATTTAGCCTATAAAAGGATGTCAGAAGAATTTATGGGGTTGGTTGAATTCAAACCCCGTGGAAACTACACCATCGAGACTCCTGGTACCCTGCGCTTTCAACTGCGGGGCAGGATGTTCCCTCTCTCCATCAATGAGCTAAACATCCAACTAGGAATACTCGAGGCACATGATGTTTATGATGAAGAGTACAAGGAAGCAGAAATAGTAGCCTCGTTGGAATGGAAATCTCAGATTGATCACTACTGTTCAATCATCTCCACCAAAGACAAGTATATGAAGAATGTCAGCAAGTCCAATGAAATCCGCAACCCAACACTGCAGATATGCCACAGGTGGCTAGCTACAACATCTATGGCTGTCTGGAAGGATAAAATGTGTGATGGTCCCGATACGAGTTCTGGTGTATGGGGGGGGGGGAATACACCAGATATAACTTTTTAAAACAACTCTTGAAAATTCAACAACCGAGTAATAAGACTCAGCTAGATTCACAACCGAGTAAGCAAGCTCAGTTGGAAGAGTGGTGTTGTGCGGAATGTGGTGGAAAATAACAACTCGTATAAATATAACTCACGCTTTTATGCAAGGTTGGTTAATAACCAAGTCAGTTGATATGGAAAGATGCAGTTTGTATGCTAGTTCGTTAGTCAGTTGAATAAGCAATAAATAACTGAATAATAAACACAAACACACAAGGATTACGTGGTTCGGAGATAACTCCTACGTCCATGGGGAGTTGTGAGTCCACACAACTCAGTCCAAGTTCTTCTGGACAAAAACCACAGAGCTTACGCGGGCTTTGCAACCGTTAAGATAAGTTTACGGGTACTTATCAACCTTACAGATAAGTTCACGGGTACTTATCAACCTATCTACTTAATTCCGGGAAGAGTAGGGTCCTAACAATCCTTTTGAGAGGATGTGTGAAAAGGTGAGTTTCCAACTAATAGCTCGAACAAGAAGTGAGCTAGGATCTAACACTCTACGAACTCTTAACAAGTGATGTTCTCAAGGTTGGATCGAAAAACACACAAACAGAATCTAACACTCTAGAACTCTCAACTAGTGATGTTCTTAGAGGATAACAACAGTTTTGCTTGAGTGCAGAATAAAGTCGTTCTTTCGCTCGTGTATCTCTTCTCGCACTTGTCTGTCTCGTTCTCGTCGTCTTGGTGAATGAATGAAGGCCTCTATTTATAGGCGGAGAGAATCAACTAGCCATTGGATGAGCCGTTGATCTCTGTTCTTTAAAAGCGATGGCTTGTCTCTCATCTCTGCAGACTTTCCGAATTTGGCAACTGAGTGCTTCTGCTTTCCATCTGAGACAGCCTTGTGTTGGGCCAAATGAGGTAACGATAGAGAGTCAAACCTTCACGTGACTTCCTCATTTGAAATTCGAATCTTAACCTTTGACCTCCAACATTTGGTAGTCGGTTGAGTCGTTTGATCTTCATCTGATTGGTCTTCAGCTGATGTTCTATCTGAATGCTTCTATCTGAGTAGGAACAGTTGAACTCTCAGCTGACTTTGAACTTCAAGTTGTCGATCTTCTCAGTTCGAGTCCTTCAATTGATGTTCTGAATCTTGAATGCTCAGTTGGCTCGAACGCTCAGATGACTTTCTTCCATCTGATGTTTTCTTACAACTTCTCCCTTTTTAATTCTCATCTGATGAACGCTCAGTTGTCTTCCTTACAATTGATGTTCTATCTCTTGAACGCTCAATTGTTTTTCTTACAACTGATGTTCTCTTGCATCTTCCCCCTTTGAATACTTAGTTTACTTTTGCATCTTCCCCCTTTGAATGCTCAACTGTTGTTCTGAAACTTGAACGCTGAGGTGTTTTTCTTACACCTGATGTTCTATCCGAGTGAAGCCTTGTTGTCGTCTTCAGCTGGAGTCCTGTAAAGATAAAATCTTAACAATGCTCAAACAGCGAGCCTAACTACTAACATTAGGATCTGGCAATATCTACTCGGTTGGGGTCACTTGGTTTTGGAATCAATCAAAACTTTAATAAATTTCCCAATAATTTCCCCCTTTTTGATGATACCAAAACCCTTATAAAATCCTTTACAGATCAAACTGATCTAAACCCTACTGACCTATCTAAAATCTCAGCTGAAATTCTAGACAGTCTATAAGATTAAAACATCAAAGGGTTAGCACAGTTATAACATGATATTGAAATAACTTTGTGATTCAGAGCTTGGACAACGAGATATTGTACATCAAGTTGAATCGTATAACTGAATAGTTTTTATTACAATTGATGGTTACAAAGTAAGCACAAAAGATCAAGGATTACATCAGTTGCTCAAAAACTAACTGAGCTAAAACTTAAGTCCATACTTGCTAAACATTCTAACAAAAATTTCTCTTTTTGCTTCTGACTCCTTCGAAATGTCAACCCCGTGCTCTCGGAAAACTTGTCTTGCCTCAGCTGCTATTTTCTGTCGGTTGGGGTTTCGAGAGTCTGGAAGGAAGGGAGGCTGATATGTGACTTTCTGAGGGACCGGAACTGTGTTCATATCCAGTTTTGCATCTATCATGGCTTGCCTGAACTGGCTGAACATGCCCGGGTCCCCGGTGTGTAGCTCGGTCAGCGCTTCCTTGAATGCTCTCCTTGGATCCTCAGTTGAGAACACATTACTATAATAGAAATCGTTCACAAATTCCTGTTTGAACGATTCCCAGTCCTCGTTCCACTCGGCTGGCATCCACTTATCCACGTGCCTGAACCGACTTTGGACCTTAACCTTCCCTGGCAGCCTCTGTTGCTTCAGCCGAGCTTCAGCCTTAACCTGATGTTTGTCTATTCGTCGTCGTCTGCGGGAGGCGATGTTCCGGTCCAAGTTCTTGGTGACCTTGTCAAGCTCCTCCTGGAACTGGTTGACTCTTTTAGCCTGGCTAGCTGCGAACTTCTTGATCCAGTCGGGATTCATGTAGTCTTTTTCGGCAACATCCATAGCCTTGGCAGCAGCAATACACTATTTGGTTGTGATACCGTCGAGTTCCGAATCAAGCTCGGCTGCGATCTTGGCTATGGAGTTGTAGGAAACTCCATACTGCTCCGCCTGCTCCAAGTCTTTTGCCATTTCAGCTCCGCCTACGTCGGTTGGCTTGGAAGCGGACTTCTTTTTCTGGGCCTTCTTCTTCAGTTGGGATTTTGCAGCTGGAATCTCTTCCTCAGCCTGGGTCTCATCTTCCCCCTGCATCTCAACATCCCCCTTTTTATCTTCCCCCTTTTTGGCATCAGCAACAAGGCTTGCTACTGATCCATCCAGAGAGGTGAGTTGTTGTTCGGCTTGTTGGATGCGGTTGAAGAGTTCATCGACCGCGCATTCTACTCCGACCTTCTTCGCCAGTTCAGAGTCATGGCGCTCTTGTTCGGCTTTCCTCAGTTCAGCGAATGTTTCATTTACCTCAGTTTGGAAAGCAACGAACTCAGCCCATCTTGACTCGAACCGTGATTCCCATTTTTCATCCTGAGTCTGTTGGGATTTGGCGAGGTTGGAATCAGAAATGGATTGGAAGACATTCAGTTCGGACTTGATCCCATGGATGGTTGACTTCAGATCAGAGATGTCTTGGCTGGTGGAGGTTGAGAATTCGTCCAGCTTTATCTTCAGTGAAACATTCTCCTCCAGCAGTTGCTTGTTCTTCTCCTCCTGTGCTTCCAACATCCTCAGCTGATCTTCTTTGTTTTGCTGGAAGTTGGCAAGCATCTCCGTCCTCAGTTGGTTTACCCTCTCAGCTATCAGCTCACAAATTTCTTCAGTTGAGGGTTGACACGCACCCGTCGTATGGTACGATCAAAATACCTGTGTATGCTCCAGACGGACAGTACACCCTCCTATGCCCACTACAGGACTGATTATTCTTAGCGGTAAGCTAGGATCGATCCCACGGAGAGTGATGAACCACTTTACTCTTCAGTATACAAATCGAGTTGTCACTATCTCAATCTGTGTATCTGCACAATAAAATAAACGGAAATCAAATATAAAAAAGGGGTAAGATTTGGGGTAGGTCGTGATCATTGTTGACATGTAAATTCGGTCATGGGCACACTAAGAATCCGTCCATGCTTTGTATAAACTCAAGGCGTGGCCCAAAGACATTGGGGCGTTTCAAGAGTTCATACTCCACACTTGGGATGGTTGAATCCCTTGTTGTCGTCTTGGTCCGAAGGTCACGCTTCACCCCGGTCACAAGGCCGTGCTTCACTCCTCCTTAGATAATAGTCATACCCGATCTCTCCAAGTATGACCCTCATCAACCTTCTCTTCCAAACTTCCCATGTCCGCACCTACAGAGTAGACACCACTCGCGGGATACTCATTTTCGGGACCACGTCCAACCGATCATTGCAATGCCTACGATACGCGAGATGAGTCCTTTGGTCGATAACCGTGGCTTGATGCCTCGTTACAGTTGATGGGTGATTGTTAGAGAAGCCTAAGACTGAAGAAGGACGCAGTATCCCCTTGTCCAATCCTCACCATCCAGATCTACAACACCATGCCAGGTGTTGTTTAGCTACTCGGTCCTGGCATCTCAAACACTGCCGTTTGTCCTGCCCTACCTTTGCTTGACATGGTACAGATCTAACCGAGCAGGGATCACCTGCTGGATCGGAACTGCCCATGAATTCTGCTCCAGTCCTTCCCGAACTACTGGACTCAACCGATGGCACGAGTGCCTCACGAATATTTCACATATCAACAGTCAATCATTTCCCATACCCAAATCTCACCAAGTAAACTACTCACACATAATTGAATCTATACTGATAAGCGAAATAGAACACATTAATAAAAGAAATATGAAATACTTGAATTAAAAGTACCTAAGGCAATAGCCTTGGATTTGTTCTTCACAGCGGAATGTAAAATGAAAGCAAGTAAAGATTGTTTTGAACAGAAAAGATAAAAGTGTTTTTCCTTCGAACTAGGAACTGTAGACTGATAAATTCTCCAACTCTTGTGCCAGCCGCCTTGGCTGGACTTTTATAGCATGTAGTGGTAGTGGCAAAACCCTAGGTGGGTGGCGTGATTGGCAGTTTCCACGTTGAGCGAGATCTTGAATATCTGCGATTGGTTGGATGGATGATTGGCGATCTCCGTTTGATTTGATTATTTAAGGTAGGGCGCTGACCTCCAAATCCTTCCTTTCATGAATGTTTGGCAGATATTGGCGAATCCTCTCCACGCGGCTTTCCTTCTCGAGCTTTGGCGACAGACTGGAAATCTTTGCAGTGGTCAAACTAGTTGCATGCTTCATGGTTGAATTCTTCATAGGCAAAGCAGCTGCAAAATCTTCTTTGTTGTTGGGTGCATTGCGTTAATACCACGAATGCGAATGATGAACAGCAACTTAGCTTCAGGGTTCACATGGACTCCTCCTTTCAACCTCGTCTCTCGCTTCAATTCATCTCCTGCCCTGCATACTCCTTTGCGTAGTTCTTGCAACCGACTGGATTCACTCCAGTTCTGCTCATTCTGACCACTTTTCATCTGTTTGACCTGAACCAAGCTTCCTTCCTTCGAACAACAGTTTCCTTCACCCGAACAGACTCTAACGACACAAAAAAGACATGAAAAATAGGGCCAAACGGCCCAAAAGTCGAAGACGCATTACACCTACACACTTAAACCATACTTGCCCTCAAGTATGTTGGTGGATTCACAAAGACACCAAGAAAAAGATGAACGAAAAAGAAAGAAATGAAACTACAAGACACGAAATTGTGCAATCAAATGAATAAGTTTGTGCATGCATGTATCCACCTGTTATATTCCACAACCCATTGAGCAATTACACCACATGATCGTATTAGCAGTTTTCCTCACACCCACTCAAGTGTTTGGCTAGTGTTTACTCTCATTTCATGCTGCATTAGCTTTCCTATTAGCTTGTTCGAGGATTTATGGCTATTAGTTAATCAGGTGCAGATTATCAAAAGGTCTTTATTTGGCTGTAATGGGGCATACGGAGCAGGGTGAGAATTTTCTGGATAGTGGGTTAAGACTTGATTCCAGCCACATGGACTGCATCTTTCAACATAGGTGCTCCCACTAATCCTAATACTCTTTTCTTTCTTTGGGGTATATATTTTTCTGAGGCATGTATTGATCTTTGATCGTACTTAGAATTTTCATTCTTTTCATTTCTGCCCCTTTTTTTTTTAAACATTGACTACCCCCCCCCCCTCTTTTTTTTTCTTATTGCCCTTCTTCCACTTTTGATTCTTAGAGCAGCTATGTACCCTTCTCATTTTGTATGGTGTGGGGAGACACACTTTTAATCAAATGTCATTCCAAGGGCTCATGAAAGGAAAAATCATTTTGGCTCAAAGTGGTTAGCAATGGATTATAATGTTTAGCATGAAAAACTCTAGGGCTTCTAATCACAAATAAACTGCCCTTATCCTCTAATCTACACCACCAGCTAAAATCCACTAACAAGTTCTAGGATTACTAAACAGCATGAACACACAAAAGAGAAGCAATTAGGCTCAATTCTCACAGGTGTGGATTTCTGCATTTCTTCTACTGCTGTACATGTGATGCATGCTCAGCATACCATTCAAACCAGTCAAACCAAATAACATGCACACATTCCCTGATCCATATATCATGCATACATACAGACTCAAGACTCAATGTACACTAGACTCCTACTGACACAACACATAAAAGAAAAAACAGAAACTAAAAGAACAAAAAGAAGAAAAAAAAAAAACCTAAACTAAAGATAGGGGAAAGGAAACTTATTCAACCTGGTCGGAGGCATCTTCCTCCTCTCCAGCTGCTTTCGCCATCAACTTCTCAAAGCTGTTCTTCATGTTGGTGTAGATTGTCGTCATCTCTGCCTTCAACATCACTACTTCTGCACGTAGCTCTTTCAACTCTGCCAGTATAGCCACCATCTCGCTGTTCGAGCGGCGTGGAACCGCCTGCTCATTCTCCTTGCTCGGTTCTGCTCTGCCCGCTGCTCCTTCTGGATGAACCAGCGAGTAATTTCCATGCTCGTCCACCTCAACAATTCTCCACCTCACGAAGCGCCCCTGGTCCAGAAACCTTGTCTCAGCAGCTGCGAGATCATCTGGCTTCTCCAAGTCGAAATTGGCGAGATTCTTTGTAAGAATCGTCGCCAAAGGGCAGAGTGAGAGGAACTTGTTGTGGTGGGTAGCTCCAAACTGAAACTGTTGCGCTGCCATGAACCCAAAGTTTACCCGCCTCTTCTCCATCATGCACCATAAAATGAACAGCTCCTGCTGAGTCACCACATTAGACCCTTCCAACCGCCCATAGATGTTGTAAGCCAACCACCTGTGGCAAATCTGTAGCGCTGGATCTCTGATCTCATTGGACTTGCTGTTGTTCTTCATATAGCGATCCCTGATGGAGATGATTGACCAGTAGTGGTCAATCTGAGACTTCCATTCATCCGAGGCCACCGTCTCTGCCTCCTTATACTCTTTCTCATACACCTCCCGCAGCTCGAGTACTCCGAGTTGGATGTTCAACTCGTTGATGGAGAGAGGGAACATCCTGCCCCTCAGTTGAAAGCGCAGGGTGCCCGGAGTCTCGATGCCGTATTTGCCGCGGGGTTTGAATTCCACCGTTCCCATGAATTCTTCTGATAGCTTCTTGAACGCAGGGTAATTCCATTCCAACACCTTCCCCCAGCCTATACCCTTGAAGTATCCCTCCACTCTCTCTTTTATACCAAAGGCTTCCAAGGTTTCTGTCAACAGGTAGTACCAAGGGAGGATCTCCCTGTTTTGCAAGATGGCATACCGCTGGCTGTCTAGCGGTATGGTTGCTCCAGATGCTGCCGAGCGTAGCACGCCTTTCTTCTTGGCTCCTGATTTTGTGGTGGTGACACTGGGTGTAGACTTCACAGGTGCTTGAATCTCCCCCGAGTTGGAGCTGTCGATGATCTTCACTCTCTCTATTTCTTCCTCTTCGATCTCCTTCGCTTCTCCTTCCTTCTTCTTTCCTTTTTCCTCAGCTATAACCCTCCTCACCATGCTCGTAGTACCCATCTTGCTCCCTAATTTGCTCTGCTTGGACCTCTGTGATAGGGGCGGTTTCGATGTTTCAAGCTTCCTCTTCGCTCCCACCCCTTTCTCTTTACTTTGTGGGGTGACATTCTCCTGGGCCCGTACTGGAATGCTCTTCTCTGCCTCCTCCTGTTGTTCCTTCTCCTCGTGATCAGAAACGGTCAGACCATCCTCCTTCGATTGAGATTGAGAAGGGGAAGAACTGGGAACTGGATAGGTGCCTTTGGTGGAGGGCTAGCTGCTTTCTTCCCGGTGGTTTTCTTCTTCGCTGCTGCTGCGGTAGTGGTGCCCTTGACCGCAGGCTTCTTCTTCTCTTTCTTCTCAGGCGGTTGGACATCTGGCTCTTCCTCGATCTGCACTTGCTCGTGGTCACCCGCAGCGCCTCCTTTGCCGGTGGTTTGCTTCTCCGGTGAGGGGATCCTTTCCTGTTCTTCTTCGTCCACCCCCCAAGTAGGTGTGGTCTTTTCTAAACTGTGCACCGGAGTTTCCTCCGATATGGTACTGCGAGTTTTCCTCTTCTCCCCTACCGGTACAGATTTTGTAGTGGTTGGGCTCTTGGGTTGAGTACCAGGGCCGGCGACTCTTTTGTCGGTTCTTTTATGAGCGGCTTTCTTGATTCGGACCATGGCGACGGTTGGAATTTTAGGGTTTTCAGAAAAATGGCGAGGTTGGTGAAGTATGTGGGATGAGAACTGGGTTTCTATGCTTAAATGGCAGATTGTGGATGACGGTTATGGCGGAGTGGAGGAAGTGGCTGAGTGCAAGGGCGGTTGTGGAGGTTATAAGAGTTAATGGAGTAGGGTTTTCTCTTTCTGACTGATGTAGAGGTGAAGTGACAGTTATGGGAAGTCGAAACAATCAAGGGAATAAAATCATTACTAAATTTTGAAATTCAAAATTTCATGCGAAATCCCAAGCGCCGCAATTATACCAGCCGTCCTTGTCAGATGCGCCTCCACGTCACTCCTTGGTTAGACCGTCTCCGTTCCACACACCGGTCTGCCACCTACACACTTTGCATCGCAAAGTGGGTTCGCAATCTACCCCGGACCTCCACCTACACACTTTGCATCACAAAGTGGGTTCGAACTCCAAGATAGACTTTTAGAAACAACTTGGCCCACATTCTCCAGTTCCGATTTAGTCAAATACTCACTTACTCAAAACAACTAATTATTAACTAATTAAAGGAAAAGCGGTTGTGGTCTTACCGATGACCACTCCTGGGTTGCCTCCCAGTCAGCGCTCTTGTTTAATGTCTTGAGCTCGACTTTCAGCTTCTGCTCTTACTGATAAATAGGATCCAGTAAAAAGCATTTCTCCTTGGTCTTCTTCAACTCTGAATAATCAAAGTACGGTTTCAAACGATGACCGTTCACCACAAAAGTATCCTTTCCATTCAAATCATAAACTTCGACACTTCCATTAGGGAATAACTCCTTCACGATGTACGGTCCTCCCCATTTTGATTTAAGCTTCCCACTCATCAGCTTAAATCAAGAGTTGAATAGCAACACCTTTTGGCCAGACCTGAATTCCTTCTTCCTAATCTTGGCATCATGGATTCTCCTTGTTCTTTCCTTGTACAAAACTGCATTTTCATACGACTCCAACCGAAGTTCCTCCAATTCATTCAGTTGCAACTTCCTCTCTTCCCCGGCCCTGGTCATACTGAAATTTATCCTCTTGATTGCCCAGTAAGCCTTGTGTTCCACTTCTACTGGTAAATGGCATCTTTTCCCTAACACAAGCCTGAATGTTGACATGCCAATTGGAGTTTTGTAGGCGGTGCGGTATGCCCATAACGCATCTCCTAAGTAATTGCTCCAATCCTTACGATTGGGATGAACTACCTTCTCCAATATGCTTTTGATCTTCCTGTTAGAAATTTCAGCCTGCCCATTGGCCTGAGGGTGGTATGCAGTCGTGACTTTATGTTTCACCCCCATTCTTTTGGTTAGTGCTCTAATGGTGGCATTGCAGAAATGAGATCCTTGGTCACTGATGAGGATTTTTGGAACTCCGAATCTACTAAACATTTGCTCTCTCAAAAATTCAGCCACCATATGAGCATCATTACTGGTTGTAGCCTTTGCTTCGACCCATTTGGACACGTAGTCGACTACCACCAAAATGTATTCATAATTCCCTGACTTAGGGAGTGGCCCCATGAAATCGATTCCCCATACATCGAAGATTTCCACAGGTATAATAGGCATCTGAGGCATCTCATCTCTTGCGGTAATACCCCCTACCATCTGACACTTCGGGCAGCCCTGTACCCATTTCTTGGCATCAACGAAAATGGTAGGCTAATAGAATCCACTTTCCAGTATTCTTTGCGCTGTTCTCCTCCCACCGAAATGGCCACTACATGCTGTGCTATGGCACATTTCTAATTTTTGAGCATGTTCAAACTCTGGAATGCACCTCCGTATGATTTGATCTGTACCGATCTTCCATAAATACGGTGCTTCCCAAAAATAGGAGCGAGCCTGTGTTACCAATTTCTGTTTCTCGAACTTGGTCTTTCCTGGTGGTACTTCCTTGGTGAGAAGATAATTTGCTATGTCTGCAAACCAAGGCTCCTTCTTGGTTAGAGCATACAGAATCTCCATCTCCATATGATCGCGTATGGCGTATAGCTTTTCATCCGGAAAAGCATCTTCTATCGGTTCGCCATCATCTTTTCCTATCTGCAGCCTGCTTAGATGATCAACTACTAGATTGGCTGCTCCCTTCTTATCTCTTATTTCCAAGTCGAACTCTTGGAGCAGCAATATCCACCGGATAAGTCGTGGCTTTGATTATTTCTTTGCCATGAGGTATTTCAAAGCGGCATGATCGGTGTAAACGATCGCTTTTGTGCCTAGAAGGTATGATCTGAACTTCTTGGTTGCAAAAACCACTGCCAACAATTCCTTCTCAGTCGTGGTGTAGCTATATTGAGCTGGATTCAAAGTCTTGGAGGCGTAATATATAACGTGGCTTTCTTTACCTCTTTTCTGTCCCAGTACTGCTCCAACCGCGTAATTGCTGGCATCACACATGATTTCGAATGGTATCTCCCAATCTGGCGGTTGAATGATAGAGGCTGACACTAATTTATCCCGTAAATTCAGAAATGCCTCCTTACAGTCGTCATCAAAGTCGAACTGTACATCTTGTTGCAGCAAACGGGTCATAGGTTGAGCAACCTTTGCAAAATCCTTAATGAATCTGCGGTAAAACCCTGCGTGACCAAGGAATGCCCGTATGTGGTTGACCGTGGTTGGATATGGCAACTTGGCGATGGAATCGATCTTTGCCTTATCTACTTCGATACCCCTTTCTGATATGACATGGCCCAGTACGATGCCTTCTCTTACCATAAAATGGCATTTCTCATAATTGAGTACCAGGCTTTTCTCCACGCATCTTTTCAACACTAGCTCCAAATGATTAAGACATGTGTCGAACGAATCACCATATACCGTGAAATCATCCATGAACACCTCTATGCAGTTTTTCAATAAATCTGAAAATATTCTCATCATGCACCGTTGGAAAGTGCCAGGTGCATTGCAAAGACCAAATGGCATTCTTCGGTATGCGAACGTCCCGTACACACAAGTGAATGTGGTCTTCTCTTTGTCTTCTTGGGCTATGAATATTTGCATATATCCTGAATATTCGTCCAGGAAACAGTAATAGGCATTACCAGCCAGCCGTTCCAGCATTTGGTCGATAAAGGGCAATGGAAAATGGTCCTTCTGTGTGACCATGTTCAGCTTCCGGTAGTCTATACAGACTCGCCACCCAGTTTGTAGCCTTGTTGGAACAAGCTCGCCTTTGTCATTCTCTACAACCTGTACTCCAGATTTCTTCGGTACGACGTGAACCGGGCTGACCCATTGTCTGTCGGATATAGGATAGATTATACCCAACTCCAAAAGCTTTAGGATCTCCTTAAGTACCACCTCCTTTATAACAGGATTCATTTTCATCTGTGAATCCCGTACTGGTCGTGCTTCTTCCTCCAAGTATATATGATGCATACACTCTGTTGGACTGATACCCTTTATATCTGCCAAGGTCCAACCAATGGCTTCCTTGTTCTCTCTTAATACTCTGACCAGTCTTTTTTCCTGCACCAGGGTTAGATCAGAACTGATAATCACTGGAAGAGTTTCCTCCGGTCCCAAGTAAGCATATTGCAAGTGCTTCAGCAATTTTTTTAATTCCAAGACTGGGGCTTTTACAATCGAGGGCATCAGCTTCTCGTGTTCCCCATACTGAGAGAACAACTCCGGTTTGCCCTGCCCCGATCCTCCGATGGAGTACACTTCCAAGATAATGTCTTTAATCTTCCTGTCAACTTCCACTGCTGCTTCCAGGGTGCTTTCCTTCAAAGAATACAACTCCATGATGGTCTCCTTCATCTCGAGGTCCTCCATTTGTACAACATCTTGATCAGTAAGACCGGCTCGTATAACCCTTTCTGTCATGTCACTCGAGCTGAATGACAGGTTCTGCTCTTGTACCAATGGTTCGAATATGTCAATCATCTCTACAGATTCCAAATCAGGCTTCCGTCTCATGGCTTCGTAAATGCTGAATTCTTCTACTACGCCATCGAATTCACACGATAGAATTCCAGTCTTCATGTCCAATTTAGTTTCTGCAGTCATCATGAACGGTCTGCCTAATAGGATGGAGTTCTCCTTTGCTTCCAAACTAGTATCCAACACGTAGAAATCAGCAGGAAAAATCAGCTCTCCTACTTTGATAAGCACATCTTCGATCACGCCCTCTGGGTACGCGTTTGACCTGTCTGCTAGTTGTATGACGACTCGGGTGTTCCGTAGTTCCCCCAAGTTGAGCCTATTGAAAACTGCCAGGGGCATAACATTTATAGATGCCCCCAAGTCCATCATGGCTTTGTCCATGTTCCTTCCTGCGATGTTGCAAGGGATAGTGAACATCCCCGGGTCTTTCTTCTTAGGTGGCAGTTTCTGTTGTATGATGGCTGACACACTTTCTCCCATGACATATCGAACATCCTCATCAATCTTCACCTTCCTCAAGCAAAGATCTTTAAAGAACTTGGCATACTTTGGGATTTGCTTAATTGCGTCCAGTAGGGGTAGGCTAAGCTGGATTCAACAACCGAGTAATAAGACTTAGCTGGATTCACAACCGAGTAAGCAAGTTCAGTTAGAAGAGTGGTGCTGTGCGGAATGTGGTGGAATATAACAACTCGTATAAATATAACTCACGCTTTTATGCAAGGTTGGTCAATAACCAAGTCAGTTGATATGGAAAGATGCAGTTTGTATGCTGGTTAGTTAGTCAGTTGAATAAGCAATAAATAACTGAATAATAAACACAAACACACAAGGATTTACGTGGTTCGGAGATAACTCCTACGTCCACGGGGAGTTGTGAGTCCACACAACTCAGTCCAAGTTCTTCTGGACAAAAACCACAAAGCTTACGCGGGCTTTGCAACCGTTGAGATAAGTTTACGGGTACTTATCAACGTTACAGATAAGTTTACGGCTACTTATCAACCTATCTACTCAATTCCGGGAAGAGTAGGGTCCTAGCAATCCTTTTGAGAGGATGTGTGAAAAGGTGGGTTTCCAACTAATAGCTCGAACAAGAAGTGAGCTATGATCTAACACTCTACGAACTCTCAACTAGTGATGTTCTCAAGGTTGGATCGAAAAACACAGAGACAGAATCTAACACTCTAGAACTCTCAACTAATGATGTTCTTAGAGGATAACAGCAGTTTTACTTGAGTGCAGAAAGTCGTTCTTTCGCTCGTATATCTCTTCTCGCACTTGTCTGTCTCGTGTCACTTGGTGAATGAATGAAGGCCTCTATTTATAGGCGGAGAGAATCAACTAGCCGTTGGAGGAGCCGTTGATCTCTGTTCTTTGAAAGCAATGGCTTGTCTCTCATCTCTGCAGACTTTCCGGATTTGGCAACCGAGTGCTTCTGCTTTCCCTCTGAGACAGCCTTGTGTTGGGCCAAATGAGGTAATGACAGAGAGTCAAACCTTCACGTGACTTCCTTGTTTGAAATTCAAATCTTAACCTTTGACCTCCAACATTTGATTGTCGGTTGAGTCGTTTGATCTTCATCTGATTGGTCTTCAGCAGATGTTCTATCTGAATGCTTCTGTCTGAGTAGGAACAGTTGAACTCTTAGCTGACTTTGAACTTCATGCTGTTGGTCTAACTGATTGAGTCCTACAACTGATGTTCCATCTTGAACGCTCAGTTGTCCTTCTTGTATCTGACTCAGATCAGTTGGCTTCGAACGCTCAGTTGTCTTCCTTACAACTGACGTTCTATCTCCTTAACGCTCAATTGTCTTTCTTACAACTGATGTTCTCTTGCATCTTCCCTCTTTGAATGCTCAACTGTTGTTCTGAAATTTGATTGCTCAGGTGTTTTTCTTACACCTGATGTTTTATCCGAGTGCAGCCCTGTAAAGATAAAATCTTAACAATGCTCAAACAGCGAGCCTAACTACTAATAATAGGATCTGGCAATATCTACTCGGTTGGACTCAGTTGGTTTTGGAATCAATCAAAACTTTAATAAATTTCCCAACAATTTCCTCCTTTTTGATGATGCCAAAACCCTTATAAAATCGTTACAGATCAAACTGATCTAAATCCTACTGACCTATCCAAAATCTCAGCTGAAATTCTAGACAGTCTATAAGATTAAAACATCAAAGGGTTAGCACAGTTATAACATGATATTGAAATAACTTTGCAATTCAGAGCTTGGACAATGAGAGATTGTACGTCAAGTTGAATCATATAACTGAATTGTTTTTATTACAACTAATGGTTACAAAGATAAGCACAAAAACAAAAAATTACATCAGTTGCTCAAAAACTTAAGCCCATACTTGCTAAACATTCTAACAAAAATTTCTCTTTTTGCTTCTGACTCTTTCGAAATGTCAACCCCGTGCTCTCGGCAAACATGTCTTGCATCAGCTGCTATCTTTATTCGGTTGGGGTTTCGAGAGTCTGGGAGGAAGGGAGGCTGATATGTGACCTTCTGAGGGACCAGAACTGTGTTCATGTCCAGTTTTGCATCTATCATGGCTCGCCTGAACTGGCTGAACATGCCCGGATCCCCAGTGAGCAACTCGATCAGTGCTTCCTTGAACGCTCTCCTCGGATCGTCGGTTGAGAACAGCTTCCTATAATAGAATCGTTCACAAATTCCTGCTTGAACGACTCCCAGTCCGCGTTCCACTCGGCTGGCATCCACTTATCTACATACCTGAACCGACTTTGCTGCTTGACCTTCCCTAGCAGCCTCTGTTGCTTCAGCCGAGCTTCAGCCTTAACCTAATGTTTGTCTATTCGGCGACGGCTGCAGGAGGCAATGTTCCGGTCCAAGTTCTTGGTGACCTTGTCAAGCTCATCCTCGAACTGGTTGACTCGCTTAGCTTGGCTAGCTGCGAACTTCTTAATCCAGTCGGGATTCATGTAATCCTTCTCTAAACATCCATAGCCTTGGCAGCAGCAATACACTCTTCGGTTGTGATACCGTCGAGTTCTGAATCAAGCTCGGCTGCGATCTCGGCTATGGAGTTGTAAGAAACTCCATACTGCTCCGCCTGCTCCAAGTATTTTGCCATTTCAGCTCCAACGATGTCGGTTGGCTTGGAAGCGGACTTCTTCTTTTGAACTGCCTTCTTCTTCGACTGAGATTTTGCAGCTGGAATCTCTTTCTCAGCCTGGGTCTCATCTTCCCCCTACATCTCAACTTCCCCCTGCAACTCCTCTTGCCCCTTTTTATCTTCCCCCTTTTTATCTTCCCCCTTTTTATCTTCCCCCTTTTTATCTTCCCCCTTTTTGGCATCAGCAACAAGGCTTGCTACTGATCCATCTAGAGAGGTGAGTTGTTGTTCGGCTTGTTGGATGCGGTTGAAGAGTTCATCGACCGCGCATTCTACTCCAACCTTCTTCGCCAGTTCAGAGTCATGGCGCTCTTGTTCGGCTTTCCTCAATCCAGCGAATGTTTCATTTACCTCACTCTGGAAAGCAACAGACTCAGCCCATCTTGACTCGAACCGAGACTCCCATTCTTCATCCTGAGTCAGTTGGGATTTGGCGAGGTTGGAATCAGATTTGGATTGGAAGACATTCAGTTCGGACTTGATCCCCAGAACAGTTGATTTCAGATCAGAAATGTCTTGGCTGGAGGAGGTTGAGAATTCGTTCAGCTTTATCTTCAGTGAAACATTCTCCTCCAGCAGCTGCTTGTTCTTCTCCTCCTGTGCTTCCAACATCCTCAGCTGATCTTCTTTGTTTTGCTGGAAGTTGGCAAGCATCTTCGTCCTCAGTTGGTTTACCCTCTCAGCTATCAGCTCACAAATTTCTTCAGTTGAGGGTGCTGGCTGATTAGCTGGAGCTTGGTGTTCAATCAGAGCTGGCTGGTCAACTATAACCATGGCTTGACGGTTCGCCAGGTACAGTTGAAGCTCTTCTTCTTCCTTCTTGGCGGCTGCGGCGGCTGCATCAAGATAAACAATAAAGTCAGCAGATTTTGCAAGCATGTTGTCCAGGAACTTGATGCAATCTTGTTCAGCCTTCTCCCTGGTATATGTGTCTTCCGCATTGCTGAGGTCCAGACGACGCGTCAGCAGCGCAACTTTATTGTTGTAGGCAACCTCCAGATTGGTGTAGTTGAAATAATCTCGGATGCGTGACTCGTCTGCCTTCAGCTGGTTCCAGCTGTGCACCCTTACAGTATCTTCCTTCACATACCAGTGACTGAAGATGAGGTTGAACTGGTACAGTAGCTCGGTCCCAAGCGTAGCAAAAATTGGCATGTCACGCGCTTCAGGGAACATCCCAATCATCTTCTAGAAGCAGTAGGCCACCTTGCCTTCATGCTCCATCGCGACGGCCTGACGATCAGCTCCGTCATCGATTGGGGAGAGAGATAGATTCTCGTATGGTAAAGGTTCAAAAATTTTATCAATGTTGGCCAAAGAGGCGGTCTCAACATTGGCATCGAGCTGGGAGCTCGGAATTTCGGATTCTGTGGAGATGGGGGTATCAACAAGTTCCTCAACATTGGTCGAAGAAATGGTCTCAATGTTGGCATCGAGCGATGAGCTCGGAATTTGTGGCTGTGAGTCGGTTGTGAGAGCGAGAGGCTCTTTGGGCGGTACGGCATCAGCTCCTGTCGTGGGGGAGGTTGAAATGTCTTCAGTTTCCTCAGAGGAGAAAGAAGCATCCGAGGTCAGATCCGTTTCCATCCCTTCAGCCTCATCAGTTCCTGCAGCACGAGGAACGATCTCGAAGGCAGCTGCCTCAGCTGAGTGGCTCGACTCGGATGGCTCCTCAGCTGGTGCCATCTCATCTGGTGCCTCCACAGTTGGTACCTCCTTTTCAGCTGGTGCATCCTCAGCTGGCTCCTCAGCTGGCATGTCCTCAGCTGGAACCTCCTCAGCTGGTACTGCAACCTTCTTCTTGAAGCGAACTCTCAGCTTCTTCTTGGCAGGCTCCTCCTCTTTCTCTTTCTCTGACTCAGCTTTGCGTAGGCGAGCAGTTTTCGATTTCGAGGGGCGGCTGGCAGCTGGTACCTCCTCAGCTGTATCCTTTTCCTCAGCTGTCTTCACAGCTTCCTTCTTCTCCTTAGGAGTATACACACTCCTAACTACATCTTGAGCCTTCTTTGCTATTGAGAACAGCATTAGCTTCTTCACCGGGGTCTCCTCGCAGTCATCCCAGACCATGTTCTGACCCTTGGTTGCGAGCAGGATCAGAGCAGAAATTTTGCTACCAAAATTGAGAGTCCCCTTGACACTCAACAACCTTTCCCAGGATTCGGTTGTGGTCTCGGAGATCTTCTGCCTCTCCACAGTCAGCTGGTGTTCAAAATACTTGAACCAGTCGACGTTGTGCTTGTGTTTGTGCTCCAAAGCAATCAATTGCTTGAGCTTCGGTCGGCTGATGTCTCCGAAGGCACCGCTGTAACCGAATACAACCTTGGAGACAACATCGAACAAAAGTCGATGCTCCAGCTTCAACTTCGTCCTCTGCATATTACTCTTCAATTTTTCCGGAGTGAAGAGAGCACCCTCCAGAAACTCATCGGCTTCCGTGTTGGTTATATTCTCAATGGTGTCTGTGGCGGTATGATTCGGCGGAATGACTTGGCGAAGAAAGTCTGAAACTGCAATGGGGACGGTGACACGGCGAATGGTTCTGGCCGGAACGTCGTGTTGACGACAAGATACTTCTGTAACGACGCCATCTCTGTTGTCGATGGGCGATTGCAGATTTACGTAGAACTCTCCGACCTGGCGCCTGAGCAGGTGGGAGAGGAAGAGCTTTGCCCAGTCCAGTAGGTCGTTCTCCCTGAGAATATTAGCGAGGGGAGACAGCACTGGCGACTCCAATTCATCATCAGATAAAATCTGCTCGAAGTGTATCTTTGAGACCAGCAAATCGAACGATTCTTCATAAGATGTGGGACTAGAAAAGGTCCGGAAGAAGCCATTTTCTTGCCTTTGGGTGCCATTTAATATGACTGAGAAGATATATATAAGAAGGAAAGAAAAAACTTGCAGTAAATGGTTAGACAGAATCTGAGAAGATGATGAACAGTTACTGCAGATAAACACGAATGAGCAAGGTAAGAGATCACTTCCTGATTTTCTGCCTTTTATAGGTTTTTGGCTCGATTGAAATCGACGGCTAGGGTTGAATGGTGCGAATCCATCAACGGCTGAGATCACGCAACTGTTGACTAGCTTTGACTTGACGTCACGAACCGAGTTCCAACCAGCGCGTAAGAAGGTGAACTGTTTTTCATGTCAGCCCAGTTGCACTATAAAGTAGGCTATTGATGTTCAGCCGTACTTTACATTAAATGCGGCATGATGGCTATTTAAATGTAATTGACATGCTCAGGAATGTTTGAATTTATTTCAAACATTCTCATTTAAGTTCATAACACCTTCAGCCATAAATGATACCTATCAGCTGATGTCGGAATCAGCTGTGTTCCAATGTTGCGGCATACCATCAGCTGACTCGAGTTCGTCTGTTCAGCTGACGTCTGAACCAATGTTGCAGCATACCATCAGCTGACTCGAGTTCGTCTGTTCCGCTGACGTCTGATGTCTTCGGTTGGTGATCCGCATCCGAGATTCCCCCTTCATCTGAGCTTCCCCCTCAGATGGATATCTATATCTTCACCTCAACTGGTACCTCATCAGATGGATCCAACAATCCAAGTAGATCACATAACATCTTGAACCGCGCTTCGGCTAGAGGTTTGGTGAAGATATCTGCTCTCTGAATCTCAGTTGGAATTTTCTCCATGGATACATCCTTCTTCTCAATATGATCTCGGATAAAATGATGTCGGATGTCAATGTGTTTCGTCCGAGAGTGGTGAACAGGATTCAAAGAGATAGCAATGGCACTTGAGCTATCACAATGAATGGGAACCTGTCCAGTTGCAACTTCATAATCTCTCAGCTGTTGCTTGAGCCACAACACTTGCATGCAACAACTTCCGGCAGCCATATACTCTGACTCGGTTGTAGAAGTGGCAACACATGCTTGTTTCTTGGAGAACCACGAAACTAGCTTGCTTCCCATGAACTGACAGTGTCTAGATGTGGACTTCCTGTCCAACCGATCTCCGGCTAGATCTGCATCTGAGTATCCGGTCAGTCGGATATTGTCGTCGGTTGGATACTACAACACAACATTAACAGTTCCCTTCAGATACTTGATGATGTTCTTTGCTACCAACATGTGAGCTTCCCTCGGTTGAACTTGGAACCGAGCACACACTCCAACCGCGTAGGATATGTCTGGTCGACTGGCGGTTAGATATAGCAAAGAACCGATGATCCCTCTATATTGACAGGCATCCACGAGCTTTCCCTCAGTTCCAGGTTCAATCTTCCAGTTAGTATTCATCGGGATCCTTGTGATCTTACTTGTCTGCAATCCGAACTTGGTGGTGAGCTCCTTTGTATATTTGGACTGATTGATGAAAATCCCATCTGGTGACTGCTTCACTTGAAGTCCAAGAAAATAGTTCATCTCGCCCATCATCGACATCTCGAATTTCTCCTTCATGAGATTTCAGAATTTTTCACACAGCGCCTCTGACTTGGAACCGAATATGATGTCATCAACATAGATTTGCACAACAAGTATATCTTCTCCAACTTTGATGGTGAACAGTGTTTTGTCAACTGACCCTCGTTTGAACCCCGAGTTCAGAAGAAATCCACAAAGAGTGTCATACCAAGCCCTAGGTGCTTGCTTCAAGCCATAGATAGCTTTCTTCAACTTATACACTCTTCTATCTCCAGTCTCAAAACCGGGAGGTTGTTCAACATATACATCTTCCTTAATATCTCCGTTGAGGAAGGCACACTTCACATCCATATGATAGACCTTGAACTTGTGAAATGCGGCATAGGCTAGAAAGATTCGGATGGCTTCCAGCCTTACAACTGGTGCGAAGGAGTCCTCAAAATCGATTCCTTTTTGTTGGCAATATCCTTGAGCTACCAACCTTGCCTTATTCCTCACGATGAATCCAATGGCGTCTCTCTTGTTCTTGAAAATCCATTTTAATCCAATGACTTTGACACCATTTGGTCTTTCTACCAACTCCCATACACAGTTGCGTAAAAATTTGTTCAGTTCTTTTTGCATGGTTGTTGTCTAATGAACCAAGTTGAGAGCTTCCACAACATTCTTCGGTTCTGGCACATCAGCTACGAAGCAAGATATCATAGCAACATCTCCTGCTTGCTCAAACTCCTCAAGAACTGCCAACTCCTCAGCATATTGGGCATAAGTATTAGAATCTTCCTCGGTTGAATCTGGATTTGCAACTCTGCTCCTTGTACGCACACCTTCGGTTGGATCCCCGATGATGTTGTCAGTGGAATAATCTTTATACCATATTCTGTTGCGTCTTCCTTCATCTTCCAACATTGGTTGTTCTGACATTTCAACTGTCGGTGAATCCTGAGCTGTAGGAGATGCTGGAATCTTCAGAACTGATGATTGATCAGCTGTTGAGTCTGGATCCTCAACATTGACAATATTTTGAACCAGGCTCGGTTGGGCTTCGGATGCTGATGCAGTTGGAGTGACATCAGCTGGAGTTCCCCTTTGAGATGAGCTGGGGTCCTCGCATTCATCTTCAGAGGAGTAAGGATCATCATCCTCGGTTGCCCATACCAATGGTTCAGCTAGATTCTTTTCCCTTAGAGCCTGCAATCTGGTGAGAGCTGGTGGAACATGTGGATCAGCTTGTTGTCCTTCAGCCTGTTCCCTGCACTCAAAAGTAGATTCATCAAAACTAACATGAGGTGTTATTTCCACAACACGAGAGCTGTTGTTGAAAACTCTATAAGCCTTGATCCGAATGACATATCCGAGAAATATGCCTTTCGAAGCCTTGGTATCAAAAGTTTTCAACTGAGTCTTCCCATTGTTGTGAACATAACACTTAGAACCAAAAACGCGAAAATGTGAAATATCAGGCTTCCTGCGTCTCCATAGCTCGTATGGTGTCTTTCCCAACCGCTTGTTCAGAAGAGACCGGTTCTGGGTGTAGCAGGCTGTGTTGATGGCCTCAGCCCAAAATCTCTTTGGCAGAGCTGAGCTTGTCAACATGGATGTAGCTGCATCCTTCAGCGTTCGGTTCCTTTGCTCAGCTACTCCATTCTGTTGCGGAGTACGTGCAGCCGATGTTTGATGAGTAATTCCATGCTTCTCGCAGTACTCGATGATGGTTTCGTTTAGAAACTCGGTTCCACGATCTGATCGGATGGAAATAATTTTCATCTCTTGTTGGTTCGATATCCGATCCATTAGTTTGGGTAGCTTATCTCGGGTTTCACTCTTGTGTCGCGTGAAAATGGTCCACGTGTACCTAGAATAGTCATCAGTAACAACAAGGGTATACTCGTTACCATTCATGCTTTTTGGTGTGACTGGCCCGAAGAGATTCATATGGATCAGCTGCAATACTCGGTCGGTTGAGGGAGTTGATTTCAACCGGAAGGAGGATCTAGCGAGCTTTCCCAGCTGACATGCACTGCAGATATGTGTTGTTGAAAACACTCGGTTTGGTATGCCTTTTGCATGTTCTTGTCTGGCAAGTCGGTTCATAGTCTTGAAATTCAGATGGTTGAGCCTTTTGTACCACAGCCAGCTCACATCTGAATTGCTCTTTGATAACAGACAGTTGTCACGAGGACTACTATTCCAGTCAGCATAGTAGACATTCCCGGTTGGGGATCGATTTCCCAACAATATGACCTGCTTTGTTCCGACATTTTTAACCCTGCATCCCTGTGCATCAAACTTGACAGAGAAACCATTATCACAGAATTGGCTGATGGAGAGCAAGTTATGCTTCAATCCATCAACATATGAAACATTTGAAATAGACACATGATTGGTTTCAAGGGTACCGTAGCCTCTGGTGTGACCTTTTGAGTTGTCACCAAAGGTAACTGATGATCCTTCTTTCTCCACGAAACTTCCAAGCAAATCCTTCAGATTTGTCATGTGTTTCGAGCATCCACTATCCATCACCCACATGGTTCGTGATGCCTTATTCTTCCTCAACTGTTTCTCCTGTTCCTGCACAGAGAAACTCGCTTAGGTCCCCAATTTTAGCTGGGTCCTGGAGGGTTAGAACTAGTTCTCCCTTGAACTGTGGGTCATTTTTCCCTGTATACTCGGATAGATTTATCATTCCAGATCACTTTTCCTTCATCATCAACTATAACAACACCTCGGTTATCCTTAGGCTTGTTGTTAGTAGTGATGTTCTATTTCTTGGGAGGAGATGGATTTCTTCCATTGTGAGCTTTCGGAGAAGAGGCTTTCCCCCTATTTTTATGGCGCTTTTTATCCTGTTGGATTTGTCTATGAGGTCAGACGCCATGTTGGAATCCCTGTGACTGAGTCTGATTCCATGTTCCTGACTGTCGATGATAGTTGTGCATGCCCTGTTGTTAGTTCATGTTGTGGCATGAATATCTCCAGCTGTTCGAACTGTTCCTCATCGGTTGATTCGGTTGGAACCTCTGGTTGAACTAATGATGGAACTGCTGTTGATTCAGATGGTTGGATCTTTTTCGGTTCTGCGGTCGGTTCCATTCTTTCTGAGATTGGCTCTGAGGTCGATTCAGAGGTTGGTTCTGAGTTCGGTTTCGATTGTATCTCCGATGCCTCTGGTTCCTCTTCTGACTCTTAGAACATTCCTCCTCGGTTTATGTCCCAACCAATGGAATATTCTGTTCTCCATCCACCGCTCATTTTCCTTTCTCAGTTGTGGTTCGCTTGGACGGTTGAGCTTGCTGAGAAGTGGAGGTTGGATTAATTTGCGGAGTTGTAGACTCAACTGTGTTAGGTTTGGCAACCGTGACATCCACCGCCTTGATGAAGGTTGCGGGTGGAATTCTAGTATCCTTGATTATGTCATAACCGAGTCCTGACACGTCATCCATCTGTCGGCTATAACTGATGAGATTCTCGATGATCTTGGATGACTGATATAGCTTTATCAAGTTGTCATTCTCTGTTTGCAACTCTTTGAGGAGAACAACTATATGCTCGGTATGTGCATCTGACTTCTTCATCAGCTGGTCAATCTGAGCCTCTTGCTTTTTCAACTGATCTTGCTGCTCCTAGATCTGCTTCGTCAACTCCTCGTCGGTTGGCCGCATTCAGTTGATTTTTGAGATTATCAATCTCTTCAGTTTGACTCTTAATCAGATCGTCCTTTTCGGTTAAGGATTCTTCAAGTTTGGCGAACTATTCTTGAAGACTCTTAAACTCAACCGATTGCTGATGCAGTTCCTCACTGAGTTCTTGAAAGTCAGTCCAGGAGGGTTCCAACTCTTCATCCAGTGTTTCCTGCATGTTAGAAATATTGGAAGAATTTAAATTAGCAGGACTAGAATATACCTCAGTATCATCCTGGTCGGTTCCAAATGCCATGAGGCATTGATCCTGACTGATAGCGTTGTTGGTGGAAGTCAGCTCATCCTCATCTTCAGTGTCGGTGAAGATGTCCATATCGTTAGCTGCTTCTTCTGCAACCATGGCCTCATTCTTTCCAGTTTGCTTGGCCCTCAACGCTTCTCTTTCTTTCTTAGAAAGGTCTGGACAATCAGCTTTGAAATGTCCCTCCTTGCCGCATTCAAAGCAATCGTTGTTCACAGACTTTGAGTTATCTCGAGTTCGGTTAGATTTGTAGAACCTCTTGTATTTTCCGAACCGAGTATCCATGTCAGCTAGCTTCTTTGACAGGGCGGCTATATTCTGTTGCAGCTCTTCTCTACTTGGCTCAATCGTAGCTGTGTCCGCAGATCGTGTTGGCCTTGATGTTCGCAGCTTGGAGTAGTCAGCTCAGAGTGCTACTGTCTTTGTGGCTGAACCAACATCCTCATGTCGACTCGTCTGAACCGAGGACTGAGATCTTCGTCGGTTCACCTTATACTCGTTTCCTTTTAAAATTGAGAACAATCTTTCAGTTCCCATCTCGCCAAGCTCAGCTCGGCTCTCATGGATGTTGGTGAAGGTATCCCACTCAGCTGGTAGAGCTTGTAATACTTTGATGTTGATTTCTCTCAAAGTATATTTTCCTCTTCGGTTGGACTGGATCCTTCTGATGATGTCCATGAACCGGAGCTCTAACTGATCAATGGTTTCATCAGTTCTCAGACAGAAGTTGTCAAAGTCTTGACAGGCATGTGTGAACTTGTTCTCCTTTGTTTCGTCACTCCCTTCACTCAGAGATGCCAAGAAATCCCACATCTCTTTAGCGGTGTCGCACTCTTCTATCCAAGGAAGATAGTCTTGTCCAACTGTGGACATGATAGTGCTCTGAGCCCAGATGTCCAGCTGGCTCACTTTAGCTTCCTCTGGAGTGAAGTCTTCTGGCTTCTTCTCAACTAACTCCTCAGTTGCATCCCTATCATTGGGATTTGTAGGAGTGCGAGTAACTCTCTCTCTGATGATGATCGGTCCAGATGTAAGTACTTGTTGCATTCTATGATGCTTTGACAGTAGAATCTTCTCCATCCGAGTTCTCCAGGATGTATAGTTCACAACCGAGAACATGACCATGATCTTGTCTTTAACATCCATCTGCACACAACAACAGAAGAAAAATGCAAGCAGATATGCACTAGCGAGATAAAGAGATCTATTCAGTTAACCACTGAAGAAAACATCTCGAATTCACATCTTGTGAAACAGAGTCAATAGTCTTTTGAACCACTGCTCTGATATCACTTGATGGTCTCGATACGAGTTTTGGTGTATGGGGGGGAATACACCAGATATAACTTTTTAAAACAACTCTTGAAAAATCAACAACCGAGTAATAAGACTCAGCTGGATTCACAACCGAGTAAGCAAGCTCAGTTGGAATAGTGGTTCGGTGCGGAATGTGGTGGAAAATAACAACTCGTATAAATATAACTCACGCTTTTATGCAAGGTTGGTCAATAACCAAGTCAGTTGATATGGAAAGATGCAGTTTGTATGCTGGTTAGTTAGTCAATTGAATAAGCAATAAATAACTGAATAATAAACACAAACTCACAAGGATTTACGTGGTTCGGAGATAACTCCTACGTCCACGGGGAGTTGTGAGTCCACACAACTCAGTCCAAGTTCTTCTGGACAAAAACCACAAAGTTTACGCAGGCTTTGAAACCGTTAAGATAAGTTTACGGGTACTTATCAACCTTACAGATAAGTTTACGGGTAATTATCAACCTATCTACTTAATTCCGGGAAGAGTAGGTCCTAACAATCCTTTTGAGAAGATGTGTGAAAAGGTGGGTTTCCAACTAATAGCTCGAACAAGAAGTGAGCTAGGATCTAACACTCTACGAACTCTCAACAAGTGATGTTCTCAAGGTTGGATCGAAAAACACACAGACAGAATCTAACACTCTAGAACTCTCAACTAATGATGTTCTTAGAGGATAACAGCAGTTTTGCTTGAGTGTAGAAAGTCGTTCTTTCGCTCGTATATCTCTTCTCCACTTGTCTGTCTCGTCTTACTTGGTGAATGAATGAAGGCCTCTATTTATAGGCGGAGAAAATCAACTAGCCGTTGGAGGAGCCGTTGATCTCTGTTCTTTGAAAGCGATGGCTTGTCTCTCATCTCTGCAGACTTTCCGGATTTGGCAAATGAGTGCTTCTGCTTTCCATCTGAGACAGCCTTGTGTTGGGCCAAATGAGGTAATGACAGAGAGTCAAACCTTCAGGTGACTTCCTTGTTTGAAATTCAAATCTTAACCTTTGACCTCCAACATTTGATTGTTGGTTGAGCCGTTTGATCTTCATCTGATTGGTCTTCAGCTGATGTTCTATCTGAATGCTTCTGTCTGAGTAGGAACAGTTGAACTCTCAGCTGACTTTGAATTTCATGCTGTTGGTCTAACTGATTGAGTCCTACAACTGATGTTCCATCTTGAACGCTCAGTTGTCTTTCTTGTATCTGACTCTGATCAGTTGGCTTCGAACGCTCAGTTGTCTTCCTTACAACTGATGTTCTATCTCTTGAACGCTCAGTTGTCTTTCTTACAACTGATGTTCTCTTGCATCCTCCCTCTTTGAATGCTCAACTGTTGTTTTGAAATTTGAACGCTCAAGTGTTTTTCTTACACCTAATGTTTTATCCGAGTGAAGCCTTGTTGCCATCTTCAGCTGGAGTCCTGTAAAGATAAAATCTTAACAATGCTCAAACAGCTAGCCTAACTACTAACAATAGGATCTGGCAACATCTACTCGATTGGAGTCAGTTGGTTTTGGAATCAATCAAAACTTTAATAAATTTCCCAACAAGTATATCTTCTCCAACTTTGATGGTGAACAATGTTTTATCGACTGACCCTCGTTTGAACCCCGAGGTCAGAAGAAAACCACATAGAGTGTCATACCAAGCCCTAGGTGCTTGCTTCAATCCATAGATTGCTTTCTTCAACTTATACACTCTTCCATCTCCAGTCTCAAAACTTGGAGGCTGTTCAACATATACATCTTCCTTAATATCACCGTTGAGGAAGGCACAATTCACATCCATCTGATAGACCTTGAACTTGTGAAATGCGGCATAGGCTAGAAATATCCGGATGGCTTCCAACCTTGGAACTGGCGCGAAGGAGTCCTCGAAATCAATTCCTTCTTGTTGGCAATATCCCTGAGCTACCAACCTTGCCTTATTCCTTATGATGAATCCAATGGCGTCTCACTTGTTCTTGAAAATCCATTTTAATCCAATGACGTTGACACCATTTAGTCTTTCTACCAACTCTCATACACAGTTGCGTAGAAATTCGTTCAGTTCTTCTTGCATGGCTGTTGTCCAGTGAACACAGTTGAGAGCTTCCACAACATTCTTCGGTTCTGGCACATCAGCTACGAAGCAAGATATCATGGCAACATCTCCTGCTTGTTCGAACTCTTCAAGAACTGCCAACTCCTCAGCATATTGAGCGTAAGTGTTGGAATCTTCCTCGGTTGAATCCGGATTTGCAACTCTGCTCCTTGTACGCACACCTTCGGTTGGATCTCCAATGATGTTGTTCGTGGGATGATCTTCATACCACCTCTTGTTGCGTCTTCCTTCTCCTTGTAATAGTGGCTGTTCAAGGATTTCAACTGATGGTGAATCATGAGCTGTGGGAGACTCTGGAATCTTCAGAACTGGTGATTGATCAGCTGTTGAGTCTGGGTCCTCAACATTGACAATATTTTGAACTGAGCTCGGTTGGGCTTCGGATGCTGATGCAGTTGGAGTGACATCAGCTGGAGTTTCCCCTTGAGATGAGCTGGGGTCTTCACATTCATCTTCAGAGGAGTAAGGATCATCATCATCGGTTGCCCGTACCAATGGTTCAGCTAGATTCTTTTCCCTTAGAGCCTGCAATCTGGTGAGAGCTGGTGGAACATGTGGATCAGCTTGTTGTCCCTTAGCCTGTTCTCTGCACTCAAAAGTAGATTCATGAAAACTAACATGAGGTGTTATCTCCACAATACGAGAGCTGTTGTTGAAAACTCTATAAGCCTTGATCCGAGCGGCATATCCGAGAAATATACCTTTCGAAGCCTTTGCATCAAAAGTTTTCAACAGAGTCTTCCCATTGTTGTGAATATAACACTTAGAACCAAAAACACGAAAATATGAAATATCTGGCTTCCTGCGTCTCCATAGCTCGTATGGTGTCTTTCCCAACCGCTTGATCAGAAGAGACCGGTTCTGGGTGTAGCAGGCTGTGTTGATGGCCTCAGCCCAAAATCTCTTTGGCCGAGCCGAGCTTGTCAATATGGATGTAGCTGTATCCTTCAGCGTTCGGTTCCTTCGCTCAGCTATTCCATTCTGTTGCGGAGTACGCGCAGCTGATTTTTGATGAGTAATTCCGTGCTTCTCGCAATACTGGATGATGGTTTCATTTAGAAACTCAGTTCCACGATCTGATCGGATAGAAATGATTTTCATCTCTTGTTGGTTCGATATCCGATCCATCAGTTTGGGTAGCTCATCTCGGGTTTCACTCTTGTGACGCATGAAAATGGTCCACGTGTACCTAGAATAATCATCAGTAACAACAAGGGTATACTCGTTACCATTCATACTTTTTGGTGTAACTGGCCCGAAGAGATCCATATGGATTAGCTGTAATACTCAGTCGGTTGAGGGAGTTGTTTTCAACCGGAACGAGGATCCAGCGAGCTTTCCCAACTGACATGCACTGCAGATATGTATTGTTTAAAACACTCGGCTTGGTATGCCTTTTGCATGTTCTTGTCTGGCAAGTCGGTTCATAGTCTTGAAGTTCAGATGGTTGAGCCTTTTGTGCCACAGCCAGCTCAATCCTGAACTGCTCTTTGATAACAGACAGGTGTCACGAGGACTACTATTCCAGTCAGCATAGTAGACATTCCAGTTGGGGATCGATTTTCCAACAATATGACCTGCTTTGATCCGACATTTTTAACCCTGCATCCCTGTGCATCAAACTTGACAGAGAAACCATTATCACAGAATTGGCTGATGGAGAGCAAGTTATGCTTCAATCTATCAACATATGAAACATTTGAAATAGACACATGATTGGTTTCAAGGGTACCGTAGCCTCTGGTGTGACCTTTTGAGTTGTCACCAACGGTAACTGATGGTCCTTCTTTCTCCACAAAACTCCCAAGCAAATCCTTCAGATTTGTCATGTGTTTCGAGCATCCACTATCCATCACCCACATGGTTCGTGATGCCTTATTCTTCCTCAGTTGTTTCTCCTGTTCCTGCACAGAGAAACTCGCTTAGGTCCCCAATTTTAGTTCGGTCCTGGAGGGTTAGAACAAGTTCCCCCTTGAACTTTGGGCCGTTTTTCCCTGTATATTCGGATAGATTTGTCATTCCAGATCACTTTTCCTTCATCATCAACTATAACAACACCTCGGTTATCCTTAGGCTTGTTGTTAGTAGTGATGTTCTGTTTCTTGGGAGGAGATGGATTTCTCCCATTGTGAGCTTTAGGAGGAGAGGCTTTTCCCCTGTTTTGATAGCGATTCTTATCCTGTTTGTTTTGTCGATGAGGTCGGACGCCATGTTGGAATCTCTGTGACTGAGTCTGATTCCATCTTCCTGACTGTCGATGATAGTTGTTCATGCCCTGTTTTTGGTTCATGTTGTGGCCTGAATATCACCAGCTGTTCGAACTGTTCCTCATCGGTTGACTCGGTTGGAATCTCTGGTTGAACTGATGATGGAACCGATGTTGATTCAGATGGTTGGATCCTTGTCGGTTCTGCGGTCGGTTCCATTCTTTCTGATGTTGGCTCTGAGGTCGGTTCAGAGGTCGGTTTCGATTGTATCTCTGACGCCTCTGGTTCCTCTTCTGACTCTTGGAACATTCCCCCTCGGTTGATGTCCCAACCGATGGAATGTTCAGTTCTCCATCCACCGCTCCTTTTCCTTTCTCATTTGAAGTTTCCTTAGTCGGTTGAGCTTGCTGAGAAGTGGAGGTTGGATTAATTTAGGGAGATTCAGACTCAACTGTGTTAGGTTCGACAACCTTGACATCCACCGCCTTGATGAAGGTTGCAGGTGAAATTCCAGTATCTTTGACCACGTCGTAACCGAGTCCAGACACGTCATTCATCTGTCTTTGATAACTGATGAGATTCTCGATGATTTTGGATGACTGATATAGCTTTATCAGGTTATCCTTCTCAGTTTGCAACTCTTTGAGAAGAACAGCTATATGATCGGTCTGTGCATCTGACTTCTTCATCAGCTGGTCGATCTGAGCCTCTTGCTTGTTCAACTGATCTTGCTGCTCCTTGATCTGCTTCGTCAACTCCTCGTCGGTTGGAGCATTAGTTCGGTTGGCCGCATTCAGTTGACTTTTGTGATTATCAATCTATTCAGTTTGACTCTTAATCAGATCGTCTTTTTCGGTTAAGGATTCTTCAAGTTTGGCGAACTGTTCTTGAAGACTCTTAAACTCAACCGATTGCTGATGCAGTTCCTCACTGAGTTCTTGAAAGTCACTCCAGTAGGGTTCCAACTCTTCATCCAGTGTTTCCTGCATGTTAGAAATATTCGAAGAATTTCAATTAGCAGGACTAGAATGTACCTCAGTATCATCCTGGTCGGTTCCAAATGCCATGAGGTATTGATCCTGACCGATAGCGTTGTTGGTGGAAGTCAGCTCATCCTCATCTTCAGTGTCGGTAAAGATGTCCATATCGTCAGCTGCTTCTTCTGCAACCATGGCCTCATTCTTTCCAGTTTGCTTGGCCCTCAACGCTTCTCTTTCTTTCTTAGAAAGGTCTGGACAATCAGCTTTGAAATGTCCCTCCTTGCCACATTCAAAGCAACCGTTGTTCACAGACTTTGAGTTATCTCGAGTTGGTTAGATTTGTAGAACCTCTTGTATTTTCCGAACCGAGTATCCATGTCAGCTAGCTTCTTTGATAGGGCGGCTATATTCTGTTGCAGCTCTTCTCTGCTTGGCTCCTTCGTAGCTGTGTCCGCAGATCATGTTGGCCTTGATGTTCGCAGCTTGGAGTAGTCAGCTCGGAGTGCTACTGTCTTTGTGGCTGAACCAACATCCTCATGTCGACTTGTCTGAACCGAGAACTGAGATCTTCGTCGGTTCACCTTATACTCGTTTTCTTTTAAAATTGAGAACAATCTTTCAGTTCCCATCTCACCAAGATCAGCTCGGCTCTCATGGATGTTGGTGAAGGTATCCCACTCAGCTGGTAGAGCTTGTAATACTTTGAGCTTGATTTCTCTCAAAGTATATTTTCCTCTTCGGTTGGACTGGATCCTTCTGATGATGTCCATGAACCGGAGCTCTAACTGATCAATGGTTTCATCAGTTCTCAGACAGAAGTTGTCGAAGTCTTGACAGGCATGTGTGAACTTGTTCTCCTTTGTTTTGTCACTCCCTTCACTCAGAGATGCCAAGATATCCCACATCTCTTTAGCGGTGTCGCACTCTTCTATCCAAGGAAGATAGTCTTGTCCAACTGTGGACATGATAGTGCTCTGAGCCCAGATGTCCAGCTGGCTCACTTTAGCTTCCTCTGGAGTGAAGTCTTCTGGCTTCTTCTCAACTAACTCCTCAGTTGCATCCCCATCATTGGGATTTGTAGGAGTGCGAGTGACTCTCTCTCTGATGATGATCGGTCCAGATGTAAGTACTTGTTGCATTCTATGATGCTTTGACAGTAGAATCTTCTCCATCCGAGTTCTCCAGGATGTATAGTTTATAATCGAGAACATGACCACGATCTTGTCTTTAACATCCATCTGCACACAACAACAGAAGAAAAATGCAAGCAGATATGCACTAGCGAGATAAAGAGATCTATTCACTTGACCACTGAAGAAAACACCTCGAATTCACACCTTGTGAAACAGAGTCAATAGTCTTTTGAACCACTGCTCTGATACCACTTGATGGTCCCGATACGAGTTCTGGTGTATGGGGGGGGGGGGGAATACACCAGATATAACTTTTTAAAACAACTCTTGAAAAATCAACAACCGAGTAATAAGACTCAGCTGGATTCACAACCAAGTAAGCAAGCTCAGTTGGAAGAGTGGTGCTGTGCGGAATGTGGTGGAAAATAACAACTCGTATAAATATAACTCACGCTTTCATGCAAGGTTGGTCAATAACCAAGTCAGTTGATATGGAAAGATGCAGTTTGTATGTTGGTTAGTTAGTCAGTTGAATAAACAATAAATAACTGAATAATAAACAAAAACACACAAGGATTTATGTGGTTCGGAGATAACTCCTACGTCCACGGGGAGTTGTGAGTCCACACAACTCAGTCCAAGTTCTTCTGGACAAAAACTACAAAGCTTACGCGGGCTTTGCAACCGTTAAGATAAGTTTACGGGTACTTATAAACCTTACAGATAAGTTTACGGCTACTTATCAACCTATCTACTTAATTCCGGGAAGAGTAGGGTCCTAATAATCCATTTGAGAGGATGTGTGAAAAGGTGGGTTTCCAACTAATAGCTCGAACAAGAAGTGAGCTAGGATCTAACACTCTACGAACTCTCAACAAGTGATGTTCTCAAGGTTGGATCGAAAAACACACAGACAGAATCTAACACTCTAGAATTCTCAACTAGTGATGTTCTTAGAGGATAACAGCAGTTTTGCTTGAGTGTAGAATAAAGTCGTTCTTTCGCTCGTGTATCTCTTGTCGCACTTGTCTATCTCGTTCTCGTCATCTTGGTGAATGAATGAAGGACTCTATTTATAGGCAGAGAGAATCAACTAGCCGTTGGATGAGCCGTTGATCTTTGTTCTTTGAAAGCGATGGCTTGTCTCTCATCTCTGCAGACTTTCCGGATTTGGCAAATGAGTGCTTCTGCTTTCCATCTGAGACAGCCTTGTGTTGGGCCAAATGAGGTAATGACAGAGAGTCAAGCCTTCACGTGACTTCCTTATTTGAAATTTAAATCTTAACCTTTGACCTCCAACATTTGGTAGTCGGTTGAGTCGTTTGATCTTCATCTGATTGGTCTTCAGCTGATGTTCTATCTGAATGCTTCTGTCTGAGTAGGAACAGTTGAACTCTCAGCTGACTTTAAACTTCAAGTTGTCGATCTTCTCAGTTCGAGTCCTTCAACTGATGTTCTGAATCTTGAACACTCAGTTGGCTCGAACGCTCAGATGACTTTCTTCCATCTGATGTTTTCTTACAACTTCTCCCTTTTTAATTCTCATCTGATGAATGCTCAGTTGTCTTCCTTACAACTGACGTTCTATCTCTTGAATCAATCACTAATGATGACTGATTCAACGATATGGTCTTTTCCATGTTTAAACCCATGATAGCTAGTATAAATAGAGAGCCTTTAATCTCTTCCTCTTCACACCCAAATCAAGTTCAAATTCTCTATTGGACAAGGTATTAACACACTTTCTTTATTTCAAGCTTTGTCTTCTCTTCTTTGAGAAATGGAGACTCAGACGGCGAATCGACAGCGGCTGCTCATTTCTTTAATACGAATTCAGCAGCTAATTGATCTCTTTGCCATGCCCTCAACGCCTCCTCTAGAAGATCTGGGGTTGCGCGTTGGTCGATTGAGTCCAAATTCCACTTCTCTTCATTCTCACTTATATTGTTTCTGCTACTACTAGTTTTCTTCTTCTACTTTTGGCCAGCATTAGTATTATCTACTTGAACTTTTGTTATCCTTATTTATTGATTAACCTTAATCAAATACGGGCCATGTTCTCTTCTTTTAAAACTATTGATAAATACATCCATATACACAACTCTTCAGAATCTTTATTTTGTGTATAATTAATTTACTATTCATTTCCTTTATAACCTACGTAAAAGTTTGTACATCTTTACAAAGTCATTTTCACTCATTTCATCAAATTTAGAACTATCATAGTAAGTATATGGATAGGAATATATATTTTCACCAATGACAAGCTAAGGTTATTCTCTAAGTAAATATAATCATCTGTTTTTATGCTTATACTTTTTAAAGTAAGAAGATGGTAATTAAGGTCCATATTTTTCATCATTTATAGGATTGGCGCGCAAGACTTGTAATTTAATTGTGGATCTTGAGTCGTTTCAAGTTCAAGGAAAGGTTAAGGTGGTGCTATTTTACCATTGCATTTATCGTTTATCCTTATTATATGTTTTACTCAAATTATATGTGTGAGATGCAGTTAAAGCCTCCAGGCTATCAGACAGAAAGTTAAAGCCTCCAGGCTATTAGACATAAAGTTAAAGCCTTCGGGCTATGAGACAGAAAAGTTATAGCCTATGGGCCATGAGACAGTATAGTTAAAGCCCTCGAGCTAAGAGACAGAAAGTTAGCCTTTGGGCTTAAGCCTTTGGGCGTTATGAATGAAAAGACAGATTTATTTGCACTTATATATTTGTTGTGATTTATATAATTTGGATAAATGCACCTCACTGAGTCATTAGCACTCGCCCTAAAGCTATTTATAATATCAGGTTAAGGTTTGGGAGATGTGCGAGTGAGTGATTATGGTCAAAGAGTCAAATATATTTATATTTGTCAGTAAATGTTATTTATTTCAGTCTTCCGCTGTAAAAATAATATTACCGTCATTAATGAAAGAAGAATGTCTCCCTTTTATTTACGAAAATTGGGGCGTTACAGTATGGTATTAGAGCAGGTCTACGATTATGTAGACTTGCTCATAAAATTTGAATAATAAAAGTAAGACCATCATCGCAGCTACCACATTGCTCCGAGAAAAATGTATAAAGTTATTCCAGTTATTCTTATATTTTATAAAGGTTTCTTATCAAAAATATTCTTTTATGTCCTTGAAATTTATCATACCCCACTTTTAGAAGAGGATGGATATTGGGGAATGACTAAGGATTAGAAATACGAAAGAGCAAAAGAACATTCTAAGCCTCCACAAGATAAAACTCGAGACTTCATTCAAGAAAACTATCACATTCAACAATGATAGTTTTATTAACATTTATTCAAAATTCTTAAACAAACATGTACAGGATCGAAGTTCTAGTCGTATCCAAAAATAAAAAAGCTTACAATATTATATACAACAAAACTAGGATTCAAAAGATAGAAAATCACAAGTCGACATAGTCAATAAGCTCAAGAAGGCTTTAACTAGCGGAAGCAAATTCAAATGTTGAATCTTAGCCTCAGTTTCACTTGCCCGCACGTGCTCCAAGACCTGAAAACATTTTAAAACACTTGGGTTGAGCACTAATGTACTCAGTGGACTATGCATTTCATAAACATTTCATAAAAATGCGAGCTTAGCATATCCATAACGTACAGTGACACTTAGAAGGTTTTAAAACGAAAAGCTTCTAAGTTCACTAAAAATATTTCTCATAATTTAGCGCGCTGTACGTTCTTGTGTTACTCTTATAAGCTGGTGAATCTCAAGTCGAAACTTTGAGAATTCACTGGTGAACCTCGAGCCGTAGCTCCAAGAGTTTTCTGGGTGAATCTCGAGCCTAAGCTCAGAGAAATCACTAAACTATGTCAAGCACACAATGGGGATCAACCATTGTATATCATGAGGAGTGGATCTATCAGATGGAACGAATCTTCGACTACATGTGTTACATATCATGAAGGTGATCTGTGCAATTTTTTCAACTTGTGGAAGAAGCAAGCTAGTGGTGGGAGTTGGAAGCAAATGCTCTTACCGTGGAGGAACTAAGAGCTATCACTCGGCATGGATTCAAGGAAAAGTTATTGGCGAAAATACTTTCCGAAGCCGTATCACAAGCAAAAAGAAAATGAGCTAATTAACTTGGAGCAAGGAAACATGACGATTTTAGAGAGTACAATTGTTGGGAAATTTATTAAAGTTTTGATTGATTCCAAAACCAACTGACCTCAACCGAGTAGATATTGCCAGATCCTAATAGGCTCGCTGTTTGAGCATTGTTAAGATTTTATCTTTACAGGACTCCAGCTGAAGACGGCAACAAGGCTTCACTCGGATAAAACATCAGTTGTGAGGAAGACAACTGAGCGTTCATTAGATGAAGCATTGAAAAAGGGGGAAGTTACACTCAAGCGATAGAACATCAGTTGTAAGGAAAACAACTGAGCGTTCATCAGATGAGAAGTAGAAAGAGGGAAGAGAACATCAGATGAAAGAAAGTCATCTGAGCGTTCAACCCAACTGATCAGATACAAGGAAGACAACTGAGTGTTCAGTTTCAGAACATCAGTTGTAGGACCTGAACCCAGAAGATCAACAGCATGAAGTTGAAGTCAGCTGAGAGTTCAACGGTTAGCACTCAGATAGAACATCAGCAGAAGAACAAGTTAGATGAAGATCGAAAATCTTAACTGACCACTCCTTGTTGGAAGTCTGTTGTTAAGATTTGAATTTCAAATAAGGAAGTCACGTGAAGGTTTGACTCTCTGTCATTACCTCATTTGGCCCAACACAAGGCTGTCTCAAATGGAAAGCAGAAGCACGCAGTTGCCAAATCCGGAAAGTCTGCAGAGATGAGAGACAAGCCATCGCTATCAAAGAACAAAGATCAACAGCTCTTCCAACGGCTAGTTGATTCTCTCTGCCTATAAATAGAGGCCTTCATTCATTCACCAAGAATACGGGAAACACACAAGACGAGACAGACAAGTGCAAAGAGCGAAAGAAAGAACTATCTTCCTCACACAAGCTGAACTAGATTCATTCTCTTAGAACATCCTTAGTTGAGAGTTCTAGAGTGTTAAATTGTCTGAGTGTGTATAGATCCAACCTTGAGAACATCACTTTGTGAGAGTTCGTAGAGTGTTAGATCATAGCTCACTCCTTGTTCGAGCTATTTAGTTGGAACCCCCACCCTTTCTTTCACCTGAAAAGGTTTTAGGACCCTACTCTTCCCGTAACTGAGTAGATAGGTTGTTTAGTACCCAAAAACTAAACTGTAAGGTTGATAAGTACCCGCAAACTTATCTCAACGGTTACAAAGCCCGCGTAAGCTTTGTGGTTTGTCCAGAAGAACTTAGACAGAGTTGTGTGGACTCACAACTCCCCGTGGATGTAGGAGTTCTCTCTGAACCACGTTAAATCTTTGTGTGTTGTGTTTATTTTCAGTTATATTATTGCATATTCAACTGACTATCTAACCTGCATACGAACTGCATTCTTTCTCAACTGTTTTGGTCTTTGACCAACCGTGCATAAAAGCGTGAGTTAATTTTTACGAGTCTATTTCCACCACATTCCGCACAGCACTTCACTTCCAAATGAGTGTTTCCTACTCGGTTGTGATTCCAACTGAGTTGCATTACTCGGTTGAGTTATTTTTTAAGGGGTTGTTTGAAAAAGTTTTATCTGGTGTATTCCCCCCCCCCCCCCATACACCAGAACTCGTATCGGTTGAGTTATTTCCCCCTTTTTGATGATGCTAAAACCCTTTATAAGAATTCTAAAACTCTTACAGATCACAACTGATCTAAATCTCACTGACTTATCTAAAATCTCAGCTGAAATTCTAGAATGTCTATAAGATGAAAACATCAAAGGGTTAGCACAGTTATAACATGGTATTGAAATAACTTTGCGATTCAGAGCTTGGACAATGAGAGATTGTTCATCAAAGTGAATCTTATAACTAAATAGTTTTCATTACAACTGATTGTTACAAAGATAAGCACAAAAACCAAAAATTACATCAGTTGCTCAAAAACTATCTGAGCTAAAATTGTAGCCCATACTTACTGAAAATTCTTACAAAAATCTCTCTTAGAAGCTGACTCCTTGGAAATGTCCACCCCATGCTCTTTGCATACTTGCCTTGCCTCGGCTGCAATCTTCGTCCGGTTGGGGGTGCAGGAGTCTGGGAGGAAAGGAGGCTTGTATGTGACCCTCTTAGGAACCGGGACAGTGTTCAGATCCAGCTTAGCATCTATCATTGCACGTCTGAACTGGCTGAACATGCCCGGGTCCCCAGAGTGCAGCTCGGTCAACGCTTCCTTGAACGCTTTCCTTGGGTCATCGGTTGCGTAAACCTTCCTGTAGTAGAAGTCGTTTACGAACTCCTACTTGAACAGCTCCCATTTCTCGTACCATTCAGCCGGCATCCATTTATCCACATGCCTAAATCGACTCTGGACCTTGGACTTCCCTGGCAACCTCTGTTGCTTCAACCGAGCTTCAGCATTTGTTTGATGTTTGTTGATGCGGCGTTGGCTGCGGGAGGCAACGTTGCGGTCCAAGTTCTGGGTTATCTTCTTCAGCTCTTCTTCGAACTGGTTCACCCTTCTGGCCTGGCTGGCGGCGAACTTCTTGATCCAGCTCGGATTCATGTAGTCTTTTTCTTCAACGTCCATAGCCTTAGCAGCTGCAATGCACTCTTCGGTTGTGATACCGTCGAGTCCAGAATCCAGCTCGGCTGCGATCTCGGCTATGGAGTTGTAGGAAACTCCAAACTTCTCTGCCTGCTCCAAGTCTTTTGACATTTGAGCTCCACCGACTTTGGTTAACTTGGGAGCAGCAGACGTCCTCCTCAGCTGGGATTTTAATTTTGTAGCAGCTGGCACTTCTTTCTCAGCTTGGGTCTCTTCTTCCTCCTGCAACTCAACATCCGCCTCCTTCTCTTCCCCCTTTTTGGCATCAGCAACAAGGCTTGCTACTGAACCATCCAGAGAGGTGAGTTGTTGCTCGGCTAGTTGAATGCAGTTAAAGAGTTCATCGACCGCGCACTCGAGCTCCACCTTCTTCGCCAGTTCGGAGTCCTGGCGCTCTTGTTCGGCTTTCTTCAAGGCAGAGAGGTTCTCGATGACCTCAGTTTGAAAAGCAGTGAACTCAGCCCATCGCGACTCGAACCGAGACTCCCATTCAGCATCTTGAGTCTGTTGGGACTTGGCGAGATTGGAGTCGGACAAGGATTTGATGAGGTTTAGCTCCGACTTGAATCCCAGAAGATTTGTCTTCACTTCAGAAATCTCTTGGCTGGTGGAGGAGGAGAATTCTTTCAGCTTTGTCTTCATCGCAACATTCTCCTCCACTAGCTGCTTGGTCTTCTCGTCTTGTACTTCCAACACCCTCAGCTGGTCGTCTTTTTGTTGCTGGAGGTTGGCAAGCATCTCAGTTCGCAGCTAGTTCACCCTCTCAGCTATCAGCTCATAGATTTCTTCTGAAGAGAGAGCTGGCTGATCAGCTGGAGGGGCATCTTCAATCAAAGCTTGTTGCTCAACTGTCACCATGGCTTGGCGGTTGGCCAGGTACAGTTGCAGCTCTTGTTCCTCGTCCTTTGCTGCGGCGGCAGCTGCGTCCAGATCGTCGAGGAAGTCAGCTGACTTGATCAGCATGCTGTCGAGAAAATCGATGCAATCTTGTCCAGCTGCCTCCCTGGTGTATGTCCCTTCTGCCTTGCTCTGGTCCAGACGACGAGTGAGCAACGCAACCTTGTTGTTGTAAGCCACTTCCAGATTTGAGTAGTTGAAGTAGGCTCGGATGCGAGACTCGTCTGACTTCAGCCTGTCCTAGCTGTGCACCCTGATTGTATCTTCCTTTACGTACCAGTGACTGAAGATCAGGTGGAACTGGTACAACAGTTCGGTTCCAAGAGTGGCGAAGACTGGCATGTCGCGAGCCTCTGGGAACATGCCTATCAACTTCTGGAAGCAATAGGCCACCTTGCCTTCATGCTCCAGTGCGATGGCCTGAGTGTCAGCTTCTTCATCTATCGACGAGGGAGATAGATTCTCGAAAGGCAAAGGTTCAAAGTCTTCATCAATGTTGGCCAAAGAATCGGTCACAACATCGGCATCGAGCTGGGAGCTCAAAATATTGGATTCAGTTGGGAGGGGGGTTTCAATCTGTTCCTCAACATTGGCCGAAAGAGCGGTCACAATGTTGGCATCGAGCAATGTGCTCGGAACATTTGGCTGTGTTTGTTCGGTTGAGAGAGCAAGAGGCTTTTTAGGCAGTACGGCATCAACTCCTGCCGTGGGGGAGGTGGGAACGTCTTCAACGTCCTCAGATGAGGAAGAAGCATCTGACGTCAAATCCGTCTCCATTCCCTCAGCCTCGTCAGCTCCGGTAGCTCGAGGAACGATCTCAAAAGTGGCAGCCTCAGCTGAGCGGCTTGACTCAGATGGCTCCTCAGCTGGTATCGCCTCCTCAGCTGGTGCAATCACAGCTGGTACGTCAGTTGGCTCCTCAACTGGAATTTCTTCACCGTGCTCCTCAGTCGGCTCCTCAGCTGACATCTCCTCAGCTGGAATAACCTCGGCTGGTGCTTCAACCGTCTTCTTGAATTTTACCCTTAGCCTTTTCTTGGCAGGCTCCTCCTCCTTCTCTTGCACGGACTCAGCTCGTCTACGTGCAGCTTTGGATTTGGTGGGTCGAACGACAGCTGGTTCCCCCTCAGTTGTGGGCTCGGCAGACTTCGCAACCTCCTTCTTCTCCTTAAGAGTGTAGACACTCCTAAGCACCTCATGTGCCTTCTTAGCTGTTGGGAACAACATCAACTTCTTAACAGGCGTCTCTTCACAGTCTTCCCAGACCATGTTGCGACCCTCGGTTGCAAGCAGGATCAGGGCTGAGATCTTGCAGCCGAAGTTAAGTGTCCTTTTCACATTCAACAGTTTCTCTCCCGAGTCTGTTGTTGTCTCAGAGATCTTCGACTTCTCCACCATCAGTTGTTTCAAAAAGTATTGAAACCAGTTAATCTCATGCTTGTGCTCTAACGCCAACAGCTGCTTCAACTTTGGTCGGCTGATGTAGCCGAATGCTCCACTGTAGCTGAACACTACTTTCGACACAACATCGAACAGGAGTCGATGTTCTGGTTTCAACTTCGTCCTTTGCATGTTGCTCCTCAACTTCTCCGGCGTGATCAGAGCATTCTCCAGAAACTCATCCGCCTGCTCGTCGGTTATGTTCTCAATAAAGTCTGTGGCGGTGTGGTTTACTGGTATGACGTGGTGGAGGACGTCGAAAACTGCGATGGGGAAAGACACACGGCGAATAGTCCTAGCCGGCACGTCGCGTTGGCGGCAGGAAACCTCTGTTGTAACTCCTTCTCTGCTGTCGATGGACGACTGCAGATTTACGTAAAATTCGCCGACCTGATGCCTGAGCAGGTGGGTGGGGCAGAGCTTCGCCCATTCCAAGAGGCCATTATCTTGTAGGATGCTTGCGATGGGAGCCAACACCGGCGACTCCAATTCCTCGTTGGAGAGGATCTGTTCGAAGTGAATCTTCGACACCAGCAGGTCGAACGATTCTTCGTAAGAGGTGGGGACTAGAGATGGTCCGGAAGACGCCATTTTCTTGCCTTTGGGAGCCATTCAGGATCACTAAGAAGGTATATATAGGAAGAAGTAAGGGAAATCTTTTGCAGAAAATAGTTAGACAATCTCTGAGAAGATGATGAATAGTTATTGCAGATAGATACGAATGAGGAAGGTAAGAGATCACTTCCTAATTTTCCGCTATTTATAGGTTTTTGACTCGATTGAGATCGATGGCTGGGGTTAAATGGCGCGAATCCATCAACGGCTGAGATCACGCGACTGTTGACTATCTTTGACTTGACGTCATGCACCGAGCTCCAACCCGCGCGTGAGAAGGTGTACAGTTTTTCTTGTCAGCCCAGTCGCACTATAAAGTAGGCTATAGATGTTCAGCCGTACTTTACATTTAATGCGACATGATGGCTATTTTAATGTAACTGACTTGCTCAGGAATGTTGAATTTATTTCAAACATTCTCATTTAAAAACATAACACCTTCAGCCATAAATGTTACCTGTCAGTTGATGTCGGAATCAGCTGTGTTCCCATGTTGCGGCATACCATCAGCTGACTCGAGTTCGTCTGTTCAGCTGACATCTGATCCAATGTTGCAGCATACCATCAGCTGACTCGAATTCGTCTGTTCAGCTGACGTCTGATGTCTTCGGTTGGCAATCCGCATCTGAGATTCCCCCTTCATCTGAGCTTGCCCCTCAGATGGATATCTATCTCTTCACCTCAGCTGGTTCTTCATTTGATGGATCCAGCAATCCAAGTAAATCACATAACATCTTGAACCGTGCTTCGGCTAGAGGTTTGGTGAAGATATCAGCTCTCTGAATCTCAGTTGGAATCTTCTCCATGGAAACATCCTTCTTCTCAATATGGTCTCAGATGAAATGATGTCGAATGTCGATGTGCTTGGTCCGAGAGTCATGAACAGGATTCAAGGAGATAGCAATGGCACTTGAGCTATCACAATGAATGGGAACCTGTCCAGTTGCAACTTCATAGTCTCTCAGCTGTTGCTTGAGCCACAATACTTGCATGCAGCAGCTACCGGCAGCCATATACTCTAACTCGGTTGTAGAAGTGGCAACACATGCTTGTTTCTTGGAGAACCACGAAACTAGCTTGCTTCCCATGAACTGACAATGTCCAGATGTGGACTTCCTGTCCAACCGATCTCCGGCTAAATCTGCATCTGAGTAACCAGTCAGTTGGATGTTGTCGTCGGTTGGATACCACAACCCAACATTTACAGTTCCCTTCAGATACTTGATGATGTTCTTTGCTGCCAACATGTGAGCTTCCCTCGGTTGAACTTGGAACCGGACACACACTCCAACTGCGTAAGATATGTCTGGCCGACTGGCGGTTAGATATAGCAAAGAACCGATGATCCCTCTATACTTACTGGCATCCACGAGCTTTCCTTCAGTTCCAGGTTCAATCTTCCAGTTAGTATTCATCGGGATCCTTGTTGTCTTACTTGTCTGCAATCCGAACTTGGTGATGAGCTCATTTGTATACTTGGACTGATTGATGAAAATCCCTTCTGGTGACTGCTTCACTTGAAGTCCAAGAAAATAGTTCATCTCACCCATCATCGACATCTCGAACTTCTCCTTCATGAGATTTGAGAATTTTTCACACAGCTCCTCCGACTTGGAACCGAAAATGATGTCGTCGACGTAAATTTGCACAACAAGTATATCTTCTCCAACTTTGATGGTGAACAGGGTTTTGTCAACTGATCCTCGTTTGAACCCCGAGTTCAGAAGAAAACCACAAAGAGTGTCATACCAAGCCCTGGGTGCTTGTTTCAGTCCATAGATTGCTTTCTTCAACTTGTACACTCTTCCATCTCATGTTTCAAAACCGGGAGGCTGTTCAACATATATATCTTCCTTGATATCACCGTTGAGGAAGGCACACTTCACATCCATATGATAGACCTTGAACTTGTGAAATGCAGCATAGGCTAGAAAGATTCGGATGGCTTCTAGCCTTGCAACCGGCGCGAAGGAGTCCTCAAAATCGATACCTTCTTGTTGGCAATATCCCTGAGCTACCAACCTTGCCTTATTCCTCACGATAAAATCAATGGCGTCTCTCTTGTTCTTGAAAATCCATTTTAATCCAATGACTTTGACACCATTTGGTCTTTCTACCAACTCCCATACACAGTTGCGTAGAAATTCATTCAGTTCTTCTTGCATGGCTGTTGTCCAGTGAACACAGTTGAGAGCTTCCACAACATTCTTTAGTTCTGGTACATCAGCTACGAAGCAAGAAATCATGGCAACATCTCCAGCTTGCTCGAACTCCTCAAGAACTGCCAACTCCTCAGCATATTGGGCATAAGTGTTGGAATCTTCCTCAGTTGAATCTGGAATCGCAACTCTACTCCTTGTACGCACACCTTCGGTTGGATCTCCAATGATGTTGTCAGTGGAATGATCTTCATAACATCTTCTGTTGCGTCTTCCTTCTTCTTCCAACTGTGGTTGTTCCGTGATCTGAGCTGGAGTCTTCAGAACTAGTGATTGATCAGCTGTTGAGTATGGATCCTCAACATTGATAACATTTTGAACCGGGCTTGGTTGGGCTTCGGATGTTGATGCAGTTGGAGAGGCATCAGCTGGAGTTCCCCCTTGAGATGAGTTGGGGTCCTCGCATTCATCTTCACAGGAATAAGGATCATCATCCTCAGTTGCCCATACCAATGGTTCAACTAGATTCTTTTCCCTTAGTGCTTGCGATCTGGTGAGAGCAGGTGGAGCTTGTGGATCAGCCTGTTGACCTTTAGCCTGCTCCCTGCACTCAAAAGTAGATTCATCAAAACTAACATGTGGTTTTATCTCCACAACACGAGAGCTATTGTTGAAAACTCTATAAGCCTTGATCCGAGCAGCATATCTAAGAAATATGCCTTTCGAAGCCTTGGCATCAAAAAATTTCAACTGAGTCTTCCCATTGTTGTGAATATAACACTTAGAACCAAAAACGTGAAAATATGAAATATTTGGCTTCCTGCGTCTCCATAGCTCGTATGGTGTCTTTCCCAACCGCTTGGTTAGAAGAGACCGGTTCTAGGTGTAGCATGCTGTGTTGATGGCCTCAATCCAAAATCTCTTTGGCAGAGCTGAGCTTGTCAACATGGATGTAGCAGCATCCTTCAGCGTTCGGTTCCTTCGCTCAGCTACTCCATTCTGTTGCGGAGTACGCGCAGCTGATGTTTGATGAGTTATTCCATGCATCTCACAGTACTCGATGATGGTTTCATTTAAAAACTCGGTTCAACGATCTGATCGGATCGAAATGATTTTCATCTCTTGTTGGTTTGATATCCGATCCATCAACTTGGGTAGTTCATCTCGGGTTTCACTTTTGTGTCGCATGAAGATGGTCCACGTGTATCTGGAGAAATCATCAGTTCCAACAAGTGTATACTCGTTGTCATTCATGCTCTTTGGTGAAACTGGCCCGAAGAGATTCATGTGGATCAGCTGTAACACTCGGTCGGTTGAGGGAGTTGTCTTCAACCGGAAGGAGGATCTAGCAAGCTTTCCCAACTGGCATGCACTGCAGATATGTGTTGTTGAAAACACTCGGTTTGGTATGCCTTTTGCATGTTCGTGTCTGGCAAGTCGGTTCATAGTCTTGAAGTTCAGATGATTGAGCCTTTTGTGCCACAGCCAGCTCACATCTGAACTGCTCTTTGATAACAACTGTTCTTTGATAACAGACAGGTGTCAGGAAGACTACTGTTCCAGTCAGCATAGTAGACATTTCCGGTTGGCGATCGATTTCCCAACAATATGACCTGCTTGGATCCGACATTTTTAACCCTGCAACCCTGTGCATCAAACTTGACAGAGAAACCATTATCACAGAATTGGCTGATGGAGAGCAAGTTATGCTTCAATCCATCAACATATGAAACATTAGAAATCGAAACGTGATTGGTTTCAATGGTACCATAACCTCTGGTGTGACCTTTTGAGTTGTCACCAAAGGTAACTGATGGTCCTTCTTTCTCCACGAAACTCCCAAGCAAATCCTTCAGATTTGTCATGTGTTTCGAACATCCACTATCCATCACCCACAATGTTTTGACGCTTTATTCTTTATCAACTGGTCGATCTGAGCCTCTTGATTTTTCAACTGATCTTGCTGCTCCTTGATCTGCTTTGTCAACTCCTCATCAATTGGAGCATTAGTTCGGTTGACCGCATTTAGTTGACTTTTGAGATTATCTATCTCTTCAGTTTGACTCTTGATCAGATCGTCCTTTTCGGTTAAGGATTCTTCAAGTTTGGAGAACTGTTCTTGAAGACTCTTAAACTCAACCGATTGCTGATGAAGTTCCTCACTAAGTTCTTGAAAGTCACTCCAGGAGGGTTCCAACTCTTCATCCAGTGTTTCCTGCATGTTAGAAATATTGGAAGAATTTAAATTGGCAGGACTAGAGTGTACCTCTGTATTATCCTGGTCGGTTCCAAGTGCCATGAGGCATTGATCCTGACCGATAGCGTTGTTGGTGGAAGTCAGCTCATCCTCATCTTCAATGTCAGTGAAGATGTCCATGTCATCTGCTGCTTCTTCTACAACCATGGCCTTGTTCTTTCTAGCTTGCTTGGCCCTCAACGCTTCTCTCTCTTTCTTTGAGAGGTCTGGACAATCTGCTTTGAAATGTCCCTCCTCGCCACATTCAAAGCAACCGTTGTTCACAGGCTTTAAATTATCTCGAGTTCGGTTGGACTTGTAGAATCTCTTATATTTTCCAAACCGAGTGTCCATGTCAGCCAGCTTCTTTGACAGGGCGGCAATGTTCTGTTGGAGCTCTTCTCTGGTTGGCTCCTTCGCTGTTGTGTTCGCTGATCTTGTTGGCCTTGATGTTCGCGGCTTTGAATAATCAGCTCGGAGCACTACTGATTTTGTGGCTGAACCAACATCCTCATGTCGACTCGTCTGAACAGAGGACTGAGTTGACCTTCATCGGTTCACCTTGTACTCATTTCCCTTTAGAATAGAGAACAATCTTTCAGTTCCCATCTCACCAAGGTCAGCTCGGCTCTCATGGATATTAGTAAAGGTATCCCACTCAGCTGGTAGAGCTTGTAATACTTTGAGGTTGATTTCTCTCAAAGTGTATTTTCCTTTTCGGATAGATTGGATCCTTCTGATGATGTCCATGAACCGGAGCTCTAACTAATCGATGGTTTCATCAGTTCTCAGACAGAAGTTGTCGAAATCTTGACAGGCATGCGAGAACTTGTTCTCCTTTGTCTCGTCGCTTCCTTCACTCAGCGATGCCAAGATATCCCACATCTCTTTGGCGGTTTCACACTCCTCTATCCAAGGCAGATAATCTTGTCCAACAGTGGACATGATCATGCTCTGAGCCCAGGTGTCCAACTGGCTCACTTTGGCTTCCTCTGGAGTGTAGTCTTCTAGCTTCTTCTCCACTAACTCCACAGTTGCATCCCCATCGTTGGGATTTGTAGGAGTGCGAGTGATTCTCTCTCTGATGACGATCGGTCCGGATGTCAGTACTTGTTGCATCCGATGATGCTTTAACAGTAAGATCTTCTTCATCCGTGTTCTCCAGGATGTATAGTTCACAACCAAGAACATGACCACGATCTTATCCTTGACGTCCATCTACACACAATAACAGAAGAAATATGCACTAGCGTGATAAAAAGATCTGTTCAGTTGACCACTGAAGAAAACACCTCGAATTCACACCTTGTGAAACAGAGTCAGTAGTCTTTTGAACCACTGCTCTGATACCACTTGATGGTCCCGATACGAGTTCTAGTGTATGGGGGAGAATACAACAGAACTCGTATTGGGACCATCAACAATTTTAGAGTACGAGCTGAAATTCACAAAAAATCTCACTTTCTTCTACTCTATAAACTTTCGAAAATAACACTTAAAAGAGCAAGGGTGTTTCAAATCATGAAATCCACTCATGGATAGATACATCTAACTCCTTAGACCTCAAATCAAACATCAATTTCATCACAGAAGACATGAATCAAAATCCCCAATTTATGCCCTAAAATCATTCATGAAGAGATAAGGCTAGGGTTTTGGGAATTACCTTCAATTGAAAGCTTTTAAGAGGTGTATTGGATGTAGAATACAACATAATTGAAGCTTGGAGGGATCTCATAGATCCATCTTCTTCACTGAAATCTTGAAGGAGTAGAAGAGGGAAGATTACAACTTATTCCACCATAGAAATTGAAGAATTGAAGCTAGAAAAGAATGATCAAACCTCCTTGAAGGGATTCAATAGAACGAAACTTTGATTCTTGATGATTTTATCTTGGATCTTAAAGAAATCATGGATATATGTGTGTGGAAGGGTGCAGCCGAAATTGGGGAGAAAATGGAAAGAAATGAGCTTAAAAATCTATATATAGGTGACATTAGGTCAAAAATGGATGGTAGGATTTCAATCTCTAACATGGATGGCTAGGATTGAAACTTGCAAGCCAAGTTTATTAGATTAAATTAGGAGATGATAGGTGTTCATGGATGGACTAGATGATAGAGTGACAAGTATCCGCTTTTTAAGACTGTGGTCCCCACATTAATTACAGTCTAACTACACAATGTTCTTTTACTGAAAATCGGCTAACACACAAATTCTTCTTTTGAATCAACGATTTTGAACTCAAAACTTACACCAAAGTTCATGAAATTTTATCACGAACAACATACTAAAATTTTGTGAAAAACAGACAACTTTCGATTTTTCACTAAAAGATGAAAAACTGTGTTTTTGACCCAAAACCTAGAAATTCGACTTTTCATGCAAATCATTGCAACAATTCACATTCTCATGCACAAATAAGTCACATAAGATCATATAAACATGCACTTCACATAATCTTGCTTTCTTTCACCGAATTTACGCAAATTCGGAAAAACTGCTATTTTAGGGAACTTTCCTTTTATGGAAACTTTCTATTTCTAGAAACTTTCTATTTTAGGAAACTTTGAGAGACGGGGTGTTACATTCTACCCCCCTTAAAGAAATTTCGTCCCGAAATTTGCATACATTTAAGGAAAGCTCGGGATACTTCTGAAGTATTTCATTTTTTAATTCCCAAGTCGCTTCTTCAAGATCGTGGTGCTTCCACTTGATCTTGATTTGAGGAATTTCTTTAGTTCTAAGCTTATGAACTTTTCTATCTAGAACTAACTCTGGTTCTTCAACATAGCTTAGATCAGGCTCTAGGACTACTTCCTCTTGCCTAATCACGTGTTTCGGATCGAACACGTACTTTCGTAGCTGGGATACATGAAACGTACTATGAGGGTTTTCAAAACTTGACGGAAATGACAACTTATGGGCCACGGCTCCGATCCTTTCTAGGATCTCAAAAGGACCTATGAATCTAGGTTTCAGCTTGCCTTTGATACCAAAGTGATGGATTCCTTTGGAAAGCGAAAACTTTAGAAATACCTTATCGTCCACGGCGAATTCTTACTCGGTTCTTCTGATATCGACATACGACTTCTGCCGATCCTGGGCTTCTTATCTTTTACCTTATCTGATGAACTACGTCAATCATTTCTTTGATCACTTCTTGATCGATCACTTTTCTTTCTCCAACTTCATCCAATAAAGCGGAGATCTACATTTCTTTCCGTACAAAGCCTCGTACAGGGCCATACCAATTGTTTCTTGATAACTATTGTTGTAGGCAAACTCGATAAGAGGTAAATATCGCTCCCATTCACCTCCTCGGTCCAACACTACAGTTCCGAGCATATGTTCAAGGATTTGAATCGTCCTTTCTGATTGACCGTCAATTTGGGGATGGTATGTCGTACTGAAGTTTATCTCTGTTCCCAATTCTTCTTGGAAACTCTTTCAAAATTTTGACGTGAACTTTAAGTCGCGATCAGAGATGATCGAACTGGGGCTTCCGTGCAAATGCACAATCTCTTGAACATAAATTCTGGCCAATTTATCGGCACCATACGTCACTGGAATTGGAATAAAATGGGCAGTCTTTGTGAGTCTATCCACAATTACCCATACTGAGGTATTGCCTTTCTTCGATCTAGGCAAACCTGTCACAAAGTCCATCGTGACTTCATCCCATTTCCATACTGGGATCTTGGGAGGGTGTAACTTACTAAACGGTCGTTTGTGTAGAATCTTTACTTGCTGACAAGACAAGCATCTTTCAACGAATGAAGTTACATCTCGCTTCATTCCTTCCCACCAAAAACTTCCGTTCAAATCTTGGTACATCTTCGTACTTCCTAGGTGTGCGGTGTAGGGCGTATTGTGAGCGTTGCTCATAATATCGTCCCTTAACTTCTCGTCTCTTGGCATACACAACCTTTCACGAAACAACAGCGCGTTATCAGCTGCTTTCCGAAAATTTTCGGCTCTATCCTTTCAAATTTTGAGCTTTAAACCTTCTAGCTTCTCGTCATTTCTCTGACCTTCTATGATTCTGGTTGTCAAATCAGGAGCTATCACCATAGCAGCGATAACCTGCTCCGTAGTTTGAGGTGGCATAATCACCTCTATTCTCCTTTCTTCAAACTCTCTTACTAGCTCTTTTTCTTGAGTGAGTAAAAATCCTAGCTCGGACTTACCCTTTCTACTCAAGGCATCTGCGACCACATTTTCTTTTCATGGATGATAGAAACTTTGAACATTGTAGTCTTTCACTAACTCAAGCCATATTCCTTGTCTCATGTTAAGCTCTTTCTGCTCGAAGAAATACTTCAGACTCTTATGGTTGGTGAAGATTTCACACCTTGCTCCGTAAAGATGGTGTCTCCAAATCTTCAGCGCGTGAACAATGGCTACTAGCTCTAAATCATAAGTTGGGTATTTATCCTCATGTGGTCTTAGATGACGTGAGCCATAAGCAATCACTTTTCCTTCTTGCATTAACACGCATCCTAAACCACTTCCTGATGCATCCGTGAAGATAACGAAATCTTTTCCCACTTCGGGCACGGTTAGCACTGGAGCGGTGGTTAGATTCTTCTTTAACTCTTGAAAACTCACTTCACATTCCTTACTCCACTTAAACGTTGAATCTTTCTTTAATAGTTGAGTCATTGGTTACACTATCTGCGAAAATCCTTCAATGAATCTTCTGTAGTACCATGCCAACCCTAGGAAACTTCGAACTTCCTAAGGCGAGATTGGAGATTTCCATTTTGGAACAGCTTTAACTTTGGTCGAGTCAACTTTGATTCCTTCTGCAGAGATAACGTGTCTAAGAAAATGGACTTCCTTTAGCCAAAATTCACATTTACTGAACATGGTGTACATCTTCTCAGCTCTTAACTTCTCTAGCAATATACGCAAGTGCTCTTCTTGCTCCATCTCATTCTTGGAATACACGAGGGTATCATCGATGAAGACAATCACAAACCTAACAAGGTACTCATGGAACACGCGATTTATTAAATCCATGAATACAGCAGGCGCATTGGTCAATCCGATGGTATTACTACAAACTTGTAGTGGCCATATTTTGTTCGGAATGTTGTCTTTGGAATATCTTCCTAACAAATTTTTAACTAGTGATAACCTGACCTCAAATCGATTTTCGAGAAAACACCTTCTCCTTTGAGCTGATCAAAGAGGTCATCTATCCTTGGAAGGGGATACTTATTCTTTAAAGTCAATTTATTGATCTCTCGGTAGTCAATGCACATTTGCAAACATCTATCCTTTTTCTTGACAAAGAGAATTGGCGCTCCCCAAGGTGAGACACTAGGGCGTATAAAACCCATGTCCAACAACTCCTGCAACTGAACCTTCAATTCTTCCAGCTCTTTGGGTGCCATTTTGTAAGGTGTTTTCAATATTGGGGCAGCTCCAGGCTCTAAATCGATAGTGAACTCCAACTTTCTATCCGGTGGCAGTCCTGGAAGGACTTCTGCAAATATATCTGTGTATTCCCTAACCATGGCAACATCTTCCATCTTTCGCTCTCGTTCTTCATCCTTTTTGAGATACACTAAGTACACTTGTGCACCTTTCTTTTTCAGCAACTTAACTGCTTGCAACGCAGAGATGATTGGCATCTTTCTTCGCTTACACTCGATTTCGAAGAATTCAATCAGTTGTTTTCTAGGCGGTTGGAAAGAGATCTGCCTCTTATCACATCGAATGGTGGTGAAGTTCTCGGTTAACCAATCCATTCAAAGAATTATATCTACGTCCCACATTTGCATGAAATTGAGGGATCTAGCGGACATCTTAAGATATCCTACTTCGAAATCTAGGTTTGGGCAAACATACTGTACAGAAGTGCTCAAACCTAAAAGGGTTGCCATACTAAGGCCCTTATTTGCTTTCTCTATATTCAAACCGAGGATTTCTACGCAGGCACTAGCTATAAATGAATGCGATGCACCAGTATCAAACAAAATGATAATGGGCACGCCCTTTGAAGATCCCATACCTGCGAGATTTCCCTGATTTTTTACTCCAGCCTTCGTGTCCACTGTGAACACCCTTTGGTAGTGTTACTTCTCATCCTAGGATGGCTACAACTGCCGAAGTGGTGGAGGAAATAGCTCCATGGCCTTCAGTTATGGGGTAAAGTACTGGTTGGACTTGCCAAACTTCTGCTGCTTGTTTGGACACTAATTAGAGAAGTGTCCTACTTGCCCGCACGTATTACAATTGTTACTGTCAGCTTGACATATCTCTAAGTGTGTCTTGCCACACTTGCCATAGACGGGATAGCCTTGAGGTCCATTCGCTCCTTTACCATGACTCAGAAACTGAGTCCTTGGCTTTCCTTGGCTTCCTAGCTGGTGTCCTTGACCTTTCCATGGTTTCTTATTCTGCTGACTTTCATGATTCCGTTTCCTTTTTCTTTTCGGATACTGATCTTGGCTAGGGTTCTGAGGGTTTGTAGCTGTCAGGTTTGGGCACGGAGGTGCCGTCACTTGAATCAACTTCTCCGGCTGCATTGCCTATTCCATGTCGAGTGCTCGGTTAAGCATCTCAGCGTACATCAGATCTCCCTGACTAGCCAGAACGACTCAGAATTCTCGCTTTAGGCCGTTTCTAAACAATTCACTCATTTTCTCGTTAGAATCGACTTTTTCTTCAGCATAACGAGCCAAATCGCAGAATTCTCGATCGTTGTCTGCAACAAACTTTTTTCCTTGACGAAGAGCAGCGTACTCTATTGCCTTCTACTTCCTGTAGCTTCTTGGTACGTATTTCTCAAATAGTGCTTCCTTAAAATCTTCCCAAGTCAGTTCCTCGAGCTGCTCGGAGGTCATCATTCTTTGCTTTGCTTCCCACCAGAAGTCAGCTAAGCCATTAAGTTGGTACGTCATACACAACAAACGCTCTTTGTCTTCACAATGTAGAAACTTATAGATGTGTTCTAAGGCATGCACCCAATCTTCGGCATTAGCGGGACATCCTTTCCCATCAAAGGTGGGAGGGTTTCAACATAGAAACAACTCTTCTATTCTTCTCTTCTCTAGCTGAGGCTAAGGAGAAGGTTCTCTTTAACCTTTCTTCCTCGACTATTGTTTTTAGAGGCATCTTACAATTTCTACAAAATTCCTTACTTAAAACTCGGGAACTTCTTCCTGCAGGATAAACATACTAGTTTCTACTCTCTTATTCTACTGGCTTTTCAAGCTTAATCTATCATCTCAGGCAATAACTATTGCCTCAAACATATCATTCATTCAGGACATAAAGTCATATCATACTTTCATCACATACTTTTCATCTCATGCTTTTCATACATTCATATTCGTCATGAAAACATATTTTACATGATCATCATGCTTAACATTTCTCATAAAAGCATCATACTTGACATAACATTTCATATCATGACATATATTGTCATAAACATCATACTTGGCATGTTATAACATCATACATGAAATCATACTTGGCATTTCTTACTTATCATAACATAATCATGCTTGTCATTTCATATTCTTCATAACATAGGATGCTTGTCATTTAATGACATATCATTAACTTTTCATGGCATAATCATCATAACATGATCATAGCATACTACCATGCTTTCATACTCATGCATTGAGCTCATACATCACACTCATGCATTGTGCTCATGCATCATGCTCATGCTTCTAAGTTTTTTTCTTTTGTTTTGTTTACTAAAGCAAGGGGTACAGTAGCTAATCCATCCCATCTAGGTTAGTCAAGACTAACTACTCTTCTACTTATTTACCACTGCTACTACTACTACTATTTCTACTACTACTCGAGGAAAGCGACTACGGATCTTCGACTCCAGACACGCAGTCTGACGGCTCCCCATCTCTAGGGTCTTTGCTTTAAGTGGCTCCATGAAAAACATGTCCATCATATCATCAATAATAAGGTCGTCCTCCAGATGTAGCTCCTTAACTGGATCCTCGTCATCATCCTCGATCTCGATCAAGTCCATAGGGATGGCTTGGAGGGGAACAACGGCAATCCGTGCTCTGCCCTCTGGGAAAGGCTCTGGTGCTAAGGGCATGCCAAAGCAAAACTCGACTGGTGGGGCTCCCTCTATGATATACTGTGTAAGCAGCGTGACCACGAACCCGTTGCAATCTCCGTACCAACGACCACCAACATGGTGCCAGCCTATGTGACTCTCCACCTGAGAGTGAGCAAAGTCGCGCCACTCTTCTGGCAATCTGGATACTAGATGATCGATAACATCAACTCCATATATGTCATAATACTGCATTTTCTTCCATATCTCGTGGTATGATGTCAAGGCTACTGACAATGGCTCGCCCGGTCCCATCTGGAACCAATGGTACTCTCGTAAATTCTCATAGCGTTGGTCACCCATCCTGTTGAAGGAAAATGGGTCGACACCACTGAATCCATAAGTTGAGTCGCGTACATTAACGTGGCTCCTCGATCATTGTCGTGTCTAAATAGCGTGGGTCGATCGATTCTATTCTAAGAGAACTTATCTTATGTTGTTCGAAAAGGCATTCTTGCTTTTACAGGGATCGAAAAATACGTGCATACTCAACTTGAAATGACATCATACTTCAAACTTTTAAACTTCTGAACTTTCAAACTTTTTAACTTCTTTAAACTTTCAAACTTTCTTTAAACTTTCAACTTTCACCTTTGAAACTTTACTCAAAGGCTTTCAATCTTTCATTTTCATGCTCGCATTCATGCATTGACAGATACGAAACCTTTTAAAACAAAACTCTTCAAAGAAAGCTTTTTAAAATAGCGTACCTGTAACGTTGGAGGAGATGAGGCGCTCAGATTCCCGTTTTAGAACATAGGCTTATACTTGAATAAAAAACACAGAATTCAAGCACATACTTTCAAAGAATGAATTCAAGCACTTTAAGTATGAATTCTTGAAACAAATAAATCAGAGCACGTTCTAAAACCTTGGCTCTGATACCAACTGTAACAACCCACCCCGCCTAACTACTACTTTTGGATGGGTATACTGAAACTTTATCACGATTCTACGCCGATTCTAGAGTGAAGATGACTAGAACGGGTGAACCATGACGTCTACTTAAACTTTTCTCTTTTCTTAACAATGCTCTCTTTTGAAAGAAAAAATAAGAGGAATGCCTAGCATGCTTGGGTCTAAATTATTCACATGACTTTGAAGCATTGAAGAAATAGAAGTCATGTTTATCTAGCATGCTTGATACTAACTCAATCTTGAAACATCAAATGAACTTGAATGTTTGATTATCAAAGAGGTCTTAGCATGCTTGGGTCTAAGGCTTCGAATCAACACCAAGGGCCAAATTTTATCATTTGAATCATATTATCAAAGGCTCTCAAGAGGCACGTTGGAAGCCTAAAACTGCTTTTTAGTTTGAAGAAAGAGATTCAAGTTTCGATGGTTGTTCAAGCATTAAAAAGGGATTCGGGGTGCATGCATCAAGGATTAAGTTACAGAGCCGAATAAAATAATAAGGTTACAACCATATCGAATAAATGTATCTTGCAGCGGAAAAATAAAGTTATTGAGATATGAGTATGAAGACTCAAATCCCAAACTTGGAAAAACTGAGACAACCGGGGAATCCTCTGAGCTTGCCCTCATCCAGCCCAAAATTACTTGCATGTTTTAAGGAAACCAATGCAGGGCATGAGTACCAAGTACTTAGTGAACACGTGCCAAAAACCTGCTTTTCTTCTTTAAGGACTTGATAAGTTTTAACTTGCCACTTGAGCTTGAACACCAAGGGTTTTTAATAAAGAAATTACCTTGGGAAAAAATCAAAACGTTTTCTTTCTTAGATGTCCGTACAAAACATAAATGAGTGAATCCATAAATGTCTACAACTTTACTTTAATAGTGAAGAGAAGGAGGCCTCCTTCTAATCACCGGAATCGGCTAGAGGTCCACAATTCCTATTGTGCACAAATCTCACCTTCTGTGGGACCGAATTTGTTCTTCTTTCTTTGTAGACGAATCAAACACAACTTTAGAGAAAAAGGCAAGTTAAACATTTATAAAACATGCTTCATCATGTATTGAGGCCATATAGGGTCCTCGGTTTAGAAAAGCCCATCTCAAGAGATGCTTTCCTAGCTTTCTACTTACTTTCTTTCCTTGCCTTCACTTCACTTTTCCTCCGGATGTTACTTCAATCGAACTTGATTTAGAAATAGAACAACAGAAAATGAGAAATGAAACTTATCCTTTCAACTTATCTTATCTTAAAAGGATATTTCTTAATCTTTATGGAGGCATCTTAGCGACAAAGGAATTCAAAGGATTCCTACTACTTCTTTACACTTACTTCACTTGCTTAACAACTTTCTACTTCTATGCATGCTTTGACATGATCATGATATGCATAACTTCAACATGCTTGGTCTCATAAGACCACACAACTTGCAAAGATTCATGCTTTAAAGCAAGCAAGCGAGTCTTAATACTTCTACATTATGCATACTTTCAATTCTCATCAAAACATGCTACTACTTGATCACTTCATACCTAACTTCACTTTTCTTAGTCTCTTATGACAACATACTGTCCAAGACAACATGAAAATTAGGAATCCGAACAAGTCCTATTCATGCTCCTCTAAATTATCAATCACCATTGCATCATGTTATCATAACATACTTGGAGCAATCATACTCAGTTCACTTGATGTAATAACCCGATTTTTCTAAGCGTAGATTAACTGTCTTAAATGTGAGATTTCATGCTTAAGTGCTTTTAATGTGTATTTATATGTGATTATATGTGAATGTGTGTGATAAAAATTTCCGAGAATAAATATTCTCGTGAAATTACCAAAATACCCTTGAGGGTAAAATCATAAATTCTCTCATTTCGGCAACTCGAAACAAAGATGTGATGAGTTATATGAGTTTAGAAATGTGAGTTTAAGCATGAGTTTGAATTTTGGAATTTTCCGAGACAGTTGACTTTACGATGAATAGTAACTTTGACCAAAAAGTTAACCCCGGTCAACGAGCACCGAATTTAATCTAATCAGTGTCATTAGACTCTAAAATTTATTTTAAGACTATTGAAGCGAGTTGGAGAATTTTCCTAGATCGTTTGAGTCAAGTTTGAACTTTATTTTGAAAGAATGCTTAAGTGAATAGTAACTTTTACGACATTCTTCATTATTCGGAATTCATACCTAAAAGTTGGGCTCTTTTGAATCTAGAAATTATTTTATGACTAATGGTGAAGATTAGAGTGAAATCCGATGTCTAAAATTTAAGTTGTAAGCCATATAAGTCGAGTAGATGAATATAAATAGTAAAATTTCCCGATTTCTCCGTTTCTTGGAATTTTGATTTGAAACTTAGGTTTTCTAAATCTATAAATTAATTTGTGAGTATTGGTGCAAAGTAGACTGATTTTGGATGTCGAGAAAGTGTCGAAGATGAGTTTTTAAGTCGAGAGAGTTAGATATATTGAGACAGATGTTTTATACCGTAAAATCTTCTCTTTCGGAGATTTTTACCCAATCAAAAAATTTACCTAGTTGAGTCTATAACTCTCTCTCGTCTCACACACCCATGTCAGCATACACACAAAATTTATACCTATCCATTTCATTTTCAAGTGTTGCATACTCTCAATTTCTTACTCTCCACCCCTACTCTCTTAAAATTCATACTCTCAACCAAGGAAGTGAAAATCACTCTCCCTCATCCTCTTATCCTACACGGCACCCTCACTTAATATATGGGTGATCTCTGAAGCAATCCTCTTCTCATTTCCACTCTCACATCTCACACATATCATTTCATCTCATCTCTCTCCATCGGCAACCACCCTCATTTTTCCTTCCAAAACTGCCGAATTGCAGCTGCCCTCGATCTTAGCCTCTATTTCTCTTCAATCCAAGCTTAAGGAAGAAGCTAGAGTTATGTGGAATAGAGTCTAGTATCATCGAGCAAGAAAAGGAACAAGGTTTCCATCTCTATCACTTCGATTTTCATGCTCTTTTCACCTTATAAGTTTCGAAATTTTCTGCACCATTTTTATGAAGTATTAAGCTTAGATTTTTAAGGTCTAACTCTATGATCATGCATGTTATCCATGCACTAGGATAAAATGAAGAAAATCCAAACTATGAATGCATGTATATATGAGCTGTATGTTAGGGTTATGGAGCAATTTTATGCTTTTAAATTTTGATCTTGATATTATGAGTATATGCAAGATTTGAAGATGATAACATGATGAAATAAAGAAGAAAAAAAATCATGAAAGAAAAACCCTTGTTGAAACCAAAATTGAGATGAAATTAGGGTTTTTCATGCTTTAGTTGTTTTTATGATCCTTGATCATCTAGTTCTTGAGAGTGCCGAATTCTATAGCTCAAAATAGGGATTTCCATGTTTGTTCTTAGTGTGAAATTGATGATGAAATTGAGTCCTAGAGATTAATCTAAGAGTGTTTGTGTAATCAATTGAAGGAAGTCGAAATTCTTTCTATTTTCCTCTAAAAATTTGAAGGTTATAGCCTAAGAAATGAGGGATTTTTGTTGTATGAATTAGATTCATGAGATTGTGATGTTATTGATGAATGTGAGTGCTTATATGCATAAGAAATTGATTGAATTAAAGAGTATGATTTGTTTGCTATTTTTTCTTGAAAATTTCGAACTATATGCATGAGAGAAGTCGATGGATTTTTGATGATTTCGATGAGTATTGTGAGAATTGAGTGTTATATGATGTTTGGAGCATGTTAAATGAGAATTTAAGAAGTATGAATTTTATGCATTTTTCCCCGAAAATTTTGAACTATTTGGGCAAGATATTGGATGATTTTTTTATGTTTGTTAAGTTAGATTGTTAATTAGATGATTGATAAGTGAATTTGAGAGTATAATGAGCTTAAGTATAAGAGGAATCGAAGAATGAAACTCGTTTGCTAAAAAGCTTGAAAAAGTCGAACAAAATGAGCATAAGAACCTGTGATTTTTGTGATTTATGTGTTCTAAGTGATGAATTGAGTAAAAATTAGTAAAATTGAATTATTTGAGGTTTAATGAAGCTTAGAATTATTAAAATCAGATGCCTATGGAGAAAGCCCTAATTTAATCGATGAAATTGAGCATAAAATGAGGATTTTTAGTAATTGAGCTCGTTTGATGAAATTGCTTGAGAAATCGATAAATTGAAATTTTTATAAGTACGTTAGAAACTTGAATGTTTGAATTTGGACAAGTTATGCCCTATTTCCTAAAAATTCGAACCATATAGGATTTTTAAGTTGGGAATTTGAGTTTATTTGAGTGATTTGGTGCTAAATTCATGAAATTGAATTTATTTTAAGCATGTCAGAGCTTTGAATTTCTAAAATCGAGCATGTATAGATATATATGTGAAAATTTCGAAGCTTAAGAAGAAATGAAGCATGAGACTTTGTGTTTTTTACCTTGTTTGATGAATTTGATGATTAGAAGATGAAATTGGAGTAAAAATAACTAACTTAGCTTCATAAATTTCTTGAATCGGAATTCGTACGCAAAAGTAATAAAGAATTAAAGTTAAGATTGAAAAATCGAGATTTTCATAAGTTAAAAGTGAAATTAAGTAAAATCGATCGAGTAATCGATCAATTGGAATTATTTTTAAGTCAAAATGTCAGGTTTGATAATTTTTCAAGCATGTGCACGTTTTACGAGAAAAAGTGACATAGACTTTAATCTGAGATATTTTGTCTAAGGTTTCGATTTTTGAATTTGATTTCATAATTCAATCCTTTGATTTATTTTAAGAATAACGAAATTATTTTCATTAAAAACCGGTGACTCTCGTTTTTAGATAAAAAGCCGAGCAATGTCGAGTCAGCATGAAACAATATTTGAAATTCCGAGTCAGTATTTGTGATGTATGAATGTTGTGAAAAGTGATTTTCTCGTTTTCAATATTCGTTGAATGAGTTTAACTAAAAATTTCAAAGTTTTAAGATTGGTACCCAGCCCTGGCGAAAGTCTAGCCAAGGCTACATTTCTGTGCAGTAGGCTAACCTAGCCAAGGCTGAGGTCTAGCCGAAGCTAGTCCTTCGGTACAGTCTGTTAAGGTAGCCATGGCTGGTAGCTAGCCAAGGCTGCCCTATTCTCTTTTCAATTATGTGAATTTTATTAATAATCATGTTATGAGTAATGTATGTTTGATGTTTGGAGTCGATGTTTGAGTTGATATTCATCGATTGGTTAGTACTTGAGTAGAGTCGAGAAATCGAGAAAGATCAATTTAGTCGAGGTGAGATAGGTTAAGAAATCCGAGTCAAGTAGAAGTCCTTCAGCCGAGCGTTAGAACTCGTTTCGTTTTTCTAGAAAGTAGACTCGTCCTTATAAGATGTTATTCTTGAAAGAACGAGCGGGACCGAGAAGTAAAGGAAGATGGAGAAGGAAGCTACCCCGACTAACCCTACTCAGTCACGTGGGCTTTATAAATCGAGAACTATTGAATGCTATTACGTATTGATTACTACGTGAGTTTTTAAATTAATTGACTTGCCATTTTATCTGAGTTTTAGTATGTTTGATCATCTACTTGAGTTATTATCCTGTGTGAGACAGGAACACACGTGTTGTTATTTGAATTATGTGAGGTGACTGTGAGCCTTGCTTCGGTTAGGCCAGTCATAGTGTTTGAGAAAGAGGCCTACTTCTCGACACAGAGATGATGTGGTAGATTGATTCATACCTTTCCTATTATTATATGTTGATTGCGCAGTCGTTTCAAGAAAAGAAAATATTTTTGCATCCACAAGTAAAATGTTTTAACTGTGTTAACACTTGTGATGCAGTGGTAAGGCAAGTTCAATTATATAGCTCTAATGAGCAAGTTTTAAATTGTTTTTGGTATGTGTACACATGTGTTTTCTAAACGTGCAGGTTAGCTTGGATGTGGATGGCGTGGATTTGCTCGGCAGTGTGTTACAATAAGTTGAGTCTTTTGTTTAAGCTTGCAGTTGCATGTCTTCATACATGTAATTGTTGGGACTTGAGTTTCCGCTGCAAAAACAACAATGTTTTATTTGTCTTCAAACTATTACTCTAATTTGGTGTCGATACAATGAGTCTTGCGCTCCAAACTATTTTTATGTTTTCCCTAATTTCTACTTGACTTGGATTAAGATACTTGATATGCATTGCGAGACTTGAATTATTTATTAGTGCTCGTTTATTTGAGTTAAGATTTGAAAGCAAGTTATTAATTGTTATCGCTTTCAATCTATATTCCCTTGTTCCCGAGCATGATCCCTTGTTGAGTTGAGTATAGTTTCATGGTTTCACCTTCACTGTCTAATGGATTCTAGTCGTTTCTACACACTTGAATTCCAGCTGTGACATAGGATTTCAATCTCCAACATGGATGGCTAGGATTGAAACTTACAAGCCAAGTTTATTAGATTAAATGAGGAGATGACATGTGTCCATGGATGGACTAGATGAGAGAGTGACAAGTGTCCCCTTTTTAAGATTGTGGTCCCATGCAGTCTAACTACACAGTGTTCTTTTATTGATAATCGACTAACACACACATTCTTCTTTTGAGTCAACGATTTTGAACTCAAAACTAACACCAAAGTTCATGAAATTTTATGACAAACAACATACTAAAATTTGGTGAAAAACGGACAACTTTTGATTTTTCACTAAAAGACGAAAAACTGCGTTTTTGACCCAAAACCTAGAAATTCGACTTTTCATGCAAATCGTTGCAACAATTCACATTCTCATGCACAAATAAATCACATACGATCATATAAACATGCACTTTACATAATCTTGCTTTCTTTCACCGAATTTCGCAAATTCGGAAAAACTGCTATTTTGGGAAACATTCATTCTATGGAAACTTTCCTTTTCTGGAAACTCTCTATTTTAGGAAACTTTGAGAGACTGGGTGTTACAAGAATGCAATACGGGCCAGCGGCTATATCCTGTTCCAAGAGGAAACAACACCGAGAGAGAATGAAACTGAGAGCGAAGATAAGAAGCTCACGCATTGAGGATAATAATTGAGGTTATTTTAGATTTTCATTTTTTTCCTTTTTCGATATGTTTGAATTTGATCGCAGAATTCGAGTTTAAGGTGCGAAAGTAATAAAGTTGATCGAATGCCCCTCCACATAAACGATCTTCACTAATTGTTTTTAGCAATAGATCCTTTAATTGCCTTTAGTTCGAGATAGGCCATAATCGCGCAATGAAAGAGGATCAAGAACCTTTCACGAGTTTGGAGAAGAGAAGTTCCCAATTTCAAATATCCATTCGTCTACAATATTATGGCCTACTTCTAGGAAGTGTTGCAATCTAAGCAAGCCCAGATGACCTAGAGCTCTTTTGAGATAATGAAGCCTTTAAGTAGTAGGTTGGTGAGAATGGGGATTCGTGAAAGAAGAAATAGTACGTGCTTTAAGTCTAACCGAGTTGTCTAGACTAACCTAAATAATTTCGAGGACGAAATTTTTAAAAAATAGGGAAGGATGTGATGACCAACAAAATTTTATTATTTTTTTCTTCTTTAAATATTTACTTGTATATTTTAAGCAATTATATATTACGTCTTATAAGTCGCGCCTAGAGTTATTGCATACGAGCATGATCATATTTTCAATACATTTATTTCCTAATTATAGCATGAGTTGAAATTTAAAGTTTTGAACCAAGAGATAATTAATCTATATTATCTAATTAGTCCTTTTTATTTAAAATAAGTCCAAAATAAATAAATAAATAAATAAAAGGGGTCCAACTCTTTTATCATAAAGCAATTTTGTTATCAATTAATATCTTTTTTTTAGCCCAAGTCATTTCGGGCCACATATTAATTTTCAAAGCCCAAACTCATTAATTAATCCATCATTTTCACCCATGCCTTTGAGCCCAATTTCCAAATTCTGTTCTCTCATCTTTGTGACGGCAAATACGAGTAACTACTCTATTTTCTTTCTCAGAATCCTAAACTTCTGCAGGAAGAATCAATCACAAATGATGATTGATTCAAAGATACGGTCTTTTCCATGTTTAAACCAATGATAGCTAGTATAAATAGAGAGCCTTTTATCTCTTCCTCTTCACACCCAAATCAAGTTCGAATTCTCTATTGGAGAAGGTATTAACACACTTTCTTTATTTCAAGCTTTGTCTTCTCTTCTTTGAGAAATGGAGACTCAGACGGCGGATCGACAGCGGCTGCTCATTTCTTCAGTACGAATTCAGCAGCTAATTGATCTCTTTGCCATGCCCTCGACGCCTCCTCTAGAAGATCTGGGGTTGCGCGTTGGTCGATTGAGTCCAAATTCCACTTCTCTTCATTTTCACTTATATTGTTTCAACTACTACTAGTTTTCTTCTTCTAGTTTTGGCCGGCATTAGTATTATCTACTTGAACTTTTGTTATCCTTATTTATTGATTAACCTTAATCAAATGCGGGCCATGTTCTCTTCTTTTAAAACTATTGATAAATACATCCACATATACAACTCTTCAGAATCTTTATTTTGTGTATAATTAATTTACTATTCATTTCCTTTATAACCTACGTAAAAGTTTGTACATCTTTATAAAGCCATTTTCACTCATTTCATCAAATTTAGAACTATCATGGTAAGTATATGTCACATCTCGGTTCCCATAAACCGAGACGCAACAGAGGGGAATAAAGAAGTGGGAAAGAAAGGGGCTTAATTACTTTTTTGCACATATAACAATTTATTCATATATTTCACATATATATAATAAGAACATTATTCAGAGTTGCACAATTAAATAATATAGCGGAAGCACACATTAGCTACAACGATCCCCGCCTCAGCCTCGCGTCCCATCACCTGCCTCCCGACCTGAAAACATTTTGAAAGCATTTTGGGCTGAGTACTAGTGTACTCAGTGGGCATGTGCCATTTTGGAAGCATTTTTGGAAACATAGCAGATTATCCATTTAACATGGTATGCATCAGAGGGTTTTAAAATAGAAATCCACCCCTAACCATACAAAACATATTTTTTTGATGCATGATGTGACGCTCGATCTTTATACTCGGACTAGGCACCATAGCTATGGTTACCATAGTCAACATTAACATAGGCCAGGAGCCTTAGCTCAAGACCGCTAGCTACAATACAAATAGAGATCAACCCATTGCATTGCAACGTGGTGCGCACAATACTTAGCTAGTACCTGTGTACTCACTAAGTATCTTGATCGATTAACTAGAGTATATCACATGGAACGCACATGAAAATATTTTATGGATAACTGAATTTTTATGCTATTCTAGAGTTTAATAACTCAAATATAGTTTTCGAAAAGATTACCCACCTGATTGAAAATACCAATGCTGACCGTAACATCAAGACATTATGATCACAAGCAGATAATAGAAAACTGAACGATGAAAATGAAAATCTTAAGCGGCTATTTATAAGAAGAAGCAAGCACGTGTGCAGTAAGCTACTGCGATGCGGAAGCAGCTGAGCAGTAAGCTGCTGCGAGGCGGAAGCTGCTGCAATGCAGAAGCAGCTGCAATGCAGAAGCAGCTGCAAAGCAGAAGCTGCTGAGCAGTAAGCTGCTGCAAGGCGAAAGCTGCTGCAAAACGGAAGCAGCTGCGAGGCAAAAGCAGTTGTGCAGCAACTTACGTTTTAAAATCTTTAAATGTGCATAACTTTTTCATGCAAAATCTTTTTTGAGCAAACTTAGCGTCTATAGACTCGGAATAAAATACTCTACACACCGACTATAAATATGATATGTCTATTTTCATAAAAAGATAAAAGACTTTTTTTGCTGTGAAAATATTTTTAATATATTTAGGAGTGTTAACTTATTTAATACTCTATTTGGAAAATCCGGGATGTTACATCCCTCCCCCCTTAAAAAAATTTCGTCCTTTTATAGAGCTACCATGATGACCACATTAACCTGGTCGGTGAGCTCAAGGAGCTTCAACACGATAAAACATGGCATTCGTCTTCTTTTCAGAACATTGGTCATTTTAATGACAAGTTTTCATGGTCATTGAGAAATCTCAAATAGATTCAACATGAAAGTGTTTCGCAAAACACACAAACATATTTGATTCCTCGCAAGGCAAAAATCAATTTGCAATTGCAACATAACATACTTGACACATAAATCATGTTTTTATAAAATAATTGCTAATCAATAAGTACCTTTTTCTTTTGTCGAGGGCAGTGTGACGGCGAGCTGAGAGGGTTTATAGAACACATATAAATTTATAAATGCTAATCTTAGACCTAACAAATAGATTAATGATCTCAGAGTCATTCCCAAAGATAACCTCGAATATATCGTCCCATTCCAACATATTCTCGGCATCACTCTCATTCGGGTGTGTTTCAGTTCATTCTTGTCCCCCTCCGCTTGGAAGTTTTATCAGAGCCGCTCCTTGTCCTTGTCTCTTACACCGGCGATCACTCCGCACTTCGTCCCCGGGAATCACAGGCCCACCAGCTTCCATTGGTTCGTCCCCGAACCACACCGTACTGAGAAGGTTTGGCTCTGATACCATTTTGTCACATCCCGGTTCCCATAAACCGAGAAGCAACAGAAGGAAATAAAGAAGCGGGAAAGAAAGGGGCTTAATTACTTTTTTGCACATATAACAATTTATTCATATATTTCACATATATATAATAAGAACATTATTCAGAGTTGCACAATTAAATAATATAGCGGAAGCACACATTAGCTACAACGATCCCCGCCTCAGCCTCGCGTCCCATCACCTGCCTCCCGACCTGAAAATATTTTGAAAACATTTTGGGCTGAGTACTAGTGTACTCAGTGGGCATGTGCCATTTTGGAAGCATTTTTGGAAACATAGCAGATTATCCATTTAACATGGTATGCATCAGAGGATTTTAAAATAGAAATCCACCCCTGACCATACAAAACATATTTTTTTGATGCATGATGTGACGTTCGATCTTTATACTCGGACTAGGCACCATTGCTATGGTTACCATAGTCTATTTGACTTGTATCCAGGACAGAGTCCGTGGAGAAACACAGTCAACATTAACATAGGCCAGGAGCCTTAGCTCAAGACCGCTAGCTACAATACAAATGGAGATCAACCCATTGCATTGCAATGTGGTGCACACAATACTTAGCTAGTACCTGTGTACTCACTAAGTATCTCGATCGATTAACTAGAGTATATCACATGGAACGCACATGAAAATATTTTATGGATAACTGAATTTTTATGCTATTCTAGAGTTTAATAACTCAAATATAGTTTTCGAAAAGATTACCCACCTGATTTAAAATACCAATGCTGACCGTAACATCAAGACATTATGATCACACAAGCAGATACGACGAGCTTATGTTGTAAGATAAATGAGAGAGAATAGAAAACTGAACGATGAAAATGAAAATCTTAAGCGGCTATTTATAGGAAGAAGCAAGCAGGTGTGCAGTAAGCTACTGCGATGCGGAAGCAGCTGAGCAGTAAGCTGTTGAGAGGTGGAAGCTGCAGCAATGCAGAAGCAGCTGCAAAGCAGAAGCTGCTGAGCAGTAAGCTGCTGCGAGGCGAAAGCTGCTGCAAAGCGGAAGCAGCTGTGAGGCAAAAGCAGCTGTGCAGCAACTTACGTTTTAAAATCTTTAAATGTGCATAACTTTTTCATGCGAAATCTTTTTTGAGCAAACTTAGCGTCTATAGACTCGCAATAAAATACTCTACACAACGACTATAAACATGATATGTCTATTTTCATAAAAAGATAAAAGACTTTTTTTTGCTGTGAAAATATTTTTAATATATTTAGGAGTGTTAACTTATTTAATACTCTATTTGGAAAATCCGGGATGTTACAGTATATGGATAGGAATATATATTTTCACTAATGACAATCTATTGTTATTCTCTAAGTAAATATAATCATATGCTATTGTGCTTATACTTTTTAAAGTAAGAAGATGGTAATTAAAATCCATGTTTTTCATCATTTATAGGATTGGTGCGCAAGACTTATAATATAATTGCACATCTTGAGTTGTTTCAAGTTCAAGAAAGGTTAAGGTTGGGTTATTTTACCGTTGCATTTATCGTTTATCCTTATTATATCTTTTACTCAAATTATATGTGTGAGATGCAGTTAAAGCCTTCAGGCTATCAAACAGAAAGTTAAAGCCTCCGGGCTATCAGACATAAAGTTAAAGCCCTCGGGCTAAGAGACAAAAAGTTAGCCTTCGAGCTTAAGCCTTCAGGCGTTATGAAAGAAAACACAGATTTATTTGCACTTATATATTTGTTGTGATTCATATAATTTGGATAAATGCACCCCACTGAGTTATTAGCACTCGCCCCAAAGCTATTTATAATTTCAGGTTAAGGTTCGGGAGATGTGCGGCAGAGTGAGTGACGATGGTCAAAGAGTCAAATATATTTATATTTGTCAGTAAATGTTCTTTATTTCAGTCATCCGCTGTAAAAATAATATTATCATCATTAATGAAAGAATAATGTCTCCCTTTTATTTACGAAAATTGGGGCGTTACAACACACCGGTGTCAGACGTTCGCTTTCTCGACCAGGGACACTTCGTGCGATAGAGGATAGTCAAAGCAGATGAGCGTGGTAACTACTTTCTTGTCTACACAGAAGGAGCTTCAGGCAGAGCTGAACCGTGCAGGGCAGGAGAGGAGGCAGTGCCACACCTTTCCAATAGCGAGGTGGCATCCACACTGGCAGAGCTCAGGGAATTGCGCGACGAGATGGGAATGCTCAGGGAAGAAATTGTTGTGATCAAGACGGATATGCTGACTGGTTTCGAGGCGTTGATGGCAAAAACTGACGGGGAGAAGGATGATGCGTCCGACCAAAACGAATAAGTTTTCTCTCCCTGCTTTTAGATTAGGATTTATTTTATCTTTTGATTTTTTTATATTTTTGTATCTTTGGTGTCTGATTGAGTCTAGTTGTATAGTTAGAGTCTGTTTTGCACACGTTGTTTTGGTATTGGTGAACTATGCATGCTATTTGGGTTGGGTATTTGATGGTATGATGAGCACAATAACATGATGTGCAGTAGTGAGCTTACTAAATACTCTTACTTGTGAGCTTTGAGCCTGAATTGCATTCATTTCTGGTGTGACTTTGCTGCTTGGTAATCCTAGAACTTGTTTGTAGATTCTAGCTGGCTGGTAGAATTTGAATGATTAGAGCATTTTCTTTGACTAGAGCCCCATAATTAATTCCTTGAGCTGTAAATAATAAACCCTTGCTAACCACTTTGAGCTGAATGCAATTATTTTCATAACCCTTGAAATTGAAATTGAATGAAAAAGATATGACTCCCATATTTTATAAATGATAAGGGCAGTTTATTGCTCTAAGTGTGAAAGCATAATTGAGGAAGGAACAGCTGGGAACAAAAATGAAATTAAGGGAAACACGTTAGATTAAAGAAATAAATGAGAGCCCTAAATAAGAAAGAAAATAAAATGGGAGTGCCAATACGGAAAAGATAGGTTAGTATGACTAGAACAAAGTTTTAAACTACTTATCCAAAAATTCTAACCCCCACTCCGTATGCCCAGTATAAGCCTAAAAGTCCCATTCATGAATTTTACATGCTCTAAACTTTGTTATGAATCAGCAACCAAGCCTATAGGAGGACCAAAAGTGGCATAGTATGAGATTAAATACATAACCATACACTTGAGAGTGTGAGAGAAGCTATTTTTTATACATGTCAATTCTATGCTCAAGGGAATGTGGTTTGCTCTTATGGTTGATGCATGCATAAGGGATCTTATCCAACTAACTGTGTAGTCTCGTGTCTTGAGTCTTTATTTCGTTTCTTTCATCTCTTTTCGTGGTGTCTTCTGTAAATCCACCTACATACTTGAGGGCAAGTATGGTTTAAGTGTGTAGGTGTGATGCGTCTTCACTTTTGGGCCATTTGGCCCAATTTTTCTTGTCTTTTATGTCTGTAATGTCTGTATAGGGAAGAAAGCAGTCATTCGTAAGAAGGAAGCTCAGTCCAGGGAAACGGAGGAAAGATGGTCAGAATGGGCATTACCGAAGCAATTCCAGCCCACTGCATGAAATTAATTCCCTAGGAGAAGATAGTATGATAGAAGACCACTCATATCATCTTTTGAGCGTGGCGATCTAAGAAGAGTACCCTGGTGTGAGGCCAACTGAAGCATGCAGCCAGTATAACCATGTCCAGCAGTAACAGTCAGCCGCCGAAGCTAAGAATAGAAAGACGCGTGGAGGATATTTACAGAAGATTCTGGCGAGTCCCAGCAGTAGAAGGATCTGGAAGGAAGTGGAGTCAACCCAATCAATCAACCGGTGATATCCAATCATCAATCGAATCAATCTACTATCCATCAAGATCGAGCTAAGTTTGGAAGGTAATCAATCAGTCGGTATGTCTGCCGAAAGAGAAGGATAGACTGCCACAACGATGACTATAAAAGTCCATCAAGTGTGGCTGGAAAAATGTTGGTTACCCCGAGTATTTGATACTTTTCCACTCAAGATACAATTTACATTTCAGGTCTTTACATTTTCCGCAAAAATAATTTACGATTCCAATATTTTCATTCCTATCGTGAACAAATCCAAGGCGGTTTGCCTTAGGTATTTTATAATTCCAAGTATTTCGTATTTTATGTTAATATGCTTTTCAATATATGTGAATAATCCCACTGGTGAGATTTGGATGGGGGAAATGATTACTTATTGATATGTGATATATTCGTGAGGTAATTGTGCATTCGGTTGAGTCCAGTGGTTCTGGGGAGATCTGAGTAAAATTCATGAGCAGTCCTGACCTAGCGGGTGATCTCCGCTCGGTTAGGATTGTACCATACCAAGCAAAGGCTAGGGCATGACAAATAGCAATGTTCCATATGTCTATGACCGAGTAGCTGAGCAGCATCCTTCAATGGTGTTGTAGATCTGGAAGGCAAGGAACTGACAAGGGGATGCTGCGTCCTTCCTTGGTCTTGGGCTTCTCTAATGGCTATCCATCAACTGTGACGAGGTATCAAGCCATGGTTATTGACCAAGGGACTCACCTCACGCATCATCGATATATCGATGACTGGTTAGACGTGTTACCGAAAATGGATATCCCATGAGTTATGTCTACTATGTAGGTGCGGAGCTGGGAAACTTGGAAGAGAAGGTTGGTGAGGGTCATACTTAGAGAGATCGAGTATGACTACTATCTAAGGAGGAGTGAAGCACGACCTTGTAACCGGGGTGAAGTGTGACCTTCGGACCAAGTGACCACAAAGGATTCAACCATCCCAAGTGTGGAGTATAAATTCTTAAAATGCCCTAATGTCTTTGGGCCATGCCTTGAATTCATGACCTATCCTAAATCTTTTATATTTAATTACTTTTACGTTTAATTGTGCAGATAACAGGATTGGATCGTGACAAACCAAACTTGTGCACCTGAAGAATAAAGTAGTTCCTCACTCTCTGTGGGATTGACCTTAGCTTACCGCTAAGACTAACCAGTCCGGTTGTGGGTATAGGAAACTGTGTAGTCTATCTGGGGCAGATTACGACAATGTTTGTCTTGCCCACGATCTGTGTAACTCCAGATTATTTCTGCTTGGGATGAAGCTATGGGGAAGTACTCCTTCACTTAACAACTCTGCTCAAGATGTTTGCTATTTTTTCCTAACTGCAAGCTTTAGCCCTATGCCCATTTGTATCGTATCATTACCCAAGGCCTTTTCAATAGATTTCCAACGGATTATGCCCACAATTGCATCTGTCTTACTCTACACACACTTCCTCCTACTTTTGTCCTCCCAGACACATAAAAGACTCTAAACACGCACAAGACAAGAAGAAAAGACACACAAAATGAACACAAAATATGGGTTCATCATACCCACTCACTTTACTCACGCTTGTCCTCAAGTGTGTAAAGGCAATTTGCCCAAGACTAAAAAACAAAGATAAATCTAAACACAGAATCAAGACTCAAAACATATTAGCAGATTAAAGAGTTAGTCAAATCAAGTAAGCATTTCAATTGAGCAATATCATCAAACAAGTCAAGATAAAATCTACGAGCATAAGGGATGATCCTCACGAGCACTCTTCTCTCAACTGTTTTGGGCTAAGCGTTTACACTCTTGATCAATATTAACAAGGTTATTCTATAGGCTTGCCTGCCCTCTACATCTCTACTAAATATCAACACTCATCATTAAGTCTTAAAAGGGTTGTTTTGTGGCTCAAGGCATTAGGTAGGATATATTTTGGGATCTAGCTATGGTCAAAACAAACTCAACTCTGGGTAAGGGACTGCTCCAGATGCTCCAGATTCTTCATTCTTTTCTCCACAGCTCCGGGTCTTTGCACACTTATTCTTAGGACTTTTATTCCTTTTATTTTTTGCAATTATATATATTTTTATTCTTTTTTTTCTTTTACTAATTCCTTCAAATAACACCTCTAAAATCAAGACATGCTAAGCATCTTACAAAAGTCAGGTGTTCTGCCCATGATTATCTACCTCTTGCCCTCCATTCTTCCCTTGTTCTCATCTAGACCTAAGTTCTTGTGACCGGGTAGGCTACATTTCAAGCTATTTCTAGTGCATAGAAAGAATTATTTTCAAGTTCAAGGGGGCTAGTCCAAGGAATAGACATTAGGTAGGTCATTTTGAGCTTTGGGTGTAATCAACAAAAATTGCTTAAATCATCTAAGTGTCGTGATCAATTATACTTCAATTAGAGATGTAGGCAAATTCTAGAATTTTCCAAGTCTTATGGTCATATCTCACAAAGAAAGAAAGAATATTGTATCAAATATCTATAGCAATTTAACTCAAATCCTCACATAGGTTATTCAAAACTAAATCCACCATACTTATCAACATACGACATGCTCAATCAAAACATACTTATCTTGACCAAAACCCTAATCTTGTTGATCAACAGAAACAACTCAACAAATAACAAACTTCCCACCCACACACTTTGCTTTGAGCAAAGTGTGTGAAGTGGTAACCAAGACACAACAAAAACTGACTCAACAAAGACTTAACAAAGATGACCCCACCCACACACTTTGCTTTGAGCAAAGTGGGTGAAGTCATGACCAACAACAAAGAACAAAAACAAAAATATGAACGACAAAAATTAAAAAACCTAATCTAAACACAAATAGGGAGAAAATAAATTTAAGAGGAAGGTATAGAAAAACACATGGATGTGTTGTGGGAAAACAACACATTGAGGGTAAAATGAGTGGCTTGGAAGATCGCCATATGTGTTGCATTAACTTCTTCTAGTCTGATCATGGTCTCAAGGTTTGCAACTCATTGTTATTCAAGCAAGGCAGATATACGTTCTGCCCACCGCCAATTGTTTTGCAAAAATGTTTTTTGCAAGCATGTTGTGCCCTCTTCTGGTGCATTGTTGAGCAAGCAAGCTCTCATAGTGCACAAAAACATTCTCCTACAGTAAGCCCAGGCTGCTAACCTCGATCCCTTATAAATTAGAGGTAGCAAACTTCCTCATGGCCTCATGGCCTTTGTACAATTGTTGGTTGATGGTTATGCCCTCGTTTTTGAATATCAGTCCAACCTTGCTTCTTTGCCCAAGTTCTTGTCCATCATGAACAAACCATGTTGGGAAAATTAGGAAAGGTTTTGATTGACACCAATACCCAACTGGCCCTAACCGAGTAGATGAAAGCCTTTAGTCTGAACTTAGCTAGAGCTCACTATTTGAGCGTAGCGATTTATTCTTTACAGGTTTCAAGCAAAAGAAGTCAGCCGGAGTGAAGAAGACAGTTCGTGAATAACTCAGCTAAGACCCAAACTCAGTTGAGGCCAAAGCTCAGTTGTACCATGGACTCAGTTGGACAACAACTCATTTGACTCCTCAATAGACCCATGCAGCTCAAGCGTGAAGTGAAGTTGTGTCGAAGTCAAACGTCGCAAAGTGGAGAAGAGAAGACTTTGAAGATGCCGAAGGTAGAAGAGTTGAAATTCAAATTCAAATCTACTCGGAAGCACAAGTTAGCTGGAGAACTTGCCATAAATGGACCGACAACAGGGACGTGCACAAAGTGAAGGTCGCAGTTACCATTTTAGAAAAGTTTTTAGAAAATCAGGTGGAGTGCTATGCTTTTAGCAGAGATCAAACGGCTCTTTCCAACAACTAGTTAGATCTTCCTCTATAAATAGAGGTCTCCACATCAAAGCTCGTGGGGCAGACAAGTAGAAATAGAGAGAGAAAATCAAGAGCAAAGAGGCAGCAGCAGACCACCTCTCTTTCCAGCAAGAAGACCTCAGCTGAAGACCAGTAGAAGTTGAGTGTCCAAACCTTCTCCTGTTCTTCCATCTTGCCTCTCAGAAAGCCTCTTCTTTGATCGAGTATAGAATATAGGTTCTTACTTATCTTGTTTCTCTTATTTCTAACCACACTGATCAAGTCTGTAGTCGTAGGACAAAGCCTTCACTTCTCTCTGTGTAGAAGGCTTTTTAGTTTGAAAAATCCCCAACCCTCTAAACCTTAGGTCTGACTTTGAACCCGCAATCAAAATCACTAGGTCCTTTTAAACCCGCAATCAATGACCAGGCCCCTTTGAACCCGTAATCAAAGGCCAGGTCTCTTTGAACCCGAAACCAAAGACTAGGTCCCTTTGAACCCGTAACCAAAGACTAGGTCCCTTAGAACCCGCAATCTAAGAATAGGTCCTCTTAGAACCCGTAATGTAAGCCCAGGTTGTGCACTTGCCCGTAAAAGTGTTGTAAGGTCTTGTTCAACCCGTAATCGAACTAGTTAGGTTGCTTGGTGTCCGTAAACCAAGTGGAACGTTTGATAAGCACATCTAAGCTTATCTATTGGATTAATTCTCTGAAAAGGAAGTTGACCTTCACTGTTTTCATTAAGGTTTCAGTTTAAGTAACGAGCTTCAATTTCCACCAACTTCCGCAAACGCTTAACTCTTTGAAACCTCAGTTGGAATACACAGCTGACCCTTTGTCAAAGAAGTCAATTGTGCACCCAACTGTATGAGTAGCTCCAACTGACCTTCTCAGTTGTTGAGCAGTTCCAACTGACTTTTCCAGTTGTCGAGCAAACTGACCTGAGCAGTTAACTTAGTGAAAAGAGTTTAAAGTAATAAAAATTGCTAGTGGTGTATTCCCTCCCCCCCCCCCCCCATACACCCAATTCTCATTACCGGACCCATCAAGTGGTATCAGAGCAGTGGTTCAAAAAACTGATGACTCTGGTTCACAAGGTGTGAGTCGAGTAGATTTTTCAGTGGTCAACTGAACATATCTTTTCTGAACCCGACGTTGTGCTGCATATTTTCTTGTTTGTCTCTTGTGGTGTGCAAAAAATATGAACCCGACGTTGCTTGGAATCTTATCGGAGTTCCCCGTGAATGACTATCCTACGTGTAAGTTTCATCTGAAGATGGCAATGACTGTCAGGCATCATAGGATGTGGGAGACTATTGAAAATGGTCTCATCCAAGAGACTCAGTCAATACTGGCCCCTTCAACCACTGTAGGAGAAGGAGAGATGATGATAAAGGAAGAACCAAAAAGTGCAAATGCGTACACGAAGGAAGAAAGAGACATCGCGCAGCTAGATGACATAGGAAAGAGTGTCATCTCACCACCATCGGCAAAGCCTACCTGCCGAAGATTATCAATTGCTCCACAACAAAAGATACGTGGGAAGCCTTAGCTGCACTCTATGAAGGCTAAGACATGATAAAGGAGAACAAGTTCACCTTAGCTTGTCAGAATTTTGAGAATTACTCTCAGCTAACGGGGTAGTCCATCAACAAGATAGAGCTGAGATTCACAGAGGTCCTTCTAGAGATTGAGAGTATTAGGAAGGTCAAATACTCTCAGCGCGAGAGAACTTAAAAGTTCTCTCTATATTTGGCAAAGACTGGGCGGTCTACAGAGTCATCCATCAAAATCGGAGTGACCTCAGTTCGATGACAATTGAGAAGTTGTTCTCCATGCTAAAGGTGAATGAGTATGACATCTTCTGACTGAAGCAGAGAGCAGAGCTCAGCTGCCAAGCCAATGGTACTTCGAGCTGAATTAGGCAGATCCAAGTTCGCAAGACCCTCACGGTCTGCTTACTCCTCAGCTAAGGATCAATCGAATAAGTCCGAACTTCAGAAGAAGGTCGACGAAATGACCAAACAACTCGAGAAGATGAACACCAGGATCGAGAGATACAGGAGGATCAACAGGAGCAGGCGGAGCTCAACTGAACCCTTCTTAAGGAATCAAAGCGAAGGATGCTTTGAATGCAGAAAGCCAGGACACTTTACAGCCAACTGTCCTGATCTCTCCAAGAAGGAAAAAGAAGCCCTCCTAGGAAAGGCCAAGGAGAAGGCCAAGGCCATGATCATTGAAGATGACGTCGAGGACACCGATGTATTCACAGAAAAGACCAGTACTTCATGGCATTGCCGGAAGAGTCAACTGATGAGGACTAGGATGAATTGAGGAAGACAAGAGCTACAAAGTTAGCCTGGGTGTTGGACAGTGAATGCTCTAAGCACATGACTCATCAGAGGAATCTTCTCACCGACATCAAGTTTGGAGAGGGAGGTATTGTTACCTTTGGTGATAACTCCTAGGGCAAAACCAAAGGATCTGGTACATTCAAAACTAATCATATGACTGTTAAAAATGTTTCCTTGGTCGATGGATTGAAGCATAACTTGATCTCCATAGGCCAACTCTGCAATAATGGTTTTTCTATGAAGTTCGATGCACAGGGATGCAGGGTGAAAGATGTCAAGATCAAGCAGATTCTCTTACTTGGTAGATGATTTTCATTAGGTGGAGTCTACTACACAGACTAGTTGAGTAGCTCACCAGAAACGTGCCTCGTATCCAAGAGCAACTCGGAGATAAGCTTGTTATAGCATAAGATACTCAACCACCTCAACTTCAAAACCATGAACAAGTTAGCTCGCCAACAGCACACAATTGGAATATCGGATTTGAAGTACAGTGCGACACATCACTACAGTGCCTGTCAGCTTGGAAAGTTGGCTAGAGCATCATTCCATCTTAAATTGACACCATCCATGGATCGTGTTCTACAATTGATCCACATGGATCTTTTCGGTCCGATCACCCCAAAGAGTCTGAGAGGAAATGAATATACTCTCGTAGTTACTGATGACTATTCGAGATACACCTGGATGATCTTCATGGCACATAAGAAGGAGACGAGGGAAGAATTGTCTAAGCTGATGGATAGACTTGTGAATCAACAAGGGAAATCCATTGACTCCATCAGATCTGATCGTGGAAGTGAGTTCCTCAATGAGACTATCATTGAGTATTGCGAAAAGAAAGGCATAACCCATCAGACCTCAGCCGCAAGAACTCCACAGCAGAACGGAATAGCTGAGAGGAGAAATCGAATGCTGAAGAACGCAGCAACCTGCATGCTAACCAGCTCAGCCATGCCAAAATTGTTTTGGGCTGAAGCAATCAATATAGCGTGCTACACATAGAATCGCTCCCTCCTTATGAAGAGACAAGGAAAAACTCCATACGAACTATGGAGAAACAGGAAGCTTAATATCTCTCATCTTCGTATTTTCAGTTCTAAGTGTACATCCATAATAATGGTAAAGCTTAGTTGAAAACCTTCGAGCCAAAAGCTATTAAAGGCATATTCTTAGGATATGCTGCAAAGATTAAAGCTTATAGAGTTTTCAACACCAGCACCAAAATTGTGGAGGTAACACCTCATGTTATGTTTGATGAATTTACTTTTAAGTGCAGGGAACAGGCTAAACTGCAAGGAATTGAAGAAAGCACACCGGCACAGCCAATTGAGGCTAGATCTCAAGCTCAACGACTGAAGAATTTAGCAGAGCCGCTCGTCTGGTCAACTGAAGAAGAAGAAGTATATTCTTCTGACGATGAGACTAAAGACAACATCGATCAAGGGGGAACTTCACTGTCAGCAGATCAAGTGCCAAATGAAGCTGCCACTAAGTCAGCATCAGCAACTAACCAGCCTCCCAGTCTAGGACCTTCAAGTCCAAGACCAGCCACCTCCCCAGTTCATCCTCCATCTCCAGAAAAATATCGAACTGCACCAGAAGTCAAAACACCAAGCTCGCCACCTCCAACATTTCCAAGACCGAATTACTCCATCTCAATGCTCGAATATGCTAAGTGAGCCTGGAAGCATAAACGGAGGTATGAAAGCTACGTCAAAGATTCAGTGATAGGAAATCTGGAAGCCGGTTTTCGAATCAGGTTATCAACTCGAGTTGTAGATCTCATAGCTTATGTTTCGACTCAGCCAACTCATTCAGGAACCTCAGCTGATGATGAACCAACTTTAAAAGAACAGTATGCTGACGAGCTTAGAATACTAGGAAAGCTTGAACAAGCAGGAGATGTGAGCATGATTGCATGCTTCGTAGCAGACGTGCCAGAACCAAAGACCATCTTGAAAGCTTTAGGATGCATCCACTGGACTCAAGCCATGCAAGAAGAGTTAAATGAGTTCCTCAGAAACTGTGCTTGGGAACTTGTAGAGAGACCTGAAGGAATCAAGGTGATTGGCTTGAAGTGGATATTCAAGAATAAGCGAGATGCCATTGGATGTGTTGTGAGAAACAAGGCTAGACTCGTAGATAAAGGTTATTTCCAGCAAGAAGGAAGAGATTTTGAAGACTCCTTTGCCCCAATTACTCGTCTGGAAGCGATTTGGATTTTCTTAGTCTATGCCGCTTACCACAAGTTCAAAGTATACCAAATGGATGTGAAGTGTGAATTTATCAATGGCGATATTAAAGAAGACGTGTATGTAGACCAACCTCCCGATTTTGAGACTGGTGATGGTAGAGTCTACAAACTGAAGAAAGCCATATACGGACTGAAACAGGCTCCACGTGCATGGTACAAAACTCCGTGTGGCTTTCTACTGGAGTCAGGATTCATCCGAAGCTCAATCGACAAAACTCTCTTCACCATCAAAGTTGGAGAAAGTATCCTCGTGGTGTAAATATATGTCGATGACATCATCTTTGGATCCAAATCCGAAGATCTGTGTCAGAAGTTCTCCCAACTCACGAAGGAAAAGTTCGAGATGTCAATGATAGGAGAGATGAATTATTTCCTTGGGCTGCAGGTGAAGCAGTTACCACAAGGAATCTTTATCAATCAGTCCAAGTACACAAAGGAGCTAATTTCCAAGTTTAGACTGACCTCAAGCTGAACAATGAAGATCCCAATGAACAGCAACTAGAAGATCGACCTTGGTTAGGAAGGAAAACTTGTAGACGTGAAGAAGTACAGTGGGATCATCGGCTCACTATTATATCTAACTGCTAGTCAACCAAACATCACCTATGCAGTTGAAGTTTGTGCAAGATTTCAAGTTGAGCCTAGGAAAGCTCACTTGCAAGCAGCAAAGAATATCATCAAGTACCTAAAAGTAACAATTCCTATGGGACTATGGTACCCAACTAATGATAACATTGAACTAACCGACTACTCAGATGTAGATCTAGTTGGAGACAGAGTTGATAGGAAATCAACCTCAGGATATTGTCAGTTCATGTGAAGCAAATTAATTTCCTGGTTTCGAAGAAACAGGTGTGTGTCACCACCTCCACAACCGAATCGGAGTACATGGCAGCTGGAAGCTGCTGCATGCAAGTTCTCTAGCTGAAGCAACAGCTGAAAGATTATGAAGTCGAGACATGGAAAGTACCCATCTTCTATGACAGATCAAGTGCAATAGCTATCACAGTGAATCCAGTTCATTATTCCGGGACTAAACACATCGACATTAGACATCACTTCATCCGTGATCATGTCTAAAAGAAGGAGGTAATTGTTGAGAAAATTCACACTGACATTCAGAGAGTTAATATTTTCACAAAGCCTTTGGTGGAAGCTCGATTCAAGATGTTGTGTCAACTCCTTGGATTGCTCAACCCAACTGGAAAAGAAGCCATGAAGATGGAGATCACGAGTTGAGGGGGAATCTCAACTTGAGGGGGAACAGAATAAGTTCACCACCCCATTCAATCCAGTTGAATGATGGAGTCAAACCTCGACTGAACTGACGACTTAAGTCAGTCGAGTGTAAGCTGAGAAAAGAAGACAGTCGAGATCCACGCCGACTGAGCGGAACTCTATGTTAACTTGCTCCTTTTTGTTAAGGCGGGTGTTTTGAAATTAATTCAAACATTTGTTTACAAGTTATTCACATTGAATCAGCCAAGTGGTCACATTCATTAAAAAGCTCGTCTAAATCTATAGACCACACTTTTAGATCGTGAGTGGGCCGACATAGACTTACCTACTCTCCTCACACGCGCGAGTGTCACTCACCGCCATTTTTGTGTTCCATCATCATCATTCATGGGAGCAGCTTTTTTTGAAACAGCGCATTGAAGACTACCATTTATCCCGAAGAAGACTGGACAATTCAATCTGAACCGTTGATTAGGATCTTATCCATCCTATAAATATGGGGTTTTGCAATTCATTTCGCACACCAACTCAGATTTTAATATCTCAACAACTCCAAGATTTTCTGTCTTTTCTCATGAAAATTTGCCTTGTGGTTTTCTCTCTTACAAGGGTTTATCTTCATCTTCAGAAAATCCTACTTAGATCGAGAATAAGACTTCCCACTATGTAAAGAGGTTCTTTCCTTCCGCCAACCCTGAATCAGTGAAACAATCCGTTCAGCAAGAATGCTATATTTGTGGCTACATGAGACGCAGATGCCTTAAAAGACGACTAATGATGTGGGTGTTTCGTGGTGTGAACCAGCTAATACATCTCCCTGATATGTTCTTCCAGTTGCATGTCGGGTTGAAGATTTACAATCCTACGCCACCAGAACTGGTCATTGGTTGCCTGTCTATCATGAGTCCTGGACGGTTCTAGGCACTTGATCCTGAGATGGGTTCTTGAAGGGTTTTTCCATGTTCTCAAGCTCATCTCAGTTAATCTTCCTTCCTTAACCATTGCAGCAGCTATACAAGTAGAAGCACCAGGAGTTGATAATGTTTGTAGAGTCTTGCTAATGGTCTTCCTTGCCTAGGAAGTCGAAGGAAAATAGGTACAGTCTTTTACCTCCTCGTGGATCGCTGCCGGAGTGCTCTCCTGCTAATCTTGTACTTCATCTTCTTTTTGTTGAAGCCAAAAGGGGAGAAGGAGTACAGGTAGTCACCTTGATGATTTTTCTTAGGTCAACACATCTTTGTTGATGCCACCTCAGGTGAACTGAATGAGGAATGAAGATCGTGCAAGGCTGTTGAGGGCTCAAGAAAAGGCGCATGGCCTTAGCCTCTAGCCTTGGTAGGAAGGAGTTGAAAATAAAGACCTTCTCAAAGGTGAAGAAGGACTCTTTGTTGGTTATCAAGGCTGAAGGAGAGACGGTTGAAGAGAAATCAGACACCTCACCATGTTTCTTAAGGAAGCTGAGCCCAGCCACCGGCCTTGATAAAGACAGACAAGGCTGCTAAAGGAAAGGCTGATAAAGGTTAGAGAAAGGATGACCTCAGCCTCGAGCCTTGCTGAAGATAAATACCCTTCTTCGAAGGAAGAAAAAGGTGGAGAAGAAAAGGACGAAGACACTAGAGTAGGTTAGATTGTTCGGACTGTAGTTAGAAAGAACTCAGTTGTAAATATAATCTCTTCCCAATTTGTTACCATCTCGTTGTCCAAGTTTAAGGTTAATCTTTTTAATTTTTATATTTTATCTTGTGCTAACCCCTTTCCTCTTACAGAGTAAATTGAGTTTATCTTTTAGTCTTTTTGGTATCAATTGTATGATATCGGTTAGGAAAGTTAGGTGGTGTCAGTTTAGAGTTTTGGCATCATCAAAAAGGGGAAAATTATTGGGAAAATTTGTAAAGGTTCCGATTGATACCAAAACCCAACTAACCTCAACCGAGTATATGAAAGCCTTCAGTCTAAACTTAACTAGAGCTCACTGTTTGAGCATAGGGATTTTATCTTTACAGGTTTCAAGTTGAAGAAGTTAGCCGAACTGAAGAAGACAATTCGTGAAGAACTCAGCTGAGACTCAAACTCAGCTAACCCTCAAACTCAGTTGAGACCAAAGCTCAACTGTACCATGGACTCAGTTGGATAGCAACTCAGTTGACTCCTCAACTGACCCATGCAGCTTAAGTATGAAGAGAAGTTGTGTCGAAGTCAGACGTCGCAAAGTGGAGAAGAGAAGACTTTGAAGACGCAGAAGGCAGAAGAGTTGAAGTCCAAATTCAAATCCACTCGGAAGCATAAGTCAGCTGGAAAACTTACAATAAATGGACCGACAACAATGACGTGCATAAAGCGAAGGTCGCAGTTACCATTTTAGGAAAGTTTTCAGAAAAGCAGGTGGAGTGCCATGCTTTTGGTAGAGATCAAAGCACTCTTTCTAATGACTAGTTAGATCTTCTTCTATAAATAGAGGTCTCCACATCAAAGCTCGTGGGGTAAACAAGAAAAAACAGAGAGAGAAAATCAAGAGTGAAGAAGCAGCAATAGACCACCTCACTCCCTAGCAAAAAAACCTCAGTTGAAGACCAGTAGAAGTCGAGTGTCCAAACCTCCTCATGTTCTTCCATCTAGCCTCTCAAAAAGCCCATTCTTTGATCGAGTCTATATCTTGTTTCTGACAAGACTCTCTCCCAAAAGATCGAGTCTGTAGCCTTAGGATGAAGCCTCCACTTCTCTCTATGTAGAAGGCTTCTTAGTTGAAAAAATCCCCCAAAACCCCATACCTTAGCTCCGACTTTGAACCCGCAATAAAAGTCACTAGGTCCCTTTGAACCTGCAATCAACGGCCAAGTCCCTTTGAACCCATAATCAAAGACCAGATCCCTTTGAACCGTAATCAAAGATTAGGTCCTTTAGAACCTGCAATCTAAGACTAGGTCCCCTGAGAACCCGTAATCTAAGCTAAGGCTGTGCACTTGCCCGTAAAAGTGTTGTAAGATCTTGTTCGAACCCGTAATCGAACTGGTTAGGTTGTTTGGTACCTGTAAACCAAGTGGAACGTTTGGTAAGCATGTCTAAGCTTATCTAGTGTATTACTTCCCCGAAAAAGAAGTCGTGGACGTAGGAGGTCAATCTCTGAACCATGTTAAAATATTGTGCCCTTTACTTTCTATATTTACATTCAGTATTTTACATTCAGTTTCCTAACCAACTGCCCATCATACAAACTGCATATTTACAAACTGCACTAAGTTTCGGGAACTTGACCTTCCCTATTTTCATTAAGGTTTCAGTTTAAGTAACGAGCTTAAATTTCCACCAACTTCTGCAAACGCTTAACTCTTTGAAACCTTAATTGGATTACACAGCTGACCCTCTGTCAAAGAAGTCAGTTGTGCACCCAACTGTGTGAATAGCTCCAACTGACCTTCTCAATTGTTGAGGAGCTCCAACTGTTTTCCAATTATCGAGCAAACTGACCTAAGCAGTTAACTCAGTGAAAATATTTTAAAGCAACAAAAATCGCTACTGGTGTATTCCCCGCCCCCCCCCCCCCCCCTCATACACCATATACTCGTTACCGAGACCATCAAACCATACCCTCTACAAAAATACTACCTAACCTAGTGCTAAAATAAAAATAATAATACATAATAAATAATATAAAAATAAAATAAAAATAAAAATAAATAAAAGGACAAATTATACCAGGTTGTCTCCTAGTCAGCGTCTTAGTTAACGTCGTGAGCACGACGTGGGACACCTTTACTACTGCTCAAGGTTAAGGAGATTTGGAGCCTCCTTCTGACCAACATTGTTCCCATAGTAGTATTTATTTTCCTTGAGGATTTGGTCGCGAGCTTTCTTCATCTTCTTCTTGTAGGGCCATCATGCTTGCAATCTGAATTTAATCCAAATCAGCAACAGTTTTTCTCAACTAAGATCTTATCAATGAAAGGCAAAGGCTTTGTATGATTTTTCTTTTGATGATAGATGCATACTCTCCATCTCTTTTGGAACATCTTTGTGTTCGTTTCATTCTTCTCATTCTCGACCAGTTGTATGCCCAACTTCTTCATAGCATGGTCGAATTGCTCCATTCCTAAGGGTCTCTCACCCTCATGGTTGATCTCTAATTCATCATCTTGAGCAGATTCCTCCACAGATTGCTCAACATCAATGCTTTTAACCATCTTGAAGTGAGTAAGTGGCTTCATTTTGTGTTACCCGTCAACCTCAACACTCAAGGAGTTGACCGCTTGGACAATCTTCAAACTATCTTCTTGGGTACAGTCCTCAGTTATGCCTTTTTCAGTAGGATCATTAATACTAGTTTGCTGCCCAAGCACTTCTGTATCTAGCTCAATAATGTCAATGCTCTTGACCATCTCAACATTATAAAATTGCCTATGTGTGTTGTAGGCATCAAAAGTGACCACTTCGCCTGCGACCGCGCATGTTAACTTGCCCATCTCACAATCAATCTTGGACCTAGCAGTCTTTAAGAATGGTCACCCCAAGAGCATTACTGGTACCTTGGTCGAGGCCTTTCCTGTATCCAAGACATAAAAATTAGGCGGGAATATGAGATCTCCAACCTCAACCAATACGTCCTCCAAAACTCCCTCGGGCCAAAGTGTCGATAAATCCGCCAAATGGATCACAACTCGAGTGGGGGATAATGTTCCGATCATCAACTCATCGTACATTGACTTGGGCATATGCATTAATGGTGGCACCCAAATTAAGCATCGCTTTTGGAATTTCCATGGTTCCAATTGTGCATGGCATGGAGAACATGCCCGGATCTTTGCATTTCATGGGCAAGTTTGGATGCATTATGGCCGATACATTTTTCCCCATATGGAATCTTGCACTATCGGGCTATCTAGTCTTCTTTGTGCATAACTCTCTCAAGAACTTAGCACATTTGGAAATGGACATTAGAGTAGTGAGCAAAGGAAGGTTGATTTCCATTTTTCTAAAAATATTGAGCATGTCGGCCATCTCTTTCTTCTCCTTATCTTGGGAAAACCTACCAGGATACGGTGTCAATGGAGTATTGATCGGCACCACCGCTCTCTTGGCCAAGGCTCCGGTTTCTCTTTCAGCCTTGATTTCATCATATAATTCCTCCGTGTCAGCTGAACCCATGCTCACTTTCTTAATCTTCTCAGCTTCTTTTTTCGGTTCAGGTATAACAGTCTCGGGCCAAGTCCTTTCACTTCTCAAGGTCACAGTGTTCATTTGCCCCTAATTGATCTCAACTTGAGCAGGAAGTTTCCCACTTTTGTCCTCCACCAATTTCATTATTGCTTGAGAGATATGCAACAGCTGAGAATTGATGTTGGTTGTGTTATCCCTGGTCTCCATTTGGAAGTTTTCAAAGTCTTTCCATAATTTCTGATTTTCTTTGGGCAATTTTGTCAATGGTTTCCTTCATAAAATCTCCACTGTCCTGGTCAAGATGCGGGGAAATGTATGGCTGCTATTGCACTTGTTGTTGGGGTTGATGGCATTTAGGAGGTACCAGATAAAGATTGTTTCCATTCCTCAAGCTCTCATTCTACCCATAGCCATAATTGTTGTTCTGATTTGGCTCGAACATATTTTTTCCATAGCCACCTTACAGTAGCCCAAGAGCATTGACTTTCTCTTCTTCAAACCAATTTGGGCATTGGTCAGTAGCATGGGTCGTGTCCTGGCATACCTCACACTTCTTCACAGCCTTCTTGATCACTTTCTCGCCATCAATTTTGTTGTTTATATTGGTCATGAATTCTTTCAAGGTCTTGACCAACACATCAATCTTAGAATCTCATTCAGTAGAGACGCCCCTAGGAATATCATCCTCGTCCCTTACCTGGTCTGCCATCTTGGCCAACTTCTTGAATGCCTCTTTGGGAGGTTTGTCAATGATGTTTCTCCCCACAGGCTACATTGATCCACTTTTTCTCAGCCAGTCTTAACCCCGTCATGAAGCAATCAATGAGATCACAATTCAAAATTCTATGTTGTGGGCAATGGGCTATCATCTTCTTGAACCTCTCATGATAGTCGTAGAGCGACTCATTAGCTCTCATCTTGATCGTGGTGATGGCCTTTCTTCCGCTTTGAATCCAGGCAATAGGAAAGTATTTATCAAGGAATTTATGCTGCATCTGCTTCCAGGTGGTGATACTCTCCTCGGTCAAGGTGTAAACGCATTCACGAACCCCATCTTGAGGGGAAAAGGAAAACATGAGCAACCTCACGTACTCAGAAAGTGTTAGGTTGTTGGGATGAATACGAATCGTGCTGCATGCCATATCGAAGTCTTGAAGAAGTCGTAGCGGATCCTCCCCAGGGTGATTGTTGAACCTTGGAAAGATCTGGATCAGGGAGCATTTCAAATCCCAATTTCCGGTGATCTCATGCAATTTCAGACTCGAAGTCTTGATGCCCACCTTATCGTCTAAAAATATCATCTTCTTTAGAGTCTTTTCTGCCATTATTTCTGGTTGGGATCCCCCACTCTCTAGGTCAAAGTAAGGATCGTCTTACTCAAAACTCTCTTCTCGAAGAGAAAATTATCATATTACTAATTCCCTGGCAACGGCGCCAATTTGACGAAGCCATCGTTTAGCTTTGTGAAAATAAATTTATAGATTTCTTTTGCCTATAGTAGGCGGTAGCCTACAGTAAGAAAGGGTCGAACCCAGAGGAATTGGTTGTAGATCACTCTTCTTCGTAACTGGTGGTGCTAAGAATTTTCTTTGTCAGGAATGTACTTGTCTTAGTCAACAAGCGCTGTAAACTAACACTGAAAACTAAACAAAAACTTGAACAATAAAAAATGAACCTGGACAAGGCTCGAATCATTGAACATAAACACTCACTCGGTCATTTGTGCAAAGTTATTAATCACATGCAAATACTATTCGGTTTCCAAGCAGATTAATTTTAGACCTATGGTCACGAATTCACGACTAGAATACTCTACTCTTCATCTATCCTTTTAACTTAGATTATGCCAGAGACTCTCGAGAAAAAACCTCTTCTCTAGTCAAGACAACTACGAAGACTCTTCAGTAACTTCCTTGACCAAGAAGCATTAAGAACGTTTAGACCCAAATCAATCAAGAGATGCTCAACACATCGACTGTTCTCCAATACTCGTTATACTTTTCAGGCACAAGAGACTCTCTATGCGGGTTCCTGATTTCTATTTGTATCTTGCTCAAGTAATTAACGGTCTATTAACTACTCAAGTTCAATAGAAGCATTGGTCAACAAACCTAGTATATCGGGAATATAAACATGCAACTATTAAGCTCAAATTAGACCTCTCGAGTGTTAAAGGTTTATGCTCAAATAATCTTGCCTAATCCATGCTTATGAAATTAGCTAGACATAAAGTAAATTGAAAGCAAAATAAAAGAACTACAAGAAACCACACTTGCAATTAAACTAAGAAGTACTTGAATATCCAGGAAAACAATAAATTGTCTTTGCCAAGATGACCAGCAGAAAGTAGTGCAGAAAAGTAAAGGGTGTTGCCCGTAGGACTTGTCTACTCCTTCCAACACTCAAAGTAAATTTGCAGAACGAAAAAAACTCCTCGAAAGAATGAGAATCAGCCATATATATAGGTAGGAATTAGGGTTGAAGTCAGTTTCCTTATGGGCTTGAACTTCTTCCTTTGTTCGGCCTCCTTTCCTTGTTGGTATATATTAGGATTGACTTTCCTTCTCCATGGTGGATTTGGTGCTGATCGGAATCTAGTAGGATAAGAAAGGAAATCTTTCATCCTTATCCTCTTCCTTGGAGAGAAAGTCATTTATGTTGCCCATAGCTGCTCCATTCTATCTCGACCACATTGTCTTGATCATGACAGTGTCTGTTTTGCTCACAATCCATGTAACTTCAGATTATTTCTGCTAGGGATGAAGCTATGGGGAAGTACTTATTCACTTAACAGCTCCGCTCAAGATGTTTGCTACTTTTTCCCAACTGCAAGCTTCAGCCCTATGCCCATTGGTATCGTATCATTGCCTAAGGCCTTTTCAACAGATTTCCAATGGATTATGCCCACAATTGCACCTGTCTTGCTCTACTCACTCTTCCTCCTATTTTTGTCCTCCCAAACACATAAACACTTAAACATGCACAGGACACGATGAAAATGAACACAAAATATGGGTTCATCAGTTTTGTCGAAGAAAAAGCTCCTCGATTTGCCTTTCGTTGTGAAAAGGTGAGGTCGGCTCCCATTGCTCTTCTTTATCATTCCTTTCTTGTCTTCTTCTCTGAGGCATTCTAAAACCAATGCTAAAATTAGGAAACTCATAAACTTTTCGCAAGAAACGAACAAAACTTGGCTAGGAACTTTTCTCAACTTTTCGAATTTCCTTCTCATCACAACAATCTTATATAACAAATTTTAAATAAAAAAAAACTTCATTAATAGCAATTACTTCCACAGTCAAGACAGTATCAAGAAATTGCATTTAATTTCGAAAATTTTCATCAACTCATACATCAATTAATCATCATGACTCATTTACTTAGTGCATGTTTGGTAGGTTAGAAAAGTTAGTGTGAGATAAATAATCTCAAGACAAAATAGTAGAGAGATGTGTATTCATGGATGTTAGCTTGGTTGTTTGGTAGGTTAGATTAAAGATGTGATTATCTTGTATTGTTGTTTGATATGCCAATTAAAACTCTACATAACTTTAGTATTTCCAGTTTTACCCCTGACCTAATTTGTAAATTACAATTTACCCATTGTATGTATACATCAAGAAGCCCTCTATCAAACCCACATCCGTCGACCTCATCGAGCTATTTGAGAATTGGTAAGGGCATTATTAAGACATAAGAGAGTCTCGATTGCACCAATTGTGGTAAATTTTGATATTTGTATGTTCATTTCCACGGCACAACTCTCAGTTTGTTTAGGCGACTTCTTTGTCACCTTGGTTTTTTCAACAACCAGTGAGCATCAGCTTCGATATTTCTGCATTTGGATGGATGGATTGTATGAAACAAATCAACGATTTTCGCATTCAACTTGGAATAGCTCTGTTTGTTATTGAATTGATGCCTAGCAAGACACCAAAACTAAAATAATTGATGCTGACCTGGACATACATTAATTTTATATCTTCATAAAATTTATACATAATTTCATTAATTCATATAACAATATCAACGACAAAAGATATTAAAAAACTAACATGCTGGATTGGACATTAACAATAATTGGATAGGTTTTCATTTGAGTCAATGACTAGACTACATATCTAGTATGTATTCAATCATACCTTCTTTTTTCCAATGTTGAATCAAGTAGTCTCATCAAATTGGAATACTCTTGAACTCATCTCCTCCAAAGGCGGCATGGCTTCTTTAATCTTGTTCCTTTCGAGAATAGCTCTAACAAAAACATTGTATGGTACACTACTAGGCAAGGAACCGCTATTTACCGGCAAATCCTTAGCCTCCCTCCATCTGCCCTTCTTTTGCATACTGCACCAATAAAAGAGATGAATATAGCATTACATGAGTAGAGCAGTTTTTCATTTGAAAAATTCACTAAAAATCAAGAAGTTGGGGGATCGTAGTTTCCCAGATGAGGAATGAAGAAAAAGTAAATTTAGTTTATGAGTAGATGAACGAAATAAGTAATCAAAGAGAAGCACAAAATCTAAACTTGGAACCACTAAATATTCAAGCTTAAAGTTTTCACGAAATGGAGAAGAAAGAAGCGACATTACTATTACTATTAGTACATGATTCAAGATTATCTTCTTTAAGTTCGAAAAACAAAATTGGTTAGTACATCTCAGCGTCTGCATCTATCTTGTGAAGGAGACTAAGCATCACATTTTCACGAGTTCTAGGAGAATATATTGAATGCTAACATTTTTTTTTATCTTTTCTTAACAGTCTCCAAGTTAAGGAGCAATCAGATTAATCTTTTATAGATGTTCCTCACTCATAAAACACTTAGCTGAAATTCATACATCCTGTAGATCATCTAGATGTGGAACGAATTCCAACTTCGGTTCATTCATATCATTAACTCTCCAATTCAAAAATTGCATGAAAAGCAACTACATATTTTTCCTTCCCACCCCATCTATAACCATCACTTATGCAGGTAAAAAATGAATTGCACCACACATAAACACCCCTGCTATGTGTACATATCACCGTAATCAAAGGTATAATGAGCTTGCCTAGAATTCCATTAGAAAAACGAAACATAACTCGTTAGCACATTCATATGAAAAACCTAGAGTCCACGATAGAAATTTAAAAAAGTAAATAAATAAAAGAATCCACTAATATAAAACCGCAATAATGGAGTTACAATATCAAACAATTGGTAACGAAAATCAGTAATTATTACAAGCTGAATCGTAGACAGTACCTGCTGTTATCGATTAGAATTATAGAGCGAAAGAGTAAACTTGGGAAAAACGCCGGCTGCTCTGGTTTGCTGGCGGTGACGTTGTCAGTTTCTTGTAAGCGAATAGGGCTTTGTTCTCTCGATTAATTCAAAATTACCAAATTTCCTACAGAAATCACGAACGAAACTAATAAGCAATAGATGAGTAATAACCTGATGTTCTCGGAAGTTATAACCTTTTCTTCTCTGGCACCGTTTGGCCTCTCTTCGATAGTTTTTCAGCCCCCTCTCTCTCTCGTGGTGCTGCAGATTGCAGATATGGTTTTGAAATGAAGAGATGGATTCAGTTGTGGAGGATAAAATCGACTGGAAAGAATTTAGCGGAGGGTACTGTAGAAGCAGGGAAAAATAGATTGGGGGAAAGGGTGAAACAAATTAATGTGGAGAAAAGGTCATTTTACGTCGGGCTTGACCACAAAGAAGGGCTCCCAACATTATTTTGTATATTGTACCAAACACAAGATAAACCCCACTAACAATTTAGTGGGGGTTATCTACCATACCAAATAGGCACTTACTCAAATAATAACTCAAACATCAAACTCAATCGAACATTGCATCAAACGTCAATCATAAAATATTACTCAAGACTCAAAGCACCAACTCAAACATCCAAATTAAAAAGGCAAATTTAAACGACAAAATGGCCTTTTCCCATATCATCAAAAGATGCCCTCATTCTAACGACTTATACGAAAAATAGGGATATATATATTTACATCAAAACTTCCCTAACATCTACACGATGTTCTAATCTTTCTCAAAAATGCCCAAGACACGAGCTTCTACTTCACGTCCAGCTCATCCAAGCATATTATGCATCAAGCTTCATAATTTACATCACAACATCAAATATAAACAAATAAAAATGAGTGTAAGAGTTTCATCTCATACTACTACTAAATTGTTCGAATATCCACAACTTTTTTGAACCAAACCCTAAACGTCATCCTCGCTCGGGTTCTCTTCCTCTTTGGGATCCTCGTCCTCCTCCTCCTCGGTTGCGACCATCAGCTTCTCAAGTGGTCCGGGACCTGCTGCATAGGCTATCCACGGCGGGCTCTCGTTGCCGTTCTGCTCATCCTCGTACGCTGCACCTACGTGCTCGTAGTCCTTCGGAGGAGTCTCATCATTGTCCTCGTCAGGCCTGAGGTATGTGGTGACGTCAACCTCTCCGTCTAACTCTAACTCCAGCTCCTAGTCGAGCCTCAACACAAGCGTCTCGAAGGCAAGGTACTGAAAAGTGAGGCATGGCTCGAAATGAGCTGAATATGGCCATAACCAACTGTCGCTTTGACGGAGGAGTCCTCGAAAGGCTCATCGTCGTCACTGTCACCGGTGTAAGTCAATCTAAAGGGCTCTGCAACGACCTCACACGAGAGGAAGTGTTGTCCTAGCACATAAAGGCCTCCAGCTCATTGTGGGTAGGTGGCAAGAGAAGGAACGGGTCGTACAAGCTGTCAAGCTGAGTAGCTACAAAGCTAGAAGAGTTGGCAAAGCCGGAGGATACGAGCTGATGAACGGCTCCCAAATACTCGTTGAACTAGAAGCTAGCTCTCTGCTCAGGACCGAGCTGAGAAGGGATAAGAAACGGAACGAGGTCATCCCGAGGTAGGGGCTCAGAATCGAGCCCATTAGGCTCAAATCGCGGTGGAGGGTCAAACTGTCCAGGGGGCGGAGCACCCTCACAGACGAACTGACTCAAGATCGTGGCGATGAACCCATAGCAATCGTCGTAGAGGTAGAATCCGAGATGCTGTTGTCCGATGTGGGTTCAAGGGTTCGATGTGGGTCAGCACTAGAGAAATCACCCACTCGCGCCACTCATTGGGGAGTGCGTGGATGAGATGTACCATCCCATCAAAGGCTCTAACGTCAAGATACTTCACTATCTTCCAAACCTTGTGGAAACGAGCTAGAAACTCAGCCAAGGTCTCGTGGTAGTTCTTCCTCATATGCAAGTACTCTTGCATCATCGCCTTGTTTCCTTCATCATCCATCCTATATCATTGAAATGAGTTAAGCACACCAAAACAGTTAAACGACACGTTGAAATTCCAACCACCACATACTCATTCTTGCTTCCCAAAGGTGATTCTAAGCTCAAGGTACTTGGTAATTCCATATTCTAGTGTTCACATATTATCTGTCTGTAAACTAGTTTCATTTCCTCTCTGTACTAGCCTAGATTAGTGAATAGAGACTTATTGCAAGTCTATTTGCTATACAGATCTCGAAACTTATTGCAAGTCAATATTCATAGTTGGAAAACCCACAGACTTTATAGTTTGTGTTTTAGGACCGACTGATCCCGTAATTGAGTCACCTGGATTATCCGGGTTATCTTGTTATAATTTAAGAGAAATGCCCCTAAACTAGTCATTTTTTAAATAAATTTCGAAACTATAGCCCTTCTTGACATTTGTATGCTTTCTCATCATTTTCCCATCTTTTTTTTTCTTCTCCCCCCCTCCTACACCATCTTCCTCAACATCTCACTCTCAAACCCCTAGCCTTCACCCTCTACATCCACCACTGCCGCCAGAATTGCCAGAACATCACCAATCATTGATTCAAAAGAACATCACTAGAATAACAAGAGCAACAAATTCTTCTTTGTGACTCTTCTTTTCGATTCTCAATGTCAATGGAGCTCCTGCTTTGCATCTCCATTTCTGAATCCGCCACTTCATCAGCCTCCTCCTCCAAAATTTGACGAAAGCTTTTGAATATGTGTTTGCCGCCACCAGCACCTAGATCTGACGGAGCGGCGGAGCTCTCGCCCTTCGATTTAAGGTTCTTTTCGTAGAGCTCTTACAACGATATGTATTTATCGCCGAAAGGCGGCAGCGGCGACATCCCGGACATCGAGCGGAATTCGGCTAGTCGCTGGTCTATGTCGTCCGTCGATCAAAACCCGCACAGCGGCGGTGTCTGAGATGGTGCACCCGCTGGGAGGCGATTGGGGTTTCGAAGCGTTGTCATTTTCGGAAGAGGAGGAAAAATGTTGGCGAGTGTAAGGATAGGGGCGAGTGAAGGAGTGCGAGCTAGGGCGAAGATTGAGGAAGCGTTTGGTTATCGCCGGCATGAGTGACGACAGCAGATCGGCGGTATTTGAGAGGTTTTTAGAGAAATTGGGGGTTTAGCGTGTTTCAATTATATAATTCTTCAAACAAAATCAGTTTTTAAATATTTGTTGGTGGATTTTGTTTTGGTGAGTTAAAAAAAAAACATGTTACCACGGGCAGTAGTGGCAGCAACGATTGAGAGATGTTTTTTTTCTTTGGTGACCACCCGTGGTGGCTACAGCTATCGAGAGATGGTGGGGTTTTTTTTTGGTGAGTTACAAAGAACATTTGTGATGGTCGGTGACGGCGGCGATTAAGGGATGGTTGTTGTTGTTTTTTGTCTTTTTTCTGACCGCCTACGGCAACGACTGAGAGATAGTGATTTTTCTTTTTGTGAGTCACAAAATTTTTTTTGTTACCGCCGGTGGTGGTGGCGACAGCAAAGAGGAGGTAGAAGGTAAGGGTAGGGTGAAAAGTAATAAAATCACAAAATATTTTTTTGTTCTTGATATAGTTTGTAATTTTCTAAAAGAAAGAAGGGTACAAATGTCTAAAAGGGCCAAAATTTCGAAAAATTAAAAGAGGGGCCAATTTTCAAAAAACTAAGTGATAAGGGTGGTTCCAATGGTTGGAACCTATTTCCAGCTTCCAACCTTCCACGTCACCACCATATTAATTTTTAGAATCCAACAACTTTTTTATCTAAATTTTCTACAACACTGAACCCACCTTCTAATAAAAATAGGGTCCCACTGTAATACACCACTTTATATCTATATTTTTTCAATTAATTTTATTTTACATAACTATTTTTGTATTTTTTATATCTTTGATTATATATTTAAATTGAAATTTTAAATATAACAAATTAATAAAATAAATAAACATAAAAAAGTGAAGCAGCAAAATAATGTGAATATGGCCGTTGAAATTTGTGAACAATGTTTACAAATATATTCCTTAATTTTTAATATTTATTTAATAGTACTCCCTCCGTTCAATTTGTATCTTCCTATTTGGGGTATGACACATATTTTAAGAAATGTGATAAAGTGGTAGTTGGTGGAATAAAGTTATATTTGAGAGGTAGTGAGATAATGACAAAAAAATAGTGGTAATGATAAAAAAGAGGTGATATTGATCAAAAAATAGGAATAAAGTTGTTGGAATGATAAAAAAGTAGAAATAAAGTTGATGTGAGGTGGGGTCATCAATGGCAAAGGGTAGTAAATAGGAAGAAAGATGAGGGTATATGTGTAAAAAAAATAAAGTAGGAAGAAACAAATTGGACAAAAAAATTGTGGTAAGTAAGAAGATACAAATTGGACGGAGGGAGTAGTATATAAACTAATGATATTTTCTTTAAAGTATCATACTCCCTCTGTCCACAAAATAGTTGTCACATTGTGGACGATACGGGTTTTAAGAAAATGATAGGTAGTAGTGAATTATAGTGAGTATTGTTATGAGTGGAGTAAGGGTCCCACAGTAGATGTGAGTGGAGTAGCAAAAGTGGCAACAATTTCATGGACAAACTTAAGTAGCAAAAGTGGTAACCATTTCGTGGACGGAGGGAGTAACTTATTCGTTTCAACTTCGATTTTCATGATTTATATGTCGAATGAAAGCTTTCTTTATGATCTTCAATATAAGATATATGCTGGATATATTTCAATGAAATTTTAGACATCGAAATGATTAAAATCAAATATTAATGGAATGGAAAGAAAAGAAAAAATAAATATATAAACTCAAAGTGGGATTGATTGTTGCCACTTTTCTCAAACTTTTCGGCTCCAATATTTGGGCTACTCACCGTCGATGATACTCGCTCCATAGAGGACCGTGTCCTCCACACCTCATCAACATCATGCGCACCGGGCCCCACAAATTTCTTTGAACCTGGCTGCCCAAGCTTCGCACCTATTTCTTGGCTTCTAACTTTTTGGAAGCTGCTACAATGGTTGGAGTTGGGTTTCATGTTTTGGAACCCAACCATTGGAACATGTCCATTTTCTATCGTAAAAATTTCAATCATTTTATTCCTTAAATGTATGTTGGATGTATCTCGTTGTTCCGCATATTTGATTATAAAAATATGCGGAACATACATTTCAAATATTAATGAAATAATTAAAATATGCGGAACAACGAGATTATATCTTATATATTTCAATATAAGATATATGCTGGATATATCTCGTTGTTCTGCATATTTTGTCTACATTTCTTAAATGTATGTTCTCTTAAAAGAATTGATCATTCAAAATTCTTTAAAAGTGGTGGGACATGCCCATTTTATATCGTTTTACCTTTATTCTTAATTTTTATGCTGAACAATGAGTAGATAAAATGAGCGGAATGGAGGGATTATTATTATTATTATTATTATTATTATTATTATTATTATTATTATTGTACCACGAAATGGTGGCCACATTGTGGACGACACGAGTTTTAAGAAAATGGTAGGTAGTAGTGAATTATAGTGAGTATTGTTGTGAGTGGAGTAAGGGTCCCACAATAAATGTAAGTGGAGTAACAAAAGTGACAACCATTTCGTGGACAAACTTAAGTAGCAAAAACGGCAACCATTTCGTAGACGGAGGGGAGTATATGGTTGTTGTTATTAAAAAAATTATAATCACTATAGCAAAAACAATAATATTAAAATAATAATAAATTATATTCATTAGTATATTAGTATTAGTATTACTATAATAATTAATATTTAGCTATATAATACTCACTCCATCCATAAGTGTGGTTCGGAAGGAGAGACACATGTTTTAATAAATGGAGAGTAGGTGAGGGTGGGAAAGGAAAATTAGGTGAAAAATATGACTAGCAATTACTCCCTCCGTTCACGAAATGACGCTCCATTTCGTGTCCGGCACGAAGATTAAGAAAGCTGATAAAGTTGTTTTGAGTGGGTAAAAGTTAAAAAGTAGGGGTAGTGAGATAATGACAAAAAAATAGTGGTAATGACAAAAAAGAGGTGGTATTGACCAAAAAGTAGGAATAAAGTTGTTGGGATGACAAAAAAGTAGAAATAAAGTTAATGTAAGGTGGGGTCATCAATGATAAGGGGTAGTGATTTTAATAAAGTAATGAAGGTATGTTGGTAAAAATAACAAAACAGGGTATCATTTGGTAAACACAAATAAGAGATGAAATAGAGCATCATTTCGTAAACGGAGGGAGTATTTGTTATATGTGGTGGAAAATTAACCAACTCAAAATTATTTGGTAAATAAAGAGACTTTTAATGATAAAGGAGTGAAAAGTTATGTCCATTTTTGGTTGGACCACATTTATCGTGGGTAGTTAAAAAATGAAATCGGACCACACTTATCGTGGATAGGGAATAGAAAATATAATATTACAATAATTATAAATAATGTTTATTATTATTATTAAACTAATTAAAATATTTTTAATATAAGAATAATCATTTCATTTCTTGTGCTATGAGATATAAAATTATTATTCAGTGCTTCGTTCTTTTTCCATTTTTATTTTACTACAAGTATTATTTCATTCTCATTCAATTTTATTTATGTGTATCAACCATCTCGTATCCAGAAGAAAAAAACAAAACAACAGCCCATTACTCAATTAATCAAAAAGCCCATTCTCAAACTTTTTTTTTAGATTAAATCTTAATGTTCAAAACAAGTCACTAATATAAATACTTTGCAATTATTAAAGTTTGAAATACGAAATACTCCCTCCGTGCACAAATTAAATACCTATTTGTGTTCCGGCACAGAGATTAAAAAAACTGATAAAATTATTTTGAGTTGAGTAAAAGTTAGAATGTAGGGGTAGTAGAATAATGACAAAAAAACAGTGGTATTGACAAAAAATGGTAGTATTGACCAAAAAGTAGGAATAAAGTTGTTATGATGACAAAAAAGTATAAATAAAGTTGTTGGGAGGTGGGGCCATTAATGACAAAGAATAGTAAATAAAGTAAAAGTAGGAGGGTATGATTGTACAAAAAGTAAGTAGGTATTTGATTTATGGACAAAAAAGTAGGTATTTGATTCGTGGACGGAGGTAGTACTATTTTACTAGTTTTGTAGTTCGAATATTTCTTACAATAATTCTATTCGGACATACTATGTCTAGACATACATGCTTGAAATATGAAAAATATTGTCCGATTTCCTTCAAAATTTCTTTCCTACTCAGACTTCCTTCCGAAATATCGATCTCACACACATCCGTCTCTCAAATTTTATTCTCATCCACACCCAAGTCCTGAACTTATAAATTTAAATTGAGATAAAACTTTATAATTAAAATTTTAAAAGTGTATGCTTAATAATAACCCTGTCGAAACTATAAAATTAAATTATTAGTTAAAAAATTCCGTCAAATCCGTAGTTTTACCATCGTATGTCTGGACATATGTCCAAATAGCACTACCCTATTTCTTACTCCCTTTATCCACGAAATGATTGTCACTTTTGCCATTTAATTCCGTCTACGAAATGGTTATCACTTCCATTTATAGTAATAAGACCCACATAATATATTATATTTAACCTTATATTTCTCACTCTTCCACTCCTATCTATTGTGGGACCTTTATTGCACTCACAATAATTTTTATTATTATCCATTATTATATACTATTTTTTTAAAATCCGTGTCGTCCGCAACCATTTTGTGGACGGAGGGAGTAATATACTGAAATCTCGGAGTCTTCTTAATTATTCTTAAATCATTTTTGCTTGCCATTCAAAAAATTTCCCGCTTTTAAGCATGTTCTATCCGCCGATGAAGATGAGCAAAAATACCGCTGCTTCTGCAATTGATCTGATTCTTAGAAGAAGACGAATTGGGGTTGGATCTTTTCCCGGAATCAGTAATTATGTTCGACCATTCTTTTATTTCCGTTCGAAATTGCATGATGTCAGTCGCAATGATAAACCCCTTACTACACCTACGCGGGGAGGAATTGATTTCCGTCGTGTAAAGGAATTAGATGATGCTATGCAATTGTTTCACGAAATGCAAAGAATGCAGCCGCAGCCTTCTCTTCGCATGTACAACAATCTGTTGAGAGTTACAGCAAAGATAAACGAGTATTCCTTTGCCCTCCAAATGTTCGATGAAATGCGTGATGTGGATGAGTACACGATGACTATTGTGATTAATTGTTATTGCCTTCAGAGGCGTGTAGGCTGTGGTTTTGCTGTAATGTGCAGCTTCTTCAAGAGAGGTTATGAACCAAATGGTGCCACATTAGGCACTCTGATTAAGGGGTTGTTTTTAGATGACAAGGCTGTCGACGCTCTGAAATTGTTTGAAAAGATTTTGGATTTGGGAATATGTAAGCCAGATAAGATTATGATAAGCACTGTGATAAGTGGGCTATGTAAAGCTGAACAGGTTATTGTAGCCCATGATTTGCTTCGTAGATTAGATAGAAGTGGGTGGAGACCGGATGTTTATGCTTATAGTGCTTTACTCGATGGGCTATGCAAGGGTGGAATGGTGGATGATGCTTTGGAGCTCCTATCCAAGATTGTTGGCAATGGTATGTTACCTGATATTTTCTCGTATAAGTCGATGATTAAGGGGTTATGCAACGCTGGCAGACTTAAGGATGTCGAAGTTTTGTTAAGTGAAATGGCTGAGTCTAATATCTCTTTGAGTGTTGTTACTTTTAGTATGTTGATTAATGCATATTGCAAACAAGGAAAGATGAAAGAGGCCGAGGACGTGCTGGATTATATGAAGCAACAAAATATCTATCCAAATGTTGTTGTTAGTACTATGATGATAGACGGGTACTGTTTGCGAGGGGAAATTGATAAAGCAAGAAAGGTGTTTAATTCCCTACAAGACAGGGTCCTCCCTAATATTGTCAGCTATGGCAGCCTAATAAATGGATATTGTAAGAAGGGAAGACTGGATGAAGCTTGGCTTCTTTTCCTTGAAGTCCCATGTAAAGGTTTGGAGCATAATGCACATACTTATAGTACAATGATGCATGGCTTCTTTAGTAAAAACAGATTTGCTGATGGATTGGATCTTTTTAAGGATATGGAAGCTCAAGGAGTGAGTCCTAACATCGTAACTTGTAATGTGTTATTGGAGGGGTTGTGCAGAAATGGGGAGATTGATGAAGCTCTATCGTTGCTGCACTTGATTGAAGGGAGAGGAGTTAGTCCCGATATAGTTGTTTATAATACTTTGATTGATGGATTATGCAAAAATGGGAAACATGATGTTGCTAGGTATCTTTTCGACCAACTTCCTTCTAGAGGTTTGCAACCTAATATTGTCAGCTATGGCAGCTTAATAAATGGATACTGCAAGCAAGGCAGCATTTTTGAAGCTTGGCTCCTTTTCCTTGAAGTCCCTCGTAAAGGTTTGAAGCACAATACACATACTTATAGTACCATGATACATGGATTGTTTAGTCAAGATAGATTTGTCGACGGCTGGAAGCTTTTCAAGGATATGGAAGCTCAAGGAGTAAGTCCTGACATCTATACTTATAATATATTATTGGATGGGTTGTGCAGGAATGGGGATATTAGTGAAGCTGTTTCGTTACTGCACATGATTGAAGGGAAAGGAATTAATCCTAATATAGTCACGTACGGAGTGCTTATCAATGGATTATGCAAAAATAGGAAACATGATGTTGCAAAAGATTTATTCTACCAACTTTCTTCCAGAGGTTTGCAACCTAATGTTAGAATATATACAATGGTCATTGGTTCACTTTGTGAAGAAGGGTCTCTGGAGGAGGCAAACCGTTTGCTTGTAGGATGGAGAACCGTGGTTGTGCACCCAATGGTGTGACATATAACGTTATACTCCGAGGTTTGCTGAAGAGAAACGCGCTTCACAAGGCAATACTATTCGTGAAAGTAATGCATGGAAGGGGGTTCCAATTAGATTTTGATAACTTATCAAAGCTACTCGGTCAAGTGCGAGGACTGAGTCATGATAATTTTTTTTTCAAATTGCTGAAGGATATTTTTCCCAATGAAATCTTTGCCCAAGGACAGCGTCAATTCAAGCATCGTGGATGATCTCTTCTCCAGGTCTCTTCATGTAATTATCCAAAAATTGTGCTGTTTTTGGCATGACATGAGCTTAGTTAGTTTTTGTTGTTTGTTAATTTCAATGTTTTCTAATTGACAAAGGTACTTCGAATTAATTGTTTCATGATTTCATTTTGCACATTTAGCAAACATTACAATATGTTCCTTGTCTTTGATATAAATACGATAGTTCCAAAGTTGCTGATATCAATAGAGGGTTACACAAAATCTGTCAAATTTCAATTGATCTCTACAAATTTGACAAATTTAAATAAAAGAATGCCAGTTCTCTTTTTATACTGAGAAAATGTTCCAAAATATGGATTTATGACACATAGATGGAATTTTAATCACAATATATATATGAATCTTATCTGATGAGAAGACGGCCTTTTGATTTGGGTTTTGACAATTATGTCCTCTGTACATATTACCCGTTCCATGAAGTGTGTAGCTGATCTGCTGCTGGAAACTGATTAAAATGATTGAAGACAAATGGAATGACATGTTAGGTTTTAATTTGAACTGTTGTTTTCCACACATTTTTAGGCTTGATGCTTTATCGTTTCTAACAATGTTTTCCAATTTGCATATTTTGCATTACAGCAGCAATAGTTGCCACTTGTCAGAATGTTTTTCGTTTCATTGTTTCTAACAATGTTTTTCGTTTCAAAAAAAGTTAATTAGAACTCGGCAGAGAATTTCAAGAGAATTTAGTCGAAAACTCCTATTGAATTCCTCGCCTCATTCTCTAGTTATAGCACAGTTGATTTTAAGGCAACCTTTAACATTTTTACTAGAATGTTCTTAAAATATGCCATATTGTCTTCGTTTTCAAAAGCATACATCTTCAGTTTACGTTTTGGTGTGTTGTTTTTTGCCTGCAGGGTGAGGAATCGCGCAGCCTAGGAAGCAAAAGCACATGTCTTGTGCCAACTTATCTGATTTGGAGTTGTATGCAACAATTTATTGATGATGGTGTCTGCATTTTGTATTTCAAAACTGTTAGAATTGAACATGTTAAGGTATGGAGTCTCTTTCTTGATGTTGTTGTAGAACATCATTATAATAACAGTTTGGTATCAGATAAATTAGCATCTCATGTTATTCAGGTTTTTTTAATTGACATAGTACTTTGAATAACTAGCCTTGGTGCAGTTTCTTATATTTTATGGAACGAAGTACTGTGAGAACTCACTGTTACAGTTTCCGGTGTTCAAAATAGAACCCATACCCTCATGATTAATTTATATCATGAGTGGAGTTTATATCTGCGTCTAATGTCACAGATGGCTCTAAGTTTGGAGCACTTAATCAAAAGTTGCCGATTACTTGTTCAAGCTTGTCCAAATTTTCATGTTAAATTTGTTAGGCGTGATGCTAATGTTGTGACTCATAAATTAAATGGGGAGTCTAAAGGATTTTTCCTCTACGTATATCATCATTATATTATTTAAAGGAAAACGATTCTTGCTTTGAAAAACTCCTACGTGACACCCCTTATATTTCTTCATTCATATTTATCTAAATTCTCAAATTTTTGAATTTTTAAATGTAAAATAATAGATTTTAAATATCTATACTAAAATCTTGTGTCTTACATCGGTTTTTCAATGAAACTTCACCTATTGAAAAGTCTATAAATACCTAGAATCAATATATATTTTCTCATCTTTTTCTCCACCAGTTTTATTTGGCCAATTTATTTATTAATCGGTCGAATAAATAACTACTATTTTATAGTTTAATTTAATTTAATTTAGTCAATTTGTTAATTGACCGAATAGATAATTATTTTTTGTAGGAGTTTAATTTGGCCAATTTATTTATTAATCAGCCGAATAAATAACTGCTATATTTTTATAGTTTAATTTAATTTAATTTGATCAATTTATTAATTGGCTGAATAGATAATTACTTTTTGTAGGAGTTTTATTTGGCCAATTTATTTATTAATCAGTCGAATAAATAACTACTATATTTTTATAGTTTAATTTAATTTAATTTGGTCAATTTATTAATTATCCGAATAGATAATAATTTTTATTAGGGAACCAATTTATTAGTTGACAGAATAAATGGTTCCAAAATAGTTTGGATAATTTATTGGTTGACCGAATTAAATCTGAAAATAGTCTAATATTTTTTTATTTAATTTGATAAAAAAAATAAGTAATTTCTAATTTCTCAATTAATTAGGTAGACGGGCCAATTCCCAACTTACGGGTACCTCAACTCGGGATCCCACGTGACACATTTTCATTCTTTATTCTAACCCGGAACCGTAGCAATAGACGAGCCAATTCTCAACCGACACTCAAGAAATTTTTCATTTTATGCTTTTTTTTCCCATATATTTTCTAAAATCTATAATCGTCATCCATGAAATAATTTTTACGTTATTTGTAGTTGGGTTTCCCACTTTGCATAATTTATAATTTTAATTAACGAATATTACTATACGATTAAGGACGATTAACGAATAGTACAATCATTATTTTTATTAAATTTTTGGATCCATATAAATTCTAAATAAATTTTATAAATTACGCACTTATAAATCACAGTCGTGATCAACGGGCCAGTTCCGATGTAGAATTGTGGCGATAGACTAATATACGGATTTTTTTAGAAAGGAATACAAATGACTAATTTTTTAATCGAATTTTAAACAAGTACGAGTATATAAATTTCAAACAAGTTTGAATGATCCTTGTTGGGAAATTTATTAGTATAAGTTTTGATGAATTCCAAAACCGGTTGACCCCAACCGAGTAGATGTTGCCAGGACCTAATGTTAGAAGTCAGGCTCGCTGATTGAGTAAAGTTAAGATTTTATCTTTACAGGTCTCCAGCTGAAGATGACAACAAGACGTCACTCAGACAGAACATCAGTTGTGAAGAAAGACAAATGAGAGTTCATTTGTTCAGATGCAAACAAGGGGAAGTCTTCAGAACATCAGTTGAAGGAAACCAACTGAGCGTTCATCAGATGAGAAACAGTTGAAAGGAAGAGAACATCAGATGAAAAGGAAATCATCTGAGGGTTCAAACCCAACTAAGTAAATACAAGGAAGGCAACTGAGTGTTCAGTTTCAGAACCTCAGTTATAGAATCCGAACAAGGAGTTCATCTGTTTGAAGTTCAAAGTCAGCTGAGAGCTCGACAGATCGGAACATCAACTGAAGATCACTCAGATGAAGGTCAAGACTTTCAACCGACAAACAGAAGTTGACTGTCAAAGATTTGAATTTCAAAAGGAAGTCACATGAGGGTTTGACCGTTCAGTCATTACCCCATCTGGCCCAACACAAGGCTGTCTCAGATGGAAAGCAGAAGAGCACAGATGCCATATCGGGAAAGTCTACAGAGATGAGAGACAAGCCATCGCTTTCAACCGATCAGAGATCAACTGCTCCTCCAACGGCTAGTTGATTCTCTCCGCCTATAAATAGAGGCATTCTCTCATTCGAGCAAAAATACATGCAGATAGACACATAGACGACGAAAAATTCAAAAGCTTTCTCGAGAGAAATCAAAACAAATCTGCAAAATCATCATCTAAGAGCATCAGCAGCTGAGAGTTCCAATTTGAGAGAACATTAGTAGCTGAGGGTTCCTAGAATTCGAAACTGTTTTTTATCTTAGGTTGAGTGTTTATTCGTTCAAGCCTTAGATCCAGCTCTCATTCTTGATCGAGCTGTAGTTGGAAATCCTACCCTTTCTCACACCCTAAAAAGTGTGCTAGGACCTTACTCTTCCTGTAATTGAGTAGTCAGGTCATCAAGTACCCGCAAACTTGACTTAGGCTGTTTAGTGCCCGGAAACTAAACTGTAACGGTTACTCAGCCCGCGTAAGCTGAGTGGTTCTGTCCAGAAGAACTTGGACTGAGGTGTGTGGACTCACATCTCCCCGTGGACGTAGGAGTTATCTTCGAACCACGTAAATCTTGTGTGTCGTGTTTATTTTTTTATTCAGTCCATATTGCATTTCTAACTGACCGAACTAACCAGCATTCAAACCTCTTTTGCACTTTTTCAACCGAGCTGTTTTGGTTCTTGACCAACCGAGCTGGTTTGCATGAGTTGTTTTTAACGAGTTTATTTTCCACCACATTCCGCACAACACCGCTCTTTCAGCTGAGTTTGCTTACTCAGCTGTGAGATCCCACCTGAGTCCTTTTACTCAGTTGAAGTTGTTTTCAAGTGTTAAGTTTTTCGAAAGTTGAAAAATCCTAACTGGTGTATTCTCCCCCCCCATATACCAGTAACTCGTTTCGGGACCATCAAGTGGTATCAGAGCAGTGGTTCAAAAGACTACTGTCTCTGTTTCACGAGGTGTGAATTCGAGAATTTTCTTCAGTGGTCATCTGAACAGATCTTTTTACGCTAGTGCATTCTTGCTCGCATTTTTGTTGTCCTGTTGTTGTTTGTGCAGATGGACGTCAAGGACAAGATCACAGTCATGTTCTCTGTTGTCAACTATACATCATGGAGAACTCGAATGAAGAAGATCCTTTTGTCCAAGCATCATAGGATGCAACAAGTTCTCACATCTGGACCAATCGTCATACGAGACAGAATACTTCGCACTCCCACAAATCCCAACGATGGAGATGCAGTGGTGGAGTATGTGGAGAAACAGCCAGAGGACTACACTCCGGAGGAGGCCAAGGTGAGCCAGCTGGATATCTGGGCTCAGAGCACAATAATGTCCACGGTTGGACAAGATTATCTGCCCTGGATAGAGGAGTGTGAGACCGCAAAAGAAATGTGGGACATCCTGGCCTCGCTAAGTGAAGGAAGCGACAAAACGAAAGAAAACAAGTTCTCGCATGCATGTCAAGATTTTGACAATTTCAGTCTGCAACCTGATGAGACTATCGATCAGCTAGAGCTCCGGTTTATGGACATCATCAGAAGAATCCAATCCATCCGGTAAGGAAAATACACTCTAAGAGAAATAAACCTCAAAGTGTTGCAAGCTCTACCGGCTGAGTGGGATACTTTTACAAATATCCACGAGAGTCGAGCTGACCTTGGTGAAATGGGAACTGAAAGATTGTTCTCAATCTTGAAAGGGAATGAGTATAAGGTCAACAGAAGGAGGTCGCAGCCCTCAAGTCAGACAAATAGAATTGAGGATGTCGGCTCAGCATCAAAGTCAGTTGCCCTCCGAGCTGACTACTCAAAGTCGAGATCGTCAAGGCCAACCAGGTCGGCTGACACGACTGCAAAGGAGCCGAGCAGAGAAGAACTGCAACAGAACATTGCAGCGTTGTCAAAGAAGTTAGCCGATATGGATACTCGGTTCGACAAATATAAACGTTTCTATAAATCAAACCGAACTCGAGACAATTTGAAGCCAGTCACCAATGGTTGCTTCGAATGCGGCAAGGAAGGACACTTTAAAGCTGATTGCCCAGACCTCTCAAAGAAGGAAAGAGAAGCACTGAGGGCGAAGCAAACTGCAAAGAATAAGGCCATGGTAGCTGAAGAGGCAGCTGACGATATGGACATCTTCACAGACACTGAAGATGAGGATGATCTGACCTCTACCAAAAAAGTCATCAGTCCGGATCAATGCCTCATGGCACTTGGAACCGACCAAGATGATATTGAGGTACAATCTAATCCTGCTCGCTTAAATTCTTCCAATACTTCTAACATGCAGGAATCTCTGAGCGATGAGTTGGAACCCTCCTGGAATGATTTTCAAGAACTCAGTGAGGAACTGCATCAGCAGTCGGTTGAGTTTAAGAGTCTTCAAGCCCAGTTCGCCAAGCTTGAAGATTCCTTAACCGAAAAGGACGATCTGATCAAGAGACAAGCTGAAGAAATTGACCAGCTGAAAAGTCAACTGAGTACAGCCAACCAAACTGAGGCTTCAACCGATGAACAGTTGAAGGAACAGATCAAGGCACAGAACGAACAGTTGAACAAGTAAAAGGCTCAGATCGACCAGCTGATGAAGACATCAGATGCCCAGACCAAGCATATAGTTGTTCTTCTCAAGGATCTTCAAACTGAGAAGGACAACCTGACAAAGCTATATCAGTCATCCGAGATCATCGAGAATCTCATCAAATACAGACGGTAAACGGATGATGTGTATGGACTCGGATACGACTTGGCAAAGGACACTGGAATTCCACCAACTACCTTCACCAAGGCTGAGGAAGTCATGGTTGCCAAACCTAACACAGTTGAGTATGCAACTGAACAAACACCCTCACAACCGATAAAAGGCAACTACGGCTGAGAAAGGCAAAGGAGCTGCAGATGGAGCACCAACGAAATAGTCCCTGGAGTCTATAACCGAGGGGGAATGTTCCAAGACTCAACGGAGGAACTGGAGACGTCGGAGTCGCAATCAGAACCGAGCTCAAAATCGACAACATATCCAAGCTCAGAACCGACGTGATAACCGACATAATCAACAACGGTTCCATCACCACAACAATCAGAGGTTCCAACAGAGTCAACCTATATGGAACAGTTACGACAGCTATGGTTACTCTTGCCTCAACATGAATCAACATCCGGGCATGAACAACTATCGTCAACAGCCAAGGCAATGGAATCAGAATCAACCAAGAAGATTCCACAATGGCGTCCGACCTCACAGACAAACTCAACAGGATAAGAATCGCCATCAAAACAGGGGGAAAGCCTCACCTCCTAAAGCCCAACATGGGAGAAATCCAACTCCTCCCAAGAAACAGAGCATCATTTCAAACAACAAGCCTAAGGATAACCGGGGTGTTGTTATAGTCGATGAAAATGGGCAGATCATTTGGAATGACAAGGCTATTCGAGTGTACAGAGAAAAGCGACGCACAGTTCCAGGGGGAACTGGTTCTAACCCTCCAGGACCCAACTGAAATTGGGGACCTAAGCGAGTTTCTCTTTGCAGGTACAAGAGAAACAGCTGAGGAAGAAGAAGGCGTCTACAACAATGTGGGTGATGGATAGTGGATGCTCGAAATACATGACAAATCTGAAGGATTTGCTTGGAAGTTTCGTGGAGAAAGAAGGTCCATCAGTTACTTTTGGTGATAACTCAAAAGGTTACACCAGAGGTTACGGTACCCTTGAAACCAATCATGTTTCAATTTCTAATGTCTCTTATGTTGATGGATTGAAGCATAACCTGCTCTCCATCAGCTAATTCTGTGATAATGGTTTCTCTGTCAAGTTTGATGCACAGGGTTGCAGAGTCAAAGATGTCGGATCAAAGCAGGTGATATTGTTGGGAAATCGATCTCCAACAGGGAATGTATACTACGCTGACTGGAACAGCAGCCTCCCCGACACTTGCCTGTTATCAAAGAGCAGTTCGGATGTGAGCTGGCTATGGCACAAAAGGCTCAACCATCTGAACTTCAAGACGATGAACCGACTTGCCAGACAAGAACATGCAAGAGGCATACCTAACCGAGTGTTTTCAACAACACACATCTGCAGTGCATGCCAGCTGGGAAAGCTTGCTAGAACCTCCTTCCGGTTGAAGTTAACTCTCTCAACCGACCGAGTGTTGCAGCTGATCCATATGGATCTCTTCGGGCCAGTTACACCAAAAAGCATTAATGGAAACGAATATACTTTGGTTGTAACTAATGACTACTCAAGATATACGTGGACCATCTTCATGCGTCACAAGAGTGAAACCCGAGATGAGCTGCCCAAGCTAATGGATCGGATATCGAACCAACAAGAGATGAAGATCATATCTATCCGATCAGATCGTAGAACGGAGTTTCTAAATGAAACCATCATTGAGTATTGCGAAAGGAATGGCATAACCCATCAGACATCAGCCGCACGCACTCCACAACAGAATGGCGTAGCTGAACGAAGAAATAGAACTCTGAAGGATGCAGCCACATCCATGTTAGCGAGCTCAGCACTACCTAAGAGATTTTGGGCTGAAGCGATCAACACAGCATGCTACACACAAAATCGATCTCTTCTCACCAAGCGGTTGGGAAAGACGCCCTACGAGCTGTGGAGACGCAGAAAGCCAGATATTTCTTATTTTCGTGTTTTTGGATCTAAGTGTTATATTCACAACAATTGGAAGACTCATTTGAAAACTTTTGATGCCAAAGCTTCGAAGGGCATATTTCTTGGATATGCAGCTCGGATCAAGGCATATAGAGTTTTCAACAACAGCTCTCGTGTTGTGGAAATAACACCTCATGTTAGTTTTGATGGATCTACCTTTGAGTGCAGGGAACAGGTAAAGGATCAACACGCGGATCCAGCTGTTCTACCAGTTCTCACCAGATCGCAAGCTCTTCGGGAAAAGAACCGAGCTGAACCACTGGTATGGGCAACTGAGGATGAGGACCCATACTCCTCTGAAGATGAATGCGAAGACCTCAGCTCGTCCCTAGGGGGAACTTCAGCTGATGTCCCTCCAACTGCATCAGCATCCGATACCCAACCGAGCTCAGTTCAATCTATTGTAAATGTTGAGGATCCAGACTCAACAGCTGATCAATCACCAGCTCTGAAGACTCCAACTCAGATGTCTGAACAGCCACTGTTGGAAGAAGAAGGAAGACGCAACCGAAGATGGTATGAAGTTCATTCCACCAACGACATCATCGGAGATCCAACCGAGGGTGTGCGCACACGGAGCAGAGTTGCAAATCCAGAATCAACCGAGGAAGAATCCAACTCTTATGCCCAATATGCTGAGGAATTGGCAGTTCTAGAGGAGTTCGAGCAAGCTGGAGATGTTGCCATGATTTCTTGCTTTGTAGCTGATGTTCCAGAATCGAAGAATGTTGGGGAAGCTCTCAACTGTGTCCACTGGACAACAGCCATGCAAGAAGAATTGAATGAGTTTCTACGCAACTGTGTATGGGAGTTGGTAGAAAGACCAAATGGTGTCAAGGTGATTGGACTAAAGTGGATTTTCAAAAACAAGAGAGACGCCATTGGATTCATTGTGAGGAATAAAGCAAGGTTGGTAGCTCAAGGATACTGCCAACAAGAAGGAATCGACTTTGAAGATTCCTTTGCACCAGTTGCAAGGCTGGAAGCCATCCGGATCTTTCTAGCTTATGCCGCACATCACAAGTTCAAAGTATATCAGATGGATGTGAAGTGTGCATTCCTCAATGGAGATATAAAAGAAGATGTATATGTTGAACAGCCTCCTGGTTTTGAGACTGGAGATGGAAGAGTGTACAAGCTGAAGAAAGCTATCTATGGTCTAAAGCAAGCACCAAGAGCATGGTATGACACTCTTTGTGGATTTCTTCTGGACTCGGGGTTCAAACGAGGTTCAGTTGATAAAACTCTGTTCACCGTCAAAGTTGGAGAAGATATACTTGTCATGCAAATTTATGTCGATGACATCATTTTCGGGTCCAAGTCGGAGGAGCTGTGCTAGAAATTCTCCGATCTTATGAAGGAAAAGTTCGAGATGTCAATGATGGGCGAGATGAATTATTTCCTTGGATTACAAGTGAAGCAGTCACCTGAAGGGATTTTAATCAACCAGTCCAAATATACAAAGGAGCTCATCACCAAGTTCGGATTGCAGACAAGTAAGACAACCAAGATCCCTATGAACACGAACTGGAAGATCGAACCAGGAACTGAGGGAAAGCTCATTGATGCCAGCCAGTATAGAGGGATCATCGGTTCGCTGTTCTACCTAACTGCCAACCGACCAGACATTTTATACGCAGTTGGAGTGTGTGCTCGTTTTCAAGTCCAACCAAGAGAAACACACATGTTGGCAGCAAAGAACATCATTAAGTATCTGAAGGGAACTGTCAATGTTGGATTGTGGTACCCAACTGATGACAATATCCAGCTGACTGGATACTCAGATGCCGACCTAGCAGGAGATCGGTTGGACAGAAAGTCTACTTCTGGACACTGTCAGTTTATGGGAAGCAAGCTGGTTTCATGGTTCTCCAAGAAACAAGCGTGTGTTGCTACTTCGACAACCGAGTCAGAGTACATGGCTGCCGGAAGTTGTTGCATGCAAGTATTATGGCTGAAACAGCAGCTGAGAGATTATGAAGTCTCAACTGGACAGGTTCCCATTCATTGTGATAGCTTGAGTGCCATAGCTATCTCTCTAAACCCTGTTCATCACTCTCGGACTAAGCATATCGATATTCGTCATCACTTCATCCGAGATCATATTGAGAAGAAGGATGTGTCCATGGAGAAGATTCCAACTGAGATTCAGAAAGCGGACATCTTCACCAAACCTCTTCCTGAAGCCCGGTTCAAGATGCTGTGTGATCTTCTAGGACTTTTGGATCCGAGCTAAAAACTCATCCGAGCTAAAAAGTCATCCGAGCAGAAGAGTCATCCGAGCTGATAAGGATTCATCCGAGCTGACGAATCGGATATCGAATTAAGAGGGAAGCTCAGATGAAGGGGGAATCTCAGATACGAATTGCCAACTGAGGACATCAAACGTCATCTGAGGAGATGAACTTGAGTCAGCTGATGGTATGCTGCAACAATGGAATAGACGTCAGCTGAACAGACGAACTCGAGTCAGCTGATGGTATGCGGCAACTGAGGAATTCAACTAATGAACACAGCTGATTCAGACATCAGCTGGCAGGTATCATTTATGACTGAAGGTGTTATGATATTAAATGAGAATGTTCGAAATAAATTCAAACATTCCTGAACATGTCAGCTAGACCAAACAAGCCATCATATCGCATTTAATGTAAAGTCTGGCTGAACACCTATAGCCTTACTTTATAGTGCGACTGGGCTGACACCTCAAACTATTCACCTTCTCACTCGCGCGCGTGGTATATCAGTCAAAATTACTCAACAGTCGCGAAATCACAGCCGTTAATAGATTCGCGCGATTTAAACCCAGCCGTTGATTTTATCCGAGTCAAAGATTATATAATACGGCAAATCAGGAAGTGATCCTTACCTTCTCTTTTCGTGCATATCTTTACTCACTATTCATCATCTTCTCAAATCTTGTTTCGCCATTTCCAGTAAAGTCTTTCACTCTTTCTTTGCATATATATCTCCTCGAGATGGCGCCCAAGTCAAAAGCTTCTAAAAAGATGGTTTCCTCAGAGCCTGCAACGTTCCAGGAATCGTTCGACATGGTGATGTCGAAGATTCATTTCGAACAGATATTATCCAGAGCAGCTCTCTCCTCGCCTGAGCTCGCTCCAATCGCCGCCATCCTCTCCGACCACCATCTGCTTGATTGGGCCACCCTCTCTCCGGCCCTGTTGCTCAGGAAGCAGATCGTACATTTCTACCGGAATCTGCAACGAGTCGCAAATGACGGGCTTGTCACGATCATCCCGTGCAAGCAACGCCACAGAACCTCCCGGGCTGTAGAAGACTCCGTTGTGGAGATAAAGGTGTCAAAGGAGCTGGAGAAGCTCATCCCCAGAAACCGTGAAGCCACAGATGTGGTGGGGAACTTTTCTGATAAGGAAGCTGATGCCTTCCTTCAAACCATTCTTCTTGTTCCCGAACCTTTGAAGGGGAGCATGCAAAGGACAAAGTTGAAGCCAGAGCACCGACTTCTTTTCGATGTAATTTCCAAATGCATCTTCGCATATGGTGGAGCCTTCGGGGACATAAGCCGTCCTAAGCTCAAGCAGCAGAAGGCCCTGGAAGAGATGCACCAGGTCGACTGGTTGGGATATATAGAGAGCCAGCTGTTGTCGGAGAAGCAGAAGATATCCGAGACGACAGCTGAGTCCGGAGAACTTCTGTTGAGTGTCAAGGGGACACTCAACTTCGGGACAAAGATATCAGCCCTCATCCTCCAAGCCACAAAGGGTCTGCCGCTGACATGGGAAGGGAGTGAGGACACTCCAGTCAGCAAGCTGTCACTGTTCCCCTCAGCCAAGAAGGCCAGGGATGTTGTAGAAGCTGTCTACACCCCCAAGGGTGTCCCCAAGCCAGCTGTGGAGGCAGCTGCTCGTCGCCCTTCGAGGACCAAGCCGGCGAAGCGCCAGCTGGAAGAGGTAGCTGAGGAGGAAGAAGACGAAGAGGAGGAAGATGAGGAACCTCTGCAGAAGAGGCCAAGGATAAGAATCATCCAGCCAGCGGCTCAACCATCCACAACAAGTCCAGTGGTGGTCAAGCCGGCTGAGGCGAAGGAGTCAACTGAATCCAGTCTATCGGTTGACCCAGCTGGGTTTATTCTTCAACCTCGCTAGGAGGACGTGGCTGAGGAGGAAGGCGAAGACGTGGAGGTCCAAGTGGTGGATGTCAGCTCCTCCTTAGATGACTCTTCTTCATCTGAGGAGTCCCACGACAGTCGGTCTAGAGCTGATGCCAGCCAGGTTAATCCACATGTGACTGAAGAAATCCTCCAGCCAGCCAACTCTCCATCCAAAGAGGATCCAGTTCTCTCAACTGGTCCTCAGTCAGATATTCTGAGCCTCTCGCTCGATGCCAACGTTGTGACCACTTCTTCGGCCAACGTTGATGAAACCATCGAACCCATAACTTTCGATATCGACCCCCCTCAGATCGATGAAGAAGCCAACCGCCAGGCGATCCTGGCTGAGTATGAAGGAAGACTCAGCTACTGCTTCCGCAAGCTGATTGGTATGTTCCCCGAGGCAACATCGATGCCCATTTTCTCTGTTCTCGGGACGAAACTTCTATACCAGTTCAGTGTCATATTCAGCTACTGGTACGTGAAGGAAGAGACCCTCAGGATCCATGGTTGGGACAAGTTAAAGGTCGAAGAGTCCAACCTGAGGGAGTACTTCGACTACCAGAGCCTGGAGGTGGCTTACAACCAAAAGGTGGTTGTGCTCCGACGACGTCTGGACAAAAGCATCCAAGAAGGGACAGACACCAGGGAGCTGTGCAACAACCCTGAAGCTGTTCACTTTCTTGATGACATGCTAGCCAAAAATGCCTCCTGCATGGACGACGTCAACGCAGCTGATGAGGCGGCCAAGAGAGAAGAAGACAAGCTCAAGGCCTACCTCGCCAGCAGATCTGCCATGGTTGTCGCGGAGTCTGCTGCCTAGCCACATCCACAGCTTCTGCTCGGACCCTCCGATCAGCCAGCTCTCTCAACTGACGCCATCTGCGAGCTGATCTCGGAGAGGGTCAACCAGCTGAGGACGGAGATGCTGTTCAAGATCCAGCTGGGCAAGGAGGAAGAAGCTGACAGGATGCAGCAGCTGATGGCAGAAAATGCCAGCCTGAAGAATCAGCTAGATCACCTCTCCTCTTCTCTGCAGCACAAGCTCGAAGATCTCTCCACTTCTTTCAGCTCAGAGGTCTCGGCTTTAAGGAAAGCCGTTTAGAGTCTCAGCTCGGATTTCAACGTGTTCAAGACCGTTGCTGAATCTGACCTCGCAAAGTCCCAGCAAACTCAGGACCAGGAGTGGATGGCTCAGTTCGCCTCTTTCCGAGCTGAGTTCGTCTCCCTCCACAAAGAGGTCTCTGCGACTTTTGCAGCTGTGCAGCGAGCTGAGCAGGAGCGCCAAGACCTGGAATTGGCGAAGAAGGTGGAAGAGAAGGACGCTGTTGAAGAGCTGTTTTCCCGCATTCAACAAGTTGAAGCCAAGTTGACCTCTCTGGATGGCACTGTTGCCACCCTTTTGGATGATGCCAAAAAGGGGGAAGACAAGGAGCCAGCAGCTGGGGAAGACAAGGAGCCGGCAGCTGGGGATGGACAAGGGAAAGCTGTTCTCCAGCAAGGAGAAGGAGTGCCAGCTGAAGCTGAAGGGTCGCAACCCGAACTGGAAGTCTCCCACGACCTCGTAGCCGAGCTCACAGCCGAGCTCGATGCAGAACTTGACGGGATATCAGTTGAAGACTGTATCGAAGCTGCCAAAGCTATGGAGGTGCCTAAGGAGAAGTACTTGAATCCCTCTTGGATCAAAAAGTTCGCTGCCGATCAGGCCAAAAAGGTAGCCAAGTTCGAGAAGGAGCTCGCCAAGGTGGAGAAGAACGTCGACAGAAACAAAGCCAGCCGGAGTGTGCGAAGAATCAACAAGCACCAGATGAAGGCTGAGGCTAGAAAGTCGACGCATCAGCTGCAGAAGAACGCTCCGCTCTCGTCTCGATACCCACATGTTGACAAGTGGATGAATGCGGAGTGGAACGATGACTGGGAACAGTTCAAGCATGAGTTCATCAATGACTTCTATTACAGGAAAGTCTACTCGACTGAAGACCCAAGGCTAGCCTTCAAGGAAGCCCTGTGGGAACTCAGATCTGGAGACCCTGGAATGTTTAGTCAGTTCAAGCGAGCTATGTTAAATGCTCAGCTTGATCCCAACACTGTTCCAGTTCCAAAGAAGTGCATATACCGCCCTCCGATGATCAAAGGCACAAGCACGCCAAATAGAAATACGATCTTGGCTGAGGTGAGGCAAGTATGCAAGGAACACGGCGTCAACACTGGGATTGAGTCGGAAGCGAAGAAGGAGATCTTCAACCGTATCTTCAACAAGTACGGTCAACAGTATTTCTGAGCTGTCAAAGTTTTTGAGCTGATAATGTTTTTGGATGTTGTAGTTTTTGAAGCAACTGTTGTATTTTTCTATGTTTTGCGCTTAACTTTGTAACCTTCAGTTGTAACAAAAACTTCAAAGTATATAATACGATTCACCTTGATGAACAATTCCTCATTGTCCAAGCTCTGAATCACAAAGTCTTTCAATTTCATGTTATAATTGTGCTAACCCTTTGACGTTTTATCTTATAGATTGTCTAGAATTTCAGCTGAGATTTTAGATAAGTTAGTAAGGTTTAGATCAGTAGTGGTTTCAAGTTATAAGTGGTTTTGGCATCATCAAAAAGGGGGAAATTGTTGGGAAATTTATTAGTATAAGTTTTGATGAATTCCAAAACCGGCTGACCCCAACCGAGTAGATGTTGCCAGGACCTAATGTTAGAAGTCAGGCTCGCTGATTGAGCAAAGTTAAGATTTTATCTTTACAGGTCTCCAGCTGAAGATGACAACAAGACGTCACTCAGACAGAACATCAGTTGTGAAGAAAGACAACTGAGAGTTCATTTGTTCAGATGCAAACAAGGGGAAGTCTTCAGAACATCAGTTGAAGGAAACCAACTGAGCGTTCATCAGATGAGAAACAGTTGAAAGGAAGAGAACATCAGATGAAAAGGAAATCATCTGAAGGTTCAAACCCAACTAAGTAAATACAAGGAAGGCAACTGAGTGTTCAGTTTCAGAACCTCAGTTATAGAATCCGAACAAGGAGTTCATCTGTTTGAAGTTCAAAGTCAGCTGAGAGCTCGACAGATCGGAACATCAACTGAAGATCACTCAGATGAAGGTCAAGACTTTCAACCGACAAACAGAAGTTGACTGTCAAAGATTTGAATTTCAAAAGGAAGTCACATGAGGGTTTGACCGTTCAGTCATTACCCCATCTGGCCCAACACAAGGCTGTCTCAGATGGAAAGCAGAAGAGCACAGATGTCATATCGGGAAAGTCTACAGAGATGAGAGACAAGCCATCGCTTTCAACCGATCAGAGATCAACTGCTCCTCCAACGGCTAGTTGATTCTCTCCGTCTATAAATAGAGGCATTCTCTCATTCGAGCAAAAATACATGCAGATAGACACATAGACGACGAAAAATTCAAAAGCTTTCTCGAGAGAAATCAAAGCAAATCTGCAAAATCATCATCTAAGAGCATCAGCAGCTGAGAGTTCCAATTTGAGAGAACATTAGTAGCTGACAGTTCGTAGAATTCGAAACTGTTTTTGATCTTAGGTTGAGTGTTTATTCGTTCAAGCCTTAGATCCAGCTCTCATTCTTGATCGAGCTGTAGTTGGAAATCCTACCCTTTCTCACACCCTAAAAAGTGTGCTAGGACCTTACTCTTCCTGTAATTGAGTAGTCAGGTCATCAAGCACCCGCAAACTTGACTTAGGCTGTTTAGTGCCCGGAAACTAAACTGTAACGGTTACTCAGCCCGCGTAAGCTGAGTGGTTCTGTCCAGAAGAACTTGGACTGAGGTGTGTGGACTCACATCTCCCCGTGGACGTAGGAGTTATCTCCGAACCACGTAAATCTTGTGTGTCGTGTTTATTTTTTTATTCAGTCCATATTGCATTTCTAACTGACCGAACTAACCAGCATTCAAACCTCTTTTGCACTTTTTCAACCGAGCTGTTTTGGTTCTTGACCAACCGAGCTGGTTTGCGTGAGTTGTTTTTAACGAGTTTATTTTTCACCACATTCCGCACAGCACCGCTCTTTCAGCTGTGTTTGCTTACTCAGCTGTGAGATCCCACCTGAGTCCTTTTACTCAGTTGAAGTTGTTTTCAAGTGTTAAGTTTTTCGAAAGTTGAAAAATCCTAACTGGTGTACCCCCCCCCCCATACACCAGTAACTCGTTTCGGGACCATCATAAACACATCATCTCAAATTGTTTAATTAATCGTTTCCATTGGAAAACGTAGAATATGTAGGAAAATTGGCAGAAAAATTACTAACAATTTATCAACGAGTCAATTCCGACCAATAATCGTGCGCGTAGATGGGCCAATTCTATACTTGCGGGACAACTTTTTTTTTTAATATATTATATAATTTTGAACTCATAAAATTAAGAATATTTATGGTCAACTTTATCTCATATCATTGACTAAATAATTTTATGAATCACAATCATTCCACATAAAGTTTTGTAAAAAGGAAAAAACTACCAAGTACATAGTGAAACAATTCTTGAAGTTTTATTCTGAGTTAAAAAAGTTATTCTCGAAGCTGGTAAAAAAGAAAACGAATATCATCATTTATTTTTCTATGAATATATTTGGAAGATGATTATTTATCTAATACTACAATTTATAATTAAATTTTTATTTATTAAATATTGTGTGAATATTTTTGGAATATAGTTATTTATATAATTAAATATTAATTTCAGGTAAAAAGAAAACAAATGTCATCATTAATTTTTTTGTGCATATATTTGGAAGATAATTATTTATATAATTTAAAATCAGTATTGTAGTCAATAGGCCGGTTCCAGGTCGGAACCGTGGGGTAGACGGGATGATTGTGAAGCGGTGGTTTAACTTTTTTTTTTCTTAATCTTGTGTTGAATTCATAATGTGGGGGTATTTAGGGTCACTTTCATTTTATAGACAATCTTAACATCTATAGTATTATTCGCTATCTATATATCTCTTCTCTCTCTCTCACTACTCGCTCCTTCCCTTGCCTCTTTTTCTTCATAAAAAGCTAAAAAATTCAGCTTAAGAGTCGTTTTCCTTTGAGAGAAATATATTTTTGCCCACATCGGTTTTGTTGAAGAACAGAGCTTTAACAATTATCGAAAGTAATGAGAATATATTATTTATAATTTTTAACAAACATAACTATATGGGTTTGAGACGTAAACATGTGGTAAAATTACTTTTTAATTGAATTTGAGGATATAAATTCTAAGCGAGTTTAGTAGATTGCATAATCGAATTATTTAACTCTAAAATAATTAACAAATAATATTTTTTTAACCTATCATATATTAGTACTATTTAATAATTTTATTAATTTTTATAATTTTCCGTCGATTTTCGACGGGTTATACGCTAGTTATTATATAAATGAAAACGACTCTTCGTTTAAAAAATCCTATGTGACACCCTTCATATTTCTCCATTCTTATTTATCTCATTTCTCCAATTTTTAGAATTAAAAATCATTATGTATCTTATTTATTATAATAATTATTATTATTATATTTACATATATATTAAATATGGAAGAAAATCTCACATTGTATCAATTCATATCTTACGTTCATTCACGTCTTGCATTTTACATATCAAATTATCAATTCATATTATTATTATTATTATTATTATTATTATTATTATTATTATTTTAATTTTGTCAATTTTCAAGTTAGTTACAAAATTATACATTTTATCCAACATCCATATTCAATGCAATGAAATTTTATTTAGCCAATTAATTTATTAGTCGGCTGAATAAATAATATATTTTTATAGTTTAATTAAAAGAGTTTTAAAAATATCTGTAAAAATGGAGGAAACAATTAACGAACAATATCTAACTTATACTATCACATTAAATTTAATAATTCATTAATTTTATTAAACAAAAATTTCCCGTCGAAAAATCGACGGGATATACACTAGATGATATAACCCGTCAACCGCCTCGAAGTGGGCTAGCGTATAACCTATCGAATATCGACGGGAAATTATATTTAATAAAATTATTAGATAGTGTAACATGTGAGAGATTAAGAAAAATATTATTTGTTAATTATTTTAAAGTTAAATCTTTAGATTATCTAATCTACTAAACTCGTTTAGAATTAATATGCTCTTAAACATATTTCAAATTCAATTAAAAAATAATTTTACCACATGTACATGTCTCAAACACATAGTAATGTCTGTTAAAAATTTTAATCTAATCTACTCTCATTCTTTCGATAATTTTCAAAGCTCTATTCTTCTCCAAAATTGATGAGGCCAAAAACATATTTGGTTCTTAAAGAGATTGTCCCATGTGGATTTTATTAGAAAATTTAGATGGATCCTTTTTATTGCAAATACTTTTGGTCTTGATTTATAAAAGAAAATTAATTTTGAAGATTGTCTATAACAATAAAAGTGACCCTAAATACTCTACATTATGAGTTCAACATAAGATTAAAGAAAAAACATAAGTTGAACTACCAGTTCACAATCATCCCGTCTACACCCCACGGTAAAAAAATAATATGACCACTTATTAAATCCTATTATATGAGCTATTTATTTTCATGCACTTTTGATTCATTTATATTATTGTCCACAAAAATTAAGATCGTGGTCAACGGACTGATTCTGATTAGAACCGTGGGATAGACGAGCCGATTCAGTTACGACAGTTCAATATAACGGGAGAATTCTGACTTGAAACAGTGAGAGTAGACGAGTCGATTCTAAACCGACGATTCAACTTTTTCATAATCGTGGTCGACATGAGGATTCTGACCTTGAACCGTGGGGGTAGATGGGTCGTTTTAATTACGGCAGTTAAACTTAACGGGAGGATTTCAACTGAGAACCATGAGGGTAGACAGGTTTTTCCAAATAGATGGTTCAACTTTTTCAGAATTGTAGTCGATGGAAGGATTCTGACCTTCAACCATGGGGGTAAACGAAACCGATTTCAAACTTATCCACAAAACTCACACAAAATGTAAAACTTAAAAATAATTAATGAATAATATTTTATTACTATAATTTTACTAAATTATAATTTCTCATCGATTTTCGACGGATAACACGCTAATTTACGTATATTTAGTGTTCATCGGTCGTTTATTGAGTATCTTCTCCTCGTTCCATGCATTTGTGCCGCTGAATAAAAATTGATATTTTTTCCTAAAAATAAAAATAGATAAAACCCATGCCCTCATGATTGATTTAAGGGCCCAACATTAGATATGGCAGCCCAAAACTCAACTAAACCAGCCCATTTCTCTAATATGCTGAAGACTAAACAACCACCCGATACTCAATTTCAAGTAATAGAAACTCTCATCAATTTTGTTTACCTAAAAAACACTACGCGTTTTTACCTCAAAATAAAAAAAAAAACAAAATCACTACGTTTTTAGGAACCAACCATAAACATTTCATTCTAATTTAATTTCGTTTGTAAAACTTTCCGAAAAACCTTACTGAGGCGATGAAGATGAGTAGAAACACAGCTCTTTCTTTAATTGATCTGATTCTGAGAAGAAGAAGACTAATTGCGGTTACATCTTCTCCTGAAATCGGTAATTATGTTCGACCATTCTCTTATTTCTGTTCGAATTTTCATAGTTTCAATCGCAATGATAAACCCTTTGCACCTAAGCTACCCAGAATAGATTTGAGCCGTGTTAATGACGTAAACAATGCTGTTCACTTGTTTGATGAAATGTTGAGAATGTGGCCGCAGCCTTCAGTTGTTGATTTCACCAAACTGTTAAATGTTGTTGTTAAGATGAAACACTACTCTGTTGCGCTTCATATGTTCGAGGAAAAGCGTGAAAGGGATGCTCCCGTGAATGAGTACACGTTTGCTATTGTGATAAATTGTTATTTCAATCTAAAGCGTGTAGACTTTGGTTTTGCTATAATGGGGATGTTCTTCAAGAGCGGTTACGAACCAGATGCTGCCATATTCACCACTCTCATTAAAGGTCTTTTCTTAGATAATAAACCCGCTGATGCAGTGAAGTTGTTCAAAAAGCTTTTGGATTTTAGTATATGCGAGTCTAATGATATTATGATTCTCACCATCATAGATGGCCTCTGCAAATCCCGACATGTACTTAATGCGCTTGATTTGCTTCGTAGACTAGAAGGAAGAGGATGTAGACCCTATGTCAAGGTGTATAACACATTAATTGATGGGTTATGCAAGAATCGAATGGTAGATGATGCTTTCGAGATCCTACGTAAGTTGCTCGACAAGGGTATTTCACCCGATATTTTTACGTATAATGCGATGCTTCAAGGCTTGTGTGATGTTGGTAGATTGAAGGATGTTGCAGATTTGTTGAGTGAAATGAGTAAATCTAATATATCTTGGGATGTTGTTACTTTCAGTATATTGATTGATGCATATTGGCAAGAGGGAGAGATGAAAGAAGCTGAGGATATTTTGGAGATCATGAAGCAACAAAATGTCTGTCCCAATATTGTCACTCACACGCGATGATAGATGGGTATTGCTTGCGAGGATAAATGAAGAAAGCAACGCAATTATTTGATACCCTAGGAGACAAGGGCTTCAAGCCTAATATTATCAGCTATAACAGCTTAATTAATGGATACTGCAAGAAGGGAAGAGTCGACGAAGCTTGGCTTCTTTTCCTCGAAATTTCTAGTAAAGGCTTGGAGCATAATACACGTACGTATACTACCATGATACATGGATTATTCAGTTAAGAGAGATTTGCTGATGGGTGGAAGCTTTTCGAGGATATGGAAGCTCAACATGTATGTCCCGACTTACATACTTATAGTACATTGTTGGATGGGCACTGCAGAGCTGGAAAGACTGATGAAGCTCTTTCATTACTACATAAGATTGAAGAGAAAGGCGGTGACCGTGATATAGTCTTACACGGTGTTCTCATCAATGGATTATGCAAAAATGGAAAACATGATGTTGCAAGACATCTTTTCAACCAACTTCCATCTCGAGGTTTGCAACCTAATGTTAGAATATATACAGTTGTCGTTGGTTCACTTTGTGAAGAAGGGTATCTGGACGAGGCAAAATCTTTGCTTGAAGAGATGGAGAAACGTTGCTGTGCACCCAATAGTGTGACATTCAATGTTATTGTCCAGAGTTTGCTAAAGAAAGATGAGCTTCAAAAGGCAATACCATTCTTGGAGGAAATGCGTGAAAGAGGATTCACAGCTGATACTACTACTTTTTCGATGCTAATCGATCAAGTAGAAGGACTGACGATGAATTTCTTCTCAAATTGATGAAGAATGTTTTGCCTAAGGATATCTTGTGTAAAATAGAGTAAATTTCAGCATCATGGCTTATCTGTATGGGTTTATCCAATTATGATGTTTTTTGCATGAGATCAATTAGTTTATGTTGTTTAGTAACTGTCTGTTTGTCATTTAGATAAATAATGATTTTCGGTATGTATGTCCAACATCCACTCAATTTGTTATTCGAAATTGGATAATGTGCGTACCTTCAATATCTCACATATTAGGTTGAGAATATATATTCGTATAGCCACAATGGCATTGAAAATCAATATTTCGTCCATACTCTTCAAAAATACAAATTATAGCCATATTTGTATTTTAGGACTTAATTACCCCTTAACTCGGATTATTACCCAACCAGCCTGTATCACCCGCACCACATCCGCCAACAGACAAAAGGAAATGAATAAAAATCATTTTTCATGTAAACCCATCTTGAACAATAATTTTCATGGCAGCGGTTTATGCAGCTATAGTTTCTCTCACTAAAATAATATACCAAATCGAGCATCATCCTCGCTCTCCACTCTCTCTCAACGAACAACAAGTTGATTCCCTCACTAGAAGCGTTAATTTCCTGCTAGAATTTCTCAAAACCGACACCTCCTCCCATGGCGGTTACAACGACGAATTAGCACAAGGCTTGGAGAATCGCATCGCAGATCTCATGTGGCTGAAGATGTCATCGAATCGCAAATTGTGAATAGAATTCTCGCCGATGCATCCACAAATCGCGGCTTCAATCGAAGTTTGGACGATGTGATAGAATCTATGGATTTGATCAGCAAAGTGGCGATGGAGATTAAAGAGAAGTTGGGGGAGATATAGAGAAGTTATTCGATCATATCTGTTTACACAGAGCAGACTCGTAACCGTGGTGCATTTATGAAGGGCGATTTCGCAACTTCGCCGTCGTTGTTGCAGATGAGTCGCTCTGCTTGACGACCCTGGCCGACTCGCCGATGTCGGCTGGGGGGGAGTTCATTTTCAATTTTGGCAAAAACTTATATACGACCTACCGCATGCGATGCGACCGCCCCCATGCGTGGCGCGCGTGCAGCATACGCGCCCGAAAAAAACAGTTCAATCGGGCGCGTGAGATACACGCACCAAAAAGCGCATCCACGCCACTGGCGGACCTACATTGGTGCAGGGGGACGGCTATATGTCATATTAGATTTGGGAATTTAAATGATCTTGGTGCCCTTTCGGTGATGTTTGTTGAAATCAAAAAGCATGTGACTTATTCTACGATTTACTTGTTGATCAAGTTGGTGTTGATTCTTCCAGTACTGCACCTCTGGAAAGAGTATTTTCAGGGATGACCTATGTCAAAAATAAGTTGCGAAACAGTATTGACGATCAATTGTTAAAAGATCGTTGAGTAACTTTCATTGAGAAAAAAATGTTCATGCAAGTACCTGATTAAGATGTCATGAATCGATTTCTGAGAATGAAGACTTGTCGGCTAGGGCTCGACTCTTGAGTTGTAATTATTGACTAATATAGGGTTAATTGTCTCTAAATCCCAAAGGTTTTTTCAAATTCTGGAATTGCACCCATTTTTAACATTTTAGTTTTTATAACCCAAACGTTTTAATTGTTTGCAGATTTGCCTCTCCGGTCATTTTTCCCCAATTAAAATATTATGTGGGACTCGCCGGAGCCACGCTAGACATGCCGGATGACTGGGCAAAACGACGTCGTTCCTGTAATATCCCGGCCTTTTTCTTCCGTCACTAAAATAAAAATTTGATAATTAATTAAGGATTTGCACGCCTAAGTTAACGAATTTCAGTTTTAAGACTAACGGTGAAATCCGTTTCTGAAAATAAAATTCAGAAGTTGTTCAACCGATTACTGTATTTGGGATTTCGCGCACGATAAAATTTTCGTTCGACAAAATCAGATCGAAAAAGCATCTGAATTTACATTCACTTATTTGCGATTCGAGTCTAATGGTAAAAGTTAGTTTTATTTATTTTTTCGGGCGAAATTTGGACTGCGACGTCTTGACTTTTCGATGGATTTCAGAAATTTAATCATCCTTTCCAACTAAGTAAATTATTTCCAATCTATTGGTCGAATTAGTTTTCGCCGAAAATATAACCGTCTAAGAAATTAATTAATCGATTTTAGTATGCGGTATTAGACCCGTAAAAGAGATATTTTTGTAAAAAAATATCAATAGTAACCGTCTATCTCTCTCTCTATTGGATAATACCCTATTTTTCTTCTACTTATCTACCTTTATCTCCAAAATATCACACATCTCTCTTTTCCCTCTCACATAAACCCCCCCCCCCCCCCAGTTTCTCTCTTTTCTCTCTTGTTCTTAGTGTTCTTCACATTCAAGTTTGTTCTTCATTTCTTCAAGCCTTTGAAGCTCATAACTTGTTTGATTCTCGATTAAAGTCAATTCTGATTGCATATTTGATAAGGTAAGAGCTTCTTCTATAGTGCAAACCAAACAAAAACTCAATTCCTTAAATTCTTGAAATGACCGAAAATTGTGAGGTGTAGAAGATGATGTTCTAAGTTTATTTCATGATTATTTGATGCTTAGGATTAAGTTTCTATGGTTTTCTATGGTTTGAACCAAGTATAAATCATGTTAGAATTTAATTAGATTTTTCGAAAAATTTCATTAATTATTTGATGAAGATTGAGATTGAATTTAGATGTATTGTTTGTAGATTATGTTTGCATGCAATGAATGATGATTGCATGAATTGTTTGAGGATTTTCCAAAAATAAGAACAATTTTGTAAGAGAGGAAGAAGTAGGATTTTGATTAAGAAATTTTTGTGATATTGATGATGTGTTGTGATATAATAGAAGTAGTAAGCATGAGGTTCAACATATATTTTAGTTAGATTTTTCTAAAAATAAAAACGAAATCGTTGGAGGCGAAGAATCGTCGATAGAATTAGATTTGATTATGATATAAGCTTTTGGATTGCATATTAGTTAATCTAAGTACTTAATGATCATAATTTGAAAGTTTGAATGAATTTTAAGAATGTCGATTTTTTTATAAGAGACGAAGAGTCGAGCATAATCGTCAATAGAAAAAATAGAACGAGAAAACTAATCGAATATTAGTGATTGTTGATATGTTAGGTTTGTTGTTGAGTTAATTGAGAATTAACTAACAACTTTGTAAAATCGAGTTCTTGAACCGATAAAAATGACGTGAATTGATTAAGTGTTAGTTATAATGATGTTAGTGTGTTAATATGATCTTTGTTAAGTATAAAGATGATAGAAACCAATTTGGTTTGAATTGGATTAGTAGAGCTTCAAAAATTAAAAAAAGTAAGTAAGTGTAGAAACAAAGAAACGAGAAAACGAGGGTCTGTATGTTTCCGATTGAAGATATGGTTGATGTATTGATGATAAGCATGATTATATGTACTTAGTATGAATTTCTTAGATTTTAAAAAAATATTTGGAAAAATCGACAACGATGTTCGTTGCTCGATAAAAACGACGTGTTAAATGATTATGAGTATGTGTTGATTGATTTGAGTTGGTTGATGATTAATAAGCATGAGTGTAGTTGATGATGATTTCATATAAGTTATGAAACAGAAGTTAGAAGTTGGTTGTGATTTGAAATTGAAATGAAATTTGCTAAGTGTTTTCGTTAATTGAAAAGACGAGAAGTGCTCGTTGTATTTTAATCGAGGAACGTGAAAGTGTTCACGTTAAATGATTGTGTGACTTAACTGTTAAATTGATGGAAATTTCGTGCACATAAAGGTTGTATAGCATTGATCGAACCTAGGGAAACGTGCATCGAGTTTTCAATATGTCTAGGGTTTTCGGCCAGTTCTGCCACCCTTCACGGAAATGGCCATAACTCTTTACTCGTTTAACGAAATTGAGATCCGTAAATTGAACAGTAAAGTAGACTTCTGTGTCTTTCTTTTGACATAAGGCACATCCCCTGTTTCGAAATATTCTGTTCTGTAAAGGCTCCAAACATACTGACTTATGCAGGAAAAATTCTAAACTCATTTTTCTTAAGTTGAATTCTTTTCAACTTAATTCTTTAAGAACTTTTAAGTCGTTAGGAGTTATCGACTTCCGTTTTTAACTAATCTTAATGTCGAGTAATGAATCGAGTTAGTTCTAAACGAGATGTGTCCGAGTCTCGTTTCTTCCTTTTTTTTTAAAACCAAAAGGGATTAGTTAAAGTGCAAACGCCTAAAAGACTTAACCGAATTCGATTTCTTTTTCTTTAATCGTCTCGACAAATTACTAAAGTTTGATTAATTGAGATAAAAAGAGGAAGTCGGAGTTGAAGATATGACGGAAGACCGAAGACGAAAGCTTTTGTAGTTCTGTATACCGTTTAAGGTGGGCTTTCTATCTATCAAAATAACGTGGGTTTTTCCATATATCAAATAAATGAGTTATGCTCTATCTTCTTTATCGCTTTGAAAGTATGTTTTAAAGTGATTATCAGTGCATAAAAGAATTGTTTTGTGAGTTCTTTTGTGTCATTCTGAGTTGGTTCGCCAAGTAATCGATCGGATTCTGAATTAACCGGAAGGGTTTTCCAGGGTTAGTGTACACGGTAGTCGTTGTGTGTGGTACTCTGTTGAGGGGTAGCCAGCCACGGTGAGGAACGTGCACGGGAGAAGTTAACTCTTCCTCGGCGTTGAAACAGAAGTTGGGCAATTTGAACGTAACAACAGAAAAATGCTTGATCAAGCTATGTTTATGAAAAGAAAATGTTTAGTGAGCACGGGCCTTTTTGTGAAAAACCCTGTTGCATTACTTTTAAGATGCCTGATTAATCTATAAGCTTATGATATGTTTTCGGCAATGTGCCCACTAAGTATGATTATACTTAGCCGTGTATGTATCTATACATGTGCAAGTTGAGTGACGAAGGCGGCAGAGGTTGAGTAGAGGTTGTATATAGGAAAGAAGAATAGTGTAATCAATTCTACGTTTTTTTTTCTTCCGCTGCAAACTACTTCACTTTTTGTTGTATAACTTTTCGGTTTAAGTTTCGTACTTTAAACCTAGTCTACTCTGAAAACAACTTTGTCGAGCGATCCTTCGAGATGACTCTCTTTTGTTAATGGAATCAGTTCATAGATATCATCTTGTTTTATTAGTATTGGTTAATGCATTTATTCAGTTATTTCCCCTTCTTCCCCGCTTCTTTAATCCAACCCCTAGTCGCACCCCGACTTTGTCGTCCCTTGGGATTTGGGGCTGTGACAGAGTGGTATCAGAGCAATCATTTCTGCTCTGCATCCAAAATTCTTTCAAGTTAGTCCGACAGAGCATTTGTTTATGCTCTGCACCCGAGTCTTCGTTCAAGTAAAGTTTAGTTCGTATCATTAAACTTAAAAAAAAAGAGTGTAAACAACAACTCAACCTCCTGCTACGTCGATTCAACCGAAGAAGAAAAGGAAGAAAAGTTTTAGAAGTGTTGCTTCATTTTTGTGATTTTTTTTTTATATATAAGTATGCAAGCATGTGAAGAACAAATTATGCCAAGTATAAATTGATTGAAGTACAAGTGTTATACTCTGTGATATTATGTGAAATTATTTTAGTTATAATTTCTTTTTGATTGAGAAGTATGTTAGCATGAGAACCTAAACTATTACTCTAAGACTTTTCCCGATTCCTTGAGAACATAGAACTAATAAGAAGCGTAGGTTCCAAAATATTCGAGAGGCGATCATGAAATGGGAAGGACAGAACCTATTCAAAAATGAATGTCACTTGCGTATACGTGACATGAACAAGTCATCTTCATTTGGAGTTCATTTCGTCGAGACTTCAAAGAGACTTTGTTTTAATAATTAAGAACCGTTAAGAGTTTTCTTCAAGGAAAAAAAATATCTCTCGGAATATTTTTTTCTCTCCAAGTATTTGAGTGCAATTTTATTTAAAAATTGCTAGATGCTTAAGATAAGTTGTTATTAAGTGGTTAAAGATATTGCAATTGAATAATGGAATATTCTATTTGTAGGATGTGTTATTATCTTACCGGTTACTGATCCGTTTTCTCTTAAAAACTTTGTAGGATGGCTACGAGACGCGTCACGGCTCGGAAGAGCAGACCCCGAAGATAGCGTACCATGGTAGATGAAATTTTGGATGAGTACTATGACTACGAGGTAGACCCGAACCACGACATAGGACAGATAGTCAGCGACTTTGCTGCACATTACCACGCTGCTCGGCACTTCGTTATAGAGCATCAGGCTATAGCGGCTCTGATCGGACGGCTGCCCGACGAGTGGCTTGGATGGGCACACGAGACCGCCTGGTACTTTTTTACACTGATCGGTGATGCCACCGAGCCGACAGCTGACTTTTCAGGATTCGCTCTAGCCATACATGAGCGTTTCTTTAAGAGTAGATACATGGTGTCTATTCCTGTTCACGAGCACCACCCCTACATCCATATTTCAGCTGCTCACGAGCCAGAGCCTTTTGTCATGGATCCAGAGTTAGCCGCAATGTTAGAGTTGCCACCGATTCTTGCACCCGTTGAGGAGTTATTTCCAAGAGCAGGGTACCTAGAGATAGACGCAGAGCTCACTGCGATGTTAGAGTTACCAACCCCACTTGCACCACTTGAGGAGGTTTCTGCAGAGGCAGCTTTACTTGTTGAGGACGAGGGTTCGACCTCTGACCTACCTCAGTCCTGGACGAGGGTCCGAGGGCAGTTTGAGGTAGGACCATCTAGGGTCCGTTCTGCAGAGGCATACATGCCTAGTCCACCCCCCGAGCACCTGCTTCCCCCGAAGAAGCGGACCATAGTGACCAGTTTTGATGACTTAGTCCTACACTTAGAGAGGACCGTTTTGGAGGTGCCTCCGCCACCACCTCTGGTACTTATGGACGACACCACAATTAGGATTGACGAGGCGCTTCAGCTAGTCTTTGGTACAGATTCAGAGGAGGATCCGATAGAGGAGGACCCTGAGGAGGACCCAGAGGAGGAGGACTCCGAGGAGCTTCCGGCCGTAGAGAGCAGCATAGACTCGACTGCAGCTTTTTGAGCAGAGAGTCGTAGACGTGTAGTAGTTTTTCTTTAAAAAATGTCTGGTACATAGTTCGGATCAGTAGACTTCTTTTTGCAGTACTCTAAACGGATACGAAATTTTATGAATCGTTTCCGTTCTTGTACTTCTAGTAGGTACAGAAATGCAACCTGTTAGTGCATCCTGTACATAGATAGGGAGTTAGCCTAGCTCAGACTAGTTGTAGTCTAGCTTTTTGTATAAGTCCTCGTTGGAGGCAAAATTAGCACTCTTTTTGACGCGTATATATATATATATATATATATATATATATATAACCCCGTGAGTGGGCTTTGATCCAATGAACGTTTGTTCTTACCATGTTTAGTTGGTTGCTCTTATTTAACTTGTGAAGTTAAAAGTTTCATAGAAATAGTATTGATGCTATTATCTATTTCTTTCCGTAAACTTGTTTAAAGTTGGAAGAATTTTACTAAGTGGGTGAATTTTTTTTTTAAAAGTAAAAGTGCTAATGAGAATTCTTGTCTTCTATAGTTTCAAAATGCCACCGAGAGTAGTAAACAATAGAAGAGGACCTGGTAGGCCTAGGGGACCAGGTAGACGTCAAGCACGAGGTAAAAGGGAAGAGGAACAAGAACGCCATGAAACCCCTCCACCTACACCACCACCATCTCCACCACCACCCCGTCGTGATATTGAGGATCTATTCCTCAAACGAAACCCACCCATTTTTAATGGATCCGGTAACCCAAGCAATGCTGAGCTTTGGGTATGATCCGTTGAGAGAATCTTTAAACTCCTCAGATGTTCTGATAAGGAGCGTCTTTTGTGTGTCGCATTTCAACTCTCTGGACCAGCTGACTACTGGTAGGAGGCTAGACAGAAGGTCATACCAATGGAGCACTTGGCTCATTTTACTTGGGACGAATTTAAGGAAGCATTGTATGATAAATACGTGCCTAAGACTTATAGAGCGCAGAAAGAGGCTGAGTTCTACAATCTAAACCAAGGAAAGATGACGGTCACGGAATATGATGCAATGTTCTACGAGTTATCAAGACATGCGCCAGAGCAGGTAGATACCGAGGAAAAGATCGCAAAGAAGTTCCGTGGGGACTTAAGCACGAGCTAGGTGTAGCACTAGCCAGTCACGGAGGACTGAGCTACATAGAGATACTAGGGCGAGCCCTAGAGATGGAGGCAGTAGTGCCTGATGAAAAGAAAGTCATAACACCCGCACCAGCCCCAACCCAGACTCAGAATCGAGGCCATTTCAACAACAACAATAATAGTAACTATCAGGGGAAACGGAAATGGGAAGGAGAAAACAACAGTGGCTACTATCAGCACTACAACAATCAGGGGAAACAGAGTGGTAATCAACGAGGCTTTCAGCAGCCTAACCAGAATAACAACTATGGCAAGAAGCCATGGCATGGGAACAATCAGTCGGGATAGAATGTACAAGGGAATAATCAAGCAGGACCATGGAAAGGAAACAACCAGCAGGGTCAGTCACAGGGGCAGCAAAGGAACAACAACCAGGGAGGAAATAACCAAGGAAAGATCACCGTTCCTGCCTGTCCTAAGAGTAATAGGGTGCACTACGGTGTCTGTCAAGCGAACTCTGGTGTTTGCTTCAACTGTGGACAGAAGGGGCACTTTAAGAAAGATTGCTCGAAACCGTTGCAAGCGGTAGGGCAGAACCAGTATGGTCAGCCCAAACCTTTGAGGGCAATTCAGGCACAGCCGCAGTAGCAGATGACGCATCAGCAGTATCAATAGCACGCCCAACAGCAACAGAATGCCAGGGTATTCACGATCAAGCAGAGTGCGCAGAATAAGGACAAGGGAAACCTGGCAGGTATGGGTAAACTTCATAATACCCTATAAAAATATTGTTTGATACTGGCGCATCGCATTCTTTTATTGCTGGCTCATGTGCGGATAACTTAGATATCAGACCTGTCCGAGCTAATCACGCTATGAGAGTAGCTACACCCTCAGGAGAGATCACAACTTCTATGCATGTTTGCTCTAACCTAGAATTAGAAATTGGAACTCTTAAGGTTAAAGCGAACAACTTGAATGTTATGATAATGTGGGATGTAGATATAATCTTAGGAATGGACTGGTTGTCTGAGAATTATGCCACGATTCTCTGCAACGAGAGAAAAATTTCTTTCCAACCCCCGAGAAAAGAGTCGACAGAATTCCATGGGATTTCGATGGGCAAGAGGAAACCGATAATATCCGCACTACAAGCCAAGAAGTTGATGAAGAAGAAGAATTGCAGAGCTTATCTTGTGTACTTGAATAGAGAACCAGGAGCCGAAAAGACCATGCAAGACGTGAAAATTGTTAACGAATATGAAGACGTCTTTCCAGAAGTGTTACCAGGTTTACCACCAGACCGTCATGTAGATTTCACAATCGACTTAGAGCCAGGATCGGCCCCCAAATCAAAAGCTCCATATAAGATGGCGCCGAAGGAGTTAGAAGAGCTTAAGATCCAACTGCAAGAGTTGTTAGATCTTGGTTTCATTAGACCGAGCGTTTCACCATGGGGAGCGCCTGTTTTATTCGTAAGGAAGAAGGATGGTTCTATGAGGATGTGCATAGACTATCGTGAGTTGAATAAGATCATCCTCAAGAATAAATATCCTTTGCCAAGGATATAAGACTTCTTTGATCAGCTTAAGGGCGCAGGTGCATTTTCAAAAATAGACTTAAGATCTAGATATCACCAATTGAAAATCAAACCTGAAGATATACCTAAGACTGCTTTCCGAACCAGATATGGCCATTATGAATTCCTAGTTATGCCATTTGGTTTGACTAACGCCCCCGCAGTATTCATGGATCTCATGAATAGAATTTTTCACCCGTACTTAGACAAATTCGTCATAGTATTTATCGACGACATTCTCATTTACTCCAAAAATGAGAAGGAGCACGAAGAACACTTGCGAATAGTGTTAGAAACGCTTAGAGCTAAGAAACTTTATGCCAAATTCAGTAAGTGCGAGTTTTGACTGAAAGAAGTGATGTTTCTTGGACACATAGTATCAGCAGAAGGCATCAAGGTAGACCCTACCAAGGTAGAGGCAGTACGCAATTGGAAATCACCAACAAATCCTAACGAAATTAGGATTTCTTAGGTTTAGCTGGCTATTATAGAAGATTCATCGAGAGATTTTCTACAATTGCTAGACCTATGACGCAACTACTTCGGAAGGAAAACAAGTACAAATGGACTGACGAGTGCGAGACGAGTTTTCAGACACTCAAGGAAAAGTTAACCACAACACCAGTGTTAGCTCTTCCAGAAGCAAATAAGGGATACGTGGTTTATACAGCTGCTTCAAAGAACGGATTAAGGTGCGTATTGATGCAAGAATGAAAGGTGATAGCTTATGCTTCACGACAACTTCGACCCCATGAAGTTGATTATCCAACCCACGATTTAGAACTAGCAGCCGTTGTGCATGCGTTGAAAATTTGGAGACATCACCTCTATGGTGTAAGGGTTGAGATTTTTACGGATCACAAGAGTTTGAAGTATTTTTTCGAGCAAAAGGAATTGAATATGAGGCAAAGAAGATGGCTCGAATTAGTCAAGGATTATGATTGTGGTATCAATTATCATCCTGGAAAAGCAAACGTAGTAGCTGACGCGCTGAGTCGAAAGACTCCAACCAAATTAGGGTGTCTCTTTATCGAGGAAGAAACACTTGTACAAGAATTTGAGATGATGGATTTAGAAGTGCTCGATACCTAAAATGATAACGAACCAAATAGCGGCACTAGTAGCTACATCGGACTTACAAGAGAGAATCATAAGTGCTCAGAGAAAAGACGAGACGATTGAGAAGCTACGACTAAGAATAAGAACGGATAAACCGGACGGTTATTCCGAAGCACCAGATAATGTGATCGTATTTGAAGATAGACTTTGTATCCCTAACGTCGACGAATTGAAAAATGATATCATAAGTGAGGCCCACGATACGCCATATACAGCACACCCAGGGACTACGAAGATGTATCAAGATTTAAGAAGGAATTTCTAGTGGAACAGATTGAAACGAGATGTTGCCTCGTTTGTAGAACGATGTTTGCCTTGTTAACAAGTAAAAGCTTTACACCAACGACCACAAGGGATGTTGTAGCCATTAAGTATTCCAACGTGGAAGTGGGAAGATATAGCCATGAATTTTGTGACAGGTTTGCCCAAGTCTAGAAGAGGAAATACTGCCATCTGGGTAGTTATTGATAGGCTCACAAAATCAGCTCACTTTTTACCAATTCCAATTACCTATAGATCAGAGAAACTAGCACAATTGTATGTTCGTGAGATTGTACGTCTGCACGGAATACCAAAGTCAATAACGTCCGATAGAGATGCCAAATTCACTTCAAGGTTTTGGATCACTATGCAGAAGGAGCTAGGTACTAGACTTAATTTTAGTACCGCTTTTCATCCCCAAACGGATGGACAATCCGAGAGAACAATTCAAATACTCGTCGATATGTTGAGAACTGTAGTATTGGATCGAAGTGAGAATTGGAAAAATATCTTACCATTGGTCGAATTTGCTTACAACAACAGTTATCAAGCAACAATAAGAATGGCGCCTTACGAGGCACTGTATGGAAGGAAATGTAGGTCACCACTTTATTGGGATGAAGTAGGTGAAAGGAAAAATCTAGGGCCGGATTCAGTCGGTGAAATGATCAAGATCATTCGACAGATTCGAGTCAGAATGAAAGAAGCCCAGAGCCGACAAAAGTCTTACGCCGATGTTCGCCGAACAGATCTTAACTTTGAAATTGGGGATAAGGTTTTCCTCAAAATTTCTCCATCCAAGGGAATCATTAGATTTGGTGTCAAAGGTAAACTCAGACCAAGGTTTATAGGACCTTACGAGATTCTGGAAAAATTAGGACCTGTTGCTTATAGATTGGCCTTACCGCCAAGTCTAGGAAGTGTCCATAATATTTTACACGTATCTCAATTGCGAAAGTACGTTTTCGACCCTAAACACGTAATTAACCAACAAGACGTTCTTGAATCCGACTTAAGTTATGAAGAAAAACCGCTATCGATCTTGGATCAAAAAGTACAAGAATTAAGAAATAAGTCGATACCTTTGGTCAAAGTGTTGTGGAATCACCACGGGCAGGAAGAAGCCACGTGGGAACTCGAAGAAAAGATGAAGGAGAAATACCCTTATCTTTTCGAAGAAGGTATGCAAATTTTTTTGTTAGAGGGGTAGGATGTAATATCCCGGCCTTTTTCTTCCGTCACTAAAATAAAAATTTGATAATTAATTAAGGCTTTGCACGCCTAAGTTAAGGAATTTTAGTTTTAAGACTAACGGTGAAATCCGTTTCTGAAAATAAAATCCAGAAGTCGTTCAACTGACTACTGTAATAGGGATTTCGCGCCCGATAAAATTTTTGTTCGAGAACTCAGATCGAAAAAGCGTCTGACTTTACATTCACTTATTTTGCGATTCGAGTCTAATGGTAAAAGTCAGTTTTATTTATTTTTCCGGGCAAAATTTGGACTGCGACGTCTCGACTTTTCGATGGATTTCGGAAATTTAATCATCCTTTCCAACTAAGTAAATTATTTCCAATCTATTGGTCGAATTAGTTTTCGCCGAAAATATAACCATCTAAGAAATTAATTAATCGATTTTAGTATGCAGTATTAGACCCGTAAAAGAGATATTTTTGTAAAAAAAATATCAATAGTAACCGCCTATCTCTCTCTCTATTGGATAATATCCTATTTTTCTTCTACTTATCTACCTTTATCTCCAAAATATCACACATCTCTCTTTTCCCTCTCACATAACCCCCCCCCCCCTAGTTTCTCTCTTCTCTCTCTTGTTCTTAGTGTTCTTCACAATCTTCAAGTTTGTTCTTCATTTCTTCAAGCCTTTTGAAGCTCATAACTTGTTTTATTCTCGATTAAAGTCAATTCCGATTGCATATTTGATAAGGTAAGAGCTTCCTCTATAGTGCAAACCAAACAAAAACTCAATTCCTTAAATTCTTGAAATGGCCCAAAATTGTGAGGTGTAGAAGATGATGTTCTAAGTTTATTTCATGATTATTTGATGCTTAGGATTAAGTTTCTATGATTTGAATCAAGTATAAATCATGTTAGAATTTAATTAGAATTTTCGAAAAATTTCATTAATTATTTGATGAAGATTGAGATTGAATTTGGATGTATTGTTTGTAGATTATGTTTGCATGCAATGAATGATGATTGCATGAATTGTTTGAGGAATTTCTAAAAATAAGAACAATTTTATAAGAGAGGAAGAAGTAGGATTTTGATTAAGAAATTGTTGTGATATTGATGATGTGTTGTGATATAATAGAAGTAGTAAGCATGAGGTTCAACATATATTTTAGTTAGATTTTTCTAACAATGAAAACGAAATCGTTGGAGGCGAAGAATCGTCGATAGAATTAGATTTGATTATGATATAAGCTTTTGGATTGCATATTAGTTAATCTAAGTACTTAATGATCATAATTTGAAAGTTTTAATGAATTCTAAGAATGTCGAATTTTTTTTATAAGAGACGAAGAGTCGAGCATAATCGTCGATAGAAAAAATAGAACGAGAAAACTAATCGAATATTAGTGATTGTTGATATGTTAGGTTTGTTGTTGAGTTAATTGAGAATTAACTAACAACTTTAAAAAATTGAGTTCTTGAACCGATAAAAATGACGTGAATTGATTAAGTGTTAGTTATAATGATGTTAGTGTGTTAATATGATCTTTGTTAAGTATAAAGATGATAGAAACCAATTTGGTTTGAATTGGATTAGTAGAGCTTCAAAAATTAAAAAAAGTAAGTAAGTGTAGAAACAAAGAAACGAGAAAATGAGGGTCTGTATGTTTCCGATTGAAGATATGGTTGATGTATTGATGATAAGCATGATTATATGTACTTAGTATGAATTTCTTAGATTTAAAAAAAATATTTGGAAAAATCGACAACGATGTTTGTTGCTCGATAAAAAACGACGTGTTAAATGATTATGAGTATGTGTTGATTGATTTGAGTTAGTTGATGATTAATAAGCATGAGTGTAGTTGATGATGATTTCATATAAGTTATGAAACAGAAGTTAGAAGTTGGTTGTGATTTGAAATTGAAATGAAATTTGCTAAGTGTTTTTGTTAATTGAAAAGACGAGAAGTGCTCGTCGTATTTTAATCGAGGAACGTGAAAGTGTTCACGTTAAATGATTGTGTGACTTGACTGTTAAATTGATGGAAATTTCGTGCACATAAAGGTTGTATAGCATTGATCGAACCTAGGGAAACGTGCGTCGAGTTTTCAATATGTCTAGGGTTTTCGGCCAGTTCTGCCACCCTTCACGGAAACGGCCATAACTCTTTACTCGTTTAACAAAATCGAGATCCGTAAATTGAACAGTAAATTAGACTTTCGTGTCTTTCTTTTGACATAAGGCACATCCCCTGTTTTGAAATGCTCTGTTCTGTAAAGGCTCCAAACCTACTGACTTGTGCAAGAAAAATTCTAAACTCATTTTTCTTAAGTTGAATTCTTTTCAACTTAATTCTTTAAGAACTTTTAAGTCGTTAGGAGTTATCGACTTCCGTTTTTAACTAATCTAAATGTCGAGTAAAGAACCGAGTTAGTTCTAAACGAGATGTGTCCGAGTCTTGTTTCTTTCTTTGTTTTTAAAAACCAAAAGGGATTAGTTAAAGTGGAAACACCTAAAAGACTTAATCGAATTCGATTTCTTTTTCTTTAATCGTCTCGACCAATTACTAAAGTTTGATTAATAGCGATAAAAGGAGGAAGTCGGAGTTGAAGATAGGATGGAAGACCAAAGACGAAAGCTTTTGTAGTTCTGTATACCGTTTAAGGTGGGCTTTCTATCTATCAAAATAACGTGGGTATTTCCATGTATCAAATAAAGTGAGTTATGCTCTATTTTCTTTATCGCTTTGAAAGTATGTTTTAAAGTGATTATCAGTGCATAAAAGAATTGTTTTGTGAGTTCTTTTGTGCCATTCTGAGTTGGTTCGCCAACTAATCGATCGGATTCTAAGTTAACCGGAAGGGTTTTCCAGGGTTAGTGTACACGGTAGCCATTGTGTGTGGTATTCTGTTGAGGGGTAGCCAGCTACGGTGAGGAACGTGCGTGGGAGAAGTTAACTCTTCCCCAGCGTTGAAACAGAAGTTGGGCAATTTGAATGTAACAACAGAAAAATGCTTGATCAAGCTATGTTTATGAAAAGAAAATGTTTAGTGAGCACGGGCCTTTTTGTGAAAAACCCTGTTGCATTACTTTTAAGATGCCTGATTAATCTATAAGCTTATGATATGTTTTCGGCAATGTGCCCACTAAGTATGATTATACTTAGCCGTGTATGTATTTATACATGTGCAGGTTGAGTGATGAAGGCGGCAGAGGTTGAGTAGAGGTTGTATATAGGAAAGAAGAATAGTGTAATCAATTCTACGTTTTTTTTTTCTTCCGCTGCAAACTACTTCACTTTTTGTTGTATAACTTTTCGGTTTAAGTTTCGTACTTTAAACCTAGTCTACTCTGAAAACAACTTTGTCGAGCGATCCTTCGAGATGACTCTCTTTTGTTAATGGAATCAGTTCATAGATATCATCTTGTTTTATTAGTATTGGTTAATGCATTTATTCAGTTATTTCCCCTTCTTCCCTGCTTCTTTAATCCAACCCCTAGTTGCACCCCGACTTTGCCGTCCCTCGGGATTTGGGGCTGTGATAGTTCTTACTTCACCCTCTCTGACCGAAAACGACGTCGTTTGATTGATTTTAAATGACTGTGCTCTTAATAACCTTCCAAATGTGCTTTGATTTATATTTAGCGCAAGAGTGGGAGACGTGCTAATTTGGTATATAAGTGATAATGAAATGACGTCGTTTTTAGTGGGAGAGGGTTAACTAGGAACGATGTCATTCTGCCTAGCCGTCCGGCGTGTCCAGCTTGGCTCCGGCGAGTGCCACGTAATATTTCAATTGGGGAAAAACAACCGGAGAGATAAATCTGCCAAAAATTAAAACGTTTGGGTTATAAAGCTAAAATGTTAAAAATGGGTGCAATTCCAGAATTTGAAAAAACCTTTGGGATTTAAAGACAATTAACCCAATAATATAATTCTTTTTGAACTCTATGAATATTTCTTTATATACATTTTACCTAACATTTTAAATCATTTTTATTATTTGACAGCTAAAAAAAAAAACTTCTTCAAGTACCATAATATTTCGTACCCCCAATTTTAAAATCCTAGGTCTGCCACTGATCTGCGCGCGCGTGAATTACATGTGCTTGGACATATTTTTTTTTTTTTAATCCATGTAACTTATTATGACGCTTTTCGAAGTATCCTAATAAGTGTTTTACAGCGTATTTCTTTGTATCACAATATTTAATTATTTTTTAATTAATTTTTCAGTTTTTTTTTTTAATTTCCAGACTTTTCCCTCTTTTTTTTGTTTACATCTTCATTTTTTGTTTGCCGCTTCTTCTCTGGTCAAGATTCGAGCGAGGAGAACTGAAGGTCTCGGAGCGAGCTGAATAAATCTAAATTGTTCCCTAACAATTATCCTTATAATAGTAACTAGAGCGAAGGCGGAGCCAAAAAAAAAAAAAACAAACAAACAAAAAAAAGAAACTGAAATTAAAAAAACTATGAATATTTCTTTATATACATTTTACCTAACATTTTAAATCATTTTTATTATTTGACAGCTAAAAAAAATTTCTTCTTCAAGTACCATAATATTTCGTACCCCCAATTTTAAAATCCTAGGTTTGCCACTGATCTGCGCGCGCGTGAATTACATGTGCTTGACATATTATTTTTTTTTAATCCATGTAACTTATTATGACGCTTTTCGAAGTATCCTAATAAGTGTTTTACAGCGTATTTCTTTGTATCACAATATTTAATTGTTTTTTAATTAATTTTTCAGTTTTTTTTTTAATTTCCAGACTTTTCCCTCTTTTTTTTGTTTACATCTTCATTTTTTGTTTGCCGCTTCTTCTCTGGTCAAGATTCGAGCGAGGAGAACTGAAGGTCTCGGAGCGAGCTGAATAAATCTAAATTGTTCCCTGACAATTATCCTTATAATAGTAACTAGAGCGAAGGCGGAGCCAAAAAAATAAAAACAAACAAACAAAAAAAACAAAAAAAAGAAACTGAAATTAAAAAAACTATGAATATTTCTTTATATACATTTTACCTAACATTTTAAATCATTTTTATTATTTGACAGCTAAAAAAAATTTCTTCTTCAAGTACCATAATATTTCGTACCCCCAATTTTAAAATCCTAGGTCTGCCACTGATCTGCGCGCGTGTGAATTACATGTGCTTGACATATTTTTTTTTTTTAATCCATGTAACTTATTATGACGCTTTTCGAAGTATCCTAATAAGTGTTTTACAGCGTATTTCTTTGTGTCACAATATTTAATTGTTTTTTAATTAATTTTTCAGTTTTTTTTTTAATTTCCAGACTTTTCCCTCTTTTTTTGTTTACCTCTTCATTTTTTGTTTGCCGCTTCTTCTTTGGTCAAGATTCGAGCGAGGAGAACTGAAGGTCTCGGAGCGAGCTGAATAAATCTAAATTGTTCCCTGACAATTATCCTTATAATAGTAACTAGAGCGAAGGCGGAGCCAAAAAAAAACAAAAAATAAACAAACAAAAAAAAACAAAAAAAAGAAACTGAAATTAAAAAAACTATGAATATTTCTTTATATACATTTTACCTAACATTTTAAATCATTTTTATTATTTGACAGCTAAAAAAAATTTCTTCTTCAAGTACCATAATATTTCGTACCCCCAATTTTAAAATCCTAGGTCTGCCACTGATCTGCGCGCGCGTGAATTACATGTGCTTGACATATTATTTTTTTTTAATCCATGTAACTTATTATGACGCTTTTCGAAGTATCCTAATAAGTGTTTTACAGCGTATTTCTTTGTGTCACAATATTTAATTGTTTTTTAATTAATTTTTCAGTTTTTTTTTTTTATTTCCAGACTTTTCCCTCTTTTTTTTGTTTACCTCTTCATTTTTTGTTTGCCGCTTCTTCTTTGGTCAAGATTCGAGCGAGGAGAACTGAAGGTCTCGGAGCGAGCTGAATAAATCTAAATTGTTCCCTGACAATTATCCTTATAATAGTAACTAGAGCGAAGGCGGAGCCAAAAAAAAAACAAACAAACAAAAAAAAAAACAAAAAAAAAACTAAAATTAAAAAAAATCGAAAAATAAATTAATTTTGATCGGTTCAACGGGTCAACACGGCTTGGATCCGGTTTCTTGCCATGCGACCTGTTGCATGCAAGCCCTTCTCTTCAATTTTTTATGTTTTTTACTTCCATGATTTGCGGTGAGAACAAAACCTATCTAGAGGTGTGTTTTGGTGCATCAGTTGTATACTATATAACCGGGTCGAGTCGGCCCGCCGAAGAATTAAGTAATTAATTGTTAGACTAATAGCTATAGCAATAGCTCTAGCTTAGTGGTGGCTGCATCCCTTCCAAGTGCCAGCGACCCCGGTTTGAATCCTGGGAGCTGCGCACTTCTCTATTTTTTTTTTGTCTTTTTTTTCCCTTTCAATTTATTAAAAAGAAAATTTATAGACACCGCTACTTTCAAGTTTCGAACCCGCGAAGTGCTACATGTATAGCTCAACGCGAAACCGTTGGGCTAAGAGCTTCTTTTGTTGACTTACGTAGATCTATTTATTTATAGACACTTGTCTTTTATTTTAAAGCCTAGATTTTTAGTTTTTTCTTTTTGTTTTTAATTTATTTTTTTAATTTTTCTTTTTCATTATATTGTTTCCTACTTGTTATTCATTATATTTATTGTTTCTAATAATTTTATTTTTTTAAATTATTTATTCTTCGTATTATCTTTTTTAAAGTAATTTTTTTTTATTTTTTTTCCATTTTTTCTTAATTTTTCTTTGATTATATTGTGTCTTATTATTCATTTTATTTATTTTTTCAATTTTTCATTTTCTAAAAATTATTTACATTTGAAAAGTAATATTTTTGAAACATTACCTTTGTTCATATCAATAATTATTTTTCATTACGATAATAATTATTTGACCGAATTATTAAAAGTAAAAATTGCCGTGAATAAAAGTAAATATTGTCGTGAAGAAAAGTATTATTTTAGAAACATTACCTTTGTTCATATTAATGATTATTTTTCATTATGATAAAAATTATTTGACCGAATTACTAAGGGCCCGTTTGGTATTCATATACCAATATATCAGATATCAGGTATGGGTATGGGTATCAGATATCAGGTATGGGTATCAAATTTATATTTGTTATTCGTATTTTATATATTGAAAATATCGATTGATGTCAAGTGAGAATGAAAGTAGAGGTATGAGTCATATACTAGCAAAAATAGGTATATGAAAATATTGAAAAATAGCATATCAAGTATATAAGTATAACAATTTGATACCCATATACGTATATGGATACCAAACGACCCATAAAAGTACAAGTTGTTGTGAATGAAAGTAAATATTATCGTGAAGAAAAGTAAAATTTTTTAAACATTACTTTTATTCATGTCAATGATTACTTTTAATCATGACAATAAGTACTTTATCAAATAATTAAAAATATACGTTATCGTAAATAAAATTACATATTGTCGTGAAAAATAGTAATGATTGTGAAACATTACATTTCTTCATATCAATAGTTACTTTTCTTAACGACAATAATTACTTAACTAAATAATTAAAAGTACAAGGTTATCGTAAATAAAAGTAAACATTGTCATGAACAAAAATAATAGTTATAAAAGTAATTAAAAATTATTATTAATTTATAAATAAATGAAAGTAATTAAGAAAAAAAACAAAGAAAGGAAAAAGAAACTAAAAACAAAGAGAAAAGAAAACGAAAAGAACAAAGGAACGTAAATGTAAAAAAATAAGTAACCAATAATTCTTATTGCTTTATTAATAAGTGAAAATAAATAAAAAATAATTTAAGAATAAAAAGAAAGTAAAGAAAAATAAAAAGAATTAGTAGAAGAGTAAAAGGAAGACAAAAAAAAAAACCCACAAATACGCAAAAATTATGCTGAATATGAAAAAAAAGAAAAAAAAAAAAGATTTGTAACATGAAGGGTTCGAACCCAGGTGCATTGCCTTGCTAGGCATCACCCAGGCCCATCACGTATTTAATATCCACAAATATATAGATATACAATATTGTGCAGCAAAAAAAAAAAAATTCTGTCGTGAGGGCGCGTGTACCCCACGCGCCCGACTTATGGGCAGATCAACGGGTCAAATAAAATCGGTTGTATAGTATACAACCGGTGTATATTGTCATCTATCTATATACGCAGTTCGTTCCACAATGGTGAAATTAATGGAAACTTATTGTCCATGTACAGTTGATGAATACCCAAAAGAAATTTCAAATATGCTACTGGTGAATTAGTTGAAGCAGAGGATGAGGGTGGAGAGAGAGAGTTTGGTGGTTGTTTCTCTCTTCTCTTCATGTATGGTGTCCAGATCATAATAATGCAGTGGAATTAAAAAAATAAACATGAAAATAAAACGCTAAAACTGCTAACAAGCACAATCATTACTGAAACTTACCAACATGCAAATTCGTTCACTTCCACAAGCTTTTTATTTCTACTTATACAAACAAAATAACATTTCTTTTATTTGCTAAGCTAACAACTTAAATGTCATGAAGAGACAAAGGAACACATAGTGAACAAATCGCAACTATCTATATATATTATCTTGCAAGTATGAATTATTATTATATTATTTACACCCAAAATTCATGTAGATAATATTTTTTTTTCCTTTTAAAACATTCTAATTGCATCTAAGCATAGTAAAATTTTCATAAATGAACTTTCACACTAATCAAAGATAAATTTTCATTGTAGAATAATTATGCAGAAAAAACAAGAATTTTACATCGTTTAATTGGAATACTTGTAAAAGGGAAAACTTATATTAACAATAGAATAGAATAACATTGTCTTAACCACAAGAATATAAACGTGAAAAAGTAAGGAAAATACCATACTCAAAAACTTAAACTAGCATGCGTGAATTTTACATCTAATCTCCCAATTTGTACAAAAGTTTTTGTCAAGAATAAACCAATAGTCTCAAAATACTACTATTCGAATCCCTATTAATTGAATAAACCATTTACTAGTTAAACCCCTGAATTTTCCATGATTTTCTTGCAATTAATCTTTTGTTTTGAATTCAATATTTTGAAGTGAGTTGATGTTGTGGGGAAGATGTGAATGTGAATTCGGAAGTTGGAGAATTGGTGAATGAACAAAATTTAGATTCTGTATAGTCAATTAGCCATCCATCTGCTTTGGAAAATCATCTTTAAGTCTATTTTTATTTGGTACTTTTGGCACAAATGATAATATTAGTACCTAAAGAACAATCAGAAATTACAAAAAAAAATCAAAAGTAATTTGATACTTTTGGCACAAATGAGAATATTAGTGTCAGAAGTACCAACAGAGATCACAAATTAAAAAAAAAAAAATTGGTACTTTTGGCACATTTGATAATATTAGTGCCAAAATTACCAACAGAAATTGTAAAAAAAAAACTAGTAATTTGGTACTTTTGGCACAAATGACAATATTAGTGCCAAAAGTACCAACATAAATCACAAAAAAAAACAAACAAAGTAGTTTGGTACTTTTGGCACAAATGAGAATAATAGTGTCAAAAGTACCAACAAAAATCATAAAAAAAATCCAAAGTAATTTGATACTTTTGGCACAAATGATAATATTAGTGTCAAAAGTACCAATAGAAATCGCAAAAAAAAAAAAAAACAAGTTATTTGGTACTTTTGGCACCAATGACAATATTAATGCCAAAAGTACCAACGGAAATAAAAAAAAAAATAATAACCCAAGTAATTTGGTACTTTTGGCACTAACTTTTGGCACTAATGTTATAATTTGTGCCAAAAGTATCATGGCATAAAATTTGTGCCAAATGTTCGTCCCAATAGTACCATGGCATAAAAAAGGAACGTTAATTATCAAAATAGACTTTATCACATTTCCTCTTAGGATTTAGATTCCCCAATTAGGGTTTAGATTATAAATTATATTACGGAATACATTTGTAGTTGTGAGTAGTCACTTATTAGTGGAAGTTGTTTTAGAAGTCGATCCAGTGTCTAGTACTTTTGGCACGAATGATTTGTACAATTTAATCATCAAATGAAAATTTTTTGGGTACTTTGGGCACTAATATTGTCAATTGTACCAAAAGTACGAAAATACTTGATAAATAACATGAATGAGATATTCAAGTATTTTTTGTACTTTTGGCATTAGTGCTAAAAGTACCAGAGTACTTGGATTTTCTTTTTTCGGTTGGTACTCTTGGCACTAATATTATCATTTGTGCCAAAAGTACCAACAGAAAACCCAAAAAAAAAATACTAAGTTATTTGGTACTTTTTGTAACACCCCGCATTTTCAATAAGCTTAATTTTATTTTAAATGGTTTATTATTGATCTAAGATATGAAATGTTCTAACTTTTATTAGCTCGAATAATTTAATTGGACTTGAGGGAGTTTGTAGTTGCGCTCCTAGTTAGAAGAATTATATTGGACTTTATATTTTAAGGCTTAAGGTTGTTAAGTTTTTTCGAATAATTAGTTAGGACTATCAATTTTCATAAGAGTAATTTATTATAAGAATTACATTCACTTCTTTGTATTTTGTCATGGAGTACCTCTTAAGCAAGAAAGAGAAATAGGATAATTAGAATTTGATTTTCAAAATATTGTGTTTATCACTTGAGACTCCTACTCCAATTTAAACTCCTCTCAACCCACTATATACCCTAGCCACCACGTTCATAAACTTCCACCCAAATTCCAAATTTTCAAAAGTTTTCCACCCTTGCAGCAGCTTCGAATTAGGAGCAGCCAACATCAAACCTTTGGAAACCATTCCACGCCACTACAACAAAAAAGGGTTTTCTGGACACCAAAAAGTGCCCCAATACATGCTCTGTTGGGGCACTTTTTATTATTGGGGCACTTGTTACTTGTGCCTCAAAGTATCGTGTCCCAATAGGGTTGGGGACACTTTTTAAGTGTCTCTATACCAATTGTTTTCCAAACAATTGTAAATGTCCCAAGATTGATTTTTTTGGGGCACATACAAATACGCTTTAAAAGTTTATAAATATATTGATAAGCTTATAGCGATATTTATTGTGCCTTCAAATAAAATATCGGGACACTTATTTGTGACTCTTAACATAAGTATCACGACACAAAATGTGTTGCTTTAAAATTTATTTAATGTCCCAAAATTAATGCCTTGGGACACTTATTTTATATCTTTCATGTGTAGTTAAAATTTAGCACCCGAATTAGTATAACAACAAAGTTGCATTTTTGATTTCTATTCAAAATAAATTGAGCTTCAAATCTCTATTGTCATTAGCATTTCAACAACTAAATAGAGTGAGAGTTTCTTCTACAAAATCTCATGTACAACATACGTAAGCAAAATTGAATAGCTAGAGTCTCGAAATTTCTCCTTCATAATACAAAATGCAAAACAACACCATCTAAATTTCGAAGGGTCTTTGAGTTGGTTGAGTGATCCTATTATGATAGATTCTTGAACCTATTTTCATCTTCATCCAAGATAATCTGCGTAGTGGATAAGAGAAACATGAAATAAACAAGTCACATAAAAGATGCCATAATAAAAAGCTAACACAACTACCACACCTTCTGAAATTCTGAATTCACACACCTGAATTTAGTTGCACTAAGGAAGAAGAAGCATATATATTTGAGTGATCAATTATCATTATAATGAATTTTTTAACATGAAGCAATACTGCAATATTATACATATGGGGTCACCTAACATAAGTCAATCTCGGAGTAACAAAATTGTTATCTTCTTTTAAATACCACTTTATCTACCACCTTATCACAATTTAAGTTTGAGCAAACTCCGAATCTATTACAAAATAAGTTGTATGCTAATAATTATGTGAGTGTGCTATAAAAGTTGAAATATATTCAAAGAGTTCTATCAACAGTAAAGTTTATCATATCATCTCATGTCATTATTTACATTTTATTTTAAGTCCCGTATGAAACCTACAAATGCAACTGTACAACAAGGAGTTAAGTCAATACCTGATAATCGTGTATGTCTGGAAATGTAGCTGCAAATGTTTGAAAAACTTGAGATTTCAAAATATTTATTAAGAACTGCATAACAAAGAGTATATTCTTAGATACAGAGGAAAACCAGGAAATCAAATATTAAGACTACAAGCTAAATATTAAAACAAATGTAAAGTGAACTTGGCCGGTAGCAATTCTGTAAGGTGGGAAAAAGTAAATCTAATAGATTGAAGTATTAAGGTGTCATAGCCCCAAATCCCGAGGGACGGCAGAAGCCGGGGTGCGACTGGGGTTGGATTTAAGAAGCGGGGAAGAAGGGGGCTAACTAACTAATCATACATGAAAGGCATCAAATAAACCATGAATAAGACTTGAATATAAATAAGAAAGAGTTAATCGCTAAGGATTACTCGACAAAAGTACACAGTAGTAACTAAGTTCATATTTACAGACTTAAACTACAGTGTATTGTTCAAAAGGTACATATTCAAAAAGACTGAGAGTTCTGCAGCGGAAGAGTTCTAACTAAAGCAACCTAGCCTTTCAACTCAGCTTCAACCGTTGCCGCTCACCGTCGCTTCAACCTGCACATTTAGAAAACAAAGCAGGGCTAAGTACAAACGTACTTAGTGGGCACGATGCCGAAAACATAATCGTAAGTATAGATAAATATGGCATTTCATAATCGTAGCACGTCGGGGTTTTTATTAAAAAGTGCCCGCGTCTACTAAACATTTTCTTTTCTCATAAATCACTCGCGCAAGCATTTTCTGACTAATGTTACGTTCAATCTTGACCAATTCTCATTCACCGTGGCTGGTACCCCTCAACAGGATATCACATACACCACAGGTTACAAAGTGCACTAACTCTGGAAAGCACTTAGCAGCTAACTCAGAGCCGATCGTTAGTTAACCTAGTTAGATTAACTCTAAATCTGGAAAACACGAATGTTGACTCAGATAGGTACAAGAGAACTCACATAAAACATAAAACAGTTCATGCCATAATATCACTTTGAAAACACAGATATCAAAGCGATAAAGAAAGATTTTCCGAGCATTGCTCGTTTTATTTTGTATATAAAAGCCCACCTCATAATACATAACTAAAAGCACTAGCTTCCAATCTTCGGATCTTCCGTCCTTTCTTTACAGTTGGCTTCCTCCTTCATCGTAAAATAATAATACTTAAAATCGGGTCGTAAAAGATAATCGATCAAAGAGAATCGAAATAAGTTTTAGTCGTTTCATTCTTTAGGCATTTGCACGCTTACTAGATTCATTTTACTTAAACGCGAACGAGACTCGTACAAAACCCGTTTAGAACTCGAAAGGTCTCATACTCGACTCTTAGGTCAGTAGAGAAGGTAGTCGGTAACTTAATACGACTTAAAAGATCATAAGGAACTAAGTTGGAAAGAATCAACTTAGGAAAATTACGTTTTAGTTCATTAAACAACTTATGCAAATTCTCGCTTAACCAAACTTCTTTACTTGAATGGATAAGAGATGAGATCTCGACTGGTTCTATCACTCAAGGCTCCATACTTTACTCTAGGGTCAGTAGGAAGATATTCGTTAGCTATTACGGCTTAAACGATCGAAAGAAACTAAGTTGCGAACGAAACAACTTAGAAGAAATGAAACTGAAATTTCACTGCGCAAAACAGTGACTCTGGGGACTGCCCAGAACAGGGGATTTGGAAACAGGGAATGAACCCTGTACCGTTGGAAAGTTTGGGATGTCTAATTTACGCTCCAATTTACGGATCGCAAATACGATAAACGAGCTAGAAGTTATTACAGTTTCCGGCAAGGGTCGTAAAACTATCGTGATAACCCTAGATGCTCGATAGAATCGACGTATAACGTCTTAGGTTTTTGCTAAGCTCTCGAATTTGATTTCTTAAGAAACTGGACCCTCAAGGCAGTCATCACGTACTTCCGTACGTGATGAACTCCTTCTCAAAACTCGTCCAATAGCACGACGTTCTAAACGTCGGCTTTCAACTAACATGTACTAAACCAACAAGTTATTCACTTCGCGTTCTAGTTCTCGACTATCACTATAGCTCATATTATATTAGCTCGAAAGCTCATGACATCAACTACAAAGTTGTTCTCAAGTCCATCATAGACAATAATATCAAATTAGAATTCTCATTCGACTTCTCGGTTATTAGTCACGTCTAGTTGTTCGTCTCTTATGAAATTTTCAAAGTTGTCGGATTCCGTTCAAATTTTACGTCATTAAACTACATCTAATGAGAATCATTTTCATGCATACAATCATTTCATATCAACACTATATTTCAACTTATAACGTGTTCTTCGTCTCTTACAATTTCAATAAATATTTTTAGAAAAATCTAATTAAATTCCTATTATCAACTAACATCATTTACAACTATATTCCATCATCATATCATCAATTAAATCAAACACATGGAAACCCCTAAATGTCTAGTAATTTTCGGTATTATCATCAAGTTAAAGAGAGTGATTTTCTTCTCCAATTAACACCATTTACTCATTAATCAACCTACTATAACATCAATTGAAAATTGAAATCCAATTAAACACTAACATGCAAACATCCCTAATTCCAAAATCAAACCCTAATCGGTTTTTATCAAAGCATGGGGCTTTCGATTTCTCTTCGTTCTAATCTCTAATTAAGCACCTCTTAAGCATGAATTTATCATTAATTTAAAGATTCAAAAACCCCCACCAATTTCCCTAAATTTCGGTACTACCTAGGATATTAGGGTTCTTGATTTTGTTCAATTCTAAACCCTAATTATCCTATCTAACACATCTAATTTCATTAATTCAAGATCAATACATCTTAATCATCTTTCCTATAATTTCGATCAAGAAGAAAAATAAAAGATGGGAAATCCAATTGGATAGGAACATGGAGGAGATGAATACCTTGATAATTAATGAAGAAGGAATGAAGTTTTGATGGTTGGATGAATGACTTGTGTGATTTCTTCTTCTAGATCTTGAAGGTTTCTTCAATGGAGGAATGAAAGAACAAGAGAGATGGTATGAGAGGGAGGGCTGCCGATTTTTTTAAGTGTAGGAGGGAGAGATGGATTTAATTTGAATTAACATAATGTTATAAGGTTGAATATGTGTAAAGTATGAATAGTAACTACATTAGGTGTCCCTTATTAAACTATAAAAACACAAAATATCCTCTAATGTGAGTGAGAGAGGTCGGTCAAGGGGAGAGGGAGAAAGAAAATACGCGCTTTTCCGGTGTGATACGACGTTACGGAAATCGAACGATGAAAAACATAGCTCGACACAAAATCGTCGCGATCCGACTCGACCGAAAATTCTAACGTATAAAACTTAATCGGAAAATAAATTTATAAAATTTATTTTGACAAAAACTCGGGACGACACAGTCCGAGTTTCCTCCGGAAAATCATAAAAACGAACTTTCTCGGGCGAGTTCGTATCGCGATTTCGTGAATGTAAAAATCAGACGGTTTTCCGTTCTGAGTTCACGAACTAAAAACTTTTCGTACGCGCTAACCCTAAATACAGTAGTCGTATAGCTGACTTCCGTAATTTATTTTCGGAAACGGATTCGACCGTTAGTCTTAGAATTCAAAATTGTAAACTTAGGCGTGCAAAGCCATTTATTTAATTAACTTTAAAATTTTAAGATCGTAAGGAATTTATGGGGCATTACATCCTACCCCCCTTACGAAAAATTTCGTCCCGAAATTTGCTTACCTTCTGCAAAAAGATGAGGATATCGCTCCTTCATCTTCTCCTCGAGTTCCCACGTGGCTTCTTCTTGCCCGTGGTGGTTCCAAAGTACTTTCACGATTGGTATCGATTTGGTTCTTAATTCTTGGACTTTTCTATCCAAAATCGATATCGGCTTCTCTTCATAGCTTAGGTCAGATTCAAGAACTATGTCTTGCTGACTAATGACGTGCTTAGGATCGTAAACATATTTTCTCAACTGAGAAACGTGAAAAACGTTATGAACGCCTCCTAGACTTGGCGGTAAGGCCAATCTATAAGCGACGGGTCCTATTCTCTCGAGGATTTCATAAGGTCCTATAAACCTGGGTCTTAGCTTACCCTTAACTCCGAACCTAAGGATTCCTTTTGTCGGGGATATCTTAAGAAAAACCTTATCTCCTATTTCAAACTCAAGATTGGTTCGACGATCGTCGACATAAGATTTCTGTCGGCTTTGGGCTTCTTTCATTCTATCTCGAATCTGCCGAACTATCTCGATCATCTCATTAATCGCATCTGGGCCTAGGTTCTTTCTCTCACCTACGTCGTCCCAATAAAGCGGTGATCTACATTTCCTTCCATACAAAGCCTCAAACGGCGCCATTCGTATCGTGGCCTGATAGCTATTGTTTTAAGCGATAAGTGTAGAATTTCTTCCCAATTCATGCCTCGGTCCAAAACCACTGTTCTTAACATATCGACTAAAATCTGAATCGTTCTCTCTGACTGCCCATCCGTCTGTGGGTGAAACGTTGTACTGAAATTAAGCTCTGTTCCCAATTCTTTCTGCATCGTAATCCAAAATCTCGAGGTAAACTTGGCGTCTCTATCTGAAATTATGACCTTCGGTACTCCATGCAGACGTACAATCTCTCTGACATACAACTGAGCTAGTTTCTCTGATCCGTACGTAATCTTAATTGGTAAGAAGTGTGCTGACTTCGTAAGCCTATCTATTATCACCCAAATTGCTGTGTTTCCTCTTCTCGACTTAGGCAAGCCTGTGACAAAGTCCATAGCTATGCCTTCCCATTTCCATTCTGGGACATCCAATGGTTGTAGCAATCCATACGGTCGTCGGTGTAAAGCCTTGACTTGCTGACATGCGCCTAATCTTTCTACAAACGAGGCAACGTCTCGTTTCATTCCATTCCACCAAAAGTTTTTTCTCAAATCTTGGTACATCTTCGTACTTCCTGGTTGTGCTGTGTAAGGCGTATCGTGAGCCTCACTCAAGATCTCATTCTTCAATTCACTGTCATCATCAGGAATACAAACCCTGCCTTCATAAAGTATCACATTGTCTGGAGCTTCAGAATACCCTTCTGGCTTATCTGTTCTTATTCTCACTCGTAACTTTTCCATTGACTCGTCCTTCCTCTGAGCATTGATGATTCTTTCTCTCAAATCTGGTGTAGCTTCTAATGCTGCGATCTGACTCGTTATCGTAACTAGCGTGTCAAGCACTCTGATATCCATCTTCTCGAATTCTAGTACTAAAGTTCCTTCCTCTACAAAGAGGCATCCTAGTTTTGTTGGAGCCTTGCGACTCAATGCGTCTGCTACCACATTAGCCTTTCCTGGATGATAGTTAATTCCACAGTCATAATCTTTGACTAATTCGAGCCATCTCCTTTGCCTCATATTCAGTTCCTTCTGCTTGAAAAAGTACTTCAGGCTCTTGTGATCGGTGAATATTTCAACTCTCACACCATAGAGATGGTGTCTCCAAATCTTTAACGCATGCACTACGGCTGCGAGTTCTAAGTCGTGGGTGGGGTACTCAACTTCGTGAGGTCGAAGTTGTCGCGAAGCATAAGCTATCACTCGTCCGTCTTGCATCAAGACACAACCTAATCTATTTTTTGATGCGTCAGTGTAAACCACATATTCTTTGTTCGTGTCTGGAAGTGCTAGTATTGGCACTATAGTTAACTTCTCCTTAAGAGTTTGGAAACTCTTCTCACACTCATCCGTCCATTTGAATTTGGTATCCTTCCTGAGTAACTACGTCATCGGGCGAGCGATCGTAGAGAATCCCTCAATAAATCTTCTGTAATAACCGGCTAAACCCAAGAAACTTCTGATCTCGTTCTGACTCGTTGGTGACTTCCAGTTGTGTACTGCTTCTACTTTGGCTGGGTCCACTTTGATTCCTTCCGCCGACACTATATGTCCAAGGAACATAACTTCCTTCAGCCAAAATTCGCATTTACTGAATTTGGCATAGAGTTTCTCAGTTCTTAGTGTTTCCAACACTATCCGTAGATGTTCCTCGTGCTCCGTCTCATTCTTAGAGTAAACAAGGATGTCGTCGATGAATACTAAAACAAATTTGTCCAAATAGGGGTGGAAGACTCTATTCATAAGGTCCATGAATACGGCTGGAGCGTTGGTCAAACTAAATGGCATTACTAGAAATTCGTAATGGCCATAACGAGTTCTAAAAGCGGTCTTCGGTACGTCTTCAGGTTTGATCTTGAGCTGATGGTACCCTGACCTCAAATCTATCTTGGAGAAGACTCCTGCACCTTTGAGCTGATCGAACAGATCCTCGATCCTTGGCAAAGGATATTTGTTCTTGAGCGTGATCTTGTTCAGTTCTCGGTAATCTATGCACATTCTCATCGATCCGTCCTTTTTCCTAACAAATAGCACGGGTGCTCCCCAAGGTGAGATGCTTGGCCTGATAAAACCAAGATCTAGTAATTCCTGTAACTGGATTTTGAGCTCTTCCAGTTCTTTCGGTGCCATTCTGTATGGGGCTTTAGACTTAGGGGCTACTCCTGGTTCTAAGTCGATCGTAAAGTCTACATGACGATCTGGTGGTAATCCTGGTAGCACTTCTGGAAAGACATCTTCGTATTCATTCACAACTTTTACGTCTTGGATGGTCTTCTCGGCTCCTGGCTCTCCAACTAGGTACACAAGATAGGCTGTGGTACCTTTCTTTTTCATGAGTTTGGTGGCTTGAAGGGCTGATATAATTGGTACGCCTCTACCCATTGAAATTCCGTGGAATTCGGTTGGTTCTTTACCTGGCGGTTGAAAAGAGATTTTTCTCTCGTTGCAGAGAATTGTAGCGTAATTCTCTGACAACCAATCCATTCCTAGGATTATATCTACGTCCCACATTATCATAACATTTAAGTTGTTCGCTATAACCTTATGAGTTCCGATTTCTAGTTCTAGGTTAGAGCAAACATGCGTGGAAGTAGTGATCTCTCCTGAAGGTGTGGCTACTCTCATAAATTGTGCAGCTCTTATAGGTCTGATGTCTAAGTTATCGGCACACGAGCCAGCAATGAAAGAATGCGATGCGCCAGTATCAAACAGTATCTTAATGGGGATGTTGTGGAGTTTTCCCATACATGCTAGATTGCCTTTTCCTTTGTGCTGGCCACCCTGTTTGATAGCACATGCCCTCGCATTCTGTTGCTGCTGAAACTGCTGCTGGTTCATTGGCGGCTGCTGCTGCTGTGCTTGGATGGCTCAGAGAGGTACGGCTTGAAGCGGCTTCGGGCAGTCCTTTTTCATGTGCCCCTTCTGTCCACAGTTGAAACAGTTAGGGGTGCCTATCTGGCAGACTCCGGGATGGGCTCGGTTGCATTTCGGGCAGACAGGAATGGTAACCCTCCCTGGGTTATTCGCTCCCTGGTTGAAGTTTCTTTGTTGTCCCTACGGCTGGTTCAGCTGATTGGTGCCCTTCCACGGCGAGTTCTGCTTGTTCCCCTGAATAAACAACCCCGATTGGTTGTTTCCTTGCCACGGCCTCTTGTTATTGTTGTTGTTGTTGTTGTTGTTGTTGTTGCCAGGCTGTTGATATCCCTGTTGGTTTCCCTTTCTCTGACCTCCCTGGTTGTTATAACCTTGATTGTAGCCTCCGCTACCTCCTCCGTTCCATTTTCTCTTACCCTGGTAGTTGCTACTATTGCTGTTATAGTAACCTCGGTTCTGATTCTGCGCTGGTGCTGACGCAGTCGGTACAATCTTTTTCTCATCAGGTACGACGGCCTCCATTTCCAGTGCTCTTTCTAGAATATCTGTATAGCCTAGTCCTCCATGACTAGCTAAAGCGATTCCTAGCTCATGTCGTAAACCTCCTTGAAATTTCTTGGATAGCTTCTCCTCAGTGTCAAACAATGCCGGCGCATACCCCGACAGCTGCAGAACTTGGCGTCATATTCCGTCACGGTCAGCTTCCCTTGCTTCAGATTATAAAACTCGGCTTCCTTCTGCGCCCTATACGCCTTGGGGACGTACTTATCAAAGAAAATTTCCTTAAACTCTTCCCACGTAAAACGAGCCAGATGCTCTGCGGGAATCACCTTCTGTCTTGCTTCCCACCAGTAATCTGCCGATCCCGTTAGTTGGAATGCGACACAAAGCATTCTCTCCTCATCAGTGCATCTGAGGAGCTTGAAAATTTTCTCAGTAGATCTTACCCATAGCTCAAGTGGAGGGTTCAACTTGAGGAAGAGATCCTCAATATCCCTACGGGGTGGTGGTGGAGGTGGTGGTGACGGGGGTGGTGATGGGGATGGTGATGGGGATGGGGATGAGGTGGCATTCTGCTCATATTCTTGTTCTTGGTTGTTTTCTGACTGACGTCTACCACGTCCTCTAGGCCTTCCAGGTCCTCGACCTCTCCTGTTGTTAACGTTTCTCAGCGGCATTTTCTTTAGTCTAAGGAAAAATTGAAATTCTCATTAGTTTTCTTCTGTTAATTACACTTAGTACTTACTTGCTCGTTCTCAACTTAATCAAGTTCGATATTATTTCATTAATCTTTTAACTTTCAAGTTAAACTCAATTCCTCGTTACACGAGTTCATTTGACATTCTGATTTTAATTACTCGACTCATAAGAAATTTTTCTTGTGATTAAAAACCCTTTTTACGGGTCATGTGCATATATACATCAAAAAGAATATTAATTCTGCCTCCAACGAGGACTTATACAAAAAAGGTTAGACTACTACTAGTCTAAACTAGGCTGACTGCCTACTATTTACCAGGTGCACTAACAAGCTGCACTCCATACCTACTAGAAGTACTAAAACGGAAACGATTCATAAAATTTCGTATCCGCTAGAGTACTACAAAACTAACTAGTTACTGATCCGACTCTATACAGGACAAAAGAGCTACTACTACTACTGATATTTACCCGCGTCTACAACGCCCTGCTCGACTAAATTGCAGTCGAGTCCAAAAACTACCCCCTATGGGCTGCAAAACCCTAACAACCCTCCTCTGGGTCCTCCTCCGGATCCTCGTCCGGATCCTTCTCCGGATCCTCCTCCGGGTCCTCCTCCTCGGACTCTGAACCAAAAACCAGCTGAAGTGCCTCGTCCTCCCTCAGAGTGGAGCCGTCAGCAAGTGTAAGCAAAGCGGGTGACGGTGCCTCTGAAACTGTCTCCTCCAGGTCGGAAACCAAGTAGTCCTCGCTGACCTCTACCGCACGCTTCTTCAGGGGAAGAAGGTGCTCGGGAACTGAACCTGAACCTGACTCAAACTCCTCCCTAGAACGGACCCTGGACGGTCCTGCCTCCATCTGCTCTCGGACTACTCCCCACTTCGCGCAGATCTCCTCGAGTGGCGTAAGTAGAGAAGGCAGCTCTAACATGGCGGCAAGCTCCGCGTCAATCCCCCGGTAGTCTGGCTCCTCCCTGTACAGTCTCGTCTCCAACGGTCCCCTGACTCTAACACAGACGTCTGGTACCAACCGTGAAGGCAACCCTAACAACTCAGCAGTCTCGGCGTCAATCTCCACGAATCCCGGCCCTGGGATCAACTCCTCGATCTGCTGTCCAACTGGTGGCAACTCTGGTGTAACTACTGTCTCCTCGTCCTCCTCTGGCTGCTCTAACTCAGCGTCAGACTCCTCAACCAGTACACCGTCTGGTGGCAACTCCAACAGGGCGGAGTACTCAGGGTCTAAGTCAAGCTGCTCAAGCTCCGTCTCAGCGGGAAAGTGGCTGTAGGGAAGGTGCGGCTCAAAGGGGACTGGGAACATAAACCTGCTCTCAAAGAACCTCCTGTGTACAAACAGGGCAAATCCGGCATAGTTGCCGGTCGGCTCTGTGTCGTCGCCGAGGATCGCTAAAAAGTACCACGCTACACGGTGCACCCAACCGCGCCACTCGTCCGGTAGGTGTACGATCAGGTCTAGAATCGCCTGACTCTCCTGGATCAAGTGTCGCACTGGGTAGTAAGCTGAAGAAAAGTTACTAACAATTTGCCCTACGTCCTCCTCTCCATAGTCTACCTCAAACTCGTAGTACTCGTCCTGCAACATGTCAACTATGGTGCGCTTGCACGAGGCCAAAGGCTGGCTCTTTCGAGTCGTAACACGAGTCCTAGCCATCCTACAAAAGTTTTAAGGAAACACGGATCAGTAACAAGTAGGGAAAAATAACTTATCTCAACAAAATTCTTAAATTACATAATGAACATTCCTTATTCAATTGTAACATCACCACTTAAGACAACACTTATTAAGACTCCTAGCAATTCCAGAAATTGCACTTAAACAACATATATAATTAAATGAATTCAAGATTTTATTTCCATTCTTTATTTTACTAAATTTTTACTCATTTTAATTCTTCTTTTCTTTCTCAACTCATTAATTCTTAACGACTTTCACTTATTAAAACAAAGTACATTTACTTCGTTCATGTTACTTATTCAAAAGTAACATCCATTTACAAAGAATTTGTCATTTACGACTCTTGGTATTCGTACTAGTTATAGTCGTCGCTCAAGACGAAATATGGAATTGAATTCCATAAGAAAATGGAATATAACTTAAGAAAATGACTTTCTGGAAACTAAGTTCCAGTTGTCGTCGCTAGAATCGGGCGATCGATGGAAAAAAAATTTTAATCAAACTTCGTGCTCGACTCCTAATAATCTATACGATTTTCTTCGTAGAGTTCGATCAAGGCGAACCCTATTGAAACATGAAACGAGAAGAAAAAGAGATGACGTGTCACGAAAAGACGTCATTTACATTACTTACACGCAAGTAACGTTCACTTATTTCGTTTAACTTTGATTCCAATTTACTCGATCTTCATCGTCTCGTTCACATCTTTCTTAACTCGAAGCCGAAAGCTTCTCGAACGTCTAGTTGCTCCCTTCGATTACTAACACGATTTATTGAATCATTTTTTTTAATTTCTTTTTACTCGCAGGAAATTCTTAGAAAAACAAGTTCGAATTTGCCGAACCTTTATTCATGTCACTTAACGCACGTGACATTCATCAGTAGAAGTCCTTCTCGCGTTGGGGATCTCCTTTCAAAATCATTTCCAAACAACGTTTCTTAAAAACGTCTAAGTTCTCGAAGAACCGGAAAGTTCTTAGGTTTTCAAGTCTACGTTCTCACTGAACCGGGAAAAATCCCTAAAATCCGATTATATTCTTGTATCCGCATAATTTTTCATAAAAAGGAAATTATTGCATAAATAATTTCACATAAGATAGTACTTGTACTATCACATAATCACGTAGAGTATAAAATTATACTTCTGTAAAATTATTATTTTTAAAACACAATTCATTCTCATTCTCAATCTTTATTGAATACTTGTTCATAAAATTTCTTATTTAAAAGAAATCACATCATAAAATTCTTTCCTTTTCCTCGTTGAGTCGACATAGCGGGCGGTTGAGTTGACATCTACGTTCTCAATCTTAGTATTAGAGTCTAACTCTCATCTTATATTTGGAAAGATGACTCTGATCTAGAGTATATACAAATACCGTGTCTTATGACTCGAAAGAAGACTCGATATAGAGTGCAAACGAATACTCTATATTATTACTCGAAGGAAAACTTGTATACGAATACTACTTGGTGACATTACTAGAAGGAATGATTCATACTAGAAAGAATGACTCGTACTAACTCGTACTAGAAGATTGACTCAGAAGCAGAGCAGAAAATGAGCACTGCTCTGATACCACTCTGTCACAGCCCCAAATCCCAAGGGACGACAGAAGCCGGGGTGCGACTGGGGTTGGATTTAAGAAGCGGGGAAGAAGGGGGCTAACTAACTAATCATACATGAAAGGCATCAAATAAACCATGAACAAGACTTGAATATAAATAAGAAAAAGTTAATCGCTAAGGATTACTCGACAAAAGTACACAGTAGTAACTAAGTTCATATTTACAGACTTAAACTACAGTGTATTGTTCAAAAGGTACATATTCAAAAAGACTGAGAGTTCTGCAGCGGAAGAGTTCTAACTAAAGCAACCTAGCCTTTCAACTCAACTTCAACCGTTGCCGCTCACCGTCGCTTCAACCTACACATTTAGAAAACAAAGCAGGGCTAAGTACAAACGTACTTAGTGGGCACGATGCCGAAAACATAATCGTAAGTATAGATAAATATGGCATTTCATAATCGTAGCACGTCGGGGTTTTTATTAAAAAGTGCCCGCGTCTACTAAACATTTTCTTTTCTCATAAATCACTTGCGCGAGCATTTTCTGACTAATGTTACGTTCAATCTTGACCAATTCTCATTCACCGTGGCTGGTACCCCTCAACAGGATATCACATACACCACAGGTTACAAAGTGCACTAACTCTGGAAAGCACTTAGCAGCTAACTCAGAGCCGATCGTTAGTTAACCTAGTTAGATTAACTCTAAATCTGGAAAACACGAATGTTGACTCAGATAGGTACAAGAGAACTCACATAAAACATAAAACAGTTCATGCCATAATATCACTTTGAAAGCACAGATATCAAAGCGAGAAAAAAAGATTTCCGAGCATTGCTTGTTTTATTTTGTATATAAAAGCCCACCTCGTAATACAGAACTAAAAGCACTAGCTTCCAATCTTCGGATCTTCCGTCCTTTCTTTATAGTTGGCTTCCTCCTTCATTTTAAAATAATAATACTTAAAATCGGATCTTAAAAGATAATCGATCAAAGAGAATCGAAATAAGTTTTAGTCGTTTCATTCTTTAGGCATTTGCACGCTTACTAGATTCATTTTACTTAAACGCGAACGAGACTCGTACAAAACCCGTTTAGAACTCGAAAGGTCTCATACTCGACTCTTAGGTCAGTAGAGAAGGTAGTCGGTAACTTAATACGACTTAAAAGATCATAAGGAACTAAGTTGGAAAGAATCAACTTAGGAAAATTACGTTTTAGTTCATTAAACAACTTATGCAAATTCTCGCTTAACCAAACTTCTTTACTTGAAAGGATAAGAGATGAGATCTCGACTGGTTTTATCACTCAAGGCTCCATACTTGACTCTAGGGTCAGTAGGAAGATATTAGTTAGCTATTACGGCTTAAACGATCGAAAGAAACTAAGTTGCGAACGAAACAACTTAGAAGAAATGAAACTGAAATTTCACTGCGCAAAACAGTGACTCTGGGGACTGCCCAGAACAGGGGATTTGGAAACAGGGGATGAGCCTTGTACCGTTGGAAATTTTGGGATGTCTAGTTTATGCTCCAATTTACAGATCGCAAATCCGATAAACGAGCTAGAAGTTATTACAGTTTCCGGCGAGGGTCGTAAAACTGCCGTGATAACCTTAGATGCTCGATAGAATCGATGTATAACGTCTTAGGTTCGTTCTAAGCTCTCGAATTCGATTTCTTAAGAAACTGGACCCTCAAGGCAGTCATCACGTACTTCCATACGTGATGAAATCCTTCTCAAAACTCGTCCAATAGCACGACGTTCTAAACGTCGGCTTTCAACTAACATGTACTAAACCAACAAGTTATTCACTTCGCGTTCTAGTTCTCGACTATCACTATAGCTCATATTATATTAGCTCGAAAGCTCATGACATCAAATACAAAGTTGTTCTCAAGTCCATCATAGACAATAATATCAAATTAGAATTCTCATTCGACTTCTCGGTTATTAGTCACGTCTAGTTGTTCGTCTCTTATGAAATTTTCAAAGTTGTCGGATTCCGTTCAAATTTTACGTCATTAAACTACATCTAACGAGAATCATTTTCATGCATACAATCATTTCATATCAACAATATATTTCAACTTATAACGTGTTCTTCGTCTCTTACAATTTCAATAAATATTTTTAGAAAAATCTAATTAAATTCCTATTATCAACTAACATCATTTACAACTATATTCCATCATCATATCATCAATTAAATCAAACACATGGAAACCCCTAAATGCCCAGTAATTTCGGTATTATCATCAAGTTAAAGAGAGTGATTTTCTTCTCTAATTAACACCATTTACTCATGAATCAACCTACTATAACATCAATTGAACAATTGAAATCCAATTAAACACTAACATGCAAAAATCCCTAATTCCAAAATCAAACCCTAATTGGTTTTTATCAAAGCATGGGGCTTTCGATTTCTCTTCGTTCTAATCTCTAATTAAGCACCTCTTAAGAATGAATTTATCATCAATTTAAAGATTCAAAAACCCCCACCAATTTCCCTAAATTTCGGTACTACCTAGGATATTAGGGTTCTTGATTTTGTTCAATTCTAAACCCTAATTATCCTATCTAACACATCTAATTTCATTAATTCAAGATCAATACATCTAAATCATCTTTCCTAAAATTTCGATCAAGAAGAAAAATAAAAGATGGGAAATCCAATTGGATAGGAACATGGAGGAGATGAAATACCTTGATAATTAATGAAGAAGGAATGAAGTTTTGATGGTTGGATGAATGACTTGTGTGATTTCTTCTTCTAGATCTTGAAGGTTTCTTCAATGGAGGAATGAAAGAACAAGAGAGATGGTATGAGAGGGAGGGCTGCCGATTTTTTTAAGTGTAGGAGGGAGAGATGGATTTAATTTGAATTAACATAATGTTATAAGGTTGAATATGTGTAAAGTATGAATAGTAACTACATTAGGTGTCCCTTATTAAACTATAAAAACACAAAATATCCTCTAATGTGAGTGAGAGAGGTCGGTTAAGGGGAGAGGGAGAAAGAAAATACGCGCTTTTCCGGCGCGATACGACGTTACGGAAATCGAACGACGAAAAACATAGCTCGGCACAAAATCGTCGCGATCCGACTCGACCGAAAATTCTAACGTATAAAACTTAATCGGAAAATAAATTTATAAAATTTATTTTGACAAAAACTCGGGACGACACAGTCCGAATTTTGTCCGGAAAATCATAAAAACGAACTTTCTTGGGTGAGTTCGTATCGCGATTTCGTAAATGTAAAAATCAGACGGTTTTCCGTTCTGAGTTCACGAACTAAAAACTTTTCGTACGCGCTAACCCTAAATACAGTAGTCGTATAGCTGACTTCCGTGATTTATTTTCGAAAACGGATTCGACCGTTAGTCTTAGAATTCAAAATCGTAAACTTAGGCGTGCAAAGCCATTTATTTAATTACCTTTAAAATTTTAAGATCGTAAGGAATTTACAGGGCATTACATAAGGAAATTAAATACCTTAAGAAATGGGCATATTTCCAGAGTTCGTTTCTATTCTTTTATGTTTGCAACTGTAGGCAAATATGATTGTGTAATTGATTAGTAAAATGGCTTTTCAAAATGCAAGAACAAGAATACCTGCACAATCTGCAGCTTAAGTTTCTGATTTTGAATCCACTCTTCTAATACAATTTGAAAATTGAATCACTAAAACTACGATTCTCCATGACAAAAATTAAAAAAACTCACTCTTCCAACATGATCATCTTATTCGTGGTTAATCTAAAACTAAAAGCACCTCACATGATAAAGGTTTAAAATAATCTAAATAATGTAAACACCTAAGAAAGTATATTAATAGTATATTAATAGTTATAACACGCCTACAGTAAACTCATATCTCATAATATCATTCAACCCACAATTCCGCCTTGGTATGCCATTAGTCAATCGCATGATTCCGCCAGCATCATCAATTTCCGCCCACTAAATTACGATGTTTTAATAATTGATATCATAACTTCTCCCCTATAAATTGTAATTTAGCAATTCAAAATCCCAGTTTAGACGGTGGATTTAGTAATATAATTAAATTTCATACTCAATTTACCAATAATTTTCTTGCTGTCGAAAGAAAAATTAAAGTCAATAATTAAAGCAACAAAGCATCAAATTAAAACAAAATTGAGAAAGAATGGGGTGGGCAAAGGAAAAAGGAGTACCTGCGAATTCATCCATAAAATATTAATCTTGCGTCTCCCTTCTTTTTCATGACGACGCTCACTTTCGTTCTCTGGTGTTACAATATTTTGTTTTTTGGATAAAGGGTTTTGTGTTAGTGAATAAAAGAGGGATGAAATCATGACATGGCGCTAGTTATTTAAAATTTTTATTTTACCAATTTAGAAATACTTTTTATTAAGTGCCTCCTTTTTTATTTAAAATTTTTGTTTTACCAATTTTTAATAAAGGGTTTTATTAACTGTCATAACTTCTAGCTCGCTTAACGAAATCGAGATCCGTAAATTGAAGAGTAAACTAGACATCCGTAGCTTTCTTTTGGTATAGGACACATCCCCTGTTTCGAAGTACCTTGTTCTGTATGAAGTTACTGACCTGTGCAGAAATTTCCAAAACTTAATTTCTTAAGTTGAATTCTTTTTAATTTCGTTCCTTGTGAACTTCTAAGTCGTTATAAGTTATCAACATCCAATTATCTACTGACCTAAGTGTCGAGTAATGAGCCGAGTCAGTTTATAAACGAGAATTGTTCGAGTCTCGTTTATTCGTTAATCAAAAGAAAGTAGTAAAGTGCAAAGGCCTAAAAGACTGAAACCGATTTCGATTTTCTGTTTCTTTATATTGGAAATAATGGTTTGAAAATTATTATTTATGGCGGTTTATTATTTAATTATTGAGAATTAAATAATGAAGGATTATTTACTTGTCGAGTAAATAATCAGAATATATTTATGTTCTCAAAACCATTATTTGGTGAGTAAGAAATGATATATTCGAGTAGTGTGTTGGTAATGAATTTGTTGTTGATAAATTCATTAATCGACAATGAACGAACGAGCTTGGATTTTATTTGATGTCGATTTGGGCTTGGAATTTGATTAATTTGGACTTAATGTTTATTATCCAAATAATCAAATTAATAGAAATGGGCTTGGCCCATTTAGTGGTATGACAAACAAATTAAACATTTGTTTAGTTTTATGGTAATTGGCCCAATGTTCAATATACAAAATCAATTTTTGATTTTGGTTTACAAAGTCAACTCGTGACTTTTTGAACCGCAACAAGGTGAATTGATTGTAATCATTTGATTCAAATTCCAATTCATAACAGCCTTGGTTTTGATTGCTTAAACGACAACTTTAATTTGTTTTAGTTCAAAACCGTCGAGCCTTCTATGGCTGGTTTTGATGGTGCTTTAATCCTCTCATGTGTTAGTAGCCTATAAATAGTGATAGGTTCATAGCATTGGACACACCACTTTTGGCATATCTCTCATTCTCTAAAAGAATTGCATATCATTTCATTGCTTGCTCAAGTTCTTGATCCTAATTTCGTTCGCCGGAGCTCGCCGGACTTGTGGTGCTGCATCCGTCGAGACGAAGCCGTTTTACCTTTGGAGAAGGATCGCTAAACCGTGAGCACTACCGGGGCGTATTTCTTCTTGCGGGCAGAGATTCTATCTCGACTCGGCTACAAATCTTTGAGTTTGTTTCTTATTTCATGTAATTTCGATTTATTGTTTTGTTGTTCTAATTTCTTTATTTCTAGTCCAGTTTTTTTCCTATTATTTTGGTTGTAAAAGTTTGAATGAGCACCCGGATTGTTACAATCGCAAGAAGAAATAACGTTGTTGCCCGTTCGAGCTTGGAGATCGATTCTGGATTAATATTGACTTAAAACTATCAAAACTTTAATACCTTTGCTGTGAGGATGTCTAGCACCAACGGCTCCAATGCTTCCGCCACCATTGGCTCCACTGCATCCGCCACCATTGGCTCTACCTCTTCTGCAACGATTGGATCAACCGTGTCTTCCAAGATTGGGTCCTCCTCTGCCCATCTGTTTGGGCAAACAGGCGGTCAGTCCTCTACCATGGCACCGTTGCACATGTCAAGGACATTGGGGCTAGCCGAGAAGCCTCCTATCTTCTCGGGCAAAGGCTTCAAGTATTGGCAAGAGAAGATGCTGTTCTACCTCACCACGGTGGGGTTTGCTGGCTTCTTGACTCAAGATAAGCCGGCGACACCAAGCAAAGAGGAGACGAACTTTGAAGTTCGTTCCGGCTTTGATAATTGGTGCCAAGGAGATTACCTTTGTCGTAACACTGTCCTAACGTACTTGGATGGTGGTCTCTACAAGGTGTTCCGAATTCACACAACTTCTAAAGAGTTGTGGGAGGCTCTTGGTAAGAAGTACCAAGTTGATGAGGCGAGCACTAAAAAGTTCGTCGTAGCCAAATGGTTGGACTACAAGATGGTCGATTCTCGACCTGTGATGGAACAAGTGGAAGAGTTTCAAGCTCTTGCACACGATGTTCAAGCCGAAGGGATGCCCTTGGCCGATGCGCTCTCCGTAGCAGTTATGATTGAGAAGTTGCCTCCAAGTTGGAGGGATTTTTAAAGTCACTTGAAGCACAAGCGCTCAGAAATGTCCGTGGAGACCTTGGTGTCAACGCTTTAAGTGGAGGCTCTTGTGAGGAGTCGTGATCAAAAAGCGAAAGCTCCTATGGAGGGGAAGGCCAATTTGACCGAACAAGGTGGTGGTCGGTCTCACAAGCGCCCTCGCCCAAATGCTAATTACAAGGGCAAGGGAAAACAAGTTGCTCAACCGTCAAAGTTCAATGGTAATTGCTACAACTGTGACAAACCTGGCCACATGGCTAAGGATTGTAAGAAGCCGAAAAGGAAGAGGGCTAAGAGCAATGTCAACAACGTCGAGAAGGACTTCTACAAGTGGGACAAGGAGGACTTCGTGGCTATGATCACCGAAGTGAATCTTGTGGCTACCCCGAAAGCTTGGTTCGTGGACACCGGTGCTACTGTTCACATCTGTGTCGACCGAGACTTGTTCTACACTTATAAAGAGGTTGATGACAAATCAATCACCGAGGCTAGTGATCGAACTTCACAAGTGGTTGGAATTGGCACTGTGGTTCTTCAACTAACCTCGGGCGTGGAGATCACTTTGAAGGATGTGTTGCATGTCCCAACAGTCCGAAAGAATCTTATTTCTGGCATTAGGTTGACTAGAAAAGATTTTAATTTGAACTTTCATGGTGATCATGTTGTAATTTGTAAGTGGGGAAAGACTCTTGGCAGGGGTTATGCCTGTGAGGATCTTTTCAAACTTAGTGTTAGAGCTTGTAAGCCTTCTAAGGTAGTTGCTAATAAAAATGCTTCTACTTCTGCTTACTTGCTTGAGTGCTCCGATTTATGGCATTGTAGACTTGGACATGTGAATCTAAATGCTATAAAAAGATTAGTAAACATGAATTTACTAAACATAAGCGAATACAATTCACAAGATAAGTGTGAAGTTTGTGTTGAAGCTAAAATGACAAAGTTGCCATTTAAGTCGGTAGAACGGAGCACTACACCTCTAGAGTTAATTCACACCGATTTATGTGACTTAAAATTTGTGCAAACTAGAGGTGGTAAAAAGTATTTTATTACTTTTATTATGACTGCACAAGATATTGTTATCTTTACTTGTTGAAAAGTAAAGACGAGGCTATTGAAGCTTTAAGAAACTTCAAGAATGAAGCCGAGAATCAACTTGGTTGTCGAATTAAGATTGTTCGAAACGGTAGAGGTGGAGAATATGTAGCTCCTTTTGCCGAATTATGCAACGAAAGTGGTATAATTCATCAAACGACAGCACCTTATTCACCACAATCAAACGGCGTTGCCGAAAGGAAAAATCGAACACCTAAGGAGATGATGAATGCCTTGTTGATTAGTTCGGAATTACCCCAAAACATGTGGGGGGAAGCTATTTTAACAGCTAACTATATCTTGAACAAAATTCCACTCAAAGGGAAAGATGTGACTCCCTATGAGCTATGGAAAGGAAGGAAACCTTCGTACAAATACCTCAAAGTGTGGGGGTGTTTAGAAGGTTGAAGTGCCTTTACCAAAAAAAGTTACAATTGGACCTAAAACAGTGGATTGTATCTTTATTGGTTATGCACTTAATAGCAGTGCATATCGTTTCCTAGTGCACAAATCGGAAATACCCGATATACATGTAGGAACAACGATTGAGTCTAGGAATGCTATATTCTTTGAGAATATCTATCCTAATAAGGATAAGGTTGTGTCTAACTCTAGTAAAAGAGTTGAAGATGAATCTACAAGTTCTAAACATGTAGACGAAGCTACAAGTTCTAGAGTTGTAGATGAAACTACGAGTTCTAATCCGGTGTTTTATGGACCACCGAATAAGAAAAGACCAAGGTCTAAACCTGTGGATGTAGAACCGAGACGTGGTAATCGAGTTAGAAAAGTTAAAATCTATGGACCGGATTACGTTGTCTTAATGTTAGATGGCGAACCGGTGATCATCAAAGAAGCCTTATCTGGTTCGGATGCGGCTCTTTGGAAAGAAGCAATTGATATTGAGATTGATTTTATTATGCAGATGCATACTTGGGTGTTAGTGGATCTTCCACTTGGTTGCAAAGCTTTAGGATGTAAGTGGATCCTAAAGAAGAAATACAAGTCTGACGGTACTATTGACAAATATAAAGCCCGACTTGTGGTTCAAGGTTTTAGACAAAGAGAAGGATATGATTTCTTCGATACTTACTCGCCAGTTACTAGGCTTACTTCCATTAGGTTACTTCTCGCGATTGCTGCTTTGCACAATCTTGAGATTCATCAAATGGATGTTAAGACTGCGTTTCTTAATGGTGAGCTAGAGGAGGAGATCTATATGAAACAGCCGGAAGGGTTTGTAGTACCTGGATAAGAACACAAGGTCTGCAAACTTCAACGGTCTTTGTATGGGTTGAAGCAAGCGCCGCTTCAATGGCATTTGAAATTTGACGAAGTAATGTTGTCAAATGGTTTTAGAATCAACGAGTGTGACAAATGTGTCTACATTAAGGAGTCTGATAACGATTATGTTATAATCTGTCTTTATGTAGATGACATGTTGATCATGGGGAGTAATTCTCGTGTGATTCAAGAAACGAAACAGATGTTAAATAGAAACTTTAGCATGAAAGATATGGGCTTAGCTGATGTGATTCTTGGAATTAAGATTCTAAGAACACCTAATGGAATTTCTATAACACAATCTCACTATGTTGAGAAAGTGTTAAAGAAATTTAACGCTTTTGACAAACCAATAGCTAAGACGCATTGGGAATCCGGTGTACACTTGAGTGTACATAAGGGAGAGCCTGTTAAAGCAACAGAATATGCTAAGATCATTGGGAGTTTGATGTATTTAACAAACTGTACCCGTTCTGATATAGCATGCTTGGTGAACAAGTTGAGTAGCTTTACGGCTAATCCAAGTGTGGAACATTAGAAAGCCCTTGAACGAGTTTTGAGATATTTAAAATATACTCAGAATTTTGCAATCCTCTATACTAGAAAACCTACTGTACTTGAAGGGTACTGTGATGCAAATTGGATATCCGACTCAAAAGACTCATTTTCAACGAGCGGTTATGTATTCACTGTGGGGGGTGGTGCTGTATCTTGGAAATCCAAGAAACAAAGTTGTATTGCTAGGTCTACAATGGAATCTGAGTTCATAGCTTTGGATAAAGCTGGTGAAGAAGCCAAGTGGCTTAAAAATTTCCTCGAGGATATTCCTTGTTGGACGAAACCTGTGTCTTCAATGTTAATACACTGCGATAGTCAGTCAGCTATCGGACGAGCACAAAATCATGTGTATAACGGTAAATCTCGTCATATTCGTCGACGACACAATACTGTAAGACATTTGATCACTAGTGGAGTTATCTCAGTTGACTATGTAAAGTCAATAGATAATTTAGCAGATCCACTAACTAAGAGTATTAATCGAGATCAAATGTATAGACTGTTAGAGGGAATGGGTTTAAAATCCACGACTTAAGGATGATTATAGTGGTAACCCAACCATGATGACTGGAGGATCCCAAGAACTTGGTTCAATGGGAAAACTAAGCTATAAGAGTCCGAGGGGTAAACACTCAAACTTACCTATTCTCTGTAGAACAGTGAGTGTTTGAAAACCTGCACGTGGTGAGGTTAAGTCTTTGACTTTTAATGATTCTTGGATACCTCGAAGAGGAAAAGTATAGCAGGATACTTGGAATAAGAATTACCTATGTAAGTGTGAAGTGTGGCCGCTTCAAAAAATGCACTTATGAATCCAAAGGGTGTTCCAGGGCCTGTAATGGACACAAACGTGAGAACGAATGAGGGTTGAGACAATATTGTGTCAAAGGAGGACTAGTTCAAGGTTTAATAAGTCCACTAGGCCGCCGGTATACTCAATGATGTTGACTATGGTAGGTTCAAGGCCACAAGCCACCTTTTCAAATGCAATAGTGTCTCTTAGAAGGACTGAGCTAAGCGTCTGCATACATTTGCATATGGCTTTCTTACTCATGTGGGGGATTATTGGAAATAATGGTTTGAAAATCATTATTTATGGCGGTTTATTATTTAATTATTGAGAATTAAATAATGAAGGATTATTTACTTGTCGAGTAAATAATCAGAATATATTTATGTTCTCAAAACCATTATTTGGTGAGTAAGAAATGATATATTCGAGTAGTGTGTTGGTAATGAATTTATTGTTGATAAATTCATTAATCGACAATGAAAGAACGAGCTTGGACTTAAACCATATTTGGTGTCGATTTGGGCTTGGAATTTGATTAATTTGGACTTAATGTTTATTAACCAAATAATCAAATTAATAGAAATGGGCTTGGCCCATTTAGTGGTATGACAAACAAATTAAACATTTGTTTAGTTTTATGGTAATTGGCCCAATGTTCAATATACAAAATCAATTTTTGATTTTGGTTTACAAAGTCAGCTCGTGACTTTTTGATCCGCAACAAGGTGAATTGATTGTAATCATTTGATTCAAATTCCAATTCATAACAGTCTTGGTTTTGATTGCTTAAATGACAACTTTAATTTGTTTTAATTCAAAACTGTCGAGCCTTCATGGCTGGTTTTGACGGTGCTTTAATCCTCTCATGTGTGAGTAGCCTATAAATAGTGATAGGTTCATAGCATTTCACACTCCACTTTTGGCATATCTCTCATTCTCTAAAAGAATTTCATATCATTTCATAGCTTGCTCAAGTTCTTGATCCTAATTTCGTTCGCCGGAGCTCGCCGGACTTGTGGTGCTACATCCGTCGAGACGAAGCCGTTTTACCTTTGGAGAAGGATCGGTAAACCGTGAGCACTACCGGGGCGTATTTCTTCTTGCGGGCAGAGATTCTATCTCGACTCGGCTACAAATCTTTGAGTTTGTTTCTTATTTCATGTAATTTCGATTTATTGTTTTGTTGTTCTAATTTCTTTATTTCTAGTCCAGTTTTTTTCCTATTATTTCAGTTGTAAAAGTTTGAACGAGCACTCGGATTGTTACACTTTATCATTGCGATCAAGTTTTAAAGTTTGTTTATTTGCGATAAAGGGAGGAAGTCGGAGTTGAAGACAGGACGGAAGACAGAAGGTTAAAGTTTGTTCTGTAAACGATTGAGGTGGGCTTTTCTATCAAAATAAAATGAGCATTGCTCGAAAGTGTTTACTTATTGCTTTAATAAGTGTGTATTAAAGTAACTATCAGTGCATGATGAATTGTTATATGTGAATTCTATTGTGCCTCTATGAGGTAGCCCATAGAGTGCTATCCTGAGTTTTGGATTCTGAGTTAGCCCACAGAGTACTATCTAGAGATTCCAACTAAACGATCCGATTCTGAGATAGCCCACAGAGTGCTATCTAGAGGGATAGATTCTGAGTTAGCCCACAGAGTGCTATCCAGACGATCGGATTCTAAGTTAACCTATAGTGTGTTATCCAGAATTAAGTGTACAGCAGTATAAGTTTTACGAGTGTTTATGAAAAGATGCATGATTAATCTATACTCTTGTGAGTTATTTTCGGCAATGTGCCCACTAAGTGCTTTTTGTACTTAGCCCTGCATGTTTGTTTTTAAATGTGCAGGTTGAGTGATGAAGGCGGAGGAGGTTGAGTAAAGGTCGTACTTAAGGAAGTAAAGTTTAGTTGAGTCTCAATTTCACATTTGATATGTGATGTCATTCTACGTTTATCCGCTGCAAAAGTGTAACCTATCGGTTTAAGTTGTTCATACTTTAAACCTAGTCTTCTCTGATCACAACTTTGTCGAGCAATCTTTCGAGATTGACTCTCTTTTGTCTAATAAGAATCAGTTCATAGTATATTATCTTGGTTATAGATGTTAATTTATTCATTTATTCAGTAATTCCCCTTTCTTCCCCGCCTCTTTAATCCAACCCCTAGTCGCACCCCGGCTTTGCCATCCCTCGGGATTTGGGGCTGTGACAGAATGATATCAGAGCATTCGGTTCTGCTCTGGTCATAAGTTATTTTTCTAGTGATACCACAGAATGGTATCAGAGCAATCGTTTCTGCTTTGCATACAAGTTTCTTTCGAGTAGTAAGATAGAGTATTTGTATATACTCTACACCTGAGTATTCTTTCAAGTAGAGTTAGGTCGTAACACTAAGTTTAAGAGTGTAGACGACAATTCAACCTCCCGCTACGTCGACTCAACCAAAGAAGAAATGTAAGGAAAGAATTTCAGAAGTATGATTTCTTTTAAGAAGAAATTTTGATTAAAGTATGCAAGAATTTGTGAATAAAGTATGCAAGTATGATATGAATAAAGTATGCAAGTATGAATGTGATTAAAGTATAAAAGCTATACTTTGTGATATTACATGAACTATGTGAAAGCATGAATGCTATAGTATGTGAAATTATGTGAGTTATAATTTCTTTATTCAAAATGTTTTATGGGCATGAGAATTTAGACGAATTCTAAGGCCTTCCTAATTTTTTGAGAACATAGACATTCTAAGAAACGTTGGTTCCAAGATATCCAAGAAACGATCGGATCGGAAAGGATAGAATAAAGGGAATCAAAGCGAATAAGAGATGAATGTTACTTTCGTATAACTAACATGAACAAAGTAGAGTCGTTACTTTGTTTTAATGATTAAGAACCGATTAAAAGTTTTCTTCAAGAAAAACTAAGAAGTCTAAAGTTAAGATGATTAAGGTAAGATGAGATGGTTAAGGTAAGCTAGGAACCGTTAAGATTTGGGTTGCAAATTGAAGAAATTTCTAGATGATTAAGATATGTTAATTCCTTATTGAATGAGTAAGTGCTTAAAGCATGGAGTTGATGAGAATTCTTGATTTCTTTAGTTTTAAAATGCCGCCAAGAGTAGCGAATAACAGAAGAGGAGGACTCGGTAGGCCTAGAGGATCGGGAAGGGGTCATAGACAACATGAGAGGGAGGAAGATTAAGGACGTCAGGAAACCCCTCCACCTCCACCACCACTACGTCGTAACATAGAGGATTTGTTCCTCAAAAGAAATCCACTTGTCTTTGATGGATCAGGAAACCCGAGCGATGCTGAGCTTTGGGTAAGAGCTACAGAAAGAATTTTTAAACTTCTCAGATGTACTGATGAGGAGCGTCTCTCGTGTGTTGCGTTTCAACTGACCGGACCAGCTGATTTCTGGTGGGAAGCTAGGCAGAAGGTTATTCCGATAGAGCATCTGGCTCAGTTTACTTGGGATGAGTTTAAGGAAGCATTTTACGACAAGTACATCCCTAGAACCTATAGAGCAAAGAAGAAAACAGAGTTCTACAGTCTGAAACAAGGAAAGATATACAGTGACTGAATACGATGCAACCTTTTGTGAATTGTCAAGGTATGCACCCGAGCAGGTAGATACCGACGAGAAGAGAGCAAAGAAGTTCCGTGGAGGACTTAGACACGAACTAGGAATAGCATTAGCCAGCCATGGAGGACTGAGCTCTACAGACATACTAGGATGAGCCTTAGACATGGAGGCAGTTATGCCGGATGAACAAAAGATTGTAGTGCTCGTACCAGCACCAACCCAGGCTCCAACTCAAGACCATTCCAACAACAATAACAGCAACTTTAACGGAAAAAGGAAATGGGAAGGAGGAAATCAGGGTGGAAATCAGCATGGCTTTCAACAGCCGAATCAGAATAATCAATCAGGACAATGGAGGGAAAATAACCAACAAGGACAGTAGCAGGGACAACAGGCAGACAATAACCAAGGAAGAATCACTGTTCCTACCTGCCCTAAATGTAACAGAATGCACTTTGGTAAATGTTTGGCAAACATTGACGGGTGTTATAACTGTGGTCAGAAGGGACACATGAGAAGAAATTGTCCGAAACCATTGCAACCAGTAGGATCGAATCCGTATGGTCAGCCCCAACCCTTGAGAGCTAATCAAGCTCAGCCACATCCGCAACAACAACAGTCACAACAGCAACAAGAGCAGAATGCATGGACATTTGTGAATGGGCCAGAAGTACAGGACAAGGGCAAGGGTCACTAGGCAAGCAATTGGCATAACTCAGACTGGTAGTAGTCTAATTTTGTATAAGTCCTCGTTGGAGGCAAAACAGTACTCGTTAGACGTATATGTTTATATGACCCCATGTGTGGGCCTTGACTTCGTGAAAATTTCTTCTAAATCGTGTTAATTCAACTTGTTTAACAAAGAACTTGTTTAACTTGGGAAGTTAAAAAGTTTATAGAACTAGTATCGGAGTTATTGCCTGTTTCAGTTTTGTGAACTTTTTAAGTGGGAAAAAGGGGGGTTAGTAAAGTAAGTGAACGCTTAAAGTAAAGAGTTAATGAAAATGTTTGATATGGATATAACTCATGGGATGGAAGGATTATGATTGTGGTATCAATTACCATCCAGGAAAAGCTAACGTCGTAGCAGACGCGCTGAGTCACAAAACTCCAACTAAAATAGGGAGTCTCTTAATCGAAGAAGAAACACATGTACAGAAATTGAGATGATGGATTTGGAAGTGTTAGATACACCTGAGACAATAACTAACCGAATAGCAGCACTAGTAGCTACACCAGACTTACGAGAGAGAACTTTAAGTGAATCCGAGAGAACGATTCAAGTATTAGAAGAAATGTTAAGGATGATAGTGTTAGATCAAAGTCTAATAGTTATCAGGCTACGATAAGTATTATGCCTTACAAGGCCTTGTATGAAAGAAAAAAATCTAGAACTAGATTCGCTCGGTGAAGTGATAGATCAATTCTTTCGTCAGATTCGAACCAAAGAGAAGGAAGTCTAGAAGTGACGAAAGTCTTAAGCGATGTATGTCATTTTGACTTAATTTAGAGAATGAAGACAAAATTTTCCTCATGATTTTCCTGCTAAGGATTATTGTGATTATTTCTTCGCGTTCAGTATAAGCTTAGACGAAGCTTTATATGATTTTTAGATATCTTGGAAAAGATAGTTTTAATGTGTATAGATTGGCCGTGTCGCCAAGTCTATGAAATGTTTATTATGTTTGCGTATCTCGTTTGAGAAAGTACATGTTCGATTCTAAACACGTGACCCACCAGCAAGACGTCGTTTTTGATTAAGTTATAAGTTATGAAAAAGACCGCAATCGATCTTGGATCGAAAAGTGCGAGAGTTAAGAAGTAAGTCGATACGGTTAGTAAAGTGTTCTGGCATTACCACGGGCAAGAGGAAGCTACGTGGAAACTTCTGCGAAGAAGATAAGCAAATTTCGGGACGAAATTTTTCGTTAGAGGGGTAGAATGTAATACCCGGCGTTTCTCTTCCGACGAGAAATAAAAAATTTCAAATTAATTAAGGCTTTACACGCCTAAGTTAAGGATTTTCAATTCTAAGACTAACGGTGAAATCCGTTTTTAAAAATAAATTCCAGAAGTCGGTTGAACGACTACTATATTAGGGTTTTCGCGTCCGATAAAATTTTCGCACGAAAACTCAAATCGAGAAACCGTCTGATTTTACATTCACTCTTTTTGCGAGACGAGTAAGTTAGTAAAAATCTGTTTTTATTATTTTTCCGGACAAAATTTGGACTGTGATGTCCCAACTTTTTCTCGAATTTTGAAAAACGAATTAGGTTTTTCGAGTATGTGATTTATTTCTAATCTAACGGACGAATTAGATTTTGTCGAATTCGTAACTATCTAAGAAATTATTTCTCGACTTTTATAACATCGTTTAAAACCCGGAAACGAGATATTTCCGTCTAATAAATCGCAACCAAACGCTCCTTAGCGAGTCACCACCCTTTAGTTAGATATTTCCTTCACCTTTATGCTATAGTAAATGGCTAGTCATCATTTCTTTCTTTCTTCTCCATTGCCGCCCCATAGCTCTCTCTCTCTCATTTTCCTCCATTGAAACTCATCCTCCAAGCTCTCCTCAAGAACACAAGTCCTCCGTCTATCGATTAAATCCATTTCCGAGTTCATAATCCGCAAGGTAAGAACATCTTCTACGATATGAACCGAACAAAAACTCTATTCTTTCATTTTCATTTTTTTCAAAACATAGGAGGAGAAGAAGCATGTTGATTCTTGTTCGATTCATGTTCTAGTATTCTTAGGAATAGATTCTACGGATCGAATCATGAAGAAAATCGTTCCCCTTTGAACTATTGTTAATACCGAAATTATTTAGATTTTAGGGGTTTGATCGTAGTTCGATTTTCTTGGTGATTGAATGATAGATTCTTGTTCTACATGTTGTTAGATGATCACATGAATTGATTTAGAATTTTCTAAAAATAAAAAAATAGAATTGTAAGAGAGAAAGAATGCATGATTTGGTGTAGTAAATAATATGATATGCATGTTTTGTTTATGGAAATGAGATATAGGATGATTGAGGATGAACATATATTTATTTGAGATTTTTCTAAAAATAAAACGAAAAACGTAAGAGACGGAAACACGTCGTTAAGTTGAAGCTCGTTAATGATATTAGGATATGGTTTGCATATTAGTAATGCTTGTTAGATGATGATCGTTGTTGTAAAATTTGAACGAAAACGGAGAACGTAAGATTTTTAGTAAGAGACGAACAATCGACGATAATACGAGATTAGATAATGATTAGGGTTTGTGATTCGAACTTTTGATAATCTTGATAGTTAATGAACGTGACCGTAAGGTTTGAACGAATTCTAAGAAGTTTGAAATTTCGTTAAGAGACGAAGAAACGAGTTTAAAAGCCGGTAGAAAAGTCGAATAAGGAAATCCCTTTTAATGATAATGATTGTTATTGATTGATGAACGAGTTTGTAGTTGACGACTTTTCCATCCGAGATACGAGATGTTATGAGATATAGTTAAGAAACGAGAAGTGGATGAACGAAAATGAAATAAGAATTGAATTTGAAATTGTTTTGGTATAGTAAATGGTTAGTTGGAAATGGCGAGGAAATGCTCGTCGTTTGTTTAATCAAAAGACGTGAATGTGAACCCGATTAAGGGATTCTGCATATAGACTGTATTCAGATGAAAATTTCATAAAAATAAAAGTGGAATAATATTGATCGAACCTAGGGAATCGTGCGTCGAATTTTGTCGAGCATTAGGGTTTCGCGCGACTGTTTTGCAACGTTTCACGGAAACTGTCATAACTTCTAGCTCGCTTAACGAAATCGAGATCCGTAAATTGGAGAGTAAACTAGACATCCGTGGCTTTCTTTTGGTATAGGGCACATTCCCTGTTTCGAAGTACCCTGTTCTGTATGAACTTACTGACCTGTGCAGAAATTTCCAAAACTTAATTTCTTAAGTTGAATTCTTTTTAACTTCGTTCCTTGTGAACTTCTAAGTCGTTATAAGTTATCAACATCCAATTATCTAATGACCTAAGTGTCGAGTAATGAGCCGAGTCAGTTTATAAACGAGAATTGTTCGAGTCTCGTTTATTCGTTAATCAAAAGAAAGTAGTAAAGTGCAAAGGCCTAAAAGACTGAAACCGATTTCGATTTCCTGTTTCTTTATCGTTGCGATCAAGTTTTAAAGTTTGTTTATTTGTGATAAAAGGAGGAAGTCGGAGTTGAAGACAGGACGGAAGATAGAAGGTTAAAGTTTGTTCTGTAAACGATTGAGGTGGGCTTTTCTATCAAAATAAAATGAGCGTTGCTCGAAAGTGTTTACTTATTGCTTTAATAAGTGTGTATTAAAGTAACTATCAGTGCATGATGAATTGTTATATGTGAATTCTCTTGTGCCTCTCTGAGTTAGCCCACAGAGTGCTATCCAGAATTTTGGATTCTGAGTTAGCCCACAGAGTACTATCCAGAGATTCCAACTAAACGATCAGATTCTGAGATAGCCCACAGAGTGCTATCCAGAGGGACAGATTCTGAGGTAGCCCACAGAGTGCTATCCAGACGATCGGATTCTGAGTTAACCTACAGTGTGTTATCCAGAATTAAGTGTACAACAGTATAAGTCTTACGAGTGTTTATGAAAAGATGCATGATTAATCTATATTCTTGTGAGTTGTTTTCGGCAATGTGCCCACTAAGTGCTTTATGTACTTAGCCCTGCATGTTTGTTTTTAAATGTGCAGGTTGAGTGATGAAGGCGGATGAGGTTGAGTAAAGGTCGTACTTAAGGAAGTAAAGTTTAGTTGAGCCTCGATTTCACATTTGATATGTGATGTCATTCTACGTTTATCCGCTGCAAAAGTGTAACCTATCGGTTTAAGTTGTTCATACTTTAAACCTAGTCTTCTCTGATCACAACTTTGTCGAGCAATATTTCGAGATTGACTCTCTTTTGTCTAATAAGAATCAGTTCATAGTATATTATCTTGGTTATAGATGTTAATTTATTCATTTATTCAGTAATTCCCCTTTCTTCCCCGCCTCTTTAATCCAACCCCTAGTCGCACCCCGGCTTTGCCGTCCCTCAGGATTTGGGGCTGTGACACTTTGTTCCTTCAATTTTGGTTAGACACTTTTTCGGTATAATAAAATGAAATTAAATATTTTGCAACTTCATTATTTCAAATTTCAATTAGCGGGACGAGAGTCGCACTCATTATATTTGTAAGGAAACCAAGAAATAGAAGGGTAAAGAATTATTTCGTTTCTCCTTTCGTTGCTTCTAATTTGTAGATCTGCCTACATAAACCCTGCCTGCAGTATTCAGGGTTTCCTAATCTCTAGATCTCTGTCTTCCTACCTCCCGTTCGACTGAGAATATTAAGGTAAGCTCCTACAACACTCTGAAAAAAATTGTAATGCCCTTTCTTGGTTAATGCAAAATAAAAAAGTTCTTCCACATTATTTCACCAATTAAAGTGTTGTTAATTCTCCAATTTTGGTAAATTTTCGTTAAATTTTTTTTTTTCTGTTTTTTTACCCAGATGAATGTTACCACAGTTGTTCTGCATTTTGGGGGTATGTGGTTGAATGACTCATACCAAGGAGGTGATAAGTTATTGGTGCTTTTACCTAATGATGAACTTCTCTTTAATGTATTTCTAGATAAAATTCGGGCAAATATAGGCTCATATCAAGGTGTAGGTTCATATTTAATATCTTGTCTTGTTGGGTCTCCACTTGGTGATTTAGGTACTGTGCGTTTTAATGTAAGTATGATACTGAATTGAGGTTTGCTTTAGATTGTGGAGTTAGAAGATTTTATGTAGTTGTTCAGTCAATTGTTCAGCCACCTGCAACTGACTTGCCAAATTTAGGAAGAAATAATGCAAACAAGTCATCTATTGATGAGTCATATGTTGGTGAACATGAAAACTCTGAGGATGAAAATGATGAGTATGATGATAAATACGACCCACTCGATTGTGATAGTATTGACAGTCTTGATGATGAAGGAAACTATGAGTACGATCTAATTTATGATGACAATGAACCTGAGCCCATCTTTCATCCACTTCTACACAACCCTAGGTTTGTACCTCCAATCTCTCAATCTGCCCCGCCTCAAAGTATTTATGGCTTGAATTCTATGTTTACCAATCCATTTTCGAAGAATCAGTCCCACTTTATCTCATCCAAGGCTGTTCAATGTGATGCCTCTGTTGAGGGTGATTTTCAACTGAAATGCCGCAGTAATCAACTTGGTTTAGGTGCCACTTTTGAGTCTAAACCAAGTTTGCTGTATGAGATTTGTCTTTATCATTTGACAAATAAGTATGAGTTTGTAGTTGAGCGTTGTAGTAAAAAGAGATATTATGTCAAGTGCAAATACCATGATCGTTGTCAATTTCATCTTCGCTCCCAAGCGCCTACTGTTGATGCCTTTTGGAGAATCACACATTTTCAGGCTCCACATACCTGTGCAATTGATTTGAGAGTTCATAAACATAGAACCATGTGTTTTAGTGTCATTGGTGCTTTCTTTGCTCCATGGCTTATGGTTCAGGGTGCTGTGTTACGCCCTAAAGAGATGGTTCATTACCTCCAAAATGAATTTGGCTTCAAGGTATGTCAACTAGTTTTTGCTGTTTCATTGTACTTTGATCATTTATTGTTGGTGGAAGTATTGATTTCATTTTTGCTTTTTTATTCACACTTGAAAGGTAAATACAAGGGTGTAATGTTTGTAGCTGCATTGAAGGATGCAAATGAACAAATATTTCCTCTCGCATTTGGTATTGGTGTAAGGAGAATGACCGTTCCTGGACTTGGTTCTTGTCTGAATTGAAGAAAAGTTTTGTTCAACCGGACGATTTGTTGATAGTATGTGATCAACATCTTAGCATTAGTAAGGCTGTTGAAACCGTGTACCCCGGAGTCATGCATGCTCTTTGTTGTTTTCATATTCAGAAAAATTTAGCCAAATATGGAAACTTGGTGGTCAAAGCATTCCAGAGAGCTGCCACTTGCTATAGGAAGGATGATTTTCACAAATTAATGTCTGTCTTAGAAGAGGTCTGCCCGTTAGCTTATAAGAGATTGTCTGAAATTGATCCTATTAGGTGGGTTAACAGTTATTGTCCAGTACGACGTTATGGGGTCATGATATCTAATGCTTGTGAAAATATTAATTCTACTTAACGTTGGGCAAGAACATTAGCTGTTACAACTCTTTTGGAGTGTGTTAGTTCCATGGTTTGTGGTTGGTTCGTTGAGAGGCGTCAAAACGCATTATCTCGGGAGCATGAACTATCGCCTAGGATAGCAGGTGAGCTGGAGATTGTAATTGAATGTGGATATAATATGCTTGTTGAAGCAATAAATACCACTCGCTTCTACGTTAAAACCTCAGGAAAAAGCTTCATGGCTGATCTTATTGAGAACACATGTTCTTGTAGAGAGTTTGATTTAGATTTGATCCCATGTGCTCATGCATCTGCAGCTATCAGGTTTGCATTCAAACCTTCACATATTATACAAATATTTTCAGTTTTCATTTTTTTTTTGACATAATGTTTTTTCTCATTTTCAGCACTGCAAAGCATGAGCCAATAGCCTATATTTCGCCATATTTCACAACTAAAAATTGGGCTGACATGTATGCTGTTGATGTTAATCCTATTCCAGACAAAGATGAGTGAAAATTGCCTACACATGTTGTTGATCGTGTTGTTCATGTTCCATGTAATCCGAGGCAAGCTGGTCGCCCAAAGACAAAGAGAATCCGCTCATCAAGTGAGTCATCTAGGTCAAGCTCTCGAGTTTGCACACGGTGCAAACAAACTGGTCATTATAGTACTACATGTCATGCAATTATGAAGATTTCGGAGGGCTCGTCTTCTAAATCAACCATCAAAAGGAAACCAAAGGCCTGTAGCATCTGTCGCAGCACAGAACACAATAAGAACAAGTGTCCACTTTTTGAGAATTAACATCTTCTCAAACTTATCTTAATATTTTCCTTGAATGTTATTATGTTTGATCCATTTTCAAGACTGTTAGAATGTTATTGTCTTGTGGACTTTCCCCTGTTCTTATTTTTGAGCTATGTATTGTGGACTTAACTTGTTCTTGTTCTTGTTATTTTTTGTTATTTCACGAATTTTTTAATTGTGCATTCACAATATTTATTTTTGGTACTTCACTATTTTTTAGCATTTTGAAGTAAAAATTTTACTTAACATCTAACATAACTATAATTTTTAAGTAACAATTGTCATGTTAGAATGTTTTGTTACTTCACTATATTAGTAACTAATAATTATTAAGTAACAATTTTACTTAATTCTTATTTGTTACATTACTAGATTCTTTTATGATACAATTGATACTTAACATGTTATTTAACTATATTTGTTAAGTAACAATTGTTTCTTTTAATCTTAAGATTCACAAGTGTTACTTCACAAATTTTCATTTTTAATCTAGCTTAAAATATGATCCTTATTGTTTATTTTTTAGAAGTATTACCATTGTTGTGAATTCGCAATTGTTACTTACTATTTGTTACTTAACTATACCCGTCAAGTGTGAATTGTGACTTCACATTTTTGACTGACCAAAATTCCTAATTCTTATTTGTTACTTCACTAGTTTCTTTTATGCTTCAATTTATACTGAACATGGTACTTAACTATTGTTTAATAACTATATTTCATAATGTTACCAAACAATTTTTCAAACAAACATTTGGTTACTTAAACTGGTCAAACGACCTTTTACCAAAATCACATAAAAGTCATAAGTTCTAATACTAATTACACATAATACTACCCATACCATGCATCAACAGTTAGCAAATACTTTGTTTGACAAAAACAAATATAATTCAGTTTCATCCAAACATTCACTACTTCTTGAAACAGAGTTTATGAGTTGGTTTTCTTTACGGTCGATCTGTCTGTGTTGAATGTGTATATCGTAAAACCAATATCCTTCCTGTACTGTTTGATATCCTTCTTCAGAAAACTTGTTGAGACTGTGTTCTCAAGGATTGCATCCACTGTCTTCAGGGCATAAGGTCCTGTCGAGAATTTAAACCTATTCATCAACTTCATTGTGCCGCGGTCTACATGAGTTATACTCCATTGTGGCTTCTGCGGGCATGTGCGTCGTTCATCATAAAAACCACTATACAGCAGCACTTGTGGTAATATCTGAGACAAGGGCACCATTTCTTTGGTTGTGTCATTGAAATCTGTTGAGTCGTACATGTGCGCCTTTGTGTCATAAAGTAGGATGCTGCTTGTAAGAAAATCCATCTCGACCACACACCAGCCATTTATACACCCTTGTAGACAGTAATAACCTGCATTTCAAATAACAAATCCATATTGAAGAAATTGTTGGATGTACTTATTATGATCCAAAGCTCTACTGAATTATTTATGTTCAAATAAAATGTTACCCGATCATATTCCGACCACTCATTCTGATTTTTCCAGCTTGGACTGATCCCGTGCATGTATTCTGCCATCTCATACAAATGGGAAAGTGATATCCCCTCAGGAACTTTCTTGTCAAATTGAGATAAATACTCTGCACTGTGGTAGTATTGCCAAATTTTGTACAAGTGTACCTTAACATATATCAAAACAAAACAATTGCATGAATTTACAACAGATTTTATAACTAAACCATATAATCCATATTTAAAACTTACCATGATGCGTGGAGTTATGATCCCTACACGATCATTTCTTTGCTTAACCTTTGTGAATTGTTGGAAGTTGTGCAAACAACATAAGTATGCTTCCATTTGCCCTGTATTCATCTCCTCTTTTTCATCTTCTATGGTAATGTAATACCCCGATATTTTCTTCTGTCTTTAAAAATGAAAGTTAATAAAAATTATGGATTTGCACGCCTAAGATCATGAAATTAAATTCTAAGATTTACGGTGAAATCCGTTTCCGAAAATAATTTCCAGAAATCGGACGAACGACTACTGTATTAGGGTTTTCGCGTCCAGTAAATTTTTCGTCCGAAAGCTCAGAATTAAATTCCGTCAGAATTTACATTCACTTTTTCTTCGATACGAGTTCACCGGAGAAAGTTAGTTTTTATGATTTTTCGGGTTAATTTTTGACTGTGAATCCCGGCTTTTTCTCGGATTTTGAAAAATGAATTAGGTTTTCCGAGTACGTAAATTATTTCCAATCTAACGAATGAGTTAGATTTCGTAAAATCCGTAACTACCTAAGAAATCATTCCTCGACTTTTTAATCGCCGTTTAAGAGCCGGAAACGAGATATTATCGTCTAATAATCCTCGCCAAACACGTCCTTAGCGAGTCACTATGCCTTGTTAGATATTTCATCCTACTTTATGACTAATATAGTGACTCACCATCTCTCTCTCCCTTCCCCTCATTTCCGCCACCTTACTCCCTCCCTCTCTCTCTCATTTTCTTCATTCTTCCACCATTAAAGCTCTAACTCCAAACTTATCTAAAGCACTCAAGTCTTCCACCTACCGATCAAATCCATATCCGAGTTCGTATTACGCAAGGTAAGAGCTTCGTCTCCATTATGAACCGAACAAAAGCATGTTTCCCTCTTTTTCTTTTTTTTCGAAAACTTAGGGATAGAATCACATGTTGTCCTTTGATTGAATCATGTTCTAGGATGATTAGAATCGAGTTCTATGGATTGAATCATGAAGAAAATCACACCTCCTTGTCTTAGGGTTATGACCGAAATTTTAGGAAAATTTGGGGCTTTGATCGTAGCTCGATTTCTTTGGTGATTGAATGATAGATTAGTGTTCTTCATGATGTTAATTGACTATATGAATTGTTTTAGATTTTTCTAAAAATAAAATTCGAAACCCAAGAGACGAAAAAGGCACGATTTAGGATAGTAAATGTCATGATATGCTCGATTGTTTAATGAAAATGAGATATACGATGTATGAGGATGATTATATATTTAATTGAGATTTTTCTAAAAATAAATTGAAAAATGTAAGAGACGAAGACATGTCGATAAGTTAGAGCTCGTTAATGTCTTGATAATATGATTTGTATGTTAGTATTGCTCGTTAGATGATAATCGTTGTCGTAAAATTTGAACGAAAACGGAGAATGTAGAATTTTCGTTAAGAGACGAACGATCGACGATAAGTCGAGATTAAATAATGATATAGGTCTACGATGTGATTATAAGTTAATCTCGATAGTTAATGATCATAATTGAAAAGTTAGAACGAATTCTAATAACGTTGGATTTTTCATAAGAGACGAAGAATCGAACCTAAGTATCGTTAGAAAAGACGAATAAGGAAAATAATTGGATATTAATGATCGTTATTGTTAAATGAACGAGTTTGTAGTTGACGACATGTTCATCCAAGTTATGAAATGATAAGTTATAGTTGTGAACGAGAAGTAGAAATGAGAAGTTAGGATTTGTTTTAGTATAGTACTTGTTTAGTTTGAAAAGACGAGTTTTTAATCGTCGTGCTTATGATCGAGAAATGAAAAGGAGTTCATCACGTATGATGATACGTGGTGACTGCCTTGAATCAGTTTTTGCATAAAAATAAAAGTGATTAAGCATAAAACGAACCTAGAAAACCGTGCGTCGATTTTATCGAGCTTTAGGGTTTCACTCGGCAGTTTTGCGACCTTCCACGGAAACTGTCATAACTCCTAGCTCGTTTATCAGAATTGAGATCCGCGAATTGGAGAGTAAACTAGACATCCGAGGCTATCTTTTCGTACAGGGCACGTCCCCTGTTTCGAAAAATCCCCTGTTCTGTACAGACTTACTGATCTGATCTTGTGCAGTGAATGTTCAAACCTTAGATTCTTAAGTTGAATTCTTCTCAACTTGAACTCTTTCGATCTTTTAAGTCGTTTCAAGTTATCGACTACCTTCTTTCTACTAAACTAAGTGTCAAGTACAGAACCGAGTTGTCACGCCCCGGCTCTCGGGGTGCGACTTACGAACAACAATAAACCTAAATAACTAACAACTAACTCAAACAAAGAACATGCTCGGGGAAAACAAAGATGAAATATAAGGCAATCGGATTTGGTTTTCAAAAGCATAAAGAATAATAACCGAGCATCTCAACTTCACTTTGAACGGGAATTCAAACAAGTAAATCATGCTGATGGGAAAGGAATTCCAACAAAAGAGGAAAACATACGAGTATATATATACATCAAAATAAGGAAATCATGTTCAACAACAAGTCAAGTTACGAGCCCATCGCTCGGGATTACAAGTTAAAGGGGTTACGAATTCAACAGGCATTCAAAGTCTTCGAGCACAGCGCTCGGAATCAAAAACATGAATATTAGAGTACTGGCATCAACATATATTAGATCAAAAAGATTGCAGCGGAAATTAGCATCAACTCCCAACACTTGCACGTATGAAGACGTACAAATGCCAGTCCGAAATTCTATCAAACTTAACCAACAAAACCAAACCACACCACCAAGTATCCACGCCATCGCCATCCAGTCAACCTGCATGTTTAGAAACACACGCAGGGCTGAGTACTTCGTACTCAGTGAACACAAGCCAAAACATTTGAATAAAAATGCTTCTTAAAGCTATATTAATTGAATTTGCCTTGCCAAACATCACAAGTATATAAGCAGTTTTAAAAACGGTTTTACTTGTGCATGTCAAAACATTTTTATTTAAAACAGACTGCGCAGTCAAATAACATAATATAATAGCATGTATCATCTATCACAAATAACTTCACTGTGCCGAGAAGTAGGCCTCCTTCTCAAACACTGTGACCGGCCCAACCGAAGCAAGGCTCACAGTCACCTCAACATATACCACACGTGGGTTCCTGCTTTAGCAGGATAATCGTATCTTCATATAAATAGATGATAACACATACTAATTTCAATAAAATGGCAAGTCAATCACATTTGAAAAACATATCATAATATTCAATAGCATGCTAATTTTCATCGATAGTTTTTGGTTCAGAAAAGCCCACCTGACTTCCGAAGAACTAGCTAGGTAGTCTAGGGCTATTTGTCCTCGCTTAACGATCCGTCCAGCTCGATCCTTCATAGGTCGACATCGATAGATAAGATATATGAAAGACGGACACAAAGGCGTTGGACTTTAACTGACGGACTTCTATTTGAGTCGTTGCTCTCTTCGTTCTAACTTTTCTAAAATATCTCACGTTCTCGTCTTTATTTCATTAATTCTATTCGAATTGGTTAACTCTACTACTTAACATCGTATACTTTTCTCGTTCTAAATAATAACTTCATTATTACAAATTATTACTCGAGCTTTCTTTCAAAGACTTTAGTTCATTCTTAAATTAACAATCAATCATCTATCATACAAATTCAATCATATTTCACATTATAATACTATCATGCATTTAAACACATATTCACACATATAATGAAATCATATAAATCAAACATACTTCAAGCCACATTAACATGCATTCCATTTGGACCTTAAAGTCTAACTCGATTATGCATTTCCTTTTATGGAGGCTTAAACTATTAATTCTATCTTTCTTAGTTATATAGACAACGCTTCGTTCTACATCCGCTATCTTATAAGGTATTTTATAACTTTTATTTATTTAACAAAAATTCTGTTAGCTCTTAATAAACTCTTATGAAATTATAAATTCTTGTTCAATTCTAACTTGATTCTCATTTCTTAACTCGAATATTATTCCTTTAATTATTATCTCGGTTTATCTTTTCTTTGCTTGGTTGGAACGCCGTACTCAATTAATTATTTAATTAATCTTCTTTCAACTTATTATTCGACATCTTATTTTATTCTCATTTTCTCGATCAACTTATACGAGTATCTATCTTAAATCGTCTAGCATCTTTTCTTTATTCAAATTAACTTCCTTTTTACTTCTTAACGATTAATTCTTATTAAACTCGGTTTTCTCTATTTTTTTTACTTCTTAAATAATTTCTTCTTTATTTGTTTTAAACCTTTAAGCTATTTCTTACTTAATGATTTTTTTATCTTTTGATAAACATTTTTATGAATTTTTTTCACTTTATTAATTATAAAAGATCTTTTCGTTGTATTTTTTTGTAAAATTTCAAGTCTTAAATTTTAATACAAGACATTTAATTAAGAAATCTTTTCATACATCTTTTATTTAATTAAAAGCTTTTCAATTTTTAAGTCTTTTATCAAAACTTCTATCTTTATTCCATATTCAAACTATCATTCATACATACATTGAAATACTTAAACATCCAATTATTTTTATTATTTCTACACTTAATTTCTTTCAAAAAAATTTAACATGCAATCTCATTTTCTTCACTTAAACACATGTATGATTATACTAATATAACATACAATCATCTCATAGATCAAAACATCACTCAATACATCAACAAAATCAACAAAATAATTTCTCCATTTTCTTCAAAAACACACGGCACACACATGTACTTCTTGTGCATTTTATTTTTCAATTTTTCATGCAATTAATCTCATTACTAACATGATAAAAATAACAATTTAAGCATCAAAATAACAATACCTCAAAGATTTCATGTTTTTTTTTTCTATTTTTCTATATTTTTCGGCATTCATCATTTTTTTAGGGTTTTAGTTTCTTTTTCTTCTCTTAATTCATCGATTAATACCTAGTGCTCGATTCTCCTAACGAATTCTTCTCACTCGATTAGCACATGCATATCCTAAGTTTGCCTAAACATAAATTAAATAAAATGCATGCATAGATCTTTCCTTTAGGACTTATAGACATACATTTTTACAACTAATCAAATGAAATCATACTTAAATAAAAGGGAATTCCTTCTCTTGGCTCTTGGGATTGAAATGGATGGAAATGGTAGCTTCAAAGCTTGGATCTTGAAAAGAAGAAGAATGTCTTCTTGAATCCTCAAAGAAAAAGAAAGAATATAGGATTAATCATCCATAGGGTTTGAGAATGAAAATAAAGAAAACTGTTGGATAATTCTTGAATTCAACTTCAAGAACTTGGAAAATTCTTACCTTTCTTTGAAAATATGGATGAAATGGATGGAGATTAATGGCTTCTACTTCATTTCCATGGATGGAGATCTTGAATCCATGGTTGCATGTGAAGAAAAATCAAAGGAGGTGTGAGAGAGAGGGAGTGCCGAGAGTTAGAGAGAGTTTTTCTTGTTGCTATAGAGAGAGAGATCGAAATGAGAGAGAGATGGAGTGTAGATGACTAGGTTTCTTTCTTGTCTTAGATGTAGGAATTTGAAATCCAAAGAAAATAAAGTGAATTATTGGAAATTGTAATTAGACAAGACTTGATATTTTATTTGAACTTAACTTGTATGCATACTTCAAGCAATTCATGTACAAGACATCACTATGTTTTGTTGGTCTTGGAAATTGAGGAATGATGGGAGAGGGGTTGTGAGGTGGCGAGAGAGGGAGAGAGGTGGATGACACGTGTCGTTGTCGTGTCGTCACGGATATTAATTATCCGGTCGTAAAGGTTTTCCGGGTAAAACGATTCGTATTAATTCCGTTTTGTTCTATTAACGGGTCTAACCTCTTCTCGTTTCACTTTTTACACTAACTCGTCCCAATCCTATGTCACGTCTCAAATTAAAAGATAAAGGCTTCAATCATTTTAGTCCTTTAATTCTTAAAAGAATTTAATCGGCTTATTAATCCGTCTATTAATCCTTTTCAAGACTAATGCCTCTCAGTGATCTTAAAAGAAATTCTAAATTCGAAGGTTCTAATTTAATTCTATTCTAGGTTCATCGGGGTAAACATATTTCTCGGCGATTAACGTTATGTTATCTTAACTAAACAAACTTCTCGGGATTATTCCGGAATTTAATCTCATACTCATTCTCATATAAACGACTCAACAAACATATCACATCATTATCATCTTAGATAATTAGAACAGATAAATTCACACAAGATTCACAAAGCAATTTAAACGTTTTATTCAAAACTCATCGATTAGAAAAGAAAAATTTTACTACTAAATTCTCATCTTTGAACTTACTCGGTTAATTAGACGCTCTCTAAAGGGATAAAAACTCGGGGTATCACACGAGTGAGTGTCAAACGAGATGCATTCGTATCTCGTTTCTTTTTGACTAAAAGAGTTTAGTTTAGCGTGCAAATGCCTAAAAAGTCTAAAGGACTAAAATTTGCGACCGAGTTTTAAAGTATGATTTTTACGATGAAGAGGAAGTCGACACCAAGGATAGGACAGAAGATCAGAAGACGGAAGCACGTGTCTTAAGTTCTGTATTCTATCAAGGTGGGCTTTCTTTTATATATGAAACAAAATGAGCAATGCTCGAAAACCTTTTTCTTTATTGCTTTGATAATCGTGTTTTCAAAGTGATAATTATGGCATGAACTATTTGTTTTATGTGAGTTTTCTTGTACCTTATGTGTTAGCCAAAAGGGGTTAACTAAACGATCATCTTTGAGTTAGTCAAAAAGGGCTTTCCAAAGTTTAGTGTACACTGTAGCCTGTGGTGGATGTGGTATCCTGTTGAGGGGTAACCAGCTACGGTGAATTATGAATGGTCAAGATTGAACGTAACATCTATGAAAAATGCTTAATCAAACTAAGTTATGAAAATGAGAAAGAAAATGTTTAGTAGACACGGGAATTTAACGAAAAACCCCGATGTGCTACAAAAATGAAATGTCTGATTATCTATACTTATGATTATATTTTCGGCAATGTGCCCACGAAGTAATATTGTACTTAGCCCTGCATATGTTTTCTAAATGTGCAGGTTGAAGTGACGGGAGCGGTGATGGTTGAGTTAAGAGTTGTCGATAGGAAAGACTGTAGTATGTAGTTACAATTCCGCTGCCAAACTCTAGACTCACTTTTGTAATTATAAATATCACTTTTGGATTTAAGTTCTGTACTTATAACTTAGAATCTTCTGAGATCTTGTTCGAGTGATCCTTCGAGATCAACTCTATCTTTTGTTAATGAAGTCTGTTCATAGAATTTCTGTCCTTAATGTTATGTTTATTCATTCATCCCCTTTCTTCCCCGCTTCTTTAATCCAATCCCAGTCGCACCCCGGCTTCTGCCGTCTCTCGGGGTTTGGGGTTGTGACAGAGTGGCATCAGAGCAATCGTTTCTGCTCTGAATACAAGTCTTCCTTCTAGTAGTAAGATAGAGAATTTGTATATTCTCTATATCCGAGTCTTCTTTCAACTAATATAGGGTCGTAACACTAAGTTTAAGAGTTTAGACGACAACTCAACCTCCCGCTATGTCGACTCAACGAAGAAAGAAAGAAAGAAAGAAAGAAAGAAAAGAAAGAATTTCAGAAATGTGTTTTCTTTTAAGAAAATTTTCGAATACGTATTCCAAAAAGTTAAGAATGAAAATGGTGCCAAGAATGAAATTTTGAAAGTATGAGAATCATACTTGTTTTCTGCTATGTGAATTACGTGAAATTGTTTGCGCAATGATTTCTTTTATTTGAAAGTATGATGGCACGAGAATCTAGATTGATTCTAGGGATTTTTCCCGGTTCGTTAAGAACATAGACTTGAAACCTATGATCTTTCCGATTCCTCGAGAACTTAGACGTTTTAAGAACGTTAGTTCAAATGATTTTGAAAGGAGATCGTGAAACGGGAAGAACTTCTGTAGACGAATGTCACGTGCGTATAGTGACATGAACAAAGACTCGGCAGAGTCAACTTTTGTTTTATAAAAAAAAATCGATAAGAAATTCCTTCGAGAAAATAAGATAAATAATGATAAGGTACGTTAATTCTGTACCAAGTAAATGAAAGAAACAAATGTTACTTCCGTGAAAGTGACATGAACGAAGGCATTTTCAGTTGAAGTTCGCCTCGCTCGAACTTCAAGAAGAGATTGGTTATAATTACCAAGAATCAAGTACGAATCTTAGTAAGTTTCCAGCGATCGCTAGATTCTGACGACGACTAGAACTTTGGTTCTAAAGTCATTTTCCAGTTATAATTCCTTTTCTTTGGAATTTATTTTATTTCATACTTCGTAATTGAACGAAGAATACGACGAGTAAGAGATTCAAGTGTCGAGAAGGACAAAATCTTTTGTAAACGGATGTTACTTTTGAATAAGTAACATGAACAAAGTAGACGTACTTTGTTTTAATGAAGTAAGAATCGTTAAGAAATTTTTCTTAAGGAAGAAATAATGAAAGAAAGTAATAAAGAATAAAGAAAGAAAGTTATAAGGAAATAAAGTAAGAAAAGTGATTGAATAATAAGATAAAGGATGAAAATAAAATCGTGAAATTTTATTTATATATATTGTTGAGTGCAATTTCTTGAATTGCTTAAGATAAGTGGTTGTTTAAGTGGTGATATTACAATTGAATAAGGAATATTCATTTTGTAATTTAAGTATTTCTTAAGATAAGTTATTTCCCTACCTGTTACTGATCCGTGTTTCTTTAAAACTTTTGTAGGATGGCTAGGAGACGCGTTACAGCTCGGAAGAGCGCACCTTTGCCACAGCGTACCCTAGTAGACACTTTATAGGATGATTATCACGGTTATGAAGCAGATTATGGTGTGGAGGACGTAGGGCAGATAGTGAGTAACTTCTCGTCGGTTTACTATGCAGCACGGCACTTTATCCCGGTGAGTCAGGCTATATCCAATCTGATTGTGCGTCTACCGGACGAGTGGCGCGGTTGGGCGCACCGCGTGGCATGGTATTTCCTTGGGGTTTTCGGTGACGACACAGAGCCGACGGGCAACTACTCGGGATTCGCTCTAACTGTACACGAGTGTTTCTTTGACAGCAGGGTCATGGTGCCAGCCCCTTTTGAGCCACATCTTCCTTACCGTCACTTCCCTACAGTTACCGAGCCAGAGCCTTTAGACTTGGACCCGGAGTTGGCCGCGTTGTTGGAGATACCACCAGATTTTGTACTTAGTGAGGAGTCAGACTCGGAGTTTGAGCAGTTAGAGGTGGACGAGGAGCCCGCAACTATACCAGAGTTACCACTTCCACTTAGACCACTTAAGGAGTTGATTCCAGGACTAGGACTCGTAGAGATTGACGCAGAGACAGCTGTCCTGTTAGGGTTATCTACTCCTTTTCTACCCGAGCCTAGTGTGAGAGTTCGAGGACCTTTTGAGACAGGACTGGTTGAGACAGGGTCAGGGTACCAGGAGATAGACGCGGAGTTTGCCGCCATGCTAGAGCTACCATCTCCACCGACACCGCTTGAGGAGATTTGCGCAAAGTGGGAGGTAGTCAGAGGACAGTTAGAGGCAGGACCATCCAGAGTCCGTTCTAGGGAGGAGTACGAGTCTGGTTCCGTTCCAGAGCACCTTCTTCCCCTAAAGAAGCGTGCAGTAGAGACCAGTGAGGATTATCTTGTTTCAGACTTAGAGGAGACAGTTTCAGAGGCACCATCACCACCCCCACTTACACTTTCTGACGGCTCTACTCTGAGGAAGGACGAGGCACTCCAGCTCGTCTTTGGTTCAGAGTCAAAGGAGGAGGATCCGGAGGAGGACCCGGATGAGGATCTGGAGGAGAATCAGGACGAGGACCCGGAGGAGGACCTGGAGGAGGACTCCGAGGGTTTACAGGCCGTAGAGAGCAGTTCGGACTCGACTGCAGTTTGTTGAGCAGAGCGTCGTAGACGCGTATAAGTAGTAGTAGTAGTTTCTTTTGTCATGTACATAGTCGGATCAGTAACTAGTTTTTTGTAGTACTCTAGCGGATACGAAATTTTATGAATCGTTTCCGTTCTAGTACTTCCAGTAGGTACAGTAATGCAACTTGTTAGTGCATCCTGTACAGTGATAGGCAGTCAGCCTAGTTTAGACTAGTAGTAGTCTAACTTTTTGTATAAGTCCTCGTTGGAGGCAAAATCAATATTCTTTTTGATGTATATATATATATACATGACCCGTAAGAGGGTTTTGATCACAAGAAAGTTTCTTATAAAACATGTAGTAAACCAGAATGTCAAATGAACTCGTGTAACGAGAGTTTAGTTTAACTTGAAAAGTTAAAAGATTAAAGAGCTAGTATCGAAGTTATGTTCGATTTTTCTTTTCCATGAACTTGATTAAGTTGGAAAGAGGGTGAGTAAGTAAAAGAATGTTTAAAAGAAAAGGCTAATGAGAATTCCTGTTCCCTATAGTTTAAAGAAAAATGCCGCCGAGAAATGTTAACAACAGAAGGGGACCTGGTAGGCCCCGAGGACGTGGAAGACGTCAACCGGAAAATGAAAGGGAGCAAAAACAAGAACAAGAACGTAATGATACCCCTCCACCATCCCCTTCACCACCATCTCCACTACCACCCCGTAGGGACATTGAGGATATTTTCTTCAAACGAAACCCACCCGTATTTCATAGAACGGGCAGCCCTAGCGATGCTGAGCTATGGGTGCGATCTATCGAAAGAATCTTCAAACTCCTCAGATGTACTGATGAGGAGCGACTATCGTGCATAGCTTTTCAACTCTTTGGACCAGCAGATTACTGGTGGGAGGCAAGACAGAAGGTGATACCTGCGGAGCATCTGGCTCGACTTACGTGGGACGAATTTAAGGAAGCACTGTACGACAAGTACGTGCCGAAGACGTATAGGGCTCAGAAGGAGGCTGAGTTCTACAATTTGAAACAGGGTAAAATGACTGTAACAGAGTACGATGCTAAGTTTTGTGAACTATCAAGGTATGCGCCTACTCAGGTCGATACCGAAGAAAAGATTTCGAAGAAGTTCCGTGGGGGACTAAGACACGAATTGGGAATAGCATTAGCCAGTCATGGGGGACTGAGCTATACTGATGTTCTAGGGCGAGCCCTAGAGATGGAGGCCATTGTGCCTGATGAGAAGAAAACTGTAACAACCACACCAGCTCCAACACAAAACCAAAACCAATGCTATTATAACAACAATAATAGCAATTTTCAAGGAAAAAGAAAGTGGGAAGGAGGAAGTAGCGGTGGCTACAATCAGAATTTCAACAACCAGGGGAATCAAAGAAGGGGAAATCAGCAAGGTAATCAGCAGCCCAGTCAGAATAACAATAAGAAGCCATGGCAAGGAAACAACCAGTCGGGGTTGTATTTACAGGGAAATGGACAAATTGGACCATGGAGAGGCAATAACCAGCCGCAAGGGCAACAGAAGAATTTCAATCATGGAAGAAATAACTCAAGGAGGGTTACCATTCCTGTATGCCCCAAGTGCAACAAAACACATCCCGGTGTCTGTCAAGCAGACACTCCCAACTGTTTTAACTGCGGACAGAAGGGACATATAAAGAAGGATTGCCCTAAACCACTGCAAGCAGTACCTCTGAGGGCCATACAAGCACAGCCACAGCAACAAATGAATCAGCAGCAGTTTCAGCAGCACGCGCAACAATAGCAGAATGCAAGGGCATGCGCGAATAGGCACACTGAGCAGGATAAGGGAAAAGGAAAAGGAAACCTTGCAGGTATGGGAAAACTTCACAACATCCCTATTAAGATACTGTTTGATACGGGCGCATCGCATTCTTTTATTGCTGGTTCATGTGCGGATAACTTAGATATCAGACCCGTAAGAGCTAAACACGCTATGGGAGTAGCTACACCTTCAGGAGAGATCACTACTTCCACGCATGTTTGCTCTAACCTAGAACTAGAAATTGGAACTCTTAAGGTTAAGCGAACAATTTGAATGTTATGATAATGTGGGACGTAGACATAATCCTAGGGATGGACTGGTTGTCAGAGAATTATGCCACAATTCTCTGCAACGAGAGAAAGATCTCTTTTCAACCCCCGGGTAGAGAGCTGACCGAATTTCATGGGATTGCAATGGGCAAGAGAGTACCAGTAATATCCGCCTTACAAGCCAAGAAGTTGATAAAGAAGAAGGGTTGCATAGCCTACCTTGTGTACCTAGTTGGAGAACCAGGAGCTGAGAAGACCATTCAAGACATGAAAGTTGTCAACGAATACGAAGACGTCTTTCCAGAAATTTTACCTGGTTTACCACCCGACCGTCACATAGATTTCTCGATTGACCTAGAACCAGGATCAGCCCCCAAATCTAAAGCCCCATATAGGATGGCGCTGAAGGAGTTAGAAGAACTCAAAATCCAATTGCAAGAATTGCTAGACCTTGGTTTCATCAGACCAAGTGTCTCACCTTGGGGAGCACCAGTGTTGTTTGTCAGAAAGAAGGATGGTTCAATGAGGATGTGCATAGATTATCGAGAGCTGAACAAGATCACCCTCAAGAACAAATATCCTTTGCCAAGGATAGAGGATCTTTTCGATCAGCTCAAAGGTGCAGGAGTGTTTTCAAAGATAGATTTGAGATCAGGGTATCATCAGCTGAAGATTAAACCCGAGGACGTACCTAAGACTGCTTTTCTAACCAGATATGGCCATTACGAATTCTTGGTTATGCCATTTGGTTTGATCAACGCCCCTGTTGTATTCATGGACCTCATAAATAGAGTTTTCCACCCATACTTAGACAAATTCGTCTTAGTTTTCATAGACGATATTCTCATTTACTCTAAGAATGAGAAAGAACACGAAGAACATCTGCGGATAGTGTTGGAAACACTTAGAACTGAGAAACTGTATGCCAAGTTCAGTAAGTGCGAATTTTGGTTGAAGGAAGTAATGTTTCTCGGACACATAGTTTCAGCGGAAGGAATCAAGGTAGATTCTGCTAAGGTAGAGGCAGTGCGCGACTGGAAGTCACCAACGAATCCATATGAGATCAAAAGTTTCTTAGGTTTGGCAAGCTACTACAGAAGATTCATCGAAGGATTCTCCATGATTGCTAGACCTATGACGCAGCTACTACGAAAAGAAAATAAGTTTAAATGGACGGACGAGTGTGAAAGGAGTTTTCAAACGCTTAAAGAAAAGTTAACTACAACACCAGTATTAGCTCTTCCAGACGCAAATAAGGAATATGTGGTGTATACCGATGCTTCGAAGAACAGGTTAGGTTGTGTTCTAATGCAAGACGGAAAGGTGATAGCTTATGCCTCACGACAACTTCGACCTCACGAAGTTGAGTATCCAACCCACGATTTAGAACTCGCAGCCGTTGTGCATACATTAAAGATTTGGAGACACCATCTTTATGGTGTAAGGGTTGAGATCTTTACAGATCACAAGAGTCTGAAGTACTTCTTCGAGCAGAAAGAATTGAATATGCGACAAAGGAGATGGCTCGAATTGGTCAAAGATTACGACTGCGGAATCAACTACCACCCAGGAAAGGCAAATGTAGTAGCAGATGCACTGAGTCGCAAGGCTCCAACCAAGTTAGGATGTCTGTTTGTCGAGGAAGAAACTCTAGTACGAGAATTTGAAAAGATGGAAATAGAAGTGCTCGATACACCAGCAACGATCACAAGTCAAATAGCGACACTAGAAGCTACGTCGGACTTAAGAGAGAGAATCATAAGTGCTCAGAGGAAGGACGAGTCGATGGAGAAGCTTAGCCTAAAGATAAGAACAGATAAACCAGACGAATATTCCGAAGCACCAGACAATGCGATATTATTTGAAGGCAGACTTTGTATTCCTGACAGTGACGAAGAATTAAAGAATGATATCATGAGTGAGGCTCATGATACGCCATATACAGCACACCCAGGGAGTACGAAGATGTATCAGGACTTAAGAAAGAATTTCTGGTGAAATGGATTGAAACAAGACGTTGCCTCATTTGTAGAAAGATGCTTGGCATGCTAGCAAGTGAAAGCCTTACATAGACGACCGTATGGATTGTTGCAGCCTTTAGATATCCCAGAATGGAAATGGGAAGGAATAGCTATAGATTTTGTGACAGGATTGCCTAAGTCAAGAAGAGGAAATACTGGCATTTGGGTGATTATCGATAGGCTCACGAAATCAGCTCATTTTATACCGATTAAGACTACCTACGGATCAGAGAAGTTAGCTCAGTTGTATGTCCGTGAGATTGTACGTCTGCACGGAGTACCGAAGTCCATAATATCAGACAGAGATGCCAAATTCACTTCAAGATTTTGGATCACCATGCAGAAAGAGTTGGGCATTGAACTAAACTTCAGTACAGCTTTTCACCCTCAGACGGACGGACAATCCGAAAGGACGATTCAGATTCTAGTTGATATACTAAGGACAGTAGTATTGGATTGAAGCGCAAATTGGGAGGATATCTTACACTTGGTAGAATTCGCATATAACAACAGCTATCAGGTGACGATAGGAATGGCGCCTTATGAGGCATTGTATGGAAGAAAATGCAAGTCACCACTATATTGGGATGAAGTGGGGGAAGGAAGAACTTAGGACCCGACTTGATTAATGAAATGATCGAGATCGTTCGGCAGATTCGAGATAGAATGAAAGAAGCCCAGAGCCGACAGAAGTCTTACGCCGATGATCATCGAAAAAAATCTTAGCTTCGAAGTTGGTGATAAGGTTTTCCTTATGATTTCACCATCGAAAGGAATCATTAGATTTGGTGTTAAGGGTAAACTTAGACCAAGGTTCATAGGACCTTACGAAATTCTTGAGAAGATAGGACCTGTTGCTTATAGATTGGCCTTACCGCTAAGTCTAGGAAGTGTCCATAACGTGTTTCACGTTTCCCAATTAAGAAAGTATGTCTATGACCCTAAGCACGTTATAAGTCAGCAAGACGTTGTTCTTGAATCTGACCTAAGTTATGAAGAAAAACCGATATCGATTTTGGATAGAAAAGTTCAAGAATTAAGAACCAAGTCGATATCGATAGTAAAAGTATTATGGAATCACCACGGGCAAGAAGAAGCCACGTGGGAGCTCGAGGGAAAGATGAAGGAGAGATATCCTTATCTTTTTGAAGAAGGTATGCAAATTTCGGGACGAAATTTTTCGTAAGGGGGGTAGGATGTAATACCTCGATATTTTCTTCTGTCTTTAAAAATAAAAGTTAATAAAAATTATGGCTTTGCACGCCTAAGATCATGAAATTAAATTCTAAGATTTACGGTGAAATCCGTTTCCGAAAATAATTTCCAGAAATCGGACGAACGACTACTGTATTAAGGTTTTCGCGTCCGGTAAATTTTTCGTCCGAAAGCTCAGAATTAAATTCTGTCAGAATTTACATTCACTTTTTCTTCGATACGAGTTCACCGGAGAAAGTTAGTTTTTATGATTTTTCGGGTTAATTTTGGACTGTGAATCCCGGCTTTTTCTCGGATTTTGAAAAATGAATTAGGTTTTCCGAGTACGTAAATTATTTCCAATCTAACGGATGAGTTAGATTTCGTAAAATCCGTAACTACCTAAGAAATCATTCCTCGACTTTTTAATCGCCGTTTAAGAGCCGGAAACGAGATATTATCGTCTAATAATCCTCGCCAAACACGTCCTTAGCGAGTCACTATGCCTTGTTAGATATTTCATCCTACTTTATGACTAATATAGTGACTCACCATCTCTCTCTCCCTTCCCCTCATTTCCGCCACCTTACTCCCTCCCTCTTTCTCTCATTTTCTTCATTCTTCCACCATTAAAGCTCTAACTCCAAGCTTATCTAAAGCACTCAAGTCTTCCACCTACCGATCAAATCCATATCCGAGTTCGTATTACGCAAGGTAAGAGCTTCGTCTCCATTATGAACCGAACAAAAGCATGTTTCCCTCTTTTTCTTTTTTTTCGAAAACTTAGGGATAGAATCACATGTTGTCCTTTGATCGAATCATGTTCTAGGATGATTAGAATCGAGTTCTACGGATTGAATCATGAAGAAAACCACACCTTCTTGTCTTAGGGTTATGACCGAAATTTTAGGGAAATTTGGGGCTTTGATCGTAGCTGGATTTCTTTGATGATTGAATGATAGATTAGTGTTCTTCATGATGTTAATTGACTATATAAATTGTTTTAGATTTTTCTAAAAATAAAATTTGAAACCTAAGAGACGAACAAGGCACGATTTAGGATAGTAAATGTTATGATATGCTCGATTGTTTAATGGAAATGAGATATACGATGTATGAGGATGATTATATATTTAATTGAGATTTTTCTAAAAATAAATTGAAAAATGTAAGAGACGAAGACGTGTCGATAAGTTAGAGCTCGTTAATATTTTGATAATATGATTTGCATGTTAGTATTGCTCGTTAGATGATAATCGTTGTCGTAAAATTTGAACGAAAACGGAGAACGTAGAATTTTCGTTAAGAGACGAACGATCGACGATAAGTCCAGATTAAATAATGATATAGGTCTACGATGTGATTATATGTTAATCTCGATAGTTAATGATCATAATCGGAAAGTTAGAACGAATTCTAATAACGTTGGATTTTCCATAAGAGACAAAGAATAGAACCTAAGTATCGTTAGAAAAGACGAATAAGGAAAATAATTGGATATTAATGATCGTTATTGTTAAATGAACGAGTTTGTAGTTGACGACATGTTCATTAGAGTTATGAAATGATAAGTTATAGTTGTGAACGAGAAGTAGAAACGAGAAGTTAGGATTTGTTTTGGTATAGTACTTGTTTAGTTTGAAAAGACGAGTTTTTAATCGTCGTGCTTATGATCGAGAAATGAAAAGGACTTCATCATGTATGATGATACGTGGTGACTGCCTTGAGTCAGTTTTTGCATAAAAATAAAAGTGATTAAGCATAAAACGAACCTAGAAAACCGTGCGTCGATTTTATCGAGCTTTAGGGTTTCACTCGGCAGTTTTGCGACCTTCCACGGAAACTGTCATAACTCCTAGATCGTTTATCGGAATTGAGATCCGCGAATTGAAGAGTAAACTAGACATCCGAGGCTATCTTTTGGTATAGGGAACGTCCCCTGTTTCGAAATCCCCTGTTCTGTACAGACTTACTGATCTGATCTTGTGCAGTGAATGTTCAAACCTTAGATTCTTAAGTTGAATTCTTCTCAACTTGAACTCTTTCGATCTTTTAAGTCATTTCAAGTTATCGACTACCTTCTTTCTACTGACCTAAGTGTCAAGTATAGAACCGAGTGAGTGTCAAACGAGATGCGTTCGTATCTAGGGATAGCAATTTATCCGCGGGTACCCGATACCCGCAGGTACCCGACCCTAATAGGTGCGGGTTTGAGGGGCATTTGATATCCATGGATAGCTTCATGGTTAGAAAATACTATCCATTTAGTTCGCGGGCATGGGTTTGGATAGTTACTATCCGTACCCGCGATACCCATTTACCCGCTAAAAATACCCGCTAAAAATACCTGCGATATATCCACGAAATACCCGATTACTACCCAATTATACCCGACTACTACCCGATAAATTTATAATTACTATTAATCTTATTTTTTTTGTAATATTCAATTTCTAATGTAAATAATTGTTTGTTTGTAGGTCAAGGAAAGAATGGAAGTTTTTGGACATGTCTTGAAGACGAAGAAGAAGAGTTGAAGAAAGATTGCTCTATTTCAACCGTTAAGTTGGAATAATGTAACTTTTTATTTTAAATTTGTACTTTGAATTTTAGTTGATGAATTTGGAATATTGGTATGGATTTGAACTTTGTAGATTTGAATTTTATGTTTTATGGATTTGAACTTTGGTGGTTAATCTTTTATATGTATTAAATTGTAATTTATTTGACTAAATTCCGGTTCGCGGGTGGCGGGTACCCAATGGCTGGAGGGTTAGTAGATATCCGCGGGTGGCGGGTAGGCGGGTATCCGACAGGTGGCGAGTATCCGCGGGTAGCGGGTATGGGTGGAGGAAACTACCCATCGCGGGTATGGATTTGACTCGCAGGTATGGGTATGGATATCCACTATCCGTGTCCACTGTACCCGATTGCCATCCCTATTCGTATCTCGTTTCTTTTTAACTAAAAGAGTTTAGTTTAGCGTGCAAATGCCTAAAAAGTCTAAAGGACTAAAACTTAACTCGATTCTCCGTATTCGTCTATCGTTTGCGACCGAGTTTTAAAGTATGAGTTTTACGATGAAGGAGGAAGTCGACACCAAGGATAGGACGGAAGATCAGAAGACGGAAGCACGTGTCTTAAGTTCTGTATTCTATCAAGGTGGGCTTTCTTTTATATATGAAACAAAATGAGCAATGCTCAAAAACCTTTTTCTTTATCGCTTTAATAATCGTGTTTTCAAAGTGATAATTATGGCATGAACTATTTGTTTTATGTGAGTTCTCTTGTACCTTATGGGTTAGCCAAAAGGGGTTAACTAAACGATCGGCTTTGAGTTAGTCAAAAAGGGCTTTCCAAAGTTTAGTGTACACTGTAGCCTGTGGTGTATGTGGTATCCTGTTGAGAGGTAACCAACCACGGTGAATTATGAATGGTCAAGATTGGACGTAACATCTATGAAAAATGCTTGATCAAGCTAAGTTATGAAAATGAGAAAGAAAATGTTTAGTAGACACGGGAATTTAACGAAAAACCCCGATGTGCTACAAAAATGAAATGCCTGATTATCTATGCTTATGATTATGTTTTCGGCAACGTGCCCACTAAGTACTATTGTACTTAGCCCTGCATATGTTTTCTAAATGTACAGGTTGAAGCGACGGGAGCGGTGACGATTGAGTTAAGAGTTGTCTATAGGAAAGACTGTAGTATGTAGTTACAATTCCGCTGCCAAACTCTAGACTCACTTTTGTAATTATAAATATCACTTTTGGATTTAAGTTCTGTACTTATAACTTAGAATCTTTGGAGATCTTGTTCGAGTGATCCTTCGAGATAAACTCTGTCTTTTGTGAATGAAATCTCGTTCATAGAACAAGTTTATTATTAAATTAGATCACTAATTTCGTACATTCAGTTATTTAGTTACTTCTAATATTTTGTGCCGTAAATAATTTTGTTAACTTCACTTACTCAGAAGTTTCACTAATTTCGTTACTTCAATTTTATTATTAAGTAATTGACTTTGATATTTCAAAATTAATTTATCAACAACTTACTGATCAGAAGCATACAAATGAATCAAAAATTAAGTCACAAATATTTTATTTTAAGTTACAAGCAAATACCTTGCCACCAATTGCTGTTTGCACTGCTCTTTCAATCGTTTCTTGATCATCTGGAGCATCAACCACATGCTTAGGAGTATGAACTGGACCATCTCCATCTACCTGTGCCATAAGTCATAACAGAGATTTCTTATTAATTCTTTTCACCACAAAAGAATTTTATGACAGATGAACAAAATAATGAAAGTTCTCATGTAGACCTTCTCCAGAAGATCAGGAGTCTTTTCCCTTTCACAGTTTTCCTTCTCTTCTTCACAAGAATTTTTTTGAATAACATGTTCAGATGGACCACATTCAACAGACTCTTTCACAACCTATATAACAAACACTTCTATATTACATATTATTCTATGTCATTCAGATATAGATTAACAAAATCAATCTTTCTCTCTAGTTTTACCCTTTCTGCTTCTTCCATAATTCTGCTGAAGAAATTTGTTTGTGTTGTTTGCAAGGTCAATTCTTCTCTATTTTTCATCTAAGATATACAAAAATAACATCATTTAATTACTTGGAAAGCAAACACCTAAAAAAAAAACCACAATTAATACTATATTATTAATACCGCTTCGTCATGATTGTCCACAATTGCTCCATCTCCCAAAGTCTGGTTCTCTTCCGATCTTCTGCTCACTTCTACTGCATCATTGCTTTGCCATGCACTGTTTGTGCTTCTTGGTTCCTGTAACATACAAAGGCAAAATATTATCTCAGCTTCTAAATTTCATATCAATGTAAATACTTTGAAAACCATTCTTACCATTGCAAGTGCTGCTAAACCCATTCTATCAATTAGTAAACTGACTGTGGCATTTGCAAAGTGCTTCACTACTTGATCACGCATCAGAATTGTTGTTATCAAATTTGTTGCGTCTTCAACCGATAGACATTCTCGTCTATGACCCCCTCTCCCCTCGTTCACTCGAACTCGAAATACTCTATCATGTTGCCCCCCATTATGTAATACCCCGATTATTTCTACTGTCTTTAAAAATGAAAGTTAATAATAATTATGGCTTTTCACGCCTAAGATCATGAAATTAAATTCTAAGATTTACGGTAAAATCCGTTTCAGAAAATAATTTCCAGAAGTCAGACGAGCGACTACTTTATTAGGGTTTTCGCGTCCGGTAAATTTTTCGTCTGAAAATTCAGAATTAAAATCCGTCAGAATTTACATTCACTTTTTCTTCGATACGAGTTCACCGGAGAAAGTTAGTTTTTATGATTTTCCGGGCGAATTTTAGACTGTCTAATCCCGACTTTTTCTCAGATTTTGAAAAACGAATTAGGTTTTCCGAGTACGTGATTTATTTCCAATCTAACGGACGAATTAGATTTCGTCGAATTCGAAACTATCTAAGAAAGTATTTCTCGACTTTTTAATCGTCGTTTAAGAGCCGGAAACGAGATATTATCGTCTAACAAATTCTCGCCAAACATACCTTAGCGACTCACCACTACTTTGTTAGATTTTTCCACACTTTATGTATCTATATCAATGACTCACCATCTCTCTCTCCTTCCCCTCATTTCCTCCAACCACACTCTCTCCATCTCTCTCATTTTTCTTCATTCATCCTCCATTAAAGCTCCAACTCCAAGCTCTTCACAAGCTCTTAAGATCTTCATCTACTGATCAATTCCATATCCGAGCCCATATTACGCAACGTAAGAACTTCGTCTCCAATATGAACCGAACAAAAGCTTGTTTTCCTCTTTTATTTTTTTCGAAAATTAAGGGATGAAATAGGAGGTTGATCCTTGATCGATACATGTTCTAGTATGTTTAGAATCGAGTTCTACGAATCGAATCATGAAGAAAATCACTTCCCATTCCTTAGGGTTATTACCAATTTTTTTGGGAATTTTAGGGGTTTGATTGTAGCTCGTTTTCTTTGATGTTTGATCGATAGATTAGTGTTCTATATGTTGCTAATTGACTCTATGAATTAATTTAGATTTTTCTAAAAATAAAATTTGAAACCTAAGACACGAAGAATGCATGATTCGATATAGTAAATGTTATGATATGCTCAATTGATTAATAGAAATGAGATATACGATGTATGAGGATGATTATAAATTTAATTTGGATTTTTCTAAAAATAAAATGAAAAACGTAAGAGACGAAGACATGTCGATAAGTTAGAGCTTGTTAATGTTTTGATAATATGATTTGCATGTTAGTAATGCTCGTTAGATGATAATCGTTGTTGTAAAATTTGAACGAAAACGGAGAACGTAAAATTTATAGTAAGAGACGAACGATCGACGATAAGTCGAAATTCGATAATGATATGAGGATGTGAATTACATATTTAGGAATCGTGATAGATGATGATCATAATCGGAAAGTTAAAACGAATTCTAATAACGTCGGAAATTTCATAAGAGGCGAAGAATCGAACCTAAGTATCGTTAGAAAAGACGAATAAGGAAAGTAATTGGATATTAATGATCGTTATTGTTAAATGAACAAGTTTTTAGTTGACGACATGTTCATCTGAGTTATGAAATGATAAGTTATAGTTGTGAACGAGAAGTAGAAACGAGAAGTTAGAAATTGTTTTGGTATAGTACTTGTTTAGTTTGAAAAGACGAGTTTTTAATCGTCGTGCTTATGATCGAGAAATGAAAAGGAGTTCATCACGTATGATGATACATGTTGACTGCCTTGAGTCAGTATTTTCGTGAAAAATAAGGTGGAATGACATAAGTTGAACCTAGAAAACCGTGCGTCGATTTTATCGAGCATTAGGGTTTCACTCGGCAGTTTTGGCGACCCTTCACGGAAACTGCCATATCTTTTAGCTCGTTTATCGGAATTGAGATCCATAAATTAGAGAGTAAACTAGACACCCGTATCTTTCTTTTGGTATAATATTCGTCCCTTGTTTCGAAATCCCCTGTTCTGTACAGACTTACTGATCTGTGCAGAATTGTTCAAAAGCTAGATTCTTAAGTTGAAATTCTTCTCAACTTGAACTCTTTCGATCTTTTAAGTCGTTTCAAGTTATCGACTACCTTTTTATCTACTGACCTAAGTGTCAAGTACAGAACCGAGTGAGTGTCAAACGAGATGTGTTCGTATTAAAACTTAACTCGATTTTTCCTATTCGTTTATCGTTTGCAACCGAGTTTTAAAGTATGATTATTTACGATGAAGGAGGAAGTCGACACCAAGGATAGGACGGATGATCAGAAGACGGAAGCACGTGTCTTAGTTCTGTATTCTATCGAGGTGGGCTTTTATATATGAAACAAAATGAGCAATGCTCGAAAACCTTTTCTTTATCGCTTTGATAATCGTGTTTTCAAAGTGATAATCATGGCATGAACTATTTATTTTATGTGAGTTCTCTAGTACCTTATGAGTTAGCCAAAAGGGGATAACTAAACGATCGGCTTTGAGTTAGTCAAAAGGGACTTTCCAAAGTTTAGTGTACACTGTAGCCTGTGGTGTATATGGTATCCTGTTGAGGGGTAACCAGCCACGGTGAATTACGAATGGTCAAGATTGAACGTAACATTTATGAAAAATGCTTGATCAAGCTAAGTTATGAAAATGAGAAAGAAAATGTTTAGTAGACATGGGAATTTGTTGAAAAACCCCGATGTGCTACAGAAATGAAATGCCTGATTATCTATACTTATGATTATGTTTTCGGCAACGTGCCCACTAAGTACTTTTGTACTTAGCCCTGTATGTGTTTTATAAATGTGCAGGTTGAAGTGACGAAGCGGTGACGGTTGAGTTAGAGTTGAATAGAGTTAGGGAAGACTCTTGTATTTAGTTCACAAATCCGCTGCTAGACTCTAAACTCTTTTTGATGTTGTGTAATAATCACTGTAGTCTAAGTTCTGTAATATAACTTAGAAGCTTTTGAAATGCTTTGTCGAGTAATCTTTTGAGATTAACTCTTTCCTTTCGTCAATAAAGTCTTGTTCATAGAAGATAAGTTGTGATGTATGTATGTTTATTCTTTCATCCCCTTTCTTCCTCACTTCCCTAATCCAACCCCAGTCGCACCCCGGCTTCTGCGGTCCCTCGGGATTTGGGGCTGTGACACATTTATCTTGTTCTTCATTGTCAGATTGTACAACCTCCGGCACCACAACAGCATACTTCGGAAAGTATACTCTGAATTGTTCATTATCCCCTTCAAGTGTCCCCCAGTACAATGAATCCAACTCGTCATCTGATGCTTTCAAGGTTTCTTCTACCTATTTGTCACATGAGATAAGATGTGATTAGTAACAATATTTCAATAAAAATTATGTAATGAACATCTTACTGAGATTATCAAATCCATCAATTATCGAAGCTTTGACCCGTATTCATATCTTAGCATGCGTGGTATACACCCCTCGTTTCTTAAACTTGACTCAATCCCTACTTCAGGGAATGCACAGAATATCCATCCCTTCCACAAAAAAATATATTGTAATTAAAATAGGGCAGTTTAAAATGAAAATAAGACAGGTTGTATTGCAAGTATACGTACCAGGAAGGTAGTGACAAAGCCATTAAGATGATAACATCGATTCTTCGTTTCACCCTTTCGATTTGTCTTTATACCATTAAGATTGTGGATCAAGAATTGGAAAGAGAAACTGCCCCAAGGGAATGATTCCCATGCTTCTTCATCTTCAGCCAAAAGCCATATCCACTCAGATATCTTATGTGTCTTTGGTACTCCTAGAATAACATTATACACAAACAATATCTTCGTTGCTTTCAAGTACTTATCAGGGGTGTCAAATCTGTTATTCTTGAAGTCATCAAACAACTGAGAATGACTTACGCTGTCATTAACGTACCAATTGGCATACATTGAATCATGTGGGATAACCAGTGGATCCTTATGGGGATCAAAATCTGAGGCTCCAAAATTCAAACCTGTTACTAATGAAAATTCTTCTTTCCTGAATTTAACCATTTTACCCTTCACCCAAAAAGTTAGCTCTCGAACTTTGTATGACTGCTCCTTTCTACACTCTACTTGATAGGTCATAAGTTCATGGACGGTGCTCATTGATTTTCCTAGCTTACCCGGAAAAATCATAAAATTTTCCAAAGCAACTGTTCTCAAATCTATGAAACAACTCTGTCCCATGTTGATTCAAAGTTGTTCTAATACTTCCTAACACCTCCTCCTTACAATAATGGTTAATTTTTTAACTAACACCTTGTAATGTTGGTCTTTTATACTTCCATCCCGGCTGCATAAGGTTAAAATTTAAATGTTTCAGAAAAAACAAAATATTGGTGTTAATTACTAAAATAACAAAATCTTATTATTAAACTAATAAGTTGAACAAGGATATAGAAACCTGATAACAGTTTCACACTCACTAAGTATACTGAATTAGTGACTTCACTAATTATGTTACTTGACTAAAATTGCTACTTCAATCATTCAGACTTCATTAATTTACTTCCTTAAAATATTTAGTTAATTCACTAATTCCGTTAATTCACTTATTTTGTTTCTCCAATTATTTTGTAAAGTAACTAAATAGTTGATCTCAGAAATTTTGTCACTTCACTTATATTATGAACTAAACACTAAACTTCAGCTTCATTAATTTTATTACTTCACTCATTTAGTTAATTCAAAAATTTTGGGAAGTACACAAATTTGTTACTTCACTTATTTACTGTACTCAGTAATTCTACTTTTTTAACTTCACTGACTTTGTGAAGTAACTATTTTTTTGAAGTAACTAAATTTTTTATTGAAATTACTCTGCCACTTCACTCATTCAATTTGTTAAAAAATCTTCTTACTGATTTACTCATTTCATTCATTTATTTTTGGAAGTAACTAAATATGTTACTTCACTTATTAACTGTCTTCACTAATATTGTGATCTAAATAATTTGGTTACTTCACTACTTTAGTTACTTCACTAATTTCCCTATTAACTTATTATTTTACTTTGACCAATTAATTACCTAACTAATGTCTCATTTACAGACAAACTAATACAGAATTCAATACAGAATTAAGTTCAGCCACCAAAACGAATAGAGTGCAAACACAAGAAAGTGGAAAAAAATAAGAAAGTAATTAACATATGCCCACATTTTGTTCTTTCACAAAAATAATGTTCATCCTTTTGTTACTAAACAAAAGTCTTCACATGATTGTTCCTTCACAAAAAAAAACTAAAACATTTAGTTTACTGTTGGGAAATTTAAGTAAAGTTTTGATTGATTCTAAAACCAACTGACCCCAACCGAGAAGATGTTGCCATAACCTAATGTTAGTATTTAGGCTCGCTGTTTGAGCAATGTTGAGATTTTATCTTTACAGGTCTCCAGCTGAAGACGGCAACATGGTGTTACTCGGATAGAACTACAGATGGAAGTTCAAGATATAGAACATCAGATGTAAGAAAAATAACTGAGCGTTCAAGATACAGAACATCAGATGTAAAAAAAAACAACTGAGCGTTCAAGATACAGAACATCAGATGTAAGAAAAACAACTGAGCGTTCAAGATACAGAACATCAGTTGTAAGAAAGACAACTGAGCATTCAAGCCAACTGTTCAGATGGAACATCAGTTGCAGGACTCAATCTGATAGATCGACAACATGAAGTTCAAGGCAACTGAGGGTTCAACTGTTCCTCTTCAGACAGAATGTCAGATGAAGGTAGCGATCAGATGGAACATCAGCTGAAGACCACTCAGATGAAGACCAAACTTCTCAACCGACCAACCAATGTTGAAAGACAAAGGCTGAAATTTGAATTTCAAAAAGGAAGTCACGTGAAGGTTTGACGTTCTGTCATTACCTCATTTGGCCTAACACAAGGTTGTCTCAGAAGGAAAGCAGAAGTTCACAGTTGCCAAATCGGGAAAATCTGCAGAGATGAGAGACAAGCCATCGCTTTCACAGAACAGAGATCAACGGCTCTTCCAACGGCTAGTTGATTCTCACCTTTATAAATAGAGGCATTCATTCATTCATCAACACAGAAGACACATACAAGAGCAGACAGACGAGCAAAAGAACAACGATACACTACACAAGCTAAACTGCAATTAATCTCTAAGAACATCACTAGTTGAGAGTTCATAGAGTGTTAGAATCTGTCTTGGTGTTTTATGATCTTAGTTTGAGTCTTCATTTGTTCAAGCTTAGATCCTAGCTCACTTCGTTGTTCGAGCTAGTAGTTGGAAATCCCACCCTTTTACACATCCCCTAAAAAGGTTGTTAGGATCCTGCTCTTCCCGAAATTGAGTAGAAAGGTTGATAAGTACCCGTAAACTTATCTGTAAGGTTGATAAGTACCCGCAAACTTATCTGAACGGTTGCAAAGCCCGCGTAAGCTTTGTGGTAGCTATCCTAAAGAACTTGGACTGAGTTGTGTTGACTCACAACTCCCTGTGGACGTAGGAGTTCTCTCCGAACCACGTAAATCCTTTGTGTGTTTGTGTTTTCTGTTCAGTTACTTTTTGCATATCCAACTGACCAACTAACCAGCACTCAAAACTGCATCTTTACATCTCAACTGATTTGGTTATTGACCGACCTTCCAGCTGAGTTTTCCTACTCAGTTGTGATTCCAGTTGAGTCCTCTTACTCGGTTGTGATAATTTTCAAGGGGTTATTTTTAAAATTCCTAGCTGGTGTATTTCCCCCCCCCCCCCCATACACTAGAACTCGTATCGGGACCATCAAGTGGTATCAGAGTAGTGGTTCAAAAGACTGCTGTCTCTGTTTTACGAGGTGTGAATCGAGGTGTTTTTCTTCATTGGTCAACTAAATAAATCTTTTTCACACTAGTGCATTTTTGCTTGCATCTGTTGTCTGTTTGTTGTGTGCAGATGGATGTTAAAGACAAGATTGTTGTCATGTTCTCGGTTGTGAACTATACATCCTGGAAAACTCGGATGAAGAAGATTCTACTGTCCAAGCATCATCGAATGCAACAAGTGATTACATCCGGACCAATCACTATCATGGAAAAAGTTATTTGCACTCCTACAAATCCCAATGATGGGGATGCAACTGAGGTGATGGTTGAGAAAAAGCCAGAAGATTTCACTCCTGAGGAAGCAAAAGTGAGCCAGCTGGATATCTGGGCTCAGAGCACCATCATGTCCACAGTTGGACAAGACTATCTTCCATGGATAGAAGAGTGAAACACAGCTAAGGAGATGTGGGACATTTTGGCATCTCTTAGTGAAGGGAGTGACGAAACCAAGGAGAACAAGTTCTCCCATGCTTGTCAAGATTTTGACAACTTTTGTCTTAAAGAGGATGAAACCATTGATCAGTTGGAGCTTCGGTTCATGGATATCATCCGAAGGATTTAGTCTATCCGACGAGGAAAATATACATTGAGAGAGATCAATCTCAAAGTATTACAAGCCTTACCAGCTGAGTGGGACACTTTTACCAACATTCATGAAAGCCGAGCTGATCTTGGAGAGATGGGAACTGACAGACTGTTCTCAATTCTGAAAGGAAATGAGTACAAGGTGAACCGATGAAGATCAACTCAGTCCTCGGCGCAGACGAGTCGACTTGAGGATGTTGGTTCAGGAACAAAGACAGTAGCAATTCGAGCTGACTATTCCAAGCCGCGAACATCAAGGGCAACAAGATCTGCGGACACAGCTTTGAAAGAGCCGAGCAGAGAAGAGTTGCAACAGAGTATTGCTGCCTTATCAAAGAAGCTGGCTAACATGGACACTCGGTTCGGAAAATACAAGCGGTTCTACAAATCCAACCGAACTCAAGATAACTCAAAGCCTGTGACCAACAGTTGCTTTGAATGCGGCAAAGAAACACACTTCAAAGCTGATTGTCCAGATCTTTCGAAGAAAGATAGAGAAGCGTTGAGAGCCAAGCAAAATGCAAAGAACAAGGCCATGGTTGCAGAAGAAGCAGCTAATGACATGGACATCTTCACCGACACCGAAGATGAGGACGAGCTGACTCACACCAACAACGCTATCAGACAGGATCAATGTCTCATGGCATTTGGAACCGACCAGGATGATGCTGAGGTACATTCTAGTCCAGTTAATTTAAATTCTTCCAATGCTAGTAACATGCAGGAAACAGTGGATGAAGAGTTGGAACCCTCTTCGGGTGACTTCCTAGAACTCAGTGAGGAATTGCATCAGCAATCGGTTGAGTTTAAGAATCTTCAAGAACAGTTTGCCAGACTTGAAGAATCTTTAACCGAAAAGGACGATCTGATTAAAAGTCAAACCGAAGAGATTGATGATCTCAAAAGTCAACTGAATGTGGGCAACCAAACTAAGGCTCCAACCGATGAGGAGTTGAAGGAGCAGATCAAGGAGCAGCAAGAGCAGTTGAACAAGCAAGAAGCACAGATCGACCAGCTGATGAAGATGTCAGACGCACAGACCGAGCATATAGCTGTTCTCCTCAAGGATCTACAAACTGAGAAGGACAACCTGATAAAGCTATATCAATCATCCAAAATCATCGAGAATCTCATCAGTTACCAAAGACAAATGGATGACATGTCTGGACTCAGATACGACATGGTCAAGGATACTGGAATTCCACCCGCAACCTTTATCAAGGCTGTGGATGTCACGGTTGCCAAACCAAATACGGTTGAGTCTGCAACTCCCCTACTTAATCCAACCTCCACGTCACAGCAAGCACAACCAGCTAAGGAAACTGCAGCTGAGAAAGGAAAAGGAGCTGTGGTTGGAGAACTGAAGAATCCATCGGTTGAGATAACAACCGAGGGGGAATGTTCCAGGACTCAGAAGAGGAACCGGAGACGTCGGAGATACAATCAGAACCGACCTCAGAACCGACCTCAGAAAGGATGGAATCAATAGAACCAACAGGGATTCAACCGTCAGAATCAACATCGGTTCCATCATCAGAACAACCAGAGGTTCAATCAGAGTCAACCAATGTGGAACAGTTCCAACAGCTGGAGATATTCATGCCAGAACATGAATCAACAACAGGGCATGAACAACTGTCATCAACAGTCAGGAATATGGAATCAGACTCAGCCACAAAGATTCCAAAATGGCGTCCGACCTCATAGGCAAAACCAACAGGGTTAGAAACGTCAACAAAACAGGGGGAACGCCTCTCCTCCTATAGCCCACAATGGGAGAAATCAATCTCCTCCCAAGAATCAGAACGTCAACCACAACAACAAGCCTAAGGATGACCGAGGTGTTGTTATAGTTGGTGGAGAAGGAAAGATAATCTGGAATGACAAATCTATCTGAATCTATAGGGAAAAGCGACACATAGTTTAAGGGGGAACTGGTTCTAACCCTCCAGGACCCAACTAAAATTGGGGACCTAAGCGTGTTTCTCTGTGCAGGAGCAGGAGGAACAACTGAGGAAGAATAAAGCATCACATACCATGTGGGTGATGGATAGTGGATGCTCGAAACACATGACAAATTTGAGGGATTTGCTTGGAAGTTTCGTGGAGAAGGAAGGACCATCTGTTACCTTTGGTGACAACTCAAAAGGTCACACTAAAGGCTACGGTACCCTTGAAACAAATCTCATGTCTATTCCCAATGTTTCATATGTTGATGGATTGAAGCATAACTTGCTCTCCATCAGCCAATTCTGTGATAATGGTTTCTCTATCAAGTTTGATGCACAGGGCTGCAGGGTTAAAAATGTCAAATCAAAGCAAGTCATATTGTTGGGAAATCGATCCCCAACCAGGAATGTCTACTATGCAGATTGGAATAGTAGTCCTCCTGACACCTGTCTTTTATCAAAGAGCAGTTCAGATGTGAGCTGGCTGTGGCACAAAAGGCTCAACCATCTGAATTTCAAGACAATGAACCGACTTGCGAGACAGGAACATGCAAAGGGTATTCCGAACCTTGTGTTTTCACCAACACATATCTGCTGTGCGTGTCAGCTGGGAAAGCTCGCTAGATCCTCCTTTCGGTTGAAAACGATTCCCTCAACCGACCGAGTATTGCAGCTGATCCATATGGATCTCTTCGGGCCTGTTACCCCCAAGAGCATGAATGGTAATGAATATACACTTGTTGTTACTGATGATTTCTCTAGGTACACATGGACCATTTTCATGCATCACAAAAGTGAAACCCGAGATGAGCTACCCAAGCTGATGGATCGGATATCTAACCAACAAGAGATGAAAATCATATCTATCCGATCAGACCGTGGAACCGAGTTCCTAAATGAAACCATCATCTAATACTGTGAGAAGCACGAAATCACTCATCAAACATCGGCTGCGCGTACTCCACAACAGAATGGAGTAGCCGAGCGAAGAAACCGAACACTGAAGGATGCTGTTACATCCATGTTGACAAGCTCAGCTCTGCCAAAGAGATTTTGGGCTGAGGCAATCAACACAGCTTGCTACACCCAGAACCGGTCTCTTCTGACCAAGCGGTTGGAAAGACTCCATATGAACTATGGAGAAGCAGGAAGCCTGATATTTCATATTTTCGCATTTTTGGTTCTAAGTGTTATATTCACAACAATGGGAAGACTCAGTTGAAAACTTTTGACGCCAAGGCTTCGAAGGGCATATTTCTCGGATATGCCACTCGGATCAAGGTTTATAGAGTTTTCAACAACAGTTCTCGTGTTGTGGAGATAACACCTCATGTTAGTTTTGATGAATCTACTTTTGAGTGCAGGGAATAGGCTAAAGGACAACAAGCAGATCCACATGTTCCACCAGCTCTCACCAGATCGCAGGTTCTAAGGCAAAAGAATTTAGCTGAACCATTGGTATGGGCAACCGAGGATGATGATCCTTGTTCCTCTGAAGATGAATGTGAGGACCCCAGCTTATCTCAAGGGGGAACCTCAACTGATGTTACTCCAACTGCATCAGCATTCGAAGCCCAACCTAGCTCGGTTCAAAATATTGTCCATGTTGAGGATCCAGACTCAACAACAAATGAATCACCAGTTCTAAAGATCCCAACATCTCCCACGGCTCAGGTTATCCCATCAGTTGAAATCACGAAACAGCCACTGTTGGAAGAGGAAGGAAGACACAACAAGAGATGGTATGAAGATCACTCCAAGGACAACATCATTGGAGATCCAGACAAAGGTGTGAGTACTAGAAGCAGAGTTGCAAACATCAAAAATCAAACTACGAACAACCCCTAAAATCCTCTATAATTTCGGTATTAACATTAGGTTAGGAGGGGATGATTTTCTTCGATTTCAATCCATAGAACCTAATTCTAAGCATACTATATCATGTATTAATCAAAGGACAACATGCTTCTTCATGCTCCATTTTTTTCGAAAAAAATAAGTAGATGGAAACAAGTTTTTGTTCGGTTTATATCGTAGACGAAGTGCCTACCTTGCGGAATATGAACTCGGAAATGAATTTAATCGGTAGACGGGAGACTTGTGATCTTGAGAAAGCTTGAAGGATGAAGCTTTAATGGAGAAAATGAGAAAGAAATGAGAGAGAGAGGAGATGATTGGGGGGGAGGGGCGGTATTGATTTGTGAGGGAGGGAGAGGATGACTCATGTTTACTATACATAAGGGTGAAGGAAATATCTAACTAAAGGTGGTGACTCGCTAAGGAGTGTTTGGGCGTGTCAAAAATGTCGGAAATATCTCGTTTCTGGGTCTTAAACGACGTTATAAAAGTCGAGAAAAACTTTCTTAGGTAGTTACAAATTTGATGAAATCTAATTCGTCCGTTAGATTAGAAATAAATCACATACTCGGAAAACCTAATTCGTTTTTCAAAATCCGAGAAAAAGTTGGGATTAGACAGTCTAAAATTCGCCCGGAAAAATCATAAAAACTGACTTTCTCCGGTGAACTCGTATCGAAGAAAAAGTGAATGTAAAGTTCGACGGTTTTTCAATCTGAGTTTTTGGATGATAAATTTGTCGGACGCGAAAACCCTAATACAGTAGTCGTTCGTCTGACTTCTGGAATTTATTTTTAGAAACGGATTTCACCATAAATCTTAGAATAGAAAATTCTTAACTTAGGCGTGCAAAGCCTTAATTAATAATTAACTTTTTATTTTAATGACGGATTAAACATCCGGGGTATTACAATAGCTTGCGCAAGCATTTTTTCAGATGTTACGTTCAATCTTGCCCAATAATTATCATTGTGGCTGACTACCCCTCAACAGGGTTCCACACACATCAGCTACTGTGTACACTAACTTTGGATAGCAGTTGGCTAACTCAAAGTCCGATCGTTTTAGTTAGCAGGTTGGCTAACTAATAATTCTGGATAGCAGTCCGCTAACTCAGAAGGGTACAAGAGAACTCACATAAAACAAATATTTCATGCCCTGATTATCACTTTGAAAACACAATTATCAAGGCTGTAAATAAAGATTTTCGAGCATCGCTCATTTTATTTCGTATATAGAAAAGCCCACTCTAATGATTACAGAACTATAATACGAGCTTCCGTCCTTGATCTTCCATCCTATCCTTGGCGCTGACTTCCTCCTTTTATCGTAAATAAACAAACTTTAAAACTCGATCGTAACGATAAAAGAAATAGGAAATCAAAATCGGTTTTAGTCTTTTAGGCCTTTGCACTTTACTACTTTCTTTTGATTTAACGAATCGAGACTCGATCAATTCTCGTTTAGAAACTAACTCGGTTTCTTTACTCGACACTTAGGTCAGTAGATAATGGGAGTCGATAACTTATAACAACTTAGAAGTTCACAATGAACGAAGTTGAAACGGATTCAACTTAAGAAATTAGGTTTACATAAGTTTCTGCACAAAGCAGATGTTCTGGAGTTCATATAGAACAGAACATTTCAAAACAGGGGATGTTCCCTGTACCAAAATAAAGCCACGGATGTCTAGTTTACTCTTCAATTTACGGATCTCGATTTCGTTAAGCGATCTAGGAGTTATGACAGTTTCTGTGAAAGGTCGCAGTTCAGTCCGCGTGAAATCCTAATGCTCTATAAAACTCGACGCACGATTCCCTAGGTTCGATCAATGCTATACAACCTTTAAACTCAGGAAAAATCCATCTCAAGGCAGTCAACATGTACAATCTTTTATGACAAACTCCTTCACATTTCTCGATTAAAAACTCGACGTATATTTTCTCGTCTTATAACTTATCAAGTACTAAACCAATTCATTTCAATTTCAATTTCATTCTTCAACTTCTCGTTCACAAACTATAACTTATATCATCTCATATCTCGGATGGAAATATCGTCAACTACAATATCGTTCGTCAAACGACAACAATCATTAATATCAAATTGGTTTTCCTTATTCGACTTTTCTATCGACACTTAGACTCGTTTCTTCGTCTCTTATCGAAATTCCAACTTCTTTAGAATTCATTCAAATTTTTCGATTATGATCATTAACTAACATGATTAAGGTATGTTCAAGTCATAAACCTAAATCATTATCCAATCTCGACTTATCGACGATTCTTCGTCTCTTAACAAAAATTCGACGTTCTCCGATTTTGTTCAAACTTTCCAATATCGTTCATCATCTATCAAGATTCACTAATACGTAAATCACATACTCAAATTATTAACGAGTCTTAACTTATTGATGACTTTTCGTCTCTTACGATTTTTATTTTATTTTTAGAAAAATTCCAATAAATTATATAATCATCTATATACTTACTACATACCATTTCTATTATCATATCATGCAAATCATAACATATACTACATCAAATTATCACTTCTTCATCTCTTACACTTTGGTTCTTATTTTTAGAAAAATACCAATTAATTCATAAGATCATCTATCAATGCATAGAACATGAATCCACCAATCAATCCTCAAAGAAATCGAACTAACATCAAATCCCTAATTCTTTAAAATTTTCGGTATTCTTCATTTCATTAGGAGGATGATTTTCCACATTTCTATCCATTTATTCCATTCCTAAGCATACTATAACATGTATTAAACATAGAATCATTATCCTACTTCCTCATGAAAAATCGGTATTAACATGACTTGAGGGAAAAACAATTTTGTTCGGTTCAATCTCGAGAGGAAGCTCTTACCTTGTTGATTATGAACTCGGAAATAAGAATGATCGGTAGATGACTATCTTGTGGAACTTTTGAAAGTTTGAACAACACTTCAATGGAGGATTGAGAGAGAGAATAGAGAGAGAAGAGGTGTGATGGCGGTAAAGGAGGAGGGAGGGGGAGAGAGATGATGACTAAGTGTTTATAAGATATAACTTGATAAAGTAGAAAATATCTAAGAGGATGACTCACAAGGTGTAGGTGGCGGTTTAGTTGTGATTTTTTTGTCGTAAATATCTCGTTTACGAGTCTAATAGGACGTTATAAAATCGAGAAATTAAAACCCTAGACGGTTATGCTTTTGGCAAAATCTAATTTGACCGTTAGATTAGAAATAAATCACATACTCGGAAAGCATATTTCGATTTCCGAAATCCGATGAAAGTCGGGATAAAACAGTCCAAAATTCGCCCAAAAAAATAATAAAAATTGACTTTCTCCGGTGAACTCGTATCGAAGAAAAAGTGAATGTAAAATCTGATGGTTTTTCGATCTGAGTTTTCGGACGAAAATTTTATCGGACGCGAAAACCCTAATACAGTAGTCGTTCGACCAACTTCTGGAATTTATTTTCAGAAACGGATTTCACCATCAGTCTTAGAATTGAAAATCCTTAACTTAGGCGTGCAAAGCCTTAATTTATAATTAAATTTTTATTTTGACGACGGAAGAAATATCCGGGGTATTACATCCTACTCCTCTAACAAGAAATTTCGTCCCGAAATTTGCATACCTTCTTCAAAAAGGTAAGGGTACTTTTCTTTCATCTTTTCTTCGAGTTCCCATGTGGCTTCTTCCTGCCCGTGGTGATTCCACAATACTTTTACTATTGGTATCGACTTAGTTCTTAACTCTTGTATTTTTCGATCCAAGATCGATAGTGGTTTCTCTTCATAACTTAAGTCAGATTCAAGAACGACGTCTTGCTGGCTAATTACATGCTTAGGGTCAAAGTGTCACACCCCGACTCCCGAGATGCGACTTACGAACAACAACACAACTTAACCATCTACTGATCAACTCAAATATGGGGAACATGCTCGGCGAAACATCAATTAAAAGTAGCAGCACTCGAATAAGGCTATCAAAGGCATAAAGAAGCAATAACTGAGCATTTTAAACTACATATCAACACGAATATGATAAGTACTTCAAGTTATGGAGAACGAGATTCAACAAAACATTAAAACCAACGAGCACAATGCTCGGGATCAAAACAAGTATCAAAGTGTAAATCAACAGACTTTCATTTCAAAAGAGTTGCAGCGGAAACTTGACTCATTTCCCAACATTCACACGTATGAAGACATGCAAATGCCAGTCTGACATCCGACTCGACTCAACCAAAAACACCACACCACCAAGCGTCCATGCCATCACCATCCTATCAACCTGCACGTTTAGAAATACACGCAGGGCTGAGTACTTCGTACTCAGTGAACATAGCCGAAAATATTTGGAAAAAGATGCTCTTAAAGGCTATATCAATTGAACTTGCCTTGCCGAAACATCACAAGTATCTATACGTGTTAAAACGGTTTTACTTGTGCATGCTAAAACATTTTCTTTTAAATAGATTGCGCAGTCAAATATAACATATACTCAACAATATGTATCATCTGTCATAAATTCACTCATTGTGCCGAGAAGTAGGCCACCTTCTCGAACACTGTGACCGGCCTAACCAAAGCAAGACTCACAGTCACCTCAACATTTAACATACCACACGTGGGTTCCTGCCTTTCACAGGATAATAATAATCTCAAGCAAACAGATGATAACACATACTAAACTCAATAAAAACGGCAAGTCAATTGTATTTAAAATCACATAATATTACTCAATAGCATAATAACATTCATCGATAGATATGGTTCAGAAAAGCCCACCTGACTTCCGACGTTCTAGCTAGGTGGTTTAAGGGTTATCTATCCTCGCTTATCTTTCCGTCCGGCTTGATCCTTCACAGTTCGACATCGATAAAGAAGATAAGATACTACGCAAGACGAATATTAGACGTTGGTCTCGACTGAAGGACTTCTACTTGAGTCGATTCTCTCAAAGCTATTCTTTTCTAAGACAATCTCGTATTCTCGTCTTTAAGCCATTTAACTCTTCTCCATGCTTGGGTAATACTACTAACCAATGTCTTAGCACTTCTCGCTTTAATTATGAAACGGCGTCTATCTAAATTCTATTATTCGAGCTTTCTCTTATAACTTAATCAATTCTTGATTTAATTAACAACTCAATGGCTCAATTATTTTGCATACAAACAAACTCAATAATTCTTCACATTATCACCAAATAATATCATTCACTTAAACATATTAATTCAATTGCATAATAAATCAAATAAATCAAACTCATTGTTTCAAATTCAATCACAATTCAAGACACATTAACATTTACTCAATCTTTATTTTAGAACTTAATTCAAATAAGAATTCTTTTTTTTTTTTATAAAACTCAAACAATATAATTTATCTTTCTTGACTTATAAACAACACTTTTCCAAACTCGTTGTCTTATGAAACATATTATAATTCTTTACTCAATTAACAAAAATTCTCTTTAATTTTTATTAAACTCTTATGAAATAGGAATTTCATTTCTATTTCTAACTCGATTCTCATTCTTAACTCAACTATTACTTTTCTAATTATTATCTCGGTAATTCTTCTCGGTTTATTCTTAATCCACATGGTTTGAAAAATAACTCATTTAATTAATTTTAATTAATTACTTTCTAAATCATTACTCGATATCTTATTCCGTTATTTTCTTGGTTAAACTATACGAGTATTTAAACTTAACTTGTCTATCACTTTTCTTCGACTCGATTAAACTTCTCTTTATTTTCTTATCATTTTATTCTCTTTAATTTAACTTGATTTTCTCGACTCCTATTTATTTAGTTAATAATTTCTTTTCTTCTCTTATTTATTAAATTAAGACTAATTTCTTAATTAATAAATTTTCCTTTATTCTTCAATTAATTTTTATTTTAATAAAAATCTAGATTATTTTATTAACTTGATTACAAAATTTCTTTTTGATTTAGTTTAATCAAAATTCAAATCTTCAAGTCTTATTTCAAGAACACTTAAAACACTTAAAACACTTACTAGATATATTTTTCTATGTATATTCCACTTCTTATCATTTTTAAAGCTTTAAAACTTCATTCATTTATCACAATAAATCCTATCTTCATCTAGGATTCAACTTAACACTTTAATACACATCAACATCATTTTAACATCAAAATCACTAAATCATCATATAATTATTTTCTTCAAAAATCACATGCATGTGTCGATTTTTCTCATACTTAACAACATAAAAGATTAAATCATCACATCTCATAATAATCTCATACTCACAACATCACTTAAATCATCAACAAAATCAACAAAATAATTTCCTCTTGTTTTCTTAAAACTCACGGCATTTTCACTAAAATTGGGGCAATCGGTTTTTCAATTTTTTAAGCATATAACTCCATTCTCAACATGATAAAAATTATAAATCAAGCATCAAGATAACAATAACTCAAGAATTTCAAATTCTCCTATTTTTCTCTAAATTTTCGGTATTCACCATATTTTAGGGTTTTTAATTTCATTTTCTTTTCTTAATTCATCGATTAAATCCTAGAGTTCGATTCTCTTATCGCTTTCTTCTCACTTAATCCTCACAACGATAACCTAGGTTTGCCTAAACATAAAATAAATGCCATGCATGCATGTTTTCTTTCTTTTAGGGCTTATAGAGATACATATATACAAGAAATCAAATGAATTATCATACTTTAGAAAATAAATTGGATCTTCTCCTCTTGATCTTCTTGAAACCGAAATGATGGGGGAAATGGGGTTCAAACTTCTAGCTTGGATTTCTCTTGGAAGAACTTATCTTGAATCCTCAAGAAAAATACGAAACAACAATTAATCATCCATTTTAGGGCTTAAGAGCCGAAAATTGTGAAGAAATAAGGATGATTATTTGATTTTAAACTCAAAAACTTGGAGAATTATTACTTTTCAACTTGGGGTTTGGAAGAACTAAGATGATGATGATGATCTTCTCTTGATTTTCATGGGATTGGAGCTTCAATGCTAGGCTTCAATGGAAGAAATCCCAAGTATGAGTGTGTGTGTGTGTGTGCTACGGCATTGAGAGAAGGAGGGAGAGAGTTTTTCTTCTTTGGCTTTCTTGGAAGATTTTTGAAAGAGAGAGAGATGGTTTGTGAATGAAAACAATTCTTTTCTTGTATGGAGAGAGTGAGAGATAGATTGTATAAATTTTTGCATGCACTTGATTACCAACATTTAGAATAAAAATGATGGTGTTTGTGTTGGAACTTGGTTTGATGTGATGGATCTTGCATGCAATCTAAGCGTCACAATTTATTAAGATTTGCTTCATTATTAAAGAATATTAATGATAAATGCTACATAGTAGACTTGGAGAGAGATTAGGGAGAGAGATAGAGAGAGGTGGCGGTAGAGAGGGAGAGAGATGATTGGAATTTGTTAATAATTCCATTTATGCTAAAAACAGGTCTAATCTCTCCTCGTCTCGTTTCCGACATTAAAAACATCTCAAACCTAAATCATGTCTCAATAAATAAATTAAGGATTCTGATTATGTAATTTTTAAGTCTAGATTCCATATAACGAAGAAAACTTAAGAATTAATCGGCTTATTAATCCGTTAATAATTCAATTCTTATAACCTTCTCAAAATAATCTCGGATAAGCTTCTATCTTATCTCAATGATCTTAGAATTAATTCTAGGTTCAAAGATTTTAATTAAAATCTATTCTAAGTTCATCGGCGCATATCGATTTCTCGGTTATCAACATTATTCACTTCAAATCAAAATCTTCGGAATTTTCTGAAAATCATACTCGTACTCATCCTCATATAAGCAAGCTCAAAATATGCATCACATTATCATTTCAAGAAATAGGACAGATAATCTCACGTAAAAACACATAAGGGCATTTCAGTCGTTTTACTCATTTCTATTTATTTAGAAAAAAATTTATTCCTCAAATCTCATCATTTAAACTTATAAGGTTATTTAATACGCTCTTTAAGGTTATAAAAGTTCGGGGTATTACATCATCACCCTCTTAAAAAAAAAATTCGTCCCGAAATTTACTAACCTTGAGAAAATAGCTCGGGATATTTTGCCATCATCTTTTCTTCGAGTTCCTACGTGGCTTCTTCGAGATCATGATGACACCACTTGACTTTCACTAAGGGAATCATTTTTGTTCTAAGCTGCTGAACCTTATGATCTAAAATCCTCTCGGGTTTCTCCTTTCGCCCACTTCATTCCAATAAAGCGGCGATCTACACTTCCTTCCGTAAAGAGCTTCGTAAGGGGCCATTCCTATCGTATTCTGATAGCTATTGTTGTACGCAAATTCGACAAGAGGTAAGATTTTCTCACATTCAACTCTTTTATCTAACAAAACAGCTCTTAACATATCCTCAAGGATTGCAATCGTTCGCTCGGACTGACCATCGGTCTGGGGATGATAAGCAGTGCTGAATTGCAACTGAGTTCCCAACTCCTTGTGGAAGCTTTCCCAAAAAAGGGCTATGAACTTCGAATCTCTATCAGAGGTAATCGTCTTTGGCACTCTGTGCAACTTTACAATTTCCTTAATGCAAATATGAGCTAACTTGGCTGATCCATAGGTGTGTGGAATAGGTATGAAATGAGCAGACTTTGTCAATCTATCCACTATCACCTATACTATTGTGCTTCCTTTCCTTGATCTTGGCAATCCTGTCACAAAATCCATTGTGATTCCATCCCACTTCCATTCTGGGACTGGTAATGGCTGCAGAGGTCCATACGGTCTTTGATGCAAAGACTTTTCTTGCTGGCAAGCTAGGCATCTCTCAACGAACAATGCCACATCCATCTTCATTCCATTCCACCAAAACTATTTCTTTAAGTCTTGGTACATCTTCGTGCTGCTGGGATGGGCTGTATATGGGGTTTCATGAGCTTCACTCATTATTTCATTTGTTAGCTTGTCGTCACTAGGCACACAAATTCTTCCTCGGTACAACAAGACATTATCACTTGACTCCGAGAAATCTTTAGCTTCTTCACTTCTCACCTTCATTCTTAACTTTTCCAGCTCTTCATCTCTTCATTGACCTTCTATGATGCGAGTTCTCAAATCGGGCATCAATATTAAAGTAGCAATCATTTGATCTACCGTCGCTGGAGGTATAATCACTTCAATTCTCATCTTCCCAAATTCTTCGATCAACTCGACTTCATTAGTTAGAAGGAATCCTAATTCAGTCTCTTCTGAATTTTCCTCCTTTCTCCTTCGACTTAGCGCGTCGGCTACTACATTAGCTTTACCGGGATGGTAAGATATCTTGCAATCGTAATCTTTCACCAGCTCGAGCCATCTTGATACGACCAATGCATTGCGGAAGCTTAGAATCGAACAACGACAACTAAAGGAATGGTTCAACCCAATATAAAACTGAACAATAATGAAAATTAAACCCTAATTATCGACTGAAAATACCTAATAAACTCGAACAACAATTAGATTAACAAAATCCCCAAATTATAACCGAAGAATCCTAGAAATTGACTCCATCGATTGACCTAGCAAACGATGTCGGATTGAGGTCAAATTTTAGAACAAAGTACAATCTATATTGCAGAAAAACATATCCAAAATTCAGCCAAACACACGGGTAAGTTGGGAGATGGCTCGGTGGTCAATTTTCGGACCTAAACTAGGTTTTCGGGATGGAAATCGGATTTTTCAGTTATAAACGGGATTGGACAGATTTGGGAGTGAATATGGAGAGGCTAGGGAACGTATATGATGGCTGGGAATGTGGGGAAAGGTGTGGGGATGGTAAAAACTAGAGGGATAGGTGAATCTTACCCGAAACGAACCCCGAATCGACGAGAACTCGGAACGCGTCTATGGAGCAATCTTCAATGGCTGTCTAACTCGGACACTACGAGATATCACGAACGAGACAAAATATTTCAAGTCTGGAATCGCCAGAACCAAACTCTACCAAAGAACCGATTTGTGTTTGAGACGGGAAGAAGCGTAAACTGCTATTTCATTCAATTCCGGTCTGTCTGCAATCTACAAAAATCCCTAATTAAATAAGCTAGAGGCACAAAAATTCAAGTGCTTTTGGGCCTAGAATTCGATTTGGGCTAATAAAATAACTACTGGGTCCAATATCACTTAAACAGATTGTGATAATTGGGCCTGCTAAATAAATAAAACCACAACTGAAATAATAGACTGGAAATAAATAAAAAAACTAATTAAATCAGTAAGGAATGACTTTTCCATGGCTTCAATCAAGCTCCTCGATGCTCAATATAGTCACCAACTTGGACTACTTGAAATCAGTTCCATCATCTTCCAACTTATTTCCAGCATAGCACTGGAAGTAACCTTGCAGCTTCTTGGCTCTTAATCTCGTCACTGGACCTCTCAGCTGCAACTCCGGATTCAAATCCTCAGTGCTTGTCTCGATCTCATCACATCTTCTTTGTCTCATGTTTAACTCCTTCTGTTCGAAGAAGTATTTCAAACTCTTATGATCTGAAAATATTTCACACTTGGCTCCACAGAGATAATGTCGCCAGATCTTTAAAGCATGTACGACAGCTGCTAGTTCCATGTCATGAGTTGGATACTTCTCTTCATGAGGTTTGAGTTGTCTTGAAGCATATGCAATCACTTTTCTATCTTGCATTAGAACACATCCTAATCCTTGAGCAGATGCGTCAGTATATATGATGTAATCTTTTTCTGGTTCGGGTAAGGCTAATACTGGAGCTGTTGTCAATCTCGTCTTAAGCTCTTGGAAACTTCTTTCACATTCTTCCGTCCACTCGAACTTTGTTTCTTTCTTCAACAGACTCGTCATTGGCTTCGCGATCTTGGAGAATCCTTCTATGAATCTCCGATAGTATCCTGCTAAACCGAGGAAACTACGGATTTCATGTACTGATGTCGGGGATTTCCATTCTTGCACAGCTTTCACCTTTTCCATATCCACCTTAATTCCTTCGGACGAAACAATATGTCCTAAGAAATTCACTTCCTTCAACCAAAATTCACATTTACTGAATTTGACATACAACTTTTCAGTTCTAAGTTTTTCCAACACAATCCTCAAATGCTTTTCGTGCTTGGCTTCGTCTCTTGAATACACCAAAATGTCGTCTATGAAGACAATCACGAACTTATCCAAATATTCGTGAAAAACTCTGTTCATCATATCCATAAATACTGCTGGAGCATTTGTTAACCCGAATGGCATTACTATGAATTCTTAATGTCCATATCTCGTTCTAAAAGCAATCTTTGGAATATCTTCTCGCTTGATCTTCAATTGATGGTATTCAGATCTTAAATCGATCTTGGAGAAAACACCGGCTCCTTTTAGCTGGTCGAACAAATCATCTATCCTTGGCAAAGGATATTTATTCTTAAGCGTAATCTTGTTTAGCTCTCGGTAGTCTATGCACATCCTTAAACTACCGTCCTTCTTCTTCACAAATAAAATTGGAGCACCCCATGGCGATACACTTGGTCGAATATAACCTAAATCCAACAATTCCTGTAGTTGGATTTTCAACTCCTGAAGTTCTTTCGGAGCCATTCTATACGGGGCCTTGGATATCGGGGCTGATCCGGGTTCTAAATTTTTTGTAAACTCCAATTGTCGATCAGGGGGTAAGCCTGGTAACACTTCTGGAAATACGTCCTTGAATTCTCTCACGATCGGTACATCATCGATATTCAACTCTTGCTTCTCGTCTTTATTCAGATAAACTAGATACACTTGTGTATCTTTCTTCCTCATCAACTCTGTACTTTCATGGCCGAAATTATCGGTACGCTCTTCTTCCTTCTTTTCTCAACTCCGAAAACTATAGTCGACTCTTCTCTAGGGGGTTTAAACGATATTTGCCTCAAGTCACATCGAATCATCGCAAAGTTCTCGGTTTCCGACTTCAAATTCTAAATTCGAGCAAACATGCGAAACTAACGCAGACTTTCCTAAAGGGGTTGCGACACTAAGCACCTGGTTTGATTCTTCTACTTTCAAATCTAGGTTCTCTACGCAAACGCTAGATATAAACGAATGCGAAGCTCCCGTATCGAACAAAACAATAACAGGTATGCCATTAAGCTTTCCCATACCTGCCAAATTTCCTTTATCTTTCTCTAGCGGCTTCTGCTCAATTGCGTAGGCTCTTTAGAAGTGCGAAGGCTCTTGCTGAAGAGGTTGCTGCTTTGGCTGCGGCGGCTTACGTTGATGCTGGACAAACTTTTGCAGAGGAGTTGCCTCAATGGCTTTCATCTGCGGAGGCTGGAACTGATTCGGTCTTCCGCCTCTCAATCCTTGTTGCTTACTCGGGCACTGGTTCGAAAAATGACCAGGTTGACCACAAGTATAGCAGACATTACTCCCACTCTTACAAATGCCTTGATGCATTTTGCCACACTTCGAGCAAGGAGGGAATCCTAAAGGTCCTTCAGGTAGGTTGCTTCGATTGACTTGCGGAGCTCTTCCCTTCTGGGGTTGCTGTTGGCTTTTTCCTTGCCACGGTTTCTTGTTCGGGTGGGTTCCACCACTCTATTTTCCCTTCCTCTTTCCATGCTGGCCAAATTGGGATTGTTGGGTAGTTACAGTCGTCATTGTCTGGCTTTGAAATTGAGGATTCGCTGAAGGATGCGATCTTTTCTTTGGTTGCATGGCCAACTCCATGTCTAGGGCTCGGTTCAAGGCTTCAGCATAAGTCAGACCACTCTGACTAGCAAGAACTACTCGGATATATTGCCTCAGTCCTGCTCAAAACAATTCACACATTTTCTCATCAGTGTCCACCATATCAGGCGCAAATCGAGCCAATTCATAGAACTCTCAATCATATTCAGCTACAGACTTCTTTCCTTGCTTCAGATTGGTGAATTCGTTTGCTTTTTGCTTGCGATAACTCCTCAGCACGTACTTCTCATACAAAGATTCTTTAAACTGATCCCACGTTAGGTTCTCGCGCTCTTCGGGTGTATACATTCTTTGCTTCGCCTCCCACCAGTAGTCGGCAGTTCATTTCAACTGATACATCATACACTCAAGACGTTCACGATCGGTGCAACGAAGAAAACAAAAAATTCGCTCAAGAGAACGAATCCAGTCCTCAGCATCAGCTGGACTGCCTTTACCATCGAAGGTTGGGGGATTCTGACGAAGAAAAAGTTCTTCGACTCGTCTCTCATTCGGAGGGGGCGGAGTAGGATCACGCTGTCCCTCAGGGTTATCTTAAGGGTTTCTGACATTTCTACGTCTTGGCGGCATTCTAAAAATTTCAACAAGAAAACTTTAGCCATTCCAATACTTTAGTTCACTAGGAACCTTTCTCGATTCTGAAAACATTTCCCTTTTTGAGAGGACTACGATTCTCGATCGGTACTTAAATAAAAAGGCAAATCAAGGATCTTCTCAAATAACTTCATTATTTCAAATTCTCATATATACATACATCTCATTCAATCAAGCATTCATATCATCATTAAAATTTCACATATTCTCAATTATTGTTCTCAAGCAATCAATCATAATCATCAAATAAAACATTATCACTTTAACATTCACATACTCAATTCAATTTAATAACTCAGAAGACTTCAAAATTAATTTTAATAGCCTAACAGCCCATCTTTTATATCGCCCGACGACGGCCTCTTCGGAGGACTTATAAACAAAAGGGATTTCACTGAAAATTTCCCTTTCTTCTACTCGATAACTAAAGTTCTATTCGAATTACGCAAGTTCTCAAGCCACAAATTACATTACTGCTGAAAATTAAAAAGAGTTCATCTCTCAAACACACACGATAATTTACTTAAATTTCCACGGCTTCCTTGAATCACTTCTACATGCAAGAATCATCTTCACTCGGCCCATTGTCATCATATTGCTCTGCGTCAGAGTCTACTCCAAAGTGCTCTATAGGATCTTCCTCTTCTTCAGGGTCCTCTTCTTCTTCTTCTTCTTCCTCAAGCATGTTGTCTACAAGTTGCCCTTCTTCCTCGACGTTGTCATCTTCAATAGCGAAACACTCATGTTCGGCTGCCCTCAAAGCTTCCTCGCAATCTTCTAAAGTGTAGATCAATGCGGCTAGCTCAGACTCAACCCAAGGCGGGGTGTTGGAGTTTTCTTCTTGGCGAAGGTAAGAAGCTACATCAGCTGAGATACCAAACTGGGAGTTGTACTCATTTTCTGGCCTTGCTACAAAGGTAGACGCACAAGCATAAGGAGCAGGAAAGATATCACTGGGTAAAGCTTGGAGGTATCCTTTTCCTACTATCGCTGCATCAGCCGGCTCATTTTCATTCTCATTGTCATTGCTTGAACGGGCTGGTCTAGAGGACTCCACTTCGGGATGAATTGGAAGAGTTGCTTGGTAACGGTGCATATAAGCGGCAAACTGATCTTCATTCGATGATGGATTTCCATTGCATCCGCTCGGCTGCAATGTTGGCAAGTTAGACAAAGCAAAGGGATCAAAAGATTGGATTGAAAGCACACCACTTACAATTGAATAATCTTGATGGGAATTTCGAGGTTCAAGTTCGGTTCATGGAGGCGAATTAATTTGAAGGAAAATAGGGTCATCTTGAGGAATTGGTGGAAGAGCACGGACAATTTCATTTAGCAAGTTTGGAGAGTCATCATCATACGGCTCTGGCGGAGGAGCACCATAGGTCATGAAAAGAGCTGAGATAGTGGAGACAAATGCATTAACATCACCGTACAAGGTTCGATCGAAGTAACGATAGCCTAGAAATCGAGGAACGAGGGATGCTGCCCAATCTTTCCATTCCTGAGGTAGAGCCTGGATTAAATGCGTCATGCCTTCCAGCGGTCCGATGTCCATATACTGGACTTTTCCCCAAATCGTATGATAACGCGCTGAGAATTCGGCTATTGACTTGGTACTCATCTTTCTTACGTGCAAGTACTCCTGCATCCAGTCGTTATCGTCCATCCTATACGAATTTTTGAACATAATAAGCACACTTAAACAATTAATCGAGCATACTAGAATTTCCACCACATACTCATTTCTGCATTCCAAAGAGGGATTTTCGTTCATAGTTTCGGACAATTCCAAATCACGTAACCATTTGCACACGCGTTTCATCCTTTCCGATTTTTCCACACGAACACGCATTGGGGAGGACATTCTAGAGCAATCTAGTTATCAAACAACTTAATACCTTTTATCTCTAAACATCATAACTCATAAATAACTCAAAAGAAATTCTCGATATCTTGATAATTCAAACATCACTTTAACTTGAAAAACTTTTAGAAAAATAAGACATACCTGGTTGCCGGATGAGATGGAGGATAGCTTGGTGTGGTTTACTGACTCAAATAAGTCTAGGAATTAAATCTAGACTCGACTCATCAAAGAATATCAAACTTCAGAGCAGTCAAAGCCTTGCTCTGATACCAACCTATCACACCCCGACTCCTGAGATGCGACTTACGAACAACAGCACAACTTAACCATCTACTGATCAACTCAAATGCGGGGAACATGCTCGGGGAAACATCAATAAAAAGCAGCAACACTGGAATAAGGCTATCAAAGGCATAAAGAAGCAATAACCGAGCATTTTAAACTACATATCCAAACGAATATGATAAGTACTTCAAGTTATGGAGAACGAGATTCAACAAAACATTAAAACCAACGAGCACAATGCTCGGGATCAAAACAAGTATCAAAGTGTAAATCAACAGACTTTCATTTCAAAAGAGTTGCAGCGGAAACTTGACTCATTTCCCAATATTCACACGTATGAAGACGTGCAAATGCCAGTCCGACATCCGACTTGACTCAACCAAAAACACCACACCACCAAGCGTCCATGCCATCACCATCCTGTCAACCTGCACGTTTAGAAATACACGCAGGGCTGAGTACTTCGTACTCAGTGAACATATGCCGAAAATATTTGGAAAAAGATGCTCTTAAAGGCTAGATCAATTGAACTTGCCTTGCCGAAACATCACAAGTATCTGTACGAGTTAAAACGGTTTTACTTGTGCATGCTAAAATATTTTCTTTTAAATAGACTGCGCAGTCAAATATAACATATACTCAACAATATGTATCATCTGTCATAAATTCACTCATTGTGCCGAGAAGTAGGCCTCCTTCTCGAACACTGTGACCGGCCTAACCGAAGCAAGGCTCACAGTCACCTCAACATTTAACATACCACACGTGGGTTCCTGCCTTTCACAGGATAATAATAATCTCAAGCAAACAGATGATAACACATACTAAACTCAATAAAAACGGCAAGCCAATCGTATTTAAAATCACATAATAATACTCAATAGCATAATAACATTCATCGATAGTTTTGGTTCAGAAAAGCCCACCTGACTTCCGACGTTCTAGCTAGGTGGTTTAAGGGCTATCTGTCCTCGCTTATCTTTCCGTCCGGCTTGATCCTTCACAGTTCGACATGGATAAAGAAGATAAGACACTACGCAAGACAGATATTAGACGTTGGTCTCGACTGAAGGACTTCTACTTGAGTCGATTCTCTCAAAGCTATTCTTTTCTAAGACAATCTCGCATTCTCGTCTTTAAGCCATTTAACTCTTCTCGATGCTTGGGTAATACTACTAACCAATGTCTTAGCACTTCTCGCTTTAATTATGAAACGGCGTCTATCTAAATTCTATTACTCGAGCTTTCTCTTATAACTTAATCAATTCTTGATTTAATTAACAACTCAATGGCTCAATTATTTTGCATACAGACAAACTCAATAATTCTTCACATTATCACCAAATAATATCATTCACTTAAACATATTAATTCAATTGCATAATAAATCAAATAAATCAAAACCATTGTTTCAAATTCAATCACAATTCAAGACACATTAACATTTACTCAATCTTTATTTTAGAACTTAATTCAAATAAGAATTCTTTTTTTTTTTTTTTTATAAAACTCAAACAATATAAATTATCTTTCTTGACTTATAAACAACACTTTTCCAAACTCGTTGTCTTATGAAACATATTATAATTCTTTACTCAATTAACAAAAATTCTCTTTAATTTTTATTAAACTCTTATGAAATAGGAATTTCATTTCTATTTCTAACTCGATTCTCATTCTTAACTCAACTATTACTTTTCTAATTATTATCTCGGTAATTCTTCTTGATTTATTCTTAATCCACATAGTTTGAAAAACAACTCATTTAATTAATATTAATTAATTACTTTCTAAATCATTACTCGATATCTTATTCCGTTATTTTCTTGGTTAAACTACACGAGTATTTAAACTTAACTCGTCTAACACTTTTCTTCTACTCGATTAAACTTCTCTTTATTTTCTTATCATTTTATTCTCTTTAATTTAACTTGATTTTCTCGACTCCTATTTATTTAGTTAATAATTTCTTTTCTTCTCTTATTTATTCAATTAAGACTAATTTCTTAATTAATAAATTTTCCTTTATTCTTCAATTAATTTTTATTTCAATAAAAATCTTGATTATTTTATTAACTTGATTACAAAATTTCTTTTTGATTTAGTTTAATCAAAACTCAAGTCTTCAAGTCTTATTTCAAGAACACTTAGAACACTTAAAACACTTACTAGATATATTTTTCTATGTATTTTCCACTTCTTATCATTTTTAAAGCTTTAAAACTTCATTCTTTTATCACAATAAATCCTATCTTTATCTAGGATTAACTTAACACTTTAATAAACATTAACATCATTTTAACATCAAAATCACTAAATCATCATATAATTATTTTCTTCAAAAATCACATGCATGTGTCGATTTTTCTCATACTTAACAACATAAAAGATTAAATCATCACATCTCATAATAATCTCATGCTCACAACATCACTTAAATCATCAACAAAATCAACAAAATAATTTCCACTTTTTTTCTTAATACTCACGGCATTTTCACTAAAATTGGGGCAATCGGTTTTTCAATTTTTTTAAGCATATAACTCCATTCTCAACATGATAAAAAATCATAAATCAAGCATCAAGATAACAATAACTCAAGAATTTCGAATTCTCCTATTTTTCTCTAAATTTTCGGTATTCACCATATTTTAGGGTTTTTAATTTCTTTTTCTTCTCTTAATTCATCGATTAAATCCTAGAGTTCGATTCTCCTACCGATTTCTTCTCACTTAATCCTCACAACGATAACCTAGGTTTGCCTAAACATAAAATAAACGCCATGCATGCATGTTTTCTTTCTTTTAGGGCTTATAGAGATACATATATACAAGAAATCAAATAAATTATCATACTTTAGAAAATAAATTGGATCTTCTCCTCTTGATCTTCTTGAAACCGAAATGATGGGGGAAATGGGGTTCAAACTTCTAGCTTGGATTTCTCTTGCAAGAACTTATCTTGAATCCTCAAGAAAAATACGAAACAACAATTAATCATCCATTTTAGGGCTTAAGAGCCGAAAATTGTGAAGAAATAAGGATGATTATTGGATTTTAAACTCAAGAACTTGGAGAATTATTACCTTTCAACTTGGGGTTTGGAAGAACTAAGATGATGATGATGATCTTCTCTTGATTTTCATGGGATTGGAGTTTCAATGCTAGGCTTCAATGGAAGAAATCCCAAGTATGAGTGTGTGTGTGTGTGTGTGTGCGCTACGACATTGAGAGAGGGAGGGAGAGAGTTTTTCTTCTTTGTCTTTCTTGGAAGATTTTCGAAAGAGAGAGAGATGGTTTGTGAATGGAAACAATTCTTTTCTTGTATGGAGAGAGTGAGAGATAGATTGTATAAATTTTTGCATGCACTTGATTACCAACATTTAGAATAAAAATGATGGTGTTTGTGTTGGAACTTGGTTTGATGTGATGGATCTTGCATGCAATCTATGCATCACAATTTATTAAGATTTACTTCATTATTAAAGAATATTAATGATTAATGCTACATAGTAGACTTGGAGAGAGATTAGGGAGAGAGATAGAGAGAGGTGGCGGTAGAGAGAGAGAGAGATGAGTGGAATTTGTCTCATTATTTTATTACGGGTATTACTTATCCGGTCGTAAAAAGTTTTCCGAATAAAACGTCCGTATCATTCCATTTATGCTAAAAACGGGTCTAATCTCTCCTCGTCTCGATTCCGACATTAAAAACATCTCAAACCTAAATCACGTCTCAATAAATAAATTAAGGATTCCGATTATCTAATTTTTAAGTCTAGATTCCATATAACGAAGAAAACTTAAGAATTAATCGGCTTATTAGTCCGTTAATAATTCAATTCTTATAACCTTCTCAAAATAATCTTGGATAAGCTTCTATCTTATCTCAATGATCTTAGAATTAATTCTAGGTTCAAAGATTTTAATTAAAATCTATTCTAAGTTCATCGGCGCATATCGATTTCTCGGTTATCAACATTATTCACTTCAAATCAAAATCTTCGGAATTTTCTGAAAATCATACTCGTACTCATCCTCATATAAGCAAGCTCTAAATATGCATCACATTATCATTTCAAGAAATAGGATAGATAATCTCACGTAAAAACACATAAGGGCATTTCAGTCGTTTTACTCATTTCTATTTATTTAGAAAAAAATTTATTCCTCAAATCTCGTCATTTAAACTTATAAGGTTATTTAATACGCTCTTTAAGGTTATAGAAGTTCAGGGTATTACACAAAGACATACTTTCTTAACTGAGATACGTGAAACACGTTATGGACACTTCCTAGACTTGGCGGTAAGGCCAATCTATAAGCAACATGTCCTATTTTTTCAAGAATCCCATAAAGTCCTATAAACCTTGGTCTGAGTTTACCCTTAACACTGAATCTAATGATTCCTTTGGATGGTGAAATCTTGAGGAAAACCTTATCCCTAATTTCAAAACTAAGATTGGTTTGACGATCGTCGACGTAAGACTTCTTTCGGCTTTGAGCCTCTTTCATTCTAACTCGAATCTGCCGAATGATCTCGATCATTTCACTGACCGTATCTGGTCCTAGGTTCTTCCTTTCACCTACTTCATCCCAATAAAGTGGTGACCTACATTTCTTTCCATACAATGCCTCGTAAGGCGCTATTCCTATCGTCGCTTGATAACTGTTGTTGTACGCGAATTCAACTAAATGTAAGATATCTTCCCAATTCGCGCTTCGATCCAATACTACCGTTCTTAACATATCATCGAGTATCTGAATCGTTCTCTCGAATTGTCCATCCGTCTGGGGGTGAAAAACGGTACTAAAGTTAAGTTCGGTACCCAACTATTTCTGCATCGTGATCCAAAATCTCGAAGTGAATTTGGCATCTCTATCTGATGTTATCGACTTTGGTATTCCGTGTAGACTTACAATCTCACGGACATACAACTGAGCCAACTTCTCTGATCCATAGGTAATCTTAATCGGTAGAAAATGAGCTGATTTTGTGAGTCTATCAATAACTACCCAGATGGCAGTGTTTCCTCTTCTTGACTTAGGCAAACCTGTCACAAAATCCTCCTATTTCAACTTTGGAATACTTAATGGCTGCAATAATCCATACGGTCGTCTGTGTAAAGCTTTCACTTGTTGACATGCCAAACATCTTTCTACAAACGAGGCAACATCTCGTTTCAATCCATTCCACCAGAAATTCTTTCTTAAGTCCTGATACATCTTCGTACTCCCTCGGTGTGCTGTATAACGCGTATCGTGAGCCTCTCTTATGATATCGTTCTTCAATTCGTTGTCTTCAGGGATACAAAGTCTGCCTTCAAACAAAATCGCATTGTCTGGTGCCTCGGAAAAACCATCCGGTTTATTCGTTCTTATCCTTAGTCAAAGCTTCTCAATCGACTTGTCTTTTCTCTGCGCACTTATGATTCTTTCTTGTAAGTCCGGTGTAGCTACGAGTGCTACTATTTGGTTTGTTATCGTTTCAAGTGTATCCAACACTTCTAAGTCCATTTTCTCAAATTCTCGTACAAGAGCTTCTTCCTCAACAAAGAGACATCCTAACTTGGTTGGAGCCTTGCGACTCAGCGCGTCAGCTACAACGTTTGCTTTTCCTGGATGGTAATTGATTCCGCAATCATAATCCTTTACTAGTTCAAGCCATCTCCTTTGCCTCATGTTCAATTCCTTTTGCTCGAAGAAGTACTTTAAACTTTTATGGTCCGTAAAAATCTCAACCCTAACACCATAGAGATGGTGTCTCCAAATTTTCAACGCATGCACAACAGCTGCTAGTTCTAAGTCGTGGGTTGGGTACTCAACTTCATGAGGTCGAAGTTGTCGTGAAGCATAAGCTATCACCTTTCCGTCTTGCATCAATACACAACCTAATCCGTTCTTCGAAGCATCTGTATAGACCACGTATTCCTTATTCGCTTCTGGCAGAGCCAACACTGGTGCTGTGGTTAACTTCTCCTTGAGTGTCTGAAAACTCTTCTTGCATTCATCCGTCCATTTATACTTGTTTTCCTTCCGAAGTAGTTGCGTCATAGGTCTAGCAATCGTAGAAAATCCCTTGATGAATCTTTTGTAATAACCGGCTAAACCTAAGAAACTCCTAATTTCGTTCGGACTTGTTGGCGATTTCCAATCGCGTACTGCCTCTACCTTGGCAGGATCTACCTTGATGCCTTCAGTTGATACTATGTGTCCAAGGAACATCACTTCTTTCAGCCAAAATTCGCATTTACTGAATTTGGCATAGAGTTTCTCAGTTCTAAGCGTTTCTAACACTATTCTCAAGTGTTCCTCGTGCTCCTTCTCATTCTTGGAGTAAATGAGAATGTCGTCGATGACTACTAAGACGAATTTGTCTAAGTATGGATGAAAGATTCGATTCATGAGATCCATGAATACTGCGGGAGCGTTAGTTAAACCAAATGGCATAACTAGGAATTCGTAATGGCCATATCTAGTTCGGAATGCAGTCTTAGGTATATCCTAGGGTTTGATTTTCAATTGATGATACCCAGATCTTAAATCTATTTTTGAAAAGACTCCTGCGCCCTTAAGCTGATCAAAGAGGTCTTCTATCCTTGGCAAAGGATACTTATTCTTAAGGGTGATCTTATTTAGCTCTCGATAGTCTATGCACATCCTAATAGAACCATCCTTCTTTCTGACGAACAAAACCGATGCTCCCCAAGGTGATACAGTCGGTCTAATGAATCCAAGATCTAACAACTCTTGAAGTTGGATCTTAAGCTTTTCTAATTCTTTCGGCGCCATCCTATATGGGGCTTTTGATTTGGGGGCCAATCTTGGTTCTAAGTCAATCGTGAAATCTATGTGACGGTCGGGTGGTAAACTAGGTAAAATTTCTGGAAAGACGTCTTTGTATTCGTTAACAATCTTCACATTTTGTATGGCTTTTTCGGTTCTCGGTTCTCCAACTAGGTACACGAGATAAGCTATGCAACCCTTCTTCTTCATCATCTTCTTGGCTTGTAGGGCGGATATTATCGGTATCCTCCTGCCCATTGCAATCCCATAAAATTCCGTCGGCTCCTTTCCTGGTGGCTGGAAAGAGACTTTCCTCTCGTTGCAAAGAATCGTGGCATAATTCTCAGATAACCAGTCCATTCCTAAGATTATATCTACGTCCCACATTATCATAACATTCAAATTGTTCGCCTTAACCTTAAGAGTTCCAATTTCTAATTCTAGGTTAGAGCAAACATGCGTGGAAGTAGTGATCTCTCCTGAAGGTGTAGCTACTCTCATAACGTGTTCAGCTTGTATAGGTTTGATATCTAAGTTATCCGCACACGAACCAGCAATAAAAGAATGCGATGCGCCAGTATCAAACAGTATCTTAATAGGGGTATTATGAAGTTTACCCATACTTGCTAGGTTTCCTTTTCTTTTATTCTGCGCGCCCTGTTTGATCGCACATGCCCTTGCATTCTGTTGTTGTTGAGCGTGCTGCTGGAACTACTACTGGGTCATCTGCTGCTGCGGCTGTGCTTGAATCGCCCTCAAAGGCTGGGGCTGTCCATATTGGTTCTGTCCTGCCGCTTGCAATGGTTTCGGGCAATCCCTCTTCATATGCCCTTTTTGTCCGCAGTTAAAGCAAACACCCATGCCTGCTTGACAAACACCGGGATGCGTCCTATTACACTTAGGAAAAACAGGAATGGTAACCCTCCCTGGGTTATTACTTCCTTGGTTGAAATTCCTTTTTGTTGTCCTTGAGGCTGACTCTGCTGATTATTTCCTCTCCCTGGCCCTGCTTGTCTATTTCCTTGTAAATACAACCCTGACTGATTGTTTTCTTGCCACGGCCTCTTTCCGTAGTTGTTATCTTGATTAGGCTGCTGGAAACCTTGCTGATTGCCACTCCTCTGATTCCTTTGGTTATTGTAGTACTGATTATAGCTACTGCTATTTTCCCCTTCCCATTTTCTTTTTCCTTGGTAGTTGTAATAGCCTCGATTCTGGGTTGGGGTTGGCGCAGGTGTTATGGTTTTCCTTTCATCAGGCACTACGGCCTCCATCTCTAGAGCTCGCCCTAGAACTTCAGTATAGCTCAGTCCTCCATGACTGGCTAGCGCAATTTCAAACTCATGCTTAAGTCCCCCACGGAACTTCTTAGCTATCTTTTCCTCGGTATCCACCTGAGCAGGCGCATACCTCCACAACTCACAGAACTTCGCATCATATTCTAAGACTGTCATCTTCCCTTGTTTCAAGTTATAGAACTCGGCCTCCTTCTGAGCTCTATACGTCTTAGGCACGTACTTATCATACAGTGCCTCCTTAAATTCTTCCCATGTAAAACGAGCCAGGTGCTCCGCGGGTATAACCTTTTGCCGAGCCTCCTACCAGTAGTCAGCTGGTCCGGAAAGCTGGAATGCGACATACAACAGTCGCTCCTCATCAGTACATTTGAGGAGTTTGAAAATTCTTTCAATAGATCGCACCCAAAGCTTAGCATCGCTTGGGCTACCAGATCCGTTAAACACTGGTGGGTTTCGTTTGAGGAATAAGTCCTCAATATCACGACAGGGTGGTGGTGGAGGTGGTGATGGTGATGGTGATGGTGATGGTGATGGTGATGGTAATGGTGGGGTATCTTGCCTTTCTTGTTCCTCCTCTCTATCATTCTGTTCTAGACGTCTACCACGTCCCCTGGGCCTACCAGGTCTTCCTCTGTTGTTAACTACTCTTGGCGGCATTCTTGAACTATAAGAAATGAGAATTTTGATCTTAAAATTTGATAATTAGATTCCTTAATTTATTTTTGAAAATATAAGATGAAGTAGAGAGATTTTCAACGTCGAGAAAGAGACGAGAAGAGTTTTTAATCATTTGGGAGATAAAATAAAATAATAGGGATATTACCGGAAAACTTTTTATTCCGGGTATATTTAACAGATAAAATCTGCATGATTATCCAAAATTATTGGTCTAACCCTATCCCACTCTCACTTAAGGAGAGTGATGTAATACCCCAGAAAAAAAAAATTCTACGGTCCTAAAAAAAAAAAAGTTAATAATAATTATGACTTTGCACGCTTAAAATCATGAAATTAAATTCTAAGACCAACGGTAAAATCCGTTTCCAAAAATAAATTACGGTAGTCAGTTAGATGACTACTGTATTAAGATTTTTGCGTACGAAAATTAAAATTCGGATGTGATGTCCCAAAATTTTATTAGTTTTTATAGTTTAAAATATACTTTTTAAGTATATTAAATATTTCGGATTTAATGGTCGAATCGGATTTCGACGAAAACGTATCCAATTACGTTTTTCATTCTCGATTTTCATAACGTCGTAACGAGCCGGAAAAATACGGTTCGAAGAAATTAATTCCCTCCCAACCGACTTCACACTCACACACATGTAGATATTTCATTTTTATAACGTAAACCACTTTATGACTCACCATTATTATAGGTTCTAATACTATTTTAATTGGACACCTATTAGTTGTTAGATTATTCTTTAATTAAGTTAGTCATCTCTCTCCCTTTCTCCCTCTCTACCGCCCCCTCCCTCCTACTCTCTTCCTCATTTCATTTTTCATCCACCATTAAAGGATCTTGAAGCTTTTGTGTAAGGAAATTCCCACAAGTCATCCACCACTCATCTAATTCCACTTCTACTTTCATTATAATTCAAGGTAATCATCCTAGCTTCACTTCTATCCAATTAGATTTCTATTTCATTAATTTTGGGTATGGACCGATTTTTAATAGATAAATTAGGATGATGATTTGAGCTTTAATTCATGCAATTAGATGTGTTAGTAGTTGAATCTATGGTTTAATTGATGGAAAAATTAAGAACCCTAAACCTAGGTTATGACCGAAATTTGGGGCATGGATAGTAGGATGTTTAATTTCATTAATTGATTGAATAATTAAGTTTAGGAGTAGTCTAATTGAGGATTGATGCAAAGAAAATTGAAATCCCCTAACTAAATGATGAAAACCGATTTAGGGGCTAGGGTTTCAATATGAATTCTTCAATTAATGATGTTGGAGTGATAATCAATGGTTAATAGTTGTTGTGGTGAGCTTAGAATGATAATATGAATTAAATTAAGGAAGAAAATCACCCCTCCTAATTAATTGTTGTTACCGATTTCTATAGAGGAATTAGGGGTTTTGGGTAGTTTAATTCTATTGATGATTTAGTGATAGAATGATGTTCTAGTTGTTGGTAATTGATGATATGAATTGATTTGGAATTTTCTAATTTATAATGTAAAATGTAAGTGACGAAGTATTAGAAATAAATCAAGTTTGTATAATGAATTGAGGTTATGATATATATATAATAATAATCCTTGATAGACGATGAATAATAATGTAGAATTTGAACGTTTTCAAATGATGTTGAATAATTCGTAAGAGGCGAATAAATGTGATAAGTAATGAAAGAAAAGACGAGTAAGGAAAGTAATTGGTTATTAATGAATGTTAGTGATAAGGGAACAAGTTTGTAGTTGACGACGTGTTCATCCGAGTTATGAAATGATAAGTTATAGTTGTGAACGAGAAGTAGAAACGAGAAGTTGGAATTGTTTTGGTATAGTAATTGTTTAGTTTGAAAAGACGAGGTTTTAATCATCGTGCTTATAATCGAGAAATGAAAATGAGTTCATCACGTATGATGATACGTAGTGACTGCCTTGAGTCAGTATTTTCGTGAAAAATAAGGTGGAATAACATAAAACGAACCTAGAAAACCGTGCAGCGATTTTATCGAGCTTAGGGTTTTGCTCGGCAGTTTGGCGACCCTTCACGGAAATTACCATATCTTTTAGCTCGTTTATCGGAATTGAGATCCGTAAACTGGAGAGTAAACTAGACACCCGTACCTTTCTTTTGGTATAAGACTCGTCCTCTGTTTCGAAATCTCCTGTTCCATGCAAACTTACTGATCTGTCTTGCGCAGTGAATTGTTCAAAGCTAGTTTCCTAAGTTGAATTCTTTTCAACTTCGTTCCTTCGATCTTTTAAGTCGTTTCAAGTTAACGACTACTTTCTTTCTACTGAGCTAAGAGTCAAGTACAGAACTGAGTGAGTGTTAAACGAGATGTGTTTGTATCTCGTTCCCGTTTAACTAAAAGAATCTAGTTTAGCGTGCAAATGCCTAAAAAGCTTAAAAGACTAATTCGATTTTGTTTTCGATTTCCATTTCATTTATTGTATCGACGACTCATCAAAGTATGGTTATGTATGATGAAGGAGGAAGTCAGCACAAGGATAGGACGGAAGATTGAAGAACGGAAGCTCGATTAGAAGTTCTGTAATCTTTAAGGTGGGCTTTCTATTATATAACAAATAAAATGTGGGCTTTTATATATGAAACAAAACGAGCAATGCTCGAAAACCTTTTCTTTATCGTTTTGATAATCGTGTTTTCAAAGTGATAATTATGGCATAAACTGTTTTGTGTTTTATGTGAGTTCTCTTGTACCTTTCTGAGTTAGGCGTCGTGCTTTCCAGAATTATGAGTTAACCATTAGGTGTTAACTAAATGATCGGACTTTGAGACTAGCTTTCCAAAGTTAGTGCACTTTGTAGCCTGTGGTGTATGTGGTATCCTGTTGAGGGGTAACCACCCATGGTGAATTATGAATGGTCAAGATTGAACGTAACATCTGTCAGAAAATGCTCGGCCGAGTGAGTTATGAGAAAAGAAAATGTTTTAGTAGACACGGGCATTTTAAAAGAAAACCCCGATGTGCTGCAGAGATAAGAATGCATGATTTATCAATACTTATTATATGTTTTCGGCAAAGTGCCCACTAAGTGCTTTATGTACTTAGCCCTGCATATGTTTTCTAAATGTGCAGGTTGAGCGACTGAAGCGGTGATGGTTGAGTAGGATAGTGATAGGAAAGAAAACAGAGTCACATTCTACATTTGTTCCGCTGCCAAACTCTAAACCTTTTTGTTTTATCTTGTATAACTCTGTAGTCTAAGTTCTGTACTATAACTTAGTTTGCTTTTGGAGAACTATGTCGAGTGATCCTTCGAGATCAACTCTTTCTTTATCTAATGAAGTCAGGTTCGTAGAAGTATTCTGTCATTTAATGTATGTTTATTCATTTATCCCCTTTCTTCCCTGCTTCTTTAATCCAATCCCAGTCGCACCCCGGCTTCTGTCGTCCCTCGGGATTTGGGGCTGTGACAGAGTGGTATAAGAGCAATCTTTTCTGCTCTGTATACAAGTCTTCCTTCGAGTAGTAAAATATAATATTCGTTCATACTCTATACCGAGTCTTCTTTCAAAGTAAAGTTAGGTCGTAACACTAAGATTAAGAGTGTAGACGACAACTCAACATCCCGCTACGTCGACTCAACAAAAGAAAGAAAGAAAGAAAGAAAGAAAGAAAGGAAAGAGTTTCAAGAAATGTGATTCCTTTTAAGGAAAATTTTGAATAAGCATTAAAGTCGAGAATGAAATAAAAAGGTGCCAAGTAAAGAATTGTTTGAAAGTATAAGAGATATACTTGAGATATTTTGTGATTATGTGATAGTACGAGTACTATATTATGTGAAATTATTTGCGCAATAAATTCTTTTAAATTGAAAAATATGTTGGCACGAGAATCTAGACTGATTCTAGGGATTTTTCCCGGTTCACTAAGAACATAGACTATCATTCTAAGGACTTCCCGATTCCTTGAGAACATAGATGCTTTAAGAATTGTTGGATCCAAATGATTTCGAAAGGAGATCGTGAAACGGGAAGGAATTTTATAGACGAATGTCTCGTGCGTATAGTGCCATGAACAAAGACTCGGAAGAGTCAATTTTTGTTTTTGTAATTAAGAGCCGATAAGAATTTCCTTCAAAGAAATAAGATAAGTAATGATAAGGAAAGTTAATTCTGTACCAAGTAAACGAAAGAAACAATTAGACGTTTGAGAAGCATTAGCTTCGAAATAAGAAAGAAATGATCGGGTCAAGAAGGACAGAATAAAGGGGATCAAAGTAAATGAAAGAAACGAATGTTACTTCCGTAAAAGTAACATGAACGAATTCGTTTTCAGTTGGAGTTTGCCTCGTTCGAACTTCAAGAAGAGATTGATTATAATAACCATGAATCAAGTACGAATCGTAGTTAAATTCCAACGATTGATTGATTCCAACGAAGACTAGAACTTGGGTTCTAAAGTTATTTCTCCAGTAATTATTCCATTTCCTTATTGGAATTTGTTTCATAATGCATAATCGAACGAAGAACACGATAAGTATGAGATTCAAGTGTCGAGAGGGACAAAATCTTTTGTAAACGAATGTTACTTTTGAATAAGTAACATGAACAAAGTAGACGTACTTTGTTTTAATACGTGAGAATCGTTAAGAAATTTTCTCTAAGGAAGAAATAATGGAAGAAAGTAAGAAAGAATAAAGAAAGAAAGTAATGAAGAACAAAGAAAGGAAGTAATAGGAAATAAAGTAAGAATGCAAAAGAATTATAAGATAAAGGATGGAAATAAAATCTTGAAATTTTATTTCTATATATTGTTTATGTCACAGCCCCAAATCCCGAGGGACGGCAGAAGCCGGGGTGCGACTGGGGTTGGATTAAAGAAGCGGGGAAGAAGGGGGCTAACTGACTAAACATACATAAAAGACATTAAACAAACCATGAACAAGACTTGAATATAAAAGAAAGAGTTAATCACTAAGGATTACTCGACAAAAGTACACAGTAGAAACAAAGTTCATATTTACAGACTTAACTACAGTGTATTGTTCAAAAGATACATCTCAAAACATTCAGAGTTCTGCAGCGGAAGAGTTCTAACTAAAGCAACCTATCTTTCAACTCAACATCAACCGTCGCCGCTCACCGTCGCTTCAACCTGCACATTTAGAAAGCAATGCAGGGCTAGGTACAAACGTACTTAGTGGGCACGATGCCGAAATCATAATCATAAGTATAGATAAATATGGCATTTCATAATTGTAGCACATCGGGGTTTTATTTAAAAGAGGCCCGTGTCTACTAAAACATTTTCTGACTGATTTTCACAATTTACTCGACCGAGTATTTTCAAGTATGCTATGTTTAATCTTGACCAATTCTCATTCACCGTGGCTGGTACCCCTCAACAGGATATCACATACACCACAGGTTACAAAGTGCACTAACTCTGGAAAGCACTTAGCAGCTAACTCAGAGCCGATCGTTAGTTAACCTAGTTAGATTAACTCTAAATCTGGAAAACACGAATGTTGACTCAGATAGGTACAAGAGAACTCACATAAAACATAAAACAGTTCATGCCATAATATCACTTTGGAAACACAGATATCAAAGCAATAAAGAAAGATTTTCCGAGCATTGCTCGTTTTATTTTGTATATAAAAGCCCACCTCGATATACAGAACTAAAAGTAAAAGCTTACAACTTCGGATCTTCCGTCCTTTCTTTACAGTTGGCTTCCTCCTTCATCGTAAAATAATAATACTTAAAAACAGTTCGTAAAAGATAATCGATCAAAAAGAATCGAAATAAGTTTTAGTCGTTTCATTCTTTAGGCATTTGCACGCTTACTAGCTTTATTTTACTTAAACGGGAACGAGACTCGTTCAAATCCCGTTTAGAACTCGTAAGGTCTCATACTCGACTCTTAGATCAGTAGAGAGGGTAGTCGATAACTTAATACGACTTAAAAGAATATAAGGAACTAAGTTGGAAAGAATCAACTTAGGCGATTTACGTTTTAGTTCATTAATCACTTATGAAAAATCTCGCTTACTACTTCTTTATTTGAACAAATAAGAGATAAGATCTCGACTGGTTTTCATCACTCAAGGCCCTGTACTTGAATCTAGGGTCAGTAGGAAGATATTCGTTAGCAAAAACGGCTTAAACGATCGAAAGAAACTAAGTTGTCAACTAAACAACTTAAGAGAATTGAAACTGAAATTTCACTGCACAAACCAGTAACTCTGGAGACTGTCCAGAACAGAGGATTTGGAAACAGGGAATGAGCCCTATACCACTAGAAAGTTTGGGATGTCTAGTTTACGCTCCAATTTACGGATAACAAATCCGACAAACGAGCTAAAAGTTATTACAGTTTCCGGTGAGGGTCGCAAAACTGCCGCGAAAACCCTAGTTGCTCGATAGATTCGACGTATAACGTCTTAGGTTCGTTCTAAGCTCTCGTATTCGATTTCTTTAGAAACTGGACCCTCAAAGCAGTCATCACGTATTCCCGTACGTGGTGAACTCCTTCTCAAAACTCGACCAATAGCACGACGTTCTAAACGTCGGCTTTCAACTAACAATTACTAAACCAACAATTTATGCAAAACGCGTTCTAGTTCTCGACTATAACTATAGCTCATATTATAATAGCTCGAAAGCTCATGACGTCAACTAGAAAGTTGTTCTCAAGTCCATCATAGACAATAATATCAAATTAGAATTCTCATTCGACTTCTCGGTTATTAGTTACGACTAAAAGTTCGTCTCTTAAAACCCCAATTTCAGTACTCAAAAACCCTAATCGGATTTTCACAAAACAAGGGGCTTTCGATTCCTCTTTGTTCTAATCACTAATTAAACATCTCTTAAGCATGAATCTATCATCAATTGAAGAAATCCAAAAATCCTACTAATTAACCTAAAATTTCGGTATTAATAGAGTATTAGGGTTCTTAAATTTTGTTCAATTTTAAACCCTAATTAACCTATCTAACACATCCAATTTCATTAAATCAAGATCAATTCATCTAATCCATAATCCTAATTTTCGATCCAAAAGAAGAAATGAAAAGAAGAGAATGATGGATGGATAGAAGTTAAGAGGAGGTGAATACCTTGCTAATTAATGAAGAAAGAATGAAGTTTGGATGGATGGATCAAAACTTGTTTGTTTCTTCTTGGAGTTCTTGAAGGTTTCTTCAATGGAGGATGAAGAAATGAAGATGAGAGATAAGAGAGAGAGGGCTGCCGATATGTGTTGGGAGGGTGGGAGAGATATGTTTTAATTTTTGCTATCTTAGGTTATAAGATACAATAGGTGTAAAGCATGAATAGTGATGCATTAGGTGTCCCTTAATTACCTAATAAAAACACAAAAAATCTAACTAAAAGGAGGGATGAAGTCGGTCATGAGGAGAGAGAAAAGAAAAAATACGCGCTTTTCCGGCGCGATCCGACGTTACGGAAAACGTTTGACGAAAAATGTCGCTCGGCACAAAATTGTCGCGATCCGATTCGACCTAAAATTTTAACGTACGAAACTTAATCGGAAAATAAATTTACAAAATTTATTTTGACAAAAACTCGGGACGACACAGTCCGAGTTTTGTCCGGAAAAACATAAAAACGAACTTTCTCGGGCGAGTTCGTATCGCGATTTCGTGAATGTAAAAATCAGACGGTTTTCCGTTCTGAGTTCACGAACTAAAAACTTTTCGTACGCGCTAACCCTAAATACAGTAGTCGTCTGGCTGACTTTCGTAATTTATTTTCGAAAACGGATTCGAACGTTAGTCTTAGAATTCAAAATCGTAAACTTAGGCGTGCAAAGCCATTTATTTAATTAACTTTAAAATTTTAAGATCGTAAGGAATTTACGGGGCATTACATCCTACCCCCCTTACGAAAAATTTCGTCCCGAAATTTGCATACCTTCTGCAAAAATATGAGGATATCGCTCCTTCATCTTCTCCTCGAGTTCCCACGTGGCTTCTTCTTGCCCGTGGTGGTTCCAAAGTACTTTAACTATTGGTACGATTTGGTTCTTAATTCTTGAACTTTTCTATCCAAAATCGATATCGTCTTCTCTTCATAGCTTAGGTTAGATTCAAGAACTACGTCTTGCTGACAAATGACGTGCTTAGGATCGTAAACATATTTTCTCAACTGAGAAACATGAAAAACGTTGTGAACGCTTCCTAGACTTGGCGATAAGGCTAATCTATAAGCAACGGGTCCTATTCTCTCGAGGATTTCATAAGGTCCTATAAACCTGGGTCTTAGCTTACCCTTAACTCCGAACCTAAGATTCCTTTGGTCGGGGATATCTTAAGAAAAACTTTATCTCCTATTTCAAACTCAAGATTGGTTCGACGATCGTCGGCATAAGATTTCTGTCGGCTCTGGGCTTCTTTCATTCTATCTCGAATCTGACGAACTATCTCAATCATCTCATTTATCGCATCTGGGTCTAGGTTCTTTCTCTCACCTACGTCGTCCTAATAAAGCGGCGACCTACATTTCCTTCTATACAAAGCCTCAAACGGCGCCATTCCTATCGTGGCCTGATAGCTGTTGTTATAGGCGAATTCGACTAAGTATAGAATTTCTTCCCAAATCGCTCCTCGGTCCAAAACTATTGTTCTTAACACGTCGACTAAAATTTGAATCGTTCTCTCTGACTGTCCATCTGTCTGTGGGTAAAATGTTGTACTGAAATTAAGCTCTGTTCCCAACTCTTTCTGCATCGTAATCCAAAATCTCGAGGTGAATTTGGCATCTCTATCTGATATTATGACCTTCGGTATTCCATGCAGACGTACAATCTCTCTGACATATAACTGAGCTAGTATCTTTGATCCATATGTAATCTTAATCGGTAAGAAGTGTGCTGACTTCGTAAGCCTATCTATTATCACCCAAATTGTTGTGTTTCCTCTTCTTGACTTAGGCAAGCCTATGACAAAGTCCATAGCTATGCCTTCCCATTTCCATTCTGGGACATCCAATGGTTGTAGCAATCCATATGGTCGTCGGTGTAAAGCCTTGACTTGCTGACATGCTAGGCATCTTTCTACAAACGAGGCAACGTCTCGTTTCATTCTGTTCCACCAAAAGTTTCTCCTCAAATCTTGGTACATCTTCGTACTTCCTGGGTGTGCTGTGTAAGGCGTATCGTGAGCCTCACTCAAGATCTCGTTCTTCAAATCGTTGTCGTCGTCAGGAATACAAATCCTGCCTTCATAAAGTATTGCATTGTCTGGAGCTTCAAAATATCCTTCTGGTTTATCTGTTCTTATTCTCACTCGTAACTTTTCCATTGACTCATCCTTCCTCTGAGCACTGATGATCCTTTCTCTCAAATCTGGCGTAGCTTCTAATGCTGCGATCTGACTTGTTATCGTAGCTGGCGTGTCAAGCACTCTGATGTCCATCTTCTCAAATTCTAGTACTAAAGTTCCTTCTTCTACAAAAAGGCATCCTAGCTTCGTTGGAGCCTTGCGACTCAATGCGTCTGCTACCACATTAGCCTTTCCTGGATGGTAGTTGATTCCACAGTCATAATCTTTGACTAGTTCCAGCCATCTTCTTTGCCTCATATTCAGTTCCTTCTGCTCGAAAAAGTACTTCAGGCTTTTGTGATCGGTAAATATTTCAACTCTTACACCATAGAGATGGTGTCTCCAAATCTTTAACGCATGCACCACGCCTGCGAGTTCTAAATCGTGGGTTGGGTACTCAACTTCGTGGGGTCGAAGTTGTCATGAAGCATAAGCTATCACTCGTCCGTCTTGCATCAAGACACAACCTAATCCATTTCTCGATGCATCAGTGTAAACCACATACTCTTTGTTTACGTCAGGAAGTGCTAGTACTGGTGCTGTGGTTAACTTCTCCTTAAGAGTTTGGAAACTCTTCTCACACTCATCTGTACACTTAAACTTGGTATCCTTCCTGAGTAGCTGCGTCATCGGGCGAGCGATCGTAGAGAATCCTCGATAAACCTTCTGTAATAACCGGCTAATCCCAAGAAACTTCTGATCTCGTTCTGACTCGTTGACGACTTCCAGTTATGCACTGCTTCTACCTTGGCTGGATCCACCTTGATTCCTTCTGCCGATACTATGTGTCCAAGGAACATAACTTCCTTCAGCCAAAATTCGCATTTACTGAATTTGGCGTAGAGTTTCTCAGTTCTTAGTGTTTCCAACACTATCCGTAGATGTTCCTCATGCTCATTTTCATTCTTAGAGTAAACGAGGATGTCGTCGATGAATACTAAAACAAATTTGTCCAAGTAGGGGTGGAAGACTCGTTCATAAGGTCCATGAATACGGCTGGAGCGTTGGTTAAACCAAATGGCATTACTAGAAATTTGTAATGGCCATATCGGGTTCTAAAAGCGGTCTTCGGTACATTTTCGGGTTTGATCTTGAGCTGATGGTACCGTAACCTCAAATCTATCTTGGAGAAAACTCCTGCACCCTTGAGCTGATCAAACAGATCCTCAATCCTTGGCAAAGGATATTTATTCTTGAGCATTATCTTGTTCAGTTCTCTGTAATCGATGCACATTCTCATCGATCCGTCCTTTTTCCTAACAAATAGCACTGGTGCTCCCCAAGGTGAGACGCTTGGCCTGATAAAACCAAGGTCTAGTAATTCCTGTAACTGGATTTTGAGCTCTTCCAGTTCCTTCGATGCCATTTTGTATGGGGCTTTAGACTTAGGAGCTGCTCCTAGTTCTAAGTCGATCGTGAAGTCCACATGACGATCTGGTGGCAATCCCGGTAGCACTTCCGGAAAGACATCTTCGTATTCATTTACAACTTTTACGTCCTGAATGGTCTTCTCGGCTCCTGGCTCTCCGACTAGGTACACAAGATAAGCTGTGGTACCTTTCTTCTTCATAAGTTTCGTGGCTTGAAGGGCTGATATGATTGGTACGCCTCTACCCATTGAAATTCCGTGGAATTCGGTCGATTCTTTACCCGGCGGCTGAAAAGAGATTTTTCTCTCGTTGCAGAGAATTGTGGCGTAATTCTCTGACAACCAATCCCTTCCTAGGATTATATCTACATCCCACATTATCATAACATTTAAGTTGTTCGCTATAACCTTATAAGTTCCGATTTCTAGTTCTAGGTTAGAGCAAACATGCGTGGAAGTAGAGATCTCTCCTGAAGGTGTGGCTACTCTCATAGATTGTGCAGCTCTTACAGGTCTGATGTCTAAGTTATCGGCACACGAGCCAGCAATGAAAGAATGCGATGCGCCAGTATCAAACAGTATCTTAATGGAGATGTTGTGGAGTTTTCCCATACCTGCTAGATTGCCTTTTCCTTTGCGCTGACCGCCCTGTTTGATAGCGCATGCCCTCGCATTCTGTTGCTGCTGTGCATGCTGCTGAAACTGTTGTTGGTTCATTGGCGGTTGCTGCGGCTGTGCTTGGATGGCTCAGAGAGGTACTGCTTGAAGCGGTTTAGGGCAGTCCTTTTTCATGTGCCCCTTCTGTCCACAGTTGAAACAGTTGGGGGGTGCCTATCTGGCAGACTCCGGGATGGGCTCGGTTGCATTTCGGGCAGACAGGGATGGTAACCCTCCCTGGGTTATTCGCTCCCTGGTTAAAGTTCCTTTGTTGCCCTTGCGGCTGGTTTAGCTGATTGTTGCCCTTCCACAGCGAGTTCTGCTTGTTTTCCTGAATGAACAACCCTGATTGGTTGTTTCCCTGCCACGGCCTCTTACTGTTGTTGTTGTTGTTGTTGTTGTTGCCAGGCTGCTGATAACCCTGCTGGTTACCCCTCTTCTGATTTCCCTGGTTGTTATAACCTTGACTGTAGCCTCCGCTACCTCCTCCGTTCCATTTCCTCTTCCCTTGGTAGTTGCTACTATTGTTGTTGTAGTAGCCTCGGTTCTGACTCTGCACTGGTGCTGACGCAGTTGGTACAATCTTTTTCTCATCAGGCACGACGGCCTCCATTTCCAGTGCTCTTCCCAGTATATCCGTATAGCCTAGTCCTCCCATGAAAAACGAGCCAGATGCTCTTCCCAGTATATCCGTATAGTCTTCACAGTCAGCTTTCCCTGCTTCAGATTATAAAACTCGGCTTCTTTCTGTGCCCTATACGTCTTGGGAACGTACTTGTCAAAGAAGATTTCCTTAAATTCTTCCCATGAAAAACGAGCTAGATGCTCTGCAGGTATCACCTTCTGTCTTGCTTCCCACCAGTAATCTGCCGATCCCGTCAGTTGGAATGCGACACAAAGCATTCTCTCCTCATCAGTGCATCTGAGGAGCTTGAAAATTTTCTCAGTAGATCTCACCCATAGCTCAGCATTGCTAGGGCTACCAGTTCCATTGAACAATGGAGGGTTCCTCTTGAGGAAGAGATCCTTAATGTCTCTACAGGGCGGTGGTGGAGGTGGTGGTGATGGGGGCGGTGATGGGGATGGAGATGGGGATGGGGTGACATTCCGCTCATATTCTTGTTCTTGGTTATTTTCCGGCTGACGTCTACCACGTCCTCTCGGCCTTACAGGTCCTCGACCTCTCCGGTTGTTAACATTTCTTGACGGCATTTTCTTTGGTCTAAGGAAAAAATTGAAATTCTCATTAGTTCTCTTCTGTTAATTACTCTTAGTACTTACTAGCTCGTTCTCAACTTAATCAAGTTCACAGAACAACATATCGAACATAGCTTCGATATTATTTCATTAATCTTTTAACTTCAAGTTAAACTCATTTCCTCGTTACACGAGTTCATTTGACATTCTGATTTTAATTACTGAATTCATAAGAAATTTTCTTGATTAAAAACCCTCTTCACGGGTCATGTATATATATATACATCAAAAAGAATATTAATTCTGCCTCCAACGAGGACTTATACAAAAAGGGTTAGACTACTATTAGTCTACACTAGGCTGACTACCTACTATTTACCGGGTGCACTAACAAGCTGCACTCCGTATCTGCTAGAGTACTAGAACGGAAACGATTCATAAAATTTCGTATCCGCTAGAGTACTACAAAAACTAACTAGTTACTGATCCGACTTTATACAGGACAAAGAGCTACTACTACTACTGATATTTACCCGCATCTACAACGAACTGCTCTACTAAGCTGCAGTCGGGTACAAAAACTATTCCCTATGGTCTGCAAAACCCTAACAACCCTCCTCTGGGTCCTCCTCCAGATCCTCCTCCGGGTCCTCCTCGGGGTCCTCCTCCAGATCCTCCTCCGGGTCCTCCTCCTCGGACTCTGAACCAAAAACCAGCTGAAGTGCCTCGTCCTACCTCAGAGTGGAGCCGTCAACAAGTGTAAACAAAGCGGGTGACGGTGCCTCTGAAACGGTCTCCTCCAAGTCAGAAACCAAGTAGTCCTCGCTGACCTCTACCGCACGCTTCTTCAGGAGAAGAAGGTGCTCGGGAACTGAACCTGAACCCGACTCAAACTCCTCCCTAGAACGGACCCTGGACGGTCCTGCCTCCATCTGCTCTCGTACTACTCCCCACTTCGCACAGATCTCCTCGAGTGGCGTAAGTGGAGAAGGCAACTCTAACATGGCGGCGAGCTCCGCGTCGATCTCTCGGTGGTCTGGCCCCTCCCTATACAGTCTCGTCTCCAACGGTCCCCTGACCCTAACACAAATGTCTGGCACAAAAGGCAAAGACAACCCCAGCAGCGCGGCTGTCTCAGCGTCAACCTCTACGAATCCCGGGCCTGGGATCAACTCCTCGATCTGCTGTCCCACTGGTGGCGACTCAGGTGTAACTACTGTCTCCTCGTCCTCCTCTGGCTGCTCTAACTCAGTGTCAGACTCCTCAACCAGTACACCGTCTGGTGGCAACTCCAATAGGGCAGAGTACTCAGGGTCTAAGTCAAGCTGCTCAAGCTCCGTCTCGGCTGGAAAGTGGCTGTAGGGAATGTGTGGCTCTAATGGGAGGGGAAACATAAACCTGCTCTCAAAGAAACGCCTGTGCACACACAGGGCGAATCCGGCGTAGTTGCCGGTTGGCTCAGTGTCGTCGCCTAGGATCCCTAAGAAGTACCACGCCGCACGGTGCGCCCAACCGCGCCACTCGTCCGGTAGGTGAACAATCAGGTCTAGAATCGCCTGACTCTCCCGGATCAAGTGTCGTACTAGGTAGTAGGCTGAAGAAAAGTTGCTGACAATCTGTCCTACGTCTTCCTCTCCATAGTCTACTTCAAACTCATAGTACTCGTCCTGCAACATGTCCACTATGGTGCGCTCGCACGAGGCCAAAGGCTGGCTCTTCTGAGCCGTAACGCGAACCCTAGCCATCCTACAAAAGTTTTAAGGTAACACGGATCAATAACAGGTAGGGAAAAATAATAACTTATCTCAACAAAAACATAAATTACAAAATGAATATCCCTTATTCAATTGTAACATCATCACTTAAGTCAACAATTTATCGAGACTTCTAGCAATTCAAGAAATTGCACTCAACAACATATATATATATATATATATACATTTCATAAAATTAAAGATTTTATTTTCATTCTTTATTTCACCAAATTATTACTCATTTTAATTCTCTCTTTTTTTTATTTCTCAACTCATAAATTCTTAACGACTTTCACTTATTAAAACAAAGTATATTTACTTCGTTCATGTTACTTATTCAAAAGTAACATCCATTTACAAAAGAATTTGTCGTTTACGACTCTTTGATATTCATACTAATTGTAGTCATCGCTCAAGACGAAATATGGAATTTAATTCCATAAGAAAGATGGAATATAACTTAAGAATAATTTCCTGGAAAACTAAGTTCCAGTTGTCGTCGCTGGAATCGGGCGATCGATGGAAAAAAAATTAATCAAGCTTCACGCTCGACTCTTAATAATTTATACAATTTTTCTTTGTAGAGTTCGATCGAGACAAATCCTACTGAAACACGAAACGAGAAGAAAAAGAAATGACGTGTCACGAAAAGACGTCATTTACATTACTTACACGTAAGTAACGTTCACTTATTTCGCTTAACTTTGATTTCAAATTACTCGATTTTCGTCGTTTCGTTCATATCTTTATTAACTCAAAGCCGAAAGCTTCTCGAACGTCTAATCGTTCCCTTCGTTTACTAACACGATTTATTGAATCATTTTTATTCATTTTCCTGGCAGGAAATTCTTAGAAGACAAGTTCAACTTTGTCGAATCTTTATTTATGTCACTAATCGCACGTGACATTCATCAGTAGAAGTCCTTCTCGTGTTGGGGATCTCCTTTCGAAATCATTTCAAGACAACGTTTCTTAAAAACGTCTAAGTTCTCGAAGAACCGGAAAGTTCTTAGGTTTCAAGTCTACGTTCTCATTGAACCGGGAAAAATCCCTAAAATCCGACTATATTTTTGTCTCCGCATAATTTTTCATAAAAAGGAAATTATCGCACAAATAATTTCACATAGGATAGTACTTGTACTATCACATAATCACGTAAAGTATAAAAATCATACTTCTGAAAAATTCTTATTTTTAAAACACATCTCATTCTCATTCTCAATTTTACTGAATACTTGCTCATAAAATTTCTTATTTGAAAGAAATCACATCATAAAATTCTTTCCTTTTCTTCGTTGAGTCGACGTAGCGGGCAGTTGAGTTGACATTTATGTTCTCAATCTTAGTATTAGAGTCTAACTCTTATCTTATACTTGGAAGGACGACTCTGATCCAGAGTATACACAGATACCGTGTCTTATGACTCGAAAGAAGACTCGATATAGAGTACGAATGAATACTCTATACTATTACTCGAAGGAAGACTTGCATAAGAATACCACTCTGTGATATTACTTAAAGGAATGACTCGGTCTAGAATACTGACTCGCTACCAGAGCAGAAAACGAACTTCTGCTCAGATATCACTTGGTGATATTACTAAAAGAATAACTCATACTAGAAAATTGACTTGAACTAGAAGATTGACTCATAGTCAGAGCAAGAGACGAACCTTTGCTCTGATACCACTCTGTGGTATCACTAAAAAATGACTCATAGTAGAAAAGAATGACTCAAGATCAGAGCAGGAAAACAGACCTTGCTCTGATACCACTCTGTCACAGCCCCAAATCCCGAGGGACGGCAGAAGCCGGGGTGCGACTGGGGTTGGATTAAAGAAGCGGGGAAGAAGGGGGCTAACTGACTAAACATACATAAAAGACATTAAACAAACCATGAACAAGACTTGAATATAAAAGAAAGAGTTAATCGCTAAGGATTACTCGACAAAAGTACACAGTAGAAACAAAGTTCATATTTACAGACTTAACTACAGTGTATTGTTCAAAAGATACATCTCAAAACATTCAGAGTTCTGCAGCGGAAGAGTTCTAACTAAAGCAACCTATCTTTCAACTCAACATCAACCGTCGCCGCTCACCGTCGCTTCAACCTGCACATTTAGAAAGCAATGCAGGGCTAGGTACAAACGTACTTAGTGGGCACGATGCCGAAATCATAATCATAAGTATAGATAAATATGGCATTTCATAATTGTAGCACATCGGGGTTTTATTTAAAAGAGGCCCGTGTCTACTAAAACATTTTCTGACTGATTTTCACAATTTACTCGGCCGAGTATTTTCAGGTATGCTATGTTTAATCTTGACCAATTCTCATTCACCGTGGCTGGTACCCCTCAACAGGATATCACATACACCACAGGTTACAAAGTGCACTAACTCTGGAAAGCACTTAGTAGCTAACTCAGAGCCGATCGTTAGTTAACCTAGTTAGATTAACTCTAAATCTGGAAAACACGAATGTTGACTCAGATAGGTACAAGAGAACTCACATAAAACATAAAACAGTTCATGCCATAATATCACTTTGGAAACACAGATATCAAAGCGATAAAGAAAGATTTTCCGAGTATTGCTCGTTTTATTTTGTATATAAAAGCCCATCTCGATATACAGAACTAAAAGCAAAAGCTTACAACTTCGGATCTTCCGTCCTTTCTTTACAGTTGGCTTCCTCCTTCATCATAAAATAATAATACTTAAAAATGGTTCGTAAAAGATAATCGATCAAAAAGAATCGAAATAAGTTTTAGTCGTTTCATTCTTTAGGCATTTGCACGCTTACTAGCTTTATTTTACTGAAACGGGAGCGAGACTCGTTCAAATCCCGTTTAGAACTCGGAAGGTCTCATATTCGACTCTTAGGTTAGTAGAGAGGGTAGTCGATAACTTAATACGACTTAAAAGATTATAAGGAACTAAGTTGGAAAGAATCAACTTAGGCGATTTACGTTTTAGTTCATTAATCACTTATGAAAAATCTCGCTTACTACTTCTTTATTTGAACGAATAAGAGATAAGATCTCGACTGGTTTTCATCACTCAAGGCTCTGTACTTGACTCTAGGGTCAGTAGGAAGATATTCGTTAGCAAAAACGGCTTAAACGATCGAAAGAAACTAAGTTATGAACTAAACAACTTAAGAGAATTAAAACTGAAATTTCACTGCGCAAACCAGTAACTCTGGAGACTGTCCAGAACAGAGGATTTGGAAACAGGAGATGAGCTCTGTACCACTAGAAAGTTTGGGATGTCTAGTTTACGCTCCAATTTACGGATAACAAATCCGACAAACGAGCTAAAAGTTATTACAGTTTCCGGTGAGGGTCGCAAAACTGCCGCGAAAACCCTAGTTGCTCGATAGATTCGACGTATAACGTCTTAGGTTCGTTCTAAGCTCTCGTATTCGATTTCTTTAGAAACTGGACCCTCAAAGCAGTCATCACGTATTCCCGTACGTGGTGAACTCCTTCTCAAAACTCGACCAATAGCACGACGTTCTAAACGTCGGCTTTCAACTAACAATTACTAAACCAACAATTTATGCAAAACGCGTTCTAGTTCTCGACTATAACTATAGCTCATATTATAATAGCTCGAAAGCTCATGACGTCAACTAGAAAGTTGTTCTCAAGTCCATCATAGACAATAATATCAAATTAGAATTCTCATTCGACTTCTCGGTTATTAGTTACGACTAAAAGTTCGTCTCTTACGCGATTTTCAAAGTTGTCGGATTCCGTTCAAATTTTACGACATTAAACTACATCTAATGAGAATTAATTCTATGCATGAAATCGTTTCATACCATCACTATATTTCAACTTATAAAGTGTTCTTCGTCTCTTACATTACATAACTTATTTTTAGAAAAATCTAATTAAATTCCCATAATCAATTAACATCAATTGCAACTATATTCCATCAACAATTCATCAATTAAAACTAACACATGGAAACCCCTAATTTCTTAAATAATTTCGGTACATATATATATCTTAAGAGGGTGATTTTCTTCTCCAATTAACATCATTTATCCACTAAACATCCTATTATAAAAACAATTAAATCAATTGCAATCCAATTACAAACTATCATGCATAAAACCCCAATTTCATTACTCAAAAATCCTAATCGGATTTTCACAAAACAAGGGGCTTTCGATTCCTCTTTGTTCTAATCACTAATTAAACATCTCTTAAGCATGAATCTATCATCAATTGAAGAAATCCAAAAATCCTACTAATTAACCTAAAATTTCGGTATTAATAGAGTATTAGGGTTCTTAAATTTTGTTCAATTTTAAACCCTAATTAACCTATCTAACACATCCAATTTCATTAAATCAAGATCAATTCATCTAATCCATAATCCTAATTTTCGATCCAAAAGAAGAAATGAAAAGAAGAGAATGATGGATGGATAGAGGTTAAGAGGAGGTGAATACCTTGCTAATTAATGAAGAAAGAATGAAGTTTGGATGGATGGATCAAAACTTGTGTGTTTCTTCTTGGAGTTCTTGAAGGTTTCTTCAATGGAGGATGAAGAAATGAAGATGAGAGATAAGAGAGAGAGGGCTGCCGATATGTGTTGGGAGGGAGGGAGAGATATGTTTTAATTTTTGCTATCTTAGGTTATAAGATACAATAGGTGTAAAGCATGAATAGTGATGCAATAGGTGTCCCTTAATTAACTAATAAAAACACAAAAAATCTAACTAAAAGGAGGGATGATGTCGGTCATGAGGAGAGGGAAAAGAAAAAAAATGCGCTTTTCCGGCGCGATCCGACGTTACGGAAAACGTTTGACGAAAAACGTCGCTCGGCACAAAATCGTCGCGATCCGATTCGACCTAAAATTTTAACGTACGAAACTTAATCGGAAAATAAATTTACAAAATTTATTTTGACAAAAACTCGGGACGACACAGTCCGAGTTTTGTCCGGAGAAACATAAAAACGAACTTTCTCGGGCGAGTTCGTATCGCGATTTCGTGAATGTAAAAATCAGACGGTTTTCCGTTCTGAGTTCACGAACTAAAAACTTTTCGTACGCACTAACCCTAAATAAAGTAGTCGTCTGGCTAACTTCCGTAATTTATTTTCGGAAACGGATTCGACCGTTAGTCTTAGAATTCAAAATCGTAAACTTAGGCGTGCAAAGCCATTTATTTAATTAACTTTAAAATTTTAAGATCGTAAGGAATTTACGGGGCATTACAGTTTAAGAGCAATTCTTTGTGAATTGTTAAATGTTTAAGATAAGTAATTGTTTAAGTGTTGGTGACATTACAATTGAATAAGGAATATTCAACTTGTAATTTAAGATTTTCCCTTAAGATAAGTTATTATCCTACCCGTTACTGATCCGTGTTTCTTAAAAACTTTGTAGGATGGATACTAGATCAGATATTAGATAAGTATCGAGATTTTGAGGCAGACCCGAATCTTGATATAGGAAAAATAATTAGTAACTTTTCAGTAGTTTACCATGCAGCCCGGCATTCTGTTCCAAAGCGTCAGGCTATATTCGACCTGATTATGCGACTACCAAAGGAATGGCGTGGTTGGGCACACGACACGGCATGGTACTACCTTGGAGTGTTTGGTGATGACGTAGAGCCGACGGGTGATTACATAGGATTCGCTCTAGCAGTACACAAACGTTTCTTTCAGGGTAGAATCATAGCATCATATCCCATTCAGAGTCAGAGCATGTGGAGATAGATCCAGAGATGGCCGCACAGTTAGAGATCCCTCCAGTGTTTGTACCTAGTGAGGACACAGAGGAGCTAGTTTCAGAGGCAGAGTACCCGGTGATTGGCGCGGATCTTACCGCTATGATAGAGTTACCATACCCCTTCAGACCACTTGACGAGATCTGTTCAGAGTTAGCCAGAGTCAGAGCAGAGTTTGAGGCAGGACCATCCAAGGTCCGTTCTACAGAGGAATACAAGTCTAGTTCACCTCCCGAGCACCTCATTCCCCTGAAGAAGAGAACAATAGAGCCCAGTTGTGACTACCTAGTGTCAGACCCGGAAAGGGCCGTTTCAGAGGTGCCTCACCACCACCACTTGTACTTTTGGACGGCTCCACGATTAGGGTTGACGAAGCACTTCAGCTCATCTCTAATTCAGATTTAGAGGAGGACCTAGAGGAGGACTCCGAGGTTTTGCAGGCCAAAGAGGACAGTAGTGACTCGACATCAGCTTGTTGAGCAGGGCGTCTTAGACACATAGTAGTAGCAGAAGCACTTTTGTCTTGTAAATAGTCGGATCAGTAACTAGTTTTTGTAGTACTCTATACGGATACGGAGTTTTGGATCGTTTCCGTTCTAGTACTTCCAGTGGTACAGTAATGCAACCAGTAGTGCATCCTATACATAGATAGGCAGATGGTCTAGCTTAGACTCGTTGAAGTCTAGACTTTCTCTTGTATACGTCCTCATTGGAGGCAAAACTAGTATTATTTTTGATGTATATATATATACATGACCCGTGAGAAGGTTTTGATCACAAGAAAGTTTCTTATGAATCGTATAACTAAACCAGAATGTCAAATGAACTCATGTAACGAGAGTTTAATTTAACCTTGAAGGTTAAAAGTTGAAAGAACTAGAATCAAAGTTAATATTTATTCTCTTTTACGTGAAATTGTTAAGTTGGGAAAAGGATTAGTGAGTAAATGAAGGCCTAAAAACGAGTACTAATGAGAAAATTTTTGTATCTTATAGTTCCCAAATGTCGCTGAGAGTTGTTAACAACCAAAGAGGACCTGATAGTCCTAGAGGATCTGATATAGGTCAAGAACAACGTATAGGCGAAGAAAAGCAAAAACATCAAGTAACCCTTCTACTTTCCCCACCTCCACAACAACGTAACATTGAAGATTTATTCTTCAGAAGAAATCCACCAGTTTTCAATGGGTCTAGTAACCCAAGTGATGCTGAGCATTGGGTACGCTCTATAGAAGGAATTTTTTAGCTTCTTAAATTTAGTGATAAGGAGCGCCTAGTATGTGCTGCGTCTCAGCTAGCCGGACCAGCTAAATAATGGTGGAAGACTAGACAGGAAATTATGCCGGCAGGGTAAGTGGCTCAAATCACTTGGAATGATTTTAAGAAGGCATATTATGATAAGTATGTATTCGATCAAGTGGAAACTGAAAAAGAAATAGCAAGAAAATTTCTAGGAGAACTTAAGTATAAACTGGGAATAGCATTGGCCAGACACGAAGGACTGAGCTATGCAGAACTACTAGGACGAGTCCTAGAAATAGAGGCGGCAGTGCCAGATAAAGGAAAGAGGGTAGTACCCATATCAGCACCAACCCAGACTTCAACCCAAAACCTTTCCAACAATAATATTAACTATAAGGGAAAAAGGAAATGGAAAGGAAGTAGCAGTGATTGTTACCAGCATCACAACAATCAAGGAAAACAGAGTAGAAATCGGCAGGGCTTTCAGCAGCCAAATAAAAATAACAACTATGGTAAGAAGAAGTGGCAAAGGAATAAACCACAAGGAAATAAACAATCAGGACAAGGGAAGGGAAATAATCTACAAGGACAACTTCAAAGGCAGCAAAGGAAAAGTAACCAAGGAGAAATCAATGTACCTACCTGTCTTAAGTGCAATAGGATGCACTTTGGTAATTGTCTAGCAAACGTTGATGGATGTCTTAGCTGTGGTCAGAAAGGATATGCGAGAAGAAATTGCCCAAAACCGCTGACAGCAAATTAAATTAACCAGCACGATCAGATCCAAACCCTGAAAAATAATCAAGGAGAGATCACTATCCCAGCTTGCCCTAAGTGTAATAAGGTACACCCCGGTGTTTGTCTAGCGAACTCTGGTGTTTGCTTCAACTGTGGACATAAGGGGCACTTTAAGAGGGATTGCCCAGAACCGTGGCAAGCGGTAGAACAGGAACAGGATGTTCCTACTTGTTCTAATTGTAATAAGAAGCATGACGGTGTTTGTCAAGCAGACACGAGTAATTATTTTAAATGTGGGCAGACGGGGCATATAAAGAGGAATTGCCCAATGTGGTTTCAAACGGTGGAACCAAACTAGTATGACCAGTCCCAACCATTAAACGCAATCCCAGCCCAATCACAGCAACAACTGACACAACAAAAATAGAATGCAAGAGCATACACGATTAGGCAGGAGAAGCGTAATGAAGGCAAGGAAAATTTGGCAGTGCCTATTGACACTATCGGAGTAAGACTAGAGCGCGCTAATCATGAAATAAGAAAAATCACACCTTAGGAGAAATTATCATCACTTTATTAAGTTTTTCTCAAACATAGAATTTAACTTAGGATCTTTTTAAGATCATAGCAAACAATCGGAAAGTAATATAATGTTCGGCGTAGATATAATCTTAAGAATAGACTAGTTGATTGAGAATTACGCTATGATTCTCTGCAATGACAGAAAGACCTCTTTTCGGCCCCCGGGTAGAGAACCAACAGGATTTCATGGGTTTTCAATAGGTAGGAGAGTACAGATAGTATCCGCCCTACAAGTCAAGAAGTTGATGAAGAAGAAAGATAGCACAACTCATCTTATGTACCTAGTTGGAGAACCAGGAGCCAGGAGGATCATTCAAACATACTATCTAGTTTACCACCAGATCGTCATGTAGATTTCACGATTAATTTGGAACCAGGATCGGTTTCCAAATCAAAAGCCCCATATAGGATAGTACCAAAAGAGTTAGAAGAGCTTAAGATTCAACTGCAAGAATTGTTAGATGATGGTTTCATTAGACCAAGCGTTTCACTATGGGGAGAACCAGTTCTGTTTGTCAGAAAGAAGGATGGTTCAATGAAGATATTCATAGGCTGTCGCAAGTTAAATAAGACAATCCTTAAGAATAAGTATCCTTTTATAAGGATAGAAGACCTTTTGATAAGCTTAAAAGGAACATGTGTATTTTCGAGGATAGATTTAAGATCTAAACATCACTTGTTGAAGAATAACCCGGAGATATACCTAGAACTATTTTCGAACCGGATAAGGCCATTACGAACTCCAAAGTTATGAAATTTAGTTTAACTAACACCCCGCAGTATTCATGGACTGCATGAATAGAGTTTTCATCCATACTTGGACAAATTCGTTTTAGTATTCATCGACGACGTTCTCATTCACACTAAGAATGAGAATGAGCACAAAGAACACTTGCAAATAGTGCTAAAAACGCTTAGAGTCGAGAAATTAGATGCCAAGTTCAGTAAGAGCGAGTCTGATCGAAAGAGGTAATGTTTCGTGGACATATAGTGTCGGCAGAAGGCATTAAAGCGGATCCTGCCAAGGTGGAGGCAGTACTCAAATGGAATTCGCTTACAAGTCAGAATGAGATAAGGAGTTTCTTAGGTTTGGACAGTTATTATAGAAGATTCATCGAGGAATTTTCTATGATTGCTAAGACTTATGACGCAACTACATAGAAAGGAAAATAAGTACAAATAGACCGACAAGTGCGAGATAAGTTTCCAGACACTCAAGAAAAGCTAACCACAACACCAGTTTTAACTTCCCCGGAAGCAAACTAGGAATATGTATTATACACCGATGCTTCGAAAAACGGGTTAGGATGCGTACTAATGCAAGATGGAAAAGCGATAACTTGCCAAATAATAGTAATCATAGCTACACCAGACTTACGAGGAAGATTATAAGTGCCTAGAGAAAGGACGAGTCGATCGAGAAGCTTCGAATAAGGATAAGAGCGGATAAACCAGACGGTTATTCCAAAGCAATGGGTAATATGATAGAAATTAAAAAGTAGACTTTGTATTTCCGATGACAACAAATTTAAGACTTAAGAAAGGATTTCTGGTGTAATAGATTGAAACGAGATGTTACCTCGTTTGTAGAAAGATGTTTAGCTCATTAGCAAGTGAAAGCTTTACACTGACGACCATACGAGTTGATATAACCGTTAAGTATTCCAGAATGGAAATGGGAAGATATAGCTATGGTTCTGTGACAAGACTTACCCAAAAGTAAGAAAAGAAATACTGCCATGGGATAGTTTTTATAGGCTCAAATTATCAGCTCACTTTTACCGATCCCAGATTACCTATGGATCAAAGAAGTTAACATGGCTGTATATCAGTAAGATAGTACGTCTGCGCGGAATCACAAATTCGATAACCTCAGATAGAGATGCCAAATTCATTTCGAGATTTTGGATCACGATGCAGAAGAGTTAGATACCGAACTTAACTTTAGTACCGCTTTCACCTCCAGTCGGATGGACAATTCGAGAAAACGATTCAGATACTCGTTGATATGCTAAGAACGAAAGTATTAGATCAAAGTGCGAAATGGAAGAATATTTTGCCATTGAGCAAACTGTTTATAAAACAATAAGTTATCAAGCTACGATAAGTATTGCACCTTACGAGGCCTAGTATTAGAAGGAGTTTAGATAACCGCCTTATTGTAATAAGGTAAGTGAAAGAAAGAACCTAGGACCGGATACGGTCATGGAAATGATCGAGATCATTTGACAGACTCGAATTAAAAATGAAAGAAGCCTATAAGTAACGAAAGAAAGAAGTTTTAGACGAAAGTCTTAAGAAATATATGCCAACTAGGCCTAAATTTAGAAAAATGAGGATAAGACTTTCCTCATGATTATCCTTCAAAGGATAATATAATCAATTCCATGTCAAGTATTAAAATTTGACAAAGATTTTTATAATAAGTGGATATCTTGAAAAAGATAGCTTCCAATACGGATAGTTTCGGCTTTATTGCCAAATTTATGGAATATTTATTAAGTGTGTGTATCTCATTTTAAGAAATATGTGTACTCGATTCTACACACGTAGTTTTGTCAGCAAGACGTTGTTCTTGAAACTGACTTGAGTTATGAAGAAAGACCGCGATCGATCTTGGATCGAAAAGCGCGAAAGTTAAGAAGCGGATCGATACGATTAGTAAAGTGCTGCAAGATCATCACGGGCAAGAAGAAGCCACGTGAGAACTCGAGAAAAAGTTGAGAAAGAAGTATCCCGAGCAGTTTAAAGAGGATAAGCAAATTTCGAGATGAAATTTTTCGTAAGGGGGGTAGGATGTAATACCCCAGAAAAAAAAATTCTACGGTCCTAAAAAAAAAGTTAATAATAATTATGGCTTTGCACGCTTAAAATCATGAAATTAAATTCTAAGACCAACGGTAAAATTCGTTTCCGAAAATAAATTACGGTAGTCAGTTAGATGACTACTTTATTAAGATTTTTGCGTACGAAAATTAAAATTCGGATGTGATGTCCCAAAATTTTATTAGTTTTTAAAGTTTAAAATATACTTTTTAAGTATATTAAATATTTCGGATTTAATGGTCGAATCGGATTTCGACGAAAACATATCCAATTACGTTTTTCATTCTCGATTTTCATAACGTCGTAACGAGCCGGAAAAATACGGTTCAGAGAAATTAATTCCCTCCCAACCGACTTCACACTCACACACATGTAGATATTTCATTTTTATAATGTAAACCACTTTATGACTCACCATTATTATAGTTCTAATACTATTTTAATTGGACACCTATTAGTTGTTAGATTATTCTTTAATTAAGTTAGTCATCTCTCTCCCTTTCTCCCTCTCTACCGCCCCCTCCCTCCTACTCTCTTCCTCATTTCATTTTTCATCCACCATTAAAGGATCTTGAAGCTTTTGTGTAAGGAAATTCCCACAAGTCATCCACCACTCATCTAATTCCACTTCTACTTTCATTATAATTCAAGGTAATCATCCTAGCTTCACTTCTATCCAATTAGATTTCTATTTCATTAATTTTGGGTATGGACCGATTTTTAATAGATAAATTAGGATGATGATTTGAGCTTTAATTCATGCAATTAGATGTGTTAGTAGTTGAATCTATGGTTTAATTGATGGAAAAATTAAGAACCTTAAACCTAGGTTATGACCGAAATTTGGGGCATGGATAGAAGGATGTTTAATTTCATTAATTGATTGAATAATTAAGTTTAGGAGTAGTCTAATTGAGGATTGATGCAAAGAAAATTGAAATCCCCTAACTAAATGATGAAAACCGATTTAGGGGCTAGGGTTTCAATATGAATTCTTCAATTAATGATGTTGGAGTGATAATCAATGGTTAATAGTTGTTGTGGTGAGCTTAGAATGATAATATGAATTGAATTAAGGAAGAAAATCACCCCTCCTAATTAATTGTTGTTACCGATTTCTATAGAGGAATTAGGGGTTTTGGGTAGTTTAATTCTATTGATGATTTAGTGATGGAATGATGTTCTAGTTGTTGGTAATTGATGATATGAATTGATTTGGAATTTTCTAATTTATAATGTAAAATGTAAGAGACGAAGTATTAGAAATAAATCAAGTTTGTATAATGAATTGAGGTTATGATATATATATAATAATGATCCTTGATAGACGATGAATAATAATGTAGAATTTGAACGTTTTCAAATGATGTTGAATAATTCGTAAGAGGCGAATAAATGATGATAAGTAATGAAAGAAAAGACGAGTAAGGAAAGTAATTGGTTATTAATGAATGTTAGTGATAAGGGAACAAGTTTGTAGTTGACGACGTGTTCATCCGAGTTATGAAATGATAAGTTATAGTTGTGAACGAGAAGTAGAAACGAGAAGTTGGAATTGTTTTGGTATAGTAATTATTTATGATGGTCCCGATACCAGTTAGGAATTTTAAAACAACCCCCTGAAAAATATCACAACCGAGTAAGAGGACTCAGCTGGAATCACAACTCAGTAGGAAAATAACTCAGCTGTAAGAGTGGTGTTGTGCGGAATGTGGTGGGTAAAAATAACTCGTATAAAATAACTCACGCTCAGATGCAAGGTCGGTCAATAACCAAATCAGTTGAAAATGTAAAGATGCAGTTTTGAGTGCTGGTTAGTTGGTCAGTTGAATATGCAATAAGTAACTGAACAGAAAACACAAACACACAAAGGATTTACATGGTTTGGAGAGAACTCCTACGTCCACGGGGAGTTGTGAGTCCACACAACTCAGTCCAAATTCTTTAGGACTGCAACCACAAAGCTTACGCGGGCTTTGCAACCGTTCAGATAAGTTTGCGGGTACTTATCAACCTTACAGATAAGTTTACGGGTACTTATCAACCTATCTACTCAATTTCGGGAAGAGTAGGATCCTAACAACCTTTTTAGGGGATGTGTATAAGGGTGGGGTTTTCCAACTACTAGCTCGAACAAGAAAGCGAGTTAGGATCTAAGCTTGAGGACTCAAACTAAGATTGAAAACACCAAGACAGATTCTAATACTCTATGAACTCTCAACTAGTGATGTTCTTAGAGATTAATTGCAGTTTAGCTTGTGTAGTATAAAGTCGTTCTTTCGCTCATCTATCTCTTCTTTGTCTTCTATCTTGATGAATGAATGAAGGCCTCTATTTATAGACGGAGAGAATCAACTAGCCGTTGGATGAGCCGTTGATCTCTGTTCTGTGAAAGCAATGGCTTGTCTCTCATCTCTGCAGATTTTCCCGATTTGGCAACTGTGAACTTCTGCTTTCCATCTGAGACAGCCTTGTGTTGGGCCAAATGAGGTAATGACAGAACGTCAAACCTTCACGTGACTTCCCATTTGAATTTCAAATTTCAACCTTAGTCTTTCAACCTTGTTTAGTCGGTTGAGAAGTTTTGGTCTTCATTCGAGAGGTCTTCAGCTGATGTTCCATCTGATCGATATCTTCATCTGACCTTCTGTCTGAATAGGAACAGTTGAACCCTCAGCTGTCTTGAACTTCATGTTGTTGATCTAACAGATTTAGTCTTGCAACTGATGTTCCATCTGAACAGTTGACTTGAACGCTCAGTTGTCTTTCTTACATCTGATGTTCTTCATCCGATCAGTTGGCTTGAACGCTCAGCTGTCTTTCTTACATCTGATGTTCTATATCTTGAACGCTCAGTTGTAGTTCTATCCGAGTAACGCCATGTTGCCATCTTCAGCTGGAGACCTGTAAAGATAAAATCTCAACATTGCTCAAACAGCGAGCCTAAATACTACCATTAGGATTTGGCAACATCTACTCGGTTGGGGTCAGTTAATTTTGGTATCAATCAAAACTTTACTTAAATTTCCCAACAATTTAGTTTGAAAAGACGAGGTTTTAATCGTCGTGCTTATAATCGAGAAATGAAAAGGAGTTCATCACGTATGATGATACGTAGTGACTGCCTTGAGTCAGTATTTTCGTGAAAAATAAGGTGGAATAACATAAAACGAACCTAGAAAACCGTGCGGCGATTTTATCGAGCTTAGGGTTTCGCTCGGCAGTTTGGCGACCCTTCACGGAAACTACCATATCTTTTAGCTCGTTTATCAGAATTGAGATCCGTAAATTGGAGAGTAAACTAGACACCCGTACCTTTCTTTTGGTATAAGATTCGTCCCCTGTTTCGAAATCCCCTGTTCCGTGCAAACTTACTGATCTGTCTTGCGCAGTGAATTGTTCAAAGCTAGTTTCCTAAGTTGAATTCTTTTCAACTTCGTTCCTTCGATCTTTTAAGTCGTTTCAAGTTAACGACTACTTTCTTTCTACTGACCTAAGAGTCAAGTTTAGAACCGAGTGAGTGTCAAATAAGATGTGTTCATATCTCGTTCCCGTTTAACTAAAAGAATCTAGTTTAGCGTGCAAATGCCTAAAAAGCTTAAAAGACTAATTCGATTTTGTTTTCGATTTCCATTTCATATATCGTATCGACGGCTTATCAAAGTATGATTATGTACGATGAAGGAGAAAGTCAGCACAAGGATAGGATGGAAGATTGAAGAACGGAAGCTCGATTAGAAGTTCTGTAATCTTTAAGGTGGGCTTTCTATTATATAACAAATAAAATGTGGGCTTTTATATATGAAACAAAACGAGCAATGCTCGAAAACCTTTTCTTTATCGCTTTGATAATCGTGTTTTCAAAGTGATAATTATGGCATAAACTGTTTTGTGTTTTATGTGAGTTCTCTTGTACCTTTCTGAGTTAGCCATCGTGCTTTCCAGAATTATGAGTTAACCATTAGGTGTTAACTAAACGATCGGACTTTGAGACTAGCTATCCAAAGTTAGTGCACTTTGTAGCCTGTGGTGTATGTGGTATCCTGTTGAGGGGTAACCAGCCACGGTGAATTATGAATGGTCAAGATTGAACGTAACATCTGTCAGAAAATGCTCGGCCGAGTGATTTATGAGAAAAGAAAATGTTTTCGTAGACACGGGCATTTTAAAAAAAAACCTCGATGTGCTATAGAGATAAGAATGTCTGATTTATCAATACTTATTATATGATTTTGGAAAAGTGCCCACTAAGTGCTTTATGTACTTAGCCCTGCATATGTTTTCTAAATGTGCAGGTTGAGCGACGGAAGCGGTGATGGTTGAGTAGGATAGTGATAGGAAAGATGAACAGAGTCACATTCTACGTTTATTCCGCTGCCAAACTCTAAACCTTTTTGTTTTATCTTGTATAACTCTGTAGTCTAAGTTCTGTACTATAACTTAGTTTGCTTTTGGAGAACTATGTTGAGTGATCCTTCGAGATCAACTCTTTCTTTATCTAATGAAGTCAGGTTCATAGAAGTATTATGTCATTTAATGTATGTTTATTCATTTATCCCCTTTCTTCCCCGCTTCTTTAATCCAATCCCAGTCGCACCCCGGCTTCTGCCGTCCCTCGGGATTTGGGGCTGTGACAAGTGAGCACCACTCTCACTCTAATTATTCCAACTAAGATCGGCCCTCTCTCTCTAATCTCTCTCTCATTCTCTCTCTCTCTCTCTCTCTCTCTCTCTCTCTCTCTCTCTCAAGCTAAGTACATCCCCCCTAGATTATTAGTTACATTCATCACTCATCTATCTCTCCTATGTCTCTCTGCCGAAGAACACAAGAGCAGCATCTCTCCTTCTTTTGTTCTTCATCTTCTTCGATACACACACAAATATATATACAAAATTTCTCCATGGATGCATGTTTGAAGCTTGAGGATTCTTGATGTGATTTTCTACCTCCATCTTCAAGAAGTAAGTTATCATCTTTATCACTTTCATTCAAGCTTGAAACAAACTAAGAAAACCCTTCTATTCCATCGATTTTCATAGCTCTTCAAGCAAGGAATTTAATCCTTATTATCCAAGCTTTGATCCTTGATACCTTGTATTATTTTTCATGCAAGGGAAGAAGAAAAAAAAAATCCAACTCTCTCCATCCTTCAAGGCTGCCGATTTTTCTTCACCAAGCTAAGGAGGAGTTTGATTTTATTTTAAGTATGATATTATTCAATTTTTGTATATATGTATATGTATGTGAAGAAAATAAGGAAAAAACATGCATGTTGGGAAATTTAAGTAAAAGTTTTGATTGATTCATAACTGAGCGTTCATTCCATGTGAATTCAAAAAGGAAGAAGATACAAGGAAGACAACTGAGTGTTCAGTTTCAGAACATCAGTTGTATAACTCAACCCAGAAGATCAACAGCATGAAGTAGAAGTCAGCTGAGAGTTCAACTGTCAGCAGTCAGATAAAACATCAGCTGAAGAAGAAGCTAGTTGAAGATCGAAAGTCTTAACCGACCACTCCTTGTTGGAAGTCTGTTGTTAAGATTTGAATTTCAAATAAGAAAGTCACGTGAGGGTTTGACCGTTCAGTCACTATCCCATCTGGCCCAACACAAGGTTGTCTCAGATGAAAAGCAGAAGAGCACAGATGCCAAATCCGGAAAGTCTGCAGAGATGAGAGACAAGCCATCACTTTCAAAGAACAGAGATCAATAGCTCCTCCAACGGCTAGTTGATACTCTCCGCCTATAAATAGAGGCCTTCATTCATTCAGAGAAAAAAAGAAGACACACACGCGAGAAGAAACCAGAGAGCGAAAGAAAGAGCAAAATTCTTCACGAGCCGAACTGCATTCATTCCTTTAGAACATCACTTGTTGAGAGTTCTAGAGTTAGTTTTTGTGTCTTTAAGATCGAACCTTGAGAACATCACTTAGTGAGAGTTCGTAGAGTGTTAGATCAAAGCTCACCTCGTGTTCGAGCTTTTAGTTGGAACCCATCTTTTTCACACTTCCTCTCAAAAGGAGTGTTAGGACCCTACTCTTCCCGGAATTGAGTAGATAGGTTGTTTAGTACCCGAAAACTAAACTGTAAGGTTGATAAGTACCCGCAAACTTATCCTTAACGGTTGCTCAGCCCGCGTAAGCTGAGTGGTTTGTCCAGAAGAACTTGGACAGAGTTGTGTGGACTCACAACTCCCCGTGGACGTAGGAGGTTTCTCCGAACCACGTAAATTTCTGTGTGCTTGAGTTTATTTTTCAGTTATTTCTTGCATATTCAACTGACCAACTAACCAGCATACAAACTGCATCTTAACATTCTCAACTGTCTTGGTTCTTGACCAACCGTGCATAAAAGCGTGAGTTAATTTTAACGAGTTAATTTCCACCACATTCTGCACAGCACATCACTTCCAACCGAGTGTTTCTTACTCGGTTGTGATTCCAACTGAGCTTCCTTACTCGATTGAGATAATTTTTAGGGGGTTGTTTTAAAAAGTCGCATCTGGTGTATTCCCCCCCCCCCCCCCTCCATACACCAGAATTCGTTTCGGGACCATCAAGTGGTATCAGAGCAGTGGTTCAAAAGACTATTGACTCTGTTTCACAAGGTGTGAATTCGAGGTATTTTATTCAGTGGTCAACTGAACAGATCTCTTTATCACGCTAGTGCATATTTGCTTGCATATTTCTGTTGCTATTGTGTGCAGATGGACGTCAAAGATAAGATTGTGGTCATGTTCTCGGTAGTAAATTATACATCCTGGAGGACACGGATGAAGAAGATCTTACTATCGAAGCATCATAGGATGCAACAAGTACTCTCGTCCGGACTGATCATCATCAAAGAGAGAATAGCTCACACTCCTACAAATCCCAGCGATGGGGATACAGTTGTGGAGTTTGTGGAGAAGCAACCGGAAGACTACACTCCAGAGGAAGCCAAGGTGAGCCAGTTAGATATCTGGGCTCAGAGCACGATCATGTCAACTGTTGGACAAGATTACCTCCCTTGGATAGAAGAGTGCGAGACTGCCAAAGAGATGTGGGACATCTTGGCATCGCTGAGTGAAGGAAGCGACGAGACGAAGGAGAACAAATTCTCACATGCATGCCAAGACTTCGACAACTTTTGTCTGAGAACTGATGAAACAATTGATCAGCTAGAGCTCCGGTTTATGGACATCCTCAGAAGAATCCAGTCCATCCGAAGAGGAAAATACACACTAAGAGAAATCAATCTCAAAGTGTTGCAAGCTCTACCGGCTGAGTAGGATACCTTCACCAATATCCACGAGAGCCGAGCTGACCTTGGTGAAATGGGAACTGAAAGATTGTTCTCAATTTTAAAGGGAAATGAGTATAAAGTGAACCGAAGAAGATCTCAGTCCTCGGTTCAGACGAGTCGACATGAAGATGTTGGCTCAGCCACAAAGTCAGTTGCACTTCGAGCTGACTACTCCAAGTCAAGAACATCAAGGCCAACCAGGTCTGCAGATACAACTGCAAAGGAGCCAAGCAGAGAGGAACTGCAACAGAACATAGCTGCCCTGTCAAAGAAGGTAGCTGACATGGATACTCGGTTCGGGAAATACAAAAGATTCTACAAATCCAACCGAACTCGAGACAGTTCAAAGCCTGTGACCAACAAATGCTTTGAATGCGGCAAGGAGGGACATTTCAAAGCTGACTGTCCAGACCTCTCAAAGAAAGAGAGAGAAGCGTTGAGGGCCAAGCAAGCTGGAAAGAACAAGGCCATGGTAGCGGAAGAAGCAGCTGACGACATGGACATCTTCACTGACACTGAAGATGAGGATGAGCTGACTTCTGAAAACAACGCCATCAGTCAGGATCAATGCCTCATGGCACTTGGAACCGACCAAGATGATACTGAGGTACACTCTAATCCAGCTAAGTTAAATTCTTCCAATACTTCTAACATGCAGGAATCACTGGATGAAGAGTTGGAACCCTCCTGGAGTGACTTTCAAGAACTCAGTGAGGAACTTCATCAGCAATCGGTTGAGTTTAAGAGTCTTCAAGAACAGTTCTCAAAACTTGAAGAATCCTTAACCGTGAAGGACGATCTGATCAAGAGTCAAACAGAGGAGATTGAGAATCTCAAGAGTCAACTGAATGCAGTCAACCGAACTAATGCTCCAACTGATGAGGAGTTGACAAAGCAGATCAAGGAGCAGCAAGATCAGTTGAAAAATCAAGAGACTCAGATCGACCAGCTGATAAAGAAGTCAGATGGACAAACCGAGCAGATAACTGTCCTCCTCCAGGAGTTGCAAACTGAGAAGGACAATATAATCAAGCTGTATCAATCATCCAAGATCATCGAGAATCTTATCAGTTACAGTAGACAGATGGATGACGTGTCAAGACTCGGTTATGATGTGATTAAAGATAGTGGAATTCCTCTAGCAACCTTCATCAAAACTGTTGAGGTCAAGGTTGTCGAACCTAACACAGTGGAACCTGGGTCACCACAAAGTAATTCAACCTCCACCTCTCAGCAAGCTCAACCGACCAAGGCAACCACAACTGAGAAGGGAAAAGGAGCAGTAGATGGAGGACAGAATGTTCCATCGGTTGGGACATCAACCGAGGGGGAATGTTCCAAAAGTCGGAAGAGGAATCAGAGGCGTCGAAGGCATAATCGCAACCAAACTCAAAATCAGAACCGACCTCTGCATCAACCTCAGAGTCAAACTCAGAAAGAATGGAACCAACCGCAGAACCGACAAGGGTTCAATCATCTGAATCAACAGCGGTTCCACAATTAGTTCAACCAAAGGTTCCAACCGAGTCAACCAATGAGGGACAAGTCGAACAACTGGAGATATTCATGCCACAATATGAACCACCAATAGGGCATGAACGGCTACAGACAACACTCAGGGAGTTGGAATCAGAATCAGCCACAAAGATTCCAACATGGCGTCCAACCTCACAGACAAATTCAACAGGATAAGAATCGCCATCAAAACAGGGGGAAGCCTCTCCTCCGAAAGCTCAGAATGGGAGAAATCCAACTCCTTCCAAGAAACAGAACATCACTACTAATAACAAGCCTAAGGATAACCGAGGTGTTGTTATAGTTGATGATGAAGGGAAAGTGATCTGGAATGATAAATCCATCCGAGTATACACGGAAAACCGACGCACAGTTCCAGGGGGAACTGGTTCTAACCCTCCAGGACCCAACTAAAATTGGGGACCTAAGCGAGTTTCTCTTTGCAGGTACAGGAGAAACAGCTGAGGAAGAATAAAGCGTCAACAACATTGTGGGTGATGGACAGTGGATGCTCGAAACACATGACGAAATCTGAAGGATTTGCTTGGAAGTTTCGTGGAAAAAGAAGGTCCACCAGTTACTTTTAGTGACAACTCTAAAGGTTACACCAGAGGTTACGGTACCCTTGAAACCAATCATGTTTCGATTTCTAATGTTTCTTATGTTGATGGATTGAAGCATATAACTTGCTCTCCATCAGCCAATTTTGTGATAATGGTTTCTCTGTCAAGTTTGATGCACAGGGTTGCAGGGTTAAAAATGTCGGATCAAAGCAGGTCATATTGTTGGGAAATCAATCGCCAACCGGAAATTTCTACTATGTTGACTGGAACAGTAGTCTTCCTGACACCTGCTTGTTATCAAAGAGCAGTTCAAATGTGAGCTGGCTGTGGCACAAAAGGCTCAACCATCTGAACTTCAAGACAATGAACCGACTTGCCAGACAAGAACATGCAAGAGGCATACCAAACTGAGTGTTTTCTACAACATATATCTGCAGTGCATGCCAGTTGGGAAAGCTTGCTATATCCTCCTTCCGGTTGAAGACAACTCCCTCAACCAACCGAGTGTTACAGCTGATCCACATGGATCTCTTCGGGCCAGTTACACCAAAGAGCATGAATGGTAACGAGTACACCTTGGTTGTAACTGATGACTACTCAAGATATACGTGGACCATCTTCATGCGCCACAAGAGTGAAACCCGAGATGAGCTACCCAAGTTGATGGATCGGATATCGAACCAACAAGAGATGAAGATCATTTCTATCCGATCAGATCGTGGAACTGAGTTTCTAAATAAGACCATCATCGAGTACTGCGAGAAACATGGAATTACACATCAAACATCAGTTGCGCGTACTCCGCAACAGAATGGAGTAGCTGAGCGAAGAAACAGAACATAAAAAGATGCAGCTACATCCATGCTAACAAGCTCAGCTCTGCCAAAGAGATTTTGGGCTGAGGCCATCAACACAGCATGCTTCACCCAGAACCGGTCTCTTCTAACCAAGCGGTTGGGAAAGACACCATACGAGCTATGGAGACACAGGAAGCCAGATATTTCTTATTTTCGCGTTTTTAGTTCTAAGTGTTATATTCACAACAATGGGAAGACTCAGTTGAAAACTTTTGATGCCAAGGCTTCGAAAGGCATATCCTTGGATATGCCGCTCGGATCAAGGCTTATAGACTTTTCAACAATAGCTCTCGTGTTGTGGAGATAACACCTCATGTTAGTTTTGATGAATCTACTTTTGAGTGCAGGGAACAGGCTAAAGGACAACAGGCTGATCCACAAGTTCCACCAGCCCTCACAAGATCTCAGATTCTAAGGCAAAAGAATAGCTGAACCACTGGTTTGGGCAACTGAGGATAAGGATCCATACTCCTCTGAAGATGAATGCGAGGACCCCAGCTCATCTCAAGGGGGAACTCCAGCTGATGCATCTCCAACTGCATCAGCATCTGAAGCCCAACCTAGCCCGGTTTGAAATGTTATCAATGTTGAGGATCCAGACTCAACAACTGATAAATCACCAGCTCAGAAGAGTCCAACATCTCCCACAGCTCAGATCATGGAACAGCCACAGTTGGAAGAAGAAGGAAGACGCAACCGGAGATGGTATGAAGATCATTCCCCCGACAACATCATCGGAGATCCAACCGAAGGTGTGCGTACAAGGAGCCGAGTTGCAAATCTAGACTCAACAGAGGAAGACTCCAACACTTATGCTCAATATGCTGAGCAGTTGGAAGTTCTTGAGGAATTCGAGCAAGCTGGAGATGTTGCCATGATATCTTGCTTTGTAGCTGATGTGCCAGAACCGAAGAATGTTGGGGAAGCTCTCAACTGTGTTCACTAAACAACAGCCATGCAAGAAGAATTGAATGAGTTTTTACGCAACTGTGTATGGGAGTTGGTAGAAATACCAAATGGTGTCAAAGTCATTGGATTAAAATGGATTTTCAAGAACAAGAGAGACGCCATTGGATTCATCGTGAGGAATAAGGCAAGGTTGGTAGCTCAAGGATATTGCCAACAAGAAGGAATCGATTTCGAGGACTCCTTCGCGACGGTTGCAAGGCTGGAAGCCATCCGAATCTTTCTAGCCTATGCTGCATTGCACAAGTTCAAGGTCTATCAGATGGATGTGAAGTGTGGCTTCCTCAACAGAGATATCAAGGAAGATGTATATGTTGAACAGCCTCCCGATTTTGAAACTGGAGATGGAAGAGTGTACAAGTTGAAGAAAGCAATCTATGGACTGAAACAAGCACCCAGGGCTTGGTATGACACTCTTTGTGGTTTTCTTCTAAACTCGGAGTTCAAACGAGGATCAGTTGACAAAACCCTGTTCACCATCAAAGTTGAAGAAGATATACTTGTTGTGCAAATCTACGTCGACGACATCATATTCAGTTCTAAGTCGGAGGAACTGTGTGAAAAAATCTCAAATCTCATGAAGGAGAAGTTCGAGATGTCGATGATGGGGGAGATGAACTATTTTCTTGGACTTCAAGTGAAGCAGTCACCAGAAGGGATATTCATCAATCAGTCCAAGTATACAAAGGAGCTCATCACCAAGTTCGGATTGCAAACAAGTAAGACAACAAGGATCCCGATGAATACTAACTGGAAGATTGAACATGGAACTGAGGGAAAGCTCGTGGATGCCAGTAAGTATAGAGGGATCATCGGTTCTTTGCTATATCTAACTGCCAGCCGGCCAGACATATCATACGCAGTTGGAGTGTGTGCTCGGTTCCAAGTTCAACCCAGGAAAGCACACATGCTGGCAGCAAAGAACATCATCAAGTATCTGAAGGGAACTATTTATGTTGGGTTGTGGTATCCAACCGACGACAACATCCAACTGACTGGATACTCAGATGCAGATTTAGCTGGAGATCGGTTGGACAGGAAGTCCACATTCGGACATTGTCAGTTCATGGGAAGCAAGCTAGTTTCGTGGTTCTCCAAGAAACAAGCATGTGTTGCAATTGGACAGGTTCCCATTCATTGCGATAGCTCAAGTGCCATTGCTATCTCTTTGAATCCTGTTCATCACTCTCGGACAAAGCATATAGACATCCGACATCATTTTATCCGAGATCATATTGAGAAGAAGGATGTATCCATGGAGAAGATTCCAACTGAGATTCAGAGAGCTGATATCTTCACCAAACCTCTAGCTGAAGCACGGTTCAAGATGCTATGTGACCTCCTTGGATTGTTGGATCCATCAGATGAGAAGTCAACTGAGGTGAAGAGATAGATATCCATCTGAGAGGGAAGCTCAGATGAAGGGGGAATCTCAGATGCTGATTGCCAACCGAAGAAATCAGACGTCAGCTGAACAGACGAATTCGAGTCAGCTGATGGTATGCTGCAAAGTTGGATCAGACGTCAGCTGAAAAGACGAACTCGAGTCAGCTGATGGTATGCCGCAACATGGGAACACAGCTGATTCCGACATCAGCTGGCAGGTAACATTTATGGCTGAAGGTGTTATGTTCTTAAATGAGAATGTTTGAAATAAATTCAAACATTCCTAAGCCAGTCAGTTACATTAAAATAGCCATCATGTCGCATTAAATGTAAAGTACGGCTGAACATCCATAGCCTACTTTATAGTGCGACTGGGCTGACAAGATAAACTGTACACCTTCTCACGCGCGGGTTGGAACTCGGTACATGACGTCAAGTCAAAGATAGTCAACAGTCGCGTGATCTCAGCCGTTGATGAATTCGTGCCATTTAACCCCAGCCGTCGATCTCTACCGAGTGAAAAACCTATATAAGGCAAAAAATCAGGAAGAAATCTCCTACTTTTCTCATTCGTGTCTATCTTCTATAATTGTTCATCGTCTTCCCAGATTTTGTCTAACTATTTTCTGCAAAAGATTTCCCTTACTTCTTCCTATATATTCCTTTTGCAGTGATCATAAATGGCACCCAAAAGCAAGAAAATGGCTTCTTCCGGATCTTTCCTTGTCCCTACCTCTTACGAAGAATCGTTTGACATGCTGGTGTCGAAGATCCATTTCGAACAGATCCTCTCCGACGAGGATTTGGAGTCGCCGGTGTTTGCCCCCCTCACCAATACTCTCAGAGAGAATGGCCTCCTCGAATGGGCTAAGCTTTGCCCCTTCCACTTGCTCAGGCAACAAGTCGGGGAGTTCTACGTCAACTTGCAAGCATCCCTTGACAGCACAGAAGGAGTCTCAACGGAAGTGACATGTCGGTAACGAGACGTTCCGGCTAGGACCATTCGCCGCGTCACCTTCCCCATCGACGTTTCTGATGCCCTTCGCTACATCATTCTCGTGAACCACACAGCCACAGAACTTCTTGAGAGCATAACCGACGAGCACGTCGATGAGTTTCTGCAGAATGCTCTGATCGAGCCGGAGAGGTTGAGAAGCAACATGCAGAGGACGAAGCTGAAGCCAGAACATCGCCTGCTGTTCGATGTAGTTTCTAAGGTGGTGTTCGGTTATAGTGGTGCATTCGGCGACATTAGCCGACCCAAGTTGAAGCAGTTGGTGGCTTTGGAGTACCAATACCAGATCAACTAGTTCCAATACTTCCTGAACCAGTTGATGGTGGAGAAGTCAAAGATCTCCGAGACAACAACTGAGTCTGGAGAGAAGTTGTTGAGTGTGAAAGGGACGCTCAACTTCGACTGCAAGATCTCAGCCCTGGCAAAAGAGTGTCACAGCTTGAAATTCGGTGTGTAGGAACGACCAGACTTCATTAGAGTGTGAAGGTGAAACCATCAAATATACTCAACATTTTTGACACATCTCAACTCGATATATATAACCAAACACTAAATCAATTGGTTTGAAAATGTGAAACCAACAAATAACTTGTTTGAATAAAACTTTATGCTCGAGGAATAGGGTTTGAAAAATGATAATGGGTAAACACAAGTTTTCAAAACGTTACTCATCAAAGATCGAGTACATGTAATTTACAACGGTTTCACAGAAATGGTGTTAAGTATATTGACTCCAAATCAAGATATTACGGAAGACAAGTAGAAATTAGAATATTGATTCGAGCACGTAGCTCATTGTATCATCACCATATTAGAGTATTTCAAATCAACATGTAAATCAAAACTTTATCAATGCAGCGGAGACATCATTTGCTCTTGACAACTACATGTATGAAGACATGTAATTGCCGACTCGACTCACAACAGATAACACACCACCAAGAATCATCCTCGCCATCCTCATCCATAGCTAACCTGCACGTTTAGAAATACATGTAGGGCTGAGTATTTCGTACTCAGTGAACACAGTGCCAAAAATAACTTTAAAATATTGCCCATTAAGGCTATATAATTGAACTTGCCTTGCCACTGCATCACAAGTGTTAGCATATTTGAAATCATTTTACTTATGAATGCATAAAACATTTTTCCTTTAAAAGATGTGTGCACACAATTTTAGATAATAGGTATGAAATCATCTACCACATCAAGTTTGTGCTGAGAAGTAGGCCTCCTTCTCAAACACTGTGACCGGCTAAACCGAAGTAAAGCTCACAGTCACCATCATCAATCAATTAACCACACGTGGGTTCCTGCTTCATACAGGATAATATAACTCATGTAGATGATAAAGCATACCAAACTCAGATAAATGGCAAGTCAATTAATTTTAAAAGCTCACATAATATTACTCAATAAGTAATAGCATTCATCGGAGTTTTGGTTCAGAAAAGCCCACCTCGCTTCTGGTATGTTGAGTCGAGGTAGCTTACTTTACGCTTTCCGACTACTCTTTAGTCCCACTCAGCCCTTCAATAACGACATCGAATAAGATCGAGTGTATTGATTTGATAAACGTACTATAGACTTAGGGCTCGGCTGGAGGACTTCTACTTGACTCATTTCGTTCTTATCTTATCTTTACTTCTCTATATCAAAACTCTTTTCGATTTCTTGTTCTCGGATCCTTTACTTGGTTTCTAATCTCAAACTCGAGTTCTTGTTTCTAATAAATAATATTTTATTCTTCACGTAAAAAGAAAAGTTACTATTTAACTCGACTTATATTTTCTCAAATATTCAAGTCATTTGATTTCGGCAAATCATAACATAAATTCTCAATTGTTATCATCACATATACTTCACACATAGTTGAGCACTTAATTCATAATTCAAACATTTATTTGAAACACAAACGTTCACTTCATAATCATGTAATCACATCAATACTCAAACATCGATATAATATTCAATTATTCTTATCATAATCAAACATTCATGTCATAGTCTTTAAACATTTATCATAATCGAGCATTCATCATCAATTACTCAATATGAATAACTTCTCAAGTAAGTAGGTTGTTGAGTTCCTACTTAAACATATAATTCAATCAAGTTTAATGACTGAAAAACAGTTCTATTAATTAACTGCTAACTTGTTACTGCTCGACTCTTATTCCTTAAGAATTTATAACTCTTTGAACTTCTAACGAAAATAATTTCGTTATCTAATAATAACTTAAATAATAATCATTAATTTGAGTTTAATATTCAAATTTCTATTTCGTGTTTCTTATTTCAAAAATATGACATTATTATTCTTAAATACATATTCACATACGTCATCATTTTCTTTAAAATACGTATTCTTATACGTACAAAATACGCACTCATATACGTAGAAAATATGTACTCGTATACGTAGAAAATACGTACTCATATACGTATATGATACTTAACTAAATACTTAAGATAAAATAATCTTTATTTTATCTTTTTCTTTATTTAAAACTTAATTTTTGTTTTTATTAAATAAAAACTCGGTTTTTCTTTTAAAACTTCACTGCTAGATAACTTCTACGTTTTAACTCCTTTTTAAGTGATTCAAAAAGCAAACTTGCTTATTTCTACTCAAACATCATCATCAAATCACTTAATATATCATGCATCATCAAGAAATTATCATTCAAACAATTATAACTTAATAATTTCTTTTTTTCCTCATACTTTACGTACTCTTGCTCGTTTTTCAACTTTTATAACTTTTCTTCATAGACTTAGCATCAATCAATCATCAAACATATTCAAAGAATATAAGTATCAACTTATAACTCATTTACTCAATATTTTCTATTTTTCTAGAAATATTCAAATAATTAAATATTTTAATATTATTATTATTTCTCTAATAATTCTTAATTAATTCCTCGTTTATCAAAACGAACTCAAATATGAGTAACACTTCTCTTTGACTCGTATACTCAACTTTTAAGACATCTTTTCACATAAAATCTCATTACTTTATTCTAATTTCCTTTTTATTTCTCAAAATATTAATAATATTAATATTCTATTTTCCATTTTACACTATCTTCAAAATCATACATTTTATTACTATATCATTAAAATTTTCTCATACTCAACAAAGAAACATTTTTATTTGTTTTATTAAACTAATAACTTCTTTTATTATTATCTCTTTTCTCTCATTTTCTTTTATTTAAAATATATATAAAATAATTAATTTCTAATTATTTAATTCCATCTTTAAATCTTCAAAAATTCTTCAAGAACATGAAGAACATATCTTCATATCTTCAAAATCTCATACTAACTCAAGAATCATAAAAAATACTTATTTTTATATTTATTCTCATTTTAATCGAATTTATCACTATAAATTCAATAAATTCCTTAAAAATCATATTCTCAATTTCTATGCATGTAACTCACTTCAAAAATTCATTTTCAATATCATCAATATCACCATTCTTCATCCAAACATCCAAAAATCATTTTTTTTTTCATATATATATATATATAAATATCGAATTTTTATCCAAAATTCAATAAATTCATAATATGACTTAAAATCACATTTAAATCATATTCTCATACTTCATCATACTCATAAACATCATATAATTCAGAAAATCCATAAATCATAATTTATTCATATTTTCTCTATTTTTAATCAATTAAATCAATTAAAAATGAGAAAAATTCATAGAAATTCATAGAAAATGAGGAAAATTCTATAATTCATATAGATCACTCAAATCATCATAAAAAGTATATATCATCATCAAAACATCAAATAATCATCAAGAAATCATTTTTCCTATTTTTTTTCTTAATGGTCGATTTTACGGCTTTTTAACCTACTTAGGTTATTTTTCATTTTAAGCCTTAAATCAGGTTTTAATCTTCATTTAGATTATCATCTCATCATCATAACCCTCAGGTTTGTCTAAGCATAAATTAAATCATGCATGGTTTCCTTATTTCCTTCATTTACATATACATATCTTTGCATAAAGGAAATAAATTCATACTTTAAAAATTAAAACTCAAGCTTCTCTTGGAGACTTGGTTTCGATGGCTTGTAGGGTATGGAGAGGATGGATTCTCACTCCTTTCCTTGCATGAAAAGAAATATGCAAGTCATCAAGATCTTAGTTTTGAAAAACAAGAATCAAAACCCTTGTTTGAAGCATAAAGAAATCGATGGTTTCATAGAGTTCTTAGGCTTATTTCAAGCTTTGAAAAGAGAGTATAAGATGGAGGCTTACTCTCTTCGATGATGTTGAAGATGTGGGAGGTGATTACATCAAAGAATCCTCAAGCATACTTGCATGAATCCATCGATGAAGAGATGAATACATTGAAGTCGAAGATGATGGTGAAGAACTGTGTTGCTGCTGTTCTCACGACACGACTTTTGCAGCTGGTTTTTCTTCACTTCAAGGCTGAGATGATGAAGAAGATGTAGGGGAAGATACTCTCCTTGATGTTGACTATGAAGAGAAGGTGATGATGAAGAAGGAGAAGCTGCAAAGCTGCAGAAAATCTGCTCTCTCGACAGATCTCAGTCGAGAGAGAGATGAACTTTTTGTTCTCCTCGGCAGATTTTTGGGAGCAGAAACGACTGCTCCTCAAGCTTCTTGCAGAAGGGATGAAGAAGATGAAAGGATGGAGGAGATGCTCTCCTTGATAATCACGTTGAAGATGATATGAAGATGAAGGTAAGGGCTGCTGCAAAACTGCTCCTTCTCGGCAAACATGAAAGAAGGAAGGTTGCTGCCTTGGTTCTTCTTCAGCAGAGAGAGAGAGGTAAGAGAGAGAGAGTTGTTTCTATTTTGTGATGAAAGATAAGGATGAATATTAGATGATGGAATAGGGGAAATGCATTTAACATGTGGGGAGATATGGAAAGATATGAGAGAGAGAGAGAGAGAGAGGCAATCCAAGAGAAAGATCATAGAGAGAGAGAGAGGTGTATGTGGCAAGTTGAGAGGGAGAGTGCTATTAACTCTCTTAAGTGAGAGTGGTTCACAATTTGGCTGCTATTTGAGGATAAGAACGCATGTCTTTATCTGCTAATTTTGCCCGGTTAATTTATCTTCCGGTAGAAAATATCCCCGTTATTTTATTTTATTCCCTCAATCAATTAATAATCCTTCTCGTCTCTTTCTCGATGTCCAAATTCTCTCTAGTTCATCTTATATCTCCCAAAATAAATTAAGGAATCCATCTATATAATTTTTACTTCGAGATTCCTTATAACGATTAAATTTATAAAAACTACTCGACTTAACACATCGTTAAACAATTTATTTTTTTTAAACTTATTCAAATGAACTCGTTAAATTCTCCGACTTATCTCAAGAGTCTTAGAATAAATTCTAGATTCCAATAAAACTAATTAGACTCAATTCCGAGTCGGTCAATGAATAGTGTTTTTCTCAGTTTATGTTACTATTCATTCAAAAATAAAAGTATTCAGAAAATTATGAAATTCATACTCAAGCTCATATTCATATAATAATGCTCAAATAATTATCACATACTTGATTCGAATAATCAAAACAAGAAAAATCACATTATAACACATAAGGGTATTTTCATCATTTCGCAGAAAATTTTATTTTCGCGAAAAATTTTAGCACTCAAAACTCATCATATAAGCATATTAATTAAGTTAATACGCTCTTAGAAACCTATAAAAGTTCGGGGTATTACAAAGAGAGAAAAAGTAAACCATGTCACCTACTATGCATCGAAGACTCTAAATCATGCCCAATGCAATTATTCGACCACGGAAAAAGAATTGTTAGCTGTGGTGTTTGCTTTTGAAAAAATTTGATCATACCTACTTGGAGGCAAGACCATAGTCTATACTGACCACTCTGCCTTGAAGTTCCTCATGGCCAAGAAGGAAACGAAACCCAGATTGATAAGGTGGATTTTGTTACTCCAGGAATTCGATGTGGAAATTAAAGACAAGGCTGGAGCTTAGAATTTAGTGGCTGACCATTTGAGCCGCATCATCTAAAAAAAAGAAGCTGAGCCGATCAAGGAGACCTTCTCGAATGAACACCTTGCCCTTGCCCAAGATAACCCTGATCATTGGTATGTAGATTTGTGTAACTATATTGTCTTGGGACGACTACCAGGCGACCTCAGCCCGTATCAAAAGAACAAGCTCAAGGTGGAGAGTCGATATTACATTTGGGATGATCCTTACCTGTGGAAAATATGTACTAACCAAGTAATTCAAAGATGTGGCGATGAAAAAGAACAAGTAAGTATCCTTGCACACTGCCATTCGAAAGTGTGTGGGGGACATTTTGGACCAAAAAGGACAACAAGGAAGATCTTGGATTGTGGGTTTTATTGGCCTAATGTATTCAAAGACAACTTCGAATGGTGCAAATGTTGCGCTCAGTACCAAAAGGAGGGTAACATCAATAAGAGGAACGAGATGCCCCTGACCCAGTCATGCCGGTGGAAGTCTTTGATATATGGGGAATGGATTTCATGGGACCATTGCCCAACTCAAGAGGGAATCTATATATATTGCTGGCAGTCGACTATGTGTCTAAATGGGTGGAAGCTAAGGCCACTTCAACGAATTATTCGAAGGTATTTGTGGAACTCCTCAAGGGCAATATCTTAAGTCAGTTTGGTGTGTCCAGGGCGATCATCAGCGACCAAGGAACGCACTTTTGCAATGGAGCTGTGAAAGGATTAATGAGCAGATATGGAGTACATCATAGGATTTCGAATGCTTATCACCCTCAAGCAAATGGTCAAGCTGAATTATCTAATCGCATTGTAAAGGCTGTCTTGAGAAAAATAGTTAGCCCAACAGGGAAGGATTGGAGTTTACGTCTTGAGGATGCGTTATGGGAAAATAGGATAGCATTTAAAACCCCGTTTGGGATTTCACCCTACAGAATGGTCTTTAGCAAGATGTGCCACTTGCCCGTTGAAATTAAACATCGTGCATATTGGGCAGTTCAAAAAATGAATTATGATTAGGACGAGGCTGGCCAAGCGAGGAAGCTCCAGCTACAGGAACTTGAGGAAATCTGCCTCAACTTATATGATAGCTTTGTGTTGTACAAGGAAAGGATGAAGAAAGCCCATGAAGCCTTGATCAAAGTCAAAAAGTTCGAACCTGGGCAACAGGTACTGTTATATCAATCTAAGTTCAAACTTATGTTAGGGAAACTGTCCAGCAAGTGGATTGGACCGTTTGAAGTACAAGCCACATATCCAAATGGGGCTGTGGAAGTAATGAATGCAACCACGGGAAAAATTTTCAAAGAGAGTGGAGAAAGGTTGAAGGCTTTCTTTGGCCAAGTCTTGGAGAAACCAGAGGAATACTTGAAATTCCTCTGTGATATGGAGTCCTAACTTGGGTAAGGAGAACGTCGTGCCCATGACGTTAACTGGGGCGCTGGCTAGGAGGAAACCTGGTGCGCTTTTCTTTTCTTATTGTTTATTTTTTTTTTTTTCAAAAAAAAATGGGAAGATAGGGATTAAAATAGCCATAATTTTAATGTTTTCCACCGAACTTAGGCGTATTTTAATTCCATTGTGGGTAGAATTATCTGACCATAGGATAGGACAGATTTTGCTTTGTATATGGTAGTTTGTTCGTGACCAGCAGGGTACAGGTGTTGGGTGAAGGAAGAAGGCGGATTTTTCACTTTTCTTTGAGCAAAGTGTGTGCGCAGGAAGGCAAGTGCGGTGCTCTGGGCTAAGCAATGGACTTGGGCAACAAAACTGACGGGATAGTAACTGCCACACCACGAGTGATGTGACAGTTGCACTCAAAACCTACCCCTAGCCCTATAATCGTCTGCCACCCTAACACGTCTAAATCCCTCCAACCCTTCCACTTCCCCACGTAAACGATCAATTCAAAAACTATCATAATCTACTTTCTTTCCTCATTCCCCTAATTTCGGCCATCAAAGATTTTCTTCCCCAAATTTAAACCCTAAAATCCCACAATGGTATCCACACGCTTAAAAAAAAACTCAACAAAATCCCTCACAGAACGCACATCAACCTTTCCGACCCAGAATCGCCGCCGTTGGAAACATCTCTACACGAAGCAAACCCCACTTCTTGGGTGGTGCCATACCCCCTTATTGCTGAGGTGGAGAAAATCATTAGCGAAGCTAATGCTGAAACCATGGTAGTACCACGTAAGGAGGAAGTGATGTCAGGAGAAGGAGCTCCGGTAGTTGGAACTTCTTCCACGTCGAAGAAGCCTTCTGAGGAAGCTATGCCGAAAATCTTGCCGTACAAGAAAGAGGAAGTTGAAAAGAAGCACGACGAAGATGTGGTCATGGAGGTGGTAGCAGATGTGGAGAAGGAGCAAGGAGATAAAAAGGAGTTTGAGGATTCCTTCGACAAGCTGTGTGCAGAGGTGAAGAGGGATGCAGAGAAAAAAAAAAGAGAAGAGGAAGCAAGGGCAAGGGGAGAAGGAGGCCAAGAAGAAGGCGAGGGTGGTTAGTTCTGAAGCCGCCTCGTCATTGAGTGGAGAATCCTCGATGGAGGAGAAGAAAGATGCTACGCCTTCTTCCAAAAACCCAGGAAAGAAGAAAAAATTGGTAGAGTCTGAGGAGGACGAAGATGTCCAGTTCATGGGGGAAAGAATAACAAGGTCCGCTGCTCAGAAAATTAAGAAGGAGGAATCTGAGTCGCGAAGGAAGAAAAAGGGAAAAGAAGGCTGAGGATTTGGCAGCTATGAGCCCAGGGAGGTCGACTTTGATGACCTGGACTCCTTGGGCATAGCGATGGAAGTGAGGGCCTTGTTCGATGGGTTTGGCTGGGGAAGATTCCTGATGCTATCCTGCTACATCTATGAGGATTTGGTGAGAGAAGTATATAGGTCCATGGAGCTTGTTTTAGATGGAGAAGGGAACTCATCCTCTATTGAGTTCGTGTTGAATGGGCAGCCTTTGGTGGCTAGGTTAAATGATTTGAACCAAATTCTGAGGTTCGCCAAAACGATGGAGCTGTAGAGGCCGGAGTTCAGGAAGGCAGGAAAGAAGGTGCCATTGGACCTGCCCAAGGAGGAATGGATCCGGATGTGGAAGGAGGTCAGCGTGGGGACGGAGTTCAAGTCGGGAGATAACAAGGCGTCGGACCTGAAGACGCTAGCCCTCCGCATTGCTCATAAGATCCTTGCCTACAACATGTTTGGCAAGGGAGATAGCGGGAACTCGCTGGCCAACAAGGAGGTCTATATACTATTATGTATGTTGACTAAGAAACGGCTGAATTTTGGGGCCTTCTTGATGGAGCAGTTGAGGGCAGTCATGGGCAAGACGGGGCAGAAGTACTCGTGTGGGCATTTCATTATAGCCTACATTGAGGGGTTGCAGCTTCAGGATGACGTGATGGATTTTGAGGTAACGCCGGCTGATGTGCTCAACATGGAGAGGTTGAGCAAGATGAAGGAAGTTGTGAAGAGTGGCAAAGAATGGCGTCTTTTGGAGGCGCATGAGAAGGATCAACCAACATCAGCATGTTTGCCACCCAAAAAGTCAGCCAGGTTGGCCAAGAAGATGGTGATCGATGAGGAAGAGGAAGATAATGAGGAAGAAGTTGAGTCTTTCTCTGCCCAGATGAAGGAAGTCTTGGAGAGACTGGGCAAGGCTGAGGAGTTGCTCAAGGAGCTGTGTAATGGGCAGCTGATCATGTAGGCTACTCTCAACAGCCTTGCCCGCCACCTGAAATTGGGGTCAGTACCTGATTCTTCTGCTTGATTATGTCCTCCTATTTTGTCTTAGTTTAGTTTTTTTTAGTGTCCTTTTGTTTTATGTGCTTTGAGTCTGTGGAGTGATCGAATACCTCACCCATATTTTGCTCTACAAAATGTGTTTTGAGGTTGGCGAGTAGCTCATGTTGTTTTGTGTTTGAGTCTTGACCTCTTTACGTCCACTACTCTGCTGTAAGCAAAGTGTGTGCGTAGGAAGGCCAAATATTTGTCAAAGAGTTTGTTGACTCCAAGGTTGAGGCCTCCATGGATGAACTTTGCTATAAGCAAAGTGTGTGTATGGGGTGTCTGTGCCATGTTTTTTTATTTTGAGTTGTTGAGTTGATCAACATGGAGTTGTTGGGCAAGATGATATGATGATTTTTGTGCTTAATTGTTGTTTGTTGAACAGTGTTAAGTTTGTGCATGCTAGAAGATGACTTGTATGATGGATTGAGTTGTAAGCATACCCTGTGAGGATTTGAGCTTAATTGAATTCATTCATTGTGTGTGATTAAAGACATCTTGATTAGGAGAAACTAGAACTTGCATGTACTTTGATTTATGTTGATAACCTTTGAGCTTAGATGATTTAGGCAATTCTTTCATTTAGCCCATTGAGCTTAATTTGACTATTTGATATCATTATCCTTTGATAGCCCCTTTGAGTTGAATTTATTCTTTCTATGACTTAAAATTTGCCCCACGAAAAATTGAGTTTATTTGGTTATGGCAACCTGGGCAATGAAAGAAGAAAAGGGCAGGAAGGAGAAGAGAGAACATCTTGGGCAAGATAGTGGGTTTTACGCAGTTTAAAAAAAAATGAAGGAATAAAGGGAATAGAAAGAAAGAAAGAAAAGAAAACAAATTCATAAGGTCCCTAGAAAAAAGTTGAAGCTTAAGCCTGGATAATTAAAGCAAGGAATTGATAAGGAACTGGGAACCCTTGTTGCCTAGTATGAGTTTTAATGACCCTTAGCCAAAGATCTAAATACTTCCTACCTTTTACCTTAAGCCAATTTAACCTAAAAGGACCTAATGATGAGTTCTGAGGTTTAGAATAAGAGCTTTAGATTTAAAGGGCAGGCAAGCCTATGGTGATACCAAAGTCAAGATGATCAATGAGCGTGAGAATGAACTTAAACACAAGAGTGATAAGTGGGAAAGGATATCCTAGAGCTCACAATTCTGTCTTGACTTGTTTGATGGTATTGCATTTTATTTTCCCTTCACTTGCAAATTGTTTTTAGAGATTGTTGTATTATTCTAACTAACCCTCCACTGTTGATCTTGTTTATAGTTTTTTTTAATATGTTCTTTTGTTTGTGTCTTGGGCAAGTTGTTTGTGCACACTTGAGGACAAGTGTGGGTTAAGTGTGTGCGCATGATAAGTCCATATTTTGTGTATATTTTGTGTCTGTTTTAGGTAGTTTACATCGAGTCTTAGTGTGTGTTTTGTGTAGTTTCAGTGTCTAGGAGGACATATTCTGGGCAGGAGAAGGTCTGTTGCTCTACAAGTGGATTTTGGGCAAAACAGGGATGGAAGGCTACATTTCTGGAAACAGATAGAGCAGGACGGAATTGGTCAAGATGGGCGGAGTGTTTTGGTCAACAGGCGTTGTTTCTCTCCTAGGTCTAGAAAGATAAGGAAAAGATGATCTAACTTAAATATATTTCCTTATCTGACTAGATTTAGGATCCGCAAGGGATCTTCTAAAGATAGACGTGACATGCCATGTTGGGGTCGTGCTTATCAAGTATTTACTTGCATTCCAAGGTATCTCGTTGATTTCCTTCCATGTTAAGGACTGGGGGGCCCAAACCTTAAGCACTCGCCTATAAATAGTGAAGCCTAGCTGCTGTGAAGGGATGCCGTTATTATTGCTTTCATTCCTGTTTACTTTGAGAGAGATTGTGAGGAAAAGAACAAGTCATACGGACAACGTTTATTTGTGTTTTGTTCGTACAATTTATGATCGACACTTTTGGCCGGATTTACTTTCCCGTACTTAGTAAGTTTATATTATAATTCTTATTATGAGTTCCTTAAGTTATTGTGTTCGACCTTTTACTTTCATGTCTAGCTAAGTTTTTATACTTGATCTGGGCAAGATAGTTAAGTGATTACTTAGGCTTGAGAGGTCTAATTTGTGCTTGAAAATTGCATGCATGTGTTCCCGATATGTTAATGAGTGACACCCACCCGTCGTATGGTACGATCAAAATACCTATGTATGCCCTAGACGGACAGTACACACTCATATGCCCACAACTGGACTGGTTAGTCATAGCGGTAAGCTAGGGTCGATCCCACAGAGAGTGAGGAACCACTTTACTCTTTAGGTGCACAAGTTCTGTTGTCACAATCCAATCCTGTTTATCTGCACAAATTAAGTTGGAAACAATCAAATATAAAAAGGGTAAGATTTGGTGTAGGTCATGCTTATAGTTGATATGTATATTCGGTCATGGGCATACTGAAGATCCGTCCATGTTTTGCATAAACTCAAGGCGTGGCCCAAAGACATTGGCGCGTTTCAAGAGTTTATACTCCACACTTGGGATGGTTGAATCCCTTGAGGTCACTTGGTCTGAAGGTCACGCTTCACCCCGGTCACAAGGCTGTGCTTCACTCCTCCTTAGATAGTAGTCATACCCGATCCCTCCAAGTATGACCCTCACCAACCTTTTCTTTCAAGCTTCCCGGCTCTGCACCTACAGAGTAGACATAACTCGCGGGATATCTATTTCTGGTAACACGTCCAACCGATCATCGATATATCTACGATGCGTGAGGTGAGTCCCTTGGTCAATAACCATGGATTTATGCCTCGTCACAGTTGATGGATAGCCATTAGAGAAGCCCAAAATAAAGGAAGGACACTGTATCCCCTTGCCCGTTTCTCACCATCAAGATCTACAACTCCATTGAAGGTGTTGCTCAGCTACTCGGTCATGGGCATACTGAACATTGCTGTGTGTCATGCCCTAGCCTTTGCTTGGCATGATACAGCCCTTACCAAGCGGAGGTCACCCGCTAGGTCAGGACTGCCCATAAATTTTGCTCAGATCTCTCCGGAACCACTGGATCCAACCGAAGGCATAAATACCTCATGAATATTTTACATATCAACACTTAACCATTTTCCATACCCAAATCTTACCAAGGGGAACTACTCACACATAATGAAATGCATAATAACGAAGATAAATAAAAACATCAATAACACAAAATACTAAATACTTGAATTAAGAAAATACCTAAGGCAAGCAGCCTTGGATTTGTTCACAACAGGAATTGAAATGAAAGCTAGTAAATTGTTTTGGTGCGGAAAATGTAACGCGAAATGAAAGTAAATTGTATCTTGAGCTGAATGTTATCGAATGCTAGGAATAACCAATGTTTTGCCAGCTACACTTGCTGGACTTTTATAGTTGGGACAATAGCCATCAACACCCTTCTCTGGCAGACCGTATCGGTGTGATTGATTGTTTCCATATTTATCTCGATCTTGATTTATCCTTGATTGAGCAGAATGATAATTGGAAATCGCCGGTAGATTGATTGGGGTGATTGACTGGCTTCCAGATCCTTCTTCGTACAGGCTCTCAACAGAATATCGTCCAAATCTCCTCTACGCGTATTTCTTTATCTTGCTTCGGCGGCTGGCTGCTGATATCGGTCGTGGTCATACTGGCTGCATGTGTTGGTTAGCCTTACACCAGGGTACTGTCCTTCTCCTGGGGAATCAGATTCATGCAATGGGATAGAATTGCTTCAATATTACCCATTTTGACCATCTTGTCTCTGTTTGCCTTGGACTGACCTTCCTTCCCATGAACAGCTGCTTTCTTCCCTATACAGACACTACAGACATAAAAAGACAGGAAAAATAGGGCCAAACGGCCCAAAAGTCGAAGACGCATCACACCTATTCACTTAAAACATAATTGCCCTCAAGTATGTAAGTGCATTCACAGAAGACACCAAGAAAAGAGATGAACAAAGAGGAATAAAAACTTCAAGACACGAGACTGCGTAGTCAAATAGATTAGCTAATATATGCATGCATTAACCATAATGTCATACCACAAATCCTTTGAGCAAATATATCACATAAAGAGGTTAGCAGTTTCTCTCACACACTCAAGTATATGGCTAAGTGTATACTCTCATTTTATGCTGCATTAGCCTTCCATAAACTTGTTCATGGATTCATAACAAATACTTAATCTGGTGTAATTTATCAAAGGGTCTTTGTTAGGTTGTAGGGGGTATACGGAGTAGAGGTAAGGATTTCTGGATAAGTAGTTTAAAACTTAGTTCCAGTCATACCGGCCTATCCTTTTCAGTAATGGCACTCCCACTCCACCTTTCTTTTCTCTTTTGGCAAGGTTTATTTCTTTCTTACTTACTTCTTTAACGAAGTAGAATTTGTTCTTTTGATTTATGCTTTTCTGCCTTAAATCATGAGCTACCCTATATCTTTGCATTATGGTAGGCTCTCCTTTCTCAATTTATGCTTTTCCACCTTAAGTAATGAGCTACCTTTCATCTTTTGCATAGTGTGGGAGACACACTTTTAATTAAACTCAAAACAAAGGCTCATGAAAGAAGTGATTCGGCTCAAAGTGGTTAGCAATGGTTTATTATGTTTAGCTCAATAAATCTGGGGCCCTAAATTGAAAGAAATGTCCTAATCATCTAAACTACACCAACCAACTAAAATCAACGAGCAAGTTCTAGGATTACTTAAGCAACATAATCATACTAGAAAATAAATGCAAATTGGCTCAAATCTCACAGGTATAGATTATTCAATATGCATCTCTACTGCTATCACGTGATAATGCTCATCATACCAACATGCCAACCAAACCCAATAGCATGCATAGATCACCCCAATCCATGTAACTTGCGCGACACAGACTCTAATTAAACACCAGACTTCATCAAACATAATGACACAAAACATAAAAATCAAAAGATAAAAACAAAACCTAATCTACAAGTAGGGATAGAAAACTTAGTTGTTTTGGTCGGAGGCATCCTCTTCCTTTCCGTTAGCTTGAGCAATCAAAGCCTCAAAACCAGTCCTCATGTCTGTCCTAATTACCACCATTTCATCTCTCAGCAATGCCACTTCTTCACGCAACTCCTTCAACTCAGCCAGTATGGATGCTACCTCACTATTGGTAAGGCGTGGAACCACCTGCTCTCCTGCCCTGCGCGGTTCAGCCCTTCCTAAAGCTCCTTCTGGGTGGACCAGCGAGTAATTGCCATGCTCATCCACCTTGACAATCCTCCACCGCACAAAGCGCCCTTGGTCCAGGAACCAGGTGTCTGCGACTAAGATGTCATCTTGCCTCTCCAAGTTAAAATCGGTGAGATTCTTCGCAAGAATTGTCACCAAAGAGCAGAGAGAGAGATGCATGTTGTGGTGAGTTACTCCATACTGAAACTGTAGAGCCACTGTGAACCCAAAGTTCACCCTTTTCTTCTCATACATACACCATAACAAGAACACCTCCTGTTGGGTGACCACATTTGAGCCTTCCTGGCGGCCGTATATGTTGTAGGCTACCCATCGATGGCATATCTGCAGTGTTGGGTCTCGAATTTCATTCGACTTGCTAATATTCTTCAGATACTTGTCCTTGGTAGAGATGGTTGACCAGTAGTAGTCAATCCGAGACTTCCATTCTGTTGAGGCCACTGTCTCTACCTCCTTGTATTCTTCTCCATATACATCCCGTGGTTCAAGCACTCCCAGTTAGATGTTCAACTCATTGATAGAGAGAGAGAGAACATCCTACCCAGCAGTTGAAAGTGCAGGGTGCCAGAAGTCTGGATGGTGTAGTTGCCACGGGGCTTGAACTCAACCGTTCCCATGAATTCCTCCGACATGTTCTAGTAGGCCAAATAGTTCCAACCCAAAACATTCCCCCAACCTATTCCTTCGAAGTACCCTACCACCTTTTCCTTAATTCCAAAACCTTCCAAACATTCTGTCAGCAAAAAGTACTATGGGATGATCTCCATGTTCTGGAGGATGGCATACCATTGATTGTCTCTCGGTATGGTCGTGCCAGATGAAGCAGGTTGCACAAAACCTTTTTCTTGATTGCAGTCTTCTTGGTAGCAATACTGGGTGTGGACTTCACCGAGCTGGTATTCCTCCAGAGTCAGAGCTATCCATTGCCTCTATCGCCTCCATTTCCATCTCCTCAGCTTCCTTTCCTTCTCCTTTTTCCACTTCTCCTGTCTTCCATTTCCCTTTCTCCGCAGCAGAAGCTTTTCTCACCGAGCTTGTGGTGCTGGTCTTAATCCCCTCTTTACCTTGTTTAGTTTTTGGCGGCAGAGGAGGTTTTGAAACATCCAACTTCCTCTTGACTCCCGCCCCTTCTCTTTGCTTTGTGGGGTTTTTTCTCCTTGAGACTGTACAGGAGAATTCCCCTCTTCCCCTTCTTCCTCCATTGCCTGCTCCTCCTCCTGCTTGTTTTCCTGTTCCTCCTCCTCGTCGTCGGAGGAGGTGCGACAATCCTCCATTGACTGAGAGTGGGAATGGGAAGGATTCTGGAGTTAGCTCTTTTGGTGGGGTTTGCGACATAGTAGCAACCTTCTTTCCGGAGGTTCAAGAGGTTTTTTCTTTGCTGCGGTGGTAGTAGTGGTACTTTTAGCCGCAGGCTTCTTCTTCTCCTTCTTCTTAGGCGGCTGGACATCCGCTTCATCTTCAGGCTGATCGGAACCCTTGATTTCTTCAATGTCCCCCACCGGTGACTTCCTTTTCCAGTGAAGGTGATTTATCCTTCTGCTTCGCCTCAATAGTCAGGGGAGGTGTGGTTTCCTCCACGACTTGTGTGGGTGTCTCCTCCAACACAGAACTGCACGTCTTTCTCTTGGCTTCTGCCTGCACCGCTTTTGTGGCAGCGGTGCTCTTTTGCCCGGTGGTGGCAGTCTGAGCACTGCCGAAGGCGGTGCTGCTCTTGGAACTCCTCCCATTTGCAGCCATCTTAGTTCTAGCCATGGTGAATGCGAAGGTTGGGAAGTTAGGGTTTCTGATTTTTTGAGTAATTTTGTATGGAGAAGATGAGGACTGGTAGCTTTAATGGGGTATGTGAATGGCGGTTACCAAAAGCGTAGTGGGGAGAGTGGATGAAGTATACAGCAGTTATGGATTTCGTGGTGATTTTAAGAGAGAGAGGGTTTAAACCGACTTACAGAGTGGGGATGACAGTTATGGAGCATTTGGAATGATTAAGGGAAGAAATCATTACCAAATTCAAAATTCAAACCTTCCTGCGAAATTCGAAGTAGCGCAGTCACTTCTCAGTCAGGCGCTGTCAGACACGCTTTCACGTCATTCCTCGGTTAGCCGTATCCTGTCGAAAATACCATGGGCCCCACCTACACACTTTGCATCGCAAAGTGGGTTCAGACTCTCCCTTGGGCCTCAATTATCTTCGGCCTATATTCTCCAAATTCTTTTTCATCCCAAAATCACGCATTAAAGAAATTTTCCTAAGTAACAAAATGGAACAGCAGTTATGGTCAAACCAGCGACCACTCCTGGGCTGCCTCCCAGTCAGCGCTCATATTTAATGTCTTGAGCTCGACGTCTGCATGTCTATTCTCACTGGTAAACAGGGTCTAGAAGGGAGCACTTCTCCTTACTCTGCTTCAAATTGGAGTAGTCGAAATAAGGTTTCAATCTATGACCATTTACCATGAACGTATCACTTCTATTTTCGGGTCATATACCTCGACACTTCCATTGGGGAATATTTCCTTTACTATGTATGGCCCTCCCCATTTGGATCGGAGTTTCCCACTCATCATTTTAAAGCGAGCGTTGAAAAGTAACACCTTTTGTCTAGCCCAGAATTCCTTCTTGCAGATTTTTACATCATGAATTTTCCTAGTTCTTTCCTTATATAAAACGGCATTGTCGTATGCCTCTAACCACAGTTCTTCTAACTCACTCATCTGCAATCTCCTTTCTTCTCCGCCCAAGGTCATGTTGAAATTGATTTTCTTGATGGCTCAGTATGCCTTGTGTTCCACTTCCACAGGTAGGTGACACCTTTTCCCAAACACCAGTCTAAAGGGTGACATTCCGATTGGGGTTTTGTAGGCAGTTCGGTATGCCCATAACGCGTCCCCTAAATGATTACTCCAGTCTTTCTGGTTGGGATAGACCACCTTCTATAGTATGCTCTTGATCTCCTTGTGCGAGATTTCAGCCTGTCATTTTGCTTGGGGGTGATATGCAGTTGTCACTTTATGTTTCACCCTCATTCTCTTTGTAAGTGCCCTGATGGTAGCATTATAGAAGTGAGATCCCTAATTGCTAATGAGAATTTTTGGGACCCCAAATCTATTAAACACGTGTTCCTTCAAGAAATCAGCTACTGTATGAGCATCACTATTTGCCGTAGGCTTTACCTCAACCTACTTAGACACGTAATCAACTGCCACCAATATATATTCATAATTTCCAGACTTGGGAAATGGTCCTATGAAGTCTATTCCTCATACGTCGAAAATTTCTACTGGCATAATAGGCATTTGAGGCATCTAATCTCTTGCAGTAATGCCTCCAACCATCTGGCACTTCGGGCAACTCTATACCCATTTTCTTGCATCGGCAAACACTGAAGGCCAATAAAATCCGCTATCCAAAAACCTTTGTGCCATTCTTTTGCCACCAAAATGTCCACTGCATGGAGTCCCATGGCACATTTCTAAGATCTGAGTGTGCTCATCTTCAGGAACACACCTCCGTATGACCTGATCTGCTCCTATTGTCCATAGATTTGGTGCCTCCCAAAAGTACGATCTGGCTTGAATTACCAATTTCTGCTTTTCAAACTTGGTCTTTCCTGATGGAACTTCTTTTGTGATCAAATAGTTGGCTATATCTACATACCATGGTTCCTTATCGGTCAGGGCATACAGAGATTCCATCTCTGTACGAGCATATATGGCATACAGCTTCTCATCAGGGAAGGTGTCCTCTATGGGTTCTCCATCATCCTTGCCCATTTGCAGCCTAATCAAATGATCTACTACAAGGTTGGTAGCTCCTTTCTTATCCTTGATTTCAATGTCGAACTCTTGTAACAACAATATCCATCAAATAAGACGTGGTTTAGATTCCTCACCCTAACATAAGAAAAGCACTTTCCAGTCACAGGGAATTACCTTAGAGCTCACACTGTAATTGAATAGAAGGGAGTTGGCCTTACCTTCCACAAGTCATAGAGGTTTTCAGAAATAGCCACTCGGAAAGGAAACCCAAAGGATGATTCTGTTATGTGAAATAACAAACTCAGCGCAAAAGGATTCAAATCTTTTCTCCACGAACAAAGTGCACTCTTCATTTCATGCATCAAGCACATTCTTTCTGCTAAGTTCTAGTCCTATATTTATACGAATAATACACGGATAACCGAAACCAACATCCAAAACTTTGAGTTATGCCTTACTCGCGTTTGCATGTACTGCTATAGGGCTTTAACCCTTTAAGCAGAAGCCTATAGTAGCTCCCTAGTAACAGCTTGTGTTAAGCATCTAACAACGTGATCGGATCTTGAGGGCCTCACTCCTTTCCTCTGCCTCGGCAGAAATAGCTTCAGATTGGCGTTAACACCCACGCCTTGCCTTAGCCCTACGGGTAGTCCTGCGCTTGCTCATTAGCTTGCTCTTAAGCTTGTTCCTAACTCAGCATCAGTCGGTCGTTTCAGCATAGGGGTACTCTCTATGGAGGCTTCCCTAATTAGGATTAGATCACCTGGGCTTTACGGTTCTATCCCCTTCCTAACGATCACTGCCATCTTGTCTCCCGCTTGTATTCTCAGACATCGCCACTTGAAGACAACCCTGGCAGCAAACCGATGGTTATCTAAGATGTCACGGGAGGTTCAGTGACTATATACGTAATTAGTTGACCTCTTTTTCTCCTTAGAGTAAGAGATCGAACGTAACTCTATATAAAGTAGCTGCAGTGTAGCCTCATGAGTTCTTCCCGATCTGGGAGAAAACAAAATGGAGGTGGCTCCTCCACCACCACTGGAGGTAAAGAGCTAAGAGTCAACAACTTATACCTATGTAGCTAACCTATCAGAAAATGAGTTAATTACTTTACTCGTCTACTTATATTGATATCTTCCCTACGGTCAATTGCAGCTTTGGAAGCTCTAACTCTAAACTCCTAACTCTTTGTCTTTAGATATGATATCTACTATTAATCTCTACTTACAGGGCTTCCCTTAACTCTTCTTATCTGATATAGACTTTGTTAACTTCTTCCTACGGACTTCTTTAACGGAAGCTATTGTTTCTTTTGTAGCTCCTATTTCTTGTTCTTTGCTACTGTAACGACTTCCATCCTAACTCATAGGAAGGATAGAAGGAGTGGCCCCCCATCCCCAATTCCGACAAGGTTGGAAAAAACCATTAGATACCTCAAGGCTGCATGGTCGATATATATGATTACCTTGGTGCCCAAAAGATACAACCTGAATTTCTCTATGGCGAATACCACTGCTAAAAGCTCCTTTTCAGTCGTGGTATAACTGCACTGAGCGAGATTAAGGGTTAATTATAAGATGAAGTCAACGTTTTGTTAGATGAACGCTCTAGAAGTATTAATGAATGTATTTCACCAATATTTGGAGGAGTACGAGATCGAAGTTATCGATGATATTTCCATTAGGACGAATACTAGCAGTATTGTAGAAACGTGTCAAGGAAGTTGAGAACAGAAAAAATTGTCGCTTCAAAATGTCAATCTCACCATAGGAGATTCATATTATTCCTAAGTATAGCAGCCTATTAACATTAATTCATGAAAAGATTGTCCAAGATCATGACGTCGATGATGAGATCAATAAGGAAAAGATCCTGAGTAGAATTTCTACTCCTAAGAAGTAAAGTTGTCAAAAAAAATTAGCGAGAAAATATTAGAAATCGTTTAGTTATCCTTGTTATTAAAAGCAGGTAAATACATTCTTTATAGATAATTTGAAGATGAGACCTTGAGTTATCGATGTTCGAGAAAAAGATAATACGTTAGAAAATTTAAGGTTTAGAGCTCGAAAGAAAGATGTTGAGAATTTCGAGAAAGTTAAGACGATGTTTCGACGTACCGTAAAGGAATTTGCGCGTTAATTGGCAAGAGTTACGAACTGAACCGTGATATTTCATATATTGCGCGTCCTTGAAGTACGAAATGCACCGAAATTGGGATTAGCAATTCTGAAGAAACGAAATGAAGATGATGAAGCAACATATGTGCGCAATATAGTATGATTCGCAAAATCTTAAGCACGACAGTGATTATTCGAAACCTTGAAATTTTACCAACGAATTGAGGTTACCAAAATTTGAAAAGATGCATTAGACAATAGAAATAAATTTTACTTTTATCAAAGTATCGATGATGACACACAGTAGAGTACGATAAGAATGATGCCCTCCGAAGTTATAATTAGATAGAAACGACGTATTTTGTTCTTTAAGAGTAAAATGAGGGAAAATCGACGCAAGTTATGTAGAAAAATAGAGCTAAATTACTAGACGAAATTATTCCTAAAAGTAATCCCTTCGAGCAAAATTCAACTTATCGAAGTCAAGGAAGGCCTAAGCCTGAATAGGTCAATTAGAAATTAATATTTAGCTTCACCTCCAAATTTCGAAAATTTTCCCCAATACTTTCACACGAAGTGTATTTGTGATCCAAAAGACGTACTTCGACGAGACCTCGAACCAAATATTAGTCGCAAGAGATTAGTCGAAGTAATCCTGATTCGTAAGATCTAACGACTTAGAATAAAGTCAATTTTTCTAGACAAGAACGTGGTGGTTCTTGGAAGAAGTAATGAGAGAGTTTAGAACAAGATGAAAGAGATGTTTCCCGAATCATTTTCTATGGACTAGCAAATTTCGGGACGAAATTTATTTAAGGGGGAGAGAATGTAACAACCCGATTTTTCCTAAGCATAATTAATCGTCCTAAATATGATGATGTGTGCTTAAGTGCTTCTTAAATGTCATTATATGTGATTATGTGCGATTCTGTGTGATAAAAATTTCCGAGAATAAATTTTCTCGCAAAATGACCAAAATACCCCAGGAGGGTAAAGTCATACTTTTTATTGTTTCGGCAACTCAAATTCGTGACGATTGATTTTCCAATGAATAGTAACTTTGACCAAAAAGTCAATCTCAGTCGACGAGCTCCGAATTTAGTCTAATCAGTGTCATTAGACTCTAAAATTTATTTTAAGACTAATGAAGTGAGCTGGAGAATTTTCCGAGATTGTTTGAGTCGAGTTTGAATTTTATTTGAAAGAATGCTTGATGAATAGTAACTTTTACGGCATTTTTTGTTATCCGAAATTCATATCTAAAAGTAGGGCTCTTTTGAATCTAGAAATTATTTTATGACTAATGATGAAATTTTTTTTGAGTTAAATCCGGTGTCTGAAATTTTGAGTGAAATTCGGTGTCTATAATTTAAGTTATAAGCCATATGAGTCGAGCAGACGAATATGAATAGTGAATTTTCCCGATTTCTTCGTTGCTTGGAATTTTGATTCGAAACTTAGGTTTTCCGAATCTATAAATTAATTCGTGAGTATTGATGCGAAGTAGGGTGAATTTGGATGTCGGGAAAGTGCCGAAGATGAGGTTTTAAGTCGAGAGAGCTAGATATTTTTTAGACGGATGTTTTATACCATAAAATCTTTTCTTTCGAGAATTTCTACCCGATAAAAATTACCTAGATGAATCTAGAACTCTCTCTCATCTCCCACACATACATGTCGGTACTCTCACATAACTAACACCTCACCATTTCATTTTTATCTTACTCTCAAATCCCTACTCTCAGCATCTACTCTGTTAACAATTCTACTGTCAACTTGGAAGGTGTAATTCACAATCTCTCACCCTCTCAAACCACACGACTTCACCCTTAATATATGTGGGATTCTTTAAACAAACCCCACTCTCACTTTCACTCTCATCTCACACAACACACACAACTTAATTCCATCTCTCTTTCTCTCTCTCATTTCCATCGGCAAACACTCCATTCTCCATCTCCAAATCTGCCAATTTGCAGCAGCCACCGTAGCCTCATTTTCTCTTCATTCCAAGCTTAAAGAAGGAGCTAGAGTTGCGTGGAATAGAGTCTAGTATCATCAAGTAAGAATCGGAGCAAGGTTTCCACCTCTATCACTCGATTTTTATATTATTTTCCACCCTATAAGTGTCGAATTTTCTGCACCATATTTATGAAGTTTAAGCTTAGATTTTCAAGGTTTATATCTATGATCTTACATACTATCCATGCACTAGGAAAGAATGAAGAAATTTCAAGCTATGCATGCAAGTATATATATGTCGTATGATTAGGATTATGGAGAGATTTCATGCTTTAAAATTTTGATCTTGATATTATGAGTATTCACTCATAAGTGAAAGATGATATCATGATGAGATGATGAAGAAGAATCCATGAATTAAAAACTCTAGTAGAACCGAAAATCATGAAGGAATTAGGGTTTGCATGCTTTTGTTGAATTTATGATCTTGTTGTTATAGATTATGATATCTAAGTATAAATTAATTATTTAGTTGAAGAAATAAGCATGTTTATGGAAGAAGTCACTTGAGGAAGATGATGAATTGTATAATTAAAAAATTGATATATGATTTGTATGTTTAATTTGAAGATGGAAATCTATGATCCAAGCATGCTAGAGTATGAATATATGAATAAATTGAAGCTAATAATTTGTTTATGAAAAGCATGCTAATACCAAAAATAATGTCCAATAATATAAGTTATAGTTTTTATTATAATTGTTATGTTTGATGGATTAGAAATGAAATTAAAAGTATATTAGGAGTAGATTTGCTATCAATCAAAAGAAATAAATTCATAAGTTTGATGAGTATAAAACTTCAAGAGTATAAAAAAATAAGTTAGGAATTTTTATTCCTATAGATATATGCCTTAATTAAAGTATTAAAAGAGGAATTAGAAGTAAAATAAGATTAAGTTATGAGAAAATTTAAAGAAATAACCTCCCTAGCATAAAGAAGTGAAAATTTTGAATAATACTAAAGCATAAGAAATTGTGCTTTTTAATCTCTTAAGTCTAAATGGAAGACTTAAGCTAAGAAAATAAAATTAAAAATAAATTCAAATAAGATAAGAGAATAAAATCAAGAATTGATTTATTAAGGAGAAAAATCCCAAGTACTCAAACTCTGTGATAGAGAATAAGATTTTAAGTGATCTTGAATTCAATAAGGAGAATGAATCCTAAAATAATGAAATTAGGATTTATTGGAATATAAATATGTATTTAAATGAAAGAAATAAAAATCTATTAAGAAAACCCTTAGAAAATCGACGAAAGTTAAGAGTTAGTAGAAATTTTCCATTTCTATAGCTAAAAGATGAAATTGATGAAGGAGTTATATAATTAGAATTTTTATAAGTACAATAAGACTTTAAATTAATAAAATTAAGCAAGAAATAATAATTAGAAACTTGTGTTTTTAAGAGAAGTTGGATAAACTGATGTTATAAGAGTTCAACTGGAATCATTTTAAGTATACTAGCAATTGAAATTATTGAAAAATACTAAGTATGAGAAAAATAACTAAGGTCAGAAAAATAAAATGAGAAATTGACTAATTTTGGCTAAGTAAAAGATGTAAATGATGTTATCAATGTAAAGATGAGATAAAAACAAGTACGATAGCCACTTGAATCACTCAATTTGAAATTCGTACGACTAAGTTATGAAAAAGTCAACAAAACGTGATAAAAGTTGACTAATGAGAAATTAAGTGAAATAAAGTAAATTAAAGAGTTAAAAGAGTTTAGATAATTGATTGAAGTATGTTAGAAGTTGAATCGAGCAAAAACGAGTCTTTAATAGTAAAATAGAAAAATAACGAGAAATAATAAGTATAAATAGTGTTTTCTCGATTCCCAAGTCCAAAAATATAACCGAGTGAGAAATTATTCAATTAAAACTATTTCTAGTATGGTATTAAAATTTGAGAATATTCTGAGTAAGATTATACATATATCTCGAGAAACGTGCCGAGCATCGACTCGTTAAAATTAGTAAAAAGTCTCGAAATCTAAAATAAAATTCATAATTAGATTCCTTGAATTTTTCTAAGTTGAATGAAGTTAATGGTATAAGAAAACAAGAATCTAAAATCTAAGCTAAAAAGTCGAGCAAAATAATAGAATATAAATATTGAATATTTTTGTTTATGATTGATTATGCATTGTATAGTTAATGTGAAAAGTGTTGTGTAAATAAATGTTGAGAATTGATTGTAAGTAAATGACTAAGGAAAAACGAGAGCTCGATTATATTCACTAAGTTGTGAAATATTGATTTCCAATAAGTTTTGGAAATTAGATTATATTTTTAGCTTAAGAAATCCGAGAGTTTTAACGTTCGATTAGAATATCGAGTGGAAATAAAAATCAAGCGGTTAAATAGAATAATCGAGAGTTTTGAGCCCGAGTCATGTAGAAGTCCGATAAAAGAGACGAATATTCGTTGTTTCCCAAACTCGTCCTCATTAAATATTATTTTGAAAGGTACGAGTGAAGGCGAGAGGTAGAAGCAGCGAAAGAGGCAAGTTCAATTATATAGCTCTAAGAGCAAGTTTTAAAATATTTTTGGCATGTGTCAACTGAGTACGTTGTACTTACGCCCTTCATGTTATTTCTAAAACATGCAAGTAAGTTCGGATGAGGAGGTTGCGGTGTGCTTGGGCAGCTCGTTGTTAATATAAAACCATTTTGGAAGTTTAGCTTGAGGTTATGTGTCTTCATACATATAGCGTTGGGATTGATGTCATTTGTTTAAAATCCGCTGCAACACCGTTAATCTGATATGTTTGATTGCATGCTCGAATTCTTGACAATGAGCCTGTACGCTCGAACAAAATCTTCTGAATTCTGTTTTCAAACATTGATAAAATCTTCTAACGATTCCCCGAATTCCCTTAACCACCATTTGATTATCGAAACTAAAAGATGGCCCACTTGTGAATGCAATACTTGTTAATCACCAAACCTAATTCCTTTGTTGGATTCGATATTTAACTTTGTTTGGGTATTCATTCATTTAAGAATAATTGATTAAAAATTCACCTTATTGTAATCATGAATCTATTGTTGAGTTAAATTCTTATTCACCGAGCATGTTTATTGATTTAAAGTTTAGTTGTTCCACCTCACTGCCCCTTGCATTCTAGTCATTTTAATACCCTATAAGTCTGGCTGTGACATTGAGAGAGAGTAGGGTAGTGGGTTACTGGAAAGTCGGGAATGAGGGTTTTGAATTTGAAAGTGGGGGAGACGAAGGCTCGTGGCAGTTAGATATTTAGGGATTTTTTTTAATTATTATTGCTGATAAAATCCACATCAGTAGATGCTTCTAGAATCCTCTCAATCTCCCAACCACTTCTTCGTGCCCTCCATAATAGTGGTGGTGCCCTCCTACTTACACACAGAGACCAGACAACTCCAAAACAAAACAAAACACTCTACCACCTAGATTAGCACAACAAACTCACCCAAAAATGAAAATAAGCAAGAAGAAAAAATTCTTACCAGGTTGCCTCCTGGTGAGTGCTCTTAGTTATAGTTGTGAGCTCGACTTCCTCCTTCTTCATATCAGGTCATGAGGCTGAGTAGTGGTAAGGGCACCATCTACTCCATTGTGATCTTCACAATAGGGTTGGAGTCGTTGACTGGTTGTCATGAACAACTTCCCTGACTTCAAGTCCCTGATCTCAACTGTGTTACTTTGATAGTGGACCAGAACCTCATATGGACCTTTCTTCTTAGAAATCACTTTGCACTTCCACCAGTTGAACCTAGGTTGATGCAGTAGCACATGTTGCCCTCGTTCAAACCTCTTAACTTGCATCATTTGGTTGAACTCCTTCCTTAGCCAATTCAGAAATTTCTCAATTAAATTCATCGAGATGCGTGGCCTGCTAGACTTTTCTCTTTCCCTTTTGTAATCCACACATACTCGTCATCCATTCATGAGATTCTTATGGACCAACAAATCCCTTTCATCCTTCATGTTATGTTCATCAGAAGTGGTGTTATGATGCCCAACTTTGTCAATCTCGTGATCTCTAGCCTCAAAACCTCTTCCACTGTTTGAATAAGCTCTCTCGATTGATAAATGAGGTGGATCTGCTTCCTCATCAGTGTCTATGTGGAGCTCTTGAGATAATGTTGCATGCTCTATATAGTCCACCACCTCCATGTCCTTAGTCCCAACGGCACCCTTCGTGCCCTTGTAGACATCAAACTGTTCTCACCATCAAATTCACAAGTTAATTTTCCAGAATGGCAATCGATGTTGGTCCTTGTTGTCCTTTGGAGGTATCTCTACTTGAGGGAGGACTTCTCCCTGTCTCTTTTCCATCTTCGCCATGGCATTCAGCATTTGACCCACTTGATTTTGTAGGTTCTGGAGAGTGTTCTTCGTTTCTTGCCTGAATTTAGCATTGTCCTCATGTTCCTTTGTGAAATTAGCCCCTAATGTGTTTACAACATCAGTCAGAGAAGGCCCTCTGTTCTGGTTTGGAGGCTGCCGATACTACTGTTGATGCCCTTGTTGGTTCCCTTAGTGCCCAGGGTTAGGTCTCCATCTCAGATTCTCATTGTTTTTCCATGCAGTGTTGTAATACTGATTGTTTGGCTCGAACCTCCTCTGTTGATTGTTGTTGTTTCCAGCTTGCATAAGTGCATTGACATCCTCCACAAAAAGTGTGGGGCAAGCATCTGTCTCATGGTGTGTGGCCTGGAAAAATCCGCAGAGCTTGACCACCTTCTTCTGTCGTGAGCCCAAGTTGTTGACCAACATCTTCACAACAGAGATAGGTCATCGATCTTGGCCTCTACTGTTGTGGGCTCCGGGGTAGGCTGCTTGAATGTCTCTCCCCCATCGTCGCGAGAGTCTTCAGCCATATCTCCTAACCACTTGAAAGCTTCACTTGAGGTTTTGTTTGAAATATTTCCCCCACAATAAGCATTGATAAAGGACTTCTTAGTAGCCCTCAAACCTCCTACAAAATTCTGTACCAAATCATGAGTGGAAATGTTGTGTTGTGGGCACTTTGCTATCAGCTTCTTGTATCGTTCCCAATAGTCATAGAATGACTCTCCAGTGCTCGTTTTGATGCTCATGATGGTCTTTTTCATAGCCATAATACGTGCCGCTGGGAAGTATCTCTCCAGAAATTTTTGTTGTAGTTGTGCCCACGTCGTCACACTCTCATGGTGCCCTCCGTACAGACCGTCAAGACCGCCATCTTAAAGTCTTGTAGATGTCTCTGAGGATCCTCACCAAGCATGGTGCTGAATTTTGGGAGTATTTGTATGAAAGTGTGCTTCATCTCGCAGTTCCTGGTGGGCTCGAGCAACCTTATGCCCATGGGTCACAGATTGAGGTTGGTGGGGAACACCATCTCCCTCATCGTGTGCTTAGGCTCCTCTTGATAGTTGTCTCACATCTCGTCATCAGTTAGATTCTTTGCTTCTAGATCTAGATCTCCTCTTTCGAGATCTTCTCGTTCCTCGTCTAAATCTGTGATTCTTGCTTGCAGATCTCATATCTTCTCTACCTCATTTTCCCTCCTTATCTGTTCTCGTATTTGTCTCGCCAGTTTCTCGATCTCAGGATAGTACAAAAGATGCCCTCGAGGTGTACCTGCAAGACCACGACCAAGCATATACAGAGGAAACAAAAGAGGTTAGCTTAAACAAAATGAGATTATCACTGGCAAACGTACCTCTCCGGCAACGGTGCCAATTTTGACGGTGCCCGAATCTGTCGTCAGAAAACCCGAGCGTGCTAAAATACGACTTGTAATTTCCTGATGCCCACCACTAAGTATAGTTAGGGGTAAGTATTCAGGGTTGAACTCAAGGGATGTAGGCTGTGATGACCTCGATGTCACTAGACAAGAGTTGGGTTTTGGGTTTGGTCACTCTCAACATAAACTAGAAGCAAGACTGAAATAAAACACTAAATAAATCAGATATGGAGGGCATGCTTGGGTCAGTCGTGATTTGGTTCGATGTTTGTGTGTGTGTGTTTGGATCCCAGGCCCTCGATTAGTCACTTTGTGGGCACATCTCTTGGTTATAGGGCTTCGACACTCACGCCCCTTTACTGTCACCATGTCATGCATGTGAGCATCTTCTCCCCAGCACTTCCTTTCTACATCGAGCCCTCCAAGTCACCTCAGGAGCCCATCTTATTGTCCACAGAATTAGCTCGCATCTGGAAAATCACCAATTGAGCCCTCTGTGTCAGCAGCATTTGGATCTAGAAGGCTCAAGATGGTTATAAGCATGGCTTGCGCCATACATCACACTCCAGCACCCGCAACACGACCGAAGGTGAGGGGAACCCCTACACCTTTGCCTAGTATTGTGAGGCATTTTGCCTCCACAACTCCTACGTAGGCCTCCGGCGAAGTTGTGGAGGTTCCACCACTTTGGAATCTAGCCAGCACGTCGGGAACGTGACCAGCAGCTCTCCAGCGAGCTTTTGGCCTCACCTTTCTCACACACGACACTCACATCTTACTACATCTCAACCAACCTAAGCATTAACAACTTAGCTAGACATAACGAGTAAAGAACAAGCAGCAAAAGAAATAAACCAAATCATACTTAATATTAAAACTGAAAATAATTATTTGCCTCACTAGGTCTTGACAGAAAAAGTAAAGATAGAGTATTGTTTGTGTTGAAACCTAAAGTGTAGAGAGAGAGTAGTGTGTGTTCATGTTCTTTGTTGTTTTGCGATGATAGGAGATGATAGGAGTGAAAGAGGGAAGATGTCCGTTATATGGTGGCTTCCCTAAGTGGTAGTTGCATTCAAGTCTTTCAAATCTGCCTCATAATCTGGAGTCTGACATCTCTTTGATTGGTTAGCCCTTCACTTTAAGTCCCTTGTTCTTGCTTTCATCCCATTGGTTGCTCCTGCTGCTGCTGCTGCTGTTGGAGGCTACCGTTGAAGATGTTGTGGCCCTGTCAGAACTTGTTCTTTCCATTTTCTTCAAAGGTTTGACTTTCATTACATGGAGTCTTCGTGGCTTTGCCGTCTATCGTCATGATCACCATCAAGCTCCTTGGGACCTCCAGCACCCTGTTGCATTCCTTCTTCTTTAATTCCCTTTTTCTTCTCCATTGTGCCAATTTGCAAGAATCTTGTGCCCCTGCATACCAGTGTGTCCTCCCAGACTCAAAAGACCCAAAACAAAAGAAGAAAAGACTCGATCTAGACCTCTACAAACACTAAAAAGAGCACGAAAATAGGGCTAGTCAACCCTGCAGGATTATCTTCTCTCACTTCATCATGTTCCTGCATCCCACAGGACGAACTCATGTTCCAAACTCAGTTGGATTCAGGTTTGTAAGAAGCTGGGGATTTCTTGAAGACTCGAACTGAGTGATCATTTTGGATCACCTTTCCTTCTTTATCCACATAGACTACTGACTGAAATTCCTTGGGTGCGCGTGCAATCTAATTTAGCGGTGGACATCATTGTTTTTTAGGAGCTTGGGTTTGACTCAGTTGAGATGGTTTATTCTTCTGTGATGAGAACTGTGTGGGAGAGGACCCAAACTGTCTAGCTCCTTGAGCATACCCGAACTATGGATAACTAGGACCATTAGACTGATCACCGTAGTTTCCATGTCCTTGATATGCTTGCTGGTAGTGATGCGGCACTGGGAATGTCTGATGGTAGAAATGAGGATTATCTAATTCGGATGTCTTTGACGATGATGCTGAGGTGAGTCGTTTGGCCTGCACCTGGGCTGATTCTGCCTTGGTTGTGAAGGTTCAATTTGTTTATTTCCCCTCGCTCTGCGACCTCAGGGTCTGGACTTTCTTGGCGATCTCTCAGCATCCTTTGATGTACCAGCTTCATGCTTCTTAGGTTCTTCGGACTGAACCTTCTTTCCTTTATCCTTCACAAGAGTCTCGACAGTCTGAGGAATGACTGGAGTCTCTTCAACTGTGATTTCGACTGAGTTCAGTTGAACTTGAGGTGCCTCAGTCAGTGATTGACTTGCCCTGACGAACTGTGTAGACTGAGCTCCAGTGTCTGTCTCCGGGTTGTATCCAAGACCTTCTACGCCTTTGGAAGGTCGTTGGTGGCTTTACATACTCTCTAGAGCTGCGCTCGAGGCATGAAGGGATACTATCTTCTCATGTGCAAAATTCAGCTCCATTTGTAACTGAGTGATGTATTCCGCCTGAGTCCCGGTCATGTTGATCAAGTTGATGACTGATGCGTCTTCGACTTTTGTGCCATTTGGCCCTATTTTTCCTATCTTTTTGTGTGTATAATGTCTGTATAGGGGAGAAAGCAGTTGTTCGTAGGAAGGAAGCTCAGTCCAAGGCAAACGGAGAAAAGATGGTCAGAATGGGCATTATCGAAGCAATTATAGCCCACTACATGAAGCTGATACCCCCAGGAGAAGACAAGTACCTTGATGTGAGGCTAACAGAAGAATGCAGCCAGTATAACCATGCCCAATAGTATTAGTCATCCGTCGAAGTCAAATATAGAAAGACGCGTGGTGGAGATTTGCAGAATATCCGGTCGAGTTCCAACAGCAGAAGGATCTAGAAGGCAGCTGAATCATCCTAATCAATCAATCGATGATTGCCAATCATCAATCGGGTCAATCAGGCGTCCATCAAGATCGAGCTAAACATGGAAAACAATCAATGACGCCGATATGGTCTGCTAGAGGAGGAGATTGACTGCCACGGCCTCAACTATAAAAGTCCAGCAAGTGTGGCTGGCAAAATGTTGGTTACCCTAGCATTTGATAGTTGTTCCGCCCAAAATACAATTTACTTTAAGTTCTTTACATTCCCTGAACAAATAATTTATGTTTTCAGCATTTTTTCATTTCTGTCGTGAACAAATCCAAGGCGGTTTGCCTTATGTATTTTCTTAATTCAAGTACTTTGTATTTTATGTTATTCATGTGCTTATTTACCTTCGTGATTATGCCTTTAAGTATATGTAAGTAATTTCCCTAGTGAGATTTGGGTGGGGGAAATGTATAATTGTTGATATGTGAAATATTCGTAAGGCATTTGTACCTTCGATTGGATCCAGTGTTTCCAGAGAGATCTTAGTAGATTTCATGGACAGTCCAAACCTAGCAAGTGATTTCCGCTCGGTAAGGGCTGTACCACGCCAAGCAAAGGCTAGGGCATGACAGACATGCAATGTTCAGTATGCTTATGACCGATTAGCTGAGCAGTGCCTTCAAAGGTTGTAGATTTGGAAGGTGAGGAACGGACATGGGGATATTGCATCCTTCCTCGGTCTTGGGCTTCGATAATGACTATCCATCAACTGTGACGAGGCATCAAGCCATGGTTATTGACCAAAGGACTCATCTCACGCATCGTAGATATATCGATGACCGGTTGGACATATTACCGGAAATGGATATCCTGCGAGTTATGTCTACTCTGTAGGTACGGAGCTAGAAAGCTTGGAAGAGAAGGTTGGTGAGGGTCATACTTGGAGGGATCGGGTATGACTACTATCTAAGGAGGAGTGAAGCACGGCCTTGTTACCTGGTGAAGGGTGACTTTCGGACCAAGTGACCACAAGGGATTTAACCATTCCAAGTGTGGAGTAAAAACTCTTGAAACACCCCAATGTCATTGGGCCAGGCCTTGAGTTTATGCGAAACATGGACGGATCTTTAGTATGCCTATAACCGAATACAAATATCAACAGTGATCATGTCCTACCCCAAATCTTACCCTTTTTATATTTGATTGTCTTTGAGTTTACTGTACAAATAAACAAGATTAGATCGTGACAACCAAACTTGTGCACCTGAAGGGTAGTAGTTCTTCACTCTCCGTGGGATCGACCCTAGCTTACCGCTAAGACTAACCGGTCCGATTGTGCGCATAGGAGCGTGTACTATCCGTTTGGGGCATTGATGGTCCCGATACGAGTTCTGGTGTATGGGGGGGAATACACCAGTAAAGATTTTTAAAAAAACCCCCTACAAATAACACAACCGAGTAGAGCAACTCAGTTGGAATCACAACAGAGTAAGAAACACTCAGCTGGAAGTGAAGTGCTGTGCAGAATGTGGTGGAAATTAACTCGAATAAAAATCAACTCACGCTCAAGTGCAAGGTTGGTCAATAACCAAGACAGTTGATATGGAAGAATACAGTTTGTATGCTGGTTAGTTGGTCAGTTGAATATGCAATAAGATAACTGAAAAATAAACACAACACACAAAGATTTACGTGGTTCGGAGATAACTCATACGTCCACGGGGAGTTGTGAGTCCACACAACTCAGTCCAAGTTCTTCTGGACAAACCACAAAGCTTACGCGGGCTTTGCAACCATTGAGATAAGTTTACGGGTACTTATCAACCTTACAGATTAGTTTACGGGTACTAATCAACCTATCTACTCAATTCCAGAAAGAGTAGGGTCCTAACAATCCTTTTGAGAGGATATGTGAAAGGGTGGGGTTCCAACTAATAGCTCGAACAAGAAGTGAGCTATGATCTAACACTCTACGAACTCTCAACTAGTGATGTTCTCAAGGTTGGATCGAAAACAAACAAAGACAGAATCTAACACTCTAGAACTCTCAACTAATGATGTTCTTAGAGTTTGAATGCCATTTAGCTCTTATGCGATATGAACTCTCAGCTGGTGATGTTCGCTCGTCTATCTCTTTGCTCTTTTCTGTCTCGTATTTCCGTAGTCTTGGTGAATGAATGAAGGCCTCTATTTATAGGCGGAGAGAATCAACTAGCCGTTGGAGGAGCTATTGATCTCTGTTCTTTGAAAGCGATGGCTTGTCTCTCATTTCTGCAGACTTTCCGGATTTGGCAACTGCATGCTTCTGCTTTCCATCTGAGACAGCCTTGTGTTGGGCCAAATGAGGTAATGACAGAGAGTCAAACCTTCACGTGACTTCCTTGTTTGAATTTCAAATCTCAACATTAGTCTTTCAACAAAGGATGGTCGGTTGAGAGTTTCGATCTTCATTTGACTTGTTCTTCAGCTGATGTTCTATCTGAATGCTAACAGTTGAACTCTCAACTGACTTGAACTTCATGCTGTTGATCTAACTGATTGAGTCCTACAACTGATGTTCCATCTCGAATGCTCAGTTGTCTTTCTTGTATCTGACTCTGATCGGTTGGCTTCGAACGCTCAGTTGTCTTCCTTACAACTGATGTTCTCTTGCATCTTCTCCCTTTGAATACTTAGTTGTTGTTCTGAGACTTGAACGCTCAGGTGTTTTTCTTACACCTGATGTTCTATCCGAGTGAAGCCTTGTTGCCATCTTCAGCTGGAGTCCTGTAAAGATAAAATCTTAACAATTCTCAAACAGCGAGCCTAACTACCAACATTAGGATCTGGCAACATCTACTCGGTTGGGGTCAGTTGGTTTTGGAATCAATCAAAACTTTTAATAAATTTCCCAACAATTTCCTCCTTTTTGATGATGCCAAAACCCTTATAAAAATCTTTACAGATCAAACTGATCTAAATCCTACTGACCTATCTAAAATCTCAGCTGAAATTCTAGACAGTCTATAAGATTAAAACATCAAAGGGTTAGCACAGTTATAACATGATATTGAAATAACTTTGCGATTCAGAGCTTGGACAATGAGAGATTATACGTCAAGTTGAATCGTATAACTGAATAGTTTTTATTGCAACTGATGGTTACAAGATAAGCACAAAAACAAAAAATTACATCAGTTGCTCAAAAACTAACTGAGCTAAAACTTAAGCCCATATTTGCTAAATATTCTAACAAAAATCTCTCTCTTCGCTTCTGACTCCTTTGCTATGTCAACCCCGTGCTCTTTGCAAACTTGCCTTGCCTCAGCTGATATCTTTTGTCGGTGGGGTTTCGAGAGTCTGGAAGGAAGGGAGGGAGATAGGTAACCTTCTTAGGGACCGGGACTGTGTTCAGATCCAATTTTGCATCTATCATTGCACGTCTGAACTAGCTGAACATGCCCGGGCCCCCTGAGTGCAACTCGGTCAGGGCTTTCTTGAACGCTTTCCTCGGATCGTCAGTTGAGAAGACTTTTCTGTAATAGAAGTCATTCACGAATTCTTGCTTGAATGACTTCCAGTCTTCATTCCACTCAACTGGCATCCACTTGTCCACGTGCCTGAACCGACTTTGGACCTTGACCTTCCCTGGCAGCCTCTGTTGCTTCAGCCGAGCTTCAGCCTTAACCTGATGTTTGTCAATGCGGCGTCGGCTGCGAGAGGCAATGTTCCTATCCAGGTTCTTGGTTATCTTGGTCAGCTCCTCCTCGAACTGGTTGACTCTTCGAGCTTGGCTGGCAGCGAACTTCTTGATCCAACTAGGATTCATGTAATCTTTCTCAGCAACATCCATAGCCTTGGCAGCAATAATACACTCTTCGGTTGTGATACCATCGAGTTCTGAATCAAGCTCGGCTGCGATCTCGGCTATGGAGTTGTAAGAAACTCCAAACTGCTTCGCCTGCTCCAAATCTTTTGCCATTTCAGCTCCACCTACATCGGTTGACTTGGGAGCGGACTTCTTCTTCTGGGCTGTCCTCCTCCTCGGCTGAGATTTTGCAACTTCCTCAGCTTGGGTCTCATCTTCCCCCTGCATCTCAACATCCCCCTGCAACTCCTCTTCCCCCTTTTTATCTTCCCCTTTTTTGGCATCAGCAACAAGGCTTGCTACTGATCCATCCAGAGAGGTGAGTTGTTGTTCGGCTGTTGGATGCGGTTGAAGAGTTCATCGACCGCGCACTCTACCTCAACCTTCTTCGCCAGTTCAGAGTCAAGGCATTCTTGTTCGGCTTTCTTTAGAGCAACGAGGTTTTCAATGACCTCAGTTTGAAAAGCAACGAACTCAGCCCATCTTGACTCGAACCGAGACTCCCATTCTTGGTCTTGAGTCTGTTGGGATTTGGCGAGGTTGGAGTCAGAAATGGACTTGAAGACATTCAGCTCGGACTTGATCTCATGGACGGTTGTCTTCATATCAGATAAGTCTTGGCTGGTGGAGGATGAGAATTCGTTTAGCTTTATCTTCAGTGAAACATTCTCCTCCATCAGCTGCTTGTTCTTCTCCTCTTATACTTCCAACATCCTCAGCTGATCTTCTTTGTTTTGCTGGAAGTTGGCAACCATCTCCGTCCTCAGCTGGTTCACCTTCTCAGCTATCAGCTCGCAAATGTCTTCAGTTGAGGGTGTTGGCTGATCAGCTGGAGCTTGGTGTTCAATCAAAGCTGGCTGGTCAACTGTAACCATGGCTTGTCGTTTAACCATGTACAGTTGAACTCTCTGTCATTACCTCATTTGGCCCAACACAAGGCTGTCTCAGATGGAAAGCAGAAGCATGCAGTTGCCAAATCCGGAAAGTCTGCAGAAATGAGAGACAAGCCATCGCTTTCAAAGAACAAAGATTAACAGCTCCTCCAACAGCTAGTTAATTCTCTCCGCGTATAAATAGAGGCCTTCATTCATTCACCAAGACTACGAAAATACGAGACAGAAAAGAGCAAAGAGATAGACGAGCAAACATCACCAGCTGAGAGTTCATATCGCATAAGAGCTAAATGGCATTCAAACTCTAAGAACATCATTAGTTGAGAGTTCTAGAGTGTTAGATTCTGTCTTTGTTTGTTTTCGATCCAACCATGAGAACATCACTAGTTAAGAGTTCGTAGAGTGTTAGATCATAGCTCACTTCTTGTTCGAGCTATTAGTTGGAACCCCACCCTTTCACATATCCTCTCAAAAGGATTGTTAGGACCCTACTCTTCCCGGAATTGAGTAGATAGGTTGATTAGTACCCGTAAACTAATCTGTAAGGTTGATAAGTACCTGTAAACTTATCTCAACGGTTACAAAGCCTGCGTAAGCTTTGTGGTTTGTCCAGAAGAACTTGGACTGAGTTGTGTGGACTCACAACTCCCCGTGGACGTAGGAGTTATCTCCGAACCACGTAAATCTTTTTGTGTTGTGTTTATTTTTCAGTTATCTTATTGCATATTCAACTGACCAACTAACCAGCATACAAACTGCATTCTTCCATATCAACTGTCTTGGTTATTGACCAACCTTGTACTTGAGCGTGAGTTGATTTTTATACGAGTTAATTTCCACCACATTCCGCACAGAACTTCACTTCCAGCTGAGTGTTTCTTACTCAGTTGTGATTCCAACTGAGTTGCTCTACTCGGTTGTGTTATTTTTAGGGGATTGTTTTTAAAAATCTTTACTGGTGTATTCCCCTCCCCATACACCAGAACTCGTATCGGGACCATCAAGTGGTATCAGAGCAGTGGTTCAAAAGACTGTTGACTCTGTTTCACAAGGTGTGAATTCGAGGTGTTTTCTTCAGTGGTCAACTGAACAGATCTCTTTATCACGCTAGTGCATATCTGCTTGCATTTTTCTTCTGTTGTTGTGTGCAGATGGATGTTAAAGATAAGATCGTGGTCATGTTCTCGGTTGTGAACTATACATCCTGGAGAACTTGGATGAAGAAGATCCTACTGTCAAAGCATCATCGAATGTAACAAGTACTCACATCCGGACCGATCATCATCAGAGAGAGAGTCACTCTCACTCCTACAAATCCTAATGATGGGGATGCAACTGTGGAGTTGGTTGAGAAGAAGCCAGAAGACTTCACTCCAGAAGAAGCGAAAGTGAACCAGCTGGACATCTGGGCTCAGAGTACAATCATGTCCACAGTTGGACAAGACTATCTTCCTTGGATAGAAGAGTGCGAAACCGCTAAAGAGATGTGGGATATCTTGGCATCTCTGAGTGAAGGAAGCGACGAAACAAAGAAGAACAACTTCTCACATGCCTGTCAAGACTTTGACAACTTCTGTCTGAGAACTGATGAAACCATTGATCAGTTAGAGCTCCGGTTCATGGACATCATCAGAAGGATCCAGTCCATCCGAAGAGGAAAATATACTTTGAGAGAAATCAACCTCAAAGTATTACAAGCTCTACCAGCTGAGTGGGATACCTTCACCAATATACATGAGATCCGAGCTGACCTTGGTGAGATGGGAACTGAAAGATTGTTCTCAATTCTGAAGGGAAATGAGTACAAGGTGAACCGACGAAGGTCAACTCAGTCCTCGGTTCAAACGAGTCGACATGAGGATGTTGGTTCAGCCATAAAGTCAGTAGCACTCCGAGCTGACTATTCGAAGCTGCGAACATCAAGGCCAACACGATCTGCGGACATAGCCACGAAGGAGCCAAGCAGAGAAGAGCTGCAACAGAATATAGCCGCCTTGTCAAAGAAGCTAGCTGACATGGACACTCGGTTCGGAAAATACAAGAGGTTCTACAAATCTAACCGAACTCAAGATAACTCAAAGCTTGTGAACAACGGTTGCTTTGAATGCGGCAAGGAGGGACATTTCAAAGCTGATTGTCCAAACCTTTCTAAGAAAGAAAGAGAAGCGTTGAGGGCCAAGCAAACTGGAAAGAACAAGGCCATGGTTGCAGAAGAAGCAGCTGACGACATGGACATCTTCACTGACACTGAAGATGAGGATGAGCTGACTTCCACCAACAACGCTATCGGTCAGGATCAATGCCTCATGGCACTTGGAACCGACCAGGATGATTTTGAGGTACACTCTAATCCTTCTAATTTAAATTCTTCTAATATTTCTAACATGCAGGAAAAACTGGATGAAGAGTTGGAACCCTCCTAGAGTGACTTTCAAGAACTCAGTGAGGAACTACATCAGCAATCGATTGAGTTTAAGAGTCTTCAAGAACAGTTCACCAAACTTGAAGAATCTCTAACCGAAAAGGACGATCTGATTAAGAGCCAAACTGAAGAGATTGATAATCTTAAAAATCAACTGAATACGGCCAACCGAACTAATGCTCCAACCGATGAGGAGTTGAAGAAGCAAATCCAGGAGCAGCATGATCAGTTGAAAAAGCAAGAGGCTTAGATCGACCAGCTGATAAAGAAGTCAGATGGACAGACCGAGCATATAGTTGTTCTCCTCAAGGAGTTGCAAACTGAGAAGGACAACTTAATAAAGCTATATCAGTCATCCAAGATCATCGAGAATCTCATCAGTTACAGCCGACAGATGGATGACGTGTCAGGACTCGGTTATGACGTGATCAAGGATACTGGAATTCCTCCAGCAACCTTCATCAAAGAAGTGGAGGTCAAGGTTGTCGAACCTAACACAGTTGAGTCTGAATCTCCCCAAAGTAATCCAACCTCCACTTCTCAGCAAGCTCAACCGACTAAGGAAACTTCAACTGAGAAAGGAAAAGGAGCAGTGGATGGAGAACAGAACATTCCATCGGTTAGGACATCAACCGAGGGGGAATGTTCTAAGAGTCAGAAGAGGAACCAGAGGCGTCGGAGATACAATCGAAACCGAACTCAGAACCGACCTCTGAACCAACCTCAGAGCCAACATCAGAAAGAATGGAACCGACCGCAGAACCGACAAGGATTCAACCATCTGAATCAATAGCGGTTCCATCATCAGTTCAACCAGAGGTTCCAACCGAGTCAACCTATGAGGAACAGTTCGAACAGCTGGAGATATTCATGCCATAACATGAACCAACAACAGGGCATGAACAGCTATCATCAACAGTCAGGAAGATGGAATCAGAATCAGCCACGAAGATTCCAACATGGCGTCCGATCTCAACAACGAATCCAACAGGATAAAAACCGCCATCAAAACAGGGGGAAAGCCTCTCCTCCTAAAGCTCACAATGGGAGAAATCCATCTCCTCCCAAGAAACAGAACATCGCTACTAACAACAAGCCTAAGGATAACTAAGGTGTTGTTATAGTTGATGATGAAGGAAAAGTGATCTGGAATGATATATCTATCCGAGTATACAGGGAAAAGCGAATCACAGTTCAAGGGGGAACTGGTTCTAACCCTCCAGGACCCAACTAAAATTGGGGACCTAAGTGAGTTTCTCTGTGCAGGAACAGGAGAAACAGCTGAGGAAGAATAAGGCATCACGAATCATGTGGGTGATGGATAGTGGATGCTCGAAACACATGACAAATCTGAAGGATTTGCTTGGGAGTTTCGTGGAGAAAGAAGGACCCTCAATTACCTTTGGTGACAACTCAAAAGGCCACACCAGAGGTTATGGTACCCTTGAAACCAATCACGTATCGATTTCTAATGTTTCTTATGTTGATGGATTGAAGCATAACTTGCTCTCCATCAGCCAATTCTGTGATAATGGTTTCTCTGTCAAGTTTGATGCACAGGGTTGCAGGATTAAAAATGTCGGAACAAAGCAGGTCATATTGTTGGGAAATCGATCGCCAACCGGGAATGTCTACTATGCTAACTGGAATAGTAGTCCTCCTGACACCTGTCTGTTATCAAAGAGCAGTTCAGATGTGAGCTGGTTGTGGCACAAAAGGCTCAACCATCTGAACTTCAAGACTATGAACCGACTTGCCAGACAAGAACATGCAAAAGGCATACCAAACCGAGTGTTTTCAACAACACATATCTGCAGTGCATGCCAGTTGGGAAAGCTCGCTAGATCCTCCTTTCGGTTGAGATCAACTCCCTCAACCGACCGAGTGTTACAGCTGATCTACATGGATCTCTTCGGGCCAATTACACCAAAAAGCATGAATGGTAACGAGTATACCCTTGTTGTAACTGATGATTATTCTAGGTACACGTGGACCATTTTCATGCATCACAAGAGTGAAACCCGAGATGAGCTACCCAAGCTGATGGATCGGATATCGAACCAACAAGAGATGAAAATTATTTCTATCCGATCAGATCGCGGAATCGAGTTTCTGAATGAAACCATCATCGAGTACTGCGAGAAGCATGAAATTACTCATCAAACATCAGCTGCGCGTACTCCGCAACAGAATGGAGTAGCCGAACAAAGGAACTGAACGCTGAAGGATGCAGCTACATCCATGTTGACAAGCTCAGCTCTACCAAAGAGATTTTAGGCTGAGGCCATCAACACAGCCTGCTACACCCAGAACCGGTCTCTTCTAACCAAGCGGTTGGGAAAGACACCATACGAGCTATGGAGACGCAGGAAGCCAGATATTTCATATTTTTGTGTTTTTGGTTCTAAGTGTTATATTCACAACAATGGGAAGACTCAGTTGAAAACTTTTGATGTCAAGGCTTCAAAGGGCATATTTCTCGGATATGCCGCTCGGATCAAGGCTTATAGAGTTTTCAACAATAACTCTCGTGTTGTGGAGATAACACCTCATGTTAGTTTTGATGAATCTACTTTTGAGTGCAATGAACAGGCTAAAGGACAACAAGCTGATCTGATCCACAAGTTCCACCTGTTCTCACCAGATCGCAGGCTCTAAGGGAAAAGAATCTAGCTGAACCATTAGTATGGGCAACCGAGGATGATGATCCTTACTCCTCTGAAGATGAATGCGAGGACCCCAGCTCATCTCAAGGGGGAACTCCAGTTGATGTCACTCCAACTGCATCAGCATCCGAAGCCCAACCAAGCCCGGTTCAAAATATTGTAAATATTGAGGATCCAGACTCAACAGCTCATCTATCACCAGTTCTGAAGATTCCAGCATCTCCCACAGCTCTAGATTCACCATCAGTTGAAATCACGGAACAGCCAATGTTGGAAGAAGAAGGAAGACGCAACAGAAGATGGTATGAAGATCATTCCTCTGACTACATCATCGGGGATCCAACCGAAGGTGTGCGTACAAGGAGAAGAGTTGCAAATCCAGATTCAACCAAGGAAGATTCCAACACTTATGCCCAATATGCTGAGGAGTTGGCAGTTCTTGAGGAGTTCGAGCAAGCTGGAGATGTTGCCATGATATCTTCCTTCGTAGCTGATGTGCCAGAACCGAAGAATGTTGTGGAAGCTCTCAACTGTGTTCACTGGACAACAGCCATGCAAGAAGAACTGAACGAATTTCTACGCAACTATGTATGGGAATTGGTAGAAAGACCAAATGGTGTCAAAGTCATTGGATTAAAATGGATTTTCAAGAACAAGAGAGACGCCATTGGATTCATCGTGAGGAATAAGGCAAGGTTAGTAGCTCAGGGATATTGCCAACAAGAAGGAATCGATTTTGAGGACTCCTTCGCACCAGTTGCAAGGCTGGAAGCCATCTGAATCTTTCTAGCCTATGCCGCATTTCACAAGTTCAAGGTCTATCAGATGGATGTGAAGTGTGTCTTCCTCAACGGTGATATCAAGGAAGATGTATATGTTGAACAGCCTCCCGGTTTTGAGACTGGAGATGGAATAGTGTACAAGTTGAAGAAAGCAATTTATGGATTGAAGCAAGCACCCAGGGCTTGGTATGACACTCTTTGTGGTTTTCTTCGGAACTCGGGATTCAAACGAGGGTCAGTTGACAAAACACTGTTCACCATCAAAGTTGGAGAAGATATACTTGTTGTGTAAATCTACGTCGACGACATCATATTTGGTTCCAAGTCGGAGGAGTTGTGTGAGAAATTCTCAACTCTCATGAAGGAGAAATTCGAGATATCGATGATGGGCGAGATGAATTATTTTCTTGGATTACAAGTGAAGCAGTCGCCAGATGGGATTTTCATCAATCAGTCCAAGTATACAAAGGAGCTCATCACCAAGTTCGGATTGCAGACAAGTAAAATCACAAGGATCCCGATGAATACTAACTGGAAGATTGAACCTGGAACTGAGGGAAAGCTTGTGGATGCCAGTAAGTATAGAGGGATCATCGGTTCTTTGCTATATCTAACCGCAAGTCGGCCAAACATATCTTACGCGGTTGGAGTATGTGCTCGGTTCCAAGTTCAACCGAAGAAAGCACACATGTTGGCAGCAAAGAACATCATCAAGTATCTGAAGGGTACAGTTAATGTTGGGTTGTGGTATCCAACCAATGACAATATCCAACTGACCGGATATTCAGATGCGGATCTAGCCGGAGATCGGTTGGACAGGAAGTCCACATCTGGACACTGTCAGTTCATGGGAAGCAAGCTAGTGTCATGGTTCTCTAAGAAACAAGTATGTGTTGCCACTTCTACAACCGAGTCAGAGTATATGGCTGCCGGTAGCTGTTGCATGCAAGTGTTGTGGCTCAAGCAACAGTTGAGAGATTATGAAGTTGCAACTGGACAGGTTCCCATTCATTGTGATAGCTCAAGTGCCATTGCTATCTCTTTGAATCCTATTCACCATTCTCGGACGAAGCACATCGACATCCGACATCATTTTATCCGAGATCATATTGAGAAGAAGGATGTATCCATGGAGAAAATTCCAACTGAGATTCAGAGAGCAGATATCTTCACCAAACCTCTAGCCGAAGCGCGGTTCAAGATGTTATGTGATTTACTTGGATTGTTGGATCCATCAGATGAGGAACCAGCTGAGGTGAAGAGATAGATATCCATCTGAGGGGGAAGCTCAGATGAAGGGGGAATCTCGGATGCAGATCACCAACCGAAGACATCAGACGTCAGCTGAACAGACGAACTCGAGTCAGCTGATGGTATGCCACAACATTGGAACATAGCTGATTCCAACATCAGCTGACAGGTGAACACAGCTGATTCCGACATCAGCTAGCAGGTAACATTTATGGCTGAAGGTGTTATGATCTTAAATGAGAATGTTTGAAATAAATTCAAACATTCTTGAGTATGTCAGCATTAAAATAGCCATCATGCCGCATTTAATGTAAAGTACGGCTGAACATCAATAGCCTACTTTATAGTGCGACTAGGCTGACATGAAAAACAGTTCACCTTCTCACGCGCTGGTTGGAACTCGGTTCGTGACGTCAAGTCAAAGCTAGTCAACAGTCGATTAATCTCAGTCGTTGATGGATTATCGCCATTCAACCCTAGCCGTCGATTTCAACCGAGCCTAAAACCTATAAATGGCGGAAAATCAGGAAGTGATCTCTTACCTTCCTCATTCGTGTTTATCTGCAGTAACTGTTCATCATCTTCTCAGATTCTGTCTAACTATTTTCTGCAAGTTTTTCTTTCCTTCTTATATATATCTTCTCAGACGTATTAAATGGCACCCAAAGGAAAGAAAATGGCTTCTTCCGAACCCTCCCTAGTCCCAACATCATATGAATAATCGTTCGACTTGCTGATTTCGAAGATACACTTTGAGCAGATCCTTTCAGAGGATGAATTGGAGTCGCCTGTGCTGTCTCCCCTCGCCGATATTCTCAGGGAGAACGGCCTACTGGAATGGGCGAAGCTCTTTCCCTTCCATCTTCTCAGGCGCCAGGTAGGAGAGTTCTACGTGAATATGCAATCGCCCATCGACAGCAGGGATAGCGTCGTTACAGAGGTTTCGTGCCGACAACGGGATGTTTCGGCCAGAACCATCCGCAGGGTCACCATCCCCATAGCAGTTTCCGACTTCCTTTGCCAAGTCATTCCGCCGAATCATACCGCCACAGACACCATTGACAACATAACCGACACGGAAGCCGATGAGTTTCTGGAGAGTGCTCTCATCACTCCGGAAAAGTTGAAGAGTAATATGCAGAGGACGAAGTTGAAGCCGGAGCATCGACTTTTGTTCGATGTTGTCTCCAAGGTGGTGTTCGGTTACAGTGGTGCCTTCGGAGACATCAGCCGACCGAAGCTCAAGCAATTGATTGCTTTGTAGCACAAACACAAGCACAACGTCGACCGGTTCAAGTATTTTGAACACCAGCTGACTGTGGAGAGGCAGAAGATCTCCAAGACCACATCTGAATCCGGGGAGAAGTTGTTGAGTGTCAAGGGAACTCTCAACTTCGGTTGCAAAATCTCTGCTCTGATCCTGCTCGCAACAAGGGTCAGAACATGGTCTGGAAGGACTGCGAGGAAACCCCCGTAAAGAAGCTGATGTTGTTCCCAACAGTGAAGAAAGCTCAGGATGTAGTTAGGAGTGTTTATACTCCTAAGGAGAAGAAGGATGCTGTGAAGACAGCTGAAGAAAGGGATACAGCTGAGGAGGCACCAGCTGTCAGCCGCCCCACAAAATCAAAAGCTGCTCGCCGACAACGAGCTGAGTCGGAGAAGGAGAAAGCTGAGGAGCTTGCCAAGAAGAAGCTGAGAGTTCGCTTCAAGAAGACGGTGGCAGTACCAGCTGAGGAGGTTCCAGCTGAGGACATGCCAGCTGAGGACATGCCAGCTGAGGATGTGCCAGCTGAGGGTACGCCAGCTGAGAAGGAGGTACCAGTTGTGGAGGCGCCAGCTGAGACGACACCAGCTGAGGAGCCATCCGAGTCGAGCCACTCAGCTGAGGCAGCTGCCTTCGAAATCGTTCCTCGCGCTGTTGATGAGGCTGATGGGATGGAAACGGACCTGACCTCGGATGCTTCTTCCTCCTCTGAGGAAATTGAAGACATTCCGACCTGCTCCACGGCAGGAGCTGATGCCGTACCGCCCCAAGAGCCTCTCGCTCTCTCAACCGATCAACAGCCAGAGATTCCGAGCTCATTGCTCGATGCCAACATTGAGACCATCTCTTCGGCCAATGTTGATAAACCAATTGATTCCCCACTCCCCACAGAATCCAATATTCCGAGCTCCCAGCTCGATGCCAATGTTGAGACCGCCTCTTTGGCCAACATTGATGAAACTTTTGAACCGTTGCCTTATGAGAATCTATCTCCCTCCCCAATCGATGACGAAGCTGATCGTCAGGCTGTCGCGATGGAGCATGAAGGCAAGGTGGCCTATTGCTTCCAGAAGCTGATCGGGATGTTCCCTGAAGCGCGCGACATGCCAATTTTTGCTACGCTTGGGACCGAGCTGCTGTACCAGTTCAACCTAATCTTCAGTCACTGGTATGTGAAGGAAGATACTGTAAGGGTACACAGCTGGAACCAGCTGAAGGCGGACGAGTCACGCATCCGAGATTACTTCAACTACACTAATCTGGAGGTGGCCTACAACAATAAGGTTGCGCTGCTGACGCATTGTCTGGACCTCAACAAGGCGGAAGGCTCAGATACCCGGGAGACAGCTGGACAAGACTGTATTGACTTCCTCGACAACATGCTAATCAAGTCAGCTGAGTTCCTTAATGATCTAGACGCAACCGCCGCCGCAGAGAAGGAAGAAGAAGAGGAGCTTGAACTGTACCTGGCCAACCGTCAAGCCATGGTTACAGTTGAGTAGCCAGCTCTGATTGAACACCAAGCTCCAGCTGATCAGCCAGCACCCTCAACTGAAGAAATCTATGAGCTGATAGCTGAGAGGGTGAACCAGCTGAGGACGGAGATGCTTGCCAACTTCCAGCAAAACAAAGAAGATCAGCTGAGGATGTTGGAAGCACGGGAGGAGAAGAACAAGCAGCTGCTGGAGGAGAATGTTTCACTGAAGATAAAGCTGAACGAATTCTCAACCTCCTCCAGCCATGACATTTCTGATCTGAAATCAACAGTTCTGGGGATCAAGTGCGAACTGAATGTCCTCCAATCCATCTCTGATTCCAACCTCGCCAAATCCCAACAGACTCAGAATGAAGAATGGGAGTCTCGGTTCGAGTCACGCTGGGCTGAGTTCGTTGCTTTCCAGACTGAGATAACTGAAACATTCGCTGGATTAAGAAAAGCCGAACAAGAGCGCCATGACTCCGAACTGGCAAAGAAGGTCGAAATAGAGTGCGCGGTCGATGAACTCTTCAACCGCATCTAACAAGCCGAACAACAACTCACCTCTCTGGATGGATCAGTAGCAAGCCTTGTTGCTGATGCCAAAAAGGGGGAAGATAAAAAGGGAGAAGAGGAGTTGCAGGGGGATGTTGAGATGCAGGGGGAAGATGAGACCCAGGCTAAGGAAGCTGCAAAATCTCAGCCGAAGAGGAGGACAGCCCAGAAGAAGAAGTCCGCTCCCAAGTCAACCGACGTAGGTGGAGCTGAAATGGCAAAAGACTTGGAACAGGCGGAGCAGTTTGGAGTTTCTTACAACTCCATAGCCGAGATCGTAGCCGAGCTTGATTCAGAACTCGACGGTATCACAACCGAAGAGTGTATTGTTGCTGCCAAGGCTATGGATGTTGCTGAGAAAGATTACATGAATCCTAGCTGGATCAAGAAGTTCGCTGTCAGCCAAGCTCGAAGAGTCAACCAGTTCAAGGAGGAGCTGACCAAGATAACCAAGAACTTGGACCAGAACATTGCCTCCCGCAGCCGTCGCCGAATAGACAAACATCAAGTTAAGGCTGAAGCTCGGCTGAAGCAACAGAGGTTGCCGGGGAAGGTCAAGCAACAAAGTCGGTTCAAGCATGTAGATAAGTGGATGCCAGCCGAGTGGAACGAGGACTGGGAGTCATTCAAGCAGGAGTTTGTGAATGACTTCTATTATAGGAAGGTATTCACAACTGACGAATCGAGGAGAGCTTTCAAGGAAGCGCTGACCGAGCTGCACACTGGGGACCCGGGAATGTTCAGCCAGTTCAGGCGTGCAATGATAGAAGCAAAACTGGACTTGAACACAGTTCCGGTCCCTCAGAAGGTTACATATCGGCCTCCCTTCCTCCTAGACTCTCGAAACCCCAACCGACAAAAGATATCAGCTGAGGCAAGGCAAGTTTGCAAAGAGCACGGGGTTGACATAGCAAAGGAGTCAGAAGCGAAGCGAGAAATTTTTGTTAGAATTTTTAGCAAGTATGGGCTTAAGTTTTAGCTCAGTTAGTTTTTGAGCAACTGATGTAATTTTTGTTTTTGTGCTTATCTTGTAATCATCAGTTGTAATAAAAACTATTCAGTTATACGATTCAACTTGATGTACAATCTCTCATTGTCCAAGCTCTGAATCGCAAAGTTATTTCAATACCATGTTATAACTGTGCTAACCCTTTGATGTTTTAATCTTATAGACTGTCTAGAATTTCAGCTGAGATTTTGGATAGGTCAGTAGGATTTAGATCAGTTTGCTTTGTAAGAATTTTATAAGGGTTTTGGCATCATCAAAAAGGGGGAAATTGTTGGGAAATTTATTAAAGTTTTGATTGATTCCAAAACCAACTGACCCCAACCGAGTAGATGTTGACATATCCTAATGTTAGTAGATAGGCTCGCTGTTTGAGCATTGTTAAGATTTTATCTTTACAGGACTCCAGCTGAAGACGGCAACAAGGCTTCACTCGGATAGAACATCAGTTGTAAGAAAGACAGTTGAGCGTTCATCAGATGAGAATTAAAAAGCAGGAAGATGCCAAAGTCAACTAAGGAAGATGCAAGAGAACAACAGTTGTAAGGAAGACAACTGAGTGTTCGAAGCCAACTGATCAGAGTTAGATACAAGAAAGACAACTGAGCGTTCAAGATGGAACATCAGTTATAAGACTCAATCAGTTAGATCAACAGCTTGAAGTTTAAAGTCAGCTGAGAGTTCAAATGTTCTTTCTCAGACAGAAGCATTCAGATAGAACATCAGCTGAAGATCAAACGACTCAACCGACTATCAAATGTTGGAGGTCAAAGGTTAAGATTTGAATTTCAAATAAGGAAGTCACGTGAAGGTTTGACTCTCTGTCATTACCTCACTTGGCCCAACACAAGCCTGTCTCAGATGGAAAGCAGAAGCACGCAGTTGCCAAATCCGGAAAGTCTGCAGAGATGAGAGACAAGCCATCACTTTCAAAGAACAGAGATCAACAGCTCCTCCAACGGCTAGTTGATTCTCTCCGCTAATAAATAGAGGCCTTCATTCATCCACCAAGACTACGGAAATACGAGACAGAAAAGAGCAAAGAGATAGACGAGCGAACATCACCAGCTGAAAGTTCATATCGCATAAGAGCTAAATGGCATTCAAACTCTAAGAACATCATTAGTTGAGAGTTCTAGAGTGTTAGATTCTGTCTTTGTTTGTTTTCGATCCAACCTTGAGAACATCACTAGTTGAGAGTTCGTAGAGTGTTAGATCATAGCTCACTTCTTGTTCGAGCTATTAGTTGGAACCCCACCCTTTCACATATCCTCTCAAAAGGATTGTTAGGACCCTACTCTTCCCGGAATTGAGTAGATAGGTTGATTAGTACCCGTAAACTAATCTGTAAGGTTGATAAGTACCTGTAAACTTATCTCAACGGTTGCAAAGCCCGCGTAAGCTTTGTGGTTTGTCCAGAAGAACTTGGACTGAGTTGTGTGGACTCACAACTCCCCGTGGACGTAGGAGTTATCTCCGAACCACGTAAATCTTTGTGTGTTGTGTTTATTTTTCAGTTATCTTATTGCATATTCAACTGACCAACTAACCAGCATACAAACTGCATTCTTCCATATCAACTGTCTTGGTTATTGACCAACCTTGCACTTGAGCGTGAGTTGATTTTTATACGAGTTAATTTCCACCACATTCCGCACAACACTTCACTTCCAGCTGAGTGTTTCTTACTCAGTTGTGATTCCAACTGAGTTGCTCTACTCGGTTGTGTTATTTTGTGGGGGTTGTTTTTAAAAATCTTTAGTGGTGTATTTCCCCCCCCCCCCCCTCATACACCAGAACTCGTATCGGGACCATCAGTTTCCTTATTAGTTTAGTATTGGTTTCCTTATTTTTCAAGGATTTGTTTTCTTACTAGATTAGGACTCTATTGTATTCCACCCCTATAAATAGGTCCTGTAGGGCATTGATTAAATAACGATTTGATGAATAATATTTTGTGAGTTTATCTTCTTCAGTTCGTTCACCGAACTAGCAGATTGGCGGTATGCCACCGTGATGTTCATATCGAAGTATCAGCGAGTCAATCATCCCTTGTTGTGTGTCATTCATCGTCCACGAGTTGTTGTGTCGTCTTATCGTTGGGTTTTAGGAAACAGCCATATGCCTAATTCACTTCGAGAAACTGATTCAGAAGTTTTGGGATATTCCATCTTTATCCGGTTCGGTTCAGATTTGATCTTGAGTGTATTTATTCACGTCAGCGTCTGCAACTCCAGCGAGGATCGTATCACTAGCTAAGTTACTTTCATCTACTCAATTGGGGCTAGTTGGGTTTTGGAATAAATCAAAACCTTTACTATTTTTCCGAACAGGTACGATGCTACGAGATTCCAAAAATCGTACATCTCCGCCACGGTGGTGGCAGCGGCGAAGGCATAATGGGTGGTAGACGGTGGTACAATGCTACGAGATTCCGAAAATTGTATATCGCCACCGCAGTGGTGTTGGCGGCCAGGGGCGTAGCCGGGGAGGGCAGTGGGTGCACTGGACCCCCTGGCTTTTGAAAAATAATTACTTATACATATGTGATATTTTGTTTTCTTAGTTATGTTGTAGAGGGCTAGAGAGATTTATATCCTTATCTTTACATTGTTGCTGTAGAGGGAGAGAGAGTGAAAGAGTTCGGGGAGATGAGCGCAAGAGATAGGGACTGGAGATCTTGATGGCCGTTTTTTTTTTATTTAAAAAAGTTTGCCCCTTATCTTTGGAGATTAATTAATAAATAACTATATGTAAAACACATCAGAAAAAACTTAATTTGCCTTTATCTTCGGTAAAAAAAAATTAATTTGCCCTCAATTTAGGTAGAGAGGTGTTTGTGCAACCTCACGTATTATAAGTGTATTTGTTTTGATTAATTAACTTAGAACATGCTCCCCACTTAATAATTTAATTTCTTGCAGTTTGCAAATAATGTTGATGAGTAATTGAGAGGTGTATGTCTTTAATTTGGATGTGTTCAATCCTAATGTTATGTTTACTGCATCTTAATGTGAGCATGATTTAATAGTAGCATTTTTTGAAATTTTTGGCTGATTTAATAGCATTTTTTTTTTTGTAATTGTTGGCTGATTTAGTCGCATTTTTTTTGTAAGTTTTGGTTGATTTAATAGCATTTTTTTGTAATTTTTGGCTGATTTGATTTTTTTTTTTTTTTTGTAATTTTGGTTGACTTAGTATTTATCTACTACCCGCAAGGTGAAAAAAATTTGGACCCCCTGATTTGAAATCCTAGTTCCGCCAATGTCGGCGGCGGTGGCGGAATGAGTGGGGGCGGTGATAAGATGCTACGAGATTCTAAAAATCGTACCTCGTCGCCGCGGTGGTGGCGGCGGGAATGGGTGACGGACAGTGGTACGATGCTACGAGATTCGGAAAATCGTACATCACCGCCGCGGTGGTGGCGGACGGTGGTATAATACTACAAGATTCCAAAAATCGTATCTCGCCGTGGCGGCGGTGGTGGTGGCGGTGGCGGTGGCGGAATGAGTGGTCGACGGTGATACGATGCTACGACATTCTGAAAATAAAGTATGGGAGAAAATAGGATAGTTGGTGAAAAAGTAAGGGTATTTTTGTCTCATCATCTTAAAGTTGGCCTATTTTATTGTAAATTAAGTAGGTAGATAAAATTATTATTTTAGGTCTAGAGTGGCCTTTTGTGTTAATAAACTCCGTAATTAAACATTATTTTCTTTATCATTTCTTTCTTTTTTTAGCAAAAGAGAGCGAGAACGAACTATTAATGTTTTTACGCATTTTCTTTCATTTTTAGCGCAATAAAAGTGCATCTGAATTTGTTTATAATGTAAGAAGATTAACTAACAAGTTCGCATACCTTCTAATACTAATAAAATAATACTTCATCCATCCCGCTCATTTTGTCCACTTATTGTTGGGCACGTAGATTAAGAATAATGATAAAAAGATAGGAAGTGGATAGGTCCCACTACTTTTAAAGGGTAAATTTTTTCCTTATTTGGTATGTGACAAATTGAGTGAGACATATATTTAAGGGAAGTAAGATAAAATGAGCGGGATAAAGAGAGTATTATATATAATTATAACATGCTCCATAAATCAATGAATTAATGTTTTTATGTATGCATTAGACAAATTGTCTCGATTGATAGAATGACAAAGTTTACAAGTAAATATTAATTAAAAAAGATGTTTGTGGTTTACAAGTGAACAATTCATAATTATTTAGGTATATTTTAGATAATCTCATAGTCATAGCTCGATAATTTGAGATATTTTTTTTTAAAGAGTTATACAAAATATACAATATATCAAATAAATCATTACACCAACATGTAGGTGAAATCACTACACTACTATGTAAGGATCACTAAATAAAGTGAAAATACTACACTATACACAGATAAAATTGAACTCAAACTTTCTTTTTTAGAAAGAAACTTATGGTAACCAGCCAATTGAGTTAAACTTGGTTGGCGCATAATTTGAGAATACAGAAAATAATTAATAATAATGGAGTAACAACAAAATACAAGTGTGAAAAGTAGGGCGAAACCACCGGAGGAGACCAAAACCCTTTCAATTAAATCCCTCTCTCTCTCTCTCTCTTCACATATGCACAAACACAAATGTCGCTCTCTCGTCTCCTGCTCCGGCGAGTCGCCACCGAATCTGGCGTCTTCCGCCACTTCTCCACAGCCAAGACCACATCCGGATCCTCACCCGCCCACCTCCATCAGCACGAATTCAGCCCTCCAAGCTCCTACATAAACTCCTGGAAGCCGCCGCGAAACCCCAGGGAAGCCGCCAGGCAGTTGGCCTTGCTCCGGCGCGATTACAACCGGAAAGTGAAGGAAATGCGCAAGGAGTACATCAATGAAGTGGAGTTGCAGAGAATCGAGAAATTGCAGAAGGAGGAGGCGAGAAAAGAGGCTCAGCGGATAGCCAGCGAAGAGAGGAGAGCGGCGAAAGCCTCAAAGAAGAAGGCAGATGACATCGAGAGACAGGCTGCTGAAGAAGTGTTTCGGCTAGTGCGGGTATGTCAAACTTTTCATTTTGATTTCGATTTTTCTAAAATGCGGTTTTGTTGATGATTTTCACCTATGCTGGATCTGCAGTCATCTAATTTATGATTCTATGAGACTGTTAAATATTGCTGATTTACCAAGCCTGGCATTTACTGTAGTTTTCCTTTCTATCTGTATAAGTAATTTGCGTAAATTGTGTTTTTATGCTTACACAGATTCTTTTAATTGTTTGGGCAATGGTATTGTTCCCAGAAAAACATACTGTAATGGCTAATTCGCAGCTTATTTACTATTCTTGTAATTAAATGTTGTTTTTTTGCTAGCCATTGTTAGTGCACTTGCATTTGTTTGTTTGGTAGTATATAAAGGCTTTCTTAATGGCTGTGTATTGGAATTTTGAAGTTTGATGTATGGAATGTGGTTTTTTCTTAATTTTGTTCGAGAAAGTTATATTTTGCTATCTGAACTATGGTCATTTTGTAGACTCTGCAACTAGAAATTCTTTTACTAACACCAAACTGAACTTTGCTAACAAACTGCTATACTAAAAAATTCAGCTTCTTTATTCACCAGATGGCCATTTTAAAGTTATTTTCAACTTCTAGCTTGTTATGCAAGGACTAAATAGTTTTAATGGTTTTAATTTTCCTCTCTCAATTGGATTTAATCCTATACATTTTCAATTTGTAACTAATATTCTTAGATCAGTTTGAGCAAACTAAAGTTTTTGCCCTAATTTACCAAATTAAAGGCTTTATCCACACTGAATATGAGTTCAGATGACTGTTTAGTCCATGAACAATCTGAAATGTTTACAACAATCTTAAAATTGCCAAAATCAAAAGAAGTTAGGTTGCAAAGTCGAAAGACACCTTAATATGGGTAGTTTCTCGAATGATATATATTTGTGGTGCAGTTATTGGTAATCTCACTCAACCATGGCCAAGGCGCCTAAACAGGCTCCTGCCCCCCATATTAGTATTATTTGTTGTCATGCTCTTTTGACCCTTTATTGCACAATGTTTCTTAAATCATTGTATATGAAAAAGAACATAGAATTTCAAAAAATTTCTAATGAAAAATTGGAGAATGTCATAACTTGGTAATGATTCTTCTGCAAATAAATGAAGAATGGGTCGCCTACCCCATAGCAGCCCCTTACAAGTCTGAAAATGACCAGAGCGTGCTTGCTATCGTGGTATATGTCTATTTAATGTTTTATTTGCACATCATCATCATTTATGCTGTTGGTTTCTGGTGCTGATAGTTAAATAGGATCCTGAATCTGAAATAGGATTAGGAATGTGGACATTCAGAGAGATGTCTTTAATCTGAATCTGATAACTATTGTTGAAGATGAAATCATTACACGTGCTTATATTTTACGGTTTGATACAGACGAAAAATAAAGCAGAGAAGCTTGAATATTGGAGGATGAGAGAGAAGAAGATTCAGGAGCAAAAACAAGAGAAGAAAAAGCTTTTGCGTAGAGAAAGTGCAAAGTGGATCGAAGAATCTGACCTAGTGAAGGTAGCACTGAACACTTTGTTAAACGCTGCTCCAGTTGGATTTCCAAATCCAAAGTAGTTTAGACAACAGTGAACTTCATTCATAGCTCAAATCAATGTTGGATCTTTACACCTTCTCAACTAATTGCTCAAGTTAGAACTAATGCATGCTATCAGAAGTTTGGTATTCAGGGACTGAATTTTCAGTTTGGATTTAATCCTTAAATCATAAGCAGCACAGTGGTGTCGTGGTGCTCTTTGTGTTTTTGTGAGCATTTATATTTTGACATTGCCATGAGCATTGCATCGATGCAGTATTATCCTAATTGTGTTATTTGAGACATGAAAGAAGGTTTCTCTTTCAGAATTCCCTAGAATGTTGTGGGTGTTCTTTGGTTGCATACAAATGAATATATATATATATATATATATAGAGAGAGAGAGAGAGAGAGAGGAATCTGGTGAAAATAAATTTTATATGAGAATGTGAGAATGATACATTTTAATGCATTTTTATCACATCGGAAATGCATATATTGCACAAATGTAATGCATAAACTGCAATAACTTAATGCATCAACATCATAATGCATAGATTACTATAACTTAAAGCATCGTTAAATCTGAGCTATTGATTAAGAAAGAAGGGTTCAAATTTATTGGATTGGAAGTTTGTTGGAATTTTAAGGAGTTTAAAAAGTTAGTGGAGTTTTGAAGTTCATCGACTCCGCGTAGAGTCGGGAGGAATTTGTGATGGAGTTCGCCTGGGATTTGGATGACTTCACTGTAGTTGAATTCCATGAAAGCCAGCACCGGCTAGTCATCAGCAATCGCTGCACTTGAAGCCAGCGCTCGCTGGCCAGTTGCCGTCGCTGGACATCAACAATCGTTGCTCCCGTTCTTGCAGAAGCCTCTAGCATAGAAGAAGTAGGGCTTCCATCCAAACTCTTCGCTCAAATCAACACTGCCCAAGCAGATATCACAGACGGAGCAGCTCCGGCGGTGGGCGGCGCCGCCCCAAGAGTAGGAAGGGAAGAGCGCGAGGTCACTTCCGGTAGGGCTGGACGCTAAATTTGAGTGGTGTTGGTAGAAAAAATCGGAGTTTTTTAGTTCGGAATTTTAAGTTTCCCTTCACGTTTCCTGGCAATAAATTTTGTTTCCTGGTTTTAAATTGATAGCTATGGCAATAAATTTCGTTTCCTGTTGAATCCTATCTTTAACTCTGTGGAGTTTTGGAGTATGGACAGAATTCTAGCTTTGTGCGGGATTTTGCAGCTGTAGTTCCTCAATCAAGTCAACTTCGCCGCCACCGCCATGTTTGATTTGGGGGGCTGGGTTGGTACTTCAGCTGGGGCTCCAACCGAGGGCCGAATAGACCCTAGCGGTTTCTGGGAGGACGCCGGCGCTGGGGTCTCATGGAATCTCAAAATCTCGTGGTTGAAGGTCGGAATTCGTCCCGTACAAAAAATGGGTGAAATCCAGCTAAATTCCACCAGAGTCAATAGACATAGAAAGTCAGTGGAGTTTTGAATACGACCAAATTTTTATGGAGTTTGGAAAGTTGTGATTGAATACCACCAGATTTTTAAGAAGTTTGAAAAGTCTGGATTGAATACACCCAGACTTTCAAACTCTTTAAAAATTCCACAGACTCTTTATTGAATACACCCCCCTAAGATAGCATTCTCACCTGATTATTCTATATATATATATATATGGTCAAATCGGGTCAAACCCAGTCAAGCCGTTGACTTTTTTTTTCGATTTTTTTTTATTACGTTCAGCTCACATACACCACTTTACATATTCGGATGCACCAGTTCACATATTTGAATGCACCACTAAGAGCATTGAGATGCACAATATTTTAAGTTTTCTTTTTTTCGGATTTTTTATTTTTTATTTGTTATTTTTTTCTTTTTTTTACGGTCAGGTCATATGCACTACATCATATATTCATATGCACCACACTATATAATGAGATGCACCACTAACTGCATTAAGATGAACTAGTTTTGTTTTCGTTTTTTTTTTTCCGTAAAATGTTATGCATCTAGTTACACTGTGTGGTGCATCTGGTTACACATTGTGGTGCATCCGATTTTTTTTCAGTTTTCTTTTTTCATTTATTTTACAGATTTTTTTCAGTTATTTTCTTTTACAAATATTTTTTTCCGGGCTCCGATTTTACGGTTCTGCCTTCGCTCCGATTACTAATATAAGAATAATCGTCGGGCGACAATTTGGACTTTTTCGGCTCACTCTGAGGCCTTCGGCTCCCCTCCTCGAATTTTGACCAAAGAAAAAGCGATAAACAAAAAAACGAAGAGGCAAACAAAAAAACAGGGGAAAATAAATCTAAAAATTTAAAAAAAAAAATGAAAAATTTGGTGCATCTCAATGCACATAGTGGTGCATCTCATTATGTAGAGTGGTGCATCCGAATATGTGAAGTGATGCATCTTGGGTTACTGTTTATTAAAAAAAAATGAAAAAAAAATGAAAAAAAAAATGAAAAAACTGAAAATTTTGTGCATCTAAATGCACTTAGTGGTGCATCTAGTTATATAGAGTGGTGCATCCGAATATGTGAAGTGGTGCATCTTGGGTGACAACTTAAAAAAAAATTGAAAAAAAAAGTCAACGGGTTGACCTGGGTTTGACTCACTTTGACTAGTTCAAATCTTGACCCTCCATCACCTATAGATCTATGGTGGAGATCTATTCTCATTTAATATTTTTTTGTCATATGATCTCTATCGTATATATATATAGAGGTATGGGGTTAGGTGAAAATCATTCTTTATATTCCCTCCGGTCATAAGTAAATGTCCACTTTGTGCTGGACACGGAGTTTAAAAAAGTTGATAAAGTGAAAGTTAGTGAGGTAAAAATTAAGATGTGGAGGTAGTGAGATAATGACAAAAAAACAGTGGTAATGACAAAAAAGAGGAGGTATTAACCAAAAAGTAAGAATAAAGTTGTTGGGATGATAAAAAGGTAGAAATAAAGTTGATGTGAGGTGGGGTCCTAAATGGCAAAGGGTAGTAATTTCTATAAAGTAAAGAGGGTAGTATTGTACGAAAAAGTAAACTGAACATTTACTTACGAACACGTGTACTGCAGCAAATTGAACATTTACTTATGAACGGAGGGAGTATAAAAACTAGAAACTAATCTCACATCCTAGATTATTGAACAATCAAGATTAAAATTGCACACGCTTTTTTAATATTTTTCTTCAAGTAACAGAAACTAATTCAATTAAGGGTAAATATGTCTACACGAAAATCATATTTATTGTTGGGAAATTTATTAGTATAAGTTTTGATGAATTCCAAAACCGACTGACCCCAACCGAGTAGATGTTGCCAGAACCTAATGTTAGAATTTAGACTCGCTGTTTGAGCAAAGTTAAGATTTTAACTTTACAGGTCTCCAGCTAAAGATGGCAACAAGGCGTCACTCAGACAGAACATCAGTTGTGAAGAAAGACAACTGAGAGTTCATATATGTTCAGATGCAAACAAGGGGAAGTCTTCAGAACATCAGTTGTGAAGGAAACCAACTGAGGGTTTGTCAGATGAGAAGCAGTAGAGAGGAAGAGAACATCAGATCATATGAAGGTTCAAACCCAACTAAGTAAATACAGGGAAGACAACTGAGTGTTCAGTTTCAGAACCTCAGTTGTAGAACTCGAACAAGAAGATCAACTGCTTGAAGTTCAAAGTCAGCTAAGAGTCCAACAGTTCAGAACATCAGCTGAAGACCACTCAGATGAAGATCAAGACTTTCAACCGACAAACCAAGGTTGACTGTCAGAAAGGTTAAGATTTGAATTTCAAAAGGAAGTCACATGAGGGTTTAACCATTCAGTCATTACCCCATCTGGCCCAACACAAGGCTGTCTCAGATGGAAAGCACAAGAGCACAGATGCCATATCGGAAAAGTCTGCAGAGATAAGAGACAAGCCATCGCTATCAAACGATCAGAGATCAACAGCTCCTCCAACGGCTAGTTGATTCTTTCCGCCTATAAATATAGATAAATATGGCATTTCATAAGCGTAGCACATCGGAGTTTTTATTGAAAGAATCTGTGTCTACTAAACATTTTCTGACTTTTTCTCATAAATCACTCGCGCGAGCATTTTCTGACTAATGTTACGTTCAATCTTGACCAATTCTAATTCACCGTGGCTGGTACCCCTCAACAGGATATCACATACACCACAGGTTACGAAGTGTACTAACTCTGGAAAGCACTTAGCAGCTAACTCAGAGCCGATCGTTAGTTAACCTAGTTAGATTAACTCTAAATCTGGAAAACACGAATGTTGACTCAGATAGGTACAAGAGAACTCACATAAAACATAAAACAGTTCATGCCATAATATCACTTTGAAAACACAGATATCAAAGCGATAAGAAAGATTTTCCGAGCATTGCTCGTTTTATTTGTATATAAAAGCCCACCTTGATTTACAGAACTTAAAGCAAAAGCTTCCAACTTCGGATCTTCTGTCCTTTCTCTACAGTTGGCTTCCTCCTTCATCGTAAAATAAACATACTTAAAAACGGGTCGTAAAAGATAATCGATTAAAGAGAATCGAAATAAGTTTTAGTTGTTTCATTCTTTAGGCATTTGCACGCTTACTAGATTCGTTTTACTTAAACGGGAAACGAGACTCGTACCAATCTCGTTTAGAACTCGGAAGATCTCATACTCGACTCTCGGGTCAGTAGAGAAGGTAGTCGAAATCTTAATACGACTTTAAAGATTATAAGAAACTAAGTTGGAAAGAATCAACTTAGGCGATTTACGTTTTAGTTCATTGAACGATTTATGAAATTTCTCGTTTATTACTTCTTTAATGAAAGGATAAGAGATAAGATCTCGACTGGTTTTCATCACTCAAGGCCCTATACTTGACTCTAGGGTCAGTAGGGAGATATTCGATAGATAAAACGGTTTAAACGATCGAAAGAAACTAAGTTGCGAACTAAACAACTTAGAAAACAAGAAACTGAATTTTCACTGCGCAGTCCAGTAACTCTGGAGGCTGTCCAGAACAGAGGATTTGGAAACATGGGATTAGCCCTATACCACTGGAAAGATTGGGATGTCTAGTTCGCGCTCCAATTTACGGATCACAAATCCGATAAACGAGCTGGAAGTTATTACAGTTTCCGGCGAGGGTCGCAAAATTGCCGCGAAAACCCTAATTGCTCGATAGGTTCGACGTATAACGTCTTAGGTTCGTTCTAAGCTCTCGTATTCAATTTCTTTAGAAACTAAACCCTCAAGGCAGTCATCACGTATTTCTGTACATGACGAACTCCTTCTCGACACTTGTTCAAAAGCACGACGTTCTAAACGTCGGATTTTAACTAACAATTACTAAACCAACAAAAATTCAAAACGCGTTCTAGTTCTCGACTATAACTATAGCCCACATTATATCAACTCGAAAGCTTATGATGTCAACTAGAAAGTTGTTCTAAATTCCATCATAAACAATAATATCAAATTAGAATTCCCATCCGACTTCTCGATTATTAGTTACGACTAAAGGTTCGTCTCTTACGCGTTTTTCAAAGGTTGTCGGATTCTATTCAAATTTTACGACGTTAAACTACGTCTAACGTGAATCACTTTCATGCATGCAAACATATCATAACATCATTATAACTCAACTTATAAGGTGATCTTTATCTCTTACGTTTCATTAAACATTTTTAGAAAATTCTCAATTAAATTCTATAATCAATTAACATTATTTGCAACATAATTCAACCAACAATTCATCACTTAAATCAAACATGTGGAAACCCCTAATTACTCTATAATTTTCGGTTTTCATATGATGTTAAGGGGGTGATTTTCTTCTCCAATTAACTACATTTATTTACTAATCAACCTCTTATATCATCAATTAATCAATTGCAAATCAATTACCAACTAACATGCATAAACCCCTAAATTCAACTCAAACCCTAATTGAAATTTCACAAACACATAGGGCTTTTGATTCATTTTCATTCTAATCACTAATTAAACCTCTATTAAACAAGAATCAATCATCAAATGAAGAAAATTAAAAATCCTACTAACATGCCCTAAATTTTCGGTATTAATATAGGTATTAGGGTTCTTATTTTTGTTCCATTTTAATCCCTAATTATCCTATCTAATACATCTAATTTCATTATTCCAAGATCAAATTATCCATTCCAATACTCAATTTTTCGATCAAGAATGAAAAAAGAAAAGAAAAGAAATCCAATTGGATAGAATTATAGAGAAGGGAATTACCTTAAGAATTAAAGAAAGGTGTATGGAGTTTGAATGGAAGGATTGTGACTTGTGTTCTTCTTCAAGTTCTTGGAGTTGTCTTCAATGGAGGTTGATGAAGTGAAGAAGATGATGAATGGAGAAGTGTAGCCGATGGTGTGTGTGTTTGGGAGGAAAAGGGTTGTTTTAATTTGTTAACATACTTGATATGATGAAAGGTTGAAAAAATGTGAAAAGTGAAAGATAAGGTGTCATTTAATTAGACAATGTCAACATGCATGTCCCCCACTTTGATAAGGGATGTCGGCTGCCATGATGATTTTAGAAGGGATACGTGTTTTTCCGGCGCGATCCGACGTTACGGAAAACGTTCGACGAAAAACGTTGCTCGGTACAAAATCGTCGCGATTCGATTTGACCTAAAATTCTAACGTACGGAACTTAATCGGAAAAATAAATTTACAAAAATTATTTTGACAAAAACTCGGGACGACACAGTCCGAGTTTCGTCCGGAAAAACATAAAAACGAACTTTCTCGAGCGTGATCGTATCGCGATTTCGTGATTGTAAAAATCAGACGGTTTTCCGTTCTGAGTTTACGAACTAAAAACTTTTCGTACGCGCTAACCCTAAATACAGTAGTCATCTAGCTGACTTCTGTAATTTATTTTCAGAAACGGATTCGACTGTTAGTCTTAGAATTAAAAATCGTAAGCTTAGGCGTGCAAAGCCATTTATTTAATTAACTTTAAATTTTAAGAACGTAAGGAATTTAATTAACTTTACAATCACGAAATCGCGATACGATCACGCTCGAGAAAGTTCATTTTTATGTTTTTCCGGACGAAACTCGGACTGTGTCGTCCCGAGTTTTTGTCAAAATAATTTTTGTAAATTTATTTTTCCGATTAAGTTCCGTACGTTAGAATTTTAGGTCAAATCGAATCGCGACGATTTTGTACCGAGCAACGTTTTTCGTCGAACGTTTTCCGTAACGTCGGATCGCGCCGGAAAAACATGTATCCCTTCTAAAATCATCATGGCAGCCGACATCCCTTATCAAAGTGGGGGACATGCATGTTGACATTGTCTAATTAAATGACACCTTATCTTTCACTTTTCACATTTTTTCAACCTTTCATCATATCAAGTATGTTAACAAATTAAAACAACCCTTTTCCTCCCAAACACACACACCATCGGCTACACTTCTCCATTCATCATCTTCTTCACTTCATCAACCTCCATTGAAGACAACTCCAAGAACTTGAAGAAGAACACAAGTCACAATCCTTCCATTCAAACTCCATACATCTTTCTTTAATTCTTAAGGTAATTCTCTTCTCTATAATTCTATCCAATTGGATTTCTTTTCTTTTCTTTTTTCATTCTTGATCGAAAAATTGAGTATTGGAATGGATAATTTGATCTTGAAATAATGAAATTAGATGTATTAGATAGGATAATTAGGGATTAAAATGGAACAAAAATAAGAACCCTAATACCTATATTAATACCGAAAATTTAGGGCATGTTAGTAGGATTTTTAATTTTCTTCATTTGATGATTGATTCTTGTTTAATAGAGGTTTAATTAGTGATTAGAATGAAAATGAATCAAAAGCCCTATGTGTTTGTGAAATTTCAATTAGGGTTTGAGTTGAATTTAGGGGTTTATGCATGTTAGTTGGTAATTGATTTGCAATTGATTAATTGATGATATAAGAGGTTGATTAGTAAATAAATGTAGTTAATTGGGGAAGAAAATCACCCCCTTAACATCATATGAAAACCGAAATTTATAGAGTAATTAGGGGTTTCCACATGTTTGATTTAAGTGATGAATTGTTGGTTGAATTATGTTGCAAATAATGTTAATTGATTATAGAATTTAATTGAGAATTTTCTAAAAATGTTTAATGAAACGTAAGAGATAAAGATCACCTTATAAGTTGAGTTATAATGATGTTATGATATGTTTGCATGCATGAAAGTGATTCACGTTAGACGTAGTTTAACGTCGTAAAATTTGAATAGAATCCGACAACCTTTGAAAAACGCGTAAGAGACGAACCTTTAGTCGTAACTAATAATTGAGAAGTCGGATGGGAATTCTAATTTGATATTATTATTTATGATGGAATTTAGAACAACTTTCTAGTTGACATCATAAGCTTTCGAGTTGATATAATGTGGGCTATAGTTATAGTCGAGAACTAGAACGCGTTTTGAATTTTTGTTGGTTTAGTAATTGTTAGTTGAAATCCGACGTTTAGAACGTCGTGCTTTTGAACAAGTGTCGAGAAGGAGTTCGTCATGTACAGAAGTACGTGATGACTGCCTTGAGGGTTTAGTTTCTAAAGAAATTGAATACGAGAGCTTAGAACGAACCTAAGACGTTATACGTCGAACCTATCGAGCAATTAGGGTTTTCGCGGCAGTTTTGCGACCCTCGTCGGAAACTGTAATAACTTCCAGCTCGTTTATCGGATTTGTGATCCGTAAATTGGAGCGCGAACTAGACATCCCATTCTTTCCAGTGGTACAGGGCTCATCCCCTATTTCCAAATTCTCTGTTCTGGACAGCCTCCAGAGTTACTGGACTGCGCAGTGAAAATTCAGTTTCTTGTTTTCTAAGTTGTTTAGTTCGCAACTTAGTTTCTTTCGATCGTTTAAACCGTTTTATCTATCGAATATCTCCCTACTGACCCTAGAGTCAAGTACAGGGCCTTGAGTGATGAAAACCAGTCGAGATCTTATCTCTTATCCTTTCATTAAAGAAGTAATAAACGAGAAATTTCATAAATCGTTCAATGAACTAAAACGTAAATCGCCTAAGTTGATTCTTTCCAACTTAGTTTCTTATAATCTTTAAAGTCGTATTAAGATATCGACTACCTTCTCTACTGACCCGAGAGTCGAGTATGAGATCTTCCGAGTTCTAAACGAGATTGGTACGAGTCTCGTTTCCCGTTTAAGTAAAACGAATCTAGTAAGTGTGCAAATGCCTAAAGAATGAAACAACTAAAACTTATTTCGATTCTCTTTAATCGATTATCTTTTACGACCCGTTTTTAAGTATGTTTATTTTACGATGAAGGAGGAAGCCAACTGTAGAGAAAGGATAGAAGATCCGAAGTTGGAAGCTTTTGCTTTAAGTTCTGTAAATCAAGGTGGGCTTTTATATACAAATAAAACGAGCAATGCTCGGAAAATCTTTCTTATCGCTTTGATATCTGTGTTTTCAAAGTGATATTATGGCATGAACTGTTTTATGTTTTATGTGAGTTCTCTTGTACCTATCTGAGTCAACATTCGTGTTTTCCAGATTTAGAGTTAATCTAACTAGGTTAACTAACGATCGGCTTTGAGTTAGCTGCTAAGTGCTTTCCAGAGTTAGTGCACTTCGTAACCTGTGGTGTATGTGATATCCTGTTGAGGGGTACAAGCCACGATGAATTAGAATTGGTCAATATTGAACGTAACATTAGTCAGAAAATGCTCGCGCGAGTGATTTATGAGAAAAAGTCAGAAAATGTTTAGTAGACACGGATTCTTTCAATAAAAACTCCGATGTGCTACGCTTATGAAATGCCATATTTATCTATATTTATGATTATGATTTCGGCATCGTGCCCCCTAAGTACGTTTGTATTTAGCCCTGCATTGTTTTCTAAATGTGCAGGTTGAAGCGACGGTGAGCGGCGACGGTTGGTGTTAAGTTAAAAGGATAGGATGCTTAGTTAGAACCCTTCCGCTGCAAAACTCTGAATATCTTTTGAGATGTATTTTTGAACAACTCTGTAGTTAAGTCTGTAATTATGAACTTAGTTTCTTCTATGTATTTTTGTTGAGTAATCCTTAGCGATTAACTCTTTCTTATTTATATTCAAGTCTTGTTCATGGTTTAATCATGCCTTTTTCATGTAGGTTTAGTCAATTAGCCCCCTTCTTCCCCGCTTCTTTAATCCAACCCCAGTCGCACCCCGGCTTCTGCCGTCCCTTGGAATTTGGGGCTGTGACAATGCGGCTGCATGCGACTGCGCGTGGCGCGTGTAATACACGCGTCAGTCGCCCATTGCCTGATTTTTTTTATTTTTTTTAATTTCAGTTTTCTTTAATTTCGTTTTTTTCTAATTTCGATTTTTTTTAGTTTTTTTTATTTCAATTTTTATTTTTTTAAAATTTCACTTTTTTTCACCTTCTTTTTTTGTTTGCCTCTTCGTTTTTTTGTTTGCCGCTTCTTCTTTGGTCAAGATTCGAGCGAGGGGAACCGAAGGCTTCGTAGCGATCCGAAAAAGTCTAAATTGTTGCTCAGCGATTATCTTTATATTAGTAATAGCGAAGGAGGAGCCGTAAAATCGGAGTCGAAAAAAAAAGAAAAAAAAAATAAAAAAAGTTCAAAAAAAAATGATCGGGTCAACGAGTCAATCCGACCACCCGGATCCAGTCGCATGGCAGGTGGCAAGTCGGAGGGGAGACCTGCTCCTATCTAACAAACAACGTTTACGCAATTTCAAATCTCCGCCTACCTAATTTATGCAAACAATCCCATAAAAGATAAAATTGATTGATTTACCAAACCAACAAATCATCACCCCGTTCAAATATAAATTTTGATGTTACTGAAGGACACGAAAAATAAAATGTTGATTATTTTCTTTTTTTTCCGTATGCACGTATTTGTGAAACTAACCATAGTATAACATGTTTTGCATTAAATTTAGTGTTTCGAAAACATTAAATGGGATATAGCTAAACACTAATACTCTAATATGTTTTGCAATAATTTTTTTGCATTAATTTGTGGAATTAGTCAATTAAGTGCTTTTATCCATACAATCATAATCACGTAAATATATTGATTAAAGCTCCAATAAATCTCTATGATTATCCCAATACTAAGCTCCAATAAATCTCTATGATTATCCCAATACTCGAATTATTCACAAGCATTAATTTGAATTTTTAAGCCAAAACTAGACAAATTATGTGGATAGTGGTTATAAAAAGCATTATATTACAATAGAAAAAGCGTTATATTACAATAGAAAAAGCATTGTATTTTGTTTGAATATACACTGAAACATTATGTCATGACAACACAAATATTATATTTAATGCTAAAAAAACACTATGTTGTCAAGCAAAAAATTTACTCAAAACATTATTAAAGTATTTGAGGAACATTAAATCCTGAACAAACAAGTTATAATTCATCAACTAAATTGAGATAGAAAAAATATTATGTTAAACAACAAAAATGACGTAAAATTTTATAATAAACATTATATTGAATTACAAGAACATTATAATTTTACGTTTGAAACATTAAATTTATTTAATGTTTATGACTAATTGACAAATATCCAACAAGTAATACTATAAAAATGTGTATCATTTAAGTACACGAATAATCTCATAAATTAATTAAAATAAAAATGATCGACCTATTAGTATTTAAGTATTTAAAATAGAAATGTGTATCATTCAAAAATCCAAAAAAAAAAATGAAACAATATAATATGACTCAGACGTAAAAAAATCTGGCATGCAAATAAAATATAAAAATTAAATTATTAAATCACATAAACCTATAAAATGTCATGTAATCATCCTCAATCAATGTTTTAAAAACTGGATTGGACCGGCCGGTTCAATCAGTTGAACCGAGAACCGGCCTTGGCACTGGTCCGGTTAGTACCTATAAACTCGGTGTGTGTGAAAATCAGTTAGAACCGGCAACGGTTTTTTAGAACCGTCCGGATCACTGAAATGGCCAAAAATTATAAATGTTGGGAAAGAGAATTGAACACGGAACCTCTAGGAGAAATCTAAACACTTCACCAATAAGTGATTTGTGATTAATTTAATTGTTCTATTTAATATAGTTACTTTTGAGCACTATTAAAGCACATTCCAACTTATAAGGCTAGCATTTTTTATTTCTTCAATTCTTAATTATTTTTGTACAATATATTATAGGGTAGTGCTATTTGGACACACTATGTCCGGACATACGATGGTAAAAATAGAAATTTGACGGAATTTTTTAACAAATAATTTAATTTCATAGTTTCGACAATTTGGTTATTCATAAACATACACTTTTTAAATTTTAATTATAAAGTTTCATCCCTATTTAAATTCACAAATTTAGTTTTGGTCGTGGATGAGAGTAAAATTTGGGAGCTGGTGTGCATGAGATCGATATTTCGAAAGAGGGTCTGAAGAAGAATGAGCGATGGCGGAGCACCAGTGGCCGCTGAGAAGTATTTATGCATCACTTTACATTAGTTTATGCATCACTTTATACTATTTAATGCATCACGATAAATAGCCAGCGGCCGCTGCATAAATGACGAAAATTACTATTCTAATCCTACTTAAGTAAAAAATACGGGATTGACCAAAAAAAATGGGTTTGACCAGCTAATTGTGAGACTAAATCATATCCATTGATCTTATAGCATGAATGACTTGGATTGATTCCTAGTTCTCATATAAATATAAGTTCCTATATTATCATCTCCCTGTATATATATTTGTGAAATTGCTTCTCTACACATTGTGGGCAGATTTAGGGATGTCAATTGTTTGCTATTTTCTTCACACACCGCAAGTGCACGAGTGTAATTGTGTACAGGGAAGCAAGGTCATATTCCACAGAGACTGTAATAACCTAACAAGTACTACTTTCAACCATCATCTTCTATTTAGACTCCAAACTTTAATTTGTGAGTTTTAAACTAATTAAGAAAACAAAGAACAAACAAAAAGCTAACAAAAGTAATTAAAGATTCAAATATAATAAAGATATCATAAGGCTTCGATTTCAATGGATAATCAAATTTAAACTCTTATCAATTAACCAATTAACAAGGGACTCAATTCTTCTTAAGACAATCATAAAATTAGTTAAAGCATATTCTCGTACTACTCAACCATGGATTACTCACTAGGGTTTTCATCTCTGACAAACATCATAAGCAAGTAACTCCAAAAAGATCCTATGATTAATAACCAAAATAAGAGAACATATATATATATATATATATATATATATATATATATATATATATAGGTGTGGGGAGTACAAGGTTGTATCCTAGTAGGAGTAGGAAATAACCAAAATAGGAGAAAATAACCAAAAATAGGATAAATCTAGAAAATTTGCGTGCTGTCCGGTGTGTGCTGGGCCAGCGCGCAACGTTTGTTTTGGCCCGTTCTCCTTCGTTATAACTCCGATTTTGGATCCATTTTCGCCTACGAACTCCTATCGAACTATACTTTCATCCTATCATGTTCAATTTGCATAAGATTAACTCCAAATTTCTACAAAATCAAACAAAGGTTCGAACGAGCATCATATTTCACAAATTAACAATACTTAAGCACAAAACTTATTACAAACATGATTTTCCAATATAAATTGACATCAATTAAACTTATAAAAATGAGAAAATCTGTGTTTATCATCAATCGGGGTCAATCTACTCGGTTTAATTAGGAGTGTCATTGGTCGAGGTCATTTCGGGCAAGCGGATCATTTATGATGAAGAAGGTGAGCTTCAAGAGAATGGTTCGGAATTCTTGCAGAGTGGAACCATGCAATACCAGACACGAGATAGATCCACATGAGATAGATCTTCCAAAGAACAAGGCCTTTTTCGAATAAGCCAATTCATTTAGGACCTTGCACATCCGCTCGCTCTTTAAATTGAAGAATACCTTGGAATTTAAATTCATAAGGAATTTACTTGTCTATGTATTGTTCCATTCGATTTGTTAGGTCACTACTTTACCTCGACTGTTTTGCTACGATGTCCTTAAATAAAGCCTATACGCGGTGGATAGACTCTCGTAACCATGACATATTTGCTTGCTTGAACATAATTTCATTTCATTTTACCAAGTTCAATGTTAGCCAAATTAGTTAACATATTTAAATGTTTCGATGCAACTACGAGATGTTATTTGTTACAAGTAGTTTTGTTGGTTGGTTAAACCTATCATATTTAATCTCGCCCAGATATGTTTGTAGCCGAGATAATTGTCTTTTCACCATAGCCACATCTCTTTTTGGAAGACGGTCAAGTCTTCCCGTTTTTCGTTCCATTCTCAAGTCCTTGAACTTATAAAGTCTCATTTCTGTAATGGACCAATTTGTTAACATCTCATCGAGCCATTTTTCATTAACGCAATGACACCGGGCTAATATTGCAACCCATGCTACTGAATCCGTTGAGATCTTTGGAGACGATTCTGTACTACAGTTTGGTGGAGGAACTTTAGGACGCCCTTGGAGTAATGCGCCAGGTGTCGTAGCTAACCGATAGCTCTAGAAGCATGTGTACAAGCTCATAATGAAGGACGTGATCTTGCTGCTGAGAGTAATGCAATTATCCGTGAAGTTTGCAAATAGAGTACTTAATTAGTTGCTGCTTGTGAGGTATGGAAAGAAATCAAATTTGAGTTCAAAGCGGTAATACTTTGGATAAATAAGTAATTACTCTCTGTTTTCTTAATTGAAATACAATTAAACTAGGCCCAATATTTTTACTGAAAGGATTGAGCCGAATAAAAAATATTCTAGCACATTACGCGTATTTTGGATAAATACACATATTTCTATAGAAGATTTTAAATAAAAATAGAAGACTCCCTTTGGATCAATCTATTCGGGTTGGGGTAGAAGATTTTAAATAAAAAGTAGAAGACTCCATCTGTCGGGTCAAATTTTCAGGGCAGAATTTTTCGGCACTAATTTGTTTTAAGGTCTATTTAGACCCACCTGTTGGTTTTGGGCTGGATTGGCCAATCCACCTAGTTTTTTTAAGTTGAGAATTCGGTTCGGAAATTTGAGCATTTGGATTGAAATTTTTGTTGGGCTAGAAATTTTGGGGAGGTGTGATCATGTTGCAAGTCAAAATACTTTACTTTTTTAGCTTTAGACAAGCCAGATTTTCCTATCTCGATTGTTCAACTTGAGGAGATAAAAAGTAACTCTCTTTTTACACATGATAAACCACTGCTTGAATTTTCGAGAAGGGACATAAAAACTATATCTTCGTAGTCTCGTAGAATGTAGAGTAGTACTCCCTTCTACCCACTAAAAATATCATATTATTATTCGGCACGAAAATTAAAAATAAGTAAAAAAAATAGAAAGTAGGGAAGAATTTTGAAGGGCAAAAACTTTCCTTATTTGAAAAATGTAGACAATATGAGTGAGACATCTAAATAAGAAAATTAGGACAATATGAGTGAATCGGAGAGAATACACTTTAACCGAGGTTCAAACAATAAGGTTCAAATTGAATAGTAAGAGACGTGCTAAATGCAGTAATCTGAAAAACCCATGTAAAACACTACGGCAAAAGATTAGAAATTCAGTTGGTTACAATTAGTTCATGTAATATCTAGTACTAATTTTATAAAATATGGTACAACCATTAAAATGCTAATTTTACAGTCACCACCAACTAACAAAAATAACTCCCAGCTATCATTTACATAGCATTCTTCAACTGGGAGACACAAAAATGAACCAATGATTTGCCTTCGCCACCCAACGTGGAAGCCTTGACTCCTTCCACATGCGATTCTTAGTCCCATCAAGCTGCATTGCCTTCTATTGGGCCTTTGGTTTCTGAATCTTCACATAAGCAAAAATTCCCAAGAAATATTTTATCTTCGGATCCCATCCTCGTTGCTGAGCACGACAGTACATGAGGAATGTATTCGCAAAGTATGAGTTGAACCCCATGCAGATGTGCCACATTGCATGGCCCTGAGGATTGAAGTACCAACGAGAAATGTCCTTGCAAAAGAGACGGTCGACTAGCCAGCAAAGACTCCCAACAACAAGAGTGACGACATACAACTTTGCAAGGCACTTAGCTGATGTATCTTCTGTGAGAATATAATACTTGTACATCCTCGGAATGCATAAAAGACAAAGCAGCACATAGTGCACTTTAAAGCCTATATGAAAACGAACGAGTGAATGTGCAACAGCAAATACTACCCCATATAGGAACAAGAAAGTGGGCATTGTGCTCCGATAGTGCCAATCTGGTGAGTAGAGGATGTAAATATAAAGGAGCATTTCCCACACCATAGGAGTTTCGTCACCTTGCTGTTGCCTGAAGAAGGATTTTTAGATGTTCGTCAATACAAGATTGAAGCGTATCACTTTCTGTGGGATATCGCTTTCAGAAAGCACATTATACAGATAAATCTAAACAACTCTTACGTAAAGAATAACTAGTATATTAAAGTATTTTATTTGGCTCAATTACACCATGACCACACAACACGAACGGAGAAACTCGATCGTCCGGTATCACTGGCATTCCATGTGTTGGCTGACTCATGCTATATCAAATTCAATCAATGTTATTCAGCATTTACAAAAAGTTGTGATCTATCACTACTGGAATAGTCTGTAATAAGGATCCACTTAATAAAGAATTATTAGCAGACATCTACTTTCCAGTTCATTGGATAGCAAAAATCATCCTAATCCTAATCCACCTAATAACAACGTCGAAAAACAAAATTTTATGGTATCTCCCAAGTGAAATAAGTCTAGAAAATCAGCACCATATCCATGAAAGTAAAAAGTTTTGCTTTAAGGATCTATGGAAAGAACACAAAAAGGTAATGCAAGAGACTGAATTCATCTCAGTCAACTACTATGTATACCAGCAGAATCCAAAACCAATCTATGAGGCAATGCTCCATTTGATATTTCTCAACTAACATATAAATGATTTTTCCCAACTATGTATAGATTTTATAGAAACTGAAGTCCACCTTCATATAATCAAACTTCTACCAAACACCACTTCCCACAAAATCTAGTCATCACACTATCATAACTTCCCAACTATGTATAGATTTTATAGAAACTGAAGTCCACCTTCATATAATCAAACTTCTACCAAACACCACTTCCCACAAAATCTAGTCATCATACTATCATAACTTCAGATATGAACGTACTACTACTAGTTCTGCTAGCATTACATTACAAGAATTCTAACAAGAACAATTATCTGTATTAAAAATCTTAATTGCTTATAATTTTTGTCACTGAATATATGCCAGAGAAGAATAAGACATAACACAAAGCCTGAAAGTAGTTCTGTCTGGACGAGCAGGTATATGTGCCAATTGTTTGGCAGCATACAAACTTCCAGGAATCTTGATTGAAAGTTCATATTTTCTGTGCGATAAAATCTATCATAACAAGTAAATTATGCTTCTCTACTTATTTTTAAGCAACAGTTAACTTCAGTCTATCTTACTATGAGCTGTTAAGTGTTATCCCTGTCATCATCAAGTATTTGCAATCCCTACAATTGTAGCTACTTCAAGCTTTAGCTCCATCATTCATAAACAAAACCTAAATCATCAGTATTCAACTGTTCACAAAACCACCACTCCAGAACAGCCGGCACCAAAAGCTTGACTTGTTTCGAGTAACATTTTTCCCCCTGGAAGAGAAGAGTAGTAGTAACTCAATTTCTTTAGACAGAGCTTTTCGAGATCTGTGAGAGTAAACCACCTAGTTTGTACACTAAAATAGTATACAGGCAAGGTTCAGATTCTTCAGAAGGGTTTTATGCCCCCAATAGGTATAGAAGGAGCAAATTCTATAAGCTGTGATTTTCGAAGAATCACCGCTCAATCTTATAAGATTTTGGCAAATAATTATGTCAATAATTAAAAAATAGAAGTCTAGTATCGTGTGGCATTTGCAATGGTTTGAAATGACACCAACGTCATTTTGATCATAATTTGACTTGGTAAATATAATTGTTCAGTTTTCTCAAAAAAGATAAAATAATAATAATTGTTCAGCACTTTCTCATAAGTATTATTTACAAACTTTTCTCATCAAGCTCAGCCATGCTGTTTCTAGTTTCATTTCCAAAGAAAATATTATGCACACCAAAGACATACTAGTATTGTGCACATTATAAAATGGAATTTGATCAGAAAAATAAAAGGGAGAGATAATTTATAAAAACTTACAGTCTCTGTAACGTGGCGTGATATAGCATGCTGCCAATAGATAGTATCATGTTCGATATGTGAAGTACACTGAACCTTTTCTCAAAACGTTGTCTCAATGAATTCACAAGACCAATAAGTGCTAAAAGGATGGCTGGAGCAATAGAGATGGTATTGAAAAACTCTGCAATATAGGATGAGTAAACATAATTTGGCTCACACCACTCATGTGTAGATGTGACGGGCCCCCAAAAACTTGACACTGCATCTGCCATATCTCAATATATAGGCCCAGATGGGTTTCTCCTTTCTGAAGAATGCTGAGGATTTGAATAGTTTCAACTAATCCTACTGACACAATGCAAGTCGAAGCCATGTAAGAATACAAGAAATAATATCTATTTAACATTGCTTTTCTTCTTCATTGCTCCTTAAATTAGGATGTCAAAAAGGATCAATACAAATTGGTTGATAACACATTTTTACTTTCAAGGAAATGGTAGTTGGTGCTCTTTTGACAGGAAATGTATTACAGACTAGGCAAAACACACAGAATATACTTCTCCATTCACCATGAAGTTTAAATATAGATGATGATCCATTAATATTTTTGTTGACAATTTGAAATTTTCAAACTGGCCCAAAAGCAGTAGTTGCACAATCCATCGGCGAACACATTTATGGTAGTGTAGAATTCAATACACAATCAGGCATATTTTAGTAAAAAAAACCCTATACTAAATAGCAAACACAACCTCAGATCAACGCTTTAGACAGATGGAATTACAGTCAAGTAGGCTCTAAATATTCGAAAGCTTTAACAAACATAGAAACACTAATAAGTCAGTTAAGCATGGCTAAAAGCTTATGCCCGAGGAGCTTCATTCAGAGAAATTGGTTGGCAGGAAATATTTGAATTTTTTCTAGCTCTAAGAATCTTCTTATAAAAAAATAGCCAATTTACCATGAAAGGCTAAAAGAGATTTGATATGCTTTGCATTTACAGTTGCAGGACGAAGAAGGGTGTGCTAAGCGGCAGAGGAATCTGTGCAGTTTGGTTATCTCCAGATAATTTGTTTAGTTACCAAATTCGAGTAAGGAGTTTTCATGGATTGAGGGCTTCTGCTATATAATTAGAGGTTAGCCGTTGGGTATGAGTAGACTGGATAGAGTAAAAGCATCTCCTGAGTTTATTGTTCATTCAATCTTTTTATTTCAATACCCTGATTTCACATCAAATTCAATATTCATGTTAAAATGTTTCCCTTCCTCTGCTTTAGAAGGACAACCCTTGACATCTGCTTGGTGTATATCTAGACTAAGCCACTTATTTAGAAACTGGTACATCAACATTAGAACAGTAGCCTCTTGCATGGAGAAAAAGCAAGCAACGGAAATAATTTTAACAAAGGACTAAAAGTATATTCACAAGTAATATTGACCACGACATGTGATCAAGAATAACTGAACACGGTTCGATTTCTAGAAGGATGCTATCTCCAGATGTCTACTTCAGAATATGTTGTCCTTTGGAGAAAGAAAATGTAAGAACTGAGGAACCCACCCCACACACACACACACACAAACCTCACATTACTTAGGCAGTATGATGTTAATCGGCTTCAGTATTTTATATGGGAAAACAAATACTAGTTCACAAATAATATGCATCCTCCAAAATCACTAGGGGAGGTGGGGGAAGCGCATATAAATCATCTGCCCATAAATCAGCAAAAACCAAAAGGTAAGTCCAAATAGTTTCAGCAATTTTAAGAACTCAAAAGATTCTACAAAGAGACTATCGATAAATTTCTGCACTAAAGAAATCACACGCAACGGAGACGCAAAGAAAGAAAATAGCCGTCACTATCAGCATCAGAATGCAATTTTAGGGGAACAAATTGTGTGCAGATTCACCTTTCCAAACAGATCTGAACGGCGCCGTCCGTACGCACCGATTCAAATTTTGGGGGATGATGGATGGAGTTTTACCACTTTATACGTACACATCAATCTGCATTCGCATAAACAACTCAAAACAACACTCGATGATCTCTCTCGCGCTCTCTCTCTCCTCCTAGCTCTAGGGAAGGGATCTAGTAATTTCTTAATTAAGTGAGAACATTTTTCAGTTTATGAGTTTCAAAAAAAAAAGGTTGGAATTCCAAAATTCTTGACAGCATCGGAATACTGGCCACGCGCGACATACCTGCCTCGAAAATTAATTCCCCCACACGGTCTTCATATCCGTTTAAATTGGGACGGATTCGGTCGAGAATTATGTAGCAGAAAAGGGTATACATGGGATACCCATTTAGAAATATATATTATATAATTTAAAACTTTTGTTACAACTAAAAAATTATTATTTTTTAAAAATCAAGAAAAAGAAATACTCAAACTGTCCCGCAAAACAGGAGCCACTATTCTTTTTGGCCTGTCCCACAAAAAATGAGTCATTTCTGTTTTGGAAAATAATTAATGACATTCACACTGCTTTTACATTTGCATTTACATTGCTTTTACATTCTTTAGAGCATTTACAGCAAGGGTCTAGTAAGACCTAGGTCTAAGCACTGAGAAGCGTGATTTTAATGATTGGTGGTGTTGAGTTAGACATAGGTTGATTTCTCCACATCAATGGGGTTGAGTAAGACCTAGATCTAAGCACTGGAAAACGTGATTTTAATGATTGAATAGATTTTATTTTGTTGTTTTTTTTTATTTGTAATAAATTTTATAAAAATTAACTTAATTAAATTCAGAAATTAATAAATGACAATTTTATTGAATTTAAAAAAAACTACAACATACACTAATTAAAAAAAAATACAATAACAAAAAACTACTTCAGAATTTTTTTGGTGTGTAGAATGAATGAGATGAAGGGATATATATAGTGAAAAAATGGGATGTAGCCGTTGGGGTGTATTTAATTTTGTTAATATATTTTTTTTTCAGAAAATAAAAAAAAAAACGGACCAATGGGGACACGCCACGTGTCCCCATTTTTTGACGTGACGGAGTCGAGGGAGGGATCGAAGGATCGACCTCGCCTACGACTCCACCATCGACACAGGGGGTGTCGATCCCCCCACAATGGTGATCGACACAGGGTGTGTCGATGTGGGGGTGTGTCGAGCGGCATCGACACAAGATCGACACCCCCATATCGTTACCCACTGTAAGTGCCCTTATTATTTATTCATACTACTTTTACATTTTTTATCAATAAAATACTTCACTAAATACATCTATTACTATTTCTTCTTACTCTCCATGTCCAAACCAAAGGGCTCGTCTTTGGTGGGACGGAGGGAGTAGTAAATTAAGTTAAAGCATAAAGACAATATTATTTATAAGCCAACTCCTCGCTTCTCTCATTTTCGATGTGGGACTAAAAATAGTGAGAGGGAATCGAGAAGAAATTAAGAGAAATAAGTTGTCCCACATTGCAAATGGATAGAAGAAAAAGAGTTGAGTTATATATAAAGAATGAGAGAAAATAGTGTTAATGTGTCTACTTAATGTGATTTTTCGATTCTCATTAAATTTGAATTTTCATACTAATTAATATATTTTGTTATTTCTTAATATTATTATCATTTAAAAAAAATAAAACTACAAAAATTATTCGGGCGAGTTCGGGGCGAATATCTATATTCCCGTACCCGCTCCAAATCCTATCGGGTATAGAAATTCATACTCGTCCCCGCCCCATTTCCAAATTACTGACCCCCATATCCGCCCCATTAGGGATGGGTACTCGCGGGGAATCGGATACGCGGGTATTATTGTCATCCCTAATTTCTAGTATGCATTATACTTAATTAAATGGTTAATTATGGAAAAATATTAGCCCTAGCCCAGCTAACCTGAAAATCGAGTGGGAGAATTTGAGTTAGTTTGATTGGTTAGCCGAAATCCTCGTTACTCAGTAGTTAAATATCACTACATTGCTTAAAATTTCGATAATAAGGTATTTTTTCCAAATTTGTGAATGTATTTTAATTTTAAACTCCCGCCGTCAACGATATCATTGCCATATTGTGGATTATACGTATTTTAAGAAAATAATGAGTAGTAAAAAGTATTTTTATCAGTAAAATAAGGGTTCCATTATAAATATGGATGAAGTAGTGAGAAGTATAAGATTAAATAAGAAAAAATAGCATTTAACCCCTAACATTCATCCATCTATAATATTTACCTCCTCATGAAACGTTTATGGGCCGTCTAACATGTCATAAATAGTTTAAAATGCCCTTGCCTCAAAACGGAGGTTTCACGACGTTCACTATTTTCATTTTCTTTTTATTTTGTTTTATTTTATCCATGGGTTCCACCACTAATATTTTATCTACATATACATTCTCTGTCTCTCCATCTCTCTCTATACACACAACACAGACGCGCATGCATATTTCACCCTCTTATTTTTATCTTTATCTGCAAGACTGGACATAGACGGTATGTGAAGAACATATGAAATACTATGTCGAATGGTAGCATTATTTTGTTGGTTGATATTTGGCGCTGGCTAGAGGCCAGATTTGATATGGTTTGGTACGTGAAGCGTGGGCGCCGCCCCACTAATATGAACCATTAAGAGAAGGAGAAGATGAGTGAAGGTACCAGATTTACACCCAGAGTGGTGATCAAAGTGATGACCAAAGTGTTCACCACTTCGGACTGTAGGCAGCGGAATTAAAATTAACGCAATGGATAAATTTTCACAAGATTATCAATTAATAATCTTGTGAAGTGCCTCAGGGCAAAATATTCACTATATGAAATGTGAACAACGAAAATACTTCGAGTAAACAAGGTCACTAAAAGGAAGACTAATCAACACTCCCTTCACAGAAGGTGGTGACTGATGTAGTCTCAACTAGCACTCGAAGAAACAAAGAATAAAAGACTAAAACTATGCTACGAGACATATCTCTGAAAACTTGGTACATAACAAATGAAATCAGCTATCTATTTATAGGTGAGCTCTAACTTGAGCTGCACTCCTCTAAAAGCCCATGATCCACGTTTGAGCCCATAAACTTCAATAGCAGTGCTCACTGCTTCGTGGACCACTCTCCTGATTTATCTCAACAACTTCCAACAACCTTAACAGCAACATGCACGTTCTTAATCTGCTACTCCCCTTTATTTAGCAGCTGCAGTCTTGAATCACCAATCTTCTTGGACCAAGTCTTCCATACACGTGGCATTCCATTCCAATATCTACAAGACTAATCCAAGAAAGACAAACAAAACAATGCAATATAATTATAAAGCAAAGTTAGTAGAAATAATACATTAACAATGAGAGAGGAACAAGTACACACAATAGAATGTGCCATTAAAAACTAAGGCGTACGTGCTACAATCACCCAATATTTCATCATCTTAACTCTTCTCTCATCTCTGATCATACATGGTAGTCTCGTTGAACCAAAACCAGAACTCTAGCTCTTCCTTCCTAGCTGCGTTGTGAACTTGTGCTTCTCCATACATTTGCTCCAGACTCCTTTTTATACTCTAACACGTTGAAACTAATGTCACAAGAAAGAAAAATATTGTAACAGTTGGGATCATGATAGCGTGCGAGTACATGATTACAAGAATGTCGTATGGCAAGACCAAAAACGTTTTGACGATCTCTTTATCATTCATGAATCCCAAATTTAAATAGGGCATGCATGCAATTATCGCCAGATCAGCTATAATTAGTACTGGCCTAGACTTATCTATGCATAAAATTCATCTTTTTGCAAAATAAACAAACTGTTAGAGCATACACTACGGTCATCTAGTAAGACCTAGGTTGAAGCATTGGGAAGCATGATTTTAATGATTGGTGGTGTTGAGTAAGACCTAGGTAGATTTTTTCACTATAATGGGGTTGAGTAAGACCTAGGTTGAAGTACTGGGAAGCGTGATTTTAATGATCGAATAGATTTTATTTTGTTGTTACTTTTTTATTTGTAATAAATATTATAAAAAATTACTTAATTAAATTCAAAAAAATAATAAATGACAATTTTATTGAATTTAAAAAAAATAACTAAAAAAATACAATAATTAAGAAATAAATAAAAATGAGGGGTAGCCGTTGTGTAGCCGTTGCTGGTGAATTGTATATAGCCGTTGCACATTTTTAATTTTTTTTTATTCAGAAAAAAAATTACATCGGACCAATAGGACAAGCCACGTGTCCTCATCTTGCTGCCTCGCGGAGTCGAAGGGTGTGTCGATATTTCGACCCAGCCTTCGACCTAGGCTGGGTCTAAGCCTCCACTACGGCATCAACCTGGGGTAGGTCGAGCGGAGCTGCGTCGAGCGGCGCTTGACGCAGGCTTCGACGTCTCCGCTCGTTGCCCATAGTAAATGCTCTTAGTACCATTAATCTTTTACCCTATTGTCGATATACACATTAGCTTCACATCTCTCTATCTCTCTCTCGCTTCACATCTCCGCTGACTATTTTAATTTGGTATTTTGGCTCCAACGCCTCGACACAACATGACCACATGAAAGCCGGCAAGCTCAGTCCAGAAAGAGAGAGAGCGATTCTTCTTTCACTCTTGCAGATAGAGATATGACACTACTAAAAAAGGGGGCGCTCATACATAACGGACTTTTCATGTTATGTATGAACTAAAAACTGTGTTGTATATAGTCGTGTTGTGTATGAGAGCGCTCATACGTAACAGACATTTATCGTTATTTATAATACTTATACATAATGAGTTGACCAACATAAATAACATATTTTTTCCGTCATCTATATCATTATACATAACGTTTTCTAGTTGTTATGTAATAGTATAAATTTTTGTTATCTATTATCACTCTAGATAACATTTTCTTACTCATTGGATAACATTTTCAACCATTATGTATTTTCAATTTCAATCTTTTATTTTTCTTTTCAGTTATGTTTTTCTAAATTCGAAAAAAATAATAAAATATACTTTAAAAATAACAAATCATACATTTATTTTATCTAAATATAATCCATATACATTATTATCCAAAAATAGCAAATACGATACATTACGTTTCACAAAAAGTGAAAAATGCGCTCTCCCACAATTATCATTTTAAAAAGCCAAAAAGAAATATTGCCTATGACCATTACCGACTACATCTCCAGTTTCAAGCCACATAGGAGATGAACGAGTTGGATTCTCAGTTTCAAGCCAGTACTTGAGAGCTTCGACTTGATCCAATGCTGGCATCTGAAGAACCATTTCTCTCATACTTCCACATGCTAGAATCTTGAGATGTCATTATTCTAACAGCAGAAGCAAAATCAGTAGCACCTCTTGATGGAATGAAGGAATTGGATCTGAACAACATCAAGCCTTGCTTTTCTGGAGAGCAAAAGGGACCATCAGCAGTTAATTTTAAATCGTTATAACCATCTCTCACAGAAAGTGCAGGAAAATCCATAGAATTAAGATTTGGAGCAGATTCAATCTTCGAAGTCAGAGTCTAGTTTAAGCCACCATCAACCTGAAGTTGCAATCGCAAATAAATATTCATTTAAACCTATAAACCAGTATATGTATGCATCAGTTAGAGATATCACAAATATTTATGTTCAAGAATCAAATTATCATATTCACACCCTCATGAGGGTGTGAATATGCATACCGCATGCGTGTGTGCATTTGTGTTGTATGGGGAAAGAGAGAAAGAGAAAGATGCCTGTGTGCGTACAATATATATATATATATATAGGGATGCACTCTTGTGAAAAGCCACCTTATCTTAAAAAATGAGAATTAATCTCAACCACACATTTTTGCATGATGGATGGTCAAGATTTGATCCTGGTCAAAGCGGGTCAACTCGGGTTAAACCGGGTCAAACCGTTGACTTTTTTTTCGATTTTTTTTTACGGTCAGACCATATGCACCGCACCATGCATTCATATGCACCACATAGTGTGATGAGATGCACCACTAGATGCATTGAGATGCACCGAAATTTATTATTATTATTTTTTTTTACGGTCAGACCATATGCACCGCTCCATGCATTCATATGCACCACACAGTGTGATGAGATACACTACTAGATGCATTGAGATGCACCGATTTCAGTTTTATAGTCTGGTGCATCTCGTTATATAGTGTGGTGCATATGAATACAGTATAAAAAACTGAAAAAAAAAAAAACGAAAAAAAATGAAAAAAAAAACAAAAATATTTTGCATCTCAATGCACTTAGTGGTGCATCTCGGTTGTATAGTGTGGTGCATATGAATGCATGGTGCGGTGCATATGACCTGACGATAAAAAAAATCAAAAAAAAAATCGAAAAAAAAGTCAACAGGTTGACCCAGGTTGACCCGATCCAATCTTGACCATCCATCCTTCCTAAATCAATGGATGAAATCAATTCTCATTTTTTAGGATAAGGAGGGTTTTTATATGAACATAACTATATATATATATATATGGAGTGATTCCCATGCAAATGGATCTTAAAGTGAGAAATAGGCACCATTTATTATATTTACATGGAGGGTCAAGATTTGGCCTGGTCAAAGCGGGTCAAAGGAGGTCAAACCCGGGTCAACCCATTGACTTTTTTTTTCGATTTTTTTTTACGTTCAGCTCACATGCACCATTTCACATACTCGGATGCATCACTTCACATATTTGGATGCACCACTAAGTGCATTGAGATGCACAAGATTTTAAGTTTTCTTTTTTTTCGTTTTTTTTCGTTTTTTTAACGGTCAAGTCATATGCACTACATCATGTATTCATATGCACCACACTATATAATGAGATGCACCACTAAGTGCATTAAGATGAACTAGTCTTGTTTTCATTTTTTTTTATTTTCGTAAAACGTTGTGCATCTAGTTACACTATGTGGTCCATTTAGTTACACTGTGTGGTACATCTGGTTACACATTGTGATGCGTCCGTTTTTTTTCAGTTTTTTTACAGATTTTTTTTCAGTTTTTTCTTTTACAAATATTTTTTCCCGGCTCCACCTCCGCATTCGGCTCCGATTTTGCGGCTCCGCCTTCGCTCCGATTACTAATATAAGGATAATCGCCGGACAATAATTTGGACTTTTTCGGCTCGCTCCGAGGCCTTTGGTTCCCCTCGCTCGAATTTTGACTAAAGAAGAAGCGGCAAACAAAAAACGAAGAGGCAAACAAAAAAAGGAGGAAAATTAATCTGAAAATTTTAAAAAAATTGAAAACTTTGGTGCATCTCAATGCACATAGTGGTGCATCTCATTATGTAGAGTGGTACATCCGAATATGTGAAGTGGTGCATCTTGGGTGACTATTTATTTTAAAAAAAAATTGAAAAAAAAAACTGAAAATCTTGTGCATCTAAATACACTTAGTGGTGCATCTAGTTATATAGAGTGGTGCATCCGAATATGTGAAGGTGCATCTTGGGTGACAGTAAAAAAAAATTAAAAAAAATAAATAATAATCAAAGGGTTGACCGGGTTGACCCGGTTGATCCGGGTTTGACCCGCTTTAATTAGGCCAAATCTTGACGCTCCATCACCCATAGATCTATAGTGGAGATCTATTCTCATTTCTTAGGATAATATTTATTCTCATATAATCTCTTTCCTATATATATATATATATATATGTATGTATATGATGGTCCCGAAACGAGTTACTGGTGTATGGGGGGGGGGGGGAATACACCAGTTAGGATTTTAAAACTTAACCCTGAAAAAAATACTTCAACCGAGTAAGAACACTCAGTTGCAATCTCACAGCTGAGTAAGCAACCTCAGCTGAAAGAGTTGTGCGGTGCGGAAAGTGGTGGAAAATAAACTCGTTATAACAACTCACGCTTTTATGCTTGGTTGGTCAAAAACCAAAACAGTTGAATATGCAAATATACAGTTTGTATGCCGGTTAGTTTGGTCAGTTGAAAGATGCTAATAGTAATTGAACAGAAATAAACACAGACACACATAATTTAACGTGGTTCGAAGATAACCCTCCTACGTCCACGGAGAGTTGTGAGTCCACACAACTCTGTCCAAGTTCTTCTGGACAAACCACTCAGCTTACGCGGGCTGAGCAACCGTTAAGGATAAGTTTGCGGGTACTTATCAACCTTTACAGTTAAGTTTACGAGTACTTAACAACCTGACTACTCAATTACAGGAAGAGTAGAATCATAAACCTTTTCAGGTGAAAGAAATTGGGTTTCCAACTAAAAGCTCTAGCGTGAAGCGAGCTAAGATCTAACTCTATACGAACTCTCACTAAGTGATGTTCTCAAGGTTCGATCTAAAGACACAAAAGAAAACTATCTAACTCTAGAACCCTCAACTAGTGATGTTCTAAGAGATTCAGTTCAGTTCGTGAAGAATATTGCTCTTTTCTATTTTCTCTCAGATTTCTTCTCGCGTGTGTGTCTTCTATCTCGAATGAATGAAGGCCTCTTATTTATAGGCGGAGAGTATCAACTAGCCGTTGGAGGAGCTGTTGATCTCTGATCGTTGAAAGCGATGGCTTGTCTCTCATCTCTGCAGACTTTCCCGATATGGCATCTGAGTTCTTCTGCTTTCCATCTGAGACAGCCTTGTGTTGGGCCAAATGGGGTAATGACTGAACGGTCAAACCCTCATGTGACTTCCTTTTGAAATTCAAATTCAAACCTTTCTGACAGTCAACCTCGGTTAGTCGGTTGAAAGTCTTGATCTTTATCTGAGTGGTCTTCAGCTGATGTTCTGTCTGAACCGTTGAACTCTCAGCTGACTTTGAACTTTTTCTGAGTGGTTTTCAGCTGATGTTGTGTCTGAACCGTTGAACTCTCAGCTGAACTTGAACTTCATGTTGAAACTTCTTTATAACTTCCCCCTTCTTGAAACATTCTCTTTATCGGATGGCATTCTATAGCTGATGTTTCAACTGAACAGTTGGCTTGAACTCTTAGCTGTCAAAAAGCATAGCTCTCTTAACAGGCAGTCTTGTAACTGATGTTCCTCATCCGATCTTTCATCCGGGGTTGTATCCGAGTGCTGCTCTGTTGCTGTCTTCAGCTGGAGATCTGTAAAGATAAAATCTTAACATTGCTCAAACAGCGAGCCTAACAGCTAACAATAGGAACTGGCAACATCTACTCGGTTGGGATCAGTTGGTTTTGGAATTCATCAAAACTCATACTAATAAATTTCCCAACAATATATATAGCTAGATACTACTCCCTCTATTCGTGAAAAAGAGTCCTACTTACCCCATTTTTTTTGTTCGTGAAAAAGAGTCCTACTCCACTTTTTACAATCACATCAAGTGGGACCTTATTCAATTTACCACAATTTCCACTCTGATTTTACATTTTCCACTCAAAATAGGTGGGACCCTTATTCCACTCACAACAATTTTAACTTTATTTTAACTTTTTCACTCACAACAAGTGGAACTCTTATTCCACTCACAATAATTTTATTTTCAATCCACTTCTACCACTCCCACTAAGTGGGACCCCTATTCCACTAACAACAACTTTACCAACTTTCTTAATCCCCGTGCCCAGCACACAATGGGACTCTTTTTGACGAACGGAGGGAGTACAATATTAGTGTGGTGGGTCTCATGCATAAAATATTAAAATATACAAAAAAAGGGACATTATGACTGCGTGAAACCTGCGCTTGAGGCGAGGGGCATTTTGAATTATTTATTATACATTAGAGGGCACGGTGCATGTTAAGGGGGAACATGTTACTTTTTCCGATTAAATATATTATGAACTTCACTATTATAAATGAAAGTGGCAATCATATTGTGGACGAATTTAAATGATAAAAGTGACAACGATATTGTGAATAAAGAGAGTATTTGTATGATGTACACATCATCAATTTTATGATTTGAAAATTAAAAAATAATAATTTGGTAAATGTGTTAAATGATAAAATTACTTAATATTTGCATTTCATACCATGCAAGTGTTATTATTATTTTTTTTAAGTAGAAGTCAAATGTTATTATTAAGCGTATATTTTATTTTGCTAAATGTCTTTTCACTAAGATATACTACTCAGGTCAGTTTACTCACAACTGGAAGAGACAGTTGAAGTAGCTCTTCAACTGAGTTGCTCAGTTGGAGCCAATCACACAGTTGGTAGTTCAGCTGGCTCCTATGCCAGAAGTACTGTTGTATGCACCAACTGAGGTTTACAGTTTTGCAATGCGGAAGATGGTGGAAGATAAGCTCATTACAAAAACTGAAACCTTAGTGAAAGGGGAAGGTTAAGTTCCCAAATTTGTGTAGTGCATATGCAGGGTTAGTTGGTTAGGTACTAAATTTAAAATACTAAATGTAAAATACAGAAAGTAAGTACACAATATTTTAACGTGGTTCAGAGATCCCCCTCCTACGTCCACGACTTCCTTTTTGGGGAAGTAATCCACTAGAAAAGTTTATGCGTGCTTACCAAACGCCTCACTTGGATTCCAGGTTCCAAGCAAACCTAACCAGTTCGATTCCGGGTTTGAACAAGACCCCACAACACTTTCCGGGCAAGTGCTCAACCAGTCTTAGATTTCGAGTTCTAAGGGACCTGTTCTTGAATTCTGATTTCCAAGGGACCTATTCTTGGAATACAGATTCCAAGCAACAAGGTATTGGATTACGGGTTCCAAGGGACCTGGTGACTTTGATTCCGGGTTCAAAGTCAGACCTGGTATTTGGATTTGGGGGGAGAATCCAACAAGGAAGCCTTCAACACTTTAGGGGAGTGGAGGCTTCTACCCAAGGCTAAGAACTCAATCTCTTGTTAAGAGAGAGTTTTGAGGAGATACAAAACAAGCAACGACCAAGTCGCTAGCCTCAATCAGGTTGGGGAACTTCTGAGAGGCTAGGGGGAAGAACAGGAGAGAAATCACTCTTCTCATTCTTCACCAGTCGTCTTGCTTGGAGAGAGAGAGAGGTGAAAAGCTGCTTCCGCCGCTTCACTCTTTGTGTTGTCTCTCGGCACTTTGGCGTGCTTTTTCTCTACTTGTATCACCCTCATTTTAGCTTTGTTGTGGAGACCTTTATTTATAGAGGAAGGTCAAGCTAGCCGTTGGAAAGAGCTGTTTGACCTCTGCTAAAAGCATGGCACTCCACATGCTTCATTGGCAACTTTCCAGAGATGGTACCCACGACTTTTGCTTTTTGCATGTCGGTGTTGTCGACCCATTTATGAAAAATTTTCCAGCTGACTTGTGCTCCCGAGTAGATTCAAAATCTGGACTGTAGCTTCTCCGTCTTCGGCTTCTTTTCTTCTCCGCTTCAAGACGTTTTGACTTTGACACAACTTCTCTTCACGCTAACTGTATGCCTTCAGTTGCGTGGTTCAGTTGTGGAGTCACTGAGCTGCTGTCCAACTGAGCCCATACTTCAGTTGGGGTTGATGTCCCAACTGACCTTGAGTCTCAACTGAGTGTGATCCCTCAGTTGAGTCTGGATCTCAGCTGAGTTTGAACCTCAGCTGAGTTCATCCACGACCCTCCTTCTTTAGTCCGACTGACTTCTTCTGCTTGACTCTTGTAAAGATAAAATCCCTACGCTCAAACAGTGAGCTCTAGCTAAAATAGACTAAAGACAATCATCTACTCGATTGGGGTCAGTTGGGTTTTAGGCATCTTTCGAAACCTTAATAATTTTCCCAATAATTTCTCCCTTTATAATGATGCCAAACCCTAACTGACATCACCAACCTTTCCTAACTGATAGCACAAACTGGTACCAGGAAGACTAAAAGATAGACTCAATTTTAGTCTTTAAAAGGAAAGTGTGAGCTAAAAAACAAAGACAAAAAAATAAAAAAATAAAAAAACAAAAAAAAACAAAAAAATGTTGACCTCGAACTTGGACAACGAGAGGTTATAAACAAGTGAGGTCAATAGTTGAAGATCTTTAAAAACCAGCAACTTGTTATAATAGATAACAAACTAGGGAGAGATTACAGTTATAACTGAGTTCTTGCAAAACTACAGTCCTAACTACTAATCTACTCTAGGTCTTCGTCTCCACCACTTTCTTCTTCCTTCGAAGAAAGGTCTTCTTCAACAACAAGGCTGTAGGCTGAGGTCATCCCTTCTTTGACCTTTGACAGCCTTTCCTTCATCAACCTTGTCTGTCTTTATTAAGGCTGGTAGCTGGACTTCTCCTCTTCAGCCGCCTCTCCTTCAGCCTTGATAACCAATAAAGAGTCTTTCTTCTCCATCAAGAAGGTCTTTGTGTGTGCGTGTGTTAGCCTAGTGGTAGTGAGGTTAATGCCCGGACCAAAGGTCACGGGTTCGAGTCCTCCATCACGCGGTATTTAAATTTCCTTATAATGTTGTTCAAAAAAAAAAAAAAAAAGAAGGTCTTTGTTTTAACTCCAACCTGCCATGGCTGGAGGCTCAAGGCTGCACGCCTTTTCTGGAACCTACAACAGCCCAGCAGGATGTTCACTCTCGCTTTAGTTCACCTGAGGTGGCATCAACAAAGATGTGTTAACCCAAGCAAGACCTACAAGGTGACTGATTATACTCCTTCCCCCTTTTTGGAATTAACAAAAAGAAGGCGAAGTGCAGGGTGAGCAGGAGGGCACTTTTGGCAGCGGCTCACGAGGAGGCAAAAAGAGCGCTATTATTCCTTCCACTTCCAAGGCAAGGAAGACTAATTGCAAGGCTGAACAAACATCAGCGACACCTGGTGCTTCTCTTTGCACAGCGATTTCAATGGTAAAGGAAGGTAGATCAACTGAGATGAGCTTGTGAACAGGGAAATACCCTTCATGAACCCATCTCAGGATCAAGTGCCTAGAACTGGGCGGGACTGGTGACGGACATGTGTTTAATGACCTATTTAGGTGACGTGAGGTTGCAGATCTTCAACCCGATGTGCAATTGGAAGAACACTTCAGAGAGCTGCATTAGCTGGTTGACACTATGAAGCACCCACATCACCAGTCGTCCTTTGAGGCGTCTACGTCTCATGTAGCCACGAACATAAAGTTTTTGTTGAACTGATTGTTTCACAAATTCAGGGCTTGCGGAAGAAAAGGACCGTTTTGCAAAGTGGGAAGGCATATTCTTGATCTGGTAGGTTTTTCTAAAGAGGAAGATAAACTCTAGCAAGAGAGAAATCACAAAGAAAAAATTTCATGAGAGAGAGGCAGAAATTTTTGGAGTAGTTGAGATACGAATCCTGGTTGATATGCAAAATGAATTGCAAGGCCCCTAATTTATAGGGGGGTTGAGATCCAAATCAACGAATCAGATCAACTCGTGCCATTTCTTCGGGATAAACGACATATTTTAATACACCATTTCAGGAAAAGCTGCTCCAGGAATGACGGTGATGGAACCCATCATAAGGCGGTGTAGAACACTCGCGCGCGTGAGGAGAGTAGGTTGCACTATGTCAGCCCAGTTGCGATCTACAAGAATAGTCTAAGGGCCTAGACCTGCTTTCCAATGAGGTGACCGCTTGGCTAATTTAATGCCAATAACTTGTAACAAATGCTTGAATCAAATTCAAAACATCCTCCTTAACAAAAAGGAACAAGTTAACATAGCGTTTGACGCGACCGTCGTTTAGTCACGTACAAAATACATTTATAATTCTCCTATTTCCTACTACAAGGATCAGCTAGCAGCAAGTATAGGGTCGATCCCACGAGGAGTTGGTGTAGCCTTCTCTTTGGTTACGAGTCATCCAAAGGTTTTGGTTTCTGCACGGACACGTCTTGGCCAAACAGGAAACTAAATGTTAACTAAAACATAAATAAAAGATAAAAAACAAACCTAGATTTGGGTGTCGAGTCAATTGCATAAACAAGACGTCTTCATCGATGCAAGGATATATGGTACGTATGTGTGTCAACAGTTATAGGCAAATCGCGTCATAGTCCTACTGTCACGTTGTCATGCCTACAACCACGATTTGCCCAGCTCGTCCTTACTTTGTGAATCCTGCGTGACATTTCCACCCCAGGCTTCCTAACTTGCCCAACTCACCCCCGAGCATTCCTCAAGGGGCATAGATTGAAACAAGTAGCTTTGGGCACTAAACGAACCCGTTCCGGCCCTATGAGATACGAGGATCCCGCTCTGACTTTTCATCAGTGCCAGCGTACTTCGATTGGCTCTGCCCAAGTTCAACCTGAGAGTTACCGCCCTCAAGGAGCGTAGGGCAACTCTCTCCCAGTCCCTATTGGTCTAAGCTACCTCACTTTTAAAGGATCTGCCTGCATCCAATTGCCCGTCGGCCGGACGACCTCTTGGGACAGACAAAACACTTTGAAATCATTGCCTAACACCTCAGGAACACACATATATATAGCTTTCCCCTTGCCCAAATCAACATCACGATTTAATGCTTCTGCAGCGTCATCTTGCCCAAACGCAGATTTGTATAACTACTTAGGCATAAAGTAAATAACAAGAAAAGAAAGAACGAAATAGAAAAAGAACTATGGTTAAAATAAATCTGGATGACACCAATATCGTCGGCAACAAAGTACAAAAAGTTAGTTTGCCCCCGAAGGGGCAAACTCTCGAACAAAAGAAAGAAAACCCTAGACCAAAGAAGATAAGAAACTAAAAGGATTCAAAGGTTAAGAGTTGATAAGAGATACATATGGTTTGCTATCTAGGAGTATTTATAGATGTGAAATTCGTGGGTCTTGGAGGCTCAACCCATTAAGTAAGTCGGCTGCAACTCGGATTGGGCAAGCTGTGTGCCAGCTGTCAGCTTCTGTTGACCAAGAGACTTTCCTTATTTAGCAGATTTTGATATGGACGAATCTTCATGGATAAAGAAGGAATTAATTCCTTCCTTGTTGGCTACTTGTAAGGTTGATCTCTTACTTGGTCCGCACTCTTTCAGCCCAGTTGCGATCTACAAGAATAGTCTAAGGGACTAGACCTACTTTCCAATGAGGTGACCGCTTGGCTAATTCAATGCCAATAACTTGTAACAAATGCTTGAATCAAATTCAAAACATCCTCCTTAACAAAAAGAAACAAGTTAACATAGCGTTACTCAGTCGATGTTGGCCTCGACTGACTCTTCTACTCAGCTTGATCTCAACTGACTCAAGTCGTCAATTCAGTGGAGGTTTGACTCCATCACTCAGCTGAATTGAATGGGAAGGCAAAATCACTCAGTTCTCCCTTAAGTTGAGATTCCCCCTCAACTTGTGATCTCCATCTTCATGGCTTCTTCTTCGGTTGGGTTGAGCAATCTAAGGAGTTGACACAATATCTTGAATCGAGCTTCCACCAACAACTTTGTGAAGATATCAGCTCTCTGAATGTCAGTGTGAATTTTCTCAACAATGACATCCTTCTTTTTGACATGATCACGGATGAAGTGATGTCGACTGTCGATGTGCTTAGTCGTGGAGTGATGAACTGGATTCACCATGATGGCTATAACACTCGAGCTGTCACGGAAGATGGGTACCTGGCGAGTCTCCACTTTATAGTCTCTCAGCTACTGCTTCAGCCATAGGACTTGCATACAGCAGCTTCCAGCTGCCATATACTCCGACTCAATTGTGGAGGTGGCGACGCAAACTTGTTTCTTCGAGAACCATGAAACTAACTTGCTTTCTAGGAACTGACAGTATCCATAAGTTGATTGCCTATCAACTCTGTCTCCAGCTAGGTCTACATCTGAGTAGCCAGTCAATTCAATGTTATTATCACTTGGATACTACAGTCCCATGTGGACCGATCCCTTGAGGTACTTGATGATATTCTTTGTTGTGTGTAAGTGAGCTTCCTTAGGCTCTCCCTAAAATCTTGCACAAACTCCAATTGTGTAGGAGATGTCCGGTCGATTAGCAGTTAGATACAGCAACGAACTGATGATCCCTCTGTACCTCTTAGCATCGACGAGCTTCTCTTCCTGGCCCGGGTCGATCTTCCAATTTGTATTCAATGGGATCTTCGTAGTTCGGCTAGAGGTTAATTCCAATTTGGGAGGCTGCTTCACTTGCAGCCCAAGAAAATAATTCATCTCTCCCATCATGGACATTGCAAACTTGTCCTTCATGAGTTGGGAGAACCTCTTGCACAGATCTTCAGATTTGGATCCGAAGATGATGTCGTTGACATAGATTTGCACCACCAGAATGTCTCTTCCAACTTTGATGGTGAAAAGGGTCTTGTCGACGAATAAACCCTTATTCGAGTAGAAAGTCACAAAAGGTTTCATACCATGCGTGCGGAGCCTGTTTCAGTCCGTATATGGCTTTCTTCAGCTTGTAGATTCTGCCGTCACCAGTTTCAAAACCGGGAGGTTGAGCTACATACACATCTTCTTTGATGTCGCCATTGAGAAACGCATACTTCATGTCTATTTGATTGACTTTGACTTTGTGGTGAGCAGCGTAGGCTAGGAAAATCCGAATTGCTTCCAGACGAGCAACTAGAGCGAAGGAATCCTCGAAGTCTATTCCTTTCTGCTGGCAGTAATCTTGAGCTACCACTCTAGCCTTGTTTCTCACAACACACCTAATGGCGTCACGCATATTTTTGAAGATCCACTTCATCCCAATTACCTTGACCCCCTCAGGTATTTCAACAAGTTCCCACACAGATTTCCTGAGAAACTCGTTGAGCTTTTCTTGCATGGCATGAGTCCAGTGGATACATCTCAAAGCTTCCAAGATGTTTTTAGGTTCGGGCACATCTGCCACAAAGCATGCGATCATGCTTACATCTCTTGCTTGTTCCAGCTTTCCCAGTATTTTGAGCTCGTCAGCATACTGTGCTTTCAAAGTTGGTTCATCATCAGTTGGGGTTCCTGACTGAGTCAGAACAAAAGCTGAGGAATTTACAACTTGAGCTGATCGTTTGGTTCAGACGACGGCTTGCAGATTTCCTATCACGGGATCATTAACGTGGTCTTCATACCAACGTTTGTGCTTCCTTGCTCACTTAGTTGAGTCAAGCATCTTGGCGATCTTGCTTCTGGTGCAATTCCATCCTTAGTTGAAGATAAGGGATGGACTGGAGAGCTGGCTGATCTTGGACTGGGACGTCCTGGACCTGACAGCTGCTCAGTTGATGCTCATGACTGAGCTTCAGCTGTGGTTAGCATTTGGTCAGTTGGCTCTAGAGTTCCCCCTTGAACTCAGGCGAGATCTTCAGTTTCGTCATCAGAAGAATACACTTCTTCGACTTCAGCTGACCAAATAAGTGGCTCTGCTAGATTCTTCAATCTTTAAGCATGAGATCTTGTCTCAGCTGGCTAGGCTGGTGCACTTCCTTCAGTTGTTTGCCAGTTAGCCTGTTCCCTGCACTCAAAAGCAGATTCATCAAACAACATATGAGGTGTTATCTCCTTAACTTTGGAGCTGCAGTTGAAAACTCTATAAGCTTTTATCTTCGTAGCATATCCTCAGAATATACCTTTGACAGCTTTCGGCTCGAAGATTTTCAACTGAGTTTTCCCATTGTTGTGGATGTAACACTTATAACCAAACATACGAAAGTAGGAAATGTTTGGTTTCCTGTTCCTCCACAGCTCGTATGGAGTCTTTCCTTACCTTTTCGTGAGGAGGGATTGATTCTGCGTGTAACACGATGTGTTGACCACTTCTGCCCAAAATCTCTTTGGCAGAGCTGAGCTGGTGACAATGCAAGTTGTTGCATTCTTCAGCGTTCTATTTCTCCTTTCAGCTACTCCATTCTACTGTGGAGTCCTTCCAGCTGAGTTTTGGTGAGTTATGTTTTTCTTCTCGCAGTACTCAATGATAGACTCATTGAGGAACTCAGTTCCGTGATAAGATCTAATGAAGACGATAGATCTTCCATGTTGATATTCAAGTCTATATATCAATTTAGGAAACTCTTCTCTCGTTTCATTCTTGTGCGCTATGAATATCACCCATGTGTACCTCGAGTAGTCATCAGTAACTACAAGAGTGTATTTATTTCCACTTAGGCTCTCTAGGGTGACCAGACTGAACAGATCCATATGAATCAGTTGCAGAACTCGATCCATTGATGGCGACAGTTTAAGATGGAATGATGCTCTAGCCAACTTTTTCTGAGCTAACAGGAACTGTAGTGGTGTGTCGGACTGAACTTCAAGTCCGGTATCCCAACTGCGTGCTGTTGGCGAGCTAGTGCGTTCATGGTTTTGAAGTTGAGGTGGTTGAGTCTTTTATGCCATAGCCAGCTTGTTTCAGAGCTGCTCTTGGATACAAGGCATGTTTCTGGCGAACTACTTTACAAGTCTGTGTAATAGACTCCACCTAATGAAAATCGTCTACCAAATAGAAGAACTTTCTTGGTCTTAACATCTTTCACCCTGCAAACTTTGCATCAAACTTCACGGAAAAACCGTTATCGCACAGTTGGCCTATAGAGAGCAAGTCATGCTTCAATCCGTCTACCAACGACTCATTTTTGATAGACACAAGCTAAGTCTTGAATGTACCGGATCCTTTGGTTTTGCCGTAAGAGTCATCACCAAAGGTTACAATACATCCTTCTCGAAGCTTGATGTCTGTGAGAAGATTCCTCTAAGGTGTCATGTGTCTGGAACATCCATTGTCCAACACTCAGACGGATTTGGCGGCTTTTCTCTTTCTCAGTTCATCCAAGTCTTCTTCAGTTGACTTTTCAGGCAAAGCCATGAAGCACTGCTCTATTTTAACTGGATTGGATGGCGAGTCAGTTTCTTCTCCTTCTGAATCTAAGAACACGTCGGTATCCTCGACGTCTTCCTCAACGATCAAAGCCTTGGATTTCTCCATGGCTTTTCCTCGGAGGGCTTCCTTCTTCTTCATGGAGAGGTCAGGACAGTTGGCATAGAAATGACCAGGCTTTCCGAACTCAAAGCAACCTTTGCTTTGATTCTTTGAGGATGGATCAGTTGAGCGCCACCTGCTCTGGTTGATCTTCCTATATTTTGCGATCCTGAAGTTCATTTCTTGAGTTGATTGGTCAGCCCTTCGACCTTCTTCTCGAGTTCCGACCTGCTCAGTCAATCCTTGGCTGAGGAGTGAGCAGATCGTGAGGGTCGAGCAAACTTGGATCTGCCCGATTCAGCTTGAAGTGCCATGGAATTGGCAGTTGAGCCTTGCTCGGTCTGTTCTGATTTCTGAAGCTTGCAAGGCTTCAGTCAGAGGATATCATACTCATTTGCGTTGAGCATGGAGAACAACTTCTCAGTTGTCATCAAACTGAGGTCGCTCCGATTTTGGTGGACAACTTTATAAATTGTCCAGTCTTCGCCTAGCAAGGAGAGAACCTTGAGGTTCACCTCTCACTGAGAGTATTTTCCCTTCTAAATACTCTCAATGTCTATAAGGACCTCTGTGAATCTCAGCTCTATCTTGTGGATGGATTCCCCGGAAAGCTGACAGAAGTTTTCGAACTTCTGACAAGCTATGGTGAACTTGTTCTCCATAATCTCGTCAGTGTTAGGAATTGGGTACTTGCTCGTGTATATAATAATGAACAATGCGTGCTTTATTGATAATCTCGAACACGAACAGAACTTATAAGAATTACAATGAAACTGAAGAGCAAAGTTTTAGATAAACCAGAGATCATCCGAAGTTAGACTTCTGCCTGCAAGATGAGAATATGCCCCAATAGTGCTCACGAAAAGGTGGCTCGTACAGAGAAGGAAAGCTTCATTTCTGGAAGCAGGTTTGGCAGAGCGATATTGGTCAAGATAGGCGGAATGCTTTGGTCAACTAGCGAGTTTCTCTCCTATGTCTAGAAGGATAAGAAAAAGATGATCTAACTTAAATATCTTTCCTTATCCGACTAGATTTAGGATCCGCAAGGGATCTCTTGGAGATAGATGTGACTTGCCATGTTGGGGTCGTGCTTATCAAGTGTTACTTGCATTCCAAGGTAGCTCGTGGATTCCTTCCATGTTAAGGACCGAGGACCCAAACCCTAAGTGCTCACCTATTTATATTGAAGCCTAGCTGCTGCGAAGAGGATGCCGACTTTATGCTTTCATTCCTTGTTTATATTGAGAAATTGTGAGTAGAAGAACAAGTCATACGGGCAATGTTTTATTTGTGTTTTTGTTCATACTGTTTTCCATCGGCACTTTTGGCCGAATTTACTTTCACGTACTTCGTAAGTTTTTAATATAGTTCTTATTATGAGTTCCTCAATTTATTGTGTTCGTGGTTTTACTTTCATGTCTAGCTAAGTTTTTATACTTGATCTGGGCAAGATAGTTAGGTGATTACTTAAGCTTGAGAGGTCTAGTTTGTGCTAGATAACTGCATGCATGTGTTCTCGATATTTTAATGAACTTATTTTAATATGGTGTAATATGATTAAGAGATTAATAGGCCGTTAATCGATTAGGAAATATTAGATCACCAATCAATTGGGAAGTAGGAGTGTTTTCCATAACTTATCTCAATTAAGATCGATTAATATTAGAGGATGGTGTCTACCCTATTGGGCTAGACATGATGATTCCTTGTTGGGCCTTTCTAGTGATTAATGCTCCTTGGGAAAAAAACTGAACGATGACTCCAACAGAGGTATTGCCCAAGGTAGGGAGCCGGTGGAGCATCGCCAACTAAGTAAGGATAGGTCAGGAAAGGGTTTGTTGAGAGCATGACGAGTAAAAATGGATCTCTGCATTAAAGTCCTATAACCAACGATGCATGCATGTAATGAAAATATTTGCACCAATGACCAAGCTAGAGTTTTCACTTAACGATGTCTTAGTCCAGATCAAGTCATTTTTATTATTGATCAAGTCATCTGTTTTCTTTTCAGTGTTTATTTAAGTTCTCGAATTGGACAAGAGAGTCCCAGTGACCAAGATAGCAACACCCAACTTTCTTTACAGGTGGAGGAGGTTTCAAGAGATAGTTACAATCAACTTCTTGTGGATCGACCCTGTACTTGCTCGCTAACTATATAAGCTGTGAGGATGGGCTATAAATTAATTTTGAGAGTGCGAACGACAGCCTCGTCAAAATTGACACCGTTGCCGGAGAGCTGATTTTGTAACTGTCTCTTCAGGGAGAGACCCTGTGCATGTTTGGCTCCGACTATGTTTGGATTGACGGTGAATTGAAGTATCATCCTGAACCAGAGAAGTACATCAAGAAGCAGAAAGAACTAAAGAGAGAAGCTAAAAAATGAGCACGAGAGGAGGAACTGGCGAGTGACGAGAAAAGGTCACCACCACAAACTTCAGATTGCAAACAGTCTGAAGAAGAGAAGGCGCAACAACAAGCTGATCCTGAGAAGACTCTGAAGGAAATCATGTTTCCAATAGATGTCAACTTGAATCTAGCAGGCATCACTTTGCCTGCTATCACTGACAGTTGGGAGGTGAAACATTCTCTGATACAAATCTTGCCCAAGTTCAGTAATTTGCCCGGAGAGGATCCGCAGCGCCACTTGCAGGACTTTGAGATGGCAATGCGTACTGTGCACACCACTGTTGCAGAAAACACACTGAGGGAATATATTCGCCTCCTGACGTTCCCATTTTCACTATAAGATGGAGCAAGGGAATGGCTGTACCAGTTACCTCAGGGCAGCGTCACATCTTGGCAACAGATACAACAGAAGTTTCTTGAGCAATATTACCCCTTTGCCCGGATCCAGAACGCAAGAGCGGCAATTCAGAACATAAAAATGGGCAATGGTGAATCCATCTATGATTACCACTCTAGGTACTAGAAGCTAATTGCAAGGTGTCCTCAGCATGGTTTGGGCGATAAAGATTTAATCACTGCCTTTATGAATGGATTAAGGCAGTCTGAATGAGATTTGGATAGATGCAGCCTGTGGTGGTAACGTTATCAACAAACCACCAAGTGAAATATTCAAACTCTTTGCTGAGATGGCAGACAGGAAAAGGAACCAAGATGAGACCATCGTGCCCAGGACGTATGAGTCGACCATCAACGATCCTAAATTCGATATCTTGTTATCTATGATGAAGGAGATGATGAATCAGAACAAGAATAATACTGTTGGGAATGAAAATTCCGTTCCTATCATGATAAAAAGAGTGATGAAGTGTGAACTTTATGCTGCCAACACTCATCCCACTAATAGGTGCCCATCATTGTACGAAGATGAAGAAGTTAATGTCGTTGGGCAACCGTACCAGTAAGGAGATGTTGGGCAGTGAAGGAACTTTAACAACGAACCTTGGAGGCCCAATGACAATTTGAGATACAGAAATAACAATTATCTGAACGTACCTCAATAAGGGCAACTACCACAGCAGCCCTATGTACCCCCACATAATAGAGATCAACCAAGAGATACCCTAAGGAGTGAAGTGGAAAGACTAGCAGCTGAACAAAGGAAGGGGTATCAAGAGTTGAACAATTTTCGTATGGAGACAAGGGGAGGCATGAGAGATATTAATGAAACCTTGAGCCATTTAGTAGAATCTCAGATTAAGTCAATGCTAAACGGAGGGAATGGAGAACTACCATCTCAAGTGGAAATAAAGAAGGCTCAAGTGAATGCTATTACATTGCGCAGTGGAGCTAAGTTGCCTGAAGTAAAAGTGCCTCACCATTATGTACCTCAAGGAGCTGTATCTGGGCAATAACAGTTTCTTGGGCACGATGTTGATATTGAACAAGAAGATGAGGCTGAACCAGAAAAGTATGAAGAGGCACCCATGGGTTCAAGTGATGTTGAGGAACTATGGCAAGAATTATCAGTTGAGAAAAGGGAACAGATTGAAAGGGAAACGGCAGACATAAGAAGGAAAGCTGAGCTCGATGCTGCTAAAATCAGAGCAAAAGCAATGAAAGAGGCTGAGAATGTGACTAAGTCAAAACCTTATGAGCCAAAAGCTCCTTACCCAGGATGATTTGCAAAGGATAAGGAAGCACAAGAGATGAAGGAATTGGCCAAAATATTTCAAAAGGTCGAGGTCAACATACCCCTCTTGACCGCCTTACAGTCTATGCCCAAGTGTGCCAAGTTTTTTACGGAATTATGTACAAGGAAGATCAAATACACAAATGATGCAAGTTTCCAAGTTAGTGAGAATGTATTTGCAGTGTTGCAAGACACCCCCATGCCAACCAAGTGCACTGACCCAGGGATGTTCTATATTCCCTGCATCATTGGAGATATGAAGATTGAAAAGGCTATGCTGGATCTCAAAGCATCGATTAATCTCATACCAAAGTCGATGTATGATGACCTAAGGATGGGGCCACTCAAACCTACAAGAGTGGCTATTCAACTAGCTGATAGATCGATTATATGGCCTGAAGGGATTTTAGAGGACGTCTTGGTCAGGGTAAGGGACCTAATTTTTCCTGTGGATTTCTATATTCTGGACATGGGGAGATCTTCACACAAGGCACCAGTAATGTTGTTGGGCAGACCATTTTTGAAGACCGCTCGCACAATGATTGATTGTGATACAGAGAAGCTAACGTGCAAGTTCAGAGGAGAAGTAGTGTCATTCGACATCTACAACACAATGAAACAACCTAGTGACATGGAACTGGTGCATAGCATTGACCATATTGAGCAAATGGTGGATGAGTTCTGGCCACAAATAATAATTGAAGATAAGCTGGATGTAGTTCTTCAAATTGGCCTAACGGAGGTTGTTGCCCAAGACGGATCCGTTGAGCTAATTGAAACAGTGCACTACCTAAGGTTGGATGCAGAACCCTTTCGAAGGGTAGAACCATTGGTGATTCCCACACTGAAATAAGAAGACAGGTTGATGCCATCGATAGAAAAAGCACCAAAACTGGAGTTGAAATCATTGCCTAGCCAATTGAAGTACATCTACTTGGGAGAAAACGAGACACTGCTAGTTATCATAAGTGTTGAGTTATCTATTGAGGAAGAGGAATGAGTAAAAGAAGTCCTGGTGGAGTATAAGCTGGCCATCAGATGGACACTGGCCGATATAAGGGGTACTAACCCGACTGTGTGCAGACATCACATCTTGCTCGAGGAGGATGCCATGCCCATTAGAGATCCTCAAAGAAGACTAAATCCAGCAATGAATGAGGTAGTGATGAAAGAAATCTTGAAGCTGTTAGATCTGGGGATTATCTACCCGGTTTCTGACAGTAGATGGGTTAGTCTGGTTCATGTCGTGCCCAAGAAGTCCGGTATTCAAGTGGTAGAAAATGTGCAGAAAGAAATGGTGGCCACGAGGTTACAAACAGAATGGTGAGTTTGCATCGATTACAGGAAGCTGAAAGGTTAGCAGGCAATAAGTACTTCTATTTCCTCGATGGTTACTCGGGCTATATGCAGATCTGGGTCGCGGAGGAAGACCAGGGCAAGACCACTTTCACTTGCCCATTCGGTATGTTTGCGTATAGAAGAATGCCTTTTGGTCTATGCAATGCCCCTGGCACATTCCAAAGGTGCATGATGAGTATATTCTCAGATTTGCTTGAAACATGCATAGAGGTGTTCATGGACGACTTTATTGTCTATGGATCGGATTTCGACAAGTGCTTAAGAAATTTGGAAATGGTACTGAAAAGATGTGTGGATAAGAATTTGGTGCTAAACTATGAGAAATCCCACTTCATGGTTAAGGAGGGCATAGTCCTTGGGCATGTTATATCAAAAAGAGGGATAGAGGTTGACAAGGCCAAGATCGATATCATAACCAAGTTACCCTACCTGAGCAACGTGAAGCAACTGCGTGGTTTCCTTGGGCACGGCGGATTTTACAGGAGGTTTATTAAAGACTTTGCTAAGATTGCGCAGCCTATGACCAGGCTATTACAAGGAGAAGTGGAGTGGAATTTCGATGAAGACTGCAAGAAAGCATTCCATACACTAAAGAAGATCTTGGTTTCAGCACCTATCATTCAATCACTGGATTGGGGAATGCCATTTGAGGTGATGTGTGACGCGAGTAACTACGTGGTGGGAGCTATTCTTGGGCAGAAAAGAGGAAAAGTGAATCATGTCATATACTACGCATTGAGAACTCTCAATCCTGCCCAATGCAATTATTCCACCACAGAGAAGGAATTACTAGCTGTGGTGTTTGCCTTCGAAAAATTTCGATCATACCTGCTTGGGGGCAAGACCATAATCTACACTGATCACTCCTCCCTGAAGTTCCTCATGGCCAAGAAGGAGAACAAACCCTGATAAGGTCGATTTTATTACTTCAGGAATTCGATGTGGAAATCAAGGATAAGGTCGGAGCTAAAAATCTAGTGGCTGATCATTTGAGTCGCATTCAAGGAGACCTTTCTGGATGAACATCTAGCTCCTGCCCAAGATAACCCAGATCCGTGATATGCTGACCTGTGTAACTATATTGTCTTGGGATGACTTTCAGGCAACCTTAGCCTATATCAAAAGAATAAGTTAAAGGTGGAGAGTCGATATTACATCTGGGATGAGCCGTATTTGTGGAAGATGTGTACTGACCAAATTATTCGTAGATATGTTGATGAGAAGGAACAAGCAAGTATCCTTGCACATTGTCATTCAAAGGTGTGTGGGGGACATTTTGGACCAAAAAGGACGGCAAGGAAGATATTGGATTGTGGGTTTTATTAGCCCAATGTGTTCAAAGACAACTTCGAATGGTGCAAACACTGCGCTCAATGCCAAAATGAGGGCAACATCGGTAAGAGGAATGAGATGCCCTTGACCCCAGTCATGCCTGTGGAATATATGGGGGATGGACTTCATGGGGCGATTGCCCAACTCGAGAGGAAATCTATACATACTGTTGGTAGTCAACTATGTGTCGAAATGGGTGGAGGCTAAGGCAACATCAACAAACGACTCAAAGGTAGTTGTGAAATTCCTCAAGGGCAATATCTTCAGCCGGTTTGGTGTGCCCATGGCAATCATTAGTGATCAAGCAACGCATTTTTGTAATGGAGCTATGAAAGGGTTAATGATCAGATATGGAGTACATCATAGGTTTTCGAATGCTTATCACCCTCAAGCAAACGGTCAAGCTGAATTGTCTAATCGCATTGTGGAGGCTATCTTGAGAAAGACGGTTAGCCCAATAGGGAAGGATTGGAGTTTGCGTCTTGAAGATGCATTGTGGGCATACAGGGCAGCGATTAAAACCCCGTTTGGGATATCGCCCTACAGGATGGTCTTTGGCAAGATGTGCCACTTGCCTGTGGAAATTGAACATCGAGTGTATTGGGCAGTTCAAAAAATGAATTATGATTGGAATGAGGCTGGCCAAGCTAGGAAGCTTCAACTGCAGGAACTCGAGGAAATCAGACTCAATTCCTATGATAGTTCCGTTTTGTATAAAGAGAGGATGAAGAAAGCCCATGATGCCTTGATTAAAGTTAAGAAGTTTGAACCTGGGCAAGAGGTGTTGTTATACCAGTCCAAGTTCAAACTTATGTCGGAGAAACTGTCTACTAAGTGGGTTGGCCTGTTTGAAGTACAAGCTAGATATCCGAATGGGGCTGTGGAGGTAATGAATGCTAACACGGGAAAAATTTTCAAGGTCAATGGAGAGAGATTGAAGGCTTTCTTTGGCCAAGTCCCGGAGAAACTAGAGGAATACTTGAAATTCCTCTGTGACATGTAGTCCTAACTTGGGCAAGAAGGACGTCGTGCCCACGACGATAACTGGGGCGTTGGCTAGGAGACAACCTGGTATATTTTTCTACTTTTGTTTATTTTGTTTTCTTTTTATTTCCTTAAAAAAAGGGGTGAATGTAGGGATTAAAATAGCCATAATTTTAATGTTTTCCATCAAATTTAGGCATATTTTAATTCCATTATGGATAATAAATATCTAACCATAGGATAAGAGAAATTTTGCCTTGCATATGGTAGTGTGTTCGTGACCTGCAGAGAACAGGTGTTGGGCGAAAAAAAGAAGGGGGATCTAACACTTTGCCTTGAGCAAAGTGTGTGCGTAGGAGGGCAAGAGCGGCGCTCTGGGCTAAGCAATGAACTTGGGCAACAATGCTGACGGGACAGTAACTGCCACACCACGTGTGATGTGACAAATGCACTCAAAACCTACCCCTAGCCCTATAACCGTCTGCCACCCTACCACGTCTATTCCCTCTAACCCTTCCACTTCTCCACGTAAACTATCAATTCAAAAACTACCATAATCTACTTTCCTTCCTCAACTCCCTAATTTCGGCCATTACCGATTTCTTTCCCCAAATTTAAACCCTAAATTTTCACCATGGTATCCACAGGCCCAAAGAACAAACTCAACAAAATCCCTCACAGAACACACATTGACCTCTCCGATCCAGAATCACCGCCGTTGGAAGCCCCTTTGTCCGCAACAGACCCAGTTTCTTAGGTGGTGCCATACCCCATTACTGCCAAGGTGGAATAAATCATCAGCAAAGCACTTGCTGAAATGATGGTAGTATCTGAGGAGGTTAGATCAGACAAAGCTACTCCGGTGGTTGGAACTTCTTCCACACCGGAGAAAACCACTGAGGAAGTAGCACCGGAGAAATCGCTGCCAGAGCAAGAGGAGAAAGAGACAAAGCAGAAGGAGTATGTGGAGATGGAGGTCGTAGATGAGGCTGAAAAAGAAGAGGGAGACAAGAAGAAGTCCGAAGACTTCTTCGACAAGTTATGTGCAGAGGTGAAGCGGAATGTAGAAAAGAGGAAATAGAAGAGAAATGAGGGCCAACTGGAGAAGGAGGCCAAAAAGAAGACGAAGGTGGCTAGTTCTGAAGCCGATTAGTCGTTGGGTGGAGAATCCTCCACGGAGGAGAAGAAGGTCACCACGCCTTCTTCTAAAAATCCAGGGAAGAGACAGAAAGTGGTGGAGTCTGAGGAGGACGACGATGTCCAGATTATGGGGGAGAAGATAACAAGGTCCACCGCTCGGAGGGTAAAGAAATAAGAGTCTGAGCCGCGAAGGTAAAAGAAGGGAAAGAAGGCTGAAGACTTGACAGCCAGGAAGGTGTTCGTGCCCAGGGAGGTTGATTTTGCTGACCTGGACTCCTTGGGCATTGCGATGAAAGTAAGGACCCAGTTCGATAGGTGTGGCTGGAAAAGATTCCTAACGCTACCCTGCCACATCTATGAGGACTTGGTGAGAGAGCGTATGGGTCTATGGAGTTTATGTTGGATGGAGAAAGAAACTCGTCCTCAATTGAGTTCGTTTTGAATGGGCAGGCGTTTGTGGCTGGGTTGAATTATTTGAACCAAATCTTGGGGTTCGCCACGATGATGGAGCTGCAAAAGCCAGAGTTCAGGAGGGCAAGAAAGAAGGTGTATGTGGATTTGCCCAAGGAAGAATGGATCCGGATGTGGAAGGAGGTCAACGTGGGAACAAAGTTCAAGTCGGGAGACAACAAGGCGTTCGACTTGAAGACGCCAGCCCTCTGCATTACCCATAGGATTCTTGCCTACAACATGTTTAGCAAGGGAGATAGTGGGAACTCACTGGCCAACAAGGAGGTCTACATACTATTCTGTATGTTGATAAGGAAGAGGCTGAATTTTGGAGCCTTCTGATGGAGTAGTTGAGAGCTGTAATGGGTAAGGCGGGGCAGAAGTACTCGTGTGGGCATTTCGTTGCAGCCTACTTCGAGGGGTTGGAGCTCTAGGATGAGGTGAAGGACTTTGAGGTGACGCCGACTGATGTGCTCAACATGGAGAGATTGAGCAGAATGAAGGAGGTTGTGAAGCATGGAAAAGGATAGCGTCTTTTGGAAGCTCGTGAGAAGGATCAATCAGCATCAGCACATTTGCAGCCCAAGAAGTCAGCCTGATTGGCCAAGAAGACGGTGATTGATGAAGAGGAATAGGATGACGAGAAAGAAGAAGTTGAGTCTTTCTCTGCCCTGCTGAAGGAAGTATTGGAGAGGCGGGGCAAGACCGAGAAGTTGCTCAAGGAGCTGTGGAATGGGCAGCTGATCATGCAGGCTACTCTCAAGAGCCTTGCCCGCCACCTGAAATTGGGGTCAGTACCTGATCCTTCTGCCTGAATTTGTCCTCCTATTTGTTTAGTAGTGTTTTGTGTCTTTATTTTGTTTTGTGTCTGTTTGTTTTATGTGTCTTAAGTCTGTGGAGTGATCGAATACCTCACCCACATTTTGCCCTGCAAAATGTGTGGTGAGGTGGGCGAATAACTTATATTGTTTTTGGTTGAGCCTTGACCTCTTTACGTCCATTTCTTTGTTGTAAGCAAAGTGTGTTCATAGGGAGGCCAAATGTTTATAAAAAGTTTGTTAAGTCCAAGGTTGAGGCCTCCATAGATGGAATTTGCTATAAGCAAAGTGTGTGCGTGGGGTGTCTGTGCCATGTGTTTTTATTTTAAGTTGCTGAGTTGATCAGTATGGAGTTGTTGGACAAGATGACATGATGATTTATGTGCTTAATTGTTGCTTGTTGAACAGTGTTAAGTTTATGCATGTCAGAAGATGACTTGTATGATGGAATGAATTGTGAGCATACCCTGTGAGGATTTGAACTTAACTGAATTCATTCTTTTTGTGTGATTAAAGACATCTTGATTAGGGAGAACTAGAACTTGCCTAAACTTTGATTTATAACCTCTGAACTTAGATGATTTAGGTTATTCTTTTATTAGCCCATTGAGCTTAAATTGACTACCTGATATCATTATCCTTTGATAAACCCCTTTGAGCTGAATTGCTTCTTTCTATCACTTAAATATTACCCTGTGAAAAAATTTGATGTTTATCTGGTTGTGGGAACCTGAGCAATAAAAAGGAGAAAGAGCAGGAAGGAGATGATAGGGGTTACATCTTGGGAAGAAATAAGTTTTATGTTGATAGTTGGGTTATGCCCAATTAAAAAAATAAAAAAAAATAAAGGGAACGGGAAAGAAAAAAAGAGAGAGAGAGAGAGAGAGAAAAATTATAAGTTCCCTAGAAAAGGTTGAAGCTTAAGCCTGGAAAAGTTGAGGCAAGGAATTAAGAAGAAGTTGGGAACCCCTGTTGCCGAGCATGTGTTTAAAAGGTCCTTAGCCAAGTTTCAAAAACTTCCTACCTATTGCCTTAAGCTTAAAAACCCTAAAAAGACCTAGTGATGAGTTTTGAGGTTTAGAATAAGAGCTTTAGATTTAAAGGGCAGGCAAACCTATGGTGACACCCAAATCAAGATGATCTATGAGAGTGAAAGAATATACCTAAATACAAGAGTGATGAGTGTGGAAAGGATATCCTAGAAGCTCACAATTCTGTCTTGACTTGTTTGATAGCATTGCATTTTCTTTTCCCTTCACTTGAAAAATGTTTTAAGAGATTGTTATATTGTTATGACTAACTCTCCAGTGTTGATTATGTTTGGAGTCTTTTGTTTTGTTCTTTTGTTTGTGTCTTGGACAAGTTGTTTGTGGGTTAAGTGTGTGTGCATGATGAGTCCATATTTTGTGTCTATTTAGTGTCTGTTTTAGGTAGTTTAGATCGAGTCTTTGTGTGTATTTTGTTTAATTTTAGTGTCTTGGAGGACACATTCTGGGCAAGAGGTGGTCTGTTGCCTTGCAGGTGGAAATTGGGCAATACAGGGAAGGAAAGCTTCATTTCTGGAAGCAGGTTGGGCAGAGCAATAGGTCAAGATAGGTGGAGTGCTTTGGTCAGCTGGCGAATTTCTCTCCTAGGTCTATAAGGATAAGGAAAAGATGATCTAACTTAAATATCTTTCCTTATCCGACTAGATTTAGGATCCGCAAGGGATCTCTTGGAGATTGATGTGACTTGCCATGTTGGGGTTGTACTTATCAAGTATTACTTGCATTCCAAGGTAGCTTGTAGATTCCTTCCATGTTAGGGAACGGGGGCCCAAACCCTAAGTGCTCACCTATTTATATTGAAGCCTAGCTGCTGAGAAGAGGACGTCGACTTTATGCTTTCATTCCTTGTTTATATTGAGAAATTGTGAGGAGAAGAACAAGTCCTACGGGCAACGTTTTATTTGTGTTTTTGTTCATACTATTTTCCATCGGCACTTTTGGCCGGATTTACTTTCACGTACTTCGTAAGTTTTTAATATAGTTCTTATTATGAGTTCCTCAAGTTATTGTGTTCGTGATTTTACTTTCATGTCTAGCTAAGTTTTTATACTTGATTTGTCAAGATAATTAGGTGATTACTTAAGCTTGAGAGGTCTAATTTGTGCTAGATAATTGCATGCATGTGTTCCCGATATGTTAATGAACTTGTTTTAATATGGTGTAATACGACTAAGAGATTAATAGGCAGTTAATTGCTTAGGAAATATTAGATCACCAATCAATTGGGAAGTAGGAGTGTTTTCCACAACTTATCTCAATTAAGATCGATTAATATTAGAGGAAGGTGTCTACCCTATTGGGCTAGACGTGATGATTCCTTGTTTGGCCTTTCTAGTGATTAATGCTCCTTGGGCAAGAAACTGAACGATGACTCCGACAGAGGTACTGCCCAAGGTAGGGAGCCGGCGGAGCATTGCCAACTAAGTAAGGATAGGTCAGGGAAGGGTTTGTTGAGAGCGTGATGAGTAAAAAGGGATCTAAGCATTCAAGTCCATAACCAACGATGCATGCATGTAATGAAAATATTTGCACCAATTACCAAGCTAGAGTTTTCACTTAACGATGCCTTAGTCCAGATCAAGTCATTTTTATTATTGATCAAGTTATCTGTTTTCTTTTCAGTGTTTATTTAAGTTCTCGAATTGGGCAAAAGAGTCCCAGTGACCAAGATAGCAACACCCAACTTTCTTTACAGATGGAGGAGGTTTCAAGAGATAGTGACAATCAACTCTTTGTGTATCGACCCTGTACTTGCTTGCTAACTATATAAGCTGTGATGATAGGCTATAAATTCATTTTGAGAGTGCGAACAACAGCCTCGTCAATCATCCACGGAGAACTTCGGCAAGCTCTCCAACAATGTCGGGTTCATCTTTCTTGTACACATAAGAGACATAAAAAGATATGCAGCTGAATGTACTAATTGATTTCAGAAAAGATCTGTTCAGTTGACCACTGAAAAATATATTCGACTCACACCTTGTGAATCAGAAACAGTTGTCTTTTGAACCATTGCTCTGATACCACTTGATGGTCCCGATAACGAGTAACTGGTGTATAGAGGAGGGGGGAATACACCAGTAGCAATTTTCGTTTTGTTAAACGACTTTTCACTGAGATATACTACTCAGGTCAGTTTACTCACAACTGGAAGAGACAGTTGGAGTAGCTCTTCAACTATGTTGCTCAGTTGGAGCCAATCACACAGTTGGTAGCTCAGCTGGCTCCTATGCCAGAAGTACAACTGTATGTACCAACTGAGGTTTCAAACAGTTTTGCAATGCGGAAAATGGAGGAAAATAAGCTCGTTGCAAAACCTGAAACCTTAGTGAAAGGGGAAGGTTAAGTTTCCAAATTAGTGCAGTGCATATGCAGGGTTAGTTGGTTAGGTACTAAATTTAAAATATTGAATGTAAAATACAAAAAATAAGTACACAGTATTTTAATGTGGTTCGGAGATCCCCTCCTACGTCCTTGACTTCCTTTTTGGGGAAGTAATCCACTAGATAAGCTTACGTGTGCTTACCAAATGCCTCACTTGGATTCTAGGTTCCAAGCAAACCTAACCAGTTTGATTCCGGGTTCGAACAAGACCCCACAACAATTTTTCGGGCAAGTGCTCAGCCAGTCTTATATTCCGGGTTCTAAGGGACCCCACAACACTTTTTCGGGCAAGTGCTCAGCCAGTCTTAGATTCCAGGTTCTAAGGGACCTGTTCTTGGATTCCGGGTTCCAAGGACCTATTCTTGGATTACAGGTTCCAAGCAACCGAGTATTGGATGACGATTTCCAAGGGACCTGGTGACTTTGATTCCGGGTTCAAAGTCAGACCTGGGATTTGGATTTGGGGGAAGAATCCAACAAGGAAGCCTTCAACACTTTAGGGGAGTGGAGGCTTCTACCCAAGGCTAAGAACTCAATCTCTTGTTAAAAGAGAGTTCTGAGGAGATACAAAACAAGCAACGACCAAGTCGCTAGCCTCAATCAGGAAGGGGAACTTCTGAGAGGCTAGGGTGAAGAATATGAGAGAACTCACTCTTCTCCTTCTTCACCAATCATTTTGCTTGGAGAGAGATAGAGAGAGATGAAAAGCTGCTTGCGCCGCTTCACTCTTTGTGTTGTCTCTCGGCACTTTGGCTTGTTTTTTCTCTACTTGTATCGCCCTCATTTTAGCCTTGTTGTGGAGACCTCTATTTATAAAGGAAGGTCAAGCTAGCTGTTGGAAAGAGCCGTTTGACCTCTGCCTAAAGCATGGTGCTCCACATGCTTTAATGGCAACTTTCCAGAGATGGTACCCACGACTTTTGCTTTTTGCATGTCGCTGTTGTCAGCCCATTTATGGAAAGTTTTCCAGCTGACTTATGCTCCCGAGTAGATTCAAAATCTGGACTGCAGCTCCTCCGTCTTCGGCTTCTTTTCTTCTCCGCTTCGAGACCTTTTGACTTTGACACAACTTCTCTTCACGCTAACTGTATGCCTTCAGTTGCGTGGTTCAGTTGTGGAGTCACTGAGCTGCTGTCCAACTGAGTTCGTGCTTCAATTGGGGTTGATGTCTCAACTGACCTTGAGTCTCAACTGAGTGAGATCCCTCAGTTGAGTCTGGATCTCAGCTGAGTTTGAACCTCAGCTGAGTTCTTCCACGAACCTCCTTCTTTAGTCCGACTGACTTCTTCTGCTTGACTCCTGTAAAGATAAAATCCCTATGCTCAAGTAGTTAGCTCTAGCTAAAACAGACTAAAGACAATCATCTACTCGGTTGGGGTCAATAGTGTTTTAGGCATCTTTTGAAACCTTATTAATTTTCCCAACACATAGTATTTATAAAAAAAAAATTATAAATTTAGTCATTCTTTTTATACTCTTTCTGTTTCGTTATTTTTGTCTCATTTTTTCTGGGCACGAGTATTACGAAGAAAATAATTAAGGATAGAAGATATGTTAGTGAAGTTTTTAATTGAATACTTAATAAAGTACAAATTGTCAAATAAAGTGGGTTTTACTGTTAAAATAGTGAAATAAATTGATACAAATAGTAAAATAAATGGGTAGAGAAATATGAATAGTGAACAACACAAAAGGAAGAAGAATAGTTAAAGGTGAAGTAGTTAGGAGCAATTTAAATAGACCTTAGAGCATCTGCACCATGGGGGTCCATCGTTGTCTCGAGACGGCCGATCGTCGAGCCCTCGTGGTACAACAGCTGGGGTACCGAGCCCCTCTCTAGCCAACAAGCCGGCTCTATGACATGCGCCTCAACTACAAAAAAAAAGTCAAAATTATGGTTGCAGCTTCGAATGGCCATACCCTAAATCAATTGAGTCGTTGTCGGCAACGGGCAAAACAAAGACCACTTTCCTTTTAAAAAAAATATTTTCATCTATAAATATCTTATTTCATCTCCAATTTCACACCATTTCCTACTTCTATTCTCATTTCTAGTTCAAATTTTTTTCCTTCAATTTTCTCTATTTTACTCAATTCTTTTTCAACATTTCTCTATTTTACTCCGAGGCCGAAACCGAAGCCCTTGCTTGAGCTTGAATCGAAATAAAGCGTGAACGGCGTGCATGTCAATTCTGGCAACACGTTGCAGATCGATATAACTCTACTAGGCCCGAAATCACGTCAGAAAAATATCAATCATTTGCGCCTCCATGGGAATTTGACGAAGAGTACGTGTCACTTGTTCCACGATATGCACCGGAAAGTCACACAACGATTTTCAAATGCTAGCGGCGAACATATCCTCGCGACGACTGTATCCGAGTACGAAGTCATTTTAGGGGTTCATTCAAGCTCTTGGACAATTGGAGGATCATAATGACAGACCGAGTTTTTAATTTTTAATTTAGGGTGTAGGATTTCAATTATGTAATTTTTTTTATTTCAATTATGTAATTTTTAGGATTTAAATTATTATAATATTTGAATTTCAATTAAAATTAATTTCAAAATCAATTTCAAAAATAAATTATTTTGAGATATGATAAAGACAATATGATGTGCATATAGTTATTTCTATCGGGACCCCACAGTGAGAGTGCTCTTTATAATCCTTAATTTAGCCAAAAATAGTACTAAGAAATAGTAGGACAAGAAGAACAAGATTGTAAAAAAGGAATACTATCAGATAAAAAATAACGGTAAATAGAGTGTAAATTCCAAACTTTTCGAGTTGTCGCGTTTTGCACTTGAGGAAAAAAATTTGTCTCACAATTAATTTCGTATGATTTTGCAACCCCACTCAATTTTCGGCAAATTTTGAGATGACATGGTAGCCGGGAAGCAGGTGTGGACATTATTGGAACGACGTCATTTAAAGTTATACTGACGACGTCGTATTGAGGATAATCAATATATAATTGCTAAGTTTTTTGGAGCCACTATATTTATCTTCAATCTTAGGTGGCATTTCTAGGAATTTTCTTTCTTATTTATCTAAAAATCTAAACTTGGGTAGAAGAGAATTTTGGCTATTAGTACAAAACTTGCTGGTTTCTTTGGTATAATCAATATATAATTGGAGGTTACAAATTAATAACAAAAGCCCAACATTTTAAATGGTATATATTAATCTAACTCCTTTATAGCTTGCATTATTAGCACAATTCATGCATATGGTCATTAATTCCCTTTATTATATAAACAATCCCTTTAATTATTATATTATTTCTTGCATATATATAGTGTTTGTATGTGGAACTCAATCATACAATCTGATTGTATTATTTTTTTCATTCTATGTTTTTCATTTTTTTTAATTGATATACGAGTATGGGAAAGATCGGAGAAATGTCAGCGGCTAATACGAGAATGAAAAAATAGTAGAAAGGGAGAAAATAAGTATGATAATTTTGCTAATGATGTGGATTGTGGATACTAAGTTGCACACACTACAACAAAAAAGGGCTTTTTCAGACACCAAAAAGTGCCCCAATATATACATTGTTGAGGCACTTTTGATTATTGGGGCACTTATTATATGTGCCTCCAAGCATCGTGTCCCAATAGGGTTAGGGGCACTTTTTAAGTGTCTCTATACCACCGGCTTTCCAGATATTTTATATGCCCCAAGATTAATTTCTCGAGACACATATATATGCCCTTTAAAGGGCTTTAAAACATGTTGTTAAGTTTATAGGGACATATATTTGTGCCTTCAAATGATGTATTAAGGCACTTATTTGTGCCTTTTACATAAATATTGGGATACAAAATGTATAGCCTCAAATGTATTTTATGTCCCAAAATTAATATGTTGGGACACTTATTGGTGCCCTTAATGTGTAGTATCAAAACCCTATATATGTCCACAAATTAATATTAATTACGAGGGACTTTGAACAAAAATAAATAGTACCGCTCATATAACAAAAGCAACAATTTCTAATGAATGTAAATCTCCTGTTGTGTTATTCATGTCCAACACACCAAGAAAAACTAACTAGTCAATTCATAAAGTATAAAAAACACCCTATCTCTAAATCCATTCCAGTCAAATTTGATTGATGATACTTGTATTTCTGCTCAAGATTGAGTCTTTTTATCCTATATGTGAATTCTTCTAGTATAAGCATCTTCTCCGCCTCCACACCTTGTTTTAACGCACCATCAACCTATCCCAACATGTTAGAATGAAGAGTATTATAAGGATCTTGATTTGTTCTTACCACATCCAAAACTTTTTAAAATCTTTAAGCTTTAACTTAAGAAGCAGATCAAAGTAAAGACGACATCATGAATGAAGTAAATGTAAGAACAAGAAAAGTTAGGGTAGCCAGCTGGAAACATGACTGTCTTCTTTGCACGGCACATAACTTCCGAAGAAGAAAAGCTTTAATATCCATCGTGCTGGGCGAATTTCCAATACCAGAAATCTTAGGCAAGTTAATTCATGAGATTTTCTGTAATAGCAGGACAAAGAATTAAGTTAAGAAACTAACCTAAGCAAAACTGGGAAAATTCACAACCCCCATCTAAGTGTTTCATAACACTCTTCATCCTGTGGAACAATAACCATAAGCTTCGTGAACATCTTATTTGGAAAAGATGGTATAAAAATCTATAAAATGAAGAGAACTTATGAAGACACTAAAGTTACTAATAATCATAAATAAAAGCAACGTGTTAAAGATATGTAATGACGGAAAAAAATGGAAAGAAGACAGAGAAAGACAGAAAGAAATCAAAAGAATAGATAGCTTTCATAAGTTGAGGTAAAAATTAAAACTAGATAAGTAAAAGGACCCTTAGAAAATGAAATATCTAGAGACTCCACTATAAATATGTATTAGGTATCAATAAATTATGTGACTACATTATGTTAAATACATTATAAAAGGAAGACTCTTGTTTTGCAGAACACAACATCCATAGCTTACGTTCAATACATCACAACTTGGTGAAAGATAAAATAACCACGATGGATACTTCTAAAGCACATGGTTACCACTCCTTAGCATGGGTTAGCTTAGTCAAAAACGAATAAATGATACTATAAAATGCTAGAATTGTTGTTACAAAAATATCAGAGACCGGAAACGATACAGATAACTAGTTATATGGTGATAATTATCCAAATGATACTAATGATATGGTGATAATTATCCTATTGCAAGCACAAAAACTGCATAAATGAGGAATATACGTCATCAACTGAGATTCTGAGAAACAAAATATATAATAAGTTGTTGGCAACATATGCCGGTAAAAGTTCCCACAAATACAATATGCAATGCAATTCAACCAATTTCTTTATGCTAATGTTTAACGAAAATATCAATATAGCATCAATTGCAGGTTCTGCTTTAGATTTAAATATAGATGTAGAGAACACAAATTTAACATGATAGTGTATTAATAATACGGTACACTACATGCTCTAGTTCTCATCAACTTCATACTCTTTGAGTGACACTTTTGCAGCCTGAAACTCCAGTATTCACATTAGAGAATAATAAAAAATGCAGAATTATTAAAAAAGAAATAGCAGAGAACCAACCGAAAAATTTAATAGAGATCTTCAGCAATCACTGAGTCTTTGAATATTCACGATTGATTGAGGACAGAAAACTTCATTTTTCTATATATCTTAGTTAATCAACAGAAACAACTTTCCATTTCATATTTGCTTGAAGCTATTCAATAAGAAAATGTAAAGCTCATAAAGAACTACCTTCATGCTATAATTTTTTTTTCAAGGGCTCCCAACAACAATAGAACCAGATTAAAATCACAATGTGCCGGTTACACAATAGTTGTAGTATCGTTGTAGTACAACTAGTTTCTGGTTGTGCTATGGCTAATCTATTATGAATACATAATACTGAATGACATAGGCCACGTCGCATAGGTAAGGTATCAAAGAAACTTTAACTCTTTTAGAATCAAATAAAAAACATAGCATTTCCTTCCTCACTTGCCCGACAAGCTATTTATCCAGCTCTACGACTATATTCCTGAAAGCATTGACAAAAACATGGTTGAGGGAGGTAATTTTAAATGACCTTTAGTCTCATCAGGAGAGTCGTAGTACACAATCCAGTTCAAAAAATAAAAATAAAAAGTGAAAAGCTTCACTTACAGGTTCACTTCCTATTTTAGAGAGAAAATGGGCATGAAGGGATACATTGTAGATTAAGAAATTGGGCAAATAAAACAAAAGAGACGGGTAAGATTATGAAAGAAAGTGAGCAAATCAGAAGCAAAGCAGAAAAATAAAGACTCCATGATTCTCAACAACTCAAACTTTCATTGATATAATTTCTGTGTGTTTACATTGAGTCAAGAGTATTCTATATAGAGCCACCAATAGACTATTCTAGAGACTCACTGTTGCAGCATTAAACACAACTCTACACTTGTTACTTGACACACAAGTAAAACAGCTTTTGTACTAGACTCCTACCTATCACGTGTTCCTTTGCTTTCAAATATACAAGTTAGTTTCTGAGGTGGATTCTGACTTGTATCAACTACTTTTGCTCTTCATTAATCTCCTTCAAAGTTACATGCCTCCTACCATGCATTCTAACAGGCCCCCACAATTCGAGTGCGGCTAAAAAACACACACCAAGTGCATGTTTCAGATGTGTGAAGAATTGATCACTACGTGGTTTTGTTAACACATCTGCCTTTTGGTCTTGCGAATGAACATGTCTCAAATTGTCACAGCCCAACTTCTAATGTATTAAAACGACTAGAATGCAAGGGGCAGTGAGATGGAAAAAATGACTTTTGCTCAAGAAACATGCTTGATAATTGAAGAATAACATCAACAACCAAACGTGTTCACAATAATGTGAGTTATCAATTAATGATTTCTCAAGAAACGAACATTTGTCAAGATTTTGGATATCGATTCAATTAAAGGATTTTGGTTATTAAAAAGTGTTGCATTCAAAAAGTGGGCCATCTTTGATTTTTAATTATCAAATGGTGGTTAAGGGAAATACGATGAGTCGTATGTTAAATCTCAAATGTTTTGAAGGAATTCAGAAAGGATTTAAGAAATTATTTGAGCTCACGGCCTCTTTTATCTTTTAGGGACCAAGCATGCAAGGCAAAGATATATCGAAATAATGATGTTGCAGCGGAATATAATCATCGACTTAAAATCCCAAGGTTATATGTGTGAAGACACGTAACCTCAAGCTTAAACTTCAATTAGGGTTACATTGACAAACGAGCCACCCAAGCACACCGCATCCGCCTCATCCGAGCTAACCTGCACGTTTTAGAAAATAACATGCAGGGCGTGAGTACTTCGTACTCAGTGAACAAATGCTAAAATATTTTGAAAACTCGCTCGATAGAGCTATATAATTGAACTTGCCTCTTCTGCTGCATCACAAGCGTTAGATAAATTTAACAAAATTACGACTTGTGGCAGCTAAAAACTTTTTCGTTTATTTGCTGAAATCGGTTGCAACCATTTATACGGGTATGAATTCATCTACGCGTTTTGTCTTCTTGTGGTGTCGAGAAGTAGGCCTCCTTCTCGAGCACCGTGACTTGCCCAATCAAGCAGAGCTCACAGCCTTTACATAACCAGCCTAACCGAAGCAAGGCTCATAGTTACTTGTCGACCGGCTAGGCTGTAACAAGGCTCGTGGTCACCTAATCTAATGCATGCATCGTCCCGTCTTGTGCAGGACTTAATACCGTGCGTCCACAAGACATACTCACATAATATCAAGTAGAGGATTACATACCAAAACATCAAACTTAGGCAAGTCAATCAACTTTAAATAAATAGCGCACATATATAAAATAAATTGCGCATTCATCATTGAGTTTTGGTTCAGAAAGCCCACCTGGAATGTAGCTCAGCTAGACTATTCTTTTCATGCTCATTGTCTTACTTTCCACTCCACTCGCGCCTTCAAAATTATATTATATGAGGACGAGTTTTACGTATTTGGGAAACATCGAATCTTAACTCGTTAGACGGACTTCTACTCGACTCGGGTTATAAATTCTCGATTTGACTTCTTAAACTCTCGATTCTTAATTCTACCCATGTACTATACCAATCAAACTCATCGGCATATAAATTTGCCACTTATACATATAATCGAGCACTCAAACATCTATTCAAGTATTTAGATTAAAATTTTATTATTCCTTTAAACTCTAATTAATTTCTCGATCAAACAATTTCAAATAAGTACAAGATTTATTCTCGTTCACATAATTCACACATCAATCATAACTGTGTCATTTCACAAGCATATCAAATATTTTCACACAAACATCTCAGATACATCATATTGCTCGTTTTTCAACTAAAAATTATATTTCTCGGTTTTATCAAACTTAACTTCATTTTTCATAGAAAAATTCAAGGAATTCAAATTTAAATTTTGTTTCTCATTCCGACTTTTCATATAAAATTTCTCGAGTTACTTTTTGGCACATTTCTCGAGAAAATAGTTTAACTTGGTCGGAAAATTCTTATCTTCTTATATTTTACTTAAAATAATTTCTTTTCAACGATTTTTCGTTCAATTTCGATCTTCGATTTCTAATCGAGAAAAACTCTTTTTCTTATTCTCTTTAATTTTCAGCACTTGGCATTTTCCATTGTTTAGGATTCGTTTTTGCTCAATTCAAACTCTATTATTCGTAATTTACTTATTTTAACTCTTTTACTTCCTCGTTTTATTTACTTTCACTTAAATTCTTGTAAGTCGAATTTACTTAGAAAAGTATTGACTTTTTCATAACTTTCTCATACGAATTCTAAATTTAGCAATTTAAGTGGGTAATATACTTGTTTTTCTCTCAATTTTATACTAATAATATCAATTACATCTTTTACTCAACAAATTCTCCTCAATTTCTTCTTGAAATTTTCTGCACTAATGAATTTCTCTTATACTTGTTCTTTTTCAAAAACTTTAAGTTCTATTATGCTCAAAATTATTCTAATTGATAATTTATAACATCAATTCTTCTATATACTCATAGGAATTAAAATTCTCAATTTATATATATATATATATATATATATATATATATATATAGAAACTGAAATTTTTTATTTTGAGCATAAAAATTCATTTCTTTCTTTTGGTGGTGTTTTTATCCATAGTTTTTATTGGATTTCATTTCTAAGCCACCAATTTATCAAATAACTCATAAAAATAATAAATCATATATATATATATATATATATATATATATATATATATATACGGTTTTCATACATACATCCGTCAAATAATTTGAAGCTTCAATTTAATTCTTATAATCATGTTTCTCAACTCTCAAGTTGATAAAATCCATCTTCAAATTCATCATAAAACATGTATATCAATAATTTTATTTTTCACTATTCATCATCTTCTCCAACTTAACTTTTCTTAATAACATGCTTATTTCTTCATTTTAATCACTCAAGCATACTTATATATTATCATGTACTTCATATCAAGCATCAAACTCAAGAAATCATTCAAAACATAAAAATTCACTCTTAAGGCATAAACTTCGAATTTCTCACATTTTCCTGCACATATATTTATTTTCTTTATTTAATCATCTTAACATGCTTAGATTTATTTTTAGAACACATAGAGGTCATCAATTCATGATATAAATTAAGGCACAAATTTTCCTATTTTTCTCCAAAACTCACGGCGCACACATCATTTATACTTCATAGATTTTCTTTCTCATTTCTTGCATAGAAAGCATACTTATTAAGATTTCATGCTTAGAACACAAAGCTCAAATTATTTCTTAATATAGCCCAAATTTTTGAAGCATTAGGGGAGGGAAAACTTGGAGTTCTTAAGCTTAAAAGTTAGAAATCTTACTACTTCTTCTTTAATCGATACTCTCTACTTCGTTCCTCGCAACTCAAGCTTCTTTTCCTCGATTTCCTTGAAGAAAAATTGAAGCCTATGATGAGGAAGAAAATCGGCAGCCTCAAGGAGGAAAAGGGAAGAAATTTATCGATCTTACTTTGTAGTTGGAAGAAACAAGGATTAGAGCTCGACTTCTCAATACTTCTTGATCCTTTTAAAGCTTGAATCAAGGAAAAACATGGTGATTAGAGAGGTAGAGAGCAGCGGCTGACCATGGTAGAAAATGGAAGAAAAATATTGCTCCTACTCGAATCTTTGAAGAAACGAATGTGAATGCTCGATTCTCTACGGTTTCTATCTCCTTCCTTGCGATTTATTGATGAAGAAATGGAAGCTTTAGAGCTTCAAAAATCAGCAGCTATGGAGGTGTGATGACTGCCATAGGAAGAGATGAAGGAGAGAAATATGATGTTGGTGATCAATCCTTGAACTCTTGAATATCTAGCTTCAATTCTTTGAACTTGTTGAAGAAAAATAGAAGCTTTGAAGCTTCATAGCAGCAGCAGCCATGGAGGATAAGAGGAGAGAGAAGTGACCGAGAGAGAGAGAGAGTTGGGAGAGAGAGTTTGTAGAGTGAGAGAGAGATGAAGAGAAATGAGTGATACTTTGCGTGCAAGTTTATGGAATTGAGAGAGTGAGATCACTTGCCATTTGTGAGAGGGGGGAATTTGAGGGAGAGAGAGGGAGTGATGTCGGCTGGTTTGGGGAGGAATAAATCCAATTTTATCAGATAAAAATCCCTGGAAGAAAAAATTTTATCCGTACAATATATCTCTCTTTAACGTTAAACTTTAATCCCTCTTTTCGGTACTCTCTCGACTTCGGATTTCACTCTAGTTCGCACCATTCACGAATTAATTTATAGATTCTAAAACATCCAATTTCTATATATAAATTCCAATAACGAAGAAAGTCAGAAATCTCAACTATGCGTCTTCGTCTCCGATTTAAAAAATAGATCAAAACTCGATTTCTAAATCTCGGATTTCTCTCTAACTTGCGTCATTAGTCACAAAATAAAATTTAGATTCGGAAACATCTAACTTTCATAGATAATTTCTGACTAACGAAAAAGTCGTAAAAAGTCGTGACGAGTTACTATTCAACTTAGTTGCATTTTCAAAATATATTCAAACTCGACTCGAATGACCTTGGAAAATTCTCAAACTTATTTCATTGGTCTTAAAATAAATTCTAGATTCTAATGACACTGATTAAACTAAATTCGGGGTTTGTTGACCGATGATTAACTTTTCCGGTCAAAGTTACTATTCATTAAAAAGTTGACTATCATGAAATTACCTAAAATTTGAACTTGTACTAACTCTCGCATTCTTAAACTCATATAACTCTTAACCTATTCGTTTCGAGTTGCCGAAATGAGAAAATTACAATTTTGCCCTTTCAGGGGCATTTTTGTAAATTCACGAGAAAAATTATTCTCGAAAATTTTTAATCACACATAATCACATATAATATCATTTAAGAAGCACTTAGGCATGCATAATCACAATTAAGACAATCAATAAAGATTCGGGGTATTACACAAATCAATGAGTCCAGCAGCCACTTTATCTCTAACAAAATGGATATCTAATTTGATGTGTTTCGTTCTAGCATGCATCACCAGGTTAGATGCGAGAGATTCAGTACTCAAATTGTCTACCCAAATAACTGGGGGTTTAATTGGAATAGACAGCTCACCAAGAAGAGAAGAAACCTAAGTAACATCAGAAGTTGCTTGAGCTAAACTTCTATATTCAGCTTTTGTACTTGATCTTGAGACAACTAGTTGTTTTTTGGAGCTCCAATATATGAGATTTTCACCAAGATAAACACAGTAGCCAGTGACTGATCTTCTATCTTCAAGATCAGCAGCTCAATCTGAGTCTGAATAGCCCGTGATAGCACAATTAGATCTCTTCAGATGTAAACCATGATCTTTAGTTCCAGCCAAATATCTGAGAATCCTTTTTACAGCTTTCCAGTGAGTATCTAGAGGTGCAGACGTGTATTGGCTGACCTTATTGACACTGTAAGAGATCTCGGGCCTTGTGATTGTAGCAAATTGTAATGCTCCAATAGCGCTTCTGTAGATTTTCCCATCAACATTGCTTTTACCATCCCCCTTGGAAAGCCTACAAGAAGAAACCATAGGTGTTGGACAACCATTAGCATCTGTCATATTAAGTTTCTGGAGAAGATCGTGATATAAGCACCTTAACTGAGATGAAGATCTTGAGAAGTTTGGTTGATTTCTATACCCAAAAAATGATGAACATGATCAAGATTCTTTAAGGAAAATGAGAACTGAGCTGCTGAATGACTCTTTGAATACCAATGGGATCATTGCCTGTGATGAGCATGTCAGCAACCTATATGAAAAGATAGATAATAGTGTTACCTGATCTCCTAAAGAAGAAAGAATTATCTGCTCTAGACTGACTAAATCCAAGGCTCAAGAGAACTGATTTGATGGTGAGAAACCAAGAACGAGATGCTTGTTTCAAGCCATAGATGGCTTTCGAAAGTTTCCAAACCATCATAGATGAACCTGTGTTAGGAGGTTTAAAACCAGGTGGTGGCTTCATATATATTTCCTCTTCAAGATCACCATTGAGGAAAGCGTTATCAACATCTAAATGTGTTATCTCCCAACCAAACATCACAGCAAGAGAAAGAATAATTCGGATAGTGGCAGGCTTTACAACCAGACTAAAATTTTCATTATAGTCAAAACCAGGTTGTTGAAAAAAACCTTGAGCAACTAATCTTGCTCGATATCTAGAAACATTTCCATCGATGTGTCTTTTAATTCTGAAAATCCATTTACAACTGATGGCATGTTTTCCAGGGAGAAGAAGAAGAATAACATTAGTTTCTTTTCTGTATAAAGCAGCAATTTCCTTACCCATAGTTGTTTTCCATTAAGGAACTTGCAAAGCTTGAGTATGATGCTTGGGCGCAACCTGAGTATAATCAATAGAAACATCAGTAGCATAATAGAGTTTGGGCTTGAAGATGCCAGCCTTGGAACGAGTAACCATAGGATGACGCACAATTGGTTCAGGAGATGGAGAACTCTCAGTTTCATTGCTCATATGAGAAGGAGAAGGAGATGAGGGTGGGGTAGAATGAAATGAAGATGAAGTATGAGGAGGTGAAGAAATAGAAGGGGAAAAAGAACGAGGGGAATGAGGAGGAGATGGTGGAGATGTGAGGTTAGAAGGGATGGAAAAATTAGAAGAAATTATGGGAATGGATGAAAGATGTGAGGTAAAACGAGATGAATGAGAATGAGATGGAGATGAGGATTTAAAAGGGAAGATAGATTAATCAAATAAAACATCTCTACTTATGATGATTTTCCCAGATGATAACAAGACTTTGTAGCCCTTATGATGAGAACTATATCCTAAAAAAGTTCTAGCAGAAGATCTAAACTGAAGTTTGTGTTGATTATATGGCCAAAGATTAGGATAACATAGATAACCGAATATTCGAAAAAGAGAATAATCTGGTTTATTATGATAAAGTTTTTCAAATGGTATGGAGAAAGAAATAACATTATTGGGAGTTCTATTTATAATAAAAATAGCACTAGTGAATCCATCATCCCAATATTTTTTAGGGAGATTGGTCTGAGCTAAAAGAGAAAGTCCCATTTCAACAATGTGTTTATGCTTTCTCTTTGTTAAACCATTTTTCTGAGGTGTGTATGGACAAGAAATTTGATGAAGAATTCCTATATTTTGAATGAAGTTAGTTAAACCTCTGTACTCTCCACCCCAATCAGTTTGGAGAAGTTTAATTTTGCGAGAAAATTGAGTTTCAACAACCATAGATTTGAAGTGTTGGAAAACATAATTCACCTCGGATTTTTGTTTCAACAAATATAACCATGAAAATCTACTATAATGATCTATAAAAGATACGTAATAGTGAAATCCATTTGATGATGGAACAGGGGCCGACCCCAAAGATCACTGTGCACGAGTGTAAGAGGAGAATTAAATTCAGTATGTGATTGAGTAAGGCAATCTATGTATTTTAGAGATGGAACAAGAATGATACAGAGTGGGAGATTTCATTGATTGAAAAGGAATATTACAACTCTGAAGAGCTTTCTTAACAATATCATAAGCACAATGTCCTAATCTCCTATGCCAAACATCTAAACTACAAACTGAATTTGAAGTTAAAGATGAAAAAACAGCTGGATTGGATATGCTAGACTCCACAGAAGCAACTGAAGGAGCAGATTGAGCTACAAAGCTTTTGATTGAAGGGGAAAAACTACTGGCTGAAGGAGACTTGTGCAGAGAGAATTGATAAAGACCATGCTTTAGTGTGCCCTTGAGAAGAACTTCCTTACTGACATGGTCCTTGACAACACAATAATGAGGATGGAATTCAAAAACACATTATTTTCAAGAGCAAATTGGGAAACACTCAAGAGATTTTTGGTTATGTGAGGCACATGTAAGAGATTATTAAGCACAAAGGATTTAGAAGAGGATGATGAATTTGTGAGAAAAGAATTTCCAATATGAGCAATATTAACTAAAGTACCATTTCCCATTTGTAACTGTGTACAGAATCTGGATACCAAGTGGAGTGGTTGGTGCCGTCATAGCTGTACTTAGAGTTGGTACGAGGAGGTGGGATTTGAGCCAAATTCAAGCCTAGTTGCTGCTGAAAATTAGGATGAAAAGGCTGTTGAAACTGAGGTTGATTCCACATATTTGACATTCTGGTTTTTGACTGAAATATCTTCCATCCCTGCCTCCTCTTCCATTTCCTCTTCCATGACCTCCAAATCCACCTCTAAAACTTTGACTAGAATTGTTTCCGTGAAAACTCTTGTTCTTGTTATTTTGATTTCTAGATTGAGTTCCATTTTGAGTTCCGGCTTGAGCAAAGTTAGCTGAAGGTTGAGATCCTTCAGTATTCACCACACCAACTTTTGTTGATTCAATTCTATTCTCAAAGCTTAAGGCAATGAGTTGACATCTCCAGCTGACCATGTTTCTGGTTTTGATGTCACAATGACCATGATAGGGTCATATTCTCCACCCAATCCTGCAACAATGTGCATTATCTAGTCTTCATCTGAAACTTTGTAACCTGCAGATCCAAGCAAATCACAACAGGTTTTCACTTTACTAAGATAATCTCTCATAGTGAGAGAATCTTTCTTGAGTGTCTGCAACTGGAGCTGACGGCGCGCGGTTTGTGCTTTCGATCTTATGTTCGTCGTTGACGGCATTGCACGAGCGTCAAAAAACATTTGTAATTTCCTAAGTGCCCACCACTAGGAACAACTAGTGGCAAGTATTTAGGGTCGAACCTAAGGGAAGTTGTTGTGGTGATCTCTGGTGTCACAGAAAGTTTGGGGGAAGGGGTTTATTGGAGCTACAGAGGGCAACACATAAAGTAAAGAGACTGAAGAAAATAACAGAAATAAACCTTAGCTTGGAATGGAGTCTGTCGAGGTCGGTATGAACAACGTCTCGGTTATTGGTGCAATGATATTCATCGTACATGTCCGTCTCTCGGTTATAGGGTCTTGACACTCATGCCTCTTTACTGTCACCATGTCACACACGTGAGCATTTCGACCCAGCTCTTTCTTTCAGTATCGAGCTCTCCAAGTCACCTCAGGAGCCCACCTTACTGTCCACAGAATTAGCTCGCATCTGGAAAAGTCACCAATTGAGCCCTCTGTGTCAGCAGCCTTTGGATCTAGAAGGCCAAGATGGCTATAAGCATGGCTTGCACCATACACTACACTCCAACGCCCGCAACATGACCGGAGGTGAGGGGAACCCCTACACCATTTCCCCAGCATTGTGAGGGGTTTTGCCTCCGCCACTCTTCCGTAGGCCTCCGGCGAAGTCGTGGAGGCTCCACCACTTTGGAATCAAGCCCAACACGTCGAGAACGGGCTTGTACAGATCTCAGGAGCCCATTTTAGACCTTCCGATGATCGCCACACACGCCTCACTTTCTCTCACCCAAACCAAGCTAAGAACAGCTAACTAGGCAATGAAGTAAGGATGAAACAAAAATGAAACATAACTAAAGATTTATTGAACTGAAAAAGGGTTACAAAACATGACCGACACCAACGTTGCCAAAAAGAAAGCAGTGCACTCTCCCCAGAGGGGAGAGGGCTGAAAACGGAAACTAACTATGGAGGAAATGGAGATTCTCAGATATGAAAAAAATGCCTCAAATGGTGAAGGAGATGACTATTTATACTCTAGCTGCCAAGTTGGTAGGTTGGGTTTTGAACATTTTCAAATCTGCGGAGACCTCTGTGGCGTCCGACTTGTTCCCTGGTAGCTGGCACGTCACTTTCTGTCTTTTGTCCTTTCTTTCTTCTCATTGGTTGTCTTTCTGATGCTGCTGGAGATTACCGTTGAAGACGTTGTGGTCCTGGTCAGAGATGCTCTTTCTATTTTTGGCAAAGTTTTGACTTTCAGCATACATAATCTTCGTGCCTTTGTCGTTTATCATCGTGATGGCCTCACACACTGATGCAGTGACCTCGTTGGCGCTCTTCGTGACCTTTCTTCTTTTCCTCTTCCCTCTTTGGTCAACATTTCTTGCCTTGGCCTATTTTGCCTTGATTTCGTCCTCTTTATGCCCAATTACCATTTTTCATGTTTTGCAACCCAATGTGTTCCCCCAAACATAGAAAGCAACAAAGCAAAGGAACAGGACTCGGTCTAATCCTAAACAAGACACTAAAAAGAGCACAAAAATAGGGCCCATCATACCCACACACTTTAATTCATGCTTGTCCTCAAGCATGTGGTGCGACTTACCCGAAAAGACAAGAATAAAAACTAACTCAAAGAAACAAAAAAAGAAGATAACTCAAAGACACAAGACAAGGTCAGAGGCCAAGACAGCGAATCTAATGAGCAAGACATTTAACACATAGCAAACATTTAGAACAATTCAAAAATAAGCCATCAAATAAGTCAAAATTGAGCATTGAGCAAATGGTTCACTCCCTCACTTCACTCTCGTGTTTAATGGTTCAATTGTTTACACTCAAAACACCTCATCTTGGCCATGCTATAGGCTTGCCTACCCGCTTGCTTCTCTATTCATTTAGACAAAATTGTTGATCTCAGCTCCAGATATCATGCCCAAGAAGGCTTCACTGACAAGCTTTTATCTGATTAATTCAATGAATTGTATGGCTCAAAGGGGCTAGCAAATGATGATAGTAGGGTTGACACTTTTACCTCAGTGGGTTTAAAGAAGGAATTTCTCAAATCATCTAAACACCAACAACTAAGTCAAATAGAATTTCGATTAGCAAGCAAGCAAGTTCTAGCGGAATCCAAAACAAGAGTGTTATTTTCACACACAAGAAATGAAAGAGCTGTGATGATCATGAATACAGCGTAAAAGCCCAAAAACTCACAGGTGATGCCCAACACTCATTTGTCATACTTATCTACATACGGCTATAATCAAACTGAAAATTCATGTTGCAAATTCACAAATATCAAGCTCATTGATCAATAGTCCTAGCTTACTGACCAACAACAAACACGTATCCCCACCCACACACTTTGCCTTGAGCAAAGTAGGTGAAATAGAGATACAACACAAAAACAAAGACATAAAACAAACACACAACATACACCAAAATAAATAAAATAAAGAAAATGGAATATCCCACCTCACCCACACAGTTTTCCTTAGGCAAAGTGAAAAGATAAGGGGGATAGACTAACAACAAGCAAACAAAAAACAAAGACTCGACAAAACAAAACGACACAAGGGAGAAACACATTAGAAGGCACAAGATGGTCTTAAGTAACTAAAAATGGCATGGCAGAGGGCTTTACGTATTTCTCTAAGGGCTTGCTAGTTTGTAGCAGGATCTTTCTGTATGCGACTGCAACTTCCTCCAGTTAGCCCATGCTACTGATCTCCACACCTCACGTCTGAGGGTAGGCAGCAGACTTCCTCTTCCCTCTTACGCGAGTCACGGAAAGAAGGCGTTGCTGATGGTTGTGCTTTTGCTTCTTAGTGTCCCTCCATATTTGCTTTCATGCTCTCTACAATCCTGAAAATGGGCACTACTGCAGCAGTGCTACCCTGTTCTCTGCACAACATGAACAAACCGACCTTCTATGCAAATATTGCTAACCTAGGCTTAAGAGAAACAAACACACCCAAAAAGAAAAGGAAAAAAAAAACACAAAACAAAAAGGAGATCACCACTGGTAAGATAACTTCCCCACCAACGGCGCCATTTTTTACAGCGTGCGATTTTCGCTTTCGATCTTATGTTCGTCATTAAGGGCACCGCACGTGCGTAAAAAAACATTTGTAATTTCCTAAATGCCCACCACTAGGAACAACTAGTGGCAAGTATTTAGAGTCGAACTCAATGGAAGTTGTTGTGGTGATCTCCGGTGTCACAGAAAGTTTGGGGGGAGGGGTTTATTGAAGCCACAGAGGGCAACACATAAAGTAAAGAGACTGAAACAGATTTAGCAGAAATAAACCTTAGCTTGGAATGGAGTCGGTCGAGGTCAGCATGAACAGCGTCTCGGTCATTAGTGCAATGATATTCACATGTCCGTCTCTCGGTTATAGGGTCTCGACACTCACGCCCCTTTATTGTCACCATGTCACACACGTGAGCATTTCGATCCCAGCTCTTCCTTTCAGTATCGAGCCCTCCAAGTCACCTTGGGAGCCTACCTTACTGTCCACAGAATTAGCTCGCATCTGGAAAAGTCACAAATTGAGCCCTCTGTGTCAGCAGCCTTTGGATCTAGAAGGCCCAAGATGGCTATAAGCATGGCTTGTGCCATACACCACACTCCAGTGCCCGCAACATGATCGGAGGTGAAGGGAACCCCTATACCTTTTGCGCCGTATTGTGAGGGGTTTTGCCTCCGCCACTCCTCCGTAGGCCTCCGACGAAGTCGTTGAGGCTCTACCACTTTGATCAAGCCCAACGCGTCGGGAATGGGCTTGTATGGATCTCAGGAGCCCATTTTAGACCTCCCAATGATCACCGCGCACACCTCACTTTCTCTCACCCAAACCAAGCTAAGAATAGCTAACTAGGCAATGAAATAAAGATGAAACAGAAATGAAACATAACTAAAGATTTATTGAACTAAAAAAGGCTTACAAAACATAGGCGACACAAACGTCGTCGGAAAGAAAGCAATGCCCTCTTCCCAGAAGAGAGAGGGCTGAAAACTAAAACTAGAAGGTGGTGTTGTTTCCCTACAACTAACTATGGAGGAAATGGAGATTCTCATATATGAAAAAAATGCCTCAAATAGAGAAGGAGATGACTATTTATACTCTAGCTGCCAAGTTGGTAGGTAGGGTTTTGACCATTTTCAAATCCGCGGAGACCTCTGTAACATCCGACTTGTCCCCTGGTAGCTAGCACGTCACTTTCAGTCTTTTGTCCTTTCTTCCTTCCCATTGGTCGCCTTCCTACTGCTGCTGGAGGTTACCGTTGAAAACGTTGTGGTCTTGGTCAGAGATGTTCTTTCCATTTTCGGCAAAGTTTTGACTTTCAGCATACAAAATCTTCGTGTCTTTGATGTTTATCATCGTGATGGCCTCACACACTGACGTGGTGACCTCGTTGGCGCTCTTCGTGACCTTTCTTCTTTTTCTCTTCCATCTTTGGTCAACATTTCTTGCATTGGCCTATTTTGCCTTGATTTCGTCCTCTTTATGCCCAATTGAAATAGGGGTTGTCAGGAGCTTATATTGCATAAGCTTTGGACTGGTTTGAGAAGTTGAGAAGAAGGGTATTCCAGATCTCTTTGCTTGTTGACAAGCCAACCACAAGAATCATAACATTTTCACTGAGTGAAGACTGGATCCAGGCTAAAAGAAATTGATCTTGCTTGTTCCAAGGTGAGTATTTAGGATTTGGATGAGGCTGTGATTTTTCATCAAAGATAAAGGCAAGAGGAGGGTCATCTGTGAGAAAATTAAAGAGACTCCATGATTCTCAACAACTCAAACTTTCATTGATATAATTTATGTGTGTTTACATTGAGTCAATAGTATTCTATATATAGCCACCAATAGACTATTCTAGAAACTCGCTGTTGCAGCAGTAAACACAACTCTACAGTTGTTACTTGACACACACGTAAAACAACTTTTGTACTAGACTCCTAGCTATCACATGTTCTGTTGCTTTCAAATATACAAGTTAGTTTCTGAGATGGATGCTGACTTGTATCAATTACTTTTGCTCTTCATTAATCTCCTTCAAAGTTGCATGCCTCCTACCATGCATTCTAACAGATTATCTCTACAAACATAACTAGCAAATAGGTACCTATTTGTCAAATACGACTAGAATGGAAAATTTTAATTTGTATGCTTAAGAATAATCATTTAATTGAACTACTAATTACATATTTAAAAAGTTGAAAATTGAATGTGGTGGTAGTGGGGGAACAAAAGTGACCGGAGGAGGTGGCGGGAGGAATCACTTGAACTATTATTACATATATGAAACACTGCGAATTGAAATAAACGATAGTAGCAAAGGATTACCGATTACAGTGGCGAATTGGGTTTTGCGCTGCAACGAGCGATGAGCGTGCGTGGCGTGGGGTGGCGATTTGCAGATTGAGGGTTGTGGAAGACTGAGGAAAAGGTTGCGCCGGCGTGCCATGGCGTTGGTTCACCATCAAGATGAAAAGGATGGCGGGGTGTTTTCTTTTTCCAGAGAAAAAAATAAAGAAAAAGGTTTAGTGAATTCACGATAAAAGAGTATTTAGAATTGTGCTGAGTAATTTTTTAGTGCGTGTGTTTTGAAAATGCCCAGTTAAATTCATTAAATTTAACATAATTAATCAAGTGCCCCAAGAATAAACTTTGGAGGCATTTAATAAAATGTGTCTCTAAAAAAGTGCTTCAATATCTAATTTTTGTTGTATTGAGAGATATAGAAGATTTCTTTTTTATTTTTCAGTGTTTCTATATGACATATTATTATTGTTACTCTATGTGAGTCTTGGATAGAATTTGAGAATTTGAGAATTTGATGGAAGAGAAGGTATGAAAGGATTCACAAGTTGCATATAAAAATATCTTCATTAACAAAATCATGTAGGATAACTATTGTACTTTATCCCATTATTTTTCTCTTAAAAATTGTAACATAAGTTTGTCGTGAATTTAATTGAAAATCTATATTGATGTTCATTTTATTTTATTTTTTAATGTATATTACAAGTATTATTAGTTATTTCCAAATGACTATCGCTTTAATTCGTTTGGTATAGAGTGTTATCCCTACGTAAACAAATTAAAAATATTTTTCACTAAAATATATAAATTTGTTGTATACTAATATCATAGTAATATCAAATAAGTTAGTACAGATTTATTTAGATCGTCTTTTTCTAGAAAAAAAAAAAGGTATTTATAGGTGTGATGTTAATTAATTGATGGTTATAAATTGGTCAATTATCAATCTATACATGTTTTGTTTTAATTAACATGATTTTGAGGTGAATCAGTTATCATCAAAATCATTAAAGCTATTAATGTGATATGCTAATTAACTCCAATTATGCACTATTTGAGTTCTCTCTCTACGTATATGTTATTCCACGTAATTTATAAGAATTCAAAACTTTGATTCAACGAAAATGAATTGAGCAAGGGAAGGGCTGTCGAATAGGGGTCAACTGGCGATAGTTGAGTCGTATCGGGGACATGTTCGTTGGGGACCTTGAAAGAAAATGATGTTTTAGTTGACAAGGTGAGGCAAGGTGAAGTTTGAGCCGATGAGTAGGGATGGCAATGGGGAGTCGGGTTTTTGTGGGTACCCGCACTTCCCAAATCCTGATGGGACGGGTTTGGAAAATATTAAATGATTTTGGGATGGGTTTGGGTAGAGACATGCAAACCCGTAACGGGTTTGGGCAATTACCTCCAGGTACCCACTACCCAAACCCATTTATATATATATATATATATATATATATATATATATATATATATGTAAGATAAAAAATATTATTATATGTATAATTTATTATATAATTATAAATATTAGTAGATTTATGGTTTTATCTGATTTTCTTTACCCACACACACATTTCGCAAGAGTCAAGTCATTAATGTTTCTCCTCTACTTTTATAAATCTACTTCCAAATATGACGACACAATGGCAGCATCAATAATTCATAATCTTCTGGTTATGTTTTAAGATTTTGTAAGTTCGTAGTACTTTGCTTTAAGATTAATTTTAGTGAAATTTTCTACTAATGTTTATGTTTTAATCATATTTATAATATTTTGTTATTTGATGTTTACTTTTTAGTATTTGGATTTTTAGCGGGTAATAAACGGGTATTATCCAACGGGTTCGGGTCGGGTATGGATTTTAAAATTATTTTTTAATCGGGTTTGGGACGAGTTTGGATGTGAAAATTTTTCATGGATTTGGGTTTGGAAAATGCTTAATGGGTGAATACCCGACCCATTGACATCCCTACCAACGAGTATCCTTAACAATCAATGGTGCATTAGATCCTTTATTTGATTATATAAATTGATATGGTCGAGTACCTTAAAAATCTAGAATTTTGATTAATTTTTTTTAATTGTTCCTAATTAGAGTTTAAAATTTCAATTGGAATTTACATTTAGGATTTATTAGTTTTCAATTATAATTTTTATTCTTAATTAATGTTGATGAATATCAATACCAATATCAATATATAATTGTCATGTTTTTTGGAGGCACCACATTCTTCCTCAATCCAATCCTAAGTGACATTTTAAGGATTTTTCTTTTATATTCATCTAAAATATCTTATAAATTATAGTAATACTAACTTCAACTTTTACGTTCGATTTCTATTTTTAGAAATAGTTTATATACATATTATAATAATCAATATTCATTAATTTTTCTTCAATCAAGTAATTAAACTCGGTTGTTACAAAATAATAATCACAGTAACCAATTAATTAATTTATCATTTAATTTTTTTTTTAAAATGATAATATATATTTCATAATATCACAACCAATTTTCAAACACACACTCCACTCAAAGATAAAGAATAAAAGAACAAAAAGAAAATATTTCGATCCTTAAATTCAATAGTATGAAAGTTGACATCAAGATGGAAAGATAGCCAACCAAGTATATATATTCGCCAATTAGGAAGAGTAAGGCTCTTGAACTGTCACATTCCCAAATCCCGAGGGACGGCAGAAGCCGGGGTGCGACTGAGATTGGATTAAAGAAGCGGGAAAGAAAGGGGATTGAATGAATAAACATACATTAAATGACAAAATACTTCTATGAACCTGACTTCATTAGATAAAGAAAGAGTTGATCTCGAAGGATCACTCGACATAGTTCTCCAAAAGTAAACTAAGTTATAGTACAGAACTTAGACTACAGAGTTATATACAAGATAATACAAAAAGGTTTAGAGTTTGGCAGCGGAATAAACGTAGAATGTGACTCTGCTCTTATCACTATCCTACTCAACCATCACCGCTTCTGTCGCTCAACCTGCACATTTAGAAAACATATGCAGGGCTAAGTACATAAAGCACTTAGTGGGCACTTTGCCGAAAACATATAATAAGTATTGATAAATCAGGCATTCTTATCTCTGTAGCATGTCGGGGTTTTCTTTTAAAATGCCCGTGTCTACTAAAACATTTTCTTATCATTTTCACAATTTAGCTTGGCCAAGCATTTTTCTGACAGATGTTACGTTCAATCTTTCCCAATAAGAATCACCGTGGCTGGTTACCCCTCAACATGATACCACATACACCACAGGCTACTGTGTACACTAACTTTGGAAACCAAGTCGGCTAACTCAAATTCCGATCGTTTTAGTTAACAAGTCGGTTAACTAATAAATTCTGGGTAACAGGTCGGCTAACTCAGAAAGGTACAAGAGAACTCACATAAAACATAAAACAGTTTATGCCTGATAATCACTTTAGATAAACACAGTTATCAAAGCTATAAATATCACTTTCGATTTGTGGAAAAACTCACATTTTGTTTGATATATATAAAAGTCCACCTTAAAGATTACAGAACTTCTAATCGAGCTTCCGTTCTTCAATCTTCCGTCCTATCCTTGTGCTGACTTCCTCCTTCATCGTATATAATCATACTTTGATAAGTCGTCGATATGATAAATGAAAATGGAAATCGAAAACGAAATCGAATTAGTCTTTTAAGCTTTTTAGGCATTTGCACGCTAAACTAGATTCTTTTAGTTAAACGGGAACGAGGTACGAACACATCTCATTTAGCACTCAATCGGTTCTGAACTTGACACTTAGGTCGGTAAAACTGAAGTCGATTGCTTACAACGACTTAGAAGATCAAAAGGAATTAAGTTGAAAAGAATTCAACTTAAGAAACTAAGTTTTGGAAATTACTGTTCAGATCAGTAAGTTCACCCAGAACAGGGGATTTTGAAACAGGGACGTGCCCTGTACCATAAGAAAGCCACAGAAGTCTAGTTTACTCTCCAATTTACGGATCTCAAATTCGTTAAGCGAGCTAGGAGATATGACAGTTTCCATGGAATGTCGCAAAACAGTCCGAGTGTAACCCTAGGGCTCGATAACTCGGCATACGACTTCCTAGGTTCAACTTATGTTATTTCACCTTATTTTTCACGAAATTCCTGACTCATGACAGTCAACACGTATCATCATACGTGATGAACTCCTTTTCATTTTTCGATCACAAACACGACGATTAATTCTTCGTCTTCCAAACTACACAATTACTATACCAATCAACTTCAATTCAATTTCTACTTCTCGTTTCTACTTCTCGTTCACTACTATAACTCATCATCTCGTATCTTGGATGTAAACATCATTAACTACAAACTTGATCACTTAACATTAACAATAACGATCATTAATATCCAAATACTTTCCTTATTCGTCTTTTCTAACGATACTTAGGTTCGATTCTTCGCCTCTTGTGAAATTTCCGACGTTATTAGAATTCGTTCTAAATTATGATTATGATCATTATCTATCACGATTCCTAAATACGTAATTCACATCCTCATATCATTATCTAATTTCGACTTATCGTCGATCGTTCATCTCTTAACGAAAATCCTACGTTCTCCGTTTTTGTTCAAATTTTACAACAACGATTATCATCTAACGAGCATTACTAACATGCAAATCATATTATCAAAATATTAATGAGCTCTAACTTATCGACACGTCTTCGTCTCTTATATTTTTCGTTTTATTTTTAGAAAAATCCCAATTAAATATATAATCATCCTCATACATCGTATATCTCATTTCCATCAATCAATCGAGCATATCATAACATTTACTATACTAAATCATGTGTTCTTCGTCTCTTAGGTTTCAAATTTTATTTTTAAAAAAATCTAAATTAATTCATAGAGTCAATTAGTAACATGTAGAATACTAATATATCGATCAAACGTCAAAGAAAACGAGCTACGATCAAAACCCCAAAATTTTCCCCAAAATCGGTAATAACCCTAAGACAAAGAGGAGTGATTTTCTTCATGATTCGATCCGTAGAACTCGATTCTAAACATCCTAGAACATGTATCGAACAAGAAACAACATGCTATTTCATCTCTTAAGTTTTTCGAAAAAAATAAAAAGAGGGAAACAAGCTTTTGTTCAGTTCATATTGGAGACGAAGTTCTTACCTTGCGTAATATGGACTCGGATATGGGATTGATCGATAGATGGAAGACTTAAGAGCTTGTGAAGAACTTGAAGTTGGAGCTTTAATGGAGGATGATGAGAGAAAAATGAGAGAGAGAGAGAGGTGTGTGTGTTGGCGGTAGAGAAGGGAGGGAGAGAGAGATGGTGAGTCATGAATATAGAGACATAAAGTGAGAAAAAATCTAACAAAGTGAGAGTGAGTCGCTAAGGTGTGTTTGGCGAGGAATTATTAATTGAAAAATATCTCGTTTCCGACTTTAAACGACGATATAAAAGTCGAGAAACACTTTCTTAGTTGGTTACGGAATCGACGAAATCTAATTCGTCCGTTAGATTGGAAATAAATCACGTACTCGAAAAACCTAATTCGTTTTTCAAAAATCGAGAAAAAGTCGGGATTAGACAGTCTAAAAATTCGCCCGGAAAATCATAAAAACTAACTTTCTCCGGTGAACTCGTATCGAAGAAAAAGTGAATGTAAAGTTCGATGGTTTTTAAATCTGAGTTTTCGGACGAAAAATTTAGCGGACGCGAAAACCCTAATACAGTAGTCGTTCGCCCGACTTCTGGAAATTATTTTCTGAAACGGATTTCACCGTAAATCTTAGAATTTAATTTCATGATCTTAGGCGTGCAAAGCCATAATTATTATTAACTTTTATTTTTATAGACAGTAGAAATTATTGGGGTATTACATGAACTTTGTATAATGAATTGGATTTGAGATGAGTACAAATAAATAAATTCTCATCCATGATAAGAAATATTTAATGAAGGGCACCCGACCAATTATAATTCCTAAATGAGCCCAATAGATATGAATGTGAATTTAGCCATGAAATGAACATGTCGGTCCAAATTGATCAAGAAAAAGTACGGTTAGAACCAAAAATTTCTAATCCCAAACAAATAGAGTTGGTAATTAGCATATATTCCCAACAAGTTTAAGATGAGTACGGATAGTAAAGTTTATTTTCGAATCAAAATTAAGATACTAAAGGATAAGATTCGCATTGAAAAATATTTAATGGATGGGTACCCGATCCATTAATACTCATAATCGAGCCCAGTAGGTAGAATGACAATTTAGTTAAAATAGACGAGCCGATTTCAATAGAATGAAAATGAGCTGAAAACTTAATTTACCTCCTTTGAAATTATTATCTTCTTAATTGTTTTAAAAATCAACATTAAGTATACTGGAAATTATTATTATTATTATTATTATTATTATTATTATTATTATTATTGTTGTTGTTGTTGTTATTATTATTATTATTATTATTATTATTATTATTATTATTATTATTATTATTGGCTTTTAATGAGACTATAAACCATCAATTATTGTAATAACTTATATTTAATTATTAATTATTTTATAATTTTGGATAATAAACGAGTATTACTATACGAGTTTGGATAGACGTATGATAAATTACTATTTTAGCGAAGGAGACGACGAGGACTGTTACGAGAGTGAAGACTAAGAGCATGAGTGAGGGTCGTGTTTCTTCAACATCATGAAAAAATTGTGGTGCCGCAAGGGACTAAGTTGGTTAGAATGAGTGGTGATAGTAAGGATGACAATGGATCGGGTTTTTACGGGTACTCGCCTTTTACCAAATCCTGGTGGTACCGATTTGAGAATTATTGAATGATTTTGGAACGGGTATGGATTGAAGCATTTAAACTCAAGACGAGTTTGGGTCGGGTTTGGACAATTACCTCTAATGGGACACCTTCTGTACATCTTGGTTGCCTTCTAGGCAACCTTGCTTCAGCACTCTAAATGCTCTTCTGCCTGGAAGACAACCTTGCTTCAGCACTTTTAGTGTTGGGGAAACATGCCCCGAGGCATTGAAACTTGATTTGAGGAATGTTACCTTACTGAAAACTTGTCCTGAAGGAATGTTACCTGAGGGTAACACTGTCCACTTCTACTTTATCGACAGTTGGTCTAAAGTACAGTACGAATTTATCTTCTCGAGGCATAAATATGTCAGACAGACATCGGTACCGACCTATCACATCAACTAAAGTAGGGAAGTTTCCCCTACTTAAGTTGGCTTGGAGACTTCCCAAGTCTCCCCAAAAATACCAGAAATATCCTTACTTTTTACAGGTATGTATACAGATTTCACTGCATATCAGCAGGTATCAGCTTCATTATCACGTTCATGTACCTCTGATATACGATAGAACTCGTTGATTTCTCTCAAGTTTCGTGTTAAATACACACTGACTTGATCGTCGGAGACGCGACGCCCGCACACAACCCGGCGTTGCGCTTTGCAGGTTGGAGCAAATGAACAAAATCACGTGGAGAACTCTTCCTACCATAATATCTTCGATTCAAGGTAATTAATATGTGTTAATGATCCTTGAACATCTGTATGTTTAAGGGTTGCAAATCTCGACCCCATCAACTGGCGCCGTCTGTGGGAAATCAAAACTAAGGCATGAGATCTGCTTTACCGTTTTCTTCCAAAAACATCTTGAACATCAAGCTCGATATATGCATGAACTTGCTTTTCCCAAAACCATATCTACATATGTGAGGAGTTTTGTGTGGATAGATCCATGAAAAGGCATGAATATGGATATAATTCTTATATACATGCCTATCGGAGCATATTGAAGCATGATTATTTGCTGTCAAGAAAAGTATGGCCATGATTGTTTGCTGTCAAGAAAAATATGACCATAATTGTTTGTTCTCAACAAAATCTGTTGTCCTGAAAAATATGATCATGAAGCATATCAAAGCATGATTATTTGCTAGAAATACGTGATTTTGATGGATATATTTGACTATATATGGATATTATTGGATTGAATATTGTATGTTCTTGTCGCGAAAAGACAACGGAAAATCTAAGCTATTACACGAACATACGTGATAATGACAACTCGTTCTTGAGATCTGAGGAAAGAGTTCGAGGAATCTACACTGCTGAATAGCCAACCTAGCAGGGTTGCACAACCTAGAACGGTTGCCTATCCTGGCATGATTGCCACATCCTCAAACTCAGAGCATATGTTTGATTTGGATCACGTTCACATACGTTAACTTCTGGAAAGATTGCTACGAGAGAATGAAAAGAGTCAGAAAGAACACTTAGAAGCAATCAGGAAAAGTTCCAATCACCAGGAGATGGAACGTTCCGATGAAAGAAGGTTTTCTCCTCCTCATAGAGCGCAACACTCTGGATATGGTCCACGGTCAAGGTTTCCTTACCTCCTCGAGAAGGGCTGTATGAATAGAGAAGAATGGCTGAAAGCTACCTCGGCGACCAGAGTCAATGGAGAGGATTACTCGGCTACATATCAGCCTCATTCTGAATCGGCATCTGCCAATGGCACATAAGTGGTTGCCTTGAGAAAAGAAATGAAGGAGATGAAGAGGCGTTTGCTGAAGCCTAATCCAAATGACATCGATGAAATAAGTTCTCCTTTCAGTGATGCAATACTGCAGAAAACTTTGCCAGCAAATTTTAGAGGGATACGGGAACAATATGATGGCTCTATTGATCCTATGGAACACCTCATGAGTTTCGAGAATGGCTCCATCCTCCACCAATATACCGACGGAGTCAGGTGTAGAGTTTTCCTCACAGCTCTCACTAAATCGGTGCAAAGATGGTTTAGTCAGTTAAATCCAGCATGCATATGCACTTCCACTGACTTCAGCAACCTCTTTCGACATCAATTTGCAAGTGCTCGAAGGCAGAGTTGCACTTTGGCATACTTGATGTCTCTTAGGCAAGGTTCCCATGAAAGCCTTAAAGATTATCTTCTGAGATTCAACTTTGCTACATTGGAAATGCCCACGGCCATCTCAGAAGTAAAGATGCATGCCCCAACACATAAGGCTTGTGTGATAGAAATCTCCTCAGTTCTCTTGACTAAAGTGGACAAGTTTGTAAACTTGGAAGAAGCCCAAGGTATGAAGAAGAAAGAGGACCGAACCGTCCACCCACACCTCGAAGCATCTCTGCCTACCCATGAAGTGGTGCCTCGCGAGGCAGAGGGAAAGAAGAAAAATAATGACAAAGGAAAGGATCTTCGAAATTATCCAAGGAGAGAAAGGATCAATAGGGAAGCTTACACCCCTCTCACGATAGCCCTAGCCAAGCTTCTTGTAGTAATCATGTCAAAACAACTCGCATGACTCCCCTTACCTCGAAGTTACCGAAAAGGACGTCAAAACCCCAGAGTGGATTCTTACTGTGAATACCACAATGAATTTGGTCGTAAGATGAACCAATGCAAGCATTTTAAAGATGTGATGGAACGCTTGATAAAAGAAGACAAACTTGTGGAATACGTAAAGAATGAACCTACCGTAAAGGCCCAAATGTTGGCGGACTTCACCCAAGAAACTACTCGAAGTTTAGAATGGGCAAATGGAAAGCTTATGTAGACAGCTCTGCCACCAAGGAAGGATGCGGTGTAGGAATATTGTTCATTCCCCCCAACTTAGAAGAAATACGATCCTCAATCAAGTTGAGATTCAAAGGTTCCAAAAACGAAGCCAAATATGAAATACTAGCACGATCTATGCAAATCATGGAAGGTTTGGGAAACGAAAAAGTTATGATCTTTTTTTATTCCTAGTTATCATGTCCCAGACGAAAGGAACATACCTAGCCAAGGAAGAAATAATGGCCAATTATGTAGCAAGAGTGATATAACTGAAGGCAATTTCACCGAATTTCAGGTGGAGCAAATTTCCCGAGAGGAAATCACCCGCACATATAAGAGGGCAAGGTTGGCTAATTCTGATGAGAAAATAATTACTTGTCCAATCACATATTTTGAAGAAGAAGACAAGATTTCCTCCTTGGATGTGGGAGCAATTGAAGAAATGAATGACTGGAAAGTCCCAATCGTGCATTTCTTGATGACAGGAAAACGTGTGGAAGGTTCTCTGGTCTCAAAAAGGGCATCTTACACTCACTTCCATATGATTGGAGATCATCTATACAAACGTGCCACGACTTACCCTTATCTGAAATGCATATCAGAAGCGGAAGGCATAAGTGTTTTGCAAGAAATCCACTCGGAAATGGAGGAGACCATACTGGAGTAAGAGACATTGCTCAGAAAGTATCTCGGGCATGATTCCATTAGCCCAGCATTGGCAAGAAGTAGGAATTCGTCAATTCCTACTTCTGCATCTCAATTGTGAAATAAAATAAACCAAAGACAAACAATATAGACAATCAAGAGAAACAAGAAAATAAAAAGAAAGCAGTAAAGATTGATTGGGGTTTGTTGTTCTAATTCTAAGTAATTGAAAGACAAATTAATCTAGACAAAATTATAAACCCTAATTATAAGAACAAAATAAATGATAGACATAAATTAAGAAGAACGGAAAGAAACTCACAATATTTAAATTTGAATCCGTGGTGAAAGTCTGTCACAAAATCCGTACGAATCGAAAGCAAGAAGTCTAACTAAACCATAAAAGAATAATACTGTAACGAAAAGAAAATTGTTTATCGATGGCGGCTGAAAAGAAATTAACAAAAGAAAAGTAAAAACATCCCGTAGGAAAGAAGTCCAAACCCCTATTTATAGGGATCGAGCACCGCCAAAGATGGACGCTCGCTAGACATGGACGAGCGTTGGCTCCCTTGCCAACATGCCTGCTCCGAACGAGCGCCCAGTACCCAACGACCGACACACCGCTTCACATCTATACACGGACGAGCGCCGAAGAACAACGATCGTCCATAGTAGCTCTCTGCTGCTGATTCGCATGTTCACAATTAAAAGACGGGCGAGCGCCTATAACGGGCGAGCGCCTACCACATGCACATGGGCAAGCGCCGGTAGTCACGGGCGAGCGCCCAACATTTTCAGCTTTGCGCGTCCTTTTTGTTTTGATCATATCTCTCTCGTCCGAACTCCGATTTGTGCACGGTTTTCGCCTACAAACTCGTATCGAGACGTTCTTCAATTCTATCAAGTTAAACTCCGCAAATATTTGTCACATCATTTCTCATTTTTGTCCATCTCTCGTCTATTCTCGCGCAATTCTTGCAAAACCAACATGTTAGCGAGATTAACTAGAACCAATGAATTTAACAATAAAATCCGACAAAATAATGATGAGAAAGGTCACTTGACACACAATTACACATCAAAATGGAGCACAAAATGAGGTGAAACACCCCTTCACACACAAAACCTTGCTTGTCCTCAAGCAAATCTCATTTCAAATCAAGATGGAAAAGTAATAAATTGAACTAAACAATTCATACTCCAATAAGCTCTCAATTTCAAGACAGATTCATCATTCATCAACCAAATATAATCATCACAAAACAATGAGTTGCCCTTCACACAAGACTCAATCAACTCAACATTCAACTGCAAGATCTAGGTGAGAAAACTTGAACAACAAAAAGTATCCCAAATTCATGCCATTTCTTAAATTATAGATATTAAGCGAATTCCGGGCAATATTCACTAGGTTTACTCACGGAGAATTCCGGCCGCCTAGTGTGGTTTTCCATACCCATTTCTCGTATAATATATTCAATATTGAACAGACAAGAAAGAGGGGTAGAGCCCTTCAAATCACAACCATTTTAAACGAAGACGACACATTAAATTCTCAAGTCAAGTCGGGTTATATGGCCAAAATTCATGAGGTGTAAACATTTAGAGATCATCTAAAGTATCCTCATGTGGTTTCCCATGCTCATGGTTCCCAGAAGAGCAGAAGCCTCCCAACTTGACTCAACAAATTAGACATTTAAAAACTCATTATTCGGGATACGCTTCTTAAAACACATAATTTCTCACCCTTCACCCACACTCAAACATCAAGCTTCAATCATCCAAGCATGAAATGCCCCACAATTAAAATGCAACAACCATATCAATCAAATCATGACAAAATATCCCGATCAATCAAGCAAATCAAAGCATGAACTATAAACTTCAATTCCTACTTCTGCATCTCAATTGTGAAATAAAATAAACCAAAGACAAACAATATAGACAATCAAGAGAAACAAGAAAATAAAAAGAAAGCAGTAAAGATTGATTGGGGTTTGTTGTTCTAATTCTAAGTAATTGAAAGACAAATTAATCTAGACAAAATTATAAACCCTAATTCTAAGAACAAAATAAATGATAGACATAAATTAAGAAGAACGGAAAGAAACTCACAATATTTAAATTTGAATCCGTGGTGAAAGTCTGTCACAAAATCCGTACGAATCGAAAGCAAGAAGTCTAACTAAAACATAAAAGAATAATACTGTAACGAAAAGAAAATTGTTTATCGATGGCGGCTGAAAAGAAATTAACAAAAGAAAAGTAAAAACATCTCGTAGGAAAGAAGTCCAAACCCCTATTTATAGGGATCGAGCACCGCCAAAGATGGACGCTCGCTAGACATGGACGAGCGTTGGCTCCCTTGCCAACATGCCTGCTCCGAACGAGCGCCCAGTACCCAACGACCGACACACCGCTTCACATCTATACACGGACGAGCGCCGAAGAACAACGATCGTCCATAGTAGCTCTCTGCTGCTGATTCGCATGTTCACAATTAAAAGACGGGCGAGCGCCTATAACGGGCGAGCGCCTACCACATGCACATGGGCGAGCGCCCAACATTTTCAGCTTTGCGCGTCTTTTTTGTTTCGATCATATCTCTCTCGTCCGAACTCCGATTTGTGCACGGTTTTCGCCTACGAACTCGTATCGAGACGTACTTCAATTCTATCAAGTTAAACTCCGCAAATATTTGTCACATAATTTCTCATTTTTGTCCATCTCTCGTCTATTCTCGCGCAATTCTTGCAAAACCAACATGTTAGCGAGATTAACTAGAACCAATGAATTTAACAATAAAATCCGACAAAATAATGATGAGAAATGCCACTTGACACACAATTACACATCAAAATGGAGCAAAAAATGAGGTGAAACAGCTTGTGGGCAAAAGAGCTCGATTCGGTACTTGGGCTTATCGCACTAGCCCTAGGAAAGCTACCAATGAGACTCATATCACTTTGTTTATGGATCATCTATGGTGATACCCGCGGAGGTAATATTGGAAAGTTGTCGAGCTTGATTCTATGATGAGGATCGGAACTAAGAACTCAAGAATGAAGAGTTGGACCTAAGGGAAGAGGAGAAAAAAAGAAGACCCGTCTGAATACGGAATGGAAGAAAGAGCATATACGCAGTTTGTACAGCAGAAAGGTACGAAGCGAAGAAAACCTCGTGTTGAGAAAGGTTTGATGCTTTAAAACTAACTAGAAAATTTGAACCCAACGGGAAAGGACCTTATAAGATCACAGAAGTCCTGGCAGAAACTCAATAGCCTCATGAACCTGAGTGTGTTGAAATGGGTTCAAGGTTGTTGATGAGCAACCTTACCCATGAGAAACGAGAGCGTTCCAAGGGTGAGCAAGGTTGTCAGCAGACAACCTTGGCTCGACAGTAGCTACATGCGCTTCTGGAAAAATCACGGTGAGCAAGGTTGTCGGTAGGCAACCTTGGCCTGACAGTGGCTACATGCGCCTTTGGAAAAATCAGGGTGAGCAAGGTTGTCGACACGCAACCTTGGCCCGACAGTAGCTACATGCACTTCTGGAAAAATCAGGGTGAGCAAGGTTGTCGGTAGGAAACTTTGGCCCGACAGTGGCTACATGCACCTCTGGAGAAATCAAGGTGAGCAAGGTTGTTGGCAGGCAACCTTGGCCCGATAGTAGCTACATGCGCTTCTGGAAAAATCAGGGTGAGCAAGGTTGTCGGCAGGCAACCTTGGCCCGACAGTGGCTACATGCACCTCTGAAAAAATCAGGGTGAGCAAGGTTGTTGGCAGGCAACCTTGGCCCGACAGTGGATACATGTGCTTCTGAAAAAATCAGGGTGAGCAAGGTTATCGGTAGGCAACCTTAGCCCGACAGTGGCTACATGCGCCTCTGGAGAAATCAGGGTGATCAAGGTTATCGGCAGGCAACCTTGGCCCGACAGTGGCTACATGCGCCTCTGGAAAAATCAGGGTGAGCAAGGTTGTCGGCAGGCAACCTTGGCCCGACAGTGGCTACATGCACCTGTGGAGAAATCAGGGTGAGCAAGGTTGTCGGCAGGCAACCTTGGCCCGACAACGGCTACATGCGCCTCTGGAAAATTTGGCATTTGGATGGCAGCAACGCCCCTATGCTATGAGTTGATCAAGATTGTAGACATGCAATCTTGCCCGAACACAATGATTACCCAGAAGAAGTATTCTGAACAATTATCAGTTTGAAAAACTCCTACTTCTTTAGGAAAAAGAGGGGGGAGGAGAATACATATAAATACATATATGAACACATCAAACAAGTGCAACTATATGCAACGAACAAGCATAAACAAAAGCAATTTCAAACAAGATTGAAAGCAAGTTTTCTAGTGCAAGCTTGCACCATAGGGATCTAGTAATCCAACTCAAAAGGAAGATCGTTCAAAGGCTACGGATGAAGAGGGAGTTCATGGTTGTCCATAAGAGCCCTTGTGTTCACCTCTCCTGAATAGTCAAGTTCCCTCATTTACGCCGCCAAGTTAGCCGCTCCCTTCCGAACAAAGGGGTGAATGGTACGGCTAAGATGGCACAAGTACTGATCACTACTCTTATAGGCCTCAACCATCCCCTCGGCCAACTCCTTCAGGAAGGCTTGACCCGCAGCTGTGCGGAAGAATCCCTGTTGACTGGTTTGGATGCTACCCTCATATTCTTCCTTGCGAGCTTTGACCAAGCTCTCAACTTGTTTCCTCTTCATGGAAGCTTTCTTTTCCTCAGTCATAGCGAGAAGCTTACTGAGGAAATCTATCTGCACTTTGGCGTTGGCAAGATTGGCCACCAACTTTTCACACTTAGCCTCCAGAATGGAAACTTGGCGCAGGGCTTTGGCTAGCTCTTCATTCTTTTCATAAGAGGAAGCTGAGAAACACTCTCTTCTCCTTTCTTCAGCTTCGACAAAGAAAGTGTCAGCCTAAGAAGGACAAAATAAGGAACTTTGACGGATAATGATAGAAAGTCTATTTTTCAAAGGCATAAAAATAGGGAAAAAGATCAAGCATGTATTAAACCACGGCTCGTGGAACTATGGATGGCCTCAGTTGAAAATTCAGTCATTTGAGACCTCTTGGATGAGTTGATCAAGTGGAAAACATAGCCGCGCATCGAGAACCTTCCGTTGGAAGTTAGAGGCACATGAAGATGAACCTCAAGTTAAATGGAGAATCGCTTGGTTCACATACCAGGAACGTTGCTTTCGGAGACTTTGATAATCTTCCTCCTTTTGGGTATTTGGAGGAGAAGGCAAATCAGTCATCGCCCGACTATGATTCCTGGTGCGCAATCTTTTTGAAAAAAGACATGCAAGAGAAGCAGGAGCAGACCCACTAAGCAGGGGCGTTTCCTTGGAACCTTGTTCCATTGGAGAATCACCAACACATTCCCCTCAGACAAGTTAGTCTTTGGCTTGGGGAACATGGGCAAGGGAACCAATACCGGAGTGCTATCATGACATCATTGTCATTAGCAACACTTTGAGCAGTTCTCAACTACTCCATGACTGTCAAAAGAAAAGCACTGAAGTTATCACATTTCTGGATAAGTATGTATAAAAGGCTAAATTCAATCACGAATCAAAACAACCACCTACTCATTTCGTGGGTTGGATATTGGCGAGAAAAAAGAGCCAAACCGAAGATATGGCAAAATAGAAGGGTCCACAAGAAGATCCCGAATATTGAAATTTTTCATGAAATTAAGACGAACACTCAATTCCTTCATGAGCAAGTGACTGATGCGACGTGGGATGTCGTATCACTGAAAAAGTGAAATGCACAGAGGCGGAGAAAAGATACACTCCAACTGCTCAATCTTATCCGGAAAGGAAAGGTTGCCTTACATAAAATGTTATTACTGAAAATTCCTCACTTGACCTTGTCAAGTTTCCTCTTTCCAGACTTGAGAGGGGGGAGGAGTTGATGGGACACCTTTTGAACATCTTGGTTGCCTAGAAGGCAACCTTGCTTCAGCACTCTAAGTGCTCTTCTACCTAGAAGGCAACCTTGCTTCAACACTCTTAGTGTTGGGGAAACATGCCCCGAGGCATTGAAACTTGATTTGAGGGAATGTTACCTCACTGGAAACTTGTCCTGAAGGAATGTTACCTGAGGGTAACATTGTCCACTTATATACTTTAACGACAGCTGGTCTAAAGTACAGTACGGATTTGTCTTCTCGAGGCATAAATATGTCAGACAGACGTCGGTACCGACCTATCACATCAACTAAAGTAGGAAAGTTTCCCCTACTTAAGTCAGCTTGGAGACTTCCCAAGTCTCCCCGAAAATACCAGAAATACCCTTACTTTTTACAGGTATATATACAGATTTCACTGCATATCAGCAGGTATCAACTTCATTATCACGTTCATGTACCTCTGATAGAACTTGTTGATTTCTCTCAAGTTTCGTGTTGAATACACACTGACTTGATCGTCGGAGACGCGACGCCATCACACAACTCGGCGTTACGCTTTGCAGGTTGGAGCAAATGAACAAAACCACGTGGAGAAGCTTTTCCTACCATAATATCTTCGATTCAAGGTAATTAATATATGTTAATGATCCTTGAACATCTGTATGTTTAAGAGTTGCAAATCTCGACCTCATCAACCTCCATATACCCACTATCCAAATCCTTTTATATATATGAAGATAAAAAAAAGATATTATATACATAATTTTGTGATGTACGATGAATATTTAGTATTTTACGTAGATGTTGATTGATTCATCAAACATTTTGTTAGCAAGTAAATTTTTTTTAGATTATTTTAATGAAATTTTATATTAAAACATATGTTTTTAATTATAATTATTATATTTTTTTATTTTTACTATTTAATATTGATATTTATGTTTTATTATTAGAGTTTTTAGCATGTAAGGGTACTATCCAACAAGTTTGAGATGGGTAAATGTTTAAATTTTTTTAATCGGATTTGGGATGGGTAAGGGTTGAGAAATTATAATGGGGTTGAGTTTGGGAAATGTTTAATGGTGGGTATCCGACCTATTGTCATTCCTAAGTGACGGTGGTGGTTTTGATTAGGTTTAGGGAGCAATTTCGAAATAGACAATATCTATTAAAAATGTGAACGACGAAAATTCTTAGTCAAAGGATTTGAATGTTTATTTAAATGTCTGAGAGCAGTTCCATTTCTCTTTTATAGATTGTATTGTATGAATAGGGAAAGGATTTTGTTATTTTGATTTCCACTTTCAATGAATTGTCGTAGAAAATTTCTATTCTTTTTAAAATTTGTTTCTAGAAATGACAATTATAATATAAGACAAACTCGTGTATAATATTCCATCCGTTGACAATTATATATTTTATATAATTTTTTAAATTATATATATAATATTTATTGTTAATTTTAAATTATTTTTGTATTTTTGGCTGGTAATTAATGGGTATTATCCAACAGGTTTGAGATGACTCGGGTAGTGAAGTCCATTTTAATTGGATTTAAGATAAGTATGGATAACGAAACTATAAATGAGTTCAAGTTTGAGAAATATTTTATGGGTGGGTACATATCCCATATACATTCACAGATTTGGGACGGGTACAACTATAAAAATTGTGATTTGAGATTGAGATTAGTACTTTCTCCGTCTACAAAAAATATGCATGTTTTGTCATTTTTGTCTGTCCATGAAAAAGATGTCTATTTCATTTTTGGTCAATTTTTCCTAACATTTACCCTTCACTTTATCACTTATTCACTTATTTGCCATTGATGGCCTACACAATTTACTTTAGTTTAACCTTCCACTCAACTCAAGTGAGACATTTATTCCACTCACTCTACACATAAACCATTAAACCCTTTAAGGTAATTTAAAACTATATAGTAAGTGGGACCCTTACTCCACTCATACACACTCCAATAATTTTATTAAATCTTGTGCCAATCCTCAAATAAGCGTCTTTTTCATGGACGGAGGGAATATAAATTTGATGATTTTAGTTGAAAAAACGGGTACAATCAATCGAGTAGCATTATCCCTTCTTAATTTATTTTATATCATAATTTAACATAGTCGTGTAACATTCTTTTAATGTCGCAATACTGTCACTTCGATATAAAATAATTTTTAAAATTTATTCTTATAAAATTATAATGTAAAGTGGTTCCCGTCGAGCATCGACTGGTCGCTTACCATCAATTGTTTGGGTAGCCTAGTCACAAAATCAAATTGAAGGAGTGATGCATCATCATGCTTATTAGAAATATCGATTCGTCGAATGAGTTTTGCAAACACTAGGATGATAGTAACTAATCTTGGGAATCGCGTAACTGAAGCAAAATTAATTTCAAAAAAGAATGTGAATAGAAAGTTTCCAATTGTAAGAGTGATCACGACCCCTCAGATTTTATTCAAGGTCAATCTCTTTCCAATGCGGGACTGTAACTGCCCAAACTTGTGTTAGTCATGATCAGTTGTACATTGTTATCTCACGAGTCACTAGCAAAAAAGGTCTCAAAATTTTGATATATGACGATGACAGTAAGGCGCATAACACAATAATTAACGTGGTTTATGACGAAATTCTCAATAGATTGCGAGGTATTTGCAATATAAGTTATTTTAAAAATTGATTATTATTATTATTATTATTATTATTATTTTACATATGTGTTTACTTTAATTTCTTTTAGTCTTCTTGCCGCTGAAAGAAGTTGGGAGAAACTGAATACACATCCTATTTTCACTTGAATTCTTATCATTGTATGCAATGTAACAATTATTTGAGTGATTCGTCGTCGTACTATGACTTTAAACAAAATATTTAATTATATTTTTAAAATAATATATTATAGGTTACACACACTAATTGAAGCAAAATTCGGTTCATCTTATAAAATCAATTGAGGGCTACAATCATTTAGCCGAAAGGGGGAAGAGACACCAACCCATCGATCACAAGAAAAGAACCCACAAAAGTTCACAGCTAGTTCATCGCAAATCTTCTATTAAACCTTATGAATCAATCGAGAGTTTGTATATGAGTATAAAATTCGTGCAGTATTGAAAATGTTCCGTACCCTTGAAGTATAAAATTCGTGCAGTATTGAAAACTTTCCGCAACCTAGAAAATCCTGATAAGGTCGGAGTTGAAAGAAATCCTGATATGATCGGTGTTGAAAGAATTAATTCCAAACCTGAAATTTGCGGCAGCGTAAGAAAATTTTGATTAATTGAGATTTTTTTCGTTTTCTATTGAGCATTTGAACCCTATTTGGAAGCTGAACCCTCAAACCCCCAAAACCTTCAGTCCCCACACACTCACCCCAAACCTTATTCATCTACCTTTTGCAGCGGCAGACTCCACACCTTCTCTCTCTATCCACTCGCCCTAACCAAAACTCAAACACTCGAAATAATTCAGTTAACCAGCCTTCGCAGATCCTAAGATGGGCGATCAAACCGTCGGCGCCGGCGCCAAGCTCCCGATTCCCGGGAAGCGGAATGTCCTCATCACCAGCGCGTTGCCTTATGTCAACAACGTTCCGCATCTCGGAAACATCATCGGATGTATTTATCCCAATGCTACAATCTTTAATTCATTTCATTTGCTTGTTTTCTGCATGTTTGTGATTGGTGGCAATTGGTTTAGGATTGTGTTTTAGGAGTTGTTTTTTGCTTTGCGTGTTTGTAGATATGCGCGATTTTGTTGCTTAAGTATTCTGTATGCCGTTCGTGATAGATGAAATGTTGGTTTGTTTTTTGGTTATGGATAGGTGTGCTTAGCGCTGATGTATTCGCGAGGTACTGCCGGATGAGAGGATATAATACGCTGTACGTTTGCGGTACTGACGAATACGGAACCGCCACGGAGACCAAGGCGTTGGAGGAGGGGTGCTCCCCAAAGGAAATTTGTGACAAGTAATTTTCTCCGTTTTTTCTTGATATTCCAAATCTTTTTAGCATTAAGTCTGATTCACATAAATAGCTTTAGCATTAAGGTGATAAAGAATCATTATTCTGACTTGCTATTTTCTGCTCCTTTTTTTTCCTCTTTCTTTTGGTGTTTGCATGGGTAAATGAATGTGAAGTCGGGTGTTAATGAAGACTTTTGCTATTTAACAGTCATTTATTTTATACATAAGAACTTATATAATGCATCATAAGTCTTGAGCATGCTTTATTCTTTTTTGCCATCATAAGTCTTCATCCTAATATTTTTCTATCTCATACCACTTCCAAATTATCGCTGTGTTGATAGTCTCGCAAGGCAAAGTAAATTTTTAGGCTAAATTCATCTCTTTTTTTTCTAGGGCACATGTACCAATACCATAGGCATCACGAAATGTGATATTATATGGGTGTTAGTTATTTATAAAGGAATAATTAGATGCAACTCTACTTTTCTGTTAACTTATTGCTGTGGATATGAAGTTGATGGCATTATATGTCTAATCTCAACATCTCAACAGTAATTCGAGGACTGATGTACCTCGATTGATGTTGTTTTGCAGATATCATGCTATCCACAAAGAGGTGTATAAGTGGTTCAACATAAGCTTTGATGAGTTTGGTCGTACATCGACTCCGCAGCAGACTGAAGTTTGTCAAGCAATTTTCAAGAAGCTGTTGGACAATAAGTGGCTTTCAGAGAACACAATGCAACAGGTGCCATTTGCTTCCTCATTAAAAATCCTGTAGTTTTAGAGTGTGTTCTTCTTTCTCCCCTCTTTTGATTAGATGTAATGTGCACGATTCTAAAGTTCATTTGTAATTTTTTTTTATGCAGCTCTATTGCGATACGTGTACAAGATTCTTGTCTGATCGGCTAGTGGAGGGTAATTGCCCAACACCTGGTTGTAATTATGACTCTGCACGTGGTGATCAGTGTGAAAAGTGTGGGAAGCTCTTGAACCCCACAGATCTATTGGAGCCAAAATGCAAGGTATGCGTACTTGTCTGTAGACTTGTTATTAAATATATATAGTGCTTGCTCATCTCTGAAGAAAGACCAAGTCAGAAGACATTAAATATTGTGTACTGTGGTATTGCTTGACTACAGGTTTGTCGCAATACTCCGAGAATCCGTGATACAGACCACCTGTTTCTTGAACTTCCTTTGCTGAAGGATAAATTAGAAGAATATATCAGCCGCATGTCAGTGGCTGGAGGGTGGAGTCAGAATGCTATCCAAGTGACATATGCTTGGCTAAGAGAAGGGCTGAAGCAACGATGTATCACTAGAGATTTGAAGTGGGGAGTTCCTGTTCCGCACGAGAAGTTTAAGGACAAGGTGAACTGATATACTTTTGTGTGAAAGATATAAGCCATACTGTTCTTTCTTCACTTGGAATGAACAAATTTTATGGTTCAATGACATAGTTGCTACTGATTAATTATGGATTCTAACAACTTAATATGTTCTGCTCGCAATTTCTCTGTTAGGTGTTCTATGTATGGTTTGATGCACCTATTGGATATGTCTCAATCACTTTGTGTCACACGCCAGAATGGGAAAAGTGGTGGAAGAACCCTGAAAATGTGGAGCTGTACCAATTTATGGGCAAGGATAATGTTCCTTTTCATACTGTGAGTCAAAATAAAATCGAAGTGTTTGCATTTTAGTATTATTACTCTGAACTCTGAAGCATAATTATAGTTTGCTGAGACATACCGATGCTATTTATACCCCCATTTTCTTTCATGATCGGGGGTGTGCTAATTGGAAATTTAAGCTCCCTTTTTTGTTTGTTATGTACTTTCTTCAGGTGATATTCCCCTCCACACTTCTTGGAACTGGTGAAAACTGGACTATGATGAAAACCATCAGTGTTACAGAATACTTGAACTATGAAGCAGGTTAGGAGATACAAACAAACTCCATAAATTCCCTGCGACTGTAAGGAACACCTCTCCTTTGAGTTTCATTTAAGGGCTGAACTTACAAATTGGAAATGTTTCATCAGGGAAGTTCTCAAAGAGCAAGGGTGTTGGAGTCTTTGGAAATGATGCAAAGGACACTAATATTCCTGTGGAGGTGTGGAGATACTATCTTCTGACAAATAGACCAGAGGCAAGCTCTTTATGATATGGTTCCTAAACTCATCTCCCTTTCCCTTGTGCGGTGACTGAAAGAATGCTTACTTTAATTATTTATAATGACTAGCATGAACTAATAATTTCAGGTATCCGACACTTTATTCACATGGTCTGACTTGCAAGCGAAGTTGAATAGTGAGCTGTTGAGCAATCTAGGGAATTTTGTCAACCGAGTCTTGAGTTTTATCGCAAAAGACCCAGGTCAGTTAAGTTATCATGTTATGAATTTTTGACAATTGACATGATATTACACTATTGATTACTATACCCCTGTATGCTACCTTATAAGTATTAGAATGATTTTTTTTGAGCGAGGTTCAAAGCAAATCAAGGCTGACCAGTCAAAAGCAAACTAAGGCTTAATGATGGATATTGCCAGAATATCCACTATGTAAAGGAATACGATCATAGTTAGTCAGTCACTTGTTCAGTTTTTGAATATGTGTATTGTCAAGTTCATAGGTTCAGTCTTTAAATATAAGGGTGGTTATCACTTATCATTCTGAAGTTCATATTTAACCAGATGCTTAAAATTTGTTTCTTCATCATTTCAGCGTCAGGATATGGTTCTGTCATTCCTGATGCTCTGGGTGCAGATTGTCATCCATTGACTAAAGCATTGGGAGAGAAAGTTGGTAGTTATGCAGAACTGTACGTAGAAGCAATGGAGAAGGTAACCAGTGCATGCCATTACTTATGTTCTTATGTACAAATTATACCTTCAATTACACCTTGGGTTACCATGAATAACGTTCAAATGGCATCAAATGCAGGTGAAACTAAAGCAAGGGTTGAAGATTGCTATGAGTATATCTGGTGAAGGGAATGCGTATTTGCAAGTATGAATGCCTGTTATCCTTTTTGCACCTCTGCCATGTTCTCATTGAGTCACTGTTGGTGTTATTGCTATATACTTGCTAGGCTTATAGTATGTTAGAACATGACTCAGAAATAATTGTTTGTTTCATGTTTAACCATTTAGGAAAGCCAATTTTGGAAGCTTTACAAGGAAGATCGACCTTCTTGTTCCGTGGTGATGAAAACATCAACTGGGCTGGTGTATCTTCTTGCATGCCTCTTAGAACCTTTTATGCCCTCGTTCACCCTTGAGGTAATTTAGAATATTGAGTATGGCAACTTCTATTTCAAGGTTATGATGTTACTAATCGGCAATGTTAGCTCATTTATATGGTGAGTAATTCATACTCTTAGCTATGTAGGTACTTAAGCAGCTCAACTTGCCAACTGAAGCACAAATTTCATTTTCTGATGAAAATGGTGACGTTGAAAGGGCTAAAAGACCTTGGGAGTTCATACCTGCTCACCATAGAATTGGAACTCCGGTGCCATTGTTCAAAGAACTGGTATTTTTTCATCTAACCAGTCGTTTTCTGTCGTTTTCTATCGTTTTCCAGAGCTGCTTAAAGTGATAATTTGCGTTCTTGGGTGACTGCTTATTGTTGTGCACCTAATGATGTGCAGAGAGATGAGGAAGTAGATTTCTTCAGAGAAAAATTTGCTGGAAGTCAAGCTGATCGGATTGTGAAAGCTGATGCCGAAGCAAAGAAAATCAGTGAGAAACTTAAGGAAGCAAAAATATCAGGTTATTCTTGCTCTTGTCTCTGTGTACGTGCATGTGTGCATGTTAGTATGTTACTGTTGCATTTATTTTGTGTTTCATAATTGAAAGACTTTGATTAGCTCAGCCATGTTGAGGACTTAACATGGCATTATTTGTGTCTTATGGTACATCGTGTGAGAGGGGCATCTTAATAAGACAATTGGAAGTGAAATTCCTGTTGGATGTTGCCAATTATTTCTCCAGACACGGACACTTTTGTATTGTGCTATTTAATTTCATTATATAAGACTTTGATGGAACAAAAATATCCTGATGAATGTTTAAGCCTTTGCTCCAACTTTATCTGCTCTTGTATGGATACAGACGATCCGCTCTAAGCCTTTGCTCCAACTTTATCTGCTTCTTCCATCAGACTTGATGTTCTGACTAAGAAGATATTCTATGTTAGACAGTATTTTGGATTGCATTGCCAAATTTCTATAGGGTATATAATAGTATTTGGATCACGATAAGACAAACCATTCTTGTTGGTTTCATTGCATACTTTGCCACTTTTATTTAGAAGCTTCAGAATCGCCAGCAATGCATACTGAGCTCAAAATAATAATAAGATGTTCTTATTTGGCTTACTTGTCAAATGCAAGAGATAGATTTGGTGGTTTTGACATTTAGAATTTCTAGAACAATGCTCTTTTTATGGAAACATGATTTCAAAATACAAGTTAGAAGATGTTGGTAACCAGTAATTTTTTTTTTTGCCTTGAGATTGATTTATTCAAAAAGAAAGGAGCGTCTATGTGGATTGACAGGATCCCTCCATTATTCTTCTTTGGGATGTGGTGGGATCATTAAGTTTGGTTCTCCGGAAATAAACTTTGGATATGTTAATTTTATCTAAGCAGCATCATCCAATAGTAAGGACCAAACCTAGAAGTTCTAGAATAATCGTCAGAGAAACAGTTTTATTAAGCGTTCAATCGTGAACCCGCATTTTATATTTCTTACTGAAAGAAACAATGAAAGCCTTTTGAAGCCAAGATTGCATTTCATAGATTTCTTAATAAACAACCTTTAAAATCTGATTGATACAGATCAAAGAATTTTGTGTGCAAGACTTGTGTCATATCCATATTAAGAAGAAATTATGTGCACTGAATTAGAAGTGGTATGTTCTCTGGAATGTGACTGAATATCTACTGCATCAGACACAAACCTGTTGATAGGATTTAGAAATATAGTGACATTAATTTCTAATTGACATTGTCATTATTTTCTTGTAGATGGTAAAACTGCAAAGAAGGATAAATCCAAAACAGCAGCTAAGCCCAAGGTCTCGGCTCCTGCTGAGGCTGAAATTTCCATTAGTAGATTAGATATTCGAGTTGGTCTCATAACAAAGGCTCAGAAACATCCCGATGCTGATTCTTTATATGTCGAAGAGATTGATGTTGGCGAACCACAGCCGCGCACAGTTGTGAGTGGCCTTGTCAAGTATATACCACTTGAAGAAATGCAGGTAGTCCTGACTTTTGCAGCTCATGTGTATGTTTTTCTAACTACTACTAATTCACACCCCGTGTAAACATTCTTGCTCAACAATGTCCAATGTGTCTTTGCACTAGAATCGGAAGGTTTGCGTTCTCTGTAACCTGAAGCCAGCAGCCATGAGGGGCATAAAGTCTCATGCAATGGTCCTTGCAGCTTCTAATAATGATCACACTAAGGTGAGCAACCATTTATCTTATCTACATGTAATTCACACATCTGTTTGATGGTAGAAGTGTATGTTTTTCCCCATCAAAGCTTGAGTAAGTTCATACCTGATAATCTGGTTTGAAACACCTTACTTACCTTAAGAAACCATGTTAAACTCATTGGAGCATCTTGCTGTTTATTGAATGGGTATCTTAGATAGTTAATCCGTATCCCTGTTTCCATGAATTGTGCTCTAGCTGTTCAACTTTCGTTTTCTAAGCTAATAATTCTCGTCTCTCTCTCTCTCTTATGGCTTGGACGGATTATGTTTTGAGTGACATAGTTCGGAAGTATATTATTTTACTGGGAATAAATATGAAAGGATGAAAATTGTGGATTTTGCTTTGCCAGGTCGAGTTGGTCGAACCTCCCCAAGGAGCTGTCGTTGGTGAAAGAGTGACGTTCCCAGGGTTTGAAGGCTTGCCAGATGAGGTCTTGAACCCTAAGAAGAAGGTATGGGAAACACTTCAAGTGGATTTGCATACTGATAAGGAGTTGGTGGCTTGCTATAAAGAATTGCCACTTACAACCTCAGCAGGTGTCTGTAAGGTTTCATCAATCGCTGAAGGTTCTATCCGATAGATCAACTTCCAGATTCTTTCTTATAATCTCTGAGATTTTGACCCTTTGATATTCAAAAATCAAAATGTTCAATTGCTGAGAATGTGAAGAACCAAAAAAAAAAAAAAAAACATTATTTAATGTCTGATTAAAGTGGATAGGATCTAACAAATGTCTTTCTGCACATGTTATGATATTTTGGTAACTATTTCACTCTTGGATTGTGCTGGATGAAAACGTTTAGTGGCCTTTGATAATGTTTGTTCTTTAAGCAATGTATGAAGGCAGAGAGAATTTTCTTATGTACTTTGATTGGAAAAAAAATTCTTAAATACGTTGGTTTACTAAATTTTCTGTTTTTTTCAATGTTGTTAACTTGCAGTTTGTCCGGAATTATTGAAAAGTGATATCATGTTGACACTAAAATGTTAAAATGGGGTTTTGAATTCATTTTTAACGCACTGTTCGTTACTCAGCTAAAACGTAGCAAATGAAGATGACAGAAAACTCACCCGACTGAACAAGAAAGCTGAGAAAGTTTAACTTATTTCAATTTCATGGCCTTTGAAATTTAAATGTTTCGTTTTATAGGACCATCAATTCATATATTTCATGTAGCAAATCCCTAGGTTCATGAAACTAGCAAAACGAAAAAGTCGAACCGGTCGTTGTGTCCAAAAATGAAAAGGCATATGCATATTTCCTCAAAAAAGAAAAAGAAAAAGAAAAAGGCTATATTATATATGGGAAGTGGATCAAATAAGAACTCTTATTTAAGAACTAGGAACCAATTCAAGCCATCCATTTCATGAGATTTATGAATATGATTTAATCTCAGTCAAACCCATTTTTTTTTTTTCCGTCAACTCCGCATATTTTTTACTTAAGGTTAATATGGTCATTTTCATTGTTTTGTCTAGTGCAAAAAGAAATGCATAAAATAGTGTAAAGTGATGCATTAATTAATAAACAATGATGCATTAATTTCATAATTTTGATGCATCAATTTTTTCTATAAATTTGAACGTAAATGCACAAAATATGTAAAGATCCATTACCACAATTAATGCATTACGTATATGATATTTGTGCATTACAATTTTTACATTTATGCATTAATGTTATTCACCAAAAATTAATGTACCAGCAACAAATCTTGTTCTTTGTTTTGATTTATGCATCTAAACACTATACCAACATCAAAACCTCATGTTTTACACCAAATTTCCAATTATTTCACTCACAAAGAAAAAAGAAGAAATTAAAATGAAATTGGAATTGTAGATTGATGAAACTCGTGAAGATTTGGCACAGATACAACCAAATTATTTCATATGCATAACCATAATTACAACTTACTGAATACTATGAGAAAGTGAAATAGAACTACAAAAACTTGCAGTAAAAATGTCTACACTTTAAGGAAGAGAGAGAAGGGGAGAGAGAGAGAGAAGCGTGAGATACCGGAGGTGGTGGTAGCGGCACCGGTGGTGATGGGTTGTGATGCTTCGTCTGTGGCTGGTCGTAAGAAAAGAGGAGAAGAAGAAAGTGGATAGAGTAGAATAGAGTAGTATCCGACGGCGGTGGTGGCGATGACAGTGGTCTGCGGTGGTGGGAACGATGGTGGTCGGCGGTGGTGATGGTGGGTGGTGGTGGAGGTGGTGGTGAGAGAGAAAAAGAAGAAATGTGAAGAGAAGTGTCGATCGAAACAAGGGAGAAAGAGGGGAAGGTTCACTGATTTTCTTTTTCCAAAATAGCATCGATCCCTTGTTTATGAATCCATGTCAATATTTTAGATTTAATCTCAGCCAAATATTATTTGCTAATGAATGGTCTAGATTACTTCCTATTTTTCATATAAGGATTGGTTCTTACTAGATCCACACCATATATATATATATATATATATATATATATATATATATATATATATATATATATATATATATATTGATTCTCATGAGAAGGCCCTTAAAGTGAGAAATAGGAATTACTTTCCACCATTGATTATATCTACTTGGAGGGTCAAGATTTGGCCTGGTCAAAGCGGGTCAAGACGGTTCAACCCGGTCAACCCGTTGACCTTTTTTTTTTTGAGGTCAGCTCATATGCACTACTTCACATATTCGGATACACCACACTATATAACGAGATGCACCAGATTTTCATTTTTTTTTTAATTTTTGATTTTTGTTCATTAAGATGTACTAGTTTTGTTTTCGTTTTTTTTTTATTTTCGTAAAATATTGTGCATCTAGTTACACTGCGTGGTGCATCTAGTTACACTATGTGGTGGATCTAGTTACACATTATGGTATTATGGTGCATGCCCGATTTTTTTTCCGTTTTTCATTTCAGTTTATTTTTTTACAGGTTTTTTTTCAGTTTTTTTTTGCAGATGTTTTTTCCCAGCTCCGCCTTCACTCCGATTACTAATATAAGGATAATCGTCGGGCAACAATTTGGACCTTTTCGGCTCGTTCCGAGGCCTTCGGCTCCCCTCGCTTGAATCTTGACCAAAGAAGAAACGACAAACTAAAATACGAAGAGACAAACAAAAAAACGGGGGAAAATAAATCTGAAAAATTTTAAAAAAATATCGAAAAAAAAGAAATAAAAAACCTGAAAATCTAGTGCATCTCAATGCATTAAGTGGTGCATCTCGTTATATAGTATGATGCATTCGAATATGTGAAGTGGTGCATATGAGTTGACCCTAAAAAAAATCGAAAAAAAAAAGTCAACGGGTTGACCCGAATTTGACCCACTTTGACCAAGCTAAATCTTGACCCTCCATCACCCATTTATCTATGTTGGAGATTCATTCTCATTTCTTAGGATAATATCTATATATATATATATAAGGGTTTTACCAAAAACATTAATAATAAAAAAGGCATACTCCTGCCGTCTCGCTGAACTTGTCTTTATTTATCTTTTAAGTTGTCGTATGAACTTGTCTTGTTTCAAATAAGAAAATAATTAATCCTTCAAAAGTGTTAAAAGTGTTTGAACACACCCGCTTTCTATGTTTTTACCATTATTCTTAATTCCAGTGTCGATCAGTAACAAGACATATTCATCGGGACAGAGGGAGTATCATAAGGATTTTACCAAAAATATTTAATTAGAATAACATGTAGGGGGTGTATTGGATAGGGAGTCTGTGTGAGTTTTAAAGAGTTTGAAAAGTCAGTGGAGTTTTGAAGTTGATTGACTCCACGTGGAGTTGGGAGGAATTTCTAATGGAGTTCGCGTGGGATTTGGACGACTTTGTTGGAGTTGAAGTCGATGGATTCCAGCGCCGGCTGGACCCCAACGATCGTGGCACTTAAAGCCAGCGGTCGCTGGCCAGCCGCCGTCGCTAACTAACTGTAATGAACTTTTTGTTGAGAAGATAACTAACTGGTGGCTGGCCAGCTGCCGTCACTTAAAGCCAACGGTCGATGGATTTTTATTTTTTTTTTCCTTTCTCTGTATTTTCATCACATCACGATCATAAATTATGGGTACAACATTCATACCCCACACTTTATGTTGTTGTTTCCTTTTTCTCCAATAAATATACTCCCTCCGTCCACGAAATGGTTGTCACTTTTGCTACTTAAGTTTGTCCACGAAATGATTGCCACTTTTGCTACTCCACTCACATTTATTATGGGACACTTACTCCACTCACAACAATACTCACTATAATTCACTACTACCTACCATTTTCTTAAAACTCGTGTCGACCACAATATGGCAACCATTTCGTGGACGGAGGGAGTATATTTTAAACACATCTCTCACTTACAAAATGAGAACACCTTAAACACAAAAACAAGCTCTATCTTTGCTACAAAAGCATACATACATTCAAAGTGACATGAATCTTTGTCTCCAATCCTTTATTTTTGTCATTGGATTGAAGGGTCATTTCTCTTTCTGCTAATTTTTGTTTGTTTTTGTTATCGTTATTTACGATACGTGGATGGCTTCTGGAAGTGGGAGTGGTAATTATCTGTTGAGTTGTAAATGTGATTATGAGTTTGAATATCTTAAGGTTGATTATGTGGAGAAATGTCTCAAACTTAGTGCTGAGGAGCTTGAGCATCATTTCATTGTGTTGTAGTTTGATCAGTTTAATGTTCATTTCTTGAGGGGATAGAAGTTGCATGGAATAGAATCACAATAGATGATGTCTTGCGGTCACCTGAGAGGTTGGAAAGGCTATATTCTGAGGTTCATCTTGTTAACCAATTAAAACATCAAAATATCACAAGTGTTATGATTCCAGCCGCGGCTGGGTGCCAGTCGAGGGGTAAATAGACCCCAACAGGTTTTGGAAAGGCGCCGGTGCTAGTGTTTCATGGAATCTCAAAATCTCGTGGTTGAAGGTCGGAATTCGTTCAGTACAAAAATTGGTTGAAATCAAGTTAAATTCTACCAGAGTCAACTAATGGTCCCGATACGAGTTCTGGTGTATGGGGAGAGGGGGAATACACCAGATAGGAATTTTAAAATCAACCCCCAAAAATTACCACAACTGAGTAAAAAGACTCAGCTGGAATCACAACTGAGTAAGAAATCTCAGCTGGAAGAGTGGTGTTGTGCGGAATGTGGTGGAAACAACAATAACTCGTATAAAACAACTCACGCTCACATACAAGGTCGGTCAACAACCAAAACAGTTGAAATGTAAAGATGCAGTTTTGAGTGCTGGTTAGTTGGTCAGTTGGATATGCAAAAAGTAACTGAATAGAAAACACAACACAAAGGAATTACGTGGTTCGGAGAGAACTCCTACGTCCACGGGGAGTTGTGAGACCACACAACTCAGTCCAAATTCTTTAGGACAGCTACCACAAAGCTTATGCGGGCTTTGCAACCGTACAAATAAGTTTGCGAGTACTTATCAACCTTTCTACTCAATTTCCGGAAGAGCAGGATCCTAACAACCTTTTTAGGGGATGTGAATAGGGGTGGGTTTTCCAACTACTAGCTCTAACAAAGAAGTGAGTTAGGATCTAAACTTGAACAGATGAAGACTCAAACTAAGATCGAAAACACCAAGACAGATTCTAACTCTCTATGAACTCTCAGCTGGTGATGTTCTTAGAGAATAATTGCAGTTTAGCTTGTGCGCAGTATATCATCGTTCTTTCGCTCGTCTGTCTCTTTTATATGTCCTCTTGATGAATGAATGAATGCCTCTATTTATAGGCGGTGAGAATCAACTAGCCGTTGGAAGAGCCGTTGATCTCTATTCTGTGAAAGCGATGGCTTGTCTCTCATCTCTGCAGATTTTCCCGATTTGGCAACTGTGAACTTCTGCTTTCCTTCTGAGACAACCTTGTGTTGGGCCAAATGAGGTAATGACAGAACGTCAAACTTTCACGTGACTTCCTATTTGAAATTCAAATTTCAACCTTTGTCTTTCAACATTGGTTAGTCGATTGAGACGTTTGATCTTCATCTGAGTGGTCTTCAGCTGATGTTCCATCTGATCGCTACCTTCATCTGACATTCTGTGTGAAGAGGAACAGTTGAACCCTCAGCTGCCTTGAACTTCATGTTGTCGATCTATCAGATTGAGTCCTGCAACTGATGTTACATCTGATCAGGTGGATTGTCACGAGCAGTTGATTACTCAGATGATTTCTTTCATCCGATGATCTATATCCGATCAGTTGGCTTGAACGCTCAGTTGTCATTCTTACATCTGATGTTCTACATTCGAGTTTCCATCTGAAGTTCTATCCGTGTATAGCCATGTTGTCGTCTTCAGCTGGAGTCCTGTAAAGATAAAATCTGAACAATGCTCAAACAGCGAGCCTAAATACTAACTTTAGGAAATGGCAACATCTACTCGGTTGGGGTCAGTTTGTTTTGGAATCAATCAAAACTTTACTAAATTTTCCAACAATTTTCCCCTTTTAGATGATGCCAAAACCCTACTGATCTAAACCCTACTGACCTATCTAAAATCTCAGCTGAAATTCTAGACAGTCTATAAGATTAAACATCAAAGGGTTAGCACAGTTATAACATGGTATTGAAATAACTTTGCGATTCAGAGCTTGGACAACTGGAAAATTGTACGTCAAGGTGAATCGGATATATGATGAAAGTTTTCATTACAACTGATGTTTACACAGAAATGCATAGAAATTAAATACATCAGTGGCTCAAAAACTCTATCTTCGGCTAATACTTCAGCCCATACTTGCCGAAAATCCTGACAAATATTTCTCTCTTGGCATCTGACTCCTTCGAAATATGTACTCCATGTTCCTGACAGACTTTTCTTGCTTCAGCTGCGATCTTCTGTGTGTTAGGATTTCTTGTATCTGGAATGAATGGAGGAAGATAAGTAACCTTCTGAGGGACAGGGACGGTATTCATGTCCAGCTTTGCATCAATCATAGCTCGTCTGAACTGGCTGAACATGCCCGGATCCCCAGAGTGCAGCTCGGTTAGGGCTTCTTTGAACGCTCTTCTTGGATCTTCAGTTGCGAACACCTTCCTGTAGTAGAAATCATTCACAAATTCTTGTTTGAATGATTCCCAATCATCATTCCATTCTGTCGGCATCCATTTATCAACATGTTTGAAGCGTCCCTACAGCTTGATCTTTCCCGGTAGTCTTTGTTGCTTCAATCTTGCTTCAGCCTTCACTTGATGTTTCTCAATGCGTCGTTGGCATCGAGAGGCAACATTTCTATCCAAGTTATTGGTAACCTTGGCAAGCTCTTCCTCAAACTTGTTAACTCTTGTTGCTTGGTTGGCTGCGAATTTCTTCACCCATTCCGGGTTTATGTAATCCTTCTCTGGAACATCCATAGCCTTAGAAGCAACAATACACTCTTCGGTTGTAATACCGTCGAGTTCAGCATCGATCTCGGCTGCAATCTCGGCTATGGAGTTGTAGGAAACTCCATACTCCTTCGCTTGCTCTATGTCCTTAGCCATTTCTTCTCCTCCGACAACAATGGATTTCAGCTGTTCTTGTTTCTTGTCGGTTGGCTTCTTCTTCGGAGCGGACTTCTTCGCTGTCTTCTTCGGCTCGATCTTTTTCAGCTAAGATTCCTTTCCGGCTGTCATCTCTTCTTCAACTTCTTGCATCTCATCTTCCCGGGTCTCATCTTCCCCCTTTTTGGCATCAGCAATAAGGCTTGCGACTGAGCCATCCAGAGAAGTGAGTTTTTGTTCAGCCTGCTGTATCCGGTTGAAGAGTGCATCTACTGCGCATTCCACATCAACCTTTTTCGCCAATTCCTTATCATGACGCTCTTGATCAGCTTTCTTCATGGCGGCGAAGGTTTCAGTGACTTCAGTTTGAAAGGCGACAAACTCAGCCATTTCTGTTCGAACCGAGAATCCCATTCTTTGTCTTGCGTCTCTTGAGATTTTGCAAGATTGGATTCAGAGATGGACTTGAACACGTTCAGTTCTGATTTGATGCCAACAACTGTTGTCTTCAGGTCATTGATATCCTTGCTGGTGGATGTTGAGAAGTCATCCAGCTTCATCTTGATCACATCATGTTCTTCCAGCAGCTTCCTGTGCTTCTCATCCTGAGCTTCAATCATCCTCAGCTGTTCTTCTTGGTTGAGCTGGATGTTGGCAATCATCTCCTTCCTCAGCTGATTGACCCTCTCAGCGATCAACTCACATATTTCATCTGAGGAGGGTGCTGGCTGATCAGCTAGTGCTGGTTGTTCAACAGGTGCTGGCTGTTCAACAGTAACCATGGCTTGGCGATTGGCCAGGTACTGTTGAAGTTCTTCTTCCTCCTGCTTGGCTGCTGCTGCAGCTGCGTCAAGATCATCTACAAAATCAGCAGACTTGGTCAGCATGCTGTCAAGGAAAGTGACACAATCTTGTTATGCTGTCTCCCTTGTGTCTCTTCCTTCTACCTTGCTGATATCCAGACGGCGAGTCAGCAGTGCGATCTTGTTGTTGTATGCAACCTCGAGGTTGGTATAATTGAAGTATTCCCTTATACGCGACTCATCTGTCTTGAGCTAGTTCCAGCTGTGTATCCTGATGGTATCTTCCTTGACATACCAGTGGCTGAAAATTATGTTGAATTGATACAACAGCTCAGTTCCGAGCGTGGCAAAGGTGGGCATGTCGCACGCCTCGGGAAACATTCCAATCAACTTCCGAAAGCAATAAGCCAACTTGCCTTCATGTTCCAGTGCGACCGCTCGTCGATCAGCTTCTTTGTTGATGGGGGAGGGAGAGAGATGTTCATATGGAATCGGTTCAAGGGTTTCCTCAACATTGGCCAAAGAAGTGGTCTCAATGTTGGCATCGAGCGGGGAGCTCGGAATTTCTGACTGGATGGTAATGTTGGCATTGAGAGGTTCCTCAACATTGGCCAAAGAAGTGGTCTCAATGTTGGCATCGAGTGGGGAGCTCGGAATTTCTGATTGAGGATCGGTTGCGAGAACCTGTCTGTGCTGTACGGCATCAGCTCCTGCCGTGGGGGAGGTCGGAACATCTTCTGATTCCTTTGATGAGGAAGAAGCATCCGAGGACATGTTCAGCTCATCTTCCGGATCGGTTTTCATCCCTTCTATCTCATCTTGATGGGAAGACCTCTCCTTTCTTGTTCCACTTTTACGAGGAACAATTTCAAAAGTATCAGCTTCAACTGAGTGACTCGTCTCAGATGGTACCTCCTCAGCTGGTACCTCCTCAGCTGGTTTTGCAACTGACTTCTTGATACGAACCCTGAACTTCTTCTTACGCGGCTCCTCCTCTTGATCCTTATCTGACTCATCTCTGAGTCGGCGTGCAGCTGTCGATTTGAAAGAGTGGCCGACAGCTGGAGGCAGCTCCTCAGCTGTATCTTTCTCCACAGTGGGTTTTCACAGCTTCCCGTTTGTTTTTGGGAGTGTAGACACTCCGAATCACATCCAGAACCTTCTTGGCTGTTGGGAACAACATCTGCCTTTTGACTGGGGTCTCCTCACAGTCTTCCCACACCATATTCTGATCCTTCGTGGCAAGAAGTATCAGGGCAGATATTTTGACTCCAAAGTTGAGAGTTCCCTTAACACTCAACAACTTTTCCCCGGAATCAGTTGTAGATTCTGAAATCTTCTGCTTCTCCATTGTCAACTGGTGTTCGAAGAACTTGAACCAGTTGATGTTGTGCTTGTGCTCCAAAGCTATCAGCTGCTTGAGCTTGGGTCGGCTGATATCTCCAAAAGCACCGCTGTATCCAAAGATAACCTTGGATACAACATCGAACAGAAGTCGATGTTCGGGTTTCAACTTTGTTCACTGCATGTTGCTCCTCAATCTTTCTGCAGTGATGAGAGCATTCTCCAGAAATAGATCTGCATCTGCATCTGTGATGTTCTCGACGGTGTCCGTGGCAGTCAGATTTGGGAGAATGATGGTGCTTCGAATCTCGGAAACCGGTATGTGTAAGGTAACACGGCGGATAGTTCTGGCAGGGACCGTAGCCTTTGGTGTGACCTTTTGAGTTGTCACCAAAGGTAACAGATGGTCCTTCCTTCTCCACGAAACTTCCAAGCAAATCCCTCAGATTTGTCATGTGTTTCGAGCATCCACTGTCTATCACCCACATGGTATGTGATGTTTTATTCTTCCTCAACTGTTCCTCCTGCTCCTGCACAGAGAAACAAGCTTAGGTCCCCAATTTTAGTTGGGTCCTGGAGGGTTAGAACCAGTTCCCCCTTGAACTGTGGGTCGATTTTCCCTGTAGATTCGGATAGATTTGTCATTCCAAATTATATTTCCTTCTCCATCAACTATAACAACACCTCGGTCAACCTTAGGCTTGTTGTTGTTATTGACGTTTTGTTTCTTGGGAGGAGATTGATTTCTCCCATTGTGGGCTTTAGGAGGAGAGGCATTCCCCCTGTTTTGTTGACGTTTCTGACCCTTTTGGTTTTGCAGATGAGGTCGGACGTCATATTGGAATCTTTGTGGCTGAGTCTGATTCCATTTTCCTGACTGTCGACTGCAGCTGTTCATGCCCGGTTGTTGATTCATGTTCTGGAATGAGTATCCGCAACTGTTGGAACTGTTCCACATTGGTTGATTCTGATGGAACCTCTGGTTGTTCTGATGATGAAACCGAGGTTGATTCTGATGGTTGAATCCCTGTCGGTTCTATTGATTCCATCCCTTCTGAGGTCGGTTCTGAGGTCGGTTCTGATTGTATCTCCGATGTCTCTGGTTCCTCTTCTGAGTCCTAGAACATTCCCCCTCGGTTATTATCCCAACCGATGGATTCTTCAGTTCTCCAACCACAGTTCCTTTTCATTTCTCAGTTGTTGTTCCCTTAGCAGGTTGTACTGTAGGTGCTTGCTGTGACGTGGAGGTTGGATTAAGTTTGGGAATTGCAGACTCAACATTATTTGGTTTTGCAACCGTGACATCCACAGCCTTGATAAAGGTTGCGGGTGGAATTCCAGTGTCCTTGACCATGTCGTATCCCAGTCCAGACACGTCATCCGTTTGTCTTCGGTAACTGATGAGATTCTCAATGATTTTGGATGATTGATATAGCTTTATCAGGTTGTCCTTCTCAGTTTGTAGATCCTTGAGAAGAACAGCTATATGCTCAGTCTGTGCGTCTGACATCTTCATCAGCTGGTCGATCTGTGCCTCTTGCTTGTTCAACTGCTCATGCTGCTCCTTGATCTGCTACTTCAACTCCTCATCGGTTGGAGCCTTAGTTTGGTTGGCCTCATTTAGTTGACTTTTCAGATCATCAATCTCTTCGATTTGATTTTTGATCAGATTGTCCTTTTCGGTTAAGGATTCTTCAAGTCTGGCAAACTGTTCTTGAAGATTCTTGAACTCAACCGATTGCTGATGCAATTCCTCACTGAGTTCTAGGAAGTCACCCCAAAAGGGTTCCAACTCTTCATCCACTGTTTCCTGCATGTTAGTAGCATTGGAAGAATTTAAATTAACTGGATTAGAATGTACCTCAGCATCATCCTGGTCGGTTCCAAATGCCATGAGACATTGATCCTGTCCGATAGCGTTGTTGGTGGAAGTCAGCTCGTCCTCATCTTCGGTGTCGGTGAAGATGTCCATGTCATCAGCTGCTTCTTCTGCAACCATGGCCTTGTTCTTTGCATTTTGCTTGGCCCTCAATGCATCTCTATCTTCCTTCGAAAGATCTGGACAATCAATTTTGAAGTGTCCCTCTTTGCCTCATTCAAAGCAACTGTTGGTCACAGGCTTTGAGTTATCTCGAGTTCAGTTGGATTTATAGAACCGCTTATATTTTCCGAACCGAGTATCCATGTCAGCTAGCTTCTTTGACAAGGCGGCTATACTCTGTTGCAGCTCTTCTCTGCTTGGCTCCTTCGAAGCTGTGTCCACAGATCTTGTTGCCCTTGATGTTCGCGGCTTGGAATAGTCGGCTCGAAGTGCTACTGTCTTTGTTCCGGAACCAACATCCTCATGTCGACTCGTCTGCACCGAGGACTGAGTTGATCTTCGTCGGTTCACCTTGTACTCGTTTCCTTTCAGAATTGAGAACAGTCTGTCAGTTCCCATCTCTCGAAGATCAGCTCGGCTTTCATGAATGTTAGTGAAGGTGTCCCACTCAGCTGGTAGTGCTTGTAATAATTTGAGATTGATCTCTCTCAAAGTATATTTTCCTCGTCGGATAGACTGAATCCTTCGGATGATATCCATAAATCGAAGCTCTAACTGATCAATGGTTTCATCGACTCTTAGACAGAAATTGTCAAAATCTTGAGAAGCATGGGAGAATTTGTTCTCCTTGGTTTCGTCACTCCCTTCACTAAGAGATGCCAAAATATCCCACATTTCTTTAGCTGTGTTGCACTCTTCTATCCATGGAAGATAGTCTTGTCCAACTGTGGACATGATAGTGCTCTAAGCCCAGATATCCAGCTGACTCACTTTAGCTTCCTCAGGAGTAAAATCTTCTGGCTTCTTCTCGACTAACACCTCAGTTGCATCCCCATCATTGGGATTTGTAGGAGTGCGAATGACTTTTTCCATGATGGTGATCGGTCCGGATATAATCACTTGTTGCATTCGATGATGCTTGGACAGCAAAATCTTCTTCATCCGATTTTTCCAGGATGTATAGTTCACAACCGAGAACATGATGACAATCTTGTCTTTAACATCCATCTGCACACAACAAACAGACGACAAATGCAAGCAGAAATGCACTAGCATGAAAAAAGATCTATTCAGTTGACCACTGAAGAAAAACACCTCGATTCACACCTCGTGAAACAGAGACAACGGTCTTTTGAACCACTGCTCTGATACCACTTGATGGTCCCGATATGAGTTATGGTGTATGGGGGGAGGGGAATACACCAGATAGGAATTTTGAAATCAACCCCCCAAAATTACCACAACTGAGTAAAAAGACTCAGCTGGAATCACAACTGAGTAAGAAATCTCAGCTGGAAGAGTGGTGCTGTGCGGAATGTGGTGGAAACAACAATAACTCGTATAAAACAACTCACGCTCAGATGCAAGGTCGGTCAACAACCAAAACAGTTGAAATGTAAAGATGCAGTTTTGAGTGCTGGTTAGTTGGTCAGTTGGATATGCAAAAAGTAACTGAATAGAAAACACAACACAAAGGAATTACGTGGTTTGGAGAGAACTCCTACGTCCACGGGGAGTTGTGAGACCACACAACTCAGTCCAAATTCTTTAGGACAGCTACCACAAAGCTTACGCGGGCTTTGCAACCGTACAAATAAGTTTGCGGGTACTTATCAACCTTACAGATAAGTTTGCGGGTACTTATCAACCTTTCTACTCAATTTCGGGAAGAGCGGGATCCTAACAACCTTTTTAGGAGATGTGAATAAGGGTGAGTTTTCCAACTACTAGCTCTAACAAAGAAGTGAGCTAGGATCTAAGCTTGAACAGATGAAGACTCAAACTAAGATCGAAAACACCAAGACAGATTCTAACTCTCTATGAACTCTCAGCTGGTGATGTTCTTAGAGAATAATTGCAGTTTAGCTTGTGCACAGTATATCGTCGTTCTTTCACTCGTCTGTCTCTTCTATATGTCCTCTTGATGAATGAATGAATGCCTCTATTTATAGGCGGTGAGAATCAACTAGCCGTTGGAAGAGCCGTTGATCTCTGTTCTGTGAAAGCGATGGCTTGTCTCTCATCTCTGCAGATTTTCCCGATTTGACAACTGTGAACTTCTGCTTTCCTTCTGAGACAACCTTGTATTGGGCCAAATGAGGTAATGACAGAACGTCAAACCTTCACGTGACTTCTTATTTGAAATTCAAATTTCAACCTTTGTCTTTCAACATTGGTTAGTCGGTTGAGACGTTTGATCTTCATCTGAGTGGTCTTCAGCTGATGTTCCATCTGATCGCTACCTTCATCTGACATTCTGTCTGAAGAGGAACAGTTGAACCCTCAGCTGCCTTGAACTTCATATTGTCGATCTATCAGATTGAGTCCTGCAACTGATGTTCCATCTGATCAGGTGGATTGTCACGAGCAGTTGATTACTCAGATGATTTCTTTCATCCGATGATCTATATCCGATCAGTTGGCTAGAACGCTCAGTTGTCATTCTTACATCTGATGTTCCACATCCGAGTTTCCATCTGAAGTTCTATCCGTGTATAGCCATGTTGTCGTCTTCTGCTGGAGTCCTGTAAAGATAAAATCTGAACAATGCTCAAACAGCGAGCCTAAATACTAACTTTAGGAAATGACAACATCTACTCGGTTGGGGTTAGTTGGTTTTGGAATCAATTAAAACTTTACTAAATTTCCCAACATCAACAACATTAGAAAGTCAGTGGAGTTTTGAATACCACCAAATTTTTATGCAGTTTGGAAAGTTGTGATTGAATACCCCCATATTTTTAAGGAGTTTGAAAAGTTTGGATTGATTGAATACACCTAAACTTTTAAACTCCTTAAATATCCCACAGACTCTTGATTGAATACACCCAACGGGTCCCGTTTTGCGCAATTCCACTGTTTTGGCCCTAACTCCTAGGCTATTTGTCCGATTTGGCCGATTCAAGCGGAGACGGAAAGCTTATTCCAAGGGCTACCTCCCAAAAAGCTCAAATCCAATTTTTGTATTTTTATTATTCACGACAACTTCGTGAGAGTCCAAAACAAGTGAAACATGCATATTTGGGGGCATATTCGGCCGATTTACACACGACCGGGGCCTCTGAACTAAGCATTATCACTTTTGGAAGCCATAAATACATGTATATGAGTTTCGGTGCGAAAAGATTTTTCGTTCCGGATAATTTTTGGGCCCGCGCCCTAGGGGTACCCCTAGGGCCGCCAGCCCGAAAATTGGAACTCTATGTTCCGCACAATGGGTATGAATTCCGATCATGAAGGATTTTAGCCCTTCGGATAAGGATTCTGTGGAAATAGAAATTGACTGAATCGGGCGAGTAACGAAGAAGTTATGGCCAAAACAGGTTTTGCAACGGGTCCCATTTTACACAGTTCCACTGTTTTGGCCCTAACTCCTAGGCTATTTGTCCGATTCAAGCGGAGAAGGAAAGCTTATTCCAAGGGCTACCTCCCGAAAAGCTCAAATCCAATTTTTGTATTTTTATTAGTCACGACAACTTCGTGAGAGTCCAAAACAAGTGAAATGTGCATATTTAGGGGCGTATTCGGCCGATTTACACGCGATCGGGGCCTCCTAACTAAGCATTCTCACTTTTGGAAGCTATAAATACATGTGTATGAGTTTCGATATGAAAAGATTTGATTTTCATTCCAGATGATTTTTGGGCCCGCGCCCTAGAGGTACCCCTAGGGCTGCCGGCCCGAAAATTGGAACTCTATGTTCGGCACAATGGGTAGAAATTTCGATCATGAGGGGTTTTAGCCCTTCGGATAAGGATTCTATGGACATAAAGATTGACTGAATCGGGCGAGTAACGAAGAAGTTATGGCCAAAACAGTTCTTGCAACAAGTCCCGTTTTGCACAGTTCCATTGTTTTGGCCATAACTCTTGGCCATAACTTCTTCGTTACTAGCCCGATTCAGTCAATATCTATTTCCACAAAATCCTTATCCGAAGGGCTAAAATCCCTCATGATCGGAATTCCTACCCATTGTGCCGAAGATAAAGTTCTAATTTTTGGGCCGGCGGTCCTAGGGGTATCTCTAGGTCGCGGGCACAAAAATCATTTGGAACTAAAATCAAATCTTTTTGCACCAAAGCTCATACACATGTATTTATGGCTTCAGAAGTTATAATGCTTATTTCGGAGACCCAATCTCACGTAAAATCGGCCGAATACGTTCTCAAATATGCACGTTTCCTTTTTTTTTTCACTCTCACGAACTTCTCGCGTTTCTCTCGGGGAAAAAAAAAAAAGGGTTGTTCATTCGTTGATTCAAAATTCAGCACCAGCGAGTCTAGTGTAGCGTTATATACCCAAATCAAGCGTAGAAAACCCTATTAGCGATTTAGAGTAGAGATGCCATCAGAACGCCGGCGACGCCACTCCGACGATTCCTCGTCTGAATCGCCTTCAGACTCCGACCGCCGGAGAAGCAAACGGCGACAGTATTCCGACTCTGCTTCCGAGCCATCGAAGCGTAAGCGGCGACGAGATGCCGACTCCGATTCCGACGAGCCATCGAAGCGAAAGAGTAAGAGTAGGAGTAGGAGTAAGAGTAAGAGTAAGCGAAAGATTACCGAGGATGACATCACTGAGTATCTTGCCAAGAAGGCTCAGAAGAAGGTGATATTTTCTTTTATTTCCACTATATTATTGCAATAACTATTGGATGTGAGGCAATTTGGTTGTTATATATTTTGTTTTATTTTGGGGAAATGTAGGCTATGAAAGTTGCGAAGAAATTGAAGTTGCAGAGCGGTGATGTATCTGGTTATTCCAACGATTCGAATCCCTTTGGAGATGCGAATTTGAATGAAAAGTGAGTCGCAATTTCTGCCTTCTTACTAGTATTTAATAGAATCTGTTGCTTTTGAAACTACTTTTAGTTCTGCATCGAACGGCTATTGGATTAATGTGTGCATAGGATCAGTTTGAACTCTTTAGCCTACCAGTAATGGAGACAAGTTTAACTCACCCGTGTAACATCAATAATTGTATTGATGATGAATAACATTACTACTTCACCCATTGTAAAGAGGGTTTAATTTTATCTTACCCGTACAGTCCCTTCTAATTTCACTCGAATTTCACTTTAAATTGTTTTGAATTTCAGATTTGTGTGGAGAAAGAAGATCGAGAAGGATGTGTCGCAGGGCGTGCCTCTTGACGAATTCTCCCTAAAAGCAGAGAAGAAGAGGCAGATGGAAAGAAAGGTAGGATTGTATTTTCTCACACTTCTTTCAAGTATTTTTCTCTTTTTGAAGTCTTGATTTTGTAAAATTATATCTTTTCTTAGTCATATTTATTATGAACATGGATATCCTTGCTGTGGTGGTCCTCCTCTTGGAAGTGGGTCAAGCTTTAATTCTGTGTTTGCTTAAATATCTTTGGTTAGCTAATACCGTAGATTTAGAGGAAACAACATAAAGAAGGACAAGAAAATGAAGGGATCATTTTGTCGGTGAATAATAGTTTGATGTTGCAACCACAATCGAAATAATGTGAAATTTCCTTCATAGAATGATGCCAATGGGCAGCCATAGACACCCCTTTGTATAATATATTCACATTGAACTTTGCCATTTTTTATCTTTGGACTTTTGACAGGTTGCATTACATATTGAAACCCAAACTTAAATTTTTTTTCTTATTGTATGCATCTTGGTATTCCACCTCCCCCCCCCCCCCCCCTCCCTTTCCTTCCTTGGCTGTTAATTCATGCTGCAGCTTAATATTAATTTGGAGTTTCCATATAATTTGAAGAGCTCAGTAGAAACCATGATCTATGAATATGCAATTAGTTGTAAACATCCTATTAATGCTTCCTCCTGCAGTCTTACTATATTTCTTATTTTATATATTTTACACTCTTGATAGAGTTCCATTATAATTTATGCACTTTTGGTAGATATTATATACCTGTGCTCTCTTCTTTTGTAGGCTGAGATTGAAAAAGTTAAAAAGAGAAGAGAAGAAAGAGCCATTGAGAAAGCACAGCGTGAGGAAGAGATGGTGAGTACTGGTCTTTACTAATAAAAGTTGTTGTTGGTAATGTTATTTGACATACTAGATTTAATTGACCAATTCGTCTATATCTTCTTTCACCCATAATATCTTACGGTTCCTCTCCTATTTATAGGCTTTACTGGCTAGAGAGCGTGCACGAGCCGAGTTCCACGATTGGGAGAAGAAAGAAGAAGAAGTAAAACATTAAATTCCATTGCACTTGCCTGGTTTTTTGCTTTTTTATTTTTTCATTTTTCCAAACTTGAGTAAATTCTGATTTGCAATATTTTTTTTACTTGCAGTTTCATTTTGATCAAAGCAAAGTCAGATCAGAGATTCGATTACGTGAAGGCCGTATTAAGCCGATTGACATTCTCACCAAACATCTAGATCCTTCTGATGACTTTGACATAGAAATAAATGAACCATACACAGTCTTTAAGGTAAATAAATTGAAATATATTTCAATGTTTTGTTCTTTGCCTTATTCCTTCTGCTAATGTTCTGCAATTGTATGCTTTTGAAGGAAAATTGTATTCGTGTTGGATTTTCTCTGGGAAGTATGATGTTTGACTGGAATATCTTTTATGTTTTTAGGGTTTGACTGTTAAAGAAATGGAAGAGCTTCATAACGACATAAAGATGCACCTTGATTTAGACAGAGCAACTCCTACACATATAAGATACTGGGAGGTAATATAACTTCTTTCTCTATCTACATATATTGACTCTTTTGTGTTCTTGTATATTAGCTTAGTGTATGATTTACATCTTACCATTATATGACGTCCCAGTTGTTTGGAGTTCTTGATTGGTCATCATAGTTTATTTATTTGAAGTCCTGGCTATTTCTTCAGAATTAACGTGTCCAAATCTATTGTTCACAAATTCCATGTATTTGGTATTTTATGGCTGTTTGATTACTTATTTGTGTTCATGCTGTCATGCATGTGAAATATTAGTCCTGTGCAACAATTTTTTTCTTTTGTGCCCACTCATTGAATTTTGCTGTACTTGTTGTCTTTTTATTTGATCTCAATTAACAATTTTTGGCATCCTTAGCTACTCAAGAATAAGTTATGATGGTTGACCCCCAGTTTAAGCTGAACTTGGAGGCTTTCTATATTTTTCCTCTTTCCAATATTATGAATGTAATTCACACCCTCGTATAAATCGATTACAGGCACTTTTGGTAGTTTCTGAGTGGGAACTAGCTGAAGCCAGGAAGAAGGATGCATTGGATCGTGCAAGAGTGCGAGGAGAGCAATTACCTCCAGAGATGATTGGTGAAGAACGAGGTCTGCATATGAGCATTGAAGCTGATGTTAAAACTCTATTACAAGGCAAAACCTATAGTGAACTAGAAGCCCTGCAGTCCCAGATTGAATCGCAAATGCGATCTGGGACTGCCAAAGTCGTTGAATACTGGGAAGCTATTCTTAAGCGACTCCATATTTACAAAGCAAAGGTAACTTTTTCATCCTAGATTTCTGGTATTTGGGAATTTAAGTGTAATCTGAGTTAGCCTTGACATCTTACTTTCAATCTCAGGCTTGTTTGAAGGAAATCCATGCCAACATGCTGCGCAAGCATTTACAACGCCTAGAAACCCCATTTGAGGGCGAAAATAACAAAACCGAGCCGGCTCAAAAAGTTGATGAGCAGGAATCTGATCAAGATATGGACGGTATGGATATTGAATTTGTTTATTATAATTATTTTATATTTGCTCCCCTATATTTTTGGAATATTGAATGGTTACCTAACAAATAACAATCGATGAGTATGCAGTTGCTAGAGTCTCTCCATCACCTGTAATGGAAGTGGAGGCCCCAGATGATGAAGAAGAACTAGCTGGATCATATTCACCACAGCTATTGCACGGTGATGAAGATGAAGAAGAAGATGCAATTGACCCTGAAGAGGACAAGGCTATTTTGGTAATTTTGGCTCTAAATTAATTTGTACTTATATTTTACGAGCTATAAGAAGTGTGTAAATTAGTCCTTTGCATCTGGCATTATTTTTTCTGCAAGCCTTTGTATCCCTCAAAAGGGGGAGAAGAAAGTGTGGGGGATGCCTGGAATGGAAGGACTCGAGCAATCTGTCCCCTTTGCTCCCTCCCTCCCTCCCTCCCCATCCCTCTCGATGCTTGGATTCAGAACATTCTCAGGGTAGCTGGTTGTTCCCGACACATATGCTGAACTTGTTTGGATTTGTGCGTGCAGGAGAGGAAGCGTATTGCTGTAAAAGAAGACCGCCGCATCCAAGAATTGTCGTCGAGACAGAATCCTCCAGAGGATAACACCTTTGAGAGAACTGCCATGAAAGCCATGGGAGCAATGGAAGAAGGTGATGTGGTATTTGGCTCTAATGAAGAAATCAATCTTGATTCTCAGGTACGCTAACGGTTCATTGAGCTATGATTTCTTCAAGCTATCTCGATATTTTAGGAATTCTTCAATCTGAGAGACATGGTAAATTAATGCCCCACAGGTTTACTGGTGGCATGACAAGTACCGTCCTAGAAAACCAAAGTACTTTAACCGTGTGCATACGGGTTACGAGTGGAACAAATACAACCAGACTCATTATGATCACGACAATCCACCCCCAAAAATAGTACAAGGATACAAATTCAACATCTTCTACCCAGACCTGGTCGACAAACAAAAGGCTCCGACCTACTCCATTGAAAAGGATGGAGATAGTGGTGAGACCTGCATTATCAGGTTTCATGCAGGGCCACCTTACGAAGACATAGTAAGTTATCTTTGTCAACTTTATATGCTTATTTCATTCTCCATTAATGATCAGTCTTCTAAAAACGAGAAGAAGAAATCTTCCTGCAAAATCCACTTACCCCCCCCCCCCCCCCTCTGTTTGTGATGTGTGCAGGCATTTCGAATTGTCAATAAGGAATGGGAATATTCACACAAGAAAGGCTTCAAATGTACGTTTGAACGGGGAATTTTGCACGTTTACTTCAATTTCAAGAGGTACCGATATCGTCGTTGAACGGGGAATTTTTGCACGTTTACTTCAATTTCAAGAGGTACTTCAAAAAAGAACTCTTACTGCTGTCGGCAGATCGTTCCATTTATTAAATCTGGCAAAATCAAAATGGCATTTGATCTCTCAAGAAGTTTTGGAGTTGTAATCATTACAGAGAAATTTTCTTGTGACTTGTATACAGAAGTTGTAAATTTTATATATGTACCGAAGTTCTGTAAACCAAACATCGAACTTAGATGACAGCCGTTGCTCTAATTAACTTTTGGATAATTTTAAACTTTTAAGAGGAGAAAGTGGGACTAGGTTGTACGTGGAATCAAATGAAAAAAAGTTTAATTATAATATTTTCTGAATCTAAATCCTTTCGGCCGATTATATATTTATTACTTTGTATTTTATGACATTTTGCATTTAACAATGCAATCTCACTCCGTTCTGGAACCATATCCAAATCTTCAATCAAAAACAGTAATTAATTCGTCTTTATGTTTTCTTAAAACAGCAAAATCTATACAAATGACATTATCTATTTTAAAAAAACATTATTCGGAAAAGAAATTTTAAGTCGACCAAATGCTGAGAAGTGAGAACCCACTAACTAAATTTATTCATTAATCATTAGTATTCAACAAACTATCCGTTTGTAATCGGCGGGCTTAGACGAATTCAAAATTCAAAGCAACACAAATTCCTCAACCGTTAAAAGGAGGAGCTTTTGAGAGAGAGAGTAGAGAGAGAGAGAGACCAAGTAACCTATACTTTCCGTCAATCGATCAATCAAGCAAGCAATGGAGAAGTACGAGAAGCTCGAGAAGGTCGGCGAGGGAACGTACGGCAAAGTCTACAAAGCGAAGGAGATATCCACCGGCCAGGTGGTGGCGTTGAAGAAAACCCGCCTCGAAATGGACGAGGAGGGCGTGCCGCCGACGGCACTGCGGGAGGTCTCGCTCCTCCAGATGCTGTCGCAGTCGCTCTACGTCGTGCGCCTGCTCTGCGTCGAGCACGTCGACAACAAGAACGGCAAGCCGCTCCTCTACCTCGTTTTCGAGTATCTCGACACCGATCTCAAGAAATTCATCGATTCCCACCGCAAGGGGCCGAACCCTAGGCCGCTGCCGCCGCAGTTGATCCAGAGTTTCCTCTACCAGCTCTGCAAGGGGGTGGCGCACTGCCACAGCCACGCGGTTCTCCACCGCGATCTCAAGCCACAGAACTTGTTGCTCGATAAGGAGAAGGGGATACTTAAGATCGCCGATCTCGGCCTCGGGAGGGCGTTTACCGTTCCTCTCAAGAGCTATACGCACGAGGTATTGTGGATTTCAGTTCCATTTAGTGTGTCAACTGTAAATTTTCATATGGTGTTGGAAATGAAGCAATGATTTTTTTCTGGATATTGCAGATAGTCACTCTGTGGTACAGAGCTCCGGAGGTTCTTCTCGGATCGACTCATTACTCAACTGCGGTTGATATGTGGTCTGTTGGCTGTATTTTTGGTGAGAAATTGTTTCTTCTCTCCTTTTTTTTGCTCTGTGAAATTAGGGTAAATTAGTGTTGATTGATGAGAAAGTATTGAAGTAAGCGCTTTTTTTGTTCTCTTGCAGCGGAGATGGTGAGAAGGCAAGCTTTGTTTCCTGGAGATTCTGAGTTTCAGCAGCTTCTTCATATATTTAGGTACATTCTGTCATATTCATGTTATTTAGGTACATTCTTCTCGATTAGTTTTATTTTGTTTGTTGGAAGAATCATGATTAGCCCCCTGACAAGTCAAATGCCATTTCGTTACGGCTATGATTACTTATTATTGGATCCAAGATAGAATCAAAAACACATTTTCCAGTAATTGGGAAATGAGAGTCAGAGAAGATCGATCTTTACCTGAGATTTTGAACAATTGGATTTACTTACCTGTTACATGTTGTATTAGGGCCGGTTTTCGTTATAAGTTGCTTCGTTGCTATTGATATACACGTGCCTTTGTCACAAAGTCTGATCTATTTGAGGATCACTGCTGTATACAAACAATGTTTTTTTAGATACCTCGAAGGTGTCTTTCCTTGTGGAAGATAGCAACCTACTGTATTCCAATCATTGCAATAGCAGACTGTATATATTTCTGTGCAAAGTTGAGTTGGTTTTGATAAATACTTGTAAGTACTAACTGTGGGCCGTCAGATACTCAGATGTTCCATTTCATTTCACTTCCCATTTCATGATTGCAGGTTGCTGGGAACTCCCACTGAAAAGGAATGGCCAGGAGTTAGTTCTCTCCGGGATTGGCATGTGTATCCCCAGTGGGAACCTCAAAACTTGGCGCGTGCTGTTCCATCCCTGGGACCTGACGGTGTTGAACTTCTATCGGTGATTCCTTTATCTCACATTCTAAGTTCGTTTGATTTTCTTGTGACCTAGACTTGCCTGATGTAAAAACTGTGTATATATATGTTTTAAACATTAATGCTGACAATTTGGAGATAAATGATTGGAGTCCTTGTAATGCATTCCTTTTTTGGAATGGCAAGGATCACAGAATAGTGAATTACATACATGTGGCTTTTTCTAGATGCTAGATTTCATCATCTGCTTAGAATGTTGATTACCTGGCTGTCATGACATCAATTTTGATGTTTTGTCTCCGTTTTGGTTTATGCAGAAGATGCTTAAATATGATCCAGCTGATAGAATTTCGGCAAAAGCTGCTATGGATCATCCCTACTTTGATAGCTTGGATAAATGTCAGTTCTGAAACTTATCATGCTGAAAGTTGACGAGCAGCTGCTCGCCCGATTTCTAAGGAAGAGCTAATGATATTGTTGGAAGGATATCATCATCTCGGTGGTGTAAGGACTATCAACTTCTACATAATGTATCATATTCAAACATGTTCTACCTGAACATGCCATGTTCTTGATTTACTACTTGTCCTGTATTTGGCACATCATACATGAATTAATGAATGTAGAAGTAATTTATTTTGTTGCAATTGGAGAGTTAGTGATCGATATAAATGGGGTATTTCATGTGTGTTGATTAAACGAACATGATTTGTTAAGGCCGGTATGTTTTGGATTAGTAAATTGTCTTGATGCTAATTTTACATATTTGTCTGTCTTCATGAATTCTTCGAAATTCTGGTCGTTAATTTTCATTTTCTGCCGGCCATTTTCTGATCGCTGTTTATATGATCAACTTAAACAAAAAATAAAAATCAAATTGAATCAGTGGAAATTGGCTTTAGTTTATTATGGGCATCAATTTTGGGGAGCATCCATAAAACTGATCGGTTAATTTATATTGTGGCGGACACATGTTTTTCGACTTGACCATATATAGGAAAAACAAATGGTGTCTTTTTGGTACTTCAAGAAAAATACTATCTTAAAAAAAAAGGGTAAGGTAACATATTACCCTTTATCGTACGCCCCCTTAATATATTTAGCACCCTAACGAATAGTTACGGGCACCTCAACTTACAATAATTGGTACAAATAACCCCTCTTCCCTAACGGAGGTCTAAGGCTATCTGCAATCCTTGGAGACCACTAGTAGTCTCCAAAGGGTCTCCCGCAGCACTTTTCCACTAGAGACCCCTTAGAGACATTTACTCCTACAACACAACTGTCTCCAAGCTGTCTCTATCTTTAATATTAAACAATTCCCTATTTTCATTTATTAAATTAATTCATGTATTTGTAAATAAATCAAAATACACTAATTAATAATAATTTGAATTTTCCATTAATATTTGAAAATTGAAAAATTACATGCCTTCACAATAAAAAAATACTAATTAATTAAAAATTAAAATTACATAAAACTAAAAATTACGGAAAAAAATTACGCCCATCTCCGACGTTGCTTCACCTCCTCCACCATCATCATGTGAACCTGGAGCTACTCCGGCGTCATGAATCTCGTATCCCTGGAGACAACTTCCAAGTCGGTGGCATATTGTCTCGCCCGAGCAGCTTCGGTCCTCGCTCGAGCATTTTCCAGCTTCGCTTGAGCTGATTTTCGCATTGCCACCGCGATCTCATGCTTGGCCTCGGCGAACTGGGCCAGTCAGGAGCTATATCGATCCAAAACGGCTTCGAGCTGGGACGACTCACCTGCCGGCTTCTTTCCTTTGGCCCTTGCCTTGGCCCTTGCCGCATCTCGACCCTCCGGTCGGGGAGGCGTGCTTTCTCCTTCTGTGGACAGGGCTTCCTCCGCTGACGGCTGGGATGCAGAAGATGTGTAGTTGCCCTCCGCCGTAGTCTTCGTCCTCTTCATGGAGGGTACGTCTGGGAAAGCATACATGAGGAACTTGGGATAGTCTTTCAAGATCTCCCAAATTGTGAAATAGTGGAAAGAAGGACTGCCCGTTGATGTCTTGTAGATTTGTTGGACATCATTGAGCACCATCCTGTCATCGGCGCCGCTTTGCGGTAAGCGACAATCCAAGCTTTAACCGCTGTCTGGATGCGGTCAAAGTAGCTCTTGGCCTGCTTCTTGTTGAGTTGCAGGCCGAATCTCGCGTTGAAACGATTCTGGACCGTTCCCTAGTATTTTTCGCCGGACTGGCCGCATCCGACGATCGAGTTGCAGGTCTCCTCCACCCAAATCTGTGCCAAGTAGGTGGCTTGTTCGTCGGTGTAGTTGTGACGCTTGCAGCCCTTAATGGCTTCGTCATCATCTTCATCGATAGCGGAGGTGGCGACGGCTTTGCCCTTGCGGGCTGTGATGGCGGCGGTGCCATAATTAGGCGATCATCGGTGTTTGTCGTCGGGTTGTCGGTATCGGGGGAGAAGGACGGATACGACTCGGCGGAGGCCGGGGTGTTGAGGTTGATTGAATCAAGCCCCGCCCCCGTGAAACCATACATGTCGTCGAACATGTCGGGAAACCACGCCGATGAGTATGAGTTGTTGGGATTGTTGGGATCCATTTTTGTTTTTGTTTTTTTTTTTGGATGAAAGAGTTGGAGAAATGAAAGAGATGAAAAATATGAAAGGGATGAAAGAGATGAAGATGTGTGAAATGAGGAATAGGAAAACATGTATTTATAGGTAAAAAAAATTGAACAAAGAAAAAAAAATGAAGAGTGCCATTTTTTTGCCCGTTTCTACCCGTTGAAGATTTTTAATTTTTCAACCGTTGGCGCGTGCACAGCATGCACCAGTCATTTTTCTTTATTTTTATTTCGGTACAGCGCGTGGGCTACAAGCGCCGCTCGAACCGGTCTCGAGCCGTGCCTCCCTCCAACGCATGTGTCTCGAGCTCCTGCAGTCTCGAGCCGGCTTCGAGACAGAGACTCGAGACCGCGTTACAAGTAGCCTAACACCCCTTAGCTATTTTTACTTTTTCTCTTTTTTTTTTTTCCTTTTTCTTTTTTGAGTTCCCACATCATTAATTCTTTCCCTGGCTTGAGGTGGCCAGTCAAATTATTGAACTGCATCAACGTTTTACGTTTCCTCAGATGGATTATATTGCTGAGTTATACCCTCCACCAAGCTGCCTACTGTGGCGCTGCCACCACGTGGCCATAGTGAACCACCGCCTCCCCGAGTCCCGTCGACGCCATCGCAGATGCAAGACAGCGGGATCGATCGACAGATTTTGCCCCACCTTGATCATGTTAGGATGCGAATATTGTTGGCGGGCTGAATTTCTAGGAAGGTGACGAGGTTGGAGAAAACCTCTGTCGTTGTATGGTAGAGGCTGTCGTCCGGCACAACTGTGTACACAGGGTGGCCGTTGGACACTCCGACGTCGTTTCTGTAGATGCAGGGGAACGAGGACTTTACGGTCTATTTCGCGGCGACGGCGTAGCTGTCGTGGCGCCGAGGATGGAGCGGAGGTAGACCACGGTGAAGAGGGTCTTGATGGCGGCGAGAGTGGTGCGGTTGGGGGTAGGTAGTCGATGACGGCATGGCAGACGATGGCGTCGGCGAAGCTGCAGCGGAAGGTTTTGGCGGAGGTGGAATTTGGAGAACAAATGGTGATGATGAGGAGTAGAGTAGTAGTAGAACTGAGAGTAGTATTAGCTTCTTAGAAGAGAAAGAGGCCATTTTGTTGAGATTGAGCTCTTTGAAAACGGTGGGCAAATTAAAATGGAAGGCGTTGACGGCGGAAAGGAGTTGCAATGTGCAGAAGAGCATTGAGAGAGGCGATTGACTAGATTAGAGAGAGAAATATGAAAGTTAGAGAGAGGGATGGATGAGGTAAAGGGGAAAAAATAATGATGTCCATGTGGAAACTGCAGAAAGGAAAAAAAAAAAAAAAAAAAAGGAGAAACAGTAAAAGTTTCAAGGGTTAATTGTCTGTAAATTCCAAACGTTTCAGCAAATTCTGGTATTGTACCAGTTTTTAAGATTGTAGTATTAAATATCAAAACGTTTCAATTTGTCTCAATTTAATCACGCAGATCGATTTCTCCCAATTTAAAATCTACGTGGCACTCTCCATTGCCATGCTGTACGCATCGGACGACGAAAGAGAACGACGTTGTTTCCAATTAATCCAAACAAACATAAAACGACGTTGTTTCTCCTTATTTAATTTACATTTCAATTTTTCCCTCTTTCACTCATTTCATTAGGACAAATCGAGGGGGAGTAATGGCGCTAAATCTGCAAGAAGGGTATATGGATTAGTATCGACCCATCTTTAGGTGATCCATTGCTTTTGATTTCAGTTTGTAGGTTGAATATTTTGAATGAGAGTGAAAATGGTTGGGCATGAGCACTTGGTAGCTTCGATTAACCTCAGAATGCGAGATTACCCTCTCGTTCGCCGTCGGTGTGTACAGCGTGGCAACAGAGAGTGTCACGTAGATTTTAAATTGGGGGAAATCGATTTGCATGGTTAAATTAAGACAAATTAAAATGTTTTGATTTTTAAAACTACAATCTTAAAAACTAGTGCAATACCAAAATTCGCTGAAATGTTTGAAATTTATAAAATATTAACCCAAATTTTAAACGGACCGTTAGACCTCCGTCAGGGAGGAGAGGGTATTTGCACAAACAATTATACGTGAAGGTGCCGACAGCCCATAATTATTCATTAAGGTGGTAATTATGCTAAAAAGGTGTACAATAGAGTGTAATATGCTACTTTCCCTTAAAAAAAAAGGAGCAAAGAATAAAAATGACTTAATCGGTTAATGTGCTTGGTGCCCAATGATAATATTAAATACAAAAATGTAAACAATATTATACTCCTACGAGAGAATTACAATCACACAAACAATATATTGTCTAGTATTGCACGAAGCATTGAATATTCCCCCAAGCACTGAGTTCATGCGTATTGTTCATTGTTGTCCTTTTTACTTATAATGCAGAAATATTTTTTCTTTCAGAAATGTTCATTTTAATGACTAAAAAAATTCATTGGAAAATTTGAGGAAAACCTTCCCTAAAGGAAAAAAATAAAAAAAAAATAAAGAGCAAAAAAAATAAAATAATAAGAGTTAATCACTAATTGTGCTTGGTTCCCAAGGACTTGTATTTGTGTTTGTATTTGTTTATTAAGGAAAGTGCTTGGTGCCCAAGGAGTTGATTTCTATGCCGTCATTTGCCCGCAATATAGATCAATTGTTTTTCCTAATAATTAGGACTTCTGAGGTTTTACTTCTCTTCTTCTATATTTTATTTTGTTGTTTATATTGTATGATCTGGTCTATAATCTGCTAGTCAAAATTAATTTATTCATTCTTCTTTATGCTGACAGTTATCTTCATTTGCTAGTTCAATAGCTTCACTTGTTGGAACCGATTATTGAAAACCGATTTGTTTTCTCATGGACCAGTTATGAATATCTAACAAACACATACAAAATCCATACCTATCATGCTCCTATGAATTTAATTGCAATTATAGGATGTTTATTCGGAATACCTGTAAATTTAATGCACAACGACTCCAGAGTTGACCTTCTGAACTGTTCCCGGCTGGAATACGACGATGGATGGGATCGACTTCGTACTCCTTCTCACAGCTATGGGCGACGACTCACAGTCTCTCTCTCTAGAGTTTTATTGCTTAGAATGCAAGTAAGTAATGAATCTTATGAGCATTATATTTATAGTTAAACTAGTATTTCCCCTGTGCATTGCACGGAAAATATTTATATTGAACATAGATGGAAAAATAAGTTTATTACAAAATTAAATGTTATATGTTTCCGATCCCCGAAAAGTGTGATGTTTCTAAATATTATATTCTCTCTGTACCGTTCATCTTATAACATATTTTTTTTGGGGTTGTCTCATTTATCTTGTAACATTTTTTTTATGGAAATAATCAGAAAATCACTTTATCACTTTAAAGCCACTTTATATCACATTAAAAATATTGCAATTTATTCATTTTAAAAACACTTTATATCACTTCATTTACTACACTAAATACAATCTTTACTCTTAATACGTGTTTTCTTAATATCTGTGCCGAAAAAAAATGTTACAATATGAACATGACGGAGAGTATATTTCACATATGATTAAACGTATACCACACTAAACACGGAGGGAATTTTAAATATTTCGAAATAATTTTTGTCACACAAATTTTCAGTATCAGCATAACGTTCTTCCTATTCGACACACACTATTTTCTTCTTGTTCTTTGTACATCCTCCTCCATTTTCTTCCTCTCGCCGCCTATTTACAACCACCACCAATAAACTAAACTTCCGATATTAACTCTCCTTAGCCAAATAAAAAAATAAAACACTAACTCTGATTTAATCTATTCAGTCCATAAATATAAATTAGATATAAATATTAATTCATTCCACTAAAGAATTAATACTGACTTACCCTCTTATTTATTTAATTGAGTCGGAGCTAGTATTGGACTTAATTAATCTCCGTGTTTAAGATTCTCAAATATCCATTAATTAATTAAATACTTCTGACAACAATTAATTATTCACTAATAAATAATTATCTCGAGTGCTACCACTTAAACTTATTATCGTATCGGAACTAATTCCACTTGCAGGGTTTAATACGATAAACTTATTAAGTTTCTCGAGAGAATATCATCATCCCATTATTCATAGGACACGGATCCTTATTGCAGCTCTATCAATATCAAATAAGAACTGCTACCGCCCAAAATACGAAATTTCGAACCACTATCAAGTTCTCATTTATAATAGATCAAAGTAATAGTCAGACACTTATTCATACTGATAAGCCCAATTAAGGTTAAGACTATTTAAGTCACCGAGATCTTTAATTCTCAATAAGTCAGAACAGAGAATTAATCTCACTGTGATCCTTTCAATACGATTAACGTACTAGCATAGATAAATAGTCAAGATAAACTATTTAATACTATTATGCTACAATCTAAACCAACAACTCGTCCAAGTTGTCTCGATTGTGAATATTAGTTTATATCTCATAAGATGCCGATTATATAATCTTCTGTGATCTACAACACACTATATAATCTATAATATTGAGATAATTGGACAAATAATGATTATGCAATAATAAACATTTCAGATAGAAGAATTATAGTGAAATAAATATCAATTGTATATAAACAAAAGTCTTGCTTTCGTATACAACCCTTCAATTCTCCCACTTATACTAAAGAAAACTTTTAGTATACAATGAGACTAATATTCATCTAGCCATCTATTACAACTTCTCCCACTTATACTCAAAGTTGAACTTAGTGTGGGAGGAAACGCAGCCCCATGCCTTCAACGTGCTTATCAAAGACAGCAACTGGTAGACTCTTTGTAAACGAATCAGCCAGATTATCAACTCCTGCAACCTTTTGTACATCCACATCACCATTGTGAACAAGCAACCGAATATAATGATACCTTGCATCAATATGCTTAGTCGTTTGATGAAATCTAGACTTCTTGCAATTGACAATTGCAGCCTCATTATCAGAATAAATCGTGATACCTCTCGGCAAACTAGGAATCACATCAAGCTCCGCTAGAAAGTTTCTAAGCCAAACAGCCTCTTTAGCAGCCTCAGTAATAGCCACATATTCGGCTTCCATAGTAGATAATGCAATGCATTTCTGCTTCACACTTCTCCACACAATAGCTCCACCTCTCAGCTTAAACACATAACCAGAAGTAGAAAACCGCTGATCTTTATCTTCTTGATAATCAGCATCTACATAACCTACCGGAACTAGATCACCAGATCGATATACCAGTCCATGCTCTCTAGTCCATTTAAGGTACTTGAGTATGCACTTTACAGCAATCCAATGACCCTGACCAGGATTAGCCTGATATCTAGACACCATGCCTACAGCATAACAGATGTCAGGACTGGTACTCTGCATTTCATACATGAGGCTTCCCATAGCCGAAGCATATGGAATTGCCTTCATGTCTGCTATCTCCTTAGGTGATGTATGAACGCCATGTCTGAAAGGTAAGAAACCCTTCTTAGCATTCTGCATGTTGAAACGTGATAATACAGTATCAATGTAGGCTGTCTGAGACAAACTCAACATTCTCTTAGATCGATCACGACCGACCTTAATCCCGAGAATGTATGTTGCATCTCCCAAATCCTTCATTTGAAACTGCTGGGATAACCATGCCTTAATCTTTGATAGTACATTCACATTATCACTAATGAGCAGAATGTCATCAACATAAAGCATCAGAAACACTAGACTCCCATCAATACACACCCGGTAAACACAACTTTCATGTTCACATTGTATAAAGCCATAGCCTTGGACAACATCATTGAAACGTTTGTTCCAGGATCGTGAAGCATGCTTAAGTCCATAAATGGACTTCTTTAGTTTCCACACAAGATGCTCTTCACCTTTCTTTATGAATCCTTTCGATTGCAGCATATAGATGTCCCTATCTTTTTCAAGATACCCGTTCAGAAACGCGATTTTGACATCCATTTGCTAGACCTCAAGATTCATGTGAGCGGCCGTTGCCATGAGTGTTCGGATAGATTTAAGCATGGCTACTGGCGAAAATATCTCATCGTAATCGATTCCTTCTCTTTGGGTGAAACCTTTCGCCACTAGTCTTGCCTTAAAGGCCACAACCTTTCCATCCGGTCCTCTCTTTCTCTTGTATACCCACTTGCATCCTATGGCTTCACAGCTCTCAGGAAGCTCGCACTTCTCGTATACATCCATGGCAGCGATAGATTCCCATTCGGCAATCATACACACCTCCCACTTAAGAGCATCCGGATCTGCTAATGCTTCAGAGTAAGTCCAGGGATCTTCTTCGATCACTGCTAATTCCAATGAATCCTTGGATTTATTAAGTAGAGTGTATCGACTAGGCAACTTTCCTTGAGTTACCCTCCCACTACGACGAAGCTCTATAGCAGATTTAGTATTAACGGTTTGTCCAGGGTCCGACGATTGCTCGTCTTGCATAACTGGAGCACTAATCACCTCCTCCCCTCTAACTTCTTGAAGTATGACGTCACTTCTCTTCCTATGGCCAATCATATAGTCCTCTTCTAAGAATCTCGCATTAGTGCTAATAACGACTTTTTGATCCTTAGGACAGTAGAAATAGCCACATTTCGTTCCTCTAGGATAGCCTACAAACAACATCACCTTGGTTCTTGGACTCAACTTGTCAGCTTCTTTGTTCAAACCATGTGCTGGAGTACCCCAAATACGGATGTGGTTAAGACTAGGCTTGCGAATTACTGGTTAGGCGCCGATTTCTCTCTCTCTCTCACTAGGTTTTAATTGCTTAGAATGCAAGTAAAAAATGAGTCTTATGAGCTTTGTATTTATAGATAAATAACTGCTCACATTCATTGAACCTAGACAACCCTCACGGGCCGTAGAAAACAGGCGCCTAGCCCACTAGAAACACAGGCCATTGGGCCAGTTCAGGGATCTACTAGCTTAAATAAGATTGGCCCGATAATATCTGATTTAATCCATTCAGCCCAGAAATATAAATCAGATATAAATATTAATTCATTCCACTAAAGAATTAATACTGACTTACCCTCTTATTTAATTAATTGAGTCGGGGCTAGTATTAGACTTAATTAATCTCCGTGTTTAAGATTCTCGAATATCCATTAATTAATTAAATACTTCTAACAGTAAATTAATTAATCAACTAATTATTCACTAATAAATAATTATCTCGAGTGCTACCACTTAAACTTATTATCGTATCGGAACTAATTCCACCTGCAGGGTTTAATACGATAAACTTATTAAGTTCCTCGATAGGATATCATCATCCCATTATTCATAGGACACAGATCCTTATTGCAGCTCTATCAATATCAAATAAGAACTGCTACCGCCCAAAATACGAAATTCTGAACCACGATTAAGTTCTCATTTATAATAGATCAAAGCAATAGTCAGACACTTATTCATACTGATAAGCCCAATTAAGGTTAAGACTATTTAAGTCACCGAGATCGTTTAATTCTCAATAATTCAGAACAGAGAATTAATCTCACTGTGATCCTTTCAATACGATTAACGTACTAGCATAAATAAATAGTCAAGATAAACTATTTAATACTATTATGCTACAATCTAAACCAACAACTCGTCCAAGTTGTCTCGATTGTGAATATTAGCTTATATCTCATAAAATGCCGATTATATAATCTTCTGTGATCTACAACACACTATATAATCTATGATATTGAGATAATTGGACAAATAATAATTATGCAATAATAAACATTTCAGATAAGAGAATTATAGTGAAAAAAATATCAATTGTATATAAACAAAAGTCTTGCTTTCGTATACAACCCTTCAATTCTCCCACTTATACTAAAGCAAACTTTTAGTATACAATGAGACTAATATTCATCTAGCCATCTATTACAACTTCTCCCACTTATACTCAAAGTTTAACTTAGTGTGGGAGGAAACGCAGCCCCATGCCTTCAACGTGCTTCTCAAAGACAACAGCTGGCACACTCTTTGTAAATGGATCAGCCAGATTGTCAACTCCTGCAACCTTTTGCACATCCACATCACCATCTTGGACAAGCAGCCGAATGTAGTGATATCTTGCATCAATATGCTTAGTCGTCTGATGAAACCTTGACTCCTTGCAATTTGCAATTGCTGCCTCATTATCAGAATAAATCGTGATACTTCTCGGCAAATCAGGAATCACATCAAGCTCCGCTAAGAAGTTCCTAAGCCAAACAGCCTCTTTAGCAGCCTCAGTGATAGCCACATATTCAGCTTCCATAGTAGATAATGCAATGCATTTCTGCTTCACACTTCTCCACACAATGGCTCCACCTCCTAGCTTGAACACATAGCCAGAAGTAGAAAACCGCTGATCTTTATCTCCTTAATAATCAGCATCTACATATGCTACCGGAAACAGATCACCGGATCGATATACCAGTCCATACTCTCTAGTCCGTTTAAGGTACTTGAGTATACACTTTACAGCAATCCAATGACCCTGACCTGGATTAGCCTGATATCTAGACACCATGCCAACGGCCTGGCAGATATCGGGCCTGGTACACTGCATTGCATACATGAGACTTTCCACAGCCGAAGCATAAGGAACTGTCTTCATGTCAGCTACCTCCTTAGGCGACGTAGGACACATCGCCTTAGATAGATGAACGCCATGTCTGAAAGGCAAGAAACCTTTCTTAGCATTCTGCATGCTGAAACGCGACAATACAGTATCAATGTAGGCTGTTTGAGACAAACTCAACATTCTCTTAGATCGATCACGGCCGACCTTAATTCCAAGAATGTATGCTGCCTCTCCCAAATCCTTCATTTGAATTTGCTGGGATAACCATGCCTTAATCTTAGCCAATACACTCACATTATCACTAATGAGTAGAATGTCATCGACATAAAGCACGAGAAATACTAAACTTCCATCAATACACACCCTGTAAACACAACTTTCATGTTCACATTGTACAAAGCCATAGCTCTGGACAACATCATTGAAACGTTTGTTCCAGGATCGTGAAGCCTGTTTAAGTCCATAAATGGACTTCTTTAGCTTCCACACGAGATGCTCTTCTCCTTTCTTAACGAATCCTTCAGGCTGTAGCATGTAGATGTCCCTATCTTGTTCAAGATACCCGTTCAGAAACGCGGTTTTGACATCCATTTGCCAGACCTCGAGATTCATGTGAGCGGCCATTGCCATAAGAATTCGAATGGATTTAAGCATGGCTACTGGCGAAAATGTTTCATCGTAATCGATTCCCTCTCTTTGGATGAAACCTTTCGCCACTAGTCTTGCCTTAAAGGCCGTAACCTTTCCATCCGGTCCTCTCTTTCTCTTGTACACCCACTTGCACCCTATGGCTTCACAGCCCTTAGGAAGTTCGCATTTCTGGTATACATCCATGGCAGTGATAGATTCCAATTCGGCAATCATACACGCCTCCCACTCAAGAGCATCCGGATCTGCTAACGCTTCGGAGTAAGTCCAGGGATCCTCTTCGATCACACCTAATTCTGATGAATCCATAGATTCATTAAGTAGAGTGTATCGACTAAGCAACTTTCCCTGAGCTATCCTCCCACTACGACGAAGCTTTACAGCAGATTCAGTATTAACGGTTTGTGCAGGTTCCGACGATTTCTCGTCTTGCACAACTGGAGCACTAGTTGCCTCCTCCCCTCTAACTTCCTGAAGCATGATATCGCTTCTCTTTTTATGCTCAATCATATAGTCCTCTTCCAAGAATCTCGCGTTAGTGCTAATAACGACTTTCTGATCCTTAGGACAATAGAAATAGCCACCTTTCGTTCCTCTAGGATAGCCTACAAACAGCACCACCTTGGTTCTCGGACTCAACTTGTCAGCGTCTTTATTCAAGACGTGTGCAGGACTACCCCAAATCCGGATGTGGTTAAGACTAGGCTTGCGCCCGGACCACAGCTCGGACGGGGTCTTAGGCACTGACTTTGAAGGAACCAAGTTTAGCGTGTGAGCCTCTGTTTCCAAAGCATATCCCCAAAACGATATAGGCAGAGATGCATAACACATCATGGATCGAACCGTCTCTAGAAGTGTTCGATTTCTTCTCTCCGACACACCATTCTGTTGGGGCGTTCCAGGTGTAGTCAATTGGGATGTAATCCCACTTTCCAACAAGTACTCTTTAAACTCGTTGTTGAGGTATTCGCCGCCGCGATCAGATCGCAACGACTTGATACTCTTACCATGTCACTTCTCTACTTCCGCTTTGAATAGTTTGAACTTTTCAAAGCACTCGGACTTGTAGTGCAACAGGTAGATGTATCCGTACCTTGAGTAATCGTCAATAAAAGTGACAAAATACTCGTACCCTCCACGAGCTTGAGTTGACATAGGTCCACACAAGTCGGAATAAATCAATTCCAACACTTCTTTGGCTCTATACCCCTTGGCCTTGAAAGGCCGAGTCGTCATCTTTCCCTCTATGCAGGATTCGCAGATTGGGATAGAATCAACTTGGAACGAATCCAAGACTCCATCGGAAACCAATCTTTGGATCCTCCTTAGACCGATGTGACCCAATCTTAAGTGCCAAAGAAGAGTTTGATTTATTTGAGAAGAATTTGATTTCTTCCTTTGGTTAACAGTTAAAGCATTACTTGAAGAACTCGCAGCATGTGAACAGTAAATAGTATAAAGAGAATCAACAACATGTGCATAACCAATAATCTTATCATCCTTCATAAAAGTCGCAAAACCTTAAAAAAAAAATAGAATATCCGTCTTTCCATAACTTAACCATAGAAATCAAGTTCCGCCGAAAGTCAGGCACATATAAAACATCTCTTAAAACTAAAACTGAATTCTCAAAAGATAAATGAACATCGCCTATGGCCGCAACGTCTGCTTTCGCTTCCGTTCTTATGGCAACGCTCAACTCCCCTCTACTCACTTCCCTTGTCCGCAGGAACCCCTGCAAGGAATAACAAATATGGTCAGTTGCGCCCGTATCTACTACCCACTTATGGATAGAACTTGAACTTAAACATATTTCATTAACAAGAGCAGAAGACATACCTTGAGCCTTCTTCAACAGGGGGCAGTTAGCCTTCCAATGTCCCGATTTCTTGCACTTGAAGCATTTTCCACCCTTCTCCTTTGGCTTTTTAATGCCGCCGGTAGGGCCAAGCCTCTTGCTCCCACTACTTCCTTCGCCCTTCTTGCCTTTCGCGGGGCCCTTCCATTTCTTTCCACCTTTCGGTGAAACATGGAAACCCCTTGAGGAAGAGGCAAGAGCTTGCAGACTCTTTCCCATAACCCCTTCCGCCGCAACAAGTTCATTGAGCAGTTCATTGAGAGTGAACACTTTCTTGCTCATTATTGCATTAAGGCGGAAGTTCTCATAGGACTTGGGAAGAGTGTGGAGTATCATGTCGACCTTAGCTTCATCCATGATACCTCCACCGAGCACGTCCAACTTGTTGAAATGATTAATCATTCCAAGCACGTGCTCGCGCAGACGCGCCCTCCGTCATCTTCGAGCTCATGATTTGCCTCATGATCTCGAATCGGGTAGAACGGTCACTCTCGCCAAACAACTCTTCAAGATTTGTCATGATTGCAGCAGCTGTGTCCAAGGACTGATGCTGCTGCTGCAACCCCGAGGTCATAGTGGTCATCATGTAGGCTTTCGCCATACAATTGGCCTTATGCCACCTCTTAGACTCCTCTTTCTGAATCTCGGTAGAGTCCGCAGTGAGAACTGCAGGCGCAGGGGTAGTGAGCACGAAGTGATAATCTTCGGCATCTAGGACATATCTCAAATTGCGCTTCCATTCTAAGAAATTTGGTCCGGTAAGCGGCTTAGCAGTAAGCACATTCAACAACGGAGTAACAGCCATATCTGAAAAATTTAAACATACAAAACGCACATAAGTCACAATTATTGCATAAAACGTTCGTAACATTTATATTGTAACCTTTTGATAAAACAATATTAAATGAAACCTTCATTAGCTCAAGTGACTTACACGCAAGCCACGATAGTGTGGACGTTTACGTGCGCATCACTCAACCTAACACCCAGTTTTTAATTTTATCTCATGCCAAATTAACCTTATGACAAATAAAATTAATAAATGAACCTTACTAGACCATATCGTCTCGAAAAGGGACTCCGATGGGGAGTTGTATTCGAGACAATATCTAAGCACAAACCACAATTTAACTAATCCAAAATTGTCCCACATATTGATGCAATTACTAGAACGACATCTCCTTGTAAACAATTTCATTAATTATCTTATTCTAATCTCTCCTAGAATAAACTGTGAGAATTAATACGTGCAAGCCACGATAGTGTGGACGTTTACACGCAGAACTCCCACTATTCACGAGACTAAAATACTTTTAGAAGTTTTACTCGACAAAATCTATAAGTCAATAGCACCCATGCAAGCCACGATCGTGTGGACGTTTACACAAGCCTACTGACTTAATTCATCTAAAACCAATTGTGGAGGTCTAATTTGATTATTAAAATCAAGTTAACATGCTTAGTCATTTTAATTCAAAAGGTTTTTCGCATGCAAATCACGTAAAACACGGAATTACTAAACATGCTTTTTCTAGAACTCACATAATAAATCATGCTCGCTTGAATTCATAACATGCTTAGAATAATACGATAAAAACTTAGCATGCAATTTCTAAACGCAAATAATTTCAAATAATTGCAAATTATATCATGCTTTTAGAAATAATAACACCTTAACGGTGATTAAACCCCACGACATGCAATTTATAATAAAATAAATAAAAAAGTCGTCTCGTCGTGGATAATTTGTACCTGCCTAAATTGTTACAGAATAATAAAGGAAATAAAACAAACTATCTATTACAAGAGATCTTCGTCTTCCAGTCTTTCCAAATCCGTTGCCTTGAAGCATCGCCCAAGAAGGAAACGAGATCAATAGCATCTCGTTTTTTTCATCACGACCCGACCCACGCGAGGGACCTCACCGTGTGGCTGCCCATACGTCCAAACCCTAGGTTTTTAAACCTAGGGTTTCGCATGGTGCAAACCCACGCCGGCAGCCCCTTTCACGTCGCCGGAGACGCGATCCGGCGAGGAGACCATCACGTCGCCACCACTGCTCCCTCCTCCACCCACCCCACTGTCGGAATAGCATGGATGGAAGGGAGAACAGCAGCATCGCAGCCTCTCGCCACCGTTGAAATCGCGACGGCGTTGCGACGAGTCGCACGGCTGGAAGCCGTTCCAGCGCTCGTCGCCGGCGCCGCCCCGACCTCCTGCTCCTCCTGCTGAGACGCTGCTGCTGCTCCTGTTCGTCGCTGCTGCCGCTGTTCGTTGCTTGCCGCCGCTGCTGCTGGTTCGCGTACCATCGCCGGAGAAGACGACGTGGGAGATGGAGGGTGGTTAAAACCCTCGTCTCCCACCGCTCCGATCAGACCCAACCCAGAGGTCCCACCCTTAGGCTCTGATCGAAGCCAACGACGCCCAGCGAAGACGCGTAGAAGACCACGCCTCCGCCGTCGCAACGTCCGCGCGTGCCGAGCACGCGCCGCCGCGCGCCGCCGTCCTCCGCCGCCAGCCATCATCCCGTGAGTTTGATCCGTTTCTCGACCCGTACAACGATTACAAATTGAAATAACAATTTACAACTGAAATCCTATTCTAACCACGGATTTTCTCGTGGTAAAAACGGCCAAAATGGCAAACCAACAGAAAATAAAAAACGAATCCACGACGAGACAACGAACATACATGCATAAACGTACGTAAATAAAATCAAATTTTATTTAATTATGGATTTACTGTTCGTTAATCCGACAGAGCCATAATATACAGACCAGGGCTCTGAAACCAACTGTAGGAACCGGTTTTGATAACCAATCCGTTATTTACCCATGGATCAATTATGGATATCTAACAAACACATACAAAATCCATACCTAGCTTGCTCCTATGAATTTAATTACAATCATAGGATGTTTATTCGATATACCTGCAAATTTGATGCACAACGACTCCAGAGTTGATCTTCTGAACTGTTTCTGGCTAGAATACGACGATGGATGGGATCGACCTCGTACTCTCTCTCTTACTGGGTAGGCGCCGATTTCTCTCTCTCTCACTAGGTTTTAATTGCTTAGAATGCAAGTAAAAAATGAGTCTTATGAGCCTTGTATTTATAGATAAATAACTGCTCACATTCATTGAACCTAGACAACCCTCACGGGCCGTAGGAAACAGGCGCCTAGCCCACTAGAAACACAGGCCATTGGGCCAGTTCAGGGATCTACTAGCTTAAATAAGATTGGCCCGATAATATCTGATTTAATCCATTCAGCCCAGAAATATAAATCAGATATAAATATTAATTCATTCCACTAAAGAATTAATACTGACTTACCCTCTTATTTAATTAATTGAGTCGGGGCTAGTATTAGACTTAATTAATCTCCGTGTTTAAGATTCTCGAATATCCATTAATTAATTAAATACTTCTGACAGTAAATTAATTAATCAACTAATTATTCACTAATAAATAATTATCTCGAGTGCTACCACTTAAACTTATTATCGTATCGGAACTAATTCCACCTGCAGGGTTTAATACGATAAACTTATTAAGTTCCTCGAGAGGATATCATCATCCCATTATTCATAGGACACGGATCCTTATTGCAGCTCTATCAATATCAAATAAGAACTGCTACCGCCCGAAATACGAAATTCTGAACCACGATTAAGTTCTCATTTATAATAGATCAAAGCAATAGTCAGACACTTATTCATACTGATAAGCCCAATTAAGGTTAAGACTATTTAAGTCACCGAGATCGTTTAATTCTCAATAATTCAGAACAGAGAATTAATCTCACTGTGATCCTTTCAATACGATTAACGTACTAGCATAAATAAATAGTCAAGATAAACTATTTAATACTATTATGCTACAATCTAAACCAACAACTCTTCCAAGTTGTCTCGATTGTGAATATTAGCTTATATCTCATAAAATGCCGATTATATAATCTTCTGTGATCTACAACACACTATATAATCTATGATATTGAGATAATTGGACAAATAATAATTATGCAATAATAAACATTTCAGATAAGAGAATTATAGTGAAAAAAAATATCAATTGTATATAAACAAAAGTCTTGCTTTCGTATACAACCCCTTCACCCGGACCACAGCTCGGATGGGGTCTTAGGCACTGACTTTGAGGAAACCAAGTTTAGCATGTGAGCCGCTGTTTCCAAAGCATATCCCCAAAACGAAATAGGTAGAGATGTATAACTCATCATAGATCGGTCCATTTCCAGAAGTGTTCGATTTCTTCTCTCCGACACACCATTCTATTGGGGTGTTCCAGGTGTAGTCAATTGGGATGTAATCCCACTTTCCAACAAGTATTCCTTAAACTCATTACTGAGGTATTCGCCGCCGCGGTCAGATCGCAACGACTTGATACTCTTTCCATGTCGCTTCTCTACTTCCGCTTTGAATAGTTTGAACTTTTCAAAACACTCGAACTTGTAGCGCAACAGGTAGATATACCCGTACCTTGAGTAATCGTCAATAAAAGTGACAAAGTACTCGTACCCTCCACGAGCTTGAGTAGACATGGGTCCACACAAGTCAGAATGAATCAATTCCAACACTTCTTTGGCTCTATACCCCTTGGCCTTGAAAGGCCGAGTCGTCATCTTTCCCTCTATGCAAGATTCGCAGATTGGGATGGTCTCGACTTGGAAAGAATCCAAGACTCCATCGGAAACCAATCTTTGGATCCTTCTTAGATTAATGTGACCCAATCTTAGGTGCCAAAGAAGAGTTTGATTCTCTTGAGAAGAATTCGACCTCTTCTTTTGGTTAACAGTTAAAGTATTACTTGAAGAACTCGAAGCATGAGAACAGTAAATAGTATAAAGAGAATCAACAACATGTGCATAACCGATAATCTTATCATCTTTCATAAAAGTCGCAAAACTCTAAAAAAGAATAGAATATCCATCTTTCCACAACTTAATCATAGAAATCAAGTTTCGCTGAAAATCTGGCACATATAAAACATCTCTCAAAACTAAAACTGAATTCTCAAAAGATAAATGAACATCGCCTATGGCCGCAACGTCCGCTCGCGCTTCCGTTCCCATGGCGACGCTCAACTCCCCTCTACTCACTTCCCTTGTCCGCAGGAACCCCTGCAAGGAATAACAAATATGGTCAGTTGCGCCCGTATCTACTACCCACTTGTAGATAGAACTTGAACTTATACATATTTCGTTAACAAGAGCAGAAGTCATACCTTGAGCCTTCTTCAACAGGGGACAGTTAGCCTTCCAATGTCCAGATTTCTTGCACTTGAAGCACTTTCCACCCTTCTCCTTTGGCTTTTTGATGCCTCCGGTAGGGCCTAGCCTCTTGCTCCCACTACTTCCTTCGCCCCTCTTGCCTTTCGCCGGGCCCTTCCATCTCTTTCCACCTTTCGGTGAAACATGGAAACCCTTTGAAGAGGAGGCAAGAGCTTGCGGACTCTTTCCCATAACCTCTTCCGCTGCAACAAGTTCATTGAGCAGTTCATTGAGAGTGAACACTTTCTTGCTCATTATTGCATTAAGGCGGAAGTTCTCATAGGACTTGGGAAGAGTGTGGAGTATCATGTCAACTTTCGCTTCATCCATGATACCTCCACCAAGCACGTCCAGCTCATTGAAATGATTGATCATTCCAAGCACGTGCTCGCACACAGACACGTCTTCCGTCATTTTCGAGCTCATGATTTGCCTCATGATCTCGAATCGGGTAGAACGGTCACTCTCACCGAACAGCTCCTCGAGGTTAGTCATGATTGCAGCAGCCGTGTCCAAAGACCGATGCTGCTGCTGCAACCCAGAGGACATAGTGGTCATCATGTAGACTTTCGCCATACAATTGGCCTTATTCCACCTCTTAGACTCCTCTTTCTGAGCATTGGTGGAGGCTGCAGTGAGAGCTGCAGGCGTAGGAGTAGTGAGTACAAAGTGGTACTCTTCGGCATCTAGGACATATCCTAAATTGCGCTTCCATTCCAAAAAGTTTGATCCGGTAAGCGGCTTAGCAGTAAGCACATTCAATAACGGAGTAATAGTCATATCTGAAAAATAAACATTCAACACGCACATAAGTTACAATTATTGCATAAAACGTTCGTAACATTTATATTGTAACCTTTTGATAAAACAATATTAAATAAAACCTTCATTAGCTCAAGTGATTTACACGCAAGCCACGATAGTGTGGACGTTTACGTGTGCACCACTCAACTAAACACCCAGTTTTTAATTTTATCTTATGTCAAATTAACCTTATGACACATAAAATTAATAAATGAACCTTACTAGACCATATTATCTCGAAAAGGGACTCCGATGGGGAGTTGTATTCGAGATAATATCTAAGCACAGACCACAATTTAACTAATCCAAAATTGTCCCACATATTGATGCAATTACTCGAACGACATCTCCTTGTAAACAATTTCATTAATTATCTTATTCTAATCTCTCCTAAAATAATCCATGAGAATTAATACGGGCAAGTCACGATAGTGTGGACGTTTATGCGCAAAACTCCCACTATTCATGAGACTAAAATACTTTTAGAAGTTTTACTCGACAAAATCTATAAGTTAATAGAACCCATGCAAGCCACGATCGTGTGGACGTTTACACGAGCCTAACAACTTAATTCGTCTAAAACCAATTGTGGAGGTCTAATTTGATTATTAAAATCAATTTAACATGCTTAGTCATTTTAATTTCAAAAGGTTTTCGCATGCAAATCACGTAAAACACGAAATTACTAAACATGCTTTTCTAGAACTCACATAATAAATCATGCTCGCTTGAATTCATAACATGCTTAGAATAATACGATAAATTCCTAGCATGCAATTTTAAAAGCAAATAAATTCAAATAATTTTAAATTATATCATGCTTTAGAAAAAATAACACCTTAACGGTGATTAAAACCCACGACATGTAATTTATAATAAAATAAATAAATTATCGTCTCGTCGTGGATATTTGGTACCTGCCTAAATTATTAAAAAAAATAAAATAAGAAATAAAATCTATCTATTACAACAAGTCTTCGTCTTCAAGTCTTTCCATATCCGTCGCCTTAAAGAATCGCCCAAGAAGAAAAAAAACGAGATCATCAAAATCTCGTCATTCCATCACGAATCTGACCACACTGGAGGCCCTACCGTGCGGCCGCCCACACGCCCAAAACCCTAGGTTTTCAACCTAGGGTTTCGTTCGTGAAGCCACCGCCGACGGCATGACCCACCTTGTAGGAATCGCGACCGAGCGCCAGCACCGCCCTCACCCCCAGCCACCACTGCTGTCGGAACAGCAAGGGCAGAAGAAGGACAGAGGCCGACATTGCTACTGAGCTCCGCCGTTCGCCGCCGTCGAGCTCGCGGCAGCGCCGCGACGAGTCGCACGGCTTGAAGCCGTTCCAGCGCTCGCCATCGCCTCGACCTACTGCTGCATCTGCTCGTCGTCTTCATCGCCGCTGCTGCTGATTCGTTGCTGCTACTGCCGATCATTCGCCGCTGCTGGAGGAAACAAGCCATCGACGATGGCTTGGGAAAACGGCGATAAAATCGCCTCCACCGCTCCCACTGTTCAACCACCGCACACAAGGTCAGACCCTCGTGTCCCGCTGAGCACGACGAACCAGAAGACCCACCGCCATGGCAGATCTGCCGCTGTAATGAGGCTCGCGTGACAAGCACGCACCGTCGCGATTGCGGTGCCCTGCCGTCACGCTCTACCTCCGTTCATGCATGGGTCGAGACGGGCACCATAAACATCTGAGCAACAGCTTCGACGAGTCAGATTTCAGCCCGTTTCTCGCCATGCACGACGGAAACCTAGTGCGTGAAAGCAACGCGCCGCCGTTCGCCGCCGCCGACCTTGCTCCTTCTGCAAATTTGCTCCGTTTTTCGACCCGTACAACAATTACAAATCGAAATAACAATTTACAACTGAAATCCTAATATCACCACGGATTTTCTCGTGGTAAAAACGGCCAAACCGGCAAAACAACAGAAAATAAACGAATCCACGACGAGACAACGAACATACATGCATAAATATACGTACGTAAATAAAATCAGATTTTATTTTACATGGATTTACTGTTCGTTAATCCGACAGAGCCACAACTCACATACCAGGGCTCTGATACCAACTGTTGGAACCGATTATTGAAAATCGATTCGTTCCCATGGACCAGTTATGGATATCTAACAAACACATACAAAATCCATACCTATCATGCTCCTATGAATTTAATTACAATCATAGGATGTTTATTCGGAATACCTGCAAATTTGATGCACAACGACTCCAGAGTTGACCTTCTGAACTGTTCCCGGCTGGAATACGACGATGGATGGGATCGACTTCGTACTCCTTCTCACTGCAATGGGCGACGGCTCACAGTCTCTCTCTCTAGAGTTTTATTGCTTAGAATGCAAGTAAGTAATAAGTATTATGAGCCTTGTATTTATAAATAAATAACTGCTCACATTCATTGAACCTAGACGACCCTTACGGGCCGTAGGAGACAAGCGCTTAACCCACTTAGAGACACAGGCCATTGGGCCAGTTCAGGGATCTACTAGCTTAAATAAGATTGACCCGATAATATCTTATTTAATCTATTCAGCCTAGAAATATAAATCAGATATAAATATTAATTCATTCCACTAAAGAATTAATACTGACTTACCTCTTATTTGTTTAATTGAGTCGGGGCTAGTATTAGACTTAATTAATCTCCGTGTTTAAGATTCTCGAATATCCATTAATTAATTAAATACTTCTGACAATAATTAATTAATCAATTAATTATTCACTAATAAATAATTATCTCGAGTGCTACCACTTAAACTTATTATCGTATCGGAACTAATTCCACCTGCAGGGTTTAATACGATAAACTTATTAAGTTCCTCGAGAGGATATCATCATCTCATTATTCATAGGACACAGATCCTTATTGCAGCTCTATAAATATCAAATAAGAACTGCTACCGCCCAAAATACGAAATTTCGAACCACTATCAAGTTCTCATTTATAATAGATCAAAGCAATAGTCAGACATATTCATACTGATAAGCCCAATTAAGGTTAAGACTATTTAAATCACCGAGATCTTTAATTCTCAATAAGTCAGAACAGAGAATTAATCTCACTGTGATCCTTTCAATACGATTAACGTACTAGCATAAATAAATAGTCAAGATAAACTATTTAATACTATTATGCTACAATTTAAACCAACAACTCGTCCAAATTGTCTCGATTGTGAATATTAGTTTATATCTCATAAGATGCCGATTATATAATCTTCTGTGATCTACAACACACTATATAATCTATAATATTGAGATAATTGGACAAATAATAATTATGCAATAATAAACATTTCAGATAGAAAAATTATAGCAAAATAAATATCAATTGTATATAAACAAAAGTCTTACTTTCACATACAACCCTTCGTCACTTGCTAGCTTTCTAGTTAAGATTATGCAGCTGGAATTCTTATTTTGTTGGCATTTTCCTGTGCTATAAATTGGTACTATTTTTTTCTGCCATCAAGAAAGTATTGTTTTATAGTCGTTGCATATAATTGATTGTTCCTTGAATAATAGTTGAGGAAATAATACAAATTCCAGAAATCATGATTCTGTTTCTTATGTAGTAGTAATTGATAACTGACATTCAGGTGTTTATCATATGTTACTTAATTAGATTGTATACTTGTATTCCATCCAACATGATTTTGCTTGGATTTAAGCCAAAATTTTGTATACATTCTAGAAAAATCAAACCGCCATCGAATAGAATGACATGAAAAGGTTTCATAATCTATAAAAATTCAAATATTATAAATGTCATCATCATGGTTTCATAATAAAACTTCATAGTATAAAAATGTCGTCATCATCCTATTCCTTTCATCAAAAAAAGAAAAAGGAAAAAGAAATGTCTACATCATGGTTCATAACCTATACTGTATAATTCAAGCTAGAAATGTCATCACCATACACATGCAGAATCAATATAGTTTGTGTTTCAGTTTTTTTTTTTTTTTTTTTTTTTTTTTTTTTTGAAAGGTAAATAAAATTCACTTAAAATAGTACAAGGGAAAAGAACAATTTCATACAGAAAATTAATTGGTGTTTCAGTTCTAGTTCTACAGTATTCAAACTAAAAGGGGCGTTTATTAAACGGGATAGAGATTGACTATATCCTTATCCTCATTCTAATGATTCTTTTAATCTCATCTTTTTGGGTTGGATGCATAGCAATTCAATAGTCTCAAATCGGAGCAATAATCAGGAGCTATGAGATATCTTTTAAATCTAATCCTTAAAAGTAAATACTAGATTAACTTATATTATTTTTATGTATCCGAGCTTATCACGCTTAGTAAACACCTTAGAAGATGAGTATAATACAAGTAGGGATGACAATAATACTCGCGTACTCGATTCCCCGCGGGTACCCGCCCCTAATGGGACGGGTATGGGGGTCAGTAATTCGGAAACGGGGAGGGGACGGGTATGAATTTCTATACCCGATAGGATTTGCGGCGGGTACGGGAATATAGATATCCGCTTTAAACCCGCTCCGAATAATTTTTGTAATTTTAATTTTTTTAAAATGATACTAATATTAATAAATAACAAAATATATTAATTAGTATGGAAATTCAAATTAAATGAGAATCGAAAAACCACATTAAGTAGACATATTAACAGTATTTTCTCTCATTATTTATATATAACTCAACTCTATCTTTTTCTTCTATCCATTTCCAATGTGGGACAACTTATTTCTCTTAATTTTTTCTCGATCCCCTCTCACTATTTTTAATCCCACATAAAAAATGAGAGAAGAGAGGAGTTGGCTTATAAATAAGTTTGTCTTCATACTTTAACTTAATTTTCGTTGATTTTTAAGAAATAATAACTTTTTAGTTCTAATAAAAGTTTTAAATTAGATAATATATACTTCTAAATAGGTACCCGATTTATACCTTCCCCCGCTGATAATGAACCCGTCCTGATTTAAACGGGTATGAAGGCGGGTATGAAGATTAATTTTTGAAGCCGGTATGGGGATGGAAAAGCAATCCCCGACCCAAACCCGCCCCGTTGCCATCCCTAAATATAAATGATATATGCAGAATATAATATTGATAGCTTGATAGTGACTCCGACTCCACTATTTTCTAATATTGGATTCGATAGTATAGTAGCGATACTATCATTTAGAGCATCCACAACGGATATTGAGTTAGATACTGGATCTATCGTCGGGAAGCATGATTTTAATGATTGGTGGTGTTGAATAAGATACTGGTGCAGAATTTCACTATGGGTATCGAGTTAGATACCAATATCTATAATCATTGGCAATGATTGAGTAGATTTTATTTTGTTATTTCTTTTTATTTGTAATAAATAACATAAAAAATATTTAATAATTAAATTCAAAAATTAAGAAATGAAAATTTTATTCAATTAAAAAAAATTAAAAATACAATAATTAAGAAAATAAAATTACAATAATTAAGAAAAAAAATAGGATAACTACTCCCACCCAAATTCTTTTGCAAGTTTGGCGCAGACTTTTTGGTGCGACGCCAATTGAGCGGGAATAAAATTCAAGGTGTTTCGAATATAGACATCGTACGTCCACCTCCCCCTGGCGGCGTCTCTCTCCGCTATCAAGTTTTCGGCTACGGATGTCAACTCTGCCCTCGCCGCCTCCTTCGCCACTGCCTTGCCCTTCCTCCCCTTCTTGACAATTTTTTACTTCTTCGGGGCGAAGTTGCATCGTGTTTGCATCGCTCGCGAATGTCGTGGATGTGTTGCCGCTAGCAGACGAAGTATAGTCACCGGCTTCATTTATCCTCGTCCACTTTGGAGCTGTTGGAGTCACCGGGTTGGCAAAACTCGAGATAATTTTCAAGAGATTTCACGCTGCCCTATAGGGGAAGATGCTCTGGAACTCAGCGGATTATTGATCTTCGGCCATTGTGTACAGATCGAGCTCGTTCCGACCGCTTCCAATTTCATTTTGCAGCTTGATGTAGACGCTAGCAAACCGGAGTATCTGTTTCTTGGCGCGGTCCCACGCGCACTTCATCAGTTGTTTCTCGCGCAGCCCAGCGGGGTATATGTACTCGTTGAAGCGGGCTATTATTTTGTCCCAGAAGACATTATTGGATTGGTAGTTGCTGGTCACCGCAACCAACCCGAAATCAATGTAGCACCATGCGAGGAACTCTATATCTTCAGGTGTGTTGTTAGCACCTCGCACTTGCCTCGATCCAGTGCTTGATGCGGTGGCCTGTTTGCCCTTGCCGCCTTTCCCTTCTCCTTTCCCTTGGTCGGAGAAGTGGTCGTGCTTGATGTGGCGGGAGTTTTTCCCTTGCAGCGTGGCGGTAGTGGTGTTGGCTCGCATTCCTCAGATTCATCTTCGTACGCCTCTTCCTCTTGGTTGTCCTCTACCTCAACATCGTTGTTGAGGTTGATACGTCTGATTCGAGCAGCAGCTGATGGCGGCATGTCGGTTGCACGATATTCGCCGGGTGGAGTGGAGAATTGGGAGAAGCCGGCAGCGACTGCGAGTAGCCGTAAGACGGAGGGAATTGGGAGAACCCCTGAGACTCTGAGAACCCCGTCGACGGGGGAATTGGAGAACCCTGGAGATTGCGAGAACCCCGTCGACGGGGAAAATTGGGAAAACCCCGAAGATTGCGAGAAAGGTGCAAACCCGACAGCCGAAGAGTATTGGGTGAAATTGGGAGAAGGGGAGAATCGGGAGTTTGGATTCGGTGGATTTGAACCGTAATAGTCCTGAAACCACGAATTGAACTCGTTTTCACTCATTTTTTTTACACGAAAAAAAAATAATTTGAAGATTAAAATTGAAGAAGAAAGAAATTGGAATAAAGATTGGATGTTGGTGTGGAGAATGAATGGGATGAAGGTGTATTTATAATGGATTTTGTGGGATAGCCGTTGGAATATATATATTTAATTTTGGAAAAAAAAAAATAGCTCGGACTAATGGGGACGCGCCACGTGTCCCCAACATGCTGCTAACCCGAAGTTGAAGGCGGTGCCGATATATCGACACCACCTTCGATACTGCCATCCTCGATACCGCCTCCACATCGGCGTCGATATCGCCTATATCAATATCATTCGATATCGATGGGGATCGACACCGGGATCGATACCGGTGATCGATCCCCGTTGCAAATGCTCTTGTTCCTTTACGTTCCCGCCCCAAAACACAACACGGCACGATGAATGTATGCGCATCAATCGACCTTTTCGTCCTTCGCCATATATATTATTGAAATATTCAGCTCCTCCTTAATAAGATTCTACAATTGATGAGAAAGAAAATAAAATTGAATAAAGTGGACGTAGGAAACATTATTTTGTTTTGAGGTTTCTAGATTATGTTTATCATTTTTCTGTGTTTTACGTTTATTGCGACTTGCTGATATTGTATAATGACATTTTAAAATACTTTTAAGTTTTAATATATTAAATAAAAAAATAAGAATAATTTTATATGAAAAGAATAAATAAAATTTACGTATGAGTAATTTAGAGTACAAACTCTCGTGAGTAGTAACTGAACTAGAAATATTTTTATGGGGTCCAATTTAATTACTTAAAAATTTCATGAGTAAAGCTCGAAAATAAAACTAAAAAAAAGTAGAAAATTTAGTACAGCCACATCATTAAAAAAAATGATTATCGCAAAATATTTTTCTATTGTTTAATGTTTTAAAGCTTTGTATATAGATCATTAACATTTATGCAATAACTACAAATATTTTTACAATAAAATCACAAGCTTAACAATATATATCTCAATTTCCATCATAAGAAATAAACAAATCAATCCTTGAATAATAATAACCCTAAATCCTTATTTCTCTCCAGGTCTCCTTACTCTCTCTGCCGCTCCAACCCACTTCCCATTTCTCAATCCAGTTCGCACTCTCTCTCCCCCTCGCTGCCGACTGCTTTCACTGTTCAGCGGCATGGCCTCCTTCCACCGGTGATCGGACCGCCTCACCACACTTCACTGGTTCCGCCTCACCCCTCGCCAGCTCTACTCACCGAAGCACTGTTCACTCTACCCCTCACGACCACACCACCGCCTCCTCTCCCCTCGTCGGCGCTACGACTCTCGCCTCCTCCCACCACCACCAATGTCTCAACCAAATTCCGGTGGTGGTGATTCAATGATTTCTGTAATTTTTTTTTTCTTTAAATTTTTTTCTAGTGAGAAAACATGCATTGTTTTGTTAAAAGTTGTAGTTGTTTCTCTTTATAGGATGAAAATTTATGTTTTTAGTTAATGTTTTTTGAATAGGGGAATATTTGGTTTTCTTGTGTCCAATTTTATTATGATGCTAAATTTGTGCTTTGATGAAGAAAATTTTCGTGGACTAGAGTTGTTGATCTTGCAGTTGAAGAAACACCCTTGGTTGTCTGAGCACATTCCAACCATTATTTTATTTTATAAAAATTATACTCTCTCTGTTTCCAATTTAGTGCCCGACTTTGGGTGGGACACGGAGATTAAGAAAGTTGAAAAAAAGTTGTAGTGGGTGAGAGAAAGAGTAGTGTTAATGATGTAGGATTACTTTTGCTAATTAGATAGAGTATTTTACATTAAAATAAAAACAGTGGAGCCCACATCAAGTTGGTTCACTATTTCCAATTTTTTTTTTTTTTTAGGTATTTTCGACACTTCTTTTTTTAGTGTGCCGACGTAAATTGATACGGGCGCATTAAATCGCGAAAGGTATTTTCGACACTTTTTTTTCATTATGCCGACTTAAATTTATACGCACGCATTAATTCGCGAATTGGAATAACGAAATGAAATACGCGAGGATTAAATCGTGTTACCTAAATTAATGTTGGAACTAAAAACGGAAATTAAAAAGCAACATTACAGGAATTAAAACTGATTTTAGTAACCAACTCAATCACATTCACATTCACAAAAACAGGAAACAGAAAAGCAAAGTTAAATTTTTGGAGGCAAAAATCTGTGCAAGTTGGAGCCAAAAATCTGCTTTATTGATTAAATAATGAGAACAAGTACATTGATGTGATTAAAAACCAATGGAGAGAATTTCAAACATCACCTAACACAACCATTACTACAATAAATCGGTCTGTAAATTGCATTGAATTCATTCTCAGCTACACAGCCTTAGCAAATTCAATACACAACAAAATGGCAGCTCCTAAATCCAAGAGGAAACTGAGTATGGAAGCAAAAAATCTGATCGCACAGTGGTTACTCCAACATAGCTCGGATGGGAAGCTTTTGTACGGTGCAAACAGAGAAGCAGCAGAAAAATTCCAGCTAGATCCCAAGACTGTGTGGAGGATTTGGCAAGATGTAACAGCTCAACAAGCTCTTGGAGTTCCTGTGCGGCTGTAATCAAAAAGTGATGGTCCCGATACGAGTTCTGGTGTATGGGGGGCGGGGGCGAATACACCAGTGAAGACTTTTAAAAACAACCCCCTAAAAATAACACAACCGAGTAATGCAACTCAGTTGGAATCACAACTGAGTAAGAAACACTTAGCTGGAAGTGAAGTGCTGTGCGGAATGTGGTGGAAATTAACTCGTATAAAAATCAACTCATGCTTAAATGCAAGGTTGGTCAATAACCAAGACAGTTGATATGGAAAAATGCAGTTTGTATGTTGGTTAGTTGGTCAGTTGAATATGCAATAAGATAACTGAATAATAAACACAACACACAAGAATTTACGTGGTTCGGAGATAACTCTTACGCCCACGGGGAGTTGTGAGTCCACACAACTCAGTCCAAGTTCTTCTGGACAAACCACAAAGCTTACGCGGGCTTTGCAACCGTTGAGATAAGTTTATGGGTACTTATCAACCTTACAGATTAGTTTACGGGTACTAATCAAACCTATCTACTCAATTACGGGAAGAGTAGGGTCCTATAAACCTTTTCAGGTGACTGAGAAAGTATGGGGTTCCAACTAATAGCTCGAACAAGAAGTGAGCTATGATCTAACACTCTACGAACTCTCAACTAGTGATGTTCTCAAGGTTGGATCAAAAGGCACTAAGACAGAATCTAACACTCTAGAACTCTCAACTAATGATATTCTTAGAGATTGAATGCAGTTCAGCTCGTGTGAAGTATTTGGTTCTTTCTTTCGCTCTTTGGTCTCTTCTCGCACTTGTCTGTCTTATGTCGTTGAATGAATGAAGGCCTCTATTTATAGACGGAGAGAATCAACTAGCCGTTGGATGAACCGTTGATCTCTGTTCGTTGAAAGCGATGACTTGTCTCTCATCTCTGTAGACTTTCCGGATTTGGCAACTGGGTGCTTCTGCTTTCCATCCGAAACATCCTTGTGTTGGGCCAAATGAGGTAATGACAAAGAGTCAAACCTTCACGTGACTTCCTTGTTTGAATTTCAAATCTCAACATTAGTCTTTCAACAATGGATGGTTGGTTGAGAGTTTCGATCTTCATCTGACTTGTTCTTCAGCTGATGTTCTATCTGAATGCTAACAGTTGAACTCTCAGCTGACTTGAACTTCATGCTGTTGATCTTCTTGGTTCGAGTCCTACAACAGAAACCGAACGCTCAGTTGTCTTTCTTGTATCTGATCAGTTGGCTCCGAACGCTCAGTTGTCTTACTTACAACTGATGTTCTCTTGCATCTTCCTTAGTTGACTTTGGCATCTTCGCATCTGATGAACGCTCAGATGTCTTTCTTACAACTGATGTTCTATCCGAGTGAAACCTTGTTGCCGTCTTCAGCTGGAGTCCTGTAAAGATAAAATCTTAACAATGCTCAAACAGCGAGCCTAACTACTAACATTTGGAACTGGCAACATCTACTCGGTTGGGGTCAGTTGGTTTTGGAATCAATCAAAACTTTAATAAATTTTCCAACAATTTCCCCCTTTTTGATGATGCCAAAACCCTTATAAAATTCTTACAAAGCAAACTGATCTAAATCCTACTGACCCATCCAAAATCTCAGCTGAAATTCTAGACAGTCTATAAGATTAAAACATCAAAGGGTTAGCACAGTTATAACATGATATTGAAATAACTTTGCGATTCAGAGCTTGGACAATGAGAGATTGTACGTCAAGTTGAATCATATAACTGAATAGTTTTTATTACAACTGATGGTTACAAAGATAAGCACAAAAACAAAAATTACATCAGTTGCTCAAAAACTAACTGAGCTAAAACTTAAGCCCATATTTGCTAAATATTCTAACAAAAATCTCTCGCTTAGCTTCAGACTCCTTTGATATGTCAACCCCGTGCTCTTTGCAAACTTGCCTTGCCTCAGCTGATATCTTTTGACGGTTGGGGTTTCGAGAGTCTGGAAGGAAAGGAGGGAGATATGTAACCTTCTTAGGAACCGGGACTGTGTTCAGATCCAGTTTTGCATCTATCATTGCATGTCTGAACTGGCTGAACATGTCCGGGTCCCCTGAGTGCAATTCGGTCAGGGCTTCCTTGAACGCTTTCCTCGGATTGTCGGTTGAGAATACTTTTCTGTAATAGAAGTCATTCACGAACTCTTGCTTGAATGACTCCCAGTCTTCATTCCACTCAACTGGCATCCACTTGTCTACATGCCTAAACCGACTTTGGACCTTGACCTTCCCTGGTAGCCTCTGTTGCTTCAACCGAGCTTCAGCCTTAACTTGATGTTTGTCAATGCGGCGTCGGCTGCGAGAGGCAATGTTCCTATCCAGGTTCTTGGTTATCTTGGTCAGCTCCTCCTCGAACTGGTTGACTCTTCGAGCTTGGCTGGTAGCGAACTTCTTGATCTAGTTAGGATTCATGTAATCTTTCTCAGCAACATCCATAGCCTTGGCAGCAACAATACACTCTTCGGTTGTGATACCGTCGAGTTCTGAATCAAGCTCGGCTGCGATCTCGGCTATGGAGTTGTAAGAAACTCCAAACTGCTTCGCCTGCTCCAAGTCTTTTTCCATTTCAGCTCGACCTACATCGGTTGACTTGGGAGCGGATTTCTTCTTCTGGGCAGTCCTCTTCCTCGGCTGAGATTTTGTAGCAGCTTCAGCCTGGGTCTCATCTTCCCCCTGCATCTCAACATCCAACTCCTCTTCCCCCTTTTTATCTTCCCCCTTTTTGGCATCAGCAACAAGGCTTGCTACTGATCCATCCAGAGAGGTGAGTTGTTGTTCGGCTTGTTGGAAGCGGTTGAAGAGTTCATCAACCGCGCACTCTATTCCGACCTTCTTCGCCAGTTCGGAGTCATGGCGCTCTTGCTCGGCTTTCCTCAATCCAGCAAATGTTTCAGTTATCTCAGTCTGGAAAGCAACGAACTCAGCCCAGCGTGACTCGAACCGAGACTCCCATTCTTCATCCTGAGTCTGTTGGGATTTGGTGAGGTTGGAATCAGAGATGGACTGGAAGACATTCAGCTCAGACTTGATTCCCAGAACAGTTGATTTCAGATCAGATGAGTCCTGGTTGGTGGAGGAGGAGAGTTCGTCCAGCTTTATCTTCAGTGAAACATTCTCCTCCACCAGCTGCTTGTTCTTCTCCTCTTGTGCTTCCAACATCCTCAGCTGATCTTCTTTGTTTTGCAGGAAGTTGGCAAGCATCTCCATCCTCAGCTGGTTCACCCTCTCAGCTATCAGCTCGCAAATGTCTTCAGTTGAGGGCCCTGGCTGATCAGCTGGAGCTTGGTGTTCAATCAGAGCTGGCTGCTCAACTGTAACCATGGCTTGACGGTTGGCCAGGTACAGTTGAAGCTCCTCTTCTTCTTCCTTCGCTGCGGCCGCAGCTGCGTCCAGATCATTAAGGAACTCGGTTGACTTGATTAGCATGTTGTCGAGGAAGTCAATACAGTCTTGTCCAGCCGTCTCCTGGGTATCTGTGCCTTCCGCCTTGCTCAGGTCCAGACGATGCGTGAGCAGCGCAACCTTGTTGTTGTAGGCCACCTCCAGATTAGTGTAGTTGAAGTAATCTCGGATGTGTGACTCATCCGCCTTCAGCTGGTTCCAGCTGTGTACCCTAACAGTATCTTCCTTTACATACCAGTGACTGAAGATTAGGTTGAACTGGTACAGCAGCTCGATTCCAAGTGTAGAGAAAATCGGCATGTCGCGAGCTTCTGGGAACATCCCGATCAGCTTCTGGAAGCAGTAGGCCACTTTGCCTTCATGCTCCATCGCAACAGCCTGACGATCAGCTTCGTCATCGATTGGGGAGGGAAAAAGATTTTCATATGGCAATGGTTCAAAAGTTTCATCAATGTTGGCCAAAGAGGCGGTCTCAACATTGGCATCGAGCTGGGAGCTCGGAATATTGGATTCTATGGGGAGTGGGGTATCAACAGGTTCATCAACATTGACCGAAGAGATGGTCTCAATGTTGGCATCGAGCAATGAGCTCGGAATCTCTGGCTGTTGATCGGTTGAGAGAGCGAGAGGCTCTTGGGGCAGTACGACATCAGCTCCTGCCGTGGGGGAGGTGGGAATGTCTTCAATTTCCTCAGAGGAGGAAGAAGCATCCAAGGTCAGGTCCGTTTCCATCTCATCAACCTCATCAGCAGCGCGAGGAACGATCTCGAAGGCAGCTGCCTTCGCTGAGTGGCTCGACTCGGATGGCTCCTCAGCTGGTACCTCCTCCTCAGCTGGCGTACCCTCAGCTGGCACATCCTCAGCTGTCACATCAGCAGCTGGCTCCTCAGCTGAAACATCCTCAGCTGGTACATCAGCAGCTGGCTCCTCAGCTGGAATATCCTCAGCTGGTGCTGCCACTGTCTTCTTGAAGTGAACTCTCAGCTTCTTCTTGGTAGGCTCCTCAGCTTTCTCCTTCTCCGACTCAGCTCGTTGTCGGCGAACAGCTTTCGATTTTGTGGGGCGGCTGACAGCTGGTACCTCTTCAGCTGTATCCTTTGCCTCAGTTGTCTTCCCAGCATCCTTCTTCTCCTTAGGAGTATAAACACTCCTAATCACCTCTTGAGCTTTCTTTGCTATTGGGAACAACATCAACTTCTTCACGAGGGTCTCCTCGCAGTCCTCCCAGACCATGTTTTGACCCTTGGTTGCGAACAGGATTAGAGCGGAGATTTTGCAACCGAAGTTGAGAGTTCTCTTGACACTCAACAACTTCTCCCCGGATTCAGTTGTAGTCTCGGAGATCTTCTGCCTCTCCACAGTCAGCTGGTGTTCAAAATACTTGAACCAGTCGACATTGTGCTTGTGTCTGTGCTCCAAAGCAATCAATTGCTTGAGCTTCGGTCGGCTGATGTCGCCGAAAGCACCATTGTAATCGAACATGTCTTTGGAGACAACATCAAACAAAAGTCGATGCTCCGGCTTCAACTTCGTCCTCTGCATATTGCTCTTCAACTTCTCCGGAGTGATGAGAGCATTCTCCAGAAACTCATCGGCTTCTGTGTCGGTTATATTCTCAAGAGTGTCTGTGGCGGAATGATTCGGCGGAATCACTTGGCGAAGATAGTCGGAAACTGCGATGGGGATGGTCACACGGCGGATGGTTCTGGCCGGAACGTCGCGTTGTCGGCACGAAACCTCTGTAACGACGCCATCTCTGCTGTCGATGGGCGACTGCAGATTGACGTAAAACTCTCCGACCTGGCGCCTGAGCAAGTGGGAGAGGAAGAGCTTCGCCCATTCCAGTAGGCCGTTCTCCCTGAGAATATCGGCGAGGGGAGACAGCACCGGTGACTCCAGTTCTTCGTCTGATAAAATTTGCTCGAAATGAATCTTTGATACCAGCAAGTCGAACGATTCTTCATAAGATGTGGGGACTAGGGAGGGTCCGGAAGAAGCCATTTTCTTTCCTTTGGGTGCCATTTAGTCAATCTGAGAAGATATATATAAGAAGAAAGGAAACAAACTTTGCAGAAAATGGTTAGACAAAATGGAGACGAAAGTGAACAGTTACTGCAGATAAACACGAATGACGAAGGTAAGAGATCACTTCCTGATTTTTCGCGTTTTATAGGTTTTAGGCTCGGTTGAAATCGACGGCTAGGGTTGAATGGCGCGAATCCATCAACGACTGAGATTACGCGACTGTTGACTAGCTTTGACTTGACGTCACGAACCGAGTTCCAACCAGCGCGTGAGAAGGTGAATTGTTTTTCATGTCAGCCCAGTCGCACTATAAAGTAGGCTATTGATGTTCAGCCGTACTTTATATTAAATGCGGTATGATGGCTATTTTAATGTAACTGACATGCTCAGGAATGTTTGAATTTATTTCAAACATTCTCATTTAAGATCATAACATCTTCAGCCATAAATGTTACCTGCCAGCTGATGTCGGAATCAGCTGTGTTCACCTGTCAGCTGATGTTGGAATCAGCTGTGTTCCAATGTTGCGGCATACCATCAGCCGACTCGAGTTCGACTGTTCAGCTGACGTCTGATGTCTTCGGTTGGCGATCCGCATCTGAGATTCCCCCTTCATCTGAGCTTCCCCCTCAGATGGATATCTATCTCTTCACCTTAGCTGGTTCCTCATCTGATGGATCCAACAATCCAAGTAGATCACATAGCATTTTGAACCGCGCTTCGGCTAGAGGTTTGGTGAAGATATCAGCTCTCTGAATCTCAGTTGGAATTTTCTCCATGGATACGTCCTTCTTTTCAATATGATCTCGGATGAAATGATGTCGGATGTCAATATGCTTCGTCCGAGAATGGTGAACAGGATTCAAAGAGATAGCAATGGCACTTGAGCTATCACAATGAATGGGAACCTGTCCAGTTGCAACTTCATAGTCTCTCAGCTGTTGCTTGAGCCACAACACTTGCATGCAGCAGCTACCGGCAGCCATATACTCTGACTCGGTTGTAGAAGTAGCAACACATGCTTGTTTCTTGGAGAACCACGAAACTAGCTTGCTTCCCAGGAACTGACAGTATCTAGATGTGGACTTCCTGTCCAACTGATCTCCGGCTAGATCTGCATCTGAGTATCTAGTTAGTTGGATATTGTCGTCGGTTGGATACCACAACCCAACATTAACTGTGCCCTTCAGATACTTGGTGATGTTCTTTGCTGCCAACATGTGTGCTTTCTTCGGTTGAACTTGGAACCGAGCACACACTCCAACCGCGTAAGATATGTCTGGCCGACTGGCGGTTAGATATAGCAAAGAACCGATGATCCCTCTATACTTACTGGCATCCACGAGCTTCCCTCAGTTCCAGGTTCAATCTTCCAGTTAGTATTCATCGGGATCCTTGTGGTCTTACTTGACTGCAATCCGAACTTGGTGATGAGCTCCTTTGTATATTTGGACTGATTGATAAAAATTCCTTTTGATGACTGCTATACCTGAAGTCCAAGAAAATAATTCATCTCGCCCATCATCGACATCTCGAACTTCTCCTTCATGAGAGTTGAGAATTTCTCACACAGCTCCTCCGACTTGGAACCAAATATGATGTCGTCGACGTAGATTTGCACAACAAGTATATATTCTCCAACTTTGATGGTGAACAGTGTTTTGTCAACTGACCCTCGTTTGAACCCCGAGTTCAGAAAAAAACTACAAAGAGTGTCATACCAAGCCCTGGGTGCTTGCTTCAATCCATAGATTGCTTTCTTCAACTTGTATACTTTTCCATCTCCAGTCTCAAAACCGGGAGGCTGTTCAACATATACATCTTCCTTGATATCACCGTTGAGGAAGGCACACTTCACATCCATCTGATAGACCTTGAACTTGTGAAATGCAGCATAGGCTAGAAATATCCGGATGGCTTCCAGCCTTGCAACTGGTGCGAAGGAGTCCTCAAAATCGATTCCTTCTTGTTGGCAATATCCTTGAGCTACCAACCTTGCCTTATTCCTCACGATGAATCCAATGGCGTCTCTTTTGTTCTTGAAAATCCATTTTAATCCAATGACTTTGACACCATTTGGTCTTTCTACCAACTCCCATACACAATTGCGTAGAAATTCGTTCAGTTCTTCTTGCATGGCTATTGTCCAGTGAACACAGTTGAGAGCTTCCACAACATTCTTCGGTTCTGGCACATCAGCTACAAAGCAAGAAATCATGGCAACATCTCCAGCTTGCTCGAACTCCTCAAGAACTGCCAACTCCTCAGCATATTGAGCGTAAGTGTTGGAATCTTCCTCAGTCGAATCTGGATTTGCAACTCTGCTCCTTGTACGCACACCTTCGATTGGATCCCCGATGATGTTGTCAGTGGAATGATCTTCATACCATCTTCGGTTGCGTCTTCCTTCTTCTTCCAACAGTGGCTGTTCTAGGATTTCAACTGATGGTGAATCCTGAGCCGTAGGAGATGCTGGAATCTTCAGAACTGGTGATTGATCACCTGTTGAGTCTGGATTCTCAACATTGACAATATTTTGAACCGGGCTTGGTTGGGCTTCGGATGCTGATGCAGTTGGAGTGACATCAGCTGGAGTTCCCCCTTGAGATAAGCTGGGGTCCTCGCATTCATCTTCAGAGGAGTAAGGATCATTATCCTCGGTTGTCCATACCAATGGTTCAGCTAGATTCTTTTTCCTTAGAGCCTGCGATCTGGTGAGAACAGGTGGAACTTGTGGATCAGCTTGTTGTCCTTTAGCCTGTTCCCTGCACTCAAGAGAGCTGTTGTTGAAAACTCTATAAGCCTTTATCCGAGCGGCATATCCGAGAAATATGCCTTTCGAAGCCTTGGCATCAAAGGTTTTCAACTAAGTCTTCCCATTATTGTGAATATAACACTTAGAACCAAAAACGCGAAAATATGAAATATCAGGCTTCCTGCGTCTCCATAGCTCGTGTGGTGTCTTTCTCAACCGCTTGGTCAGAAGAGACCGGTTCTGGGTGTAGCAGGCTGTGTTGATGGCCTCAGCCCAAAATCTCTTTGGCAGAGTTGAGCTTGTCAACATGGATGTAGCTGCATCCTTCAGCGTTCGGTTCCTCCGCTCGGCTACTCCATTCTGTTGCGGAGTACGCGCAGCTGATGTTTGATGAGTAATTCCATGCTTCTCGCAGTACTTAATGATGGTTTCATTTAGAAACTCGGTTCCACGATCTGATCGGATGGAAATAATTTTCATCTCTTGTTGGTCCGATATCCGATCCATCAGCTTGGGTAGCTCATCTCGGGTTTCACTCTTGTGACGCATGAAAATGGTCCACGTGTACCTAGAATAATCATCAGTAACAACAAGGGTATACTCGTTACCATTCATGCTTTTTGGTGTAACTGGCCCGAAGAGATCCATGTGGATCAGCTGTAACACTCGGTCGGTTGAGGGAGTTGTTTTCAACCGGAAGGAGGATCTAGCGAGCTTTCCCAACTGGCATGCACTGCAGATATGTGTTGTTGAAAACACTCGGTTTGGTATGCCTTTTGCATGTTCTTGTCTTGCGAGTCGGTTCATAGTCTTAAAGTTCAGATGGTTGAGCCTTTTGTGCCACAGCCAGCTCACATCTGAACTGCTCTTTGATAACAGGCAGGTGTCAAGAGGACTACTATTCTAGTCAGCATAGTAGACATTCCCGGTTGGGGATCGATTTCCCAACAATATAACCTGCTTTGATCCCACATTTTTAACCCTGCAACCCTGTGCATCAAACTTGATAGAGAAACCATTATCACAGAATTGGCTGATGGAGAGCAAGTTATGCTTCAATCCATCAACATATGAAACATTAGAAATCGACACGTGATTGGTTTCAAGGGTACCATAACCTCTGGTGTGACCTTTTGAGTTGTCACCAAAGGTAACCGATGGTCCTTCTTTCTCCACGAAACTCCCAAGCAAATCCTTCATATTTGTCATGTGTTTCGAGCATCCACTATCCATCACCCACATGGTTCGTGAAATTTTATTCTTCCTCAGCTGTTTCTCTTGTACCTGCAAAGAGAAACTTGCTTAGGTCCCCAATTTTAGTTGGGTCCTGGAGGGTTAGAACCAGTTTCCCCTTGAACTGTGGGTCATTTTTTCCTGTATACTCGAATGGATTTATCATTCCAGATCACTTTTCCTTCATCATCAACTATAACAACACCTCGGTTATCCTTAGGCTTATTGTTAGTAGTGATGTTATGTTTCTTGGGAGGAGATGGATTTCTCCCATTGTGAGCTTTAGGAGGAGAGGCTTTCCCCCTGTTTTGATGGAGATTCTTATCCTATTGGATTTGTCGATGAGGTTGGACGCCATGTTGGAATCTTTGTGGCTGATTCTAATTCCAACTCCCTGAATGTTGTCTATAGTTGTTCATGCCCTGTTGTTGGTTCATGTTGTGGCATGAATATCTCCAGCTGTTTGAATTGTTCCTCATCGATTAACTCGGTTGGAACCTCTGGTTGAACTGATGATGGAACCGCTGTTGATTCAGATGGTTGGATCCTTGTCGGTTCTGCGGTCGGTTCCATTCTTACTGATGTTGGCTCTGAGGTCGGTTTAGAGGTCGGTTCTGAGTTCGGTTTTGATTGTATCTCCGACGCCTCTGGTTCCTCTTCTGACTCTTGGAACATTCCCCTTCGGTTGATTTCCCAACCGATGGAATGTTCTGTTCTCCATCCACCGCTCCTTTTCCTTTCTCAGATGTAGTTTCCTTAGTCGGTTGAGCTTGCTGAGAAGTGGAGGTTGGATTACTTTGCGAAGTTGCAGACTCAACTGTGTCAGGTTTGGCAACCTTGACATCCACCGCCTTGATGAAGGTTGCTGGAGGAATTCCAGTATCCTTGATCACATCATAACCGAGTCGTGACACGTCATCCATCTGTCGACTGTAACTGATGAGATTCTCGATGATCTTGGATGACTGATATAGCTTTATCAAGTTGTCCTTCTCAGTTTGCAACTCTTTGAGGAGAACAACTATATGCTCGGTCTGTCCATCTGACTTCTTTATCAGCTGGTCGATCTGAGCCTCTTGCTTGTTCAACTAATCTTGCTGCTCCTTGATCTGCTTCGTCAACTCCTCGTCGGTTGGAGCATTAGTTCGGTTGACCGCATTCAGTTGACTTTTGAGATTATCTATCTCTTCAGTTTGACTCTTAATCAGATCGTCCTTTTCGGTTAAGGATTCTTCAAGTTTGGCGAACTGTTCTTGAAGACTCTTAAACTCAACCGATTGCTGATGTAGTTCCTCACTGAGTTCTTGAAAGTCACTCCAGGAGGGTTCCAACTCTTCATCCAGTTTTTCCTGCATGTTAGAAATATTGGAAGAATTTAAATTAGAAGGACTAGAGTGTACCTCAGTATCATCCTGGTCGGTTCCAAGTGCCATGAGGCATTGATCCTGACCAATAGCGTTGTTGGTGAAAGTCAGCTCATCCTCATCTTCAGTGTCGGTGAAGATGTCCATGTCGTCAGCTGCTTCTTCTGCAACCATGGCCTTGTTCTTTCCAGTTTGCTTGGCCCTCAACGCTTCTCTCTCTTTCTTCGAGAGGTCTGGACAATCTGCTTTGAAATATCCTTCCTTGCCGCATTCAAAGCAACCGTTGTTCACAGGCTTTGAGTTATCTCGAGTTCGGTTAGATTTGTAGAACTTCTTGTATTTTCCGAACCGAGTGTCCATGTCAGCTAGCTTCTTTGACAGGGCGGCTATATTCTGTTGCAGCTCTTCTCTGCTTGGCTCCTTCGTAGCTGTGTCCGCAGATCGTGTTGGCCTTGATGTTCGCGGCTTTGAATAGTCTGCTCGGAGTGCTACTGACTTTGTGGCTGAACCAACATCCTCATGTCGACTCGTCTGAACCGAGGACTGAGTTGACCTTCGTCGGTTCACCTTGTACTTATTTCCTTTCAGTATTGAGAACAATCTTTCAGTTCCCATCTCACCAAGGTCAGCTCGGCTCTCATGGATATTGGTGAAGGTATCCCACTCTGCTGGTAGAGCTTGTAATACTTTGAGGTTGATTTCTCTCAAAGTATATTTTCCTCTTCGGATGAACTGAATCCTTTTGATGATGTCCATGAACCGGAGCTCTAACTGATCAATGGTTTCATCAGTTCTCAGACAGAAATTGTCGAAGTCTTGACAGGCATGTGAGAACTTGTTCTCCTTTGTTTCGTCACTTTTTTCACTCAGAGATGCTAAGATATCCCACATCTCTTTAGCGGTTTTGCACTCTTCAATCCAAGGAAGATAGTCTTGTCCAACTGTGGACATGATTGTGCTCTGAGTCCAGATGTCCAACTGGCTCACTTTGGCTTCCTCTGGAGAGAAGTCTTCTGGCTTCTTCTCCACTAACTCCACAGTTGCATCCCCATCGTTGGGATTTGTAGGAGTGCCAGTGACTCTCTCTCTCTGATGATGATCGGTCCGAATGTGAGTACTTGTTGCATTCGATGATGCTTTGACAGTAGGATCTTCTTCATCCGAGTTCTCCAGGATGTATAATTCACAACCGAGAACATGACCACGATCTTGTCTTTAACATCCATCTGCACACAACAACAGAAGAAAAATGCAAGCAGATATGCACTAGCGTGATAAAGAGATCTGTTCAGTTGACCACTGAAGAAAACACCTCGAATTCACACCTCGTGAAACAGAGTCAGCAGTCTTTTGAACCACCGCTCTGATACCACTTGATGGTCCCGATACGAGTGCTGGTTAGTTGGTCAGTTGAATATGCAATAAGATAACTGAATAATAAACACAACACACAAGAATTTACGTGGTTTGGAGATAACTCCTACGTCCACGGGGAGTTGTGAGTCCATACAACTCAGTCCAAGTTCTTCTGGACAAACCACAAAGCTTACGCGGGCTTTGCAACCGTTGAGATAAGTTTACGGGTACTTATCAACCTTACAGATTAGTTTACGGGTACTAATCAAACCTATCTACTCAATTACGGGAAGAGTAGGGTCCTATAAACCTTTTCAGGTGACTGAGAAAGTATGGGGTTCCAACTAATAGCTCGAACAAGAAGTGAGCTATGATCTAACACTCTACGAACTCTCAACTAGTGATGTTCTCAAGGTTGGATCAAAAGACACTAAGATAGAATCTAACACTCTAGAACTCTCAACTAATGATATTCTTAGAGATTGAATGCAGTTCAGCTCGTGTGAAGTATTTGGTTCTTTCTTTCGCTCTTTGGTCTCTTCTCGCACTTGTCTGTCTTATGTCATTGAATGAATGAAGGCCTCTATTTATAGGAAGAGAGAATCAACTAGCCGTTGGATGAACCGTTGATCTCTGTTCGTTGAAAGCGATGGCTTGTCTCTCATCTCTACAGACTTTCCGGATTTGGCAACTGGGTGCTTCTGCTTTCCATCTAGGACATCCTTGTGTTGGGCCAAATGAGATAATGACAGAGAGTCAAACCTTCACGTGACTTCCTTGTTTGAATTTCAAATCTCAACATTAGTCTTTCAATAATGGATGGTTGGTTGAGAGTTTAGATCTTCATCTGACTTGTTCTTCAGCTGATGTTCTATCTGAATGCTAACAGTTGAACTCTCAGCTGACTTGAACTTCATGCTGTTGATCTTCTTGGTTCGAGTCCTACAACTGATGTTCTGAAACTGAATGCTCAGTTGTCTTTCTTGTATCTGATCAGTTGGCTCCGAACGCTCAGTTGTCTTACTTACAACTGATGTTCTCTTGCATCTTCCTTAGTTGACTTTGGCATCTTCGCATCTGATGAACGCTCAGTTGTCTTTCTTACAACTGATGTTCTATCCGAGTGAAGCCTTGTTGTCGTCTTCAGTTGGAGTCCTGTAAAGATAAAATCTTAACAATGCTCAAACAGCGAGCCTAACTACTAACATTAGGAACTGACAACATCTACTCGGTTGGGGTCAGTTGGTTTTGGAATCAATCAAAACTTTAATAAATTTCCCAACAAAAAGGTTAGGAATTAGTTACAAAAACAAAAAACAAATGGATGAGGAAAAGGTTAAGAGTCTCCCCTTGCAACAAAGAACATCATTGAGGGTCATGGCAGGAAATCTGGGCATTTCCAAATCTGTTATTCACAGGTGGGTGCAAGAGAAGAAGCTCAAACCACACACAAATGCTATCAAACCATATTTAACCCCTTTCAACAAGATGTGTAGACTCAAATCGAGTTTTTGTCAGCTCTGTCCAGAGCCTGTGAATGGCATTTTCAAGTTCCAAAACATGTACAACACCATACACATAGATGAGAAATGGTTCTACTTATCAAAGAATTCAGGCAGATACTATCTGGTCCCAGGTGAAACAGAGCCACACAGGAGCTGTAAATTAAAGAGATTCATACCAAAAATCATGTTTAACTGTGCAGTAGCAAGACCCATAATAGATGAAGAGGGCAATATTTTGTTTGATGGGAAGTTTGGGATCTTCCCATTCATAACAGAGGAACCTGCTCAGAGGAGTTCAAAGAACAGAGCAAAAGGGACCATGGAAGTGAAGCCAATTGCAGCAGTGACAAAACCAATTACAAAGGACAGTCTACTCAACCAGGTCAGTTTTCTGACCAGTTTTTGCTATCAGAAACATTATCAGATTCATCACTTAGCATCCATCATTCAATTCATGCAGATGATTCCAGTTTTTAAGGCTAAGTGGCCTCCATTTTAAGCAAACACATATTGATTCAACAAGACAATGCCAAACCACACATCAAAGCTGATGATCCTGATTTCCTAGCAATTGCAAAATCTGATGGCTTTCATTTCCAGCTAGTGTGTCAACCCCCTAACTCTCCAGACACCAATGTAAATGATCTAGGGTTTTTTAGAACAATTCAAACCCTTAAGGATCAGAAACCAGCAAAGAATGTAACAGAGTTACTCAACAATGTCAAGACAGCCTATGAAGAATACTCACCACACAAGTTAAATCATGTGTTTCTAACTCTACAAGGCTGCCTAAGAGAGATCATCAAGGTTAATGGAGACAACAAGTACAAAATCCCTCACATGGGAAAGGAACAACTAGAAAGGGAAAGACTTCTACCACAATGCATTGAAGTGGAGTATGAGCTTGTAGAGGACAACTTAGACTTCATAAACAGCCAAAGAAGTGATGGAGAGCATGCAATTCAAATGGATGATCTAGTGCAAGAGCTGCAATAGGTGGCAATCCTTGATTAAAGCCACAACAGGGACAGTTTTTTGGACAGGTTTACAGGAACAAACATTGTGGTGCTAGTACAAGTTTCATGTTTGGAATGTAAACTGTATTTTGTGACTGATTAGGGGCTTTTGTAGTCTCAGCAGGAACTTTTGCATCATTGACTCAATCACATTTGACTCCTAAGCTGCATAAGTCAACCTCTTAAACTAGAACTCAATGGTAGCTCTAGTGGTGGCATCATATGGCAAGCATAGAACTCAATCACATTCACAGAAATTTACGGGGACATCCTTCAAACAAAACAGCTTAATTGTCATCACAGGGACAGGGACACCAAATTCATCAACACACAAATGCATCATCATGTAAATAGGCATTTGTTAGGCTGATTTAGGGGCTGAATCACATTCACAGGAATCATGAACTCGATCACATTCACATATAAGGATCAGGAATCATGAACTCAATTCAGAAATCATGCATCATGAACTCAATCACATTCACAGGATTCACAAATGGCATCACCAGCCACCCCACCAACTGAAATGAATCACAGTAGAACATCATCATCATGTAAATACTCATAACTCAATCACAGGGACAGCCAAACAGAAAGCAGAAATCATAAACTGGTTCAAACTATCACAGAAATCACAAATGGCATCACCAGCCCACCCAAAAAGAAGAGAGTAGAACTGAATCACTGTATTTTAGCGCGATGCATCTCAGCTTCCAATGCCTTCCTTTTTCTGCGAAATTGTAAGACATCGTTCAGCAGCCAATAGGCAGGGTCCGTAGGACTCAAATCAGCCACAATCTGCTCTAAATTCTCCCCCGGTGAAGGTGGATCATCGGCCACAGCAGGCAGCTCATCAACAGAAGCAGCCGGCGGAGGTGGAGTATCGACCACAGCAGCCAGCAAATCAACAGATTTCTCCGACTTCAATGGAGTATCGGGCACAGTAGGGCGTAAATCAACAGAGGCGAAGGTGGAGTATCGGGCACCGTCGTCAAAGAATCAACAAAATTCTCTGGCGAAGGTGGAATATCGGGCACCATCATCATAGAATCAGTAGGTTTCTCCGGCGAAGGTGGAGAAATCTTCGCCGCGGAGCCTCCCACAACTTTCTCCGGCACCAACGAACCACACTCTCCAGATCTAGTGGTCGGCATCACAGAGGAGACAAAAGAGAGTGGAGAATCGACAAGGGTTTCAGGCACACATTCGATGGAGCTCGAGTTCAGGGTTTCCATATTGAGAGAGATACAAAGACGAGAGAGCAGATGAAAGAAGTAGGAAGAGGAGCGGCGGAGAATTAGGGTTTGCAAGTGAGGGAAATGAGGATTGCAGAGAGAATAAATCGAGAGAAAATGAGGTGTAGTTGGTGGCTAGGGTTTTTTGGCTGGTGGGGTGGGGTTAGGTGGGTGGGAGTAGTAATTTAATTAGGCTGCTAATTAAAGAGTGGGGTGGGTCCACCAGTGGCAAGGGGTAGTAATTTAACAGTCAAAATAAGGGTAAGGGTGTCCAAAAATTAGAGTAGGGCACTAAATTAGGGACAGTCTTTTAAGACCAAGTAGGGCACTAAATTGGGGACGGAGGGAGTAATATTGATATTTTTTCAATTTGTTTATCTGGCTTGTGATGAAAAAAAAAATAGCGGGTTTCAGCCACATTTCTTCAATCTATTTCAAAATGGCGGTTTGGGCCAACCCGAAACCGAAACCGACCGCGAGGTTTTGGTTGGCGGCGGTTTGGCACGAAACCTAGTCGGGGCGGCGACGGTCTGCAAATTGCCTAAATGTCGGCCCGGCAGTTTGGGCGGTGCAGTGCGGTTTGGAGCCGAACCGCTGCTCACCCCTACTCCCAATTCCTTCTCTGGCTTCCTTATTCCAATGACTTCCCAATCTCCGCATCCTAAAAGATCATAGATTTGCCCAATAAAGTAGCGACTACTCATTCCCACAGCATGAAAAAACAAAAAATTGCCCAGTATTTCTATGACTGAGCTAATGAAACTGAAACAAATTCGATATCATATTTGAAAGTATAATTTATAGTAAACATAAATAAATATTATATTAGTAATATTTACAAACTAATAACATCATTAGAACCTAATTACGGAATAATGACGCCAGTGGAATACCCCTGCCCATTGAAATAAATAAGGTGGTGATTGGTATGATCCCTTGTCCATTGAAATGAATAAGGTGGTGATTGGTATGATGGAATGGAGGGTGAAATGGAATGATCATTTTAACCTCAATTCCATTCCTTTGCTTGGTATGTTTTACTATTAGGAATGGTCATTTCATTCGGAATGATCATTCCATTCTCCATGAGAATGGTCATTCTTTACTCAAATCATGGTATTAGTCATTTCTAATGCTCTTATTTTTATATTTTTGACTATTTTATCCTCATATATTTTACAATTTGTTTTTTACCCAAAAAAATTAAGGAATTATTTCCATAAATTCTAACTTTTATATACACACTGCACGCGCGCACACACACATATATATACACACACTACACACTGGAGACACACACACACACACACACACACACACACACATATATATATATACACACACACATACATATACACACACTGCACACACACTGCACACACACTACACACACACACACATATATATCTACACACACACACACACACATATATATATATACACACACACACACACTGCACACACACTACACACACTACACACACTTCACACACACACACATATATATACACATATTTCACACACACACACACTACACACACACACACATACACAATGCATCAAAAAATATCAATTTCATTCTTTTACTTATTCCTTGTGCATACCAAGCATAGGAATCAACTTACTCATTCCATTGCATTCCATTTCTAACTTCATTCCATTCCTACCTCATTCCATTCCATTCCATCATACCAATGACCTCCTAAGACTTTTAACTTCATTTTCTTATTACAAGTGATTCTATTGAAATAAAGATTTTCAAAAAGTAAAATACACTATCATATTTATATCTTATTACTTCTACTATTTCGCGATAGCATTGAGGGCCGTTTGGTAATCATATCCAGTATATCAGATATCAGGAATGAGTATGAGTATCAAATATCAAGTATGAGTATCAAATTGATATTTGATATTCATGTTTGATATGTTGAAGATATCGATTGATATCAAGTAGAAAGGAAAGTAGAGATATGAGTCATATACTAGCAAAAATTGATATATGAAAATATTGAAAATTAGCATATCAAGTATATCAATTTGATACTCATATACTGATATACCAAACTGTCATATCAAGTATATCAATTTGATACTCATATACTGATATACCAAACTGTCACGCCCCGACTCTCGAGGCGCGACTTACGAACAACAACAAACCTAAACAACTAACAACTGACTCAAATAAAGGGATTCATGCTCGGGGAAAACAAGGATGGAAGATAAGACAATCGAATTAGGTTTCCAAAAGCATAATGAAATAAGCATTCGAACATCTAAAAATTCACTTATAACAGGAATCTAAATAAGTAGTTCATGCTGACGGGGATAGGATTCCAAAAAGAGAATACACCCATATATATACCAAGTTAAGAGGACCATGTTCAACAACCATTCAAGTCAACGAGCCCATCGCTCGGAATTACAAGTCGAGTAGTTTAAGAGGTTAACAAATATTCAAGGTCTTCGAGCACAACGCTCGGAATCAAAAACATGAGAATCAAAGTATTAGCATCAACAGACATCAATTCAAAAGGGTTGCAGCGGAAACTTGCATCAATACCCAACATTTGCACGTATAAAGACGTACAAATGCCAAACTAAAATTCAATTAAACTCAACCAAAAGAACCAAACCACACCGCCAAGTATCCATGCCATCGCCATCCAGTCAACCTGCATGTTTAGAAACACACGCAGGGCTGAGTACTTCATACTCAGTGAACACAAGCCAAAATATTTGAATAAAGGTGCTTCTTAAAGCTATAATAATTGAACTTACCTTGCCGAACATCACAAGTATATAAGCAGTTTTAAAAACAATTTTACTTGTGCATGTTAAAAATATTTTCTTTTAAACAGACTGCGCAGTCAAATATCATATAATATAACAGTATGTATCATCTGTCACAAACAATTTCACTGTGCCGAGAAGTAGGCCTCCTTCTCGAGCACTGTGACCGGCCTAACCGAAGCAAGGCTCACAGTCACCTCGACATATATCACACGTGGGTTTTCTACCTTTCACAGGATAATAACATCTTCATATAAACAGATGATAACACATACCAAACTTCAATAAAAACGGCAAGTCAATCACATTTGAAAACATATCATAATACTTAATAGCATAACTAATTTTCATCGATAGTTTTGCTTCAGAAAAGCCCACCTGACTTCCGAAGATTTAGCTAGGTGGCTTAGGGCTATTTGTCCTCGCTTAATGATCCATCCGGCTCGATCCTTCACAGTTCGACATCGATAGGAAAATAAGATACATGAACGACGGACACAAAGGCGTTGGACTTTAACTGAAGGACTTCTATTTGAGTCGATTCTCTCTTCGCTTAACCTTTCTAAGGGATTTCGCGTTCTCGATTTTAAACCTTTAACTCTACTCGAATTGGTAAAAATTACTTACTCAACGGCTTAACACTTTTCTCGTTCTAATTAATAACGTCATCGTCTACATTCTATTACTCGAGCTTTCTTTCAAAGTTTTCATTTGATTCTCGACTTATCAATCAATCATTCAACCATTTTGCATACAAATAATTCAATCATTCTTCACATCATAAATAATATCATGCATTTAAACATTTATTCAATCATATAATGAATTCAAATAAATCAAACATACTTCAAGACACATTAACATTCATTCAATTTAGATCTTAAGACTTAATTCAATTATGCATTTCTTTTTATGAAGGTTCAAACCATTTATTCTATCTTTCTTATTTAAAGACAACGTTTTGCTCTATATTCGTTATCTAAAAATTCTCTTTATTAATATTAAACTCTTATGAAATTAGAATTTCTTATTTATTTCTAATTTGATTCTCCTTTCTTAACTCGACTATTATTTTTCTAATTATTCACTCGGTAATTTTTCTCGGTTTATTTTTAATTAACTTCTCATAATTCGATATCTTATCCTATCATTATTATTTTCTTGATTAGCTTATACGAGTTTCTAACTTAACTCGTCTAGCATCTTTTCTTTACTCGATTAAAACTTCCTTTTTATCTCTTCTCAATTAATTCTTTTTAAACTCGGTTTTCTCTATTCTTACTTATCTCTTTAATAATTTCTTCTTTTCTTGTCTTTAATCTTTAAGCCATTTCTTACTTATTAATTCTTTTATTTTTTTAATAAACATTTTTATTAATTAGTCCGTTTTATTAGTCAAATTATAAAAGATCTTTTTGTTGTAGATTAGTAGAAATTCAAGTCTTTAATTTTTAATACAAGAAAATTTATTAACAAATCTTCTATGCAATTTTCATCTTTTAATCAATTAAAGCTTTTAAACTTCAATCTTTTTATCAAAACTTCTATCTTTATTCATAATTTAAACTAGTATTCATACATATATTGCAACACTTAAACATTCAATCTTTTCTATATTTTCACATTTTATTTCTTTAAAAACTCAACATGCAATCTCATTTTCTTAACTTAAACACATGTATGATCATATTAACATAACATACAATCATTTCATGGATCAAAACATCACTCAATTCATCAACAAAATCATCAAAATAAATCCTCTATTTTTGCTCAAAAACACACGGCATTTATGCACTTTTTTGTGCAATTTATTTCTCAATTTTTCATGCATATAATCTAATTCTCAACATAATAAAAATAATAAATCAAGTATCAAAATAACAATATCTCAAAGAATTCACATTTTTCCTATTTTGCTTAATAATTTCGGCATTCATCATAGTTTTAGGGTTTTAATTTCTTTTTCTTTTCTTAATTCACCGATTAAAACTATTGTTCGATTCTCCTAACGATTTCTTCCCACTCGATTATCACATGCACATCCTAAGTTTGCCTAAACATAAATTAAATAGCATGCATGCATAGTTCTTTCTTTTGGGACTTAGAGATATACACATTTACAATTAATCAAATGAATTTCATACTTTAACTAAAATGAATTCTTCTCCTTGGCTCTTGGAATTGGAATGGATGGAAAATGAAGCTTCAAAGTTTGGACTTGAAGGGAAGAAAGAAGTCTTCTTGAATCCTCAAAAAGAATAACATGGAATTAATCATCCATTCCTTTTAGGGTTTAAGAATCAAAATGAAGAAATTGTTGGATGAATATTGAATTTAATCTCAAGAACTTGAAAGATTATTACCTTTTCTTGAGAATATAGATGGAATGAATGGAGGATGATGCTTTCTACTTCATTTCCATGGATGAGGAGCTTGAATACATGGTGGCATGTAAGAAAAACCAAATGTAGGTGAGTGTATGTGTGTGTGTGCCGTGAGTTTGAGAGTAGAGAGGGAGAGAGTTTGTTTTTCTTCTTGTTTGAGAGAGAATTCGAAAGAGAAAGAGAGATGGATTGATGAATGAAGTCTTCTCCCTTGTCTTAGATGAATGAATTTGAAATCCAACAAAAGGAATAAAGTGAAATGTTGGAAGTTGAAATTGTTTAAAGTGATTGATGGATGGATGATTTGATGTAGTTTGCATGCACTTTAGGTAATGCCATGCATAAGACATCATCATGATATTAATCTTGAAAATTGAGGAGTGATGTGAGAGGAAGTGTGAGGTGGCGTGAGGGAGTGAGAGGTGTATGACACGTGTCTTCGTCGTGTCGTACGGGTGTTAATTACCCGGTCGTAAAAGTTTTTCGGATAAAACGATTCGTATTAATTTCTTTTTATACTATAAACGGGTCTAACCTCTTCTCGTCTCAGTTTTGATACTAACTCATCTCAATCCTATTTTACGTCTCAATTAAAGATTAAGGGATTCGATCATTTAGTCTTTTAAATCTTAAAGGAATTTAGTCGGCTTATTAATCCGTTTATTAATCCTTTAAAGATTAACTCCTCATTACTCTTCTCAATTCTCGGATAAGTTCTTACCCTATCTCAGTGATCTTAAAAGCAATTCTAAGTTCGAAGCTTCTAATTCAATTCTATTCTAAGTTCATCGGCGTAAATATATTTCTCGGCGATTAACGTTATGCTATCTCAATTAAGCAAACTCTTCGGGATTTTTCTAAAAATTATTCTCATACTCATTTCATATAAACAATTCAACAATCACATCATCATCATCTCGGATAAATAAGGCAGATAAATTCACACAAAACTCATAAAGCAATTTAAACGTTTTACTCATTTCTCTTCGATTAGAAAAGAAAAAATTTTACTCCTAAATTCTCATCTTTTAATTTACTCGGTTAATTAAACGCTTTCTAAAGGTTTAAAAACTCGGGGTATCACACAAACATAAGGTATGAATACGGGTCATATTGATACCCATACCTAATATAAGTATATGGATATCAAACGAGCCCTAAAGGATTTTGGAAATACACTGCATTTTAGCCCGTAGTTAATGAATGAGCACACCTTCTGATGAGTGGTCTTTGTATATTTATTCATTCTCGATTTTAGAAGGAAGGGCTTGAGGATTGGTTTATAGCTTTGTGGTCAATTTGGATATCGCTTTGGGGGTTATTAATCGTGAAAGTGAAAAGCCAATGGCCTGGAGTGTTGCTGTCCTTGAAACTTTTCAACAAGCTAGATTGGATTTGCTTTGTTTGTTGTAACTTCTGCCTAAGGAGGGCTCAAGAAATGGTTAGTTCCACATCGCGAATCTTATCGTCTTGATGTTGATGTTTCCTTTCATGAAAGGTGGAATAGAGTGGTCATTTGCTTTATTATTAAGGATCACAACGGACGCATTGTTACAACAATATCTCGCTTGGCAGGTTTTTCCCTACTGTTCTTATTGGTGAACTACGTGCCATGATGTTGGGTATTGCTTTTTGCATGGAGAATGACTATCCACTTATTGAGGTCTACACAGAATCTATTTTGGCCTTTCATGTTGTCAGCGACTGGAATTCTGAATCTAATGCGCTATTTGACGAGTGGTACGAGGCTATTGTCGCTACGAAGCGTAATATAGTTCTTGACTTCTCGCATGCTCGTCAGGAGGCCAACTTAGCAGCTCATAGCTTTGCTAATTTCACTTTTAAACATCAAAATGTAATTGTTTATAAGTCGGACTTTCCGTCTTGACTTCTAACTATCGTCGAGGCTGATTTGGCCTAATAATAAAAATCATTCTTTGTTTTTCAAAAAAATAAAAATAAAAATACAACCACCTCGCAGTAAATTATTTTTACCTTATTTTGCAAGATTAATAATTAATCGTTGTTGATCTCTCTTCAAATAATAATAATAATAAATCGTTGATCAAGGATCCCCTAATTATAAGAAACGGTGACTGTGCATGTGCTTGGTCTCCAAGTCAGCGAAGGACTAAACAGTCACTCTGCCCGCAGTCACAGGGGTATAAGAGTCAAAACTTGACACTAATATCTCACCCTAAACCCTAGCTGCGTTGTATAAATATATGCACTCCCGTTACTCCTCGAAATATTCTGCGCAGGCTTCGTCTCTCCTTCTCCGCTTATCTGTAGATCTGTTTTTGAAGGTACAAATCGCTGATACATCGATTTCTCCTTTAATCTTGTGAATTTTGTAGCTGTCTACTCTGTGTTGTATTTCTTCGGATTTAATTGATATAACTCGCTTTAGTATTGGTAAATTTTCAATGAGTTTGTGATAAATCTGCTTTTTATTGAATTGATAGAGAAATCCAATTGATTTTCTACGATTTATGTATTATTTTTTTGCTCTCTCGTCTGTTATAAGGCTTAATTTGATTTATTGCGTTCGATTTATCCGTATAACTTCTGGCTTTCTTAAATCTAAGTGGATCTATGGTGAATTTAAATTGATTTGTAGTTGTATATATTTATTTTATGATTTGAGTCTGTCGTAGTCTGTCCGAGTTGTTGTGTTGCTCATCTCTTTGGAATGTATTCGTACTATATGCTATGTTATACTTATGTTAGTAGTTTTGTTTTTTGAGATGTTTGAGTCGAGTTATATGTGATAATCTTAGTTTGACTTTTGTATATCTGTGATACTGATGATAGACGTTTCTCTAATCTGGAGTTTGTAAATCTGATTGCTTATAGAAGCTTTGATTCTGTGTTGTGCTTTTTTATTTCGTTGACCAATGGATTTGATTCTTTTGCTTTGCAGAATTAATACCTTTTAACAGCTGAGATATGGGTAAAGAAAAGATTCACATCAGTATTGTGGTCATTGGCCATGTCGACTCTGGGAAGTCTACCACCACTGGACATCTCATCTACAAGCTTGGTGGTATTGACAAGCGTGTCATCGAGAGGTTCGAGAAGGAAGCTGCTGAGATGAACAAGAGGTCCTTCAAGTACGCATGGGTTCTTGACAAACTTAAGGCTGAGCGTGAGCGTGGTATCACCATTGACATTGCCCTCTGGAAGTTTGAGACCACCAAGTACTACTGCACCGTCATTGATGCTCCTGGACATCGTGATTTCATCAAGAACATGATTACGGGTACTTCACAGGCTGACTGTGCTGTCCTCATCATTGATTCCACAACTGGAGGTTTTGAGGCTGGTATCTCTAAGGATGGTCAGACCCGTGAGCATGCCCTTCTTGCTTTCACTCTTGGAGTGAAACAGATGATCTGCTGCTGTAACAAGGTACATTGTTGTAGAATTTTTAATTTGTATATTCCTTTGTGTTTAAATGTGACTTGTATGTATGCTGTGTGATTATTATTTGACTGACTGTCTTCTGTATGGAAGTGATACTCCTCGATTTACCTTTCCTATGAGATGGAAATATTGGTAAATCAAATTGAGGAGGCAATCCTTCATTATGGACAGCAGATTGTGTGATTATTCAGGATTGTAGTTCAATTGGTGAGAGCCCACCCACTTTTGGTTGGTAGCTACGGGTTCGAATCCCGTCAGTCCTGTCATTTTTACTATGTGTTTTTGCTCTGTATCTTTATGCAGATTTGTCTTATTTTTCTAATCAGCGTTATAATTTTAACTGGTATCTGAATTTTTATTGGTTGCACACAAAATGTATTATTTTCCAGTGAAGCATGATAACTTATAACTGTTTCTGAATACTTGTTACACGCTTCAAATTCTAGTTTTTGCTGATTATGTTGTATATCTGGTTGATGTCTTTAAGTTATAACTCAAGTGAAAATTCATAGATTTGCTATATTTTTGTGGAGACCATTAAGTTACTGACTATCTGCACTTGATATCATTTATTTTGGGTTTTCTTAGATGGATGCTACCACTCCCAAGTACTCCAAGGCAAGGTATGATGAAATCATCAAGGAAGTTTCTTCCTACTTGAAGAAGGTTGGTTACAACCCTGACAAGATCCCGTTTGTGCCCATTTCTGGATTTGAGGGCGACAACATGATTGAGAGGTCGACCAACCTTGACTGGTACAAGGGACCTACTCTCCTTGAGGCTCTTGATGCTGTCTCAGAGCCCAAGAGGCCCTCAGACAAGCCTCTTCGTCTCCCACTTCAAGATGTCTACAAGATTGGTGGTATTGGTACCGTGCCCGTCGGAAGAGTTGAAACTGGTGTCATCAAGCCTGGTATGGTTGTCACCTTTGGCCCAACTGGGTTGACAACTGAGGTCAAGTCCGTTGAAATGCATCACGAGGCCCTCCCAGAAGCGCTCCCCGGTGACAATGTTGGCTTCAACGTAAAGAATGTTGCTGTCAAGGATCTGAAGCGTGGGTTTGTTGCATCGAACTCCAAGGACGACCCTGCCAAGGAAGCTGCCAACTTCACTTCCCAGGTCATCATCATGAACCACCCCGGCCAGATTGGAAATGGTTATGCCCCTGTTCTCGACTGCCACACTTCACACATTGCAGTCAAGTTCACTGAGATCTTGACCAAGATCGACAGGCGATCGGGTAAGGAGCTCGAGAAGGAGCCCAAGTTCTTGAAGAACGGAGATGCTGGTATGGTGAAGATGACCCCGACCAAGCCCATGGTGGTGGAGACTTTCTCGCAGTACCCGCCCCTCGGAAGGTTCGCTGTTAGGGACATGCGTCAGACCGTGGCTGTTGGTGTGATCAAGAGTGTGGAGAAGAAGGACCCATCAGGAGCCAAGGTTACCAAGGCGGCAGCCAAGAAGGGTGTCAAGTGAAATGATAGAATTATCCCTCTGTTTGTTTACTATTTCTGCAAGAAACACTACTTATTTTGTCTTCTTTCTGCATTTCGTGTTTGTTGGTCTTTGTCGTGCGAATTTGGCTCCCAGACTTGGGTTCTGGATCGCCGGTGGCGTCAGTTAATATGACTTCTGTCTGATTTTGTCATTTTATGAAATATTAAGTTTTGCCTGTTAATTTGCCTTTTCTGACTTTATTTTTCTAGGAATTTTAGCTTTTTTGTTATCGTAGCCATATGGTTTAATCTTTTCTAAATGCTTCGATCTTTTCATTACTTAGGGAATTATTTTTTTTGATAGATCAAGTTATGCAATTTATTACAGAATAAATTAGTATAAAAACAATTCCCTAGCCGTTAAATTTGAGCCCAATTCTGATAGAAACCTAAATATTGATTGAATGCTAACAGTTACACAAATTGGACTACCGGTGTTAATAGGAATGACAATGGGTCGGTTACCCACCTATTAAGCATTTTTTAAATCCGAATTCATGAAAATTTTCCACACTTAAATCCGTTTCAAACCCGGTTAAAAAATAATAATTTTAAAACTCCATACTCGATCCGAACCCGTTGGGTAATACCTGTTTATTACCCGCTAAAAATTCGAATACTAAAAAGTAAATATCAAATAACAAAATATTATAAATATGATTAAAAAATAAACATCGGTAGAAAAGTTAACTAAAATTAATCTCAAAACAAAGTACAACGAACTTACAAATCTTAAAACATAACTAGAAGATTATGAATTATTTATGATGTCGTTGTGTCGTCATATTTCAGAAGTAGATTTACAAAAGTAGAGGATAAACATTAAAGACTTGACTCTTACGGAATGTGTGAGAGGTTAAGAAAATCAAATAAAATCCTAAATTTACTAATATTTATACTAATATTTATAATTATATAATAAATTATACATATAATAATATATTTTATCTTTTATATATATAAATGGGTTTGAGTAGCGAGTACCCGAAGGTAATTGCTCAAACCCGACCCAAACCCATCACGGGTTTGCATGTTTCTACTTAAACCCATTCCAAAATCATCTAATATTTCTCAAACCCGTTCCATCAGGGTTTGGGAAGTACGGGTACCCATAAAACCCGACCCATTGCCATCCCTAGCTGCTGATGTTGAAGTTTCTTATATTTACACTCTTTTGTTTCGGCAAATCTCAGTTCTATTTTTAACGGATTTATTTTCGTTACATCATCGTTCGTGAAGGAGCTATAAAAACACAAACTAAATTACATCAATTAAAGGCTTAATTAACTTTTTCATTATTTTAAATTTTTTATTGATTTAAGAAGTAGGATATGGATGTGAGCTTCATTTTCATTGTTTCAGTATCTGATTGTGATGTTTTCTTGAAAAAAAATTATGCATCTTTGAAATTTTCATTCTTCGAAGGATAGCGTTTATTAGTAGTCACACAAAATATTAAGTACTAGTAGTTTTGTGTTTCAATATTATCCTATCTAACGGCAATGTTAACTATTTAAGTGATTCCGATTAAGCAAAGGACTCAATAAAAAAAAATATAGTACAGAAACTTATTGAAATAAAACCAAGTTTAATAGTTGAGGGACCTAAAAATGTTTTGACAAAATTATTTTTTAGATGGCTTGACCATATATTTTTTAGTTGTTCAATTTCCAAATTTCTAAATTTAATTAAAAAAAACTCAAAGATATGATGCTTATTTTACTCTTCGAAATGTATTATCTTATTATTTGTGGGACCAATGTACTCCCTCCGTCCATTAATTCTGTACCCATTTGGTGCTGGCACGAAGCTTAAAAAAAGCTGATAAAGTGGAGTTGGTGGAATAAAGTTGTTTTTGAGGGGTAGTGATAAAATAGTAGTTAATGGAATAAAGGTTGTTAGTGGTGGGCCCATAGTGAAAAAGGTAGTGATAAAGTGGTAGTTAGTGGAATAAAGGTGTGAGTCCAAGTGGTAAAGGGTAGAAAATAACATGAATTAGTAAGGGTAAATGAGTACTTTTATACAAATTGGTACAAAATTAATGGACAGATAAAATGGGACAAGTGGGTACAGAATTAATGGACGGAGGGAGTATTAATTAATTCATGGTATTAGAATGTTTTTACTATGAAGTACTCATGTTTTGCGCAATCATGTATGACAATTACTAAAGCTTGGGCCTCACATTTTAATGATGTGATTTCATATTAGTAATTTAATTTTTATAATAATATAATCTTATTTTGTGCATTCATATTCCTTTTTAACTGTAAGGTAAAGCATATGAATAGAAATAGAGTGCCAAATTGCTATAAAAATAAACAATAAATTTATTCGGTCACATTGTTGTCAGTTACACACATAAAGAAAAAGAAGTTTAACTGTAAATATGAAAATAATCACATTTTTTCTTAGCATTTATATTTCCTCAATTAGGGTATATTTCCATTTTCAAAACCTATATTACTATTTTTCACTTGTGTGACCGATCACAATATGTAGAAATAGCAAGATTTCGCTGTATAATAGATAAACGAATATTTAATCATATAAACTAATGCAGCGGACTTAGTCTCGTAGAAGACTATTAATTATAAATGATTTTATACATCAACGAAAATTTTTGTTGGCAATACAAAATATTAGTAAAAGAAATTGAGAACACGAATTTTGGCCGATATATACTACCTCCATCCGCTTATATTGTCATCTTTTTCTTATTTAGGTGTCACTCTCATATTGTTATCTTCCAAATAAGGAAATTTTTAACCCTTCAAAAGTGATAAGACCTACTTACTTTTTATACTTTTACCTTTATTCTTAATTTTCATGTTCAACCGTAACATAACAATTTCGATGGATCGGAGAAAGTATTATTTTAATTTTATCATGACATCCATCCGTCTCACTTAGCATATGTCCCATAGTTTTGGGTAATAGAAGTAAGAGAGAAAAAAAAATAAAAATGAAAAGTCACCACTGTAGAAGAGTTAAATGTTTCATTTTTTGGTATGCACCGTTACTAATGGCTATAGCTGAAAATTACGATATTTGGTAATCCCTAAGGTAAAGTCCACCCTACACTCATATGCCATGTGAGTGAGTTATAAATTAATTATGTTAGTATAAAAAATAAAATAAATATTTATAGTTGATTTTATTACATTTAAATAATACTCCCTCCGTCTATTAATTTTGTACCCACTTGTCCAATTTTATCTGTCCATTAATTCTGTACCTATTTGTATAAAAGTACATATCTACCCTTATTAATTCATGTTATTTTCTACCCTTTGCCACTTGGACCCACACCTTTATTCCACTAACTACCACTTTATCACTACCTTTTTCACTATGGGCCCACCACTAACAACCTTTATTCCACTAACTACTAATTTATCACTACCCCTCAAAAATAACTTTATCCCACCAATTCCACTTTATCAGTTTTTCTTAAGCTCCGTGCCAGCACCAAATAGGTACAGAATTAATGGACGGAGGGAGTATTATAGTATCTAATTTTATAACGTCATTGTAAAATTATTAATCTAACCATGGCCAAACTCTTCAAATTTTAAATGAATGAACTTAAATTAATTATTTTTCGATGGCGAATTTAAAATTAGATACTACAATATTATTTAAATATAATAAAATCAACTGCAAATATTTATTTTATTTTTTATACCAACATAATTAATTTATAACTCACTCACATGCAATGCATGTGAGTGTAGAGTGAGGCTTCCGGTAATCCCGAACCGAAATCCAACAGATAAACCGGTACCCATTACCCGGATGAGGTGGGTAAGGGATGTGTAGCAACCCCCATCCGGTATACCCAACCAATTATGTAATACCCCGATTATTTCTACAGTCGTTAAAAATAAAAGTTAATAATAATTATGGCTTTGCACGCCTAAGATCATGAAATTAAATTCTAAGATTTACGGTGAAATCCGTTTCCGAAAATAATTTCCAGAAATCGGACGAACGACTACTGTATTAGGGTTTTCGCGTCTGGTAATTTTTTCGCCCGAAAACTCAGAATCAAAATCCGCGAATTGGAGAGTAAACTAGACATCCGAGGCTATCTTTTGGTATAGGGCTAGTTCCCTGTTTCGAAATCCCCTGTTCCATGCGAACTTACTGATCTGATCTTATGCAGTGAATTTCCAAAATCTATTTTCTTAAGTTGAATTCTTCTCAACTTGAACTCTTTCGATCTTTTAAGTCGTTTCAAGTAGTTTTAAAGTATGATTTTTACGATGAAGGAGGAAGTCGACACCAAGGATAGGACGCAGACCAGAAGACGGAAGCACGTGTCTTAAGTTCTGTATTTAATCAAGGTGGGCTTTTATATATGAAACAAAACGAGCAATGGTTGAAAACTTTTTCTTTATCGCTTTGATAATTGTGTTTTCAAAGTGATAATTATGGCATGAATTGTTTTGTATTTTATGTGAGTTCTCTTGTACCTTATGAGTTAATCAAAAGGGGTTAACTAACCATCGGCTTTGAGTTAGCTATTATGCTTTCCAAAGTTAGTGCACTTTGTAGCCTGTGGTGTATGTGGTATCCTATTGAGGGGTAGCCAGTCACGGTGAATTATGACTGGTCAAGATTTGAACGTAACATCTATGAAAAATGCTTGCAAGCTAATTTATGAAAATGAGAAAGAAAATGTTTAGTAGACACGGGAATTTGTTGAAAAACCCCGATGTGCTACAGAAATGAAATGCTTGATTATCTATACTTATGATTATGTTTTCGGCAACGTGTCCACTAAGTACTATTGTACTTAGCCCTGCATATGTTTTCTAAATGTGCAGGTTGAAGCGACGGAAGCGGCGGCGGTTGAGTTAGAGTGAGTAGAGTTAAGGAAGACTTTTGTATATAGTTCACAAATCCGCTGCTAGACTCTAAACTCTTTTTGATGTTGTGTATAATAATCACTGTAGTCTAAGTTCTGTAATATAACTTAGAAGCTTTTGAAGTGCTTTGTCGAGTAATCTTTCGAGATTAACTCTTTCCTTTCGTCAATAAAGTCTTGTTCATAGAAGATAAGTTGTTATGTATGTATGTCGATTCATTCATCCCCTTTCTTCCCCGCTTCTTTAATCCAATCCCAGTCGCACCCCGGCTTCTGCCGTCCCTCGGGATTTGGGGCTATGACAGAGTGGTATTAGAGCAATCGTCTTCTTTCAAGTCTTCCTTCAAAGTAGTCAGATAGAGTATTCGTTTATACTCTATACCTGAGTCTTCTTTCAAGTAAAATTAGGTCGTAACACTAAAGTTTAAGAGTGTAGATGACAACTCAACCTCCCGCTACGTCGAAAGAAAGAAAGAAAGAAAGAAAGAAAGAAAGAAAAGAAAGAATTTCGGAAATGTGTTTTCTTTTAAGAAAATTTTTGAATACGAATTCCAAAAAGTTAAGAATGACAATGGTGCCAAAAAGGAAATTTTGAAAGTATGAGAATCATACTTGTTTTCTGTTGTATGAATTACGTGAAATTATTTGCGCAATGATTTCTTTTATTTGAAAGTATGATGGCACGAGAATCTAGATAGATTCTAGGGATTTTTTTCCGGTTCGCTAAGAACATAGACTTGAAACCTAAGATCTTTCCGATTCCTCGAGAACTTAGACGTTTTAAGAATGTTAGTTCAAATGATTTCGAAAGGAGATCGTGAAACGGGAAGAACTTCTATAGACGAATGTCACGTGCGTATAGTGACATGAACAAAGACTCAGCAGAGTCAACTTTTGTTTTTATAAAAAAAATCGATAAAAATTTCTTTCGAGAAATTAAGATAAATAATGATAAGGTACGTTAATTCTGTACCAAGTAAACGAAAGAAACGAATGTTACTTCCGTGAAAGTGACATGAACGAAGGCATTTTCAGTTGGAGTTCGCCTCGCTTTAACTTCAAGAAGAGATTGGTTATAATTACCACGAATCAAGTACGAATCTTAGTAAGTTTCCAGTGATCGCTCGATCCAACGACGACTAGAACATTGGTTCTAAAGTCATTTTCTAGTTATAATTCCTCTTCTTTGGAATTTATTTTATTTCATACTTCGTAATTAAACGAAGAATACGACGAGTAAGAGATTCAAGTGTCGAGAAGGACAAAATCTTTTGTAAACGGATGTTACTTTTGAATAAGTAACATGAACAAAGTAGATGTACTTTGTTTTAATGAAGTAAGAATCGTTAAGATATATATATATATTTTTTTAAGAAATAATGAAAGAAATTAACAAAGAATAATGAAAGAAAGTTATAAGGAAATAAAGTAAGAAATGTAAATGAATAATAAGATAAAGGATGGAAATAAAATCTTGAAATTTTATTTCTATATATTGTTTGAGTGCAATTTCTTGAATTGCTAGATGTTATGATAAGTGGTTGTTTAAGTGGTGATATTACAATTGAATAAGGAATGTTCATTTTGTAATTTAAGTATTTTATTAAGATAAGTTATTTCCCTACCTGTTACTGATCCGTGTTTCCTTAAAACTTTTGTAGGATGGTTAGGAGATGCGTTACAGCTCGGAAGAGCGCACCTTTGCCACAACGTACCCTAGCAGACACTTTACAGGATGATTAGCACAGTTATGAGGCAGATTATGGTGTGGAGGACGTAGGGCAGATAGTGAGTAACTTCTCGTCAGTTTACTATGCAGCACGACACTTTATCCCGGATAGTCAGGCTATATCCGATCTGATTGTGCGACTGCCGGACGAGTGGCGCGGTTGGGCGCACCGCGTGGCATGGTTTTTCCTAGGAGTTTTCGGCGACGACAACGAGCCGACAGGCAACTACTCGGGATTCGCTCTATTTATACACGAGCATTTCTTGGACAGCAGGCTCATGGTTCCGGTCCCTTTTGAGCCACATGTTCCTTACCGTCACTTCCCAGCAGTTACCGAGCCGGAGCCTTTAGACTTGGACCTGGAGTTGGCCGCGTTATTGGAGATACCACCAGACTTTGTGCTTAGTGAGGAGTCGGACTCGGAGGCAGAGCAGTTAGAGGAGGACGAGGAGCTCGCAGCTACACCAGAGCTACCACTTCCACTTGGGCCACTTGAGGAGTTGATCCCAGGACCATGACTCATGGAGATTGACGCAGAGACAGCTGCCCTATTAGGGTTAGCTACTCCTTTTCTACCCGAGCCTAGTGTGAGAGTTCGAGGACCTTTTGAGACAGGACTAGTTGTGACAGGGTCAGGGTACCGGGAGATAGACGCGGAGCTTGCCGCCATGTTAGAGCTACCATCTCCACCGACACCGCTTGAGGAGATTTGCGCGAAGTGGGAGGTAGTCAGAGGACAGTTAGAGGTAGGACCATCCAGAGTCCGTTCTAGGGAGGAGTTTGAGTCGGGTTCCGTTCCAGAGCACCTTCTTCCCCTGAAGAAGCGTGCAGTAGAGACCAGCGAGAACTTTCTTGTTTCAGACTTAGAGGAGACAGTTTCAGAGACACCATCACCACCCCTACTTACACTTTCTGACGGCTCTACTCTGAGGGAGGACGAGGCACTCCAGCTTGTCTTTGGTTCAGAGTCAGAGGAGGAGGATCCGGAGAAGGACTCGGATGAGGATCCGGACGAGGATCCGGACGAGGATCCGGAGGAGGACCCGGAGGAGGACTCTTAGGGTTTTACAGGCCGTAGAGGGCAGTACGGACTCGACTGCAGTTTGTTGAGCAGAGCGTTGTAGACGCGTGTTAATAGTAGTAGTAGTTTCTTTTGTCCTGTACATAGTCGGATCAGTAATTAGTTTTTGTAGTACTCTAGCGGATACGAAATTTTATGAATCGTTTCCGTTTAGTACTCCCAGTAGATATAGAGATGCAGCTTATTAGTGCACCCGATTCATAGATAGGCAGTCAGCCTAGTTTAGACTAGTAGTAGTCTAACTTTTTGTATAAGTCCTCGATGGAGGTAGAATTAATATTCTTTTTGATGTATATATATATACATGACCCGTGAAAGGGTTCTGATCATAAGAAAATTTCCTTATAAAGCATGTAGTAAACCAGAATGTCAAATGAACTTGTGTAACGAGAAGTTTAGTCTAACTTGAAAAGTTAAAAGATTAAAAGGGCTAGTATCGAAGTTATGTTCGATTTTTCTTTGCTATGAACTTGATTAAGTTGGAAAGAGGGTGAGTAAGTAAAAGAATGTTTAAAAGAAAGGACTAATGAGAATTCCTGTTCCCTATAGTTAAAGAAAGATGCCGCCGAGAAATGTTAACAACAGAAGGGGCCCTGGTAGGCCCAGAGGACGTGGAAGACGTCAACCGGAAAATGAAAGAGAGCAAGAACAAGAACAAGAACACCATGATACCCCTCCACCATCCCCTTCACCACCACCTCTACCACCACCCCGTAGGGACATTGAGGATCTTTTCCTCAAACGAAACCCACCCGTATTTAATGGAATGGGCAACCCTAGCGATGCTGAGCTATGGGTGCGATCAATCGAGAGAATTTTCAAGCTCCTCAGATGTACTGATGAGGAGCGACTATCATGCATACCATTCCAGCTCTCCGGACCAGCTGACTACTAGTGGGAGGCAAGACAGAAGGTGATACCTGCATAGCATCTGGCTCGACTTACGTGGGACGAGTTTAAGGAGGCGCTGTATGACAAGTACGTGCCAAAGAAGTATAGAGCTCAGAAGGAGGCTGAGTTTTACAATCTGAAACAGGGTAAGATGACGGTGACAGAATACGATGCTAAGTTCTGTGAGCTATCCAGGTATGCGCCTACTCAGGTCGATACCGAAGAAAAGATTTCGAAGAAGTTCCCTGGGGGACTTAGACACGAATTGGGGATCGCTTTAGCCAGTCACGGGGGACTGAGCTATACGGATGTCTTAGGACGAGCTTTGGAAATGGAGGCCGTTGTGCCAGATGAGAAGAAAACAATAACAACCACACCAGCTCCAACCCAAAACCAAAACCGAGGCTATTATAACAGCAATAATAGCAATTTCCAAGGAAAGAGAAAGTGGGAAGGAGGAAGTAGCGGTGGCTACAATAAAAATTTCAACAATCAGGGTAATCAGAGACGGGGAAACCAGCAAGGCTACCAGCAGCCTAGTCAGAACAACAACAAAAGACAGTGGCAGGGAAACAACCAGTCTGGGTTGTATTTACAGGGGAACAACCAAGCCGGACCCTGGAAAGGGAATAATCAGCAGAACCAGCCGCACGGGCAACAGAGGAACTTAAATCAGGGAGGAAATAACCCAGGAAGGGTTACCATTCCTGTATGCCCCAAGTGCAACAAAATACATGCCGGTGTCTGTCAAGCAGGCACTCCCAACTGTTTTAACTGCAGAAAGAAGGGACATATAAAGAAGGATTGCCCTAAACCACTACAAGCAGTACCTCTGAGGGCTATACAAAGGCAGCCACAATAACAAATGAATCAGCAGCAGTTTCAGCAGCACGCGCAACAACAACAGAATGCAAGGGCATGCGCGAATAGGCAGACTGGGCAGGATAAGGGAAAGGGAAAAGGAAACCTCGCAGGTATGAGAAAACTTCACAACATCCCTATTAAGATATTATTCGATACAGGCGCATCACATTCTTTTATTGCTGGTTGTTGTGCGGATAACTTAGACATCAGACCCGTAAGAGCTGAACACCCTATGAGAGTAGCTACACCTTCAGGAGAGATCACTACTTCCACGCATGTTTGCTCTAACCTAGAACTAGAAATCGGAACTCTTAAGGTTAAAGCGAACAATTTGAACGTTATAATAATGTGGGACGTAGACATAATCCTAGGGATGGACTGGTTGTCAGAGAATTATGCCACAATTCTCTACAACGAGAGAAAGATCTCTTTTCAACCCCCGGGTAGAGAGCCGACCGAATTCCATGGGATTGCAATGGGCAAGAGAGTACCGGTAATATCCGCCTTACAAGCCAAGAAGTTGATAAAGAAGAAGGGTTGCACAGCCTATCTTATGTACCTAGTTAAAGAACCAGGAGCCGAGAAGACCGTTCAAGACATAAAAGTTGTCAACGAGTACGAAGACGTCTTTCCAGAAATTTTACCTGGTTTACCACCCGACCGTCACATAGATTTCTCGATTGACCTAGAACCAGGATCGGCCCCCAAATCTAAAGCCCCATATAGGATGGCACCGAAGGAGTTAGAAGAACTCAAAATCCAATTGTAAGAATTGCTAGACCTTGGTTTCATCAGACCGAGTGTCTAACCTTGGGGAGCACTAGTGTTGTTTGTCAGAAAGAAGGATGGGTCAATGAGGATGTATATAGATTATCGAGAGCTGAACAAGATCACCCTCAAGAACAAATATCCTTTGCCAAGGATAGAGGATCTTTTCGATCAGCTCAAAGGTGCAGGAGTGTTTTCAAAGATAGATTTAAGATCAGGGTATCATCAGCTGAAAATTAAACCTGAAGACGTACCTAAGACTGCTTTTCGAACCAGATATGGCCACTACGAATTCTTGGTTATGCCATTTGGTTTGACCAACGCCCCTGCTGTATTCATGGACCTCATGAATAGAGTTTTCCACCCATACTTAGACAAATTTGTCTTAGTTTTCATAGACGATATTCTCATTTACTCAAGGAATGAGAAAGAACACGAAGAACATCTATGGATAGTATTGAAAACACTTAGAACTGAGAAACTGTATGCCAAGTTCAGTAAGTGCGAATTTTGGTTGAAGGAGGTAATGTTTCTCGGACACATAGTTTCAGCGGAAGGAATCAAGGTAGATCCTGCTAAGGTAGAGGCAGTGCGTGATTGGAAGTCACCAACAAGTCCGAACGAGATCAGAAGTTTCTTAGGTTTAGCAGGCTACTACAGAAGATTCATCGAAGGATTCTCCACGATTGCTAGACCTATGACACAGCTACTACGAAAAGAAAATAAGTTTAAATGGACGGACGAGTGTGAAAGGAGTTTTCAAACGCTCAAAGAAAAGTTAACCAAAACACCAGTATTAGCTCTTCCCGACGCAAACAAGGAATATGTGGTGTATACCGATGCTTCAAAAAATGTGGTTAGGTTGTGTTCTAATGCAAGACGGAAAGGTGATAGCTTATGCCTCACGACAACTTCTACCTCACGAAGTTGAGTATCCAACCCACGATTTAGAACTCGCAGCCGTAGTGCATGCATTAAAGATTTGGAGACACCATCTTTATGGTGTAAGGGTTGAGATCTTCACAGATCACAAGAGTCTGAAGTACTTCTTCGAGCAGAAAGAACTAAATATGAGACAAAGGAGATGGCTCGAATTGGTCAAAGATTACGATTGCGGAATCAACTACCACCCAAGAAAGGCAAATGTAGTAGCAGATGCGCTGAGTCGCAAGGCTCCAACCAAGTTAGGATGTCTGTTTGTCGAGGAAGAAACTCTAGTACGAGAATTTGAAAAGATGGAAATAGAAGTGCTTGATACACCAGCAACGATCACAAGTCAAATAGTGGCACTAGAAGCTACGTCGGACTTAAGAGAAAGAATTATAAGTGCTCAGAGGAAGGACGAGTCGATGGAGAAACTACGCCTAAAGATAAGAACAGATAAACCAGATGGATACTCCGAAGTACCAGACAATGCGATATTATTTGAAGGCAGACTTTGTATTCCTGACGGTGACGGAGGATTAAAGAATGATATCATGAGTGAGGCTCATGATACGCCATACACAGCACACCCAGAGAGTACGAAGATGTATCAGGACTTAAGAAAGAATTTCTGGTGGAATGGATTAAAACGAGACGTTGCCTTGTTGGTAGAAAGATGCTTGACATGCCAGCAAGTGAAAGCCTTACATAGACGACCGTATGGATTGGCAGCCATTAGATATCCCAGAATGGAAATGGGAAGGAATAGCTATGGATTTCGTGACAGGATTGCCTAAGTCAAGAAGAGGAAATACTGCCATTTGGGTGATTATCGATAAGCTCACGAAATCAGCTCACTTTCTACCGATTAAGACTACCTACGGATCAGAGAAGTTAGCTCAGTTGTACGTCCGTGAGATTGTACTTCTGCACGGAGTACCGAAGTCCATATTATCAGACAGAGATGCCAAGTTCACTTCAAGATTTTGGATCACCATGCAGAAAGAGTTGGGCACCGAACTTAATTTCAGTACAACTTTTCACCCTCAGACGGACGGACAATGCGAGAGGACGATTCAGATTCTAGTTGATATGCTAAGGACAGTTGTATTGGATCGAAGCGCAAATTGGAAAGATATCTTACACTTGGTTGAATTCGCGTATAACAACAGCTATCAGGCGACGATAGGAATGGCGCCTTATGAGGCATTGTATGGAAGAAAGTGCAAGTCACCACTTTATTGGGATGAAGTGGGTGAAAGAAAGAACTTAGGACCTGACTCGATTAATGAAATGATCGAGATCATTCGACAGATTCGAGATAGGATGAAAGAAGCCCAGAGCCGACAGAAGTCTTACGCCGATGATCGACGAACCAAATTTTAGTTTCAAAGTTGGTGATAAGGTTTTCCTTAAGATTTCACCATCGAAAGAAATCATTAGATTCGGTGTTAAGGGTAAACTTAGACCAAGGTTCATAGGACTTTACGAAATTCTTGAGAAGATAGGACCTGTTGCTTATAGATTGGCCTTACCGCCAAGTCTAAGAAGTGTCCATAACTTGTTTCACGTTTCCCAATTAAGTGTCACAGCCCCAAATCCTGAGGGACAGCAGAAGCCGGGGTGCGACTAGGGTTGGATTAAAGAAGCGGGGAAGAAGGGGGCTAATTGACTAAACATACATAAACGACATCAAACATTCAATGAACAAGACTGGAATATTATACAGAAAGAGTTAATCACGAGTGATTACTCGACAAAAGTACACAAAGGTATCTAGTTCACGATTTCAGACTTATACTACAGTGTTGTGTTCAATATACATATTCTCAAAATGATTCTAGAGTTTTGCAGCGGAAGAGTCATAACTAAAGCTTCCTAACTTCTCAACCCAACTTCAACCACTGCCGCTTACGTCGCTTCAACCTGCACATTTAGAAAACAGTGAAGGACTAAGTACAAAAGTACTTAGTGGGCACGATGCCGAAATCATAATCATAGGTATAGATAAATATGGCATTTCATAATTGTAGCACATCGAGATTTTATTGAAAAGAGGCCCGTGTCTACTAAACATTTTCTGACTCTTTTTCTCAATTTAGCTTGCAAGCATTTTTCTGGTATGTTACGTTCAAATCTTGACCAATTCTCATTCACCGTGGCTGGTACCCCTCAACAGGATATCACATACACCACAGGTTACAAAGTGCACTAACTCTGGAAAGCACTTAGCAGCTAACTCAGAGCCGATCGTTAGTTAACCTAATTAGATTAACTCTAAATCTGGAAAACACGAATGCTAATTCAGATAGGTACAAGAGAACTCACATAAAACATAAAACAGTTCATGCCATAATTATCACTTTGAAAACACAGATATCAAAGCGATAAAGAAAGATTTTCCGAGCATTGCTCGTTTTATTTTATATATAAAAGCCCACCTTGTAATACAGAACTAAAAAGCACTAGCTTCCGATCTTCTGATCTTCCGTCCTTTCTTTACTGCTGGCTTCCTCCTTCATCGTAAAATAATAACACTTAAAATCGGGTCGTAAAAGATAATCGATCATTTAAACTCGAAAAAGTTTTAGTCGTTTCATTTCTTTAGGCATTTGCACGCTTACTAGATTCATTTTACTTAAACGGGAACGAGACTCGAACAAATCCCGTTTAGAACTCGAAAGGTCTCATACTCGACTCTTAGGTCAATAGAGAGGGTAGTCGATAGCTTAATACGACTTAAAAGATCATAAGGAACTAAGTTGGAAAAGAAATCAACTTAGGAAAATAAGTTTTAATTCTTTAGACGATTTAGACAATTTCTCGCTTAACTAAAATTCTTTACTTTGACGGATACGAGATGAGATCTCGTCTTGTTTCACCACTCAAGGCTCCTTTCTTGACATTAAGAAAGTATGTCTATGACCTTAAGCACGTTATAAGTCAGCAAGACGTCGTTCTTGAATCTGACCTAAGTTATGAAGAAAAACCGATATCGATTTTGGATAGAAAAGTTCAAGAATTAAGAACCAAGTCGATACCAATAGTAAAAGTATTATGGAATCACCACGGGCAAGAAAGAAGCCACGTGGGAACTCGAGGAAAAGATGAAGGAGAGATATCCTTATCTTTTTGAAGAAGGTATGCAAATTTCGGGACGAAATTTTTCGTAAGGGGGATAGGATGTAATACCCCGATTATTTCTATAGTCGTTAAAAATAAAAGTTAATAATAATTATGGCTTTGCACGCCTAAGATCATGAAATTAAATTCTAAGATTTACGGTGAAATCCGTTTCTGAAAATAATTTCCAGAAATCGGACGAACGACTACTGTATTAGGGTTTTCGCGTCCGGTAATTTTTTCGCCCGAAAACTCAGAATCAAAATCCGTCAGAATTTACATTCACTTTTTCTTCGATACGAGTTCACCGGAGAAAGTTAGTTTTTATGATTTTCCGGACGAATTTTGGACTGTGATGTCCCGACTTTTTCTCGGATTTTGAAAAAATGAATTAAGTTTTCCGAGTACGTAAATTATTTCTAATCTAACGGACGAATAAGATTTCGTCGAATCCGTAACTATCTAGGAAAGTATTTTCGACTTTTAAATCGACATTTAAGAGCCGGAAACGAGATATTTCGTAAAATAATTCCTTGCCAAACATGTCTTAGCGACTCACCATACTTTGTAGGATATTTTCTCTTTGCTTTATGAGTCACTATAATGAGTCATCACCTTCCCTCCTTATACCTCCAATACCGCCACCACCTTACAGACACATACACTCACATTTTCTTCATCATCTTCCATTGAAGCTTCACTCCAAGCTCTTCACAAGTTCGTAACTCTTGCATCTACCGATCATTTCCAATTCCGAATCCATAATACGAAAGGTAAGAACTTCATCTACCATTTAAACCGAACAAATCTGATTTCCCCCATTTTTATTTTTTTCGAAAATTTGAGGAATGAAATAGCATGTGGTCCTTTGATCGAATCATGTTCTACGATGTTTAGAATCGAGTTTTATGGATGAATTAGAGAAGGAAATCGAGAACCCCTTGTCTTAGGTTATTACCGATTTTGGGGGAAAAATTGGGACTTTGATCGTAGCTCGATTTCTTTGTCGATTGAATGATAGATTAGTGTTCCTCATGATATTAATTGACTCTAGGAATTGTTTTAGATTTTTCTAAAAATAAAATTTGAAACCTAAGAGACGAAGAAGGCACGATTTAGGATAGTAAATGTTATGATATGCTCGATTGTTTAATGGAAATGAGATATACGATGCATGAGGACGATTATATATTTAATTGAGATTTTTCTAAAAATAAAACGAAAAATGTAAGAGATGAAGACGTGTTGATAAGTTAGAGCTCGATAATATTTTGATATTATGATTTGCATGTTAGTAATGCTCGTTAGACGATAATCGTTGTCTTAAAATTTGAACGAAAACGGCGAAAACGTAGAAATTTCGTTAAGAGCCGAACGATGGACGATAAGTCGAGATTAGATAATAGTTTGAAGATATGATTTATGTAATTATGATTCTTGATAGATGTTGAATAAGATTGTAGAATTTGATTGAATTCTAATGACGTTGGAATTTTGGTAAGAAACGAAACAACGATCCTAAGTGACGATAGAAAAGACGAATAAGGAAAGTAATTGACTATTAATGATTATTGTTGATAAAGGAACAAATTTGTAGTTGGCGACGTGCTCATCCGAGCTATAGAATGATAGGCTATAATCAAAATCGAGAAGTTAGGAATTGAACGAGAACTTGAATTTGGTTTAGTAATTGTTTAGTTTGAAAAGACGAGTTTTTAAACGTCGTGCTTATAGACGAGAAATGAAAAAGGGGTTTATCATGTATGATGATACGTGGTGATTGCCTTGGGTCAGTTTTTTCATGAAAATAAAAGTGTTTAAGCTTTATTCGAACCTAGAAAAACGTGCGTCGATTTTATCGAGCATTAGGATTTCACTCGGCAGTTTTGCGACCTTCCACGGAAACTGTCATATCTCCTAGCTCGTTTATCGAAATTGAGATCCGCGAATTGGAGAGTAAACTAGACATCCGAGGCTATCTTTTGGTATAAGGCTTGTCCCCTGTTTCGAAATTCCCTGTTCCATGCGAACTTACTGATCTGATCTTATGCAGTGAATTTCCAAAATCTATTTTCTTAAGTTGAATTCTTCTCAACTTGAACTCTTTCGATCTTTTAAGTCGTTTCAAGTTATCGACTACCTTTATTTCTACTGACCTAAGTGTCAAGTAAAGAACCGAGTGAGTGTCAAACGAGATGCGTTCGTATCTCGTTTCTTTTTAACTAAAAGAGTTTAGTTTAGCGTGCAAATGCCTAAAAAGTCTAAAGAACAAAAACTTAACTCGACTTTTCGTATTCGTTTATCATTTGCGACCGAGCTTTAAAGTATGATTTTTACGATGAAGGAGGAAGTCGACACCAAGGATAGGACGCAGACCAGAAGACGGAAGCACGTGTCTTAAGTTCTGTATTTAATCAAGGTGGGCTTTTATATATGAAACAAAACGAGCAATGGTTGAAAACTTTTTCTTTATCGCTTTGATAATCGTGTTTTCAAAGTGATAATTATGGCATGAATTGTTTTGTATTTTATGTGAGTTCTCTTGTACCTTATGAGTTAATCAAAAGGGGTTAACTAACCATCGGCTTTGAGTTAGCTATTATGCTTTCCAAAGTTAGTGCACTTTGTAGCCTGTGGTGTATGTGGTATCCTATTGAGGGGTAGCCAGTCACGGTGAATTATGACTGGTCAAGATTTGAACGTAACATCTATGAAAAATGCTTGCAAGCTAATTTATGAAAATGAGAAAGAAAATGTTTAGTAGACACGGGAATTTGTTGAAAAACCCCGATGTGCTACAGAAATGAAATGCTTGATTATCTATACTTATGATTATGTTTTCGGCAACGTGTCCACTAAGTACTATTGTACTTAGCCCTGCATATGTTTTCTAAATGTGCAGGTTGAAGCGACGGAAGCGGCGGCGGTTGAGTTAGAGTGAGTAGAGTTAAGGAAGACTTTTGTATATAGTTCACAAATCCGCTGCTAGACTCTAAACTCTTTTTGATGTTGTGTATAATAATCACTGTAGTCTAAGTTCTGTAATATAACTTAGAAGCTTTTGAAGTGCTTTGTCGAGTAATCTTTCGAGATTAACTCTTTCCTTTCGTCAATAAAGTCTTGTTCATAGAAGATAAGTTGTTATGTATGTATGTCTATTCATTCATCTCCTTTCTTCCCCGCTTCTTTAATCCAATTCCAGTCGCACCCCGGCTTCTGCCGTCCCTCGGGATTTGGGGCTGTGACAAATTATATGAAATTATTAAATATAAGTATATAATTTTAATACGTTTCATATTAATATTTTTAATTTCTAAACAGATTTTAATAACTTAAATAAATAACTACAGGAGAGAGATCATATAAAAATGATCTTTATCCCAAAAAAATAAATGTACCACATAATGTAATAGATGTACTAAACAATGTAATAAAATGCATTAGACCGTGTAACATGATGCACCAAGATGCACCAACAACTTGTTATAGATGAGATCTAATGAGAATAGCCCTTAAAGTGAGAAATAGGAATAAATCTGGACCACACATTTCAAAAAAAGGGCGGGCGCGTGAGATACAAGCGGGCGCGTGTCTTTCACGAGCGGCGCATGTAGCTCACGCGCCATTTTTTTTTTGGGGGCGATTTTTTCTTAAAACTTGGTGCATCTAGATACACCGTGTGGTGTATCTAGATACACTGTGTGGTGCATCTGGTTACACATTGTTGTGCATGTCCGATTTTTTTTTTCAGTTTTTTATTTTTCAGTTTTTTTTTGGTCTATTTTTTCTTAAAACACGGTGCATCTAGATACACCGTGTGGTGCATCTAGATACACTGTGTGGTGCATTTCGTTACACATTGTGGTGCATGTCTGTCACACCCCGACTCTCGAGGTGCGACTTACGGACAACAACAAAACCTAATAGACTAACAATCAACTCAAATATGGGGGAACATGCTCGGGGAAACATAAATGAAGAGCAAGGGATCGAATAAGACTATCAAAGGCATTAAGAAACAATAACCGAGCATTTCAAAATCACATTTTAACAAAGGTACAATAGTTTTTCAAGTCAAGAGATTTAAACTTCAACATGTACTTAAATCATCGAGCACACCGCTCGGAATCAAAAACATAAGTATCGGAGTATATCAACAGACATTGTTTCAAAAGTAGCAGCGGAAACTTGCATCAAAACCCAACACTCGCACGTATGAAGATGTACGAATGCCTGACTGACATTCTATTCGACTCAATCAAAAACACCACACCACCAAGTGTCCATGCCATCACCATCTAGTCAACCTGCACGTTTAGAAATACACGTAGGGCTGAGTACTTTGTACTCAGTGAACACATGCCAAAACATTTGGATAAAGATGCTTTTAAAAAGCTATAACAATTGAAATTGTCTTGCCGAAACATCACAAGTACTTAAGTAACTTAAAACAGTTTTACTTGTGCATGCTAAAACATTATCTTTTAAATAGACTGCGCAGTCAAACATAACATATATCAATAGTATGCATCATCTGTCACAAATAATCTCACTGTGCCGAGAAGTAGGCCTCCTTCTCGAACACTGTGATCGGCTTAACCGAAGCAAGGCTCACAGTCACCTTAACATTCAACATACCACACGTGGGTTTCCCGCATTTCACAGGATAATAACATCTCATATAAACAGATGATAACACATACCAAACTCAATAAAAACGGCAAGTCAATCGCATTTAAAATCATATAATAATACTCAATAGCATAACAACTTCATTGCTAGTTTTGGTTCAGAAAAGCCCACCTAACTTCTGAAGATTCTAGCTAGGCGGTTTAAGGGCTACTCGTCCTCGCTTAACGATCCGTCCGGCTTGATCCTTCATAGATCGACATCGATAAAGAGAAATGAGATACGTAAAGCCGGATAACAGGCGTTGGACTCGACTGAAGGACTTCTACTTGAGTCGTTTCTCTCTCTTCGCTTTATCTTTTCTAAAAGATTTTGCATTCTCGACTCTAATTATTAACTCTACTCGATGATTGGTTAATGCTACTTAACTAACGTCTTAGCACTTTACACTTTAAATTATGAAACGTTATCTATCTACATTCCATTACTCGAGCTTTCTTTTAAAAACTAAATTAATTCTCAATTTAACAAATCAATAGCTCAATCATTTTGCATACAAATAACTTAGTAATTTTTCACGTCACAATTAATATTATTCACCAAACATTTAACTCAATTGCATAGCAATTCCAAATAAATCAAACATACTTCAAGACACATTAACATTTATTCAATTTATACTTTAGCACTCTATTCTATCAAGAATTCTTTTTATAAAACTCGACAGCATAATTTATCTTTTCTCGGCTTATAACAATGCTTTTTTCCAAACTCGTTATTTTATGAAAACATATTATAAATCTTTACTCAATTAATAAAAATTCTTTTTGATTTCTATTAAACTCTTATGAAATAGGAATTTCCTTTCTATTTCTAACTCAATTATCATTTTTTAATTCCACTATTATTTTTCTAATTATTATCTCGACATTTCTTCTCGATTTATTTTTAATCCACAAGGTTTGAAAATAATTTACTTAATTAACTTTAATCAATTTCTTTCGACATCATTGCTTGACATCTCATTCCATTATTTTCTTGATTAACTATACGAGTATTTAGACTTAACTTGTCTAATATCTTTTCTTGACTCGATTAAAACTTCTTTTTATTTCCTTATTAATTAATTCTTTTTGACTCGATTTTCTCGATTCTTGTTTATTTACTTGTTAAATTCCCTTTTTTTCTTGTTCTTAACTTAAGACCAATTCTTATTTAACAATCTTCTTTTATTTTAGTTTTCATAAAACTATTTTATCTTATTAAGCTTTAATTACAAAATTTCTTTTTGATTTAATTTAATAAAAAATCTAAATCTTCAAGTTTTAATACAAGAATATTTATTAGACATATTTTTTTATACATTCTTCAATCCTTAACTTTTAAAAGCTTCTAAACTTCATTCTTTTTGATACAAAAGATCTTATTTCCATTTATGATTCAAACTAACATTTTAATACACAAATATCAAAATCATTAAATCTTTTATATTATCACAAATTATTTTCTTTAATAATTTCACATGCAATTCCATTTTCTTAAACTTAACAACATATATGATTACATCAACATATCATATCATAACTTCATGATCAAAACATCAACTAGATCATCAACAAAATCAACAAAATAAATCCTTCTTTTTCACCCAATACACACGACATTCACATACTTTTTTGGGCAATTGGTTTTTCAATTTTTCATGCATATATATTCATTCACAACATGAATAAAATCATAAAAATCAAGCATCAAAATAACAATAACTCAAGAAATTCATATTTTCCTATTTTCCTCTAATAATTTCGGCATTAACCATTTTTTTAGAGATTTAATTTCTTTTTCTTCTCTTAATTCACCGATTAAATCCTAGTATTTGATTTTCCTATCGATTTCTTCTCACTTAAATCTCACATTAACAACCTAAGTTTGCCTAAACATAAAATAAATACCATGCATGCATGTTTTCTTTCTTTTAGAGATATACATATATACAATTAATCAAATGAATTATCATACTTTGAAATTTAAAATTGGATCTTCTCTCATTGGCTTCTTGGGATCGAATTGAAGGGGGGAATGAGCTTCAAACTTGAGCTTGGATGTAAGGAAGAACTCTTCTTGAATCCTCAAAGAAAATATAATACAATTGATTAAGCATCCATTTTTAGGGCTTAAGAGCCAAAATGAAGAAAAATGGGGGATGATTATTTGATTTTAATTCAAGAACTTGATGAATTTTTACCTTTTCTTGAAAATATGGATGAAATAGATGAAGGATGATGATCTTCACTTCATCTCCATGGATTTTAAGCTTGAAAGATAAGATTGCATGGAAGAAAATCAAATGTATGTGTGTGGTGTGTGTGTTTGCCGAGAGAGAGTAGGGAGAGAGAGAGGGAGAGTTTTGTTTTCTTTTCTTTGGTGTTGGATGTAGATGAATGAAATGAATTTCTTTCTCTTTGAACATAGAGAGATATCAAGAAAGAGAGTGAGATAGATACATGTATTTGTGTCCAACAAAGGGAATAAACATGATTGCAATTAGTATTGGAAATTGGTATGCTTAAGTGTAATGGAGAATTGATGTGATTGCTATTGCATGCAATCTTTTGTTAAGATTGTGGTGAGATATAATGATGAAAATTGCATAGGAAATTGGAGAGAGATGGGAGAGAGATGGTGTGAGGTGGCGGTGAGAGGGAGAGAGAGTGACACTTGTCCTCGTTTTGTCGTTACGGGTATTAATTACCCGGTCGTAAAGATTTTTCGGATTAAACGATCCGTATTAATTCGTTTATGCTATAAACGGGTCTAATCTCTCTTTGTCTCATTTCCGACACTAAAACATCTCAATCCTAATTCACATCTCATTAAAAAGATTAACGATTCCGATCATCTAGTCTTTTAAATCTTAAAAGAAATTAGTCGGCTTATTAATCCGTTTATTAATCCTTTAAAGGTTAAATCCTCGATACTCTTCTCAAATTATCTCGGATAAGCTCTTATCCTATCTCAATGACCTTAGAAGAATTTCTAGGTTTCAAGATTTTAATTCAACTCTATTCTATGTTCTTCGGCGCATAGAAATTTCTCGGCGATCAACATTATTCTTTTTCAATTAAACAAACTCTTCGGGGTTCTTCTGAAAATTAAACTCATACTCATTCTTATAAAAACAACTCAACATATACGTCACATTATCATCTCAAGAAATAGAACAGATAATTTTACACAAAAACACATAAGGTATTCCAATCGTTTCACTCATTTCTGTTTATTTAGAAAGGAAAATTTTTATTCCTCAAATCTCGTCATTTAAACTTACTCGGTTAATTTAAAACGCTCTCTAAAGGTATAGAAATTCGGGGTATTACAATGTCCGATTTTTTTTTTTTTTCAGTTTTTTTAACATTATTTTTCTCGGCTCCGCTTTAAAGCATAGTGCATTTCCTTACACCTAGTGGTGCATCTGATTACACTGTCCCGTGCATATCAGTACACGTAGTGATGCATCTCATGAACCATAATGTGGTAGATGCACCACACTTTACAATGAGATGCATCACAACGTGAAACTAGATGCACCATACGTTGACATGAGATGCACCAAGCTTCATGGAAAAATCAAACCTTAAAAAAAAAATTAAAATTAAAAAAAAAAAACTGGAAATTTTTCATCCGGATGCACCACCCTTCTTAGCGAGATGCAACAGATGAGTGGCTGAGATTGATTCTCATTTCTTATGATAAGGGTCATTCTTATATGATCTTAATTATATATATATATATGGATGAGTTAGTATAAAAATATTTACTGGTGTAAGAACGTGAGAACATGCTTAAATTTATAGATTGTATTCATGTTTTTTATATAAGATTATGCTTGAATCGATTTATATTCATGCTTCAAATAATCACAATGTTTATATAAAATGACATGAACATAATTAAACATGATAATATATTAATTTAAGCATGATTACAAAATAATTTAAGCTTGTTTTCACGTTCTCACACTATGATTGATTTTTATATAAACCAATCCCTATATATATAGGGGGATGATCAAATGGGATCCTATCTCTTAGGTAAAAACTAGGATTCAATCTAAACATTTCATTATATTAGATTATATATAGTATATAATGATAATATATTAATTTAAGTATGATTACAAAATAATTTAAGCTTGTTCTCACGTTCTCACACTAGTATTGGTTTTTATATGAACCAATCCCTATATATATATATGGGGATGATCAAATGGGATCCTATCTCTTACGTAAAAACTAGAATCCAATCTAAATATTTCATTATATTAGATTATAGTTTTAATTGAATCAATTATTTCCTATTAATTTAATCCTATTTAAAAGGTAAAGGGTTACAATTGTAAATCGGATTACATACTCAAAATCCCATGTGTAATCCGCAAAATCCCATGAATTAAGGAATTATATCTCAATTATTTGATTATTAAATTTAATCTTATTTATGCTGAAATTATTTTCTTTTCTCCATGGATCTCTTATCTCTTATATAAGCATTTCGGATATGCAAAAATAAAACCCCTATTTTAGCAAATATAAAATAATACGTAGAAAGCAATAATAAATATAAAAAGAAGCAATAGTTTTATTTTAAATTAAGCATTTACGATTCTTAAACAATATCGAATATAAAATTAAATGAAAATTAAATAAACATTTTGAAATAAAATTTATTTACTTATTATCAATTCAGTAGATGATTATTTATGTTTATTTAGTTGCTTTTTTATTTATTTTAATTTGCGTATTATCAATTAGACATATGCTTATTTATGTTGATTTTGTTGCTTTTTTTTTTAATAATTTTTGATTTCCTTATTATCAATAGAGAAATGCTTATTTATGTTTATTTTGTTGCTTTTTTTTATTTTTGATTTGCTTATTATCAACTTGTAAAACCCCGATCTTTCGTAAGTCTTTAAGTTCATCATGATTGAGTTTATATGCCTAGAATGTGTGCTTTTGTGTGGAAAAAATTTCCGAGAAAAGAAATTTTCTCGCGAAATTACTAAAATGCCCTTATGTGATTTTTCTCATTTCGGTTATCCGAATCGAATGTGTGATGACTTGATTGAGCATGATTATATGACTTTGAGTCTGAGTTCGAATTTCGGAAAATTCTAAGAAGTTTTGTTTTTAGATGAATAGTAACTTTTTCTGAGTATTCACTATGCATCGAACTTTTCTGAATTTCGTCTAATTAGTGTCTTTTGAGTCTAAAAATTATTTTAGAAGCTTTGAAATATATTTGAGAGCCGTCAGAGATCATCTGAGAAAAAGTCAAGTTGAAAGTCCAAGAAACCTTAATATGAATAGTGATTTTTGAGTTTTTATTCGTTGCTCGAAATTTTAATCTGAAAACTGGATTTTTGGTTTCCTTGATTTATTTGGTGTGGTTTGAGATGAAGTAGAGAGGTTTCCGATGTCGAGAAAGAGTCGTGGTGAGTTAGGAGTCGTTTGAGAGTTAAACGGAAATATTAGGGATGTTTTGTACCGGAAAACTTTTTCTTCTGGCGATTTTTATCGCACTAAAATTTAGCATGTGCTAATATCTCTCTCTCTCTCTTTCCCTATTTCTCTCCCCCACTCTCTTATCTCCTCACTCTCTCCCACGCGCCTCTCTCTCTTTTTCTCTCCCCTTGGCTGACATCACCATTCATCTCTCTCCTTCTCTCTCTCGTCGACACACACACACACACATACATCACCATTGAAACTCCATTGAAGGAGCTTGAGGAAGCAAGAGTTGCTTGAGGATTTCTTCACCATCATCCACCGATTTTCTTGGAGATAGGTAAGATTAATCATTCCCCTTTCTTTGTGCTTAGATTAAGCTAGCAAAATCCCTCCCCCCCTCCCTCTCCCCCTCCTCTCTCTTTGTTCGATCGAAATGGTCCATGGAGTAAAGGATTGAAGCCTTTCTTGTTCTAATCTTGATCCTTGAGTTCTTGTGAGTTTTTTCATGCATGAATTCAAGCTAGAAAATCCTTGATCATCTCCCTCCCCTTAGTGACGAAATTGATAGCTAAGGAGAGCAAGTTTTGATTTTGTTTTTGAGTATGATATTCATGATCCTTGTTTGATTATATGCATGAGAAGATGAAGGAAAAATCTTGTTTATTTCTTACCCTTGAGTGCCGAAAATTTTGGATGAAATTAGGGATTTTTGTGTTGTTGATTCAAGCACGAATTTGATGATGGAATGGAATTCTATGAAGTAATCTATGAAGTTCCATGTGATTTATTAAATGAGAAGAATTTCCCCCTTTTTCCCCCTTATGAAAACCAATAGATAGGTAGGAGAAAAAATAGGAATTTTTGTTGTGATGTTCTTGATATATATATTGATGAAGTTATTGATGATTTTGAGTAGTATGAATGCATGAAAATAAAGAGAAAAATCTTAACCATTTACCCTCTATGAATGCCGAAATCTTCATAGAAGATTATGACTTTTTGTTGTGTTATTTTGATGATTGAATTGATGATGAATTTGATGAATTTGAATACGGAGATACATGTTAAGATGAAGAAATCAAAGAGAGAAACTTGTTAGCCAAATTATTGATAATTGCCGATTTGAGTATATATATGTGTGATTGATGAATTTGTGTTAATCTTGAAGATTATGATGATGGAATGATGATATTGATGATGATAATTGCTTAAGAAAATGAAGAGCATGAGTTATTGTTATTTTCCCCATAAATGGCATGAGTTATTGTTATTTTCCCCATAAATGCCGATTTGCATGAGTTGAAGGAAGAAATTGTGATTTTGTGATGATTTTGTTGAATATTGTTAGAATTAGGAGTTAAATGAAGATATGAGTATGCTTAAACGAGAAATAGAAAAGAAGAATTTTATTGAACTTTTCTTGGAAAAAGTCTAACCATATATGAGTATAAGTTGATGATGTTTGATGTTATGTGTTAGTAATGCTTAGCTTGATGATTGGTAAGTGAATTTGAGCATATATCGAGCCTAAGAATAAAAAGAGTCGAAGAAGGAAAATCGTTTGCTCAAAAACTTTAAAATTTCGAAGATTAAGAGGAAATAGAGCTTGAGAAGTTGAGTTCTAGATGTTGTTAGATGAATTGGATGATTAGATGATGAAATTGGAGTAAAAACAATTAAGTTAGCCTTTTGAACCTCTTAAATCGGAGTTAGTATGAAAAAGATATCGAGAATTGAAGATTAAAAATAAAGAAATCAAAATTTTCCTATTTAAAAATGAAATTGAGAGAAATTAATTGCGTAATTGGTTAATTCGATTTATTTGGAGTCGAACAGTAAAGTTTGAGAATTTTTCCTAGTACGCGCACGTTTTATGAGAAATAGTGACATAGACTCTAAAACCGAGAATTTTTTAAAAGCCATCGAATTCTAAATCTGATTTCGTATTTGAAATTCTTGATTTATTTTAAGAACAACAAAATTAGTTTCGTTAAAATCTGAATACGTAAAAATTATAAGTTTAAAAAGTCGAGCAGTAATCAGTCAATAAAAGACTGTGTCGAGATTAAAATAAAGTTCTGAGTTGATGTAAGTATTTATGTGAATTTAATTGATTATTTGGATTTTTTTCTAGAATATCCTGAGATAAATGGAATATTTTTTCTTTTCCCATCTATTTATCGAAGTCAGTCGTTTATCTATCTGTGAATGTCTGATTTTCGATGTGAAAGTCTTGATGTGAATGAGTTGTGATTTTAGTAACCGAGAATTAATCTTGTAATTGTCTGAGTTCGTTTGACTCGAGAAATCGAGAAAAACGAGATGTATGATGTGAATAGTGATTTCTTGATATTTGTAAATTATTTAGCTATTAATTTGATTAGACGTTATTAAGTCAAGTACCCGAGTCTGAGAGTCTGTTGGTTTAGTACTTGGGTAGAATCGAGAAATCGAGAAAGATTAAGTTAGTCGAGTCGAGATAAGTTAAGAAACCCGAGTCAAGTAGAAGTCCTTCAGCCGAGCGTTAAAAGTTCGTAACATTTTTCGAGATAGTAGTCTCGTCCTTATAAGATGTTATTCTCGAAGGAACAAGCAGGACCGAGAAGTGAAAGAAGAAGAAGCAGCTAACCTACTAACCCTATGCACTCAGGTGGGCTTTATAAACCGAGAACTATTGAATGCTATTATGTTTTGATTATTATGTGAGTTTTAAATTAATTGACTTGCCAATTTATTTGATTTTTGGTTTGATTGATCGTCTACTTGAGTTATTATCTTGTGTGAGACAGCAACACACGTGTTGTTATTTGATTTATGTTAGGTGACTGTGAGCCTTGCTTCGGTTAGTCCAGTCACGGTGTTTGAGAAAGAGGCCTACTTCTCGACACAGAGATGTTATGGTAGATTGATTCATACCTGCTTTTATTATATATTTTGACTGTGCAGTCGTTTGAAGAAGAAAATGATTTTTGCATCCACAAGTAAACTGTTTTAAATCGTGCTAACACTTGTGATGTAGTGACAAGGAAAGTTCAATTATATAGCTCCATCGAGCAAAGTTTTAAATTATTTTGGCATGTGTTCACTGAGTACGAAGGGCTCAGCCCTGCATGTAGTTCTAAACATGCAAGTTAGCTTAGATGAAGATGGCGGAGGGTGCTCGGCAGTGTGATAAAATAAGTCGAGTCTTTTGTTTAATTTTACAATTGCATGTCTCCATACATGTAATTGTTGGAACAGAGTTTGAGATTACACTGCAAAACAAACTTGTTATTTGTTTTTAAAACTATTTCTCTGATGATTGGTGTCGATACAATGAGCATTGTGCTCGAAACTATTTCCTGTTTTTCTTATATTATACTTGACTTGGATTCGAGTTACATGACTTACTTCCGACACTTGAATTATTTATTAATGCTAGTTTATTTGAGTTAAGATTGGAAAGCATGTTGTCATTTGTTATCGCTTTCCATCTATATTCCCTTGTTCCCGAGCATGTTCCCTTGTTGAGTCGAGTATATTTTATTAGTTTCACCTTCACAATCCAATGGATTCTAGTCGTTCCTACACACTAGAATTCGAGCTGTGAAAAATGTGATATCAGAGCAGGTCTGTCAGCTCTGAAGCTTAAACATTCTTGTAAGTCGAGTCTAGATTTAATTTTCTAGACTTATTTGAGTCAGTAATACGCCGATTATTTCTCCATCTCATCCGGCTACCAGGTACGAGTATTTTCAAAAGCTTTAAGTTTAAAGTTAAATTTAAGTTATTCAGTTTGCTATTTGCGCTTGTCTAGAGATAAAAGCTTGGTAAATAGCTTGAATAACTAGATTTTTTCTAGAATGCCTTCCCTAATTCTGTGTTTTGTATGGAAATCGAAAAGGATGGAACGTTTGTGCAAATGTTTTTGTGAAATGGAATTGCCAAGTACCCTGAGCAATAAAACCTCTTTGGGAAGCAAAAACGAGTATGTGGAGTTGGGAATTTCAAACGTGTTGATTAACTGTTTAAGTGTACTTAACTCGTTTAAAATCGTATAGGATTGACGATGAGAGCAACCGAGCAATGGTGCAGGAGTTTCTGCATATTAGGAAGTCGTATCACGAGACGATTTCCAAATTCTTAACACGGTATAACAAGATTTGGGAGACAGTGAAGTACCTCAACGTCAGCGCTCTTAACGGTATAGTACATCTGATCCATGCCCTCCCTCGAGAGTGGCGTGACTGGGCAGCCTTTCTCGTTCTGAGATTCATCGGACGACAATACTTGGGTGTCTATCTCTATGGCGATTGCAATGCTTTCATCGCTCGATCAGTTCATATAGTATGGTGCGTCGCCTCCCGGACTGTTTGACCCTGTTCTTCCAGCTGAGCCGAATGGCTTTGTTCTTGAGCCTCAGCCTCAGCCTCAGCTTCAGTCTCCACTTTGAGACGGACTAGCCTCTTTCCAAGTCCCATCTTTGCCTTGCCCTGAGCCGAGAGCCGCTTTTCAATTCCACCCGTACTCAGGAGATGTGCTCCCTATTCGCTCTTTTGATCCCTTTGCCTCGTCTAGCTCTGTCACGACTCAGCCAGCAGGTTCGTACGACCCCTTCAGGGTTTTGCCGCCTTCGCACGACCAGCTTAAGGATTTTATGCACCGAGACCGCACTCCTTCTCCAGTGCAACCCGTAGCAGAGCCTTCTAGGCCGACGCGTACTGGTGACAGTAATGATGACGAGCCCTTTGAGGATCCTGCAGCCGATGCCACCATGGGCAACAGTTACCTTCAGGCGTTGCCGAGCGACCACTTCTCTGTTCCGTACTCGCCTTTTCAGACTAGGAGCGCGAGCTAGAGCTTGATGGTACAGTCGACGTGTCCGCATACCTTCGTCACGTGAGTAGCCCCGAGAGTCCCCCGTGGGAAGACCCAGGGCATACCTATGGTGACTTCTTATAGGCGTTAGGGTTAGGGTAGTGAGAAGGATGAGGAGGAGGATCTGGAGGAGGACCTCGAGGAGAAGCAGTGAGGTGACGACGACCCTAGCTGTGATGGTTCTCACGCTTAGGTTCAGTTCTAGAAAGTTGTGGAAAGTCCCGAACAATATTTACTTTTCTATCGAGAGTTAAACTCTTTTATTTTTCAGCAGTGATGTAAATTATATAACTTGATGCATAGATCTTTAGTAGAGCCGGGCGCGAAGTAGTATCTTGTGTCTAGTGCATTTTTGAGGTATAGAACGTCTTGTTGACGTGTAGGGAAATTTTTCAGTTATGAATATTTATCCCTTATTTTGGTATAAGTCCTCAGAAGAGGCCATCATCCCGATGATATGAAAAAGAAGCCGATAGGCTATTAATATCAACTTTGAGTCTCTAAATTATTTTCAGTATTTTGAGAAGTTATCTACCCTTGAATTGCGAGTGAGTAAGAAAAAGAGTCGAGATTTTGATTGAGCTGTTTTTTTTAGTAATGTGAGCCTGATGTTTTGAGTAATTATATTTGCCTTATGTGATAATGTTTGAGTAGATGATGTGATAAATTATTGAGTATGATGTTTTGAGATATTATTAAGAAAGCATGCCAGTAAATGATTGATTGATGAATGAATAATTTGCTTGAATTTCCCCTTATGTGCTAATAAGTATCGATTGAGAATCGTATTCCTCTTAAGAGGGATGTTTTCAAAAGTTGAGAAATTTCGAGTGAGATTAGCGACCTTGCGGAATGTTTTTTCGAGTTTTCTAATCTCTAGTATTTCTTTTAGAATGCCGTTAAGAAGAAGGAATGAGAGAGCTGAGCAAAATGATGAAGAAGAGCAACGGGATCAGACCCCGCCTCTTCCAAATGAAAGACGAATCGAAAAATTCATTCTTTGTCAAAATCCGCCGACTTTCGATGGTAAAGGTAGTCCTACAGAAGCCGAGGACTGGGTTAGTTCTCTCGAATGAATTTTTCATTTTCTTCGTTGTAGCGATCGCGAACGTTTTGAGTGCATGACGTATCAGCTCAAAGGATCCGCCGACTACTGCTGGAAAGCTCGACAGAGGACGTATTCGCCCGTAGAATGAGAGAATCAGACGTGGGAGCACTTTAAGGAAGCCTTGTTTGAGAAATACGTACCTTGAAGTTATCGAAAGCAGAAAGCAAACGAATTCACGAATTTGAGAAAAAGAAAGAAGACTATAACTGAGTATGTTCGAGAGTTTTGCGAGTTAGTTCATTTTGGGCCCGACAAAGTAGATACAGACGAGAAGATGTGCGAGCTATTTTGAGCAGGACTAAGGTAAGACATTCACGTAGTTCTTGCAAGTCAGAGCGGTTTGACTTATGCTGAAGCTATAAACCGAGCCCTCGATATGGAGTTGGCTATGTAGTCTAAGGGAGGATCGCACTCTTCAGTGACCCCTCAATTTCAAGGCCAAACGACGTCAGCTGTTACCCTGCAACCCTCTCTGCACGGCTTGAGCACGAAAAGAAAAAGAAAGTGGAGTGGTGGAAGCCATCCAAACAAGAAGCCGTGGCATGAAAAAGGACAACAACAACAACATCAGCAAGCTCAGAAGGGAAACCCCGGCTGGCAGTCAGAGTATCATTTTTTTTGGACCCTTAGAATTCCCTCTGTGTTCGAAATGTGGTCGAATACACCAAGGCATCTACAAAGTAGGAAGCAATGTCTGTTATACTTGTGGTCAACCTGGTCATTTCTCGAACCGGTGCACAAGTAAATAGCAGGGAACGAGCAGTGGATGATCGAATCAATTTCAGTCTTCGTAGCTGAGAGCGTTGGAAGGAGCTCTGTAGCCAAAGCTTCTTCAAGGTCAGCATAAACCGCTATAGCAGAAGCAGCAGCCCTCAGTAAGAGCCACAACATTATCAGCAAGTCTTCACCATCGAGCAGTTAGCTGGAGTCAAAGACCAAGGAAATCTCACAGGTATGGGAAAGCTTAAAGGTGTACCTGTTATCGTTTCAACCTCGTGGAGAAGAGTTGACTGTAGTTCATGGAATAGAGAAAAGAAAGAAGAAGAGTATGCCGATTATCTTGGCAATGAAAGTAGAGAAGTTGATGAAAAGAAAAGATACGCAAGCATATCTGATTTACCTGAACAAAGACGAAGAGAAAGAGCTTAGCATTGATGATGTAGAAGTGGTGAAAGAATATAAAGATGTGTTTCCAAAAGTTCTACCAGGTTTGCTTCCCGACAGATAGTTGGAGTTTACAATTGATCTTGAGCTCGGATCAGCCCCATTTCGAAAGCTCCATACAGAATGGCACCGAAAGAACTTCAAGAGCTGAAGATTCAACTGCAAGAATTTTTAGAATTGGGTTTTATTCGACCAAGTGTTTCTCTTGGGGAGCACCGATTCTGTTTGTGAAGAAGAAAGATAGTAGTTTGAGAATGTGTATTGACTACCGAGAACTTAACAAGACTACCCTCAAGAACAAGTATCCTCTATTGAGGATAGACGATTTATTCAGTCAGCTTAAAGGAGTCAGTGTTTTCTCCAAGATTGATTTGAGGTCTGAATATCATCAATTGAAGATCATGCAAGAAGATATACCAAAGACAACTTTCAGAACGAGATACGGACATTACGAGTTTGTTGTAATGCCATTTGGATTAACTAATGCCCCAGTTGTTTTCATGGATTTGATGAACCGTGTGTTCCATGAATACTTGGACAAGTTCGTGATTGTTTTCATCGACGACATATTGGTATATTCAAAGGGATGAAGCAGAACACGAGAAGCATCTCAGAATCGTGTTGGAAAAGTTAAGATCGGAGAAGCTATACGCTAAATTCAACAAATGTGAGTTCTGGCTAAAAGAAGTGAATTCCTTACGACACATTGTTTCGTCCGAAGAAATTAAAGTGGACTCTGCCAAAGTGCAAGCAGTTCAAGAGTGGAAATCATCAACTTCAGTCTATGAAGTCCGTAGTTTCCTCGGTTTGGTAGATTACTACCAACGATTCATAGAAGAATTTTTCAAGATAGCCAAGCCGATGACGAGTCTATTAAAGAAAGAATCGAGGTTTAGATGGACAGAGTAATGTGAGAAAAGTTTCCAAGAGCTTAAGTCGAGATTGACGACAACCCCAGTGTTAGTCCTTCCAGAAGCAGGAAAAGACTACACTATCTTTACAGATGCATCATCTAAAGGATTGGGATGTGTGTTAATGCAAGTTGGAAGAGTGATAGCGTATGCATCGAGGCAATTGAAGCCTCATGAGAAGAAGTATCCGACGCATGATTTGGAGTTAGTAGCAGTAGTTTACACTTTAAAGATTTGGAGACATCATCTCTACGGAGTAAGGTGTGAGATTTCTCAGATCGTAAGTGGCTGAAATATTTCTTTGAGCAGAAGGAGTTGAATACGAGACAAAGATGGTGGCTAGAGTTGGTGAAAGATTATGACTACAAAATTTCTTATCACCCCGAAAAAGCCAATGTCATAGCCGATACGTTGAGCAAAAAGGAAAACTTGGAGTTAGGATTTCTCCTCTCCAACGAGGAAAATTTGATCAAAGAATTTGGAAAGATGAGAATCAAAATAGTTTAACCACCGATGAAGATGGAGCAAGTAATTGCATCTCTAGTAGTGAAGCCTGATTTGAGAGCCCGAATCATAGACGGTCGAAGAACAGACGAGAAGTTAGAGAATTTGAGGCTTAAAGTTAGAAAAAAAAGAGTTGAGGATTTCCGAGAATCGAATGACAATGCTTTGTTGTTCCATGGTAGAATTTGTGTGCCTAGTGATGAAGAATTAAAGAATGAGATCATGAGTGAAGCCCATGATACCCCGCACACCGCTCATCCCGGTAGTACGAAGATGTACCAAGATTTGAAGCAGCTATTCTGGTGGGCAGGAATGAAGAAAGATGTGACCATGTTTGTGGAAAGATGTTTAGCTTGTCAGCAAGTAAAGTCTTTGCATCAAAGACCTTATTGACCTCTGCAACCGTTACCACTCCCGACGTGAAAATGGGACGATGTTAATATGGATTTTGTGACGGATTTGCCAAGGACAAAGAAAGGAAATACAACCATATGGGTAATTGTGGATCGATTGACGAAGTCCGCTCATTTCATACCTATTCCTATCACCTATGTATCGGACAAGTTAGCCCAGATTTATGTCAAGGAGATTGTGCATTTATATGGAGTTCCAAGTACGATCACCTCAGATCGAGACTCCAAGTTTACAGCGTGTTTTTGGGAAAGTTTCCAAAAGGAGCTAGGGACACAGTTGCAGTTTAGCACTGTTTATCACCCACAGATAGATGGCCAATCAAAGAGAACTATTCAGATTTTGGAAGACATGTTAAGTGTCGTGTTGTTTGACAAAGGAGACAATTGGGAGAAAATATTACCCCTTGTTGAATTTGCCTACAACAACTATCAAAATACGATTGGAATGGCCCCATATGAAGCTCTTTACGGTAAGAAATGTAGATCTCCGCTCTATTGGGACAAAGTAGGTGAATGAAAAGTAATAGGCCCCGAGGCTATCGAGGAGATGATAGAATCTATTCTTCAGATCCGTGAGAGAATCAAAGAAGCTCAAAGTTGGCAGAAGTCGTATGCGATAATCAAAGATCAGAGTTAGAATTCAAGATAGGAGAGAAAGTCTTTTTGAAAATATCCCCTTCAAGAGGAGTACACCGGTTCAGTGTCAAAGGAAAGCTAAAGCCTAGATTTATAGGACCGTTCGAAATACTTGAAAGGATTGGAGCCGTTTTGTACAGATTAGCTTTGCCGTCCAGTTTTGAGAATTCGCATAACGCGTTTTACGTATCGTAGTTACGTAAGTACGTTTTTGATCCGAAGCACGTAATTCGTTGAGAAGATGTAGCTCTAGATTAGACTTGAGTTACGAGGAGCGATGTGAGGAAATCCTAGTCGTAAGATTCAACAATTTAGAATGAAATCGATTCCCCTAGTTACGATCAGATGGCGACATCATGGTCTTGAAGAAGCAAAGTGGGAACTGGAGGATAAGATGAAGAAGAAGTTCCCCGAGCTCTTTTCTCAAGGTTAGCAAATTTCGAGACAAAATTTATTTTAAGGGGTGAAGGTGTAATACCCCGATCATTTGTAAGTCTTTAAGTTCATCATGATTGAGTTTATATGCCTAGAATGTGTGCTTTTGTGTGACAAAAATTTCCGAGAAAAGAAATTTTCTCGCAAAATTACTAATATGCCCTTGAATGCCCTTATGTGATTTTTCTCGTTTCGATTATCCGAATCGAATGTGTGATGACTTGATTGAGAATGATTATATGAGTTTAAGTCTGAGTTTGAATTTCAAAAAATTCTAAGAAGTTTCGTTTTTAGATGAATAGTAACTTTTCCCAAGTATTCACTATTCATCGAACTTTTCTGAATTTCGTCTAATTAGTGTCTTTTAAGTCTAAAAATTATTTTAAAAGTTTTGAGATATGTATGAGAGTCGTTAGATATCATCTGAGAAAAAGTCGAGTTGAAGGTCCAACAAACCTTAATATGAATAGTGATTTTTGAGTTTTTATTCGTTGCTCGAAATTTTAATCTAAAAACTGGATTTTTGGATTCCTTGATTTATTTGGTGTGGTTTGATACGAAGTAGAGAGGTTTTCGATGTCGAGAAAGAGTCGTGGTGAGTTAGGAGTCATTTGAGAGTTAAACAGAAATATAGAGATATTTTATACTGGAAAACTTTTTCTTCCGACGTTTTTTATCGCACTAAAATTTAGCATGTGGTAATATATCTCTCTCCCTATTTCTCTCCCTCACTCTCACAACTCCTGTAATACCCCGAATTTTTCCAAGTCTTGAGTGCATTCTAATTAAGTTTATATGCTTAAAAGATGTGCTTTGAGTGATAAAAATTTCTAAGAAAATAAATTTTCTTGCAAAATTACTAAAATACCCTTACGTGCTCTTATGTGATTTTCTCGTTTTGGTTATCCAAATTGAGTATGTGATGCATTTCTTAGCATTATTATATGAATTTGAGTTTGAGTTTGAATTTCGGAAAATTTTGAGAAGTTTCGTATTTTGATGAATAATGACGATAACCGAGAAATAACTATTCATCAACGAATTCTGAATTTCATCTAATTAATGTATTTTAAGTCTAGAAACTATTCTAATACCATTGGTGCATGATTAAAAAATTTCCGAGTTTGTTTGAAATGAATTTGAATTTTTATTTCGATGGGAATGAATATGAATAGTAAATTTTTACGTTTCCTTCGTTATTCGGAATTTCGATCCAAAAATTTGGTTCCTAGTATTTTTGATTTATTTGGTGAAGAATGAGACGTTGTAGAGTGAAATTGGACGTCGAGAAAAAGTTGAGGAGAGTTTTTAGTCGTTTGAGAGATAAACGGAATAATAGGGATATTTTCTACCAGAAAATTTTTTCTTCCGGAGATTTTTAGCAGATAAAAATCTGCATGTCTATCCAAATTATTGCCTAATTCCCTTCCCACTCTCACTTGATGCATGTGATGCTCACTCTCCCTCTCTCTCTTATCTTGATCGATAATATAACTATTATTGTCATCCAACATTTTCATCTCTCTTTCCTCACCAATAATAATAGATATCATCTCTCTTTCTTTCATCTCTCTCTCTCGAAACAAACACACACATACACACACCAAATATCTCCATGGAAGGAGCTTGAAGCTATGAAGATTTCTTGAAGAGTTCATCACTTTTATCCATTAAAATCATCAAGAAGTAAGTAATAATTCATCTCTTCCATTCAAGTTTGAATTGAGCTAAGAAATCCCTTCTTTTTCTTCTTATTTCCATCGACTTTTATAGTCTTTCAAGCAAGGGAATTTATCTTCTTAATCCAAGCTTTGATTCTTAACTCCTTACATATTTTTCATGCAAGGAAAAGAAGTATAAAATCCAACTCTCTCCACCCTAAAAAAATGTCGAAAATTTCAGCCAAGAAGGAGGAGTTTGATCTTATTTTTATATATGTTATTATCCTTGTATATATGTATATGTATATGTATGTGGAAAAGATAAAGGAAAGCATGCATGTTTATTTTTATGATTAGGCAAACCTTAGGGATTTGTTTGATGATGATGATTGATGATGATGATGATCGATGATGATGATGATGGTAAATATGAGTTCTAAAAATATATTTAGGAGACAAGAGATGAGAAGTAAAAGAGAAGAAATCTTCTCTAAATTTTTCTTAAGAAAAATCGAAGAAGAAGAAGAGATGAAAATATGAGTTTTGATGATTTGTTTGATGATTTCTTGATGGATGAATTCATGAACTATATTTGATGATTTCCTTGATGATAAGTAGATGATTTCTTTGATGAAATATTTGATGATATACATATATGATGATTTGAGTAGTTTGTATACATAAGCATGAAGATTGTTGGGAAATTTATTAAAGTTTTGATTGATTCCAAAACCAACTGACCCCAATCGAGTAGATGTTGCCGGATCCTAATGTTAGTAGTTAGGCTCGCTGTTTGAGCATTGTTAAGATTTTATCTTTACAGGACTCCAGCTGAAGATGGCAACAAGGCTTCACTCGGATAGAACATCAGGTGTAAGAAAAACACATGAGCGTTCAAGATTCAGAACATCAGCTAAGCATTCAAAGGGGGAAGATGCAAGAGAACATCAGTTGTAAGAAAGACAACTGAGTGTTCAAGAGATAGAACATTAGTTGTAAAGAAGACAACTGAGCGTTCGAAGCCAACTGATCAGAGTCAGATACAAGAAAGACAACTGAGCGTTCAAGATGGAACATCAGTTGTAGGACTCAACCAGTTAGATCAACAGCATGAAGTTCAAAGTCAGCTGAGAGTTCAACTGTTCCTACTCAGACAGAAGCATTCAGATAGAACATCAGTTGAAGACCAATCAGATGAAGATCAAACGACTCAACCGACTATCAAATGTTGGAGGTCAAAGGTTAAGATTTGAATTTCAAATAAGGAAGTCACGTGAAGGTTTGACTCTCTGTCATTACCTCATTTGGCCCAACACAAGGCTGTCTCAAATGAAAAGCAGAAGCACTCAGTTGCCAAATCCGGAAAGTCTGCAGAGATAAGAGACAAGCCATCGCTTTCAAAGAACAGAGATCAACGGCTCATCCAACGGCTAGTTGATTCTCTCCGCCTATAAATAGAGGCCTTCATTCATTCACCAAGACATGAGACAGACAAGTGCAAGAAGAGATAAAAGAACTAGATAAAGAACGAAAAACAGCACTCAAGCAAAACTGCTGTTATCCTCTAAGAACATCATTAGTTGAGAGTTCTAGAGTGTTAAATTCTGTCTTTGTGTTTTTCGATCTAACCTTGAGAACATGACTAGTTAAGAGTTCGTAGAGTGTTAGATCGTAGCTCACTTCTTGTTCGAGCTATTAGTTGGAAACCCACCTTTTCACACATCCTCTCAAAAGGATTGTTAGGACCCTACTCTTCCCGGAATTGAGTAGATAGGTTGATAAGTACCCGTAAACTTATCTCAACGGTTACAAAGCCCGCGTAAGCTTTGTGGTTTTTGTCCAGAAGAACTTGGACTGAGTTGTGTGGACTCACAACTCCCCATGAACGTAGGAGTTCTCTCCGAACCACGTAAATCCTTGTGTGTTTGTATTTATTATTCAGTTATTTATTGCTTATTCAACTGACTAACTAACCAGCATACAAACTGCATCTTTCCATATCAACTGACTTGGTTATTGACCAACCTTGCATAAAAGCGTGAGTTATATTTTTACGAGTTGTTATTTTCCACCACATTCCGCACAGCACTTCACTTCCAGCTGAGTGTTTCTTACTCAGTTGTGATTCCAACTGAGTTGCATTACTCGGTTGTGATATTTTCAGGGAGTTGTTTTTAAAAGTCTTTACTGGTGTATTCCCCCCCATACACCAGAACTCGTATCGGGACCATCAAGTGGTATCAGAGCAGTGGTTTAAAAGACTGCTGACTCTGTTTCACGAGGTGTGAATTCGAGGTGTTTTCTTCAGTGGTCAACTGAGCAGATCTCTTTATCACGCTAGTGCATATCTGCTTGCGTTTTTCTTCTGTTGTTGTGTGCAGATGGATGTTAAAGACAAGATCGTGGTCATGTTCTCAGTTGTGAACTATACATCCTAGAGAACTCGGATGAAGAAGATCCTACTGTCAAAGCATCATCGAATGCAACAAGTACTCACATCCGGACCGATCATCATTAAAGAGAGAGTCACTCGCACTCCTACAAATCCCAATGATGGGGATGCAACTGAGGAGTTAGTGGAGAAGAAGCCAGAAGACTTCACTCCAGAGGAAGTCAAAGTGAGCCAGTTAGATATCTGGGCTCAGAGCACTATCATGTCCACAGTTGGACAAGACTATCTCCCGTGGATAGAAGAGTGCGACACCGCTAAGGAGATGTGGGATATCTTGGCATCTCTGAGTAAAGGAAGGGATGAAACAAAGGAGAACAAGTTCTCACATGCCTGTCAAGACTTCGACAACTTCTATCTGAGAACTGATGAAACCATTGATCAGTTAGAGCTCCGGTTCATGGATATCATCAGAAGGATCCAGTCCATCCGAAGAGGAAAATATACTTTGAGAGAAATCAATCTCAAAGTATTACAAGCTCTACCAGCTGAGTGGGATACCTTCACCAACATCCATGAGAGCCGAGCTGATCTTGGTGAGATGGGAACTGAAAGATTGTTCTCAATTCTGAAGGGAAATGAATACAAGGTGAACCGACGAAGGTCAACTCAGTCCTCGGTTCAGACGAGTCGACATGAGGATGTTGGTTCAGCCACAAAGTCAGTAGCACTCCGAGCTGACTATTCAAAGCTGCGAACATCAAGGCCAACAAGATCAGCGGACACAGCTACGAAGGAGCCAAGCAGAGAAGAGCTGCAACAGAATATAGCCGCCCTGTCAAAGAAGCTAGCTGACATGGACACTCGGTTCGAAAAATACAAGAGGTTCAACAAATCTAATCGAACTCGAGATAACTCAAAGCCTGTGAACAACGGTTGCTTTGAATGCGGCAAGGAGGGACATTTCAAAGCTGATTGTCCAGACCTTTCTAAGAAAGAAAGAGAAGCATTGAGGGCCAAGCAAACTGGAAAGAATAAGGCCATGGTTGCAGAAGAAGCAACTGACGACATGGACATCTTCACCGACATTGAAGATGAGGATGAGCTGACTTCCACCAACAACGCTATCGGTCAGGATCAATGCCTCATGGCACTTGGAACCGACCAGGATGATACTGAGGTACACTCTAGTCCTGCTAATTTAAATTCTTCCAATATTTCTAACATGCAGGAAACACTGGATGAAGAGTTGGAACCCTCCTGGAGTGATTTTCAAGAACTCAGTGAGGAACTGCATCAGCAATCGGTTGAGTTTAAGAGTCTTCAAGAACAGTTCGCCAAACTTGAAGAATCCTTAACCGAAAAGGACGATCTGATTAAGAGTCAAACTGAAGAGATTGATAATCTCAAAAGTCAACTGAATGCGGCCAACCGAACTAATGCTCCAACCGACGAGGAGTTGACGAAGCAGATCAAGGAGCAGCAAGATCAGTTGAAAAAGCAAGAGGCTCAGATCGACCAGCTGATGAAGAAGTCAGATGCACAGACCGAGCATATAGCTGTTCTCCTCAAAGAGTTGCAAACTGAGAAGGACAACTTGATAAAGCTATATCAGTCATCCAAAATCATCGAGAATCTCATCAGTTATCAAAGACAGATGGATGACGTGTCTGGACTCGGTTACGACGTGATCAAGGATACTGGAATTCCTCTAGCAACCTTCATCAAAGCTGTGGAGGTCAAGGTTGTCGAACCTAACACAGTTGAGTCTGAATCTCCCCAAATTAATCCAACCTCCACTTCTCAGCAAGCTCAACCGACTAAGGAAACTTCAACTGAGAAAGGAAAATGAGCGGTGGATGGAGAACAGAACATTCCATCGGTTGGGACATCAACCGAGGGGGTATGTTCCAAGAGTCAGAAGAGGAACCAGAGACATCGGAGATACAATCAAAACCGAACTCAGAACCGACCTATGAACCGACCTCAGAGCCAACATCAGAAAGAATGGAACCGACCGCAGAACTGACAAGGATCCAACCATCTAAATCAACAGCGGTTCTATCATCAGTTGAACCAGAGGTTCCAACCGAGTCAACCGATGAGGAACAGTTCGAACAACTGGAGATATTAATGCCACAACATGAACCAACAACAGGGCATGAACAGCTATCATCGACAGTCAGGAAGATGGAATCAGACTCAGTCACAGGGATTCCAACACGGCGTCCGACCTCATAGACAAATCCAACAGGATAAAAAGCGCCATCAAAACAGGGGGAAAACCTCTCCTCCGAAAGCTCACAATGGGAGAAATCCATCTCCTCCCAAGAAACAGAACATCACTACTAACAACAAGCCTAAGGATAACTGAGGTGTTGTTATAGTTGATGATGAAGGAAAAGTGATCTGGAATGATAAATCTATCCGAGTATACAGGGAAAAACGACCTACAGTTCAAGGGGGAACTGGTTCTAACCCTCCAGGACCCAACTAAAATTGGGGACCTAAGTGAGTTTCTCTGTGCAGGAACAGGAGAAACAACTGAGGAAGAATAAGGCAACACGAACCATGTGGGTGATGGATAGTGGATGCTCGAAACACATGACAAATCTGAAGAATTTGCTTGGGAGTTTCGTAGAGAAAGAAGGACCATCAGTTACCTTTGGTGATAACTCGAAAGGTCACACCAGTGGATACGGTACCCTTGAATCTAATCACGTGTCGATTTCTAATGTTTCATATGTTGATGGATTGAAGCATAACTTGCTCTCCATCAGCCAATTCTGTGATAATGGTTTCTCTGTCAAGTTTGATGCACAGGGATGCAGGGTTAAAAATGTCGGAACAAAGCAGGTCATATTGTTGGGAAATCGATTGCCAACCGGGAATGTCTACTATGCTGACTGGAATAGTAGTCTTCCTGACACCTGCCTGTTATCAAAGAGCAGTTCAGATGTGAGCTGGCTGTGGCACAAAAGGCTCAACCATCTGAACTTCAAGACTATGAACCGACTTGCCAGACAAGAACATGCAAAAGGCATACCAAACCGAGTGTTTTCAACAACACATATCTGCAGTGCATGTCAGCTGGGAAAGCTCGCTAGATCCTCCTTCCGGTTGAAAACAACTCCATCAACCGACCAAGTATTACAGCTGATCCACATGGATCTCTTCGGGCCAGTTACACCAAAAAGCATGAATGGTAACGAGTATACCCTTGTTGTTACTGATGATTATTCTAGGTACACGTGGACCATTTTCATGCGACACAAGAGTGAAATCCGAGATGAGCTACCCAAACTAATGGATCGGATATCGAACCAACAAGAGATGAAAATTATTTCCATCCGATCAGATCGTTGAACCGAGTTTCTAAATGAAACCATCATCGAGTACTGCGAGAAGCACAAAATTACTCATCAAACATCAGCTGCGCGTACTCTGCAACAGAATGGAGTAGCTAAGCGAAGGAACCGAATGCTGAAGGATGCAGCTACATCCATGTTGACAAGCTCAGCTCTGCCAAAGAGATTTTGGGCTGAGGCCATCAACACAGCCTGCTACACCCAGAACCGGTCTCTTCTGACCAAGCGGTTGGGAAAGACACTATACGAGCTATGGAGACGCAGGAAGCCAGATATTTCATATTTTCGCGTTTTTGGTTCTAAGTGTTATATTAACAACAATGGGAAGACTCAGTTGAAAACTTTTGATGCCAAGGCTTCGAAAGGCATATTTCTCGGATATGCCACTCGGATCAAGGCTTATAGAGTTTTCAACAACAGCTCTCGTGTTGTGGAGATAACACCTCATGTTAGTTTTGATGAATCTACTTTTGAGTGCAGGGAACAGGCTAAAGGACAACAAGCTGATCCACATGTTCCACCAGCTCTCACCAGATCGCAGGCTCTAAGGGAAAAGAATCTAGCTGAACCATTGGTATGGACAACCGAGGATGATGATCCTTACTCCTCTGGAGATGAATGCGAGGACCCCAGCTCATCTCAAGGGGGAACTTCAGCTGATGCCACTCCATTTGCATCAGCATCCGAAGCCCAACCAAGCCCGGTTCAAAATATTGTCAATGTTGAGGATCCAGACTCAACAGCTGATCAATCACCAGTTCTGAAGATTTCAGCATCTCCCACAGCTCAGGATTCACCATCAGTTGAAATCGCGGAACAGCCAATGTTGGAAGAAGAAGGAAGATGCAATAGAAGATGGTATGAAGATCATTCCTCTGATAACATCATCGGGGATCCAGCCGAATGTGTGCGTACAAGGAGCAGAGTTGCAAATCCAGATTCAACCAAGGAAGATTCCAACACTTATGCCCAATATAGTTCTTGAGGAGTTCGAGCAAGCTGGAGATGTTACCATGATTTCTTGCTTTGTAGCTGATGTGCCAGAACCGAAGAATGTTGTGAAAGCTCTCAACTGTGTTCACTGGACAACAGCCATGCAAGAAGAGCTGAATGAATTTCTACGCAACTGTGTATGAGAGTTGGTAGAAAGACCAAATGGTGTCAAAGTCATTGGATTAAAATGGATTTTCAAGAACAAGAGAGACGCCATTGGATTCATCGTGAGGAATAAGGCAAGGTTGGTAGCTAGGGATATTGCCAACAAGAAAGAATTGATTTCGAAGACTCCTTCGTGCCAGTTGCAAGGCTGGAAGCCATCCGAATCTTTCTAGCCTATGCCGCATTTCATAAGTTCAAGGTCTATCAGATGGATGTGAAGTGTGCCTTCCTCAACGGTGATATCAAGGAAGATGTATATGTTGAACAGCCTCCAGGTTTTGAGACTGGAGATGGAAGAGTGTACAAGTTGAAGAAAACAATCTATGGATTGAAGCAAGCTCCGAGGGCTTGGTATGACACTCTCTGTGGTTTTCTTCTGAACTCAGGGTTCAAACGAGGGTCAGTTGATAAAACACTATTCACCATCAAACTTGGAGAAGATATACTTGTTGTGCAAATCTATGTTGACGACATCATATTCGGTTCCAAGTCGGAGGAGCTGTGCGAGAAATTCTCAACTCTCATGAAGGAGAAATTCGAGATGTCGATGATGGGTGAGATGAACTATTTTCTTGGACTACATGTGAAGCAGTCACCAGATGGGATTTTCATCAATCAGTCCAATTATACAAATGAGCTCATCACCAAGTTCGGATTGCAGACAAGTAAGACCACAAGGATCCCGATGAATACTAACTGGAAGATTGAACCTGGAACTGAGGGAAAGCTCGTGGATGCCAGTAAGTATAGAGGGATCATCGGTTCTTTGCTATATCTAACCGCCAGTCGGCCAGACATATCTTATGCGATTGGAGTGTGTGCTCGGTTCCAAGTTCAACCGAGGGAAGCACACATGTTGACAGCAAAGAACATCATCAAGTATCTGAAGGGAACTGTTAATGTTGGGTTGTGGTATCCAACCGACGACAATATCCAACTGACCGGATACTCAGATGCAGATCTAGCCGGAGATCAGTTGGACAGGAAGTCCACATCTGGACACTGTCAGTTCATGGGAAGCAAGCTAGTTTCGTAGTTCTCCAAGAAACAAGCATGTGTTGCCACTTCTACAACCGAGTCAGAGTATATGGCTGCCGGAAGTTGTTGCATGCAAGTGTTGTGGCTCAAGCAACAGCTGAGAGATTATGAAGTTTCAACTGGACAGGTTCCTATTCATTGTGATAGCTCAAGTGCCATTGCTATCTCTTTGAATCCTGTTCACCATTCTCGAACGAAGCACATCGACATCCGACATCATTTTATCCGAGATCATATTGAGAAGAAGGATGTATCCATAGAGAAATTCCAACTGAGATTCAGAGAGTAGATATCTTCACCAAACCTCTAGCCGAAGCGCGGTTCAAGATGTTATGTGATCTACTTGGATTGTTGGATCCATCAGATGAGGAACCAGCTGAGGAGAAGAGATAGATATCCATCTGAGGGGGAAGCTCAGATGAAGGGGGAATCTCAGATGCGGATTGCCAACCGACGACATCAGACGTCAGCTGAACAGACGAACTCGAGTCAGCTGATGGTATGCCGCAACATTGGAATACAGCTGATTCCAACATCAGCTGACAAGTGAACACAGCTGATTCCGACATCAGCTGGCAGGTAACATTTATGGCTGAAGGTGTTATGATCTTAAATGAGAATGTTTGAAATAAATTCAAACATTCCTGAGCATGTCAGTTACATTAAATTAGCCATCATGCTGCATTTAATGTAAAGTACGGCTGAACATCAATAGCCTACTTTATAGTGCGACTGGGCTGACATGAAAAACAGTTCACCTTCTCACGCGCTGGTTGGAACTCGGTTTGTGACGTCAAGTCAAAGCTAGTCAACAGTCGCGTGATCTCAGCCGTTGATGGATTCGCGCCATTCAACCCTAGCCGTCGATTTCAACTGGGCCTAAAACCCATAAAAGGCGGAAAATCAGGAAGTGATCTCTTACCTTCTTCATTCATGTTTTTCTGCAGTAACTGTTCATTTTCGTCTCCAATTTGTCTCACCATTTTCTGCAAGTTTGTCTCTATATATATATCTTCTTAGACTCATTAAATGGCACCTAAAGCTTCTCAAGGAAGGAAAATGGCTTCGTCTGGACCCTCTCTAGTCTCCACATCATATGAAGAATCGTTCGACTTGCTGGTCTCCAAAATACACTTCGAACAGATCCTATGAGAGGATGATTTGGAGTCGCCGGTGTTGTCTCCCCTTGCCAATACTCTCAGGGAGAACGGCCTACTGGACTGGGCGACGTTCTTCCCCTCCCACCTGCTCAGGCGCCAGGTCGGAGAGTTCTACGTAAATCTGCAATCGCTCATCGACAGCAGAGATGGCGTCATTACAAAGGTTTCTTGTCGGCAACGCGACGTTCCGGCCAGAACCATTTGCCGTGTCACCGTCCCCATTGCAGTTTCCGACTTTCTTCGCCAAGTCATTCCGCCGAATCATACTGCCACAAACACCATTGAGAATATAACCGACATGGAAGCCGATAAGTTTCTGGAGAGTGCTCTCATCACTCCGGAAAAATTGAAGAGTAATATGCAGAGGACGAAGTTGAAGCCGGAGCATCGACTTTTGTTCGATGTTGTCTCCAAGGCTGTATTCGGTTACAGCGGTGCCTTCGGAGACATCAGCCGACCGAAGCTCAAGCAATTGATTGCTTTGGAGCACAAACACAAGCACAACGTCGACTGGTTCAAGTATTTTGAACACCAGCTAATTGTGGAGAGGCAGAAGATCTCAGATACCACAACCGAATCCGGGGAAAGGTTGTTAAGTGTCAAGGGGACTCTCAACTTCGGTAGCAAAATTTTTGCTCTAATCCTCTTCGCAACCAAGGGTCAGAACATGGTCTGGGATGACTGCGATGAGACCCTGGTGAAGAAGCTGATGCTGTTCCCAACAGCAAAGAAGGCTCAAGATGTGGTTAGGAGTGTGTATACTCCTAAGGAGAAGAAGGAAGCTGTGAAGATAGCTGAGGAAAAGAATACAGCTGAGGAGGTACCAACTGTCAGCCGCCCTTTAAAATCGAAAGCTGCTCGCCAACGCAGAGCTGAGTCGGAGAAAGAGAAGGAGGAGGAGCCTGCCAAGAAGAAGCTGAGAGTTCGCTTCAAGAAGACGGTTGCAGTACCAGCTGAGGAGGTTCCAGCTGAGGACATGCCAGCTGAGGAGCCAGCTGAGGATGTGCCAACTGAGGATGCACCAGCTGAGGAGGAGGTACCAGCTGTGGAGGCACCAGCTGAGATGGCACCAGCTGAGGAGCCATTTGAGTCGAGCCACTCAGCTGAGGCTGCTGCCTTCGAGATCGTTCCTCGCGCTGCTGGAACTGATGAGGCTGAAGGGATGGAAACGGATCTGACCTCAGATGCTTCTTCCTCCTCTGAGGAAACTGAAGACATTCCAACCTCCCCCACGACAGGAGCTGATGCGGTACCGCCCAAAGAGCCTCTCGCTCTCACCTCCGACTCACAGCCAGAAATTCCGAGCTCATCGCTCGATGCCAACATTGAGACCATTTCTTCGGCCAATGTTTAGGAACTTGTTGATACCCCCATCCCCACAGAATCCGAAATTCTGAGCTCCCAGCTCAATGCCAATGTTGAGACCGCCTCTTTGGCCAACATTGATGAAACTTTTGAACCGTTACCATATGAGAATCTATCTCCCTCCCCAATCGATGACGAAGCTGATCGTCAGGCCGTCGCGATGGAGCATGAAGGTAAGGTGGCCTACTGCTTCCAAAAGCTGATTGGGATGTTCCCTGAAGCGCGCGACATGCCGATTTTTGCTACGCTTGGGACCGAGCTGCTGTACCAGTTCAACCTCATCTTCAGTCACCGGTATGTGAAGGAAGATACTGTAAGGGTACACAGCTGGAACCAGCTGAAGGCAGACGAGTCACGCATCCGAGATTATTTCAACTACACCAATTTGGAGGTTGCCTACAACAACAAAGTGGCACTGCTGACGAGCCGTATGGACCTCAGCAAGGCAGAAGACACAGATACCAGGGAGAATGTTGAACAAGACTGTGTTGCCTTCCTTGACAACATGCTTGCAAGTCGGCTGAATTTATTGATGATCTGGACGCAGCCACCGCCGCAGCGAAGGAAGAAGAAGAAGAGCTTCAACTGTACCTGGCCAACCGTCAAGCCATAGTTACAGTTGACCAGCCAGCTCTGATTGAACACCAAGCTCTAGCTGATCAGCCAACACCCTCAACTGAAGAAATTCTTGAGCTGATAGCTGAGAGGGTAAACCAACTGAGGACGGAGATGCTTGCCAACTTCCAGCACAACAAAGAAGATCAGCTGAGGATGTTGGAAGCACAGGAGGAGAAGAACAAGCAGCTGCTGGAGGAGAATGTTTCACTGAAGATAAAGCTGGAAGAATTCTACCTCCACCAACCAAGACATCTCTGACGTGAAATTAACTGTTCTGGGGATCAAGTCTGAACTGAATGTCTACAAATCTATCTCTAATTCCAACCTCGCCAAATCCCAACAGACTTAAGACCAAGAATGGGAGTCTCAGTTCGAGTCAAGATGGGCTGAGTTCGTTGCTTTCCAGACTGAGGTAAATGAAACATTCGCTGGACTGAGGAAAGCCGAACAAGAGCGCCATGACTCTGAACTGGCGAAGAAGGTTGGAATAGAGTGCGCGGTCAATGAACTCTTCAACCGCATTCAACAAGCTGAACAACAACTCACCTCTCTGGATGGCTCAGTCGCAAGACTTGTTGCTGATGTCAAAAAGGGTGAAGAGAAGACTGGGAATGTTGAGATGTAGGGGGAAGATGAGACCCAGGCTGAGGAAGAGATTCCAGCTACTGCAAAATCTCAGCCGAAGAGGAAGACAACCCAGAAAAAGAAGTCCACTCCCAAGCCAACCGACGTAGGTGGAGCTGAAATGGCAAAAGACTTGGAGCAGGCGGAGCAGTATTGAGTTTCTTACAACTCCATAGCCGAGATCGCAGCCAAGCTTGATTCGGAACTCGACGGTATCACAACCGAAGAGTGTATTGTTGCTGCCAAGGCTATGGATGTTGCCGAAAAAGACTACATGAATCCCGACTGGATCAAGAAGTTCGCAGCTAGCCAGGCTAAAAGAGTCAACCAGTTCGAGGATGAGCTTGACAAGGTCACCAAGAACTTGGACCGGAACATTGCCTCCCGCAGCCGTCGCCGAATATACAAACATCAGGTTAAGGCTGAAGCTCGGCTGAAGCAACAGAGGCTGCCAGGGAAGGTCAAGCAGCAAAGTCGGTTCAGGCATGTAGATAAGTGGATGCCAGCCGAGTGGAACGAGGACTGGGAGTCGTTCAAGCAGGAGTTTGTGAATGACTTCTATTATAGGAAGGTATTCTCAACTGATGATCCGAGGAGAGCATTCAAGGAAGCGCTGACCGAGCTGCACACTGGGGATCCGGGCATGTTCAGCCAGTTCAGGCGAGCCATGATAGATGCAAAACTGGACATGAACACAGTTCCCGTCCCTCAGAAGGTCACATATCAGCCTCCCTTCCTCCCAGACTCTCGAAACCCCAACCGAACGAAGATAGCAGCTGAGGCAAGACAAGTTTGCCGAGAGCACAGGGTTGACATTTCGAAGGAGTCAAAAGCAAAAAGAGAATTTTTTGTTAAAATATTTAGCAAGTATGGGCTTAAGTTTTACCTCAGTTAGTTTTTGAGCAACTGATATAATTTTTTGATTTTGTGCTTATCTTGTAACCATCAGTTGTAATGAAAACTTTCTTCTGTTATACGATTCAACTTGACGTACAATATCTCGTTGTCCAAGCTCTGAATCGCAAAGTTATTTCAATATCATGTTATAATTGTGCTAACCCTTTGATGTTTTAATCTTATAGACTGTCTAGAATTTCAGTTGAGATTTTAGATAGGTCAGTAGGGTTTTAGATCAGTTTGATCTGTAAGGATTTTATAAGGGTTTTGGTATCATCAAAAAGGGGGAAATTGTTGGGAAATTTATTAAAGTTTTGATTGATTCCAAAACCAACTGACCCCAAACTAGTAGATGTTGCCAGATCCTAATGTTAGTAGTTAGGCTCGCTGTTTGAGCATTGTTAAGATTTTATCTTTACAGGACTCCAGCTGAAGATGGCAACAAGGCTTCACTCGGATAGAACATCAGGTGTAAGAAAAACACCTGAGCGTTCAAGATTCAGAACATCAGCTAAGCATTCAAAGGGGGAAGATGCAAGAGAACATCAGTTGTAAGAAAGATAACCGAGTGTTCAAGAGATAGAACATTAGTTGTAAGGAAGACAACTGAGCGTTCGAAGCCAACTGATCAGAGTCAGATACAAGAAAGACAACTGAGCGTTCAAGATGGAACATCAGTTGTAGGACTCAACCAGTTAGATCAACAACATGAAGTTCAAAGTCAGCTGAGAGTTCAACTGTTCCTACTCAGACAGAAGCATTCAGATAGAACATCAGTTGAAGACCAATCAGATGAAGATCAAACGACTCAACCGACTATCAAATGTTGGAGGTCAAAGGTTAAGATTTGAATTTCAATTAAGGAAGTCACGTGAAGGTTTGACTCTCTGTCATTATCTCATTTGGCCCAACACAAGGCTGTCTCAAATGAAAAGCAGAAGCACTCAGTTGCCAAATCCGGAAAGTCTGCAGAGATGAGAGACAAGCCATCGCTTTCAAAGAACAGAGATCAACGGCTCATCCAAAGGCTAGTTGATTCTCTCCACCTATAAATAGAGGCCTTCATTCATTCACCAAGACATGAGACAGACAAGTGCAAGAAGAGATAAAAGAACTAGATAAAGAACGAAAAATAACACTCAAGCAAAACTGCTATTATCCTCTAAGAACATCATTAGTTGAGAGTTCTAGAGTGTTAGATTCTGTCTTTGTGTTTTTTGATCTAACCTTCAGAACATGACTAGTTGAGAGTTCGTAGAGTGTTAGATCATAGCTCACTTCTTGTTCGAGCTATTAGTTGGAAACCCACCTTTTCACACATCCTCTCAAAAGGATTGTTAGGACCCTACTCTTCCCGGAATTGAGTAGATAGGTTGATAAGTACCCGTAAACTTATCTCAACGGTTACAAAGCCCGCGTAAGCTTTGTGGTTTTTGTCCAGAAGAACTTGACTGAGTTGTGTGGACTCACAACTCCCCATGGACGTAGGAGTTCTCTCCGAACCACGTAAATCTTTGTGTGTTTGTATTTATTATTCAGTTATTTATTGCTTATTCAACTGACTAACTAACCAGCATACAAACTGCATCTTTCCATATCAACTGACTTGGTTATTGACCAACCTTGCATAAAAGCGTGAGTTATATTTTTACGAGTTGTTATTTTCCACCACATTCCGCACACCACTTCACTTCCAGCTGAGTGTCTCTTACTCAGTTGTGATTCCAACTGAGTTGCATTACTCGGTTGTGATATTTTCAGGGAGTTGTTTTTAAAAGTCTTTACTGGTGTATTCCCCCCCATACACCAGAACTCGTATCGGGACCATCAAAGATGAATTTTTTTTTATGATTTAATTGTTGAGAGTGCCGAAAATATTGAAGAAAAATAGGAATTTTTATACTTAGATTTTTCTTTATGGATTTGATGATGTTTTTGATGATTTTAAGTATATATAAGCATGAAAATTTGAGTAAATGAAAGAGTTAGATTTATTTCTTTATTTGAATGAAAAATTCGAAGTATATATATGTATGAGGATGATGAATTTGTGATGCTATAGATGATTTTAAGTGATCTATGATGATCTTGATAATTCTGAGTGATTTATGTGACATAATAGTTAAGAAATTAAGAGATATTAATTTCTTATAATTTTCTTGAGAAATTTCGATGGAAATAAGTATATATATATATATATATATATATATATATATAGAGAGAGAGAGAGAGAGAGAGAGAGAGAGAGAGAGTTTTGATGTTCTTGAGTATATGAAGATTTGAAGATGAATTCATGATGTTCTTGATGAAGTCTTGAAAATCTAAGAAAGAAATAAATTAATTATTATTTTTATAATATATATATCTATATATATATATTTGAAATATATATTAAGAAGATGAAGAATTTCTTGATGTTTTGATAATTTAAATGAAATGATAAATTAAATGAAGTTTTGAGTCTATATAATTATATAATAAAGAAGTATAAAAATTTAACAAAATTTTCATGGGAAATTCGATCCATATAGTGAGGCTTGATTAATGAATTAGAGTATTTATCGAGCTTAAGTTTAAAAGAAATCGAAGAAGGGAATTTTTGTGCTCAAAAGTATGAATATTCGATGGATAGGAGGAGTAAAATTTATGAATTTTGATGTTTTAATGATTCAAGAAGTAAAATAAAAGTAGAATATTAATAATAGAATTATTTGAGGAGTAATAGAAATTGAAATAATGAAAATTAAATTTTCTACGAGAAAATCTCATGAAAATCGGCGGTAATGAGCATAAGAGATGAAACTTTAGTTTTGGAGTTCTTTTAGTGAGTATGATTGAGAAATCAATCAAATAAAATTATTAGAAGAGTAATAAAACTTGAATTTTTGAGTTTGGATGAATATTACATTGAAATTTTATATTTTTGATGGATGAAAAGCTTTAAATTATAAATTGTTCATTCTTGAGTATGTATGAGTATTTGGATGATGAAGTATGAGATTTGAATAATTTTGAGAGGAATTGAGTTTTAAGAATTTAAAAACGAATAAGTATGCAAGTTTTATCACAAAAATCGAGTATAAGGAGAAATTGAGCTTATATATTAAGTTCATGATATTATATGAAATATTGAGTGATTAAATGATGATGTTTGAGCAAAAATAATCAAGTTCTCTTTTTAAAACTCTTGAATCGGAGTTACGATGTAAAAGTTATCGAGATTTGAAGTTTAAAAACGAAAAACCGAGTTTTTATAAATAAAAACGAAAATTCAAAAAATTTAATTGAGAAAATGATTAATTGAATTATTTGGAGTTGAGTTATCAAGTTGAGAATTTTCCGAGCATAAGCTCGTATTTTGAGAAGTAATGACCTAGTTAAAAGCCGAGAAATCTTAGTAGAAATATTGAATTTTAAATCCAAAGTTATATTTGAATTCTTTAATTTAATATGAGTCTGACGAAATTATTTTCGTTAATAACTGAAGTAATAAATTTTCCAAAGATAAAAGTCGAGCAGTGTTGAGTCAGCATGAGACTGTATTGAGATATGATTTATTTCTGAATTAATATTTATATTAAGTGAATTTATGTGATTAACTGGAATTTTTCTTTTTCCGCTTATTTATGAAGTTGGTCGTTTACCTATTTGTGAATGCCCGAATCTGGATGTGAATGTTTGATTGTGAATGATTTGTGATTTTAATAGTCGAGAATTAATCTCGTAATTTTCTGATTTTGTATAACTCGAGAAATCGAGAAATACGAGACAAGATGAATAGTGAACCCTTGTTTTACGTAAAACATTTAAATATTATTATTATATGACGTTTATCGAGTAAAGAGTTTGAGTTTGAGAAATTTATTAGAACTTGAGTAAAGACGAGAAACCGAGAAAGAAATCGATTTAGATACCCGAGTCAAGTAGAAGTCCTTCAGCCGAGCCCTAGAGCTATTTTACATTTTACGAGAAAGTGAACTCGTATTTATAAAATGTTATTCTTGAAGGATCGAGCGAGACTAAGAAGTAAGAGGAGACGAAAAGAGTAAGCTACCTCGATTAATCTTCAACAGTCAGGTGGGCTTTCAGAACCGAAACTCAACGATGAATGCACAATTTATTTTATATATGCGCTTTGATTTAAAGTTGATTGACTTGCCTGAGTTTTTATGTTTTGGTATGTAATCCTCTACTTTATATTATGAGTTGAATGAGTTCTGTGGACGCACGAGATGAGGTCCTGTTCCAAATGGGACAATGCATGCATTAGATTAGATTAGGTGACTATGAGCCTTGTCATAGTCTAGCCGGTCGTAAAGTAACTGTGAGCCTCACTAGGCCGGTTATGTAAAGACTGTGAGCTTTGCTTTGATTGGGCCGGTCATGGTGTTCGAGGAGGAGGCCAACTTCTCGACACCACAGAAAGACAAGACGCGTAGATGGATTCTTACTTAAGAAAAATGACTGCACTTGATTTTGAAGAAGAAACGAAAAAGTTTTTAAGCTGCCACAAGTTATAAATTCTTTTAAATAATTATATCTAACGCTTGTGATGCAGCTAATGAGGCAAATTCAATTATATAGCTCTATTGAGCGAGTTTTCAAAATTATTTTGGCATGTGTTCACTGAGTACGAAGTACTCAGCCCTGCATGTCATTTCTAAAACTTGCAGGTTTGCTTGTATGATGGTGGTGCGGTGTGCTTGGCGACGTTCGTTGTTTCGAGTCAAGTTTGGTTTAAGCATGAGTTATTGTGTTTGAGATACTTTCAACTCTGATGTCTAATTGAGGAGTTTCGTGTTCGTCACTTTATTTTGTTTTCCCCTTGATTCTTAATTATCAAACATATTTTGTTGGTTATTGAATCGGGTAATTGAAAGCAAGTTAATTAAATGTCATTACTCTCACTTGAATTTTCTTTTGTACCCGAGTATTATTCCTTTTAAGTCATGTTTATTCAGTTGTTCCATCTTCACTGTCCAATGGATTATAGTCGTTTTTATACACTAGAATTCGGGCTGTGACATCTCCTCACTCTCTCCCACGCGCCTCTCTCTCTTTTTCTCCCCTTGGCCGACATCACCATTCATCTCTCTCCTTCTCTCTCTCGTTGATACACACACACATACATCACCATTGAAACTCCATTGAAGGAGCTTGAGGAAGCAAGAGTTGCTTGAGGATTTCTTCACCATCATCCACCGATTTTCATGGAGACAAGTAAGATTAATCATTCCCCTTTCTTTGTGCTTAGATTAAGCTAGCAAAATCCCTCCTCTCTCCTCTCTCTTTGTTCGACCGAAATGGTCAATGGAGTAAAGAATTGAAGCCTTAGTGCCGAAATTCATAGCTAAGGAGAGCATGTTTTGATTTTGTTTTTTAGTATGATATTCATGATCCTTGTTTGATTATATACATGAGAAGATGAAGGAAAAATCTTGTTTATTTCTTACCCTTGAGTGCCGAAAATTTTGGAAGAAATTAGGGATTTTTGTGTTGTTGATTCAAGCACGAATTTGATGATGGAAATGAATTCTATGAAGTAATATATGAAGTTCCATGTGATTTTGATTAAATGAGAAGAATTTTCCCCCTTTTCCCCCTTATGAAAACCGATGGATAGGTAGGAGGAAAAATAGGAATATTTGTTGTGATATTCTTGATATATACATTGATGAAGTTATTGATGATTTTGAGTAGTATGGATGCATGAAAATGAATAGAAAAATCTTAACCATTTTCCCTCTATGAATATCGAAATCTTCAAAGAAGATTAGGACTTTTTGTTGTGTTATTTTGATAATTCAATTGATGATGAATTCGATGAATTTGAATACGGAGATACATGTTAAAATGAAGAACTCAAAGAGAGAAACTTGTTAGCGAAATTATTGATAATTGCCGATTTGAGTATATATATGTGTGATTGATGAAATTGTATTAATCTTGAAGATTATGACGATGGAATGATGATATTGATGATGATAATTGCATACGAAAATGAAGAGCATGAGTTATTGTTATTTTCCCCATAAATGCTGATTTGAATGAGTAGAAGGAAGAAATTTTGATTAGGTGATGATTTTGTTGAATATTGTTAGAATTAGGTGTTGAATGAAGATATGAGTATGCTTAAATGAGAAATAGAAAAGAAGAATTTTATTCATTTTTTCTTGGAAAAAGTCTAACCATATATGAGTATAAGTTGATGATTTTTGATGTTATGTGTTAGTAATGCTTAGTTTGATGATTGGTAATGAATTTGAGCATATATCGAGCCTAAGAACAAAAAGAATCGAAGAAGAAAAATCATTTGCTCTTGAAAATTTCGAAGATTAATAAGAAATAGAGCTTGAGAAGTTGAGTTCTAGATGTTGTTAGATGAATTGGATGATTAGATGATGAAATTGGAGTAAAAATATTTAAGTTAGCTTTTTGAACCTCTTCAATTGGAGTTAGTATGCAGAAGATATCGAGAATTGAAGATTAAGAATAAAGAAATCAAATTTTTCCTAAGTTAAAAATGAAATTGAGAGAAATTAATTGCGTGGTTGGTTAATTCGATTTATTTGGAGTCGAACAGTAAAGTTTGAGAATTTTTCCGAGTACGTGCACGTTTTACGAGAAATAGTGACATAGACTCTAAAACTGAGAATTTTTGTAAAAGCCATCGAATTCTAAATCTGATTTCATATTTGAAATTCATGAATTATTTGAAGAACAACAAAACTAATTTCGTTAAAATCCGAATACGTACAAATTATAAGTTTAAAAAGTCAAGCAGTAATCAGTCAATAAAAGACTGTGTCGAGATTAAAATAATGTTCTGAGTTGATGTAAGTATTTATATGAATTTAATTTGTTATTTGAAATTTTTTCTGGAATATCCTGAGATAAATGGAAATTTTTCTTTTTCCATCTATTTATCGAAGTCAGTCGTTTACCTATCTGTGAATGTCTGATTCCGATGTGAAAGTCTGGATGTCAATGATTTGTGATTTTAGTAACTGAAAATAAATCTCGTAGTTTTCTGAGTTCGTTTTACTTGAGAAATCGAGAAAAATGAGATGTATGATGTGAATAGTGATTTCTTGATATTTGTAAATTATTTAATTATTCATTTGATTAGACGTTATTGAGTCAAGTACCGGAGTATGAGAGTCTGTTGGTTTAGTACTTGCGTAAAATCGAGAAACTGAGATAGATTAAGTTTGTCGAGCCGAGATAAGTTAAGAAACCCGAGTCAAGTAGAAGTCCTTCAGCTGAGCGTTAAAAGTTCATTACGTTTTTCGAGTTAGTGGTCTCACCCTTATAAGATGTTATTCTCGAAGGAACGAGCGGGACGGAGAAGTGAAAGCCGAAGAAGAAGCAGCTAACCGACTAACCCTATGCAGTCAGGTGGGCTTTATGAACCGAGAACTATTGAATGCTATTACGTATTGTTTATTATGTGAGTTTTAAATTAATTGACTTGCCAATTTATTTGAGTTTTTTGGTATGATTGATCGTCTACTTGAGTTATTATCCTGTGTGAGACAGGAACACATGTGTTGTTATTTGATTTATGTTAGGTGTCTGTGAGCTTTTCTTTGGTTAGGCCAGTCACGGTGTTTGAGAAGGAGGCCTACTTCTCGACACAGAGATGTTATGGTAGATTGATTCATACCTGATTCTATTATATATTTTGACTGCGCAGTCGTTTGAAGAAAAGAAAATGATTTTTGCATCCACAAGTAAACTGTTTTAAATCGTGCTAACACTTGTGATGCAGTGGCAAGACAAGTTCAATTATATAGCTATATCGAGCAAAGTTTTAAATTATTTTGATCACTGAGTACGAAGTACTTAGCCCTGCATGTATTTCTAAACATGCATGTTAGCTTGGATGAAGATGGCAGAAGGGGCTCGACAGTGTGATAAAATAAGTCGAGTCTTTTGTTTAATTTTGCAATTGCATGTCTCCATACATGTAATTGTTGGACTTGAGTTTGAGATTCTGTTGCAAAACAAACTTGTTATTTATTTTTAAAACTATTTCTCTGATGATTGGTGTCGATACAATGAGCCTTGTGCTCGAAACTATTTCCTGTTTTCTTATATTCTACTTGACTTGGATTCGAATTACATGATTTACTTCCGACACTTGAATTATTTATTAATGCTCGTTTATTTGAGTAAAGATTGGAATGCATGTTGTCATTTGCTATCGCTTTCAATTTATATTTCCTTGTTCCCAAGCATGTTCTCTTGTTAAGTCGAGTATATTTTATTAGTTTCACCTTCACAATCCAATGGATTCTAGTCGTTCCTACACACTAGAATTCGGGCTGTGACAAAGTGGTATTAGAGCAGGTCTGCCTGCTCTAAAGCTTAAACATTCTTGTGAGTCGAGTCTATATTTAATTTCCTAGACTTATTTGAGTCAGTAACACGCCGAGTATTTCTCCATCTCATCCGGCTACCAGGTGCTAGTATTTTCAAAAGCTTTATGTTTAAAGTTTAATTTAAGTTAGTCAGTTTGCTATTTGCGGTTGTCTAGAGATAAAAGCTTGGTAAGTAGCTTGAATAACTAGATTGCTTTAGAATGCCTTCCCCAATTCTGTGTTTTGTGTGGAAATCGAAAAAGAACGTTTATGAAAACGTTTTTGTGAAATGGAATTGCAGAGTACCCTGAGAAATAAAACCTCTTTGGGAAGCAAAAACGAGTATGTGGAGTTGGGAATTTCAAACGTGTTGATTAACTGTTTAAGTGTGCTTAACTCGTTTAAAATCATATAGGATGAGCGATGAGAGCAACCGAGCGATGATGTAGGAGTATCTGCATATTAGGAAGTTTTATCACGAGACGATCGCCGAATTCTTAGCACGGTATCACAAGATTTGGGAGACAGTGAAGTACCACGATGTCAACGCTCTTGACGATGGTACATCTGATCCATGCCCTCCTTCGAGAGTGGCGTGACCTGGCAACCTCCCTCGTTTTGAGATTCATCGGACGACAATACTTGGGTGTTTATCTCTATGGCGATTGCAATGCTTTCATCGCTACTATTTCCGGTCAGTTCATAGAGTATGGTGCGCCGCCTCCCGGACCGTTTGACCCTGTTCTTCCAGCCAAGCCGAACGGATTTGTTCTTGAGCCTCAACCTCAGCCTCAGTCTCCGTTTTGAGATGGACCAGCCCCTTTCCGAGTCCCCTCTCTGCCTCGCCCTGAGCCGAGAGCTGCTTTTCAATTACACCCGTACTCGGGAGATGTGCTCCCTATTTGCTCTTTTGATCCCTTTGCCTCGTCTAGCTCTGTCGCGACTCAATTACACCCGTACTGGTTTGTACGACCCCTTCAGGGTTTTGCCGCCTTCGCATGACCAGTTTGAGGATTTCATGCGCCGAGACCGCACTCCCTCTCCAGCGCATCCCATAGCTGCGCCTATTAGGCCGACATGTACTGGTGACGGTGATGATGACGAGCCCTTTGAGGATCCTGCAACCGATGCCACCATGGGCAACGGTTACCTTTAGGCGTTTGATGCAGCTGTCGTTTGTACCTCGCACAAATAAAATTTGTAATCTCCTATGCCTACAATAGGCGTTAGCCAGCGGTAAGCAGGCTCGTACCCAAGGGAATTGGTGTAGTCTTTCTTCCACAAACTGTTGTCACAAAGGGGTATTGGTCTGCACTTCACTTGTCTTGGTCAACAAGCACTCAAAATTATAACTGAAACTAGAAGTAGATTTGATCAATAATAAAAGAGACTTGGCCTGGATTTTGAATCAGTGGTTGTCAATACTCTTTACTCGATCATGGGCACAATGATTTTCAACCGCACACTTTTACTATTCAGTTTAAAGAACAAATTAAATCATGCCCTACGGTCACGAATTCACTACTATGAATACTTTATCCTTAGATATATCCCTTTAAATTCGAGTATGCCAGAGACACTCTAGACAAAAATCCTCTCTTGATCAATACACATATGAAGATCCTTCAGTAGGTGTATTGCCCAAGAGGCATTAACTTTGATTTTACCCAAACCAGCCAAGAGATGCCCAAGACATCGACTGCTCTCCAATACTTATTATCTATTCGAGCACAAGAGACACTCTTGTGTTGACCTCAACTCTATGAGTGATCTATACTCCTTAACTCTTTGGTGATCAAGCAAATAGTTATCTTGCCCAAATCTAATATTAAGCCCTAAGTATTTCAGGAATAAAAAAACACGGTTTAATTAACACGCTTTGGCCTCATGAGTTATCAAAGTATCGATAATCACTTCATCTCATCCATTTCAAGTTTAAAGAACTAGCTAGACATATTCATAATCATAAACAAAATAAAATAAGTCGAAACAAGCATGATTAAAACTAAATAAGAACTATATTACCAAAATCAAAATAATACGTGTCTTGGCCAGAACGCCAGCAGAAAACTTAAAGCTTTGCCTGTAGGATTTGTTTTTCTTCTCACCAAACTCCCAAGACTAAAATTAAAAAACTATGCTAGGTAGAATGACGACGCTTCACAGAGTACATGCAACCATATTTATAGGCATCAAGATTAGGTTAAGTTGATTCCCTTCATGGGCTGGACTCCTTCCTTCCTTGGCCTTGTTTCCTTCTTTAGCTCAATATCGACGCATTGGATTTTCTTCCTTGTTGAGTCCATCTCTGATTGGTCTCTTCTCTATAAGGATGGAAGTTTCTTTCCGTATCTTCTTCTTTGGTGCCCAAGTTTAATCCATTGCCCTATGCTTCACTCGTCTGCCTTGGTCACATCAGCTTCAGTCTTGCCCTCAACGTGCACTGCTCTGGGTACTCTGCTGCTTTGGCCATAAGATTATGGGGAGGTACTCCTTCACCTGTAGCTTCGCATCATGCCCAGCTACAGACTTCAGCCCTATGCCCATATTGCATCGTATCATTGCCCAACGCCAGAAAAGCAGTTTTCCACCAGATTATGCCCACGAACGCACCTGTTCTGCCCTGTGACACGCACCCGTCGTATGGTACGATCAAAATACCTGTGTATGCCCCAAACGGACAGTAACGCTACTATGCCCACTACCGGACTAGTTAGTCTTAGCGGCAAGTTAGGGTCGATCCCACGGAGAGTGATGAACCACCTTACTCTTCAGTATACAAATCGAGTTGTCACGATCTCAATCTGTGTATCTACATAATAAAATAGACGGAAATCAAATATAAAAGGGGGTAAGATTTGGGGTAGGTCATGATCATTGTTGACATGTTAATTCGGTTATGGGCACACTAAGAATCCGTCCATGCTTCGTAAAAACTCAAGGCGTGGCCCAAAGACATTGGGGCATTTCAAGAGTTCATACTCCACATTTGGGATGGTTGAATCCCTTGTTATCGTCCTGGTCAGAAGGTCACGCTTCACCCCGGTCACAAGGCCGTGCTTCACTCCTCCTTAGATAGTAGTCATACCCGATCTCTCCAAGTATGACCCTCATCAACCTTCTCTTCCAAACTTCCCATGTCCGCACCTACAGAGTAGACATCACTCGCGGGATACTCATTTCCGGGACCACGTCCAACCGGTCATTGCAATGCCTACGATACGCGAGATGAGTTCTTTGGTTGATAACCATGGCTTGATGCCTCGTCACAGTTGATGGGTGATTGTTAGAGAAGCCCAAGACTGAAGAAGGACGCAGTATCCCCTTGTCCAATCCTCACCATCCAGATCTACAGCACCATGCCAGGTGCTGCTTAGCTACTCGGTCCTGGGCACATCGAACGCTGCCGTTTATCATGCCCTGCCTTTGCTTGACATGGTACAGCTCCAACTAAATGGAGATCACCCGTTAGGTTAGAACTGCCCATGAATTCTGCTCCAGTCCTTCCGAAACTACTGAACTCAACCGATGGCACAAGTGCCTCACGAATATTTCACATGTCAACAGTCAATCATTTCCCATACCCAAATCTCACCAAGTAAACTACTCACACATAATTAAATATATAATGATAAGCGAAAAGAACACATTGATAAAAGAAATAGGAAATTACTCGGATTAAAAATACCTAAGGCAACAGCCTTGGATTTGTTCTTCGCAGCGGAATGTAAATAAAAGCAGATAAAGATTGTTTTGAACAGAAAATATTAAAGTGTTTTCTTCGGACTAAGAACTGTAGACTGATAAATTCTCCCACATTGTGCCAGCCGCTTTGGCTGGACTTTTATAGCTGTAGTGGCAGCGGGCAAAACCCTAGGCGGGTAGATTGAAATGGCATGATTGGCAGTTTCCATGTTGAGCGAGATTCTGAATATCTGCGATTGGCTGGATTGATGATTGGCGATCTCTGATTGATTTGTTTATTTAGGGTAGGGCGCTGACCTCCAAATCCTTCCTTTCATGGATGCTTGGCAGATATTGGGCGAATCTTCTCCACGCGGCTTTCCTTCTTGAGCTTTGGTGACGGACTGGAAATCCTTGTAGTGGTCAAACTGGTTGCATGCTTCATGATTGGCTCCCTCGTAGGCACAGCAGCTGCAAGATTCTTCTTTGTTGTTGGGTGCATTGCGCTAATACCACGAATGCGAATGATGAATAGCAACTTAGCTTCAGGGTTCACATGGAATCCTTCTTTCAACCTCGTCTCTTGCTTCAATTCATCTCCTGCTCTGCATACTCCTTTGCATAGTCCTTGCAACCGACTGGATTCGCATCCAGTTCTGCTCATTCTGACCACCTTTCCTCTGTTTGACCTGGACTGAGCTTCCTTCCTTCGAACAACAGTTTCCTTCCCCTGGACAGACTCTAATGACACAAAAAGACATGAAAAATAGGGCCAACCGGCCCAAAAGTCGAAGACGCATCACACCTACACACTTAAACCATACTTGCCCTCAAGTATGTTGGTGGATTCACAAGGACACCAAGATAAAAAAATGAACGAAAAAGAGAGAAATAAAACTACAAGACACGAAAGTGCACAATCAAATGAATCAGTTTGTGCATGCATGTATCCACCTGTTACATTCCACAACCCATTGAGCAATTACACCATATGATCGTATTAGCAGTTTTCCTCACACCCACTCAAGTGTTTGGCTCGTGTTTACTCTCATTTCATGCTGCATTAGCTTTCCTATTAGTTTGTTCGAGGATTTATGGCTATTAGTTAATCTGGTGCAAATTATCAAAAGGTCTTTATTTGGCTGTAATGGGGCATACGGAGCAGGGTGAGAATTTTCTGGATAGTGGGTTAAGACTTGATCCCAGCCACATGGACTGTTCTTTTAATATAAGCGCTCCCACTAATCCTCATACTGCTTCCTTTCTTTGGGGTATTCTTTTCTGGGGCATGCATTGATCTTTGATCGTACATAGAATTTTCATTCTTTTCATTTCTGCCCCTTTTCTTAAACATTGACTTCCCCCCTTTTTTCCTTATTACCCTTCTTTCACTTTTGATTCTTAGAGCAGCTATGTACGCTTCTTATCTTGTATGGTGCGGGAGACGCACTCTTAATCAAATATCATTACAAGGGCTTATGAAAGAAGAAAAAATCATTTTGGCTCAAAGTGGTTAGCAATGGATCATAGTGTTTAGCATGAAAAATTCTGGGTTTCTAATCATAAATAAACTGCCCTTATCCTTTAATCTACACCACCAGCTAAAATCCACTAACAAGTTCTAGGATTACTAAGCAGCATGAACACACAAGAGATAGAAACAATTAGGCTCAATTCTCACAGGTGTGGATTTCTGCATTCCTTCTAGTGCTATACATGTAATGCGTGCTCAGCATACCATTCAAACCAGTCAAACCAAATAACATGCACACATTCCCTGATCCATATATCATGCGCACACAGATTCAAGACTCAATGTACACTAGACTCCAACTGACACAAAACATAAAAGAAAAATAGAAACGAAAAGAACAAAAAAGAAAAAAATAAAAAAATAAAACCTAAACTAAAGGTAGGGGAAAGGAAACTTATTCGTTTTGGTCGGAGGCATCTTCCTCCTCCCCGTCCGCTTTTGCCATCAACTTCTCAAAGCTCTTCTTCATGTTGGTGTGGATTGCCGTCATCTCCGCCTTCAACATCGCTACTTCTGCATGTAGCTCCTTCAACTCTGCCAGTATAGCCACCATCTCGCTGTTCAAGCGGCGCGGAACCGCCTGCTCATTCGCCTTGCTCGGTTCTGCTCTGCCTGCTGTGCCTTCTGGATGAACCAGCGAGTAATTTCCATGCTCGTCCACCTCAACAATTCTCCACCTCACGAAGCGCCCTTGGTCCAGAAACCTTGTATCAGCAGCTGCGAGATCATCTAGCTTCTCCAAGTCGAAATTGGTGAGATTCTTTGCAAGAATCGTTGCCAAAGGGCAGAGTGAGAGGAACTTGTTGTGGTGGGTCACACCAAACTGAAACTGCTGCGCTGCTACGAACCCAAAGTTCACCCGCCTCTTCTCCATCATGCACCATAAAATGAACAGCTCCTGCTGAGTCACCACATTAGACCCCTCCAACCGCCCGTAGATGTTGTAAGCCAACCACCTGTGGCAAATCTGTAGCGCTGGATCTCTGATCTCATTGGACTTGCTGCTATTCTTCACATAGCGATCCCTGATGGAGATGATTGACCAGTAGTGGTCAATTTGAGACTTCCATTCATCCGACGCCACCGTCTCTGCCTCCTTATACTCTTCCTCATACACCTCCCGTGGCTCGAGTACTCCGAGTTGGATGTTCAACTCATTGATGGAGAGAGGGAACATCCTGCCCCTCAGTTGAAAGCGCAGGGTGCCCGGAGTCTCGATGCCATATTTGCCGCGGGGTTTGAATTCCACTTTCCTTATGAATTCTTCCGATAGCTTCTTGAATGCGGGGTAATTCCATTCCAACACCTTTCCCCAGCCGATACGCTTGAAGTATCCCTCCACCCTCTCTTTGATACCAAAGGCTTCCAAGCTTTCTGTCAACAGGTAGTACCAACGGAGGATCTCCCTGTTTTGCAAGATGGCATACCGCTGGCTGTCTAGTGGTATGGTTGCTCCAGATGTTGCAGGTCGTAGCATGCCTTTCCTCTTGGCTCCTGATTTCGTGGCGGTGACACTGGGTGTAGACTTCACAGGTGCTTGAATCTCCCCCGAGTTAGAGCTGTCGATGATCTCCACTCTCTCTATTTCTTCCTCTTTGATCTCCTTCGCTTCTCCTTCTTTTTCTCCTTCCTTCTTCTTCCCTTTTTCCTCAGCTGTAACCCTCCTCACCGTGCTCGTAGTACCCACCTTGCTCCCTAATTTGCTCTGTTTGGACTTCTACGATAGGGGAGGTTTTGAGGTTTCAAGCTTCCTCTTTGTTCCCACCCCTTTCTCCTTACTCTGTGGGGTGACATCCTCCTGGGCCCGCACTGGAATGCTCTTCTCTGCCTCCTCCTCTCGTTCCTTATCCTCGTGGTCAGAAGCGGTCAGACCACCCTCCTTCGATTGAGATTGAGAACGGGAAGAACTGGGAACTGGAGTAGGCGCCTTTGGTGGAGGGCTAGCTGCTTTCTTTCTAGTGGTTTTCTTCTTCGCTGCTGCTACAGTAGTGGTGCCCTTGACCGCAGGCTTCTTCTTCTCTTTCTTCCTAGGCGGTTGGACATCTGGTTCTTCCTCGACCTGTACTTGCTCTTGGTCACCCGCAGCGCCTCCTTCTCCGGTGGCTGGCTTCTCTGGTGAGGGAATCCTTTCCTATTTCTCTTCGTCCACCCCCCGAGTAGGTGTAGTCTTTTCTGAACTGTGCACCGGAGTTTCCTCCGATGTGGTGCTGCGAGTTTTTCTCTTCTCCCCCACCGGTTTAGATTTTGTAGCGGTTGGGCTCTTGGTTTGAGTACTGGGGCAGGAGAATCTTTTGCCGGTTCTTTTGTGAGCGGCTTTCTTGATTCTGACCATGGTGACGGTTGGAATTTTAGGGTTTTCAGAAAAACGACGAGGTTGTTGAAGTATATGGGATGAGAACTGGGTTTCCGTGCTTAAATGGCAGATTGTGGGCGACGGTTATGGCGGAGTGGAGGAAGTGGCTGAGTGTAGGGCAATTGTGGAGGTTGTGAGGGTTAATGGAGGAGGGTTTTCTCTTTCTGACTGATGTAAAGGCGAAGTGACAGTTATGGGAAGTCGAAACAATCAAGGGAATAAAATCATTACCAAATTTTGAAATTCAAATTTCGTGCGAAATCCAAAGCGCCGCAATTATACCAGCCGTCCTTACCAGATGCGCCTCCACGTCACTCTTTGGTTAGACCATCTCCATTCCACACACCGGTCTGCCACCTACACACTTTGCATCGCAAAGTGGGCTCACAATCTACCCCGGACCTCCACCTACATACTTTGCATAGCAAAGTGGGTTCGAACTCTAAGATAAACTTTTAGAAACAAACTTGGCCCACATTCTCCAGTTCTAACTTAGCCAAATACTCACTTACTCAAGACAACTAATTAAAAACTAATTAAAGAGAAAGTGGTTGTGGTCTTACCGACGACCACTTCTAGGTTGCCTCCCAGTCAGCGCTCTTGTTTAATGTCTTGAGCTCGACTTCCAGCTTCTGCTCTTACTGATAAATAGGATCCAGTAAAGAGCATTTCTCCTTGGTCTTCTTCAACTCTGAATAATCGAAGTATGGTTTCAAACGATGACCGTTCACCACAAAAGTATCCTTTCCATTCAAGTCATAAACTTCGACACTTCCATTAGGGAATAACTCCTTCACGATGTATGGTCCTCCCCATTTTGATTTAAGCTTCCCACTCATCAACTTAAATCGAGAGTTGAATAACAACACCTTTTGGCCAGACCAGAATTCCTTCTTCCTAAGCTTGGCATCATGGATTCTCCTTGTTCTTTCCTTGTACAAAACTGCATTGTCATATGACTCCAACTGAAGTTCCTCCAATTCATTCATTTGCAACTTCCTTTCTTCTCCGGCCCTAGTCATACTGAAATTGATTCTCTTGATCGCCCAATAAGCCTTGTGTTCCACTTCTACTGGTAAGTGGCATCCTTTTCCGAACACAAGCCTGAATGGTGACATGGCAATCGGAGTTTTGTAGGCAGTGCGGTATGCCCATAACGCATCTCCCAGATAATTGCTCCAATCCTTACGATTGGGATGAACCACCTTCTCCAATATGCCTTTGATCTCCCTGTTAGAAATTTCAGCCTGCCCATTGGCCTGAGGGTGATATGCAGTCGTGACTTTATGTTTCACCCCATTCTTTTGGTTAGTGCTCTAATGGTGGAATTGCAGAAATGAGATCCTTGGTCGCTGATGAGGATTTTTGGAACTCCGAATCTACTAAACACCTGCTCTCTCAAAAATTCAGCTACCGTATGAGCATCATTACTGGTTGTAGCCTTTGCCTCGACCCATTTGGATACGTAGTCGACTGCCACCAAAATGTATTCATAATTCCCCGACTTAGGGAGTGGTTCCATAAAATCGATTCCCCATACATCAAAGATTTCCACAGTCATAATAGGCATCTGAGGCATTTCATCTCTTGCGGTAATACCCCCTACCATCTGACACTTCGGGCAGCCATGTACCCATTTCTTGGCATCAGCAAAAATGGTAGGCCAATAGAATCCACTTTCCAGTATTCTTTGCGTTGTTCTCCTTCCACCGAAATGGCCACTACATGCTGTGCTATGGCACATTTCTAATATCTGAGCATGTTTAAACTCTGGAACGCACCTCCGTATGATTTGATCTGTACCAATCTTTCATAAATGCGGTGCTTCCCAAAAATAAGAGCGAGCCTGTGTTACCAATTTCTGTCTCTCGAACTTGGTCTTTCCTGGTGGCACTTCCTTGGTGAAAAGATAATTTGCTATGTCTGCAAACCAAGGCTCCTTCTCGGTTAGGGCATACAGAGTCTCCACCTCCATATGATCGCGTATGGCGTATAGCTTCTCATCCGGAAAAGCGTCCTCTATTGGTTCGCCATCATCTTTTCCCATTTGTAGCCTGCTTAGATGACCAGCTACTAGATTGGCTGCTCCCTTCTTATCTCTTATTTCCAAGTTGAACTCTTGGAGCAGCAATATCCACCGGATAAGCCGTGGTTTTGATTCTTTCTTCGCCATGAGATATTTCAAAGCGGCATGATCAGTGTAAATGATCGCTTTTTTGCCCAGAAGGTATGATCTGAACTTCTCGATTGCAAAAACCACTGCCAACAATTCCTTCTCAATCGTGGTGTAGCTACACTGAGCTGGATTCAAAGTCTTCGAGGCGTAATATATAACGTGGCTTTTCTTACCTTTCTTCTGCCCCAGTACTGCTCCAACCGCGTAATTGCTGGCATCACACATGATTTCGAATGGTATCTCCCAATCTGATAGTTGAATAATAGGGACTGATACCAATTTATCCCGTAGATTCAGAAATGCCTCCTTACAGTCGTCATCAAAGTCGAACTGTACATCTTGTTGCAACAAACGGGTCATAGGTTGAGCAACCTTTGCGAAATCCTTTATAAATCTGCGGTAGAACCCTGCGTGACCAAGAAATGCCCGTATGTGCTTGACCGTAGTTGGATATGGCAACTTGGCAATGGAATCGATTTTTGCCTTGTCCACTTCGATACCCCTCTCCGATATGACATGGCCCAGTACGATGCCTTCTTTCACCATAAAATGGCATTTCTCATAATTGAGTACCAGGCTTTTCTCCACGCATCTTTTCAGTACTAGCTCCAAATGATTAAGGCATGTGTCGAACGAATCACCATATACCGTGAAATCATCCATAAACACCTCTATGCAATTTTCCAACAAATCTGAAAAAGTGCTCATCATGCACCGTTGGAAGGTTCCGGGTGCATTACAAAGACCAAATGGCATTCTTCGGTATGCGAACGTCCCGTACACACAAGTGAATGTGGTCTTTTCTTGATCTTCTTGAGCTATGAATATTTGCATATATCCTGAATATCCATCCAGGAAACAGTAATAGGCATTACCAGCTAGTCATTCCAGCATTTGGTCGATAAAGGGCAATGGAAAATGGTCCTTCCGTGTGACCATGAGCTTCCGGTAGTCTATACAGACTCGCCACCCAGTTTGTAGCCTTGTTGGAACAAGCTCGCCTTTGTCATTCTCCACAACCTGTACTCTAGATTTCTTCGGTACGACGTGAACCGGGCTGACCCATTGGCTGTCGAATATAGGGTAGATTATACCCAACTCCAAAAGCTTTAGGATCTCCTTGAGTACCACCTCTTTCATAACAGGATTCATTTTCCTTTGCGAATCCCGTACTGGTCGTGCTCCTTCCTCCAAGTATATATGATGCATACACTCTATTGGACTGATACCCTTTATATCTGCCAGGGTCCAACCAATGGCTTCCTTGTTCTCTCTCAATACTCTGACCAGTCTTTCTTCCTGCACCAGGGTTAGATCAGAACTGATAATCACTGGAAGAGTTTCCTCCGGTCCCAAGTAGGCATATTGCAAGTGCTTCAACAACTTTTTTAATTCCAAGACTGGGGCTTTCACAATCGAGGGCATCAGCTTCTCGTGTTCCCCATACTGGGAGAACAACTCCGGTTTGCCCTGCCCCGATCCTCCGATGGAGTACACTTCCAAGATAATATCTTTAATCTTCTTGTCAACTTCCACTGCTGCTTCCAAGGTGCTTTCCTTTAAAGAATACAACTCCATGATGGTCTCCTTCATCTCGAGGTCCTCCATTTGTACAGCATCTCGATCAGTAAGACCGGCTTGTATAACCCTTTCTGTGATGTCACTTGAGCTGAATGACAGGTTTTGCTCTTGTACCAATGGTTCGAATATGTCAATCATCTCTACAGATTCCAAATCGGGCTTCCGTCTCATGGCTTCATAAATGCTAAATTCTTCCACTACACCATCGAATTCACACGATAGAATTCCAGTCTTCTTGTTTAATTTAGTTCCTGCAGTCATCATGAACGGTCTGCCTAACAGGATGGAGTTCTCCTTTGCTTCCAAACCGGTATCCAACACGTAGAAGTCAGCAGGAAAAATCAGCTCTCCTACTTTGATAAGCACATCTTCGATCACTCCCTCTGGGTAAGCGTTTGACCTGTCTGCTAGTTGTATGACAACTCGGGTGTTCCGTAGTTCCCCCAAGTTGAGCCTGTTGAAAACAGCCAGGGGCATAACGTTTATAGATGCCCCCAAGTCCATCATGGCTTTGTCCATGTTCCTTCCTGTGATGTTGCAAGGGATAGTGAACATCCCCGGGTCTTTCTTCTTCGGTGGCAGTTTCTGCTGTATGATGGCTGACACACTCTCTCCCATGACATATCGAACATCCTCATCAATCTTCACCTTCCTCGAGCAAAGATCTTTAAGGAACTTGGCATACTTTGGGATTTGCTTAATTGCTTCCAGTAGGGGTAGGCTAAGTTCCAACTTCCGAAAGATTTTCATCATATCATTGGCCTCTTCTATGGCCTCTTCCCATGGTGCTCTCCTCTGATGAGGTGGTTGATACACCTGCTGCTGTTGTGGCTGGTAGTGTTGTTGTTGTGGTGGGCCTCCCTGATATTGTCCTTGTTGTTGGTGCTGGGCAAATGATTGAGATGATCCCGGTAGACCTGCACCGTTCTGTTGTGGTTGACCATCCTGTTTCCATCTAAAGTTAGGATGATCCCTCCATCCTCTGTTATACGTATTTGAAAACAGGTCATGTTTCCTCTAAAATCCTTCATTTCCCCCCATGGCATTTACGTCCATTATATCTTCACCAAAGTTGGGGCAATTTTCAGATTGATGCCCCACTGCATCGCATAGGCCACACTGTCTGACCTTCTTCTGCGTGGTCAGACCACTCAACAATGTCTTTATTTCCTTCATCTCCTTTTCCAGATTTGTCAGCTTATCTTTTTCCTCTCCTCTCTCTGGTATCTCTCTGCTTCTTTCATGTCCATCATCTCTGGATTCTTCTGCCATTGTTCCCAAGAGTTTGAAAATCTCTTGAGGTGTTTTGCTCAGCAGTGATCCGTTGCATGCAGCCAATACCAGTCCGCGATCACTCCTCCGCATGCCCTTTACGAAGCTTTCCACTTGATCTTTTGGAGTGATCTGGTGGTGAGGACAGTTGCTTAACAACCGTTTGAAACGAGTCCAATACTCATAAAAAGTTCCCAGTCCGTCTTGCTTAATGTTTCGGATGTCCCATCGCATCCTTTCAACTCTTGTGGCTGGAAAAAATTCTTTCAAGAAACTCTGCTGCATTTCTGCCCAAGTGGTAACGCTTCCTTGCGGTAGATTGTACAGCCATCTCCTTGCGCTGTCCACTAACGAGAATGGAAAATGAACAAATTTCACATATTCTTGCTGATTCTCATTGGACTGATGCATCACTGTCATTTCGAAGTCCTGGAGATGGGTATGCGGGTCGTCTCCTGGATATCCATTAAATTTCGGTAAGACCTATATTAATGCAGGTTTCAAGTCAAACCGCTCAGGCGCGAAAGGATTTGTCGGTAAGGTGATCCCGTTCGGCCTGAGGGTCAACTGCTTGAGGGTCTGCTGCGGCTGTGGTTGGTCAACCATAGCGTCGCGTCTCGCTATTCGTGCAAGTGCGCGTAGTCGTCGTTCAGTTAATTCAATATCTGGATCAAAAGTTAATGCTCTCTGTACTCGACGAGTTCCACGCATACACCAATAGTGGAAGATGGAATGAGAAGAGTAAAATTGTTGCGCATCACTCCCCGGCAACGGCGCCAATTTTGACATGCACCCGTCGTATGGTACGATCAAAATACCTGTGTATGCCCCAGACGGACAGTACACGCTCCTATGCCCACTACCGAACTAGTTAGTCTTAACGGCAAGCTAGGGTCGATCCCACGGAGAGTGATGAACCACCTTACTCTTCAGTATACAAATCAAGTTGTCACGATCTCAATCTGTGTATCTGCACAATAAAATAGACGGAAATCAAATATAAAAGGGGGTAAGATTTGGGGTAGGTCATGATCATTGTTGACATGTTAATTCGGTCATGGGCACACTAAGAATCCGTCCATGCTTCGTAAAAACTCAAGGCGTGGCCCAAAGACATTGGGGCGTTTCAAGAGTTCATACTCCATATTTGGGATGGTTGAATCCCTTGTTATCGTCCTGGTCCGAAGGTCACGCTTCACCCCGGCCACAAGACCGTGCTTCACTCCTCCTTAGATAGTAGTCATACCCGATCTCTCCAAGTATGACCCTCATCAACCTTCTCTTCCAAACTTCCCATGTCCGCACCTACAGAGTAGACATCACTCACGGGATACTCATTTTCGGGACCACGTCCAACCGGTCATTGCAATGCCTATGATACGCGAGATGAGTCCTTTGGTCGATAACCATGGCTTGATGCCTCGTCACAGTTGATGGGTGATTGTTAGAGAAGTCCAAGACTGAAAAAGGACGCAGTATTCCCTTGTCCAATCCTTACCATCCAGATCTACAGCACCATGCCAGGTGCTGCTTAGCTACTCGGTCTTGGGCACATCGAACGCTGCCGTTTATCATGCCCTGCCTTTGCTTGACATGGTACAGCTCCAACCAAACGGAGATCACCCGTTAGGTTAGAACTGCCCATGAATTCTGCTCCAGTCCTTCTGGAACTACTGAACTCAACCGATGGCACAAGTGCCTCACGAATATTTCACATGTCAACAGTCAATCATTTCCCATACCCAAATCTCACCAAGTAAACTACTCACACATAATTAAATATATAATGATAAGCGAAAAGAACATATTAATAAAAGAAATAGGAAATTACTCGGATTAAAAATACCTAAGGCAACAACCTTGGATTTGTTCTTCGCAGCGGAATGTAAATAAAAGCAGATAAAGATTGTTTTGAACAGAAAATATAAAAGTGTTTTTTTCGGACTAAGAACTGTAGACTGATAAATTCTCCCACATTGTGCCAGCCGCTTTGGCTGGACTTTTATAGCTGTAGTGGCAGCGGGCAAAACCCTAGGCGGGTAGATTGAAATGGCATGATTGGCAGTTTCCATGTTGAGCGAGATTCTGAATATCTGCGATTGGCTGGATTGATGATTGGCGATCTCCGATTGATTTGTTTATTTAGGGTAGGGCGCTGACCTTCAAATCCTTCCTTTCATGGATGCTTGGCAGATATTGGGCGAATCTTCTCCACGCGGCTTTCCTTCTTGAGCTTTGGTGACGGACTAGAAATCCTTGTAGTGGTCAAACTGGTTGCATGCTTCATGATTGGCTCCCTCGTAGGCACAGCAGCTGCAAGATTCTTCTTTGTTGTTGGGTGCATTGCGTTAATACCACGAATGCGAATGATGAACAGCAACTTAGCTTCAGGGTTCACATGGAATCCTTCTTTCAACCTCGTCTCTTGCTTCAATTCATCTCCTGCTCTGCATAGTCCTTGCAACCGACTGGATTCGCATCCAGTTCTGCTCATTCTGACCACCTTTCCTCTGTTTGACCTGGACTGAGCTTCCTTCCTTCGAACAACAGTTTCCTTCCCTTAGACAGACTCTAATGACACAAAAAGACATGAAAAATAGGGCCAACCGGCCCAAAAGTCGAAGACGCATCACCCTGCACCCACTTCTTCCCACTTGTGTCCTCCCAGACACTTAAAGATTCGAAAAAGACACAAAAGACACAACAAAAAGATACTAAAAATGGACACAAAATTGAGTTCATCATACCCACACACTTTAATCATGCTTGTCCTCAAGTGTGCAGTTACAATTTGCCCAAGACTCAAAATACGAAAAACAAAACAAGAAACACAGACTTAAACACAAGCTTAGCATATCATGGTCATTGGTCAAAGCAAGCATTCATGAATACAGACTAAATAATGCCATCAAATAGGTCAAGATATAATCAATGAGCAAGATAGGATATCCTTCACAGTACTCTTCTGTCAAGTGTATTGGCTAAGTGTTTACGCTCATAACCATTATTGACTCGACTTTCCATAGGCTTGCCTACCTCCTATACTCTTATTATCAATCCACTTATCAATAGGTCTTTATTTGGTTATAACTGGGCTTAAGGCATAAGGTAAGGAATATTTAGGAATTGGCTATGGTCAATGTGAACTCAGCTCTGGGCAAGATCTGCGCCAACTTCTTCATTCCTTCTTAACTCCGGGCCTTAGCACTAGGATTTTTTTAAAACTGAATAATAAGTCTTATGTACAACACCTCTGAAATTTTAGGCATGTTAAACATCCTTCTACTGTCAGGTGCTATGCCCATGATACTATACCCATTATGCCCATGATAATATATCCCTCTGCCCTCCTTCCATCCTTCATTCCTTCTTTAAAACCCGAGTTCTCATGACCAGGACGACTATAATTTCCAGGTTTATTCTTTAAGTGAATAGAAAGAATTATCTCAAGCTCAAGGGGGCTAAACAAAGGATAAACATAAGGATAAGATCTTTTTGGCTCTGGGCTTAAGTGAACAAAAATAATGCCTAAATCATCTAAGTGTATTGATTGAATTTATTAAGCTCAAGAATGTAGGCAAGTTCTAGATCACCAAATCTCATGGTCATATCTCACACAAGAAATATAATACTGCATATGATACGTACAACGATTAAAGCTCAAATCCTCACAAGGTAGTTCATAGATTCATTCCGTCTTACCTATCCGCATACGGCATACTTAATCATAGCATAAAATCACACTTAACCTTGTCCTAGACCCTAAACATGCTGATCAACAGACTCAACATAAAAACATTTAAACACAACGCTGACCCCCACCCACACACTTTGCTTTGGGCAAAGTGTTTAAAGTGATGGTCAAGACACTAACACAAATAGACTCTTAACAATTACAAGAACCCTACCCACACACTTTGCTTTGAGCAAAGTGGGTAGAATCATGACCAACAAACATAAAATTGAGAAAGATTTCGAATGCCTACTCAATCCTCCCCGACCAACAAACACGAAGAATAAAAACTAACAGACAAAAACTAAAACAAAAACAGTCCCAAAAAAAAAACTAAACTACAAAAGAGGGAGGAAACACAATTAAGAAGAAGGTTCTGGTGAGAACCTGAAATTTTGGTGGGCAAAGTAGGTGCGTTGACCGTCGAGTAACTCCTTCAGCATTCTCTCCATCCTCTTCAACTTCGGGCACAACAACAATAACTCTTCCTTGGGCAATTGCATGCTTCATTTCCTTTGTAACATTGACCTCAACCTTCTTACCCTTGGACGGATAGTCAATGAATACTATCTTGCCTATGGGGTCTTCTCTGATGCCCTTCATCCGCTTCAGGGCCTCGAAGTCGAGGTGCTCCTCCTTCATCAGTTGAGGTGAGAGATCTTATCCTTTAAGTCCATCTCCTAGGCATAGACTGTGATCCAATGCCCGTAGGAGTAGCGCTGCCCAGGCTTTGTGATAACTGCCTTGATGTGCTCCGTCAAGAATGACCCAAAGTTGAGTCGGACTCTGTTCTTCATTGCCTAAAGGATGTAGAGCTCCTTGTTGGCCACAGAATTTCCGCTATCCGACTTTCCATAAAGATTATAAGCAAAGATGGAGTAGCAGATCCTGAGGGCATGACTCTTAAGCTGATGCCTCTTGTTTGCCTGTCACTTGAACGAATCTCCATTCCCTATCTCCATCCATGCTACCTTCCACTCGTCCTTGTCATAACCCGGAACCCCACGCTCCGCATTCTTATACTCCGACTTCTGAGTATCCTTCACTCCAATCATGCCCAACAACTGGTTGATTTCGTTGATGGACTGCTCGTACTCAGTGCCCAACAACTTAAACTGGATGGCCATAGGCCCACTCTCCGGATGGACTATCACTTTGACATCTCTATCCATCTCCCTGACCAACTCCTCATAGACCACCACTGGCCACTCCAAAAACCTGCCCCATCCTATGCCCTCGAACAACGCCTTGACCTCATCCCAAACCCCCAAATCTTTATACAATCCCTCATCCAACACCCTAGGGTTTGTGGGCGGTATGGCCTTCTTCCTCCTCGCTATGCCCACGTTGGGTTGCTTCTTGCCTTTGAAAACACTAATGGGGGCCAAATCGAGCACACTGATGACCCCCTCTCTTTCTTCGTTGCCTTTGGAGTGGGATTTAGCCGTGGACTTGGTCGGGGCAGCCGTTTCTGTGGCCTCCCCTTGCCGAGTTGACTCAGCATCAGAGGCCACCGTCTTAGCCTTCTTTGATGGTGTAGCAGCGGCTACTTCCTCCTTCTTCGCTGCTCGCTTTCTTCTTACCAACTGCTCAACAGGTTCCTCCTCCTCATCTCCTTCTTTGTCTCCTTCATTCTGCTCCTCTTCCTCCACAACACTCAATCCTTTCCCCTCCGACTCGTTCTGCCCAAATTCTTCTTCTCCTCCCACGGCTACTTCCTGCTCAAGGAGAGAAGGGTTTTCTCCTTCGCTCAACATCAACTCGACATCCACGGGTGGTGGACTATCAGCATTTATGGACGACTTGGATGTGGCTGCTGGGACCTGCTCCATAGGTGTATGTTTTTTAGTTTTAGGTTTCGGCGACGACTGCTCAAGGTCGATGCGAGTGCCAGAGGGAATTTTGTTTAGTTTGATCTTGTTTCTAATGGCTACCATACTGAATTTTAGGGTTTAAATGGTGAGGAAAAAAAAAACGAGGGAGAGAGAGGAAGGGAAGTTGCAGGGTTGCTGTTTGAAGATTGAGGGAAAGTGAGGGGAAAATATGGGTTATGGGAGTAATGGGTGCGACTTTTTAGGTTATGACAAAAAACTGACACTGATTTGATAGCTTCGTCCGGTCTATTGCCCAACACCCCGCATCATGCCCAATCCACTCGTATAACTATCCTTCTGCAACGATGCCCATGGTATCCTGTATCATGCTCAACAAACATGCAACGAAAATACTCTTTCCTACGGTCAGCTTAACAAAATAATTTAAAATAGAGAGAGCTTAAATTATAAGAAAATATTATAATATTTTTTTGGAAAACTGAAATGAAACAGAAAAAAGAAAAAAAACAAAGAAAAAGAAAACGTACCAGATTGCCTCTTGGTCAACGCCCCATTTAAATCGTCTTGGGCACGACATAATGCATTCTGGTCATTACTCCTCCTCGTCAGGGAATCCAGATGACTCCCCAACTCCTGCTTCTCATGCCAATAATATGCCTTGATCCTTTGACCATTTACTTTGAAAAATTTTCCACTCTTGGAATCCTTGATCTCAACTGCTCCATTGGGATATTGGGCTTGAACTTCATACAACAACACTTGTTGCCCACTTGGTAGATAACTTCCCCGATTTAAGTCTAAACCTTGTTTAATACAACAACACTTGTTGCCCAAAGTTAAACTCGTTCTCCTTGATCAACAGATCATGGGTTTTCTTCATGCGTTCCTTGTAAAGGCTAGAATTGTCATAGGCCTGAAGCCTTATTTCTTCTAATTCTTGAATCTCCAACTTCCTTGCCTCACCCGCTTCGTTCCAATCAAAGTTCAACTGAGCTATAGCCCAATAGGCACGATGTTTGAGCTCAACAGGCAAGTGGCATCTCTTCCCATACACCATGCGATAAGGCGACATACCAAATGGAGTTTTATACGCAATCCGATATGCCCATAGCGCGTCATCAAGGCACCTGGTCCAGTCCTTCCTCGTAGTGCCCACCGACTTTCTCAAAATGGTCTTGATAATACGGTTGGACAACTCAGCTTGCCCATTAGCTTGAGGGTGATAGGCAGTAGATACAAGATGGTGAACCCTATACTTCTTGAACAAGGCAGTTATTGTTGCATTGCAAAAGTGTGAGCCTTGGTCACTGATGATAGCTCGAGGGATGCCAAACCTATTAAAAATTTGAGTCCTTAGAAAATTTGCAACCACCTTCGAATCGCTGGTCTATGATGCTCGAGCTTCCATCCATTTTGACAGTAATCAACCACCAAAAAAATATACTGATTTCCACGAGAGCTAGGAAAGGCCCCATAAAATCCATACCTCATATATCAAACACTTCTATCGGAAGGATTGGCATCATGGGCATCTCATTCTTCCTTGTTATATTTCCTTCCTTTTGGCATCGATCGCAACTTTTTCACCCATTCATAACTGTCTTTGAACAACATTGGCCAATAGAAACCGCACTCCAGAATCATTTTTGCTATTCGCTGGTGCCCAAAGTGACCTCCACATTACTTGTTATGGTAGTGCTCTAGTATACTTTTCTGGTCACGATCTTCGACACACCTTTTTATGATCTTATCTGAGCACTCTTTCCACAAATTAGGTTCATCCCGTACATAGTATTTACTTTCCGCCTTAAGTTTGCTCCTTTGATATTTCCCATACTTCGCTGGCATTGCCCCAGTCACCAAATAATTCACCATATCTGCGTACCATGGCTCGTCTTTGGCATAGCTCAGATGTTCATCGGGAAACATCTCCTTGATCGGGTTTTCGTCTTCTTCTTGGAGTATTCTGCTCAAGTGATCAACAACTTGATTCTGGGCACCACTCTTATCCTTGATCTCTACATCAAATTCCTACAAGAGAAGGATCCATCTGATGAGTCTTGGCTTGGTCTCCTTCTTGGTCATCAGGTATTTAAATGCGGCATGGTCAGTGTAGACTGTGGTCTTACCCCTAAGAAGATAAGATCGAAACTTCTCAAAAGCAAAAACCACGACCAACAACTCCTTCTCCGTAGTTGCATAATTGCATTGGGCAGCATTCAATGTTTTTGAGGCATAATAGATAACATATCTTTCCTTCCCCCTTTTTTGCCCAAGTATGGCTCCCACGGCATACCCACTAGCATCGCACATGATCTCGAACGGCAACCCTAGTCAGGGGGTTGTATGATTGGTGTTGTGATCAAGTTGTTCTTCAAAATGTGGTGCCTTCTTGCACTCCTCATCGAACTCCCAAGGCACACCATTCTATGGTAACTTGGTCATCGGTTGTGCTATCTTGGCAAAGTCTTTCACGAATCTATGATAAAATCCAGCATGCCCAAGAAACCCTCTTAATTGCTTGACATTTTTGGGGTATGGTAGCTTTCCTATGATATCGATCTTGGCTTTATCTACCTCGATACCTCTTTCTGAAATAACATGCCCAAGGACTACCCCCTCCTTAACCATGAAGTGGCATTTTTCATAGTTCAACACGAGATTCTTCTCAATGCATCTTCTCATAACTCTCCCAAGATTCTTAAGGTACGTGTCGAAGTCTTTTCCATAAACTGTGAAGTCGTCCATGAATACCTCAATGCATTCTTCGAGAAGGTCAGAAAAAATGTGCATCATGCATCGCTGGAATGTGCCTGGGGCATTGCATAATCCGAATGGCATTCGTCTATAAGCAAAGGTTCTAAACGGGCACGTGAAAGTCGTCTTGCCCTGATCCTCTTCGGCTACCCAAATTTGCATGTATCCAGAATACCCGTCAAGGAAACAATAATATTGATTACCTGCTAACCTTTCCAGCATCTTATCGATAAAGGGCAAAGGGAAATGATTTTTCCCTGTCTTTTGGTTTAGCTTCCGGTAGTCACTACACACTCTCCATCCAGTTTGAAGTCTCATGGCTACCATCTCTTTTTTATCATTCTCTACGACCTGAATTCCTGACTTCTTGGGCACAACATGTACTGGGCTTACCCAACGACTGTCTGAAATCGGGTAGATTATGCCCAAGTCCAGTAGTTTCAAAATCTCCTTCATGACCACCTCCTTCATGGCAGGGTTTAGTCTTCTCAGGGGGTCTCTGACCGGGACTGCATCCTCCTCGAGCAGGAAGTGATGCATGCAATCCATTGGGCTTATGCCCTTAATGTCAGCCAACGTCCATCCAATTGCCTCCTTGTATCTGCCCAGAAGTCCACATACCTTTTCCTCTTCATCATTCGTAAGGGTTGAATTGATGATCACGGGCAAGGTCTCATTCTCTCCTAGGTAAGTGTACTTCAAGTGCTTGGGCAATACCTTCAACTCTAGTTTTGGTGCCCGTTGTAATGAAGGCACCAGTCTGTCTTCAAGTTTCAGTTCTGGAATGCTGAGTTGCTCAAAGCTAGAATACACATTGCCTTCGTTTCTTACATAGCTCAATTCATCCATCTCTTCCTGGTCATGATCCTCGTTGTTTTGACCGAGATCTTCTTCAATCTGTTGCTCAAGAGTCTCAATCCCCCAATATTCCTTAATCACTTCATCAAACTATGCTTGTGGGAAGTCGTCATCAAGCTCGTCGTGGTCATAGTTCTCTAGAAATTTGTCTTCTTCATTTATTTCTTCAATATCTTCCAGAGTGTTGACCACTTCCATTTTCTCTTCGAGCATGTAAAGGCTATTTACTACCTCTATCTCTTCTTGCTTGTTCTGTCTATAGGCATCAAACTCCACTACTTCGCCTCCTACTTCAACAGTTAGCTTCCCTGACTCACAGTCGATCTTTGTTCTTACTGTTTTTAGGAATGGTCTCCCGAGCAAAATCACAGGGTTCTTGGTCATCTGCCTTCCCATATCCAACACATAGAAATCTACTGAATTTATTAAATCTCCAACCTTGACCAATACATCCTTTAAAATTCCATCAGGGTAGACCGTTGAGAGGTCTGCCAATTGAATTATGACACGTGTTAGGGCCAATGGTCCAAACATCATCTCATCGAATATAGCTTTGGGCATGACGTTAATCAATGCCCCAAGATCGAGCATTGCCCTTGGTATCATGGTCGTACCTATTGTGCATGCAATAGCAAACATCCCTGGATCCCTCTGCTTAATGGGTAAGTGTGGATTCATGATTGCTAAGCCATTTGACATGTGAAACTTGGCATCATCGGGGTATTTTTTCTTCTTTGTGCACATCTCTCTCAAGAACTTGGCGCATTTAGGCATCGAGCGTAATGCTACCAACAAGGGAAGCTTGATTTCCACTTTTCGAGAAACTTGAAGCATTTCATTCATCTCTTGTTGTTCTCTTTCACGGGCAAATCTCCTTGGAAATGGTGGGGGAAGACCATTGGGCTTTGTGATGGTCCTCTTGGCCAATAGCATGGCTTCCTTTTCAGCTTTAAGGGACTCGAGTCGGGGTGAGCAAACCCAACCCTAACCAGTCAAACCGACGCGGACCAATAGGGTCGGGCTGGGTTGGGTTGGTCCCGAAGAGAGGAACAGTCCGGGTTGGGTTAATTTTTTAGGACCGATCAGTTACCAGGTCGGTCCGGGGTGTAACCCGTTCAAACCCATTAACCCGAACCCAACCCGAAATAGAATACATATTTTTTTTTCAATGATAGGAGTATATATATAGTTTTAACCCTACCCCTCCCACTTAGCCGCAACCCCTCACGGCCTCACCCCCAGCCCCTACCCCTCTGCCTCTTTCCCTCTCTTCAAGCATCTTTCTCTCTCTCTCTCACTCTTACACCTACCACCCACACCCCCACACACACAGTGGCGTGCCGTCTTAGAAGCCAACCGCCGCCACCGCCGCAGTTCTCACTCTGCTACTGTACTCTGACTATGGGCTCGTGTCGTCGCCCTCCTCTCTCTGCTCTTGAGCTCCTCATCTCTCCAACTCTCCGAGGTCTCAACCATTACCATCGCTGCTGCTGTTCGCGCCTCTAGCCCTCTCTCCACTACTTTGATTCCTATGAATGGTATTTTATTTGTAATTTGTAATGGTTTCCACTGTCAATTATTCTTAATTTGTAATGGATCATTTTACTTGTAATTATTTTTGTGGATTGAGAAGATTTGAGATTTGGTGATATATATTTGTGGATTTTAGTGTTTTTATGTTGAAAATTGATGCATAACATTATACTGCCAAGTTTTTTAATTTTGTAGGGGTTGAACCTGAACTGGACCAAACCCGATGTTAGGGTTTAGGTCGATCCTGGTCCGGGTTTGGCCATTCATGCGGTCCGAGAGGTCCCATTTTTCAAAAATGTTCGGGTCTTTGATTCTAGCTGGTCGGTCCGGGTTGGACCCGATGCACACCCCTAGACTCAAGCATCGCCTCATCTTCTTTTGAACTGATGGTGGAGTTCTCTTTGGCCATAGCGGCCTTCTTACGCTTGGCTTCCAGCTTATAATGCATCTCATCCAAATCTCATGATCCCATCTTGATCTCCTCAATCTTCTTAAGTTTGTCAGCTGGTACCTTGGGTACCATCTCAGGTTGTGCTCTTCCACTCCATAAGGCTACAACATTGACCTGCTCCTTGTTGATCTCCACTTGGGCAGGGAGTCGCCCACTCTTCTCCTCTACAAGCTTTGATAGGGTTTGCGTGATGTGAGTCAATTGTGCTTGTAGATTATTAGACGTCCCTCTACTTTCTATCTGAAAGTTTTTGAAATCCTTGCAGAATCGGTCGAGGGTGTCCTTCATAAATTCCCCCCTGTTCTGGTCACGGTGTGGGGGAACATATGGTTGTTGATGCTGTTGGGCAGGTTGCTGTGGTTGCTGATGAGAAGGTGGTACTTGGTAATGGTTATTACCGTACTTCAGATTCTCATTTTGGCGATATCCAAAGTTGTTGTTTTGCCCATAACCGAATCTCTGTTGCCCAGGGACTCCTTGCTGATTCTGCCCCATTGCTTTAACTTATTCTTCTTCAATGAACCAATTAGGACAGTCTGAAGTGATGTGAGTCGTGGCTTCACACACTTCACACTTTTTAATGGCCTTCCTTATAGTAACTTTCTTCCCATCCACCTTCTTGCTCAGAGCTTCAATCTTATCATTCATCTTGGCTATGAGATCCTTCATAGTATTGACCAAAGCATCCTTATTTACACTGTGGTCAAGGATACCCCCTCTAGGAATGTCATCTTCATTCCTTGATAGCTCAGCCATAGCAGCTATTTTTTTGAACACTTCAGCCGGTGATTGATCGACTATTCCTCCTCTACAAGTGGTGATGATCCATTTACTCTCTGATGTTCACAACCCACACATAAAATACTCAACAAGGTCAATTTCCTCAATCCTATGTTGTAGGCAACGTGATAGCATCTTCTTGAATCTTTCATAGTATTCATACAGTGTCTCATGCCTGCCCTTTTTGACTGACGAAATTGAATTCCTCACACTTTGGATGCAACCAATGGGAAAGTACTTGTCTATGAATGCCTGTCGCATCTTTTTCCATGTGTCCATACTTCCCTCGGGCAAGGTATACAACCACTCTATTGCCCCATCAAGTAGCAAAAAGGGGAATGTGAGTAACCTCACGTAATCATCGAATCTCTCATGAGAGTCAGTAGCCCTAATGGTACTGCATGCCATCTCAAAATTCTGAAGATGGGTTTGTGGATCCTCCCCTGGATGATTGCTGAACTTGGGCAAGATCTGGATCAATAAATTCTTAAGCTCCCAGTTTCCGGTGATTTCAGGTAGCTTGATGCTTGAGGGCTTGATGCCCTTGTCATCAGGGAACATGATTTCCCTAATAGTTCATTCTGCCATCTCTTCTGTTGGTTTAGATTCCTCACTCTCTTGGTCAGAGTAAGAATCATTCTGCTCAACACTTTCCTCGCCTGAGAAGCTAAGATCGTCTTCAGGTTCATTTACTCCATTTGCCAGAGTCTCTTTCCTTTTCTGACCTCGTAATGCCCTAGCTTCATGCTCAGGATCCTTAACGTAGATCAACTGTCCTTTCGTCACTCTAGTCTTCGGCACATGCCGAACTCAAAGCTTGAAGATTAACTATCTTGGAACCAACTCCCCAGCAACGGCGCCAATTTGACGAAACTGTTGTTTGTACCTTGCGCAAATAAAATTTTTAATCTCCTATGCCCACAGTAGGCGTTAGTTAGCGGTAAGCAGAGTCGTACCCAAGTAAATCGATGTAGTCTTTCTTCCACAAACTGTTGTCACAAAGGGGTATTGGTCTGTACTTCACTTGTCTTGGTCAACAAGCACTGAAAATTATAACTGAAACTAAAAGTAGATTTGATCAATAATAAAAGAGATTTGGCCTGGATTTTGAATCAGTGGTTGTCAGTACTCTTTACTTGATCATGGGTACAATGATTTTCAACCGCACACTTTTACTATTCAGTTTAAAGAACAAATTAAATCATGCCCTACGGTCACGAAGTCACATCTATGAATACTTTATCCTTAGATCTAGCCCTTTAAATTCGAGTATGCCAGAGACACTCTAGACAAAACTTCTCTCTTGATCAATACCCATATGAAGACCCTTTAGTAGGTTTATTGCCCAAGAGGCATTAACTTCGATTAGACCCAAATCACCCAAGAGATGCCCAAGACATCGACTGCTCTCCAATACTTATTATCTATTTGAGTACAAGAGACACTTTTGTGTTGACCTCGACTCTATGAGTGATCTAGACTCCTTAACTCTTTGGTGATCAAACAAATAGTTATCTTGCTCAAATCTAATATTAAGCCCTAAGTATTTCGGGAATAAAAGAACATGATTTAATTAACACGCTTTGGCCTCATAAGTTATCAAAGTATCGATAATCACTTCATCTCATCCATTCCAAGTTTAAAGAATTAGCTAGACATATTCAAAATCGTAAACAAAATAAAATAAGTCGAAACAAGCATGATTAAAACTGAATAAGAACTATATTACCAAAATCAAAATAGTACGTGTCTTGGCCAGAACCCCAGTAGAAAACTTAATACAACAAAATAAATAGAAATAAAAGCTTTGCCCGTAGGACTTGTTTTTCTTCCTCACCAAACTCTCAAGACTGAAATTAAAGAACTATGCTAGGTAGAATGACGAAGCTTCACAGAGGACATGCAACCCTATTTATAATACAGTCGACATGTCCGCGTACCTTTGTCATGTGAGTAGCCCCGAGAGTCCCCCGTGGGAAGTCCCCGGGCATACCTACGGTGACTTATTAGAGGCGTTAGGGTCAGGGTAGTGAGAAGGATGAGGAGGAGGATCTGGAGGAGGACCTCGAGGAGAAGCAGCAAGGTGACGACGACCCCAGTGTGATGGTTCTCATGCTTAGGTTCAGTTCTAGAAAGTTGTGGAAAGTCCCGAACAATATTTACTTTTCTGTCGAGAGTTGAACTCTTTTATTTTCAGAAGTGATGTAAATTATATAACTTGATGCATAGATCTTTAGTAGAGCTAGGCGAGAAGTAGTATATCGTGTCTAGTTCATTTTTTAGGTATAGAACGTCTTGTTGACGTGTAGGGAAACTTTTCAGTTGTGAATATTTATCCCTTATTTTGGTATAAGTCCTCAGAAGAGGCCATCATCCCGATGATATGAAAAAGAAGCCGATAGGCTGTTAATATCAACTTTGAGTCTCTAAATTGTTTTAAGTATTTTGAGAAGTTATCTACCCTTGAATTGTGAGTGAGTAAGAAACAGAGTCGAGATTTTGAATGAGCTATTTTTCTGAGTAATGTGAGCCTGAATTTTTGAGTAATTATATTTGCCTTATGTGATAATGTTTGAGTAGATGATGTGATAAATTATTGAGTATGATGTTTTGAGATATTATTGAGAAAGCATGCCAGTAAATGATTGATTGATGAATGAATAAATTGCTTACATTTTCCCTTATGTGCTAATAAGTATCGATTGAGAATCGTATTCCTCTTAAGAGGGATGTTTTCAAAAGTTGAGAAATTTCGAGTGAGATTAGCCACCTTGCGGAATGTTTTTTCGAGTTTCCTAATCTCTAGTATTTCTTTTAGAATGTCGCCAAGAAGAAGGAATGAGAGAGCTGAGCAAAACAACGAAGAAGAGCGATGGGATCAGACCCCGCCTCTTCCAAACGAAAGATGAATCGAAGAACTCATTCTTCGTCAAAATCCACCGACTTTAGATGGCAAAGGTAGTCCTGCAGAAGCCGAGGACTGGGTAGATTCTCTCGAATGAATTTTTCATTTTCTTCGTTGTAGTGATCACAAACATTTCGAGTGCATGATGTATCAGCTCAAAGGATCCGCCGACAACTGCTGAGAAGCTCGACAGAGGACGTATTCGCCCGTCGAATGAGAGAATCTGACGTGGTAGCACTTTAAGGAAGCCTTGTTTGAGAAATACGTACCCTGAAGTTATCGAAAGCAGAAAGTGAACGAATTCATGAATTTGAGAAAAGAAAAGAAGATTATAACTGATTATGATCGAGAGTTTTGCGAGTTAGTTCATTTTGCGCCCGACAAAGTAGATACAGACGAGAAGATGTGCGAGCTGTTTTGAGTAGGACTAAGGCAAGACATTCACATAGTTCTTGCAAGTCAGAGCGGTTTGACTTATGCTTAAGCTTTAAACCGAGCCCTCGACATGAAGTTGGCTATGTAGCCCGAGGGAGGATCGCACTCTTCAGCGACCCCTCAATTTCAAGGCCAAACGACGTCAGCTGTTACCCCGCAACCCTCTCTGCACGGCCTAAGCACGAAAAGAAAAGGAAAGTGGAGTGGTGGAAGCCATCCAAACAAGAAGCCGTGGCAGGGAAGAGGACAACAACAACAACAACATCAAGCTCAGAGGGCAAAACCCCAGTGTGGCAGTTAGAGTAGCGTTTCTTTTGGACCCTTAGGACTCCTTCCGTGTTCGAAATATGGTCGAATGCACCAAGGCATTCCCAAAGCAGGAAGCGATGTCTGTTATACTTGTGGTTAACCCGATTATTTCTCGAACCAGTGCCCAAGTAAATAGCAAGGAACGAGCAGTGGAGGACCGAATCAGTTTCAGTCTTTGCAGATAAGAGCGCTGGAAGGAACTCCGCAGCCAAAGCATCTTCAAGGTTAGCGTAAACCACCACAGCAGAAGCAGCAGCCCTCTCAGCAGAAGCCGCAGCATTATCAGTGAGTCTTCGCCATCGAGCAGAAAGCTGGAGTCAAAGACCAAGAAAATTTCGTAGGTATGGGAAAGCTTAAAGGTGTACCTGTTATCATTTTGTTTGATACTGGTGCGTCACATTCGTTTATAGCTAGTGCGTGCGTAGAAACCCTTGGCTTAGATGTAGAAGAGTCGAACCAGGAGCTTAGAGTGTCAATCCCTTTCGGTAGATCTAGTGTTTATCAAAATTACATTATTACCCTTATTCGATAAGGTTTGTTAGTAGATTATTAATATTTTCAATTTTGCCACTTTATTTAAAATTATATCTCAACCATCTATATTTATCAAATTCATGGATTATAGTGGATCCTAGTTTCTACCTAAGGCATGATTTCTACTAGAACTGCTCTCTCTCTCTCTCTCTCTCTCTCTCTCTCTCTCTCTCTTTCTCTCTCTTTATATATATATATATATATATATATAATGTTGGTGCATCTTTGTACATTATCTGATGCATTTTTGTGCATTATCTAGTGCACCAACAACTCCTTATAAGTTGATTTTTGATGTGCACAGATAAGTTGGTGCATTTATGTGCATTGATCGTGCACCTTGTTACATTATTTGGTGCATTTATTTGTAGTTTTAGGATAAGAATTATTTGTACCGAAACCACTCCCAATAACTTTATTTATATTTATTTTAATCAATAATATCATTGTTATCTATTAATATTACATATTCTTTCTTAGACTATTTGCAGTGGAGTGTCTCTATGGGGCGTCTCTTTGACATTGCTTGATCTCGACAACCATCATCATATGCAGTTGGTACTGCTTTGGCGTCATGCGCGACGTATCCGTGCTGATGATCCTTGCATCCGTGGCATCCTTCTTCGCCTGAGTACGCTCCCTTATTGCCTCGACGAGGTTGTTCTTTGCCTCGATCATGCCGCTTAATCAGACATTCGTCAAGTCGACCAACGACCCGAGCTCCGTATCCTCGCTCGCCTTCTATTTTTCCTTTCCTTTGGCTGCCCTCGCCTCTGCCTTTGCCACGTCTCATCCTTATGGATGGGAGGGAGTCGTGCTTTCCTCTTCTGTCGCATCGCTCGATCTGTGGGGCGTTTCAGATGAGGTATAAGGCGCCTTCGTCCGTATTCTTCGTCCGCTTCATGGACTTAACGTCGAGATATTCTTGGTGGAGGAATTTGGAATAGTTCTGCAAGATTTTCCAAGCACCAAAATGCCTGAAGCGTTAATTACCTTGATAGGCCGCGTAAATCTGCTAGGCAGCCTCGATCACCATATCGTCGGAGGCGCCGCTGGGCCTTTTCTTCGTCGCCTCGCCATAAGCGATCATCTACTCCTTCACCTAGTTGGAGATGCGCCCAAAAAAACTCTTCACTGTCTTTGGTTTGAGTTTCTCATCGAACATGGCGTTGAACCTCGCCGTCACTCTCCCCTAGTACTTCTCGCCAGGTTGATCTTTGCCGACAATGGAATTACACATCTCCTCTACCCAGATCTAGGCGACGGCGGTAACTTGTTGTTGGGAAAATTCATGTTGATCTCTATACATGAAGAAGATGGAAATCACAAGTTGAGGGGGAATCTCAACTTGAGGGGAAACTGAGACTGTCAACGGCATTACATTTCGATGGAGGACATGAATATCAAACCTCAATTGAACAGATGAATTTTACTCAGTTGAGTGTATGCTGATTCAGTTGGGTGTCAAACCAACTATGAAAATTTCAGGTTGAGCAGGAGTTTTTGAAATGTCTCAGAATATTATATCTCGCCTTGATTACTTTTCCAGCGGGAGAATTCAATGAAACGCAAGCATCATTCATTAGGTTACTCTTTTGAGACTGTGAGTGGGCTGATATGGCGATGTTGTCAGGCCTCGCGCGCGAGTTATCCTCACGGCTAGAGCTGTCAAAATGGGCCCGAAAAAGCCCGGCCCGATGGGTCAGCCGACCCGCCCAATATTTGGGCCGGACTGGGCTGCAATTATTAGTGGCCCAAAAAAACCTAGTCCTGTTTGGCCCGGCCCAAGTGACCCGGCGAGCTAACTGGGTCGCAGGCTTAAAAAACTCGACGGGCTTCAGGCCAAATTGGCCCGTTCAGATTTCAATTAAAATTTAAAATTATAAGTGATGGTCTCGATACGAGTTACTGGTGTATGGGGGGGGGGAATACACCAGTTAGGATTTTAAAATTAAACTCCTAAAAAATACTTCAACCGAGTAAAAAGATTAATTGGAATCTCTCAGCTGAGTAAGCAACCTCAGCTGGAAGAGTGGTGCTGTGCGGAATGTGGTGGAAATTAAACTCGTATAACAACTCACGCTTTTAAGAACGGTTGGTCAAAAACCAAAACAGTTGAGAATGCACAGATGAGGTTAGTATGCTGGTTAGTCAGTCAGTTGAGAATGCAAGAGATAACTGAATAAAGAAAAACAAAAGCACACAGAGAATTAACATGGTTCGGAGATAACATTCCTACGTCCACGGGAAGTTGTAAGTCCACACAACTCTATCCAAGTTCTTCTGGACAAACCACTCAGCTTACGCGGGCTGAGCAACCGTTAAGGATAAGTTTGCGGGTACTTATCAACCTTACAGTTTAGTTTCCGGGTACTAAACAACCTATCTACTCAGTTGCGGGGAGAGTAGGATCCTAAACCTTTTCAGGTGAAAGAAAATGGGGTACCAACTAAAAGCTCGAACGTGAAATGAGCTATGATCTAACTCTCTACGAACTATCACTAAGTGATGTTCTCAAGGTTTGATCTAAAGACACAAAAACTAACTAACTCTAGAACTCTCAACAAGTGATGTTCTAAGAGATTAAATTCAGTTCAGCTCGTGAAGAATATTGCTCTTTCTTTCGCTCTCTAGTTTCTTCTCACGTGTGTGTCTTGTATACTTTTCGAATGAATGAGTGCCTCTATTTATAGGCGGAGAGTATCAACTAGCCGTTGGAGGAGCTGTTGATCTCTATTCTTTGAAAACGATGGCTTGTCTCTTATCTCTGCAGACTTTCCCGATATGGCATCTGTGCTCTTCTGCTTTCCATCTGAGATAGCCTTGTGTTGGGCCAAATAGCGTAATGACTGAACGGTCAAACCCTCACGTGACTTCCTTTTTGAAATTCAAATCTTAACAACAGACTTCCAACAAGGAGTGGTCGGTTAAGATTTTCGATCTTCAACTAACTTGTTCTTCAGCCGATGTTCTTATCTGACAACTAACAGTTGAACTTTCAGTTGACTTCATCTTCAAACTGTTGATCTTCTCGGTTGAGTTCTACAACTAATGTTCTGAAACTGAACGCTCAGTTGTCTTCCTTGTATCTGATCAGTTGGGTTCGAACGCTCAGATGGCTTCCTTTTCATCTGATGTTCTCTTCCCTTTTACTGCTTCTCATCTGATGAGATGAACGCTCGGTTGTCTTTCTTCACAACTGATATTCTGAAGACTTCCCCCTCTTTGCATCTGAAGAAATGAACTCTCAGTTGTCTTTCTTCACAACTGATGTTCTGTCTGAGTGATGCCTTGTTGCCATCTTCAGCTGGAGACCTGTAAAGATAAAATCTTGACAATGCTCAAACCGCGACCCTACCTAACAATATTTAGGCTCTGGCAACATATACTCGGTTGGGGTCAGTTGGTTTTGGAATTCATCAAAACTATTACTAATAAATTTCCCAACAATTTCCCCCTTTTTGATGATGCCAAAACCACTTACAACTTTAAACAGCTACTGATCTAAACCTTACTAACTTATCTAAAATCTCAGCTGAAATTCTACACTGTCTATAAGATGAAACATCAAAGGGTTAGCATAGTTATAACATGGTATTTAAAAGATTTTGCAATTCAGAGCTTGGACAATGAGGGATTGTTCATCAAGGTGAATCTTATAACTGAGTAGTTTTCATTACAACTGATTGTTACAAAGATAGGCGCAAAAACTAAAAATTACAACAGTTGCTTGAAAACTAACTGAGCTAAAATTGTAGCCCATACTTACTAAAGATCCTAACAAAAATTTCCCTCTTGGTAGGTGACTCCTTAGAAATGTCCACTCCATGCTCCTTGCAAACCTGCCTCGCCTCAGCTGTGATCTTCGTGCGGTTCGGGTTGCTTGAGTCTGGGAGAAGAGGAGGCCGATAAGTAACCCTCTTGGGAACTGGAACTGTGTTCAAGTCCAGGTTGGCGTCAATCATAGCCCGCCTGAACTGGCTGAACATGCCAGGATCCCCTGAGTGCAACTCGGTCAGCGCTTCCTTGAACGCTTTCCTTGGGTCGTCAGTTGCATAAACCTTCCTGTAGTAGAAGTCGTTCACGAACTCCTGCTTGAACAACTCCCACTCTTCATTCCACTCGGTCGGCATCCACTTGTCAACATGCCTGAACCGACTCTCTACCTTGGACTTTGCTGGCAACCTTTGTTGCTTCAACTGAGCTTCCGCCTTTGATTGATGCTTGTTGATGAGGCGTCGGCTGCGGGAGGCAACGTTGCGGTCCAAATTTTCGGACAACTTCTTCAGCTCATCCTCGAACCGGTTCACCCTCCTCGCCTGGCTGGCGGCAAACTTCCTGATCCAGCTCGGGTTCATATAATCCTTCTCCTCTACATCCATAGCCTTAGCAGCTGCAATGCTCTCTTTGGTTGTTATCCCGTCGAGTTCAGAATCTAGCTCGGCTGCGATCTCGGCTATGGAGCTGTAGGAAACTCCAAACTTCTCTGCCTGCTCCAAGTCTTTAGACATCTCAGCTCCACTAACTTCGGTTGACTTGAGAGCAGCAGACTTCCTCTTCGTCAGCTGAGATTTGGATGATTGAGCAGCTGGCACTCCTTGTTCTTGGGTCTCTTCTTCTTCCTGCGCCTCAACCTCCGTCTCCTTCTCTTCCCCCTTTTTGGCATTAGCAACAAGGTTTGCTACTGAACCGTCCAGAGAGTTGAGTTTATCCTCGGTTAGTTGAACATGGTTGAAGAGTTCATCGACCGCACACTCTAGCTCGATCTTCTTTGCCAGTTCGGAGTCCTAGCGCTCTTGTTCGGCCTTCTTCAAGACAGAGAGGTTGTCGATGACCTCTGTCTGAAAGGCAGCGAACTCAGCCCACTGCGACTCGAACCTGGACTCCCATTCTGCATCCTGTGTCTGTTGGGACTTGACAAGATTTGAGTCGGCCAAGGATTTGAAGATGTTGAGCTCCGACTTCAATCCCAACAGAGTTGTCTTCAACTCCGACACTTCTTGACTGGTGGAGGAGGAGAATTCATTCAGCTTGGTATTCAGAGCAACATTCTCCTCCACTAGTTGTTGGTTCTTGAGTTCTTGTGCTTCCAACGCCCTCAGCTGGTCATCTTTTTGGTGTTGGAGGTTGGCAAGCAGTTCACTCCTTAGCTGGTTGACCCTCTCAGCTACCAGCTCGCAGATTTCTTCAGTTGATGGAGCATGCTGATCAGCTGGAGGGGCTTGAGCGGTCAGAGCTAGAGGCTCAGCTGTGTCCATGGCTTGTCTGTTGGCCAGGTACAACTTCAGTGCTTCTTCTTCTTCTTTTGCTGCTGCGGCAGCTGCATCGACATCCTCAAGGAAATCAGCTAATTTAACCAACATGCTGTCGAGGAAGTCGACACACTCCTTTCCAGCTGTTTCCCTAGTGTCCGTCCCTTCAGCTCGACTCTGATCCATCCGACGAGTGAGCAGCGCAATCCGATTGTTGTAAGCCACCTCCAAGTTGGAATAGTTGAAGTAGGCTCGGATGCGGGACTCATCTGACTTCAGCCTATCCCAGCTCTGCACCCTGATCGTATCCTCTTTAACGTACTAATGGTTGAAGATCAGGTGGAACTGGTACAAGAGCTCGGTTCCCAGAGTGGCGAAGATGGGCATGTGGCGAGCCTCAGGGAACAAGCCTAGCAGCTTTTGAAAGCAGTAGGCCACCCTGCCTTCGTGCTCAAGCGCAACTGCCTGAAGATCCTCCGCTTCATTTATTGGGGAAGGGGTAAGATTATATGGCTGAGGTTCAAGAGGTTCATCGATGTTGGCCAACGAGTCGGATGCAACATCGGCATCGAGCTGAGAGCTCGGAATTCGGGATTCGGTTGGGAGAGTGGTTTCAATGGTTTCTTCAACATCGGCCGAAGGAGTGGTCACGATGTTGGCATCGAGCAGAGTGCTCGGAATATCTGGTTGAGGGAGGGTTGAAAGAGCAAGAGGCTCTGGGGGTGGTACGGCATTATCTCCTGCCGTGGGGGAGGTGGTAACATCTTCAACGTCCTCAGATGAGGAGGATGCATCCGACGACTCGACTGTCTCCATTCCCTCAACATCATCAGCTCCGGGGGCTCGAGGGACGATCTCGAATAAGGCAGCCTCAACTGAGCGGCTGAATTCGGAAGGCTCCTCAGCATGTGTCGACTTAACCGGTGCCTCCTCCTCCGCTGGAGCTTGCTCCTCAGCTGGCTCCTCAGCTGGTACCTCAACTGGCTCCTCAGCTGACTTGTCAGCTGGCACCTCAGTTGGCTCATCAGCTGGCACATCAGCTATCTTCTTGGTCGACTTCTTGAACCGTACCCTTAGCTTTTTCTGGGCAGGTTCCTCAGCTGACTCCTTCTCCGACTCAGCTCATCGTCGTGAAGCTTTGGAATTGGCGGGGCGAGCAGCGGCTGGTTCCCCCTCAGCTGTTGACTCAGCTGTCTTTCCAGACTCCCTCTTTTCCTTAGGAGTGTAGACACTCCTGAGCACCTTCTGTGCTTTCTTAGCTGTCGGGAACAACAGCAGCTTCTTCAGCGGCATCTCCTCGCAGTCTGCCCAGACCATGTTGTGGTCCTTGGTCGCGAGCAAGATGAGGGCAGAGATCTTGCAACCGAAGTTGAGTGTCCCCTTTACACTCAGCAGCTTCTCTCCCGACTCGGATGTCGTCTCGGAGATCTTCGACTTCTCCACCATCAACTAGTTCAAGAAATATTGGAACCAGTTGATCTGGTGCTGGTACTTCAAGGCCACCAACTGCTTCAATTTGGGTCGGCTGATGTCGCCGAATGCGCCACTGTAACCAAACACCACCTTCGACACAGCATTGAACAGTAGGCGATGTTCTGGCTTCAGCTTCGTCCGTTGCATGTTGCTCCTTAACCTTTCCGGCTCGATCAGAGCATCCTGAAGAAACTCATCCGCCTGCTCGTCGGTAATATTCTCCAGGAACTCGGTGGCGGTGTGGTTGATGGGAATGATGTACCGGAGGACATCAGAAACATCGATGGGGAAGGAGACACGACGTATGGTCCTGGACGGAACATCTCTTTGTCAGCAGGACGCCTCCGTAGATACTCCTTCTGTAGTGTCAAGGGGGCGTTTGAGGTTGACGTAGAATTCCCAGACTTGTCGCCTGAGCAAGTGGGAGGGGCAAAACTTGGCCCATTCGAGAAGGCCATTCTCTCTGAGTGTGTTGGCGAGTGGGGCCAAGACCGGCGACTCCAGATCCTCGTCGGAGAGGATTTGCTCGAAGTGTATCTTTGATACTAGCATATCGAACGATTCTTCATATGTGGTAGGGACTAGGGATGGTCCGGATGAAGCCATTCTTTTACTTTTTGGTGCCATTTGTGATCACTGCAAAGGGAATATATAGAAGAAAGGAAAGAAAATCTTTTGCAGAAAAGGGTTAGGCAAAAACTGTGAAGACGATGAACAGGAAAATCAGATATGCACGAATGAGGAAAGTAGGAGATTTCTTCCTGATTTTTCGCCTTATATAGGTCTTTGACTCGGATGAGATCGACGGCTGGGGTTAAATGGCGCGAATCCATCAACGGCTGAGGTTACGTGACTGTTGACTATCTTTGACATGACGTTTTGATCCGAGTTCCAACCAGCGCGTGAGAAGGTATACAGTATATCTTGTCAGCCCAGTCGCATTATAAAGTAGGCTATGGATGTTCAGCCGTACTTTACATTTAATGCGACATGATGGCTATTTTTAATGTAACTGACTAGTTCAGGAATGTTTGTAAATTCAAACATTCTCATTTAGGTATAGCAAAGAACCGATGATCCCTCCATACTTGCTGGCATCCACGAGCTTTCCTTCAGTTCCAGGTTCAATCTTCCAGTTAGTATTCATTAGGATCCTTGTGGTCTTACTTGTCTGCAACCCGAACTTGGTGATGAGCTCCTTTGTATATTTGGACTGATTGATGAAGATGCCCTTTTCTGACTGCTGCACTTGTAGCCCAAGAAAATAATTCATCTCGCCCATCATCGACATCTCGAACTTCTCCTTCATGAGGTTTGAAAAATTTTCACACAGTTCCTTCGACTTAGAACCGAATATGATGTCGTCAACATAGATTTGCACAACAAGAATGTCATTTCCAATTTTGATGGTGAATAGGGTTTTGTCAACTGACCCTCGTTTGAAACCCGAGTTCAGAACAAAACCACAAAGAGTGTCATACCAAGCCCTTGGCGCTTGCTTTAGTCCATAGATAGCTTTCTTCAACTTGTACACTCTTCCATCTCCAGTCTCAAAACCAGGAGGCTGTTCAACATATACATCTTCCTTGATATCTCCGTTGAGGAATGCACACTTCACATCCATCTGATACACCTTGAACTTGTGATGTGCGGCATAAGCTAGAAAGATTCGGATGGCTTCCAGCCTTGCAACCGGCGCAAAGGAGTCCTCGAAATTGATTCCTTCTTGTTGGGAATATCCTTGTGCTACCAACCTCGCCTTATTCCTCACTATGAAACCTATGGCATCTCTCTTGTTTTTGAAAATCCACTTCAATCCAATCACTTTGACACCATTTGGTCTTTCTACCAACTCCCATACACAGTTGCGTAGAAACTCATTCAGTTCTTCTTGCATGGCTGTTGTCTAGTGAACACAGTTGAGAGCTTCCACAACGTTCTTCGGTTCTGGCACATCAGCTACAAAGCAAGAAATCATGGCAACATCTCCAGCTTGCTCGAACTCCTCTAGAACTGCCAACTCCTCAGCATATTGGGCATAAGTGTTGGAATCTTCCTCGGTTGAATCCCGAGTCGCAACTCTACTTCTTGTACGAACACCTTCCGTTGGATCTCCGATGATGTTGTCAGTGGAATGAACTTCATACCATCTTCGGTTGCGTCTTCCTTCTTCTTTCAACTGTGGTTGTTTCGTGATCTGAGTTGGAGTCTTCAGAGCTGATGATTGATCAGCTGTTGAGTCTGAATCCTCAACATTGACATTATTTTGAACCGGACTTGGTTGAGCTTCGGATGCTGATGCAGTTGGAGAGGCATTAGCTGAAGTTCCCCCTTGAGATGAGCTTTAGTCCATAGATAGCTTTCTTCAACTTGTACACTCTTCCATCTCCAGTCTCAAAACCAGGAGGCTGTTTAACATATACATCTTCCTTGATATCTCCGTTGAGGAATGCACACTTCACATCCATCTGATACACCTTGAACTTGTGATGTGCGGCATAAGCTAGAAAAATTTGGATGGCTTCCAGCCTTGCAACCAGCGCGAAGGAGTCCTCGAAATCGATTCCTTCTTGTTGGCAATATCCTTGAGCTACCAACCTTGCCTTATTCCTCACTATGAATCCAATGACGTCTCTCTTGTTTTTGAAAATCCACTTCAATCCAATCACCTTGACACCATTTGGTCTTTCTACCAACTCCCATATACAGTTGCGTAGAAACTCATTCAGTTCTTCTTGCATAGCTGTTGTCCAGTGAACACAGTTGAGAGCTTCCACAACGTTCTTCGGTTCTGGCACATCTGCTACAAAGCAAGAAATCATGGCAACATCTCCAGCTTGCTCGAACTCCTCTAGAACTGCCAACTCCTCAGCATATTGGGCATAAGTGTTGGAATCTTCCTCGGTTGAATCCTGAGTCGCAACTCTGCTTCTTGTACGAACACCTTCGGTTGGATCTCCGATGATGTTGTCAGTGGAATGAACTTCATACCATCTTCGGTTGTGTCTTCCTTCTTCTTCCAACTGTGGTTGTTCCGTGATCTGAGTTGGAGTTTTCAGAGCTGGTGATTGATCAGCTGTTGAGTCTGGATCCTCAACATTGACATTATTTTGAACCGGACTTGGTTGGGCTTCGGATGCAGTTGGAGGGACATCAGCTGGAGTTCCCCCTTGAGATGAGCTGGGGTCCTCGCATTCATCTTCAGAGGAGTATGGATCCTCATCCTCGGTTGCCCATACCAGTGGTTCAGCTAGATTCTTTTCCCTTAGAGCTTGTGATCTGGTGAGAACAGGTGGAACTTGTGGATTGCCCTGTTGTCCCTTAGCCTGTTCCCTGCACTCAAAAGTAGATTCATCAAAACTAACATGAGGTGTTATCTCCACAACATGAGAGCTATTGTTGAAAACTCTATAAGCCTTGATCCGAGCGGTATATCCGAGAAATATGACTTTCGAAGCTTTGGCATCAAAAGTTTTCAACTGAGTCTTCCCATTGTTGTGAATATAACACTTAAAACCAAATACGTGAAAATAAGAAATATTTGGCTTCCTGCGTCTCCATAGCTCGTATGGTGTCTTTCTCAACCGCTTGGTCAGAAGAGACCGGTTCTGAGTATAGCATGCAGTGTTGATGGCCTCAGCCCAAAATCTCTTTGGCAGAGCTGAGCTGGTTAACATGGATGTAGCTGCATCCTTTAGCATTCTGTTCCTTCGCTCAGCTACTCCATTCTGTTGCGGAGTACGCGCGGCTGATGTTTGATGGGTAATTCCATGTTTCTCGCAGTACTCGATGATGGTTTCATTTAGAAACTCAGTTCCTTGATCTGATCGGATAGAAATGATCTTCATCTTTTGTTGATTTGATATCCGATCCATTAGCTTGGGTAGCTTATCTCGGGTTTCACTCTTGTAGCGCATGAAGATGGTCCACGTATATCTTGAGTAGTCATCAGTTACAACCAGGGTGTACTCGTTCCCGTTCATGCTCTTGGGTGTAACTGGCCCGAAGAGATCCATATGGATCAGCTGTAACACTCGGTCGGTTGAGGGAGTTGATTTCAACCGGAAGGAGGATCTAGCGAGCTTTCCCACTTGGCATGCACTGCAGATATGTGTTGTTGAAAACACTCGGTTTGGTATGCCTCTTGCATGTTCTTGTCTGGCAAGTCGGTTCATTGTCTTAAAGTTCAGATGGTTAAGCCTTTTGTGCCACAGCCAGCTCGCATCTGAACTGCTCTTTGATAGCAGGCAGGTGTCAGGAAGACTACTGTTCCAGTCAGCATAGTAGACATTTCCGGTTGGCGATCGATTTCCCAACAATATGACCTGCTTTGATCCGACATCTTTAACCCTGCAACCCTGTGCATCAAACTTGACAGAGAAACCATTATCATAAAATTGGCTAATGGAGAGCAGGTTATGCTTCAATCCATCAACATAAGAAACATTAGAAATCGAAACATGATTGGTTTCAAGGGTACCGTAACCTCTGGTGTACCCTTTTGAGTTATCACCAAAAGTAACTGATGGACCTTCTTTCTCCATGAAACTGATGAAACATGATTCGTCATGTGTTTCGAGCATCCACTGTCCATCACCCACATTGTAGCAGACGCTTTATTCTTCCTCAATTGTTTCTCCTGTACCTGCAAAGAGAAACTCGCTTAGGTCCCCAATTTTAGTTGGGTCCTGGAGGGTTAGAACCAGTTCCCCCTGGAACTGTACGTCGCTTTTCCCTGTATACTCGGATGGATTTATCATTCCATATCACTTTTCCTTCATCATCAACTATAACAACATCTCGGTTATCCTTAGGCTTGTTGTTAGTAGTGATGTTCTGTTTCTTGGGAGGAGTTGGATTTCTCCCATGTTGAACTTTCGAAGGTGAGGCTTTCCCCCTATTTTGTTGGTGATTTTTATCCTGTTTGATTTGTCTGGATGATCGGATGCCATGTTGGAATCTTTGTGGCTGATTCTGATTCCAACTCCCTGAGTGTTGTCTGTAGTTGTTCATGCCATGTTGGTGATTCATATTATGGCATGAATATCTCCAGTTGTTCGACCTGTTCCTCATTGGTTGACTCGGTTGGAACCTTTGGTTGAACTGATGTTGGAACCGCTGTTGATTCAGATGATCGAACCCTTGTCAGTTCTGTGGTCGGTTCCATTCTTTCTGATGTTGATTCTGAGGTTGATGCAGAGGTCGGTTCTGATTCTGAGTTTGGTTGCGATTATGTCTTCGACGCCTCTGATTTCTCTTCTGACTTTTGGAACATTCCCCCTTGGTTGATACCCCAACCAATGGAACATTCTGTCCTTCATCTACTATTCCTTTTCCTTTCTCAGTTGTGGTTGCCTTGGTCGGTTGAGCTTGCTGAGAAACGGAGGTTGAATTACTTTGTGGTGACTCAGGTTCCACTGTGTTCGGTTCGACAGCCTTGACCTCAACAACTTTGATGAAGGTTGCTGAAGGAATTCCAGTATCTTTAATCACATCATAACCGAGTCCTGACACGTCATCCATCTGTCTGCTGTAACTGATAAGATTCTCTATGATCTTGGATGACTGATACAGCTTGATTAGATTATCCTTCTCAGTTTGCAACTCCTTGAGGAGGACAGTTATCTGCTCGGTTTGTCCATCTGACTTCTTTATCAGCTGGTCGATCTGAGCCTCTTGATTTTTCAACTAATCTCGCTGCTCCTTGATCTGCTTCGTCAACTCCTCATCAGTTGGAGCCTTAGCCTCGTTCAGTTGACTCTTGAGATTCTCAATCTCCTCGGTTTGGCTCTTGATCAGATCGTCCTTTTCGGTTAAGAAATCTTCAAGTTTGTTGAACTAGGCTTGAAGACTCTTAAACTCAACCGATTGGTGATGCAGTTCCTCACTGAGTTCTTGAAAGTCACTCCAGGAGGGTTCCAACTCTTTGTCCATAGATTCCTGCATGTTAGAAGTATTGAAAGAATTTAACTTAGCAGGATTAGAGTGTACCTCAGTATCCTCTTGGTCGGTTCCAAGTGCCATGAGGCATTGATCCTGACTGATGGCGTTATTGGTAGAAGTCAGCTCATCCTCATCTTCAGTGTCAGTGAAGATGTCCATGTCGTCAGCTGCTTCTTCTGCTACCATGGCCTTGTTCTTTCCAGCTTGCTTGGCCCTCATAGCTTCTCTCTCTTTCTTTGAGAGGTCTGGACAGTCAGCTTTGAAGTGTCCTTCCTTGCCGCATTCAAAGCAGCCGTTGGTGATAGGTTTTGAACTGTCTTGAGTTCGGTTTGATTTGTAGAATCATTTATATTTCCCGAATCGAGTGTCCATGTCGGCTAGTTTCTTTGACAGGGCTGCAATGTTCTATTGCAGTTCCTCTCTGGTTGGCTCCTTTGCAGTTGTGTCAGCTGATCTGGTTGGCCTCGATGTTCTCGATTTGGAGTAGTCAGCTCGAAGAGCAACTGACTTTGAGGCTGAACCAACATCCTCAAGTCGACTCGTCTGAACCGAGGACTGAGATCTTCTTCGGTTCACCTTATACTCATTTCCCTTTAAGATTGAGAACAATCTTTCAGTTCCCATTTCACCAAGGTCAGCTCGGCTCTCGTGGATATTGGTGAAAGTATCCCACTCAGCCGGTAGAACTTGCAACACTTTGAGATTGATTTCTCTTAGTGTGTATTTTCCTCTTCGGATGGACTGGATTCTTCTGAGGATGTCCATAAACCGGAGCTCTAGCTGATCAATTTTTTCATCTGTCTTCAGACAAAAGTTGTCGAAGTCTTGGCATGCATGTGAGAAATTGTTCTCCTTCGTCTCATCGCTTCCTTCACTCAGCGATGCCAGTATATCCCACATTTCTTTGGCAGTCTCACACTCTTCAATCCAAGGGAGATAATCTTGTCCAACAGTGGACATAATCGTGCTTTGAGCCCAGATATCCAATTGGCTCACCTTGGCTTCCTCTGGAGTGTAGTCTTCCGGCTGCTTCTCTACAAACTCCACAACTGTGTCCCCATCGTTGGGATTTGTAGGAGTGCGAGCTATTCTTTCTTTGATGATGATCGGTCCGGAAGAAAGAACTTGTTGCATCCTATGATGCTTCGACAGTAAGATCTTCTTCATCCGTGTCCTCCAGGATGTATAATTTACTACCGAGAACATGACAACGATCTTGTCCTTGACGTCCATCTGCACACAACAACAGAACAAATATGCAAGCAAATATGCACTAGCGTGAAAAAGATCTATTCAGTTGACCACTGAAGAAACTTTCTCGAATTCACACCTTGTGAAACAGAGTCAGTAGTCTTTTGAACCACTGCTCTGATACCACTTGATGGTCCCGATACGAGTTACTGGTGTATGGGGGGGGAATAAACCAGTTAGGATTTTAAAATTAAACTCATGAAAAAGACTTCAACCGAGTAAAAAGACTCAGTTGGAATCTCTCAGCTGAGTAAGAAACCTCAGCTGGAAGAGTGGTGCTGTGCAGAATGTGGTGGAAATTAAACTCGTATAACAACTCACGCTTTTAAGAACAGTTGGTCAAAAACCAAAACAGTTGAGAATGCACAGATGAGGTTTGTATGCTGGTTAGTCAGTCAGTTGAGAATGCAAGAAATAACTGAATAAAGAAAAACACAAGCACACAGAGAATTAACGTGGTTCGGAGATAACATTCCTACGTCCACGGGGAGTTGTGAGTCCACACAACTCTGTCCAAGTTCTTCTGGACAAACCACTCAGCTTACGCGGGCTGAGCAACCGTTAAGGATAAGTTTGCGGGTACTTATCAACCTTACAGTTTAGTTTCCGGGTACTAAACAACCTATCTACTCAGTTGCGGAAAGAGTAGGATCCTAAACCTTTTCAGGTGAAAGAAAATGGGGTACCAACTAAAAGCTCAAACGTGAAATGAGCTATGATCTAACTCTCTACGAACTCTCACTAAGTGATGTTCTCAAGGTTCGATCTAAAGACACAAAAACTAACTAACTCTAGAACTCTCAACAAGTGATGTTCTAAGAGATTAAATTCAGTTCAGCTCGTGAAGAATATTGCTCTTTCTTTCGCTCTCTAGTTTCTTCTCGCGTGTGTGTCTCGTATACTTTTCGAATGAATGAGTGCCTCTATTTATAGGCGGAGAGTATCAACTAGGCGTTGGAGGAGCTGTTGATCTCTGTTCTTTGAAAACGATAGCTTGTCTCTTATCTCTACAGACTTTCCCGATATGGCATCTGTGCTCTTCTGCTTTCCATCTGAGATAGCCTTGTGTTGGGCCAAATGGGGTAATGACTGAATGGTCAAACCCTCACGTGACTTCCTTTTTGAAATTTAAATCTTAACAACAGACTTCCAACAAAGAGTGGTCGGTTAAGACTTTCGATCTTCAACTAACTTGTTCTTCAGTCGATGTTCTTATCTGACAACTAACAGTTGAACTTTCAGCTGACTTCATCTTCAAACTATTGATCTTCTCGGTTGAGTTCTACAACTGATGTTCTGAAACTGAATGCTCATTTGTCTTCCTTGTATCTGATCAGTTGGGTTCGAACGCTCAGATGGCTTCCTTTTCATCTGATGTTCTATTCCCTTTTACTGCTTCTCATATGATGAGATGAACGCTCAGTTGTCTTTCACAACTGATGTTCTGAAGACTTCCCCCTCTTTGCATCTGAAGAAATGAACTCTCAGTTGTCTTTCTTCACAACTGATGTTCTGTCTGAGTGATGCCTTGTTGCCATCTTCAGCTGGAGACCTGTAAAGATAAAATATTGACAATGCTCAAACAGCGAGCCTACCTAACAACATTTAGGCTCTGGCAACATATATTCGGTTGGGGTCAGTTGGTTTTGGAATTCATCAAAACTATTACTAATAAATTTCCCAACAATAAGCATAATCTAAAACCCTACCCACTCTCTCCAGACTCTAGTCGCAATTGCAAAGTTTGAAAGTCGTTCTCACTTCTCACTCGTCACTCCACTCTCTCGTCTTTCATTTTGTCCTCTCCTCTCGTCTCTCACTCGTCCTCATGTCGTCGGTCGTAGCCAGCCCACCTCCACCTGTCAAGCGCCAGGTAATGTTTATTTTTCTCTATCTATTAGCTATTGTCCATGCGAAGATTCAAATGGTGCTTAATTTGATTTATGTAATATGTGGAGTTTTAGAGCCACATGTTATATTTATTTGTTGTTGGTTTGGTTTATAAATATGTTCATGACAGCAAATTTGGTTTATGGATATGTTTATGGATTCAAATTATGGATATTTGTTGTTGGATGTTTATGACAGCAGGTTTGGTTTGTTTATGGATTCAAATTATAATTTGGTTTGGATATTTGTTTATAACAAGTAACAAATAATTTTTTAAAATTTATTTTCTGACGGGGCCACTTTGGCCCGACCCCCCTGGCGGCCTGATAGGGCTGGGCTGGGCCACCATTTTTGGTGGCCCGTGAAAATTCTGAGCTGGCCTGACCCGGCCCGAAACTGGGCATATGGCCTGGCGGGCCGAGCTGCGTTGGCCCGGCCTGGGTGGTTTGACAGCCCTACTCACGGCCAAACCCACGATCATCCACACGTTTCTACGCATCAATCATGGGAAACGTCACTCCATCACAACCTCAGATCTTTGCTGAGCGGGAATGATTCCTCACAGACGATCTTCCCTTCCTCGTCATTCATAAGGGATTCTCAAAACCCTTATCCCTCTTTCGCACTCAATTCTACAAAGTTCCCACTACGAATCAACAACAAACCTTTATTCACTCCCGATTTACAAAAGAAAAATCAATCCCATCAATGGCTTATCTTCGAACTCCCAAACCCATCTCTTCTGATGTGTTGAGAATTGCCAGCAATATCTTAAGCATTAGAGATGTCATTGTCTTTAAGAACATTCTGTCCATTGCTCAGGCAGAACACGATGCTCTGAAGAAAGTTCTGAAACAACTTCAATCAGCCAAACTCAACACATGGGTGACCATGGAACCAAGATTCCTTCTCCCTGGTGCAATCACAGAATTTTACTTCTATCTCGAGGAAAATAAGCAAGGGAAGCTCATCACTAAAGTTCGCCTTCCCATCAATGATGGAAAAGGAAGCTTCATCGACAAGGAGATCTTCATTGATATGGATTAATGCCTAGATGAACTATTTCATCTTCCAACCGAAGGACCATTAATCTATACTATTGAAGATTCAGAGATTGAAGAATTCATCCAAACTATCACTATTGATGGACGCAAGTTCAAAGGGAGCATGCTAAGGTCATTGATCAAACTAGAAATGCGTCTGTTGTATGACGTTGTGGCAAACTGTGTTCACGTTCTGACTAGAACAAAGTCTAATGTGAGCAAGCCGAAATGAGGATTGCAATGACTATCATCACTCAAAAGACGGTGACTTGGAAGATATATGTGAAAAATCTTTTTCTTTTTAAAACTGGAAAGATCGAGATGGGAAAAGGATGGATATATTGCAAGGAATAAGATAATGTATGGGACAAAAGCTAGCTGCATCATTCAACATACTGCAGAAAAACAGGGTATTCCAATGGATTGAGACCACGCTGACAAGGAAACCATCAGCATCGAGGATCGTCTCTTTAGTTCTTTTGAGAGAATTGAATTTGTTTTGAAGATGATATGCAAAAGTGATCCTCCCTAAAAACGAAACACGAAAAGAGGTAGAGCAGCTGAGACTAGATCTCAGTCAACACATGGTCAGAAGAGAACTAACTCTCGAGCTGATTCTTAGCAAGCTCTATCACAGCCCGAAATCCGGTGTGTAGGAACGACCAGACTCCATTGGAGTGTGAAGGTGAAACCATCAAATAAACATACCATTTATGTCACAACTCAACTCGAGATGCAACATAACAATACTTCAATCAATTTAAGAATGTGAAACCAACAAATAAAACTTAACTCGACAAGAATCATGCTCGGAATTAAGAGTTTAAGATTTGGAAACGATAACAAATATGAACATGCTATCAAGTGATAACTCATCAAAGATAGAGCATAATTAATTTACATTGGTTCTACGAAAATATAATAATAAGTATCTTGACTCCAAATCAAGATAGTATGAAAGTCAAATGGGGATTAGGAAATTGTTTCGAGCACATGGCTCACTAGAGCATTACCATATCAGAGTATTTCAAAAATATAACTTATCAAAAGAGATAACCATAAGTTTATCAAAAGATTATTATGCAGCGGAGACATCATTTGCTCTTGACAACTACATGTATGAAGACATGTAATTGCCGACTCGACTTTCAGCAGAAAATACACTACCAAGAATCACCCTCACCATCCTCATCCATAGCTAACCTGCACGTTTAAAAATATATGCAGGGCTGAGTACTTCGTACTCAGTGAACACATTGCCAAAAACATTTTCAATAGCTTGCTCTTAGAGCTATATAATTGACCTTGCCTTGTCACTGCATCACAAGTATTAGTACATTTGAAAACATTTTACTTGTGAATACATAAATCATTTTTCTTTTTAAAGATGTGTGTGCACACGAATATATATATAACAGGTATGAATCATCTACCACATCATCATTGTGTTGAGAAGTAGGCCTCCTTCGCAACCACTGTGACCGGCTAAACCGAAGTAAAGCTTACAGTCACCTAATCAATAAAATAATCACACGTGGGTTCCTGCCTCACATAGGATATTATAACTCATGTAGATGATAAAGCATACCAAACTCAAATAAATGGCAAGTCAATTAATTTTAAAAGCTCACATAATATTACTCAATACATAGTAGCATTCATCAGAGTTTTGGTTTTAGAAAACCCACCTGACTTCTAGTATATTGAGTCGAGGTTGCTTACTTTACGCTTCCGACTAATTCTCAGCCCCGCTCGGTCCTTTCAATAATAACATCGAATAAGATCGAGTTTATCTTTCCAAAAAACGTATAATAATCTTAGGGCTCGACTTAAGGGCTTCTACTTGACTCGTTTCTTTCTTATCTTAATTAAACTTCTCTACATCGATATCTTTTTCGGTTTCTCGTTCTCGAATTATTGTCTTTACTCAGTTTCTAGTTACTTCTCAAACTCGGATTCTCGTTCTAGAAAATAATATTTTAAATCTTCACACAAAACGAGAAGTTACTATTTATCTCGTCTTATACTTCTCAAGTTATTGAGTTATATAAACTCAAATATTATAACATTATATCTCAATTATCAATCACAAATCATTCATGTTTTAGTCAAGCATTCACTTTAAAAGTCAAACATTCACATCATATAAATGATTATTTAACAAATAAGTAGGTTAATAAAACCCTACTTAGGTACATTAAAATCAATCATTTACATCATAATCGAACATTTAGTTCAATAATCGAGCATCCATCTCAATAATCGAACACTTATATCAATGATCAAACATTCACTTTGATAATCGAGCATTTACTTCAAATAAATGTTTCATTTCACATCATAATCAAGTATTCACATCAAACTCAAACATTTTCATTATAATCGAGCATTTATATCAATAATGAAACATTTATATTAAATAAATGATTAACTTCTCAAGTAAGTAGGTTAATAAGTTCCTACTTAATCATATTGTTTCAATCAAATATAGTCACTCAAAAATAATTTGCATTTCCAACATAGTTAACTTTTAATTTGAAAAACTTATAACTTTGAACTTTTAACGAAAATAGTTTCGTTATATAATAACAACTCTAATAATAATTATTATTTTTGAATTTAATATTCAAACTACTATTTAATATTTCTCGATTCTAAAATACGTCGTCATTTTCTCAAAATACGAACTCATACTCGTATATACTTCTCAACTTAATACTTAACATCCAATAATTACTATTTAATCCTTTTCTTTATTTAAAAATTTAATTTTTGTTTTTGTTAAACAAAAACTCATTTTTCTTTTCAAATCTTTGATGCTCGATAACTTCTACGTCTTAACTCCTTTTTAAGTGATTCAAAAAGCAATCTTGCTTATTTCTACTCAAACATCATCATCTAATCACTTAACAAATCATACATCATCAAGAAATTAACATTCAAATATTTATAACTTAATAAACTCATTTTTCTAATATATCACGTATACTTGCTCATTTTTCAACTTCTATAACTCTTCTTCATTTACTTAACATTTCATACCATCACTTTAATATCAAAGCATACTTAAGAATTTAAGCATCGACTTATAACTCATATTACTCAATACTTTCCATTTTTCAAGAAATATTCTATTATTTGAATATTTTAGTTTTATTATTATTTCTTCAACAATATTTCTTAATTAATTTCTCATTTATCATAAACGAACTCAAATACGAGTAATTCACCTCTTTGACTCGTATACTCAACTTCTAAGACATCTTCTCATGGAAAATTTCATTTTCTTTACTCTAATTTCTTCTTTATTTCTCAGAATAATAATATTCTATTTTCTTTTAGACATTATCTTCATACTTATGCATTTCTTCATTATATCCTCAAACTTTTCACATCTTTAACAAAGAAATATCCTTCTTTATTTTATTTAAAGCATAACTTCATCTTTCATTATTTCATTTTCCTTCTTATTTTCTTTTATCTAATATATATATCTATCGATTTTCCTCTAGAATAAATTCATAGAATTTTATTTCTTTTCTCAATTCACTCAAATCATGCTCGATATCTCATTTACTCTTTAATTTAATCATTATCTAATGAAATTCATCATATATATATATATATATATATATATATATATATGTATATATATATTTCTTTTTCGATTTTTTATAAAAAAATAATTAATTTCTAATTATTTTATATCATCTTTAAATCTTTATAAATTCTTCAAGAACACGAAGAAAACATCTTCATATCTTTATATTGACTCAAGAACATAAAAAATACTCATGTATATAATTATACTCATTTTAATCGATTTTTATCTCCAAAAATTCAATAAAATTTATAAAACTCATATTCTCTTAATTCTTATATTTTCATGCATATAACTTCACTCAAAAATTCATCTTTAACATCATAACATCGTCATCATCATCATCATAATTATCATCATACTTCCTTAAAATCATCAAAAACCTATTTTCTTCCAAATAAACATATAGTTTGAAATTTTTAATAATATTTATAAAATTTCTATTATGACTTAAAATCACATCTTAATCATATTTTCATACTTCATCTTGCTCATATTCATCATAAACATCATCAAATCCATAAATAAGCATTTAAGCATATTTTCTTCATTTTATTCCAAATAAATCGATATAAATGAAATAAAATCCATAAAAATTCTCATATTCACATCTAAGCATATAAATCACTCAAATCATCATTAAAAACATATATCATCATCATAGCATCAAATAATCATCAAATATTCATCAAGAACTCATTTTTCCTATTTTTTTTTATTGATCGATTTTTATGGCTTTTTAAGGAATATTAATTTCTTCATCTTTTAGACCCTAGATCATTTCTTTAACCTCATGTTGATCATCATCTCATCATCATCGATCCTAAGGTTTTCCTAAGAATAAAGTAAATCATGCATGTTTTTTCCTTATTTTCTCCACATACATACATACATACATATATATATATATATATATACAAATTTATGAATAGAACCATACTTTAAAAATTAAATCAACTTCTCCTTGGCTTGTGGATGAACTCGATGGGTATGTGGATGATAAAGAGATGGATTTCACTTCCTTCCCTTGCATGAAAAGATATACAAGGTATGAGAATCAAAGCTTGAAAAATACGGATCAAATCCTTACTTGGAAATCAAGAAAAATCGATAAAAACAAGGTTTCTCTAAGCTTGTTTCAAGCTTGAATAAAAGAGATGAAGATGTTAACTTACTTTTCTTGATGATCTTGAAGATGGAAGTGAAGAAATACATCAAGATACCCTCGATCTTCATACATGCTTTCATGGAGAAATTTGTATGTATATGTGTGTGTATGTTGCCGATGATAGTGATGAAGAAAGGAGAGAGGGCTGCTCTCTTGTGTGTTCTCGGCAGTGGAGAGGGAGAGTTTAGATGAGAGAGAAAAAGTGATGGATTATGATGAGTATGATAAGTGTGAAATGGGGGGATGAACTTAGTTGATAGAGAGGAAGAGATCAAGAGAGAGATTGGAGAGAGAGAGGGGCCATCCAAGTGGCTAAGGGAGAGAGAGAGAGAGTGATCCTCACTCTTCTAAGTGAGAGTGGGGAAAGTTTAGTTACAATAATAGAGGTTAGTTTTAGATAATCATGAAGTTTATCTGTTAAAAACGCCCGGAATAAATAGTTTTTCGGTCGAAAACATCTCTATTATTTTATTATATCTCACAGTCTTCTATTAGTTCTCCTAAACTCTTTCCCGTCATCGAAATTCTCTCTACTTTCTCTTATATCTCCCAAAATAAATTAAGGAATCTAATTAAATGTCGTTAAGCAATTTAATTTTTTAAAACTTTGTTCAAACAAGCTCGAAAATTTTTCCGACTTATCTCAATAGTCTTAAAATAAATTCTAGGTTCAAATGAAACTAATTAGACTAAATTCGGAGTCGGACGATGAATAGTGATTTCTCGGTTTAGGTTACTATTCATCAAAATGTAAAAGTTCTCAGAAATTTCTGAAATTCATGCTCAAGCTCAAACTCATATAATAATGCTCAAATAATGCATCACATACTCGATTCGATTAATCGAAACGAGAAAAATCACATCAAAGCACGTAAGGGCATTTTCGTCATTTCACCAAAAAAATTTATTTTCTTGGATAATTTTAGCACTCAAAACACATCATATAGGCATATTAAATTATTTAACACGCACTCAAGGACTTAGAAAAGTTTGGGGTATTACATCCTCACCCCCTTAAAAAAAATTTCGTCCCGAAATTTGCTAACCTTGAGAAAATAGCTCAGGATACTTCATTTTCATCTTTTTTTCATGTTCCCACGTAGCTTTTTCAAGATCGTGGTGTTGCCTCTTGATCTTAACGAGGGGAATCGATTTTGTTCTAAGCTGCTGAATCTTGCAATTCAGAATTCGCTCGGGTTTTTCCTCGTAGTTTAAATCTGGCTTTAAAGCCACGTCTTCTCGTCTAATCACGTGTTTCGGATCAAAAACATACTTACGCAATTGCGATATGTGAAACACATTATGCGAATTCCCAAAACTGGGAGGCAAAGCTAATCTATACGAGACGGCTCCAATCCTTTCTAGGATTTCAAGCGGTCCTATAAATTGTGGCTTTAGCTTTCCTCGTACACCAAAATAATGTACTCCTCTCGTAGGGGACACTTTTAGAAAGACTTTATTCCCTACTTCGAATTCTAACTCGTATCTTCGATTATCGGCATAAGACTTTTGTCGACTCTGAGCTTCTTTAATTTTCTCTCGAATCTGATGGACGGATTCTATCATTTCCTCGATCGCCTCTGGTCCTATAACTTTTCTCTCGCCTGCTTCGTCCCAGCAGAGCAGAGATCTACACTTCTTTCCATAAAGAGCTTCGTAAGGGGCCATTCCTATCGTATTCTGATAACTGTTGTTGTAGGCAAATTCGACAAGAGGTAGAATTTTCTCCCAATTGTCTCCTCCGTCTAACAACACGGCTCTCAACATATCCTCAAGAATTTGAATCGTTCTTTCCGATTGACCATCAGCTTGAGGATGATAGGAGGTACTAAACTGAAGCTGCGCTCCCAACTCTTTTTGGAAACTTTCCCAATAATGGGCGGTAAACTTGGAATCTCGATCGGAAGTGATCGTTTTTGGGACACCATGCAATCGCACGATTTCCTTAACATAGATCTGTGCCAACTTGTCAGATCCATAGGTGTGTGGAATAGGTATAAAATGAGCAGACTTCGTTAATCTATCCACTATCACCCATATAGCTGTGTTTTCTTTCCTCGTCCTTAGCAACCCGTCACAAAATCCATAGTGACACCTTCCCATTTCCACTCAGGAACTAGTAACGGTTGCAAAGGTCCAAATGGTCTTTGATGCAAAGACTTTACTTGTTGACAGGCTAAGAATCTCTCAACAAACATAGCTACATCTTTCTTCATTCCTTCCCACCAGAATTGTTGCTTCAAATCCTGTTACATCTTTGTACTACCGGGGTGAGCGGTATACGGGGTCTCATGAGTGAAGCTCATGATCTCGTTCTTAACTTCTCGTCATTTGGCACGCAAATTCTTCCTCTCAACAACAAAGCGTTGTCACTCGATTCCTCGAAATTCTCAACTTCTCATTTTCTGACCTTTAATCTCATTTCCTCCAATTTCTCATTTTTCCTTTGGCCTTCTATGATACGAGATCTCAAATCTGGCATCACTACCAATGAAGTAATCACTTGTTCTACCGTCTTTGGAGGTAGAACTACTTCAATTCTCATCTTTCCGAACTCCTCAATCAGTTTTTCTTCATCGGATAGAAGAAATTTTAACTTCATTTTCTCGGAATTCTCCGATTTTTCCTTTCTACTCAATGTATCGGCTACTACGTTAGCTTTCTGGGGATGATAGAAAATTTTGTAATCGTAGTCTTTCATCAACTCAAGCCATCGTCGTTGTCTCATATTGAGCTCTTTCTGCTCGAAGAAATATTTTAGATTTTATGATCTGAAAAGATTTCACATTTGGCACCATAGAGATAGTGTCTCCAAATCTTCAGAGCATGTACGACGGCTGCTAATTCCAGATCATGCGTTGGGTACTTCTCTTCATGTGGTTTGAGTTGTCTCGAAGCATATGCAATCACTCTTCCATCTTGCATTAGCACACATCCTAAACCTTTGGATAATGCGTCGGTGTAGATTGTATAGTCCTTTCCTGTTTCAGGGAGGGCTAACACTGGAGCTAGATTGACTACAGCTCTTGAAAACTTTTCTCATATTCTTTCATCCACTTAAACTTTGATTCTTTCTTCAACAGAGTTGTCATCGGCTTTGCGATCTTGGAAAATCCTTCTATGAATCTTCGATAGTAACCTACTAAACAGAGTAAACTACAGATTTCATGTACTGATGTTGGCGACTTCCGATCTTGAACATCTTTCACTTTCTCGGGATCGACTTTAATTCCCTCGGACGAAACGATATGTCCTAGGAAATTTACTTCTTTCAGCCAAAATTCACACTTACTGAATTTGACATACAACTTCTCCGATCTTAATTTTTCTAACGCGATTCGCAAATGCTTCTCGTGTTTCTCTTTGTTCTTTGAATATACCAAGATATCGTCTATGAAAACAATCACAAACTTATCCAGGTATTTGTGAAAAACTTTGTTCATTAAGTCCATGAAAACAGCTGGAGCATTAGTCAATCCAATTGGCATTACTACAAATTCGCAATGTCCATATCTTGTTCTGAATGCAGTCTTTGGGACATCTTCTTGCCTGATCTTCAATTGATGATATCCCGACCTTAAGTAAATCTTGGAGAAAACACCTGCTCCTTTCAATTGATCAAAGAGATCATCTATCCTTGGCAAAGGAAATTTGTTCTTGAGCATGATCTTGTTAAGCTCTCGATAGTGTATACACATTCTCAAACTACCGTCCTTCTTCTTTGCAAACAGAATTGGAGCTCCCCAAGGGAAAACACTTGGTCAAATGAAACCTAAATCCAACAACTTTTGTAGTTGGATCTTTAACTCTTGAAGTTTCTTCGGAGCCATTCTATATGGAGCTTCCGAAATAGGGACTGATCCAGGCTCTAAATCAATCGTAAACTCTAATTGTCTATCCGGAGGTAAATCGGGTAAAACTTCAGGAAAAATGTCTTTAAATTCTCTCGCGACGGCTACATCATCGATATTTGGCTCATGCCTATCATCTTTATTCAAGTAAATTAGATACGCTTTCGTATCCTTCCTTCTCAACAACTTCTTTGCTCTCATGGCCGAAATAATCAGCACGCTCTTCTTTACTCTTCTCTCTACTCCAAACACTACGGTCGGCTTTTCTCCAGGAGATTGAAACAAAATTTGTCTCTAATCGCATCGAATTGTCGCGAAATTCTCGGTTAACCAATCCATTCCTAAAATCATATCCACATCCCATATTTAAATTAGATTTAGGGATTTTGCGGATAATCGGCAGTTTCCGAATTCGAATTCTAGGTTCGAACAGATTCGCAAAACTAATGATGATCTTCCTAAAGGGGTTGATACTCTAAGCATCTGGTTCGATTCTTCTATGTTCAGGCTAAGATTTTCTACGCAATCGCTGGATATAAACGAATGCGAGGCACCGATATCAAATAAAACGATAATTAGCACGTCTTTCAACTTTTCCATACCTGCAAGATTTCCTTGGTCTTTAGCTCTAGGCTTTTTCTCAATCACGAAGACTCGCTGGTAATGCGGCTGTTCCTGCTGAGGAGGTTGCGGCTTTTGCGGCTACGTTTAACGCTGGGGTTGGGGGTATTTCTGTTGTGGAGCTGCTTCCACTGCTCTCATCTGAGAGGGCTGATACTAATTCGGCCTTCCACCGATCATTCTTTGCTATTTACTTGGGCACCAGTTCGAGAAATGACCAGGCTGACCGCAAGTAAAACAAATATTACTACCTGCTTTGCAGATGCATTGATGCATCTTGCCACACTTCGCACACGGGGGTAATCCTTGGGGTCCGGTGGGTACACTGCTTCGATTAGCATGTTGAACTTTCATTTTCTGTGATTACGGAGGTTGTTGTTGTCCTTGCTTTTTCCACGGCTTTTTGTTTGGGTGGGATCCACCACTCCATTTCCCTTTTCTCTTTGCGAATTGGCCTTGGTGGAATGGATATGAGGCAGCAGCTATTGTCGACTAACTTTGGAATTTAGGATTCGCTAAGGATTGCAATCCTTTCTCTCGCTGCATTGCTAACTCCATATCCAAGGCTCGGTTAAGGGCTTCAGCGTAAGTCAGACCACTCTGACTTGCAAGAATTACTCGAATATCTTGCCTTAAACCCGCTTGAAAAAACTCACACATTTTCTCGTCGGTATCCACCTTATCAGATGTAAAACAAGCTAACTCACAAAACTCACGTTCGTATTCAGCTACTGATCTCTTTCCTTGCTTTAAATTTGCAAATTCGTTCGCTATCTGCTTATGATAACTTCGTGGCACGTACTTCTCATAAAGGGCTTCCTTAAACTGTTCCCACGTCAAGTTCTCATATTCTTCAGGCATATACGTACTCTGTCGAGCTTTCCACCAATAGTCGGTAGTTGCCTTAAGTTGATACGTCACGCACTCGAGACGTTCACGATCATTACATCGAAGGAATCGAAAAATTTGCTCTAGAGAACAAATCCAGTCCCCGGCTTCTGCCGGACTGCCTTTGCCATCAAAAGTTGGGGGATTTTGTCGAAGAAAAAGTTCTTCTACGCGTCTCTCATTTTGTGGAGGTGGGGTAGGATCTCGACACGCTTCTGCCTCATTTCTTTCGACTCTCACATTTCTTCGTCTTGGCATTCTAAAAGAAATGCCAATAATTAGGCAACTCGGAATATCTTCCGTAAGACGGATTAGCTCACTCGGAATTTTTCTCGACTTTTGGCAATATTTCCTTCTTGAGAGGAATTTGATTCTCGATCAGTAGTTATCATTACATAAGAATTATTCAAATAAAGCAATCATCTCATATAAAACAATCATCTCAAATTCATCAATCATCTTAAATTCATCATTTTTCAACTCAAGCATTCCATTATTTATTGGCATGTACTCATAAGTTCACATATTCTCAAATCAAATCATTTTTTTGCCATTCAAGACAATCATATACTCAAATATTGTCATATGTGACACATTTTCATCACTCACATCAACAGCAATACATACAACTCGTTCTCATATTTCAGATTTATACTCAAGTATTTGTCATATTACTATGACACATCCTCTTTACTCGAATATTATACTTCATAAAACTATTCTCAGGAGAATAACTGATTTAATTATCTCAACTTTTACTTCCTCTTTTGCTCTTTAACTCAAAATAATTGGGATCTCAGATAATCAAAATATTATCAGCTCTTAAGAGACTCAAAGTTGATTTTAAGCAGCCTAGCGCCTTCATTTTATTATTACCCGAAGCGATGGCCTCTTTATGAGGACTTTACTGAAGAAAAGGGATTAATACTTACATCGGAAAATTATCCCTATACTTCGATACATGATCTACTCGTACTAGCGACGAGTTACTACTTTCATGATCGATCTACGCAATAGTTATGCATCAAGTTTATAATTTACGTTACTGCGGAAAAGTAAAGATTGTTCATAGCGTTCCACTAGCTTTCTCGAACTACCCTCTAAACATGCGAACCACCATCACTAGGGTCATTTCCTCCATCCTTCTCCTCCTCAGGATCTTCTTCTGGATTCTCTTTCCGGATCTTCTTCTGAATCCTTACTGCCTTGGATCTCTGCTGTGGCTAGCACCACTAAAAAGTCATCGTAGATATACTCAGGAACATTCCACAACTTTGCCGTATCTCCTATCTGCTCATCTTTGAAGCGAGCTTCGTCATCTTCCAACTCTGTCTCAACCCACGGGGAAGTTTCTATATTATTCTCGTGACAGGTGTAGATACCAATGATGTCATCGATCTCTCGCTCGAGCTCCTAGTTAGTCTTTGTTGCTGATAACTCGAGATCTACACGCGGAAAAACATTGCGATCATTTGGAATCAGCTGGAGGTAACCACGGCCTACTGTAGTGACATATATCGAATACTCTGAGAATTCATCATCTCTAACTCCTGCACTTCTCGACCTAGACGACTTAGCTTCTGGCAGCACTGGAGAAAAAGTGTGGCCTCTGTGTTTGAACTGCTCAGGTTGGTCATATGGATAAGGCGGGGCACTGAAAGAAGCATATGTACCATCTGGCTGGTTTGCGACTGAACTAGACGAGGCGGCGTAATCCGGGGCATACGATATGATAGGAAGTACGTCTTCTGAATATTCGCTGAACGGGGCATCACTGGACACAGGATGAAGTTGAGGAGGAATGAGAAACGGAACGGGATCGTCCTGAGGCTGAGGTGCAGAACCGATTCCATTCGGCTCGAAACGAGGCGAAGGGTAGAATGGTCCTGGAGGTGGAACGCCTTCTCGATTAAACTGACTCAATATGGCGGCAATGAATTCGTTGAAATCGCAACTAAGATATTCACCAAAGTTCTGTCGATCGATATGTATAGAAACCAAAAATGCTGTCCATTCGCGCCATTCTTCAGGAAGAGCAGAGATTAAGCGTACCATGCCGTCGAAAGCACTTACGTCGAGATACTTGACTACTTCCCAAATTTTATGAAATCTAACCAAGAATTCCGCTAACGTTTCATCAAATTTCATGCGTATACACTCATACTCTTGCTTTATCGCCTTATTCTCTTCGTTATCCATCTACATTTTAAATACATTACTCATACCGAAAATAAGCATATAACTTAATAAAATCTCCCAATCATCATATAAACATTTCATTCACACAATCACTCCTTCCATGCCATAAATAAATATCACACACTAGGAAAATTTTCACATCATGAAAACATTCACATTGGAAATAAATTTCTTTATTGGCATGATTACTGTAGCTTCTCATCGGACTCTTTCTCTTTCTTACTCAGGAAATTTTCAATATTCAGAAATACTTTCAAATTTCACGTACTTGGCAGCTGGATGAGATGGGGATGATTGGTGTGTTACTGACTCAGACAAGTCAAGAAAACGAATCTAGAATCGACTATCAATGAAAGTTTAAACTTTAGAGCAGACAAACAGACCTCAGAGCAGACAAACCTTAGAGCAAACAGACCTGCTCTGATACCACTTTGTCACAGCCCGAAATCCGGTGTGTAGGAACGACCAGACTCCATTGGAGTGTGAAGGTGAAACCATCAAATAAACATACCATTTATGTCACAACTCAACCCGACATGCAACATAACAATCCTTCAATCAATTTAAGAATGTAAAACCAACAAATAAAGCTTGACTCCACAAGAATCATGCTCGGAATTAAGAGTTTAAGATTTGGAAACAATAACAAAAATGAACATGCTATCAAGTGATAACTCATCAAAGATAGAGAATAATTAATTTACATTGGTTCCACGAAAATATAATAATAAGTATCTTGACTCCAAATCAAGATAGTATGAAAGTCAAACGGGGATTAGGAAATTGTTTCGAGCACATGGCTCAGTGTAGCATTACCATATCAGAGTATTTCAAAAATATAACTTATCAAAAGAGATAACCATAAGTTTATCAAAAGATTATTATGCAGCGGAGACATCATTTGCTCTTGACAACTACATGTATGAAGACATATAATTGCCGACTCGACTTTCAGCAGAAAACACACCACCAAGAATCACCCTCACCATCCTCATCCATAGCTAACCTGCTCGTTTAGAAATGCATGCAGGGCTGAGTACTTTGTACTCAGTGAACATATTGCCAAAAACATTTTCAAAAGCTTGCTCTTAGAGCTATATAATCGAACTTGCCTTGCTACTGCATCACAAGTATTAGTACATTTGAAAACATTTCACTTGTGAATACATAAATCATTTTTCTTTTTAAAAATGTGTGCGCACATGAATATATATATATATATATATATATATATATATATATATATATATATATATATATATATATATATATATATATAAAACATGTATGAATTATCTACCACATCATCATTGTATTGAGAAGTAGGCCTCCTTCTCAAACACTATGACCGGCTAAACTAAAGTAAAGCTCATAGTCACCTCATCAATCTAATAACCACACGTGGGTTCCTGCCTCACACAGGATATTATAACTCATGTAAATGATAAAGCATACCAAACTCAGATAAATGGCAAGTAAATTAATTTTAAAGCATACCAAACTCAATTAATTTTAAAAGCTCACATAATATTACTCAATACATAGCAGCATTCATCAGAGTTTTGGTTTTAGAAAAGCCCACCTAACTTCTGGTATATTGAGTCGAGGTTGCTTACTTTACGCTTCCGACTACTTCTCAGTCCCGCTCGGCCCTTTCAATAATAACATCGAATAAGATCGAGTTTATCTTTCCGAAAAACGTATAATAGTCTTAGGACTCAGCTGAAGGACTTCTACTTGACTTGTTTCTTTCTTATCTTAATTAAACTTCTCTACATTGATATCTTTCTCGGTTTCTCGTTCTCGGATTACCATCTTTACTCAGTTTCTAGTTACTTCTCAAACTCGGATTCTCGTTCTAGAAAATAATATTTTGAATCTTCACACAAAATGAAAAGTTACTATTTATCTCGTCATATAATTCTCAAGTTATTGAGTTATATAAACTCAAATATTATAACATTATATCTCAATTATCAATCACAAATCATTAATGTCTTAGTCAAGCATTCACTTTAAAAGTCAAACATTCACATCATATAAATGATTATTTCACAAATAAGTAGGTTAATAAAACCCTACTTAGGCACATTAAAATCAATCATTTACATCATAATCGAACATTTAGTTCAATAATCGAGCATCCATCTCAATAATCGAACACTTATATCAATGATCAAACATTCACTTTGATAATCGAGCATTTACTTCAAATAAATGTTTTATTTCACATCATAATCAAGTATTCACATCAAACTCAAACATTTTCATTTTAATCGAGCATCTATATCAATAATCAAACATTTATATTAAATAAATGATTAACTTCTCAAGTAAGTAGGTTAATAAGTTCCTGCTTAATCATATTGTTTCAATCAAATAGTCACTCAAAAATAATTTGCATTTCCAACATAGTTAACTGTTAACTCGTTACTGCTCGACTCTTGATTTGAAAAACTTATAACTTTGAAACTTTTAAAGAAAATAGCTTCGTTATATATTAACAGCTCAAATAATAATTATTATTTTTGAATTTAATATTCAAACTGCTATTTAATATTTCTCGACTCTAAAATACGTCGTCATTTTCTCAAAATACGAACTCATACTCATATATACTTCTCAACTTAATACTTAACATCCAATAATTACTATTTAATCATTTTCTTTATTTAAAAACTTAATTTTTATTTTTATTAAACAAAAACTCGTTTTTCTTTTCAAATCTTCGACGCTCGATAACTTCTACGTATTAACTCCTTTTTAAGTGATTCAAAAAGCAATCTTGCTTATTTCTACTCAAACATCACCATCTAATCACTTAACACATCATACATCATCAAGAAATTAACATTCAAATATTTATAACTTAATAAACTCATTTTTCTCATATATCACGTATACTTGCTCGTTTTTCAACTTCTATAACTCTTCTTCATTTACTTAACATTTCATGCCATCACTTTTATATCAAAGCATACTTAAGAATTTAAACATCGACTTTTAATTCATATTACTCAATACTTTCCATTTTTCAAGAAATATTCTATTATTTGAATATTTTAGTTTTATTATTATTTCTTCAATAATATTTCTTAATTAATTTCTCATTTATCATAAACGAACTCAAATACGAGTAATTCGCCTCTTTGACTCGTATACTCGACTTCTAAGATATCTGCTCATGAAAAATTTCATTTTCTTTACTCTAATTTCTTCTTTATTTCTCAAAATAATAATAATACTAATATTCTATTTTCTTTTAGACTTTATCTTCAAACTAATGCATTTCTTCATTATATCCTCAAAATTTTAACATCCTTAACAAAGAAATATCCTTCTTTGTTTTATTTAACTCATAACTTCATCTTTCATTATTTCTTTTTCTTTATTATTTTCTTTTATCTAATATATATATATATATATATATATATATATATATATATATATATATATCGATTTTCCTCTAGAATAAATTCATAGAATTTTATTTCTTTTCTCAATTCACTCAAATCATGCTCAATATTTCATTTACTCTTTAATTTCATCATTATCTAATGAAATTCATCATATATATTTTCGATTTTTTTATAAAATGAAATAATTAATTTCTAATTATTTGATATCATCTTTAAATCTTCATAAATTCTTCAAGAACATGAAGAACACATCTTCATACTTCATATTGACTCAAGAACATAAAAAATATTCATGTATATACTTATACTCATTTTAATCGATTTTTATCTCCAAAAATTAAATACAATTTATAAAAATCATATGCTCTTAATTCTTATATTTTCATGCATCTAACTTTACTCAAAAATTCATCTTTAACATCATAACATCATCATCATCATCAATATCAACATACTTCCTTGAAATCATCAAAAACCTATTTTCTTCCAAATAAACATATAGTTCGAAATTTTTTATAAAATTCATAAAATTTATATTATGACTTAAAATCACATCTTAATCATATTTTCATACTTCATCATGCTCATATTCATCATAAACATCATAAAATCCATAAATAAGCATTTAAGCATACTTTCTTCATTTTATTCCAAATAAATCGATATAAATGAAATAAAATCCATAAAAATTCTCATCTTCACATCTAAGCATATAAATCACTCAAATCATCATCAAAAACATATATCATCATCATAGCATCAAATAATCGTCAAATATCCATCAAGAACTCATTTTTCCTATTTTTTTAATTGATCGATTTTTAGGGCTTTTTAAGGAATATTAATTTCTTCATCTTTTAAACCCTAGATCATTTCTTTAACCTCATGTTGATCATCATCTCATCATCATCGATCCTAAGATTTGCCTAAGCATAAAGTAAATCATGCATGTTTTTTGCTTATTTTCTCCACATACATATACATATATACAAATTTATGAATAAAATGATACTTTAAAAATTAAATTAACTTCTCCTTGGCTTGTGGATGAACTCGATGGGTATGTGGATGATAAAGAGATGGATTTCACTTCCTTTCCTTGCATGAAAAGATATACAAGGTATGAGAATCAAAGCTTGAAAAATAAGGATCAAATCCTTACTTGGAAATCAAGAAAAATCGATAGAAACAAGGTTTCTCTAAGCTTGTTTCAAGCTTGAATAAAAGAGATGGAGATGTTAACTTACTTTTCTTGATGATCTTGAAGATGGAAGTGAAGAACTACATCAAGATATCCTCAATCTTCATACATGCTTTCATGGAGAAATTTGTATGTATATGTGTGTGTATGTTGCCGATGATAGTGATGAAGAAAGGAGAGAGGGCTGCTCTCTTGTGTGTTCTCGGCAGTGGAGATGGAGAGTTTAGATGAGAGAAAAAAAGTGATGGATTATGATGAGTATGATAAGTGTGAAATGGGGGGATGAACTTTGTTGATAGAGAGGAAGAGATCGAGAGAGAGATTTGGAGAGAGAGAGAGTGATCCTCACTCTCCTAAGTGAGAGTGGGGAAAGTTTAGGTACAATAATAGAGGTTAGTTTTAGATAATCATGAATTTTATTTGTTAAAAACTCCCGGAATAAATAGTTTTCCGGTCGAAAACATCTCTATTATTTTATTATATCTCCCAATCGTCTATTAATTTTCCTAAACTCTTTCCCGTCGTCGAAATTCTCTCTACTTTGTCTTATATCTCCCAAAATAAAATAAAGAATCTAATTATCTAATTTTTAGATCAAGATTCGGTCTAACGCAGAAAAACCTAAAAACTGCTCGGCTAAAAATGTTGTTAAGCAATTTAATTTTTTAAAACTTCGTTCAAACAAGCTTGGAAAATTTTTGGACTTATCTCAATAGTCTTAAAATAAATTCTAGGTTCAAATAAAACTAATTAGACTAAATTCGGAGTCGGTCGATGAATAGTGATTTCTCGATTTAGGCTACAATTCATCAAAAAGTAAAAGTTCTCAGAAATTTCCGAAATTCATACTCATGCTCAAACTCATATAATAATGCTCAAACAATGCATCACATACTCCATTCGAATAATCAAAACGAGAAAAATCACATCAAAGCACGTAAGGGCATTTTCGTCATTTCACAAGAAAAATTTATTTTCTTGGAAATTTTTAGCACTCAAAACTTATCATATAGGCATATTAACTTATTTAATACGCACTCAAGGACTTAAAAAAGTTTGGGGTATTACAAGCTCCCTCATCGAAGAAGACCAGGTATTCCAAGAAAAAGAGAGTCATTTCAACTGCCTTTACAGAAAAAGATGACCAAGTAGAAGATCCTACAATTGTGCCTTTTCTTACAAAACGAAGAAGACTTATCAAATAAGAAGCAACTGGAAACAGGTTTGATCAAGTTGAAACAGTTCACGAACCAACTGAAGAATTAGTTGATCACCTTGCAATCGAGGAACATGCAGCTGTATCGGTTGCTCACTATCAACGGATTCTTTCATCCAGCTCATCCTCTTCAGGATCTAAGAGCCCTGAGAAGGAAATTGAAAACACAGCACAGTTTGATGATGAAGCTCAGCTGAATAGACAACTTCTCAAAGTCAGTGTGCTAGCCAGCAAGAAGAGAAATGCATCATCTAAAATTGAAGTGACTCCTCCTAATTCTCCAAAAGAACCAAAGGAGATTAATGCTGAGAAGAAAGGGAACACAAAATTGAAAACCATCTGGATTTCTGATGATACTTCACCTAAGAATCCTCAGCGCACAGATGAATCAACAGGTGGTGAGAACCAGTCCGTTCAGACTTCGACTACGCCAGATGCATCACTTGAACTTCTCCTGCTCCGTAACACAGCTGAAGATTTTCTTCTCCTGACAGAAGCTGAAGCTAAATGAAAGCAATCACTCAATCTTTCCGCAGACTTCATCTTGCAGCTTACAAGAAGGCCTTGACTTTGTTTCCGAACGAGAGGAATCACCTCAAGACACTTTCCTCACTGGTTGACCTTTTCTTGTATATCTCAGTGAGTTTGGGAGATTGTTATGTACTGGGTGATTATCTCAAGCTTCATGACATTAGCGAGCTTCAGATTACTGAGGGATGTGTGAAGGACACATTCAAATTCAAGACAAAGCTTGAATTGGTTCAGAAGAAAGAAGAACTCATCCGAGTTTATCTGGAAACTCGCTCCATAGCCAGATCATATGATCCACACTGTTAAGAAGTTGACCATGACCAAGCCAGCTTTATCATCAGAAGTATTGAAGAATGTGGATGGATGTCTCCAACAGAAGACACAAACATGGGTGTCACAGAAGAGCAGCCTGCCATGAAGAATTCGACTGATGGACTTTCTTTGATCAATCCTGCAATAGATTATATCTATGAACAAATGGCTATTTCTCCAAGCCAGGCCATCATAAACGTATCATTCCCTAATCCAGCTGAGCCCTCCACTTTAGTTCAAAGAGAACTCCAGACATTTACTCAAGACTTTGATCTGATCAAGAAGTATGTCGAGGAATTGCTAGCTTTTCGAAATGAAGTCAAAAAGGACATTGACTCCTTCAAAGCTAAAGTCTGACAAGAATTTGAGAAGAAATCTCAAACTCTCCTTAAACTCAAAGACTTGCTTGGAAACGTTCGAGATTAATCGAGTAATCGCATCACCAAAGTTGTTGAGTACATGACTGCACGGTATCACACATTCTCTGAAGACATGAATGTAAAGTATGTAGCTCAGAGGTCTTTCATCACGACTGAAATCGAGTCAAGTCAAGAAAAGTTTCTGATCAAACAGGATTTCCAAGTCTCTCAGATAAAATTCATATAAACAAGCTTTCTTTAGAAGATCATGAGAACAACATGGCCCGTATGGAAAGAAAAATTGCCATCTTGGAAAAAGAAGTTCAGGAGCTCAACACTAAAAAATCCTCTGCTCAAGCTGATGAACAAGATTCACTTCAGCGTATGCAATCCATAACTGAATCCTACTCTCAACTGCGCACAGAAGTTGATCATCTCAAAGACTCCGTTGCCCTCCTTTTTGATGCTGCCAAAAAGGGGAAAGAGAAGGAACTGAGAACACAGACAGAAGCAGAGGTTGCCAAAGATGAAGAAGTTGCTAGAGAACTTGCAGAGAAGGAAGGCACGAAGCAAACTGAAGATAAGCTTGCCAAGGATGCAGAGCTTGCTAGGCAACTGGATGAATCCTTGAACACTAGCATTGAAGGAAAATGCAAAAGTCAGTTTCTAAAGAAAATTGGCCAGCTAGAAACTGATGTGTCTAACATTGAAGCAGAACTCTTCGTGATTGACTTTGTTGAAGAGTTAGGACTAAAAGATGATAGCGAAGAAATCAATAAAGATGCTCCTCCATCTTTCCCGACTCTCATCGAGTATGCTAGAGCTGCAGGAGCCAAAGAAAAGCATTTGAAAAGTATTAAATGGTTAGCCGACTTTTAGAGGAAACAGACGGTTGTCCTTGAAAAATACTAAAAGAGACTTTTAAAGAGAATAGAGGCAAGTTCTTCCACAAGAAAACAATAGATATACTGAAATCGGATGAATCAAGCAGATAAACGGTCTCAAGCTCGTTAGGAAAGAACTCGATGTGATAAAAATTACCGAGAAAAGAATTTTTCTCGTGAAATTACCAAAATGTCCTTAAGTGCCTTTATGTGATTTTTCTCGTTTCAATTATTCGATTCGAAGATGTGATGCATTGTTTGAGCATGTTTATATGAGTTTAAGGTTGAGTCTAAGTTTTGGGAAATTCTGAGAAGTTTTGTTTTTCAATGAATAGTAACTTTTCTCGAGTTTTCACTATTTGTCGAATTTTCCAAATTTCATCTAATTATTTTGAGTATAAAAGTTCTTTTAAATTCTTTTGGATACGTTTGAGAGTCATTTGAGATCATTTGAGGAAATAATTGAGTTTGTCTTCGAAAACCTTAACATGAATAGTGATTTTTGAGAAATTTTTTTGTTACTCGAAATTTTTCTTCGAAAACTGGATTCCTAGCATTCTTGATTTATTTGGTGAGGTATGAGATGAAATAGAGAGCTTTTGGATGTCGAGAAAGAGTCGTGGTGAGGTTTAAACCGTTTGAGAGTTAAATGAAAATATAGGGATGTTTTGTACCAGAAAACTTTTTCTTCCTAGCGATTTATATCGCGATTTTGATAAAGTGGTGCAACATTTTCTTCTTATTAATCTCACTCTCATCTCTCCCCACTCTCTCTCCACCCCCCTCTCTCCCTTTTTCTTCTCTCTCTCTTGGCCGACATCCCCTCCATTTCTCTCCCTTCCATCGTCGACACACACACACACATGTATACACCATTTCCTTCATTGATGCTTAAGGTTGGAGCTTCAAGTTGGGTAGAATAGAGTCTCTTGATTGATCATGCCTTCAATCTAAAGTAAGATTCGAGTTCCTTGTTTGATTTTGATTATTTAAGATCACGAAATTCATCTCTCTCATCCCTCTTGATCAATCGAAATCAAGGAAATAGGAGCTTTGTTCTTCAAGTTTTAGAGCCTCAAATCCTTGTTCATGCATGCTTCAATGCATGAAAATTGAAAAGAAACCATTGATCATTCCATTTAATGGAGTACCGAAAATTTTGATAAATTTTAAGGGTTCTCATGTTCTTGATTTGAGCTTGAATTTGATTGAAGTTTTGAGTAGTAGAATTCAATCTAAGGAAGTGTGTGTGATCAATTGAAGAAAATGAATTCATATGTGCATTCATCTCAAAATTTTCAAAGGTTTTAAGTGAGAAATTATGGGTTTGTGCTTGATATGCTTGATAATGAAATTGATGTTGTTTATGATGGATTTGAGTATGTGTAAGCATGATTTGGTGATCAAATTGAAAGCATGAAAGAATGATTTGAGTATGTGTAAGCATGAATTTCTACTCAACTCATACCTTGTGAACTAGAGTCAACAGTCTTTTGAACCACTGCTCTGATACCACTTGATGGTCCTGGTAACGAGTATCTATTGTATGGGGAGGGGGGAGGGGGCAGGGGGAATACACTAGATACTCGTTACCAGGACCATCACTTGTTCAACCGTGTAATTGCGCCGCTTTGTCGTTGGTTTGGCCGGAGGAGGAGAAGCGACGTTTGTGAGGGTGAGATCGGCTCATTTCTTACCTTTGCCTTTGGCTGCTCTCTTGCGACTCATCGTGGCCTGTGCCGGCTCGGATGAGGGACTCTCCTCGTTGCCGATGACATTCTGGAACAACTTGCCGACGTACGAGTTGAGGTTGATAGAATCAAGCCTCGTCGGCGTATATCCGTCGTATGCCCTGTCATCCGCCATTTCGGGGAGACACCACGACGACGACCACAAATTATTTCCATCCATTTATGAGAGGTGATTGTGTGAAAATTTGTGGAAAAATAGAGATGATTGTGTGAGAAATGATGTGAATTAAGGTGGTATATATTGGTAAAAATTAAATATAAAAAAAAACAAAAATAAAAATCGGCTAAGAAGCTGTTGATACCCGTTGGAATTCAAAATAGCCGTTGTCCGATTTTTTTTTTTTCCAGTCAGGCGCTTGGAGGAATTAAAAAAAAAGGTCCAGCACGTGCAATGCACACGCCGGATCGAGACGTCTCGAGCTGGCGAGATGGGCTCAAGACGATGGTGCCTGCAACGGGCTGTCTCATGGGCAGCGGCGTCTTGAGACGGCACAATGAGACAACCGCTGCGGACAGTCTAAATTACGTTCTTTTTTCTGTTCTTTTGTAAATATGTCTATGATTTGAATATTTGATTATTATTTGAGGATGATTTGGTAATGATATTGATGAGTGGAATGGTTTGAAGTTGAAATTTGATTTGGGTAGAGTATAGTAGAAAAAACGAAACCAAATAGGTCGACAATGCTAAAAATAGGGCTGCCATCTTGTTTCTTTATTAGTGCCCGTCTATGGTTACCCATTTACACGGCCTGAAAATCTGGCCATCAAAAATATACGGGACGAGTTTGGGTATCAAACTTTGCAATATTTCTGGTTTTTATGAAAAACAAAAATATTTTCAATAATCGTAACCCGTCTAGACGGGACGAGTTTGGGTATCTAAAATGCTTTTTTATGAACTTCCAAGTTATTAATATTATTCTTCTAAAAAAAGATTTGTTAATATGATAATTTATTTTATGATCGAGCCATCAAAGATATGATTAAGCATGGACTTTGCCAAATATTATGTAGAAAACAAATAAAAGTACAACAATTTGGACTTCACCTGTATTCTCAATTTTCACACAAACTTGTCGTAAATCCATTGGTGATATGCTATACTGGGGCGGAGCAAGGATTCTCTATCAGGGGTCCAATTTTTTAATCATAATTTTAATAAAATTATAATGTCATTTAAATTATATACGAACAAGTTAGAGAAACAGAATAAACATGATGCTTCAAACTAAACGATAATAGATGCTCCTTCCCTTTTTTTTCCTTATAATCATGAAAATAAAACAACATTATGTTACTGAAATGTCTATTTTTCTTTTCACAAAGTTAGGCAATATAAATTTTTTACATCATTTTGAACATCTGACAAAATAATATAAATCACATTTGATATTTGATATGCATATTTAAGCAATATCATTTTGTGTCATTAATATACAAAGATCTAACCTAAATTTCATAGTGAGTGTTTCAAAAAAATTAGTAATATAAATAACATATGCTGTACATTTAACGAGTGAGGAAATAGCAAAAATCTTCCAAATTGTGGTAAAATAAGTAGTGAAAAACCGGAATCCTTTAAAAAAAAGAGAAATAAGAATATACAGTACTAATTTTGTTTTAAAATTCCTGGCTCTAACCCTAGAAGTGTGGCAATTATTTGAATTTTATTATCATTATCCGTACAAAAAGTACTATCATTATTAAATACAGTAGGACTTTCGCATTGTGCAGTCAATTCAGAAAATCTTCTACGAATTCTATTTTTGTGTGAGGAATTTGTCACTTGTACCCCTATTCATTAATTGTTGATACTTTAGATAGCTAGTGAATGGACGTACTAATGGATGTCTAATATACTCTTTCCATCTCGTTTTAATTGGTTATGTAGCCTTATTTGAACGTCTTATTTTAATTGGTCATTTATAAAATAAAAATCCAATACATAACAAATAACCACATACTCATCATTTACATTATATATATGTCACAATAAATCGATTATATTGATTCTTTCTCGTACTTGATTTAATGAAAATACCCTCCAAAAGCTATCTTCATTCTCTTTATTACTTCATTATATGCCCGGATTTAGGGGCCAATTAAAACGGGGCAGAGAGAGTAGTAGTATTACACTCTCTTTTTCTTTGATACTCGCTCCGTCCCTACTTAATATAGTGTGGGGGCCGTGCACATATTTTAAGAAAAAATATATAAATGTTTGATATGGATAATTTAAGAAGAGAAAATGACCCATTTAGAATCTGTTGTTAGTTTCTTAGTGGATGAAGAAAATTATAAGAGTAAATATATTGAACATTTAAGGGTACAAAGGTAAAAGTCATGTCCTAAAAAAGAAACACCATACTATTTCGGACGGCTGAAAAAGAAAAGTAGTCATACTAATCCGGGCGGAGAAAGTATGTGTTATTTTCTATAAATGCATAGTCAATTAAACAAATGGGTAAATTTACTCTTTTGGTCTTAATTATTTCATGAAAAATCAAACAATTAAAGAATTATTATTGAGAGAATGAGGTAAAATGAGAAGTTGTTATCAATTTTTTATTTATTTTTATTTTTTTTAAACTAAGAAATACACAATACTTGTTATGGAAATATTTTTATTCTTCAAGTATACTTATTCAAGAACGAAAGAAATAATATTTAATGAGGATAGTTACTGTGAAAATCATGTTTTTTTTAATACAATCATCAAATTCAACACTATCTTCGCAAATAAATATAACGGAGTCAGAAGAATGAATGGGGGAAACTTTTTTTTTTAGCTAACTATAACTAGAGTAATTTTGACCAGTAAAATTATACTTTATTCGTCCATAATAAGTATGGTTCAGAAAGAATGATAGGGATTTAACAGTGGGTGATAGAAGTACCGGGGATTTGAAGCTACGTGGTGATGCACATGTTTGACCATTTAATCTGCTGACATGTGGAATTTAAAAGTAGCCATTTCAAAGAAAATATAAATTTCACGTATATGCTCTAAACCGCACCATAGTTGAGTAATAAAGATATTATTTTATATTTCTTTTTCTATTTTTTTCTCTTCTATTTTATCAGTTTAATCTTCTTTCTAATATTCATGTAATTTGGTTCATTAAAAATTAGTGAAGATGCATCTTAAATTAAAGATCTCGATGAGATCTTTATCGAGCTCTTTAATTTGATATAAAAATCATAATTTATAAATTTCAAACAAATAAATTATGATAATATAAAGTTTAAAAATATACAATTTTTTCTCTCCTCTCTTTCTTTTTCAATGATATACGTTTCCTTTTTATTATCCATTCAATTCCTATTTGTTTATAGTTTATAAATATTGTCAATATATTATTTTTAATGTATTTAAAGTTTACTTTATATTCATTTTGTAAATACATACTCAATATTTATAATAACTAGAATGTTGGCTTATGCGATGCGCGAATATGACATTTTAAATTTTACAGTATTTTGACAATATAAGAAAATTACACTTAACCAATAGACCAAATAAAATGTAAATATTGTGATTGAAATGTTTTACACTCTGACAAATATTTTTGTACAACAGGTGCATAGTATACAACTGGGTCAAAAGATCCGGTTCAGCCACGAGACATTATAAATAATAAACGGTATTAATTCTTTACGTACTAGTCTGCTAGTGTAGTGGGTAGTAGCTAGGGGTGAATAAACGGGTACCCGTGGATACTCATACCCGCATTTGCGGGTACCCGTACCCAAATAAGCAAAAAATAAATACTCATACCCTTTCCATTTTAGCCGAACGGGTACCCAATACCCGGCCGGGTATACCCGACCCGGGTATAGTGTACCCGTTGTACCCGTTTGGAAAATAAAAAAAAAGGACAAAAATATGGTAATTTTTCACCCGCTCGATTTTTCGATAATTTTCAACGACAAATTAATAAATAACTATGTAGCAACAACTAGATGGCAACAACAAATCAATATTAAACGTAGTTTAAACATGTAAGTTCAACAAATAAAATACTACTATGAATATATGAAAGATATATGGTCTAGATAAGATTAATTAAATATAGTTTTGGATATATTAATTAATTAATAGTTGGGTTATTAGATTAATTAATTGGAGACAAAAGAAAAGTCCGGCCCATATTACCTAGGGTAATAGGCGCCACTTATGTTCCTATAAGTATAGGAATTCTGTTGATAGGTGATTTACGTATTATCATTCTCCACTCCAAAACTAGATTTTAGTTCTTAGAGAAATATTAGGAGCACTACGTGATTTGATTTGGAGGATTCCTAGCGTTCTTGAATCAAATCTGCACCGTGGAATTGTTCCTGCATCAGTTCAACACTACACGTGGAGACCATAGTAGCGGATTCAGTTACAGCAATTGGAACGAATTGATAATCTACGCAACAAGTAAGTTTTCCTTCTGTTGTGTTTATAGAAATCTCCACACACGAAGTTAATTGTAAATCTTGATCTGTTTCTTGACAATTAATTCCGCTGCGTATCATTAGATGATGTCAAGAAATCTCAACAGTGGTATCAGAGCCAAGGGCTCAATTTATAATTATTTTCGGTTTCTAATTATCATATGGGTTAAAAAATTTAATAATATGATTATTAATTGCGTTGCGTTTCGGAAAGAAATCTGAGAACTATTATTAAATTGAAACAACTTTTTTAAAAATTGGACTTTGGTCAAAATTGGCTGCAAAGTTTTTGCTGTCAATACGTTGTTTATCAATTTATTGGAATTGGGAGTTTCATGCTCGTGGTTAATAGTGCTGGGCCGTAATCTGTCAAATCGGCAAATAGAGGGGAGCGTTTGACGCTGCTGATTTTCTCTGTTTGCTGCTGCCTCGTGTCTAAGGAGACACAACAGATTGAATGGGGTTTGCATATATGCTGCACCCGATGACCAGCCATCACTGGAGATAAATTGGCCATCGGCGCTAGGCGCGGCCATGCTCCGGGCATGAGAGTGCCACCGCTGCTGTAACTTTTCGAGAAGTTTGACACCTTTGTCTCTAGGTTGAAATTGCAGCAGCTACCCATGCCTAGAAAGGCAACTATGGACTGCCGAGGCTTCTCGTGTGCTCTCGACAGCCCATCATTGCCGGCGATAGAGGGGCGGTTGGCGTTGGATGCTACCACACTCCGGGTATACTTTTGACAAAGCTTGCTGCTGCTGCATCTTCTTGAAGACAGGTTGTACAACTTAGGGCAGCAATTGGACTGGGTTTGACCCAGTTCGACCGGATCTTACCCGGTTTGACCAGAAAATTAAATTATTTATTATTATTTTAGAAATATGATTATAAATTAATTTATATTAATTTAGAATTAATATAAAATCTTAAACCCAATTTCATTTAAAAGATAATTTTATTAATTAGATTAATAATTATTATCTTATACTTTTAATATTATTATTTTTGAAATAATAAGTATTAAATCTATATTAATTTAGAATTAATATACTCTTAACCCATATTTTAATTAGTGAATAAAATTTTAATTAGATTATTAAATTTTATTCGTGGAGATTTTATGTGCTACTTTGTGTGATAAGCATGATATTTGATTTTATGCTTTATTTTAACTATAGTAGTTAGAGACCGCTTTTATGCCTAGGTAGGCGGCACCCAGTACTTGTAGTCCGTATTAATATGTCTGGGTAGACGGCGCCCAGTATATGTGGTCCGCATTTGTATGCCTGAGTAGGCGGCACCCAGTAATTGTTTGACAATTTGTATCACATAATAATATCCCCTTTTTAAAATATAAGTCTCATTTGAAATAATACGCGTCGTCCATTATAATTGATTGAGTGCAAAAACCTTTTCGATCAAGAGTATTTACACCAAAGTGTTTGCTCTAGTCTACAAGGCTAAGGCTCAATCATAGATGCATGGTGGCATCATGTAATGGGGTTGACTTGCTTAGATCAGTTTTGGCGCCAAAGTGTCCAAAATGATTTAAGGGTGCAGATTAATTGGATTAATCAACTACGAATTGCGAAATTGTTGTTGTAATTGGCTTAGAGGCCTACTAGGTGATATTATCGCAGTGATCAGCCAAAGCAGAGGTTGTGATAATATAGACCTGGGTCCTGGTCCACTAAGATTTATATTTAATATATAAATCCGTACTTTGCGTTTGGGGTCGCAGAGTGTGTCAAAATTAGTGGGAGATAATCAATACAAAAGGCCTTGTTTGATTAGTGTGATATAAATGTAATCTTTGTTTATTCTGTTCTAATTTGCTTTTCTATTTATTTATTGATCAGATAAGAATGTCGTCAAATTTATCTTTGAAATGCTTGATGGAGACCAATAAGTTGACTGGGTCGAACTTTCCGGATTGGCTCCGATGCTTGCGTTTGGTACTAAGGCAAGATAGAATTGAGTATGTCTTGGACAAATCAATTAGTGTCATCCCTGATAAGGAATCTGAAGAGTATAAATCGTTTGACGAAAATGCTCATAAGAAACATGTGGATGATGCTACTACGGCTAATGTGTTATGTTGTCATCGATGACTTTAGAGTTACACAGGCAGCATGAACACATGTTCCCTTATGAGATGCTTAAACACTTGGAGAGCTTGTATGCTTCACAAGCTCAAACTATGGAGTATGAGATTCTTAGAGATCTCTTCGAGTGTAAGCTCAAAGAAGGGGGCAAGGTTTCTGACCATGTTTTGAAGATGATCGGATTGATTGAGAGGTTAGCTGCGATTGGAACACAGCTACCCGTCAATATCTCAGTCAATATGATTTTGCATTCTCTGCCTGTGTCATTTGAAAACTTCATAGTGAATTTCAATATGAACAGTACAAAGGCAAGTCTGCCAGAGCTTCATAACATGTTGAAGACTTATGAGTCTTCTACCTCTAAGGGCAAATCTATTCTCATGGTGAGCTCTTCTGCAAAATCTTCCAACTCAAAAGGGAAGAACAAGCAGAAGAAGAAGAAAGCAGTGAATGCTGCAGCTTTGAAGCCTAAAGGGGGAACTCAGAAAAAACCGAAATTTTCAAAGGATGAATGTCTGTTCTGTCATGAAGAATGATACTGGAAGAGAGACTGCCCGAAGTTCAAGGCACAAGGTGCCTCGGGTACGAGCTCAGGTATGTTTGTCATTGAGATAAACATGTCTATTAATAATTCACATTCCTGGGTATTAGATACAGCTTGTGGCTCACACATTTGTAATAATGTGCAGGGTCTAAGTGATAGCAGGATGGTGAGACCCGGGGAAGTCGATCTACGCGTGGGAAATGGAGCAAGAGTTGCTGTTGAATGTGTAGGGACTTATAGATTAGATCTTCCTTCGGGAAATAGACTAGTTTTATCAGATTGTTATTTTGTTCCTTCGATTTCGAAGAATATTATTTCCGTACCTATGTTAGACATTGAAGGTTTTGACTTCCATGTTGGAAACAGAAGTTGTTCGTTTTCATTTAATGGAATTGTTTATGGAAATGCCACTCTTATGAATGGTTTATATATGCTTGAATGCGAACAAAATATTCTCAATGTGCAAAACAAACGTCCTAAGCTAGGTAATGCGAATAACCATACTTATCTTTGGCATTGTAGACTTGGTCATATTAATGAGAAGAGAATTGCGAGATTAAGAAAATTAGATTATCTTACATCGTTTGACTTTGAGTCTTATGGTGCTTGCGAGTCTTGTCTCAAAGGAAAGATGACCAATAAACCACTTTCTGGGAAAGGACTACGAGCCAAAGAAGTGTTAGAGTTAGTCCACACAGATGTGTGCGGACAACTTCCGATACAAGCACAAGGTGGATATTCGTACTTCATAACTTTTACTGATGATTTCTCAAGATATGGATATGTGTATCTTATGAAACACAAATCTGAGGCTTTTGAGAAATTTAAGGAGTTTAAGTTAGAAGTCGAGAAACAACTTGGAAAGAGCATTAAAACCCTTCGATCGGATCGAGGAGGAGAATACTTGAGTCAAGAATTTATCGATTACCTGAAGTCACATGGAATCCGTTCAGAATGGACCCCTCCTGGGACGCCTCAAATGAATGGGGTATCCGAAAGGAGAAATCGAACTTTATTGGATATGCTTCGATCCATGATGAGTTTCTCAAATCTTCCCACATTCCTTTGGGGTTATGCCTTACTTAGTGCTGCTTATATTCTGAATAGGGTTCCTTCTAAATCAGTTGAGAAAACACCATATGAGTTATGGTGCGGCAAGAAGCCGAGTCTTGGGCATATACGGACCTGGGGTTGTCCTGCATTTGTCAAGAAAATGATGACTGATAAGTTGGAATCCAAAAGTGAGAAATGTTATTTTGTGGGATATCCTAAGGAAACTAGAGGATATTATTTCTACCATCCCGGAGATCACAAGGTGATAGTCTCTAGGAATGCGATGTTCCTTGAAGACGATTACGTATATAAGGAACAAAATCGTAATACGGTAGAACTTGAAGAAATTCGAGAACCACAAAATGACATAGAAGATGAAATCTTGCCTAATGGTATAGACAAGAATTCAGTGGGAGTCTTTGATGGTCTATTGGATGGGGGATTGTCTCTTAGCAGACGACCTGAAAACAATGAGACTCATCAAAGTGAAGATGATGCACAGGGTGCACCACCTCCATCTCAGGAAGAACAAGAAAATAAAATTCCTGAAAACTCTCAAAGTGGTGGATCGTCCAACACACTAGAATCTTCTCACATTCAGAATGATAGGCCTAACCAAATGCAAGGCCAACTCGATAGGCCTCAAAGGAATCGTCGTCCACCTAATAGACTCAATCTCTTGGTTGAGAACCAAAATGATGAAGATGAGTTAGAGGATGATGATCCTAAGACCTATACCGAAGCGGTGACTGCCACCGATTCGGAGATGTGGCTTGCTGCCTTAGAATCTGAAATGGACTCGATGGGTTTCAATCTAGTTTTTGGGAACTAGTTGATGACTTGCCAGATGGGGTTATACCCATAGGTTGCAAATGGATCTTCAAAAAGAAGAGAGATGCAAATGGCAACGTTCAAACCTACAAAGCTAGATTGGTAGCGAAGGGTTATAGTCAACGCGAGGGCATTGATTATGACGAAGGGTTATAGTCTACATGAAACAGCCTGAAGGTTTTGTATCTAAGACTAGGCCAAATGCAGTATGCAGATTAAAGAAGTCCATTTATGGACTTAAGCAAGCATCTAGGAGTTGGAATATTTGCTTTGACAGAGCTATCAAAAAGTTTGATTTTGTCAGAAGCAAAGAGGATCCTTGTGTTTATAGTAAACGTGAGAATGAGAACATAGTTTTTCTCATCATATATATTGATGACATATTGATTTTGGGAAACAATCGTCCTATGATGAAATCCGTGAAAGATTGGTTGTCTAGCTCCTTCATGATGAAGGACTTGGGTGAGGCCTGTTACATCCTTGGAATTAAGATCTATCGAGATAGACCTAATAGGTTGTTGGGGTTGTCACAGTCCACTTACATAGACAAAGTACTAAAGCGTTTTTCCATGAAAAATTCCAAGAAAGGAAATCTTCCTATGGGACATGGCATCAAATTGTCTAAAAAGGATTGTCCTTCTAATGACAAGGAAATTCAATACATGAAAAGGGTCCCATATGCTTCAGCTATCGGATCAGTAATGTATGCCATGACGTGTACTAGGCCAGATGTGGCTTATGCGATTAGTGTGACTGGCAGATTTCAGCATAATCCTGGTGAGGAACATTGGAAGACTGTCAAGACTATTCTTAAGTACCTTAGAAGGACTAAAGAATACTTCTTAGTCTATGGTGGGCAGCAAAAGTTGTCAGTTACTGGGTATACTGATGCTAGCTTCCAAACAGACCACGACGACTATAAGTCTCAGTCTGGCTATGTCTTTGTTCTAAATGGTGGGGCAGTAAGCTGGAATAGTTCCAAACAAGAGACACTTGCCGATTCATCCACCGAAGCCGAGTATATTGCTGCATCTGAAGCTGCCAAGGAAGCTGTTTATTTGTTAGAGTTCGTGAAGGAACTAGGTGTTGTTCCAAGTGCCGATAGTGCTATACATTTGTATTGTGACAATAATAGCACAATTGCGCAAGCAAGTGAACCAAGAGCCACGAACAGAAACAAGCATGTTAGGAGAAAGTATCATCTGATCAGAGAAATAATAGAGAGGGGCGATGTGAAATTAGAACGAGTACACACTGACAATAACCTAGCTGATCCATTTACCAAGCCATTGTGTATAGCAAAACACAATGGACATTTTGAGAATTTGGGTATTAGATATGTTGGTAATTGGCTTTAAGTCAGTGGGAGTTTAAAGTTAGTATGTCTTAGAAACAATATTGTATTGAGACATAAATACTTGATCGCATTTATTTATAAATTTGATTTCTTTTGTGGGCTTGTGCATTTATTAGAATAATTATTTTGATTGTTTGTTATTATTCTTATATTTGTTCCCATGAGTTAGTACTGTCGTTAATGGTGTGAGACATTAATGATTTAGTTTAACTCTAAAATGCCCTGACCAATGATTATCAAGATTGGGATATTGATAATATGTTATAGGTTGGCATGTGGTCTGCATCACATTCTTTGAGAATGTAGTTAGTCTCACGACTATGAGATATTAGATACTCGTGATGGACACATGGATACTTTGGAGAGTATTGGTATACCCTACTATTAAATCATTTGTTTTAGTGTCTATGATTTATTAGTATGTGGAGTATGTGATAGTCCTTTTACTTGAGGTCATTATTCATTTTATTTGTTAAGTGGTGTGCTTTGACCAAGTACAAAGCTTGCACTCTGAAAAGGGTAGATACGGCTTGTGTTGGGTACATTATGAGGCAAATGAAAATGGTAGTTGAGCCAAGAATAGAATTCATTCCTCGATTGGAAATTCGAGAAGAACACTCATTTTCTCTATATTATTTGACCATTAAGTCATTGGCCAATGCAAAAGATATATTCAATTAAAGTAATTGAATATGATCAAATGGGTCATATAATAAAGATGAGATAAATTGATTAAGCTATTTGGATAGACACATGGCAGATCCTAGGCTTAATCGAGTGGTTCGTGAATGAAGGGATATTACTTAAACTTCATATAAAGGTAAAGTTTACAAAATCTGCGTAAACGTTCTTCATATATCGAGGTCGCTATACAACGCCGTCTAGGAGTTTTGTATAGACTTTAATTTGATTATCGTCGATAATGGAAGCCTATAGGGTCACACAATATGTGTTTTGTTGATCTGCTCAAGGGTGCAAGATTAGTGCGTGATATTGATATCCAATGCTAGACCAAGTGGGAGATTGAAAGATATATGGTCTAGATAAGATTAATTAAATATAGTTTTGGATATATTAATTAATTAATAGTTGGGCTATTAGATTAATTAATTGGAGACAAAAGAAAAGTCCGGCCCATATTACCTAGGGTAATAGGCGCCACTTATATTCCTATAAGTATAGGAATTCTGTTGATAGGTGATTTACGTATTATCATTCTCCACTCCAAAACTAGGGTTTAGTTCTTAGAGAAATATTAGGAGCACTACGTGATTTGATTTGGAGGATTCCTAGCGTTCTTGAATCAAATCTGCGCCGTGGAATTGTTCCTGCATCAGTTCAACACTACACGTGGATACCATAGTAGCGGATTCAGTTACAGCAATTGGAACGAATTGATAATCTACGCAACAAGTAAGTTTTCCTTCTGTTGTGTTTATAGAAATCTCCACACACGAAGTTAATTGAAAATTTTGATCTGTTTCTTGACAATTAATTCCGCTGCGTATCATTAGATGATGTCAAGAAATCTCAACAATATATATATTATTCATAGGTTATGTTTAGAGTTATGTTTAAGTTTAGGTTTTAACTTAAAAATGAATATATTTATAATTTATAGTATAAAATTAGTAATTATATATAATAAATAATTGTATAATGTTGACCGGGTGTTTGACCGGGTACCCAATACTCTAACGGGTATACCCGTTAGGATATTTTTTAAAAATTTCATACCCATACCCATCCAATATCCGCAAATTACGGGTATTTGGTACCCAATACCCGACCGGGTACGGGTAGGGTATGGGTAACTCGGAAACCCGCTTTCCATACTTTCACCCCTACTAGTAGCGCCCCTTTAAAGTACTAAACATGGAGACCCGCGTTCGATTCTCCCGTCCAGTGCCTTTTATACCTTTTGTTTTTTTTCCTTTTATTTTTATTTTTCTTTCTTTTTCGTTTCTTTTTTCCTTCTTTCTTTTTCTTTGTTGATTTTTAATATGACATAATTAATATATTTTTATTCTAATTTTATTCATTTGATTAATTTCTTTGTCTTGGTTTGTTTTTAGTTTCTTTTCCTTTTTCTATTTTTTTTTCTTAATTTATTTTCTTAATTATTTCATTTATTTATAAATTAATATATTAGTTACTCTTACAACTACTATTTTTGTTCACAACAATGTTTACTTTTATTTACGATAACTTGTACTTTTAGTTATTTAGTTAAGTAATTATTGTCGTAAAGAATAGTAACTATTGATATGAAGAAATATAATGTTTCACAATCATTACTTTTTTTCACGACAATGTTTATTATTATTTACGACAACGTATACTTTTAATTATTTGATAAAGTAATTAATGTTGTGATTAAAAGTAATCATTTACATGAATAAAAGTAATGCTTCAAAAATATTACTTTTCTTCACGACAATATTTACTTTCATTCATGACAACTTGTACTTTTAACAATTCGTTCAAGTAATTATTATCGTGATTAAAAGTAATTATTGACATGAACAAAGGTAACGTTTCAAAAATATTACTTTTCTTCATGACAATATTTACTTTTATTAACGAGAACTTGTACTTTTAGTAATTCGGTCAAGTAATTATTATCGTAATGAAAAATAATTATTGATATGGACAAAGGTAACGTTTCAAAAATATTACTTTTCTTCATGACAATATTTACTTTTATTAACGACAACTTGTACTTTTAATAATTCGATCAAGTAATTATTATCGTAATGAAAAATAATCATTGATATGAACAAATGTAATATTTTAAAAATATTATTTTTTAAATGTAAATAATTTTAAAAATAAAAAATTGAAAAAATAAAATAAAATGAATAATTGGACACAACATAATCAAAGAAATATTAAGAAAAAATAGGAAAAATGAAAATTACATTAATAAAAAATAATATCAAGAATAAATAATTAAAAGAAAAATAGAAACAATAAATAAAATGAATAACATGTAAAAAACAACATAATGGAGATGAAAAATTAAAGAAAGAAACGAAAAAAGAAAAAAAGAAAAAAAAAACAAAACAAACAAATAAACAAACAAGGCTTTAAAAGGTAAAAGCCCACTGCCTATATATAAATATATTAACGTATAAATTTATGGAAAGGTGCGGCAGCATATTGGGCGTGCTTTACCTATTAGAGCACTGGATGTGGGAGGTCGCGAGTTCGATTCCCGTAAGTGGATTGCTGAAGCAATTTTTTTTTTAATAAATTCAGCGCGCGGGTCAGCGGGTCAAACCTGACCCGGCTGACCCCGGTGTATAGTATAAAACGGATTCACAGAAACACACCCCTTACACTCTAACTATTTCGTGCTTGTGCGATGCCAAGATACATCATATATACATTGAATAATAGAATATGTAAGATCTACATGTAAATAAATGAGACTAAATGTTATGGAATTGAATATAACATTCTTATTGGAGTGCAAGGTGATAGTCATCATGCGAGCTGCCAGCATATGTTTCCTTGATCTTTTGTGGCAAAATATCAAGAGAAACTAAGATATATTGTAAACAAAATTCTTTTATATAGAAACTCGTATTTTAAGTCATTCACGTCTCATGCGGTATCAATCAATTATTTCATGAAATCTTCCCATCCAAAATATAAGCATTAAGACTTACAGTCAATAATCTTCATTCTAACATCTTACCACGATTACTTTATCATTGTGACAACAACTTACCACAATTACTTCAAAAATCCAAGTAAATGAGCATCCAATTTTTCCCACAGAACAGAATAAACCCACAAGACAATGAAAAACAAAAATGCTCGTTAATGAATTTGTAGCATACCAAGATGGAAGATTTGAGATCACTACTGCAAGATTGGTAGAGAGAACAATCCATTGAGAATTTTATGTTATTGAAAAATGGAGTTGAGATTAGAGGAAAAAAAAAAAAAATAACCCCTCGGATGAATTGGAATATATAAAAAGTCCAAAACATCAATTAATAGCAATTTAAGGGCCATCGAAGCTTGAAACTATGTTGCTCTTCCAATATTGTCATCGTTGAAATGAAACAACAGTTGATATGCTAACATATCCAAGTGCTAAGTTTTAAATACTGAAGCATGCAAATATTAGGAGAACAATCAAGACCTCAACCTTTACCATTACTACTTTGATTAGAAAAATTCTTAATTTATTTATCTATCAAAGATTAAATACTGTGGAGGATTTTAGAGATTTTGTTGCGTGCAAATCCAGACATTAGTTGAAGTAAAGTAGGAGTCATCAATCAAGAGATTAGGGTCACAGAATATTACTTGGACCAAACTAGGAAGCAGTGCCTACATGTGACGAAAATTAATCCATTCCTATATACTTGGGCTGAACAACATCTATGAATGCAAGATCTACATCAGTAAAAATATGATTTAGCTCAAAATAATGTATATAATTCATGATATTAATGAATCAGTAAATACCTGACCAATTAAAAAAAAACATTCAAAATACAGGCACCATTATTGATCGCCAAAATTTGAACCACTTATTACTTGAACATCTTTAAACAGAAACTGGGAAAGGATGAGGAAAACACACAAAAATTGTCGTTCAAACTATGTTCTGGTAACGAGTAACTGGTGTATGTGGGAATACACCAGTAAGTATTTTTAAAACAGCAAAAAATCAAGTTAATGATTTTTCAAGAACTAAATAGTTCAATTGACTCGACAACTGTAAACGACAGTTGGAGGATTCAGAGTTATTACTTTGTGGAATTTGGTGGATTAACTTGTTACTAACTGAAAACCTTTGGGAGGGAAGGTCATGTTCCCTAAAACCGTTTTAGTACAAATTAAATGTTTGTACGCAAGTCAGTTGGTTAGGTAACTGAAATATAAAATACTGAAAGTAAAGAGACATAATATTTTAATGTGGTTCGAACATCAACCTACTACGTCCACGACTTCCTTTTCGGGGAAGCAATCCACTAGATAAGCTTAGACATGCTTACCAAACGTTCCACTTGGTTTACAGGTTCCAAGCAACCTAACCAGTTTGATTATGGGTTCGAACCAAACCTTACAACACTTTTACGGGCAAGTGCACAACCTACAGTCCTTTTATGGGCAAGAACAACACCTACATCTCTTTTATGGGCAAGAGCGATGCCTGTGTAATACCCCGAAATTTTATAAGTCTTTGAGTGCGTTTTAAATGTGTTTATATGCTTAAATAACGTGTCTTGAGTGATAAACTTTTTTCAAAAAAAGATATTTTCTTGAAAAATGCCCTTATGTGCTTTGATGTGATTTTTCTCGTTTCGATTATTCGAATCGAGTATGTGATGCATTGATTGAGCATTATTATATGATTTTGAGCATGAGTATGAATTTCGGAGAATTCTGAAAACTTTCACTTTTTGATGAATAGTGCCGATAAACCGAGAAATCACTATTCACCGACGGACTCCGAATTTAATTATTACTTTTTGAATCTAGATTTAATTCTAAGACCTTTGAGATATATTAGAAATCTATCTAAGATCATATGAGAGAGTTCTAAAATTTATTTCTTAACGGTTTAATTAACCGAGCGATTTTTTAAGTTTTCTTCGTTATTTGGGATTTTAATTTAAAAATTAGATATTTGGATTCCTTGAACTATTTCGCGAGATATGAGACGAATTAGAGGTGTTTCTGATGTTGGGAACGAGTCGAGGAGAGTCTTTAGACGTTTCAAGAGTCAATGGAAAAATAGGGGTATATTCTACTGGAAAACTTTTTTTTCGGGAAAATTTAAAGTAAGATATTTTTCCTCTCTCCCTGTAATGCCCGTAAATTCCTTACGTTCTTAAAATTTTAAAGTTAATTAAATAAATGGCTTTGCACGCCTAAGTTTACAATTTTTGAATTCTAAGGCTAACGGTCGAATCCGTTATTGAAAATAAATTACAGAAGTCAGCTAGACGACTACTGTATTTAGGGTAAGCGCGTACGAAAAGTTTTTAGTTCGTAAACTCAGAACGGAAAACCGTCTGATTTTTACTTTCACGCAATCACGATACGAACACGCCCGAGAAAGTTCGTTTTTATGTTTTTCCGGACGAAACTCGGACTGAGTCGTCCCGAGTTTTTGTCAAAATATTTTTTGTAAATTTATTTTCCAATTAAGTTCATACGTTAGAATTTTAGGTCAAATCGAATCGCGACGATTTTGTACCGAGCAACGTTTTTTCGTCGTTCGTTTTTCCGTAACGTCGGATCGCGCCGGAAAAACCCGTAACCCTTCAAAAATTCTGCATGGCAGCCGATTTTTCTTGATTTTTTTATTATTTTCTCCTTAATTAAGTGGAAGACATGCATGATCAATGATGTCTAGTTTGTTGACACCTTGTCCTTCACTTTTCTTATGTTCAAACCTTTCATCATATCATGTATCCTTAACAATTAAACAAAACCATTTTCCTCCCTTCTCTCTCTCTCTCTCGGCTGCACCACTCTCTCCATCTTCATCTTCTTCACTTCCATCCTCCATTGAAGACAAGCTCCAAGAACAAGAAGAAATCACACAAGTCACAATCCATCCATTCAAACCTCTTAAGTTCTTCATTAATTCTTAAGGTAATGATCTCCTCTTTAATTCTATCCAATTGGATTTCTTTTCTTTTCTTTTTCTTCTTGATCGAAAATTTGAGTTTTGGAATAGATGTTTTGATCTTGGAATAATGAAATTGGATGTGTTAGATAGATTAATTAGGGATTAAAATGGAACAAAAATAAGAACCCTAAAACCTATATGAATACCGAAATTTTTGGGAAAATTGTAGGATTTTTAATTTTCTTCATTTGATGGTTAATTCTTGTTTAATAGATGTTTAATTAGTGTTTGGAATGAAAAGGAATCAAAAGCCCTATGTGTGTTTGTGAAATTTCAATTAGAATTTGAGTTGAATTTAGGGGTTTATGCATGTTAGTTGATAATTGTTTTGCATTTGATTAATGGATGATATAAGAGGTTGATTAGTAAATAAATGTAGTTAATTGGGGAAGAAAATCACCGCCTTAATATCTTCATAAAAACAGAAATTTATAGAGTAATTAGGGGTTTCCACATGTTTGATATAAGTAATGAATTGTTGGTTAAATTATGTTGCAAATCATGTTAGTTGATTATAGAATTTAATTGAGATTTTTCTAAAAATGTTTAATGAAACATAAGAGATAAAGATCACCTTATAAGTTGAGTTATAATGATGTTATGATATGTTTGCATGCATGAAAGTGCTTCACGTTAGACGTAGTTTAACGTCGTAAAATTTGAATAGAATCCGACAACCTTTGAAAAACGCGTAAGAGACGAACTTTTAATCGTAACTAATAATTGAAAAGTCGGATGAGAATTCTAATTTGATATTATTGTTTATGATGGAATTTAGAACAACTTTCTAGTTGACATCATAAGCTTTCGAGTTGATATAATATGGGCTATAGTTATAGTCGAGAACTAGAACGCGTTTGAAATTTTTGTTGGTTTAGTACTTGATAGTTTCGTGCTTTTGAGCGAGTTTTGAGAAGGAGTTTGTCACGTATGGAAGTACGTGATGACTGCCTTGAGAGTCCAGTTTCTAAAAAAAAATTGAATACGAGAGCTTAGAACGAACCTAAGACGTTATACGTCGAACCTATCAAGCAATTAGGGTTTTCACGGCAGTTTTGCGACTCTCGCCGGAAACTGTAATAACTTCCAGCTCGTTTATCGGATTTGTGATCCGTAAATTGGAGCGCAAACTAGACTTCCTAAGCTTTCTAGTGGTATAGGGCTCACCCCCTTTTTCCAAATCCTCTGTTCTGGACAGCCTCCAGAGTTACTGGACTGTGCAGTGAAAATTCAGTTTCTTGTTTTCTAAGTTGTTTAGTTCACAACTTAGTTTCTTTCGATCGTTTAAGCCGTTTTATCAAACGAATATCTCCCTACTGACCCTAGAGTCAAGTATAGGACCTTGAGTGATGAAAACCAGTCGAGATCTTATCTTTTATCCTTTCATTAAAGAAGTAATAAACGAGAATTTTCATAAATCGTTCAATGAACTAAAACGTAAATCGCCTAAGTTGATTCTTTTCAACTTAGTTTCTTTTAATCTTTAAAGTCGTATTAAGATATCGACTACCTTCTCTACTGATCCGAGAGTCGAGTATGAGATCTTCCGAGTTCTAAACGAGATTGGTACGAGTTTTGCTTCCCGTTTAAGTAAAACAAATTTAGTAAGCGTGCAAATGCCTAAAGAATGAAACAACTAAAACTTCTTCGATTCTCTTTAATCGATTATCTTTTACAACCCGTTTTTAAGTATGTTTATTTTACGATGAAGGAGGAAGCGAACTGTAAAGAAAGGACAGAAGATCCGAAGTTGGAAGTTTTTACTTTAAGTTCTGTAAATCAAGGTGGGCTTTTATATACAAAATGAAACGAGCAATGCTCGGAAAATCTTTCTTTATCGCTTTGATATCTGTGTTTTCAAAAGTGATATTATGGCATGAACTGTTTTATATTTTTATGTGAGTTCTCTTGTACCTATCTGAGTCAACATTCATGTTTTCCAGATTTAGAGTTAGTCTATTTAGATTAACTAACGATCGGCTCTGAGTTAGCTACTAAGTGCTTTCCAGAGTTAGTGCACTTTATAATCTGTGGTGTATGTGATATCCTGTTGAGGGGTACCAGCCACGGTGAATTAGAATTGGTCAAGATTGAACGTAACATTAGTCAGAAAATGCTCGCGCGAGTGATTTATGAGAAAAAGTCAGAAAATATTTAGTAGACACGGATTCTTTCAATAAAACTCCGATGTGCTACGCTTATGAAATGCCATATTTATCTATATTTGTGATTATATTTTCGGCATCGTGCCCACTAAGTACGTTTGTACTTAGCCCTGCATTGTTTTCTAAATGTGCAGGTTGAAGCGACGGTGAGCGGCGATGGTTGGTGTTGAGTTAAAAGATAGGATGCTTAGTTAGAACCCTTCCGCTGCTAAACTCTGAATGTCTTTTGAGATGTACTTTTTGAACAATACTCTGTAGTCTAAGTCTGTAAATATGAACTTAGCTTCTTTATTGTACTTTTGTCGAGTAATCCTTAGGGATTAACTCTTTCTTATTTATATTCAAGTCTTATTCATGGTTTATCGATGTTTTTCATGTATGTTTAGTCAATTAGCCCCCTTATTCCCCGCTTCTTTAATCCAACCCCAGTCGCACCCCGGCTTCTGCCGTTCCTAGGGATTTGGGGCTGTGACACTCCCTCCCTCTCTCTCCCTAATTATATTCTTTCTTAGTTTAATTCATTTCCATCATTCATTCATCTCTCATTACTCTCTCTCACTACCAAAGAAAATCAAGCAATACACTCTCTCTCTCCATTTCCTCTCTTTGCCAAGAAAAAGAAGAAGAAAGAGCAGCACCCTCTCTTCTTCCCTTTCTCTTCTTCACCGTGATATACACATATATATAAATATCGAAAATCTCCATGGAAGCTTGAAGCTCCAAGCTCCAAGATCATCATCATCTTCAATCTTCAATCCAAATCAAAAAGGTAATATTTATCCTCTAAGTTTGGTGATCATTTTAAGATCAAAAGCATCCTTCTTTCTTCCCTCTAAATTTCGGCACATTTGCCCTAAGAGAGGTGATTAATCTTTGTTCATTTTCCTTGAGGTCTAGAGATGTATACTACAAGGTTTCCTCCATGAAAATCCAAGTCAAACCTTGAAGCTCTCTCCCCTCACTCACCATCGGTCCAAACTTGAAGGAGAAGGAGTTTAAGTCATTTTATTTAAAGTATGATATTTTTTCAAGTTTTGTATATGTAAATGTATAGTGATAAAGAGAAAGAAAAGTGCATGTTTAAATTATGTTTAGGCAAACTTAGGATGATGATGGTGATGATCGATGATGAGATAATGAAGGAAACAAATCCTAGAAATTCATATAGGAATTAAGAGCTAAGAAAGAAAAGAAAAGAAAATATTTCTACAATTTTTTTTAGAAAAATCGAAGAAAAGAGGAAGAAGAAGAAAAATGATTTTGATGAGTTTTTGATGATTTCTTGATCATATATGTATTTTGATGATAATTTGAGTGATTTCTATGCTTGTGTGAAGATAAGAAATTTTGTTATTTGATTTTCTATGTGTACCGAAAAATATGAGAAAAAAATGAAGGATGATTGCTTTAATTTTTGTTTGATGATTTGATTATGTTTATGAGTATATATTAGTATGGAAATATGATTGAGTTAAGGATTTATTTATCTTGTTAATTCTCTTGTGAAAATCGAAGCATATGTGTGTGTGGAAGAATCATAATTTTTGATGGTTTATGATGATATTAATGATGTTGATGATATGGTGATGATATTGATGATATCTGAGTGTTAGATATTTAATGAAAATTTAAGAGATGAAGAAAAATGAAATTTTAGATATATATATGTGTAAAAAAATCGAAAAAATGAGTATAAGTGTGTGTTCTTGGTGTTCTTAGTGAAAGTATGAAGATTTGAGTGTGTGTTCTTGGTGTTCTTGGTGAAAAAGATGAAGATTTAAAGATGTAATAAATTAATTATAAATTAAATAAATATATTTTTTTAAATCGAAAAATAAAAATAATAAATAAATAATAGAAAATAAAAAGAGAATAAAAAATGCATTAAGGAGATATGAATAAGTAAAACAAAGAAAATCATTTCTTTGTTAAGGATATAAAGATCAAAATAACTAGAGAAGAAAAATGCTTGAGTTTACTATTGGTTTTTAAGAGAAAGATAATAATAATAGTTGAGAAATAAAAGGAATTAGAACAAAGAAGATGAATTTAAAAGATGGGTATAAAAGCGTAAGAGACGAGTTAGTCGAGTTTGAGATCGTTTATTCGTTTTGAAGAAGAAATAAATCAAAGGATTAAATTTTTATGAAATATTTTTCTAAGAAGTTGTTTGATATAAATTTGAGACTTATGTTGAGTATTGAATGATTAAAATGTTTGAGTAAAAATAAACGAGTTCGCTTTTTGAACCTTTTAAATCAGAAATAAGACGACGAAGTTATCGAGCGTCGATTTTATTTTAAATAGAAAGTTGAATTCTTATTGAATAAAGAAGACAAAAATTTAATTAAGAATAAGAATAAGTATATATATATATTATTAGAAGTTAAATTATTAAGACGAGAGTTCATACGAGTATATGTTCGTACTTCGAGAAATAATGACGTATTTCGAATCGAGAATATTAAATAGAAGTTTGAGTTTAAATTCAAAATTCTTATCATTTGACTTATTAAAAGTTTGATGAGATTATCTCTATTATTTTCCGAAGTTAACCTTTTCTGAGAATAAGGTCGAGCAATGTTGAGACAACTATTGACTGTGTTTGAAATATAAATCATGTCTGAGTTCATTGTGTTTGATTTATCTTATGTGATTAAGTGAAATATTTTTATTTCGTTTATTTGTGGAATAGTTTGTTTATTTTCCGTGGATGCTCTTTATGACATGAATGAATTATGATGACGATAGTTAAGAATTAATGATTCGAGAACTCAAGTAGCATAAACAAGATGAGTATTATTCTCTCGTTTAGCGAGAAGTACTAAAGTAATATTATTTCCAGAAATAGAAATATGAGTCGAAGTTTTATCTAGTAACCGAGTAAAGTCGATAACCCGAGAACGAGAAAATCGAGAAAAGATGTCGATGTAGAAAAGTTAAAATAACATAGGAAAGACCCGAGTCAAGTAGAAGTCCTTCAACCGAGCCCAAAATCTACTTTACGTTTTACAAGATAATAGTCTCGTCCTTATTCGATGTTATTTGTGAAGAACCAAGCGGGACAGAAAAGTAGCGAGGACAAAAGAGTAAGCAGTCTTGACTAGATCTTCGAAAGGCAGGTGGACTTTTCTAAAATCGAAAAACTGATGAATGCTTTTATTTATTGAGTATTATTATGTGAGTTTTTAAAATCAATTGCTGTATTATTTGAGTGGTATGTGTTATCATCTGCTTGAGTTACTATTATCCTGTGAAAAACAGGGACCCATGTGTGGTATTTGAGTTGTTTGAGGTGACTGTGAGCTTTACTTTGGTTTAGCCGGTCACAGTGTCTGAGAAGGAGGCCTACTTCTCAAAACAGAGATGTTGTGGTAGATGATTCATACCTGTATTGAATATTATGTTTTGACTGCGCAGTCCATTTAGAAAATAAAATGTTTTTGCATTCACAAGTAAATCGTTTTAACTTGTGATGCTATGGCAAGGCAAGCTCAATTGTATAGCTCTAAGAGCAAGCTTTAAAAAATGTTTTGGCATGTGTTTACTGAGTACGAAGTACTTAGCCCTGCATGTATTTCTAAACGTGCAGGTTAGCAGGATGTGGATGGCGAGGACGGCTTGGTGGTGTGTCTCCTTTGAGTTGAAAGTCTAAGCTGGCTATTACATGTCTTCATACATGTAGTTGTTGGGATCGAGTCGATGTCTCCACTGCTTGATACTTTCTTTTGATATGTTTATGATAATACTCTGATATTCTGTTGTTCAAGAGCAATGTGCTCGAAATAATATACTGTTTTCCCTTAATTCCCAAATGATGTGAACTTAACAAACTTGTTCCTTTTTGGATATTCTTATCTAAATTATTTATGCCCGTTTGTTGTTATAATGTGATTTGAAAGCATGTGTATATTTGTTATCGCTTTCAGTTTATATTTCCTTGTTTCCCGAGCATGAACCCCTATGTGAGTTGAGTCTATTTGATGGTTTCTTATCGTTTTCTCGCACCTCCGGAAATAGGTGTGACAGTCTGGGTCTTAGATTATAGGTTTTAAGGGGTCTAGTTTCTTTGATTACGGGTTTAAGAAAGACCAGAGGGGTTGGAGGTTTGGTGGTTGCCAACTATGAAGCCTACTACACTGTGAATAGTGGAGGCTTTTTCCTAAAGTTTAGGAGACTCAAGCTGCAAGAGATAGTCTGCTCACTAACTATGCAAGAACCTATCAAAAATCTAGACTCGATCAAAGAATGGACTTTTTGAGAGGCTAGATGGGAAGAACAGGAGGACTTAACACTCTACTTATACTGGTTCTTCAACTCGACTAGTTCTTGCGTGAGAGATCGAGAATCTGCTTGTAAGCTCTTTTCCGTGTGTGCGCTCTCTTTCTCTCTCTCTTCTTATAAATGTGGAGACCTCTATTTATACAGAGGGAGGTAAACTAGCCGTTGGAAGTAGCCGTTTGACCTTTGCCAAAAGTATGGCACTTAACCTGCTTTTCTGCAACATTTTCAAAAATGGTAACTTCGACCCTTGCTTTATGCAAGTCCTCTCGGTCGGTCATCTAAACACTAATCATCTCACTCATAATCAACCAAATCATTTGACATTATGACAATCAATTTCACTAATTGAACACTAATATTTGTTAATTAATCGAAACACTAATAATCTTTTTCACAAAATAATCAAGAAATAAAATTAGGATGATAAATTCCTTTAATTGGAAAACAATTTTGTCTATTAATTTATATTTCTCGACACCTTTAAATTTTATAGAAATAATGTCTCAAATATTTCTATGTTAATGAATATAGATAAAAACATTACAGTTTATGAGAATTTAAAGCTAAGAAGATGAAATTTAAAATATTTCAATTTCTCCATCCAAAAAATTCACTTTCCCTCTTTACTCAAACAGATCCCCTCTCATTTTCTTAACAAAAACCCTAGAATGCTGAGTGCAGCCGCATCATACTCCCGAGTCTTTGATGCTATATTGCTATGAGCGTTGTAGACTGCCTCGCCCGCCTCCACTGCCTTATCTCTTTCGGCGCTGCCCATTTATAATACTGTGGGCAAGGGCAAAATGTTTGGTGGGTGTTCCTTGTTTGCCCGGGTGTCGGCAAAGGCACCACACTATCCACTCTCGAAGCTCCTTGGCGTTCTCCATATCGCCATCGGTGACCTTATTTGCCTCGATCTCTCTTCCTCTGGGACCCTCTCCTCACAGGTCTCTCTCTCCGTAATTTTGAGATTATTTGAGTATGCAATGATCTAATTGTTCATCTCTTTTAATGTTTGTTGTGTTTCAAGATGCTTTATTCTGTTTCTCTTGTTGATGGAGAATCGTGTTGCTTGTTATATTGAAATTTAGTATTGTCGGAGACGATTACTGAGTTTGTAAATCATTATTGTAAACAAACAATTATATTTGATGAATAATTTATTTTATTAGCTTAAAGAAATCTATTTTAGTCTACTAACTACCGATTGTATCATTTCACTCGAATAATTTGAGGTTGTACATGTTTTGGAGTCCATTTTCAATGCATTAATATTGAATCTTGAATTATATAATGATTTATGTGCATTTTTTCCGTAACCGTATTAGTTCTTTTTTCATTCTTTCGCTTGTAGAGATTACTGACCAGGAAAATTAATCTCAGATAAGATTAACTTTCTTTCCAAGCGTCATAAAGAAGATTAGGCTATGGCCGAAACAAGATTTATTCTTCATGGCTTGCCTCGTACTGAAAGACAAGCGATAAGCAATAGAGTTTGATAGATGGCAGCAAAATCAATACTAGAGCTAAGTAGTAAGATGTGCAAGTTGTAATTCTCTCTAATAAAACAGTACTGTTACATTGATATTCTTCATAATGAATTCATACATTCATCTCTTTCATCACTTTCTATATGGTATCAAGAGCCAACACTAAATTTTGTTTTTTGAGGATTTAATTATGGGGAGAAATAGAAAATTCCAATGGAGCGAGCTTCTGATTAATGAAGAAGTAGATGATCAACAACATGAAGATGAATGAGAGTCGAGTCATTGAGCTGAAACAGATCACAAACGAAGGTTTGCGCGAGATCCAGCTAATTTTGACATGGATCAAGCACAGATGAAGGAGATTTTGTGGTTCCACAGTAGTGATCATCCAGGTATCCTACTGATTTCGTTTCAGCTCAATGGTAAAAACTTCATTAATTGAAGTAAGTCCATTCGTAGAGCATTGAGTGCTAGGAGTAAACTCGAGATGATAGATGGAACACTCCCTGACCCTCCAGAAAATTCTTCATATTATAAAGCATCGTTAAAAACTGATCATTTGGTGTACTGCTGGATCACGAACTACATTTCTAAAGAGATCGTAGATGCTTTTATTCACATTGATAATAACAAGGATCTATGGGATGCATTAGAACAGAGGTTCGGTAACAGTAATGGACCTAAGATATACAAATTAGAAAGAGAAATTGGTGCTTTTGTCCAAGGAAATCGTTCAGTAATGATGTATTTCAATAATTTAAATGCTCCATGGAATGAATTGAACATGTCTCTACCACCTCTTGAGTGTGTTTGTGAGAGAAGAAGAGAGGAAGCTTATGAAATTTCTTATGTGATTGAATGAGCAATTTGAAAGCATAATTGGACAAATTCTTTTACTGGAACCATTGCCTAATGTGAATAAAGCATATTCTACGATCTTGCAAATAGAGGAGCAGAAGTCAGTGACAGAAAATATGACAGAGATTCATCATCCAGTGGCTATGAACATGGGAGGAGGAGGTTATTTCTCACAGAAGAATGCAGAGGGAAGGAATTATAGTTCTACTGCAGGAAATCAGAATAGGAATGGAGGTTTCAAAGGTAGAAAACTAAGTAAGGAGGAGAAGAGAAAACTCAAATGCACCTACTGTGAGGAACCTAGACATGAGGAGCCTGATTGCTTTAAGTTGCATGGTTACCCTGAATGGTATAAGAAGCTTAAGAATACCAAAGGAAAGCCAAGAGTCAATCAGGTTGACACACCTTTTGATCTTGATGGAAATTCAGAGTATCATGGACAAGGAGAGAAAGGAAGTGAAATAGAAAGATTGATTCAATCTGAGATAGCTAAATGCATGGGAAATCTGCTGCATAAGCAAGGAAATGGAGGTCCCAGACCAGATGTAAACATGATACAGGAGAAGGTTGAAACTCAAGGAGGTTTTGATGGACATTTTGCTTTTAGCATTGTCAATAAGCTGAGACCAAATGCTTGAATTATGGACTCAGGAGCAAGTGTCCATGTATGCACGAGTCACAGTATATTGTCCAAGATGCATAGATTAGAAATTCCTTCTGAGGTATATTTACCTGATGGTACTCCCAAACCAGTGTATTATGTTGGAGAAGTGAGGTTGATTGAATCCATCACTTTAAGAGATGTACTGTATGCACCAGATTTTACTCATAATCTAGTTTTAGTGGCTAGAACGACCAGAGATTCTCATAAAAATGCCAATTCCTGGATACACATTGCATCATACAAATGAGAACGAATGATTAGGTTCTTGGGGTTGGCAAGATGGCAGATGGCTTGTATATTGTGGAATCATTGTTGCGACCTTGTATCAATCATGTTGAATCATTATTTGGAGAATGTCACAGCCCCAAATCCCGAGGGACGGCAAAAGCCGAGGTGCCACTGGGATTGGATTAAAGAAGCGGGGAAGAAGGGGAGGCTAACTGACTAAACATACATGAAAGGCATCGATAAACCATGAACAAGACTTGAATATAAAAGAAAGAGTTAATCGCTAAGGATTACTCGACAAAGGTACACAGAAGATACTAAGTTCATATTTACGGACTTAAACTACAGAGTATTGTTCAAAAGGTACATCTCAAAAGATTCAAGAGTTTTGCAGCGGAAGAGTCATAACTAAAGCTTCCTAACTTCTCAACCCAACTTCAACCACTGCCGCTCACATCGCTTCAACCTGCACATTTAGAAAACAATGCAGGGCTAAGTACAAAAGTACTTAGTGGGCACGATGCCGAAATCATAATCATAAGTATAAATAATCTGGCATTTTATAACCGTAGCGCATCGGGGTTTGGTTGAAAAGGCCCGTGCCTACTAAACATTTTCTGACTGATTTGTATAAAGCAGCTTGCGCAAGCATTTTTAGAGTATGTTATGTTCAATCTTGACCAAAGCTAATTCACCGTGGCTGGTTACCCCTCAACAGGATACCACATACACCACAGGTTACAAAGTGCACTAACTCTGGAAAGTACTTAGTAGCTAACTCAGAGCCGATCGTTAGTTAACCTAGTTAGATTAACTCTAAAAGTCTGGAAAACCCGAAGGTTAACTCAGAAATCTGGCAAACCCGAAGGTTAACTCAGATAGGTACAAGAGAACTCACATTAAATAGTTGAAACAGTTTATGCCAAGATTATCACTTTGAAAACACAATTATCAAAGCGATAAATAATACTTTCGAGTTGTGGAAAAACCCACATTTTATTTGATATAGATAAAAACCCACCTCGTAATACAGAACTAAAAGCACTAGCTTCCAATCTTCGGATCTTCCGTCCTTTCTTTACAGTTGGCTTCCTCCTTCATCGTAAAATAATAATGCTTAAAAACAGGTCGTAAAAGATAATCGATCAAGAGAATCGAAATAAGTTTTAGTCGTTTCATTCTTTAGGCAATTGCACGCTTACTAGATTCAAATTACTTAAACGGGAACGAGACTCGTACAAATCCCGTTAGAACTCGGAAGGTCTCCTACTCGATTCTTAGGTCAGTAGAGAAGGTAGTCGATAACTTAAACGACTTAAAAGATCACAAGGAACTAAGTTGGAAAGAATCAACTTAGGCGATTTACGTTTTAGATCATTTCGACTTATGAAACTTCTCGCTTACTACTTCTTTATTGAAAGGATAAGAGATAAGATCTCGACTGGTTTTCATCACTCAAGGCCTTGTACTTGACTCTAGGGTCATTAGGAAGATATTCGTTAGCTATTACGGCTTAAACGATCGAAAGAAACTAAGTTGCGAACAAAACAACTTAGAAGAATTGAAACTGAAATTTCACTGCGCAATCCAGTAACTCTGGAGACTGTCCAGAACAGAGGATTTGGAAACTGGGTATGAGTCCTGTACTACTGGAAAGTTTGGGATGTTTAGTTTACGCTCCAATTTACGGATCGCAAATCCGATAAACGAGCTGAAAGATATTACAGTTTCCGGCGAGGGTCGCAAAACTGCCGCGAAAACCCTAGTTGCTCGATAGATTCGACGTATAACGTCTTAGGTTCGTTCTAAGCTCTCGTATTTGATTTGTTTAGAAACTGGACCCTCAAGGCAGTCACCACGTACTCCCGTACGTGACGAGCTCCTTCTCAAAACTCGTTCAATAGCACGACGTTCTAAACGTCGGCTTTCAACTAACAATTACTAAACCAACAAGTTATTCAAAACGCGTTCTAGTTCTCGACTATAACTATAGCTCATATTATAATAGCTCGAAAGCTCATGACATCAACTAGAAAGTTGTTCTCAAGTTCATTATAGACAATATTATCAAATTAAAATTCTCATTCGACTTCTCGGTTATTACTTACGTCTAATTGTTCGTCTCTTATGAAATTTTCAAAGTTGTCGGATTCCGTTCAAATTTTACGTCATTAAACTACATCTAACGAGAATCACTCTCATGCATGTATTCATTTCATATCAACTCTATATTTCAACTTACGACGAGTTCTTCGTCTCTTACATTACATAAAATATTTTTAGAATCCTATTATCAACTAACACTATTTGCAACTATATTCCATCATCAATTCATCAATTAAATCAAACACATGAAATCCCTAATTCTACTATAAATTTTGGTATTTATATATATATTAAGAGAGTGATTTTCTTCTCCAGCTAACATCATTTACTCATTAATCATCCTACTATAACATTAATTGAACAATTGAAATCCAATTTCATACTAACATGCATAAATTCCCAAATTCAAACTCAAACCCTAATTGAATTTTCACAAAACATGGGGCTTTCGATTCCTCTTTGTTCTAATCAGTAATTAAGCATCTCTTAAGCATGAATCTATCATCAATTGAAGAAATCCAAAAATCCTACAATTAACCCTAAAATTTCGGTATTACATAGAGGATTAGGGTTCTTGATTTTGTTCAATTCTAAACCCTAATTAACCTATCTAACATATCCAATTTCATTAATCCAAGATCGAAACATCTATTTCAAGACTCTAATTTTCGATCATAAGAAGAAAATGAAAAGAAGAAAAAGATGATGGATGGATAGAAGTTTAGAGGGGAGAATTACCTTGCTAATTAACAAATGAAGAATGAAGTTTGAATGGAAGGATGAAGACTTGTGTGTTTCTTCTTCTAGAACTTGAAGGTTTCTTCAATGGAGGAAAAAGATGAAGATGGGGGAGTGGAGATGATGAAGCTGCCGAGATTTGTGTTGGGAGGGAGAGAGAGATGTGATTTTAATGTTATAACATAGGTTAAAGAGTGATAGGTGTAAAGTATGAATATGAACTACATTAGGTGTCCCTTAATATAACATTAAAATGAAAATATCACATAAAGTGAGAAGGATGATGTCGGTTGGGTGAGGGAAGAAAAGAAAAATACGCACTTTTCCGGCGCGATCCGACGTTACGGAAATCGAACGACGAAAAACGTCGCTCGGCACAAAATCGTCGCGATCCGATTCGACCTAAAATTTTAACGTACTAAACTTAATCGGAAAATAAATTTATAAAATTTATTTTGACAAAAACTCGGGATGACACAGTCCGAGTTTTGTCCGGAAAATCATAAAAACGAACTTTCTCGGGCGAGTTCGTATCACGATTTCGTGAATGTAAAAATCAGACGGTTTTCCGTTCTGAGTTCACGAACTAAAAACTTTTCGTACGCGTTAACCCTAAATACAGTAGTCGTCTAACTGACTTCCGTAATTTATTTTTGAAAACGGATTCGACCGTTAGTCTTAGAATTCAAAATCGTAAACTTAGGCGTGCAAAGCCAATTATTTAATTAACTTTAAATTTTTGAGATCGTAAGGAATTTCCGGGGCATTACATCCTACCCCCCTTACGAAAAATTTTGTCCCGAAATTTGCTTATCCTCTTTAACTGCTTGAAGTTTTTCTTACTCAACTCTTTTCTAAAATTCTCACATGGCTTCCCTTTGCCTGTGATGATCTTATAACGCTATTACTAATCGTCTCGACTTGCTCCTTAACTTTTGCGCTTTTCGATCCAAGATCGTTTTCAATTTTTTTTCTAATAACTTAAGTCGGTTTTTAGAACGACGTCTTGCTGATAGAACCTCGTGTATAAAAACGAATATATATTACTTTTCTCGGAATGAGATGTACTTAAAATAAATATTCCATAAATTTGGCGGTAAAGCCATAACTATTCGTATTGGATACTATCTTTTCCAAGTCATTTGCTAATTATATAAATCTTTATCGGAGTCTGAACTTGACACGAAACTAATGTTTCTCATTAACGGAGAAATCTTAAGGAGCTTTTATTTTCCTTCTCGATTATTAAGTTCGCATTGTCGTATATACTTAAGACTTTTGTCTTCTTAAAAACTCGTTTTATTCTGACTCAGATCTATCGAATGATCTCGATCATTTCATTGACCGCGTCTGGTCCTAAATTTTTGCTTTCACCTACCTTATAACAATAAGGCAGCTATGTAAATCTTTTCCTTCTACAGGGTCTCGTAAGTCGTAATACCTATCGTAGCTTAATAATTATTGTTACAACAATTCGGTTGTTGACTACGTGTTCTTCAATTCGCTCTTTAGCTAATCTTATCGTTCTTAGCATAGCAACGAGTATCTGAATCATTTTCTCGGATTATCCATCCACTGGAGGTGAGAAGCGGTACTAAAGTTAAGTTTGGTATCTAACTTTTCTGCCTTATGACCTACAAACATCTTGTTGTCATAAAATCGTAACCATATCCTTCCATTTCCATTCTGGAATACCTAAATGGTTATCAAAACTCGTACAGTTGTCAATGAAAAGCTTTCTCCTACTTATAAACTAAACATCTTTCTATCAACGAAACAACGTCTCGTTTCACTCTATTCCACAGAAAATCCTTTTCTTAATTCTTAAATTTGTTGTCATAGGAATTATACCACTCTTAAATTTCTATCATAAAACTCATTGCTTCAGAGTCGCTGTCTGGTTTATCCATTTTATCCTTAGTCGAGGCTTATCCATTGACTCATCCTTTCTCTAGATACTTATAATCTTTCTCGCAATTTGGTATAGCTACTCGTGCCGCTATTCGCCCTGCGATCGATGCTGATGCAGCATGCATTTTTTTTTATCCATCTTCTCGAATCCTTGTATAAGCGTTTCTTTTCCAACGAAAAGATACCTAAACTTAGTTGGAGTCTTACGACTCAGCGTGTCTATTCTTACTCTTAACTTTACCTAGATGGTAATTATTTTCACAACGTAATATCTTACTAGTTCGAGCCATCTCCTTTGTCTTATGTTAATTCCTTTGCTCGAATAGACGCTCCAAATTCTTATGATCTGTGAAGATCTCATCCCTTGCACCATATAGATGGTGTGTCCAAATTTTTAATGCAAGCTCTACAGCTGCAAGTTCTAAGTCGTAGGTTGGATATTCAATTTCCTGGGGTTAACGTGTCATGAAGCGTAAGCTATCACTTTCTCATTTTGCATTTATACTATCCTAACCTATTCTTTGTAGCATTGGTATCTACCTCGTATTCCTTGACGTTTCTGGGAGGGCTGAACCTGGGGTAATGATCAACTTTTCCTAGAACGTCCGCATTCCTATTCCACAATTGTCTGAACATTTATTCTTTTCCTTCTATGTAGTTGCGCCATAAGTCTTAGTAATCATAGGGAATTCCTTAATGGAAACCTCTATTTTAACTATCCAGCCTGGGAACTTCTTATTTCATTTAGGCTGGTAAGCGATTTTCCATTTGAGTACTGTCTCTACCTTAGCAGGAATCTATCTTAACATCTTCTGTCTACAATGTATATCCAAGAAACATTACTTCTCCATTCAAGCTTGCTCTTGCTAAATTTGGCATCTAACTCCCGACTCTATGCGTGCTAGTACTATTCGCAAGTGTTCCTCGTGTTCATCCTCATTTTTGGGGTAACTGAAATTGTCGCCGACAAATACTAAAATGAGTTCTTTTCTAAGTCTAGGTGGAAAATTCTATTCATGTGGTTCATGAATACTATGGAGCACTAGCCAACTAACGGCATAACTAAGCATTCGTAAGGGTTTTATCTGGTTTGAAAGAGAATTTTGGGTATATCACCAGTTTATCCTTTAACTAAAGATGCTTAGACCTTAAGTCTATCCTCACAATTGCATTTGTTTTCTTTTTAAGCTTATTAGGGTCTTATATTCTCATAAAAGAATATTTGTTTTTAAGAGTTATCTTATTTAACCTTTGACAGCTTATATACAATTTCACAGAATCATCCTTCTTTGATGATGAACATCACAAATGTTTTCCATGGTGAAAACCTTTGTCTAAAGAAAATCGTCATCTAACAACTCTTGCAGTTGGATCTTAAGCTCCTCTAACTCCTTGGATACCATTCTACATAAGGCCTTTAATTTGGGAGCTGCTCGTAGTTCTAAGTCGATCGTGAAACTTATACGACAATCTGGTAGTAAACCAGATATTTCATATAATTCTGTAGGTTCTCTACTCGAGGTTTTTTTTTTAAAAGAGATTTTTCTCTCGTTGTCGAGAATCGTGGTAATTCTCAAACAACTAGTCTTTTCCTAAATTTATATATAGTATACTTTATTACTTCCCAATCGATTACTATGTTCTAACAGAAAGACCCTAAATTAAATTCTATGCTCAACGAAACTAAGGGAATAATTCTCTAAGGTCATCAACACTCCCTAAAGCGTAGTTGTTCTTATTTCAAGATTAGAGCGTTCTAGTCTTAGTCTTATAGTGTCAGAGGGTACTAGTCAAATGAATATAATGCTCTAGTATGGTCAATAGGTACTAGAAAACTGGTATAAAGTTCTAGTCCGGGTCAACAATTTTTTTGACAGGGTAATTTTATAAGGTTCGTCCAATACCTGCCAAATCTTCCTTTCCTTCACTATGCCCCTCCTGCCTAATCATGTAAGCTCCCGCACTCTGTTGTGGTTGTAGCAGTTGTGGCTGTGACTGAAGTTGAGCTATAATCAATGGTTGAGGTTGGCCGTACTGAAATGGTACTATCATTTGAAACAGCATTGGGCAGTCATTACTCATATGTCCCAACATTCCACAGTTAAAGCATCTATCCATGGTCGCTAGACATACACCCTCAGGCTCCTTATCACGTCCAGCACACGTAGAAACTCCCTGTTTCTGTTTTGCCGCTTGCCTCAGTTCTGGGCAATTTTTCTTAACGTGTACCTTACGCAAACAATTGTAACAAACACCAGATTTAGCTAGACATATCCCGGGGTGTTTCTTACCACACTTAGGGCAAACTTGAGAAGGGATCTTTTCTCTAGTATTTCTCTGAGTTTGGAGCTGATCGTGCTGGTTAATTCCATTTGCCGTCAGTAGTTCCGGGCAGTTTCTCCTAATATGTCCCTTATGTCCACAGTTGTAACAGTTGTCAGTGCCTACCTGACACACGCCTGAGTGCGATTTATCGCATTGAAGGCAAACATGAGTGTTAACCCCTACTGTGCGATTTCCTCCCAGATTTTCATTCCTTTGCTGCCCTCGCAGCTGTCCTAGTGGATTGTTACTCTTGCCCGGACCGGTTTGTTCATTCCTTTGTAGATTATTTTTTTGCCCTGCTTTCTTTCCATAGTTACTTCCTTTTCCTGGCTGGTGGAAACCTTGCCTAGTCCTATTCTGTTTCCCTTGACTGTTGTGGCGCTGGTAGCACTCACTGCTACTTCCTTCCCATTTCCTTTTTCCCTTATGGTTAACCTTATTGTTGGGAAGATTTTGGGTTGAGGTCTGGTTTGGTGTCGGTGTGGATATTACTATCTTTTCCTTACTAGGCACTACTGCCTCTATTTCTCGAACTCGTTCCAGTAATTCGGCATAACTCAATCCCCCCTGTCTGGCTACTGCTATTCCCAGTTTATACTTAAGTTCTCCCTGAAGCTTCCTGGTTATTTCCTCCTCAGTCTCGACTTGATCGGTTACATACTTTTCATAATATGCCTTCTTAAAACCATTCCAGGTGGTTAGAGCCGCTTGTTCTACCGGCATAAGTCTCTGTCTAGTCTTCCACCAATATTTAGCTGGTCCGGTTAGCTGATTCCCAGCGCATGCTAGACGTTCCTCATCACTAAGTCTAATCGGCTCAAAGATTCTCTCCATAGAACGTATCCATTGTTCGGCCTCACTTGGATTGCCAGATCCATCGAAAAATGGTGGTTTACTTCCGAAGAATAAATCCTCAATGCTATGACGTTGTAGAGATAGGGGTAGTGAAAAGGTTGCTGGGTGTTTTTGCCTTTCCTCGCTTATACGTTGTTCTTGACCTCTATCAGGTCCTCTTCGATCGTTAACAGCTCTTAGCGACATTTTTAAAACTGTAAGATACAAAAATTTTCTTATTAGCACTTGTTTTTAAGCCTTCATTTTCTCACTAACCCTTTTCTTTTCCCACTTAATACTTTCACATAAACAAGAATAACAAATTAACTTTGACTCTATTTCTCTCAACTTTTAACCTCCAAGGTTAAATTAAACTCTCGTTACACGAGTTTTGTTTGATATTCTGGTTTAGTTATATGATTCATAAGAAACTTCTTGTGACTAAAACCCTCTCATGGGTCATGTATATTATATATATATATACATCAAAAAGATTATGTTAGTTTTGCCTTTAACAATGACTTATACAACACTAGACTACAACGAGTCTAAGCTAGGCTAACTGCCTATGCGCACGGGATGCATTAACATCTTGCATTACCGTACTACTGGAAGTACTAGAACGGAAACGATTCATAAAATATTTATATCCGTTGGAGTACTACAAAACTATCTAGTTACTGATCGGACTATGTACAACAAAAGGCTACTATACTACTATGCGTCTCTGACGCCTTGCTTAACAAACTGCGGTCAAGTCACTACTGCCCACTATGGCCTAATCCTCCTCGGGGTCCTCGTCCGGATCCTCCTCGGTGTCCTCTTTCGGATCCTTGTCCGGGTCCTCATCCTCTGACTCTAAACCTAAAGCAAACTGAAGTGCCTCGTTGACCCTCAAGGTAGTGTCATCTGCAAGTATAAGTGATGGTGGTGCAGGCACATCTGAAACTGTCATCTCTGGATCTGAAACCATGTAGCCTCAGCGGGTCATTGATGCCCGCTTCCTTGGAGGCAGCAGGTGGTCGGGAAGTGAACCGGACTCGTACTCCTTTCTAGAATGGACCCTGGACGGTCCTGCCTCAAACTCAGCCCGAACTATGGCCAACTCCGTGCAAATCTCATCAAGGGGTCTGTAAGATGATGGAAACTGTAATAGGGCGGCAAGCTCCGCGTCTGTGTCTAAATACTCTGGTCCTGACTGAAATGGTCCCTGAACTCTCATAGAAGGCTCATGCTGGAAAGGAGCGGGTAACCCTAGGCCATCTGCTGTCTCTGTAACTAACTCTCTTGTGTCTACACTAGGTACCATCACTGAAGGGATCTCCAACTGCACAATCATCTCTGGTCCCGTCTCATCATGCTCTGACTCTGAATCTGCCGGAAAGTGAGTGTAGGGAGGATGCGCTTGAACAGGATATGCTGTTATGTGTCTGCTCTCGAAGAAACGCTTGTGTACCTCCAAGGCGAATCCATTGTAATCACCTGTCGGCTCTATATCGTCGTCAAACATCCCAAGGTAATACCATGCCATGTCGTGTGCCCAACCACGCCATTCCTCTGGTAGACGACTAACCAAGTCAAGTATAGCCTAACTCTCTGGAATAGTATGCCGGACTGGATAATAAACTGACGAGAAGTAACTAATCCTCTGTCCTACGTCGTGTCTCGGGTTTGCCTCATAATCTCTATACCTATCTAATAACTGATCTGCCCAAGTACGCTGTGGCGGAGACTGATTCTCTGAAGCCGTGTCACTACTGGAAGTCATCCTACAAAGTTTTTAAGAAACACGGATCAGTAACGGTAAGATGATACCTTATCTTACGGAAAATCTTAAATTACAAAATGAATACTCCTTATTTAATTGTAATATTACCACACTTAATCTAACAACTTATCTTAGACATCTAGCAATTTCACAGAAAATTGCTCTCGTACTCACAATATATAGAAATAAAATTTCAAGGTTTTATTCCCATTTCTTATCTCATTCTTTTAATTTCTTACTTTAATTCCTTATTTTCTTTCATTAATCCTTATCTCTTTCTCAAGGAAAAATTTCTTATCGATTCTCATTTGTTAAAACAAAACACGTATACTTTGTTCATGTTACTTATGCGAAAGTAGCATTCATTTACAAAAGACTTTGTCGTTTACTAATCATAATACTCATACGTGTCGTATTCTTCGTTCAAGGACGAAGTATTAAAAATATAATTTCCCAAAGGAGAAATGGAATATATCCTAAGAATAACTTTTTAGAACAAGTTCTATTTGTCAATGCTAAAATCGAGCGGTCGTTAGAAATTTAATCAAGCTTCGCGCTTGACTCATAATACGCAAGGTTCGAACAAGGCGAACACTATAAAAATGAAACGAAAAGAAAAGAAATGACGTCGATACAAGTTACTTATACGCAAGTAACATTCGTCTCTTTAAACCACTTATACCGTACTAAAAAGGTTTTGCTAGCGGGGCATAAGACCCATATTACTGAGTTTCTTATTATGTGGGTTGATCAAGTCCACATAACAGTCCCTCAATCACATGGAACTTCTGTCTCGCTCTATCGATCACTTCATACAGAATTTACTTTCCTAAATCGAGTAGCAATTTCTCGAATTGCACACACAACTACTTCTTAAAAAGAAAAATTTTGGAAACTTTCCAAATTAGCTCGGAATACTCAATCTTCTCGAGGAAGATACAAATTTTAAGCTAATCAAATACTTGAACGGCTCCTAATAAGTAAAACAAAGTCATCACTAAGAGACTTTGTTCATGCCTTTACAACGAAGGTAAGATTCGGCTCTTCCGTTTATTTCAATCTATCCTCCTTGTTTCAACCTTTTCTCGAATAATTTGGAGTCACGTTTTTCTCACACGTCTATATGTTTCTTTCATTCCTTTCGTACATATTTACTTTATTTTATCATTATTTATTTCATTTCCCTCGAAGAAATTCTTATCGGGTTGTAAAACAAAGATCGACTTTGCCGAGTCTTTATTCATGTCACTATACGCATGTGACATTTATCAATAGAGGTCCTTCTCGTGTTGTGGATCTCCTTTCAAAATCATTTGAAATAACGTTTCTAAAAAACGTCTAAGTTCTCGAAGAACCGGAAAGTTCTTAGATTTCAAGTCTATGTTCTCATCGAACCGGGAAAAATCCCTAAAATCCAACTATATTCTTGTGTCCGAATAATTTTCAAAAGAAAGAAATTACTGCGCAAATAATTTCACATAAGATAGTACTTGTACTATCACACAATCACATAAAGTATAAAAATTTTACTTCCATAAAATTCTTAATTTCGGAACACAACTCATTCTCATTCTCAATTTCATTGCATACTTGTTCATAAAATTTCTTGTTTAAAGAAATCATGTTATTAAAATTCTTTCCTTTTCCTCGTTGAGTCGACGTAGCGGGCGGTTGAGTTGACATCTATGTTCTCAATATTAGCTTTAGAGTTTAACTCTTATCTTATACTTGGAAAGACGACTCTGATCTAGAGTATACACAAATACCGAGTCTTATGACTCGAAAGAAGACTCGATATAGAGTACAAACGAATACTCTATATTATTACTCGAAGGAAGACTTGTATATATATATCACTCTGTGATATTACTAGAAGGAATGACTCATACTAAGAAAGAATGACTCATAACCAGAGCAGGAAACAAACTACTGCTCTGATACCACTCTGTCACAGCCCCAAATCCCGAGGGACGGCAGAAGCCGGGGTGCGACTGGGATTGGATTAAAGAAGCGGGGAAGAAGGGGGGGCTAACTGACTAAACATACATGAAAGGCATAGATAAACCATGAACAAGACTTGAATATAAAAGAAAGAGTTAATCGCTAAGGATTACTCGACAAAGGTACACAGAAGATACTAAGTTCATATTTACAGACTTAAACTACAGAGTATTGTTCAAAAGGTACATCTCAAAAGATTCAAGAGTTTTGCAGCGGAAGAGTCATAACTAAAGCTTCCTAACTTCTCAACCCAACTTCAACCACTGCCGCTCACATCGCTTCAACCTGCACATTTAGAAAACAATGCAGGGCTAAGTACAAAAGTACTTAGTGGGCACGATGCCGAAATCATAATCATAAGTATAAATAATCTGGCATTTTATAACCGTAGCGCATCGGGGTTTGGTTGAAAAGGCCCGTGCCTACTAAACATTTTCTGACTGATTTGTATAAAGCAGCTTGCACAAGCATTTTTAGAGTATGTTATGTTCAATCTTGACCAAAGCTAATTCACCGTGGCTGGTTACCCCTCAATAGGATACCACATACACCACAGGTTACAAAGTGCACTAACTCTGGAAAGCACTTAGCAGCTAACTCAGAGCCGATCGTTAGTTAACCTAGTTAGATTAACTCTAAAAGTCTAGAAAACCTGAAGGTTAACTCAGAAATCTGGTAAACCCGAAGGTTAACTCAGATAGGTACAAGAGAACTCACATAAAATAGTTGAAACAGTTTATGCCAAGATTATCACTTTGAAAACACAATTATCAAAGCGATAAATAATACTTTCGAGTTGTGGAAAAACCCACATTTTATTTGATATAGATAAAAGCCCACCTCGTAATACAGAACTAAAAGCACTAGCTTCCAATCTTCGGATCTTCCGTCCTTTCTTTACAGTTGGCTTCCTCCTTCATCGTAAAATAATAATGCTTAAAAACGGGTCGTAAAAGATAATCGATCAAGAGAATCGAAATAAGTTTTAGTCGTTTCATTCTTTAGGCAATTGCACGCTTACTAGATTCAAATTACTTAAACGGGAACGAGACTCGTACAAATCCCGTTAGAACTCGGAAGGTCTCATACTCGACTCTTAGGTCAGTAGAGAAGGTAGTCGATAACTTAAACGACTTAAAAGATCACAAGGAACTAAGTTGGAAAGAATCAACTTAGGCGATTTACGTTTTAGATCATTTCGACTTATGAAACTTCTCGCTTACTACTTCTTTATTGAAAGGATAAGAGATAAGATCTCGACTGGTTTTCATCACTCAAGGCCTTGTACTTGACTCTAAGGTCAGTAGGAAGATATTCGTTAGCTATTACGGCTTAAACGATCGAAAGAAACTAAGTTGCGAACAAAACAACTTAGAAGAATTGAAACTGAAATTTTTCTGCGCAATCCAGTAACTCTGGAGACTGTCCACAACAGAGGATTTGGAAACTGGGGATGCACCCTATACTACTGGAAATTTTGGGATGTCTAGTTTACGCTCCAATTTACGGATCGCAAATCCGATAAACGAGCTGAAAGATATTACAGTTTCCGGCGAGGGTCGCAAAACTGCCGCGAAAACCCTAGTTGCTCGATAGATTCGACGTATAACGTCTTAGGTTCGTTCTAAGCTCTCGTATTTGATTTGTTTAGAAACTGGACCCTCAAGGCAGTCACCACGTACTCCCGTACGTGACGAGCTCCTTCTCAAAACTCGTTCAATAGCACGACGTTCTAAACGTCGGCTTTCAACTAACAATTACTAAACCAACAAGTTATTCAAAACGCGTTCTAGTTCTCGACTATAACTATAGCTCATATTATAATAGCTCGAAAGCTCATGACGTCAACTAGAAAGTTGTTCTCAAGTTCATTATAGACAATATTATCAAATTAAAATTCTCATTCGACTTCTCGGTTATTACTTACGTCTAATTGTTCGTCTCTTATGAAATTTTCAAAGTTGTCGGATTCCGTTCAAATTTTACGTCATTAAACTACATCTAACGAGAATCACTCTCATGCATGTATTCATTTCATATCAACTCTATATTTCAACTTACGACGAGTTCTTCGTCTCTTACATTACATAAAATATTTTTAGAAAATTCTCAATTAAATTCTATTATCAACTAACACCATTTGCAACTATATTCCATCATCAATTCATCAATTAAATCAAACACATGAAATCCCTAATTCTACTATAAATTTCGGTATTTATATATATATATTAAGAGAGTGATTTTCTTCTCCAATTAACATCATTTACTCATTAATCATCCTACTATAACATTAATTGAACAATTGAAATCCAATTTCATAATAACATGCATAAATTCCAAAATTCAAACTCAAACCCTAATCGAATTTTCACAAAACATGGGGCTTTCGATTCCTCTTTGTTCTAATCACTAATTAAGCATCTCTTAAGCATGAATCTATCATCAATTGAAGAAATCCAAAAATCCTACAATTAACCCTAAAATTTCGGTATTACATAGAGGATTAGGGTTCTTGATTTTGTTCAATTCTAAACCCTAATTAACCTATCTAACATATCCAATTTCATTAATCCAAGATCAAAACATCTATTTCAAGACTCTAATTTTCGATCATAAGAAGAAAATGAAAAGAAGAAGATGATGGATGGATAGAAGTTTAGAGGGGAGAATTACCTTGCTAATTAACAAAGGAAGAATGAAGTTTGAATGGAAGGATGAAGACTTGTGTGTTTCTTCTTCTAGATCTTGAAGGTTTCTTCAATGGAGGAAAAAGATGAAGATGGGGGAGTGGAGATGATGAAGCTGCCGAGATTTGTGTTGGGAGGGAGAGAGAGATGTGATTTTAATGTTATAACATAGGTTAAAGACTGATAGGTGTAAAGTATGAATAGGATCTACATTTGGTGTCCCTTAACATAACATTAAAATGAAAATATCACATAAAGTGAGAAGGGTGATGTCGGTTGGGTGAGGGAAGAAAAGAAAAATACGCGCTTTTCCGGCGTGATCCGACGTTACGAAAATCGAACGACGAAGAACGTCGCTCGACACAAAATCGTCGCGATCCGATTCGACCTAAAATTTTAAAGTACTAAACTTAATCGGAAAATAAATTTATAAAATTTATTTTGACAAAAACTCGGGATGACACAGTCCGAGTTTTGTCCGGAAAATCATAAAAACGAACTTTCTCGGGCTAGTTCGTATCGCGATTTCGTGAATGTAAAAATCAGACGGTTTTCCGTTCTGAGTTCATGAACTAAAAACTTTTCGTACGCGCTAACCCAAAATACAGTAGTCGTCTAACTGACTTCCGTAATTTATTTTTGGAAACGGATTCGACCGTTAGTCTTAGAATTTAAAATCGTAAACTTAGGCGAGCAAAGCCAATTATTTAATTAACTTTAAATTTTTGAGATCGTAAGGAATTTCCGGGGCATTACAGAGAAGATTATCTGAGCTGGCACTACAGGCTTGGCCATCCAAGCATTGGAACTATGAAGCACATGAAGTTGTCTGACAAAAGAATGTCTACCACAGAGGAAGAAGCTATCTTGAATTGTGAGGTATGTTTGCAATCTAAACAATCCCGTACACCTTTTCCTATATTGCAAGAAGAAGTGATACTTTATTTGAGATTGTGCATGCTGATGTGTGGGGACCTTATCATGCAGAGAATATTACTCAAACCAAGTATATTATTACTGTTGTAGAAGACCATAGTAGAAGTATGTCGACTTACTTGTTGAATAATAAGGCCCAAGTTTTCTCTATTCTAACTGGTTTACACTCAGTTTGGTATTCTTGTTAAAACTATCAGAATAGATCATGGTACACAATTTGTGAATCATCTTATGCATCAGTTTTGTCTTACACATGGTATTATTCATCAGAAATCATGCACATATAGTCCACAACAAAATGGTATTGTTGAAAGGAGACACAGGACTTTGCTTCAAGTAGAAAGATCTCTCATGCTTCAAAATCAAGTTCCAAAATGATTTTGGCCTCAATCTATATTGACAGCTACATGGTTATTAAATAGAACACCTAGCAGAGTTTTATTAATGGGCTTGTCCTTATACATTACTAATGAAGAAGGAGCCTAGTTATTCCAATCTTCAACCCTTTGGTTGTTTAGCCTATGCTGTCAATCTTTTACCATTTAGATCAAAGTTTGATGATAGAAGTCTTAAATGCATCTTTCTTGGATATGCAATGGATCAGAAGGGATTTTTGTTATATGATATGGTTAATAATAAGCTCTTTACATCCAGGGATGTCAGATTTCTTTCAAAACGTGCTGCTTATTCTAATCTTAAAGATGATATTCTGATCAACAATGATGATGTTCTTGATAATTCTTTGCTTAAGGTTATGGATTTTAGTTTGGAATCAGTCCAAGATTGTCACAGCCCGAATTCTGGCGTATAAAGAAGACTAGAATCCATTGGACAGTGAGGTGAAACCTCGAAATACAACATAACTCGACCAGGGATCATGCTCGGGAAATAGAGAATATAGATTGAAAGCGATAACAAATAGAACATGCTTTCAATTCTAAACTCAAATAAACGAGCATTGATATAAAATACAAGTATCGAAGGTAATTTAAATACTTCAATCCAAGTCAAGTAGAATAATGCGGAAATAGGAAATAGTTTCGAGCATCTAGCTCATTGTATTGACACAACATCAGAGTAATAGTTTGAGAAATTTAAACAGAAATAAGTTGTTTATGCAGTGGAATAATAATCTCAAGTCCCACAATTACATATATGAAGATATGCAATTGCAAGCTTAAACCAAAACGAGAGACTCGACTTCAAACAAACAACACATCGTCGAGCACCTTCCGCCACCGTCATCCATGCTAACCTGCACGTTTAGAAATACATGCAGGGCTGAGTACTTCATACTCAGTGAACACATGCCAAAATAATTTAAAACTTTGCTCGATAAAACTATATAATTGAACTTGCCTTGCTACTGCATCACAAGTGTTAGTACAGTTTAAAACGTTTTACTTGTGCATGCAAAAATCATTTTCTTTTCTTGAAACGACTGGGCAGTCAACATATATAATTTGAATAGCAGGTATGAATCAATCTACCACATAATCTCGTGTGTCGAGAAGTAGGCCTCTTTCTCAAACACTGTGACTAGCCTAACCGAAACAAGGCTCACAATCACTTCAAACAAATAACCTCATGTGTTCCTGTCTCTCACAGAATATTAATAACTCAAGTAGATGATTAAACATACCAAAACTCAAGTAAAACGACAAGTCAATTAATTTTAAAACTCACATAATATGATAATAATAATCACATTCATCACTTTATTTTGGTTGAAAAGCCCACTTGACTGCAAAAAAGGGTTCGGTCGAGGTAGCATCCTTGTCTTCTTCTGGTCTAGTTCTTAGACCTACTCGTTCCTTCAAAAATAACATCTAATAAGGATGAGTCGACTTTCTAAAAACAAAAACTAGTTCTAACGCTCGGCTAAAGGACTTCTACTTGACTCCGATTTCTTAACTTTTCTCGACTGTCTAACTCAATCTTTCTCGATTTCTTGATTCTATCCAAGTACTAAACCAACAGATTCTCAGACTCGGGAATATAACTTGGCTCTACAACATCCAATAAATTTAATAAATAAATAATGTACAATATCAAGAAGTCACTATTCACATCACATATCTCGTTTTTCACGATTTCTCTAGTCAACTGAACTTAGAAAATTACGAGATTAATTCTTGGGTTCTAATATCATAATTCATTCACATACAGACTTTCACATTAGAAATTGGACTTTCACAGATAGGTAAACGATCGACTTTGATAAATAGATGGAAAAAGAAAAAAATTCCGAATATAATTAAATATTCTAGAAAAATTCTAGAAAATTAAATAATTCATTTAATCACAATTATTGACTCGGAACTCATTCAAGACTCGGTTATTAACTCATGTTGACTCGACTCTGCTTGATTATTGTTTTGAAAAATAAAAGTTATTAGATTTCGATGAAAATAATTTAATTTTTCTTAAAATTAAGTCGAAGACTTCAATTATGAAATTGAATTCAAAATTCAAACTCTTAATAAAATTTCTTCGGATTAAAGTCTATGTTATTTTTCTAGTAAAACGTGTCACTATTTCTCGTAACATATGCACGTTCTCGGAAACTTACCAACTTGGCAAAATCGACTTAAAATAATTCTATTTATCTATTAATTCGATTTATTTTCCTTATTCTCATTTTTAATTTACGAAAACTCGATTTTCATTCTTAATTTCATTAATCGATAACTTCCACATACTAACTCGGATTGAAGCAATTCAAAAAGCTAACTTAGCTATTTTTGTACCAATTTCATCATCTAATCATCCATTTAAACAATACTAGCATGCAACATCAAAATCATCAATTCCTTTCACCTATTTGCTTCAAATTTTTCATCTCTTCGGGCAATTGATTTTCTTTCTTCGATTCCTTCTATAGTTAAGCTCATTTTATACTAGGAATCATTTATCAATCATCTAATTAACAATCAAGAATCAACATCATAAAAAATCATCAATTTCCTCATGCATATGGTTCGAAATTTTTGAGAGAAAAATCATAAAAATTCATGCTTCTTATTTTCTTAATCAAACATGCATATCTCATCATATAACTCATAATTATATCAATACTCATCCAAATCAATACAAAATCATCAACTTTTCTTATGTATATATTTCGACTTTTTCAAGAAATTTTGCAAACAATTTATACTCTTCAATTCATCAATTTAGCATGCATTTTTCATACTCAAATTCAACATATAACATCACAATTCATACATCAAGATCATCAAGACAAAACTTCCAATTTCTTAACTTATAACCTTCAAACTTTTTGAAGAAAATAGCAAGAAATTCGATTTCTTTTAATTGATCACACAAACATTCTTAGATTAATTTCTAAAGCTTAAATCTATCATCAAACTCACGATCAAATCAAAAACATGAAAATCCTTAAATATACTCAAAATTCCGGTATTCATACATATATGTACATCATAATTTTTCTCATTCAATCAAGCATATAGAAACTCTTAGATATCATCCTAGAACACAAATCTCTCATCAAAATAATGATCAAACCAAAAACATGAAAACCCCTAATTTTAGACATAAAAATTGGTACTCATAGGGATTGGATGATCAAGGATTTTTGGCTTCAATTTCATGCATAGAACTATTGATGGTCCCGAAACGAGTTACTGGTGTATGGGGGGGGGGGGGGAATACGCCAGTTAGGATTTTAAAACTCAACCCCCAAAAAAATACTTCAACTGAGTAAAACGGACTCAGTTGGAATCTCACAGCTGAGTAAGCAACCTCAGCTGGAAGAGTGGTGCTGTGCGGAATGTGGTGGAAATTAAACTCGTTAAAACAACTCACGCTTTTAGCACGGTTGGTCAATAACCAAAACAGTTGAGAATGTGCAGATATGCAGATTGTATGCCGGTTAGATTGGTCAGTTGAAAATGCAATAAGTAACTGAATAAAAATAAACACAGACACACAGGATTTAACGTGGTTCGGAGATAACCCTCCTACGTCCACGGGGAGATGTGAATTCTCACACCTCAGTCCAAGTTCTTCTGGACAGTTCCACACAGCTTACCCGGGCTGTGCAACCGTTGCAATAAGTTTACGGGTACTTATCAACCTTTACAGTTAAGTTTGCGGGTACTTAAAAACCTATGTCAAGTTTGCGGGTACTTGACAACCTAGCTACTCAATTACAGGAAGAGTATGATCCTAACAGACACTTTTTAAGGTTTGTATGTGGGTGGATTTTCCAACTACAGCTCGATCAGGAATGAGAGCTGGATCTATGGCTTGAACGAATAAACACTCAAACTAAGATCTAAGACAGATTATAACTCTATGAACCCTCAGCTACTAATGTTCTATCACTCTTGAACTCTCAGCTGCTGATGCTATTAGAATGTGATTTTTGCAGATTTTTCTTGCGTTTGTTTCTCTTGTGAGTGCACTTCTTTATCTCTGTCTCTAGTCTCGTAAACCTCTCGAATGAGAGAATGCCTCTATTTATAGGCGGAGAGTATCAACTAGCCGTTGGAGGAGCTGTTGATCTCTGATCGTTGATAGCGATGGCTTGTCTCTCATCTCTGCAGACTTTCCCGATATGGCATCTGTGCTCTTCTGCTTTTCTTCTGAGACAGCCTTGTGTTGGGCCAGATGGGGTAATGACTGAACGGTCAAACCCTCATGTGACTTCCTTTTGTAATTCAAATCTTGACAGTCAACCTCGATTAGTCGGTTGAAAATCTTGATCTTTATCTGAGTGGTCTTCAGCTGATGTTCCGACTGAACCGTTGAACTCTCAGCTGACTTTGAACTTCATGTTGTTGATCTTCTTGTTTGAGTTCTACAACTGAGGTTCTGAAACTGAACCCTCAGTTGTCTTCCTTGTATTTAGTCAGTTGAGTTTGAACCTTCAGATGACTTCCTTTTCATCTGATGTTCTCTTCCTCTCTACTGCTTCTCATCTGACGAACCCTCAGTTGGTTTCCTTCACAACTGATGTTCTGAAGACTTCCCCCTCATTCCATCTGAACATATGAACTCTCAGTTGTCTTTCATCATAACTAATGTTCTGTCTGAGTGATGCCTTGTTGCCATTTTTAGCTGGAGACCTGTAAAGATAAAATCTCAACTTTGCTCAAACAGCGAGCTTAACTTCTAACATTAGGTTCTGGCAACATCTACTCGGTTGGGGTCAGTCGGTTTTGGAATTCATCAAAACTTTTACTAATAAATTTTCCAACAATTTCCCCATTTTTGATGATGCCAAAACCACTTACAACTTTGAACCACTATTGATCTAAACCTCACTAACTTATCTAAAATCTAAGCTGAAATTCTAGACAGTCTATAAGATAAAACATCAAAGGGTTAGCACAGTTATAACATGGTATTTAAAAGACTTTGTGATTCAGAGCTTGGACAATGAGGAATTGTTCATCAAGGTGAATCTTATATATACTTTGAAGTTTTTTTGTTACAACTGAAGATTACAGGGTTAAGCACAGAACAAATAAAGATACAACAGTTGCTTCAAAAACTACAACATAAAAAAAAACTTCATCAGCTCAAAAACTTTGACAGCTCAAAAATACTGTTGACCGTACTTACTGAAGATACGGTCGAAAATCTCTTTCTTCGCAGCTGACTCGATCCCAGTGTTGACACCATGTTCCTTGCAGACTTGTCTCGCCTCAGCCATGATCGCATTTCTGTTCGGAGTGCTTGTGCCTTTGATCATCTGAGGGCGATATATGAGCATCTGCGGAACCAGAACGGTGTTGGGATCGAGCTGAGCTTTCACCATAGCTCGCTGGAATTGACCGAACATTCCAGGGTCTCCAGATCTGAGTTCCCACAGGGCTTCCTTGAAGGCTTTCCTTGGGTCTTCAGTTGAGTAGACCTTCCTATAGTAAAAGTCATTGATAAATTCATGCTTGAACTGCTCCCAGTCGTCATTCCACTCAGCGTTCATCCACTTGTCAATATGTGGGAACCGAGATGGGAGCGGAGCGTTCTTCTGCAGCTGCTGCGTCTTCCTCCTAGCCTCAGCCTTCATCTGGTGCTTGTTTATTCTTCGCACGCTCCGGCTGGCTTTATTTCTGTCAACATTCTTCTCAACCTTGGCTAGTTCCTTCTCGAACTTGGCCACCTTCTTGGCCTGATCAGCAGCGAACTTCTTGATCCAAGAGGGATTCAAGTACTTCTCCTTGGACTCCCCCATAGCTTTGGCAGCTTCGATGCAGTCTTCAACAGATATCCCGTCAAGATCGGCATCGAGCTCGGCTGTAAGCTCGGCTACGAGGTCGTGAGAGATTTCCAGTTCCTTCTGCGATCCTTCAGCTGCTCCTTCAGCTTCAGCTGGCACTCCTTCCCCCTGCTGAAGAACATTTTTCCCCTTTCCAGCAACAACTGCTGGCTCCTTGTCTTCCCCCTTTTTGGCATCATCCAAAAGGGTGGCAACAGTGCCATCCAGGGAGGTCAGCTTGGCTTCAGCCTGTTCAACTCGGGAAAAGAGTTCGTCGACTGCATCCTTCTCTTCCACCTTCTTGGCCAGCTCTAGGTCCTGGCGTTCTTGCTCTGCTCTCTGCAAGGCTGCAAAGGTCGCAGAGACCTCTTTGTGGAGGGTGACGAACTCAGCTCGGAAATTTGTGAACTGAGACATCCACTCCTGGTCTTGAGTCTGCTGGGACTTTGCCAGATCAGATGCAGCAACAGACTTGAAGACGTTGAAGTCCGAGATGAGTCCTTGAACCGCCTTCTTCAGATCCTTGACCTCCGAGCCGGTAGAAGAGGAGAGGTCTTCGAGCTTTTGCTGTAGGGAGAAAAGTTGTTCCAGCTGATTCTTCAAGCTTGCATTCTCAGCCACCAGCTGATTCATCCTGTCAGCGTTCTCCTCCTTGTTGAGCTTGATCTTGGTCAACAACTCTTGCCTCAGCTGGTTGACCCTCTCAGAGATCAGCTCACAGATAGCATCTGTTGATAGCGCTGGCTGATCAGAGGGTCCAGACAGTTGTTGTTGTTGTGGCCGGGCAGTTGGGTCCATGACAACCAGGGCAGTTCGGCTGGCGAGGTAGGCCTTGAACTTTTCTTCTTCCTTCTTGGCCGCCTCATCAGCTGCGTCGACATCCTCCATGTAGTTGGCATTCTTAGCCAACATTTGGTCAAGAAATTGAACAGCTCCAGGATTGTTGCACAGCTCCCTGGTACTGTCCCTTCTTGGATGATTTTGTCCAGACGACGACGGAGCACAACCACCTTCTGGTTGTAGGCCACCTCCAGGTTCTGGTAGTTGAAGTATACCCTCAGGTTGGACTCTTCAACTTTCAACCTGTCCCAACCATGGATCCTGAGAGTTTCCTCCTTGATGTACCAGTAGCTGAAAATCACGCTAAACTGATAGAGCAGTTCCGTCCCAAACACGGCAAAAATGGGCATTGAGCTTACCTCGGAGAACATGCCGATCAACTTGCGGAAGCAGTAGTCCAATCGGCCTTTATACTCATCCAAGATAGCCTGGAGGTTGGCTTCTTCATCAATTGAGGTAGGGTCAATATCGAAGGCGACAGGTTCGATGGTTTCATCAACGTTGGCCAAAGGAATGGTCACAACATTGGCATCGAGCGAGAGGCTCGGTATATCTGACTGAGGACCAGTTGAGAGAACTGGATCCTCTTTGGGTAGAGAGTGGGCTGGCTCGATTGCTTCCTCAGACGCAGGTGGGTTTTCCTGGTTGGCATCAGCTCCAGTTGGACTGTCGTGGGATTCCTCAGATGAAGTAGAGTCATCCACGTGGAGGAGCTGGATTCCTCCACGTGGATCTCCATCCCTTCAGCCATTTCTTCCTGACGAGGTTGAAGAATAAACCCAGCTGGGTCAACCGACTGGCTTGATTCGGTGGACTCCTTTTCCTCAGCTGGCTTTACCACCACGGGGCTCGTTGTAGATGGTTGAGCAGCTGGTTGGATGATTCGAATCCTAGGCCTCTTCTGGAGGGGTTCCTTCTCTTCTTCTTCTTCATCTTCCTCTTCCTCAGCCACCTCCTTCAGCTGGCGCTTCACAGGTTTGGACCTTGAAGGGCGGCGAGCAGCTGGGGCCATCTCCACAGCTGGCTTGGGGGCTCCCTTGGGAGTGTAAACAGCTTCCACAACGTCCCTGGCCTTTTTGGCTGTGGGGAACAGCATCAGCTTGCTGAACGGAGGGTCCTCACTCTCTTCCCAGGTCAGCTTCTGTCCCTTTGTAGCTTGGAGGATCAGAGCAGAAATTTTTGTGCCGAAGTTGAGTGTCCCCTTGACACTCAACAGCTGCTCTCCGGACTCCACTGTTGTCTCGGAAATTTTCAATCGATTTTGTGGTGTTCCTCCAGGGCCTTCTGCTGCTTGAGCTTCGGCCTGCTAATGTCACCGAACGCTCCTCCATACGCGAAGGCGTATTTGGAAATCACGTCGAAAAGAAGTCGGTGCTCCGGCTTCAGTTTTGTCCTTTGCATGCTCCCCTTCAATGGTTCGGGAACAAGAAGGATTGTTTGAAGGAAAGCATCAACTTCCTTATCGGTGAAGTTCCCCATCACATCTATGGCTTCATGATTTCTGGGAATGATCTTCTCCAGTTCTTGAGACACTCTGATTTCTACGGCGGTGTCTTCTATCGAGCGGGAAGTGCTGTTCCGTTGCTTGCACGGGATGGTCGTGACAAGGCCTAGGTCTGCATCGCGTTGCAGATTCCTGTAGAAATGTGCGACCTACTTCCTGAGCAGCTTGGATGGAGAGAGGGTTGCCCAGTCGAGCAGACTGTGGTCGGAAAGAATGGTGGCAACAGGAGCGAGTTCCGGCGAGGTCAGGGCATCCCTGGAAAGAATCTGTTCGAAATGAATCTTCGACATCATCATGTCGAAAGATTCCTGGAACGTAGCGGGTTCTGCGGAAACCATCTTCTTGGAAGCTTTAGATTTAGGCGCCATCTCAAAGAGATATATATGCAAAGACGAAAGAAATTCGTTACTGAAAATGGTGAGACAAATTTGGAGAAGATGATGAATAGATTGAAAAGATATGCACGAAATAGTAAAGATATGCAAACAAGGTAAGGATCACTTCTTGATATTCCGTATTATATAAGCTTTGACTCGGATGAGACCAACGGCTGGGGTTAAATGGCGCGAATCCATCAACGGCTGGGATTACGCGACTGTTGGGTATTTTGACCGACGCTCCACGCGCGCGAGTGAGAAGGTGAATAGTTTAAGGTGTCAGCCCAGTCGCACTATAAAGTAAGGCTATAGGAGTTCAGCCAGACTTTACATTAAATGCGATATGATAGCTTGTTTAGTCTAGCTGACATGTTCAGGAGTGTTTGAATTTATTTCAAACATTCTCATTGAATATCATAACACCTTCAGTCATAAATGATACCTGCCAGCCGATGTCGAGATCAGCTGTATACCTCAGTTGAGTTCCTCAGTTGCCGCATACCATCAGCTGACTCGAGTTCGTCTGTTCAGCTGATGTTTGGTGTCTTCAGTTGGCAATCCGTATCTGAGATTCTCCCTTTATCTGAGCTCCCCCTCAGATGGATATCTGACTCTTCAGCTCGGATGGATCCTCTGCAGCTCGGATGACTCTTCAGCTCGGATGGATCTTCTCCAGCTCAGATGACTCTTCAGCTCGGATGGATTTTCTCCAGCTCGGATGACTCTTCATCCGATGGATCCAATAGTCCAAGAAGATCACACAACATCTTGAACCGAGCTTTAGGAAGAGGTTTGGTGAAGATGTCAGCTCTCTGAATCTCAGTTGGGATCTTGTCCATAGACACATCCTTCTTCTCAATATGATCTCGGATGAAATGATGACGAATGTCAATATGCTTTGTCCGAGAGTGGTGAACAGGATTCAGAGAGATAGCTATGGCACTCGAGCTATCACAATGAATGGGAACCTGTCCAGTTGCAACTTCATAATCTCTCAGCTGTTGCTTCAGCCACAACACTTGCATGCAATAGCTTCCGGCAGCCATATACTTTGACTCGGTTGTAGAAGTAGCAACACATGCTTGTTTCTTGGAGAACCATGAAACCAGCTTGCTTCCCATGAACTGACAGTGTCCAGAAGTAGACTTCCTATCCAACCGATCTCCTGCTAGGTCCGCATCTGAGTATACGGTCAGTTGGATATTGTCATCAGTTGGATACCACAATCCAACATTAATAGTTCCCTTCAGATACTTGATGATGTTCTTTGCTGCCAACATGTGTGCTTCTCTTGGCTGAACTTGGAGTCGAGCACACACTCCAACTGCGTATGATATGTCTGGTCGGCTGGCAGTTAGATATAGTAGCGAACCGATGATTCCTCTAAACTGGTTGGCATCCACGAGCTTTCCTTCAGCTCCGGGTTCGATCTTCCAGTTAGTATTCATTGGGATCTTTGTGGTTTTACTTGTTTGCAATCCGAACTTGGTGATGAGCTCCTTTGTACACTTGGACTGATTGATGAAAATCCCTTCTGGTGACTGCTTCACTTGTAATCCAAGGAAATAATTCATCTCACCCATCATTGACATCTCGAACTTCTCCTTCATGAGATCTGAAAACTTTTTGCACAGTTCCTCTGACTTGGAACCGAAGATGATGTCATCGACGTAGATTTGCACAACAAGTATATCTTCTCCAACTTTGATGGTGAACAGGGTTTTGTCAACTGATCCTCGTTTGAATCCCGAGTTCAGTAGAAAACCACAAAGAGTGTCATACCAGGCCCTTGGTGCTTGCTTTAGACCATAGATAGCTTTCTTCAACTTGTACACTCTTCCATCTCCAGTCTCAAAACCTGGAGGCTGTTCAACATAAACATCTTCCTTGATATCTCTGTTGAGGAATGCACATTTCACATCCATCTGATACACTTTGAACTTGTGATGTGCGACATAAGCTAGAAAGATTCGGATGGCTTCCAGCCTTGCAACAGGCGCGAAAGATTCTTCAAAGTCGATTCCTTCTTGTTGGCAGTATCCTTGAGCTACCAACCTTGCCTTATTCCTCACTATGAATCCAATGACGTCTCTCTTGTTTTTGAAAATCCACTTTAATCCAATCACCTTGACACCATTTGGTCTTTCTACCAACTCCCATACACAGTTGCGTAGAAACTCATTCAGTTCTTCTTGCATGGCTGTTGTCCAGTGAACATAGTTGAGAGCTTCCCCAACATTCTTCGGTTCTGGTACATCAGCTACAAAGCAAGAAATCATGGCAACATCTTCAGCTTGCTCGAACTCCTCTAGAACTGCCAACTCCTCAGCATATTGGGCGTAAGTGTTGGAGTTTTCTTCAGTTGATTCTGGATTTGCAACTCGGCTCCTTGTACGCACACCCTCGGTTGGATCGCCGATGATGTTGTCAGTAGAATGGACTTCATACCATCTTCGGTTGCGTCTTCCTTCTTCTTCCAACTGTGGCTGTTCCGAAATCTGAGTTGGAGTCTTTAGAGCTGGTGATTGATCAGCTGTTGAGTCTGGATCCTCAACATTGACATTGGTTTGAACTGGACTCGGTTGGGCTTCGGATGCTGATGCAGTTGGAGGAGCATCAGCTGAAGTTCCCCCTTGGGGTGAGCTGGGGTCTTCGCATTCATCTTCAGAGGAGTATGGATCCTCATCCTCAGTTGCCCAAACCAGTAGTTCAGCTAGGTTCTTTTCCCTTAGAGCTTGCGATCTGGTGGGAACTGGTGGAACAGCTGTATCTGCTTGTTGTCCTTTAACCTGTTCCCTGCACTCAAAGGTAGATTCATCAAAACTAACATGAGGTGTTATTTCCACAACCCGAGAGTTGTTGTTGAAAACTCTGTATGCCTTGATTCGAGCAGCATATCCAAGAAATATGCCCTTCGAAGCTTTGGCATCAAAAGTTTTCAACTGAGTCTTCCTATTGTTGTGAATATAACACTTAGAACCAAAGACGCGAAAATAAGAAATATCTGGCTTCCTGCGTCTCCATAGCTCATATGGTGTCTTTCCCAAACGCTTGGTTAGAAGAGACCGATTTTGAGTGTAACATGCAGTGTTGATCGCTTCAGCCCAAAATCTCTTTGGTAGAGCTGAGCTGGCTAACATGGATGTGGCTGCATCCTTCAGCGTTCTGTTCCTTCGCTCAGCTACTCCATTTTGTTGCGGAGTATGCGCGGCTAATGTCTGATGGGTAATTCCATTTTTCTCGCAATACTCGATGATGGTTTCATTTAGAAACTCAGTTCCATGATCTGATCGGATAGAATTGATCTTCATCTCTTGTTGGTTCGATATCCGATCCATCAGCTTGGGCAGCTCATCTCGGGTTTCACTCTTGTGACGCATAAAAATGGTCCACGTGTACCTCGAGTAATCATCAGTTACAACCAATGTATATTCGTTGCCATTTATGCTCTTTGGTGTAACTGGCCCGAAGAGATCCATATGGATCAGCTGTAAAACTCGGTCGGTTGAGGGAGTTGACTTCAACCGGAAGCAGGATCTAGCGAGCTTTCCCAGCTGGCATGCACTGCAGATGTGTGTTGTTGAAAACACTCTGTTTGGTATGCCTCTTGCATGTTCTTGTCTAGCGAGACGGTTCATCGTCTTGAAGTTCAGATGGTTGAGCCTTCTGTGCCACAACCAGCTCACATCAGAACTGCTTTTTGATAACAGACAGGTGTCAGGGAGGCTGCTATTCCAGTCAGCGTAATAGACATTCCCTGTTGGTGATCGATTTCCCAACAATATCACCTGCTTTGATCCGACATCTTTAACCCTGCAACCCTGTGCATCAAACTTGACAGAGAAACCATTATCACAGAATTGGTTGATGGAGAGCAAGTTATGCTTCAATCCATTAACATAAGAGACATTAGAAATTGAAACATGATTGGTTTCAAGGGTACCGTAACCTCTGGTGTAACCTTTTGAGTTATCACCAAAAGTAACTAAGGGACCTTCTTTGTCCACGAAACTTCCAAGCAAATCCTTCAGATTTGTCATGTGTTTCGAGCATCCACTATCCATCACCCACATTGTAGCAGACGCCTTCTTCTTCCTCAGCTGATTCTCCTGTACCTGCAAAGAGAAACTTGCTTAGGTCCCCAATTTCAGTTAGGTCTTGGAGGGTTAGAACCAGTTCCCCCTGGAACTATGCGTCGCTTTTCCCTGTATACTCGGATGGATTTATCATTCCAGATCACTTTTCCTTCATCATCAACTATAACAACACCTTTGTTATCCTTAGGTTTGTTGTTAATAGAGATGTTCTGTTTCTTGGGAGGAGTTGGATTTCTCCCATGTTGAGCTTTAAGAGGTGAGGCTTTCCCCCTGTTTTGATGGCGATTTTTATCCTTTTGGATTTATCTGTGAGGTCGGACGCCATGTTGGAATCTCTGTGGCTGATTATGATTCCAACTTCCTGAGGGTTGTCTATAGTTGTTCATGCCCCGTTGATGATTCATATTATAGCATGAATATCTCCAGTTGTTCGACCAGTTCCTCATTGGTTGACTCGGTTGGAACCTTTGGTCGAACTGATGTTGGAACCGCTGTTGATTCAGATGATTAAGCCCATGTCTGTTCTGAGGTCGGTTCCATTCCTTCTGATGTTGACTTTGAGATTGACTCAGAGGTCGGCTCTAATTCTGAGTTCGGTTGCGGTTGTGCCTTCGACGCCTCTGATTCCGCTTCTGACTTTTAGAACATTCCCCCTCGGTTGATATCTCAACCGATGGAACATTCTGTCCTACATCAGCTACTCCTTTTCCCTTCTCAGTTGTAATCCTATTGGTCGGTTGAACTTGCTGAGAGGTGGAGGTTGATTTAGCTTCTGGAGACTCAGCTATGTCTGGCTCGACAGCTGTGACTTCTACTGCTTTGATGAAGGTTGCTGGTGGAATCCCAGTATCCTTGACAACATCATAGCCGAGTCCTGACACGTCATCCATCTGTCTACTATAACTGATAAGATTCTCTATGATCTTGGATGACTGATACAGCTTAATTAGATTGTTCTTCTCAGTTTGCAACTCCTTGACGAGTACAGTTATCTGCTCGGTTTGTCCATCTGACTTCTTTATCATCTGTTCGATTTGAGCCTCTTGATTTTTCAACTGACTTGCTGTTCATTGTTCTGCTTTGTCAACTCCTCATCAGCTGGAGCCTTAGCCTTGTTCAGTTGACTCTTGAGATTCTCAATCTCCTCGGTTTGGCTCTTGATCAGATCGTCCTTTTTGGTTAAGGAATCTTCAAGTTTGGCGAACTGAGCTTGAAGACTCTTAAACTCAACCGATTGATGATGCAGCTCCTCACTGAGTTCTTGAAAATCACTCCAGGAGGGTTCCAACTCATCGTTCAGAGATTCCTGCATGTTAGAAGTATTGGAAGAGTTTAACTGAGCAGGATTAGATTGTACCTCAATATCATCTTGGTCGGTTCCAAGTGCCATGAGGTATTGATCCTGACTGATGACGTTGTTGGTAGAGGTCAGTTCATCCTCATCTTCAGTGTCTGTGAAGATGTCCATGTCGTCACCTGCTTCTTCTGCTACCATGGCCTTGTTCTTTGCAGTTTGCTTGGCCCTCAATGCATCTCTCTCTTTCTTCGATAGATCTGGGCAGTCAGCTTTGAAGTGTCCTTCCTTACCGCATTCGAAGCAACCATTAGTGACTGGCTTCGAGCTGTCTCGAGTTCGGTTTGATTTGTAGAATTGTTTGTATTTCCCGAACCGAGTGTCCATGTCGGCTAGCTTCTTTGACAGAGCTGCGATGTTCTGTTGCAGTTCCTCTCTGCTTGTCTCCTTTGCAGTCGTGTCAGCCGATCTGGTTGGCCTCGATGATCTCGATTTCGAGTAGTCAGCTCGGAGAGCAACCAACTTTGAGACTGAGCCAACATCCTCAATTCTACTCGTCTGACCTGAGGACTGCGATCTCCTCCTGTTGACCTTATACTCATTTCCTTTTAAGATTGAGAACAATCTTTCAGTTCCCATTTCACCAAGGTCAGCTCGGCTCTTGTGGATATTAGTGAAAGTATCCCACTCAGCCGGTAGAGCTTGCAGCACTTTGAGATTGATTTTTCTTAGTGTGTATTTTCCTCTTCGGATGGACTGGATTCTTCTGATGATGTCCATAAACCGGAGCTCTAGCTGATCGATAGTCTCATCAAGTTGCAGACTGAAGTTGTCGAAATCTTGACATGCATGTGAGAACTTGTTTTCCTTTGTCTCATCGCTTCCTTCACTTAGCGATGCCAGGATGTCCCACATCTCTTTTGCAGTCTCACACTCCTTTATCCAAGGCAGATAATCTTGTCCAACTGTGGACATTATTGTGCTCTGAGCCCAGATATCCAACTGGCTCACCTTGGCCTCCTCTGGAGTGTAGTCTTCCGGCTGTTTCTCCACATACTCCACCACTGTATCTCCATCGTTGGGATTTGTCGGGGTGCGTACTATTTTATCTTTGATGACAATTGGTCCGGAAGTGAGAACTTGTTGCATCCTATGATGCTTTGATAGAAGGATCTTCTTTATTCGAGTTCTCCATGATGTATAATTGACTGCTGAGAACATGACGACGATCTTGTCCTTGACGTCCATCTACACACAAAAAAACAGGACAAATATGCGGGAAAATATGCACTAGCGTGAAAAGATCTGTTCAGTTGACCACTGAAGAAAATTTCTCGAATTCACACCTTGTGAAACAGAGTCAGCAGTCTTTTGAACCACTGCTCTGATACCACTTGATGGTCCCGAAACGAGTTACTGGTGTATGGGGGGGGGAATACGCCAGTTAGGATTTTAAAACTTAACCCCAAAATAAATACTTCAACTGAGTAAAACGGACTCAGTTGGAATCTCACAGCTGAGTAAGCAACCTCAGCTGGAAGAGTGGTGCTGTGCGGAATGTGGTGGAAATTAAACTCGTTAAAACAACTCACACTTTTAGCACGGTTGGTCAATAACCAAAACAGTTGAGAATGTGCAGATATGCAGATTGTATGCCGGTTAGATTGGTCAGTTGAAAATGCAATAAGTAACTGAATAAAAATAAACACAGACACACAAGATTTAACGTGGTTCGGAGATAACCCTCCTACGTCCACGGGGAGATGTGAATTCTCACACCTCAGTCTAAGTTCTTCTGGACAGTTCCACACAGCTTACCCGGGCTGTGCAACCGTTGCAATAAGTTTATGGGTACTTATCAACCTTTACAGTTAAGTTTGCGGGTACTTAACAACCTATGTCAAGTTTGCGGGTACTTGACAACCTAGCTACTCAATTACAGGAAGAGTATGATCCTAACAGACACTTTTTAAGGTTTGTATGTGGGTGGATTTTCCAACTACAGATCGATCACGAATGAGAGCTGGATCTATGGCTTGAACGAATAAACACTCAAACTAAGATCTAAGACAGATTATAACTCTATGAACCCTCAGCTACTAATGTTCTATCACTCTTGAACTCTCAGCTGCTGATGCTCTTAGAATGTGATTTTTGCAGATTTTTCTTGCGTTTGTTTCTCTTGTGAGTGCACTTCTTTATCTCTGTCTCTAGTCTCGTAAACCTCTCGAATGAGAGAATGCCTCTATTTATAGGCGGAGAGTATCAACTAGCCGTTGGAGGAGCTGTTGATCTCTGATCGTTGAAAACGATGACTTGTCTCTCATCTCTGCAGACTTTCCCGATATGGCATCTGTGCTCTTCTGCTTTTCTTCTGAGACAGCCTTGTGTTGGGCCAGATGGGGTAATGACTGAACGGTCAAACCCTCATGTGACTTCCTTTTGAAATTCAAATCTTGACAGTCAACCTCGATTAGTCGGTTGAAAATCTTGATCTTTATCTGAGTGGTCTTCAGCTGATGTTCTGACTGAACCGTTGAACTCTCAGCTGACTTTGAACTTCATGTTGTTGATCTTCTTGTTTGAGTTCTACAACTGAGGTTCTGAAACTGAACCCTCAGTTGTCTTCCTTGTATTTAGTCAGTTGAGTTTGAACCTTCAGATGACTTCCTTTTCATCTGATGTTCTCTTCCTCTCTACTGCTTCTCATCTGACGAACCCTCCGTTGGTTTCCTTCACAACTGATGTTCTGAAGACTTCCCCCTCATTCCATCTGAACATATGAACTCTCAGTTGTCTTTCATCATAACTGATGTTCTGTCTGAGTGATGCCTTGTTGCCATTTTTAGCTGGAGACCTGTAAAGATAAAATCTCAACTTTGCTCAAACAGCGAGCCTAACTTCTAACATTAGGTTCTGGCAACATCTACTCGGTTGAGGTCAGTCGGTTTTGAAATTCATCAAAACTTTTACTAATAAATTTCCCAACAACTATGCTAGGATCGATTTCTAGACTTCAAAAACAACTATGATGAACTCTTCTTCAAATCTTGAGGGTAACGAAAATGAAAGGGAAGAAAAAAGGGATGATCCTAGTCTTGAATTAACCACAAGATCAAGAGGATCATGAATACCTCGTTAGTTTAATCGATAGGTGATCAGTAGTAATGTTTCTCGCATCTCTAACCCTTCATCTTCAAGCTTCTATAGAGGTTCTTGTGTATGTGTTTCTGTATGTATGGCTGCCGAGAGAGAGAGATGAGAGAGAGAGGAAGGTCAGCTAGAGCGAGGGGAGAGAGAAGAGAGAGAATTGAAGAGAGAGAGAGAGAGAGAGAGAGAGAGAGAGAGAGAGAGAGTTCATTGAGAGAGAGAGAGAGAGCGTGAGAGAGAGTGAGGAATAATGAGAGTAGGATAGGTTTTTAATTGAATTAGTTGCACCCGGTGATCAAAAACGCGATATAAAATTTGCCGGAAGAAAAAGTTATCCGGTGCAATTCAACCTTACTTTTTCATTAAACTCTTAAACAACTTAAAACTCACCACGACTCTATCTCGATGTCGGAAAACTCTCTACTTCATCTCAAACTTCACCAAATAAATCAAGGGATCCAAAAATCCAGTTTTCAAATAAAAATTTCGAGCAACGAATAAAAAGTCGAAATTCACTATTCATATTAGGGTTTTCTGGACCTTCAACTTGAATTTTTTTTAGACAATCTCTGACAAGTCTCGAACATATCTCAAAGCTTCAAAAATATTCTTTAGACTCAAAAGACACTAATTAGATAAAATTTAGAAAAGTTCAATGAATAGTGATTACTCGGGAAAAGTTACTATTCATCTAAAAATGAAATTCTCAAAATTTTCCAAAATTCGAACTCAAACTTAAACTTATATAATCATTCTCAATCAATTCATCACACAATCAATTTGGATAACCGAAATGATAACAATCACATAAAGGCACACAATTAGGCACATAAATACAATTAAGACGAACTTAAAGACTTACAAAGAATCGGGGCATTACAAAGATGATCCCATGATTGCGGATTCTTCACATGATAGTAATGATACTAGTCCAGCAGAAGCACTTTTGATTGATAATGAAGACAATTTGTCAGCTCTTGTGTCTTCTTCTACTGAGAGTGCTATTCCTATGGAGATTGAAGTCCCTGTTAGAAGAGGTACTCGAATTAGAAAGCCACCAATCTGGATGCAAGATTTTATGGGAAATGTGACTTGTTTATATGCTATTTCTCACGCTCATGATTCCTTACGTCCACCTACATTTCCATATCTTGTTTCTCCTGCATTGATAGAAACATACAGGACTTTCTTGGTGAATGTGGAGCAAGTTCAAAAGCCTAGATCTTTTGCAGAAGCTAATAGGTCTATTGAATAGAGAACAACTATGCAACATGAACTAGATGCTTTGGAACAGAATCACTCATGGGAGTTAACTGATTTGCCGGTAGGAAAGAAAGCTATAGGTTCTAAATGGGTCTATATGGCACCGTGGAAAGGTATAAGGCTCGTTTGGTTGCTAAGGAATATAATCAGCAACTTGGGATTGATTATCAAGAGGTATTCTCTCCTGTTGCCAAGCTTGCAACAGTGAGGTTTCTCATAGCTATTGCTACTTCATTTTGTTGGCCTTTACATTAAATTAATGTTAACAATGCTTTCCTTCATGGCTTTTTGCTTGATGAAATTTATATGCAACCTCCACAAGGTTATAATCAAGCCAAAGATGGTCAGGTGTGCAGATTGGTCAAAAGTTTATATGGCCTTAAACAGGCTTCAAGGGAGTGGAATGCAGAGTTTTGCCAAAAACTCTTTTCTTTTGGATTCACTCAATCTTTGAGTGATCATTGTCTTTTCATCAAAGGATCAGGTTCTAGTTTTATTTGTTTGCTTGTTTATGTTGATGATGTTCTCATCACTAGTCCTGATGAATCAGTGATTGTAGCTTTGAAAGCTTTCTTGGACAAAGCTTTTACTATTAAGGACCTCGGAGCTGCAAAATTCTTTCTTGGCATGGAGATTATTAGAGGGGTTGCTGGTACTTGTCTCAATCAGTGCAAATACATCCTTGATTTAATTGAGAAACTTGGATTAATAGGATGCAAGTCTACCTCTACACCTCTTCCTCAAGGTAGGTACTTAAGCTTGGACTCTTCACCTTGTTTATCTGATCCTGAGCCATAAAGGAGACTAGTGGGACAACTTATTTACCTTAATCTTACCAGACCTAATTTGTCTTATGCTGTTCAGCAATTAAGTCAAATTGTAGCCAAGCCGTGTGAACATCATTGGTCTGGTGCTCTGCATGTTCTTCATTATTTAAAAGGTTGTGCATCCCTTGGTTTATTCTATGCAGCTGATTCTGACCTTCATATCCATGCCTTTGGTGATGCTGACTGGGGTGCCTACTCTCTTACTCGTCGATCTTTCACTGGTTATTATATTTTCAAGGGTAACTCACTCATTTCTTAGAAGTGCAAGAAGCAAACTACTGTTTCTGCTTTATCTGCAGAGGCAGAGTATAGAGCTTTGGGATCTACTGTTCGTGAACTCGTATGGATTTCTTACCTTCTTGCTAATTTTCATCAGAATCTTACTCTACCTATCCCCTTGCATTGCGATAATCAAGCTGCTATTCACATTACCAAAAACCAAGTATTTCACGAGAGAATGAAGCATTTGGAGATTGACTGTCATATTGTTCGTGACCGTTTTAAATCTGGCTTTATTAATCCTTTACATATCTCCACCAATTTGCAGCTTGCAGACCCCTTTATCAAAACTCTTGGGGGTCCTAGATTTTGACAGCTTCTTTCCAAGATTGGAATGTATGATATACGTTCTAATCTTGCGGGGGGTATAGAAGCATGCAAGCACATGCTCCAGATCAGCAGGATAAGCCATCTCAGCAGCTATGTGAGCTTGGACCATGTGAAGAAGGAGCTGAGCCATGTGATGGTGAGCTGGATAAGCCACGTCAGCAGCATGCACAGGAGTGAGTGATCCTGATCGTTGAAGTAGGAGCAGAATATGATCTAGTGGTGTGGAAGATGTTATCTTAGTAGCTTTATTTGTAAGCAATAGATTAGTTGGAATAAAGTCGGTGATGCAATTGATATAAATACTAGAGCTAAGTAGTAAGAAGTGCAAGTTATAATTCTCTGTGATAGAACAATAATGTTACATTGATATTCTTCATAATGAATGCATACATTCATGTCTTTCATCACTTTCTATACAAACCAAGCAAGTTGGACTGCTCTCTCTTTCTCTCTCTCTCACTTAAACTTACTTTTCGGATTGAATATTCTGAAATCATGGCTGTAGTGAAAGCCTTGCTTTCAGGATTACGTTGAAGATGATTTTGAATCCTATTTTTTTTGAATTCATGATTGGTTGGATTGAAATGGTCGATTGTTTGTGGATGAATTTGTGAAGGGAGGCAATGGTAACTGGGTGTGCTATGAAAATTGGGCTCATTTTCAACCTGAAGTACATGAAACCACTTGGGCTTTGAATTTGTTGGATGATTTGAAATCTCACTTTTTTATTTTACTTTTCCTTACTTGTGCTCAGATAAAAGAGAAGACAACAGCTCGCCTTGTGCATTTGGTTTTGATTTAATTTCATTGGTGTAATTATTTCTTGTAAAAAGTTGCTTTATTTTATGTATGGTTGTTTTGCATTACATTGTGGTAGTCACTACACTTGATTCTGACAACAAGCCTCTGGAATTTCTTGGTTAGTATGAATCAAATTCTACTGAAGCATTTTCTCTCCCAAAAGTCATCAGGCACTTAACATTTGCTCTCTCTCTCTCTCTAAATTGTTATCTATTTTTGTGATTGTATTACATGAGATGGAAGTAAAATATGCTTTTATCATGAAGTGTTATCTTTGTGCAGTTATTCTATCTTAATCATGTAATATATATATATATATATTTGATGGAATAATCCTGTAATCCTGTAATATATGGTTGCTGACGTTTTATGATTTTTCTTTGATTTCTGTTTATCAGAAACAAAAGCAAGATTTGGCTCGTGAATTGAAACTCATTCGCCGACAGCTCGAGGTGTGGTAGAGCCGGGTATGATCCTCGGACCATCAAATTAATCCAGAATCTAGGACTAATTGTTATCACGTAGACTTGGAATAGTACAACTCGGGATTATATATGTTTCTCGGGAGCTCTCTGTGGCTCTATCAATTTTGTGTGGTAGTTTCATGTATACCATCATAAAAGCCACACTTAGGTTGGTTTATTGTCTTAAAGTGGAATTGTGACATGGTTCGATGATTTATATCATCTTATGTCGCGCAAATACTCATTTTGTTGTTGTGAGTCAAGTGCAATGTCATATAAAATTTGTTGTATTTGCTTTTAGGACCTGACGAAGGACAATACAAATTGTGACACTAAGAGATAATAGTCAACAACAAATTGTGCATGACAACAAATAATGGTCAACTTAAGAAAGATTTAAAGCCGAACGACAATGTTATTTTGCTAATACAACTCTAAAGTCCTACTTAACATCCAAAAGAAACTAGACTAAGGTTGTTGGTGACAATAACAAGTCATTGTTTCAAAACTTTGAGTAGATGGCTTATTAGTTGCATTCTTCAAATTCTTATGAAAAAGGCTAAAATTAATGAAATCCCTTAAGTTTGTCCTGAAATAAAATCATGACGCTTTAGATATAGAAAAGATGCTTCTAACGAATGTAATATTGGTATGTCGTTTTCACCAAAAATAATCTGACACGTAGTCGGTATGCCCACAGTCAGTGGAAAGAAAGATTGTCTCCCAAAGGTCATGTAAATATTCTCCTAATTTCCAATCTGCAAAATACTTAAACTAAACGAAAATAAATAACAGATTCGAGGGTTTATAAATAATAAAACTTAAATTATCTAAAGTACGAGGAATTATAATTTAACAAAGGTAAAATGTACTCCGATTTCCAATTAATTCCACCTTAGATTGATTGTTCCGATCCTCAATGCAAAGATAACTTTAACTCCTGCAAACAAATCGGTTATGACGATCAAAGACACTTCTGACACGATCTTATCCTACCTTAACTTTTCGATAATTGGGAAGACATTTCACCAATTATTTTTCCTAATCGACTCACAACAGTAATAGACACTATAGATTTAATGAACCGACAACATTAACAAATAGAGAAACCCGATTCAAAACCAACAAACTCTGACACAAGATAATTGAATTAAGACTGCTCTTTCCTTGATTATGAAGAATCAATGTACCACAAATTAAACCTAAACCACAATTACGGATGGTCGATTTAATTGGCTACTAATTAATCTCGAACTACTAAGTATTTGCAACTACCTTAAAGAATAAAAATATTTAACAACATTAAACAAAGAGAATCACAGATGCTTGTATACGAATTATAGGAAAAAAAACAAATTAGATCTCACATAAAATCACACTAGGGCTTCATTAATCTTCGCTGGAATAAAAGAGCTGCTTAGCTTGAATTCATAGACAAATTCAGGCTAAAAGTCACAAAATAGAAAACTATTGTTGTAGAGAAGAGAAGTTCACATCTTGCTCTCTACGCTAATCCATCTCGAAAATAAACAAGTAATCTCCTTTGTAAAAAGAAATAAAATCTCTAATTCTAATCTAACTAGGAAATTAATTAAATAAAGTTTAATAATAATAAAACCTTATTGACTAAGAGTTAAGCCCAAAAATACGGACTAATCCTCTTCAAATCCCAATAATCACGTGTAAATCAACATTTATATTATATTTCCAAACACACAATTTCAGCTCCAGTACATGCTGCACAGTATGCCCATACTGCTCGACTCTCGTTAATGCTAGAACTTGCTCTCAACATCTTTGAGACTGCAAATACCCTGTAGAATCATGCTTACTCCTCCAAATTCAGATCAAAACCTACAATAGATCAAGAAATATTGACAAACATGGTTTTTTCACGTTGTTTTGGATGTATTCGATGTCATTTGATAGTTGAAATCATGTCGTTTAGCCCTTTACCTTACTTAACCTTGTTGTGTCGATATTTATGCTTGTGTTGTAGTTTTTGATTAATTGAAGGAGAATGGAGTTAAGATTAAAGTAAAAGGAGCTTAGAATGAGATAGAGGAGTTCGATACGGAGCCATAGAAAGAAATGGGAGTTAATTCGGAGTCCGAACGAGAAAGAATGAGTCAAAACTAAAATGTTGCACAATTCGGAGCGGACTACTGCACGTCCGCACGGACATAAGAGAAAAAGTGACTTTTGGAGCTGTCTACAAAGCGGGCAAAGCCGCTGGGGGTTGTACTGCTCGCGAGCCTGATTTTTCAGTGTAACAAGAGCGGTCTAGAGAGCGGACGAGCATCTTTCTCACCCAAAACATGTTTTTTCACCAATTTTACTCCCAATTTCAGATTTCTACTCCCAACAATTGTCTCTCCACTCCAAAAACATATAAATACATCTCCTAATACAAACCCTAGCCATCCATCCATATACAAACCCACCTCCTACACACACTTCACACATTTTCACACACTACATCAAAAAATTTGTTCGCCTTTTAATTAGCACAAATAATCCGCAAGTGTACGGTGTGTGTATAGATAGTGGCAAGCAAGTGTACGGCATTGTCACCCTTGCTTTGTAGTTTTTTACCAGTTTATTGTCAATAGAAAATCTCCTTTCAAATTTATAAATGTCTTGGCTGATCATCCTCTTTTCAAAGGGATTGTGGAAAGCACTTGGTCTGAACAGGTTCACTCAAATGCTCTTTTTAACATTTGGTATAATGGCAAGAAGCTCGAGCACCCTCTCAAGCAGTTAAACATCAAATATTTTCAAAAAACTGCAGAGAAAGTAGCTTCTATAAAAACTGAAGTGAGGGAAATCCAACATCAACTTGCCTTGGATAAGCTAAATGAAGAGCAAATATCTGTCGAACAGCAAAAACTAAAGAAGTTAGAGAAAAGGAGTGAAATAGAGGAGAAGATTTGGCAGGAAAAGGCAAGAGTTGACATCAAGTTAGGTGATGCCAATATGAAATTATTCCATGCTTATGTTAAAGCCAGACAATCCTCTAATGCCATTAGAATGCTGATAAGAAATGATAGCTCCACATGCTCTACTCAGCAACAGATTTCAGATGAAATTAGATCTTTCTACATAGATTTAATGGTTAGTGCAGCTTCCACTCTCCCAAAGCAATCAATATGGCCTTGATCTCCCTTATTCCTAAAACAACACATCCCAACCAGTAAAGGAGTTCAGTCTTATTTCATGTTGCACAGTTTTGTACAAAATCATCTCAAAGGTTTTAGCAAATCGACTTCAAGGAGTCTTGGGAGATATAATAGGAGAAAGCCATTCTGCATTTCTCAAAAGGAGGGTCATTTTTGACAACATCCTCTTGAGTTAAGAAATCATAAAAGGATATTCCAGAAAAAACATCTCTCCTAGATGTTTCATCAAGATTGATATCCAGAAGGCTTTTAACTCAGTAGAACGGCTTTGTATAAAGCACTTGATGCTAGAGCTGAGATTTTCCTATCAATTTGTGATGTGGATATATGCATGCCTTTCTACTGTCTCATACACTATTAGTCTAAATGGTGAATTAACTGAACCTTTCACAGCAAAGCGTGGTCTAAGACAAAGCGATCCAATCTCACCCTATCCTTTTATTTTAAGCATGGAATATCTGAGTAGGTGTTTGAAGGAGCTTTATGGATGCAGACAATTCCATTTCCATCCAAAGTGCAAGAAACTAAATATAACTCATGTGTGTTTTGCACATGATCTGCACCATTTTTCCAGAGGTGATCTTGTCTGTATTGGCAATCTTATGAAAGTTCTCTACTTTCTCTGGCCTAAAAGCAAATCAACAGAAAAACAACATCTATTTTGGAAGGGTAAATGTTAGACTTCGGGAAGTGATTCTACAGGAGTTTGGGATGACCAAGGGTGACCTTCCTTTTAAATACTTCGGAGTGCCCTTATCTCTCAAAAAACTCACTCTTCTTCAATACCAACCCCTCATCAAAAAGATCCTAGACTGAATAGAATGTTGGTCCTCCAAACTCTTCTCTTATGCCTGCCGGCTTCAACTTGTGAAGTCAGTGATTTTTGGAGTCCAAACTTACTGGAGCCAAGTGCTTCTCTTTCCTCAAAAAGTTATCAAAACTATCCAAATATCTTGCAAGATTTTTTTATGGACTGGGACTGCAGGAACAACCAAAAGAGCCTTTGTTAGCAGGGATCAGATCTGCCTCCCCAAAGCAGCAGGGGGGATGGGAGTGATAGATCTTAAAATCTGGAACAAAGCAGCAATGTGGAAGTTTTTCTGGCATCTAGCGAATAAAAAAGATAAGTTATGGATCAGGTAGATTCATGGATGTTACATCGAAAACAAAAATATCATGACTATGGATCTCCCCATATAGGCTACATGGATTGTTAGGTAAGTCATAGGAGCTAGAGTTTATATGGATGCCACCACCTCAGGTAATTCCTTCCTCAATCTTCCCTCCTGCTCCATCAGGAAGATTTATCTTGCATTACGAGGGCATGTCCAAGTTGTGGCTTGGAAAAAGATGGTGTGCAATAATATTGCTCCTCCAAAAATTGTGTTTATCTCGTGGTTGATGCATTTGGGGAAGCTTGTCACCTGTGAAAACTTGCTGAAGATTGGTATGCAGGTTGATCCCCAATGTGTCACACCCCGACTCCCGAGGTGCGACGAATGACACTAACACTACTAAACCACATACTAACTCAACTCACATAAGGGTTCATGCTCGGGGAATTAAGGGATTATTGACTGAAAGCGATAACAAATAAGACATACTTCCAAGTCATAGATAAAACACCAAACGAGCATAGATAATTTACATATTGAATCCAAAAGGAATAAGTATATCGAGATCACATCATACGGAAGTATGCGTTATTTGTTATCGCATGATTCAACTATCGTCATCTCAAATTATTGACGTCACAAATAAGCATACTCAACAAATGATCAAGTCATTTTACCATTAACGAAGCATAAGCATTTCATTTAAACACATAGGTCCATTCAAGCTTAATAATCTCAACATGATTTAGATTTCAAATGTAATTAACAGCTAACTCGACACTGCTCGACTTAATATTTAAAATAAGTTATTTTCAAATAAACATTAATAATGATCTCATAATTCATAAATAAGTCAGTCAAGAATTCCAACAATAAAAATTTTGAATTTAAAACTAAACTAGTCATTTAATATTTCTCGGCTCAAAACACAACGTTATTTTCTAAATACGTCGTCTTTTCTCAACTTCGTACACATACTCGTAATTATCTTATCTTATATTAATAAACTTTCTTCCTTATTCTCAATTAAACTCTTATTTTTTATATTTAATAGAAATTCATTTTCTCGATTTATAAATTAGAACTCAAAACTCGTTAACTTCATCTTCTTATCTCATATTCAAAATATTTGAAAACCAAACTCGATTATTCTTACTCAAGCATTATCAACCAATCATTTATTACTCAACATATTATTAAGAAACGAACATTCAATATTTGTGATTCTATAAACTCGATTCTCGTATTTAAACACTATTAAATTTTCAATTCGAGACATCATTTTATTAAGCTATTTGTCTCATAGTATTATTTAATTGCTTAAGCTCAAACTTAACTCTTAATCGCACACTGAAAGTTTTCTTATTTCAAGATATTATCTCTTTGATTTATTTATTCTAAGACTCTCTCAATTAATTTCATAATTAAACGAATTCAAACTCGACTTAATTTTTTGTTCAACTTCTTTTTTCTTATTCGATTGAACGACTTAACTTCGACTCACTTTTCTTTCATCGTTTTATTTTCTTAACTCTAATTCCTCTTTTATTTCTCAACTATTAATATTTTCTCTCTTTTTAATCTCTATTATTATTTCTAAAATTTTCTCCTCTTTATTACTTATTTCTCAACAAAGAAATATTTTTCTTTGTTTTTACTAACTTTTATTATCTCATAAATAATTCATTACTTTCTCTTTTTATTTTTAATTAATTAATTTATTTTATAATTAATTTTATTAATCTTCAAATCTTCATGTTTTTCACCAAGAACACCAAGAACACACACTCAAATCTTCAAATTTTCATCAAGAACACCTAGAACACACACTAGGCATTCAAAACTCATTTCCATCGATTTTTGCATATTTTTGTACTTAAAATTTCATTTTCTTCATCTCAAAAATTCCTATTGAACATCTAATACTCCAAGTTAAATACAAACACATTCAAATCATCCATAACATCAAAATCATCAAAAATCTCCAAAAAATATTTTCTCCCTACACACATAAATATCGATTTTTCTCATAAAAACAACATAATAAATTAAATCATTCATTCCATCATAATCTCATACTCATAGCATGCTCATAACATCATTAAATCATACAACAACAAACTAGATAAAATTTATCTCCATAAACTGATAATTCTCGGTTTCATCATAGAAATTAGGGCAATTAATTTTCTTCTTTTTCTCATGCATAATTATCATTCCAATCATCATCATAAACATATATAAACAAGAATTTATCAAGAAATCATGATAATTATTTTTCTTTCTTTTCTTTCCCCTAATTTCGGTCCTCACCATTTTTTAGGGTTTTTATTTTTCTTTTCTTCTTAATTCTTAGTTTATCTCCTAGGGTTTGATTTCCTTAACAATTTCCTCACATCGATCATCACATCTCACACCCTAAATTTGACTAAACATAATTTAAAGCATGCATATTTTTTTTCTTTAGGGCTTAGAGATTACATATTTACAAGAAATCAAATAAATAATCATACTTAGAAGATTTAAATCAAAATCCTCCTCTTGAAGCACTTGGACCGAAAATGAAGGGGTTGTGAGCTCAAATCTTTAGCTTGGATATTCCATGGAGGATCTCATCTTTAACCTCAAGAAAAATATGACATAAATCAATCATCTCACTAGGGCAAAAGTGCCGAAAATTTTAAGAAAAAGAGGGAGATGATTTTACTTTGAAATTGAACTCAAGACTTGAAGAATTAATTACCTCTTGAATTAGGGTTTGAAGAACTAAAGATGATGATGATCTTGTTGGAGTTTGAAGGCTTGATAGCTTGATCTTCAATGGAGTTTTTGTATCTCTATGTGTATGTATGGGTGGCGGCATTGAGGGGGAGAGAGAAGAGAGTGTTATTCTTCTTTCTTATTGGATGAGCATGGTGGAGAGAGAGTTGAGAGAGATGAGAGAGAGAGATGAATGAATGAACTTGGCTAAGTTCATCTCATTAGCTAAGTAAGGAATAAAATGGCAAAATGATGTGAATGTAATCATGATATTCCATAATAGACTTTGAAAATAGGTAGCCTAAGGAGAGAGATTAGGGAGAGAGAGAGAGGGGGTATGTCGGTGGGGGAGAGAGAGAAGGAGAGAGATATTTATTTTATTTTTCACTGATATAATTTTTCGGATGAAAAAGTTTTTCGGTAGAATATATCCGTATTATTCCATTTATACTGAAAACGGCTATAAACTCTCCACGACTCGCTTCCGACATCGAAAACACCTTAACTCTACTCATGTCTCACGAAATAATTCAAGGAATCCAAATATCAATTTTTTTTTAGTCAAAATTCCAAGTAACGAAGAAAACCTAAAAATCAATCGGTCAATTATTTCAGTAAGAACTAAATTCTTAAAATTATCTCATGTGATCTCGGATGAGCTTCTAATATATCTCAGGGGTCTTAGAATTAATTCTAGATTCAAAAGACACTAATTATGCTAAATTCAGAGTTCGTCGGTGATTAGTGATTTCTCGCCTTATCGGCACTAATCGCCAAAAGTGAAAGTTCTCATAATTCTCCGAAATTCATACTCATGCTCATTCTCATATAAATAAACTCAATCAATGCATCACATACTCGATTCGAATAATTGAAACGAGAAAAATCACATTTAAGCACACAAGGGCATTTTGGTCATTTTCAAGAAAATATCTTCCTTGAAAAATTTTATCACTCAAGGCACGTTAATTAAATATAGAAACGCATTTAAAACGCACTCAAGGACTTATAAAAGCTCGAGGTATTACATCCTCACCCCCTTAAGAAAAATTTCGTCCTGAAATTTACTAACCTTGAGAAAATAGCTTGGGATACTTCGCTCTCATCTTTTCCTCGAGTTCCCACGTAGCTTCTTCGAGATCGTGATGACACCACTTAATTTTTACTAAGGGAATCGATTTCGTCCTAAGCTGTTGGACCTTACGGTCTAAAATTTGCTCGGGTTTCTCCTCGTAACTTAAATCTAGCTTCAAAGCCACATCTTCCTGGCGAATCACGTGCTTTGGATCGAAAATGTATTTTCTCAATTGTGATACGTGAAAAATGCTATGCAAATTCCCAAAACTGGGAGGCAAAGCTAATCTATATGAAACGGCTCCAATCCTTTCAGGGATTTCGAACGGTCCTATAAAACGAGGTTTCAACTTTCCTTTGACACCGAAGCGGTGCACTCCTCTCGAAGGGGATACTTTCAAAAAGACCTTATTTCCTATTTCAAATTCTAACTCAGATCTTCGGTTGTCGGCATACGACTTCTGTCGACTTTGGGCTTTCTTTATCTTCTCGTGAATCTGAGGAACAGATTCTATCATTTCCTCAATCTCTTCTGGCCCTATCACTTTTCTCTCGCCTACTTCGTCCCACTAGAGTGGAGATCTACACTTCTTTCCATACAGGGCTTCATAAGGGGCCTTTCCAATCGTATTCTGATAGCTATTGTTATAAGCAACTTCGACAAGAGGTGAGATTTTCTCCCACTCGTCTCCTTTGTCTAATAAAATAGCTCTTAGCATGTCCTCAAGAAACTGAATCGTTCTCTATGACTGGCCGTCTGTTTGAGGATGATAAGCGGTACTGAATTGCAACTGTGTTGTAATACCCCAGATATTTTCTTCCGACGAGAAATAAAAATTTTCTAATTAATTAAGTCTTTGCACGCCTAAGTTAAGGAATTTCAATTCTAAGACTAACGGTGAAATCCGTTTCTGAAAATAAATTCCAGAAGTTGTTCGACCGACTACTGTATTAGGGTTTTCGCGTCCGATAGAATTTTTGTTCGAGAACTCAGATCGAAAAACCTTCTGACTTTACATTCACTTATTTTGCGATACGAGTAAGTTAGTAAAAATCAGTTTTATTTATTTTTTCGAACGAATTTTGGACTGTGAAGTCCCGACTTTTCTTTGAATTTCGGAAATCGAATTATGCTTTCCAACTAAGTAAAATATTTCCAATCTAATGGTTGAATTAGTTTTCGCCGGAAACGTAACCGTCTAAAAAAATAATTAATCGATTTCTATATGTCGTATTAGACCCGTAATCGAGATATTTGGGATAAAAATATCCCTCCCAAACCGCCACATACCCCCCTTAGTCATCCTTTTACTTTAGTATATATATCAAGTGTACACCTCATAAATTCTTTCTCTCTTCTCTCCCTCTTAACCGCCCCCTCTCTCTTCTCTCTCTTCTCTCTCTTGTTCTTCACCATTGATGTGTTCTTCCTCAAGTTCTTCAAGCATTCAAGTTCGATAACTCAATCATCTTCCGATCAATCTTAATTCCGAATACATATTTGTTAAGATGAGACCTTCCTCTCCATTTCCATCCAAGCAAAATTCAATTCCTTTAGTTTATGTCTTGACCGAAATTTTGGAGGAAATTAGGAATGATGTTCTAAGTTTAATTCATGTTATTTCATGCTTAGGAATGGATTTCTATGGTTGGAATTAAATGAAAATCATTCCCCCTTAATAAATTGAAATAACCGAAAATTTAAGGAAATGGGATTTAATGTTTTAAGTTGGATTTTAGATGATTGGTATGTAGATTAGTATTCTATGTATTAATAGATTGATGTATGAATTAATTGAGAATTTTCTAAAAATAAAAAAAAAAACAAAATGGTAAGAGACAAAGAAGTAGGGTTATGATGAAGTAAATCTCGTGTCTTAGATGATGTGATGATATAATTGAGATGTAGTAAGCATGTAGTTCAACATAGATTTTATTTAGATTTTTCTAAAAATAAAAACGAAATCATTGGAGACAAAGAATCGTCGATAGAATTAGTTTCCCTGTTGATATGGATTGATGGTTTGCATATTAGTTAATCTATATAGTTAATGATGATAATTGAAAAGTTTGAACGAAATCTAAGAACGTCGAACTTTTCGTAAGAGACGAAGAGTCGATCGTAATCTTCGATAGGAAAATCGAACGAGAAAACTAATTGAATATTAGTAATTGTTAGCATGTTAGGGTAGTTGTTGAATTAATTGAGAATTAACTAACAACTTTGGAAAGTCGAGTTCTTAGACCGATATAAATGACGTGGAGTAGTTAAGTAATGGTTTATGATGATATTGTCACAGCCCCAAATCCCGAGGGACGGCAGAAGCCGGGGTGCGACTGGGGTTGGATTAAAGAAGCGGGGAAGAAGGGGGCTAATTGACTAAACATACATGAAAAACATCGATAAACCATGAACAAGACTTGAATATAAATAAGAAAGAGTTAATCCCTAAGGATTTCTCGGCAAAAGTACAATAAAGAAGCTAAGTTCATATTTACAGACTTAGACTACAGAGTATTGTTCAAAAAGTACATCTCAAAAAGAAATTCAGAGTTTGGCAGCGGAAGGGTTCTAACTAAGCATCCTATCCTTTAACTCAACATCAACCGTCGCCGCTAACCGTCTCTTCAACCTGCACATTTAGAAAACAATGCAGGGCTAAGTACAAACGTACTTAGTGGGCACGATGCCGAAATCATAATCATAAATATAGATAAATATGGCATTTCATAAGCGTAGCACATCGGAGTTTTATTGAAAGAATCCGTGTCTACTAAACATTTTCTGACTTTTTCTCATAAATCACTCGCGCGAGCATTTGCTGACTAATGTTACGTTCAATCTTGACCAATTCTAATTCACCATGGGTGGTACCCCTCAACAGGATATCACATACACCACAGGTTACAAAGTGCACTAACTCTGGAAAGCACTTAGCAGCTAACTCAGAGCCGATCGTTAGTTAATCTAATTAGATTAACTCTAAATCTGGAAAAATGAATGTTAACTCAGATAGGTACAAGAGAACTCACATAAAACATAAAACAGTTCATGCCATAATATCACTTTGAAAACACAGATATCAAAGCGATAAAGAAGATTTTCCGAGCATTGCTCTTTTTATTTGTATATAAAAGCCCACCTTGATTTACAGAACTTAAAGCAAAAGCTTCGAACTTTGGATCTTCCGTCCTTTCTCTACAGTTGGCTTCCTCCTTCATCGTAAAATAAACATACTTAAAAACGGGTCGTAAAAGATAATCGATCAAAAGAGAATCGAAGTAAGTTTTAGTTGTTTCATTCTTTTAGGCATTTGCACGCTTATTAGATTCGTTTTACTTAAACGGGAAACGAGACTCGTACCAATCTCGTTTAGAACTCGGAAGATCACATACTCGATTCTCGGGTCAGTAGAGAAGGTAGTCGATATCTTAATATGACTTTAAAGATTATAAGAAACTAAGTTGGAAAGAATCAACTTAGGCGATTTACGTTTTAGTTCATTGAATGATTTATGAAATTTCTCATTTATTACTTCTTTAATGAAAGGATAAGAGATAAGATCTCGACTGGTTTTCATCACTCAAGGTCCTGTACTTGACTCTAGGATCAGTAGGGAGATGTTCGTTAGATAAAACGGCTTAAACGATCGAAAGAAACTAAGTTGCGAACTAAACAACTTAGAAAACAAGAAACTGAATTTTCACTGCGCAGTCCAGTAACTCTGGAGGCTGTCCAGAACAGAGGATTTGGAAACAGGGGATGAGCCCTATACCACTGGAAAGATTGGGATGTCTAGTTCGCACTCCAATTTACGGATCACAAATCCGATAAACGAGCTGGAAGTTATTACAGTTTCCGGCGAGGGTCGCAAAACTGCCGTGAAAACCCTAATTGCTTGATAGGTTCGACGTATAACGTCTTAGGTTCGTTCTAAGCTCTCGTATTCAATTTTTTTTAGAAACTGGACTTTCAAGGCAGTCATCACGTACTTCCGTACGTGACAAACTCTTTCTCAAAACTCGCTCAAAAGCATGACGTTCTAACGTCGGATTTCAACTAACAATTACTAAACCAACAAAAAAAAATTCAAAACGCGTTCTAGTTCTCGACTATAACCATAGCCCATATTATATCAACTCAAAAGCTTATGACGTCAACTAGAAAGTTGTTTTAAATTCCATCATAAACAATAATATCAAATTAGAATTTTCATCCAACTTCTCGATTATTAGTTACGACTAAATGTTCGTCTCTTACGTGATTTTTCAAAGTTGTTGGATTCCGTTCAAATTTTACGACGTTAAACTGCATCTAACGTGAATCACTTTCATGCATGCAAACATATCCTAACATCATTATAACTCAACTTATAAGGTGATCTTTATCTCTTATGTTTCATTAAACATTTTTAGAAAATTCTCAATTAAATTCTATAATCAATTAACATTATTTGCAACATAAGTCAACCAACAATTCATCACTTAAATCAAACATGTGGAAACCCCTAATTACTCTATAATTTCTGGTTTTCATATAGATGTTAAGGGGGTGATTTTCTTCCCCAATTAACTACATTTATTTACTAATCAACCTCTTTTATCATCAATTAATCAATTGCAAAACAATTACCAACTAACATGCATAAAATCCCTAAATTCAACTCAAACCCTAATTGAAATTTCACAAACACATAGGGCTTTTGATTCCTTTTCATTCTAATCACTAATTAAACATCTATTAAACAAGAATCAATCATCAAATGAAGAAAATTAAAAATCCTACTAACATGCCTAAATTTTCGGTATTAATATAGGTATTAGGGTTCTTGTTTTTGTTCCATTTTAATCCCTAATTATCCTATCTAATACATCTAATTTCATTATTCCAAGATCAAAACATCCATTTCAATACTCAAATTTTCGATCAAGAATGAAAAAAAAAAAGAAAAGAAAAGAAATCCAATTGGATAGAATTATAGAGAAGGGAATTACCTTAAGAATTAAAGAAAGATGTATGGAGTTTGAATGGAAGGATTGTGACTTGTGTTCTTCTTCAAGCTCTTGGAGATGTCTTCAATGGTGGATGATGAAGTGAAGAAGATGAAGAATGGAGGAGTGCAGCCGATGGTGTGTGTGTTTGGGAGGAAAATGGTTTTGTTTAAATGTTAAAAAATACTTGATATGATGAAATGGTGGAAAGTATGAAAAGTAAAGATTAGGTGTCACTTAATTAGAGAATAACAACATGCATGTCCCCCATTATTAAGGAAAATGTCGGTTGCATGTAGATTTTAGGAGGGATACATGTTTTTCCGGCGCGATCCGACGTTACGGAAAATGTTCGACGAAAAACGTTGCTCGGTACAAAATCGTCGCGATTCGATTTGACCTTAAATTCTAACGTGCGGAACTACATTGGAAAATAAATTTACAAAATTAATTTTGACAAAAACTCGGGACGACACAGTCCGAGTTTCGTCCGGAAAACATAAAAACAAACTTTCTCGGGCGTGTTCGTATCGCGATTTCGTGAATGTAAAAATCAGACGGTTTTCCGTTCTGAGTTTACGAACTAAAAACTTTTCGTACGCGCTAACCCTAAATACAGTAGTCATGTAGCTGACTTCTACAATTTATTTTCAGAAACGGATTCGACCGTTAGCCTTAGAATTCAAAAAAATTGTAAACTTAGGCGTGCAAAGCCATTTATTTGGTTAACTTTAAATTTTAAGAACGTAAGGAATTTACGGGGCATTACAGATATTAATGCATTAAGATGATCATTATTAAGTAGGATGATGATAGAAACTAATTTGATTGAAAATGAATTAGTAAAACTTCAAAAATCGAAGAAAGTAAGTATGATGTAAAAGAAGAAATAAGGAATCGAGACCTTATATGTTGATTGATTTGAGTTCGTAGTTTATTAATAAGTAGTAACGAAGTTGATGAAGATTTCATATAGATTATGAAATAGAAAGTAGAAGTGGAATATTGAAATTAATTTGAAATTGAATTGAAATTTCTAAGTATAAGTGATTTGTTGAAAAGACGAGAAAGTGTTCGTCGTTTTATTAATCAAGGAAGGGGAAAGTATTCACGATAGATGATCGTGTGTCATGACTGTAAATTGATAGTATTTTCATGCACATAAAGGTTGTATAGCATTGGTCGAACCTAGGGATTTTTGCGTCGAGATTTACGAGCATTTAGGGTTAATCTCGGACTGTTTTGCGACTCTTTACGGAAACTATCATAACTCTTTGCTCACTTAATGAAATCAAGATCCGTAAATTGTACAGTGAACTAGACATCCGTAGCTTTCATTTGACAAAAGGCACATCCCCTGTTTCGAAGTACTCTGTTCTGTATAAGCTCCAGACTTACTGCCTTGTGCAGAAACTTTCGGAAACTCATTTTCTTAAGTTGAATTCCTTTCAACTTAATTCTTTAAGAGCTTTTAAGTCGTTAAGAGTTATCGTCTTCCGTTATAAACTAAATGTAGAGTAAGGAACCAAGTTATTTCTAAAAGAGATGTGTTTGAGTCTTGTTTCTTCGTTAATCAAAAGAAATTAGTTAAAGTGCAAATGCCTAAAAGTCTTAAACCGAATCCGAATGTCTTTTCTTTAATCATCTCGATCGATAATTAAAGTTTTTTTATTTGCGATAAAAGAAGGAAGTCGGAATCAAGGATAGGACGGAAAACCGAAGACGCCTAAGGTGGGCTTTTCTATAGATCAAATAAAATGAGCGATTCTTGAAAATGATTATCTACTGCTTTGATAAGTGTGTTTTCAAAGTGATTATCAGTGCATAAAATGATTTGTTTTATGTGAGTTCCTTTGTGCCATTTTGAGTTAGCCGACTGCTTTCCAGAATTATGAGTTAGCCGACTGCTAACTAAATTGATCGGACTCTGAGTTAGCCGACTGCTTTCCAGAGTTAGTGTACACGGTAGCCGGTGTGTGTGGTATCCTGTTGAGGGGTAGCTAGCCACGGTGAGGAACGTGCACGGAAGAAGTTAACTCTTCCCCGACGTTAAAATGGGCAAGTTGAACGTCACAACAGAAAAATGCTGATCAGCTATGTTTATGAAAAGAAAAATGTTTAGTAGGCACGAGCCTTTGACGAAAACCTCGATGCGTTATTTATTGAGACGCCTGATTAATCCATACTCTTATGATATGATTTTCGGCAATGTGCCCACTAAGTGCTTTTGTACTTAGCCCTGCATGTGTTTATAAATGTGCAGGTTGAGTGACGGAAGCGGCGGAGGTTGAGTAGAGTTGTACATAGGAAAGAAGATCAGTATTTAAGTTCTATGTTTTCTGCTGCAAAACTATTTCTTTTCGGTTGTACAAATCCTTTTGGTTAAGTCTCGTACTTAATACCGAGTTTACTCTGAAACATCTATGTCGAGCGATCCTTCGAGATCGACTCTCTGTTTATTAAATGAAGTCAGTTCATAGTAATTAGTTTGTTTATTGTTGTTAGTTAGTGTGTTTATTCATTTATTCCCCTTTCTCCCTCACCTCTTTAATCCAACCCCGACCCCGGCTTTGCCGTCCCTCGGGATTTGGGGTTGTGACAGAGTGGTATCAGAGCAATCTTTTCTGCTCTGCATACAAGTTCCTTTCAGTAGCAAGATAGAGCATTTGTTTATGCTCTATACCTAAGTCTCATTTCCAGTAAAGTTTAGTCGTGTCACTAAACATAAAAGTGTAGGTGACAACTCAACCTCCTGCTACGTCGACTCAACAGAAGAAAGAAAGAAAGGAAAGAGTTTCAAGAAGTATGGTTTCTTTTAAAAAGAATTTTTTTTGAATGAGTAAGCAAGCAAGTTGAGAATAAAAGTGCCAAGTATGAATTTGATTGAAGTATAAGAGTTATACTTTGTGATATTATGTGAAATTATGTGAGTTATAATTTCTTTGATTGAGACGATTTGTTAGCATGAGAATCTAGACTATTTCTAAGGCTTTCCCGATTTCTTGAGAATGTTGACGTTATAAGAAGCGTTGGTTCTGAAATATTCGAGAGACGATTGGAACGGGAAGGACAGAATAAAGAGAATCAAATGCAAATAAGAGACGAATGTTACTTTCATGTAAGTAACATGAACAAAGTCGACTCTACTTTTTTTTAATAATTAAAGAGCCGTTAAGAATTTTCTTCAAGGAAATGATAATAAAGCAACAAGTATAATAAGTTAAAGGATGGAAAGTATCGAAATTTTTTTTTTTATGTGTTTGAGTGCAATTTCTTAAAAATTGCTAGACGCTTAAGGTTAAGGTTAAGAAGGAAATAAGTATGTGAATGGTCTAAAGCGAAGTGTTAATAAGAAATTCTTGATTTCTTTAGTTTCAAAAATGCCGCCAAGAGTAGTGAATAACAGAAGAAGAGGACCTGGTAGACCTAGAGGACCTGGAAGAGGTCATAGACATCATGAGAGGGAAGAAGAGCAACAACGTCAAGAAACCCCTTCACCTACACCACCACCACCACCCCAACGTCGTGACATTGAGGATCTTTTCCTCAAAAGAAATCCACCTGTCTTTAATGGATCTAGAAACCCGAGAGATGTTGAGCTCTGGATAAGAGCCATTGAAAGGATCTTTAAACTTCTCAGATGTACTGATGAGGAGTGCCTTTCGTGTGTTGCGTTTCAACTCACCGGACCAGCTGATTTCTGGTAGGAAGCTAGGCAGAAAGTTATTCCGACAGAGCATCTGGCTCAGTTTACTTGGGATGAGTTTAAGGAAGCATTTTACGACAAGTACATTCCAAAAACCTATAGAGCAAATAAGGAAGCAGAATTCTACAATCTAAAGCAAGGGAAGATGACAGTGACTGAATATGATGCAACCTTTTGTGAATTGTCAATTTATGCACCCGAGCAGGTAGATAACGACGAGAAGATAGCAAAGAAGTTCCGTGGAGGACTTAGACACGAACTAGGAGTGGCACTAGCCAGTCACGGAGGACTGAGCCACACGGAGGTACTAGGACGAGCGCTAGAAATGGAGGCAGTAGTGCCTGATGAAAGGAAAGTCGTGACAACCGCACCAACCCCAAACCAGACTTAGAATCGAAGCCATTTCAACAACAACAATAATAGTAACTATCAGGGGAAACGGAAATGGAAAGGAGGAAACAACAATAGCTACTATCAGCACTACAATAATCAGGAAAACTAGAGTGGAAATCAGCATGGCTTTTAGCAGCCAATTCAGAATAACCGATCAGGACAGCGGCAAGGAAATAACCAAGGAAAGATCATTTTCCCTATCTGTCCTAAGTGTAATGGGACGCATCCCGGTGTTTGTCAGGCAGGCACTGGTGTTTGCTTTAACTGCGGACAAAAAGGGCACATGAAGAGGGATTGCCCGAAACCGTTGCAAACGGCGGGACCAAATCAGTATGGTCAGCCCCAACCCTTGAGAGCTATTCAGGCTCAGCTACATCCACAACAACAACAATTTCAATGGTCGGATCAGCAGAATAAGGGCAAGTGTCACTAGGCAGGTAGTGGGCCTAACTCAGACTAGTCATACTCTAGTTTTTGTATAAGTCCTCGTTGGAGGCAAAACAATACTCGTACGACGCATATGTATATATGACCCCGTGAGTGGGCTTTGATCTCGTAAATATTTCTTCTAATCGTGTTTAGATGAATATTCTTGTTTAAAACTTGAGAAGATAAAAAGTTTATAGAACTAGTATTGGAGTTATTATCTGTTTCTTTTCCGTGAACTTACTTAAGTGGAAAAAGGTTTAGTAAGTAAGTGAACACTTAAGGTAAAGTGTTAATGAAAGTGCTCGACGTAAATATAATCCATGGGATGGATTGATTATCTATTTACTGCACCATTTGGTATGGAGCATGGCCGAAGGAATTAGAAGAGCTTAAGATCGAACTGCAAGAGTTGTTAGATATTGGTTTCATTAGACCAAGCGTTTCACCATGGGGAGCACCTGTTTTGTTCGTTAGGAAAAAGGATGGTCCTATGAGGATGTACATAGACTATCATGAGCTGAATAAGATCACCCTTAAGAATAAATATCATTTGCCAAGGATAGAAGACCTCTTTGATCAGCTTAAAGGCGCAGGTGTATTTTCAAAAAAATAGACTTAAGATCCGGATATCACCAATTGAAAATCAAACCCGAAGATATACCTAAAACTACATTCCGAACCAGATATGGCCATTACGAATTCCTAGTTATGCCATTTGGTTTGACTAACGCCCCGCAGATGGATCTCATAAATAGAATTTTTCCACCCATACTTAGTCAATACGTCTTAGTTTTCATCGAAGACATTCTCATTTACTCCAATAATGAGAAGGAGCACGAAGAACATTTGCGAATAGTGTTAGAAACGCTTAGAGCTGAGAAACTTTTTGCCAAATTCAGTAAATGTGAGTTTTGGCTGAAAGAAATGATGTTTCTTGGACATATAGTATCAGCAGAAGGCATCAAGGTGGACCCTGCCAAGGTAGAGGCAGTACGCAACTGGAAGACACCAACCAAACCTTAACGAGATTAGGAGTTTGTTAGGTTTAGCTGGCTATTATAGACGTTTTATTTAGAGATTTTCTACAATTGCTAGACCGATAATGCAACTGCTCTGGAAGGAAAACAAGTATAAGTGGACTGATGAGTGCGAGACAAGTTTTCAGATGCTCAAGGAAAAGTTGACCACCGCACCCGTCTTAGCTCTTCCAGAAGCAAATAGGGAATACGTAGTATATACTGACGCATCAAAAAATGGATTAGGATGTGTTTTGATGCAAGAAGGAAAGGTGATAGCTTATGCTTCACAACAACTTCGACCCCATAAAGTTGATTATCCAACCCATGATTTAGAACTAGCAACCGTTGTGCATGCATTGAAAATTTGGAAACATCACCTCTATGGTGTAAAGGTTGAGATTTTTACGGATCACATGAGTTTGAAGTACTTTTCGAGCAAAAGGAATTGAATATGAGGCAAAGAAGATGGCTCGAATTAGTCAAGGATTATGATTGTGGTATCAATTATCATCCAGGAAAAGCGAACGTAGTAGCGGACGCACTGAGTCGCAAGACTCCAACCAAATTAGGGTGTCTCTTTATCGAGGAAGAAACACTTGTACGAGAATTTGAGATAATGGATTTTTAAGTGCTCGATACACCTAAGACAATAAACTAGCCAAATAGCGGCACTAGTAGCTACACCGGACTTACGAGAGAGAATCATAAGTGCCCAGAGAAAGGATGAGTCGATCGAGAAGCTACGACTAAGGATAAAAACGGATAAACCGGACGGTTATTCTGAAACACTAGATAATGCGATCGTATTTGAAGGTAGACTTTGTATCCCTGATGACGACGAATTGAAAAAAACGATATCAAGAGTAAGGCTCACGATACACCATATACCGCATACCCAGGGAGTACGAAGATGTATCCAGATTTAGAAAAGAATTTCTGGTGGAACGGATTGAAACGAGATATTACCTCGTTTATAGAACGATGTTTGGCTTACCAACAAGTGAAAGCTTTATACCAACAACCGCAAGGAATGTTGCAACCATTAAGTATTCCAACGTGAAAGTGGGAAGATATAGCCATGGATTTTGTGACGAGTTTGCCCAAGTTTAGAAAAGGAAATACTGCCATCTGGGTAGTTATAGACAGACTTACAAAATCAGCTCATTTTCTACCAATTTCAATTACCTATGGATTAGAAAAGTTAGCACAGATGTATGTCCGTAAGATTGTACGTCTACACGGAATACCAAATTCAATAACGTCTGATAGAGATGCCAAATTCACTTCGAGATTTTGGATTCCTATACAGAAGGAATTAGGTACCAAGACTTAATTTACTACCGCTTTTTCACCCCCAAACGGATGGACAATTCGAGAGAACGATTCAAATACTCGTAGATATGTTGAGAACGATATTATTAGATCGAAGTGCATGCTGAGAGAATACTTTGCCGTTGATCGAATTGCTTACAACAATAGTTATCGGACGATGTTAAGTATTGCGCCTTACGAGGCCTTGTATAGAAAGAAGTTTAGATAACCGTTGTATCATAATGAAGTAGATGAAAGGAAGAATCTAGAACTAGATTCACTCAGTGAAATGATATATATATATATATATATATATATATATATATATATATATATATATATATATATATATATATATTCTTTCGATAGATTGGAATCAGAATGAAAGGAGTTTAGAGGTGACGAAAGCGCTAGAAATGGAGGCAGTAGTGCCTGATGAAAGGAAAGTCGTGACAACCGCACCAACCCCAAACCAGACTTAGAATCGAAGCCATTTCAACAACAACAATAATAGTAACTATCAGGGGAAACGGAAATGGAAAGGAGGAAACAACAATAGCTACTATCAGCACTACAATAATCAGGAAAACTAGAGTGGAAATCAGCATGGCTTTTAGCAGCCAATTCAGAATAACCGATCAGGACAGCGGCAAGGAAATAACCAAGGAAAGATCATTTTCCCTATCTGTCCTAAGTGTAATGGGACGCATCCCGGTGTTTGTCAGGCAGGCACTGGTGTTTGCTTTAACTGCGGACAAAAAGGGCACATGAAGAGGGATTGCCCGAAACCGTTGCAAACGGCGGGACCAAATCAGTATGGTCAGCCCCAACCCTTGAGAGCTATTCAGGCTCAGCTACATCCACAACAACAACAATTTCAATGGTCGGATCAGCAGAATAAGGGCAAGTGTCACTAGGCAGGTAGTGGGCCTAACTCAGACTAGTCATACTCTAGTTTTTGTATAAGTCCTCGTTGGAGGCAAAACAATACTCGTACGACGCATATGTATATATGACCCCGTGAGTGGGCTTTGATCTCGTAAATATTTCTTCTAATCGTGTTTAGATGAATATTCTTGTTTAAAACTTGAGAAGATAAAAAGTTTATAGAACTAGTATTGGAGTTATTATCTGTTTCTTTTCCGTGAACTTACTTAAGTGGAAAAAGGTTTAGTAAGTAAGTGAACACTTAAGGTAAAGTGTTAATGAAAGTGCTCGACGTAAATATAATCCATGGGATGGATTGATTATCTATTTACTGCACCATTTGGTATGGAGCATGGCCGAAGGAATTAGAAGAGCTTAAGATCGAACTGCAAGAGTTGTTAGATATTGGTTTCATTAGACCAAGCGTTTCACCATGGGGAGCACCTGTTTTGTTCGTTAGGAAAAAGGATGGTCCTATGAGGATGTACATAGACTATCATGAGCTGAATAAGATCACCCTTAAGAATAAATATCATTTGCCAAGGATAGAAGACCTCTTTGATCAGCTTAAAGGCGCAGGTGTATTTTCAAAAAAATAGACTTAAGATCCGGATATCACCAATTGAAAATCAAACCCGAAGATATACCTAAAACTACATTCCGAACCAGATATGGCCATTACGAATTCCTAGTTATGCCATTTGGTTTGACTAACGCCCCGCAGATGGATCTCATAAATAGAATTTTTCCACCCATACTTAGTCAATACGTCTTAGTTTTCATCGAAGACATTCTCATTTACTCCAATAATGAGAAGGAGCACGAAGAACATTTGCGAATAGTGTTAGAAACGCTTAGAGCTGAGAAACTTTTTGCCAAATTCAGTAAATGTGAGTTTTGGCTGAAAGAAATGATGTTTCTTGGACATATAGTATCAGCAGAAGGCATCAAGGTGGACCCTGCCAAGGTAGAGGCAGTACGCAACTGGAAGACACCAACCAAACCTTAACGAGATTAGGAGTTTGTTAGGTTTAGCTGGCTATTATAGACGTTTTATTTAGAGATTTTCTACAATTGCTAGACCGATAATGCAACTGCTCTGGAAGGAAAACAAGTATAAGTGGACTGATGAGTGCGAGACAAGTTTTCAGATGCTCAAGGAAAAGTTGACCACCGCACCCGTCTTAGCTCTTCCAGAAGCAAATAGGGAATACGTAGTATATACTGACGCATCAAAAAATGGATTAGGATGTGTTTTGATGCAAGAAGGAAAGGTGATAGCTTATGCTTCACAACAACTTCGACCCCATAAAGTTGATTATCCAACCCATGATTTAGAACTAGCAACCGTTGTGCATGCATTGAAAATTTGGAAACATCACCTCTATGGTGTAAAGGTTGAGATTTTTACGGATCACATGAGTTTGAAGTACTTTTCGAGCAAAAGGAATTGAATATGAGGCAAAGAAGATGGCTCGAATTAGTCAAGGATTATGATTGTGGTATCAATTATCATCCAGGAAAAGCGAACGTAGTAGCGGACGCACTGAGTCGCAAGACTCCAACCAAATTAGGGTGTCTCTTTATCGAGGAAGAAACACTTGTACGAGAATTTGAGATAATGGATTTTTAAGTGCTCGATACACCTAAGACAATAAACTAGCCAAATAGCGGCACTAGTAGCTACACCGGACTTACGAGAGAGAATCATAAGTGCCCAGAGAAAGGATGAGTCGATCGAGAAGCTACGACTAAGGATAAAAACGGATAAACCGGACGGTTATTCTGAAACACTAGATAATGCGATCGTATTTGAAGGTAGACTTTGTATCCCTGATGACGACGAATTGAAAAAAACGATATCAAGAGTAAGGCTCACGATACACCATATACCGCATACCCAGGGAGTACGAAGATGTATCCAGATTTAGAAAAGAATTTCTGGTGGAACGGATTGAAACGAGATATTACCTCGTTTATAGAACGATGTTTGGCTTACCAACAAGTGAAAGCTTTATACCAACAACCGCAAGGAATGTTGCAACCATTAAGTATTCCAACGTGAAAGTGGGAAGATATAGCCATGGATTTTGTGACGAGTTTGCCCAAGTTTAGAAAAGGAAATACTGCCATCTGGGTAGTTATAGACAGACTTACAAAATCAGCTCATTTTCTACCAATTTCAATTACCTATGGATTAGAAAAGTTAGCACAGATGTATGTCCGTAAGATTGTACGTCTACACGGAATACCAAATTCAATAACGTCTGATAGAGATGCCAAATTCACTTCGAGATTTTGGATTCCTATACAGAAGGAATTAGGTACCAAGACTTAATTTACTACCGCTTTTTCACCCCCAAACGGATGGACAATTCGAGAGAACGATTCAAATACTCGTAGATATGTTGAGAACGATATTATTAGATCGAAGTGCATGCTGAGAGAATACTTTGCCGTTGATCGAATTGCTTACAACAATAGTTATCGGACGATGTTAAGTATTGCGCCTTACGAGGCCTTGTATAGAAAGAAGTTTAGATAACCGTTGTATCATAATGAAGTAGATGAAAGGAAGAATCTAGAACTAGATTCACTCAGTGAAATGATATATATATATATATATATATATATATATATATATATATATTCTTTCGATAGATTGGAATCAGAATGAAAGGAGTTTAGAGGTGACGAAAGCGCTAGAAATGGAGGCAGTAGTGCCTGATGAAAGGAAAGTCGTGACAACCGCACCAACCCCAAACCAGACTTAGAATCGAAGCCATTTCAACAACAACAATAATAGTAACTATCAGGGGAAACGGAAATGGAAAGGAGGAAACAACAATAGCTACTATCAGCACTACAATAATCAGGAAAACTAGAGTGGAAATCAGCATGGCTTTTAGCAGCCAATTCAGAATAACCGATCAGGACAGCGGCAAGGAAATAACCAAGGAAAGATCATTTTCCCTATCTGTCCTAAGTGTAATGGGACGCATCCCGGTGTTTGTCAGGCAGGCACTGGTGTTTGCTTTAACTGCGGACAAAAAGGGCACATGAAGAGGGATTGCCCGAAACCGTTGCAAACGGCGGGACCAAATCAGTATGGTCAGCCCCAACCCTTGAGAGCTATTCAGGCTCAGCTACATCCACAACAACAACAATTTCAATGGTCGGATCAGCAGAATAAGGGCAAGTGTCACTAGGCAGGTAGTGGGCCTAACTCAGACTAGTCATACTCTAGTTTTTGTATAAGTCCTCGTTGGAGGCAAAACAATACTCGTACGACGCATATGTATATATGACCCCGTGAGTGGGCTTTGATCTCGTAAATATTTCTTCTAATCGTGTTTAGATGAATATTCTTGTTTAAAACTTGAGAAGATAAAAAGTTTATAGAACTAGTATTGGAGTTATTATCTGTTTCTTTTCCGTGAACTTACTTAAGTGGAAAAAGGTTTAGTAAGTAAGTGAACACTTAAGGTAAAGTGTTAATGAAAGTGCTCGACGTAAATATAATCCATGGGATGGATTGATTATCTATTTACTGCACCATTTGGTATGGAGCATGGCCGAAGGAATTAGAAGAGCTTAAGATCGAACTGCAAGAGTTGTTAGATATTGGTTTCATTAGACCAAGCGTTTCACCATGGGGAGCACCTGTTTTGTTCGTTAGGAAAAAGGATGGTCCTATGAGGATGTACATAGACTATCATGAGCTGAATAAGATCACCCTTAAGAATAAATATCATTTGCCAAGGATAGAAGACCTCTTTGATCAGCTTAAAGGCGCAGGTGTATTTTCAAAAAAATAGACTTAAGATCCGGATATCACCAATTGAAAATCAAACCCGAAGATATACCTAAAACTACATTCCGAACCAGATATGGCCATTACGAATTCCTAGTTATGCCATTTGGTTTGACTAACGCCCCGCAGATGGATCTCATAAATAGAATTTTTCCACCCATACTTAGTCAATACGTCTTAGTTTTCATCGAAGACATTCTCATTTACTCCAATAATGAGAAGGAGCACGAAGAACATTTGCGAATAGTGTTAGAAACGCTTAGAGCTGAGAAACTTTTTGCCAAATTCAGTAAATGTGAGTTTTGGCTGAAAGAAATGATGTTTCTTGGACATATAGTATCAGCAGAAGGCATCAAGGTGGACCCTGCCAAGGTAGAGGCAGTACGCAACTGGAAGACACCAACCAAACCTTAACGAGATTAGGAGTTTGTTAGGTTTAGCTGGCTATTATAGACGTTTTATTTAGAGATTTTCTACAATTGCTAGACCGATAATGCAACTGCTCTGGAAGGAAAACAAGTATAAGTGGACTGATGAGTGCGAGACAAGTTTTCAGATGCTCAAGGAAAAGTTGACCACCGCACCCGTCTTAGCTCTTCCAGAAGCAAATAGGGAATACGTAGTATATACTGACGCATCAAAAAATGGATTAGGATGTGTTTTGATGCAAGAAGGAAAGGTGATAGCTTATGCTTCACAACAACTTCGACCCCATAAAGTTGATTATCCAACCCATGATTTAGAACTAGCAACCGTTGTGCATGCATTGAAAATTTGGAAACATCACCTCTATGGTGTAAAGGTTGAGATTTTTACGGATCACATGAGTTTGAAGTACTTTTCGAGCAAAAGGAATTGAATATGAGGCAAAGAAGATGGCTCGAATTAGTCAAGGATTATGATTGTGGTATCAATTATCATCCAGGAAAAGCGAACGTAGTAGCGGACGCACTGAGTCGCAAGACTCCAACCAAATTAGGGTGTCTCTTTATCGAGGAAGAAACACTTGTACGAGAATTTGAGATAATGGATTTTTAAGTGCTCGATACACCTAAGACAATAAACTAGCCAAATAGCGGCACTAGTAGCTACACCGGACTTACGAGAGAGAATCATAAGTGCCCAGAGAAAGGATGAGTCGATCGAGAAGCTACGACTAAGGATAAAAACGGATAAACCGGACGGTTATTCTGAAACACTAGATAATGCGATCGTATTTGAAGGTAGACTTTGTATCCCTGATGACGACGAATTGAAAAAAACGATATCAAGAGTAAGGCTCACGATACACCATATACCGCATACCCAGGGAGTACGAAGATGTATCCAGATTTAGAAAAGAATTTCTGGTGGAACGGATTGAAACGAGATATTACCTCGTTTATAGAACGATGTTTGGCTTACCAACAAGTGAAAGCTTTATACCAACAACCGCAAGGAATGTTGCAACCATTAAGTATTCCAACGTGAAAGTGGGAAGATATAGCCATGGATTTTGTGACGAGTTTGCCCAAGTTTAGAAAAGGAAATACTGCCATCTGGGTAGTTATAGACAGACTTACAAAATCAGCTCATTTTCTACCAATTTCAATTACCTATGGATTAGAAAAGTTAGCACAGATGTATGTCCGTAAGATTGTACGTCTACACGGAATACCAAATTCAATAACGTCTGATAGAGATGCCAAATTCACTTCGAGATTTTGGATTCCTATACAGAAGGAATTAGGTACCAAGACTTAATTTACTACCGCTTTTTCACCCCCAAACGGATGGACAATTCGAGAGAACGATTCAAATACTCGTAGATATGTTGAGAACGATATTATTAGATCGAAGTGCATGCTGAGAGAATACTTTGCCGTTGATCGAATTGCTTACAACAATAGTTATCGGACGATGTTAAGTATTGCGCCTTACGAGGCCTTGTATAGAAAGAAGTTTAGATAACCGTTGTATCATAATGAAGTAGATGAAAGGAAGAATCTAGAACTAGATTCACTCAGTGAAATGATATATATATATATATATATATATATATATATATATATATATATATATATATTCTTTCGATAGATTGGAATCAGAATGAAAGGAGTTTAGAGGTGACGAAAGTCTTATGTATTTTGATCTGACTTAAAGATTAGAAAAGGGGGACAAGTTTTCCTCATGATTTTTTTTCTTCTAAAGAGATGGTAATTAGTTTTTGTATCAAGTATAAGTTTAGACAAAGATTTATATGATTAGTAGATATTTTGAAAAAGATAGTTTTTAATATGTATAGATTGGCCATGTCACCAAGTCTATGGAATGTTTATTATGTTTGTGTATTCATTTGAGAAAGTACGTGTTCGATTCTAAACACGTGATTCTTCAGCAAGACGTAGTTCTTGATTTCGATTTAAGTTATAAGTTATGAAGAAAAACCACTATCGATCTTGGATCGAAAAGTGCAAGAATTAAGAAACAAGTTGATTCCATTAGTAAAAGTGTTGTGAAGTCACCACGGGCAAGAAGAAGCCACGTGGGAACTCGAGGAAAAGATGAAGGAAAGATATCCTTATCTTTTCGAGGAAGGTATGCAAATTTCGGGACAAAATTTTTTGTTAGAGGGGTAGGATGTAATACTCCAGATATTTTCTTCCGAAGAGAAATAAAAATTTTCTAATTAATTAAGGCTTTGCACGCCTAAGTTAAGGAATTTCAATTCTAAGACTAACAGTGAAATCCATTTCTGAAAATAAATTCCAGAAGTCGTTTGACCGACTACTGTATTAGGGTTTTCGCGTCCAATAGAATTTTCGTTCGAGAACTCAGATCAAAAAACTGTCTGACTTTACATTCACTTATTTTGCGATACGAGTAAGTTAGTAAAAATCAGTTTTATTTATTTTTCAGGACAAATTTTGGACTGTGAAGTCCCAACTTTTCTTTGAATTTCGGAAATCGAATTATGCTTTCCGATTAAGTAAAATATTTCAAATCTAATGGTCAAATTAGTTTTCGCCGGAAATGTAACCGTCTAAAAAAATAATTAATCGATTTCTATAGGTCGTATTAGACCCGTAATCGAGATATTTTGGATAAAAATATCCCTCCCAAACCGCCACATACCCGCCTTAGTCATCCTTCTACTTTAGTATAAATATCAAGTGTACACCTCATAATTTCTTTCTCTCTTGTCTCCCTCTTAACCGCCGCCTCTCTCTTCTCTCTCTTCTCTCTATTGTTCTTCACCATTGATGTGTTCTTCCTCAAGTTCTTCAAGCATTGAAGTTCGATAACTCAATCATCTTTCGATCAATCTTAATTCTGATTACATATTTGTTAAGGTGAGACCTTCTTCTCCATTTCCATCCAAGAAAAATTCAATTCCTTTAGTTTATGTCTTGACCGAAATTTTGGAGGAAATTAGGAATGATGTTCTAAGTTTAATTCATGTTATTTCATGCTTAGGAATGGATTTCTATGGTTGGAATTTAATGAAAACCATTCCCCCTTAATAAATTGAAATAACCGAAAATTTAAGGAAATGGGATTTAATGTTTTAAGTTGGATTTTAGATGATTGGTATGTAGATTAGTATTCTATGTATTAATAGATTGATGTATGAATTAATTGAGAATTTCTAAAAATAAAAAAAAATAAAATGGTAAGAGACAAAGAAGTAGGGTTATGATGAAGTAAATCTCGTGTTTTGGATGATGTGATGATATAATTGAGATGTAGTAAGCATGTAGTTCAACATAGATTTAATTTAGATTTTTCTAAAAATAAAAACAAAATCGTTGGAGACGAAGAATCGTCGATAGAATTAGTTTCGATGTTGATATGGATTGATGGTTTGCATATTAGTTAATCTATATAGTTAATGATGATAATTGGAAAGTTTGAACGAAATCTAAGAACGTCGAACTTTTTGTAAGAGATGAAGAGTCGATCGTAATCGTCGATAGGAAAATCGAACGAGAAAACTAATCGAATATTAGTAATTGTTAGCATGTTAGGGTAGTTGTTGAATTAATTGAGAATTAACTAACAACTTTGGAAAGTCGAGTTCTTAGACCGATATAAATGACGTGGAGTAGTTAAGTAATGGTTTATGATGATATTAATGCATTAAGATGATCATTATTAACTAGGATGATGATAGAAACTAATTTGATTGAAAATGAATTAGTAAAACTTCAAAAATCGAAGAAAGTAAGTAAGTATGTAAAAGAAGAAATAAGGAATTGAGACCTTATATGTTGATTGATTTCAGTTCGTAGTTGATTAATAAGTAGTAACGAAGTTGATGAAGATTTCATATAGATTATGAAATAGAAAGTAGAAGTGGAATATTAAAATTGAATTGAAATTGAATTGGAATTTCTAAGTATAAGTGATTTGTTGAAAAGACGAGAAAGTGTTCGTCGTTTTATTAATCAAGGAAGGAGAAAGTATTCATGATAGATGATCGTGTGTCATGACTGTAAATTGATAGTATTTTCATGCACATGAAGGTTGTATAGCATTGGTCGAACCTAGGGATTTGTGCGTCGAGATTTACGAGCATTTAGGGTTAATCTCGGACTGTTTTGCGACCCTTTACGGAAACTGTCATAACTCTCTGCTCACTTAACGAAATCGAGATCCGTAAATTGGACAGTAAACTAGACATCCGTAGCTTTCATTTGACATAAGGCAAATCCCCTGTTTCGAAGTACTCTGTTCTGTATAAGCTCCAGACTTACTGCCTTGTGCAGAAACTTTCGGAAACTCATTTTCTTAAGTTGAATTCCTTTCAACTTAATTCCTTAAGAGCTTTTAAGTCGTTAAGAGTTATCGTCTTCCGTTATAAACTAAATGTCGAGTAAGGAACCAATTTAGTTCTAAACGAGATGTGTTCGAGTCTCGTTTCTTCGTTAATCAAAAGAAATTAGTTAAAGTGCAAATGCCTAAAAGTCTTAAACCGAATCCGAATGTCTTTTCTTTAATCGTCTCGATCGATTATTAAAGTTTGTTTATTTGCGATAAAAGGAGGAAGTCGGAATCAAGGATAGTACGGAAGACCGAAGACGGAAGCTTTAGTTGTTCTGTATATCGCCTAAGGTGGGCTTTTCTATATATCAAATAAAATGAGCGATGCTCGAAAATGATTATCTACTGCTTTGATAAGTGTGTTTTCAAAGTGATTATTAGTGCATAAAATGATTTGTTTTATGTGAGTTCCTTTGTGCCATTCTGAGTTAGCTGACTGCTTTCCAGAATTATGAGTTAGCCGACTGCTAACTAAATTGATCGGAATCTGAGTTAACCGACTGCTTTCCAGAGTTAGTGTACACGGTAGCCGGTGTGTGTGGTATCCTGTTGAGGGATAGCTAGCCACGGTGAGGAACGTGCGCGGAAGAAGTTAACTCTTCCCCGACGTTAAAATGGGCAAGTTGAACGTCACAACAGAAAAATGCTAATCAGCTATGTTTATGAAAAGAAAAATATTTAGTAGGCATGGGCCTTTGACGAAAACCCCGATGTGTTACTTATTGAGATGCCTGATTAATCCATACTCTTATGATATGATTTTAGGCAATGTGCCCACTAAGTGCTTTTGTACTTAGCCCTGCATGTGTTTATAAATGTGCAGGTTGAGTGACGGAAGCGGCGGAGGTTGAGTAGTACATAGGAAAGAAGATCAGTGTTTAAGTTCTATGTTTTCCGCTGCAAAACTATTTTTTTTTGGTTGTATAAATCCTTTTGGTTAAGTTCGTACTTAATACCGAGTTTACTCTGAAACATCTATGTCGAGCGATCCTTCGAGATCGACTCTCTTTTTATTAAATGAAGTCAGTTCATACTAATTAGTTTGTTTATTGTTGTCAGTTAGTGTGTCTATTCATTTATTCTCCTTTCTCCCCGCCTCTTTAATCCAACCCCTAGTCGCACCCCGGCTTTGCCGTCCCTCGGGATTTGGGGCTGTGACATGTGTTTCCAATTATGTTTGGAAACTTCCCCAAAAACGGGCTATGAACTTTGAATCTCGGTCGGAGATAATCGTACTCGGCACTCCATGCAATCTTACGATCTCTTTAATATATATTTAAGCCAACTTATCCGATCCATAGGTGTGGGGTATAGGTATGAAGTGAGCGGACTTCGTCAATCTATTCACTATCACCCACACAACTGTGTTTCCTTTTCTTGACCTTGGCAAACCGGTCACAAAATCCATCGTAATACCATCCCACTTCCATTTCTGGACTGGTAGCGGTTGTAATGGTCCATACGATCTTTGGTGCAAAGACTTCACTTGTTGGCAAGCTAAACATCTTTCAACATACATGGTCACGTCCTTTTTCAGTCCTTCCCACCAGAACTGTTGCTTCAAATCTTGATACATCTTCGTACTGCCGGGATGGGCTGTATACGGGGTCTCATGAGCTTCACTCATTATCTCGTTTCTTAACTTCTCGCCATTTGGCACACAAATCCTTCCTCGAAACAACAAGGCATTGTCTCTTGACTCTGAAAAGTCTTTGACTCCTTCTTTTCTAACCTTCAATCTCAACTTCTCCAAATCCTCATCTTTCCTTTGACCTTCTATGATACGAAACCTCAAATCTGGCATTACTACTAATGTAGCAATCACTTGCTCTACCGTTGCCGGAGGTAGAACTACTTCAATTCTCATTCTTCCAAACTCCTCGATCAATCTTTCTTCTTCAGATAGCAAAAATCCTAACTTGGTTTCTTCTAAATTTTCCACCTTTCTTTATCGGCTCAACGCGTCGGCTACAACATTAGCTTTCCCGGGATGGTAAGATATCTTGCAGTCATAGTCTTTCACCAACTCGAGCTATCTCCTTTGTCTCATATTTAGCTCCTTCTGTTCGAAGAAATACTTCAGACTTTTGTGATCCGAAAAGATTTCACAGTTGGCTCCATAAAGATAGTGTCTCCAAATTTTCAAAGCATGCACTACGGCTGCTAATTCCAAATCATGAGTCGGATACTTCTCTTCATGTGGTTTGAGTTGTCTTGAAGCATACGCTATGACTCTGCCATCTTGCATTAGCACACATCCTAAGCCTTGAGCTGATGCATCTGTATAAATGGTATAGTCCTTTCCTGGTTAAGAAAGGGCTAATACTGGAGAAGAAGTCAATCTCGTCTTAAGTTCTTGGAAACTTTTCTCACATTCTTCTATCCATTTGAACTTGGATTCTTTCTTCAACAGACTCGTCATCGGCTTTGCAATCCTGGAAAATCCTTCTATAAATCTCCGATAGTAACCTGCTAAACCGAGAAAACTACGGATTTTATGAACTGACATCGGCGATTTCCATTCTTGAACAACTTTCACCTTTTCCATATCAACTTTAATTCCCTCGGACGAAACAACGTGTCCTAGGAAATTCACTTCTTTCAACCAAAACTCACACTTGCTGAACTTGGCATACAATTTCTCGGATCTTAACTTTTCCAACACGATTCGCAAATGGTTTTCGTGTTCTGTCTCATCCTTGGAATACACCAAAATGTCTTCTATGAAGACAATAAAAAATTTGTCCAAAAATTCATGAAAAACACTATTCAAATCCATGAAGACGGCTGGTGCATTTGTCAAACCAAATGGCATTACTATGAATTCGTAATGTCCATATCTCGTTGTAAATGCGGTCTTTGGAACATCTTCTTGCTTGATCTTCGATTGGTGATATCCAGATCTTAAATCAATCTTGGAGAAACAACCTGCTCCTTTTAGCTGATCAAACAAATTATCTATCCTTGGCAAAGGATACTTGTTCTTGAGCGTAATCTTGTTAAGCTCTCGGTAGTCTATGCAATTCCTCAAACTACCGTCCATCTTCTTTACAAATAGAATCGGGGCTCCCCAGGTAGAAATGCTTGGTCGAATAAAACACAAGTCTAATAGTTCTTGCAAGTGAATCTTCAATTCTTGGAGTTTCTTTGGGGCCATTCTGTACGGAGCTTTTGATATTGGAGCTGATCCGGGTTTGAGATCAATCGTAAATTCCAACTGCCTGTCGGGAGGCAATCCTGGTAACACTTCCGGGAATACGTCTTTAAATTCTCGCAAGATAGGCACGTCATCGACACTCAACTCTTGATTCTCATCTTTGTTTAAGTAAATCAAATACACATTTGTATCCTTCCTTCTCATTAGCTTCTTTGCTTTCACAGCCAAAATTATCGGCATACTCTTCCTTACTTTCTTTTCAACTCCAAAGACTACAGTCGGCTCTTCTCCAGGGGACTGAAATGAAATCTGCCTCAGGTCGCATCGAATCGTTGCAAAATTCTCGGTTAGCCAATCCATTCTTAAGATTATGTCTACATCCCATATCTGGATTAGGTTTAGGGTTTCGCAGACATTTTGCGGCTTCCGAATTCAGCTTTTGGAAATGCGGCGGCTCCTCCTGAGTAAGTTGATGCTTTGGCGGTTGTGGTTTCCGCTGATGCTGAAGAAACTTTTGCTGCCGGGTTGCCTCAACTGCTTTCATCTGCGAAGGCTGAAACTGATTTGGCCTCCTGCCACTCATTCCTTGCTGTTTACTTAAGCACCTGTTCGAGAAATGACCAGGCTATCCACAAGTATAACAGACATTACTTCCGATTTTACAGATGCCTTGATGCATCCTGCCACACTTTGAACAAGGAGGGAGTCCTTGGGGTCCTACAGGCATATTTCTTCGATTAGGTTGCGGAACTCTTTCTGGGGTTGCTGAGATTGTTGTTGTCCTTTTCCTTGCCATGGCCTCTTACTTGGGTGACTGCCACCACTTCATTTTCCCTTCCTCTTTGCATGCTGACCGAACTAAGACTGATGGGTAGTTACGGTCATCATCGTTTAACTTTGAAATTGAGGATTCGCTTAAGGATGCAATCCTTTTTCTGGCTGCATAGCCAACTCCATATCTAGGGCTCGATTAAGGGCTTCTGCATAGGTCAGACCACTCTGACTAGCGAGAACTACTCGAATATCCTGCCTTAATCCTGCTCGGAACACCTCACATATTTTCTCATCAGTATCTACCTTATCAGGCGCAAAATGAGCTAATTCGTAAAACTCACGGTCATACTCAGCTATGGTCTTCTTCCCTTGTCTCAGGGTTGCAAATTCGTTTGCTTTCTGCTTTCGATAACTCCTTGGCACATACTTCTCATACAACTCTTCCTTGAATTGCTCCCACGTCAAGCTTTCAAGCTCTTCTGGAGTATACATCCTCTGCCTTGCTTCCCATTAATAGTCGGCAGTTCCTTTCAATTGATACGTCATACACTCAAGACGTTCGCGATCGGTGCAACGAAGAAATCTAAAAATTCGCTCAAGAGAACGAATCCAGTCCTCGGCTTCTGCCGGACTGCCTTAACCGTCGAAGGTTGGGGGATTTTGGCGAAGAAAAAGTTCTTCTACTCGACGTTCATTTGGAGGGGGGCGGAGTGGGATCTCGTTGTCCCTCTTCCTCATTTCTTACGTTTCTTCGTCTTGGCGGCATTCTAAAGAAATGCAAAAGAAAATTTTAAGCCACTCGGAAAGAATAAATTATCTCACTCGGAACCTTTCTCGATTTTGAAAACATTTTCTCTTAGGAAGGAATATGATTCTCGATTAGTACTTATCAACACATCAAGAGAAATTCAATTTAATAATCACTGCAATTAAATCAATCCTCTCAAACTTACATATATCTCAATCAATTCATTCTCAGCTCAAATAATCAATCATCATTAATATTGACAAGTATTCACGTCATCATATATATCCTCAAGACAAATATTTCTGCATATTTTAAACAATCATAATCTCAAACATAATTTCGCCAACATTCACATATTCTCAAAATAAATCTTCCTCAATACTCAAGGTAATCATGCACTCAAATATTATTATTTTGACTTATGTCTCATTATCTTTTACTCAAACCTTATTACTTACAAAACTTTGTCAAAGAATAGCTTATTTAATTAACTCAACTCTTATCTCGTTACTCAATTTCATCACAATAATAATTTAGGAACCTCGAATACTCAGATTAATTTAATTACTTAAGAGACTCAAAGCTGATTTTATATCACCGACGATGGCCTCTTTTGAGGACTTATAACAAAATAAGGGATTAAACATTTACATCGGAAAATTTTCCACACGTCAACATGACGGTCTAAACCTCAAATCGATCTAACACGAGCTAACACTTCACGTTCGATTCTACTAGCTAACCATGCATCGAGTCATAAATATATACATTACTGTGGAAAGGTAAAAGAGTTCAACTCTTAGACAAAAAGTAAATATTGTTCGAAATTTCCACAACTTCCTTGAACTGGTCCTAAACATCGGAATCATCCTCACTCGGGCCGCAATCATCATACTGTTCCTCATCAGGGTACCCCTCGGGATCCTCCTCTGGATCTTCCTCCTCTGGATCCTCCTCCTCTGGGTTCTTCTCTTCTGCGCCATCATTTATAATGTCAAAACGCTCATGCTCGGCTGCCCTTAACTCTTCTTCAAAATCGCGGAGGGTGTAGTTGACGGCTTTCCAAGGATTGGTCATGTCTCTAGTGTCCTTGTCCTCAAATCGAGCATTGACGTTCTCCAATTCTGACTCGATCCACGGGGGTGTCTCGGGATTATTCTCGTTGCGTCGGAGGTAAAATGCCACATCGGCTGGAGCGCCAAACTCTGGCTCACGTCCCTGATCGGGCCTCACTACTGGGGTCGGAGCAAACGTATACGGAGCAGAGAAGTAGTTATTCAGCAGGGCCTGGAGGTAACTAATTCCTACGGTAGCTTCGGCTGTAGGATCTTCGAATGGCTCACCATTATCGATACTGCCGGTACGAGTCGGCCTAGAGGGCTCGACTAAGGGCTGAACCGGAGAAGGTGTATGGTCACGGCTCATAAATTCCTCAAGCTGATCATGTGAAGGCGGCAAGACTCCGATAGGGTTATGAAAACCGTTTGACAGCGGAGCGGTCGAGCTAGACGAAGCAAAAGGGTCAAAAGCACGGATAGGGAGCACACCTCCCGAGTACGGGTAGTCCTGATAGGCGGCTCGGGGCTCTGGCTCGAAACGGGGCGGTGAAGGGTCACGGGGAGGAACTGGGCCATCCTGAAGCACAGGCGGGGGATTATGGACAAAACCATTCAGCACGGCAGGGAGATCAACATCATACGGTTTTGGAGGCTGAGCACCATACTGCATATACTGCCCGGAGATAGTAGAAATGAACGCATTGCAGTTGTCGTAGAGGTAGCCATCGAGGTAACGGTGTCCAAGAAATCTGGGTACAAGCGATGCTGCCCAATCATGCCGCTCACGAGGTAAAGCCTATATCAAATGTATCATCCCGTCTAATGCACCTACGTCCATGTGCTGAACTTTCTCCCAAATCTTATGATAACGAGCTACGAATTCCGCAAGCATCTCGCGATACATCTTCCTCACATGCAGGTACTCCTACATCCACTCTCGATCGTCTATCCTATACAAATTTTAAACGAGTTAAGCACACTAAAACAGTTAAACAGGCATGCTAAAATTTCTAACCACCACATACTCGTTCTTGCTTTCCATAGAAGTATTATTGCTCAGGGTACTTGGCAATTCCATTTCACGAAATCGTTTGCACAAACGTTCCATCCTTTCTGATTTCCACACGAAATACATATTAAGGAAGGCATTCTAAAGCAATCTAGTTATTCAATCTACTTATAAAGCTTTTATCTCTAGACGAGCGCAAACAATAAACTTAATAACTCAATTAACATCTTTACTTGAAAGCTTTAAAAAATAAAGCGTACCTGGTTTCCGGATGAGATGGGGGATTGCTTGGTGTGTTACTGACTCAAATAAGTCTAGGAAATAAATCTAGACTCGACTCATCAAAGAATGTTAGACTTCAGAGCAGACGACCTACTCTGATACCACTATCTCACACCCCGACTCCCGAGGTTCGACGAATGACACTAACACTACTAAACCTCATACTAACTCAACTCACATAAGGGTTCATGCTTGGGGAATCAAGGGATTATTGACTGAAAGCGATAACAAATAAGGCATGCTTCCAAGTCATAGATAAAACACCAAGCGAGCATAGATAATTAACATATTGAATCCAAAAGGAATAAGTATGTCGAGATCACATCATACGAAAGTTAAAGAAAAACGGTAAATAGTATCGAGCACATTGCTCTTGAATTCAACAAAGTATGAGAGTGCTATTAAAAAACATAACAAAAGAAACATCATATAATACTGCAGCGGAGACATCGACTCAATTCCTAACAACTACATGTATAAAGACATGTAATTTCCAGTCAACTTTCGACTCAACCAAAAGAACACACCACCAAGCCGTCCACGCCATCCACATCCTGCTAACCTGCACGTTTAGAAATACATGTAGGGCTGAGTACTTCGTACTCAGTGAACACATGCCAAAAACATTTGGAAAATTGCTCTTAGAGCTATACAATTGAACTTTCCTTGCCGTAATATCACAAGTATTAATGCAATAAAAAATGTTTACTTGTGTATGCAAAAACATTTTACTTTCTTGAAACGACAGCGCTGTCAAACATATTATGAACATACAGGTATGAATCATCTACACCTCATCTCTGTGTCGAGAAGTAGGCCTCCTTCTCAAACACTGTGACCGGCTAAACCGAAGTAAAGCACATAGTCACCTCAAACAATTCAAATACCACACGTGGGTTCCTGTCTTTCACAGGGCAATAATATCTCAAGCAGATGATAAGGCATACCAACTCACATAAAAACGGCAAGACAATTGAATTTAAAAACTCAAATAATAATACTCAATAAACACTAATAGCATTCATCGGAGTTTTGGTTTTAGAAAAGCCCACCTGACTTCCGAAGATTCTAGATAGGCGGCTTACTCTTTTGAACGTCCTCGCTACTTTTCTGTCCCACTTGGTCCTTCACCATTCGACATCGAATGAAGAATAAGACTCTCGACGCGAAAGACATAAAGTAGATTTTGGTTTCGGCTGAAGGATTTCTACTTGACTCGGGTCTCTCTATTTTTATCTTTTCTAAGTCAATATCCCTTCCTCGATTTTCTCGTTCTCGGTTATCGACTCTACTCGATTACTAAATAACTTCGTCTCACATTCCCATTTCTAAATCATTTCTACTTTAGTATCTCTTGCTAATTAGAGAAATATTATTTATCTCGATTACGCTGCTTAAATTCTTACTTGAATACCTGATTAAACTATCGTCATCTCAAAATATTGACGTCACAAATAAGCATACTCAACGAATGATCAAGTCATTTTACCAATAACGAAGCATAAGCATTTCATTTAAACACATAGGTTCGTTCAAGCATAATAATCTCAACATGATTTAGATTTAAAATATAATTAACAGCTAACTGGACACTGCTCGACTTAATATTTAAAATAAGTTATTTTCAAATAAAAATTAATAATGATCTCATAATTCTTAAATAAGTCAGTCAAGAATTCCAACAATAAAATTTTTGAATTTAAAACTAAACTAGTCATTTAATATTTCTCGGCTCAAAACACAACATTAGTTTATAAATACGTCGTCTTTTCTCATCTTCGTACACATACTCGTAATTATCTTATCTTATATTAATAAACTTACTTCCTTATTCTCAATTAAACTCTTATTTTCTATATTTAATAGAAATTCGTTTTGTCGATTTATAAATTAGAACTCAAAACTCGTTAACTTCATCGTCTTATCTCATATTCAAAATATTTGAAAACCAAACTCGATTATTCTTACTCAAATTTTATCAACCAATCATTTATTACTCAACATATTATTAAGAACCGAACATTCATTATTTGTGATTCTTTAAACTCGATTCTCGTATTTAAACACTATTAAATTTTCAATTCGAGACTTCATTTTATTAAGCTATTTCTCTTATAGCATTATTTAATCGCTTAAGCTCAAACTTAACTCTTAATCACATACTTAAATTTTTCTTATTGCAAGATATTATCTCTTTGATTTATTTATTCTAAGACTCTCTCAATTAATCTCATAATTAAACGAATTCAAACTCGACTTAATTCTTTGTTCAACTTCTTTTCTCTTATTCGATTGAACGACTTAACTTTGACTCACTTTTCTTTCCTCTTTTTATTTTCTTAACTCTAATTCCTCTTTTATTTCTCAACTATTAATATTTTCTCTCTTTTTAATTTCTATTATTATTTCTAAAAATTTTCTCCTCTTTATTATTTATTTCTCAACAAAGAAATATTTTTCTTTGTTTTTACTAACTTTTATTATCTCATAAATAATTCATTACTTTCTCTTCTATTTTCAATTAATTTAATAATTAATTAATTTATTTTATAATTAATTTTATTAATCTTCAAATCTTCATGTTCTTCACCAAGAACACACACTCAAATCTTTAAATTTTCACCAAGAACACCTAGAACACACACTAGGCATTCAAAACTCATTTCCATCAATTTTTGCATATTTTTGTACTTAAAATTCCATTTTCTTCATCTCAAAAATTCCTATTGAACATATAATACTCCAAGTTAAACACAAACACATTCAAATCATCCAAAACATCAAAATCATCAAAAATCACCAAAAATTATTTTTCTCCCTACACACATAAATATCGATTTTTCTCATAAAAATAACATAATAAATTAAATCATTCATTCCATCATAATCTCATACTCATAGCATGTTCATAACATCTTTAAATCATACAACAACAAACTAGATCAAATTTTTCTCCATAAACTGATAATTCTCGATTTCATCATAGAAATTAGGGCAATTAATTTTCTTCTTTTTCTCATGCATAATTATCATTCCAATCATCATCATAAACACATATAAACAAGAATTTATCAAGAAATCATGGAAATTATTTTTCTTTCTTTTCTTTCCCCTAATTTCGGTCCTCACCATTTTTTTAGGGTTTTTATTTTTCTTTTCTTCTTAATTCTTAGTTTATATCCTAGGGTTTGATTTCCTTAACAATTTCTTCACATCGATCATCACATCTCACACCCTAAATTTGCCTAAAAATAATTTAAAGCATGCATATTTCTTTTCTTTAGGGCTTAGAGATTACATATTTACAAGAAATCAAATAAATAATCATACTTAGAAGATTTAAATCAAACTCCTCCTCTTGAAGCACTTGGACCGAAAATGAAGGGGTTGTGAGCTCAAATCTTTAGTTTGGATTTTTCATGGAGGATCTCATCTTTAACCTCAAGAAAAATATAACAAAAATCAATCATCTCACTAGGGCAAAAGTGCCGAAAATTTTAAGAAAAAGAGGGAGATGGTTTTGCTTTGAAATTGAACTCAAGATTTGAAGAATTAATTACCTCTTTAATTAGGGTTTGAAGAACTAAAGATGATGATGATCTTGTTCGAGTTTGAAGGCTTGATAGCTTGATCTTCAATGGAGTTTTTGCATCTCTATGTGTGTGTGTATGGGTGCCGGCATTGAGGGGGAGAGAGAAGAGAGTGTTTTTCTTCTTTCTTCTTGGATGAGCACGGTGGAGAGAGAGTTGAGAGAGATGAGAGAGAGAGATGAATGAATGAACTTGGCTAAGTTCATCTCATTAGCTAAGAAAGAAATAAAATGGCAAAATGATGTGAATGTAATCATGATATTCCATAATAGACTTTGAAAATAGGTTGCCTAAGGAGAGAGATTAGGGGGAGAGAGAGAGAGAGAGAGTATGTCGGTGGGAGAGAGAGAAGGAGAGAGATATTTATTTTATTTTTCATTGATATAATTTTCCCCGGATGAAAAAGTTTTCCGGTAGAATATATCCGTGTTATTCCATTTATACTGAAAACGGCTATAAACTCTCCTCGACTCGCTTTCGACATTGAGAACACCTCAACTCTATCTCATGTCTCACAAATAATTCAAGGAATCCGAATATTAAATTTTTAGGTCAAAATTCCAAGTAACGAAGAAAACCTAAAAATTAATCGGTCAATTATTCCAGTAAGAACTAAATTCTTAAAATTCTCTAATGTGATCTCGGATGAGCTTCTAATATATCTCAACGGTCTTAGAATTAATTCTAGATTAAAAGACACTCATTATGCTAAATTCGGAGTTCGTCGGTGATTAGTGATTTCTCGGCTTATCGGCACTAATCGTCAAAAGTGAAAGTTCTTATAATTCTTCGAAATTCATACTCATGCTCATTCTCATATAAATAAACTCAATCAATGCATCACATACTCGATTCGAATAATTGAAACGTGAAAAATCACATTTAAGCACACAAGGGCATTTTGGTTATTTTCTAGAAAATTTATTCCTTGAAAAATTTTATCACTCAAGGCACGTTAATTAAATATAGAAACGCATTTAAAACGCACTCAAGGACTTATAAAAGCTCGGGGTATTACACAATGCTATTTATGTGAGCCAACTAATGAGACCATAAATCACTTGTTCTTTAAGTGCTCTTTTAGAGCAAAAGTCTAGGAAGAAGTCACAACATGGTGTGGCTTTTCACAACATGTCGTTGTATGGGATATTGAGGGGCTATTTATGATATCACAATGTCGAGCAAACAAAGAACGCCAACTCCTTTATCGTATAACTCTCTCAATTGTGATCTATCTTAATTGGCAAGAGCGGAACTACCGGAAGTTCAAGCAACAACAGAAGGAGGCTCATGAGATTGCAAGGCAATGTGTTTTGTTGATAGCTTTTTGCAGTAGGAAGGATCCTAGTCTAGCTTGTTTCCTTTCTTGACATGACTCTCTTGTGATTTTTGTTTGGTTTTTTGTTTCTATGCTTTGTCACTTTGGAGTAGGTGGTTTGTAATTGCCTTTTGGAAAATAAATAACGTTTTATTTACCAAAAAAAATTCTTAATTAATTTGATTTGTTACTTACAAATGGAAATAAAATAAAAACAAATTGTCACTATGAAGCACTTTAGTAAACAAACCTTGATATTGTTGTTGGTTCTCAATCCAAATTGGCAATCACCCCATCTACTTGTGTTATCTTGCAGATGTTTTACCATATGTAAACATAAAAATACTTATTAGAGAACAAATATGTTCTTTAATTTTTTTATTTTTTATTGAAATATTTATTTCAAAGTCATGCAATATGCATTCACTTCATTATATATTTTGATTTCAATTGAAATGAACCTCATTTTTACTAACCCATCCGGGTTTACTAAACATAGTTCATTTTGATTGGTGTAAACTCATTACAGGAGTACCATTTTCAGAGGTAGCAAAAATTTGAGCAAACTGCAGAGGAAAAATTCAGTTGTATAGGATCATTTTGTGCTTTTGTAATAGTAAATAGGTAGCTAAATTTTTAAAAGATGACAACAATTTAAAAGGATAAAAAAACTGAATAAGAAAACTGGAAAAATCAATTTCAAATAACTAAACTCCGGAAAATCTTTTAATTTAAAGAACAGAGTTAGAAATAGTCTAAAGCTCGGCCTTCAAATTAAAAACATACAGAAATCTAAAGCTCGACCTTCAAGGAAAAAAAAGTCCACTTTTACTTGTATGTATTTTGGTAACGTAAAAAATACTACTTCCGGTTTTCAGGTTTCTTCCTATCTTTTCTTTTTGGGATGGTCCCCAAGTTTCTTCCTAGCTACTTTTGGACACTGCCCCACAATAAATTATTATCTCTTACTGTAATACCCCGATTATTTCTACTGTCTTTAAAAATAAAAGTTAATAATAATTATGGCTTTGCATGCCTAAGATCATGAAATTAAATTCTAAGATTTGCGGTGAAATCCATTTTCGAAAATAATTTTCAGAAATCGAACGAACGACTACTGTATTAGGGTTTTCGCGTCCGGTAAGTTTTTCGTCCGAAAACTCAGAATTAAAATCCGTCAGAATTTACATTCACTTTTTCTTCGATACGAGTTCACCGGAGGAAGTTAGTTTTATGATTTTTCGGGCGAATTTTGGACTGTGATGTCCCGACTTTTCCTCGGATTTTGAAAAGGAATTAGGTTTTCCGAGTATGTAAATTTATTTCCAATCTAACGGATGAATTAGATTTTGTCAAATTCGAAATTATCTAGGAAAGTATTTCTCGACTTTTAAATCGACGTTTAAGAGCCGGAAGCGAGATATTATCGTCTAATAATCCTCGCCAAACACGTCCTTAGCGAGTCACTATGCCTTGTTAGATATTTCATCCTACTTTATGACTAATATAGTGACTCACCATCTCTCTCTCCCTTCCCCTCATTTCCGCTACCATACCACACACACTCTCTCATTTTCTTCATCATCTTCCACCATTAAAGCTCCAACTCCAAGCTTTTCTAAAGCACTCAAGTCTTCCACCTACCGATCAAATCCATATCCGAGTCCGTATTACGCAAGGTAAGAGCTTCGTGTCCATTATGAACCAAACAAAAGCATGTTTCCCTCTTTTTCTTTTTTTTTTCGAAAACTTAGAGATAGAATCACATGTTGTCCTTTGATCGAATCATGTTCTAGGATGATTAGAATCGAGTTCTACGGATTGAATCATGAAGAAAATCACACCTCCTTGTCTTAGGGTTATGACCGAAATTTTAGGAAAATTTGGGGCTTTGATCGTAGCTCGATTTCTTTGGTGATTGAATGATAGATTAGTGTTCTTCATGATGTTAATTGACTATATGAATTGTTTTAGATTTTTCTAAAAATAAAATTCGAAACCTAAGAGACGAAGAAGACACGATTTAGTATAGTAAATGTTATGATATGCTCGATTGTTTAATGGAAATGAGATATACGATGTATGAGGATGATTATATATTTAATTGAGATTTTTCTAAAATTAAATTGAAAAATGTAAGAGACGAAGACGTGTCAATAAGTTAGAGCTCGTTAATGTTTTGATAATATGTTTTGCATGTTAGTAATGCTCGTTAGATGATAATCGTTGTCGTAAAATTTGAACGAAAACGGAGAACGTAGAATTTTCGTTAAGAGACGAACGATCGACGATAAGTCGAGATTAAATAATGATATAGGTCTACGATGTGAATATAAGTGAATCGTGATAGATGATGATCATAATCGGAATGTTAGAACGAATTCTAATGACGTTGGAATTTTGGTAAGAAACGAAACAACGATCCTAAGTAACGATAGAAAAGACGAGTAAGAAAAGTAATTAGATAATAGTGATTGTTATGAATAAGAGAACAAGTTTGTAGTTGACGGAATTTGCATTTGAGTTACGAAATGACGAATTATGGTTATGAACAAGGAGTAGAAACGAGAAGTTAGAAATTGCTTTGATTTAGTAATTGTGTAGATTGCAAGACGAGGTTTTAAACGTCGTGCTTATAGACGAGGAATGGAAAGGGGTTCTTCACGTATTATAGTACGTGTTGACTGTCTTGATGTGCAAATTTCGTGGGAATTTAAGTACGATAACATGAAACGAACCTAGAAAACCGTGCGTCGATTTTATCGAGCATTAGGGTTTCACTCGGCAGTTTTGCGACCTTCCACAGAAACTGTCATAACTCCTAGCTCGTTTATCGGAATTGAGATCCGCAAATTGGAGAGTAAACTAGACACCCGTACCTTTCTTGTGGTATAAGATTCGTCCCCTGTTTCGAAATCCCCTGTTCTGGACAGACTTACTGATCTTGAGCAGTGAATGTTCAAACCTTAGATTCTTAAGTTGAATTCTTCTCAACTTGAACTCTTTCGATCTTTTAAGTCGTTTCAAGTCAATGATTACTTTCTCTCTACTGACTTAAGTGTCAAGTACAGAACTGAATGAGTGTCAAACGAGATGCGTTCGTATCTCGTTTCTTTTTAACTATAAGAGTTTAGTTTAGCGTGCAAATGCCTTAAAAGTCTAAAGGACTAAAACTTAACTCGATCTTTCGTATTCGTTTATCATTTGCGACCGAGCTTTAAAGTATGATTTTTACGATGAAGGAGGAAGTCGACACCAAGGATAGGAAGGAAGATCAGAAGACGGAAGCACGTGTCTTAAGTTCTGTATTCTATCAAGGTGGGCTTTCTTTTATATATGAAACAAAACGAGCAATGCTCGAAAACTTTTTCTTTATCGCTTTGATAATCGTGTTTTCAAAGTGATAATTATGGCATAAACTATTTGTTTTATGTGAGTTCTCTTGTACTATATGAGTTAGCCAAAAGGGGTTAACTAAACGATCGGCTTTGAGTTAGTCAAAAGGGACTTTCCAAAGTTTAGTGTACACTGTAGCCTGTGGTGTATGTGGTATCCTGTTGAGGGGTAACCAGCCACGGTGAATTATGAATGGTCAAGATTGAACGTATCATCTATGAAAAATGCTTGCAAGCTACATTATGAAAATGAGAAAGAAAATGTTTAGTAGACACGGGTCTTTAATGAAAAACCCCGATGTGCTACAGAAATGAAATGCCTGATTATCTATACTTATGATTATATTTTCGGAAACGTGCCCACTAAGTAATATTGTACTTAGCCCTGCATATGTTTTCTAAATGTGCAGGTTGAAGAGACAGAAGCGGCTAGGGTTAAGTTAAGAGTAGTCGATAGGGAAGACTGTAGTATGTAGATTACAATTCCGCTGCCAAACTCTAGACTCGCTCATGTAATTATGAATATCACTTTTGGATTAAGTTCTGTACTTTTAACTTAGAATCTTTTGAGAACTTGTTCGAGTGATCCTTCGAGATCAACTCTGTCTTTTGTTAAATGAAGTCTCTCGTTCATAGAATTTCCGTCTTTAATGTTATGTTTATTCATTCATCCTCTTTCTTCTCCGCTTCTTTAATCCAATCCCAGTCGCACCCCGGCTTCAGCCGTCCCTCAGGATTTGGAGCTGTGACAGAGTGGTATCAGAGCAATCGTTTCTGCTCTGTATTCAAGTCTTCCTTCGAATAGTAAGATAGAGAATTTGTATATCCTCTATATCCGAGTCTTCTTTCAAGTAAAATAGGGTCATAACACTAAGTTTAAGAGTGTAGACGGCAACGCAACCTCCCGCTACGTCGACTCCACGAGGAAAGAAAGAAACAAAGAAAGAAAGAAAGGAAAGAATTTTAGAAATGTGTTTTCTTTTAAGAAAATTTTTGAATAAGTATTCAATAAGTTAAGAATGACAAGGGTGCCAAGAATGAAATTGTGAAAGTATAAGAATTATACTTGTTTTCTGCTATGTGAATTACGTGAAATTATCTGGGCAATAATTTCTTTTATTTGAAAAGTTTGATGGCACGAGAATCTAGATTGATTCTAGGGATTTTTCCCAGTTCGCTAAGAACATAGACTTGAAACCTAAGATCTTTCCGATTTTTTGAGAACATAGACGTTTTAAGAACGTTAGTTCAAATTATTTTGAAAGAAGATCCTGAAACGGGAAGAACTTCTGTAGACGAATGTCACGTGCGTATAGTGACATGAACAAAGACTCGGCAGAGTCAACTTTTGTTTAAAAAAAAAATCGATGAGAATTTCCTTCGAGAAAATAAGATAAATAATGATAAGGTACGTTAATCCTGTACCCAGTAAAAGAAAGAAACGAATGTTACTTCCGTAAAAGTAACATGAACGAAGTCATTTTCAGTTGGAGTTCGCCTCGCTCGAACTTCAAGAAGAGATTGGTTATAATTACCACGAATCAAGTACGAATCTTAGTTAATTTTTAACGATCGCTCAATCTGACGACGACTTGAAATTTGGTTCTAAAGTCATTTTCCAGTTATAATTCCTTTTCCTTGGAATTTATTTTATTTCATACTTCGTAATTGAATGAAGAATACGACGAGTAAGAGATTCAAGTATCGAGAAGGACAAAATCTTTTGTAAACGGATGTTACTTTTGAATAAGTAACATGAAAAAAGTAGACGTACTTTGTTTTAATGAAGTAAGAATCTTTAAAAAATTTTCCTTAAGGAATAAATAATGAAAGAAAGTAATAAAGAATAAAGAAAGAAAGTTGTAAGGAAATGAAGTAAGAAATGTAAATGAATAATAAGATAAAGGATGAAAATAAAATCTTGAAATTTTATTTCTATATATTGTTTGAGTGCAATTTCTTGAATTGCTGGATGTTATGATAAGTGGTTGTTTAAGTAGTGATATTACAATTGAATAAAGAATGTTCATTTTATAATTTAAGTATTTCATTAAGATAAGTTATTTTCCCTACCTGTTACTGATCCGTGTTTCTTTAAAACTTTTGTAGGATGGTTAGGAGACGCGTTACAGCTTGGAAGAGCGCACCTTTGCCACAGCGTACCCTATCAGACACTTTACGGGATGATTATCACGGTTATGAGGCAGATTATGGTGTGGAGGACATAGGGTAGATAGTGAGTAACTTCTCGTCGGTTTACTATGCAGCACGACACTTTATCCCAGAGAGTCAGGCTATATCCGATCTGATTGTGCATCTATCGGACGAGTGGCGCAGCTGGGCGCACTGCATGGCATGGTATTTCCTTGGGGTTTTCGGCAACGACACAGAGCCGACGGGCAACTACTCGGGATTCGCTCTAACTGTACACGAGCGTTTCTTTGACAGCAGGATCATGGTGTCAGCCCCTTTTGAGCCACATCTTCCTTACCGTCACTTCCCAGTAGTTACCGAGCCAGAGCCTTTAGACTTGGACCCGGAGTTGGTCGCGTTGTTGGAGATACTGCCAGATTTTGTACTTAGTGAGGAGTCAGACTCGGAGGCAGAGCAGTTAGAGGTGGACGAGGAGCCCGCAGCTACACCAGAGCTACCACTTCCACTTGGACCACTTGAGGAGTTGATCATAGGACCAGGACTCGTAGAGATTGACGCAGAGACAGCTGGCCTGTTAGGGTTATCTACTCCCTTTTTACCCGAGCCCAGTGTGAGAGTTCGAGGACCTTTTGAGACAGGAGTGTTTGTGACAGGGTCAGGGTACCGGGGGATAGACGCGGAGCTTGCCGCCATGTTAGAGCTACCATCTCCACCGACACCGCTTGAGGAGATTTGCGCAAAGTGGGAGGTAGTCAGAGGACAGTTAGAGGCAGGACCATCCAGAGTCCGTTCTAGGGAGGAGTACGAGTCCGGTTCCATTCCAGAGTACCTTTTTCCCCTGAAGAAGCGTGCGGTAGAGACCAGTGAGGATTTTCTTGTTTCAGACTCAGAGGAGACAGTCTTGGAGGCACCATCACCACTCCCACTTACACTTTCTGACGGCTCTACTTTAAGGGAGGACGAGGCACTCCAGCTCGTCTTTGTTTCAGAGTCAGAGAAGGAGGATCCGGAGGAAGACCCGGATGAGGATCCGGAGGAAGATCCGGATGAGGACCCGGACGAGGATCCGGAGGAGGACCCGGAGGAGGACTCTGAGTTTTAATAGGCCGTAGAGGGCAGTACGGACTCGACTGCAGTTGTTGAGTAGAGCGTCGTAGACGCGTATTAGTAGTAGCAGTAGTTTCTTTTGTCCTGTACATAGTCGGATCATTAACTAGTTTTTGTAGTACTCTAGCGGATACGAAATTTTATGAATCGTTTCCATTCAAGTACTTCCAGTAGGTACAGTAATGCAGCTTTTTAGTGCATCTTGTACAGTTAGGCAGTCAGTCTAGTTTAGACTAGTAGTAGTCTAACTTTTTGTATAAGTCCTCGTTGGAGGCAGAATCAATATTCTTTTTGATGTATATATATATACATGACCCGTAAGAGGGTTTTGATTACAAGAAAGTTTCTTATAAAACATGTAGTAAACCAGAATGTCAAATGAACTCGTGTAACGAGAGTTTAGTTTAACTTAAAAAGTTAAAAGATTAAAGAGCTAGTATCGAAGTTATGTTCGATTTTTCTTTTCCGTGAACTTGATTAAGTTGGAAAGAGGGTGAGTAAGTAAAAGAATGTTTAAAAAAAGGGCTAATGAAAATTTCTGTTCCCTTTAGTTAAAGAAAAATGCCGCCGAAAAATGTTAACAACAGAAGGGGACCTGGTAGGCCCCGAGGATGTGAAAGACGCCAACCGGAAAATGAAAGGGAGCAAGAACAAGAACACCATGATACCCCTCCACCATCACCATCACCACCACCCCCACCACCACCCCGTAGGGACATTGAGGATCTTTTCCTCAAACGAAATCCGCCAGTGTTCACTGGATCGGGCAGCCCTAGCGATGCTGAGCTATGGATGCGATCCATCGAAAGAATCTTCAAACTCCTCAGATGTACTGATGAGGAGCGACTATCGTGCATAGCTTTTCAACTCTCTGGACTAGCGGATTACTGGTGGGAGGCAAGACAGAAGGTGATACCTGCGGAGCATCTGGCTCGACTTACGTGGGACGAATTTAAGGAAGCACTATACGATAAGTACGTGCCAAAGACTTATAGGGCTCAGAAGGAAGCTGAGTTCTACAATTTGAAACAGGGTAAGATGACTGTAATAGAGTACGATGCTAAGTTCTGTGAGCTATCAAGGTATGCGCCTACTCAGGTCGATACCGAAGAAAAGATTTCGAAGAAGTTCCGGGGAGGACTAAGACATGAATTGGGAATAACATTAGCCAGTCATGGGGGACTGAGCTATACTGATGTTCTAGGGCGAGCCCTAGAGATGGAGGCTGTTATGCCTAATGAGAAGAAAACTGTAACAACCACACCAGCTCCAACACAAAACCAAAACCGAGGCTATTATAACAACAATAATAGCAATTTTCAAGGGAAAAGAAAGTGGGAACGAGGAAGTAGCGGTGGCTACAATTAGAATTTCAACAACCAGGGGAATCAAAGAAAGGGAAATCAACAAGGTAATCAGCAGCCCAGTCAGAATAACAACAAGAAGCCATGGTAAGAAAACAACCAGTCGGGGTTGTAATTACAGGGAAATGGACAAACTGGACCATGGAGAGGCAATAACCAGCCGCAAGGGCAGCAGAGGAATTTCAATCAAGGAGAAAATAACCCAGGGAGGGTTACCATTCCTGTATGCCCCAAGTGCAACAAAACACATCCCGGTGTCTTTCAAGCAGACACTCCCAACTGTTTTAACTGCGGACAGAAGGGACATATAAAGAAGGATTCCCCTAAACCACTGCAAGTAGTACCTCTGAGGGCCATACAAGCGCAGCCACAACAACAAATGATTCAGCAGCAGTTCCAGCAGCACGCGCAACAACAGCAGAATGCAAGGGCATGCACGAATAGGCAGACTGGGCAGGATAAGGAAAAGGGAAAAAGAAACCTTGCAGGTATGGGGAAATTCACAACATCCCTATTAAGATACTGTTTGATACAGCGCATCGCATTCTTTTATTGCTGGTTCGTGTGCGGATAACTTAGACATCAGACCTGTAAGAGCTGAACATCCTATGAGAGTAGCTACACCTTCAGGAGAAATCACTACTTCCACGCATGTTTGCTCTAACCTAGAACTAGAAATCGGAACTCTTAAGGTTAAGGCGAACAATTTGAATGTTATGATAATGTAGGATGTAGACATAATCCTAGGGATGGACTTGTTGTCAGAGAATTATGCCACAATTCTCTGCAACGAGAGAAAGATCTCTTTTCAACCCCCGAGTAGAGAGCCGACCGAATTTCATGGGATTGCAATGGGAAAGAGAGTACCGGTAATATCCACATTACAAGCCAAGAAGTTGATAAAGAAGAAGGGTTGCACAGCCTATCTTGTGTACCTAGTTGGAGAACCAGGAGCCAAGAAGACCATTCAAGACGTGAAAGTTGTTAACGAATACGAAGACGTCTTTCCAGAAATTTTACCTGGTTTACCACCCGACCGTCACATAGATTTCTCGATTGACCTAGAACAAGGATCGACCCCCAAATCTAAAGCCCCATATAGGATGGCACCGAAGGAGTTAGAAGAACTCAAAATCAAACTGCAAGAATTGCTAGACCTTGGTTTCATCAGACAAAGTGTCTCACCTTGGGGAGCACCAGTGTTGTTTGTCAGAAAGAAGGATGGGTCAATGAGGATGTGTATAGATTATCGAGAGCTGAACAAGATCACCCTCAATAACAAATATCCTTTGCCAAGGATAGAGGATCTTTTCGATCAGCTCAAGGGTGCAAGAGTGTTTTCAAAGATAGATTTAAGATCAGGGTATCATCAGCTGAAGATTAAACCCGAAGACGTACCTAAGACTGCTTTTCGAACCAGATATGACCACTACGAATTCTTAGTTATGCCATTTGGTTTGACCAACGCCCCTGCTGTATTCATGGACCTCATGAATAGAGTTTTCCACCCATACTTAGACAAATTCTTCTTAGTTTTCATAGACGATATTCTCATTTACTCTAAGAATGAGAATGAACACGAAGAACATCTACGGATAGTGCTGGAAACACTTAGAACTGAAAAACTGTATGCCAAGTTCAGTAAGTGCGAATTTTGGTTGAAGGAAGTAATGTTTCTCGGACACATAGTTTCAGCCAAAGGAATCAAAGTAGATCCTACCAAGGTAGAGGCAGTACATAATTGGAAGTCACCAACAAGTCCGAACGAGATCAGAAGTTTCTTAGGTTTGGCGGGCTACTACAGAAGATTCATCGAAGGATTCTCCACGATTTCTAGACCTATGACGCAGCTACTTCGAAAAGAAAATAAGTTTAAATGGACGGATGAGTGTGAAAAGAGTTTCCAAACGCTCAAAGAAAAGTTAACCTCAGCACCAGTATTAGCTCTTCCCGACGTAAACAAGGAATATGTGGTGTATACCGATGCTTCGAAGAACGGGTTAGGTTGTGTTCTAATGCAAGACAGAAAGGTGATAGCTTATGCCTCACGACAACTTCGACCTCACGAAGTTGAGTATCCAACCCACGATTTAGAACTCGCAGCCGTTGTGCATGCATTAAAGATTTGGAGACACAATCTTTATGGTGTAAGAGTTGAGATCTTCACAGATCACAAGATTCTGAAGTACTTCTTCGAGCAGAAAGAATTGAATATGCGACAAAGAAGATGGCTCGAATTGGTCAAAGATTACGACTGCGGAATCAACTACCACCCAGGAAAGGCAAATGTAGTAGCAGATGCACTGAGTCGCAAGGCTCCAACCAAGTTAGGATGTCTGTTTGTCGAGGAAGAAACGCTAGAATGAGAATTTAAAAAGATGGAAATAGAAGTGCTCGATACACCAGCAACGATAACCAGTCAACTAGCGACACTAGTAGCTACACCTGATTTACGAGAAAGAATTATAAGTGCTCAGAGGAAGGACGAGTCGATAGAGAAGCTTCGCCTAAAGATAAGAACAGATAAACCAGATGGATTTTCCGAAGCACCAGACAATGCGATATTATTTGAAGACAGACTTTGTATTCCTGACAGTGACGAAGAATTAAAGAATGATATTATGAGTGAGGCTCATGATACGCCATATACAGCACACCTAGGGAGTACGAAGATGTATCAGGACTTAAGAAAGAATTTCTGGTGGAAGGGATTGAAACGAGACGTTACCTCGTTTGTAGAAAGATGCTTGGCATGCCAGCAAGTGAAAGCCTTACATAGACGACCGTATGGATTGTTATAGCCATTAGATATCCCAAAATGGAAATGGGAAGGAATAGCTATGGATTTTGTGACAGGATTTCCTAAGTCAAGAAGAGGAAATACTGCCATTTGGGTGATTATCGATAGGCTCACGAAATCAGCTCACTTTATACCGATTAAGACTACCTACGGCTCAGAGAAGTTAGCTCAGTTGTACGTTCGTGAGATTGTACGTCTGCACGGAGTACCGAAGTCTATAATATCAGTCAGAGATGCCAAATTCACTTCAAGATTTTGGATCACCATGCAGAAAGAGTTGGGCACCGAACTTAACTTCAGTATAGCTTTTCACCCTCAGACGGATGGACAATCTGAGAGGACGATTCAGATTTTAGTTGATATGAGAACAGTGGTATTGGACCGAAGTGCAAATTGGGAAGATATCTTGCACTTGGTCGAATTCACATATAATAACAGCTATCAAGCGAAGATAGGAATGGCGCCTTATGAGGCCTTGTGTGGAAGAAAATGCAAGTCACCACTTTATTGGGATGAAGTGGGTGAAAGAAAGAACTTAGGACCCGACTCGATTAATGAAATGATCGAGATTGTTCGGCAGATTCGAGATAGAATGAAAGAAGCCCAGAGCCGACAGAAGTCTTACGCCGATGATCGTTGAACCAATCTTAGCTTCGAAGTTGGTGATAAGGTTTTCCTTAAGATTTCACCATCGAAAGGAATCATTAGATTTGGTGTTAAGGGTAAACTTAGACCAAGGTTCATAGGACCTTACGAAATTCTTGAGAAGATAGGACATGTTGCTTATAGATTGGCCTTATCGCCAAGTCTAGGAAGTGTCCATAACGTGTTTCACGTTTCCCAATTAAGAAAGTATGTCTATGACCCTAAGCACGTTATAAGTCAGCAAGACGTCGTTCTTGAATCTGACTTGTTATGAAGAAAAACCGATATCGATTTTGGATAGAAAAGTTCAAGAATTAAGAACCAAATCGATACCAATAGTAAAAGTATTATGGAATCACCACGGGCACGAAGAAGCCACGTGGGAGCTCGAGGAAAAGATGAAGGAGAGGTATCGTTATCTTTTTGAAGAAGGTATGCAAATTTCTGGACGAAATTTTTCGTAAGGGAGGTAGGATGTAATACCCCGATTATTTCTACTGTCTTTAAAAAAGAAAGTTAATAATAATTATAGCTTTGCACGCCTAAGATCATGAAATTAAATTCTAAGATTTGCGGTGAAATCCGTTTCCGAAAATAATTTCCAGAAATCGGATGAGCGACTACTGTATTAGGGTTTTCGCGTCTAGTAAGTTTTTCATCCGAAAACTCAGAATTAAAATCCGTCAGAATTTACATTCACTTTTTCTTCGATACAAGTTCACCGGAGGAAGTTAGTTTTTATGATTTTCCGGGCGATTTTGGACTGTGATGTCCCAACTTTTTATCGGATTTTGAAAAACGAATTAGGTTTTCCGAGTATGTAAATTATTTCCAATCTAACGGATGAATTAGATTTCGTCGAATTCGAAATTATCTAGGAAAGTATTTCTCGAATTTTAAATCGACGTTTAAGAGCCGGAAACGAGATATTATCGTCCAATAATCCTCGCCAAACACGTCCTTAGCGAGTCACTATGCCTTGTTAGATATTTCATCCTACTTTATGACTAATATAGTGACTCACCATCTCTCTCTCCCTTCCCGTCATTTCCGCCACCATACCACACACATACACTCTCTCATTTTCTTCATCATCTTTCACCATTAAAGCTACAACTCCAAGCTTTTCTAAAGCACTCAATTCTTCCACCTACCGATCAAATCCATATCCGAGTCCATATTACGCAAGGTAAGAGCTTGGTCTCCATTATGAACCAAATAAAGCATGTTTCCCTCTTTTTCTTTTTTTTCGAAAACTTAGGGATAGAATCACATGTTGTCCTTTGATCGAATCATGTTCTAGGATGATTAAAATCGAGTTCTATGGATTGAATCATGAAGAAAATCACACCTCCTTGTCTTAGGGTTATGACCGAAATTTTAGGGAAATTTGGGGCTTTGATCGTAGCTCGATTTCTTTGGTGATTGAATGATAGATTAGTGTTCTTCATGATGTTAATTGACTATATGAATTGTTTTAGATTTTTCTAAAAATAAAATTCGAAACCTAAGAGACGAAGAAGGCACGATTTAGGATAGTAAATGTTATGATATGCTCGATTGTTTAATGGAAATGAGATATACGATGTATGAGGATGATTATATATTTAATTGAGATTTTTCTAAAAATAAATTGAAAAATGTAAGAGACGAAGACGTCTCGATAAGTTAGAGCTCGTTAATGTTTTAATAATATATTTTGCATGTTAGTAATGCTCGTAATCGTTGTCGTAAAATTTGAACGAAAATGGAGAACATAGAATTTTCGTTAAGAAACGAACGATCGACGATAAGTCGAGATTAAATAATGATATAGGTCTACGATGTGAATATAAGTGAATCGTGATAGATGATGATCATAATCGGAAAGTTAGAACAAATTCTAATGACGTTGGAATTTTGGTAAGAAACGAAACAACGATCCTAGGTAACGATAGAAAAGACGAGTAAGAAAAGTAATTAGATAATAGTGATTGTTATGAATAAGAGAACAAGTTTGTAGTTGACGGCATTTGCATTTGAGTTACGAAATGACGAATTATGGTTATTGTTGGGAAATTTATTAAAGTTTTGATTGATTCCAAAACCAACTGACCCCAACCGAGTAGATGTTGCCAGATCCTATTGATTATAGTTAGGCTCGCTGTTTGAGCAATGTTGAGATTTTATCTTTACAGGTCTCCAACTGAAGACGACAACAAGGTATCACTCGGAGAGAACATCAGATATAATTAAAGACAACTGAGTGTTTAAAAAGGGAAAGTTACGTTCACAAGATAGAACATCGGTTGAGCGATTCAAAGATACAAGATAAAAGACAACTGAGCGTTCAAGTTTCAGAACATCAGCTAAGCTCAAAGGAGGAAGATACAAGAGAACATCAGTTGTAAGAAAGACAACTGAGCGTTCGAAGTCAACTGGTCAGAGTCAGAAGAACAACTGAGCGTTCAAGATGGAACATCAGTTGTAGACTCAATCAGTTAGATCAATAGCTTGAAGTTCAAAGTCAGCTGAGAGTTCAAATGCTCCTAGTCAGACAAAAGCATTCAAATAGAACATCAGCTGAAGACCAATCAGATGAAGATCAAACGACTCAACCGACTGTCAAATGTTGGAGGTCAAAGGTTAAGATTTGAATTTCAAACAAGGAAGTCACGTGAAGGTTTGACTCTCTGTCATTACCTCATTTGGCCCAACATAAGGCTGTCTCAGATGGAAAGCAGAAGCATGCAATTGCCAAATCCGGAAAGTCTGCAGAGATGAGAGACAAGCCATCGCTTTCAAAGAACAGAGATCAATAGCTCTTCCAACGGCTAGTTGATTCTCTCCGCCTATAAATAGAGGCCTTCATTCATTCACCAAGACCACGGGAAATATAAGACAGACAAGAGCAAGAAGAGATCAAAGAGCGAAAGAAAGAACCAAATACTTCACACGAGCTGAGCTGCATTCAATCTCTTAAAACATCATTTGTTGAGAGTTCTAGAGTAATAGATTCTGTCTTAGTGTCTTTTGATCCAACCTTGAGAACATCACTTGTTGAGAGTTCGTAGAGTGTTAGATCATAGCTCACTTCTTGTTCGAGCTATTAGTTGGAACCCCACCCTTTCTTTCACTTGAAAAGGTTATTAGGACCCTACTCTTCCCGTAACTGAGTAGATAGGTTGATTAGTACCAGTAAACTAATCTGTAAGGTTGATAAGTACCCGTAAACTTATCTCAACGGTTGCAAAGCCCGCGTAAGCTTTGTGGTTTGTCCAGAAGAACTTGAACTGAGTTGTGTGGACTCACAACTCCCCGTGGACGTAGGAGTTTTCTCCGAACCACGTTAAATCTTGTGTGTTGTGTTTATTTTTCAGTTACTTATTGCATATTCAACTGACTAACTAACCTGCATACAAACTGCATTCTTCCATATCAACTGTCTTGGTTATTGACCAACCTTGCACTTAAGCGTGAGTTGATTTTATACGAGTTAATTTCCACCACATTCCGCACAGCACTTCACTTCCAACTGAGTGTTTCTTACTCGGTTGTGATTCCAACTGAGTTGATTTACTCGGTTGTGTTAATTTTTAGGGGGTTGTTTTAAAAAGTTTTATCTGGTGTATTCCCCCCCCCCCCCCATACACCAGAACTTGTATCGGGACCATCAAGTGGTATCAGAGCAGTGGTTCAAAAGACTGCTGACTCTGTTTCACAAGGTGTGAATTCGAGGTGTTTTCTTCAGTGGTCAACTGAACAGATCTTTTTATCACGCTAGTGCATATTTGCTTGCATATTTCTTCTGTTGTAGTGTGCAGATGGATGTCAAGGACAAGATCGTGGTCACGTTCTCGGTTGTGAACTATACATCCTGGAGAACTCGGATGAAGAAGATCTTACTGTCAAAGCATCATCGGATGCAACAAGTACTCACATCCAGACCGATCATCATCAGAGAGAGAATCACTCGCATTCCTACAAATCCGAACGATGGGGATGCAATTGTGGAGTTAGTGGAGAAGAAGCCAAAGTGAGCCAGCTGGACATCTGGGCTCAGAGCACGATCATGTCCACAGTTGGACAAGACTATCTGCCTTGGATAGAAGAGTGCGAAACCGCTAAAGAGATGTGGGATATCTTGGCATCTCTGAGTGAAGGAAGCGATGAAACAAAGGAGAACAAGTTCTCGCATGCCTGCCAAGATTCGACAACTTCTGCCTGAGAACTGATGAAACCATTGATCAGTTAGAGCTCCGGTTCATGGACATCATCAGAATGATCCAGTCCATCCGAAGAGGAAAATATACTTTGAGAGAAATCAACCTCAAAGTATTACAAGCTCTACCAGCTGAGTGGGATACCTTCACCAACATCCATGAGAGCCAAGCTGACCTTGGTGAGATGGGAATTGAAAGATTGTTCTCAATTCTGAAGGGAAATGAGTACAAGGTGAACCGACGAAGGTCAACTCCGTCCTCGGTTCAGACGAGTCGACATGAGGATGTTGGTTCAGCCACCAAGTCAGTAGCACTCTGAGCTGACTATTCAAAGCCACGAACATCAAGGCCACCAAGATCAGCGGACACAGCTATGAAGGAGCCAAGCTGAGAAGAGCTGCAACAGAACATAGCCGCCCTGTCAAAGAAGCTAGCTGACATGGACACTCGGTTCGGAAAATACAAGAGGTTCTACAAATCTAACCGAACTCGAGATAACTTAAAGCCTGTGAACAACGGCTGCTTTGAATGCGGCAAGGAGGGACATTTCAAAGCAGATTGTCTAGACCTCTCGAAGAAAGAGAGAGAAGCGTTGAGGGCCAAGCAAACTGGAAAGAACAAGGCCATGGTTGCAGAAGAAGCAGCTGACGACATGGACATCTTCACTGACACTGAAAATAAGGATGAGCTGACTTCCACCAACAATGCTATCGGTCATGATCAATGCCTCATGGAACTTGGAACCGACCAGGATGATACTGAGGTACACTCTAGTCCTGCTAATTTAAATTCTTCCAATATTTCTAACATGCAGGAAACACTGGATGAAGAGTTGGAACCCTCCTAGAGTGACTTTCAAGAACTCAGTGAGGAACTACATCAGCAATCGGTTGAGTTTAAGAGTTTTCAAGAACAGTTCTCCAAACTTGAAGAATCCTTAACCGAAAAGGACGATCTGATCAAGAGTCAAACTAAAGAGATAGATAATCTCAAAAGTCAACTGAATGCGGTCAACCGAACTAATGCTCCAACTGATGAGGAGTTGACGAAACAGATCAAGGAGCAGCAAGATCAGTTGAAAAATCAAGAGGTTCAGATCGATCAGCTGATAAAAAAGTCAGACGGACAAACCGAGCATATGGCTGTCCTCCTCAAGGAGTTGCAAACAGAGAAGGACAACTTAATTAAGCTATATCAGTCATCCAAGATCATCGAGAATCTCATCAATTACAGCCGACAGATAGATGACGTATCAGGACTCGGTTATGATGTGATCAAGGATACTGGAATCCCTCCAGTCACCTTCATCAAAGCTGTGGAAGTCAAGGTTGTCGAACCTAACACAGTTGAACCTGAATCTCCCCAAAGTAATCCAACCTCCACCTCTCAGCAAGCTCAACCGACCAAGGGAACCACAACTGAGAAGGGAAAAGGAGCAGTAGATGGAGGACAGAATGTTCCATCGGTTGGGACATCAACCGAGGGGGAATGTTCCAAGAGTCAAAAGAGAAATCAGAGGCGTCGGAGACACAATCGAAACTGAACTCAGAACCGACCTCTGAATCAACCTCAGAGTCAACATCAGAAAGAATGGAACCGACCGCAGAACCAACAAGGATCCAACCATATGAATCAACAGCGGTTCCATCATCAGTTCAACCAGAGGTTCCAACCGAGTCAACTGATAAGGAACAGGTCGAACAGCTGGAGATATTCATGCCACAACATGAACCACCAACAGGGCATGAACAGCTATAGACAACATTCAGGGAGTTGAAATCCGAATCAGCCACAAAGATTCCAACATAGCGTCCGACCTCAACAACGAATCCAACAGGATAAAAACCGCCATCAAAACAGGGGGAAAACCTCTCCTCCGAAAGCTCAAAATGGGAGAAATCCATCTCCTCCCAAGAAACAGAACATCACTACTAATAACAAGCCTAAAGATAACCGAGGTGTTGTTATAGTTGATGATGAAGGAAAAGTGATTGGAATGATAAATCTATCCGAGTATACAAGGAAAAACGAATCACAGTTCAAGGGGGAACTGGTTCTAACCCTCCAGGACCCAACTAAAATTGGGGACCTAAGTAAGTTTCTCTTTGCAGGTACAGGAGAATCAGCTGAGGAAGAAGAAGGCGTCTGCTACAATGTGGGTGATGGATAGTGGATACTCGAAACACATGAAAAATCTGAAGGATTTGCTTGGGAGTTTCGTGGAGAAAGAAAGACCATCAGTTACCTTTGGTGACAACTCAAAAGGTCACACCAGAGGTTACGGTACCCTTGAAACCAATCACGTGTCAATCTCTAATGTTTCTTATGTTGATGGATTGAAGCATAACTTGCTCTCCATCAGCCAATTCTGTGATAATGGTTTCTCTGTCAAGTTTGATGCACACGGTTGCAGGGTTAAAAATGTTGGATTAAAGCAGGTCATATTGTTGGGAAATTGATCTCCAACCGGGAATGTCTACTATGCTGACTGGAACAGTAGTCCTCATGACACCTGCCTGTTATCAAAGAGCAGTTCAGATGTGAGCTGGCTGTGGCACAAAAGGCTCAACCATCTGAACCTCAAGACTATGAACCGACTTGCCAGACAAGAACATGCAAAAGGCATAACAAACCGAGTGTTTTCAACAACACATATCTGCAGTGCATGCCAGTTGGGAAAGCTCGCTAGATCCTCCTTCCAGTTGAAGACAACTCCCTCGACCGATCGAGTTTTACAGCTGATCCACATGGATCTCTTCGGGCCAGTTACACCAAAAAGCATGAATGGTAACGAGTATACACTTGTTGTAACTGATGATTATTCCAGATACACGTGGACCATTTTCATACGTCACAAGAATGAAACCCGAGATGAGCTACCCAAGTTGATGGATCGGATATCAAACCAACAAGAGATGAAAATCAATTCCATCCGATCAGATCGTGGAACTGAGTTTCTAAATGAAATCATCATCGAGTACTGCGAGAAGCACGGAATTACACATCAAACATCAGCTGCGCGTACTCCGCAACAGAATGGAGTAGCTGAGCGAAGAAACCGAACACTGAAAGATGCAGCTACATCCATGTTGACAAGCTCAGCTCTGCCGAAGAGATTTTGCGCTGAGGCCATCAACACAGCCTGCTACACCCAGAACCGGTCTCTTCTAACCAAGCAGTTGGGAAAGACTCCATACGAGCTATGGAGACGCAGGAAGCCTGATATTTCATATTTTTGCATTTTTGGTTCTAAGGTTATATTCACAATAATGGGAAGATTCAGTTGAAAACTTTTGATGCCAAGGCTTCGAAAGACATATTTCTTAGATATGCTGCTCGGATCAAGGCTTATAGAGTTTTCAACAACAGCTCTCGTGTTGTGGAGATAACACCGCATGTTAGTTTTGATGAATCTACTTTTGAGTGCAGGGAACAGGCTAAAGGACAACAGGCTGATCCACATGTTCCACCAGCTCTCACAAGATCTCAGATTCTAAGGCAAATGAATCTAGCTGAACCATTGGTATGGGCAACTAAGAATGATGATCCATATTCCTCTGAAGATGAATGTGAAGACCCCAGCTCATCTCAAGGGGGAACTCCAGCTGATGCCTCTCCAACTGCATCAGCATCCGAAGCTCAACCGAGCCCGGTTCAAAATGTTATCAATATTGAGGATCCAGACTCAACAACTGATAAATCATCAGCTCAGAAGAGTCCAGCATCTCCCCCAGCTCAGATCACGGAACAGCTACAGTTGGAAGAAGAAGAAAGACGCAACAGAAGATGGTATGAAGATCATTCCACTGACAACATCATCGGAGATCCAACCGAAAGTGTACGTACAAGGAGCAGAGTTGCGATTCCAGATTCAACCGAGGAAGATTCCAACACTTATGCCCAATATGCTGAGGAGTTGGCAGTTCTTGAGGAGTTCGAGCAAGCTGGAGATGTTGCCATGGTTTCTTGCTTCGTAGCTGATGTACCAGAACCGAAGAATGTTGTGGAAGCTCTCAACTGTGTTCACTGGACAACAGCCATGCAAGAAGAACTGAATGAATTTCTACGCAACTGTGTATGGGAGTTGGTAGAAAGACCAAATGGTGTCAAAGTCATCGGATTAAAATGGATTTTCAAGAACAAGAGAGACGCCATTGGATTCATCGTGAGGAATAAAGAAAGGTTGGTAGCTCAGGGATATTGCCAACAAGAAGAAATCAATTTTGAGGACTCCTTCGCGCCAGTTGCAAGGCTGGAAGCCATCCGAATCTTTCAAGCCTATGCTGCATTTCACAAGTTCAAGGTCTTTCAGATGGATGTGAAATGTGCCTTCCTCAACGGTGACATCAAGGAAGATGTATATGTTGAACAGCCTCCCGGTTTCGAAACTGGAGATGGAAGAGTGTATAAGTTGAAGAAAGCAATCTATGGATTAAAACAAGCACCCAGGGCTTGGTATGACACTCTTTGTGGTTTTCTTCTGAACTCGGGTTTCAGACGAGGGTCAGTTGACAAAACACTGTTCACCATCAAAGTTGGGGAAGATATACTTATTGTGCAAATCTACGTCGATGACATCATATTCGGTTCCAAGTCGGAGGAGCTGTGTGAAAAATTCTCAAATCTCATGAAGGAGAAGTTCGAGATGTCGATGATGGGTGAGATAAATTATTTTCTTGGACTTCAGGTGAAGCAGTCATCAAAAGGAATTTTTATCAATCAGTCCAAGTATACAAAGGAGCTCATCACCAAGTTCGGATTGCAGACAAGTAAGACCACAAGGATCCCGATGAATACTAACTGGAAGATTGAACCTGGAACTGAGGGAAAGCTCGTGGATGCCAGTAAGTATAGAGGGATCATCGGTTCTTTGCTATATCTAACCGCCAGTCGGCCAGACATATCTTACGCGGTTGGAGTGTGTGCTCGGTTCCAAGTTCAACCGAGGGAAGCTCACATGTTGGCAGCAAAGAACATCATCAAGTATCTAAAGGGAACTGTAAATGTTGGGTTCTGGTATCCAACCGACGACAATATCCAACTGACCGGATACTCAGATGCAGATCTAGTCGGAGATCGGTTGGACAGGAAGTCCACATCTGGACACTGTCAGTTCATGGGAAGCAAGCTAGTTTCGTGGTTTTCCAAGAAACAAACATGTGTTGCCACTTCTACAACCGAGTCAGAGTATATGGCTGCCGGTAGCTGCTGCATGCAAGTGTTGTGGCTCAAGCAACAGCTGAGAGACTATGAAGTTGCAACTGGACATGTTCCCATTCATTGTGATAGCTCAAGTGCCATTGCTATCTCTTTGAATCTTGTTCATCACTCTCGGACGAAGCACATTGACATCCGACATCATTTCATCCGAGACTATATTGAGAAGAAGGACGTATCCATGGAAAAGATTCCAACTGAGATTCAGAGAGCAGATATCTTCACCAAACCTCTAGCCGAAGCACGGTTCAAGATGTTATGTGATTTACTTGGATTGTTGGATCCATCAGATGAGGAACCAGTTGAGGTGAAGAGATAGATATCCATCTGAGGGGGAAGCTCAGATAAAGGGGGAATCTCAGATGCAGATCCCCAACCGAAGACATCAAACGTCAGCCGAACAGACGAACTTGAGTCAGCTGATGGTATGCTACAACGTAGGATCAGACGTCAGCTGAACAGACGAACTCGAGTCAGCTGATGGTATGCCGCAACATTAGAACACAGCTGATTCCAACATCAGCTGACAGGTGAACACAGCTGATTTCGACATCAGCTGGCAGATAACATTTATGGCTGAAGGTGTTATGATCTTAAATGAGAATGTTTAAAATAAATTCAAACATTTCTGAGCATGTCAGTTACATTAAAATAGCCATCATGTCGCATTTAATGTAAAGTACGGCTGAACATCAATAGCCTACTTTATAGTGCGACTGGGCTGACATGAAAAAATCTGTACACCTTTTCACGCGCTGGTTGGAACTCGGTTCATGACGTCAAGTCAAAGCTAGTCAATAGTCGCGTGATCTCAGCCGTTGATGGATTCGCGCCATTTAACCCTAGCCGTCGATTTCAACCGAGTCAAAAACCTATAAAAGGCGGAAAATCAGGAAGTGATCTCTTACCTTCCTCATTTGTGTTTATCTGCAGTTACTATTCATCATCTTCTCAGATTTTGTCTAACTTTTTCCTGCAAGATTTTCCTTCCTTCTTATATATATATATATATCTTCTCAGTGATATTAAATGTCACCCAAAGGAAAGAAATGGCTTCTTCCGGACCCTCTCTAGTCCCCACCTCGTATGAAGAATCATTCGACCTGCTGGTTTCGAAGATTCACTTCGAGCAAATCCTTTCCGATGATGAATTGGAGTCGCCGGTGTTGGCTCCCCTCGCAAATTTCCTCAAGGAGAACAGCCTCCTGGAATGGGCAAAACTCTTTCCCTCCCACCTGCTTAGGCGCCAGGTCGGAGAATTCTATGTGAATCTGCAGTCGTCCATCGACAGCAGAGAAGGAGTCACAACAGAGGTCTCTTGTCGGCAATACGACGTTCCGGCCAGAACCATTCGCCGTGTTTCCTTCCCCATTGCAGTGTCCGATGTTCTTCGCCACGTCATACCAGTAAACCACACTGCTACGGAATTTGTTGAAAATATAATCGACGAGCAAGCCGATGAGTTTCTGGAAAATGCTCTGATCACTCTGGAGAGGTTGAAGAGCAATATGCAGAGAAAAAAATTAAACCCAGAACATCGACTCCTGTTCGATGTTGTGTCCAAGGTCGTGTTCGGCTACAGCGGAGCCTTCAGCGACATCAGCTGACCAAAGCTTAAGCAGTTGATGGCATTGGAGCACAAACACGAGATCAACTGGTTCCAATATTTTCTGAACCAGCTGACATTGGAAAAGCAGAAGATCTCCGAGACCACAACCGACTCAGGGGAGAGACTGTTGAGTGTCAAGGAGACGCTCAACTTCGGTTGCAAAATTTTAGCTCTGATCCTGCTCGTAACCAAGGGTCGGAACATGGTATGGGAGGACTGCAAGGAGACCCCAGTGAAGAAATTGATGTTGTTCCCAACAGCAAAGAAGTCGCAGGAGGTGATTAGGAGTGTCTATACTCCTAAGGAGAAGAAGGATGTTGAGAAGACTGCTGAACCCAAGGACACAGCTGAGGAGGTACCAGCTGTCAGTCGCCCCACAAAATCAATAGTTGCACGCCGACACAGAGTTGAGTCGGAGAAAGAGAAGGAGGCGGAACCTGCCCAGAAGAAGCTGAGGGTGAGGTTCAAGAAGATGGTTGTAAAGCCAGCTGAAGTGCCAGCTGAGGACATGCCGGCTGAGGAGCATGCCGAGGAGCCAGCTGAAGAGCCAACTGAGGAGCCAGCTGAGGTGCCAGCTGAGGAGCCAGCTGAGGAACCAGCTGTTGATGCACCAACTGAGGAGGAGGCGCCAGTTGAGACGGCACCAGCTGAGGAGCCATCCGAGTCGAGCTACTCAGCTGAGGGAGTTGCCTTCAAGATCGTCCCTCACGTTGCTGGAACTGATGAGGCAGAAGGGATGGAGACAAACGTGACATCGGATCCTTCTTCCTCCTCTGAGGAAATTGAAGACGTTCCAACCTCCCCCACGGTAGGAGTTGATGCCGTACCGCCCCAAGAGCCTCTTGCTCACTAAACCGAATCACAGCAAAATGTTCCGAGCCCATTGCTCGATGCCAACATTGAGACCGTTTCTTCGGCCAATGTTGAAGAACCTATTGATACCCCCCTCCCCACAGAATCTGATATTCCGAGCTTCCAGCTCGATGCCAATGTTGAGACCACTTCTTTGGCCAACATTGATGAAACCTTTGAACCATTGCCTTATGAGACTCTATCTCCCTCTCCAATAGATGACGAAGCTGACCTTCAGGCCGTCGCGCTGGAGCATGAAGGCAAGGTGGTCTACTGCTTCCAGAAGCTGATTGGGATGTTCCCCGAAGCTCAAGACATGCCAATCTTCACTACTCTTGGAACCGAGCTGCTGTACCAGTTCAACCTGATCTTCAGTCACTGGTATGTGAAGCAAGATACAATCAGGGTACACAGCTGGGACAGACTGAAGGCGGACGAGTCTCGCAAGGCAGAAGGCACAGATACAAGGGAGAAAGTTGGACAAGACTGCATTGATTTCCTCGACAACATGCTGATCAAGTCAGCTGACTTCCTCAATGATCTGGATGCAGCCGCCGCCGCAGCAAAGAATGAAGAAGAAGAGCTTCAACTGTACATGGACAACCGCCAAGCCATAGTTACAGTTGAACAGCCAACTCTGATTGAACAAGCTGCTCCAGCTGATCAGCCAGCTCCATCATCTGAAGAAATCTGTGAGCTGATAGCTGAGAGGGTAAACCAGCTGAGAACTGAGATGCTTGCCAACTTCCAGCAACACAAAGACGATCAGCTGAGGATGTTGGAAGCACAAGAAGAGAAGAACAAGCAGCTGGTGGAGGAGAATGTTTCACTGAAGATAAAGCTGGATGAATTCTCCTCCTCCACCAGCCAAGACGTGTCGGATCTGAAGTCAACTGTTCTAGGGATCAAGTCTGAGCTGAACGTCTTCCAATCCTTATCTGATTCCAACCTCACTAAATCCCAACAGACTTAGGATGAAGAATGGGAGTCTCAGTTCGAGTCGAGATGGGCTGAGTTCGTTGCTTTCCAGACTGAGGTAACTGAAACATTCGCTGGAATGAGGAAAGCCGAACAAGAGCGCCATGACTCCGAACTGGCGAAGAAGGTGGGAATCAAATGCGCGGTCAATGAACTCTTCAACCGCATTCAACTAGCCGAACAACAGCTCACCTCTCTGGATGGTTTAGTAGCAAGCCTTGTTGCTGATGCTAAAAAGGGGGAAGATAAAGAGGCGGATGTTGAGATGCAGGAGGAAGAAGAGACCCAGGATGAGGAAGAGATGCCAGCTGCTGCAAAATCCCAGCTGAGGAGGAAGACTGCACAAAAGAAGAAGTCCGCTCCCAAGTCAACCGAAGTCGACAGAGCTGAAATGGAAAAAGACTTGGAGCAGGCGGAGCAGTTTGGAGTTTCTTACAACTCCATAGCTGAGATCGCAACCGATCTTGATTCGGAACTCGACGGTATCACAACCGAAGAGTGTATTGCAGCTGCCAAGGCTATGGATGTTGCTGAGAAGGATTATATAAATCCGAGCTAGATCAAGAAGTTCGCTGCCAGCCAGGCCAGAAGAGTAAACCAATTTGAGGAGGAGCTGAACAAGATAACCAAGAACTTGGACCGGAACATCGCCCCCCGCAGCCGTCGCGGAATTGACAAACATCAGGTTAAGGCTGAAGCTCGGCTCAGACAGTAGAGGTTGCCAGGGAAGGTGAAGGTCCAAAGTCGGTTCAGGCACGTGGACAAGTGGATGCCAGTTGAGTGGAATGAAGAATGGAAGTCATTTAAGCAAGAGTTCGTGAATGACTTCTATTACAGAAAAGTCTACACAACTGACGATCCAAGGAAAGCTTTCAAGGAGGCGCTGATCGAGCTGCACACTGGGGACCCGGGGATGTTCAGCCAGTTCAGGCGTGCGATGATAGAAGCAAAACTGGATTTGAACATTGTCCCCGTCCCTCAGAAGATTACATATAAGCCTCTCTTCCTCCCAGACTCTCGCACCCCCAACAGAACAAAGATTGCAACTGAGGCAAGGCAAGTCTGCAAAGAGCACGGGGTTGACATTTCGAAGGAGTCAGCTGAAAAGAGAGAGATTTTTTTAGAATGTTTAGTAAGTATGGACTCAAGTATTAGCTCAGTTAGTTTTTGAGCAACTGATGTAACTTTTGTCTTTTTGTTCTTACCTCTGTAATCATCAGTTGTAATAAAAATTATTCAGTTATACGATTCAACTTGACGTACAATCTCTCATTGTCCAAGCTCTGAATCGCAAAGTTATTTCAATATCATGTTATAACTGTGCTAACCCTTTGATGTTTTAATCTTATAGACTGTCAGTAGGATTTAGATCAGTTTGCCTTGTAAGAATTTTTATAAGGGTTTTAGCATCATCAAAAAGGGGGAAATTGTTGGGAAATTTATTAAAGTTTTGATTGATTCCAAAACCAACTGACCCCAACCGAGTAGATGTTGCCAGATCCTATTGATTATAGTTAGGCTCGCTATTTGAGCAATGTTGAGATTTTATCTTTACAGGTCTCCAGCTGAAGACGACAACAAGGCATCACTCGGAGAGAACAACAGATATAATTAAAGACAACTGAGTGTTTAAAAAGGAGAAGTTACGTTCACAAGATAGAACATCGGTTGAGCGATTCAAAGATACAAGATGAAAGACAACTGAGCGTTCAAGTTTCAGAACATCAGCTAAGCTCAAAGGAGGAAGATACAAGAGAACATCAGTTGTAAGAAAGACAACTGAGCGTTCGAAGCCAACTGGTAAGAGTCAGAAGAACAACTGAGCGTTCGAAGCCAACTGGTATGAGTCAGAAGAACAACTGAGCGTTCAAGATGGAACATCAGTTGTAGACTCAATCAGTTAGATCAACAGCTTGAAGTTCAAAGTCAGTTGAGAGTTCAAATGCTCCTACTCAGACAAAAGCATTCAAATAGAACATCAGCTGAAAACCAATCAGATGAAGATCAAACGACTCAACCGACTGTCAAATGTTGGATGTAAAAGGTTAAGATTTGAATTTCAAACAAGGAAGTCACGTGAAGGTTTGACTCTCTGTCATTACCTCATTTGGCCCAACACAAGGCTGTCTCAGATGGAAAGCAGAAGCATGCAGTTGCCAAATCCGGAAAGTCTGCAGAGATGAGAGACAAGCCATCGCTTTCAAAGAAGAGAGATCAACAGCTCTTCCAACGGCTAGTTGATTCTCTCCGCCTATAAATAGAGGCCTTCATTCATTCACCAAGACCACGGGAAATATAAGACAGACAAGAGCAAGAAGAGATCAAAGAGCGAAAGAAAGAACCAAATACTTCACACGAGCTGAGCTGCATTCAATCTCTTAGAACATCATTTGTTGAGAGTTCTAGAGTAATAGATTCTGTCTTAGTGTCTTTTGATCCAACCTTGAGAGCATCACTTGTTGAGAGTTCGTAGAGTGTTAGATCATAGCTCACTTCTTGTTCGAGCTATTAGTTGGAACCCCACCCTTTCTTTCACTTGAAAAGGTTATTAGGACCCTACTCTTCCCGTAACTGAGTAGATAGGTTGATTAGTACCCGTAAACTAATCTGTAAGGTTGATAAGTACCCGTAAATTTATCTCAATGGTTGCAAAGTCCGCGTAAGCTTTGTAGTTTGTCCAGAAGATCTTGGACTGAGTTGTGTGGACTCACAACTCCCCGTGGACGTAGGAGTTCTCTCCGAACCACGTTAAATCTTGTGTGTTGTGTTTATTTTTCAGTTACTTATTGCATATTCAACTGACTAACTAACCTGCATACAAACTGCATTCTTCCATATCAACTGTCTTGGTTATTGACCAACCTTGAACTTAAGCGTGAGTTGATTTTATACGAGTTAATTTCCACCATATTCCGCACAGCACTTCACTTCCAACTGAGTGTTTCTTACGCGGTTGTGATTCCAACTGAGTTGATTTACTCGGTTGTGTTAATTTTTAGGGGGTTGTTTTAAAAAGTTTTATCTGGTGTATTCCCCCCCCCCCCCATACACCAGAACTCGTATCGGAACCAATCAGTTATGAACAAGGAGTAGAAACGAGAAGTTAGAAATTGCTTTGGTTTTGTAATTGTGTAGATTGCAAGACGAGGTTTTAAACGTCGTGCTTATAGACGAGGAATGGAAAGGGGTTCTTCATGTATTATAGTACGTGTTGACTGTCTTGATGTGTAAATTTCGTGGGAATTTAAGTACGATAACATGAAACGAACCTAGAAAACCGTGCGTCGATTTTATCGAGCATTAGGGTTTCACTCGGCAGTTTTGCGACCTTCCACGGAAACTGTCATAACTCCTAGCTCGTTTATCGGAATTGAGATCCGCAAATTGGAGAGTAAACTAGACACCCGTACCTTTCTTGTGGTATAAGATTTGTCCCATGTTTAGAAATCCCCTGTTCTGGACAGACTTACTGATCTTGTGCAGTGAATGTTCAAACCTTAGATTCTTAAGTTGAATTCTTCTCAACTTGAACTCTTTCGATCTTTTAAGTCGTTTCAAGTCAATGATTACTTTCTCTCTACTGACTTAAGTGTCAAGTACAGAACTGAATGAGTGTCAAACGAGATGCATTCGTATCTCGTTTCTTTTTAACTAAAAGAGTTTAGTTTAGCGTGCAAATGCCTTAAAAGTCTAAAGGACTAAAACTTAACTCGATCTTTCGTATTCGTTTATCATTTGCGACCGAGCTTTAAAGTATGATTTTTACGATGAAGGAGGAAGTCGACACCAAGGATAGGACGGAAGTTCAGAAGACGGAAGCACGTGTCTTAAGTTCTGTATTCTATCAAGGTGGGCTTTCTTTTATATATGAAACAAAACGAGCAATGCTCGAAAACTTTTTCTTTATCGCTTTGATAATCGTGTTTTCAAAGTGATAATTATGGCATAAACTATTTGTTTTATGTGAGTTCTCTTGTACTATATGAGTTAGCCAAAAGGGGTTAACTAAACAATCGGCTTTGAGTTAGTCAAAAGGGACTTTCCAAAGTTTAGTGTACACTATAGCCTGTGGTGTATGTGGTATCCTGTTGAGGGGTAACCAGCCACGGTGAATTATGAATGGTCAAGATTGAACGTATCATCTATGAAAAATGCTTGCAAGCTACATTATGAAAATGAGAAAGAAAATATTTAGTAGACACGGGTCTTTAATGAAAAACCCCGATGTGCTACAGAAATGAAATGCCTGATTATCTATACTTATGATTATGTTTTCGGCAACGTACCCACTAAGTACTATTGTACTTAGCCCTGCATATGTTTTCTAAATGTGCAGGTTGAAGCGACGTAAGCGGCGAGGGTTGAGTTAAGAGTAGTCGATAGGGAAGACTGTAGTATGTAGATTACAATTCCGCTGCCAAACTCTAGACTCACTCATGTAATTATGAATATCACTTTTGGATTTAAGTTCTGTACTTATAACTTAGAATCTTTTGAGAACTTGTTCGAGTGATCCTTCGAGATCAACTCTGTCTTTTGTTAAATGAAGTCTCGTTCATAGAGTTTATGTCTTTAATGTTATGTTTATTAATTCATCCCCTTTCTTCCCCGCTTCTTTAATCCAATCCCAGTTGCACCCCGGCTTCTGCTGTCCCTCGGGATTTGGAGCTGTGACACTTACCCTTACTTTATCAACCTATTTCCCTAAAATACCACATATGGCTCATCACTATCTCAATTAATTAATACTCCCTTCGTCCCACCAGGCTTGCCTTGTTTCTTTTGGGCACGGGGTTCAAGGAGAAAATAATTAAGAATATAAAGTATGTTTAGTAGAGTTTTTAAAGTAAAATAAAGTGGGTAAAGAGAGAGTGAATAGTGAAATAAAGTGGAAAAGTAAAATAAAGTGGGTAGAGAGAGAGTGAATAGTGAAATTAAGTGAAATAAAGTGAGTAGAGAGAGAAGAAGAATAGTGAATGACACAGAAAATGAGGTGAAAAAGTATGATAAAAGGTGTAAAGTGGATTGTTTAAGAAATTAATTATCTCCTAATTATTTCCAAAAAAGGAAATAGGACAAGAATAACGGGACGACCTGAAAAGGAAAACAGGATAAGAATAATGGGACGGAGGGAGTATATGACTACCCTTAATGTGGGACCCTTTCTCCACTCACAACAAATTAATCTCTTTTTTTCTACTCACAACTAACTCAACAACCTTTTCCTCAATACCCGTGTCACTTCCTTCTAAGAAAAGACTTTGGCACTGGAGGTAGTAAACAATATGACATATAGTTGAAGACAACTACTATTATATTGGGGCCATATGTATTTTGGAGGGAGAATGGCATTTTTGTAAATATGCTGAAATCTCAGCTTTTATGGTAGTATAAATTACAATATACTCCCTCTGTCCCACTCAACAAGTCTCATTTGAGATATCCACGTAGATTAAGAAAAAGTGAGTTAGAGTGTGATTAAGGTAGTATTTTATTGTTGATGTTAAAGTGGGTTGAGTGGAAAAACACTGTATAATAAAGTAATTAAATGACATTGTTCACGTCTGAGTGTGACATAAAGTGAGTTTTAGTGTGTTAATCTTTGCCAAATAAGGAAATGGGACTTATTGAGCGGGTCATCTAAAATGGCAAAATGTGACTTATTGGACCAGACAGAGTGAGTAAGTTTTTGGTTTTCGTCTAAAAAGAAGAAAATAGTGCATTTCTTTTTTTAGAAAAAAAAACGTGCATTTGATTCAAATATTATATTAAATAAATAATGGCAATGTCCTACTAAGGAACTAATCTATATCTTAAGGGTGCAATTTTTCAATTATTTAAACTTTTTTTTTTCAAACATTAAAAAATTAGGATATGATTATAAAAATTTATAGGCAAAATTATTTCAAAAAAATGTATACTTCAACATTATTTTGTGCATTTTTTTCTATATTTTGTGAATACTTTATAACTTTTTATTTTCAATTTATTTGTGATTATCTTCATTTTTTTTTAACCAAGTGAGTTCTTAATTTTTATTTTATTTTTTACAAAATGAGTATCCCACGACAAGTTCATCCACGATAAGTTCAGTTAGAGCTGAAGGGAAATGGGTCCAAGGGGATCACTAACTCCCGTTGGAATTTTTTTTGGGGGGGAGGGGTAGTTTTGTGCTTAATTTGTGTTGCTTAGATTTAAAAAATTAGTTCACTAATATCACTATTTAATTGTTTGCATATACTCATCAGTTGAACCGCATTGAAGAATTGACGTACTTCATTACTTGAGTTTTTTTATTAAACCACCAATTTGACCTATTTTAGAAAGATATAGTGGAATACTGATAAATATATGAGGAATAAAAGAGAAATGTTATGAAATTTTTATATTATTCTTGTTCTTTTAAGATTATACGTGGTTTTATGATGTTTGAGGCAACTCTATTGTTCTCTACAGTATAATTTATATTTTGTTTTCTCTCGTTTTCTATATAAAGACCTCATTCCGACTCTTAATTAGTTTTTTTGACATTATGATAATAATAAAATTGTGATTTATTTTTTATTTTATTATTTAAAATTTTTTGCTCCTCTCCCCCTCCTCCCCTCCACCGAGAGAAAAGTTTGGCTTCGTTACCGAGTGTGATCCTTCTACAAATAAAAATGGTCTCACTTAAAAAGTTACCCTTTTACCCTTTAATCTCTTTATTTGTATTCTTCATTTAAGGGTAAAAAGGTACTAACACATTCTCCACTTACAATACTTCTACGGGACGTTTGACTATGCATGGAGGTGCATATGCATTAAGCCTTCACCGTCCATTTGGATTCTATTTTTTTTTCCTTTATTTTTCTATTTGTTTTGGTTTTTTCAAGGATTAGTTTAATATATTATTGTAACTCTAGTTGAGTTAGAGTGGGTCCATTTTACTATTCATTAATGTTTGTTTATTTCAAATGCTGGCGGAAAAGAGATTTAATAAGATTCTTTTAATAATTAATAATTTTTAAAATTACTTTATAAAATATTTTACGAATAAATGAATAGTAAATGCTAATATTGAGCCGAATCTGTGAGCGCGAACTTTCCCACCAAATTTATTGAATATTCGGTGTTCAAAAGTTGGAATAAGGGCTCACCCTTCCACAGAGCAATGAGTTTACAGATTTTCTCGTCTTCTCAATTTCTTTACCAATAGAATCAAACCATGAAAATTTCACAAAATCTCTGTAAATGTAATACACACTATATACCAAAATTTTATTTCTTCTACCTCTATTAAAAAGTAAGAAATTGGTGAAAAGGGGGAAAGGTTTGTGCTTTGATAAGGCAATGGGGCAGAGGGTGGAGAGTACAAGAGGTTTTCGTTTGTCTATCGGTGTTACAGGTTTTCACAATGTCGATCCAGCCAAGCAAGATAAATTCAACTAATTTTTCGGAATATAAATTAGTATATGGTGAATTGAATTCTCTTATATTACCTTTAATTATTCCTGATTCTTTATTTCTCTCTTATAACTCTACTAGACAAGAAACATGTATATATATATATAAAGAATCATGTGAGAATGCTATCTTAGTTGAAAAATGAGAATAAATTTGGACCCTTATCAATGGCTCAGATTTAACGATGCATTATGTTGTAGTAATTTATGTATTATAATATTTATGCATTATGTTTTTGCAGTTTATGCATTAGAAAGTCTATGCATTACATTTCTGCAACATATGCATTACCAACATAGTAAAAATACATAAAAATGTATCATTCTCACGTTATCATATAAAATCCATTCTCGCCAGATCCCTACCATCCATATATATATATATTTGTAATCTGCTTTGTCTATATTGTTATGATTAGAAAGTTTGAGATTGGGTGTCTTGTCCTTATAAAAATTATTGCATTAAATAGTAAAAAAAGACACGAATCAGAGTATACATTACTAGTATGGATCAAAGATACAAACAAGAATTTACGATGATTACTATAGTTTTAAAATAAGTTGAAGCAGATATTTTAACGAAAATCAATATGGAATAACTTTCAGTTACTTCAGAGAGTGATAAATTGAGTTTGTGGTTTGATTTGTTATAGCTAAGTAATGGATGGATGTCGTATACCAGATGCAGTACTGGAGCTATTATGTTTGCAGGATCCTTCATATATGGTGGTTATAAGCATTATAGGATTTTAAATGCCTCTGTAATCGACTCCATTGTAGAGTAGAGTTGTTATTTCTCTTAATCCAAGTGTTATAATCTTGACCAGATAAAAGTCATGGAAAGTGGAAACTAAGCACAACTTAAAGCTATTTACTTACTAAGGTAGTACATTACTTGGTTTAGTTTGGTTTTTCTTTCTTTCCTTTCTCTACATTTAGTTTTGAACTGCATACTTGAAATAATGTTATATCATTTTCTCATTCTGACGTTTCATTGATTCTGAGCAGAACAAATCTTGTATTCAAACATCTCTTTCCATGGATCACTAAAACTATGTCACTTCACAACATGGTGACATTAGTTTTTATTTAATAATTGATGTTGGTTTAGCCTGCAGTATTTTTCTTATATAAACAACAAAATCATTTGTTTCAAGATAAGTTGTCACAACCCGGATTCTAGTGTATAAGGACGACTAAAATTCATTGGACAGTGAAGGTGAAACAACGGAAAATAAACGAAGGAACATACTTGGATACAAAGGATTATTTATTGAAAGTGAAAACAATTGATTAACTTGCTTTCAATTAACCATCTCAAAAGCTCAATCGAATAAATTTGTTATGTAAGAGTTGAGAGGAAATCAAATAAGATGTCGAGCATGAAACTCATCAAATAAATATCAGAGTTGGAAGAATTAAAAAAAACGATTAAGTATCGGTGTTGCAGCGGAATATTACATCAAATTCCAAAGTTATATGTATGATGACATATAACTCAAGCTTAAATAACAACTCGAATCCAAAACAACGAACGCTGCCAAGCACACCGCACCATCATCATCCGAGCTAACCTGCACGTTTTAGAAATAACATGCAGGGCTAAGTACTTCGTACTCAATGAACACATGCTAAAATAAATTGAAAGCTTGCTCGATAGAGCTATATAATTGAACTTGCCTCTCTTGCTGCATCACAAGTGTTAGAGTTATAAAACAGTTAACTTGTGCATGCAGAAAAATCATCACTTTTTAAAAATGTGTGCGCACACGATAATATATATTGCAGGTATGAATCAATCTACCACATAATCTCTTGTGTCGAGAAGTAGGCCTCCTTCTCAAACACTGTGACTGGCCTAACCGAAGCAAGGCTCACAGTCACTTAAATAATTAACAACACGTGTGTTCCTGTCTCACACAGGATAATAATAACTCAAGTAGATGATTAAACATACCAAAACTCAGATAAAATGGCAAGTCAATTAATTTAAAAACTTACACAATATGATAATAGTAATCACATTCATTGATTTGTTTCGGTTAAAAAGCCCACATGTCATCCAGTGGTTTTGCTCGGAATACCTCGTTCCGTCTTGCTCCTTACTTCTGGACTTCACTCATTTCTTACTATCGTATTTCACTCCTTCCTTCAAGAATAACATCTCGTAAGGACGAGTCTAATTTCTAAAAACTAAAACGAGTTTTAACGCTCGGCTGAAATACTTCTACATTACTCGGGTTTTTAACTTATCTCGACTTATCTAACTCGATCTTTTTCGGTTTCTCTACTCTACTCAAGTACTAAACCAACAGACTCTGAGACTCAATTTCTTGACTCAAGAATATCTAACTATTTTATTTATAAAATAATCCACATAAGACAGAAAATCACTATTCACATCACACGTCTCGTTTTTCTCAATTTCTCTAGTTACACGAACTCAAAAAATTTTGAAATTAATTCTCGGGTTCTAACATCACAAATCATTCACAAAGAAACTTTCAGATCGAGAATCGAACATTCACAAACAGATAAACGATCGACTTCGATAAATAGATGGAAAAGGAAAAATTTTCCAAATATATAATAGAAAATTCTAGAAAATTATATTAATTATTTAATCATAATTATAAACTCGGTTACTCCTTGAACACTCAGTTATTGATTTATGCTAACTTTTTAGAAATTAAAAGTTATTAAATTTAAATGAAATTAGTTTCATTTTTCTCATAATAATTTAAAGGCTTTAATTACAAAATCGAAAATAATATCCGAAACTCTTATTAAAATTCTACGAAATAAAGTTTTTGTCTTTTTCTCGTAAAACATGTCATCACTTGGAAAAATTACTAAACTCGGTAGAAAGGTTCTAATTACTTCTAATTACTTATTAACTCGATTACTCTTTCTTATTTTTCATTTTTTCTTTAGAAAATTTCTTGTTTCTTAGTGTAACTTGATTTTTCATTAATCACATTTCATTACTCGACAACTTTTACATATTAATTTGGATTCAAGAATTTCAAAAAGTAACTCTAGTTATTTTAACTTCATCTTCATAATCGAATCATCTCATTAATCAAAACTAACATGAAACATCAAGAATCATCAACCTTCTTTTTCATGTATGGTTCGAAATCATCAACCTACATTATCAAGAACATCACAAAATCATCAAGAACATCACAAAATCATCAAGTTCTTCATATACTCATAGAAATCAGCATTCATGTAGATTTTAGGGAAAAATTAATACTTCTTCACTTCTCATGCCTTTATATCATTCAAAATCACCATAAATCCATCTTAAAAAACAATGTAACATAAACTCTAAATTTATACTCAAAATTTTCGGTACTCATTCATATATATATATCAAAAAATTTCTCATTCAATCAAGCATATAGAAACTCTTAGATAGTTGTATTCTATAACACAAATCCATCACTAAATCATGCTTGAATCATCAACAATAAAATACCTAAACATGCTCAAAATTTTTGATACGCATGCACGCACGCGCGCGCGCACACACACACACACACATATATATATAGAATTAGGATCATATAAGAATGACCCTTATCCTAAGAAATGAGAATCAATCTCAGCCACTTATCTGTTGCATCTCGCTAAGAAGGGCGGTGCATCCGGACGAAAAATTTCCAGTTATTTATTTAATTTTTTAAATTTCAATTTTTTTAAGGTTTGATTTTTCCATAAAGCTGGGTGCATCTCATGTCAACGTATGGTGCATCTAGTTTCACGTTGTGGTGCATCTCATTGTAAAGTGTGGTGCATCTACCACATTGTGGTTCATGAGATGCACCACTACGTGTACTGATATGCATGGGACAGTCTAATCAGATGCACCACTAGGTGTCAGGAAATGCACTATGCTTTAAGGCGGAGCCGAGAAAAATAATGTTAAAAAAAACTGAAAACAAAAACTGTAAAACAAAAAACTGGAAAAAAAAAATCGGACATGCACCATAATGTGTAACCGGATGCATCACACAGTGTATCTAGATGCACCGTGTTTTAAGAAAAAATCGCCCAGAAACCAAAAATAAAAAATAAAAAATAAAAAATTGGCGTGTGAGCTACACGCGCCTGCGAATGTATCTCACGCGCCCGCCCTTTTTGTGAGATGTGTGGTCCATATTTATTCCTATTTCTCACTTTAAGGGCTATTTTCACTAGAACCCATATATATATATATATATATATATATATATATCTTTAGATTTTCTCTTTAAATTTTTATACACATAAATACAAAAGGATCGTGAATATCATACTCAAAATCAAGAATCAAAACTCCTTCCTCAAGGCTATTTTTCGGCAGATTTTAAGGGGAGGGAAAAATCAAATTTCTACTTCTATTTCCTTACATAAAAATCACTCGAATGATCAAAGATCAAAGCTATGATGAGAGACTTCGATTTTCTTGCTCAAGGGATCATTTTGATCGAACAAAAGAGGATAGAAAGGAGGGATTTCCTTGAATACTAACCACTAGAATCAACAAGAATCAAGAGACTTACGTAAACTTGAAAGCTTGATCGATCAAAGGGCTTCAATCCTCGCAACTCTAAGCTTTAAACAAGCCAAAAATCGAGCTCCTTCTTTGGGCACAAGGCTGACGATTTTCAAAAAGAAAAGAAATAGATGAATCCTAGTCTTAAATTGATCATCACGATGAGAGGATCTCAAATACCTTATTAGATAGTCGATGGATGATCGGGGACAAAATTTTTGGTGCTTGAAGGTTGTTTTTCAACAAGAAAAGAAATGGATGAATCCTAGTCTTAAGTTTTTGGAGCTTGAAGGTTGTTCTTCAATGGAGGTTAGTGTGTGTGTGTATGTGTGTATCCGAGAGAGAGATGAGAAGGAGAGAGAGATTGGTGGGTGAGAGAGTGTAGAGAGAGAATTGGAGAGAGATGGTTAAGAGAGAGAGAGAGAGAGAGAGAGAGAGAGAGAGAGAGAGAGAGCGTGAGAGAGAGAGTGGAGAGAAATGAGAGTGAATTAGGAATTAATAGAATTTAGTTGCACCCGGTAGCCAAAAACACGATATAATTTTCTCCGAAAGAAAAAGTTATCCGGTGCAATTTAACCCTAATTTCTCATTAAACTCTCAAACGATTTAAAACTCACCGACTCTTTCTCGACATCGAAATTCTCTCTACTTCGTCTCTAAGTTCACCAAATAAATCAAGGAATCCAGAAATCCAGTTTTCAGATTAAAATTTTGAGCAACGAAGAAAAAGTCGGAATTCACTATTCATATTAGGGTTTTGACGACTCTCAAACCTATCTCAAAGCTTCTAGAATCATTTTTAGACTCAAAAGACTCTCATTAAACGAAATTTAGAAAAAATCATCAAAAAATGAAAACTCGGAAAATGTTACTATTCATCCAAAAACGAAACTTCTCAGAAATTTTCGAAATTCGAACTCAAACTCAAAATCACATAATCATGCTCAATCAATTTATCACACATTCAATTCGGATAACCGAAACAAGAAAAATCACGTAAAGACACTCATGGGCGTTTTGGCAATTTCACAAGAAAATTTATTTTCTTGGAAATTTTATCACACAAGGGCACACAATTAAGCACATAAACGTAATTCAGATGAACTTAAAGACTTATGAAAGATCGCAGTATTACATCCTTACCTTCTTAAAATAAATTTCGTCCCGACATTGCCTATCTTAGGAAAATTACTCGAGAAAACTTTATTTTTATCTGAACTCTTAAATCTCACGTCGCGTCTTAATAATCATGGTGTCGCCACCTGATCTTAACTAAAGAAATCTAACTTCGTCTTTGACTGCTGGATTCTACAATTCAGAATCTCCTCGGGTCTCTTCTTGTGACTCAAATCTGGCTCAAGGGCTGCGTCTTCTTGACAGCATACTCGCTTCGGATTGTAGATAAACTTACGCATCTAAGGTGCGTGAAAAACTTTTATACTAATTCCCGCAGCTTGGCGGCAATACTAACTTATAAGAAACAACATTAATCCTTTCTAGGATTTTGAACGGTCTAATAAATCTTGATTCAAACTTTCTCTTTACGCTTAAACTGTGGATTTCTCTCGAAGAAACCAATTTTGGGAAAAATTTTATCTCTAAAAGCGAATTCTAATTCTAATCTTCAATTATCGATTTACGACTTCTGTTGACTATCGACTTCTCTTATTTTCTCTCTAATCTGACGAACGGATTCTAACATCTCTTTAACTCCTTCAGGTCTCATAACTTTACTCTCACTTACTTCGCTTCAGTAAAGCGGAGAACAACGCTTCTTTCTAAATAAAGCTTCGTACGAGGCTATCCTAATCGCGTTTGAATAACTCGTTGTCAAAGGCAAGTATGGCAAGGGGTTTAACTTTGCTCTCAATTGTCGTTTTGTCTAGAATAACTATTCTCGACATATCTTCTAAAATCTAGATAGTCCTTTCAGACTAACCATTCGTTTGCAGGTGGTAAGCGAAAACCTTTCAGACTTATCTTCTAGCACTGCTTACCCAACTCTTTCTTGAAAACCTTTCCAAAACGCACGGGTGAATTTAGAATCTTGATCTATCGTCGTTGAACTCAAAACTTCGTGCATACGTACTACAAAATTAGAATCAAAATCATCTCATTTCTACTTCAGGATTTGAAACGGTTGCAACAGACCATAAGGTTTCTGATGCAAAGACTTCACTCACTCACTTACTAACATTCTTTTACAAAAGTCGCTACTTCGCGTTTCACTCCTTCTCACTCGAACTATTGCTTAAAATTCTGATTCATCATTACATTTTCTGGATTCTAGGTCTAAGGAGTATCATGAGCTTTGCTCACAATTTTCTTTTCTAAGCTCCTCGTCATCGGGTGCGGAAATGCTACTATAGAACGACAAAGCATTGACACTTGCTTCTCTAGAACCTTCAACTCTTTCCTTTCAAATTTAAGCTCACTTTCTCCAACTCATCATTTTTTCATGGTGATCTACGATTCGAGATCTCATGACTAAATAAGTACAAAAGGTGCAATTTCTTGCTCCCTCGAAAACAGAAACTAAACAACTTCTATTCTCATTCGCTCTAACTCTTCTATAAATCTTTCCTCTTCCCAAAGGATAAATCCTAGCTCGGGATTTCCTCTCTACTTAGGGCATCGATCACTACATCGGCTTTTCTGGATTCTAGGAAATCTTTACGATTATCATCCTTTACTCGCTCACGTCATCTTCTCAGTCTCATACTTATGTTCTTCTGCTCGAAGAAGCATTCTAAACTCTTGTGTTGAAAAGATTTCACACTTAACTCCATATAGATGACATCTCCATATCTATAAAGCATACGCTAAAGTTGCTTATTCCAAATTATGATTTATTTGGGTACTTCTACTTATAAGGTTTGCGTTGCCTTCAAGCATAGACCATAACTTTTCTATCTTGCATTAGGACACAACCTAGTCCTTTCAACAATGCATTGGTAGTCCTTTCCAATTTCAGGAAGGGCTAACACTTGAGCGGAGGTTACTCTCGATTTAAGACCTTAGAACTTTCCTCGTATTCTTTCGATCTACTAGACTTCGAATCAGGAAGGGCTAACACTTGAGCGGAGGTTACTCTCGATTTAAGACCTTAGAACTTTCCTCGCATTCTTTCGATCTACTAGACTTCGAATCTTTCTTTAATAGGTTGATCATTAACTTTACTTTCTTTAGTAGACTTTGAATCTTTCTTTGATCTACTCTTGATTAATGAATCTCTTGTTGCATCATGCTACACCATTCGTAATTCTATGGGTGAGGTTGTGTCACTCCCCGACTCTCGAGGTGCGACTTACGAACAACAACAAACTTAAACAACTAACAACTAACTCAAATAAGGGAACATGCTCGGGGAAAATAAAGATGGAATATAAGGCAATCAAATTAGGTTTTCAAAAGCATAATGAAATAATAACCGAGCATCTTAACTTCACCTACAACAAGAATTCAAAAAAGTAATTCATGCTGATGGGAAAGGAATTCCAATAAAGAGAGAGAGAATACGAATATATATCAAGTTAAAGGATCATGTTCAACAACAATTCAAGTTACGAGCCCATCGCTCGGAATTACAAGTTAAAGAGTTACGAATTCAACAAGTATTCAAAGTCTTCGAGCACAACGCTCGAGATCAAAAACATGAGTATTAAAGTACTAGCATCAACAGACATTAATTCAAAAGGGTTGCAGTGGAAACTTGCATCAATACCCAACACTTGCACGTATGAAGACGTACAAATGCCAGTCTGAAATTCAACTAAACTCAACCAACAAAACCAAACCACACCACCAAGTATCCACGCCATCGCTATCCAGTCAAGCTGCATGTTTAGAAACACACGCAGGGCTGAGTACTTCGTACTCAGAGAACACAAGCCAAAACATTTGAATAAAGATGCTTCTTAAAGCTATAATAATTGAATTTGCCTTGCCGAACATCACAAGTATATAAGCAGTTTTAAAAATAGTTTACTTGTGCATGTCACAACGTTTTCTTTAAAGCACACTGCGCAGTCAAATATCATATAATATAACAGTATGTATCATCTATCACAAACAATTTCACTGTGCCGAGAAGTAGGCCTCCTTCTCGAGCACTGTGACCGGCCTAACCGAAGCAAGGCTCACAGTCACCTCAACATATACCACACGTGGGTTCCTGCTTTTCACAGGATAATAACATCTTCATATAAATAGATGATAACACATACCAACTTCAATAAAAACGGCAAGTCAATCACATTTGAAATCATATCATAATACTCAGTAACATAACTAATTTTCATCAATAGTTTTGGTTCAGAAAAGCCCACCTGACTTCCGAAGACTAGCTAGGTGGTCTAGGGCTATTTGTCCTCGCTTAATGATCCGTCCGGCTCGATCCTTCACAGTTCGACATCGATAGGAAAATAAGATATATGAAAGACGGATACAAAGGCGTTGGACTTTAACTGACGGACTTCTATTTGAGTCGTCTCTCTCTTCGCTCTAACTTTTCTAAAGGATCTCTCGTTCTCGTCTTTAAATTATTAACTCTACTCGAATTGGTTAACTTTACTACTCAACATCATACACTTTTCTCGTTCTAATTAATAATGTCGTCGTCTATATTCTATTACCCGAGCTTTCTTTCAAAGGCTTTAATCAATTCTTGGTTTAACAATTAATAATTCAATCATTCAATTATTTTTCACATCATAACTAATATCATGCATTTAAACACTTATTCAATCATATAATGAATTCACATAAATCAAGCATACTTCAAGACACATTAACAATCATTTAATTTAGACCTTAAAACCTAACTCGATTATGCATTTCCTTTTATGAAGGCTCAAACCATTAATTCTATTTTTCTTGTTTATAGACAACGCTTTGTTCTACATCCGTTATCTTATAAGGTATTTTATAACCTTTATTCAATTAACAAAATTTCTCTTTAATTATTATTAACTCTTATAAAATTAGGATTTCTTATTCATCCTTAATTTGATCCTCATTTCTTATCTCGACTATTGTTCCTTTAATTATTATCTCGGTTTATCTTTTTATTCGCTTGGTTGGCAACAACGTACTAAATTAATTATTTAATTAATCTTCTTTCAACTTATTATTCGATATCTTATTTTATCATTATTTTCTTGATTAACTTATACGAGTATCTATCTTAACTCGTCTAACATCTTTTCTTTACTCGATTAAAAACTTCCTTTTTATTTCTTCTCGATTAATGCTTTTTAAACTCGATTTTCTCTATTTTTGCTTATTTCTTTAATAATTTCCTTATCTTTTGATAAACATTTTTATGAATTAGCTCACTTTATTAGTTAAGTTATAAAAGATCTTTTTGTTGTAGTTTTAGTAAAAATTTCAAGTCTTTAAATTTTAACACAAAGACATTTAATTGATATATCTTTTTATATATCTTTCATCTTTTATTTAATTAAAAGCTTTTCAAATTTAAATCTTTTTATCAAAATTTCTATCTTCATTCCACATTTAAACTAACATTCATACATACATTGAAATACTTAAACATCCAATCTTTTTATTATTTTTACAATTAATTTCTTTCAAAACTTCAACATGCAATCTCATTTTCTTAATTTAAACACATGCATGATTATATTAACATAACATACAATCATTCCATTGATCAAAACATCACTCAATTCATCAACAAAATCAACAAAATAAAAGCTCCATTTTTGCTCAAAACACACGGCACACACATGCACTTTCTTGTGCATTTTATTTCTCAATTTTTCATGCTTAAATTCTCATTCTCAACATGATAAAAATAGCAAATCAAGCATCAAAATAATGATAATTACACGCTCTCTAAAGATGAGAATTTAGGATACTTGGTGGTGTGGTTTGGTTTTGTTGGTTGAGTTTAGTTGAATTTCAGACTGGCATTTGTACGTCTTCATACGTGCAAGTGTTGGGTATTGATGCAAGTTTCCGCTGCAACCCTTTTGAATTAATGTCTGTTGATGCTAGTACTTTAATACTCATGTTTTTGATCCCGAGCGTTGTGCTCGAAGACTTTGAATACTTGTTGAATTCGTAACTCTTTAACCTGTAATTCCGAGCGATGGGCTCGTAACTTGAATTGTTGTTGAACATAATCCTTTAACTTGATATATATTCGTATTCTCTCTCTCTTTGTTGGAATTCCTTTCCCATCAACATGAATTACCTGTTTGAATTCCTGTTGTAGGTGAAGTTAAGATGCTCGGTTATTATTTCATTATGCTTTTGAAAACCTAATTCGATTGCCTTATATTCTATATTTGTTTTCCCCGAGCATGTTCCCTTATTTGAGTTAGTTATTAGTTGTTTAAGTTTGTTGTTGTTCGTAAGTCGCACCTCGAGAATTGAGTTAGTTGTTCGTAGATTGCTTTAGAATGTCCTCCCCTTTGCGAGTGCGTGTGAAAAGATCGGAAAGAATAAGGCGTGTGTGCGATTGGTTACGTGATTTGGAATTGCCCAAAAATCCCTCTTTGGAACGCAGAAATGAGTATGTAGTAGAATTTGTAATATGTTCGATTAATTGTTAAGTGTGCTTATGCGTTTAAAATTCGTATAGGATGGACAACGTTGATTGGATGCAGGAGTACTTATACACGAGAATGGAAAATAACGAGTTGTTAGCAGAATTCTTAGCACGATACCATACGATTTGGGGAAAGGTCCAGTATATGGACGTAGGACCGTTAGAAAGCATGACGCACCTGATTCAAGCTCTACCACAAGAATGGAAGGATTGGGCAGCATCTCTTGTCCCTCGATTTCTAGGCTACCGTTATTTCGACCGAACACTATACGGCGATGTGAATGCTTTTATCTCCGCGATTTCAGCCCGTTGTATGTCTTATGGCGCTCCTCCGCCTGAACCTTATGAAGATGATACTCCAAGTTTATTGAATGACTTTGTTCGTAATCCTTCACCAATTCCTCCAAGTGGAACTGTTTCTCTCCACATCAATTCGCCGCCATGAACTATTCTTGAACCTCAGAATCCCCTCGCAGATTATCCATTTGTAAGTGGTGTGCTTTTAACTTAATTTTCTTGATTCCTTTGTTTTTTGACTTATCAACATTGCAGCCGAATGGATGTAATGGAAATTCTTCTTCAAATGAGGACCAAATAGCTGCTTATTTGAATCATCCACAAGCGACCTTTTTAAGCTATCCTAGAGCAGAATCCTCTAGTCAAGCCCGCTCAAGTGACGACAAAGAGAATGGAAGTGAGCCAATTGATGCAGCGACTGTAGGAACCGGATATCTTCAGACTCTACCCAGCAATGTTTTTCCTACTTCTTTTGCTCATACATCTATCTCTCCATCAAGGCCAGAAGACGAGCACGACTCCCAGATTGGCGTCTCCACCGATGTAGCTCTCCACCGTCACCAAGAAGAGAATCCTAATACCCCGCCTTGGGTCGAATCCGAGCTAGCTGCGACGAATTATACCTTGGAAGATTGCGAAGAAGCCTTGAGAGAAGCTGAGCGCGAGTGTTTCGCCATAGAGGATGATAATGTCGAGGAAGATGATGAGCGGTTTGAAGGTCAAATGCATGAAGAGGAAGAGGAGGAGGAAGTGGACCCTGAAGAAGATGAGGAGACTATAGAGCACTACGGAGTGGATCCCGAAGCGGAGCAGTACGATGATAACGGACCAAGTGAAGATGACTCCTGTGTGTAGGAGTGTTCCAAAAAAGTTGTTGAATTCAAGCGTTTTTAATTCGAGTGTGTTGAGAGATGAACTCTTTTATTTTTCTTTCAGTTGTGTTGTAACCTGTGATGAAGACTATCATAATTTGACTAGGAAAAAGGGAAAATTTTTCAAAGTAAATTCCTTAATTATTATAAGTCCTCGAGAAGGCCGCCATTGAGCGATTGGAAGTTGAAACATTAAGTTCTTTGAATTGAAATTAAATTTTCTGAGTTATCAAATCAAATTGAATATATGAGTATGAAGTGGTGATATTTGCTCTGTGATTATGATTGATTGTTTCAAGAAGATGATATGAGTATGTGACGATTACTAGAAACTGAATGAGATGCATGTATATATGAGAAGTTGAAGTAATGAATTATTTGAGAAAATTTTTAAATTGTTATTAATTATTCTAAGTACCGATCGAGAATCGTGTTCCTCCCAAAAGAGAAATGTGTTCAGAATCGAGAAAGGTTCCCTGTGAACTAAAGATCTAGAGTGGTTAAAGTTTTTCCCTTGTTATAATTTTTAGAATGCCGCTAAGACGCAGAAACGTCAGGATTCCCGAAGACAATCCAGAAGGGTAGCGTGACCCTACTCCGCCCCCTCAAAATGAAAGACGAGTCGAAGAGCTGTTTCTCCGACAAAATCCCCCGAGGTTCGACGGTAAAGGCAGTCCGGCTGATGCCGAAGATTGGATTCGTTCTTTGGAGCGAATTTTCCGTTTCCTCCGTTGTTCCGATCGTGAGCGTTTGGAATGCATGGCGTACCAGTTAAAAGGGACAGCTGATTACTGGTGGGAAGCAAAACAGAGGATGTATTCTCCTGAAGAACGTGAAGAATTGTCATGGGATCAGTTTAAGGAAGCCTTATACGAAAAGTTTGTGCCAAGAAGTTACCGTAAGCAGAAATCCAACGAGTTTACCAATCTGAAGCAAGGGAAAAGATCTGTAGTGGAGTACGACCGAGAATTTTGCGAGTTAGCCCGATTTGCGCCCGATATGGTCGATACCGATGAAAAGATGTGCGAGTTGTTCAGAGCAGGACTTAGGCAAGATATTCGAGTGGTTCTCGCAAGTCAAAGTGGTTTGACTTACGCTGAAGCTTTAAACCGAGCTTTAGATATGGAGTTGGCAATGCAACCGGAAAAAAGATCGCAACCCCCAGCGAATTCCCAACCATAAAGCCAGATGATCACGACCACGTCTGCTCAACAAACCCAGTTCAGCCAATTCGGAAAGAGGAAAGGGAAGTGGAATAGTGGAAATCAATCAAACAAGAAGCAGTGGCAAGGAAAGAGCCAACCGCAACCCCAGAAGAGAAAGGCACCGCAGACGAATCGAGGCAACCTACCCATCGGACCTTTAGGATTCCCATCCTGTGCGAAATACGGAAAGATGCACCAAGGCGTTTGTAAGAGCGGGAGTAATGTTTGCTACACTTGTGGTCAACCCGGTCATTTCTCAAACCAGTGCCCAAGCAAGCAACAAGGGTTTAGAAGTGGAAGACCAAACCAATTCCAGTCGTCGCAGATGAAAGCTATCGAGGCAGCTCCTCTGCAGAAGTTTGTTCCACATCAACGTAAGCCGCCGCAGCCAAGGTAGCAACCTCCTCAGCAAGAACCGCCACTTTTCCAAAGAACGTACGCGATTAAACAGAAACCGCAGGAGAAGGAGAAAGGAAATCTGGCAGGTATGGGAAAGAGAGTGAAGAAGAGCGTGCCGATAATTTCAGCCATGAAAGCGCAGAGATTGATGCGGAAGAAAGGTACCCAAGCGTACTTAGTCTATCTGAATAAGGACGAGAATCATGAGTTAAGTATCGATGATGTTCCAATCGTGAGAGAATTCAAGGATGTGTTTCCAGAGGTGTTACCAGGCTTACCCCCTGATCGTCAACTAGAGTTTTCAATCGATTTAGAACCCGGATCAGCCCCGATATCCAAGGCACCGTATAGAATGGCCCCAAAGGAACTTCAAGAGTTGAAGATCCAACTGCAAGAATTGTTGGACTTAGGCTATATTCGACCAAGCGTATCGTCTTGGGGTGCTCCAATTTTGTTCGTTAAGAAGAAGGACGGTAGTATGAGGATGTGCATAGACTACCGAGAGTTAAACAAGATTACGTTGAAGAATAAATATCCTTTGCCAAGGATAGATGATTTGTTTGACCAGCTAAAAGGAGCCGGTGTTTTCTCTAAGATTGACTTAAGGTCTGGATACCACCAACTGAAGATCAAGCAAGAAGATATTCCAAAGACTGCTTTTAGAACGAGATATAGACATTACGAATTCATAGTAATGCCATTTGGATTAACAAATGCCCCGACAGTGTTCATGGATATGATGAATAGAGTTTTTCACGAATATTTGGATAAGTTCGTGATTGTCTTTATAGACGACATTTTGGTGTATTCAAGAAGTGAAGCTGAGCATGTGGAACATTTAAGAATCATATTAGAAACCCTTAGAGCGGAAAAGCTGTATGCCAAATTCAGTAAGTGCGAATTTTGGTTAAAAGAAGTAAATTTCTTAGGACATGTCGTTTCGTCCGAAGGAATCCAAGTGGAATGGAGAAAGTGAAAGTTGTGTAGGATTGGAAGTCCCCGACGTCAGTGCATGAAATCCGTAGTTTCCTTGGTTTGGCAGGATACTACCGGAGATTCATTGAAGGATTTTCTAAGATCACGAAGCCGATGACGAGCCTGTTGAAGAAAGAAACGAAGTTCACGTGGACGGAGGAGTGTGAGAAAAGTTTTCAAGAACTCAAGACGAGATTGACGACAGCCCCAGTTTTAGCCCTTCCCGAGCCAGATAAGGATTATATTGTTTATACTGATGCATCTGCTCAAGGACTAGGATGTGTGTTAATGCAAAATGGGAAAGTGATTGCATATGCTTCCAGACAACTCAAACCTCATGAAGAGAAGTATCCAACCCATGACCTGGAATTAGCAGCCGTCGTTCATGCTTTGAAGATATGGCGACATTACCTCTATGGAGCGAAGTGTGAGATATTCTCAGATCACAAGAGCCTGAAGTACTTCTTCGAGCAGAAGGAGTTAAACATGAGACAGAGAAGATGGCTTGAGCTAGTGAAAGACTACGATTGCAAGATATCTTACCATCCCGGTAAGGCAAACGTAGTAGCTGATGCATTAAGTAGAAAGAAAAGGAAGGAAAATTCGAACAGAATCGAGTTAGGATTTCTTTTAACCGATGAAGTCGAGCTGATTGAAGAATTTGCAAAGATAAGGATTGAAGTAATCGTACCACCAACGACAGTAGATCAAGTAATTGCTACCTTAGTAGTGATGCCTGACTTAAGAACCCGCATCGTAGAAGGCCAGAGAAGAGACGAAGAAATGGAAAAGCTACGAAGAAAGGTGAGAAGTGGAGAAGTTAAAGATTTTTCAGAATCGAGCGATAATGCGTTGTTGTATTAAGGAAGAATTTGCGTACCTAATGATGACAAGTTGAAGAACGAAATAATGAGTGAAGCTCATGAAACCCCGTATACAGCTCATCCCGGCAGCACGAAGATGTACCAAGATTTGAAGAACCTGTTTTGGTGGAATGGAATGAAGATGGATGTGGCATTGTTCGTTGAAAGATGTCTAGTTTGCCAGCAAGTGAAGTCCTTACATCAAAGACCGTATGGACCTCTACAGCCGTTACCAGTCCCAGAGTGGAAGTGGGATAGAATCACAATGGATTTTGTGACGGGATTGCCAAGATCAAGAAAAGGAAATACAGTAGTATGGGTGATCGTGGATAGGTTGACAAAGTCTGCTCATTTCATACTTATTCCACACACCTATGGATCAACCAAGTTAGCCGAGATTTATATCAACGAAATTGTGAAGTTGCACGGAGTGCCGAAGACAATTACCTCTGATAGAGATTCGAAGTTCACAGCCCGTTTTTGGGAGCCGTCTTGTTAGATAAATGAGTCCAGTGGGAAAAAGTCTTACCTCTTGTTGAGTTCGCATACAACAACAACTATCAAAATACGATAGAAATGGCCCCGTATGAAGCTCTTTATGGAAAGAAATGTAGATCGCCGTTGTATTGGAATGAAGTAGGTGAAAGGAAAGTGCTAGGGCCAGAAGCGATTGAGGAAATGATAGAATCTGTACGTCAGATCCGTGAGAAGATTAAAGAAGCTCAGAGTCGACAGAAGTCGTATGCCGATAATCGAAGATCTAAGTTGGAGTTTGAAGAAGGAGATAAAGTGTTTTTGAAAGTATCCCCCTCGAAAGAAGTTTATCGTTTTGGAGTTAAAGGAAAGCTTAGGCCTCATTTTATAGGACCATACGAGATCCTCGAGAGGATTGGATCCGTATCGTATCGTTTAGCGTTACCGCCTAGTTTTGGAAGTTCGCATAACGTGTTTCACGTATCGCAATTGAGAAAGTACGTCTTTGATCCGAAGCACGTAATACGCCGAGAAGATGTTGAGATGAAACCCGATCTAAGCTACGAAGAGAAACCCGAAGAGATTTTATACTATAAAGTCCAGCAGCTTAGAACGAAATCGATTCCCTTAGTAAAAGTCAAGTGGTGTCATCATGATCTTGAAGAAGCCACCTGGGAACTTGAAGAAAAGATGAAAGCAAAGTATCCCGAGTTATTTTCTTAAGGTCAGTAAATTTCGGGACGAAATTTTTTTTTAAGAGGGTGAGGATGTGATACCCCGAGTTTTTATACCTTTAGAGAGCGTGTAATTAACCGAGTGAGTTAAAAGATGAGAATTTAGGAGTAAAAAGAGAGTTAAAATATGAATTCCCGAGTTATTCTTTGAGGACATTCTAAAGCAATCTACGAACAACTAACTCAATTCTCGAGGTGCGACTTACGAACAACAACAAACTTAAACAACTAACAACTAACTCAAATAAGGGAACATGCTCGGGGAAAACAAAGATAAAATATAAGGCAATCGAATTAGGTTTTCAAAAGCATAATGAAATAATAACCGAGCATCTTAACTTCACCTACAACAGGAATTCAAACAAGTAATTCATGTTGATGGGAAATGAATTCCAATAAAGAGAGAGAGAATACGAATATATATCAAGTTAAAGGATCATGTTCAACAACAATTCAAGTTACGAGCCCATCGCTCGGAATTACAAGTTAAAGAGTTACGAATTCAACAAGTATTCAAAGTAACGTTTTTATACCTTTAGAGAGCGTGTAATTAACCGTGTAATTCAAGCATCAAAATAATGATAACTCAAAGAATTCATATTTTTTCTATTTTTACTATAATTTTCGGCATTCATCTTAGGTTTAGGGTTTTAATTTCTTTTTCTTTCCTTAATTCACCGATTAAACCCTATATTCGATTCTCCTAACGAATTCTTCTCACTCGATTATCACATGCACATCTTAAGTTTGCCTAAACATAATTTAAATAACATGCATGCATAGTTCTTTCTTTTAGGACTTAGAGACATACATATTTACAACTAATCAAATGAATTTCATACTTAATTTAAATGGAATTCTTCTCCTTGGCTCTTGGAATTGAAATGGATGGAATGTAGCTTCAAAGCTTGGACTTGAAGAGAAGAAGGAAGTCTTCTTGAATCCTCAAAGAAGAGAAATAACATGGAATTAATCATCCATTCCCTTTAGGGTTTAAAAATCAAAATGAAGAAAGTGTTGGATGATTGTTGAATTTAACTTCAAGAACTTGAAAAATATTTACCTTTTCTTGAGAATATGGATGAAATGAATGGAGATTGATACTTTCTACTTCATTTCCATGGATGGGGAGCTTGAATACATGGTTGCATGTAAAGAAAAATCAAAATATGTGTGGGAGAGGGAGAGTGCCGAGAGAGTAGAGAGAGTTTGGAGAGTTTGAGAGTTTTTTTTTTCTTTCTTGCTTGGAGAGAGGGAGAGATCGAATGAGAGAGAGAGATAGATGGAGTGAATGAATGTGTTTTTCTTGTCTTAGATGAATGCATTTGAAATCCAACAAAAGGAATAAAGTGTTATGTTGGAAATTGTATTAAGATATGAATAGATAGGTTGATGTGATGTTAATTGCATGCACACTTTAGTTTCATAATTTACTAAGTATGTTGGTCATTTCTAGAGAGTAGCTATGATGACATCTAGGTATAGCTTGTAGGTAGTGTGAGGTGGCGTGAGGGAGTGAGAGGTGGATGACACGTGTCTTCGTCGTGTCGTTACGGGTGTTAATTACCCGATCGTAAAGGTTTTCCGGATAAAACGATTCGTATTAATTCCTTTTTGTGCTATTAACGGGTCTAACCTCTTCTCGTCTCACTTCCAACACTAAGCATTTCAACCCTATTTCACGTCTCAATTTAAAAGATTAAGGGTTTCGATCATTTTAGTCCTTTAAATCTTAAAAGAATTTAATCGGCTTATTAATCCGTTTATTAATCCTTTTAAAGATTAACTCCTCATTATTCTTCTCAATTCTCGGATAAGTTCTTACCCTATCTCAGTGATCTTAAAAGAAATTCTAAGTTCGAAGGTTCTAATTCAATTCTATTCTAGGTACATCGGCGTAAACATATTTCTCGGCGATTAACGTTACGTTATCTTAATCAAACAAACTCCTCGGGATTTTTTCGGAATTTAATCTCATACTCATTTTCATATAAACAACTCAACAAGCATATCACATCATCATCATCTCAGATAAATAGAACAGATAAATTCACACAAGATTCACAAGGTAATTTAAACGTTTTATTCAATTCTCTTCGTTTAGAAAAGAAAAATTTTACTCCTAAATTCTCATCTTTTAACTCACTCGGTTAATTACACACTCTCTAAAGGTATAAAAACTCGGGGTATCACATCGGTGATTTCTATTTTTGAATTATTTGCACTTTTGCTGGATCAACTTTCATTCCTTCAGTTCCTTCGGACGGCACAACATGTCCTAGGAATTTCATTTCCTTTAGTCATAATTCACACTCGCTGAATTTGACGTTGCACTTCTTAGCTCTCAATTCCTCTAATGCGATCCGGTGAGGCTTCCCACACTCGGCTCTACTCTTTGAATAACTAGAACATTGACTTTGTATACGGTCTCCAACTTGTCTAAATAGTCATGGAAGACTTGATTTATTAAATCTATGTATGCTACTAGATCATTCGTCAATCCAAACGGCATCGCAACTAACTAATACTGTTTGGGTCTTGAACTTGAATAGTCTTTGGAATATTTTCTTGCTTATTCTTCAATTGGTGACATCTGGGTCTTAAATCCATCTTGAAGAAAATACTGATTTCTTTAAGTCGTCTATTCTTCACAAAGGGTGCTTGTTCTTGAGTGGAATCTCGATAAGCTCTTGGCAACATTACGCATCCTCAGACTATCGTGTATTTTCTTTATAACATAAGTGGTGCTCCACATGGGGTTGCACCTGGTCGAAAGGAATCTAAATCCAACATCTCTTAAAATGGAACCTTTCACTCTCGAAGCTCCATTGGTGCCATAGGGTTGTGACGCAGTCGTCGTTTAAGCTGCGACAAAATACAATTTGTATTTCACTCCTACTTTTTGAACAAGTTGTCAATGGTGGCATTGCAAAAATGCGTCCCTTGATAACTTATAATCACCCTTGGAACCCCATATCTATTGAAAATATTCCCCTTAAGAAAAGTAGCAACCACTCGGGCATCATTCGTTGGTGTAGCCTTCGCTTCTACCCACTTTGACACGTAATCAACTGCTAAGATGATATACTGATTTCCGCTTGAGTTGGGCAAAGGTCCCATAAAGTCCATCCCCCACATGTCAAAGATCTCAACTGGCATGATTGGAGTCATGGGCATCTCATCCCTCCTAGTTGCATTCCCTTCTTGTTGACACTTGAAACAATTCTTGCACCATTCGTAAGCATCTCTTAGAATCGTGGGCCAAAAGAATCCACAATCAAAATTCTTCCCTGCTGTTCTTCGGTGCCCAAAGTGACCTCCACACTCCCTGTTGTGGCAATGCTTCAAGATACTCTTGGTTTCCCAATCAGGCACGCATCTCCTTAATCCTTGGTCAGCACACTTCTTCCATAAGTAAGGATCATCCCAAACGTAGTGTTGACTCTCCTTGAGAATTTTCTGCCTTTGATAGTATGAAAGATCATTTGGAACTTCTCCCGTACTTTTGAAGTTGGCAATGTCGGCGTACCAAGGTTCTCCATGAAATTGAGCTTCAGTCATGTATAGATGCTCGTCAGGGAAAGTTTCCGTAATGGGCACGGAATCTTCTTCTCTGACTATCCTGCTCAAGTGATCCGCCACCAAATTCTGAGCTCCACTTTTATCTTTGATCTCCACATCGAACTCTTGCAAGAGCAAAATCCAACGTATAAGCCTTGGCTTCGACTCCTTCTTATTCATAAGGAATCTCAGTGCTACATAGTCAGTGTAAACAATTGTCTTGCCTCCGAGTAGATAAGACCTGAATTTTTCAAAGGCAAACACAACCGCCAAAAGCTCTTTCTCCGTGGTGGTATAATTGATTTAAGCTACATTAAGAGTTTTAGAGGCATAATAAATAACATGGATTTCTTTACCTCTCCTTTGACCAAGCACTGCTCCCACGGCATACCCACTTGCATCGCACATCAACTCGAATGGCATACCCCAATCAGGGGGGGCTGTATCACAGGTGCCATGACCAAGTATTCCTTCAACACGTCAAATGCCCTTTGACAATCTGCATTGAAATCCCACTCTACTTCATTCTGGAGCAATCTCGTCATTGGTTGGGCAATCTTAGCAAAATCCTTCACGAATCTTCTATAGAATCCGGCATGTCCCAAAAATCCTCTCAATTGCTTGACGTTGGTTGGATAAGGCAGCTTGGAGATGACATCAATCTTCGCCTTGTCAACCTGTATCCCTCTTTCTGAAATCACGTGCCCAAGCACGATGCCTTCTCGTACCATAAAGTGACACTTTTCATAGTTCAACACCAAGCTCTTTTCCACGCATCTGCTCAAAACCAACTCTAAATGCCCAAGACAAGCCTCAAATGACTTCCCATAGACGGTGAAATCATCTATGAAAACCTCGATGCAATTTTCCAATAAATCTGAAAATATACTCATCATGCACCTTTGGAACGTGCCCGGGGCGTTGCATAAACCAAATGGCATGCGGCGATACGCAAACGTCCCGAATGGGCAAGTAAAAGTTGTCTTGTCCTGGTCCTCTTGGGCAACCCATATCTGCATATATCCAGAGTATCCATCCAAGAAGCAAAAGTACTTGTTCCCTGCCAACCTTTCCAGCATCTCATCAATGAACGGTAAAGGAAAGTGATCCTTCCTCGTTGCCTTGTTAAGCTTCCTGTAGTCAATACACATCCGCCAACCAGTTTGGAGCCTTGTAGGCACAACCTCATTCTTCTCGTTCTTGATCACTTGTATTCCTGACTTTTTAGGCACCATGTGTACCGGACTTACCCATTTGCTATCTGGAACTGAGTAGATAATGCCCAAGTCTAGCAGCTTGAGTATCTCCTTCATAACCACTTCCTTCATGACTGGGTTTAACTTCCGTTGTGGATCTCTAGTTGGTTTAGCATCATCTTCCATCAAGATATGGTGAGGCAAAAAGATGGACTAATTCCTTTGATGTCGGCAAGGGTCCAACCAATTGCATCTTTATAGCGCGTAAGGACATTTCAAACTCCATCTTCTTCTTTCTTTTTCAACTCTGAACTTATAATCACTGGCAGTGTATCATTCTCTCCCAAAAAAATGTACTTTAAATGAGCGGGGAGAGATTTGAGTTCCAACTTAGGTGCTCTAACAAGTGAAGGCACCAATCTGTCTTTATCTCTGATCTTGGGCAAGTCATATGGTGACAGTCGCGGTCCATCTACTTCTTCTGCTCCAAAGTACACTAAAACTCGACTAACCTGGTAAGAATTATCCGGGCTTTCTTCAACTCCTCCTTGAATGACCGTGTCCAAGGGATCTTGACTTCCAAGAAGAGGGACTGCCTCTTCTACAGCTTGATCAACATGGTCAATATACTCGACCATCTCTGTGTCTTGGGGGTGTTCCATTGCCTTATATAGATTGAAAGTAACTGACTCCCCATCAAATTCAATTGTTAGCTGCCCTGAGTTGCAATCAATTCTAGTCTTGGCAGTCTTCATGAATGGCCTCCCCAATAGCATAACTGGTGCTTTAGCTCCTATTTTGTCCATGTCGAGGACATAGAAATCTGCTGGGAAAATTAAGTCCTGCACATTGACAAGCACATCTTCAAGTATGCCCTCAGGGTACACATTAGATCTATCCGCCAATTGAATAACCACTCTGGTAGACTTGAGTGGTCCCATAACATCTTCATCGTACATGGCCAATGGCATCACATTGATTGACGCCCCCAGGTCAAGCATGGCACGCTCAATCTTCATATCTCCTATTACGCAGGGAATGGTAAACATCCTTGGATCTCCGCACTTCTTGGGCAAGTCTCGCTTCAGAACTGCTGAAACACTTTCTCCCAAGGGAACTTTAGCTTCGTCCGCACTTTTCACCTTCTTTGAGCAAAGCTCCTTCAGAAATCTGGCACACTTGGGCATGTTGCGAAGTGCTACGAGGAGGGGCAGGTTGATCTCCACCTTTTGGAAAATCTTGAACATCTCGGACAACTCTTCATCCTTCTTATTTCTTCTCAACCTGGTAGGAAAAGGAGCACGAACAACAGGGTTAGGCTTGACATAAACAGATTTTGGAACTTCTACTTCTTCTTCCTTCTCCTTATCTACTTCCTTTCCCTTCTCTTCATCTACTTCCTTATCTTTGCCCTTTACTTCTCTTCTTCCTTGGGCAGCACAGTATCGGCACCAGACATCTGATCTCTATCGGGCAACGTCTTTCCTTCTCTTAGCGTGACTGCATTGACTTGGGCCTGAGGAGACATTTCAGGTTAGGCAGGTAGCTCTCCTTGTCTCTTCTCGAATCTGGTCATAGCATTGACCAAGTTAGTCAGTTGGTTGGTCATGCTTTGAATGGCTCCCCTTGTCTCCATCCTAAACTTCTCAAGCTCCTGCTGCATTCTGATATTATCCTTGGCCAAGGAAGTCACTTGGTCCGTTAGGCTTGGCTTATTCTGATCTCTAGGAGGATACTGTTGCTGTTGTTGTGGTTGTGCATGTTGCTGTTGCCCAAACCCTTGGTAGTTGTTGTTTCCATACCTTAGATTTTCATGATTCCTCCATCCTGGGTTGTAGAATTGCGAGTTCGGATCATATGGCCTCCCTTGGTTATTATTGTTGTATCCAATTGCATTGACCTCTTCCTCCAAGCTTGGGCATTGATCCGTTGCATGCGAGATTGCCATACAAATTCCACAAGCTCTCACCGCCTTCTTATTGTTGCCTGATAAAACGGTTACCAGGGCATCCATCTCGTTAAACATCTGGTCAAGCTTATCCTCCATTCCACTTGAAGTCGGTGGTGCTTTGGCTGCAGTTGTTGATAGCTTGGGCAATTCTCCCCCATCATCCCTCAGCTCCTCTGCCATCTCAGCAATCATCTTGAACACGACACTTGGCTGCTTTCTCATAGCTGACCCTCCACAAGCTGCGTTGACCAATGCCCTTTCACTCGTTCTCAGTCCAGCCACAAAACATTGGATCAAGTCATGATCCGCAATTTGATGGTGTGGGCACTTTGCTAGCATCTGCTTGAATCTGTGGAAGTACGAGTAAAAATCCTCTCCAATGCCCATCTTAATGCTTGTAATCATCTTTCTTATCTTCTGAATTCGGGTGGCTGGAAAGTATTTCTCCAAGAATTTCTGTTGCAGCTCTTGCCAAGTGGTAACACATCATGTGGGCAATGAATAAAGCCACTCCCTTGCGTTGTCTTGCAAAGAGAATGGAAAGGCAATGAGCCTTGCATATTCGCTCAGATTTCCAACAGTATGGATGGTTCCACAGGCTATCTCGAAATCTTGCAAGTGTCTTTGTGGATCTTCGCCTGGGTGATCGCTGAACTTGGGCAGGATCTGTATAAAATGGGACTTCAGCTCCCATGCATGCGTGGGTGTAGGCAAAGTTATGTCTGAAGGCCTCAGGTTCATGGTGTTAGGGAACACCATCTCCCTTAAGGTTTTCTCCTCCTCCACTGGGTTCTGCATTGACGCTTCGCTTTGATTATCTTCTTCTTCTTCTTCTGCTTCGCTTGACAAGGACAGTTCTTCCTCGTCAAAGAATTCCTCTGGAATTTCTTTCAATGTCTCTTCCGTCCTCCTCTTCTCTGCTCGAATCCTCCTCAAGGTCAGGTTGATGTTATCGTCGTACCACGTTTCTCCTCCCTTTCCTGTGAGGTTAGTTTCTTGCATAAAATCAGATTAAAGAAAATAGCAAAACAGAAATTACCACTGTAATCAACTCCCCGGCAACGGCGCCAATGTTGACGCAGCCGTCGTTTAAGCTGCGACAAAATATAATTTATATTTCACTCCTATGCCTACACCTAGGAACAGCTAGTTGGCAAGTACAGGGTCGATTTCACAGGGAGTTTCTCACGATAATCTCTGGTTGGGTTACAAAAAGGTTGTGTTGAGTATCTATCTACTATGGCCTTGGGTAACTGTCACTATCACCTTTGGCAAACTGCTGAAAGTAAATAACTGTAACTTGACAAGCAAAAAGATCAGTAATAAAAACAATCCAGATTTAGGTTTCGAATTAATGAGTATAACTTTATCTCGATCATCGGTTCAAAGATATTTGTTGCACATGTATGTCAGTGGTTATAGGCTAAAACTATGCAGGGTCCACACTGTCACGTCGCCACGTACGCTACATAGTCTACCCAACTCCATTCTTACGTTTAGGTCTTAACAGGCATACCCTAGCCAATCCTCTTGCTTGCCCAAAAGTCCCCAGGCATTCCACCTTTATAAGGCGCATGTTGATCAAGCAGCATTTGGTTCTAGATGGGCCCACTCTGGCAACGGGTGAGATACGAGGACCTCTCTTCCGGCTTTCTCCAGCATTGACACATCTTTGTAGGTCTAGGCCAAGACTACAACCCGCTCTTGCCGCTCTCGAGGAACGTAAGGCAATTGCGACCAGCACTTGATAACCCTCCTGTGATGTGCCCAGGGCTCGTTGGCCTTCCAAGTTACTTGTGACCACCGAACTTCTTTGGAATCGTTGCCCAATGCGTCGGGAACACACTTATGCAACTATCAAGAACACTTAGACCTCACGAGATTTACAAGTTATACATCATATCATCTATCCTAAACCTGGATTTAAAGGCTTAGCTAGACATAAAGTAAATAATGAAAGCAAAAGAGATATAGAAAAACATACTTGAATTAATAACGATAAGCAAAAGAAGTTCGCCCTATTGGGACTTAACAATAAATGTAAACTGTATCTAAGAACAAAAGCATAAATTTTTTGCTGCAGAATACTAAAGAGATAAAAGCTGAAAAAGTGTCCTCTGCGCCTCGCATGCATGCATGTATTTATAGAGTACAAAAACTAGGGCAAACCCACAAACAGGCCTTCTAGAGAACGGGCCGGCTGCTTCCATGTAAAGCTCGATGGATAAGGTTGGAAAGATCTCCTTCCTTATCGCCAAAATAGTGTTGCTGTTGTAGTAGGAAACTTCGATCGCAATCTTGTACCGCAAGGAATTTGTTTCCTTATAGGACTCTAACAGCTGCATCTTCACGCGCCAGCGCCGTTGCCCAAGCTCTGCACTCTGCCTTCCTCAGTCTCTCTGCCATCTCTTGCCCACGGTAGTCTGTACCTTGCCTTCTAGAGTGAAACTCGCAAACGTCTAGATTGACCATACCACTGAAAGTGGAGCAGCTCTTCATCTTGATTAGGACTTATGCCCTCGGTAGCTTGAGCCACGAGCACGGCTACTATGGTCATTGCCTTGTATCGCCACTTCCTTCTCTTTTTGCATATTTTAACTCCAGTCTTGCCCAATACCTGCCTTTCCTTGCCCTGCCAACTCAAGTGTCCTCCCAGACACAAAACAGACACAAGAGACACTAAAACAGACTCGATCTAGACCTAAAACACACACGACAAGAGCATAAAATATGGGCTCGTCAGGTTGCTCCACCTCTAAATCAATCGCGAACTTCAATTTGCCTATCGGGTGGTAATTAGGCGGGATTTCTAAGAAAACATCCTCATACTCTCTATCTACGACTACACCATCGATACTTGACTCTTACTCTTTATCTTTATTCTGATACACAAGTGTGTCTTTTCTCTTCATCAACTTCTCTTCTTTCATGGCTGAAATAATCGGCAATCTCCCATTCATCCTCTTCTCAATACTGTAAACTTCGGTTGGCTCTTTTCCTCGGGGTTGATACGGGATCTACCTCTAATCGCATCTAATCGTTGCAAAATATTCGTTTAATTAATTCATACTAAATTATCCATGTCCCATATTGAATTTGATTCAAGGGCTTGGTGGATAACTCGCGAATTCTAAACTCAAATTCTAAACTCGAGCGAATGCATGAAACTATCGCAGTCTTACCCAAAGGGATTGACACTCTAAACTCCCGATTCGACTCTTATCTAACTAGGCCAAGGGTATCTACATAAACACTTGATGAAAACAAGTGTGATGTACCAATATCAACTTGGCACATCTCGTCACTTGATCATACTCGTGAGATTTTCCCTAGTCCTCGTCTCCAACTTTCTGCTCCATCGCGATAATGTTCTGATGGCGCGGCTACTCGTGCTAGGGAAGTTGTTGCTTCTTCTGTTGCGGCTGGTGCTGTCTCTTTTCTTGCCACATCCTTGTACTCTGGTGATTTCCACTACTTCACTTTTGTTTTCTCTTTATTCTTTAACCACGTGGGGAGGGCTGAGAGGTTGCGGTTTTTGTCATCTGTCCTTGAAAATTAGGAGGTACAAAGGAATGCAATCCTCTTCTCATCCGTATCCATCTTGTCAGGCAAAACGAGCTAACTCACAAAATTCACGATCGCACTCGGCTACTAAATTTTTCTCTTTTAACTCAGACTTGCAAATTCATTTGCTTTTCGATCTCGATAACTCCTTGGTGCGTACTTTTTGAACGAGGCTTATTTGAACTACTCTCAGCTCGTATTCTCGGGTTCCTCGAAAAGATTCATCCTCTAATGACTCTCTGCTAGTAATCGGCGGCTCTCTTCGACTAGTACTTCATACGCTCAAGACATTCTCGATCTCTATAACAAAGAAATTTAAAGATTTGCTCAAAAGAACAAATCCAGTCGTCAACTCTAATAGGACTGTGTTCATCAACTAATGTCGGCGGATTTCATTGAAGAAAAGTTCTTTGATTCCCTGGTCATTTTGAAAAGGCAGGGGTTAGCTCATGTCATTATTCTTCCTCAGCGTCTCTCGCGTTTCTTCTTCTTCTTGTAGGCATTAAAAAGGAATGCTGAAACTAGGGAACTCGGAGTTTTTCGCAAAACGAAACGAACTCAAACTGAACTCTTCTCAACTTCTAAATTTCTTTTATTTAAAGATTACAAATTTTCAAGCAATACTCGATACATATATTTAACTTATTAAAAGCAATTACTTTCTCAATCAAAGCAGATACTCAGGCATTTGCACTAAAATTTTTATCAACTCAATATCTTAAAACAATAATTCACTCACATGCATACTCAATCATAATTCAAGCATTTATCCATAATCATTAACTCAAACTTTTTGGCATAAACAGAAATTTTGAGATATATGCAATAACTCAAACTCAAACATTCAATCACAATCATTCTCTCAAATAATGTCACGAACGACCATTTAGATCACTTAAAACTCAAGCATGGATTTAACGACACACTCAACTAATAACTCAACTTCTTTCTTAACTTATTCTCGGATCTCATACTTAAGAATTCAATCAATAACCCAGATTTAATAGACTCGAATATCAACTCAAACTTTGACTCACTCTAAAATATTCTACTCGAGGACTTAATAGATAAACTCAAACATCATCTCTAATATTAAACTCGGCATTAACTCGAACTCTTATCTTAGCACTATTCTCAAAATCATTCTTAAGGACTTAATAACTAACTCAGTTAAACAAACTTAAGCATAGAACACAAAGGTTGACTTTTAATAATCTAAAAATCATTTTTCTCCTATTATCGGACAATGGCCTCTTTTAAAGACTTATACCAACACGGAGATATAACCATCAAGGTTAATCCTAATGCATGAGAAATGAGCTACTACTTCACGTCTGACTTGACTACCATACTTTTCGTCAACTCTCACATTATTTATCTCGAACGTCGAATACGAAGAGATTAACTCTTACATGTAAAATAAAGATTACTCAATCTTCCACAGATTCCTAAACTGAACCCTAAACGTCATTCTCGATTAAGTTCTCATCATCATCGTCTTCTCTCAGCTCTTTGGGATCGTCTTCTGGGTTCTCATACTCTTCTGAGTTCTTATCTTCTTTTCTTTTGACGACGGCTGGTATCTCCTTGAGATGTCCAAGACGAGCTACAGGGGTTGTCCATGGTGAACTCTTGTTGTCGTACTATTTATCCTCGTAAGCTACTCCGGTGTCCTCAACTTCTGGTCATTCCACAGAGGGGTCTCGTTGCTGATATCGTTGCATCAGAGGTACACAGATACGTCAATGTCTTTGATAAGTTTTAGTTCTAACTCCTGAATCGGCCTCTACGGTGCCTCGAAGGCTGGAAACTGGAAACAAGATCAGCTGCTTGCAATAAGCTGGAAGTGGCTTGTGCCTATCGTTGCTTCTACAGAGGAGTATTTTAAAGGCTCGGCATCGTCGCTATTCTTGGTGCGATTTGGCCCATAAGGCTTAACTATGATTCTCAGGAAAGAGTAAGTGCTGATATGATTACTTTTAATTTATCGTACGAAGAAGGAAAAACTCAGAAAGGATCGTACGAATCATCGGTCACGTAGCTACAGGGCTAGCTGAGAAGTCTGGAGAAAAATGAACTAATCATAATAAAAACTATCGATTATTTGTTGAACTGAAAGCTTAGCGCTCGTCACGGGCGAGGCAAAGAAAAAATAAGAAATGAACTGAGATTGTCATAAGATTAAGGCTCGGAACTGAGTCCGTTTGGCTCAAACTAGAGTGAAGGATTGAACGGTTCATGGGACAAAGCACTCTTCCTGATGAACTGACTCGAAATTGTGGTAATAAAACTTGTTGCAGTTGTTGTAGAGGTAGACTCTAAGGTACTGACATCCGATGTAAGTCGGCACTGGAGAAGTTGCTTACTCGTGCCATTCTTCGGGAAAGTATAGATGAGATGTACTGTGCCACCAAAAGCACTGACATTGAGGTACTTCACTATATTTTAAACTCATGATGACGTGCTACAAATTCTAATATCGTCTCGTGATAATTCTTCCTCATTTACTTAGTACTCTCACATCCTTGCTCAACTTCTTGCATCGTCTATCTCATTCTCGTCTAATTCTAAACTCAAGGCACTGGACAAGTCCATGTCACGTAATTGATCACACAATCGTTTCACCTTTTTGAATTCGAATGTCGAAGCATGATTAAGGGAGAGAATTCTAAAGCATTCTGATTCTTCAAGCAACTTATCAAGCTCGTTACTTCTAGATAAGCGCAAATAATAATAAATGAATAACTCGGAATTATTTAAAAACTTGGAAAGCTCTTAAAATTTCATACCTGGTTGCCGGATGAAATAAGATCAAGTGCTTGGCTCGTTGTATACTCAAATAAGTCTAGGAAATCAAATCTAGACTGTAACTCTCAAAGAAGTTTAAGCTTAGAGTAGACGAGCTGCTCTAATACCACTATGTCACAACCCGAATTCTAGTGTATAAGGACTACTAAAATCCATTGGACAGTGAAGGTGAACAACGGAAAATAAATGAAGGAACATACTTGGATACAAAGGATTATTTATTGAAAGCGAAAACAATTGATTAACTTGCTTTCAATTAACCATCTCAAAAGCTCAATCAAATAAATTTGTTATGTAAGAGTCGAGAGAAAATCAAATAAGGTGTCGAGCATGAAACTCATTAAATAAATATCAGAGTTGGAAGAATTCAAAACACGATTAAGTATCGGTGTTGCAGCGTAATATTACATCAAATCCCAAAGTTATATGTATGAAGACATATAACCCAAGCTTAAACAACAACTCGAATAAAAAACAACGAATGTCGCCAAGCACGCTTCACCATCATCATCCGAGCTAATTTGCACGTTTCGAAATAACATGCAGGGCAGAGTACTTCGTACTCAGTGAACACATGCCAAAATAAATTGAAAGCTTGCTCGATAGAGCTATATAATTGAACTTGTCTCTCTTGCTGCATCACAAGTGTAAGAGTTATAAAACAGTTAACTTGTGCATGGCAGAAAAATCATTTCACTTTTTAAAAATGTGTGCGCACACGATAATATATATTGCAGGTATGAATCAATCTACCACATAATCTCTTGTGTCGAGAAGTAGGCGTCCTTCTCAAACACTGTGACTAGCCTACCTGTCATCCAGTGGTTTTGCTCGGAATACCTCGTTCCGTCTTGCTCCTTACTTCTGGACTCCACTCGTTTCTTACTATCGTATTTCACTCGTTCCTTCAAGAATAACATCTCATAAGGACGAGTCTAATTTCTAAAAACTAAAACGAGTTTTAACGCTCGGCTGAAGGACTACTACATGACTCGGATTCTTAACTTATCTCATGTCACAGCCCCAAATCCCGAGGGACGGCAAAAGCTGGGGTGCGACTAGGGGTTGGATTAAAGAAGCGGGGAAGAAGGGGGAATGAATAAGAATGAAAGAATAAACAGACATTAATAACAGAATGAATTACTATGACCAAGACTTCATTAATAAAAGAAAGAGTTGATCTCGAAGGATCACTCGAATAAGTTCTCAAAAAGAAACTGAGTTAATTGTACGGGTTTAGACTCGAAAGAAAGATACAATGACTTCAAAAAGAGATTGGAGTTTGGCAGCGGAAAAACGTAAATCTGAATACAAGTTCTTATTCTAGTCATGACTTCTTAATTCAACATCAACCACCGCCGCTCCCGTTGCTCAACCTGCACATTTTATAAAACATATACAGGGCTAAGTACAAAAGCACTTAGTGGGCACGTTGCCGAAAACATGACATAAGTATAGATAATCAGGCATTTCATTTCTGTAGCACATCGGAGTTTTTCAATAAATTTCCCGTGTCTACTAAACATTTTCTTTCTCATTTTCATAACTTAGCTTGATCAAGCATTTTTCATAAATGTTACGTTCAATCTTGACCATTTATTATCACCACGGCAGGTCGTCCCCTCAACAGGGTTCCATATTTCAACGGCTACTGTGTACACTTAACTTTGGAAAGTCCCTTTTGACTAACTCATAAGGTACAAGAGAACTCACATAAAACAAATAGTTCATGCCATGATTATCACTTTGAAAACACCATTATCAAAGCGATAAAGAAAAGGTTTTCGAGCATTGCTCATTTTGTTTCATATATAAAAGTCCACCTGACTGATTACAGAACTACTATTCGAGCTTCCGTCTCTGGTCTTCTGTCCTATCCTCGGTGCTGACTTCCTCCTTTTATCGTAAATAAACGTACTTAAGCAACTTGAACGCAATCGATAAAAGAAACAGAAAATCGAAACGTTTTTTTAGTCTTTTAGGCGTTTGCACTTTACTACTTTATTTTGATTAATTAATAAACGAGACTTCAATCAATTCTCGTCTACAAACTGACTCGGCTCACTACTCGACTCTCAAGTCAGTAGGTAAAAAGGGTGTCGATAACTTCAAACGACTTAAAAGTTCACAAGGAACGAAGTTGAAAAGGATTCAACTTAGGAAACTAGACTTTGGATACTTACTGCCCAAGTCAGTAAGTTCATAAAGAACAGAGCATACGAAAACAGGGGATTAATCTTATACCAAAAGAAAGGTACAGGTGTCTAGTTTACTCTCCAATTTACGGATCTCGATTTCGTTAAGTGAGCTAAAAGTTATGACAGTTTCCGTGAAACGTCGCAAAACAGTCGTGTGAAACCCTAATGCTCGACAAAACTCGATGCACGATTCCCTAGGTTCGATTAATGCTATTCCACTTTTATTTTCATGAAATTTTCATCCCAAGACAGTCTACATAAAGTATCCTTTAATCGGGTTCATAATCACGACTTTTGATTAACAAACGATGAGCATTTCCTCGTCATTCCAACTAACCATTTACTATACCAAAACAAATTCCAATTTCTATTTCGTTTTCATTCATTCACTTCTCGATTCTTAACTATATCTCATAACGTCTCGTTTCTCGGATGGAAAAGTTGTTAAATACAATATCGTTCGTCAATCAACATCAAACATTATTATTAAAAGGGATTTCCTTATTCGACTTTTCTACCGGCTTTTAAACTCGATTCTTCGTCTCTTATTTAAAATCGAAACTTCTTAGAATTCGTTGAAACTTTACGGTCACGATGATTAACTAACAAGATTATCAAAGGTTCGAATCACAATCCTAATTTATTATCTATTCTCGACTTATCGTCGATTGTTCGTCTCTTAACGAAAATCTTACGTTCTCCGTTTTCGTTCAAATTTTATAACAACGATCATCATCTAACGAGCATCGCTAATATGCAAACCATATTATCAAAACATTATCGAGCTTCAACTTATCAACACGTTTTCGTCTCTTACATTTTTCAATTTATTTTTAGAAAAATTCCAATTAAATATATATTCATCCTCATACATCGTTTATCTCATTTCTATTAATCAATCGAGCATATCATAACATTTACTACACTAAATCATGCATTCTTCCTCTCTTATCTTCCAACTTTTATTTTTAGAAAAATCTAAATTAATTCATAGAGTCAATTAACAACATGTAGAACACTAATCTATCGATCAAACATCAAAGAAATCGAACTACGATCAAACCCCTAAAATCCTAGAAATTTCGGTAATGATCTAAATTAAAGGGAAGTGATTTTCTTCATAATTCGATCCGTAGAACTCGATTCTAATCATACTAAAATATGTATTAATCAAAGGACAACATGCTCTTCATGCTCCTATGTTTCGGAAAAAAAGAAAAGAATGGAATCAAGACATTGTTCAGTTCATTTCGTAGGAGATGTTCTTACCTTGCGGAATACGAACTCGGAAAATGAATTGATCACTTAATTCATTTGGCTTTGATTCCCTTTATTCTGCCTTCGTCGTCCCGTTCATATATTTCTTAATTCGAAGCTGAAAGCTTCTCAAACGTCGAATCGTTCCCTTCGTTTACTAACACGATTTACCGAACCATTTTTATCTTATTTTCCCCGCAGGAAATTCTCGTTTGGATTTTTTTTTTTAAAACAACGTTCGACTTTGCCAAATCTTCATTCATGTCACTTAACGCACGTGACATTCATCAGTATAAGTTCTCCTCGTGTCGGGGATCTCCTTTCGAAATCATTTCAAAATAACGTTTCTTAAAAACGACTAAATCCTCGAAGAACCGGAAAGATCTTATGTTTCGAGTCTACGTTCTCATTGAACCGGGAAAAGTCCCTAAAATCCGACTATATTCTTGTGTAATTTTTCAAAAGAAAGAAATTATCGCGCAAATAATTTCACATAAGATAGTACTCGTACTATCACATAATCACATAAAGTATATAAAAAAAATTTATACTTCCATAAAATTCTTATTTTGGAACACAACTCATTCTCATTTTCAATCTCATTGAATTCTTGTTCATAAATTTCTTATTTAAAAGAAATCACATAATTAAAATTCTTTTCTTTTCCTCGTTGAGTCGACGTAGCGGGAGGTTGAGTTGACATCTACATTCTCAATCTTAGTGTTATAGTCTAACTCTTATCTTCTACTTGAAAGAAGACTCTGATCTAAAGTATATACAAATACTCTATCCTATGACTCGAAAGAAGACTCGATATAGAGTACGAATGAATACTCTATACTATTACTCGAAGGAAGACTTGTATATAAATACCACTCTGTGATATTACTAGAAGGAATGACTCGTATTAAGAAAGAATGACTCATAACCAGAGCATGAAGCAAACTACTGCTCCGATACCGCTTTGTGGCATTACGGAAAGAATGACTCAGACTAGAAGACTGACTCGCAACCAGAGCAGAGAACGAACCTCTGCTCAGATACCACTTTGTGGTATCACTAAAAGGAAGGACTCATACTAGAGAAATGACTCTTGACCAGAGCAGGAAACAGACCTTGCTCTGATACCACTCTGTCACAGCCCCAAATCCCGAGGGACGGCCGAAGCCGGGGTGCGACTGGGGTTGGATTAAAGAAACGGGGAAGAAGGGGACTGACTAACCAAACATACATAAAAGACTACATACATTCAATGAACAAGACTTTACTAATATAAAGGAAGAGTTAATCGCGAAGGATTACTCGACAAAAGTACACGAAAGTATCTAAGTTCAAGATTACAGACTTATACTACAGTGATTCATCAAATATACATGTTCTCAAAAAGTCTAGAGTTTTGCAGCGGAAGTAAGTCATAACCTAAAGCAATCCTACTTCTCAACTCAACTTCAACCATCGCCGCTCCCGTCGCTTCAACCTGCACATTTAGAAAACACATGCAGGGCTAAGTACGAAGGTACTTAGTAGGCACGATGCCGAAAACATAACATAAGTAAAGATAAATATGGCATTTCATAATTTGTAGCACATTGGGGTTTTATTTGAAATTAGCCCGTGTCTACGAAACATTTTCTGACTGATTTTCACAATTTACTCGGCCGAGCATTTTCTGGTATGTTACGTTCAAATCTTGACCAATTCTCATTCACCGTGGCTGGTACCCCTCAACAGGGTATCACATACACCACAGGTTACAAAGTGCGCTAACTCTGGAAAGCACTTAGCAGCTAACTCAGAGCCGATCGTTAGTTAACCTATTTAGATTAACTCTAAAATCTGGAAAACACGAATGTTAACTCAGATAGGTACAAGAGAACTCACATAAAACATAAAACAGTTCATGCCATAATTATCACTTTGAAAACACAGATATCAAAGTGATAAAGAAAGGTTTTCCGAGCATTGCTCGTTTTATTTTATATGTAAAAGCCCACCTCGTTGATACAGAACTACTAAGCACTAGCTTCCGATCTCCTGATCTTCCGTCCTTTCCTTAATGCTGGCTTTCTCCTTCATCGTAAAATAATAACACTTAAAATCGGTCGAAAAAGATAATCGATCATAGAAAATCAAATTAGGATTTAGTCGTTTCATTTCTTTAGGCATTTGCACGCTACTAATTTCATTTTAGTTAAACAGGAACGAGACTTGAACAAATCATATTTAAAACTCGAAAGGTCTCATACTCGACTCTTAGGTCAGTAGAGAGGGTAGTTGTCAAGTTATTACGGCTTAAACGATCGGAAGAAACTAAGTTGCGAAGAAAATAACTTAAGACAATAAATCCTGAAAAATCACTGCGCATTACAGAAACTCTGGGGGCTGCCCAGAACAGAGGAACTGGAAACAGGGAATGAGCCCTGTACCACTAAAAATCTTAGGAAGTCTAGTTTACGCTCCAATTTACGGATCTCAAATCCGATAAACGAGCTAAAAGATATTACAGTTTCCGGCAAGGGTCGCAAAACTGCCGCGCTAACCCTAGTTGCTCGATGGAAACGACGTATAACTTCTTAGGTTCATTCTAAATTCTCGTACTCGATTTCTCACGAAAATTCACTCTCGAGGCAGTCAACACGTACTCCCGTACGTGATGAACTCCTTTTCAAAACTCGTCTAATAGCACGACGTTCTAAACGTCGGCTTTCAACTATCAAGTACTAAACCAAAGTCAAGTTAATATTTCTCGTTCTAGTTCTCTACTATCACCACAACTCATATTATAAAAGCTCGAAAGCTCACGTCATCAACTACAAAGTCGTTCCCAAGTCCATAATAAACATTATTATCTAATTGGAATTCTTATTCGACTTCTCGGTTATTAATTACGACTACTTGTTCGTCTCTTACGAGATTTCAAAAGTTATCGGATTTCGTTCATTTTCTACGTCATCAAACAACATCTAACGAGATTCATTTTCATGCATATCATCACTTCATATCATTACTACATCTCAACTTAAATCGATTTCTTTGTCTCTTACGACTCACAATTTATTTTTAGAAAATTCCAATTAAATTCATAACATCAATTAATATCATTTACAACATTATTTCATCAACAAATCCTCAACCAATTCAACTACATGCAAACCCCTATTTTCTCATATAATTTCGGTATTGACAAACAATTAAAGAGGGTGATTTTCTTCATCAATTAACATCATTTATCTCTTAATCATACTACTATATCATCAATTGATCAAATACAAGTCTAATTACACAATAAATTGCAAAACCCCAAATCAAAACCCTAGCCCTAAATCGGTTTCTTTCAATTTCATAGGGCTTTCGATTTCTTTTTGTTTTAATCCTCAATCGAACACTTCCTAAGCAATATCATGTCATCAATTGAAGAATTCAAATATCCTACACATTTCCCCCAAATTTTCGGTATTATCAAGGAATTAGGGTTCATGATTTTCTTCCAATTTTAATCCTAGAATTCATATCTAAACACATCTAATTACACTAATCGAAGATCAAACATCTAATTCCATCATCCCATAAATCTCGATCCAAATGAAAAATAAAGAGAAATGGATTTTGAATGGATAGAATTAGAGAGGAGAGGATTACCTTGACAAATGATAAAGGAAGAAATAAGATTCGATGGAGGATGAAGAACTTGTATGAATTCCTTGCTTCAAGAACTTGAAGATCTTCAACAATGGTGGAAAAATGAAAGATGGGAGAGAGAGGAGAGGGGCAGCCGATTTTGGGGAGGGAGGGAGTGAGAGAGATGACTAATTTGTGTATAACATAATGTTATTAGGATTAATAGGTGTAAAGTAGGAATAGTATTACATTAGGTGTCCAAATTAATACTATATAAAAATCAAAATATCAAGCTTAAGAGAGGGAGTAGAAGTCGGTCAAGAGAGGGGAGAAATGAGAAATTACGCACTTTTCCGGCGTGGTACGACGTTATAGAAATCGAACGACGAAAAACGTAGCTCGGCACAAAATCTTCACAATCCGATTCGTCCGAAAATTCTAACGTATTAAACTTGATCGGAAAATAATATTTAAAAATTTAATTCTGACAAAAGCTCGGGACGACACAGTCCGAGTTTCGTCCGGAAAATCATAAAAACGAACTTTCTCGGGCGAGTTCGTATCACGATTTCATGAATGTAAAAATCAGACGGTTTTCCGTTCTGAGTTTCAGAACTAAAAATTTTTCGTACGCGATAAACCTAAATACAGTAGTCGTCTAGCTGACTTCCGTAATTTATTTTCGGAAAAAGATTTGACCGTTAGTCTTAGAATTCAAAATCGTAAGCTTAGGCGTGCAAAGCCATTATTATTATTAACTTTAAAATTTTAAGATCGTTCGGAAATTCTGGGTTATTACATCCTACCCCCCTTGCGAAAAATTTCGTCCCGAAATTTGCATACCTTCTGCAAAAAGATGAGGATATCTCTCCTTCATCTTCTCCTCGAGCTCCCACGTGGCTTCTTCTTGCCCGTGGTGGTTCCATAGCACTTTAATGATTGGTATCGACTTGGTTCTTAATTCTTGGACTTTTCTATCCAAAATCGATATCGGCTTGTCTTCATAACTTAGGTCAGATTCAAGAACTACATCTTGCTGACTAATGACGTGTTTAGGATCATAGACATATTTTCTCAATTGAGAAACGTGAAACACGTTATGAACGCTTCCTAGACTTGGCGGTAAGGCCAATCTATAAGCGACGGGTCCTATTCTCTCGAGGATTTCATAAGGTCCTATGAACCTGGGTCTTAGCTTACCCTTAACTCCGAATCTAAGGATTCCTCTAGTCGGCGATATCTTAAGAAAGACTTTATCTCCTATTTGAAACTCAAGATTGGTTCGACGATCGTTGGCATAAGACTTCTGTCGGCTCTGGGCTTCTTTCATTCTATCTCGTATCTGCCGAACTATCTCAATCATCTCATTTACTGCATCCGGACCTAGGTTCTTTCTCTCACCTACTTCGTCCCAATAAAGCAGTGATCTACATTTCCTTCCATACAAAGCCTCATACGGTGCCATTCCTATCGTGGCCTGGTAGCTGTTGTTGTAAGCGAATTCGACTAAGTGTAGAATTTCTTCCCAATTCGCGCCTCGGTCTAAAACCACTGTTCTTAACTGTGATACCCCGAGCTTTTATATCTTTAGAGAGCGTATCAATTAACCGAGTGAGTTAAAAGATGAGAATTTAGGAATAAAATTTTTCTTTTCTAAGCGAAGAGAATTGAGTAAAACGTTTAAAATGCTTTGCGAGTTTTTTGTGAATTTATCTGTTCTATTTATCTGAGATAATGATGATGTCATATATTTATTGAGTTAATTATATGAAAATGAGTATGAGATTGATTTTTGAAAAATCCCGAAGAGCTTGTTTAACTGAGATAGAATAATGTTGATCGCCGAGAAATTTATTTATACCGATGAACTTAGAATAGAGTTGAATTAGAATCTTTGAACCTAGAATTGCTTTTAAGGTCACTGAGATAGGGTAAGAACTTATTAGAGAATTGAGAAGAGTAATGAGGAATTGATCTTTAAATGATTAATAAATGGATTAATAAGCCGACTAAATTCCTTTGAGATTTAAAAGACTAAATGATCGAATTCGTTAATCTTTTAATTGAGACATGAAATAGGATTGAGATGAGACGAGGAGAGATTAGACCGTTTATAGCATAAAAAGGAATTAATACGAATCATTTTATCCGGAAAACCTTTACGACCGGGTAATTAATACCCGTAACGACACGACGAAGACAAGTGTCGTCCCACCTCTCTCCCTCTCACGCCACCTCACACCTCTCTCCCATCTCTCTCCAATTTCCAAGATTAAATTTCATGATTATGTCTTATGCATGGCATTATCAAAAGTTGCATGCAAACTACATTAATCATTTATCTATCAATCACTTTAAACATTACAACTTCCAACATTACACTTTATTCTTGTTGTTGGATTTCAAATTCATACATCTAAGACAAAGAGAGAAGAATTCATTCATCACACTCCAAATCTCTCTCTCATTCGAACTCTCTCTCTCTCAAAACAACAAAGAAAACAACACATTCTCCCTACTCTCTCTCAACTCTCGGCACTCTCTCATACACACACATACATTTGGTTTTTCTTCCATGCAACCATGTATTCAAGCTCCTCATCCATGGAAATGAAGTAGAAAGCATCATCCTCCATCCATTCTATTCAAATCTTCAAGAAAAGGTAATAATCCTTCAAGTTCTTGAAGTTAAATTCAATAATCATCCTACATTTTCTTCATTTTGGCTCTTAAGCCCTAAACGAGATGGATGATTAACTTCATGTTATTCTTTTCTTTGAGGATTCAAGAAGACTTCTTTCTTCCCTTCAAGTCCAAGCTTTGAAGCTTCATTTTCCACCCATTTCGATTCCAAGAGCCAAGGAGAAGGAATTCCATTTAAATTAAAGTATGATATTCATTTGATTAGTTGTAAATATGTATATCTCTAAGTCCTAAAAGAAAGAACTATGCATGCATGATATTTAATTATGTGTAGGCAAACTTAGGATGTGCATGTGATAATCGAGTGAGAAGAAATCGTTAGGAGAATCAAACATTAGATTTTAATCGATGAATTAAGAGAAGAAAAAGAATTTAAAACCCTAAAGAGATGATAAATACCGAAAATAATAGACAAAATAGGAAAAATGTGAACTCTTTGAGTTATTGTTATTTTGATGTTTGATTTATTATTTTTATCATGTTGAGAATGAGATTATATGTATGAAAAATTGAGAAATAAAATGCATAAGAATATGCATGTGTGCCGTGTGTTTTTGAAGAAAAAGAAGAAATTATTTTGATGATTATGTTGATAAATTGAGTGATGTTTTGAGCATAAGATGATTGTATGAGATATTAATATAATCATACATGTGTTTAAGTTAAGAAAATGAAATTGCATGTTAAGTTTTTAGAGAAATTAAATGTGATGTTATAGAAAAGATTGGATGTTTGATGTTATATTGTGTGTATGAATACTAGTTTAATTTATAAGTAAAGATAGAAGTTTTGTAATAAAAGGATTGAAGTTCAAAAGCTTTTAATTTATTAAAGATGAAAAATGCATAATAGATATGTTAATGAATTTTCTTGTATAAAAACTTAAAGACTTGAATTTTTATTAAAACTACAACAAAAAGATATTTTGCAACTTAACTAATAAAATGAACTAGTTTATAAAAATGTTTATTGAATAACAAAAAAATTGTTAAGTAAGAAAGTGGTTTAAAAAGATAAAGACAAAAGAAGAAGAATTTATTAAATAAATGAGCAAGAATTGAGAAAACCGAGTTTAAAAGAATTAATCGAGAAGAAATAAAAAGGAAGTTTTAATCAAATAGAGAAAAGATGCTAGATGAGTTAAGTTAGATACTCGTATAAGTTAATCAAGAAATTAGTAATAAGATATCGAGTAATGAGTTAAAAGAAGTTAATTAAAAATAATTAATTGAGGTCATTGTGTTCAACCAAGCGAATTAAAAATAAACCGACAGAAATTACCGAGTTAATAATTAGAAAAATAATAGTCGAGTTAAGAAATGAGGATCGAATTAGAAATGAATAAGAAATTCTAATTTCATAAGAGTTTAATAATAATTAAAGAGAAGTTTTATTAATTGAGTAAAAGTTATAAAATACCTCATAAGATAACGAATGCAGAACAAAGCGTTGTCTATAAGATAAGAAAAGATAGAGTAAATAGTTTGAGCCTTTATGAAAAGAAATGCATAATCGAGTTAGGTTTTAATGTCTAAATTAAATGAACGTTATTGTGTTTTGAAGTATGTTTGATTTATTTGAATTCATTATATGATTGAATGAGTGTTTAAATGCATGATATTAGTTATGATGTAAAGGATAATTGAATTATTATATGCAAAATGATTGAATTACTAATTGTTAAATCGAGAATTGATTAAAGTCTTTGAAAGAAAGCTCGAGTAATAGAATATAGATGGATGACGTTAATAAGTAAAGTGAGAAAGTGTTGAGACGTTGATTAGTAGTATTAACCAATTCGAGTAGAGTTAATAATCTAAAGTCGAGAACGCGAAATCTTTTAGAGAAGTTAGAGCGAAGAGAGAAACGACTCGAGTAGAAGTCCTTCAGTTGAGTCCAACGACTTTGTGTCCGTCTTTTGTGTATCTTATTTTCCTTTATCGATGTCAAACTGTGAAGGATCGAGCCGGACGGATCAGTAAGCAAGGACAAATAACCCTAAACCACCTAGCTAGATCTTCGAAAGTCAGGTGGGCTTTTCTGAACCAAAACTATCGATGAGAATTAGTTATGCTATTGAATACTATGATATGATTTTAAATACGATTGACTTGCCGTTTTTATTAAAGTTGGTATGTGTTATCATCTGTTTATGTGAAGATGTTATTATCCTGTGAAAGGCAGGAAACCCACGTGTGGTATATGTTGAGGTGACTGTGAGCATTACTTCGGTTAGGCCGGTCACAGTGCTCGAGAAGGAGGCCTACTTCTCGGCACAGTAAGATTGTTTGTAACAGATGATGCATACTGTTATATTATATGTTATATTTGACTGCGCAGTCTGTTTAAAAGAAAATGTTTTTAACATGCACAAGTAAAACTGTTTTTAACTGCCTAAGTACTTGTGATGTTCGGCAAGGCAAGTTCAATTGTTATAGCTTTATGAAGCATCTTTAATCAAATGTTTTGGCTTGTGTTCACTGAGTACGAAGTACTCAGCCCTGCATGTATTTCTAAACATGCAGGTTGACTGGATGGCGATGGCATGGATACTTGGTGGTGTGGTGTGGTTCTTTTGGTTAGTCTAGTTGAATTTCAGACTGGCATTTGTACGTCTTCATACGTGCAGATGTTGGGTATTGATGCAAGTTTCCGCTGCAACCCTTTTGAATTGATGTTTGTTGATGCTAATACTTTGATACTCATGTTCTTGATTCCGAGTTTTGTGCTCGATGACTTTGAATATTTGTTGAATTCTTAAACTACTTGACTTGTACTTCCGAGCGATGGACTCGTTGACTTGGAATGTTGTTGAACATGATTCTCTTGACTTGGTATATATGTGCATTCTCTTTTTGTTAGAATTCTATCTCCGTCAGCATGAATTACTTATTTAGATTCCTGTTGTAAGTAAAGTTGAAATTCTCGGATATTACTTCGTTATGTTTTTGGAAGCCTAATTCGATTGCCTTATCTTTCATTATCGTTTTCCCCGAGCATGTTTCCCCTTCGAGTTGATTGCTAGTTGTTTAGGTTTTGTTGTTATTCATAAGTCGCACCTCGAGAGTCGGGGTGTGACAGGTTGGTATCAGAGCAAGGCTTTAATTTGCTCTGAAGTCTGTTATTCTTTGGTAAGTTGAGTCTAGATTTAATTCCTAGACTTATTTGAGTCAGTAAAACCACACCAAGTTATCCTCCATCTCATCCGGCAACTAGGTATGTCTTATTTTCTAAAAGTTTTTCAAGTTAAAGTGATGTTTGAATTATCAAAGTGTTGAGAATTTCTTTTAAGTTATTTATTGAGTTATGAAGTTTTGAGATGAAATTGCTAAGTTGATTAATTACTAGATTGCTTTAGAATGTTCTCCCCTTTGCGAGTGCGTGTGAAAAGATCGGAAAGAATAAGGCGTGTGTGCGATTGGTTACGTGATTTGGAATTGCCCGAAAATCCCTCTTTGGAACGCAGAAATCAGTATGTAGTGGAATTCATAATATGTTAGATTAATTGTTACGTGTGCTTATGCGTTTAAAATTCGTATAGGATGGACGACAACGATTGGATGCAAGAATACTTGTATGTGAGGAAGATGAGCACCGAGTCGTTAGCGGAATTTTTAGCGCGATATCATACGATTTGGGGAAGAGTCCAGTATATGGACATAGGACCGTTAGAAGGCATGACGCACCTAATTCAAGCTCTACCGCAAGAATGGAAGGAATGGGCAGCTTGTCTTGTCCCTCGATTTCTAGGCTACCGTTATTTCGACCGAACCTTATACGGCGATGTGAATGCTTTTATCTCCGCGATTTCAGCCCGTTTTATGACTTATGGCGCTCCTCCGACCGAACCATATGATGATGATACTCCAAGTCTGTTAAATGAAACTGTTCATGCTCCTCCATCAAATTCTCCAAGTGAAACTGTTTCCCTCCAAATCAATTCGCCGCCACGAACTATTCTTGAACCTCGGAATCCCCACTCAGATTATCTAATTGTAAGTGGTGTGCTTTAATTCATTCTTTTGACCCTTTTATTTTGTCTAACTTGCCAACATTGCAGCTGAGTGGATGCAATGGAAATCCTCTATCAAATGAAGACCAGTTTGTTGCTTATATGTGTCGTCAGCAAGTAACTTTTTCAAGTCATCCTAAAGCAAAATCCTCTAGACAAGCCCGTTCAGGCGACGACGTTGAGAATGAAAGTGAGCCAGTTGATGCAGCGACTGTAGGAAAAGGATATCTCCAGACCCTACCCAGTAATGTCTTTCCTGCTTCTTTTGCTCGTACATCTATCTCTCCAATAAGCCCAGAAGACGAGCACGACTCCCAAATTTGCGTCTCCATTGATGTACCTCCTTACCGTCACCAAGAAGAGAATCCTAATACCCCGCCATGGGTTGAATCCGACTAGCTGTGATGAATTATACCTTGGAAAACTGCGAGGAAGCCTTGAGAGAAGCTGAGCGCGAGTGTTTCGCCATCGAAGATGACAACGTCGAAGAGGATGATGTACAGTTTGAAGGTCAAATGCTTGAGGAAGAAGAGGAAGATGAAGAAACCATAGAAAACATTATGGAGTAGATCCCGAAGCGGAGCAGTACGATGATAATGGACCAAGCGAAGATGATTCTTGTGTGTAGGAGTGTTTCAAGAAAGCTGTTGAACTTAAATGCTTTTTATTCAAGTGTGTTAGAGAGATGAACTCTTTTATATTTTCAGTTATGAAGTAATTTGTGGTTGAGACTTGCATAATTTGATTAAGAAAAAGGGAAATTTTTCAAGTAATTCCCTATTTGTTATAAGTCCTTGAGAAGGCTGTCGTTGAGCGATTTGAAATTAAGACATTGAGTTCTTTTTGAATTAAAATTTAGATTTCATGAGTTACCAAATTGAATTGAGTATATGAGTATAAAGTGATGATATATTTATTCTGTGATTATGATTGATTGTTTTGAGAATATGTGATGATGAAATGAATATTTAATGATTACTAAAAACTGAATGAGATGCATGTGTATATATGAGAAGTTGAAGTAATGAATTATTGAGAAAGTTTTTGATTGTTTTTAATTATTCTAAGTACCGATCGAGAATTGTATTCCTCCCAAAAGAAAAATGTTTTCAGAATCGAGAAAGGTTCCTTGTGAACTAAAAACCTAGAGTGGTTAAAGTTTTCTTGTTATAAATTTTTAGAATGCCGCCAAGACGCAGAAACGTCAGAATTCCAGAAGACAATCAAGAAGGGCAGCGTGACCCTACTCCGCCCCCTCCAAACGAAAGACGAGTCGAAGAGCTTTTTCTCCGACAAAATCCCCCAACGTTTGATGGTAAAGGCAGTCCGGCTGACGCCGAGGACTGGATTCATTCTTTGGAGCAAATTTTCCGTTTCCTCCGTTGTTCCGATCGTGAGCGTTTGGAATGCATGAAGTACCAGTTAAAAGGGACAGCCGACTATTGGTGGGAAGCGAAACAGAGGATGTATTCTCCCGAAGAACGTGAAGAGTTAACATGGGATCAGTTTAAAGAAGCCTTGTACGAAAAGTTCGTGCCAAGTAGTTATCGAAAGCAGAAATCCAACGAATTTATCAGTTTGAAGCAAGGGAAAAAGTCTGTAGCTGAGTATGACCGAGAATTTTGCGAGTAAGCCGTTGCGCCCGATATGGTTGATACCGACGAGAAGATGTGTGAATTATTCTGAGCAGGACTAAGGCAAGATATTCGAGTGGTTCTCGCTAGTGAAAGTGGTTTGACTTACGCTGAAGCTTTAAACCGAGCCCTAGACATGGAGTTAGCAATGCAACCGGAGAAAGGATCGCATCCCCCAGCGAATCCTCAACCTCAAAGCCAGATGATCACGACTACGTCTGCTCAGCAACCCCAGTTCGGCCAGTACGGAAAGAGAAAGGGAAAGTGGAATGGTGGAAACCAACCGAACAAGAAGCAGTGGCAAGGAAAGAGCCAACAGCAGCCCCAGAAGGGAAAGGCACCGCAGATTTATCGAGGCAACCTACCCATAGGACCTTTAGGATTCCCTCCCTGTGCGAAATGCGGAAAAATGCACCAAGGCATTTGTAAGAGCGGAAGTAATGTTTGCTACACTTGTGGTCAGCCTGGTCATTTTTCGAACCAGTGCCCAAGTAGGCAACAAGGGTTTAGAGGCGGAAGACCAAACCAATTCCAGCCGTCGCAGATGAAAGCTATCGAAGTAGCTCCTCTGCAAAAGTTTGTTCCGCGTCAACGTAAGCAGCCGCAACCCAAGCAGCAACCTTTGCAGCAAGAACCGCCGCATTTCCAAAGAACGTACGCGATTGAGCAGAAGCCGCTGGAGAAGGAGAAAGGAAATCTGGCAGGTATGGGAAAGCTTAATAGCATACCTGTTATTATTTTGTTCGATACGGGAGCATCGAATTCGTTTTTATCTAGCATTTACATAGAGAACCTAGAATTAGAAGTAGAAGAATCGAATCAGATGCTTAGTGTCGCAACCCCTTTAGGAAAATCTGCGTTAGTTTCGCGTGTTTGTTCGAATTTAGAATTTGAAGTCAGAAATCGTAAGTTAGTCGCGAAATCCCTGAATGTGATCCAGATGCGTGACGTCGATATAATCCTAAGAATGGATTGGCTAACCGAGAACTTTGCGACGATTCGATGCAATTTGAGGTAGATATCGTTTAAACCCCCTGGAAAAGAGTCAACCATAGATTTTGAAGTGGAAAAGAGAGTGAAGAAGAGCGTGCCGATAGTTTCAGCCATGAAAGCGCAGAGATTGATGCGGAAGAGAGGTACACAAGCGTACCTAGTCTACTTGAATAAGGACGAGAATCATGAGTTGAGTATTGATGATGTTCCAATCGTGAGAGAATTCAAGGACGTGTTTCCAGAAGTGTTGCCAAGTTTACCCCCTGATCGTCAATTGGAGTTTTCAATCGATTTAGAACCCGTATCAGCCCCGATATCCAAGGCACCGTATAGAATGGTCCCAAAGGAACTTCAAGAGTTGAAGATCCAACTGCAAGAATTGTTGGACTTAGGCTATATTCGACCAAGTGTATCGCCTTGGGGTGCTCCAATTTTATTTGTGAAGAAGAAAGACGGTAGTTTGAGGATGTACATAGACTACCGAGAATTAAACAAGATTACGCTGAAGAATAAATATCCTTTGCCAAGGATAGATGATTTGTTTGACCAGCTAAAAGGAGCCGGTTTTTTCTCCAAGATTGACTTAAGGTCTGGATACCATCAACTGAAGATCAAGCAAGAAGATATTCCAAAAACTGCTTTTAGAACAAGATATGGACATTACGAATTCATAGTAATGCCATTTGGATTAACAAATGCCCCGGCAGTGTTTATGGATATGATGAATAGAGTTTTTCACGAATATTTGGATAAGTTCGTGATTGTCTTTATAGACGATATTTTGGTGTATTCAAGAAGTGAAGCTGAGCATGAAGAACATTTAAGAATTGTGTTGGAAACACTTAGAGCGGAAAAGTTGTATGCCAAATTCAGTAAGTACGAATTTTGGTTAAAGGAAGTAAATTTCTTAGGACATGTCGTTTCGTCCGAAGGAATCAAAGTAGATATGGAGAAGGTGAAGGTTGTGCAAGAATGGAAATCCCCGACGTCAGTGCATGAAATCCGTAGTTTTCTCAGTTTGGCAGGATACTACCGGAGATTCATTGAAGGATTCTCCAAGATCGTGAAGGCGATGACGAGCCTATTGAAGAAAGAGACAAAGTTCGCGTGGACGGAGGATTGTGAAAGAAGTTTTCAAGAACTCAAGACGAGATTGACTACAGCCCCAGTTTTAGCCTTACCCGAGCCAAACAAGGACTACATCATTTATACCGATGCATCTGCTCAAGGACTAGGATGTGTGCTAATGCAGAATGGAAAAGTGATTGCATATGCTTCCAGGCAACTCAAACCTCATGAAGAGAAGTATCCAACTCATGACCTGGAATTAGCAGCTGTCGTTCATGCTTTGAAGATATGGCGACATTACCTCTATGGAGCGAAGTGCGAAATATTCTCAGATCACAAGAGTCTAAAGTACTTCTTCGAGCAGAAGGAGTTAAACATGAGACAAAGAAGATGGCTCGAGTTAGTGAAAGATTACGATTGCAAGATATCTTACCATCCCGGTAAAGCGAACGTAGTAGCTGACGCGTTAAGTAGAAAGAGAAGGAAGGAAATTTCAAATGAGACCGAGTTAGGATTCATTTTAACCAATGAAGTCGAGCTGATTGAAGAATTTGCGAAGATGAGGATTGAAGTAATCGTACCGCCAGCGACAGTAGACCAAATGATTGCTACCTTGATAGTAATGCCTAACTTGAGAACCCGTATCATAGAAGGCCAAAGAAGAGACGAAGAAATGGAGAAATTGCGAAGGAAAGTGAGAAGTGGAGAAGTTAAAGATTTTTCAGAGTCGAGCGATAATGCGTTGTTGTATCAAGGAAGAATTTGCATGCCTAACGATGACAAGTTGAAGAATGAAATAATGAGTGAAGCTCATGAAACCCCGTATACAGTCCACCCTGGCAACACGAAAATGTACCAAGACTTAAGGAAACAATTTTGGTGGAATGGTATGAAGAGGGATGTGGCATTGTTCGTTGAAAGATGTTTAGCTTGCCAGCAAGTGAAGTCCTTACATCAAAAACCGTGTGGACCTCTGCAACCGTTACCAGTCCCAGAATGGAAGTGGGATGGAATCACAATGGATTTTGTGACGGGATTGCCAAGATCAAGAAAAGGAAATACAGTAGTATGGGTGATAGTGGATAGGTTGACAAAGTCTGCTCATTTTATACGTATTCCACATACCTATGGATCAACCAAGTTAGCCGAGATCTACATCAAAGAAATTGTGAAGTTGCACGGAGTGCCAAAGACGATTACCTCTGATAGAGATTCGAAGTTCACAGCCCATTTTTGGGAGAGTTTCCACAAAGAGTTGGGAACTCAGCTGCAATTCAGCACTGCTTACCATCCCCAAACCGATGGTCAATCTGAGCGAACGATTCAAATTCTCGAAGATATGTTGAGAGCCGTCCTATTAGATAAAGGAGTCAAATGGGAAAAAGTTTTACCTCTTGTCGAATTCGCATACAATAACAGCTATCAGAACACAATAGGAATGGCCCCTTATGAAGCCCTTTATGGAAAGAAGTGTAGATCGCCGTTGTATTGGAATGAAGTAGGTGAAAGGAAAGTATTAGGGCCAGAAGCGATTGAGGAAATGATAGAATCTGTGCGTCAAATCCGTGAGAAGATTAAAGAAGCTCAGAGTCGACAGAAATCGTATGCTGATAATCGAAGATCCAAGTTGGAGTTTGAGGAAGGAGATAAAGTATTTTTAAAAGTATCCCCCTCGAGAGGAGTATATTGTTTTGGAGTTAAGGGAAAGCTTAAGCCTCGTTTTATAGGACCGTACGAGATCCTTGAGAGGATTGGATCCGTATCGTATCGTTTAGCGTTACCGCCTAGTTTTGGAAGTTCGCATAACGTTTTTCACGTGTCGCAATTGAGAAAATACGTCTTCGATCCGAAGCACGTAATACGCCGAGAAGATGTCGAGATGAAACCCGACCTAAGCTACGAAGAGAAACCTGAGGAGATTTTAGATCATAAAGTCCAGCAGCTTAGAACGAAGTCGATTCCCTTAGTGAAAGTCAAATGGTGTCATCATGATCTTGAAGAAGCCACTTGGGAACTCGAAGAAAAGATGAAAGCAAAGTATCCCGAGTTATTTTCTTAAGGTCAGTAAATTTCGGGACGAATTTTTTTTTAAGAGGGTGAGGATGTGATACCTTGAGCTTTTATATCTTTAGAGAGCGTAGCAATTAACCGAGTGAGTTAAAAGATGAGAATTTAGGAATAAAATTTTTCTTTTCTAAGCGAAGAGAATTGAGTAAAACGTTTAAAATGCTTTGCGAGTTTTGTGTGAATTTATTTGTTCTATTTATCTGAGATGATGATGATGTGATATACTTATTGAGTTATTTATATGAAAATGAGTATGAGATTGATTTTTGAAAAATCCCGAAGAGCTTGTTTAACTGAGATAGAATAATGTTGATCGCCGAGAAATTTATTTATACCGATGAACTTAGAATAGAGTTGAATTAGAATCTTTGAACCTAGAATTGCTTCTAAGGTCACTGAGATAGGGTAAGAACTTATCCGAGAATTGAGAAGAGTAATGAGGAATTGATCTTTAAATGATTAATAAACGGATTAATAAGCCGACTAAATTCCTTTGAGATTTAAAAGACTAAATGATCGAATTCATTAATCTTTTAATTGAGACGTGAAATAGGATTGAGATGATTTAGTGTCGGAAATGAGACGAGGAGAGATTAGACCGTTTATAGCATAAAAAGGAATTAATACGAATCATTTTATCCGGAAAACCTTTACGACCAGGTAATTAATACCCGTAACGACACGACGAAGACAAGTGTCGTCACACCTCTCTCCCTCTCACGCCACCTCACACCTCTCTCCCATCTCTCTCCAATTTCCAAGATTAAATGTCATGATTATGTCTTATGCATGGCATTATCAAAAGTTGCATGCAAACTACATCAATCACCTATCTATCAATCACTTTAAACATTACAACTTCCAACATTACACTTTATTCTTGTTGTTGGATTTCAAATTCATACATCTAAGACAAAGAGAGAAGACTTCATTCATCACACTCCAAATCTCTCTCTCATTCGAACTCTCTCTCTCTCTCAAAACAACAAAGAAAACAACACATTCTCCCTACTCTCTCTCAACTCTAGGCACTCTCTCATACACACACATACATTTGGTTTTTCTTCCATGCAACCATGTATTCAAGCTCCTCATCCATGGAAATGAAGTAGAAAGCATCATCCTCCATCCATTCTATTCAAATCTTCAGGAAAAGGTAATAATCCTTCAAGTTCTTGAAGTTAAATTCAATAATCATCCTACATTTTCTTCATTTTGGCTCTTAAGCCCTAAAAGAGATGGATGATTAACTTCATGTTATTCTTTTCTTTGAAGATTCAAGAAGACTTCTTTCTTCCCTTCAAGTCCAAGCTTTGAAGCTTCATTTTCCACCCATTTCGATTCCAAGAGCCAAGGAGAAGGAATTCCATTTAAATTAAAGTATGATATTCATTTGATTAGTTGTAAATATGTATATCTCTAAGTCCTAAAAGAAAGAACTATGCATGCATGATATTTAATTATGTATAGGCAAACTTAGGATGTGCATGTGATAATCGAGTGAGAAGAAATCATTAGGAGAATCGAACATTAGATTTTAATCGGTGAATTAAGAGAAGAAAAAGAATTTAAAACCCTAAAGAGATGATAAATACCGAAAATAATAGACAAAATAGGAAAAATGTGAACTCTTTGAGTTATTGTTATTTTGATGTTTGATTTATTATTTTTATCATGTTGAGAATGAGATTATATGCATGAAAAATTGAGAAATAAAATGCACAAGAATATGCATGTGTGCCGTGTGTTTTTGAAGAAAAAGAAGAAATTATTTTGATGATTATGTTGATGAATTGAGTGATGTTTTGAGCATAAGATGATTTTATGAGATGTTAATATAATCATACATGTGTTTAAGTTAAGAAAATGAAATTGCATGTTAAGTTTTTAGAGAAATTAAATGTGATGTTATAGAAAAGATTGGATGTTAGATGTTATATTGTGTGTATGAATACTAGTTTAATTTATAAGTAAAGATAGAAGTTTTGTAATAAAAGGATTGAAGTTCAAAAGCTTTTAATTTATTAAAGATGAAAAATGCATAATAGATATGTTAATGAATTTTCTTGTATAAAAACTTAAAGACTTGATTTTTTATTAAAACTACAACAAAAAGATATTTTACAACTTAACTAATAAAATGAACTAGTTTATAAAAATGTTTATTGAATAACAAAAAAATTGTTAAGTAAGAAAGTGGTTTAAAAAGATAAAGACAAAAGAAGAAGAATTTATTAAATAAATGAGCAAGAATTGAGAAAATCGAGTTTAAAAGAATTAATCGAGAAGAAATAAAAAGGAAGTTTTAATCGAATAGAGAAAAGATGCTAGACGAGTTAAGTTAGATACTCGTATAAGTTAATCAAGAAATTAATAATAAGATATCGAGTAATGAGTTAAAAGAAGTTAATTAAAAATAATTAATTGAGGTCATTGTGTTCAACCAAGCGAATTAAAAATAAACCGACAGAAATTACCGAGTTAATAATTAGAAAAATAATAGTCGAGTTAAGAAATGAGGATCGAATTAGAAATGAATAAGAAATTCTAATTTCATAAGAGTTCAATAATAATTAAACAGAATTTTTATTAATTGAGTAAAAGTTATAAAATACCTCATAAGATAACGAATGTAGAACAAAGCGTTGTCTATAAGATAAGAAAAGATAGAGTAAATAGTTTGAGCCTTTATGAAAAGAAATGCATAATCGAGTTAGGTTTTAATGTCTAAATTAAATGAACGTTATTGTGTTTTGAAGTATGTTTGATTTATTTGAATTCATTATATGATTGAATGAGTGTTTAAATGCATGATATTAGTTATGATGTAAAGGATAATTGAATTATTATATGCAAAATGATTGAATTACTAATTGTTAAATCGAGAATTGATTAAAGTCTTTGAAAGAAAGCTCGAGTAATAGAATATAGATGGATGACGTTAATAAGTAAAGTGAGAAAGTGTTGAGACGTTGATTAGTAGTATTAACCAATTCGAGTAGAGTTAATAATCTAAAGTCGAGAACGCAAAATCTTTTAGAGAAGTTAGAGCGAAGAGAGAAACGACTCGAGTAGAAGTCCTTCAGTTGATTCCAACGACTTTGTGTCCGTCTTTTGTGTATCTTATTTTCCTTTATCGATGTCAAACTGTGAAGGATCGAGCTGGACGGATCAGTAAGCATGGACAAATAACCCTAAACCACCTAGCTAGATCTTCGGAAGTCAGGTGGGCTTTTCTGAACCAAAACTATCGATGAGAATTAGTTATGCTATTGAATACTATGATATGATTTTAAATACGATTGACTTGCCGTTTTTATTAAAGTTGGTATGTGTTATCATCTGTTTATGTGAAGATGTTATTATCATGTGAAAGGCAGGAAACCCACGTGTGGTATATGTTGAGGTGACTGTGAGCATTACTTCGGTTAGGCCGGTCACAGTGCTCGAGAAGGAGGCCTACTTCTCGGCACAGTAAGATTGTTTGTAACAGATGATGCATACTGTTATATTATATGTTATATTTGACTGCGCAGTCTGTTTAAAAGAAAATGTTTTTAACATGCACAAGTAAAACTGTTTTTAACTGCCTAAGTACTTGTGATGTTCGGCAAGGCAAGTTCAATTGTTATAGCTTTATGAAGCATCTTTAATCAAATGTTTTGGCTTGTGTTCACTGAGTACGAAGTACTCAGCCCTGCATGTATTTCTAAACATGCAGGTTGACTGGATGGCGATGGCATGGATACTTGGTGGTGTGGTGTGGTTCTTTTGGTTAGTCTAGTTGAATTTCAGACTGGCATTTGTACGTCTTCATACGTGCAGATGTTGGGTATTGATGAATGTTTCCGCTGCAACCCTTTTGAATTGATGTCTGTTGATGCTAATACTTTGATACTCATGTTCTTGATTCCGAGTGTTGTGCTCGATGACTTTCAATATTTGTTGAATTCTTAAACTACTTGACTTGTACTTCCGAGCGATGGACTCGTTGACTTGGAATGTTGTTGAACATGATTCTCTTGACTTGGTATATATGTGCATTCTCTTTTTGTTAGAATTCTATCCCCGTCAGCATGAAATACTTATTTAGATTCCTGTTGTAAGTGAAGTTGAAATGCTCGGATATTACTTCGTTATGTTTTTGGAAGCCTAATTCGATTGCCTTATCTTTCATTATCGTTTACCCCGAGCATGTTTCCCCTTATTCGAGTTGATTGCTAGTTGTTTAGGTTTTGTTGTTATTCGTAAGTCTCACCTCGAGAGTCGGGGTGTGACATTAACATATCGACTAAAATCTGAATCGTCCTTTCTGACTGTCCATCTGTCTGTGGGTGAAACGCTGTTCTAAAATTAAGCTCTGTTCCCAATTCTTTCTATAAACATTTTGAGCAACACTCACTTTATTTTGTTATATAGAAAAGCCCACCTTAACCGGTTACAGAACAAACACGAACTTCTGTCTTCGGTCTTCCGTCCTGTCTTCTAATTTCGACTTCCTCCTTTGATCACAAACATTCAAACTTTAGTTATTGGTCGAGACGATTAAAGAAAAAAAAATCGAATTCGGTTAAGTCTTTTAGGCGTTTGCACTTTAACTAATCCCCTTTGGTTTAAAAAGAAACGAGACTCGGACACATCTCGTTTAGAACTAACTCGGTTCCTTACTCGACATTTATAATAGTTAAAATGGAAGTCAATAACTTATTAGTGACTTAGAAGTTCTTAAGAATTCAAGTTTAAGAAAATATTTCACTTAAGAAATAGAGCTGCAGAAGAATCTGCACAACTTCTGAAGATTCAAAAGCTCACGCAGAATAGACTGCTGAGAAACAAGGGAGGTTCTTGGTACCAAAAGAAAGATACGGATGTCTAGTTTACTGTTCAATTTACGGATCTCAATTTCGTTAAACGATTAAAGAGTTATGGCTGTTTCCGTGAAGGGTCGCAAAATTGGCAGAAAACCCTACAGATTCAACTTCATCTCACACTTTTCTATGTTTGTCAAAACATTATACAACACTCAAAACTCTTGAAAATTCAACCAACCAAACCATACAAACTCACATTCACATATACTTGAGTTCTCGATGAAATAAATGACAAACATTAACGTCTTTTGTTATTAATTTCTATACTTAGCAATTTCAAAGAATTTCTCAACAACATGTCAATCAATTTCTTAACTTCTATATCCATCATCAAATGATATCATTCTAATTAACATATGATCATTTACTCACATCATACTCAAAACTACAATCACTTATTCATATATAACATGAAATTCTCGAAACCTACACAATGAACCCTAAGCATACTAAATCACTAATATCCAATTAGTTTTCTCATTTCATTTAACCGTCAAGACTTATGCTCGATTCCTTGTCTCTTACAAAAAGATAAATGTCCATAGAAATCTTCCAAACTTTCAATTTAAGATTCTTAAATAGTTAGATCAACTAATATACAAACCACCTATTCATATCATCCTTTATACTTAGCATAATCTCGATTCTTCGTCTCCAACAAAAAATAAAAAGTGCTTGGAAAATTCTAACTAAATTATATGATGATTAACATGCATACAACTTCTCATTTATGCAAACAACATCATCAAATAAATTATATCCTTAAAAATCCGATCGAATGTTTGTCTCCAACGATTATCGTTTTATTTTTAGAAAAATCTAACATAAATATATGCTCAACTACATGCTCCCTACATCGCATATATCACAACACATCATCAAATAACATAAGATTTACTCAATCAAAATCATACTTCTTTGTCTCTTACAAACTTGTTCTTATTTTTAGAAAACTCTCAATGAATTCATACGATCATCATTCATTGCATGGAAACATATTCTACAAACAATACATCTAAATTCAAGCTCAATCTTCATTGCATGAAGCATGAAATTTTCAAAATAAAACATGCATAAGTTTCGAAAATTTACATTTAAATTCTAACATGTTTCAATCATGAATTTAATCATAGAATCTTATTCCTAACATCAAATACTATGAAATAAAACTTAGAACATTAAATCCTATCACCTCAAAAGTTTTGAAATTTATTAGAAATTAAAGAGATGGATTTTTGTTTGGTTAGGAATGAAGAGGAAGCTCTTACCTTATCAAATATGTAATTGGAATCAACTTTAGTCAAGAATCGAACAAGTTATGGAACTTAGAAGCTTGAAGAACTTTGAAGAAAAACTTGAAGATATGAAGAACACTTGAAGAACAAGGAGAGAAGAGAGAAAAAGGGAGGGGTGGCGGTTTGGGAGTGAGAGGGAGAGAGATATTATGGTGATATTTATCAAGTAGAAGACAAAGTCAATTTGTACACTCAAATTGCTACAAAAAATCTAATTTTTCGGATCTATACTGCAAACTAAAAACAAACAATTACTTTATTAGACGATCACATTTTTGACAAAAATGGATATGACCATTAGTTCTGGAATATTTTACTTAGTCGGAAAGGACGATTCGTTTCCTGAAAAACTTCAAAAAGTCGAGGCGTGACAGTCCATATTTCGCCCGGAAAAATAAATAAAACTGACTTTTACCAATAGACTCGTATTGCAAAATAAGTGAATGTAAAGTCAGACGCTTTTTCGATCTGAGTTCTGGAACAAAAATTTTATCGGGCGCGAAATCCCTAATACAGTAGTCGGTTGAACGACTTCTGGATTTTATTTTAAGAAATGGATTTCTCCGTTTGTCTTAAAACTAAAATTCCTTAACTTAGGCGTGCAAAGCCTTAATTAATTATCAAAATTTTATTTTAGTGACTGAAGAAAAAGGCCGGGATATTACATCCTACTCCTCTAACAAAAAAACTTCGTCCCAAAATTTGCATACCTTCTTCGAAAAGATTAGGGTATTTCTCCTTCATCTTTTCTTCAAGTTCCCACTTAGGTACACAAGATAAACTCTGCAATTCTTCTCCTTCATCAACTTCTTGGCTTGTAGTGCGGATATTATCGGTATCCTCTTGTCCATCGAAATCCCATGGAATTCTGTCGGCTCTTTTCCCTGGAGTTGGAAAGAAATTTTTCTCTCATTGCAGAGAATCGTGGCATAATTCTCAGACAACCAGTCCATTCCTAAGATTATATCTACATCCCACATTATCATAACATTCAAGTTGTTCGCTTTAACCTTAAGAGTTCCAATTTCTAATTCTAGGTTAGAGCCAACATGCGTAGAAGTTGTGATCTCTCCTGAGGGTGTAGCTACTCTCATAGCGTGATTAGCTCGAACAGGTCTGATATCTAAGTTATCCGCACATGAGCCAGCAATAAATGAATGCGATGCGCCAATATCAAACAATATTTTTATAGGGGTATTATGAAGTTTACCCATACCTGTCAGGTTTCCCTTGCCCTTATTCTGCGCACTCTGCTTGATCATGAATACCCTGGCATTCTGTTGCTGTTGGGTGTGCTGTTGATACTGCTGCTGCGGCTGTGCCTGAATTGCCTTCAAAGGTTGGGGCTGACCATACTGGTTCTACCCTACCGCTTGCAACAGTTTCGGGCAATCCTTCTTAAAGTGCCCCTTTTGTCCACAGTTGAAGCAAACACCAGAGTTCGCTTGAAAGACACCGTAGTGCACCCTATTTCACTTAGGACAGGTAGGAACGGTGATCCTTCCTTGGTTATTCCCTCTCTGGTTGTTGTTCCTTTGTTGCCCCTGTGACTGACCCTGCTGGTTGTTTCCTTTCCACGGTCCTGCTTGATTATTCCCTTGCACATTCTTTCCCGACTGATTGTTCCCTTGCCATAGCTTCTTGCCATAGTTATTATTCTGGTTAGGCTGCTGAAAGCCTTGTTGATTACCACTCTGTTTCCCCTGATTGTTGTAGTGCTGATAGTAGCCACTGTTGTTTCCTCCTTCCCATTTCTGTTTCCCTTGATAGTTACTATTACTGTTGTTGTTAAAATGGCCTTGATTCTGAGTCTAGGTTGGGGCTGGTGCGGGTGTTACGACTTTCTTTTCATCAGGCACTACTGCCTCCATCTCTAGGGCTTGCCCTAGTATCTCCATGTAGCTCAGTCCTCCGTGACTGGCTAGTGCTACACCTAGCTCATGCTTAAGTCCCCCACGGAACTTCTTTGCAATCTTTTCCTCGGTATCTACCTGCTCAGGCGCATATCTTGATAACTCGCAGAACTTTGCATCATATTTCGTGACCGTCATCTTTCCTTGCTTCAGATTGTAGAACTCAGCCTCTTTCTGCGCTCTATAAGTCTTAGGCACGTATTTATCGTACAATGCTTCCTTAAATTCGTCCCAAGTAAAACAAGCCAAGTGCTCCGCTTGTATGACCTTCTGTCCAGCCTCCCACCAGTAGTCAGCTGGTCCGGAGAGCTGAAATGCAACACACAAAAGACGCTTCTTATCAGAACATCTGAGGAGTTTAAACATTCTCTCAATGGATCGCACCCAAAGCTCAGCATCGTTTGGGTTACCGGATTCATTAAAAATGGGTGGGTTTCTTTTGAGGAATAGATCCTCAATATCACGACGGGGTGGTGGTGGAGATGGTGGTGGTGTAGGTGGAGGGGTTTCATAGCGTTCTTATTCCTCTTCCCTTTCACCTCGTGCTTGACGTCTACCTGGTCCCCTAGGCCTACCAGGTCCTCTTCTATTGTTTACTACTGTCGGCGGTATTTTGAAACTATAGAAAACAAGAATTCTCATTAGCACTTTTGCTTTTAAAAAAATAAATTCACCCACTTAGTAAGATTCTTCCAACTTTAAACAAGTTTACGGAAAGAAATAGATAATAGCATCAATACTATTTCTATGAAACTTTTAACTTCGCAAGTTAAATAAGAGCTACCAACTAAACATGGTAAGAACAAATGTTTACTGGATCAAAGCCCACTTACGGGGTTATATATATATATATATATATATATATATATACACGTCAAAAAGAGTACTGATTTTGCCTCCAACGAGAACTTATACAAAAAGCTAGACTACAACTAGTCTGAGCTAGGCTAACTGCCTATCTATGTACAGGATGCACTAACAGGTTGCATTTCTGTACCTACTGGAAGTACTAAACGATTCACAAAATTTCGTATCCGTTTGGAGTACTGCAAAAAGAAGTCTACTGATCTGAACTATGTACCAGACATTTTTTAAAGAAAAACTACTACACGTCTAAGACTCTCTGCTCAACAAGCTGCAGTCAAGTCTATGCTGTCCTCTACGGCCGGAAGCTCCTCGGAGTCCTCCTCCTCTGGGTCCTTCTCAGGGTTCTCCTCTATCGGATCCTCCTCTATATCCTTTTCCAACGGATCCTCCTCCGGATCTGTACCAAAGACTAGCTGAAGAGCCTCGTCAATCCTAATTGTCGTGTCGTCCATAAGTACTAGAGGTGGTGGCGGTGGCACCTCCGAAACGGTCCTCTCTAAGTGTGGAACTAAGTCGTCAAAACTGGACACTACTGTCCGCTTCTTCGAGGGAAGCAGGTGTTCGGGGGGTGGACTAGGCATATATGCCTCTGCAGAACAGACCCTTGATGGTCCTGCCTCAAACTGCCCTCGGACTAGGACTGGGGTAGATAAGTGGTGCGAGTGGGGACGGTAACTCTAACATCGCAGCGAGCTCTGCGTCTATCTCTAGGTACCCTGCTCCTGGAAACAACTCCTCAATGGGTGCAAGAACCGGTGTCAACTCTAACATCGTGGCTAACTCTGGATCCATGACAAAAGGCTCTGGCTCATGAGCAGCTGGAATATGGAGGTAGGGGTGGTGCTCGTGAACAGGAATAGACACCATGTATCTACTCTCAAAGAAACGCTCGTGTATGGCTAGAGCGAATCCTGAAAAGTCACCTGTCGGCTCGGTGGCGTCACCGATTAGTGTAAGAAAGTACCAGCCGCTCTCGTGTGCCCATCCACGCCACTCGTCGAGCAGCCGTCCTATCAGAGCCGCTATAGTGTGATGCTCTGTAACGAAGTGCCGAGCTGCGTGGTAACATGCAGCAAAGTCGCTGACTATCTGTCCTATGTCGTGGTTCGGGTCCACCTCGTTGTAATGCCCCAGAAATTCCTTACGATCTCAAAATTTTAAAGTTAATATTAATAATGGCTTTGCACGCCTAAGTTTACGATTTTGAATTCTAAGACTAACGGTCGAATCCGTTTCCGAAAATATATTACAGAAGTAAGCTAGACGACTACTGTATTTAGGGTTAGCGCATACGAAAAAAATTTAGTTCGTGAACTCAGAACGGAAAACCGTCTGATTTTTACATTCATGAAATTGCGATACGAACTCGCCCGAGAAAGTTCGTTTTTATGATTTTCCGGACGAAACTCGGACTGTGTCGTCCCGAGTTTTTGTCGGAATAAATTTTATAAATTTTTTTTCCGATTAAGTTTTATACGTTAGAATTTTTGGACGAAACGAAATTTGACGATTTTGTGCCGAGCTTCGTTTTTCGTCGTTCGATTTCCGTAACGTCGTATCGCCTCGGAAAAGCACGTAAATTCCCTCTTTTTCCCTCCTATGACCAACTTCCCTCTCACTCACAAGGATGATATTTTTGATTTTATATAGTTTTTACTTTACACCTAATGTCTTTACTATTCAAACTTTACACCTATTTAACCTAAAGTGTTATAACCTTATAACAATTTAAATCTCTCATCTCCTCCCTCCCCCAAAATCGGCAGCACCCTCATCCCTCTCTCTCTTGTTCTTCTATTTTCACCATTGAAGGATCTTCAAGTTCTTGAGCAAGAAATCACACAAGTCTTCATCCATCCATCGAACTTCATTTCTTCCTTCTTTAAACTTCAAGGTAATCCTCTCCTCTATGTTTCTATCCATCCATCATCCATTTCTTTTTATTTTCTTCTTGGATCGAGATTTAGGAAAGATGAACTAGATGTTTTGATCTTCGATTAGTGAAATTAGATGTTTTAGATAGAATAATTAGGGATTGAAATTGAAAGAAATCAAGAGCCCTAACTTCTACATGAATACCGAAATTTTAGGACAATGTGTAGGATTTTTGGAATTTTTCAATTGATGTTGTATTCATGCTTAAGAAGTGTTCGATTAGGGATTAAAACAAAAAGAAATCGAAAGCCCTTTGATTTGTTGAAACCGAGTTCTAGGGTTTAGGGTTTGAAATTGGAGGTTTTGCATTTTAATGTGTAATTGGATTTCATTTGATCAATTGATGATATAATAGTATGATTAAGAGATAAATGGTGTTAATTGATGAAGAAAATCACCCTCTTAATCCATGTGTTAATACCGAAAATTTATTAGAAATTTAGGGGTTTGATATAGCTTGGTTTAATTGATGAAATGATGATAGAATATGGTTTCTAATGATGTTAGTTGATAATAGGAATTTATTGAGAATTTTCTAAAATTGTTTTGTGGAATGTAAGGGACGAAGAACTCGTCGTAAGTTGAGATATAGTATTGATGTGAAGTGATTATATGCATGAAAATGATTCTCGTTAGATGTTGTTTAATGACGTAAAATTTGAACGAAATCCGACAACTTTTAAAATCGCGTAAGAGACGAACAATTAGTCATAATTAATAACCGAGAAGTCGAATGAGAATTCTAACTTGATAATATCGTTTATGATGGACTTGAGAATAACTTTGTAGTTGATGTCATGAGCTTTCGAGCTAATATAATACGAGTTATAGTGATAGTCGAGAACTAGAACAAGAATTAATAACTTGTTTGGTTTAGTACTTGATAGTTGGAAGCCGACGTTTAGAACGTCGTGCTATTGGACGAGTTTTGAGAAGGAGTTCATCACGTACGGGAGTACGTGTTGACTGCCTTGAGAGTCCAGTTTCTTAAGAAATCGAATTCGAGAACTTAGAACGAACCTAAAAAGTTATACGTCGATTCTATCGAGCAACTAGGGTTAGCGCGGCAGTTTTGCGACCCTTGCCGGAAACTGTAATAACTTTTAGGTCGTTCATCGGATTTGCGATCTGTAAATTGGAACGTAAACTAGACATCCCAAAATTTCTAACGGTATAGGGCTCATCTCCTGTTTCCAGTTCCCCTGTTCTGGGCAGTCCCCAGAGTTACTGCCTTGGGCAGTGAATTTTTCAGATTTCATTCTTCTAAGTTGTTTCGTTCGCAACTTAGTTTCTTTCAATCGTTTAAGCCGTAATAATTTGACGACTATCTTCCTACTGACCTCAGTGTCAAGTACGGAGCCTTGAGTGCTAAACGAGATGAGTTGGTATCTCGTATCCGTTCAAGTAAAGAAATCTAGTTAAGCGTGAAAATGCATAAATTATAATGAACTCAAACTTAATTTCCTAAGTTGATTTCTATTCCAACTTAGTTCCTTTTGATCTTTTAAGTCGTATTAAGCTATCGACTACCCTCTCTACTGACCTAAGAGTCGAGTATGAGACCTTTCAAGTTCTAAACGTGATTTGTTCGAGTCTTGTTTCCTTTTAATTAAAATAAAACTAGTAAGCGTGCAATTGCCTAAAGAAATGAAATGACTAAAACCTTTTTTGTTTTTCCAGTGATCGATTATCTTTTACGACCCGATTTTAAGTATTATATTTTTATGATGAAGGAGGAAGCTAGCAGTAAAGAAAGGACGGAAGATCAGAAGATCGGAAGCTAGTGCTTTTTAGTTCTGTATTACAAGGTGGACTTTTATATATAAAATAAAATGAGCAATGCTCGGAAAATCTTTCTTTATCGCTTTGATATCTGTGTTTTCAAAGTGATAATTATAGCATGAACTGTTTTATGTTTTTATGTGAGTTCTCTTGTACCTATCTGAGTTAACATTCGCGTTTTCCAGATTTAGAGTTAATCTAACTAGGTTAACTAACGATCGGCTCTGAGTTAACTAGGTGTATGGGATACCCTGTTGAGGGGTACCAGCCATGGTGAATGAGAATTGGTCAAGATTTGAACGTAACATACCAAAAAAATGCTTGCAAGCTAAATTGAGAAAAAGAGTCAGAAAATGTTTAGTAGACACGGGCCTCTTTTCAATAAAACCCCGATGTGCTACAATTATGAAATGCCATATTATCTATACCTATGATTATGATTTCGGCATCGTGCCCACTAAGTACTTTTGTACTTAGCCTTGCATTGTTTTCTAAATGTGCAGGTTGAAGCGACGTGAGCGGCAGTGGTTGAAGTTGGGTTGAGAAGTTAGGAAGCTTTAGTTATGACTCTTCCGCTGCAAAACTCTAGAATCTTTTGAGAATATGTATATTGAACAAAACACTGTAGTATAAGTCTGTAATCGTGAACTTAGATACCTTTGGATACTTTTGTCGAGTAACCACTCGTGATTAACTCTTTCTTTATAATAGTCAAGTCTTGTTCATTGAATGTATGATGTCTTTTATGTATGTTTAGTCAGTTAGCCCCCTTCTTCCCCGCTTCTTTAATCCAACCCCAGTCGCACCCCGGCTTCTGCCGTCCCTCGGGATTTAGGGCTGTGACAGAGTATTCATAGTACTCATCCAAAATCTCATCTACCATGGTACGCTATCTCAGGGGTCTGCTATTCCAAGCCGTGACGCGTCTCGTAACCATCCTACAAAGTTTTTAAGAGAACACGGATCAGTAACTGGTAGGATAATAACACATCTTAAGGAATTCTTAAATTACAAATAGAATATTCCATTATTCAATTGCAATGTCTTTAACCACTTAATAATAACTTATCTTAACGGTTCTTAATTATTAAAATAAAGTTGACTCCAAAGAGACTTTGTTCATGTCACTTATACGCAAGTGACATTCTTTTTTTGAATAGATTCTGTCCTTCCCATTTCATGATCGCCTCTCAAATAATTTTGGATCCAACGCTTCTTATTAGTTCTATGTTCTCAAGGACTCGGGAAAAGTCTTAGAGTAATAGTTTAGGTTCTCATGCTAACATACTTCTCAATCAAAAAGAAATTATAACTCAAATAATTTCACATAATATCACAAAGTATAACACTTTTACTTCAATCAATTCATACTCGGCATAATTTGTTCTTCACATGCTTGCATACTTATAAAACAAAAAATTTTGCAAAAACGAAGCAACACTTCTGAAACTTTTCTTCCTTTTCTTCTTCGGTTGAATCGACGTAGCGGGAGGTTGAGTTGTTGTTTACACTCTTTTTTTTTTAAGTTTAGTGATACGAACTAAACTTTACTTGAACGAAGACTCGGGTGCAAAGTATAAACAAATGCTCTGTCGGACTAACTTGAAAGAATTTTGGATGCAGAGCAGCAATGATTGCTCTGATACCACTCTGTCACAGCCTCAAATCCTGAGGGACGGCAAAGCCGGGGTGCGACTAGGGGTTGGATTAAAGGAGCAGGGAAGAAGGGGGAATAACCGAATAAATGAATAAACCGACATTCATATAAACAAGATAATTACTAAGAACTGATTCTATTAAACAAAAGAGAGTCGATCTCGAAGGATCGCTCGACAAAGTTGTTTCTGAGTTGACTAGGTTTCAAGTATAAAAACTTAAACCGAAAAGATTATACATCAAAAAGAAGTATTTTGCAGCGGAATAAAACGTAGAGTGATAACACATTTCAGATGTGAAATCGAGGCTCAACTAAACTTACTTCCTTAAGTACGACCTCTACTCAACCTCCGTCGCCTTCGTCACTCAACCTGCACATTTAGAAATACATATAGGGCTAAGTATAAATATACTTAGTGGGCATTTTGCCGAAATCATATCATAAGCTTTATAGATTAATCAGGCATCTTTAAAGTAACACATCGGAGTTTTTCATCAAAAGTCCGTGCTTACTAAACATTTTTCCTTCATAAATAGCTTGATCAAGCATTTTTCTGTTATTACGTTCAACTTGCCCAACTTTTGTTTCAACGCCGGGGGAGAGTATACTTCTTTCGCGCACGTTCCTCACCGGGGCTGGCTACCCCTCAACAGAGTACCACACACAATGGCTACCGTGTACACTAACCCTGGAAAACCCTTCTGGTTAACTCAAAATTCGATTGATTAGTTGGCGAACCAACTCAGAATGGCACAAAAGAACTCACAAAAACAAATTCTTTTATGCACTGATAATCACTTTCAAAACATACTTATAAAGCAATAAGTAAGAATTTCACACAACTCTCACTTTATTTTGTTATATAGAAGTAAGCATTTTGAGCAACGCTCACCTTAACCGGTTACAGAAAAAACACAAACTTCTGTCTTCGGTCTTCCGTCCTATCTTCTAATTTCGACTTCCTCCTTTGATTGCAAACATTCAAACTTTAGTAATTGGTCGAGACGATTAAAGAAAGAAAATTGAATTCGGTTAAGTCTTTTAGGCATTTGCACTTTAACTAATCTCCTTTGGTTTAAAAAGAAACGAGACTCGGACACATATCGTTTAGAACTAACTCGGTTCCTTAATCAACATTTATAATAGTTAAAACGGAAGTCAATAACTTATTAGTGACTTAGAAGTTCTTGAAGAATTCAAGTTTAAGAAAAGATTTCACTTAAGAAATAGATCTGCAGAAGAATCTGCACAACTTCTGAAGATTCAAAAGCTCATGCAGAATAGACTGCTGAGAAACAGGGGAGGTTCTTGGTACCAAAAGAAAGATACGGATGTCTAGTTTACTGTTCAATTTATGGATCTTGATTTCGTTAAACGAGTAAAGAGTTATGGCCGTTTCCGTGAAGGGTCGCAAAACTGGCAGAAAACCCTACGGATTCAACTTCATCTCACACTTTTCTATGTTTGTCAAAACATTATACAACACTCAAAACTCATGAAAATTCAACCAACCAAACCATACAAACTCACATTCGTATATACTTGAGTTCTCGATGAAATAAACGACAAACATTAATGTCTTTTGTCCTTAATTTCTATACTTAGCAATTTCAAAGAATTTCTCAACAACATGTCAATTAATTTCTTAACTTCTATATCAATCATCAAATGATATAATTCCAATTAACATATGATCATTTACTCACTTCATACTCAAAACCACAAACACTTTGATGGTCCCGATAGGAGTTACTGGTGTATGGGGGGGAATACACCAGTTAGGATTTTAAAACTAAACTCCTGAAAAATACTTCAACCGAGTAAAAAGACTCAGTTGGAATCTCTCAGCTGAGTAAGCAACCTCAGCTGGAAGAGTGGTGCTGTGCGGAATGTGGTGGAAATTAAACTCGTAAAACAACTCACGCTTTTATGAACGGTTGGTCAAAAACCAAAACAGTTGAGAATGCACAGATGAGGTTTGTATGTTGGTTAGTCAGTCAATTGAGAATGCAAGAAATAACTGAATAAAGAAAAACACAAGCACACAGAGAATTAACGTGGTTCGGAGATAACACTCCTACGTCCACGGGGAGTTGTGAGTCCACACAACTTTGTCCAAGTTCTTCTGGACAAACCACTCAGCTTACACGGGCTGAGCAACCGTTAAGGATATGTTTGCGGGTACTTATCAACCTTACAGTTTAGTTTCCGGGTACTAAACAACCTATCTACTCAGTTGCGGGAAGAGTAGGATCCTAAACCTTTTCAGGTGAAAGAAAATGGGGTTCCAACTAAAAGCTCGAACGTGAAGTAAGCTATGATCTAACTCTCAACGAACTCTCACTAACTGATGTTCTCAAGGTTCGATCTAAAGACACAAAAACTAACTAACTCTAGAACTCTCGACAAGTGATGTTCTAAGAGATTAAATTCAGTTCAGCTCGTGAAGAATATTGCTCTTTCTTTCACTTTCTGGTTTCTTCTCGCGTGTGTGTCTTGTGTGATTTTCGAATGAATGAAGGCCTCTATTTATAGGCGGAGAGTATCAACTAGCCGTTGGAGGAGCTGTTGATCTCTGTTCTTTGAAAGCGATGGCTTGTCTCTCATCTCTGCAGACTTTCCCGATATGGCATCTGTGCTCATCTTCTTTCCATCTGAGATAGCCTTGTGTTGGGCCAAATGGGGTAGTGACTGAACGATCAAACCCTCACGTGACTTCCTTTTTGAAATTCAAATCTTAACAACAGACTTCCAACAAGGAGTGGTCGGTTAAGACTTTCGATCTTCAACTAACTTGTTCTTCAGCCGATGTTCTTATCTGACAACTAACAGTTGAACTCTCAGCTGACTTCATCTTCAAAGCTGTTGATCTTCTCGGTTGAGTTCTACAACTGATGTTCTGAAATTGAACACTCAGTTGTCTTCCTTGTATCTGATCAGTTGGGTTCGAACGCTCAGATGGCTTTCTTTCATCTGATGTTCTCTTCCCCTTTACTGCTTCTCATCTAATGAACGCTCAGTTGTTTTCCTAACAACTGATGTTTTGTCCGAGTGATGCCATGTTGCCATCTTCAGCTGGAGACCTGTAAAGATAAAATCTTAACAATGCTCAAACAGCGAGCCTACGTACTAACATTAGGTTCTGGCAACATCTACTCGGTTGGGGTCAGTTGGTTTTGGAATTCATCAAAACTCTTACTAATAAATTTCCCAACACACTTATTCATATATAACATGAAATTCTCGAAACCTACACAATGAACCCTAAGCATACTAAATCACTAATATCCAATTAGTTTTCTCATTTCATTTAACCGTCAAGACTTATGCTCGATTCCTTGTCTCTTACAAAAAGATAAATGTTCTTAGAAATCTTCCAAACTTTCAATTTAAGATTCTTAAACAGTTAGATCAACTAATATACAAACCACATATTCATATCATCCTTTATACTTAGCATAATCTCGATTCTTCGTCTCCAACAAAAAATAAAAAGTGCTTGGAAAATTCTAACTAAATTATATGATGATTAACATGCATACAACTTCTCATTTATGAAAACAACGTCATCAAATAAATTCTATCCTTAAAAATCCGATCGAATGTTTCTCTCCAACGATTATTGTTTTATTTTTAGAAAAATCTAACATAAATATATGCTCAACTACATGCTCCCTACATCTCATATATCACAACACATCATCAAATAACATAAGACTACTCAATCAAAATCATACTTCTTTGTCTCTTACAAACTTGTTCTTATTTTTAGAAAATTCTCAATGAATTCATACGATCATCATTCATTGCATGGAAACATATTCTACAAACAATACATCTAAATTCAAGCTCAATCTTCATTGCATGAAGCATGAAATTTTCGAAATAAAAACATGCATAAGTTTCGAAAATTTACATTTAAATTCTAACATGTTTCAATCATGAATTTAATCATAGAATACTATTCCTAACATCAAATACTATGAAATAAAACTTAGAACATTAAATCCTATCAGCTCAAAAATTTCGAAATTTATTAAAAATTAAAGAGATGGATTTTTGTTTGGTTAGGAATGAAGAGGAAGCTCTTACCTTATCAAATATGTAATTGGAATTGACTTTAATTGAGAATCGAATAAGTTATGAAACTTAGAAGCTTGAAGAACTTTGAAGAAAAACTTGAAGATATGAAGAACACTTGAAGAACAAGAGAGAGAAGAGGGAAAAAGGGAGGGGTGACGGTTTGGGAGTGGGAGGGAGAGAGATATTATGGTGATATTTATCAAGTAGAAGACAAAGTCAATTTGTACACTCAAATTGCTACAAAAAATCTAATTTTCCGGATCTAATACTGCAAACTAAAATTGAACAATTACTTTATTAGACGATCACATTTTTGACAAAAATGGATACGACCATTAGTTCCGGAATATTTTACTTAGTCGGAAAGGACGATTTGTTTCTCGAAAAACTTCAAAATGTCGAGACGCGACAGTCCAAATGTCGCCCGGAAAAATCAATAAAACTGACTTTTACCAATAGACTCGTATCGCAAAATAAGTGAATGTAAAGTCAGACGCTTTTTCGATCTGATTTCTCGAACAAAAATTTTATCGGGCGCGAAATCCCTAATACAGTAGTCGGTTGAACGACTTCTAGTTTTTATTTTCAGAAACGGATTTCACCGTTAGTCTTAAAACTAAAATTTCTTAACTTAGGCGTGCAAAGCCTTAATTAATTATCAAATTTTTATTTTAGTGACTGAAGAAAAAGGCTGGGATATTACAAGTTAAATAATAACTTATCGATTTAAGTGAAGATTGAAATATTAGAAACAAGAATCAGAGTTTGAGAAGTAATTAGAAACTGAGTAAAGGCGATGACTCGAGAACGAGAAATTGAAAAGTTATCGATGTAGAGAAGTTTAGATAAGTTAAGAAAAATCCGACTCAAGTAGAAGTCCATCAGCTGAGCCCCAAGTCTATTATACGCTTTTCAAGTTAGTAAGCTCGATTTTAATCGATGTTGTTATTGAAGGGCCGAGCGGGACTGCGAAATAATCGGGAAAAGCGCAAAATAAGCAACCCCGACTTCAAAAGACCAGAAGTGAGGTGGGCTTTTCTGAAACAAACACTCCGATGAATGCTATTATTTATTGATTATTATTATGTGAGCTTTTAAAATTAATTGACTTGCCATTTATCTGAGTTTTGGTATGTGCTTATCATCTACATAAGTTATGTCTTGTGGATAATAGGAACCCACGTGTGGTATTTGAGTTATTGAGGTGACTATGAACTTTACTTCGGTTTAGCCGGTCACAGTGTCTGAGAATGAGGCTTACTTCTCAACACAGAGTTATTTTTGGTAGATGATTCATACCTGAGTTTATTATATAAAATTGTGCGCACACATCTTTTAAAGGAAAAATGTTATATGCATTCACAAGTAAAATGATTTCAAGTATGCTAACACTTGTGATGCAATGATAAGGCAAGTTCAATTATATAGCTCTAAGAACAAGCTTTTAAAATTATTTTTGGCATAGTGTTCACTGAGTACGAAGTAGTCAGCCCTGCATGTATTTCTAAATGTGCAGGTTAGCTACGGATTAGGATGGTATGGATGGTCTTGGTGGTGTGTTAATCTTTTGGATGTTGAGTCGACAGTTACATGTCTTCATACATGTAATTGTTGTGAGCATGTGATGTCTCCGCTGCTTAACAATCTTTTGATATATTAATATTTTGATAACTCTGAAAACAATGAGCTGTATGTTCAAAACAATGCCTTAACTTTCATTTGCTTTATATTCTGAATGATGTGGAGTCGAGATACTTCACACTATTTTTTAGAATCCGTTGTAAATTAATTATTTCATTTCTTGTTAAGTTCGGTTGAAAGCAGGTTCATTCTTGTTATTGCTTTCATACCTTATTCCTTAATTGATTCATTGTTGAGTCGAGTTTTGGTTGATAGTTTCTCATTCTTATTTCATTCAGAATATTATTTGGTTTCATTTAAAGTGAGTTGTGGCATAAGTGATGTGTTTATTTGATGGTTTCACCTTCACACTCCAATGGAGTCTGGTCGTTCCTACACACCAGATTTCGGGCTATGACAAGAACATCACAAAATCATCAAGGTCATCATATACTCATAGAAATTAGCATTCATGTAGATTTTAGGGAAAAATTAATACTTCTTCACTTCTCATGCCTTTATATCATTCAAAATCACCATAAATCCATCTTCAAAAACAATATAACATAAACTATAAATTTATACTCAAAATTTTTGGTACTCATTCATATATATATATCAAAAATTTTCTCATTCAATCAAGCATATAGAAACTCTTAGATTATATTCTAGAACACAAATCCATCACCAAATCATGCTTAAATCATCAACAGTGAAATACCTAAACATGCTCAAAATTTTCGATACACACACACACACACATATATATCTTTAGATTTTCTCTTTAATTTTTTATACACATAAACACACAAGGATCGTGAATATCATACTCAAAATCAAGAATCAAAACTCCTTCCTCAAGGCTCTTTTTTGGCATATTTTAAGGAGAGGGAAAAATCAAATTTCTACTTCTATTTCCTTGCATAAAAATCACTCGAATGATCAAAGATCAAAGCTAGGATGAGAGACTTCGATTTCCTTGCTCAAGGGATCATTTCGATCGAACAAAAGAGGATAGAAAGGAGGGATTTCCTTGAATTCTAACCACTAGAATCAACAAGAATCAAGAGACTTACATAGACTTGAAAGCTTGATCGATCACAGGGCTTCAATCCTCGCAACTCTAAGCTTTAAACAAGCTAAAAATTGAGCTCCTTCTTTGGGCACAAGGCTACCGATTTTCAACAAGAAAAGAAATGGATGAATCCTTGTCTTAAATTGATCATCACGACAAGATAATCTCAAATACCTTATTAGATTAGTCGATGGATTATCGGGGACTAAGTCTTGCCATTTTTGGAGCTCGAAGGTTGTTCTTCAATGGAGGTTAGTGTGTTTGTGTGTGTGTGTATCTTGGAGAGAGGTGAGAGGGAGAGAGAGATTGGTAGGTGAGAGAGTGTAGAGAGAGAATTGGAGAGAGATGGTTAAGAGAGAGAGAGCATGAGAGAGAGTGGAGAGAAATGAGAATGAATTAGGAATTAATAGAATTTAGTTGCACCCGGTAGTAAAAAACGCGATATAATTTTCTCCGGAGGAAAAAGTTATCCGGTGCAATTTAACCCTAATTTCTCATTAAACTCTCAAACGATTTAAAACTCACCACGACTCTTTCTCGACATCAGAATTCTCTCTACTTCGTCTCTAACTTCACCAAATAAATCAAGGAATCTAGAAATCCAGTTTTCAGATTAAAATTTTGAGCAACGAAGAAAAAGTCGGAATTCACTATTCATATTAGGGTTTTTTGGACCTTCAACTGAATTTTCACTCGGATGATTTCTGACGACTCTTAAACCTATCTCAAAGCTTCTAGAATCATTTTAAGACTCAAAAGACACTAATTAGACAAAATTTAGAAAAATTCGTCGAAAAACGAAAACTCGGGAAAAGTTACTATTTATCCAAAAACGAAACTTCTCAGGAATTTTCGAAATTCGAACTCAAACTCAAACTCACATAATCATGCTCAATCAATTCATCACACGTTCAATTCGGATAACCGAAACAAGAAAAATCACGTAAAGACACTCAAGGGCATTTTGGTAATTTCACAAGAAAAATTATTTGCTTGGAAATTTTATCACACAAGGGCACACAATTAAGCATATAAACTCAATTAAGACGAACTTAAAAACTTCTACTACAATGTTAAATCCAAGAGAGGATAAAGACAACACATAATTTTATAAGTTGTCCGTGGTTATCTTAGTTTTCTTATGATTTGCAAATTATTAGTACAATACTACCATAAGATTTGCTCGACCTTGTCATCAGGTACGTAATATAATTCTATTTCATTAATATTTGATTGGTCGTACTTCCTTGATATATTTTGAAGTATTTTTATAGCATTTTGGCTTTTAATATTTACATAATTATGTTTATAGTTAATTGGATATTTGACAAACATGGATTTTTCACGTTGTTTTGGATGTATTCGATGTCCTTTGATAGTGAAAATCATGTCATTTAGCCCTTTACCTTACTTAAACATTGGTGTGTCAGTTTTTACGCTTGTATTGTAGTTTTTGATTAATTGCAGGAGAATGGAATTAAGATTAGAGTAAAAGGAGCTTGTTATGAGATAGAGGAGTTCGATACGGAGCCATAGAAAGAAATGGGAGTCAATTCGGAGTCTGAATGAGAAAGAAAGAGCCAAAACTAAAATGTTGCACAGTTCGGAGTGGACTACTGCACGTCCGCGCTAATATAAAAGAAAAAGCGGCTTTCGGAGCGGTCAACAAAGTGGGGGAAACCGTCGGGGGTATGACATTGAAGATTCAAGATTAGGATTTGATTTCTCTACTCCTATTCTCTTGTATTTAAGATGTTTTCTTCTCTTGGCTTTGGTATTTTGTTGATTATGAACATGATTAGCTAAACTACTTTGTTGGTTGTAGGGAATTGTTGAAATTCATATGATGATGGGGTTAATCTATTAATGCTATTTTGCCTTTCATTTCATGATTGTTGTTCTTGGTACTTGAATTTCCATGTTAGAATAGTAGGCCACTTTTCTATACATGTCAAGTGTTCGTATAAAAGCCTAGCCGATTTATATGTTCATTGAATGCAAGAACTATCAATATGCATGCAATGAAGACTTATTGGTGATATTTGCAAGAATAGGAGCTTATAATCTTCATGTTGTTTTTGGAGTTAATTGATTGTCTCGAGTCCTAAATGGAGAGAGTCGTTCGTTAATCTACTTTTGGATTCTCATCGAGAGGTGGAGTGTAATTGCTTATGTGATTGTACCTCATCTCTTGGATTAAAATGGTTGAATAGATTAATAGGATTAGACCATTATTGTTGCCGAGTGAAAGCATTCCCTAGAATCGACCATTTTACCTCTTGTACCTTGCATATCTTTCTTTGTTTAATATTTGTTTTACTTATCTTAATTGCCAAATTTTCTTTCATGTAAATCATCTCAATTTCTGATTAGTCTAAATAGAGTTGAACCATAGTAATAGTAATCATGAGAGTTGAAAATTAATCTCCGTGGATACGACCTTGTTTGCCACTATCTATACACACACCGTACACTTGCGGATTATTTGTGCTAATTAAAAGGCGAACAAGTTTTTGGCGTCGTTTCCGGGGACTAATTGATTTACTACTTATGATATTATAAACCGTTGTGATAATCTAGATTAGACATTATTTATGTTATTTTGCAATTTTGATTTTTTGTACTTAGCTTGTTATTGACTTGTTACTTTGTTGGACATTAGGTAGTGCATGAACACGAGGTCTAGGGGATTACCAATTGATCCTTTAGACCTCGAAATCAAAGCATCTTGCCGGCATCATCAAGCAAGGGCAAGAAGAGAACGAGAAGCACAAAGAACAACGGCCGACGCGAATTTAGTTCGGGAACTTAAAGAGCAATTGGATGCTATGCAAGCCCAATTGAGAGCACAAGAAGAAGCTTGAGAGGCAGAAAGAAATAGGGTACCTCCTCCTATTCGAGATGTCTTCTGACCGGAATTTCATTATGGAGGTCATCATGGTCCAAGAATCAATACTAATAACTTTGAGCTCAAACCCACCTTAATCTCCATGGTTCAACAAATTACTTTCAGAGGACGTCCATAAGAGAATCTCAATGACCACCTTATCTAATTTTTGGAGATGTGTAGCACCACGAAGATAAATGGGGTGTCGGATGATATTATCAAGCTTCGTCTATTTCATTTCTCTCTTAGGGATAAGGCGAAGCAATGGTATCAATCTATTGAGGATGAAAGTGTGCAAACATGGGATGACATGGTGGAAAAGTTCCTTTTGAAGTTTTTCCCACCGGGGATGACTATAAAGTTAAGGAACTAAACTATGCAATTCCAACAAATGGATCAAGAGTCCTTCTATGAAGCATGGGAAAGGTTTAGGGAGCTATTGATGAAATGCCTAAACCATGGTTTCAACCAAGATTCACAAGTTAGTCTTTTCTACAATAGCTTTGGAGATTATTGAGAATTTGGCCAATACAAGCTTCCAAATGCCAATGGAAAGGACAATATTGATAAGGGTGTCTTCCACTTCAAGTTCGGATCCTATTGCCCTCTTGGCGGCGCAAATGTCTACCATGAATAGCAAGATTGATGTTATGGCTAAGAATGAGTCAAAATTGGAGGGACCTTCAAGTATAGAGGATGTGAACGACATCAACAACAACCAGAATTATGGAAATTATCGTCCTCAACAAGGTGGATACCAAGGTGGAAATCAATACCACCAAGGATATCAAGGAAATTGAGGGCATCCTAAGCTATCACATGGGAATCCCAACAATGCTCTTTAATCTCCACCGGGCTTCTCGGTGACTAATGAAGTTATCAATGAAGAAAAGAAACTGATGGTCCCGATACGAGTTCTGGTGTATGGGAGGGGAGGAATACACCAGATAGAAAATTTAAAAACAACCCCCAAAAAATACCACAACTGAGTAAGAAGACTCAGCTGGAATCATAACTGAGTAAGAAAACTCAGCTGGAAGAGTGGTGCTGTGCGGAATGTTGTGGATACGAAAACAACTCGTATAAAACAACTCACGCTCAGATGCAAGGTCGGTCAACAACCAAATTAGTTGAAATGTAAAGATGTAGTTTTGAGTGCTGGTTAGTTGGACTGTTAGAAGTGTAGAAAGTAACTGAACGAAAAACACAAAAGCACAAAGGAGTTACGTGGTTCGGAGAGAACTCCTACGTCCACGGGGAGTTGTGAGTCCACACAACTCAGTCCAAATTCTTTAGGACAGCTACCACAAAGCTTACGCGGGCTTTGCAACCGTACAGATAAGTTTGCGGGTACTTATCAACCTTTCTACTCAATTTCGGGAAGAGCAGGATCCTAACAACCTTTTTAGGGGATGTGTATAAGGGTGAGTTTTCCAACTACTAGCTCTAATAAGGAAGTGAGCTAGGATCTATGCTTGAACAAATGAAAACTCAAACTAAGATCGAAAACACTAAGAAAGATTCTAACTCTCTATGAACTCTCAGCTGGTGATGTTCTTAGAAAGAGAATAATTACAGTTTAGCTTGTGCGCAGTATATCGTCGTTCTTTTCGCTCTTCTGTCTATTCTATCTTGATGAATGAATGAATGCCTCTATTTATAGGCGGTGAGGATCAACTAGCCGTTGGAAGAACCGTTGATCTCTGTTCTGTGAAAGCGATGGCTTATCGCTCATCTCTGCAGATTTTCCCGATTTGGCAACTGTGAACTTTTGCTTTCCTTCTGAGACAACCTTGTGTTGGGCCAAATGAGGTAATGACAGAACGTCAAACCTTCACGTGACTTCCTATTTGAAATTCAAATTTCAATCTTTGTCTTTCAACATTAGTTAGTCGGTTGAGACATTTGATCTTCATCCGAGTGGTCTTCAGCTAATGTTCCATCTGATCGCTACCTTCATCTGACCTTCTGTCTGAAGAGGAACAGTTGAACCCTCAGTTGCCTTGAACTTCATGTTGTCAATTTATCAGATTGAGTCATGCAACTGATGTTCCATTTGATCAGGTTGATTGTCACATCTGATGAGCAGTTGATTACTCAGATGTTTTCTTTCATCCGATGATCTATATCCGATCAGTTGGCTTGAATGCTCAGTTGTCTTTCTTACATCTGATGTTCCATCCGAGTTTCCATCTGAAGTTCTATTCGAGTATAGCCATGTTGCCATCTTCAGCTGGAGTCCTGTAAAGATAAAATCTAAATATTGATCAAACAACGAGCCTAAATACTAACATTAGGATATGGCAATATCTACTCGGTTGGGGTTAGTTGGTTTTGGAATCAATCAAAACATTACTAAATTTCCCAACAATTTCCCCCGTTTTGATGATGCCAAAACCCTACTGATCTAAACATTATTGACCTATCTATAATCTCAGCTGAAATTCTAGACAGTCTATAAGATTAAACATCAAAGGGTTAGCACAGTTATAACATGGTATTGAAATAACTTTGCGATTCAGAGCTTGGACAACTGGAAAATTGTACGTCAAGATGAATCGGATATATGATGAAAGTTTTCATTACAACTGATGTGTTTACACAGATATGCATAGAAATCAAATACATCAGTGGCTCAAAAACTCTATCTCGGCTAATACTTCAGCCCATACTTGCCGAAGATCCTGACAAAAATTTCTCTCTTGGCATCTGATTCTTTTGAGATATCTACTCCATGTTCCTGACAGACTTTTCTGGCTTCAGCTGCGATCTTCTGCCTGTTAGGATTTCTTGTATCTAGAATGAATGGAGGAAGATATGTAACCTTCTGAGGGACAGGGACGATATTCATGTCCAGCTTTGCATCAATCATAGCTTGTCTGAACTGGTTGAACATGCCCGGATCCCCTGAGTGAAGCTCGGTTAGGGCTTCTTTGAATGCTCTTCTTGAATCCTCAGTTGCGAACACCTTCCTGTAGTAGAAATCATTCAAAAATTCTTGTTTGAATGATTCCCAATCATCATTCCATTCTTCCGGCATCCATTTATCAACATGCTTGAAGCGTCCCTGGAGCTTGATCTTTCCCGGCAATCTTTGCTGCTTCATTTTTGCTTCAGCCTTCACTTGATGTTTCTCAATGCGTCGTTGGCTTCGGGAGGCAACATTTCTATCCAAGTTATTGGTAACCTTGGCAAGCTCTTCCTCGAACTTGTTAACTCTTGTTGTTTGGTTGGCCGCGAATCTCTTCACCCATTCTGAATTCATGTAATCCTTCTCCGGGACATCCATAGCTTTAGCAGTAGCAATACACTCTTCGGTTGTGATACCGTCGAGTGCAACATCGATCTAGGCTATGGAGTTGTAGGAGACTCCATACTTCTTCGCCTGCTCCATGTCCTTAGCTATTTCTTCTCCTCTAACAATAATAGATTTCAGCTGTTCTTGTTTCTTGTAGGTTGGCTTCTTCGGATCGAACTTCTTCGGGGCTTTCTTCTTCAGCTCGGTCTTCTTCAGCTGAGATTCCTTTCCGGCTGGCATATCTTCTTCAGCTTGCGTCTCATCTTCCTCCTTTTTGGCATCAACAATAAGGCTTCGGACTGAGCCATCCAGAGAGGTGAGGTTTTGTTCAGCCTGCTGGATCCGGTTGAAGAGTTCATCTACAGCACATTCCACGTCAACCTTCTTCGCCAATTCCTTATCACAGCGCTCTTGATCAGCTTTCTTTATCGCGGCGAAGGTTTCAGTGACTTCAATTTGAAAAGAGACGAACTCAGCCCATTTTTGTTTGAACCGAGAATCCCATTCTTTGTCTTGTGTCTGTTGAGATTTTGCAAGATTGGATTCTGAGATGGACTTGAACACGTTCAGGTCTGATCTGATTCCAAGAACTGTTGTCTTCAGGTCATTGATGTCTTTGCTGGTGGATGTTGAGAAGTCATCCAGCTTCATCTTTATCGCATCATGTTCTTCCAGCAGCTTCCTATGTTTCTCATCCTGAGCTACTATCATCCTCTGTTGTTCTTTGCGGTTGAGCTGGATGTTGGCTATCATTTCCTTCCTCAGCTGATTGACTCTCTCAGTGATCAGCTCGCATATTTCATCCGAGGAGGGTGCTGGCTGATCAGATGGAGCTGGCTGTTCAGATGGTGCTGGCTGTTCAGATGGTGCTGGCTGTTCAACAGCAACCATGGCTTGGCGATTGGCTAGGTACTGTTGAAGTTCTTCTTCCTCCTGCTTTCCTGCTGCTGCGGCTGCGTCAAGATCATCTACGAATTCAGCAGACTTGGCTAGCATGTTGTCAAGGAAGGTGACACATTCTCGATCTGCTGTCAAAGGTTGGCATGTCGCGCGCCTCGGGGAACATACCAATCAGCTTCTGAAAGCAATATGCCAACTTGCCTTCATGTTCTAGCGGGACAGCTCAATGATTAGCTTCTTCGTCAATGGGGGAAGGAGAGAGATTTTCATAGGGAATTGGTTCAAGAGTTTCCTCAACATTAGGTTCAAGAGTTTCCTCAACATTGGGTTCAAGAGTTTCCTCAACATTGGCCAAAGAAGAGGTCGTAGTGTTGGCATCGAGTGGGGAGCTCAGAATTTCTGGCTGATGATCAGTTGTGAGAACCTCTTTGTGTTGTACGGCATCAGCTCCTGCCCTGGGGAGGATAGAACATCTTCGGATTCCTTGGATGAAGAAGCTGCATCCGAGGACATGTTCGGCACATCTTCCGGATCGGTTTCCACCCCTTCTATCCCATCTTGATGGGGAGACCTCGCCTTCCTTGTTCCACTTTCGCGAGGAATAATTTCGAAAGCAGCCTCGTCAACTGAGTGACTCGACTCAGATGGTACCTCCTCAGCTAGTTTTGCAACTGACTTTTTGATACAAACCTTCAACTTCTTCTTAAGAGACTCTTCCTCTTTATCCTTATCTGACTCATCTCTGAGTCGGCGTGCAGCTGTCGATTTTGAAGAGTGGCCGACAGCTGGAGGCAGCTGAGATTCCATCTGCTCCTCAGCTGTATCTTTCTCCACAGCTGATTTCACAACTTCCCTTTTGTCTTTTGGAGTGTAGACACTCCGAATCACATAAAGAGCTTTATTGGCTGTTGGGAGCAACATCTGCCTTTTAACTAGTGTCTCCTTACTGTCTTTCCACACCATGTTCTGATCCTTCGTGGCGAGAAGTATCAGGGCAGAGATTTTGACTCCAAAATTGAGAGTTCCCTTAACACTCAACAATTTTTCCCCGGAATCATTTATAGTTTCTGAAATCTTCTGCTTCTCCATCGTCAACTTGTGTTCGAAGTACTTGAACCAGTTGATGTTGTGCTTGTGCTCCAAAGCTATCAGCTACTTGAGCTTGGGTCGGCTTATATCTCCAAAAGCTTCACTGTATCCAAAGATAACGTTGGATATAAAATCGAACAGAAGTCGATGCTCGGGTTTTAACTTTGTTCGCTTCATGTTGCTCCTCAACCTTTCTGAGGTGATAAGAGCATTCTCAAGAAAGAGATCTGCATCTGCATCTGAGATGTTCTCGGCGGTGTCCATGGCAGTCAGATTCGATGGAATCATGGATCTTAGCTTCTCGGAAACTGGTAGGTAGAAGTTGACACGGCGGACAGTTCTGGCACGAACGTCGCGCTGTCGACATGAGATTTCTGAAACGAGGCCTACTCCCTGTTCGTGTTGCAGGTTCATGTAAAATTCTCCAACCTGTCGCCTGAGCAAGTGGGTGGGAAAGAGCATTGCCCACTCAAGAAGATAATTATCCCTGAGAAGATCGGCGAGAGGGGATAACACCGGTGAGTCCAGTGCTTCTGTTGATAGAATCTGCTCAAAGTGGATTCTGGATATCATCATATCATAAGATTCCTTGTACGTCGTTGGGACAAGTGCTGGTCCTGATGATGCCATCTTCTTTCCTTGAGATGAAGCTTTCGGTGCCATTTTGTATTCCAGAGAGGTTTATATATAGAGAGAAGAAAAGAAGAACTTAGCCGAAAATGGTGATACAGAATCAGAGACGAAGATGAACAGTTACGCAGATAAACACAAGTATAGAAGGTAAGAAATCACTTCCTGATTTTCCGCCTTTTTATAGGTTAGTGGGTCGTTTGAAATAGATGGCCAAGATTGAATGGCGCGAATCCATCAACGGCTGAGATCTCGCGACTGTTGACTAACTCTGACTTGACGTCACATTCCGAGTTCCAACATGCGTGCGTGAGAAGGTGAACTGTTTTTGTGTCAGCCCAGTCGCACTATAAAGTAACGCTATCGATGTTCAGCCGTACTTTACATTAAATGCACTATGATGGCTATTTTAGTCTATCTGACATGGTCAGGAATGTTTGAATTTATTTCAAACATTCACATTTAAGATCTAAACACCTGCAGATATAAATGATACCTGCCAGCTGATGTCGGAATCAGTTGTGTTCCAATGTTGCGGCATGCCATCAACTGACTCGAGTTTGTCTGTTCAGCTGACGTCTGATGTGTTCGGATGGCGATCCGCATCCGAGATTCCCCCTTCATCTGAGCTTCCCCCTCAGATGGATATCTATCTCTTCACCTCGGCTGATTCCTCATCTGATGGATCCAACAATCCAAGGAGATCACATAACATCTTGAATCGTGCTTCGGCTAGAGGTTTGGTGAAGATATCGGCTCTCTAAATCTCAGTTGGAATCTTCTCCACAGATTCATCCTTCTTCTCAATATGATCTCGGATAAAATGATGTCGGATGTCAATGTGCTTCGTCCGAGAATGGTGAACAGGATTCAAAGAGATAGCAATGGCACTTGAGCCATCACAATGGATGGGAAGCTGTCCAGTTGCTACTTCATAATCTCTCAGCTGTTGCTTGAGCCACAACACTTGCATGCAACAACTACCGGCAGCCATATACTCTGACTCGGTTGTAGAAGTGGCAACACATGCTTGTTTCTTGGAAAACCATGAAACTAGCTTGCTTCCCATGAACTGACAGTGTCCAGATGTGGACTTCCTGTCCAACCGATCTCCGGCTAGATCCGCATCTGAGTATCCGGACAGTTGGATAATGTCGTCAGTTGGATACCACAACCCAACATTAACAGTACCCTTCAGATACTTAATGATGTTCTTTGCTTCCAACATGTGTGCTTCCCTCGGCTGAACTTGGAACCGAGCACACACTCCAACCGCGTAAAATATATCTGGCCGACTAGCGGTTAGATATAGCAAAGAACTAATAATCCCTCTATACTTACTGGCATCCACGGGTTTTCCCTCAGATCCGGGCTCAATCTTCCAGTTAGTATTCATCGGGATCCTTGTGGTTTTACTTGTCTGCAAACCGAACTTTGCGATGAGCTCCTTTGTATATTTAGACTGATTAATAAAAATCCCTTTTGGTGACTGCTTCACTTGTAGCCCAAGAAAATATTTCATCTCACCCATCATCGACATCTCGAATTTCTCCTTCATGAGAGTTGAGAAATTCTCGCACAGCTCCTCCGACTTGGAACCGAATATGATATCGTCGACATAGATTTGCACAACAAGTATGTCTTCTCCAACTTTTATGGTGAACAGTATTTTGTCAACTGACCCTCGTTTGAACCCCGAGTTCAAAAGAAAACCACAAAGAGTGTCATACCAAGCCCTAGGTGCTTGCTTCAATCCATAGATTGCTTTCTTCAACTTATACACTCTTCCATCACCAGTCTCAAAACCGGGAGGTTGTTCAACATAATCTTCCTTAATATCACCGTTGAGGAAAGCACACTTCACATCCATCTGATAAACCTTGAATTTGTGAAATGCGGCATAGGCTAGAAATATTCGGATGGCTTCCAACCTTGCAACAGGCGCGAAGGAATCCTCGAAATCAATTCCTTCTTGTTGGCAATATCCCTGAGCTACCAACCTTGCCTTGTTTCTCACGATGAATCCAATGGCATCTCTCTTGTTCTTGAAAATCCACTTTAATGTAATGACCTTAACACCATTTGGTCTTTCTACCAACTCCCATACACAGTTGCGTAGAAATTCATTCAGCTCTTCTTGCATGGCTGTTGTTCAATGAACACAGTTGAGAGCTTCCATAACATGCTTCGGCTCTGGCACATCAGCTACGAAACATGAAATCATGGCAACATCTCCGGCTTGCTCAAACTCCTCAAGAACTACCAACTCCTCAGCATATTGGGCGTAAGTGCTGGAATCTTTCTTGGCTGAATCTGGATTTGCAACTCTGCTCCTAGTACGCACACCTTTGGTTGGATCTCCGATGATGTTGTCCTTGGAATGATCTTCATACCATCTCTTGTTCGGTCTTCCTTCTTCTTCCAACAGTGGCGGTTCAGTGATTTCAAAGGATGTGATAACCTGAGCCGTGGGAGATGCTGGGATCTTCAGAACTGGTGATTTATCTATTGTTTAGTCTGGATCCTCAACATGGATAGTATCTCGAACCGGGCTAGGTTGGGCTTCGGATGCTGATGCAGTTGGAGTAACATCAGCTGAAGTTCCCCCTTGAGATGAGCTGGGGTCTTCACATTCATCTTCAGAGGAACAAGGATCATCATCCTCGGTTGCCCATACCAATGGTTCAGCCAGATTCTTCTGCCTTAGAACCTGCGATCTGGTGAGAGCTGGTGGAACATGTGGATCTACTTGTTGTCCTTTAGCCTGTTCCCTGCACTCAAAAGTAGATTCATCAAAACTAATATGAGGTGTTATCTCCACAACACGAGAACTGTTGTTAAAAACTGTATAAGCCTTGATCCGAGCGGCATATCCGAGAAATATGCCCTTCGAAGCCTTGGCGTCAAAAGTTTTTAACTGAGTCTTCCCATTGTTGTGAATATAACACTTAGAACCAAAAACGCTAAAATATGAAATATCAGGCTTCCTGCGTCTCCATAGTTCATATGGAGTCTTTCCCAACCGCTTGGTCAGAAGAGACCGGTTCTGGGTGTAGCATGCTGTGTTGATTGCCTCAGCCCAAAATCTCTTTGGCAGAGCTGAGCTTGTCAACATGGATGTAGCAGCATCCTTCAGCATTCGGTTTCTTCGCTCGGCTACTCCATTCTGTTGTGGAGTACGAGCAGCCAATGTTTGATGAGTGATTCCGTGCTTCTCACAGTATTCGATGATGGTTTCATTGAGGAACTCGGTTCCACGGTCTGATCGGATAGAAATGATTTTCATCTCTTATTGGTTAGATATCCGATCCATCAGCTTGGGTAGCTCAGCTCGGGTTTCACTCTTATGACGTATGAAAATGGTCCACGTGTACCTAGAGAAACCATCAGTAACAACAAGTGTATATTCGTTACCATTCATGCTCTTGGGAGTAATAGGCCCGAAGAGATCCATATGGATCAGCTGCAATACTCGGTCGGTTGATGGAATCATTTTCAACCGAAAGGAGGATCTAGCGAGCTTTCCCAGCTGACACGCACTGCAGATATGTGTTGGTGAAAACACACGGTTCGGGATTCCCTTTGCATGTTCCTGTCTCGCAGGGCGGTTCATTGTCTTGAAATTGAGATGGTTGAGCCTTTTGTGCCACATCCAACTCACATCTGAACTGCTCTTCGATAAAAGATAGGTCTCAGGAGGACTACTATTCCAATCTGCAGAGTAGACATTCCCGGTTGGGGATCGATTTCCCAACAATATGACTTGCTTTGTTCTGACATTTTTGACCCTGCAGCCCTGCGCATCAAACTTGACAGAGAAACCATTATCACAGAATTGGCTAATGGAGAGCAAGTTATGCTTCAATCCATCAACATATGGAACATTGGAAATAGACACGTGATTGGTTTCAAGGGTACCGTAGCCTTTGGTGTGACCTTTTGAGTTGTCACCAAAGGTAACAGATGGTCCTTCCTTCTCCACGAAACTCCCAATCAAATCCCTCAGATTTGTCATGTGTTTTGAGCATCCACTGTCCATCACCCACATGGTATGTGATGCTTTATTCTTCCCCAGTTGTTCCTCCTGTTCCTGCACAGAGAAACACGCTTAGGTCCCCAATTTTAGTTGGGTCCTGGAGGGTTAGAACCAGTTCCCCCTTGAACTATGGGTCGTTTTTCCCTGTAGATTCGGATAGATTTGTCATTCCAAATTATCTTTCCTTCTCCATCAACTATAACAACACCTCGGTCATCCTTAGGCTTGTTGTTATTATTGACATTCTGTTTCTTGGGAGGAGATTGATTTCTCCCATTGTGGGCTTTAGGAGGAAAGGTGTTCCCCTTGTTTTGTTGACGTTTCTGACCTTTTTGGTTTTGCAGATGAGGTCGGACGCCATTTTGGAATTTTTGTGGCTGAGTCTGATTCCATTTTCCTGGCTGTCGACGACGACTGTTCATGCCTGGTTGTTGATTCATGTTCTGGCATGAATATCCGCAGCTGTTGGAACTGTTCCACATTGGTTGACTTTGATGAAACCTCTGGTTGTTCTGATGATGGAACCGATGTTGATTCTGATGGTTGAATCCCTGTCGGTTCTGTTGATTCCATCCCTTCTGAGGTCGGTTCTGATTGTATCTCCGATGTCTCTAGTTCCTCTTCTGAGTCCTGGAACATTCCCCCTCGGTTGTTATCCCAACCGATGGATTCTTCAGTTCTCCAACCACAGCTCCTTTTCCTTTCTCAGCTGCAGTTCCCTTAGTAGGTTGTGCTGTAGGTACTTGCTGTGACGTGAAGGTTGGATTAAGTTGGGGAGTTGCAGACTCAACAGTATTTGGTTTGGCAACCGTGACATCCACAGCCTTGATAAAAGTTGCGGGTGGAATTCCATTGTCCTTGACCATGTCGTAGCCGAGTCCAGACACGTCATCCATTTATCGTCGGTAACTAATGAGATTCTCGATGATTTTGGATGATTGATATAGCTTTATCAGGTTGTCCTTCTCAGTTTGTAGATCCTTGAGAAGAACAGCTATATGCTCGGTCTGTGCATCTGACATCTTCATCAGCTGGTCGATCTATGCCTCTTGCTTGTTCAACTGCTCATGCTACTCCTTGATCTGCTCCTTCAAATCCTCATCGGTTGGACCCTTAGTTTGGTTAGCCATATTCAGTTGACTTTTGAGATCATCAATCTCTTTGATTTGATTTTTGATCAGATCATCCTTTTCGGTTAAGGATTTTTCAAGTCTGGCAAACTGTTCTTGAAGATTCTTAAACTCAACCGATTACTGATGTAATTCGTCCCTGAGTTCTAGGAAGTCACCCCAAGAGGGTTCCAACTCTTCATCGAATGTTTCCTGCATGTTAGTAGTATTGGAAGAATTTAAATTAACTGGACTAGAATGTACTTCAGCATCATCCTGGTCGGTTCCAAATGCCATGAGACATTGATCCTGTCCGATAGCATTATTGGTGGAAGTCAGCTCGTCCTCATCTTCGGTGTTGGTGAAGATGTCCATGTCATCAGCTGCTTCTTCTGCAACCATGGCCTTGTTCTTTGCATTTTGCTTGGCCCTCAACGCATCTCTATCTTTCTTCGAAAGATCTGGACAACCAACTTTGAAGTGTCCCTCTTTGCCACATTCAAAGCAACCGTTGTTCATAGGCTTTGAGTTATCTCGAGTTCGGTTGGATTTATAGAACCGCTTGTATTTTTCGAACCGAGTATCCATGTCAGCCAGCTTCTTTGACAAGGCGGTAATACTCTGTTGCAGCTCTTCTCTGCTCGGCTCCTTCGAATCTGTGTCCGCAGATCTTATTGCCCTTGATGTTCGCGGCTTGGAATAGTCGGCTCGAAGTGCTACTGTCTTTGTTCCGGAACCAACATCCTCTTATTGACTCGTCTGCACCGAGGACTGAGTTGATCTTCGTCAGTTCACCTTGTACTCATTTCCTTTCAGAATTGAGAAGAGTCTGTCCGTTGCCATCTCTCCAAGATCTGCTTGGCTTTCATGAATGTTGGTAAAGGTGTCCCACTCAGTTGGTAGGGCTTGTAATTCTTTGAGATTGATCTCTCTTAAAGTATATTTTTCTCGTCGAATAGACTGAATCCTTCGGATGATATCCATGAACCGAAGCTCCAACTGATCAATGGTTTCATCGACTTTTAGACAGATATTGTCAAAATCTTGACAAGCATGGGAGAACTTGTTCTCCTTGGTTTTGTCACTCCCTTCACTAAGAGATGCCGAAATGTCCCACATTTCCTTAGCTGTGTTGCACTCTTCTATCCATGGAAGATAGTCTTGTCCAACTGTGGACATGATAGTGCTCTGAGCCCAGATATCTTGCTGGCTCACTTTTGCTTCCTCTGGAGTAAAATCTTCTGGCTTCTTCTCGACTATCACCTCAGTTGCATTCCCATCATTGGGATTTGTAGGAGTGCGAATGACTTTTTCCATGATGGTGATCGGTCCAGATGTAATCACTTGTTGCATTCGATGATGCTTGGACAGTAGAATTTTCTTCATCCGAGTTTTCCAGGATGTATAGTTCACAACCGAGAACATAACAACAATCTTGTCTTTAACATCCATCTGCACACAATGAACAGACGACAAATGCAAGCAGAAATGCACTAGCGTGAAAAAGATCTATTTAGTTGACCACTGAAGAAAAACACCTAGATTCACACCTCGTGAAATAGAGACAGCGGTCTTGTGAACCACTTGATGGTCCTGATACGAGTTCTGGTGTATGGGGGGGGGGAATACACTAGATAGAAATTTTAAAAACAACCCCCGAAAAATACCATAACTGAATAAGAAGACTCAGCTTGAATTACAACTGAGTAAGAAAACTCAGCTGGAAGAGTGGTGCTGTGCGGAATGTGGTGGATACGAAAACAACTCGTATAAAATAACTCACACTCAGATGCAAGGTCGGTCAACAACAAAATCAGTTGAAATGTAAAGATGCAGTTTTGAGTGCTGGTTTGTTGGACAGTTAGAAGTGCAGAAAGTAACTGAACTAAAAACACAAAAGCACAAAGAAGTTACGTGGTTCGGAGAGAACTCCTAGGTCCACGGGGAGTTGTGAGTCCACACAACTCAGTCCAAATTCTTTAGGACAACTACCACAAAGCTTACGCGGGCTTTTGCAACCGTACAGATAAGTTTGTGGGTACTTATCAACCTTTCTACTCAATTTCGGGAAGAGCAGGATCCTAACAACCTTTTTAAGGGATGTGTATAAGGGTGGGTTTTCCAACTACTAGCTCTAACAAGGAAGTGAGCTAGGATCTATGCTTGAACAAATGAAGACTCAAACTAAGATCGAAAACACCAAGACAGATTCTAACTCTCTATGACCTCTCAGCTGGTGATGTTCTTAGAAAGAGAATAATTGCAGTTTAGCTTGTGCGCAGTATATCGTCGTTCTTTTCGCTCTTCTGTCTATTCTATCTTGATGAATGAATGAATGCCTCTATTTATAGGCGGTGAGGATCAACTAGCCGTTGGAAGAGCCGTTGATCTCTGTTCTGTAAAAGCGATGGATTGTCTCTCATCTCTGCAGATTTTCCCAATTTGGCAACTGTGAACTTCTGCTTTCCTTCTGAGGCAACCTTGTGTTGGGCCAAATGAGGGAATGACAGAACGTCAAACCTTCACGTGACTTCCTATTTGAAATTCAAATTTCAACCTTTGTCTTTCAACATTGGTTAGTCGGTTGAGACGTTTGATCTTCATCCGAGTGGTCTTCAGCTAATGTTCCATATGATCACTACTTTCATCTGACCTTCTGTCTGAATAGGAACAGTTGAACCCTCAGCTGCCTTGAACTTCATGTTGTCGATTTATCAGATTGAGTCCTGCAACTGATGTTCCATTTGATCAGGTGGATTGTCACATCTGACGAGCAGTTGATTACTCAGATGTTTTCTTTCATCCGATGATCTATATCCGATCAGTTGGCTTGAACGCTCAGTTGTCTTTCTTACATCTGATGTTCCATCCGAGTTTCCATCTGAAGTTCTATTCGAGTATAGCCATGTTTCCGTCTTCAGCTGGAGTCCTGTAAAGATAAAATCTGAATATTGCTCAAACAGCGAGCCTAAATACTAACATTAGGATATGGCAACATCTACTCGGTTGGGGTCAGTTGGTTTTGGAATCAATCAAAACTTTACTAAATTTCCCAACAATTTCCCTCTTTTGATGATGCCAAAACCCTATTGATCGAAACCTTACTGACCTATCTATAATCTCAGCTAAAATTCTAGACAGTCTATAAGATTAAACATCAAAGGGTTAGCACAGTTATAACATGGTATTGAAATAACTTTGCGATTCAGAGCTTGGACAACTGGAAAATTGTACGTTAAGATGAATCAGATATATGATGAAAGTTTTCATTACAACTGATGTGTTTACATAGATATGCATAGAAATCAAATACATCAGTGGCTCAAAAACTCTATCTCGGCTAATACTTCAGCCCATACTTGCCGAAAATCCTGACAAAAATTTCTCTCTTGGCATCTGATTCTTTTGAGATATCTACTCCATGTTCCTGACAGACTTTTCTGGCTTCAGCTGCGATCTTCTGCCTGTTAGGATTACTTGTATCTGGAATGAATGGAGAAAGATATGTAACCTTCTGAGGGACAGGGACGATATTCATGTCCAGCTTTGCATCAATCATAGCTCGTCTGAACTGGTTGAACATGCCCGGATCCCCTGAGTGAAGCTCGGTTAGGGCTTCTTTGAATGCTCTTCTTGAATCCTCAGTTGCGAACACCTTCCTGTAGTAGAAATCATTCACAAATTCTTGTTTGAATGATTCCCAATCATCATTCCATTCTTCCGGCATCCATTTATCAACATGCTTGAAGCGTCCCTGGAGCTTGATCTTTCCCGGCAATCTTTGCTGCTTCATTTTTGCTTCAGCCTTCACTTGATGTTTCTCAATGTGTCGTCGGCTTCGGGAGGCAACATTTCTATCCAAGTTATTGGTAACCTTGGCAAGCTCTTCCTCGAACTTGTTAACTCTTGTTGCTTGGTTGGCCGCGAATCTATTCACCCATTCTGGTTTCATGTAATCCTTCTCCGGGACATCCATAGCTTTAGCAGCAGCAATACACTCTTCGGTTATGATACCGTCGAGTTCAGCATCGATCTCGGCTGCAATCTCGGCTATGGAGTTGTAGGAGACTCCATACTTCTTTGCCTGCTCCATGTCCTTAGCCATTTCTTCTCCTCCGACAACAATAGATTTCAGCTGTTCTTGTTTCTTGTCGGTTGGCTTCTTCGGATCGGACTTCTTCGGGGCTTTCTTCTTCAGCTCGGTCTTCTTCAGCTGAGATTCCTTTCCGGCTGGCATATCTTCTTCAGCTTGCGTCTCATCTTCCCCCTTTTTGGCATCAGCAATAAGGCTTGCGACTGAGCCATCCAGAGAAGTGAGGTTTTGTTCAGCCTTTTGGATCCGGTTGAAGAGTTCATCTACAGCACATTCCACGTCAACCTTCTTCGCCAGTTCCTTATCATGACGCTCTTGATCAGCTTTCTTCATCGCGGCGAAGGTTTCAGTGACTTCAGTTTGAAAAGAGACGAACTCAGCCCATTTTTGTTCGAACCGAGAATCCCATTCTTTGTCTTGCGTCTGTTGAGATTTTGCAAGATTGGATTCTGAGATGGACTTGAACACGTTCAGGTCTGATCTGATTCCAAGAACTGTTGTCTTCAGGTCATTGATGTCTTTGCTGGTGGATGTTGAGAAGTCATCTAGCTTCATCTTTATCGCATCATGTTCTTCCAGCAGCTTCCTATGTTTCTCATCCTGAGCTTCTATCATCCTCTGTTGTTCTTCGCGGTTGAGCTGGATGTTGGCTATCATCTCCTTCCTCAGTTGATTGACTCTCTCAGCGATCAGCTCACATATTTCATCCGAGGAGGGTGCTGGCTAATCAGATGGTGTTGGCTGTTCAGATGGTGCTGGCTGTTCAGATGGTGCTGGCTGTTCAACAGCAACCATGGCTTGGCGATTGGCCAGGTACTATTGAAGTTCTTCTTCCTCCTGCTTTGCTGCTGCTGCGGCTGCGTCAAGATCATCTACGAATTCAGCAGACTTGGCCAGCATGTTGTCAAGGAAGGTGATACATTCTCGATCTGCTGTCAACTCCCTTGTGTCTCTTCCTTCTGCCTTGCTGATATCCAGTCAGAGAGTCAGTAGTGTGATCTTGTTGTTGTACGCAACCTCGAGGTTGGTATAATTGAAGTATTCCCTCAGACGCGACTCATCTGCCTTGAGCTGGTTCCAGCTGTGTATCCGGATGGTATCTTCCTTGACATACCAATGGCTGAAAATGATGTTGAATTGATACAATAGTTCAGTTCCGAGCGTGGCAAAGGTGAGCATGTCGCGTGCCTCGGGGAACATACCAATCAGCTTCTGAAAGAAATATGCCAACTTGCCTTCATGTTCTAGCGCGACAGCTCGACGATTAGCTTCTTCGTCAATGGGGGAAGGAGAGAGATTTTCATAGGGAATCGGTTCAAGAGTTTCCTCAACATTGGCCAAAGAAGAGGTCATAATGTTGGCATCGAGTGGGGAGCTCGGAATATCTGGCTGATGATCAGTTGTGAGAACCTCTTTGTGCTGTACGACATCAGCTCCTGCCGTGGGGGAGGATAGAATATCTTCGGATTCCTTGGATGAAGAAGCTGCATCCGAGGACATGTTCGGCTCATCTTCCGGATCGATTTCCACCCCTTCTATCCCATCTTGATGGGGAGACCTCTCCTTTCTTGTTCCATTTTCGCGAGGAACAATTTCGAAAGCAGCCTCGTCAACTGAGTGACTCGACTCAGATGGTACCTCCTCAGTTGGTTTTGCAACTGACTTTTTGATACAAACATTCAACTTCTTCTTAAGAGACTCTTCCTTTTTATCCTTATCTGACTCGTCTCTGAGTCGGCGTGCAGCTGTCAATTTTGAAGAGTGGCCGACTGCTGGAGGCAGATGAGATTCCATCTGCTCCTCAGCTGTATCTTTCTCCACAGCTGATTTCACAGCTTCTCTTTTGTCTTTTGGAGTGTAGACACTCCGAATCACATCAAGAGCTTTTTTGGCTGTTGGGAACAACATCTGCCGTTTTACTGGTGTCTCCTTACTGTCTTCCCACACCATGTTCTGATCGTTCGTGGCGAGAAGTATCAGGGCAGTGATTTTGACTCCAAAATTGAGAGTTCCCTTAACACTCAACAATTTTTCCCCGGAATCATTTATAGTTTCTGAAATCTTCTGTTTCTCCATCGTCAACTGGTGTTCGAAGTACTTGAACCAGTTGATGTTGTGCTTGTGCTCCAAAGCTATCAGCTGCTTGAGCTTGGGTCGGCTGATATCTCCAAAAGCTCCACTGTATCCAAAGATAACCTTGGATATAACATCAAACAGAAGTCGATGCTCGGGTTTCAACTTTGTTCGCTGCATGTTGCTCCTCAACCTTTCTGAGGTGATAAGAGCATTCTCAAGAAAGAGATCTGCATCTGCATCTGAGATGTTCTTGACGGTGTCCGTGGCAGTCAGATTCGGTGGAATGATGGATGTTAGCATCTCGGAAACTGGTAGGTAGAAGTTGACACGGCGGACAGTTCTGGCATGGACGTCGCGCTGTCGACATGAGATTTTTGAAACGAGGCTTACTCCCTATTCGTGTTGCAGGTTCATGTAAAATTCTCCGACCTGTCGCCTGAGCAAGTTGGTGGGAAAGATCATTGCCCACTCAAGAAGATGATTATCCCTGAGAAGATCGGCGAGAGGGGATAACACCGGTGAGTCCAGTACTTCTGTTGACAGAATCTGCTTAAAGTGGATTTTGGATATCATCATATCATAAGATTCCTCCTACGTCATTGGGACAAGTGCTGGTCCTGATGATGCCATCTTCTTTCAGCCGTAATTTACATTAAATGCGCTATGATGGCTATTTTAGTCTATCTGACATGGTCAGGAATGTTTGAATTTTTTTCAAACATTCACATTTAAGATCTAAACAACTGCAGATATAAATGATACCTGCCAACTTATGTCGGAATCAGCTGTGTTCCAATGTTGCGGCATGCCATAGCTGACTCGAGTTCGTCTGTTCAGCTGACGTTTGATATCTTCGGATGGCGATCCGCATCTGAGATTCCCCCTTCATCTGAGCTTCCCCCTCAGATGGATATCTATCTCTTCACCTCGGCTGATTCCTCATCTGATGGATCCAACAATCCAAGGAGATCATATAACATCTTGAATCATGCTTCGGCTAGAGGTTTGGTGAAGATATTGGCTCTCTGAATCTCAGTTGGAATCTTCTCCACAGATACATCCTTCTTCTCAATATGATCTCGGATAAAATGATGTCGGATGTCAATGTGCTTCGTCCGATAATGGTGAACAGGATTCAAAGAGATAGCAATGGCACTTGAGCTATCACAATGGATGGGAACCTGTCCAGTTGCTACTTCATAATCTCTCAGCTGTTGCTTGAGCCACAACACTTGCATGCAACAACTACCGGCAGCCATATACTCTGACTCGGTTGTAGAAGTGGAAACACATGCTTGTTTCTTGGAAAACCATGAAACTAGCTTGCTTCCCATGAACTGACAGTGTCTAGATGTGGACTTCCTGTCCAACCGATCTCCGGCTAGATCCGCATTTGAGTATCCGGACAGTTGGATATTGTCGTCAGTTGGATACCACAACCCAACATTAACAGTACCCTTCAGATACTTAATGATGTTCTTTGCTGCCAACATGTGTGCTTCCCTCGGCTGAACTTGGAACCGAGCACACACTCCAACCGCGTAAGATATATCTGGCCGACTGGCGGTTAGATATAGCAAAGAACTAATAATCCCTCTATACTTACTAGCATCCACGGGTTTTTCCTCAGATCCGGGCTCAATCTTCCAGTTAGTATTCATCGGGATCCTTACTTGTCTGCAAACCGAACTTTGCGATGAGCTCCTTTGTATATTTGGACTGATTAACAAAAATCCCTTTTGGTGACTGCTTCACTTGTACCCCAAGAAAATAATTCATCTCACCCATCATCGACATCTCGAATTTCTCCTTCATGAGAGTTGAGAATTTCTCGCACAGCTCCTCCGACTTGGAACCGAATATGATGTCGTCGACATAGATTTGCACAACAAGTATGTCTTCTCCAACTTTTATGGTGAACAGTGTTTTGTCAACTGACCCTCGTTTGAACCCCGAGTTCAGAAGAAAACCACAGAGAGTGTCATACCAAGCCCTGGGTGTTTGCTTCAATCCATAGATTGCTTTCTTCAACTTATACACTCTTCCATCACCAGTCTCAAAACCGAGAGGCTGTTCAACATAAACATCTTCCTTAATATCATCGTTGAGGAAAGCACACTTCACATCCATCTGATAAACCTTGAATTTGTGAAACGCGGCATAGGCTAGAAATATTCGGATGGCTTCCAACCTTGCAACAGGCGCGAAGGAATCCTCGAAATCAATTCCTTCTTGGTGGCAATATCCCTGAGCTACCAACCTTGCCTTGTTTCTCACGATGAATCCAATGGCATCTCTCTTGTTCTTGAAAATCTACTTTAATGCAATGACTTTAACACCATTTGGTCTTTCTACCAACTCCCATACACAGTTGCGTAGAAATTCATTCAGCTCTTCTTGCATGGCTGTTGTTCAGTGAACACAGTTGAGAGCTTCCATAACATGCTTCGGCTCTGGCACATCAGCTACGAAACATGAAATCATGGCAACATCTCCGGCTTGCTCAAACTCCTCAAGAACTGCCAACTCCTCAGCATATTGGGGGTAAGTGCTGGAATCTTTCTCGGCTGAATCTGGATTTGCAACTCTGCTCCTAGTACGCACACCTTTGGTTGGATCTCTGATGTTGTTGTCCTTGGAATGATCTTCATACCATCTCTTGTTGCATCTTCCTTCTTCTTCCAACAATGGCGGTTCAGTGATTTCAAAGGATGGGATAACCTGAGCCGTGGGAGATGCTGGGATCTTCAGAACTGGTGATTTATCTACTGTTGAGTTTGGATCCTCAACATGGATAGTATCTCGAACCGGGCTAGGTTGGGCTTCGGATGCTGATGCAGTTGGAGTAACATCAGCTGAAGTTCCCCCTTGAGATGAGCTGGGGTCTTGACATTCATCTTCAGAGGAACAAGGATCATCATCCTCGGTTGCCCATACCAATGGTTCAGCCAGATTCTTCTGCCTTAGAACCTGCGATCTGGTGAGAGCTGGTGGAACATGTGGATCTACTTGTTGTCCTTTAGCCTGTTCCCTACACTCAAAAGTAGATTCATCAAAACTAACATGAGGTGTTATCTCCACAACACGAGAACTGTTGTTAAAAACTGTATAAGCCTTGATCCGAGCGGCATATCCGAGAAATATGCCCTTCGAAGCCTTGGCGTCAAAAGTTTTTAACTGAGTCTTCCCATTGTTGTGAATATAACACTTAGAACCAAAAACGCTAAAATATGAAATATCAGGCTTCCTGCGTCTCCATAGTTCATATGGAGTCTTTCCCAACCGCTTGGTCAGAAGAGACCGGTTCTGGGTGTAGTATGCTGTGTTGATTGCCTTAGCCCAAAATCTCTTTGGTAGAGCTGAGCTTGTCAACATGGATGTAGCAGCATCCTTCAACATTCGGTTTCTTCGCTCGGCTACTCCATTATGTTGTGGAGTACGAGCAACCGATGTCTGCATCGTGAGGTCACGATGAGATAGCTATCGTGAAGTCACGATGAAGAAACAGCTGTGACCTCATGATGGTCACTCCTGTCATAACCTCACGATGGTGATCCCATCGTGATGAATCCAGATTTCCCGATAAATGGGGATAGAATCTCAAACTTTTTATTTCAACCATACGTACATTATCTTCTTTTCCACCAATACCCAACATATATCATTATTATCTCCCTCTTCCCTCTTTTCAATACCTCCTCTTCTCTTGTCCGCCGCCGCCGCCGCCGCCCCCACCGCTCGTTTCTGATTGGAGGTATGTTTCTTCGACCTCAATGTCACCCAATTATAGGAGTTATGAAATTATCTTTGGTTTTATGTTTTGATGAATTGATTATCTAGTATTCTTTTGCAAGAATTCTAAAATTTTGTTTGATATGTTGATGTTGTTGTTGTTGTTGTTTTATGTCCGATATATGTTGTTGTTTTTTAATTTGGTTTGCTATGTTGAATTTCGAAGTATATGTTGATGTTGTTGATATGTAAAAAATTTCAATTTATGTGTCAATTGTTGAAGTTGGTTGGAGATGTTGATGTGGATAATGATGTTCGATTTATGTAAAATGTGGCAAATTATTGAATTTAATTGGTTGATGTTGATGTTTGTCTTCACTTTATATTTTGTCGCATTTGGATGGTTGTAGATGTCGACCAACCCATCCGGTTCAAACTTGAACTGTCTATCAGGAGACAAGCCCTTTTTCGATGTTATCCTAGCCAAGTCACATGTTTTAGCCCCTTGGCATTTGGTAAGAATTTCTACCACTAAACAAACAATTAATTTATTTTGTATAACTTTTAATCAATGCTTTATGTGCAATATAGCATATACCAGCACATATTGTCTGTAAACTTCCTCGTGCGGATGTGTCACTGGTTGCCAATGATAATGGAACCGAATGTCAGTTGATGTACCTTGGATCTTTGAAGAAACCGAAGTTTGAGTATGCAGGGTGGAAACAATTCACACGCACTTTCGACCTCAAAGTAGATGATGCCGTGATCTTTGAGGTGATGGAGTCAACACAACAAATTAGTAGATGCCGAGTGCTGATCCTGAGGGACACTGCTTGGTTGCCGCCGGAACTTGAGGCCAGAAATAAAGCAGCGCACGATGGTGCGTCACCCTCCACGGCTCTAGATGTCGACTAGCGTGTTGGTTGTAGTTTAGATTTGTTTAAAAGTTATGTTTGAACTTTATTCATATTAAACTACTAGACCTATTTGGTGACTTTATTTGGTGATTTGTTTAAGGGTTCTGTATGAATTTGTACTAAAATTTGTGTTGAATTTGATGTTTCGTTTTATGCGATGCTAACTTGAATTTCAATGTTAATTTTTTTCGAGTTTCTGGACAGGTCACGATGACCACGCCAACGTGACCTCACGAAGGCATCATCAACGTGATCTCACGACGGCACCATCGTGAGCTCACGATGATGATGCCATCGTGACCTCACGATAAAGAAGCCACCATGTGGTCACGTTGGCGAAGGTCATCGTGATCACGATGACATTCTCACGACCAGGTTCACGATGATATTTTTATCCCGTCGTGAACTAATAAACCGGAACAATTACGTCTAAAATAATGATTAATTAGTGTTGTAATGTTATATTATGTCTTAAGAAACATTTGCACATCATATTTTGCGGTTTTATATCAAAGAAACACTAAATGGGTTATTGTTAGAGGTGTATTGTTTATCAAATGCAAGAGTCACTGTATATGTAACATACAGTAATGTATTCATTGTTGTGTCACACATCTTGCCAACACTATAATTGTGTGTTTAAATGTGTAATTTTACATTTGTTGATGTATTTCAATGTTAAGTAGAACATATTTAACATGTACCAAAATAATATAACCGGTTAAAACACCATAATTAGTCAAAAATCCTAACGTCACGATGGGGTTTAGCGTCCTCATCGTGAGCTCACGATTGTATTAATCGTGACCTCACGACAGCCCTGCCATCGTGACCTCACGTTGACATTCCATCGTGAGCTCACGATGGAGTCATCATTGTGAGGTCACGATGGTAGGGCCGTCGTGACCAGACCCGAGAGTTTAGGGGTTTACCTGCTCAAAAATATTTCATTCATGTAGTCAATAAACTAAGAAACTATACCATAAAAATAAGATCCAAACACATGTTTCAAACACCATAAACTCGATAAACTAATAAAACTACCCCATAAAATAATATTGAAATACAAAATATAAAAATAAGATTCAAAAGTTACGTTTCAAACACCATACATATACATAAAACTAGACGTTGTCAAGTACAGCAAGCCAATAAATCCTAGTTGCTACGAGCCACCGATATCTTTCAATGTAGTGTTCGGTGATGTTCCCCCAGTGTCTCGGCTTACTACTAATCAAACGATCCAAATACATGCATGCAAAGGGGCCGCAACTGTGACTGTCTGTCTGGACAAACTGGTCTTTGATCGGCATCTTCAAAAGCTTCATTTCACCATCTCGCTTCGTCATTGTTGCATTGTTAGTCCAATAGCCTGAGAGAGCTAGTAGACGAGGAACGAGACGAGTAATGGACTTGAGCTCATAATTAATAGGTGCGACCCTTTCCTGGTCATATTCGTGTGACATTGAGTCGTACAACTCAAACGTCCAATCAGCAATACTTATCCGAATCATGACCCAATGATTGTCAAAGACATTACACACAGCGCAGATCTGTTTCAATAAAAAAATAGAATAATTTAAATCAATTAATGGTAAGAAACTTGAAATATATATCACCATAAACACTTACATGTTTGCAATTCGACCATGGAAAGGCATTTGGATAGTCTAGCCCGTACACAATGTCCGGTAATCCCGGATGCATCTTCCAACCCTTATATGAGGGCTTTTGCTTTATGTGCATGAATTTTTTATCTTCCAGATGTAGGAGTCTCAGCTCGGCGCGCAAAACTTGCTATCAAATTGACAACATACAAGATTAATATTATTTTTAAATATTTATAATAAAATATAAAGAATATATATTAAAAACTTACAAGTAACTGAGTGCCGATGATGATCGTGTTAGTTAGCCCAATATTTGGAGCGGTCCTGTTATGCATTCGGATCCTCGTGCGAACCGAAAGCACGTAGAGGTCCATTACCTGAGATAATATAAATTTTAAATCAATTTCAATATAAGTATAAACTTGCTATATAAAACTAGTAACTTACTTCTTGACGGAAGTCCTCCTTCGGATCCTCCACCAGATCAAAGAATTTGTTTGTTAGACGATGACCCGTCTCAATCACAGGCACATAACACTCATATCCCTGCTTCCTAAAGTCACTATACATCATTCTCAACCTCTCCATTCTACTTTGTCTTGCACCCTGAAAAGGGGTGCGGAGAGCAGCAGACGGTCTACGTTGCTGAGGACCAAAGGCAACATCACCTACCTCCTCACCACCCCCCTGATCCGGCTCCTCATATTGAGCATCATCCTCGTTAACCGGATCATCTACAACGCACTGCTGGGGAGTGTGTGAGCTAGAACCTTGATGCTCACTCGGACCATAGGTTAACTGCAAAGGTGTATGGTAAGGGAGCAGCTGCGGCGTCTGGTGAATAGGCTGCTGCGGCGTCTCTAGAATGGGCTGTTGCACTGTCTCGTAAGGGGTCAACATCGGCATCGGCTGAAAGAGCTGGGCAAACAAGTCCTGACCAATCTGCTGTGAGGACTGCGTCTCCTGATCGGCTTGGAACGGCCCAAACTGCTGAAACGGCTCATCACGGACTGTAACACCGATTGGAGGTTGCCGAGAAGGAGCCGCAAAATCGTGAAGACGGGCCGGCTCAGAGTGATGGAAAGTCTGCCGGTGAGAGTAACGGGAAAGCACCGGCTCAGAGTGTTGGGAAGTCTGCCGGTGAGAGTAATGGAAAGGCACCGACTCAGAGCGGTAGGAAGTCTGCCGGTGAGAGTTACGGGAAGGCACTGGCTGAGAGTGGTGAGAAGTCTGCCTCTCGTCGTGGTGGGACCCAACTACAGAATGGTGTGACCGAACTGGAGAGTGTTGGGGCTGAACTGGAGAGTGCTGGGGCCAAACTGGAGAAGTCTGCATGTGACTAAAACCTGCAGCACTAGAGTGACGGGCCGGATCCCAGTCCTGGTCGATCCTACCAGTCCGCATCTGAGCATCGAATGTCGAGGTAGAGTGACGGGCCGCGTCCAATGCCGTCCTACGACTCCTATGTAACTGTTGTGGAGGACTGTCTGGGCGCCTCATAACAAAAAACTAACTCATTCTCTGAGTCAGTTTAGCAAGGAAGCCGTTGTCAGATTCGTCGTCCAAAACACTCCTCAATCGGTGCTCAATCTCGTCCCCCCTGCTGCTCATGCCCTCATCATGGAGGGGGCATGGTCGTCCGTGCAAACAACAGACCCTGCCTGGCTCTCCCGAGGGCCCCCACTGTGATGTACGAGGTGGTGAACTATGAGGTGGTGAACTACGAGGTGGTGAACTGCGAGGTGGTGAACTGCGAGGTGGTGGGGTACCCTCCCGACGACGCTTCGACATCTGTCATGCCGTGTCACCACGGACCACCCTTGCTGCTAACTACTTCAACTTTCCCATAGTCTTCTGCTTTGCATTCTTTGTAGTCGGGTTATTTCTGGAAGCAATTTGTTTGGGAGGTATATATCGAACATCAAAAGGGTCTCCATTTTCAAAGCTCAGCATGTAATACTCATAACGCTCTGCTTCCGTAGCTTCAAAACTTTCCAATACCTGAAGCTATAAAGGTAATGAAAATGTAATATTAGAATTTTAGAAACTAATATAGATTGCATCATTGAATGAATGAAAAACATTATAAGATTATAAATGTATCCGTATATTATCGAAGAATTGACTGAAATCAACTTTCATCACTCTTGTGGCCCACATCAAGCACCGGGGCACTCTCTCTATGTGATCTTTGATTCCACATCGACCTCCCAACACCGGAATCATCTCATAAGTCCAAATCTGTAAAGCCCAAACCGGACCATAGAGGTGGTAGTCCTTGGGGACTGTCTGGGCGTTGTACACATAGTGACATAGTGCTCTCCATGTGTACGAGCCCCATGGGAAGGCATCCCAAGCCTCGAAGTCTTCAACTAACGTCCATGCCCAATCCTCTATGGTGGGTTTATCCTGACATAGGAGGAAATAAGAGTAAATGAGCAAGTTGACCGCCTTCAAATAGTCATCGATGTCTCTTCCAAGTTGTTTTCTGTTGAAGGCGTCGCGCAACTCATTTGTCTTTATCTCTCGGCCATTGAAAAATCTGTAGTGAATGCCAGTTCTAGGAGGTACATGAACTGCATGAGGATTAAATGTAGAGTTTCCAAAGTGAAGCCCGGTGATGAGAGCATATTCCACTGCCGTCATACGAATGGTCGTATGACCAAGATAAAATCAAAGCTCATTCTCTGGTACCCGATTAGCACCAACCCCTTAGAACTGTCGGGCTATTGTTAGATTTAGTGCATTACTTGCACTCTGATTTCTTCTTGCATCAATCAACCACCCAACAACACCGGTTCTTAGGAATGCCTCGACTTGATGATTACCGGATATTTCAAATAAAACTCTCCTAATTTCATCAAACACGTCAAGGTTGACTTTAGGAGACGAGTACAACATGGCGGGTCTAACAAATTCATAATGTTCCTACAAAATCAATAAAACCAAGTATAAGTGCATGGTAACGTGTTATAATTCAACAAACCAACATAAATACAAGAAGATGAAGGACGGGGGGATAGCCCGTGGCCATGGTCACGACGGGAGGAGGACCGGCGCGACGACGGCGAAGGGTGCTGCCATGGTCACGAGAGCCCTCGCCATCGTGAGCTCACGATGGGCTTCCCATCGTGAGGTCACGGTGAGGTTTCCATCGTGAGGTCACGGTGAGGTTTCCATCGTGAGCTCACGATAGAGTGTCATCATGATCTGGCGATGGAAACCTCACCGTGATCTTACGATGGGAAGCCCACTGTGAGCACGCCAGAGCCTTTTCGCCGTCGTCTTCCCCACCTCCATCGACCCCGTAAGAACACCAAACCAACACAGCAAATGTTGAACTACCCAACACCAACAAATTCAAAAATCTCGAACTCTATTACACCAAAAACAATGTCGAAATCTTCCACATGAAAATCCTAACTCTAATATATAACAATTTCTAACATGTAAAACTAAGAAACATGCATTCAATCGAAGATTTAAGCATGAATTTCGAAAAAAGAAAGGGCACTAACCGGTGGAATTGGGACTCGAAAATTCAAATTTTCCTCCTCTTCGCCGGAGGACGTCGACGGCGACTCATTGCGGCGACGGTTGTGGCGGCGGTTGCTCATTTTCTTCCGTTCACGACGATCAATCGATCGTGAGGAGGAGATGTTGTGAGGTCGTGAAGGAGGGATGTCACGATGAAGATGGAGAGAGAGAAGAGGTCGGTGGCGGTGGGGGACCGATTGGGACCGATTGGGAGAGAGAGAGAGGGTGCTGTCGGGTGGGGGGGACCGATGTGGGGGGGAGAGAGAGATGGGGACGGCGGATGGTGGGGGGTAGGGTTAGTTTTGTTTTTTTGTTGTTTTATTTATTTAAGTTTTATTTTATTATTTTGTAAGTTTGAGGGTATAATAGTCTTTTAAAACATTTTGGTATATAAAAGAGTGTGATTTAAAATGAGGATATAGAAGAATAGTATTTTGTGTAATGGTATTTAAAAAGTTGGACCCCATATATATATAGTTATGTTTATATAAAAAACTCTCCTTATCCTAAAAAATGAGAATTGATCTCATCCATTGATTTAGGAAGGATGGATGGTCAAGATTGGACCGGGTCAACCCGTTGACTTTTGTTTTCGATTTTTTTTTTCAATTTTTTTAGTGGTAAGGCCATATACACCACACCATGCATTCATATGCATCACACTATACAACGAGATGCACCACTAAGTGCATTGAGATGCAACATATTTTCGATTTTTTTTTACTGTCAGTCCATATGCACCACACCATGTATTCATATGCACCACACAATGTATCCATATGCATCACACTATATAACGAGATGCATCACATTTTTCTTTGGTTTATTTTTTCTATTTATTTTCTTTTTTTTTTTCAGATTTATTTTCCACCTTTTTTTGTTTGCCTTTTCATTTTTTGTTTGCCGCTTCTTCTTTGATCAAGATTCGAGCGAGGGGAGCCGAAAGCCTCGTAGTGAGCCGAAAAATCTAAATTGTTGCCCGACGATTATCCTTATATTAGTAATTGGAGTGAAGGCGGAGCCGTAAAATCTGAGTCGAAGGGGGATCCGAGAAAAAAATATATGCAAAAAAAATCATATGCATCTCAATGCACTTAGTGGTGCATCTCATTATACAGTATGGTGCATATGAATATATGGTGCGGTGCATATGACCTGACAGTAAAAAAAAAAAAAACCTAGTGGTGCATCTCATCACACTGTGTGGTGCATATGAATGTATGTTGCGGTACATATGGTCTGACAGTAAAAAAAAGGAAAAAAATCAAAAAAAAGTCAACGGGTTGACTCGCTTTGACCAGGATCAAATCTTAACCATCCACCATGCAAAGATGTGTGGTCGAATTTATCTTGCTTGGTTGGATTGACACTATGAAAACCTGTAACACCGATAGACAAACGAAAACTTCTTGTACTCTCCAACCTCTGCCCCTTCGCCTTATTCAAAGCACAAACCCTTCCCCCTTTTTCACCAATTTCTTACCTTTTAATAGAGGGAGGAGAAATAAAATTTTGGTGTATAATGTTTATTAAATTTATAGAGATTTTGGGAAATTTTCATGGTTTTGATTCTATTGGTAAAGAAATTGAGAAGACGAGAAAATCTGTAAACTCATGGCTATGTGGAAGGGTGAGCCCTTATTCCAACTTTTGAACACCAAAAATTCTATAATTTTGATGGGAAAGTTCGCGCTCACAGATTCGGCTAAATACTAGCATTTACTGTTCATTTACTCGTAAAATATTTTATAAAGTAATTTTAAAATTATTAATTATTAAAAGAATCTTATTAAATCTCTTTTCCGCCAGCATTTGAAATAAAGAAACATTAATATATGAATAGTAAAATGTACCCACTTTAACTCAACTAGAGTGACAATAATATATTAAACTAATCCTTGAAAAAAACTAAAAAATAAAAATAAAAAAATAAAGGAAAAATAAAATAGAATCCAAATGGACGGTGATTATGTCACAGCCCCAAATCCCGAGGGACGGCCAAGCTGGGGTGCGACTAGGGGTTGGATTAAAGAGGCAGGGAAGAAAGGGAATGACTAAATAAACAGACATTTATAACAGAAACTACTATGAATTTGACTTTATTGAATAAAAAGGGAGTCAATCCCGAAGGATCACTCGACATATTTTGTTTCAGAGAAGACTAGGTTTAAAGTATGAACAACTTAAACCGAAAAAATTAACATCAATAAGAGAGTTATTTGCAGCGGAAAAACGTAGAATGATATCACATATCAAATGTGAATTCGAGGCTCAACTAAACTTTACTTCCTTAAGTACGACCTTTACTCAACCTCCTCCGCCTTCGTCACTCAACCTGCACATTTAAAAACAAACATGCAGGGCTAAGTACATAAAGCACTTAGTGGGCACATTGCCAGAAACAACTCACAAGAGTATAGATTAATCATGCATTTTTTTATAAAGACTCGTAAAACTTATACCGTTGTACACTTAATTTTGGATAACACACTGAAGGTTAACTCAGAATCCGATCGTCTGGATAGTACTCTGTGGGCTAACTCAGAATCTGTCCTCTGGATAGCACTCTGTGGACTATCTCAGAATCTGATCGTTTAGTTGGAATCTCTGGATAGCACTCTGTGGGCTAACTCAGAATCCAAAACTCTGATAGCACTCTGTGGGCTAACTCAGAGGGGAACAAGAGAATTCACATATAACAATTTATCATGCACTCATAGTTACTTTAATACATACTTATTAAAGCAATAAATAAACACTTTCGAGCAACGCTCATTTTATTTTGATAGAAACGCCCACCTCAATCGTTTACAGAACAAACTTTAACCTTCTGTCTTCCATCATGTCTTCAACTCCGACTTTCTTCTTTTATCGCAAATAAACAAACTTTAAAACTTAATCGCAACGATAAAAGAAACAGGAAATCGAAATCGGTTTTAGTCTTTTAGGCCTTTGCACTTTACTACTTTCTTTTGATTAACTAATAAACAAGACTCGATCAATTCTCATTTACAAACTGACTTGGCTCATTACTCGACACTTAGGTCAGTAGATAATTGGATGTCGATAACTTATAATGACTTAGAAGTTCACAAGGAACGAAGTTAAAGAGAATTCAACTTAAGAAAATGAGTTTTGGAAACTTCTGCACAGGTCAGTAAGTTCATACAGAATAGGGTACTTCGAAACAGGGGGTTTATCTTATACCAAAAGAAAGCCACGGATGTCTAGTTCACTCTCCAATTTATGGATCTCGATTTCGTTAAGCGAGCTAAAAGTTATGACAGTTTCCGTAACGCATCGCAAAACAGTCCGCGTGGAACCCTAGTGCTTGTTAACTCGACGCACGACTTTCTAGGTTCGGTTTATGCGATTCCACTTTTATTCTTATGAAATTTTCATCTCAATACAGTCTACATGCATGTTCCTTAATCGGGTACACAATCACGTCTTTTGATTAAACAAACGACGAGCATTTCCTCGTCATTTTCAACTATCCAATTACTAAACCAAATCAAATTTCAAATTCTATTTCATTCATCAACTTCTCGATTCTTAACTATAACTCATAACATCTCGTATCTCGGATAAAAATGCCGTCAACTACAATATCGTTCGTCAATCCATAACAATCATTATTATCAAAAAGGTTTTTCTTATTCGACTTTTCTATCGGCTTATAATCTCGTTTCTTCGTCTCTTATTCAAAATTGAACCTTCTTAGAATTCGTTCAAGCTTTACGGTTACGATCATTAACTAACAAGATTATCATAGGTTCGAATCACAAACCTAAATCATTATCTAATCTCGACTTATCGACGATTCTTCGTCTCTTAGCGAAAATTCGACGTTATCTGATTTCGTTCAAATTTTACAACAACGATCATCATCTATCTAGCATTACTAATATGTAAACCATATTCTCAAAACATTATCGAGTCTCAACTTATCGACAAGTTTCCGTCTCTTACGTTTTTCGTTTTATTTTTAAAAAAAATCTCAATAAATCATATATTCATCCTCAATCATCCTACATCTCATTTCCATTAACCAATCATGCATATCATATCATCCTCTTCATTAAAACATCCATTCTTCATCTCTTACATTTCTACTTTTATTTTTAGAAAATTCTAAATTAATTCATGCATCAATCTAACATCACATAGAACACTAATCCATCAATTAAACATCAAGAAAATCGAGCTACGAAAAACCCCTAAATCCATCAAAAATTTCGGTAATAGCATTGATTCAAGAGGGGTGATTTCTTTATGATTTCATTCCATAGAATCATTCCTACGCATATTATATCATGTAATAAACATAGGACTTGATCTCCTACATCTCTTACCTTTTTCGAAAATTCCAAGAATTAAAGGAAATGAATTTTGCTTGGATAGAAATGAAGAGGAAAGTCTCACCTTAACAATTATAAACTCGGAATTGAAATCGATCGGAAGATGGACAAGTTATGGAGCTTGGATGCTTGAAGAACTTGAGGAAGAACACATCAATGGTGAAGAACAAGAGAGAGAAGAGAGAGTTGGGGGAGGTGGCGGTTTGGGAGGGTAGAGGATAAGAGAGAATTGTGATATTTTGTGTAGATATTATGCTAAAGTAGGATGACTAACAAGGTGACTCACTAAGGTGCGTTTGGTTGCGAAATTTTTGATGGAAATATCTCGTTTTCGGGTCTCAAACGACGTATTAAAAACTAAGAAATAATTTCTTAGTCGGTTACGTATTCGACAAAATCTAATTCGTCTGTTAGATTAGAAATAAATCATATACTCGGAAAACTTAATTCGTTTTTTCAAAATCCGAGAAAAAGTCGGGACATCACAGTCCAAATTTTGTCTGGAAAATTAATAAAAACGGATGTTTACTAACTTACTCGTCTCGCAAAAAGAGTGAATGTAAAATCAGACGGTTTCTTGATTTGAGTTTTCGGGCGAAAATTTTATCGGACGCGAAAACCCTAATACAGTAGTCGTTCAACCGACTTCTGGAATTTATTTTCAGAAATGGATTTCACCGTTAGTCTTAGAATTGAAAATCCTTAACTTAGGCGTGCAAAGCCTTAATTAATTTGAAAATTTTTATTTATCGTCGGAAGAAAATATCTGGGGTATTACATTTACCTGTAATAGCCCGGCTTCCGGATTGACGGCTGATCCCACAAACCATCACAAGTCCTTTCTAGCGTGTTTTGTCCTCACTCGCACGCTTCCCAGGAGGTCACCCATCCTAGTACTACTCCAAGTCAAGCACGCTTAACTTTGGAGTTCTTCCACGATAGGTACCAGAAAAGAAGATGCATCTTGATGGTATGTGTAGACCTATCAATTCCTTTAAGCTCTCCTTGAATATGTCGTCCCATTCCGACATATATTCTTGGAATCCCTCTCGTTCGGGTGTGTTCCAGTTCATCCCTGCCCCCCTCCGCTTGGAAGTCTTATCGGAGCCGCTCCTTGTTCGTGCTTTTGCACCGGCGATCACTCCGTACTTTGGCCCCGGGCGTCACAGATTAAGGGCTTAATGCATATGCACCTCCATGCATAGTCAAAAGTCCCGTAGAAATATTGTGAGTGGAGAATGTGTTAGTACCTTTTTACCCTTAAGTGAAGAATACAAATAAAGAGAATAAAGGGTAAAAGGGTAACATTTTAAGTGAGACCATTTCTATTTGTGGAAGGACCAGACTCGATAACGGAGCCAGACTTTTCTATCGGGGGAGAGGGGAAAAAAGTTTAAATAATAAAATTAAATATAAATCACAATTTTATTATTATCATAATGTCAAAAAAACTAATTAAGAGTCGAAATGAGGTCTTTATATAGAAAACGAGAGAAAACAAAATATAAATATACTGTAAAGAACAAGAGAGTTGCCTCAAACATCATAAAACCACGTATAATCTTAAAAGAACAAGAATAAATATAAAAATCTCATAACATTTCTCTTTTATTCCTCATATATTATCGGTATTCCACTATCTTTTTAAAATAGGTCAAATTGGTGGTTCAATAAAAAAACTCAAGTAATGAAATACGTCAATTCTTCAATGCGGGTCAACTAATGAGTATGCAAACAATTAAATAGTGAAATTAAGCACAAAACTAAACCCTCCCCCCCCCAAAAAAAAATCCAACGGGAGCTAGTGATCCCCTTGGACCCATTTCCCTTCAGCTCTAATCGAACTTATCGTGGATGAACTTGTTGTGGGATACTCATTTGGTAAAAAATAAAATAAAAATAAAGACACTCACTTGGTCAAAAGAAAAAAAAATGAAGATACTCACAAACAAAATGAAAATAAAAAGTTATAAAATATTCACAAAATATAGACAAAATGCACAAAATAATATTGAAGAATACATTTTTTTGAAATAATTTTACCTAAAAATTTTTATAATCACATCCTAATTTTTTAATGTTTGAAAAAAAAAATTTAAATAATTGAAAAATTGCACCCTTAGGATATAGATTAGTTCATTAGTAGCACGTGGCCAATATTTATTTAATATAATATTTGAATCAAATGCACGTTTTTTTTTCTAAAAGAACAATTGCACTCTTTTCTTTTCTAAAAGTTGAGGTTTCAGCATATTTACAAAAATACCATTTTTCCTCCAAAATACATATGGCCTCAATATAATAGTACTTATCTTCAACTATATGTCATACTGTTTACTATCTCCAGTCCCCAAGTCTTTTCCTAGAAGGAAGTGGCACGAGTATTAAGGAAAAGGTTGTTGAGTTAGTTGTGAGTAAAGAAAAGGTGATTAATTTATTGTGAGTGGAGAAAGGTTCCCACACTAAGGGTAGTAATATATTAATTAATTGAGATATTGGTGAGCCATATGTGGTATTTTAGGTAAATAGGGTGAAAAAGTAAGGGTAAGAGATAATAATTTACTGTGGGGTAGTGTCCAAAAGTAGCTAGGAAGAAACTTAGGGACCATCCCAAAAAAAAAAGATAGGAAGAAACCTGGGAACCGAAAATAGTATTTTTTACGTTACCAAAATACATACAAGTAAAAGTAGACTCTTTTTTCCTTGAAGGCCGAACTTCAGATTTTCGTATGTTTTTAATTTGAAGACCAAGATTTAGACTTTTTTTTTAACTCTGTTCTTCAAATTAAAAGACTTTTCGGAGTTTAATTTTTTGAATTGATTTTCCCAGTTTTCTAATTAAGTTTTTTTACCCTTTTAAATTGTTGTCATCTTTTAAAAATTTAGCTACCTACTTACTATTACAAAAGCACAAAATGATCCTATACAACTGAATTTTTCTACCTCTGAAAATGGTACTCCTGTTAATGAGTTTACATATATCATGAAGTGAATTCATATTGCATGATTTTGAAACAAATATTTCAATTAAAAAAAATAAAAAAATTAAACAACATATTTATTCTCTAATAAGTATTTTTATGTTTACATATAGTAAAGCATCAAGATAACACAAGTAGATGGAGTGATTGCCAATTTGGATTGACAACCAACAACAAGATCAAGGTTTGTTTTCTAAAGTGCTTTATAACGACAATTTGTTTTTATTTTATTTCCATTTATAAGTAACAAGTCAAATTAATTAAGAATTTTTTTTGGTAAATAAAACATTATTTATTTTCTAAAAGGCAAATACAAACCACCTACTCTAAACGGACAAAGCATAGAAACAAAAAACCAAACAAAAATCACAAGAGAGTCATGCCAAGAAAGGAAACAAGCTAGACTAGGATCCTTCCTGCTGCAAAAAGCAATCAACAAAACACATTGCCTTGCAATCTCATGAGCCTCCTTCTGTTGCCGCTTGAACTTCCGGTAGTTCCGCTCTTGCCAGTTAAGATAGATCACAATTGAGAGACTAATACGATAAAGGAGCTGGAGTCCTTTGTTTGCTCAACATTGTGATATCATAAATAACCCCTCAATATCCCATGCAACGACATGTTGTGGAAAGCCACACCATGCTGTGACTTCTTCCAGACTTTTGCTCTAAAAGAGCACTCAAAGAACAAGTGATTTATGGTCTCATTAGCAGGTTCAGACAAACATCATTGGGGATCAACCTGTATGCCAATCTTCAGCAAGTTTTCACAGGTGACAAGCTTCCCCAAAAGCATCAACTACGAGATAAACACAATTTTTGGAGGAGCAATATTATTGCACGCCATTTTTTTCCAAGCCACAACTTGGACATGCCCTCGTAATGCAAGATAAATCTTCCTGATAGAGCAGGAGGGAAGATTGAGGAAGGAATTACATGAGGTGGTGGCATCCATATAAGCTCTAGCTCCTATGACTTTCCTAACAATCCATGCAGCCTGCATGGGGAGATCCATAGTCATGATATTTTTGTTTTCGATGTAACATCCATGAATCCACTTGATCCATAGCTTATCTTTTTTATTCACTAGATGCCAGAAAAGCTTCCACATTGCTGCTTTGTTCCAGATTTTAAGATCTATCACTCCCATCCCCCCTACTGCTTTGGAGAGGCAGATTTGATCCCAGCTAACAAAGGCTCTTTTGGTTGTTCCTGCAATCCCAGTCCATAAGAAATTCTTGCAAGATATTTGGATAGTTTTGATAACTTTTTGAGGCAAGAGAAGCACTTGGCTCCAGTAAGTTTGGACTCCAAAAATCACTGACTTCACAAGCTGAAGCCGGCCGGCATAAGAGAAGAGCTTGGAGGACCAACAATCTATTCGGCCTAAAATCTTTTTAATGAGAGATTGGTATTGAATAAGAGTGAGTTTTTTGAGAGATAAGGGCACTCCCAAGTATTTAAAAGGAAGGTCACCCTTGGTCAGCCCAAACTCCTGTAGAATCACTTCCTGAAGTCTCACATTTACCCCTCCAAAATAGATGTTGCTTTTCTGTTGATTTACTTTTAGGCCAGAGAAAGTAGAGAACTTTTGGAAGGCTTCCATAAGCTTGCCAATAGACACAAGATCACCTCTAGAAAAATGGAGCAAATCATCTGCAAAGTATACAAGAGTTATATTCAGTTTCTTGCACTTTGGATGGAAATGGAATTGTCTGCATCCATGAAGCTCCTTCAAACACCTACTCAGATATTCCATGTTCTAAATAAAAAGATAGGGTGAGATTGGATCGCCTTGTCTTAGACCACGCTTTGCTGTGAAAGGTTCAGTTAATTCACCATTTACACTAATGGTGTATGAGACAATAGAAAGGCATGCATATATCCACATCACAAATTGATAGGGAAATCTCAGCTCTAGCATCAAGTGCTTTATATAAAGCGATTCTACTGAATTAAAAGCTTTCTGGATATCAATCTTGATAAAACATCTAAGAGAGATGTTTTTTCTGGAATATCCTTTTATGATTTCTTAATTCAAGAGGATGTTGTCAAAACTGACCCTTCTTTTGAGAAATGCAGATTGGCTTTCTCCTATTATATCTCCCAAGACTCCTTGAAGTCAATTTGCTAAAACCTTTAAGATGATTTTGTACAAAACTGTGCAACATGAAATAAGCGTGAACTCTTTTACTGTGCTGGGATTTGTTTTTTTAGGAATAAGGGAGATCAAGGCCATATAGATTGCTTTGGGTAGAAAACTTGTTGCAAAGAATTGCTTTACAGCAAGGCAGACTTCATCTCCTATTATGTCCCCAGATTTGATGAAAAACAAGACATTCCCTGGAGCCTTGTGTATATTCATTCCAAATAGGTCTGCTTTAACTTCTTGATTGTCAACGGCACTGCAAAGTTGAGCTTGTTGTATTTGATCAAGAATAGGACCTCACTCTTTTATTGTCTTGTCTACCATTGGGAGAGTGGAAGTTGCACTGCCCATTAAATCTATGTAGAAAGATCTAATTTCATCTGAAATCTGTTGCTGAGTAGAGTATGTGGAGCCATCATTTCTTATCAGCATTCTAATGACATTAGAGGATTGTCTGGCTTTAACATAAGCATGGAATAATTTCGTGTTGGCATCACCTAACTTGATATAGTCAACTCTTGCCTTTTGCTGCCAAATCTTCTCCTCTATTTCACTCCATTTCTCTAACTCCTCTAGTTTTTGCTATTCGATAGATATTAGCTCTTTCATTTAGCTTATCCAAGGTAAGCTGATGTTGGATTTCCTCGACTTCAGTTTTTATGGAAGCTACTTTCTCTGCAGTTTATTGAAAATATTTGATGTTTAACTGCTTGAGAGGGTGCTCGAGCTTCTTCCATTTATACCAAATGTTCAAAAGAGCATTTGAGTGGACTTGTTCAGACCAAGTGCTTTCCACAATCCCTTTGAAAAGAGGATGGTCGGCATGGACAATAAACTGGTAAAAAACTAAGAAGAAAGGGTGACAAAGACCTCGTTTAGCTTTGTGCAAATAAATTTATAGATTTCCTTGCCCATAGTAGACAGTAATTAGTAGTAAGCAGGGTCGAACCCAAGGGAATTGGTGAAGTCTCTCTTCCTTGTAACTGGTGTAGCAAAATAAGGGCTTTGGTCACGACTGCACTTGTCTTGGTTAACAAGTACCGAAAACTATAACTGAAATTTAAACAAAAACTTGATCAATAATAAAAGAGACCTGGATTAGGATTGAATAATTGAACTTAAACTCTCACTCGATCATGGGTGCAAAGATTTTAGTTACACGCATTTACTATTTGGTTTCCAAGCAGATTAATTCTAGCCCTATGGTTACGAAGTCATGATTAAAATACTCTACTCTTCAGCTATCCTTTTAACTTAGATTATGCCAGAGACACTCTAAGCAGAACCCCTTTCCTAGTCAAGACAACCACGAAGACTCTTCAGCAACTACCTTGCCCAAGAAACATTAATTTCTTTTAGACCCATATCAGCCAAGAGGTGCATCAAGACACTGACTACTCTCCAATACTCATTATCTATTCAGGCATAAGAGACACTCTTGTGTTGACCCTGATTTTATTGGTGATCTAGACTTCTTAACTTATTGGTGATCGAGCAATTAGTTATCTTGCCCAAATCTATCATTAAGCCCTAAATATTTCGAGAATAAAAACATGCAAGTATTTAACACAAAATTAGACCTCACGAGTGTTTAGGTTTACGTTCAATTCATCTTACCAATCCAGGCTTAGGAAATTAGTTAGTAATAATATAAATTGAAATCAACACGAAAGATATAAAGTAAAACATACCTGGAATCAAAACTAAAGATGAATTGTACTCCAGCAAAACAGAAATCGTCCTGGCCATAACAACCAACTAAAACTAAAGCAGAAAATATAAAGTTTTGCCCGTAGGAGTTGTTTCTTCCTCACAACTCTCAAATGTAAAGTAAAACAGAATTCAGAATTAAAAGGATTCAAAAAGATGATTTACAGAGTGAAGACAACCATAGATGCTAAATACATAAAAAACATGAACACAAATATGGGTTCATCACACCCACACACTTTACTCACGCTTGTCCTCAAGTGTGTAAATGCAACTTACCCAAGACTCAAAAAACTCGGAAAAGACAAAACAAAACACAGACTTTATACTCAAAACAAATCAGCAGATAAATGAGTTAGTCAAATCAAGTAAGAATTTCAATTTAGCAAAATCATCAGACAAGTCAAGATAAAATCTATGAGCATAAATGATGTTCCTCTCTAGCACTCTTCTCTCAAGTGTTTTGGGCTAGGTGTTTACGCTCTTGACCAATATCAACAAGGTCCTTCTATAGGCTTGCCTGCCCTTTACATCTCTACTAAATCTCAACACTAATCATTATGTCACAGCCCGACTTCTAGGGTATTGAAACGACTAGAATGCAAGGGGCAGTGAGATGGAACAACTAAACTTTACTCAATAAACATGCTCGATGAATATGATTTTAATTCAAGAATGGATTCATAATTTCAATAAGGTGGGTTTTTAATCAATTATTCTCAAATGAATGGATACTCAAACAAAGCTAAATATCGAATTGATCAAAGGATTTAGGTTTGGTGATTAACAAGTATTCAATTCAGAAGTGGGCCATCATTTAGTTTTGTAATACCCCGAGTTTTTATAAGTCTTTAAGTGCGTTCTAAATTTCATAATATGCTTAAATAATATGCCTTGAGTAATAAGATTTTTCCAAGAAAAGGAATTTGCTTGAAATGACCAAATTGCCCTTATGTGCTATGACGTGAATTTTCTCGTTTCGATTATTCGAATCGAGTCTGTGATGCATTGATTGAGTTTATTTATATGAGTTTGAGCATGATTATTACTTTTGGAGAATTTTGAGAATTTTTACTTTTTAGTGAATAGTAACGAGAACCGAGAAAACACTATTCACCGACGAACTCAGAATTTAACCTAATTAGTGTCTTTTGAATCTAGATTTAATTCTAAGACCCTTGAGATATGTTAGAAGCTTATCTGAGATCACATGAGAGAATTCCAAGAGTTTAGTTCTTAATGGATTAATTAGCCGATTGATTTTAGGTTTTTCTTCGTTACTTGGAATTTTAACCTAAAAATTAGATATTCGGAATCCTTGATTTATTTCGTGGGACATGAGATAGAGTTGAGGTGTTTTCTATGTCGGAAACGAGATGAGGAGAGTTTAGAGCCGTTTTCAGTATAAATAAAATAACACGGACACATTCTACCGGAAAACTTTTATCCGGGTAAAATTTTAGCAGTATAAGAGAATCTCTGTCATCTCTCTCCCTCTCACCACCGACCTCATCTCTCTCTCTCTCTCCCTAATCTCTCCCCTAGACTAGCCTATTTTCTACTCTACATGGGAATATCATGATGATATTCCTTTCTTAATCAATTTTATTTCTTTCATAGAGATGAAATCATCTCATTCATTTCATCATTCATCATTTCATCCATCTCTCTCTCTCAAACTCACTCTCTCTCTCTCTCTCGTGCTCAACCAAAGAAGAAAGAGAAAATAATTTCTCTTTCCCTCTCTCCCCTCTTTGCCTAGAAAGATACACACACACATAAGTTGGAGAACCTCCATTGAAGCTTCAATCTTCAAGCTTCCAGGCTTTCAAATTTCAAAGAGATCACCATCATTCTCTCTAGTTCTTCCATCTCTAATTGAAGAGGTAATAATTCTTTGAATCTTGAGTTCAAATCCAAGCAAGATCATCTCTTTATTTCCTTAAAATTTCGGCATCTTTGCCCTAGCAAAGATGATTGATTCTTGTTTTATTTTTCTTTAGGATTAAGGTGAATTCCATCATGGAAATTCCAAGCCAAGAACTTGAGCCCTAAATCCCTCATTTTCAGTCCAAAGGAGAATCAAGAGGAGAAGCTTCGATTTAATTTTTAAAGTAGGTTATTCATTTGATTACTTGTATATATGTAATCTCTAATCCCTAAAAGAAAGAAAGATGCATGTTTTAAATTTATACTTAGGCAAACTAGGATTCGATGTGTAATGCCCCGTAAATTCCTTACGTTCTAAAAAGTTTAAAGTTAATTAAATAAATGGCTTTGCACGCCTAAGTTTATAATTTTTGAATTCTAAGGCTAACTGTCACGCCCCGACTCTCGGGGTGCGACTTAAGAACAACAACAAACCTAAACAACTAACAATTAACTCAAATAAAGGGAACATGCTCAGGGAAAACAAAGGCGGAATATAAGGCAATCGAATTTGGTTTTCAAAAGCATAAAGAATAATAACCGAGCATCTTAACTTCACTTTGAATAGGAATTCAAACAAGAAAATCATGCTGATGGGAAGGGAATTCCAACAAAAAGAGAAATCATACGAATATATACATCAAGGCAAGGGTTCATGTTCAACAACAACCAAGTTACGAGCCCATCGCTCGGGATTACAAGATAAAGGGGTTACGAATTCAACAAGCATTCAAAGTCTTCGAGCACAACGCTCGGAATCAAAAACATGAATATTAGAGTACTAACATCAACAGACATTAAATCAAAAAGATTGCAGCGGAAATTAGCATCAACTCCCAACACTTGCACGTATGAAGACGTACAAATGCCAGTCCGAAATTCTACCAAACTTAACCAATAAAACCAAACCACACCACCAAGTATCCACGCCATCGCCATCCAGTCAACCTGCATGTTTAGAAACACACGCAGGGCTGAGTACTTCGTACTCAGTGAACACAAGCCAAAACATTTGAATAAAGATGCTTCTTAAAGCTATATCAATTGAACTTGCCTTGCCAAACATCACAAGTATATAAGCAGTTTTAAAAACGGTTTTACTTGTGCATGTCAAAACATTTTTATTTAAAACAGACTGCGCAGTCAAATATCATATAATATAATAGCATGTATCATCTATAACTTCACTGTGCCGAGAAGTAGGCCTCCTTCTCAAACACTATGACCGGCCCAACCGAAGCAAGGCTCACAGTCACCTCAACATATACCACACGTGGGTTCCTGCTTTCACAGGATAATCACATCTTCATAGATGATAACACATACTAACTTCAATAAAATGGCAAGTCAATCACATTTGAAAAACATATCATAATATTCAAATAGCATAACTAATTTTCATCGATAGTTTTGGTTCAGAAAAGCCCACCTGACTTCCGAAGAACTAGCTAGGTGGTCTAGGGCTATTTGTCCTCGCTTAACGATCCGTCCGGCTCGATCCTTCATAGAACAACATCGATAGATAAGATATATGAAAGACGGACACAAAGGCGTTGGACTTTAACTGACGGACTTCTATTTGAGTCGTCGCTCTCTTCGTTCTAACTTTTCTAAAGGATCTCACGTTCTCGTCTTTATTTCATTAACTCTATTCGAAAAGGTTAACTCTACTACTTAACATCGTACACTTTTCTCGTTCTAATTAATAACTTCATTGTTACAAATTATTACTCGAGCTTTCTTTCAAAGACTTTAGTTCAATCTCATTTTAACAATCAATCATTTAGCATACAAATTCAATCATCTTTTACATTATAATACTATCATGCATTTAAACACATACTCAAACATACAATGAAATCATATAAATCAAACATACTTCAAGACACATTAACATGCATTCCATCTTGACCTTAAAATCTAACTCGATTATGCAATTCTTTTTATAAAGGCTTAAACTATTAATTCTATCTTTCTTATCTATATAGACAACGCTTCGTTCTACATCCGCTATCTTATAAGGTATTTTATAACTTTTATTTATTTAACAAAAATTCTCTTAGTTTTTAATAAACTCTTTTGAAATTATAATTTCTTGTTCAATTCTAACTTGATTCTCATTTCTTAACTCGAATATTATTCCTTTAATTATTATCTCGGTTTATCCTTTCTTCGCTTGGTTGGAAATAACGTACTCAATTAATTATTTAATTAATCTTCTTTCAACTTATTATTCAGTATCTTATTTTATTCTCATTTTCTCGATCAACTTATACGAGTATCTATCTTAACTCGTCTAGCATCTTTTCTTTACTCAAATTAACTTCCTTTTTACTTCTTATCGATTAATTCTTATTAAACTCGGTTTTCTCTATTTTGTTTACTTCTTTAATAATTTCTTCTTTATTTGTTTTAAACCTTTAAGCTATTTCTTACTTAATGATTTCTTTATCTTTTGGTAAACATTTTTATGAATTTTTTTCACTTTATTATAGAAGATCTTTTTATTGTATTTTTAGTAAAAATTTCAAGTCTTTAATTTTAATACAAGGTATTTAATTAATAAATTTTTTCATACATCTTTTATTTAATTAAAAGCTTTTCAAATTTAAATCTTTTTATCAAAACTTCTATCTTTATTCTATATTCAAACTATCATTCATACATATATTGAAATACTTAAACATCTAATTATTTTTATTATTTCTACACTTAATTTCTTTCAAAAAATTAACATGCAATCTCATTTTCTTCACTTAAACACATGTATGATTATACTAACATAACATACAATCATCTCATTGATCAAAACATCACTCAATACATCAACAAAATCAACAAAATAATTTCTCCATTTTTTTCAAAAACACACGGCACACACATGTACTTCTTGTGCATTTTATTTCTCAATTTTTCATGCATATAATCTCATTACTAACATGATAAAAATAACAATTCAAGCATCAAAATAACAATAACTCAAAGATTCATATTTTTCCTATATTTCTTCTAATTTTCGGCATTTATTAAATTTTTAGGGTTTTAGTTTCTTTTTCTTCTCTTAATTCATCGATTAACCTCTAGTGCTCGATTCTCCTAACGAATTCTTCTCACTCGATTAGCACATGCATATCCTAAGTTTGCCTAAACATAAATTAAATAACATGCATGCATAGATCTTTCCTTTAGGACTTATAGACATACATTTTTACAACTAATCAAATGAAATCATACTTAAATAAATGGAAATTCTTCTCTTGGCTCTTGGGATTGAAATGGATGGAAATGGTAGCTTCAAAGCTTGGATCTTGAAAAGAAGAAGGATGTCTTCTTGAATCCTCAAAGAAAAAGAAAGAATATAGGATTAATCATCCATAGGTTTTAGGAATCAAAATGAAGAAAAATGTTGGAAAATTCTTTAATTCAACTTCAAGAACTTGGAAATTTGTACCTTTCTTTGAAAATATGGATGGAATGGATGGAGGATGGTGTTCTTTACTTCATTTCCATGGATGATAAGCTTGAATCCATGGTTGCATGTGAAGAAAAATCAAAGTGTGTGTGTAGAGAGGGAGTGCCAAGAGTAGAGGGAGCTTGAGAGGTTGAGAGAGTTTTTCTTTTTGTTTTTGAGAGAGAGAGATCGAAATGAGAGAGAGATGGAGTGTAGATGACTAGGTTTCTTTCTTGTCTTAGATGTAGGAATTTGAAATCCAAAGAAAATAAAGTGAATTATTGGAAATTGTAATTAGACAAGACTTGATGTTTCATTTGAACTTAACTTGTTTGCACATTTTAAGCAATCCATGTACAAGACATCACTATGTTTTGTTGGTCTTGGAAATTGAGGGATGATGGGAGAGGAGTTGTGAGGTGGCGAGAGAGGGAGAGAGGTGGATGACACGTGTCGTCGTCGTGTCGTCACGGGTATTAATTATCCGGTCGTAAAGGTTTTCCGGGTAAAACGATTCGTATTAATTCCGTTTTGTTCTAGTAACGGGTCTAACCTCTTCTCGTTTCACTTTTGACACTGACTCGTCCCAATCCTATGTCACGTCTCAAATTAAAAGATTAAAGGCTTCGATCATTTTAGTTCTTTAATTCTTAAAAGAATTTAATCGGCTTATTATTCCGTTTATTAATCCTTTCCATGACTAATGCTTCATTTCTCTTCTCAATTCTCGGATAAGTTCTTACCCTATCTCAGTGGTCTTAAAAGAAATTCTAAGTTCGAAGGTTCTAATTTAATTCTATTCTAGGTTCATCGGCGTAAACATATTTCTCGGCGATTAACGTTATGTTATCTTAATTAAACAAACTTCTTCGGGATTTTTCCGGAATTTAATCTCATACTCATTTTCATATAAACAACTCAACAAACATATCACATCATCATCATCTCAGATAAATAGAACAGATAAATTCACACAAGATTCACAAGGCAATTTAAACGTTTTATTCAAAACTCATCGATTAGAAAAGAAAAAATTTTACTCCTAAATTCTCATCTTTGAACTACTCGGTTAATTAGACGCTCTCTTAAAGGGATAAAAACTCGGGGTATCACATCCTCACCCTCTTAAATAAAATTTCGTCCCGTAATTTACTGACCTTAAGAAAATAACTCGGGATATTTTGCTTTCATCTTTTCTTCGAGCTCACACGTGGCTTCTTCAAGATCGTGATGACACCACTTGACTTTCACTAAGGGAATCGATTTCGTTCTAAGCTGCTGGACTTTATAATCTAAAATCTTTTCGGGTTTCTCCTCGTAACTTAGATCGGGCTTCATCTCAACATCTTCTTGACGTATTACATGCTTCGGATCAAAGACATATTTTCTCAACTGCGATACGTGAAACACGTTATGCGAACTTTCGAAACTAGGCGGTAACGCTAAACGATACGATACGGATCCAATCCTCTCAAGGATCTCGTACGGTCCTATAAAACGAGGTCTAAGCTTTCCTTTAATTCCAAAACGATAAACTCCTTTCGAGGGGGATACCTTTAAAAACACTTTATCTCCTTCTTTAAATTCTAACTTAGATCTTCGATTATCGGCATACGACTTCTGTCGACTCTGAGCTTCCTTAATCTTTTCACGGATCTGACGTACAGATTCTATCATTTCCTCAATCGCTTCTTGCCCTAACACTTTCCTTTCACCGACTTCATTCCAATACAACGGCGATCTACACTTCTTTCCGTAAAGAGCTTCATACGGGGCCATTCCTATCGTATTCTGATAGCTATTGTTGTATGCGAACTCAACAAGAGGTAAAACTTTTTCCCACTCGACTCCTTTATCTAACAAGACGGCTCTTAACATATCTTCGAGAATTTGAATCGTTCCCTCGAACTGACCATCGGTTTGAGGGTGGTAAGCAGTACTGATCTGCAATTGGGTTCCTAACTCTTTGTGGAAACTTTCCCAAAAACGGGCGGTGAACTTCGAATCTCTATCAGAGGTGATCGTCTTCGGAACTCCGTGCAATTTCACAATTTTTTTGATGTAGATCTCGGCTAATTTGGCTGATCCATAGGTATGTGGAATAGGTATGAAATGAGCAGACTTCGTCAACCTATCCACGATTACCCATACTACTGTATTTCCTCTTCTTGATCTTGGCAATCCTATCACAAAATCCATTGTGATTCCATCCCCTTTCCACTCTGGGATGGGTAACGGTTGTAGAGGTCCATACGGTCTTTGATGTAAGGACTTCACTTGCTGGCAAGCTAAACATCTTTCAATGAATAATGCCACATCCGTCTTCATTCCATTCCACCAAAACTGGTTCTTTAGGTCTTGGTACATCTTCGTGCTGCCGGGGTGAGCTGTATATGGGGTTTCATGAGCTTCACTCATTATTTCGTTCTTCAACTTGTCATCGTTAGGTACGCAAATTCTTCCTTGATACAACAACGCATTATCGCTTGATTCTGCAAAATCTTTAACTTCTCCACTTCTTACCTTCCTTCGTAGCTTTTCTAACTCTTTGTCTCTTCTTTGGCCTTCTACGATACGGGTTCTTAAGTCAGGCATCACTACTAAGGTAGCAATTACTTGATCTACTGACGCTGGAGGTACGATTACTTCAATCTTCATCTTCGCAAACTCTCCAATCAACTCGACTTCATCGGTTAAAAGAAATCCTAACTCGATCCTATTCGACTTTTCCTTCCTTCTCTTTCTACTTAACGTGTCGGCTACTACGTTTGCTTTACCGGGATGGTAAGATATCTTGCAATCGTAGTCTTTCACTAACTCAAGCCATCTCCTTTGTCTCATGTTTAACTCCTTCTGCTCGAAGAAGTACTTCAGGCTTTTGTGATCTGAGAATATTTCACATTTCGCTCCATAAAGGTAATGTCGCCATATCTTCAAAGCATGAACGACGGCTGCTAATTCTAGGTCGTGGGTTGGATACTTCTCTTCGTGAGGTTTGAGCTGCCTGGACGCATATGCAATCACTTTTCCATTTTGCATTAGCACACATCCTAGTCCTTGAGCAGATGCATCGGTATAAACAACATAATCTTTATCTGGCTCAGGAAGGGCTAGAATTGGGGCTGTCGTTAATCTCGTCTTGAGTTCTTGAAAACTTTTCTCACACTCTTCTGTCCATGTGAACTTCGTTTCTTTCTTCAACAGGCTCGTCATCGGTTTTGCGATCTTAGAAAATCCTTCAATGAATCTCCGGTAGTATCCTGCTAAACTAAGAAAACTACGGATTTCATGTACTGACGTCGGGGACTTCCAATCTTGTACAACTTTCACTTTTTCCATATCCACTTGGATGCCTTCGGACGAAACTACATGTCCTAAGAAATTCACTGCCTTTAACCAAAATTCGCACTTACTGAATTTGGCATACAACTTTTCCGTTCTAAGCGTTTCTAACACGATTCTTAAATGCTCTTCATGCTCAGCTTCACTCTTTGAATACACCAAAATATCGTCTGTAAAGACAATCACGAACTTGTCTAAATATTCGTGAAAAACTCTATTCATCATATCCATGAACACTGTCGGGGCATTTGTTAATCCAAATGGCATTACTATGAATTCGTAATGTCCATATCTCGTTCTAAAAGCAGTCTTCGGAATATCTTCTTGCTTGATCTTCAGTTGGTGGTATCCAGACCTTAAGTCAATCTTGGAGAAAACACCGGCTCCTTTTAACTGGTCAAACAAATCATCTATCCTTGGCAAAGGATATTTGTTCTTCAACGTAATCTTGTTTAATTCTCGGTAGTCTATGCACATCCTTAAACTACCGTCTTTCTTTTTCACGAACAAAATCGGAGCACCCCAAGGCGATACACTCGGTCGAATGTAGCCTAAGTCCAACAATTCTTGCAGTTGGATCTTCAACTCTTGAAGTTCCTTTGGGGCCATTCGATACGGTGCCTTGGATATCGGGGCTGATCCTGGTTCTAAATCGATTGAAAACTCTAGCTGACGGTCAGGGGGTAAACCTGGTAACACTTCAGGAAACACATCCTTGAATTCTCTTACGACTGGAACATCGTCGATACTTAACTCGTGATTCTCGTCCTTATTTAGATAGACTAGGTACGCTTGGGTTCCTTTCTTCCGCATCAATCTCTGCGCTTTCATGGCTGAAATTATTGGCACACTCTTTTTCACTCTCTTTTCCATTTCGAAATCTATGGTTGACTCTTCTGCAGGGGATTTAAACGATATCTGTCTCGAATCGCATCGAATCGTCGCAAAATTCTCGATTAACCAATCCATTCCTAGGATTATATCGACGTCACGCATCTGGATTACATTCAGGGATTTCGCGACTAACTTACGGTTTCCAACTTCAAATTCTAGGTTCGAGCAAACATGCGAAACTAACGCAGACTTTCCTAAAGGGGTTGCGACACTAAGCATCTGATTCGATTTTTCTACTTTTAGTTCTAGGTTCTCTACGCAAATACTAGATATAAACGAATGCGAAGCTCCAGTATCAAACAAAACAATAACAGGTACGTTGTTAAGCTTTCCCATACCTGCCAGATTTCCTTTCTCCTTCTCCTGCGGTTTCTTTTCAATCGCGTACGTTCTTTGAAAAAGCGACGGTTCTTGCTGAGGAGGTTGCTGCCTTGGCTGCGGCGGCTTACGTTGACGTGGAAAAAACTTCTGCAGAGGAGCTGCCTCGATAGCTTTCATCTGTGATGGCTGGAACTGGTTTGGCCTTCCGCTTCTAAACCCTTGTTGCTTACTTGGGCACTGGTTCGAGAAATGACCAGGCTGACCATAAGTGTAGCAAACGTTGCTTCCACTCTTACAAACGCCTTGATGCATCTTTCCGCATTTCGCACAGGGAGGGAATCCTAAAGGTCCGATGGGTAGGTTGCCTCGGTTCGTTTGCGGTGCCTTTCCCTTTTGTGGCTGCGGTTGGCTCTTTCCTTGCCACTGCTTCTTGGTTGGTTGGGTTCCACTAATCCATTTTCCTTTTCTCTTTCCGTATTGGCCGTACTGGGGTTGTTGAGCAGACGTGGTCGTGATCATCTGGTTTTGGGGTTGGGGATTCGCTGGGGGTTGCGATCCTTTTTCCGGTTGCATTGCTAATTCCATATCTAAGGCTCGGTTTAAAGCTTCGGCGTACGTCAAACCACTTTGGCTGGCGAGAACTACTCGAATATCTTGCCTAAGTCCTGCTCTAAACAACTCGCACATTTTCTCGTCGGTGTCGACTATATCGTGCGCAAAACGAGCTAACTCACAAAATTCCCGGTCGAACTCGGCTATAGATCTTTTTCCTTGCTTCAGATTGGTATACTCGTTGGATTTCTGCTTACGATAACTTTTTGGCACAAACTTTTCGTACAACGCTTCCTTAAACTGATCCCATGACAACTCTTGGCGTTCTTCGGGAGAATACATCCTTTGCTTTGCTTCCCACCAATAATCGGCTGTTCCTTTAAGCTGATACGCCATGCATTCCAAACGCTCGCGATCGGAACAACGAAGGAAACGAAAAATTCGCTCTAAAGAACGAATCCAGTCTTCGGCATCAGCCGGACTGCCTTTACCGTCGAACGTCGGGGGATTTTGTCGGAGAAACAACTCTTCGACTCGTCTTTCGTTTTGAGGGGGCGGAGTAGGGTTACGCAGCCCTTCTGCATTATCTTCGGGAATCCTGACATTTCTACGTCTTGGCGGCATTCTAAAGATTTAAAACGATGGAAAAAACTTTAACCACTCTAGATTTTTAGCTTACAGGGAACCTTTCTCGATTCTGAACACATTTCTCTTTTGGGAGGAACACGATTCTAATCGGTACTTAGATATTTAAAAACAATTTAAAACTTTCTTAAGCAATTCATCACTTCAATTTCTCATATATATATATATGCATCTCATTCAGTTTCTAATAATTGTCACATACTCATATCATCATATATTCATATCATCATCATAGATTCTTGAAACAATCAGTCATAATCACAGAGTAAATATCATCACTTCATATTCAAATATTCAATTCGATTCAATAACTCAGAAATTTCAACTTCAATTCAAAGATCTAAATGTTTTAACTTCCAAACGCTTAACAGCGGCCTTCTCTAGGACTTATAACACTTTGGGAATTTACTTTGGAAAAAAATTCCCTTTTTCCTAGTCAAATTATGATAGTCTTCATCACAGGTTATAACACAACTAAAAGAAAAATAAAAAGAGTTCAACTCTCAACACACTCGAATTAAGAACGATTGAATTCAACTACTTTCTTGGAACATTCCTACACATAGGAGTCATCTTCAGTTGGTCCGCTATCATCATACTGTTCTGCTTCGGAATCCACTCCGTAGTACTCTACAATCTCCTCATCTTCTTCCGGGTCTTCTTTCTCCTCTTCTTCTTCCTCTTCACGCATTTGTCCTTCAAACAGCACGTCATCTTCCTCGACATTATCATCTTCTATGGCGAAACACTCGCGTTCGGCTTCTCTCAAGGCTTCTTCACACTCTTCTAGGGTATAATTCATCGCAGCTAGCTCAGATTCGATCCATGGCTGGGTAGGAAAAACATTGTTAGGTAGAGGCTGAAGATATCCGGTTCCTACAGTCGCTGCATCAACTAGCTCGCTTCCATTCTCTTTATCGTCGCTTGAGCAGGTTTGGCTAGAGGATTCTGCTCTAGGATGGCTTACAAAGGTTGCTTGCGGATGATTCATATAAGCAGCTATTTGGTTTTCATTTGAAGAAGAATTTTCATCACATCCATTCGGCTGCAATGTTGATAAGTTAGAAAAACAAAGGAATCAAGAAAATTAAGTTAAAAGCACACCACTTACAAATGGGTAATCTGCAAGAGGATTCTGAGGTTGAAGGTGAGTTCGTGGCGGCGAATTGATGTGGAGAGAAACAGTTCCGCTTGGAGGAATTGGTGAAGGATTACGAACAAAGTCATTCAACAAGCTTGGGGTATCATTTTCATAAGGTTCGGGCGGAGGAGCACCATAGGATATAAAACGAGCTGAAATCGCGGAGATAAAAGCATTTACGTCGCCGTAAAGGGTTCGGTCGAAGTAACGGTAGCCTAGAAATCGAGAGACAAGAGATGCTGCCCAGTCCTTCCATTCTGCTGGTAGCGCTTGAATCAGGTGCGTCATGCCTTCTAACGGTCCTACGTCCATATATTGAACTTTTCCCCAAATCGTATGGTATCGTGCTAAGAATTCTGCTAAAGATTCGTTATTTTCCATTCTCGCGTGCAAATACTCTTGCATCCAATCGACGTTGTCCATCCTATATGAATTTTAAACGCATAAGCATACTTAACAAACTATCGGACATATTACGAATTCTACTACATACTCATTTCTGCGTTCCAAAGAGGGATTTTTGGTCAATTCCAAATCACGTAACCAATGGCACACACGCCTTATTCTTTCCGATCTTTTCACAAGCACTCGCAAAGGGGTAGACATTCTAAAGCAATCTAGCTATTAAACAACTTAACAAATTTATCTCAAAACATCATAACTCAACGAAATAACTTTAAAGAAAATTCTCAACATTTAATAACTCAAACATCATTTTAACTTGAAAGAAAACTTTTAGAAAAAGACATACCTGGTTGCCGGATGAGATGGAGGATAACTTGGTGTGGTTTACTGACTCAAATAAGTCTAGGAATTAAATCTAGACTCGACTCATCAAAGAATAACAGACTTTAGAACAAATAAGAGCCATGCTCCGATACCAACCTGTCACGCCCCGACTCTCCGAGTGTGACTTAAGAACAACAACAAACCTAAACAACTAACAATTAACTAAAATAAAGGGAACATGCTCGGGAAAAACAAAGGCGGAATATAAGACAATCGAATTTGGTTTTCAAAAGCATAAAGAATAATAACCGAGCATCTTAACTTCACTTTGAATAGGAATTCAAACAAGAAAATCATGCTGATGGGAAGGGAATTCCAACAAAAAGAGGAATCATACGAATATATACATCAAGGTAAGGGTTCATGTTCAACAACAACCAAGTTACGAGCCCATCGCTCGGGATTACAAGATAAAGGGGTTACGAATTCAACAAGCATTCAAAGTCTTCGAGCACAACGCTCGGAATAAAAAACATGAATATTAGAGTACTGACATCAACCGACATTAAATCAAAAAGATTGCAGCGAAAATTAGCATCAACTCCCAACACTTGCACGTATAAAGACGTACAAATGCAAGTCCGAAATTCTACCAAACTTAACCAATAAAACCAAACCACACCACCAAGTATCCACGCCATCGCCATCCAGTCAACCTGCATGTTTAGAAACACACGCAGGGCTGAGTACTTCGTACTCAGTGAACACAAGCCAAAACATTTGAATAAAGATGCTTTTTAAAGCTATATCAATTGAACTTGCCTTGCCAAACATCACAAGTATATAAGCAGTTTTAAAAATGGTTTTACTTGTGCATGTCAAAACATTTTTATTTAAAACAGACTGCGCAGTCAAATATCATATAATATAATAGCATGTATCATCTATAACTTCACTGTGCCGAGAAGTAGGCCTTCTTCTCAAACAGTATGACCGGCCCAACCGAAGCAAGGCTCACAGTCACCTCAACATATACCACACGTGGGTTCCTGCTTTCACAGGATAATCACATCTTCATAGATGATAACACATACTAACTTCAATAAAATGGCAAGTCAATCACATTTGAAAAACATATCATAATATTCAAATAGCATAACTAATTTTCATCGATAGTTTTGGTTCAGAAAAGCCCACCTGACTTCCGAAGAACTAGCTAGGTGGTCTAGGGCTATTTGTCCTCGCTTAACGATCCGTCCGGCTCGATCCTTCATAGAACAACATCGATAGATAAGATATATGGAAGACGGACACAAAGGCGTTGGACTTTAACTGACGGACTTCTATTTGAGTCGTCGCTCTCTTCGTTCTAACTTTTCTAAAGGATCTCACGTTCTCGTCTTTATTTCATTAACTCTATTCGAAAAGGTTAACTCTACTACTTAACATCGTACACTTTTCTCGTTCTAATTAATAACTTCATTGTTACAAATTATTACTCGAGCTTTCTTTCAAAGACTTTAGTTCAATCTCATTTTAACAATCAATCATTTAGCATACAAATTCAATCATCTTTTACATTATAATACTATCATGCATTTAAACACATACTCAAACATACAATGAAATCATATAAATCAAACATACTTCAAGACACATTAACATGCATTCCATCTTGACCTTAAAATCTAACTCGATTATGCAATTCTTTTTATAAAGGCTTAAACTATTAATTCTATCTTTCTTATCTATATAGACAACGCTTCGTTCTACATCCGCTATCTTATAAGGTATTTTATAACTTTTATTTATTTAACAAAAATTCTCTTAGTTTTTAATAAACTCTTTTGAAATTATAATTTCTTGTTCAATTCTAACTTGATTCTCATTTCTTAACTCGAATATTATTCCTTTAATTATTATCTCGGTTTATCCTTTCTTCGCTTGGTTGGAAATAACGTACTCAATTAATTATTTAATTAATCTTCTTTCAACTTATTATTCAGTATCTTATTTTATTCTCATTTTCTCGATCAACTTATACGAGTATCTATCTTAACTCGTCTAGCATCTTTTCTTTACTCAAATTAACTTCCTTTTTACTTCTTATCGATTAATTCTTATTAAACTCGGTTTTCTCTATTTTGTTTACTTCTTTAATAATTTCTTCTTTATTTGTTTTAAACCTTTAAGCTATTTCTTACTTAATGATTTCTTTATCTTTTGGTAAACATTTTTATGAATTTTTTTCACTTTATTATAGAAGATCTTTTTATTGTATTTTTAGTAAAAATTTCAAGTCTTTAATTTTAATACAAGGTATTTAATTAATAAATCTTTTCATACATCTTTTATTTAATTAAAAGCTTTTCAAATTTAAATCTTTTTATCAAAACTTCTATCTTTATTCCATATTCAAACTATTCATTCATACATATATTGAAATACTTAAACATCTAATTATTTTTATTATTTCTACACTTAATTTCTTTCAAAAAATTAACATGCAATCTCATTTTCTTCACTTAAACACATGTATGATTATACTAACATAACATACAATCATCTCATTGATCAAAACATCACTCAATACATCAACAAAATCAACAAAATAATTTCTCCATTTTTTTCAAAAACACACGGCACACACATGTACTTCTTGTGCATTTTATTTCTCAATTTTTCATGCATATAATCTCATTACTAACATGATAAAAATAACAATTCAAGCATCAAAATAACAATAACTCAAAGATTCATATTTTTCCTATTTTTCTTCTAATTTTCGGCATTTATTAAATTTTTAGGGTTTTAGTTTCTTTTTCTTCTCTTAATTCATCGATTAACCTCTAGTGCTCGATTCTCCTAACGAATTCTTCTCACTCGATTAGCACATGCATATCCTAAGTTTGCCTAAACATAAATTAAATAACATGCATGCATAGATCTTTCCTTTAGGACTTATAGACATACATTTTTACAACTAATCAAATGAAATCATACTTAAATAAATGGAAATTCTTCTCTTGGCTCTTGGGATTGAAATGGATGGAAATGGTAGCTTCAAAGCTTGGATCTTGAAAAGAAGAAGGATGTCTTCTTGAATCCTCAAAGAAAAAGAAAGAATATAGGATTAATCATCCATAGGTTTTAGGAATCAAAATGAAGAAAAATGTTGGAAAATTCTTGAATTCAACTTCAAGAACTTGGAAATTTATACCTTTCTTTGAAAATATGGATGGAATGGATGGAGGATGGTGTTCTTTACTTCATTTCCATGGATGATAAGCTTGAATCCATGGTTGCATGTGAAGAAAAATCAAAGTGTGTGTGTAGAGAGGGAGTGCCGAGAGTAGACAGAGCTTGTGAGGTTGAGAGAGTTTTTCTTTTTGTTTTTGAGAGAGAGAGATCGAAATGAGAGAGAGATGGAGTGTAGATGGCTAGGTTTCTTTCTTGTCTTAGATGTAGGAATTTGAAATCCAAAGAAAATAAAGTGAATTATTGCAAATTGTAATTAGACAAGACTTGATGTTTGATTTGAACTTAACTTGTTTGCACATTTTAAGCAATCCATGTACAAGACATCACTATGTTTTGTTGGTCTTGGAAATTGAGGGATGATGGGAGAGAAGTTGTGAGGTGGCGAGAGAGGGAGAGAGGTGGATGACACGTGTCGTCGTCGTGTCGTCACGGGTATTAATTATCCAGTCGTAAAGGTTTTCCGGTAAAACGATTCGTATTAATTCCGTTTTGTTCTATTAACGGGTCTAACCTCTTCTCGTTTCACTTTTGACACTGACTCGTCCCAATCCTATATCACGTCTCAAATTAAAAGATTAAAGGCTTCGATCATTTTAGTCCTTTAATTCTTAAAAGAATTTAATCGGCTTATTATTCCGTTTATTATTCCTTTCCAAGACTAATGCTTCATTTCTCTTCTCAATTCTCGGATAAGTTCTTACCCTATCTCAGTGGTCTTAAAAGAAATTCTAAGTTCGAAGGTTCTAATTTAATTCTATTCTAGGTTCATCGGCGTAAACATATTTCTCGGCGATTAACATTATGTTATCTTAATTAAACAAACTTCTTCGGGATTTTTCCGGAATTTAATCTCATACTCATTTTCATATAAACAACTCAACAAACATATCACATCATCATCATCTCAGATAAATAGAACAGATAAATTCACACAAGATTCACAAGGCAATTTAAACGTTTTATTCAAAACTCATCGATTAGAAAAGAAAAAATTTTACTCCTAAATTCTCATCTTTGAACTACTCGGTTAATTAGACGCTCTCTTAAAGGGATAAATACTCGGGGTATCACACTAACGGTCAAATCCGTTATTAAAAATAATTACAGAAGTCTGCTAGACGGCTAATGTATTTAGGGTTAGAGCGTACGAAAAGTTTTTAGTTTGTAAGCTAAGAACGGAAAACTATTTAATTTTACGTTTACAAAATCGCAATACGAACACGCCGAGAAAGTTTATTTTTACGTTTTTTTCCGGACGAAACTCGGACTTGTCATCCCGAGTTTTTGTCAAAATAAATTTTATAAATTTATTTTTTCTATTTAAGTTCATACGTTAGAATCTAAGGTCAAATCGAATCACGACGATTTTTGTACCGAACAACGTTTTTCGTCGTTCGTTTTTCTGTAACGTCAGATCGCGCCGGAAAAACTCGTACCCTCCTAATCCCATGCATGCAGCCGCCACATCATTAGATTAGTTGGCAACTTTCATGTTGGCTTTGCTAATTACTTGACACCTAAAACAACCTTTACACCAATTCAAACCTTTCATCATTTCAACTCTAAGACAAGACCAATTTTTCTCTCTCTCTCTCACACTCTCTCGGCAATTTCCTCTCTCTCTCCCTCAAACTTCATCTTCTTCACCTTCATCTCATCCATCCACCATTGAAGAACACTTTCAAGAGCTTGAAGAACTCACACAAATCATCAATCTATCCATTCAATCTCTTAAGTTCTTCATTAAATCTTAAGGTATTTCCATCCTCCACAATTCTATCCATTTAGATTTCTTTTCTTTTTATTTTCCTTCTTGATCGAAAGTTTTGAGGTTTGATTTAGATATTTTGATCTTAGAATAATGTAATTGGATATGTTAGATATGATAATTATGGATTAAAAATGATCAAAACCAAGAATCCTAAAATCTATGTAAATGCAGAATTTTTTGGGAAAATGGTAGAATTTCTAATTTTCTTCTTTTGATCATGGAGTCATGTTTAGTAGATGCTTAATTAGTGTTTGGAATGAAAAGGGATTGAAAGCCCTATGTTATTATGAAATTCAATTAGGGTTTGAATTATAAATTAGGGGTTTTTGCATGTTAGTTGTTTTTGGAATTGCAAGTGATTAATAGTTGTTATAATAGTTTGATTAGTGAATAAATGATGTTAATTAGAGAAGAAAATCAACCCCTTAACATCTATATAAAACCAGAAATTTATAGAATAAATAGGAGTTTATACATGTTTGATATTAAGTGATGATTTGTTAGTTGATTATGTTGCAAATCATATTAGTTGATAATAGAAGTTAATTGGAAATTTTCTAAAAATGTTTAATGGAATGTAAGAGACTAAAATCACCTTATAAACTGAGTTATAATGATGATAAGATATGTTAGAATGCATGAAAATGATTCATATTAGACGTAGATTAACGTCGTAAAATTTGAACAAAAACCGACAACTTTTAAAAAAATCGCGTAAGAGACGAATATCTAGTTGTAACTAATAGTCAAGAAGTCGGATGGGAATTCTAAGTTGATATTATTGTTTATAATAAAATTTAGAACATCTTTCTAGTTGACATCATAAGCATCCGAGTTGATATAATATGGGTTATAGTTGTAATCGAGAACTAGAAAGCGTTTGACTTTTTCTTTGTTGGTTTAATAATTGATAGTTGAAATCCAACATTAGAACATCGAGCTTTTGAACGAGTTGAGAATGAGTTTATCACGTACGGAGGTACGTGATGACTGCCTTGAGAGTCCAGTTTCTAAAAAAAATTGAATACGAGAGCTTAGAACGAACCTAAGACGTTATACGTCGAACCTACCAAACATCTAGGGTTTCACGGCAGTTTTGCTACCCTCGCCGGAAACTGTAAATTGGAGAAGAAACTAGACTTCCTAAGCTTTCTAGTGGTACAGGGCTCACCCCCTGTTTCCAAGTCCTCTGTTCTGGACAGCCTCCAGAGTTACTGGACTGTGCAGTGAAATTTCAGTTTCGTGTTTTCTAAGTTGTTTAGTTCACAACTTAACTTCTTTCAATCGTTTAAGCCGTTTTTATCTAACGAATACCTACCTACTGACCCTAGAGTCAAGTACAAGACCTTGAGTGATGAAAACCAGTTGAGATCTTATCTTTTATCTTTTCATTAAAGAAGTAATAAACGAGAATTTTCATAAGTCGTTCAAAGAACTAAAATGTAAATCGCCTAAGTTGATTCTTTCCAACTTAGTTTCTTTTAATCTTTAAAGTCATATTAAGACATCAAACACTTTCTCTACTGACCCGAGAGTTGAGTATGAGATCTTTCGAGTTCAAAACGAGATTAGTTTGAGTCTCGTTTCCCGTTTAAGTAAAACGAATCTAGTAAGCGTGCAAATGCCTAAAGAATGAAACAACTAAATCTTTCTTCGATTCTCTTTCTTCGAGTATCTTTTACGAACCGTTTTTAAATATATTTTATTTTACGATGAAAGAGGAAGCCAGCTGTAAAGAAAGGACGAAGGATCCAAAGTTGGAAGCTTTTACTTATAAGTTCTATAAAACAAAGGTGGGCTTTTATATACAAATAAAACGAGCAATGCTCGGAAATCTTTCTTTATCGCTTTGATATCTGTTGTTTCAAAGTGATATTATGGCATGAATTTTTTTATGTTTTTATGTGAGTTCTCTTGTACCTATCTGAGTCAACATTCGTGTTTTCCAGATTTAGAGTTAGTCTATTTTAGATTAACTAACGATCGGCTCTGAGTTAGCTGCTAAGTGCTTTCCAGAGTTAGTGCACTTTGTAACCTGTGGTGTATGTGATATCCTGTTGAGGGGTACCAGCCACAGTGAATTAGAATTGGTCAAGATTGAACGTAACATTAGTCAGAAAATGCTCGCGCGAGCGATTTATGAGAAAAAGTCAGAAAATGTTTAGTAGACACGGATTATTTCAATAAAACCCCGTGTGCTACGCTTATGAAATGCCATTTTATCTATATTTATAAGTATGTTTTCGGCATCATGCCCACTAAGTACCTTTGTACTTAGCCCTGCATTGTTTTCTAAATGTGCAGGTTGAAGCGACGGTGAGCGGCGACGATTGTTGTTGTTGAGTTTAAGGATAAGATGCATAGTAGAACCCTTCCGCTGCCAATCTCTGTATTTCTTTTGAGATGTATTTTTGAACAACTCAGTAGTCTATGTCTGTACATTTGAACTTAGTTTCTTTCTGTACTGTTGTCGAGTAATCCTTTGGGATTAACTCTTTCTTATCTATAATCAAGTCTTGTTCATAGTTTATCGATGTTTATCATGTATGTTTAGTCAGTTAGCCCCCTTCTTCCCCGCTTCTTTAATCCAACCCCAGTCGCACCCCGGCTTCTGCCGTCCCTCGGGATTTGGGGCTGTGACACGATGTGAGAATCGAGTGAGAAAATCGTTAGGAAAATCAAGCCCTAGAAATTAATCTAGGAATTAAAAGAGAAGAAAAAAAAAATATATTCCCCTAAAAATTTATTAAAACCGAAAAATAGGGGAGAAAAAGAAAAAAATCGATTTACATGATTTATTGATGATTTAATGATCTATATATGTTTATGAGCAAGATTTGAATGAGATTTATGCATGAGAAATTCGAGAAAAAAATCCATGCTTTATTTTTGATGAATGCCGAAAATTATGAGTATATGGAGGAAGAATTTGATTTGATTATTTATTTGATGATTTGATGATGTTATAAGCATGAGATAAATATGAGATTATGATGATTTAATTCCTTATGTTGATATTATGAGAAAAACCAAGATATATGCATATTTATGGAAGAAAAATATTTTTGATGATTTTTAGTGATTTTCATGAATTTGATGTTATGAAGATTTGAGCATATTTCTATGAAATTTGAAGTCATAGATGTTAATGAGAATTTTGAGATGAAGGAAATGAAAATTTGAGTGCGAAATATGAAGAAAATCGAAAAATAGGAACTTGAATGCCTAATGTGTGTTCTAGGTGTTCTTGGTGAAAATATGAGTTTTTGAATGAGTGTTTGAATGAGTGTTTTTGGTGTTCTATGTGTTCTTGGTATTTTTTTATGAAGATTTGAAGATCAATAAAATTAATTAAAATAAATTAAATTAGAAATTTTGAAAATAAAAATAATTAGAAAAAAAATTATTAAAATAATAATGAGTTTTGGAATTAAAAAAAATAAAGAAAAATAATTCCTTATTAAATAATTAGAGTTAAGAAGAGAAAAAATTAGTTTTAATAATAAGAGATTAAAAAGAGATAATAATAATTGAAGAAAAGAAAAGAGGAGTTCGAGATAAGAAAATCGAGTTAAAAGTCGAGTATAAAGTTAAGACGAGTAGTCGAAGGTAAGACATTCGATTGAACAAGAAATAATGAAAAATATTAAAGAATTAATCTTAAGTTAAATAAATTTTCTTTTAAAGGAAAATAAATTAAAGAGTCGAGCATAAGAGGTTTAGTAAGGCGTTAAGTTGAGTTTGAGATCATTTACTCGATTTATAACGAGATTAATAAAAGAGTTTTGAGATAAAAATAATAGAGTTAGAATTAATTAGATTAGAGAATCAAAAGAGAATTTAGTATGAGTTGTTTTGATTTGAGAATCGAGTTATAAATTGATAAGTGTTTAATTTCTAGTTTATTAATAAGTCGAGTGTTGAAGAATTGACAATGCTTGAGTAGTATAAATCGAGTTTGATTTTCAAGTCTTTTTAATAAAATGTTAAGGTTATCGAGTTTTGAAAATTAGTTAAAAGTCGACATTATATAAAATAAGAGTTTAATTGAGAATAAGAAAAAGGATATACTAAATAAAATAAAGTAAGAATATGTATGCAAGTATGTGTACGTAGTTAAGAAAAGACAACGTATTTAAGAAATAATGTCGTATTTTGAGTCAAGAAATATTAAGTGAATATTTTCTAAAAAACTAAAATCGAGCAAAGTCGAGTCAATTCATAATTGAGTTTGGAATATGAATCATGTTGAAGTTGTTATGCTTGATTGAATCTAAATATTTATGTGAAATATTTGTATTTTGTTTGTGATGAAATACTTGTTTAGATCGTTGAGAATGATTATATGTGCAACATGGTTGATTGACATGACGATTAGTTAAATTGAGAATTCACGGGAAAGATTTGAGTAATGTAGTCGAGATAAGAAATATTCCCTTAACTAGTGAGAATTGCTAAGTAGAAGTAATTTAGAAACGAGAATGTGAGACGAAGTAATTAGTAACCGAGTAGAGTCGACGAGAAAGTCGAGAAAGGATATTGATTTAGAAAAGATAAAAATAGAAAGAGACGAGTCAAGTAGAAGTCCTTCAGTCGAAGCCAAAATCTACTTTACGACTTTCGCGTCGAGTCTTATTCTTTTATCGATGTCCAATTGTGAAGGACCGAGCGGGACGGACAAGTAGCAAGGACAGTCAAAAGTAAGCCGCCTAGCTAGTCTTCGGAAGTCAAGTGGGCTTTTCTAAAATTAAAATCTCCGATGAATGCTATTACTGTTTATTGAGTATTATTATTTGAGTTTTAAATCCAATTGACTTGCCGTTTTTACATGAGTTTTGGTATGCTTTATCATCTGCTTAAGATATGAATGCCCTATGAAAGACATGAACCCACGTGTGGTATTTGAATGGTTTGAGGTGACTGTAAGCTTTACTTCGGTTTAGCCGGTCACAGTGTTTGAGAAGGAGGCCTACTTCTCGGCACAGAGTAAATGTGGTAGATGATACATGCCTTGATTGAGTATATATTGAGTAAATGATTTCAATTGCATTAACACTTGTGATGCTTCAGCAAGGCAAGTTCAATTGTATAGCTCTAAGAGCACGTTTTCAAATGTTTTGACATGTGTTCACTGAGTATGAAGTACTCAGTCCTGCATGTATTTCTAAACGTGCAGGTTAGTGGGATGTGGATGGCGTGGGCGGCTTGGTGGTGTGTTTGTTTTGGTCGAGTAGAAAGTGGACTGGCAATTACATGTCTTCATACATGTAGTTGTTGGGATTGAGTCGAGATTTCCGCTACAATGAAATTCTATGTTAATTGAAGTCTTTTGTTATGTTTTTGAATTATACTCTGATACATGTTCTAAATCACGAGCGATGTGCTCGATACAACTTACCGCTTTTTCCTTTATTCTCGTTTCTTGTGAACTTGACATCCTTATTCCGTTTGGGTTTGATATTTAAATTATCCATGCTCGTTTGATGTTTTAGTTGTGACTTGGAAGCATGTTTTATTTTTTATCGCTTTCAGTCAATATTCCCTTGTTTCCCAGAGCATGAATCCCTTAATTAAGTTGAGGATGGATGGTTAGTAGTGTTAGTGTTGTTAGTCGCACCTCGGGAGTCGGGGTGTGACAAGTTTCAATAATCAAGTGGCGGTTAAAGAAATATAAGGAATTTCCAATGTTATCGGATTTCGTTCAAAATCTACGTCATCAATCATCATCTAACGAGATTCATTATTATATACATCATCACCTCAATTCATTAACCAATTTCAACGTAATTGGAATTCTTTGTCTCTTACGATTTCATTAACATTTTCAGATTAATTTCAAATAATTCCTATTATCAACTAATATCATTAGAAACATTAATTCATCAACATATCATCAACCAAATCAAGCTACATGAAAACCTTCAATTTTCTTCATAAAATCGGTATTAACAAATAATTAGGGGAATCGGTTTTCTTCATCAATTAACATCATTAATCCATTCATCATACTACTACAACACCAATTAATCAATGATCATACTATTTCAACATCAATTGAGAAATCAAGTGAAACCCTAGCCTAAGAATTCGGTCCTCATTAGAATCTTAGGGCTTTTCATTTCTACTTGTTTAATTCACAAATTAAACTACTCCTAAGTCTAATTACACCATCAATTGAAGAATCAAATCATCCTAATAAGAAGCCCTAATTTTCGGTATTAATTAGGTTTTAGGGTTCTTGATTTTCTTTCAATTTTGTCCATAGATATCATATCTAATACACCTAATTACACTAATTAAAGATCAAAACATCTAATCTCCATCATCAACAAAATCGATCCAACTTGAGAAAATAGAAGAAAAGAAATTCAATTGGATAGGATAAGAGAGAAGGAGATTACCTTGAAGTTTAATGAAAGAAGTTAGAAGATTCAATGGTTGGATGATGAACTTGTGGAATTTTCCTTGCCCAAAGCTTGAAGATCCAACAATGGTGGAGAGAAAAATGGGAGAGAGAGATGTATGTGTGTGTGGCGGCAATGAGGTGGTGTTGGGGGGATGATGGTGACGACTAAGTTAATTAGAAAGTAACTACATTAGTTGTCCAAAAATAAAAATATCCAAGTGGTGAGTCATAAGGTGGAAACCATATAAAATGAAATATCAAGTGTAAGAGAGAGGATTGAGGTCGGCTAAGGTGGAAGAAAAAGGGAAAAATACGCATTTTTCCGGCGCGATACGACGTTACGAAAATCGAAAGACGAAAAACGTTTCTCGGCACAATATCGTCAAAATCCGATTCGACCAATAATTTCGATATATTTAACTTAATCGGAAAGTAATATTTAAAATCTAATTTCCGACAAAAACTTGGGACGTCACAGTCCGAGTTTCGTCCAGAAAATCATAAAAATGAACTTTCTCGGGCGAGTTCGTATCGCGATTTCGTGAATGTAAAAATCAGACGGTTTTCCGATCTGAGTTCTAGAACTAAAAAGTTTTCGTACGCGATAACCCTAAATACAGTAGTCATCTAACTGACTTCCGTAATTTATTTTTGGAAACGGATTTCACCGTTGGTTTTAGAATTCAGAATCGTAAACTTAGGCGTGCAAAGCCATTTTTATTATTAACTTTAAATTTTTAAGACTGTACTGAATTTCTGGGGTATTACATCCTACCCCCTTGCGAAAAATTTCGTCCCGAAAATTTGCATACCATCTGCAAAAAGATGAGGATATCTCTCCTTCATCTTCTCCTCGAGCTCCCACGTGGCTTCTTCTTGCCCGTGGTGGTTCCATAGCACTTTAACGATTGGTATCGATTTGGTTCTTAATTCTTGGACTTTTCTATCTAAAATCGATATCGGCTTCTCTTCTTAGCTTAGGTCAGATTCAAGAACTACGTCTTGCTGACTAATGACGTGCTTAGGGTCATAAACGTATTTTTTCAATTGAGAAATGTGAAATACGTTGTGGACACTTCCTAGACTTGGCGGTAAGGCCAATCTATAAGCGACGGGTCCTATCTTCTCGAGGATTTCATAAGGTCCTAGGGTCTTAGTTTACCCTTAACTCCGAATCTAAGGATTCCTCTGGTCGGTGATATCTTTAGAAAGACTTTATCTCTTATTTCAAACTCAAGATTGGTTCGACGATCATCGGCATAAGACTTTTGTCGGCTCTGAGCTTCTTTCATTCTATCACGTATCTGCAGAACTATCTCAATCATCTCATTTACTGCATCGGGGCCTAGGTTCTTTCTCTCACCTACTTCGTCCAAATAAAGTGGTGATCTACATTTCCTTCCATACAAAGCCTCATACGGCGCCATTCCTATCGTGGCCTGATAGCTGTTGTTGTAAGCGAATTCGACTAAGTGTAGGATTTCTTCCCAATTCGTGCCTCGGTCCAATACCACTGTCCTTAACATATCAACTAAAATCTGAATCGTCCTCTCTGACTGTCCATCTGTCTGTGGGTGAAACGCTGTACTGAAATTAAGCTCGGTTTCCAATTCTTTCTGCATCGTAATCCAAAATCTCGAGGTAAATTTGGCATCTCTATCTGATATTATGACCTTCGGTACTCCATGCAGACGTACAATCTCTCTAACGTACAACTGAGCTAGTTTCTCTGATCCGTAGGTAGTCTTAATCGGCAAGAAATGTGCTGACTTTGTAAGCCTATCGATAATCACCCAAATTGCTGTGTTTCCTCTTCTTGACTTAGGCAAGCCTGTGACAAAGTCCATAGCTATGCCTTCCCATTTCCATTCTAGGACATCCAATGGTTGTAGCAATCCATACGGTCATCTGTGTAAAGCCTTAACTTGCTGACATGCCAAACATCTTTCTACAAACGAGGCAATGTCTCGTTTCATTCCATTCCACTAGAAGTTCCTTCTCAAATCTTGATACATTTTCGTACTTCCTGGGTGTGCTATATAAGGTGTATCGTGAGCCTCACTCAAGATCTCATTCTTCAGTTTGTTGTCGTCATCAGGAATACAAATCCTTCCTTCATAAAGGATCGTATTGTCTGGTGCTTCGGAATATCCATCGGGTTTATCTGTTCTTATCTTTAATCGCAACTTTTCCATTGACTCGTCCTTCCTCTGAGCACTGATGATTCTTTCTCTTAAATCTGGTGTAGCTTCTAATGCTGCTATCTGACTTGTTATCGTAGCTGGCGTGTCGAGCACTTTGATATCCATCTTCTCGAATTCTCGCACTAAAGTTTCTTCATCTACAAAGAGGCATCCTAACTTCGTTGGAGCCTTGCGACTCAATGCGTCTGCTACCACATTAGCCTTTCCTAGATGATAGTTAATTCCACAGTCGTAATCCTTAACTAATTCGTGCCATCTCCTTTGTCTCATATTCAGTTCTTTCTGCTCGAAAAAGTACTTCAGACTCTTATGATCAGTGAATATCTCAACCCTTACACCATAGAGATGGTGTCTCCAAATTTTTAACGCATGCACCACGGCTGCGAGTTCTAAGTCGTGGGTTGGGTACTCAACTTCGTGAGGTCGAAGTCGTCGTGAAGCATAAGCTATCACTCGTACATCTTGCATTAAGACAAATCCTAATCCATTTTTCGATGCGTCGGTGTAAACCACATACTCCTTGTTTGTGTCTGGAAGAGCTAATACTGGCGCTGTGGTTAGCTTTTCCTTAAGCGTTTGGAAACTCTTCTCGCACTCGTCCGTCCATTTAAATTTGGTTTCCTTCCGAAGTAACTGCATCATCGACCTAGCAATTGTGGAGAATCCTTCGATAAACCTTCTGTAGTAGCCTGCCAAACCTAAGAAACTTCTGATCTCATTCGGACTTGTAGGGGACTTCCAGTTGTGTACTGCCTCTACCTTGGCTGGATCCACTTTGATTCCTTCCGCCGATACTATGTGTCCAAGGAACATTACTTCCTTTAGCCAAAATTCGCATTTACTGAATTTGGCGTAGAGTTTCTCGGTTCTTAGTGTTTCCAACACTATCCGTAGATATTCCTCGTGCTCCTTTTCATCCTTAGAGTAAACGAGGATGTCGTCGATGATTACTAAAACGAATTTGTCCAAGTAAGGGTGGAAAACTCTATTCATAAGATCCATGAATACAGCTGGAGCGTTGGTTAAACTAAATGGCATGACTAGGAATTCGTAATGGCCATATCGGGTTCTAAAGGCGGTCTTCGGTACGTCTTCACGTTTAATCTTCAGCTGATGGTACCCTGACCTTAAATCTATTTTGGAGAAGACTCCTGCACCCTTGAGCTGATCGAATAGATCCTCGATCCTTGGTAAAGGATATTTGTTCTTGAGTGTGATCTTGTTCAGTTCTCGATAATTTATACACATTCTCATTGATCCGTCCTTTTTCCTAACAAACAACACGGGTGCTCCCCAAGGTGAGACGCTTGGCCTGATGAAACCAAGGTCTAGCAATTCTTGTAACTGGATTTTGAGCTCTTCTAATTCTTTCGGTGCCATCCTATATGGGGCTTTAGACTTAGGAGCTGCTCCTGGTTCTAAGTCGATCGTGAAGTCCACGTGACGATCTGGTGGCAATCCTGGTAACACTTCTGGAAAGACGTCTTCGTATTCATTTACAACTTTTACGTCTTGGATGGTCTTCTCGGCTCCTGGCTCTCCGACTAGGTACACGAGATAAGCTGTGGTACCTTTCTTCTTCATAAGTTTCGTGGCTTGAAGGGCTGATATAATTGGTACGCCTCTACCCATGGAAATTCCGTGGAATTCAGTTGGTTCTTTACCCGGGGGTTAAAAAGAGATTTTTCTCTCGTTGCAGAGAATTGTGGTGTAATTCTTTGACAACCAATCCATTTCTAGGATTATATCTACGTCCCACATTATCATAACATTTAAGTTGTTCGCTTTAACTTTAAGAGTTCCGATTTCTAGTTCTAGGTTAGAGCAAACATGCGTGGAAGTAGTGATCTCTCCTGAAAGTGTAGCTACTCTCATAGAATGTGCAGCTCTTACAGGCCTGATGTCTAAGTTATCGGCACACGAGCCAGCAATGAAAGAATGCGATGCGCCAGTATCAAACAGTATCTTAATAGGGATGTTGTGAAGTTTTCCCATACCTACTAGGTTGCCTTTTCCCTTGTGCTGGCCACCCTGTTTGATAGCTCATGCCCTCGCATTCTGTTGCTGCTGTGCATGCTGCTGGAACTGCTGTTGGTTCATTTGCGGCTGCGGCTGTGCTTGTATGGCTCTGAGAAGTATGCCTTGCAGCGGTTTCGGGCAATCCTTCTTCATATGCCCCTTCTGTCCACAATTGAAACAGTTGGGGGTGCCTATCTGACATACTCCAGGATGGGCTCTATTGCACTTAGGGCAGACAGGAATGGTAACCCTCTCTGGGTTAGTTCCTCCCTGGTTGAAGTTTCGTTGCTGCCCTTGCGGCTGGTTCTGTTGACCGTTGCCCTTCCATGGTGCGTTCTGCTTATTTCCCTGAATAAACAACCCCGACTGGTTGTTTCCCTGCCACAGTCTTTTGTTGCTGTTGTTGTTGTTGTTATTGTTCTGGCCAGGCTGCTGATAGCCCTGCTGAATACCCCTTTCCTGATTACCCTGGTTGTTATAACTCTGATTGTAGCCTCCGCTACCTCCTCCATTCCACTTCCTCTTTCCCTGATAGTTGCTATTATTGTTGTTATAATAGCCTCGGTTCTGGTTCTGTGCTGAAGCTGGTGCAGTTGGTACAACTTTCTTCTCGTCAGGCACGACGGCCTCCATTTCCAATGCTCTTCCCAAGATGTCAGTGTAGCTTAGTCCCCCATGTCTAGCTAATGCAATTCCCAGTTCATGTCGTAGTCCTCCTTGGAACTTCTTCGATAATTTCTCCTCGGTATCAACCAAAGTCGGCGCATACCTAGACAGTTCGCAAAACTTGGCGTCATACTCTGTTACGGTCAGCTTTCCTTGCTTCAAGCCATAGAAATCAGCTTCCTTCTGAGCTCTATACGTCTTGGGTACGTACTTATCAAATAGTATTTCCTTGAATTCTTCCCACGTGAAACGAGCCAGCTGCTCTGCGGGTATCACCTTCTGCCTTGCTTCCCACCAATAATTTGCCGATCCAGTTAGTTGGAACGCGACACATAGCATTCTCTCCTCATCAGTACATCTGCGGAGTTTGAATATCTTCTCAGTATATCTTACCCATAGCTCAGCATCGCTAGGGCTACCCGTTCCATTAAACATCGAGGGGTTTCTCTTGAGGAAGAGGTCCTCAATATCCCTACGGGGTGGTGGTGGAGGTGGTAGTGATGGGGATGGTGATGGGGATAGTGATAGGGATGGTGACGGGGTATTATTCTGTTCGTGCTCTTGTTCTCTGTCGTTCCCTAGTTGACGTCTCCCACGTCCTCGAGGCCTTCCAGGTCCTCGACCTCTCCTATTATTAACGTTTCTTGGCGGCATTTTCTTTGATCTAAAGGAAATTGAAATTCTCATTAGTCCTTTCTGTTAATTACTCTTAGTACTTACTAACTCGTTTCCAACTTAATTAAGTCCACGGAACGACATACCGAACGTAGTTTCGATATTACTTCATAATCTTTTAACTTTCAAGTTAGACTTAAATTTCTCGTCACACGAATTCATTGACATCCTGATTTAATTTCACGATTCATAGGAAATTTTTCTTGTGATTAAAAACCCTCTCATGGGTCATGTATATATATATACATCAAAAAGAATATTAATTCTGCCTCCAACGAGGACTTATACAAAAAGTTAGACTACTACTAGTCTAAACTAGGCTGACTGCCTACTATTTACCGGGTGGACTAACAAGCTGCATCTCCGTACTTACTAAAAGTACTAGAACGGAAACGATTCATAAAATTTCGTATCCGTTAGAGTACTACAAAAACTAGTTACTGATCCGACTATGTACAGGACAAAAGAACTACCACTACTAACATGCGTCTACGACGCTCTACTCAACAGACTATAGTTGAGTCGAAACTGCCCTCTACGGCCTTAAAAAACCCTAAGAGTCCTTCTCTAGGTCCTCCTCCGGATCCTCGTCCGAGTCCTCCTCAGGATCCTCGTCCGGGTCCTCCTACTCAGACTCTGAACCAAAGATGAGCTGGAGTGCCTCGTCCTCCCTCAGAGTAGAGCCGACAGAAAGTGTAAGTAGAGTGGGTGACGGTGCCTCTGAAACTGTCTCCTCAAGGTATGAAATAAGGTAGTCCTCACTGAGCTCTACTGCACGCTTCTTCAGGGAAAGAAGGTGCTCAGGAACGGAACCGGACTCAAAAACCTCTCTGGAACGGACCCTGAACGGTCCTGCCTCCATCTAACCTCTAACTACGCCCCATTTCTCACAGATCTCCTCAAGCGGTGTCAGTGGAGATGGTAACTCTAACATGGCGGCAAGCTCTGCGTCAATCCCTCGGTACTCTGACTCTACCCGAAACAGTCCTGTCTCTAAAGGTCCTCTGACCCTAACACAAACGTCAGGTAAGAACGGTGAAGATAATCCTAACAACGTGGCTGTCTCGACGTCGATCTCTACGAATCCCGGTCCTGGGATCAACTCCTCGATCTGTGTACTAACTGGCGGTAACTCTGGTGTAAGAGCGGGCTCTGCGTCCTCCTCTAACTGCTCTGACTCCGCGTCAGACTCCTCACTCGGCACAAAGTCTGGTGGTATCTCCAACAAGGCGGAAAACTCTGGGTCCAAGTCGAGGTGCTCTAGCTCGGTCTCTGCGGGAAAGTGACTGTAGGGGAGATGCGGCTCAAAAGGAACTGGAAGCATAAATCTGCTGTCAAAGAATCGCCTGTGAACATACAGGGCGAATCCTGTGTAGTTGCCGGTCGGCTCTGTGTCGTCGCCAAAAATCCCAAGAAAGTACCACGCCACGCGGTGCACCTAACCGCGCCACTCGTCCGGTAGGTGTACAATCAGGTCTGATATCGCCTGACTCTCCGGAATCAAGTGCCGTACTGGAAAATAAACTGACGAGAAGTTGCTCACTATCTGTCCCACATCCTCCTCACCGTAATCTGCCTCGAATTCATAATACTCGTCTTGTATCATATCTAATATGGTACGCTCGCTCGTGGCCAAGGGCTGGCTCTTCCAAGCAGTAATGCGAGTCCTAGCCATCCAAAAAAAGTTTTAAGGAAACACGGATCAGTAACAGGTAGGGAAATAACTTATCTCAACGAAATACTTAAATTACAAAATGAACATTCCTTATTCAATTGTAACATCACCATTTAAAACAACCACTTATCAAGACTTCTAGCAATTCAAGAAATTGCACTTAAACAATATATATATATATATATATATATATATATATATATTTATATATATATATAATTTCAAGATTTTATTTCCATTCTTATCTTACTACATTCTTACTTACTTTAATTCTTTATTACTTTCTCAACAACATTTCTTAACGATTCTTACTTATTAAAACAAAGTACGTTTACTTTGTTCATGTTACTTATTCAAAAGTAACATCCATTTACAAAAGAATTTGTCGTTAACGACTCTTGGTACTCGTACTAGTTGTAGTCTTCGTTCATAGACGAAATATGGAATAAATTCCAAAAGAAAATGGAATATAACTTAAAGAATAATTTTCTGGAAACTACGTTCCAGTTGTCGTCGCTAGAATCGGGCGATCGATGAAAAAGTTAATCAAGCTTCGTGCTCGACTTCCAATAATCTATACGATTTTCTTCGTAGAGTTCGATCAAGGCGAACCCTACTGAAACACGATACGAAAAAGAAACGGAATGACGTGACACGAATGACATCATTTAAGTTACTTACACATAAGCAACGTTAACTTATTTCATTTGCCTTTAATTCCCTTTATTCTATCTTCGTCGTCTCGTTCATATCTTTCTTAACTCGAAGCCGATGCTTCTCAAACATCTAATTGTTTCCTCCATTTACTAACACGATTTACCGTACCATTTTTTTTTATTTCATTTTCCTCGCAGGAAATTCTTGTTTGGATTTTTAAAACAAAGTTCGACTTTGCCGAATCTTTATTCATGTCACATTACGCACGTGACATTCATCAGTAGAAGTTCTCCTCGTGTCGGGGATCTCCTTTCGAAATCATTTCAAAATAACGTTTCTTAAAAACGTCTAAGTTCTCGAAGAACCGGAAGACCTTAGGTTTCAAGTCTACGTTCTCATTGAACCGGGAAAAATCCTTAAAATCCAACTATATTCTTGTGTCCAAATATTTTTCAAGAGAAAGAAATTATCGCGCAAATAATTTCACATAAGATAGTACTCATACTATCACATAATCACATAAAGTATACAGAGTATAAAAATTATACTTCTGCAAAATTGTCATTTTTGGCACACAACTCATTCTCATTCTCAATTTCATTAAATACTTATTCATAAATTTCTTATTTAAAAGAAATCACATCATTAAAATTCTTTCCTTTTTCCTCGTTGAGTCGACGTAGCGGGAGGTTGAGTTGACATCTACATTCTCAATCTTTGTGTCATAGCCTAACTCTTATCTTTTACTTGAAAGAAGACTCTGATCTAGAGTATATACAAATACTTTGTCCTATCACAAGAAAGAAGACTCGATATAGAGTACGAACGAATACTCTATATTATTACTCGAAGGAAGACTTGTATAAAATACCATTCTGTGGCATTACTAGAAAGAATGAATCATACTAGAAAAGAATGACTCAGCTCTGTGGTATCACTAAAAAGAATGACTCGGACTAGAAGATTGACTCATAACCAGAGCAGAAAACGAACCTCTGCTCTGATACTACTCTGTCACAGCCCCAAATTCCGAGGGACGGCAGAAGCCGGGGTGCGACTGAAATTGGATTAAAGAAGCGGGGAAGAAGGGGCTTGACTAATTAAACATACATAAAAGACATCATACATTCAATGAACAAGACGTTACTATTAAAAAGGAAGAGTTAATCACGAAGGATTACTCGAAAGTATCTAAGTTAAAGATTACAGACTTAAACTACAGTGATTCACCAAATGTACGTACCTCAAAAGACTTAGAGTTTTGCAGCGGAAAGTAAGTCATAAGCTAAAGCATTCCTAACTTCTTAACTCAACTCGACTCAACTTCAACCACTGGCGCTCTCGTCGCTTCAACCTGCACATTTAGAAAACATATGCAGGGCTAAGTACAAAAGTACTTAGTGGGCATGATGCCGAAAACATAAACATAAGTATAGGTAATCTGGCATTTCATAATTTGTAGCACATCGGGGTTTTATTTAAAATTAGCACGTGTCTACTAAAATATTTTCTGACTCATTTTCACAATTTACTCGGCCGAGCATTTTCTGGTATGTTACGTTCAAATCTTGACCAATTCTCATTCGCCGTGGCTGGTTATCCCTCAACAGGATACTACATACACCACAGGTTACAAAGTGCACTAACTCTGGAAAGCACTTAATAGCTAACTCAGAGCCGATCGTTAGTTCACCTATTTTGATTAACTCATAAATCTGGGAAACATGAATGTTAACTCAAATAGGTACAAGAGAACTCACATAAAACATAAAACAGTTCATGCCATAATTATCACTTTGAACACACAGATATCAAAGCGATAAAGAAAGGTTTTCGAGCATTGCTCGTTTTGTTTTATATATAAAAGCCCACCTCGATGATACAAAACTACTAAACAGGTTCCCGTTCTTCTGTTCTTCCGTCCTTTCCTTAGTGATGGCTTCCTCCTTCATCGTAAAATAATCACACTTTAAATTCGGTCGTAAAAGATAATCGAATATGGAAATTCGAAATAGGTTTTAGTCGTTTTATTTCTTTAGGCATTTGCACGCTACTAGTTTCATTTTAATTAAACGGGAACGAGACTTGAACAAATCTCATTTAGAACTTGAAAGGTTTCATACTCGACTCTTAGGTTAGTAGAGAAGATAATCGTTAACATATTACGGCTTAACGATCAAAAGAAACTAAGTTGCGAAGAAAACAACTTAGGAATTCAAGTTCTGAAAATTTCACTGCGCAATGCAGTAGTTCTGGGGACTGCCCAGAAGAGAGGAATTGGAAACAGGGGATGAGCCCTGTACCGTTAGAAAACTTGGAAAGTCTAGTTTACGCTCCAATTTACGGATCTCAAATCCAATAAACGAGCTAAAAGATATTACAGTTTCCGGGAAGGGTCGCAAAACTGCCGCGGCTAACCCTAGTTGCTCGATAGAATCGACCTATAACTTCCTAAGTTCGTTCTAAGTTCTTGTACTCGATTTCTCACAAAACTTCACTCTCAAGGCAGTCAACACGTACTCCCGTACGTGAAGAACTCCTTTTTGTTTCTCGTCTATAACCACGACGATCAAACCTCGTCGTTTCAACTACCATTTACTATACCAAAATCAAGTTAACAATTCTCGTTTCTAGTTCTCGATTTTAACTACAACTCATTATATAACAATCCGGATGCTCATGTCGTCAACTACAAAGTTATTCCTTAGTCCATAATAAGCATTATTATCTAGTTAACATCCTTACTCGACTTCTCGGTTATTATTTACGTCCACTTGTTCGTCTCTTAAGGAATTTCCAAAGTTATCGGATTTCGTTCAAAATCTACGTCATCAATCATCATCTAACGAGATTCATTATTATATACATCATCACCTCAATTCATTAACCAATTTCAACTTAATTGGGATTCTTTGTCTCTTACGATTTCATTAACATTTTTAGATTAATTTCAAATAATTCCTATTATCAACTAATATCATTAGAAACATTAATTCATCAACATGTCATCAACCAAATCAAGCTACATGAAAACCTCCAATTTTCTTCATAAAATCGGTATTAACAAATAATTAGGGGAATTGGTTTTCTTCATCAATTAACATCATTAATCCATTTATCATACTACTACAACACCAATTAATCAATGATCATACTATTTCAACATCAATTGAGAAATCAAGTGAAACCCTAGCCTAAGAATTCGGTCCTCATTAGAATCTTAGGGCTTTTCATTTCTACTTGTTTAATTCACAAATTAAACTACTCCTAAGTCTAATTACACCATCAATTGAAGAATCAAATCATCCTAATGAGAAGCCTTAATTTTCGGTATTAATTAGGTTTTAGGGTTCTTGATTTTCTTTTAATTTTGTCCATAGATATCATATCTAATACACCTAATTACACTAATTAAAGATCAAAATATCTAATCTCCATCATCAACAAAATCGATCCAACTTGAGAAAATAGAAGAAAAGAAATCCAATTGGATAGGATAAGAGAGGAGGAGATTACCTTGAAGTTTAATGAAAGAAGTTAGAAGATTCGATGGTTGGATGATGAACTTGTGGAATTTTCCTTGCCCAAAGCTTGAAGATCCAACAATGGTGGAGAGAAAAATGGGAGAGAGAGATGTATGTGTGTGTGGCGGCAATGAGGTGGTGTTGGGGGGATGATGGTGATGACTAAGTTAATTAGAAAGTAACTACATTAGGTGTCCAAAAATAAAAATATCCAAGTGGTGAGTCATAAGGTGGAAACCATATAAAATGAAATATCAAGTGTAAGAGGTTTAGTAAGGTGTTAAGTTGAGTTTGAGATCATTTACTCATTTTATAACGAGATTAATAAAAGAGTTTTGAGATAAAAATAATAGAGTTAGAATTAATTAGATTAGAGAATCAAAAGAGAATTTAGTAAGAGTTGTTTTGATTTGCGAATCGAGTTATAAATTGATAAGTGTTTAATTTCTCGTTTATTAATAAGTCGAGTGTTGAAGAATGGACAATGCTTGAGTAGTATAAATCGAGTTTGATTTTTAAGTCTTTTTAATAAAATGTTAAGGTTATCGAGTTCTGAAAATTAGTTAAAAGTCGACATTATATAAAATAAGAGTTTAATTGAGAATAAGAAAAATGATATACTAAATAAAATAAAGTAAGAATATGTATGCAAGTATGTGTACGTAGATAAGAAAAGACGATGTATTTAAGAAATAATGTCGTATTTTGAGTCAAGAAATATTAAGTGAATATTTTCTAAAAAACTAAAATCGAGCAAAGTCGAGTCAATTCATAATTGAGTTTGGAATATGAATCATGTTGAAGTTGTTATGCTTGATTGAATCTAAATGTTTATGTGAAATATTTGTATTTTGTTTGTGATGAAATGATTGTTTAAATCGTTGAGAATGATTATATGTGCAACATGGTTGATTGACATAATGATTAGTTAAATTGAGAATTCACGGGAAAGATTTGAGTAATGTAGTCGAGATAAGAAATATTCCCTTAACTAGTGAGAATTGCTAAGTAGAAGTAATTTAGAAATGAGAATGTGAGACGAAGTAATTAGTAACCGAGTAGAGTCGACAAGTCGAGAACGAGAAAGTCGAGAAAGGATATTGATTTAGAAAAGATAAAAATAGAAAGAGACGAGTCAAGTAGAAGTCCTTCAGTCGAAGCCAAAATCTACTTTACGTCTTTCGCGTCGAGTCTTATTCTTTTATCGATGTCCAATTGTGAAGGACCGAGCGGGACGGACAAGTAGCAAGGACAGTCAAAAGTAAGCCGCCTAGCTAGTCTTCAGAAGTCAAGTGGGCTTTTCTAAAGTCAAAATCTCCGATGAATGCTATTACTGTTTATTGAGTATTATTATTTGAGTTTTAAATCCAATTGACTTGCCATTTTTACATGAGTTTTGGTATGCTTTATCATCTGCTTAAGATATGAATGCCCTGTGAAAGACAGGAACCCACGTGTGGTATTTGAATGGTTTGAGGTGACTGTAAGCTTTACTTCGGTTTAGCCGGTCACAGTGTTTGAGAAGGAGGCCTACTTCTCAGCATAGAGTTAATGTGGTAGATGATACATGCCTTGATTGAGTATATATTGAGTAAACGATTTCAATTGCATTAATACTTGTGATGCTTCGGCAAGGCAAGTTCAATTGTATAGCTCTAAGAGCACGTTTTCAAATGTTTTGGCATGTGTTCACTGAGTACGAAGTACTCAGCCCTGCATGTATTTCTAAACGTGCAGGTTAGTGGGATGTGGATGGCGTGGGCGGCTTGGTGGTGTGTTTGTTTTAGTCGAGTAGAAAGTGGACTGGCAATTACATGTCTTCATACATGTAGTTGTTGGGATTGAGTCGAGATATCCGCTACAATGAAATTCTATGTTAATTGAAGTCTTTTGTTATGTTTTTGAATTATACTCTGATACATGTTCTAAATCACGAGCGATGTGCTCGATACAACTTACCGCTTTTTCCTTTATTCTCGTTTCTTGTGAACTTGACATCCTTATTCCGTTTGGGTTTGATATTTAAATTATCCATGCTCGTTTGATGTTTTAGTTGTGACTTGGAAGCATGTTTTATTTGTTATCGCTTTCAGTCAATATTCCCTTGTTTCCCAGAGCATGAATCCCTTAATTAAGTTGAGGATGGATGGTTAGTAGTGTTAGTGTTGTTAGTCGCACCTCGGGAGTCGGGGTGTGACAAGTTTCAATAATCAAGTGGCGGTTAAAGAAATATAAGGAATCGTTAGAAGATTTTAGCAATGCTTGAAAACGGAATTCAGAAAGGATTTAAGGTTTGATCGAGCACATGGGATCTTTGTGTCAAGGATTCCAGCATGCAATCAAACATATCAAACAACAGTGTTGCAGCAGAATTTAATCAAACGACATCAAATCCCAAGGCTATATGTGTCACAGCCCCAAATCCCGAGGGACGGCAGAAACCGGGGTGCGACTGGGATTGGATTAAAGAAGCGGGGAAGAAGGGGGCTGAATAATTAAACATACATAAAAGACATCATACATTCAATGAACAAGACATTACTATTAAAAAGGAAGAGTTAATCACGAAGGATTACTCGAAAGTATCTAAGTTAAAGATTACAGACTTAAACTACAGTTATTCACCAAATGTACGTATCCTCAAAAGACTTAGAGTTTTGCAGCGGAAAGAAAGTCATAAGCTAAAGCATTCCTAATTTCTTAACTCAACTCGACTCAACTTCAACAACCGCTGCTCTCGTCGCTTCAACCTGCATATTTAGAAAACATATGCAGGGCTAAGTACAAAAGTACTTAGTGGGCACGATGCCGAAAACATAAATATAAGTATAGATAATCTGGCATTTCATAATTTGTAGCACATCGGGGTTTTATTTAAAATTAGCTCGTGTCTACTAAAACATTTTCTGACTCATTTTCACAATTTACTCGACCGAGCATTTTCTGGTATGTTACGTTCAAATCTTGACCAATTCTCATTCACCGTGGCTGGTTATCCCTCAACAGGATACCACATACACTACAGGTTACAAAGTGCACTAACTTTGGAAAGCACTTAATAGCTAACTCAGAGCCGATCGTTAGTTAACCTATTTTGATTAACTCATAAATCTGGGAAACATGAATGTTAACTCAGATAGGTACAAGAGAACTCACATAAAACACAAAAAAGTTCATGCCATAATTATCACTTTGAAAACACAGATATCAAAGCGATAAAGAAAGGTTTTCGAGCATTGCTCGTTTTGTTTTATATATAAAAGCCCACCTCGATGATACAGAACTACTAAACAGGTTCCCGTTCTTCTGTTCTTCCATCCTTTCCTTAGTGATGGCTTCCTCCTTCATCGTAAAATAATCACACTTTAAATTCGGTTGTAAAAGATAATCGAATATGGAAATTCGAAATAGGTCTTAGTCGTTTCATTTCTTTAGGCATTTGCACACTACTAGTTTCATTTTAATTAAACGGGAACAAGACTTGAACAAATCTCGTTTAGAACTTGAAAGGTTTCATACTCGACTCTTAGGTCAGTAGAGAAGATAATCGTTAACTTATTACGGCTTAACGATCGAAAGAAACTAAGTTGCGAAAAAAACAACTTAGGAATTCAAGTTCTGAAAATTTCACTGCGCAATGCAGTAGTTCTGGGGACTTCCCAGAACAGAGGAATTTGAAACAGGAAATGAGCCCTGCACCATTAGAAATCTTGGAAAGTCTAGTTTACACTCCAATTTACGGATCTCAAATCCGATAAACGAGCTAAAAGATATTACAGTTTCCGGGAAGGGTCGCAAAACTGCCGCGGCTAACCCTAGTTGCTCGATAGAATCGACGTATAACTTCCTAAGTTCGTTCTAAGTTCTCGTAGTCGATTTCTCACAAAACTTCACTCTCAAGGCAGTCAACACGTACTCCAGTACGTGAAGAACTCCTTTTTGTTTCTCGTCTATAACCACGACGATCAAACCTCGTCGTTTCAACTACCATTTACTATACCAAAATCAAGTTAACAATTCTCGTTTCTAGTTCTCGATTTTAACTACAACTCATTATATAACAATCCGGATGCTCATGCCGTCAACTACAAAGTTATTCCTTAGTCCATAATAAGCATTATTATCTAGTTAACATCCTTACTTGACTTCTCGGTTATTATTTACGTCCACTTGTTCATCTCTTAAGGAATTTCCAAAGTTATCGGATTTCGTTCAAAATCTACGTCATCAATCATCATCTAACGAGATTCATTATTATATACATCATCACCTCAATTCATTAACCAATTTCAACTTAATTGGGATTCTTTGTCTCTTACGATTTCATTAACATTTTTAGATTAATTTCAAATAATTCCTATTATCAACTAATATCATTAGAAACATTAATTCATCAACATATCATCAACCAAATCAAGCTACATGAAAACCTCCAATTTTCTTCATAAAATCGGTATTAACAAATAATTAGGGGAATTGGTTTTCTTCACCAATTAACATCATTAATCCATTTATCATACTACTACAACACCAATTAATCAATGATCATACTATTTCAATATCAATTGAGAAATCAAGTGAAACCCTAGCCTAAGAATTCGGTCCTCATTAGAATCTTAGGGCTTTTCATTTCTACTTGTTTAATTCACAAATTAAACTACTCCTAAGTCTAATTACACCATCAATTGAAGAATCAAATCATCCTAATGAGAAGCCCTAATTTTCGGTATTAATTAGGTTTTAGGGTTCTTGATTTTGTCCATAGATATCATATCTAATACACCTAATTACACTAATTAAAGATCAAAACATCTAATCTCCATCATCAACAAAATCGATCCAACTTGAGCAAATAGAAGAAAAGAAATCCAATTGGATAGGATAAGAGAGGAGGAGATTACCTTGAAGTTTAATGAAAGAAGTTAGAAGATTCGATGGTTGGATGATGAACTTGTGGAATTTTCCTTGCCCAAAGCTTGAAGATCCAACAATGGTGGAGAGAAAAATGGGAGAGAGAGATGAATGTGTGTGTGGCGGCAATGAGGTGGTGTTGGGGGGATGATGGTGATGACTAAGTTAATTAGAAAGTAACTACATTAGGTGTCCAAAAATAAAAATATCCAAGTGGTGAGTCATAAGGTGGAAACCATATAAAATGAAATATCAAGTGTAAGAGAGAGGAGTGAGGTCGGCTAAGGTGGAAGAAAAAGGGAAAAATACGCGTTTTTCCGGCGCGATACGACGTTACGGAAATCGAAAGACGAAAAACGTTTCTCGGCACAATATCGTCAAAATTCGATTCGACCAATAATTTCGATATATTTAACTTAATCGGAAAGTAATATTTAAAATCTAATTTCCGACAAAAACTCGGGACGTCACAGTCCGAGTTTCGTCCGGAAAATCATAAAAACGAACATTCTCGGGCGAGTTCGTATCGCGATTTCGTGAATGTAAAAATCAGACGGTTTTCCGATCTGAGTTCTAGAACTAAAAAGTTTTCGTACGCGATAACCCTAAATACAGTAGTCATCTAACTGACTTCCGTAATTTATTTTCGGAAACGGATTTCACCGTTGGTTTTAGAATTCAGAATCATAAACTTAGGCGTGCAAAGAAATTTTTATTATTAACTTTAAATTTTTAAGACTGTACGGAATTTCTGGGGTTTTACAATATGTATGAAGTCACATAACCTGAAGCCAAACTTCCAATATGGATTTAATTTAACAACGAGCCACCCAAGCACGCCACAACCTCCTCATCCGAACTAACCTGCACGTTTTAGAAATAACATGCAGGGCGTGAGTACAACATACTCAGTGGACAAATGCCAAAATAGTTTGAAAACTTGCTCGATAGAGCTGTATAATTGAAACTTGCCTCTTTTGCTGCATCACAAGGATTAGATATATAACTGTTTTGAAAGAGTTTACCACTTGTGACAGCCATAAAATATTTTTGTTTGGAATCGTCTGCGCAGACTAAGTTTATATCTTAAGTATGAATCAATCTACAGCTCATCCTCTTTTGGTGTCGAGAAGTAGGCCTCCTCCTCGAACACCGTGACCGGCCCAACCGAAGCAAGGTTCACAGTCACCTTAATACATGCATCGTCCCGTATTTTACAGGACTTTTATCCCGTGCGTCCATAGGACTTGTAATAACATCAACACGTAGATGATTGCATACCAAAACATTTAAAACATTAAGGTAAATCAATCAACTTGAAAAGCGCACGTAATACATAATTAGTAAATGCATTCATCATTTGGTTTTAGTTCAGAAAGCCCACCTGGCTGACGACACTCGCTCGACTACTTTCTTTCTCTTGACAACTACTTCTTGTTTCCACTCGTTCCTTCAAAATAATTATAAAATAAGAACTTATTCGGAAATAATGAATACTTGTCCCGTTTATTCGGACTTCTACATGACTCGGGCTCAAAACTCTTGATTATTCTAATTAATCGCTCGATTTCTATTTCTTACTCGATAGTCTAATCAAACGTTTAGAACTCTCGGATTTCTTAAGCATAATACTAGAATCTAATTTCCAAAACTTATTGGAAATTGACATTTTACTACTTAGTAAACATAATCGAGCTCTAGTTTCTCCTTAGTCATTTACTCGTAACAATTCTCAACGTTTATTCATACAACACTTTCCACATCAACTACGCAACACATGATTAATCATACCACACATGTATGCATAAATAAATATTCAATATTTATATTCTATTATTTTGCTCGACTTTTTAACTCAGGCTTTAGTTTCTCATTTTCTTATCCAATTAACTTCATTTCACTTAGAAAAATTCAAGGAATCTAATTATGAATTTTATTTTAGATTTCAAGACTTTTTAATAATTTTAACGAGTTAATGCTCGGCACGTTTCTCGAGATATATATCTAAACTTGCTTAGAATATTCTCAAATTTTTACACTTTACTAGAAATAGTTTTAAGTGAATGATTTCTCACTCGATTATATTTTGGACTCGAGAATCGAGAAAACACTATTTATTATTTCTCATTATTTTTCTATTTTATTATTAAAGACTCGTTTTTGCTCGATTCAACTTCTAACATACTTTAATTAATTATCTAAACTCTTTTAGCTCTTTAACTTATTTAATTTTGCCCAATTTCTCGTTAGTCAACTTTTATTATGTTTTGTTGACTTTTTCATAACTTAATCGTACGAATTCCGAATCGAGTGATTCAAGTGGCTATCGTACTTGTTTTTATCTCATCTTTACCTTAATAACATCATTTACTTCTTTTACTTAGCCAAAATCAATCAATTTCTCATTTTATTTTTCTGACCTAAGCTACTTTCTTTATACTAGTATTTTCCAATAATTTCAATTGCTAATATACTTAAAATTATTCCAATTGAACTCTTATAACATCAATTTATCCAACTCCTCTTAAAAAAAAAACAAGTCTCTTAAAAAACAATCCTTTGAATTTTTATATAATTATTATTTTCTTGCTTTATTTTACAAATTTAAAGTCTTATTATACTTATAAAAATTCTAATTATATAACTCCTTCATAAATTTCATCTTTTAGTTATAGAAATAAAAAGATATTACTAACTCAAAGTTTTATCGATTTTTCTTAGGGGTCTTCTTAATAAATTTTTATTTCTTTCATTTATATACATATATATAAATATTTACTTCAATAACTTCTAATCTCATTATTTTTAGGATTATTTCTCTTTATTGAATTTCAAGACACTTAAGATCTTATTCTCTTATACTCATAAGATTCAAATACTTAGTATTTTTCTCCTTAATAATCAATTCTTAATTTTATTATCTTTATTTTTCAATTTCGTTTTTAATTTCATTTTTCTTGACTTAACTCTTCCATTTAAACTTAAGGGATTTAAGAGCACAATTCCTTATGCGTTAGTATAGTTCGAATTTTTCATCTTTTTATGCTAAGAAGATTATTTCTTCTATTTTCTCATAACTTGATCTTATTTTACTTTTTATCCCTCTTTTAATACTTTTATTAAATCATATATCTATAGGAATTAAATTCCTAACTTATTTCTTCATGCTTCTTGAATTTCCATACTTCATCAACTTATGAATTTATTTCTTAATAGCAATTCTATAACATACTCTTATCTTTATTTTTAATTCATCAATCATAACAATTATGTCAAGAAATATATATATATATATATATATATATATATATATATATATATATTGAACCTTAATTTCTGTAATGCCCCGTAAATTCCTTACGTTCTAAAAAATTTTAAAGTTAATTAAATAAATGGCTTTGCACGCCTAAGTTTACAATTTTTTTTGAATTCTAAGACTAACGGTCGAATCCGTTATTGAAAATAAATTACAGAAGTCAGCTAGATGACTACTGTATTCAGGGTTAGCGCGTACGAAAAGTTTTTAGTTCGTAAACTCAAAACGGAAAACCGTCTAATTTTTACATTCACGAAATTGTGATACGAACACGCCCGAGAAAGTTCGTTTTTATGTTTTTCCGGACGAAACTCGGACTGTGTCGTCCCGAGTTTTTGTCAAAATAATTTTTGTAAATTTATTTTCCAATTAAGTTCATACGTTATAATTTTAGGTCAAATCGAATCGCGATGATTTTGTACCGAGCAACGTTTTTCGTCGTTCGATTTCCGTAACGTCGGATCGCGCCGGAAAAACCCGTAACCCTCTAAAATTTCTGCATGCAGCCGACTTTCTTCTTTTTTTTTTTATTATTTTCTCCTTAATTAAGTGGAAGACATGCATGATTAATATGTCTAGTTAAATGACACCTACACTTCACTTTTCATATCTTTCAACCAATTCATCATATCAAACACTTAAACAAAACCATTCTTCCCACTTCTCTCTCTCTCTCTCGGCTGCACTGCCCCATTTTCTTCATCTTCTTGACTTCTTCCATCCTCCATTGAAGACAAGCTCCAAGAACAAGAAGAAATCACACAAGTCACAATCCATCCACTCAAACTCTATACTTCTTTCCTTAATTCTCAAGGTATTTCTTTCCTCCACAATTCTATCCAATTAGATTTCTTTTCTTCTCTTTTTCCTTCTTGATCGAAATTTTAGAGTTTTGGAATGGATGTTTTGATCTTAGAATAATGAAATTAGATGTATTAGATATGATAATTAGGGGATAAAATGGAACAAAAACAAGAACCCTAAATCCTATGTTAATACCGAAAAATTTGGCATGTTTGTAGGATTTTTATTTTTCTTCTTTTGATGGTTGATTCTTGTTTAATAGATGTTTAATTAGTGATTGGAATGAAAAGGAATCAAAAGCCCTATGTGTGTTTGTGAAATTTCAATTAGAATTTGAGTTGAATTTAGGGGTTTATGCATGTTAGTTGATAATTGTTTTGCAATTGATTAATGGATGATATAAGAAGTTGATTAGTAAATAAATGTAGTTAATTGGGGAAGAAAATCACCCCCTTAATATCTTCATAAAAACAGAAATTTATAGAGTAATTAGGGGTTTCCACATGTTTGATATAAGTGATGAATTATTGGTTAAATTATGTTGCAAATCATGTTAGTTGATTATAGAATTAAATTGAGAATTTCCTAAAAATGTTTAATGAAACATAAGAGATAAAGATCACCTTATAAGTTGAGTTATAATGATGTTATGATATGTTTGCATGCATGAAAGTATTTCACGTTAGACGTAGTTTAACGTCGTAAAATTTGAATGAAATCCGACAACTTTGAAAAATCACGTAAGAGACGAACATTTAGTCGTAACTAATAATCGAGAAGTCGGATGAAAATTCTAATTTGATATTATTGTTTATGATGAAATTTAGAACAACTTTCTAGTTGACATCATAAGCTTTCGAGTTGATATAATATGGGCTATAGTTATAGTCGAGAACTAGAACGCGTTTGAAATTTTTGTTGGTTTAGTACTTGTTAATTGAAATCCGACGTTTAGAACGTCGTGCTTTTGAGCGAGTTTTGAGAAGGAGTTTGTCACGTACGGAAGTACGTGATGACTGCCTTGAGAGTCCAGTTTCTAAAAAAATTGAATACGAGAGCTTAGAACGAACCTAAGACGTTATACGTCAAACCTATCAAGCAATTAGGGTTTTCACGGCAGTTTTTGCGACCCTCGCCGGAAACTGTAATAACTTCCAGCTCGTTTATCGGAATTGTGATCCGTAAATTGGAGCAAAAACTAGACTTCCTAAGCTTTCTAATGGTACACGGCTCATCCCCTGTTTCCAAATCCTCTGTTCTGGACAGCCTCCAGAGTTACTGGACTGCGCAGTGAAATTTCAGTTTCTTGTTTTCTAAGTTGTTTAGTTCGCAACTTAGTTTCTTTCGATCGTTTAAGCCGTTTTATCTAACGAATATCTTCCTTCTAACCCGAGAGTCGAGTATGAGATCTTCTGAGTTCTAAACGAGATTGGTACGAGTCTCGTTTCCCGTTTAAGTAAAATGAATCTAGTAAGCGTGCAAATGCCTAAAGAATGAAACAACTAAAACTTGCTTCGATTCTCTTTAATCGATTATCTTTTACAACCCGTTTTTAAATATGTTTATTTTATGATGAAGGAGGAAGCCAACAGTAGAGAAAGGACAGAAGATCCGAAGTTGGAAGTTTTGCTTTAAGTTCTGTAAATCAAGGTGGGCTTTTATATACAAATAAAACGAGCAATGCTCGGAAAATCTTTCTTTATCGCTTTGATATCTGTGTTTTCAAAAGTGATATTATGGCATGAACTGTTTTATGTTTTTATGTGAGTTCTCTTGTACCTATCTGAGTCAACATTCATGTTTTCCAGATTTAGAGTTAGTCTATTTAGATTAACTAACGATCGGCTCTGAGTTAGCTGCTAAGTGCTTTCCAGAGTTAGTGCACTTTGTAACCTGTGGTGTATGTGATATCCTGTTGAGGGGTACCAGCCTTAGTGAATTAGAATTGGTCAAGATTGAACGTAACATTAGTCAGAAAATGCTCGCGCGAGTGATTTATGAGAAACAGTCAGAAAATGTTTAGTAGACTCGGATTCTTTCAATAAAACTCCGATGTGCTATGCTTATGAAATGCCATATTTATCTATATTTATGATTATGATTTCGGCATCGTGCCCACTAAGTACGTTTGCTTAGCCCTGCATTGTTTTCTAAATGTGCAGGTTGAAGCGACGGTGAGCGGCGACGATTGATGTTGAGTTAAAGGATAGGATGCTTAGTTAGAACCCTTCCGCTGCCAAACTCGGTATTTCTTTTTGAGATGTATTTTTGAACAATACTCTGTAGTCTAAGTCTGTAAATATGAACTTAGCTTCTTTTTGTTCTTTTGTCGAGTAATCCTTAGGGATTAACTCTTTCTTATTTATATTCAAGTCTTGTTCATGGTTTATCGATGTTTTTCATGTATGATTTAGTCAATTAGCCTCCTTCTTCCCCGCTTCTTAAATCCAACCCAGTCGCACCCCGGCTTCTGCCGTCCCTCGGGATTTGGGGCTGTGACAGAGTGGTATCACAGCAGTGTTCGTTTTCTGCTCTGCTTCTGAGTCAATCTTCTAGTATGAGTTAGTGTGAGTCATTGTTTCTAGTACGAGTCATTCTTTGAAGTAATATCATAAAGTGATATTTGTATACAAGTCTTCCTTCGAGAAATAGTATAGAGTATTTGTTTGTACTCTATATCGAGTCTTCTTTCAAGTCATGAGACATAGTATTTGTGTATACTCTGGATCGGAGTCGTCTTTCCAAGTATGAGATAAGAGTTAGACTATGATGCTAAGATTGAGAACGTAGAAGTCAACTCAACCGCCCGCTACGTCGACTCAACGAGGAAAAATGAAAGAATTTTATAATGAAGATTTCTTTTAAATAAGGAATTTATGAGCAAGTATTCAATAAAAATTTGAAGACGAGAATGAGTTGTGTTTTAAAAATGAGAATTTTACAGAAGTGAAAATATTTGCGCAATGATTTCCCTTTTATGAAAATTTATGCGGATACGAGAATATAGTCAGATTTTAGGGAATTTTCCCGGTTCAATGAGAACGTAGACGTGGAACCTAAGAACTTTCCGGTTCTTCGAGAACTTAGACGTTTTTAAGAAACGTTGTTTTGAAATGATTTCGAAAGGAGATCCTTAACGCGAGAAGGACTTCCTCTGATGAATGTCACGTGCGCGTAGTGACATAAATAAAGATTCGGCAAAGTCGAACTTGTCGTCTAAGAATTTCCTGCGAGGGAAAAGAAATAAAATGAATAAAAATAATTTAATAAATCGTATTAGTAAAAGAAGGGAGCGATTAGACGTTTGAGAAGCTTTCGACTTCGAGTTAAGAAAGATATGAACGAGACGACAACTGGAACTTAGTTTTCCAGGAAATTATTCTTAAGTTATATTTCTTTTTCTTTTTATGGAATTAAATTCCATATTTTCGTCTTGAGCAACGACTACAATTAGTACGAATATCAAGAGTCGTAAACGACAAATTCTTTCGAAAATGGATGTTACTTTTGAATAAGTAGCATGAACGAAGTAAATATACTTTGTTTTAATAAGTGAAAATCGTTAAGAGTTAGTGAGTTAAGAAATAAAAGAAATAAAAGAATTAAAATGAGTGATAATATGGTGGAAAAAAAATGAAAATAAAATCTTTATTTTTATGTATATAAATATAAATATATATATATATATATATATATATATATATATATATATGTGTTGTTGAGTGCAATTTCTTGAATTGCTAGAAGTCTTAATAAGTGGTTGACTTAAGTGTTGATGTTACAATTGAATAAGGGATATTCATTTTGTAATTTATGTTTCCGTTAAGATAAGTTATTTTCTTTTCCTACCTGTTACTGATCCGTGTTACCTTAAAACTTTTGTAGGATGGCTAGGACTCGTGTTACGGCTCGGAAGAGCCAGCCTTTGGCCTCGTGCGAGCGCACCATAGTTGATATGTTGCAAGATGAGTACTACGAGTTCGAGGTAGACTACGGAGAAGAGGATGTGGGACAGATTGTTAGTAATTTTTCTTCAGCCTACTACCCAGTAAGACACCTGATCAGGGAGAGTCAGGCTATATTAGATTTGATCATACACCTACCGGATGAGTGACGCGGATGGGCGCACCGTGTAGCTTGGTACTTCTTGGGGATTTTCGGCGACGACACGGAGCCGACCGGCAACTACGCCGGATTCGCTCTGTGTGTGCACAGGCGTTTCTTTGAGAGCAGGTTTATGCTTCCCCTTCCTTTAGAGCCACACATCCCCTACAGTCACTTTCCAGCCGAGACGGAGTTCGAGGAGCTTGACTTAGACCCGGAGTTTTTAGCTTTGTTAGAGTTGCCACCAGACGGTGTACTGGAGGAGGAGTCTGAGGCTGAGTTAGAGCAGCCAGAGGAGAACGAGGAGACGGTAGTTCCACCAGAGTCACCACCGGTTGGACAGCAGATTGAGGAGTTGATCCCAGGCCCGGGTTTTGTAGAGGTTGACGCTGAGACAGCCGCGCTGTTGGGGTTGTCTTCACCGTTTGTGCCTGACGTTTGTGTTAGGATCAGGGGACCATTGGAGACGAGACTGTACAGAGAGGGACCAGACCACCGAGAGATCGACGCGGAGCTCGCCGCCATGTTAGAGCTGCCTTCTCCACTTACGCCACTTGAGGAGATCTGCGCGAAGTGGGGAGTAGTCCGACAGCAGATGGAGCCAGGACCGTCCAGGGTCCGTTCTAGGGAGGAGTTCGAGTCGGGTTCAGGTTCAGTTCCCGAGCACCTTCTTCTCCTGAAGAAGCGTGCGAGAGAGGTCAGAGAGGACGACTTGGTCTCCGACTTGGAGGAGACTGTTTCTGAGGCACCCTCACCCACCCTGCTTACACTTGACGACGGTTCTACTCTGAGGGTGGACGAGGCACTCGAGCTGGTTTTTGGTTCGGAGTCCGAGGAGGAGGACCCGGAGGAGGACCCTGAGGAGGACCCAGAGGAGGGTTGTTAGGATTTTGCAGACTTCGGGGTAGTTTTTGGTTTTCTTCTGCAGTTTAGTTAGGCAGTGCTTTATAGACATGGGTAAATATCAGTAGTAGTAATAGCTCTTTGTCCTGTATAGAGTCGGATCAGTAACTAGTTAATTTTTGAAGTACTCTAGCGGATACGAAATTTTATGAATCATTTCCGTTCTAGTACTCTAGTAGATACGGAGTGCAGCTTGTTAGTGCACCTAGTAAATAGTAAGCAGTCAGCCTAGTTTAGACTAATAGTAGTCTAACCCTTTTTGTATAAGTCCTCGTTAGAGGCAAAAGTAATATTCTTTTTGGATGTATATATATATATATATGACCCGTAAAGAGGGTTTTTAATCAAGTAAAATTTCTTATGAATCGAGAAAAAAAAAATTAGAATGTTAAATGAACTCGTGTGACGAGGAAATGAGTTTAACTCGAAAGTTAAAAGATTAATGAAATAATATCAAAGCTATGTTTGATATGTTGTTCCATGAATTTGATTAAGTTGAGAACGAGCTAGTAAGTGCTAAGTGTAATTAACAGAAGGAAAACTAATGAGAATTTTCAATTCTTCTTTAGACTAAAGAAAATGCCGCTGAGAAATGTTAACAACAGGAGAGGTCGAAGACCTGGAAGGCCGAGAGGACGTGGTAGACGTCAGCCAGAAAATAACCAAGAACAGGAATATGAGCGGAATATCACTCCATCCCCATCTCCACCCCCGTCACCATCACCACCACCTCCACCACCGCCCCGTAGAGATATTGAGGATCTTTTCCTCAAAAGGAACCCTCCAATGTTCAATGGAACTGGAAGCCCTAGCGATGCTGAGCTATGGGTGAGGTTGACTGAGAAAATTTTCTAACTCCTCAGATGCACTGATGAGGAGAGAATGCTGTGTGTTGCTTTCCAACTGACGGGATCGGCAGATTACTGGTGGGAAGCAAGACAGAAGGTGATACCTGTTGAGCATCTGGCTCGTTTTTTGTGGGAAGAATTTAAGGAGATTTTCTTTGACAAGTACGTTCCCAAGACGTATAGGGCACAGAAAGAGGTCGAATTTTATAATTTGAAGTAGGGAAAGCTGACTGTGACGGAATATGATGTCAAGTTCTGCGAGTTGATGAGGTATGCGCCGACATTGGTCGACACTGAGTAGAAGCTATCAAAGAAATTTCAGGGAGATTTACGTCATGAATTGGGAATCTCTTTGGCTAGTCATGGAGGACTAGGTTATTCAGACATACTGGGAAGAGCACTGGAAATGGAGGCCGTCGTGCCTGATGAGAAAAAGATTGTACCAACTACGTCAGCACCAGCGCAGAGTCAGAATCGAGGCTACTACAACAACAACAGTAGCAATTACCAGGGGAAGAGAAAATGGAACGGAGGAGGTAGCGGAGGATACAGTCAGGGTTACAACAATCAGGGAGGACAAAAAAGAGGTTATCAGCAGCCTGCCAACAACAACAACAATGGCAAGAGGCAGTGGCAGGGAAACAACCAATCGGGGTTGTTCATTCAAGGGAACATGCAGAACTTGCCATGGAAGGGCAATAATCAGTTAAACCAGCCGCAAGGGAAACAGAGGAATTTTAACCAAGGAGCGAATAACCCAGGGAGGGTTACCATCCCTGTCTGCCCGAAGTGCAACCGAGCCCATCCTGGAGTCTGCCAAATAGGTACCCCTAACTGTTTCAACTGTGGACAGAAGGGGCACATGAAAAAGGACTGCCCTAAACCACTTCAAGCAGTACCCCTCCGAGCCATCCAAGCACAGCCGCAGCAGCCGCCTATGAACCAGCAGCAGTTTCAGCAACATGCACAGCAGCAACAGAATGCGAGGGCATGCGCTATCAAATAAAGCGGTCAGCGGAAAGAAAAAGGAAATCTAGCAGGTATGGGAAAACTCCACAACATCCCCATTAAGATACTGTTTGATACTGGCGCATCGCATTCTTTCATTGCTGGCTCATGTGCCGATAACTTAGACATCAGACCTGTAAGAGCTGCACAATCTATGAGAGTAACCACACCTTCAGGAGAGATCACTACTTCCACGCATGTTTGCTCTAACCTAGAACTAGAAATCGGAACTCATAAGGTTATAGCGAACAACCTAAATGTTATGATAATGTGGGACGTAGATATAATCCTAAGAATGGATTGGTTGTTAGAAAATTACGCCACGATTCTCTGCAACGAGAGAAAAATTTCTTTTCAGCCGCCGGGTAAAGAACCGACCGAATTCCACGGAATTTCAATGGGTAGAGGCATACCAATCATATCAGCCCTTCAGGCCACGAAACTCATGAAGAAAAAAGGTACCACAGCCTATCTTGTGTACGTAGTTGGAGAACCAGGAGCCGAGAAGACCATTCAGGACGTAAAAGTTGTGAATGAATATGAAGATGTTTTTCCAGAAGTGCTACCGGGATTGCCACCAGATCGTCATGTGGACTTCACGATCGATTTAGAACCAGGAGCAGCTCCTAAGTCTAAAGCCCCTTGCAGAATGGCACCGAAGGAACTGGAAGAGCTCAAAATCCAATTACAGGAATTACTAGACCTTTGTTTTATCAGGCCAAGCGTTTCACCTTGGGGAGCACCCGTACTTTTTGTTAGGAAAAAGGACGGATCGATGAGAATGTGCATCGATTACCGAGAACTGAACAAGATCACTCTTAAGACCAAATATCCTTTGCCAAGGATCAAGGATCTGTTCGATCAGCTTAAGGGTGCAGGAGTCTTCTCCAAGATAGATTTGAGGTCAGGGTATCATCAGCTCAAGATCAAACCTGAGGATGTACCGAAGACCGCTTTTAGAACTCGATATGGCCACTACGAATTTCTAGTAATGCCATTTGGTTTAACCAACGCTCCAGCCGTATTCATGGACCTTATGAATAGAGTCTTCCACCCCTACTTGGACAAATTTGTTCTAGTATTTATCGACGACATCCTTATTTACTCTAAGAATGAGACGGAGCACGAGGAACATCTACGGATAGTGTTGGAAACACTAAGAGCTGAGAAACTCTATGCCAAATCCAGTAAATGTGAATTTTGGCTGAAAGAAGTAATGTTCCTTGGACACATAGTATCGACAGAAGGAATCAAGGTGGATCCAGCCAAAGTAGAAGCAATGCACAACTGGAAGGCACCAACAAGTCAGAATGAGATCAGAAGTTTCTTGGGATTAGCTGGTTATTACAGAAGATTTATCGAGGGATTTTCTACAATCGCTCGCTCGATGACGCAGCTACTCAGGAAGGATACCAAGTTTAAGTGGACGGATGAGTGCGAGAAGAGTTTTCAAACTCTTAAGGAAAAGTTAACTACAGCGCCAGTACTAGGACTTCCAGACATGAATAAAGAATATGTGGTTTATACTGACGCATCGAAAAATGGATTAGGTTGTGTCTTGATGCAAGACGGACGAGTGATAGCTTATGCTTCACGACAACTTCGACCTCACGAAGTTGAGTACCCAACCCATGATTTAGAACTTGCAGCCGTAGTGCATGCGCTAAAGATTTGGAGACACCATCTTTATGGTGTAAGAGTTGAGATATTCACTGATCACAAGAGCCTGAAATACTTTTTCGAGCAAAAAGAACTGAACATGAGACAAAGACGATGGCTCGAATTAGTCAAAGATTATGACTGTGGAATTAACTACCATCCAGGAAAGGCTAATATGGTAGCAGACGCATTGAGTCGCAAGGCTCCCACGAAGTTAGGATGTCTTTTCGTAGAAGAAGAAACCTTAATACGAGAATTCGAGAAGATGGATATCAGAGTGCTTGACACGCCAACAACGATAACAAGTCAAATAGCAGCATTAGAAGCTACACCAGATTTGAGAGAAAGGATCATTAGTGCTCATAGAAAAGACGAGTCAATGGAAAAGTTACGAGTAAGGATAAGGACAGATAAGCCAGAAGGATATTCTGAGGCTCCAGACAATGCAATACTTTATGAAGGCAGGATTTGTATTCCCGACAACGACAACGAATTGAAGAACGAAATCTTGAGTGAGGCTCACGATACGCCTTACACAGCACATCCAGGAAGTACAAAAATGTACCAGGATTTGAGAAGAAACTTTTGGTGGAATGGAATGAAACGAGACGTTGCCTCGTTTATAGAAAGATGCCTAGCATGTCAACAAGTTAAGGCTTTACACCGACGACCGTATGGATTGCTACAACCGTTGGATGTCCCAGATTGGAAATGAGAAGGCATAGCTATGGACTTTGTCACAGGCTTGCCTAAGTCGAGAAGAGGAAACACAGCGATTTGGGTGATAATAGATAGACTTACGAAGTCAGCTCACTTCTTACCGATTAAGACTATATATGGATCAGAAAGACTAGCTCAGTTGTATGTCAGAGAGATTGTACGTCTGCATGGAATACCGAAGGTCATAATATCAGACAGAGATGCTAAGTTTACCTCGAGATTTTGGATTACGATGCAGAAAGAGTTGGGAAAAGAGCTTAATTTCAGTACAGCTTTTCACCCACAGACAGATGGACAGTCAGAGAGAACGATTCAGATTTTGGTCGATATGTTAAGAACAGTGGTTTTGGACCGAGGCGCGAATTGGGAAGAAATTCTACACTTGGTTGAATTCGCCTACAACAACAGCTATCAAGCCACAATAGGAATGGCACCGTTTGAGGCTTTGTATGGAAGAAAGTGTAGATCACCGCTTTATTGGGACGAAGTAGGTGAGAGAAAGAACCTAGGCCCAGATGCGATCAATGAGATGATTGAGATAATTCGACAAATTCGAGATAGAATGAAGGAGGCCCAGAGCCGACAGAAGTCGTATGCCGACGATCGTCGAACCAACCTTGAGTTTGAAATAGGAGATAAAGTTTTTCTTAAGATATCCCCGACCAAAGGAATCCTTAGGTTCGGAGTTAAGGGTAAGCTAAGACCCAGGTTTATAGGACCATATGAAATCCTCGAGAGAATAGGATCTGTCGCTTATAGATTGGCCTTACCGCCAAGCCTAGGAAGCGTTCATAACGTTTTTCACGTTTCTCAGTTGAGAAAATATGTTTATGATCCTAAGCACGTCATTAGTCAGCAAGACGTAGTTCTTGAATCTGACCTAAGCTATGAAGAAAAGCCGATATCGATCTTGGATAGAAAAATTCAAGAATTAAGAACCAAATCGATACCAATAGTTAAAGTGCTATGGAACCATCACGGGCAAGAAGAAGCCACGTGGGAACTCGAGGAGAAGATGAAGGAGCGGTATCCTCATCTTTATGCAGAAGGTATGCAAATTTCGGGACGAAATTTTTCGTAAGGGGGGTAGGATGTAATGCCCCGTAAATTCCTTACGTTCTAAAAATTTTTAAAGTTAATTAAATAAATGGCTTTTGCACGCCTAAGTTTACAATTTTTTTTGAATTCTAAGACTAACGGTCGAATCCGTTATTGAAAATAAATTACAGAAGTCAGCTAGATGACTACTGTATTTAGGGATAGCGCGTACGAAAAGTTTTTAGTTCGTAAACTCAGAACGGAAAACCATCTAATTTTTACAATCACGAAATTGCGATACGAACACGCCCGAGAAAGTTCGTTTTTATATTTTTCCGGACGAAACTCGGACTGTGTCGTCCCGAGTTTTTGTCAAAATAATTTTTGTAAATTTATTTTCCAATTAAGTTCATACGTTAGAATTTTAGGTCAAATCGAATCGCGACGATTTTGTACCGAGCAACGTTTTTCGTCGTTCGATTTCCGTAACGTCGGATCGCGCCGGAAATACCCGTAACCCTCTAAAATTTCTGCATACAGCCGACTTTCTTCTTTTTTTTTTATTATTTTCTCCTTAATTAAGTGGAAGACATGCATGATTAATATGTCTAGTTAAATGACACCTACACTTCACTTTTCATATCTTTCAACCAATTCATCATATCAAACACTTAAACAAAACCATTCTTCCCACTTCTTTCTCTCTCTCTCGGCTGCACTCCCCCATTTTCTTCATCTTCTTCACTTCTTCCATCCTCCATTGAAGACAAGCTCCAAGAACAAGAAGAAATCACACAAGTCACAATCCATCCACTCAAACTCTATACTTCTTTCCTTAATTCTTAAGGTAATTCTTTCGTCCACAATTCTATCCAATTAGATTTCTTTTCTTCTCTTTTTCCTTCTTGATCGAAATTTTGGAGTTTTGGAATGGATGTTTTGATCTTAGAATAATGAAATTAGATGTATTAGATGTGATAATTAGGGGATAAAATGGAACAAAAACAAGAACCCTAAATCCTATGTTAATACCGAAAAATTTGGCATGTTTGTCGGATTTTTATTTTTCTTCTTTTGATGGTTGATTCTTGCTAAATAGATGTTTAATTAGTGATTGGAATGAAAAGGAATCAAAAGCCCTATGTGTGTTTGTGAAATTTCAATTAGAATTTGAGTTGAATTTAGGAGTTTATGCATGTTAGTTGATAATTGTTTTGCAATTGATTAATGGATGATATAAGAAGTTGATTAGTAAATAAATGTAGTTAATTGGGGAAGAAAATCATCCCCTTAATATCTTCATAAAAATAGAAATTTATAGATTAATTAGGGGTTTCCACATGTTTGATATAAGTGATGAATTATTGGTTAAATTATGTTGCAAATCATGTTAGTTGATTATAGAATTAAATTGAGAATTTTCTAAAAATGTTTAATGAAACATAAGAGATAAAGATCACCTTATAAGTTGAGTTATAATGATGTTATGATATGTTTGCATGCATGAAAGTGTTTCACGTTAGACGTCAAACCTATCAAGCAATTAGGGTTTTCACGGCAGTTTTGCGACCCTCGCCGGAAACTGTAATAACTTCCAGCTCGTTTATCGGAATTGTGATCCGTAAATTGGAGCAAAAACTAGACTTCCTAAGCTTTCTAATGATACACGGCTCATCCCCTGTTTCCAAATCCTCTGTTCTGGACAGCCTCCAGAGTTACTGGACTGCGCAGTGAAATTTCAGTTTCTTGTTTTCTAAGTTGTTTAGTTCGCAACTTAGTTTCTTTCGATCGTTTAAGCCGTTTTATCTAACGAATATCTTCCTTCTAACCCGAGAGTCGAGTATGAGATCTTCTGAGTTCTAAACGAGATTGGTACGAGTCTCATTTCCCGTTTAAGTAAAACGAATCTAGTAAGCGTGCAAATGCCTAAAGAATGAAACTGGCATGAACTGTTTTATGTTTTTATGTGAGTTCTCTTGTACCTATCTGAGTCAACATTCATGTTTTCCAGATTTAGAGTTAGCCTATTTAGATTAACTAACGATCGGCTCTGAGTTAGCTGTTAAGTGCTTTCCAGAGTTAGTGCACTTTGTAACCTGTGGTGTATGTGATATCCTATTGAGGGGTACCAGCCACGGTGAATTAGAATTGGTCAAGATTGAACGTAATATTAGTCAGAAAATGCTCACGCGAGTGATTTATGAGAAAAAGTTAGAAAATGTTTAGTAGACTCGGATTCTTTCAATAAAACTCCGATGTGCTACGCTTATGAAATGCCATATTTATCTATATTTATGATTATGATTTCGGCATCATGCCCACTAAGTACGTTTGTACTTAGCCCTGCATTGTTTTCTAAATGTGCAGGTTGAAGCGACGGTGAGCGGCGACGGATGATGTTGAGTTAAAGGATAGGATGCTTAGTTAGAACCCTTCCGCTGCCAAACTCTGTATTTCTTTTTGAGATGTATTTTTGAACAATACTCTATAGTCTAAGTTTGTAAATATGAACTTAGCTTCTTTTTGTTCTTTTTTCGAGTAATCCTTAGGATTAACTCTTTCTTATTTATATTCAAGTTTTGTTCATGGTTTATCGATGTTTTTCATGTATGATTTAGTCAATTAGCCCCCTTCTTCCCCGCTTCTTAAATCCAACCCCAGTCGCACCCCGGCTTCTGCCGTCCCTCGGGATTTGGGGCTGTGACAATTTCGGTATTAACAAGTTCTCATAGAAATTCTTAGCTTCAATTTATTCATATATTTATACTCTAGCATGCTTGATGTCACGCCCCGACTCTCTAGGTGCGACTTACGAACAACAACAAAACCTAATCGACTCTGCCGGGTCTTTGTTCATGTCACTATACGCACGTAACATTCGTCTACAGAAGTTCTTCCCGTTTCACAATCTCCTTTCAAAATCATTTGAACTAACGTTCTTAAAACGTCTAAGTTCTCGAGGAATCGGAAAGATCTTAGGTTTCAAGTCTACGTTCTCATTGAACCGGGAAAATCCCTAAGTCCAACTATATTCTTGTGTCCAAATATTTTTCATAAGAAAGAAATTATCGCGCAAATAATTTCACATAAGATAGTACTCGTACTATCACATAATCACATAAAGTATACAAATTATACTTTCGTTATCATTTGAAAAGTATTTTTGGCACCATTCTCTCTTTCTACTCATTGAATACTTATTCATAAATTTCTTATTTAAAAGAAATCACATCATTAAAATTCTTTCCTTTTCCTCGTTGAGTCGACGTAGCGGGAGGTTGAGTTGACATCTACATTCTCAATCTTAGTGTCATAGCCTAACTCTTATCTTTTACTTGAAAGAAGACTTTGATCTAGAGTATATACAAATAATCTATCCTATGACTCGAAAGAAGACTCGATATAGAGTACGAACGAATACTCTATATTACTACTCGAAGGAAGACTGGTATGCAGAGCAGAAACGATGGCTCTGATACCACTCTGTCACAGCACCAACTTCTTAACTCAACTCAACTTCAACCACCGCCGCTCTCGTCGCTTCAACCTGCACATTTAGAAAACATATGCAGGGCTAAGTACAATAGTACTAAGTGGGCACGATGCCGAAAATATATTCATAAGTATATATAATCTGGCATTTCATAATTTGTAGCACATCGGGGTTTTATTAAAAAAAAACCCGTGTCTACTAAACCATTTTCTGACTCATTTTCATAATTTGGCTTGATTAAGCACTTTTCATAGATGTTACGTTCAAATCTTGACCAATTCTCATTCACCGTGGCTGGTTACCCCTCAACAGGATACCACATACACCACAGGTTACAAAGTGCACAAACCTTGGAAAGCATATAGCTAACTCAAAGCCGATCGACAGTTAACACCTAATGGTTAACTCATAAAATCTGGAAAACACGAATGTTAACTCAGATAGGTACAAGAGAACTCACATAAAACATAAAACAGTTTATGCCATAATTATCACTTTGAAAACACGATTATCAAAGCGATAAAGAAAGGTTTTCGAGCATTGCTCGTTTTGTTTCATATATATAAAAGAAAGCCCACCTTAGCGTTTACAGAACTAAAGTACGAGCTTCCGTTCTCCTGATCTTCCGTCCTTTCCTTACTGCTGACTTCCTCCTTCATCGTAAAATAATCATACTTTAAACTCGATCGTAAAAGATTAAAAGAAACGGAGATTGGAATTAGGTTTTAGTCTTAGTCTTTTAAGTTCTTTTAGGCATTTGCACGTTTCTAGTTCTTTTTACTAAAACGGGAACGAGACTTGAACAAACCTCGTTTAGAACTCAAAAGGTTCCTTAATCGACTCTTAGGTCAGTAGAAAAGATAGTCGTTAACTCGTTACGACTTAAAAGATCAAAAGGAATTAAGTTAGAAAGGAATCAACTTAGGAAATTAAGTTCTGAAAATTCACTGCGCAATGCAGTTGTTCTGGGGACTGCCCAGAACGGAGAAATTGGAAACAGGGGATGTGCCCTGTTCGGTTAAAAAGCTTGGAATGTCTAGTTTACTCTCCAATTTATGGATCTCAAATCCGATAAACGAGCTAAAAGATATTACAGTTTCCGGAAAGAGTCGCAAAACTGCCGCGGCTAACCCTAAAAGCTCGATAGAATCGACGTATGACTTCCTAGGTTCGTTTTATGTTATCGAACCTTCATTTTCACGATTTTAGCACTTCAAGGCAGTCAACACGTACTCCCGTACGTGAAGAACTCCTTTCCATCGTTCGTCTATTAGCACGACGTTCTAAACATCGGCTTTCAAACTATCAAGTGCTATACCAAAACAAGTTAACATTTCTCGATTCTAGTTCTCGGTTATAACTACAACTCATCATATAATAATCCGGATGCTCATGTCGTCAACTACAAAGTTATTCTTTAATCCATAACGAGCATCATTATCTAGTTAGAATCCTTAATCGACTTTTTGATTATTACTTACGTTCAATTGATCGTCTCTTACGAAATTTCCAAAGTTAACGGAATTCATTCATTTTCTACAATATTAATCATCATCTATTGAGGATCATTACTACGTATGTCACTACCTTATATCATCAACTAATCTCGACTTAATTAGGATTCTTTGTCTCTTATAATTTCTATAATAATTTTAGATTAATTCTAAATAATTTCTATTATCAACTAACATCAAGTTAGTACCTTAATCCATCATCATTTCATTATTAAAACAACTACACAAAATCCCCCAATTCTTCATCAATTTCGGTTTTATCAATTAATTAGGTGAAGTGATTTTCTTCTTTAATTAACTCCATTTATCTATTTATCACACTAATACAACATCAATAATCAATTACAAGTCTTATTACATCATTAATTTGAAATCCCCCAACTCAAACCCTAACAAAAATTTCGGTCCTCTTCTAGTTCATAGGAGTTTTGATTTCTCTTTGTTTTAATCATCAATTAAGCATCTCCTAAGATCAATTATACATTCAATTGAAGAATTAATCCATCCTAACCTAAACCCCTAATTTTCGGTATTTCATAGCAATTAGGGTTGTTGGTTTTCTTTCAATTCTAACCGTAGAATTCATATCTAATCCATCTAATTACCTTAAATAAAGATCAAACCATCTATTCTACATCATCATAACAATCGGTCCTTATGAAAAATTAAAGGAAAAAGATTTTAATTGGATAGAACAATAGATCTAGTGGTTACCTTGAATACTAGTGAAAGAAGAGGTAGAATTAGTGGATGGATGATGATCTTGTGTGAAAATCCTTGGCAAAGCTCCAAGATTCTTCAATGAAGAAAAGAAAAATGGAAGAGAGAGTTGTGTGTGTGTGTGTGTCGAAAATTGAGAGAGAGATGTGAGGAAGATGGTGATGACTTGTATTAAAGGAATAGTAACTACACTAGGTGGAAAGTTTGGAAGATTTAAAAGAACATTAGGTGTCCTAACTTTATATTATAAAAAGAAATATCAAGGGAATGAGAGAGGGTAGAAGTCGGCAATGTGGGGGAGGAAAAAGGAGAAATACACGTTTTTCTGGCGCGATACGACGTTACGGAAAACGATAAACTAAAAATGTATCTCGGCACATTATCGTCAAATTCCGGCTAGACCATAAATTCCGACATATTTTTCTTACTCGGAAATTAATATTAAAAATATAAATTCCGACAAAACCTCGGGACATCACAGTCCCAGTTTTGTCTGGAAAAATCATAAAAACGAACTTTCTCGGGCGAATTCGTATTGAAATTTCGTGAATGTAAAAATCAGACGGTTTTCCGATCTGAGTTCTAGAATTAAAAAGTTATCGTACGCGATAACCCTAAATACAGTAGTCATCTAACTGACTTCCGTAATTTATTTTCGGAAACGGTTTTCACCGTTGGTCTTAGAATTAAATTTTATGAACTTAGGCGTGCAAAGCCATTTTTATTAATAACTTTAAAATTTTAAGTCAGTACGATTCTGGGGTGTTACATCCTACCCCCCTTGCGAAAAATTTCGTCCCGAAATTTGCATACCTTCTGCAAAAAGATGAGGATATCTCTCCTTCATCTTCTCCTTGAGCTCCCACGTGGCTTCTTCTTGCCCGTGGTGATTCCATAGCACTTTCACGATTGGTATCGATTTGGTTCTTAATTCTTGGACTTTTGTATCCAAAATCGATATTGGCTTTTCTTCGTAGCTTAGGTCAGATTCAAGAACTACGTCTTGCTGACTAATGACGTGCTTAGGGTCATAGACGTATTTTCTCAATTGAGAAACGTGAAATACGTTGTGGACACTTCTTAGACTTGGCGGTAAGGCCAATCTATAAGCGACGGGTCCTATTTTCTCGAGGATTTCATAAGGTCCTATGAACCTGGGTCTTAGTTTACCCTTAACACCGAATCTAATGATTCCTTTAGTCGGTGAAATCTTAAGGAAAACCTTATCACCTACTTCAAAACTAAGACTGGTTCGACGATCATCGGCATAAGACTTCTGTCGGCTCTGGGCTTCTTTCATTCTATCTCGTATCTGCCGAACTATCTCAATCATTTCGTTAATCGCATCAGGTCCTAGGTTCTTTCTTTCACCTACTTCGTCCCAATAAAGTGGTGATCTACATCTTCTTCCATACAAGGCCTCATACGGTGCCATTCCTATCGTGGCCTGATAGTTGTTGTTGTAAGCGAATTCGACTAACTGTAGGATTTCTTCCCAATTCGCGCCTCGGTCCAATACCACTGTCCTTTACATATCGACTAGAATCTGAATTGTTCTCTCGGACTGTCCATCTGTTTGCGGGTGAAACGCTGTACTGAAGTTAAGCTCTGTTCCCAATTCTTTCTGCATCGTAATCCAAAATCTAGAGGTAAATTTGGCGTCTCTATCTGATATTATGACCTTCGGTACTCCATGCAGACGTACAATCTCTCTGACGTACAACTGAGCTAGTTTCTCTGATCCGTAGGTAGTCTTAATCGGCAAGAAATGTGCTGACTTTGTAAGCCTATCGATGATCACCCAAATAGCTGTGTTTCCTCTTCTTAACTTAGGCAAGCCTGTGACAAAATCCATAGCTATGCCTTCCCATTTCCATTCTGGGATATCTAATGGTTGCAGCAATCCATACGGTCATCTGTGTAAAGCCTTAACTTGCTGACATGCCCAACATCTTTCTACAAACGAGGCGACATCTCGTTTCATTCCATTCCACCAGAAGTTCCTTCTCAAATCTTGATACATTTTCGTACTTCCTGGGTGTGCTATATAAGGCGTATCGTGAGCCTCACTCAATATTTCGTTCTTCAGTTCGCTGTCGTCATCAGGAATACAAATTCTGCCTTCATAAAGGATCGAATTGTCTGGTGCTTCGGAATATCCATCTGGTTTATCTGTTCTTATCCTTAACCGAAGCTTTTCCATTGACTCGTCCTTCCTCTGAGCACTGATGATTTTTTATCTTAAATCTGGTGTGGCTTCTAATGCTGCTATCTGACTTGTTATCATAGCTGGCGTGTCGAGCACTTTGATATCCATCTTCTCAAATTCATGCACTAAAGTTTCTTCCTCTACAAAAAGGCATCCTAACTTCGTGGGAGCCTTGCGACTCAATGCGTCTGCTACCACATTAGCCTTTCCGGGATGGTAGTTGATTCCGCAGTCGTAATCCTTAACTAGTTCGAGCCATCTCCTTTGTCTCATATTCAGTTCTTTTTGCTCGAAAAAGTACTTCAGACTCTTATGATCAGTGAATATCTCAACCCTTACACCATAGAGATGGTGTCTCCAAATCTTTAACGCATGCACCACGGCTGCGAGTTCTAAGTCATGGGTTGGATACTCAACTTCGTGAGGTCGAAGTTGTCGTGAAGCATAAGCTATAAGTCGTCCATCTTGCATTAAGACACAACCTAATCCATTCTTTGAGGCATCGGTGTAAACTACATATTCCTTGCTTGCGTCTGGAAGTGCTAATACTGGTGCTGTGGTTAACTTGTCCTTGAGGGTTTGGAAACTCTTTTCACACTCTTCTGTCCATTTGAATTTGGTATCCTTCCGAAGTAACTGCGTCATTGGCCTAGCAATCGTAGAGAATCTCTCTATAAACCTTCTGTAGTAGACTGCCAAACCTAAGAAACTTCTTATCTTGTTCGGACTCGTTGGTGACTTCCAGTTGTGCACTGCCTCTACCTTGGCTGGATCCACTTTGATTCCTTCCGCCGATACTATGTGTCCAAGGAACATTACTTCCTTCAGCCAAAATTCGCATTTACTGAATTTGGCGTAGAGTTTCTCGATTCTTAGTGTTTCCAACACTATTCGTAGATGTTCCTCGTGCTCCTTTTCATTCTTAGAGTAAATGAGAATGTCGTTGATGAACACTAAAACGAATTTGTCCAAGTAAGGGTGGAAAACTCTATTCATAAGATCCATGAATACAGCTGGAGCGTTGGTCAAACCAAATGGCATTACTAGGAATTCGTAATGGCCATATCGGGTTCTAAAGGCGGTCTTCGGTACGTCCTCAGGTTTGATCTTCAGCTGATGGTATCCTGACCTTAAATCTATCTTGGAGAAGACTCCTGCACCTTTGAGCTGATCGAACAAATCCTCTATCCTTGGCAAAGGATATTTATTCTTGAGTGTGATCTTATTCAGCTCCTGATAATCTATACACATTCTCATCGGTCCGTCCTTTTTCCTAACAAACAACACGGGTGCTCCCCAAGGTGAGACGCTTGGCCTGATGAAACCAAGGTCTAGCAATTCTTGTAACTGGATTTTGAGCTCTTCTAGTTCTTTAGGTGCCATCCTATATGGGGCTTTAGATTTGGGTGCTGCTCCTGGTTCCAAGTCGATCGTGAAATCCACATGACGATCTGGCGGCAATCCTGGTAACACTTCTAGAAAGACGTCTTCGTATTCATTCACAACTTTTACGTCTTGGATGGTCTTCTTGGCTCCTGGCTCCCCGACTAGGTACACAAGATAAGCTGTGGTACCTTTCTTCTTCATGAGTTTCGTGGCTTGAAAGGCTGATATAATTGGTACGCCTCTACCCATTGAGATTCCGTGGAATTCGGTTGGTTCTTTACCCAGGGGTTGAAAAGAGATTTTTCTCTCGTTGCAGAGAATTGTGGCATAATTCTCTGACAACCAATCCATTCCTAGGATTATATCTACGTCCCACATTATCATAACGTTTAAGTTGTTCGCCTTAACCTTAAGAGTTCCGATTTCTAAATCTAGGTTAGAGCAAACATGCGTGGAAGTAGTGATCTCTCCTGAAGGTATAGCTACTCTCATAGAATGTGCAGCTCTTACAGGTCTGATGTCTAAGTTATCGGCACATGAGCCAGCAATGAAAGAATGCGATGCGCCAGTATCAAATAGTATCTTAATAGGGATGTTGTGAAGTTTTCCCATACCTGCTAGGTTGCCTTTTCCCTTGTGCTGGCCACCCTGTTTGATAGCGCATGCCCTCGCATTCTGTTGCTGCTGTGCATGCTGCTGGAACTGCTGTTGGTTCATTTGCTGCTGCGGCTGTGCTTGTATGGCCTTGAGAGGTATGGCTTGCAGCGGTTTCGGGCAATCTTTCTTCATATGCCCCTTCTGTCCGCAATTGAAACAGTTGGGGGTGCCTATCTGACAAACTCCGGGGTGGGCTCTGTTGCACTTAGGGCAGACAGGAATGGTAACCCTCCCTGGGTTAGTTCCTCCCTGGTTGAAGTTTCGTTGCTGCCCTTGCAGCTGGTTCTGTTGACCGTTGCCCTTCCATGGTGCGTTCTGCTTATTTCCCTGAATAAACAACCCCGACTGGTTGTTTCCCTTCCAGGGTCTTTTGTTGCTGTTATTGTTGCTGTTGTTGTTCTGACCAGGCTGCTGATAGCCCTGCTGATTTCCCCTTCTCTGATTTCCCTGGTTGTTGACGTTCTGATTGTAGTCACTGCTACCTTCTCCATTCCACTTCCTCTTTCCTTGATAGTTGCTATTATTGTTGTTATAATAGCCTCGGTTCTGGTTCTGTGCTGGAGTTGGTGTGGTTGATACAACTTTCTTCTCGTCAGGCACTACGGCCTCCATCTTTAAAGCTCTTCCCAAAATATCAGTGTAGCTTAGTCCCCCATGACTAGCTAATGCAATTCCCAGTTCATGTCGTAGTCTCCCTTGGAATTTCTTTGAAAATTTCTCTTTGGTATCAACCTGAGTCGGCGCATACCTAGACAGCTCACAAAACTTGGTGTCATACTCTGTTACAGTCAATTTCCCTTACTTCAAGCTATAGAACTCAGCTTCCTTCTGAGCTCTATACGTCTTTGGTACATACTTATCGAATAGTGCTTCCTTGAACTCTTCCCACGTGAAACGAGCCAGCTGCTCTGCGGGTATCACCTTCTGCCTTGCTTCCCACCAGTAGTCCGCTGGTCCAGTTAGTTGGAACGCGACACATAGCATTCTCTCCTCATCAGTACATCTGAGGAGTTTGAATATCTTCTCTGTAGATCTCACCCATAGCTCAGCATCGCTAGGGCTGCCCGTTCCATTAAACATCGGGGGGTTTCGTTTGAGAAATAAATCCTCAATATCCCTACGGGGTGGTGGTGGAGGTGGTGGTGATGGGGATGGTGATGGGGTATCATTCTGTTCGTGCTCTTGTTCTCTGTCGTTCTCTGGTTGACGTCTCCCACGTCCTCGAGGCCTTCCAGGTCCTCGACCTCTCCTATTGTTAACATTTCTTGGCAGCATTTTCTTTGATCTAAAGGAGATAGAAATTCTCATTAGTCCTTTCTGTTAATCGCTCTTAGTACTTACTAACTCGTTTCCAACTTAATCAAGTTCACGGGACGACATATCGAACATAGTTTCGATATTAACTTCGTAATCTTTTAACTTTCAAGTTAAACTTAAATTCTCGTCACACGAATTCATGAACATTCTGATTTAATTACACGATTCATAGGAAATTTTTCTTGTGATTAAAAACCCTCTTATGGGTCATGTATATATATATATATATACATCAAAAAGAATATTAATTCTGCCTCCAACGAGGACTTATACAAAAAGTTAGACTACTACTGGTCTAAACTAGGCTGACTGCCTACTATTTACTGGGTGCACTAACAAGTTGCATCTCCGTACCTACTATAAGTACTAGAATGGAAACGCTTCATAAAATTTCGTATCCGTTGGGTACTACAAAAACTATCTAGTTACTGATCCGACTATGCACATATCAGTAGGAGACTACTAATCTTACTGCTACTACTACACGTTCCTGACACACTGCTCAACTTGCTGCAGTCGAATCCCCACTGCCCTCTACGGTCTGATCCTCCTCAGGGTCCTCATCCGGATCCTCATCCGGATCCTTATCGGTGTCCTCCTCCGGGTCCTCGTCCTCAGACGCTGAACCAAAAACGAGCTGAAGTGCCTTGTCAACCCTAGAGGTAGTGCTGTCTGTAAGTGCAAGTGGTAGTGGTACGGGCACATCTGAAATAGTCCTCTCGGAATCTGAAACGAAGTAGTCCTCATTCATCTCTACTGCACGCTTCTTCAAAGGAAGAAGGCGCTTAAGAATGGAACCAGACTCAAAAACCTCTCTGGAACGGACCCTGGATGGTCCTGCCTTCATCTGCACTCTGACTGTCGCCCATCTCGTGCAGATCTCCTCAAGTGGTGTCGGAGGAAATGGTAGCTCTAACATGGCGGCAAGCTCCGCGTCTATCCCTCAGTACTCTGATCCTATCTGAAACAGTCTCGTCTCTAAAGGTCCTCTGACTCTAACACAAACGTCAGGTAAAAATGGTGAAGATAATCCTAACAAAGCGGTTGTCTCGGCGTCGATCTCTACGAGTCCCGGTCCTGGGACCAACTCCTCAAGTGGTCCAAGTGGAAGTGGTAACTCTGGTGAGGCTGTGGGCTCCTCGTCCACCTCTAACTGCTCTGACTCCGCATCAGACTCCTCACTCGGTACAAAGTCTGGTGGTACCTCCAACAAAGCGGCCAACTCCGGGTCCAACTCTAAAGGCTCTGGCTCGGTCTCTGCTGGAAAGTGACGGTAGGGAACATGTGGCTCAAAAGGAACTGGAATCATGAACCTGCTGTCGAAGAAATGCTCGTGTATACATAGAGCGAATCCCGTGTAGTTGCCTGTCGGCTCTGTGTCGTCGCCGAAAATCCCAAGAAAATACCACGCCACGCGGTGCGCCCAACCGCGCCACTCGTCCGATAGATGCACAATCAGGTCGGATATCGCCTGACTCTCCGGAATAAAGTGTCGTACTGCATAATAAACTGACGAGAAGTTGCTTGCTATTTGCCCTATGTCTTCCTCATCCGGGTCTGTCTCGAAATCATAATACTCATCCCGTATCATATCTACTATGGTACGCTCGCTCGTGGCCAAGGGCTGGCTCTTCCGAGCAGTAACGCGAGTCCTAGCCATCCTACAAAAGTTTTAAGGAAACACGGATCAGTAACAGGTAAGGAAATAACTTATCTCAACGAAAAACTTAAATTACAAAATGAACATTCCTTATTCAATTGTAATACCGCCACTTAAACAGCCACTTATCATAACATCTAACAATTCAAGAAATTGCACTCAAACAATATATAGAAATAAAATTTCAAGATTATATTTCCATTCTTTATTTCATTATTCAATTACATTTCTTAATTTATTTCCTCATAAACATTTCTTTCTTTATTCTTTATTACTTTCTTTCATTACTTCTTCCTTAAGGAATAGTTCTTAATGATTCTTACCTCATTAAAGCAAAGTACATCTACTTTGTTCATGTTACTTATTCAAAAGTAACATCTGTTTAAAAAGAAATTTTCTCCTTCTCGACACTTGAATTTCTTACTCACCGAATTCTTCGTTTAATTACGAAGTATGAAATAAAATAAATTCCAAAGGAAAGGAATTACAACTGAAAAATGACTTTAGAACCAAAGTCCTAGTCGTCGTCGGATCTTGCGATCGTTGGAAAATTTATTAAGATTCGTACTTGATTCGTGGAAGTTATAACAAACTTCTTCTTAAAGTTCAAGTGGGGCGAACTACAACTGAAAATACCTCCGTTCATGTCATTTCACGGAAGTAACATTCGTTTCTTTCGCTTACTTGGTACAGAATTAACGTACCTTATCATTATTTATCTTAATTTCCTCAAGGAATTTCTTATCGACTCTTGATTATAAAAATAAAAATCGACTCTGATGGGTCTTTGTTCATGTCACTATACGCACGTGACATTCGTCTACAGAAGTTCTTCCCGTTTCACGATCTCCTTTCGAAATCATTTGAACTAACGTTCTCAAAACGTCTAAGTTCTCGAGGAATCGGAAAGATCTTAGGTTTCAAGTCTACGTTCTCATTGAACCTGGAAAATCCCTAAGTCCAACTATATTCTTGTGTCCAAATATTTTTCATAAGAAAGAAATTATCGCGCAAATAATTTCACATAAGATAGTACTCGTACTATCACATAATCACATAAAGTATACAAATTATACTTTCGTTATCATTTGAAAAGTATTTTTGGCACCATTCTCTCTTTCTACTCATTGAATACTTATTCATAAATATCTTATTTAAAAGAAATCACATCATTAAAATTCTTTCTTTTTACTCGTTGAGTCGACGTAGCGGGAGGTTGAGTTGACATCTACATTCTCAATCTTAGTGTCATAACCCAACTCTTATCTTTTACTTGAAAGAAGACTCTAATCTAGAGTATATACAAATACTCTATCCTATGACTCGAAAGAAGACTCGATATAGAGTACGAACGAATACTCTATATTACTACTCGAAGGAAGACTTGTATGCAGAGCAGAAACGATGGCTCTTATACCACTCTTTCACAGCCCCAAATCCTGAGGGACGGCAGAAGCTGGGGTGTGACTGGGATTGGATTCTATGAACATGACATCTTTAATAAAAGGAAGAGTTGATCTCGAAGGATCACTCGAAGGAAGTATACTGAAGTATCTAAGTTATAGATTACAGACTTAAACTACGGTGATTTACCAAAAGTACATAACATAAAAAAGGTCTAGAGTTTTGCAGCGGAAAAGTAGGTCATATGCTAAAGCATTCCTAACTTCTTAACTCAACTCAACTTCAACCACCGCCGCTCTCGTCGCTTCAACCTGCACATTTAGAAAACATATGCAGGGCTAAGTACAATAGTACTTAGTGGGCACGATGCCGAAAATATATTCATAAGTATAGATAATCTGGCATTTCATAATTTGTAGCACATCGGGGTTTTATTAAAAAAAAAGCCCGTGTCTACTAAAACATTTTCTGACTCATTTTCATAATTTGGCTTGATCAAGCACTTTTCATAGATGTTACGTTAAAATCTGGACCAATTCTCATTCACCGTGGCTGGTTACCCCTCAATAGGATACCATATACACCACAGGTTACAAAGTGCACAAACCTTGGAAAGCATATAGCTAACTCAAAGCCGATCGACAGTTAACACCTAATGGTTAACTCATAAAATCTGGAAAACACAAATGTTAACTCAGATAGGTACAAGAGAACTCACATAAAACATAAAACAGTTTATGCCATAATTATCACTTTGAAAACACGATTATCAAAGCGATAAAGAAAGGTTTTCGAGCATTGCTCGTTTTGTTTCATATATATAAAAGAAAGCCCACCTTAGCGTTTACAGAACTAAAGTACGAGCTTCCGTTCTCCTGATCTTCCGTCCTTTCCTTACTGCTGACTTCCTCCTTCATCGTAAAATAATCATACTTTAAACTCGATCGTAAAAGATTAAAAGAAACGGAGATTGGAATTAGGTTTTAGTCTTAGTCTTTTAAGTTCTTTTAGGCATTTGCACGTTTCTAGTTCTTTTTACTAAAACGGGAACGAGACTTGAACAAACCTCGTTTAGAACTCAAAAGGTTCCTTAATCGACTCTTAGGTCAGTAGAAAAGATAGTCGTTAACTCGTTACGACTTAAAAGATCAAAAGGAATTAAGTTAGAAAGGAATCAACTTAGGAAATTAAGTTCTGAAAATTCACTGCGCAATGCAGTTGTTCTGGGGACTGCCCAGAACGGAGAAATTGGAAACAGGGGATGTGCCATGTTCGGTTAAAAAGCTTGGAATGTCTAGTTTACTCTCCAATTTATGGATCTCAAATCCGATAAACGAGCTAAAAGATATTACAGTTTCCGGAAAGAGTCGCAAAACTGCCGCGGCTAACCCTAAAAGCTCGATAGAATCGACGTATGACTTCCTAGGTTCGTTTTATGTTATCGAACCTAATCTCGACTTAATTAGGATTCTTTGTCTCTTATAATTTCTATAATAATTATAGATTAATTCCAAATAATTTCTATTATCAACTAACATCAAGTTAGTACCTTAATCCATCATCATTTCATTATTAAAACAACTACACAAAATCCCCCAATTCTTCATCAATTTCGGTTTTATCAATTAATTAGGTGAAGTGATTTTCTTCTTTAATTAACTCCATTTATCCATTTATCATACTAATACAACATCAATAATCAATTACAAGTCTTATTAATCCCCCAACTCAAACCCTAACTAAATTTTCGGTCCTCTTCTAGTTCATAGGGGTTTTGATTACTCTTTGTTTTAATGATCAATTAAGCATCTCTTAAGATCAATTATACATTCAATTGAAGAATTAATCCATCCTAATCTAAACCCCTAATTTTCGGTATTTCATAGCAATTAGGGTTGTTGGTTTTCTTTCAATTCTAACCGTAGAATTCATATCTAATCCATCTAATTACCTTAATTAAAGATCAAACCATCTATTCTACATCATCATAACAATCGGTCTTTATGAAAAATTAAAGGAAAAAGATTTTAATTGCATAGAACAATAGATCTAGTGGTTACCTTGAATACTAGTGAAAGAAGAAGCAGAATTAGTGGATGGATGATGATCTTTTGTGAAAATCCTTGACAAAGGTCCAAGATTCTTCAATGGAGAAAATAAAAATGGAAGAAAGAGTTGTGTGTGTGTGTGTGTGTGTCAAAAATTGAGAGAGAGATGTGAGGAAGATGGTGATGACTTGTATTAAAGGAATAGTAACTACACTAGGTGGAAAGTTTGGAAGATTTAAAAGAACATTAGGTGTCCTAACTTTATGTTATAAAAAGAAATATCAAGGGAATGAGAGAGGGTAGAAGTCGGCAATGTGGGGGAGGAAAAAGGAGAAATACGCGTTTTTCCGGCGCGATACGACGTTACGGAAAACGATAAACTAAAAACGTATCTCAGCACATTATCATCAAATTCCGGCTCGACCATAAATTCCGACGTATTTTTCTTACTCGGAAAGTGATATTAAAAATATAAATTCCGACAAAACCTCGGTACATCACAGTCCGTGTTTTGTTCGGAAAAATCATAAAAACGAACTTTCTCGGGCGAATTCGTATCGAAATTTCGTGAATGTAAAAATCAGACGGTTTTCCGATTTGAGTTCTAGAATTAAAAAATTATCGTACGCGATAACCCTAAATACAGTAGTCATCTAACTGACTTCCGTAATTTATTTTCGGAAACGGTTTTCATCGTTGGTCTTAGAATTAAATTTTATGAACTTAGGCGTGCAAAGCCATTTTTATTAATAACTTTAAAATTTTAAGTCAGTACGAAATTTCTGGGGTGTTACAACTTGACATCTCATTCCATTATTTTCTTGATTAACTATATGAGTATTTAAACTTAACTCGTCTAACATCTTTCCTCGACTTGATTAAAACTTCTTTTTATTTCCTTATTAATTAATTCTTTTTAACTCGATTTTCTCGATTCTTGTTTATTTACTTAATAAATTCCTTTTCTTCTTGTTCTTAACTTAAGACCAATTTCTTTAATTAACATTCTTCTTTTATTTTTCAATTAGTTTTTATGAAAACTAGTTTTTCTTATTAATTTTAATTACAAAATTTCTTTTTGATTTAATTTAATAAAATTTCAAATCTTCAAGTTTTATTATAAGAACACTTATTAGATATATCTTTTTATGCATTTTTTTCAATTCTTAACACTTTTAAAAGCTTTTATAAATTTAATCTTTTCTCACCAAAATTTCTATTTTCATCAATGGATCAACTTAACATTCTAACACACATTAACATCAAAATCATCAAATCTTCTAAATTATCACAATTTATTTTCTTTAAAAACTTCACATGCAATTTGTTTTTGTTATACTTAACAACATATATGATTACATCAATATATCATATAATAATTTCATGATCAAAACACCACTTAAATCATCAACAAAATCAACAAAATAATTTCCTCTTTTTCTTCCCAAACTCACGGCATTTACATACTTTTTAGGGCAATTGGTTTTTTCAATTTTTCAAGCATATAATTTCATTCTCAACATGATAAGAATCATAAATCAAGCATCAAAATAACAATAACTCAAGAAATCCACATTTTCTTATTTTTTTCTCCTATTTTTGGTATTAACTAAAATTTTAGGGTTTTAATTTCTTTTTCTTCTCTTAATTCACTGATTAAATCCTAGTGTTCGATTCTTCTAACGATTTCTTCTCACTTAATCTTCACATCGATAACCTAAGTTTGCCTAAACATAAAATAAATACCATGCATGCATGTTTTCTTTCTTTTAGGGCTTAGAGATATACATATATACAATTAATCAAATGAATTATCATACTTTGAAAATTAAAATTGGATCTCTTCTCCTTGGCTTCTTGGGATCGAATTGAAGGGAAAATAGGGCTTCAAACTTGAGCTTGGATGTAAGGAAGAACTCCTCTTGAATCCTCAAAGAAAATACAATACAAAATTAATCATCCATTTTTAGGGCTTAAGAGCCAAAAATGAAGAAAAATGGAGGATGCTTATTGGATTTCAACTCAAGAATTTGAAGGATTATTACCTTTCACTTGGAGAATGGAAGGATTAAGATGGTGGTGATGATATTCTTGATTTGCATGAGATTGAAGCTTGAATTCAAGGCTTGAATGGAAGAAATTTAAGTGTGTGTGAGTGTGTGGAGGTCACGAAAATGGAGGGGGAGAGAGGGAGAGTTTTTCTTTCTTTGCTACTTGGTAGAGAGTTGTGGAGAGTATTGGATGAATGAAAGAAATCCTCTCTTGGCATAAAGAGAGAGATCGAAAGAGTGAGAGAGAGATAGATAGGAATAAGCTTTTGCATGCACATGATTACCAACATTTAGAATAAAAATGATGGCAATTAGTGTTGGAACTTGGTGTGATGTGATGTTTCTTGCATGCAATCTAAGCATCACAATTTACTAAGTATTTTGTAAGAATAATCATGATTGAAGCTATAGAGTAGGTTGGAGAGAGATTAGGGAGATATAGAGTGAGGTGGCGGTGAGAGGAAGAGAGAGAGCGACACTTGTCCTTGTTGTTTCGTTACGGGTATTAATTACCCGGTCGTAAAGGTTTTCCGGATAAAATGATCCGTATTAATTCATTTATGCTATAAACGGGTCTAATCTCTCCTCGTCTCGTTTCCGACACTAAAACATCTCAAACCTAATTCACATTTTAATTAAAAGATTAACAATTCCGATCATCTAGTTCTTTTAGATCTTAAAACAAATTAGTCGGCTTATTAATCCGCTTATTAATCCTTTAAAGATTAAATCCTCGTAACTCTTCTCAATTTATCTTGGATAAGCTCTTATCCTATCTCAATGACCTTAGAAGAAATTCTAGGTTCCAAGATTTTAATTCAACTCAATTCTAAATTCATCGGCGCATAGAAATTTCTCGGCGATTAACATTATTCTTTTTCAATCGAACAAAATCTTTGGGGTATTTTTGAAAATCATACTCGTACTCATTCTCATATAAACAATTCAACATATACGTCACATTATCATCTCAAGAAATAGAACAGATCATTTCACACAAAAACACATAAGGTATTCCAGTCGTTTTACTCATTTCTGTTTATTTAGAAAAGAAAAATTTTTATTCCTCAAATCTCGTCAATTAAACTTACTCGGTTAATTTAAAACGCTCTCTAAAGGTATAGAAATTCGGGGTATTACATCCTCACCCTCTTAAAAAAAATTTGTCCCGAAATTTACTAACCTTGAGAAAATAGCTCGGGATAATTTGCTTTCATCCTTTCTTCGAGTTCCCAAGTGACTTCTTCGAGATCCTGATGACACCACTTGACTTTTACTAAGGGAATTGATTTCGTTCTAAGCTGCTGAACTTTATGATCTAAAATCCTTTCGGGTTTCTCCTCGTAGCTTAAATCGGGCTTCATCTCGATATCCTCTTGGCGTATGATGTGATTCGGATCGAAGACGTAATTTCTCAATTGCGATACGTGGAAAACGTTATGCGAACTTTCGAAACTGGGCGGTAACGCTAAACGATACAATACGGATCCAATCTTCTCAAGGATCTCGTATGGTCCTATAAAACGAGGTTTAAGCTTTCCTTTAACTCCAAAACGATATACTCCTCTCGAAGGGGATACTTTCAGAAATACTTTATCTCCTGCTTCAAATTCCAACTTGGATCTTCGATTATCAGCATACGACTTTTGTCGACTTTGAGATTCTTTAATCTTCTCGCGAATTTGGCGCACGAATTCTATCATTTCCTCAATCGCTTCTGGCCCTATCACCTTCCTTTCGCCCACTTCATTCCAATAAAGCGGCGATCTACACTTTCTTCCGTAAAGAGCTTCGTAAGGGGCCATTCCTATCGTATTCTGATAGCTATTATTGTACGCGAATTCAACAAGAGGTAAGACTTTTTCCCATTCAACTCCTTTATCTAACAGAACAGCTCTCAACATATCTTTGAGAATTTGAATCGTTCACTAGGACTGACCATCGGTTTGGGGATGATAAGCAGTGCTGAATTGAAACTGAGTTCCCAACTCTTTGTGGCAGCTCTCCCAAAAACGGGCTGTGAACTTCGAATCTCTATCAGAAGTAATCGTCTTTGGCACTCCATGCAACTTCACGATTTCTTTGATGTAGATCTCAGCTAACTTGGCTGATCCATAGGTGTGTGGAATAGGTATGAAATGAGCAGACTTCGTTAACCTATCCACTATCACCCATACTACTGTATTTCCTTTCCTTGATCTTGGCAATCCCGTCACAAAATTCATTGTGATTTCATCCCACTTCCACTCTAGGACTGGTAAGGGTTGCAGAGGTCCATACGGTCTTTGATGCAAAGATTTCACTTGCTGGCAAGCTAGGCATTTTTCAACGAACAATGCCACATCCATCTTCATTCCATTCCACCAAAATAGTTTCTTTAAGTCTTGGTACATCTTTGTGCTGCCGGGATGAGCTGTATACGGGGTTTCATGAGCTTCACTCATTATTTCATTCCTCAATTTGTCGTCATTAGGCACGCAAATTCTTTCTTGGTACAACAAGGCATTATCACTCGACTTTGAGAATTCCTTAACTTCTTCTCTTCTCACCTTCATTCGTAACTTTTCCAACTTTTCGTCTCTTCTTTGGCCTTCTATGATGCGGGTTCTCAAATCAGGCATTATTACTAAAGTAGCAATAATTTGATCTACTGTCGTTGGGGGTACAATCACTTCAATTTTCATCTTTTCAAATTCTTCGATCAACTCGACTTCATCGGTTAGAAGGAATCCTAATTCGGTCCCTTCCGAATTTTTCTTCTTTCTCCTTCGACTTAGCGCGTCAGCCACTACATTCGCTTTACCGGGATGGTAAGATATCTTGCAATCATAATCTTTTACTAACTCGAGCCATCTTCTTTGTCTCATGTTTAACTCCTTCTACTCGAAGAAGTACTTCAGACTCTTGTGATCTGAAAATATTTCACACTTGGCTCCATAGAGATAATGTCGCCAAATCTTTAAAGCATGAACGATAGTTGCTAATTCCATGTCGTGAGTTGGATACTTCTCTTCATGAGGTTTGAGTTGTCTTGAAGCATACGCAATCACTTTTCCATCTTGCATTAGAAAACATCATAATCCTTGAGCAGATGCATTGGTATAAATGATGTAGTCTTTGTCTGGCTCGGGTAGTGCTAACACTGGAGCAGTAGTCAATCTCGTCTTGAGTTCTTGGAAACTTCTTTCACATTCTTCCGTCCATTCGAACTTTGTCTCTTTCTTCAACAAGTTTGTCATTAGCTTCGCGATCTTGGAGAATCCTTCTATGAATCTCCGGTATTATCCTGCTAAACTGAGGAAACTACGAATTTCATGCACTGATGTCGGGGATTTCCATTCTTGTACAGCTTTCACCTTCTCCATGTCTACTTTGATTCCTTCGGACGACACAACATGTCCTAAGAAATTTACCTCCTTCAACCAAAATTTACATTTACTGAATTTGGCATACAGCTTTTCAGCTCTAAGCGTTTCCAATATAATCCTCAAATGCTTTTCATGCTCGGCTTCATCTCTTGAATAAACCAAAATATCGTCTATAAAGACAATCACGAACTTATCCAAATATTCGTGAAATACTCTGTTCATCATATCCATAAATACTGCTGGAGCATTTGTTAATCCAAATGGCATTACTATGAATTCGTAATGTCCATATCTCGTTCTGAAAGCAGTGTTTGGAATATCTTCTTGCTTGATCTTCAATTGATGGTATCCAGATCTTAAATCAATCTTGGAGAAAACATCGGTTCCTTTTAGCTGGTCGATCAAATCATCTATCCTTGGCAAAGGATACTTATTCTTAAGCGTAATCTTGTTTAGCTCTCGGTAGTCTATGCACATCCTAAAACTATCATCCTTCTTCTTCACAAACAATATTGGAGCACCCCAAGGCGATACACTTGGTCGAATATAGCCTAAGTCCAACAATTCTTGCAGTTGGATCTTCAACTCTTAAAGTTCCTTTGGAGCCATCCTATACGGGGCCTTGGATATTGGGGCTGATCCGGGTTCTAGATCGATTGTAAACTCCAATTGACGATCAGGGGGGTAAGCCTGGTAACACTTCTGGAAACACATCCTTGAATTTTCTCATAATCGTAACGTCATCGATACTCAGCTCTTGATTCTCATCTTTATTCAGATAGACTAAATACACATGCATATCTTTCTTCCTCATCAATCTCTGTGTTTTCATAGCCGAAATTATTGGCATGCTTTTCCTCATTCTCTTCTCAACTCCGAAAACTACGGTTGACTCTTCTCCGGGAGGTTTAATGATATTTGCCTCAAGTCGCATTGAATCGTCGCAAAATTCTCGGTTAACCAATCCATTCCTAAGATTATATCCATGTCCCACATCTGGATTACGTTCAGGGATTTCACGATCAACTTACGATTTCCGATCTCAAATTCTAAATTCGAGCAAACACGCGAAACTAACGCAGACTTTCCTAAAGGGGTTACGACACTAAGCACCTGGTTTGATTTTTCTACCTTCAATTCTAGGTTCTCTACGCATATACTAGATGTAAACGAATGCGAAGCTCCCGTATCGAACAAAACAATAATAGGTATGCCATTAAGCTTTTCCATACCTGCTAAATTTCCTTTGTCCTTCTCTAGCGGCTTCTGCTCAATCACGTAGGCTCTTTGGAAATGTGGAGGCTTTTGCTGAAGAGATTGCTGCTTTGGCTGCGGCGGCTTACGTTGATGCTGGACAAACTTTTGCAGAGGAGTTGCCTCAATGGCTTTCATCTGCGAAGGCTGGAATTGATTCGGTCTTCCGCCTCTCAATTCTTGTTGCTTACTCGGGCACTGGTTCAAGAAATGACCAGGTTGACCACAAGTATAGCAAACATTACTCCCGCTCTTGCAGATGCCTTGATGCATTTTACCACATTTCGCACAAGGAGGGAATCCTAAGGGTCCTATAGATAGGTTATTTCAGTTGATCTGCGGAGCTTTTCCCTTTTGGGGTTGCTGTTGGCCTTTCCCTTGCAACTGTCTCTTGTTCGGGTGGTTCCCACCATTTCATCTTCCCTTCCTTTTTCCATGCTGACCAAACTGGGATTGTTGGGTGTATACAGTCGTGGTCGTTTGGCTTTGAAATTGAGGATTCGCTAGAGGATGCGATCCTTTCTCTGGTTGCATTGCCAACTCCAATTCTTTAGTTCACTAGGAACCTTTCTCGATTCTGAAAATATTTCTCTTTTGGGAGGAATATGATTCTCGATCGGTACTTAAACAATTAAAAAGCAATTAAGGACTTTCTCAATTAATTTCATTATTTTAACTTCTCATGCATACATGCATCTCATTCAAATTTAATAGTCATCAAACATTCATATCATCATCACATATTCTCAAGACAATCATTATTCTCAAGCAATCAATCATAATCATAGAATAAAATATCATCATTTTCATAATTACATACTCAATTCAAATTGATAACTCAGGGAACTCAAATTTTTAATTTCAATAGCCTAATGGCTCATTTTTAAATCGCCTGACAGCGGCCTCTTTTAACGACTTATAAACAATAGGGATTCATTTGAAAATTTCCCTACTTCCTACTCGAGTTATGCAAGTCTTAAACCACAAATTACCTTACTACTGAAAAATAAAAGAGTTCGTCTCTCAAACACACATGATAAAACTTAAATTTCCACGGCTTCCTTGAATCACTTCTACATGCAGGAATCGCTTTCGCTTGGCCCATTGTCATCATATTGGTCCGCATCGGAGTCTACTCCAAAGTGCTCTATAGGATCTTCTTCCTCCTCGGGGTCCTCTTCCTCTTCCTCAAGCATCTAGTCTACAAACTGGTCTTCTTCGTCGACGTTGTCATCTTCAATGGCGAAACACTCACGTTCAGCTTCCCTCAAAGCTTCTTCACAATCTTCCAAGGTGTAGTTCATCGCGGCTAGCTCAGATTCAACCTATGGCGGGGTGTTGGGATTCTCTTCTTGACGAAGGTAAGGAGCTACATCGGTTGAGGTACCGAATTGAGAGTTGTGCTCGTCTTCTGGCCTTGCTGGGGAGATAGATGCACAAGAAAGAGGGGTAGGAAAAACATTACTGGGTAAGGTTTGAAGATATCCTTTTCCTACTGTTGCTGCATCATTTGTTTCACTTTCGTTCTCAATGCCGATGTCTGAACGGGCTGGCCTAGAAGATTCTGCTTCAGGATGATTTGAAAAAGTTACTTGCTGACGACGCACATAAGCGGCAAACTGATCTTCATTCGCTGAAGGGTTTCCATTGCATCCACTCGGCTGCAATGTTGGCAGGTTAGACAAAGCAAAGGGGTCAAAAGAATGAATTAAAAGCACACCACTTACAATTAGATGATCTGAGTGAGAATTTTGAGGTTCAAGCACAGTTCGTGGCGGCGAATTGATTTGGAGGAAGACGGGGTCATCTTGAGGAATTGATGGAGGAGCACAAACAATTTCATTTAGCAAGCTTGGAGAGTCATCATCATATGGCTCTGGTGAAGGAGCACCATAGGACCTGAAACGGGCTGAAATTGCAGAGATAAACACATTCACATCGCCGTACAAGGTTCGGTCGAAGTAACGGTAGCCTAAAAATCGTGGAACAAGGCATGCTGCCCAATCTTTCCATTCCTGCGGTAGAGCTTGGATTAGATGCGTCATGCCTTCCAGTGGTCCTATGTCCATATACTGGACTCTTCCCCATATCGAATGATAACGTGGTAGAAATTCCGCTAGTGACCCAGAACTCATCTTTCTCATGTGCAAGTACTCCTGCATCCAATCATTATCGTCCATTCTATACGAATTTTAAACGCATAAGCACACTTAAACAATTAATCGAGCATACTAGAATTTCCACCACATACTCATTTTTGCGCTCTAAAGGGAGATTTTCGTTCATGAATTCGGGCAATTCCAAATCACATAACCAATCACACACGCGTTTCATCCTTTCCAATTTCTCACACGAACACGCATTAGGGAGGGCATTCTAAAGCAATCTAGTTATTAATCAACTTAACAGCTTTCATCTCTAAACATCATAACTCATAAATAACTCAAAAGAAATTCTCAACACTTAATAATTCAAACATCACTTTAACTTAAAAAAACTTTTAGAAAATAAGACATACCTGGTTGTCGGATGAGATGGAGGATAGCTTGGTGTGGTTTACTGACTCAAATAAGTCTAGGAATCAAATCTAGACTCGACTCATCAAAGAATAACAGACTTCAGAGCAATCAAAGCCTTGCTCTGATACCAACCTGTCACGCCCCGACTCTCGAGGTGCGACTTAGGAACAACAACAAAACCTAATCGACTAACAATCAACTCAAATAAGGGAACATTCTCGGGGAAACATAAATGAAGAACAAAGCAATAGAATAAGACTATCAAAGGTATAAAGAAACAATAACCGAGCATTTCAAATTCACATTTCAACAAGGATACGATCAGTTTTTCAAGTCAAGAGATTAAAACTTCAACAGGCATTTAAACCATCGAGCACATCACTCGGAATAAAAAACATAAGTATTAGAGTGTATCAACAGACATCATTTCAAAGAGTTGCAGCGGAAACTTGCATCAAAATCCAACACTCGCACGTATGAAGACGTACGAATGCCAGTCCGACATTCGACTCAACTCAATCAAAAACACCACACCACCAAGCGTCCATGCCATCACCATCCAGTCAACCTGCACGTTTAGAAATATACGCATGGCTGAGTACTTCGTACTCAGTGAACACATGCCAAAACATTTGGATAAAGATGCTTTTAAAAGCTATATCAATTGAACTTGCCTTGCCGAAACATCACAAGTACTTAAATAACTTAAAACAGTTTTACTTGTGCATGCTAAAACATTTTCTTTTACATAGACTGCGCAGTCAAACATAACATATATCAATAGTATGCATCATCTGTCACAAATTAACTCATTGTGCCGAGAAGTAGACCTCCTTCTCAAACACTGTGACCAGCCTAGCTGAAACAAGGCTCACAGTCACCTCAACATTCAACATACCACACGTGGGTTTCCTGCCTTTCACAGGATAATAACATCTTCACATAAACAGATGATAACACATACCAAACTCAATAAAAACGGCAAGTCAATCGCATTTAGAAATACATAAGTATTCAATAGCATAATAACTTCACCGCTAGTTTTGGTTCAGAAAAGCCCACCCGACTTCCGAAGATTCTAGCTAGGTGGTTTTAAGGGCTAATCGTCCTCGCTTAACGTTCTATCCGGCTTGATCCTTCATAGATCGACATCGATAAAGAAAAATAAGATACGCAAAGACGGATAAAAAGGCGTTGCATTCAACTGAAGGACTTCTACTTGAGTCGTTTCTCTCTTCGCTTTATCTTTTCTAAAAGATCTTGCATTTTCGTCTTTAAACCATTAACTCTACTCGATGGTTGGTTATGCTACTAACCAACGTCTTAGCACTTCACGCTTTAATTATGAAACGTCGTCTATCTACATTCCATTACTCGAGCTTTCTTTTAAAAACTAAATTAATTCTCGATTTAACAAATTAATAGCTCAATCAGTTTACATACAAATAACTTAGTAATTCTTCACGTCACAATTAATATCATACATTCAAACATTTATTCAATTACATTACAAATACAAATAAATCAAACACTTGATGGTCCCGAAACGAGTTACTGGTGTATGGGGGGGGGGGGGGAATACACCAGTTAGGATTTAAAAACTTAAACCTGAAAAATCACTTCAACTGAGGAAAAGATGAGTCAGTTGGAATTTCACAGCTGAGTAAGCGACCTCAGCTGGAAGAGTGAGGCTGTGCGGAATGTGGTGTAAAAAATAAACTCGTTAAAATCAACTCACGCAAAACAGCTCGGTTGGTCAAGAACCAAAACAGCTCGGTTGAAAATGTGCAAATGCGGTTTGTATGTTGGTTAGATTGATCAGATAAATATGCAAAAGCAACTGAATAAAAACAAACACAGACACACAGGATTTAACGTGGTTCGAAGATAATCCTCTTACGTCCACGGGGAGATGTGAATCCACACACCTCAGTCCAAGTTCTTCTGAACAGAACCACTCAGCTTACACGGGCTGCGCAACCGTTAAGGATAAGTTTGCGGGTACTTATCGACCTTACAGCTTAGTTTCCGGGCACTAAACAGCCTGTGTCAAGTTTGCGGGTACTTGATGACCTGACTACTCAATTGCAGGAAGAGTAAGATCCTAGCACACTTTTTAGGGTGTGAAAGTGGGTGGGATTTCCAGCTACAGCTCGATCACGAAAGAGCTGGATCTAAGGCTTGAATGAATAAAACTCAAACAAAGATCAAAGACAGATTTTCACTCTATGAACCCTCAGCTACTAATGTTCTATCACTCTTGAACTCTCAGCTGCTGATGTTCTTAGAATAGGAGTTTAGCAGATTTTTCTTTCGCTTGATTCTCTTGTGATTGCACTTTTCTCTCTTGCTTCAGTCTGTCTCGTATGTCTCTCTCTCGAATGAGAGAATGCCTCTATTTATAGGCTGAGAGAATCAACTAGCCGTTGGAGAAGCAGTTGATCTCTGATCGGTTGATAGCGATGGCTTGTATCTTATCTCTGCAGACTTTCCCGATATGGCATCTGTGCTCTTCTGCTTTCTATCTGAGACAGCCTTGTGTTGGGCCAGATGGGGTAATGACTGAACGGTCAAACCCTCATGTGACTTCCTTTTGAAATTCAAATCTTAACCTTTCTGGCAGTCAACCTCGGTTCGTCGGTTGAAAGTCTTGATCTTCATCTGAGTGGTCTTCAGCTGATGTTCTGAACTGTTGGACTCTCAGCTGACTTTGAACTTTAAGCAGTTGATCTTCTTGTTTGAGTTCTACAACTGAGGTTCTGAAACTGAACACTCAGTTGTCTTGTTATTTACTCAGTTGGGTTTGAACCCTCAGATGACTTCCTTCTCATCTGATGTTCTTTTTCTCTCTGCTCCTTCTCATCTGATGAACCCTCAGTTGGTTTCCTTCTCAACTGATGTTCTGTAGACTTCTCCCTATTTGCATCTGAACACTGAGCTCTCAGTTGTATTTTGTGACAACTGATATTATGTCTGAGTGATGCCTTGTTGCCATCTTCAGCTGGAGACCTGTAAAGATAAAATCTTAACTTTGCTCAAACAGCGAGCCTAAATTCTAACATTAGGTTCTGGCAACATCTACTCGGTTGGGGTCAGTCGGTTTTGGAATTCATCAAAACTTATACAAATAAATTTCCCAACAATTTCCCCCTTTTTGATGATGCCAAAACCATTTACAACTTTAAACCACTATTGATCTAAAACTCACTAACTTATCTAAAATCTCAGCTGAAATTCTAGACAGTCCATAAGATAAAACATCAAATGGTTAGAACAGTTATAACATGATATTGAAAGACTTTGTGATTCAGAGCTTGGACAATGAGGAATTGTTCATCAAGGTGAATCGTATTATATACTTTGAAGTTTTTGTTACAACTGAAGGTTACAGGGTTAAGCACAAAACAGATAAAGATACAACAGTTGCTTCAAAAACCACAACATCCAAAAACTTCATCAGCTCAAAAACTTTGACAGCTCAAAAATACTGTTGACCGTACTTGCTGAAGATACGGTTAAAGATCTCCTTCTTCGCTTCCGACTCGATCCCAGTGTTGACACCGTGTTCCTTGCAGACTTGCCTTGCCTCAGCCATGATCGTATTTCTGTTTGGCGTGCTCGTGCCTTTGATCATCGGAGGGCAGTATCTGCACATCTTCGGAACTGGAACGGTGTTGGGATGAAGCTGAGCATTCAGCATAGCTCGCTTGAACTGACTGAACATTCCAGGGTCTCCAGTTCTGAGTTCCCACAGGGCTTCCTTGAAGGCTTGCCTTGGGTCTTCAGTCGAGTAGACTTTTCTGTAATAGAAGTCATTGACAAACTCATGCTTGAACTGCTCCCAGTCATCGTTCCACTCAGCATTCATCCACTTGTCAACATGTGGATACCGAGACGGGAGCAGAGCATCCTTCGCACATTCCGGCTGGCTTTATTCCTGTCGACGTTCTTCTCTACCTTAGCGAGCTCCTTCTCGAACTTGGCCACCTTCTTGGCCTGATCGGCAGCGAACTTCTTGATCCAGGAGGGATTCAAGTACTTCTGCTTTGACTCCCCCATAGCTTTGGCAGCTTCGATACAGTCTTCAACAGATATTCCTCCGTCAAGTTCTGCTTCGAGCTCGGCCGTAAGCTCGGCTACGAGGTCATGGGAGACTTCCAGTTCGGGCTGCGATCCTTCAGCTTCAGCTTCTTCAGCTGGCACTCCTTCCCCTTCAGCTTGCTGGAGAACAGCTTTCCCTCGTCCAGCAACAGCTGCTGGCTCCTTGTCTTCCCCAGCTGCTGGATCCTTATCTTCCCCCTTTTTGGCATCATCCAAAAGGGTGGCTACAGTGCCATCCAGGGAGGTCAACTTGGCTTCAGCCTGTTGAACTCGGGAAAACAGCTCGTCAACAGCATCCTTCTCAGCTACCTTCTTGGCCAACTCCAAGTCTTGGCGCTCCTGCTCAGCTCGCTGCACAGCTGCAAAGGTCGCAGAGACCTCTTTGTGGAGAGAGATGAACTCAGCTCGGAAAGAGGCGAACTGAGACATCCACTCCTGGTCCTGAGTCTGCTGGGACTTTGCAAGGTCAGATTCAGCAACGGTCTTGAACACGTTGAAATCCGAACTGAGGCTCTGAACGGCCTTCCTTAGAGCCGAGACCTCCAAGCTGGAAGAAGTGGAGAGGTCTTCCAACTTGTGCTGCAGAGAAAAGGAGAGGTGTTCTAGCTGATTCTTCAAGCTGGCATTTTCTGCCATCAGCTGCTGCATCCTGTCAGCTTCCTCCACCTTGCTCAGCTGGATCTTGGACAGCATCTCCTGCCTCAGCTGGTTGACCCTCTCCGAAATCAGCTCGCAGATGGCGTCGGTTGAGAGAGCTGGCTGATCGGAGGGTCCGGGCAGAAGCTGTGGTTGTGGCTGGGCAGCAGGCTCCGAGACAACCATGGCAGATCGGCTAGCGAGGTAGGCCTTGAGCTTGTCTTCTTCTCTCTTGGCCGCCTCATCAGCTGCGTCGACGTCGTCCATGCAGGAGGCATTTTTGGCTAGCATCTCGTCAAGAAACTGAACAGCTCCAGGATTGTTGCACAGTTCCCTGGTGTCTGTCCCTTCTTGGATGCTCTTGTCTAGACGTCGTCGTAGCACAGCCACCTTCTGGTTGTAAGCTACCTCCATGTTTTGGTAGTCGAAGTATTCCCTCAGGTTGGACTCTTCGACCTTCAACTTGTCCCAACCATGGATCCTGAGGGTTTCTTCCTTGACGTACCAGTAGCTGAATATGACGCTGAACCGGTAGAAAAGTTCCATCCCGAGTACGGCAAAGACAGGCATTGAGGCTGCCTCGGGGAACATACCAATCAGCTTGCGGAAGCAGTAGCTGAGTCTTCCTTCATATTCAGCCAGAATTGCCTGGCGGTTGGCTTCTTCATCGATTGGAGCGGGTTCGATATCGAAAGTTACAGGTTCGATGGTTTCATCAACGTTGGCCAAAGGAATGGTCACAACATTGGCATCGAGCGAGAGGCTCGGACTATTTGAGTGAGGACCAGTTGAGAGAACTGGATCCTCTTTAGGTAGTGAGTCGGCTGGCTCGAGGGTTTCTTCAGACACAGGTGGGTTTACCTGGCTGGCATCAGCTCTAGTTTGACTGTCGTGGGACTCCTCAGAAGAAGAGTCATCTGAAGAGGAGCTGGAATCCTCCACTTGGATCTCCACGTCTTCAGCTGCTTTCTCCTGACGCGGCCGAAGAATGAATCCAGCTGGGTCAACCGATTGACTGGATTCGGTTGACTCCTTTGCCTCAGCCGGCTTCACCACCACTGGACTTGTTGTGGATGGTTGAGCCGCTGGCCTCTTCTGCAGAGGTTCCTCCTCTTCCTCCTCTTCTTCTTCTTCCTCCTCAGCTACCTCCTCCAGCTGGCGCTTCTCCGGCTTGGTCCTTGAAGGCTGGCGAGCTGCTGACTCCACAGCTGGCTTGGGGGCACCCTTAGGGGTGTAGACAGCCTCCACAACATCCCTGGCTTTCTTAGCTGAGGGGAATAGCGACAACTTGCTGACTGGAGTGTCCTCACTCCCTTCCCATGTCAGTGGTAGTCCTTGTGTAGCTTGGAGGATGAGGGCAGAAATCTTTGTTCCAAAGTTGAGTGTCCCCTTGACACTCAACAACAGTTCTCCGGACTCAGCTGTTGTCTCGGAGATTTTCTGCTTCTCCATCATCAGTTGGCTTTCTAGATATCCCTACCAGTCGACCTGGTGCAGCTCTTCCAGGGCCTTTTGCTGCTTGAGCTTAGGACGGCTTATGTCACCGAAGGCTCCACCATATGCGAAGGCGCACTTCGAGATTACGTCGAAGAGAAGTCGGTGAGCCGGCTTCAGCTTCGTCCTCTGCATGCTCCCCTCCAATGGCTTGGGAACTATGAGGATTGTTTGAAGGAAGGTGTCAGCTTCTTTGTCAGAGAAGTTCCCCAGCACATCTGTGGCTTCGTGGTTTCTGGGGATGAGCTTCTCCAGCTCCTTTGACACCTTTATCTCCATGACGGAGTCATCTACTGTCCGGGAGATTCTGTGGCGTTGCTTGCACGGGATGATCGTGACAAGCCCGTCTTCTGCAACTCGTTGCAGATTTCGGTAGAAATGTACGACCTACTTCCTGAGCAACAAGGCCGGAGAGAGGGTTGCCCAGTCAAGAAGATGGTGGTCGGAGAGGATGGCGGCGACGGGAGCAAGCTCAGGCGAGGAGAGAGCTGATCTAGATAAAATCTGTTCGAAATGAATCTTCGACATCACCATGTTGAACGATTCATGGAACGTAGCAGGCTCTGTGGAGACCATCTTCTTAGAGGCTTTGGATTTGGGCGCCATCTCGACTCGATATATATGCGAAGAAGAAGGAAAAAATTTACTGAAAATGGTGAAACAAGATTTGAGAAGATGATGAATAATGAGAAAAGATATGCACGAAAAGAGAAGGTAAGGATCACTTCCTGATTTGCCGTATTATATAATCTTTGACTTGGATAAAATCAACGGCTAGGGTCAAATCACGCGTATTTATCAACGGCTGTGATTTCGCGACTGTTGGGTAATTTTGACTGATATACCACGCGCGCGAGTGAGAAGGTGAATAGTTTAGGGTGTCAGCCCAGTCGCACTATAAAGTAAGGCTATAGGTGTTCAGCCAGACTTTACATTAAATTCGATATGATGGCTTGTTTAGTCTAGCTGACATGTTCAGGAATGTCTGAAATTATTTCAAGCATTCTCATTTAATATCATAACACCTTCAGTCATAAATGATACCTGGCAGCTGATGTCGATATCAGTTGTATACCTCAGTTGTGCTCCTCAGTTGCCGCATACCATCAGCTGACTCGAGTTCGTCTGTTCAGCTGACGTTTGATGTTTTCAGTTGGCAGTTCGCATCTGAGATTCCCCCTTTATCTGAGCTTCCCTTTTCATCTGAGCTTCCTCCTTAAATAGGTATCCGATTCTTCAGCTCGGATGGATCCTTATCAGCTCGGATGACTCTTCATCTCGGATGACTCTTTAGCTCGGATCCAAGAGTCCTAGAAGATCACACAGCATCTTGAACCGGGCTTCAGGAAGAGGTTTGGTGAAGATGTCAGCTCTCTGAATCTCAGTTGGGATCTTCTCCATGGACACATCCTTTTTCTCAATATGATCTCGGATGAAATGATGACGAATATCGATATGCTTCGTTCGAGAGTGGTGAACAGGGTTCAGAGAGATAGCTATAGCACTCGAGCTATCACAATGAATGGGAACCTGTCCAGTTGAGACTTCATAATCTCTCAGCTGCTGCTTCAGCCACAATACTTGCATGCAACAGCTTCCGGCAGCCATATACTCTGACTCGGTTGTCGAAGTAGCAACACACGCTTGTTTCTTGGAGAACCATGAAACCTGCTTGCTTCCCATGAACTGACAGTGTCCAGAAGTAGACTTCCTGTCCAACCGATCTCCTGCTAGGTCGGCATCTGAGTATCCAGTCAGCTGGATATTGTCATCAGTTGGGTACCACAACCCAACATTGACAGTTCCCTTCAGATACTTAATGATGTTCTTTGCTGCCAACATGTGTGCTTCTCTTGGTTGGACTTGAAAACGAGCACACACTCCAACTGCGTATAAAATGTCTGGTCGGCTGGCAGTTAGATAGAGCAGCGAATCGATGATCCCTCTATACTGGCTGGCATCAACGAGCTTTCCCTCAGCTCCTGGTTCGATCTTCCAGTTCGTGTTCATAGGGATCTTTGTTGTCTTACTTGTCTGCAATCCGAACTTGGTGATGAGCTCCTTTGTATATTTGGACTGGTTGATGAAAATCCCTTCAGGTGACTGCTTCACTTGTAATCCAAGGAAATAATTCATCTCGCCCATCATTGACATCTCGAACTTCTCCTTCATAAGATCGGAGAATTTCTTCCACATCTCCTCCGACTTGGAGCCGAATATGATGTCATCGACATAAATTTGCACAACAAGTATTTCTTCTCCAACTTTGATGGTGAACAGAGTTTTATCAACTGAACCTCGTTTGAACCCCGAGTTCAGAAGAAATCCACAAAGAGTGTCATACCATGCCCGTGGCGCTTGCTTTAGACCATAGATAGCTTTCTTCAGCTTGTACACTCTTCCATCTCCAGTCTCAAAACCAGGAGGTTGTTCAACATATACATCTTCTTTGATATCTCCATTGAGGAATGCACACTTCACATCCATCTGATATACTTTGAACTTGTAATGTGCGGCATAAGCTAGAAAAATCCGGATGGCTTCCAACCTTGCAACTGGTGCAAAGGAATCTTCAAAGTCAATTCCTTCTTGGTGGCAGTATCCTTGAGCTACCAACCTTGCTTTATTCCTCACAATGAATCCAATGGCGTCTCTCTTGTTTTTGAAAATCCACTTCAGTCCAATCACCTTGACACCATTTGGTCTTTCTACCAACTCCCATACACAGTTGCGTAGAAACTCATTCAATTCTTCTTGCATGGCTGTTGTCCAGTGGACACAGTTGAGAGCTTCCCCAACATTCTTCGGTTCTGGAACATCAGCTACAAAGCAAGAAATCATGGCAACATCTCCAGCTTGCTCGAACTCCTCTAGAACTGCCAATTCCTCAGCATATTGGGCATAAGAGTTGGAATCTTCCTCGGTTGATTCTAGATTTGCAACCCTGCTCCGTGTGCGCACACCCTTAGTTGGATTTCTGATGATGTCGTCGGTGGAATGAACTTCATACAATCTTCGGTTGCGTCTTCCTTCTTCTTCCAACTGTAGTTGTTCAAAATTCTGAGTTGGAGTCTTCAGAGCTGGCGATTTATCAGCTGTTGAGTCTGGATCCTCAACATTTACAATAGTTCGAGCTGAGTTTGGTTCTGCTTCAGATGTTGATGCAGTTGAAGGGGCATCAGCTGAAGTTCCCCCTTGGGACGAGCTGAGGTCTTCGCATTCATCTTCAGAGAAGTATGGATCCTCATCCTCAGTTGCCCATATCAGAGGTTCAGCTCGGTTCTTTTCTCGAAGTGCTTGCGATCTGGTGAGAACTGGTGGAACAGCTGGATCCGCGTGTTGTTCTTTTACCTGTTCCCTGCACTCAAAGGTAGATTCATCAAAACTAACATGAGGTGTTATTTCCACAACATGAGAGTTGTTGTTGAAAACTCTATATGCCTTGATCCGAGCTGCATATCCAAGAAATATGCCCTTCGAAGCTTTGGCATCAAAAGTTTTCAACTAAGTCTTTCCATTGTTGTGAATATAACACTTAGATCCAAAAATACGAAAATAAGAAATATCTGGCTTTCTGCGTCTCCACAGCTCGTAGGGCGTCTTTCCCAACCGCTTGGTGAGAAGAGATCGATTCTGTGTGTAGCATGCTGTGTTGATCGCTTCAGCCCAAAATCTCTTAGGCAGTGCTGAGCTCGCTAACATGGATGTGGCTGCATCCTTCAGAGTTCTATTTCTTCGCTCAGCTACGCCATTCTGTTGTGGAGTACGCGCGGCTGATGTCTGATGAGTTATGCCATTCTTTTCACAATACTCAATAATGGTTTCATTTAGAAACTCCGTTCCACGATCTGATCGGATAGATATGATCTTCATCTCTTATTGGTTCGATATCCGATCCATCAGCTTGGGCAGCTCATCTCGGGTTTCACTCTTGTGGCGCATGAAGATGGTCCACGTATATCTTGAGTAGTCATCAGTTACAACCAATGTATATTCGTTTCCATTAATGCTTTTTGGTGTAACTGGCCCAAAGAGATCCATATGGATCAGCTGCAAAACTCGGTCGGTTAAAGGAGTTGACTTCAACCGGAAGGAGGTTCTAGCGAGCTTTCCCAGCTGGCATGCACTGCAAATGTGTGTTGTTGAAAACACTCGGTTAGGTATGCCTCTTGCATGTTCTTGTCTGGCGAGTCGGTTCATCGTCTTGAAGTTCAGATGGTTGAGCCTTTTGTGCCACAGCCAGCTCACATCCGAACTGTTCTTTGATAACAGGCAAGTGTCAGGGAGGCTGCTGTTCCAGTCAGCGTAGTAAACATTCCCTGTTGGAGATCAATTTCCCAACAATATCACCTGCTTTGATCAGACATCTTTAACTCTGCAACCCTGTGCATCAAACTTGACAGAGAAACCATTATCACAAAATTGGTTGATGGAGAGCAGGTTATGCTTCAATCCATCAACATAAGAGACATTAGAAATTGAAACATGATTGGTTTCAAGTGTACCGTAACCTCTGGTATAACCTTTTGAGTTATTACCAAAAGTAACTGATGGACCTTCTTTTTCCACGAAACTTCCAAGCAAATCCTTCAGATTTGTCATGTGTTTCGAGCATCCACTATCCATCACCCACATTGTTGCAGACGCCTTCTTCTTCCTCAGCTGTTTCTCCTGTACCTACAAAGAGAAACTCGCTTAGGTCCCCAATTTCAGTTGGGTCCTAGAGGGTTAGAACCAGTTCCCGCTGGAACTGTGCGTCGCTTTTCCCGGTAAACTCGGATGGATTTATCATTCCAAATTACTTTTCCTTCATCATCAACTATAACAACACCTTAGTTATCCTTAGGCTTGTTGTTAGTAGTGATGTTCTGTTTCTTGGGGGAGTTGAATTTCTCCTATGTTGAGTTTTAGGAGGTGAGGCTTTCCCCCTGTTTTGATGGCGATTCTTATCCTGTTGAGTTTGTCTGTAAGGTCGGACGCCCTGTTGGAATCTTTGTGGCTGATTATGATTCCAACTTCCTGAGGGTTGTCTATAGCTATTCATGCCCTGTTGATGATTAATATTCTGGCATGAATATCTCCAGTTGTTTGACCAGTTCCTCATTGGTTGACTATGTTGGAACCTTTGGTCGAACTGACGTTGGAACCGCTGCTGATTCAGATGATTGAACCCTTGCTTGTTCTGAGGTTGGTTCCATTCCTTCTGACGTTGACTTTGAGGATGATATAGAGGTCAGTTCGGATTCTGAGTTCGGTTCCGATTATGCCTTCGACACCTCTGATTCCTCTTCTGACTTTTGGAACATTCCCCCTCGGTTGATGTCCCAACCGATGGAACATTCTGTCCTACATCAGCTACTCCTTTTCCCTTCTCAGTTGAGATTCTGTTGGTCGGTTGAACTTGCTGAGAGGTGGAGGTTGAGTTAGCTTCTGGAGACTCAGCTGTGTTAGGCTCGACAGCTGTGACTTCTACTGCTTTGATGAAGGTAGCTGGTGGAATACCAGTATCCTTGACAATATCATAACCGAGTCCTGACACATCATCCATCTGTCTGTTATAACTTAAAAGGTTTTCGATGATCTTGGATGACTGATACAGCTCGATTAGATTGTCCTTTTCAGTTTGCAACTCCTTGACGAGTACAACTATCTGCTCGGTTTGTCCATCTGACTTCTTTATCAGCTGTTCGATCTGAGCATCTTGATTTTTCAACTGATCTTGATGTTCTTTGTTTAGCTTTGTCAACTCCTCATCAGCTGGAGCCTTAGCCTCGATCAGTTGACTCTTGAGATTCTCAATCTCCTGAGTTTGGCTCGTAATCAGATCCTCCTTTTCGGTTAAGGAATCTTCAAGCTTGGCGAACTGAGCTTGAAGACTCTTAAACTCAACCGACTGCTGATGCAGTTCCTCACTGAGTTCTTGAAAATCATTCCAGGAGGGTTCCAACTCATCGCTCAGAGATTCCTGCATGTTAGAAGTATTGAAAGAATTTAAGCGAGCAGGATTAGATTGTACCTCAATATCATCTTGGTTGGTTCCAAGTGCCATGAGGCATTGATCTGGACTGATGACTTTGTTGGTAGAGGTCAGTTCATCCTCATCTTCAGTGTCTGTGAAGATGTCCATATCATCACCTGCCTCTTCAGCTACCATGGCCTTATTCTTTGCAGTTTGCTTGGCCCTCAGTGCTTCTCTTTCCTTCTTCGAAAGGTCTGGGCAGTCAGCTTTGAAGTGTCCTTCCTTGCCGCATTCGAAGCATCCATTGGTGACTGGCTTCGAACTGTCTCGAGTTCGGTTTAATTTATAGAAACGTTTATATTTGCCGAACCGAGTGTCCATATCGGCTAGTTTCTTTGACAACGCTGCAATGTTCTATTGCAGTTCCTCTCTGCTCGGCTCCTTTGCAGTCGTGTCAGCCGATCTGGTTGGCCTTGACGATCTCGATTTTGAGTAGTCAGCTCGGAGGGCAATTGACTTTGATGCCGAGCCAACATCCTCAATTCTATTTGCCTGACCTGAGGGCTGCGATCTCCTTCTGTTGACCTTATACTCATTTCCTTTCAAGATTGAGAACAATCTTTCAGTTCCCATTTCACCAAGGTCAGCTCTGCTCTCGTGGATATTTGTGAAAGTATCCCACTCAGCCGGTAAAGCTTGCAACACTTTGAGGTTTATTTCTCTTAGAGTGTATTTTCCATTCCGGATGGACTGGATTCTTCTGATGATGTCCATAAACCGGAGCTCTAGCTGATCGATAGTCTCATCAGGTCGCAGACAGAAATTGTCAAATCTTGACATGCATGCGAGAACTTGTTTTCCTTCGTCTCGTCGCTTCCTTCACTTAGCGAAGCCAAGATGTCCCATATCTCTTTTGCAGTCTCACACTCCTCTATCCAGGGCAGATAATCTTGTCCAACCGTGGACATTATTATGCTCTGAGCCCAGATATCCAGCTGGCTCACCTTTGCCTCCTCCGGAGTGTAGTCTTCTGGCTATTTCTTCACATACTCCACCACTGCATCTCCATCATTGAGATTTGTGCGAGTGCGAAGTATTCTGTCTTGTATGACGATTGGTCCAGAAGTGAGAACTTGTTGCATCCTATGATGCTTTGACAGAAGGATCTTCTTCATTCGGGTTCTCCATGATGTATAATTGACTACAGAGAACATGACTACGATCTTGTCCTTGACGTCCATCTGCACAAACAAAAACAGAAAAAAAATGCGAGCAAGTATGCACTAGCGTGAAAAGATCTGTTCAGTTGACCACTGAAGAAAAATTCTCGAATTCACACCTCGTGAAACAGAGTCAGCAGTCTTTTGAACCACTGCTCTGATACCACTTGATGGTCCCAAAACGAGTTACTGGTGTATGGGGGGGCGGGGGAATACACCAGTTAGGATTTAAAAACTTAAACCTGAAAAATCACTTCAACTGAGGAAAAGATGACTCAGTTGGAATTTGACAGCTGAGTAAGCAACCTCATCTGGAAGAGTGAGGCTGTGCGGAATGTGGTGGAAAAAATAAACTCGTTAAAAGCAACTCACGTAAAACAGCTCGGTTGAAAATGTGCAAATGCGGTTTGTATGTTGGTTAGATTGATCAGATAAATATGCAAAAGCAACTGAATAAAAACAAACACAGACACACAGGATTTAACGTGGTTCGGAGATAATCCTCCTACGTCCACGGGGAGATGTGAATCCCCACACCTCAGTCCAAGTTCTTCTGGACAGAACCACTCAGCTTACGCGGGCTGAGCAACCGTTAAGGATAAGTTTGCGGGTACTTATCGACCTTACAGCTTAGTTTCCGGGCACTAAACAGCCTGTGTCAAGTTTGCGGGTACTTGACGACCTGACTACTCAATTGCAGGAAGAGTAAGATCCTAGCACACTTTTTAGGGTGTGAGAGTGGGTGGAATTTCCAGCTACAGCTCGATCACGAATGAGAGCTGGATCTAAGGCTTGAATGAATAAAACTCAAACAAAGATCAAAGACAGATTTTCACTCTATGAACCCTCAGCTACTAATGTTCTATCACTCTTGAACTCTCAGCTGCTGATGTTCTTAGAATAGGAGTTTAGCAGATTTTTCTTTCTCTTGATTCTCTTGTGATTGCACTTTTCTCTCTTGCTTCAGTCTGTCTCGTGTGTCTCTCTCTCGAATGAGAGAATGCCTCTATTTATAGGTGGAGAGAATCAACTAGCCGTTGGAGGAGCAATTGATCTCTGATCGGTTGATAGCGATGGCTTGTCTATTATCTCTGCAGACTTTCCCGATATGGCATATGTGCTCTTCTGCTTTCTATCTGAGACAGCCTTGTGTTGGGCCAGATGGGGTAATGACTGAACGGTCAAACCCTCATGTGACTTCCTTTTGAAATTCAAATCTTAACCTTTCTGACAGTCAACCTCGGTTCGTCGGTTGAAAGTCTTGATCTTCATTTGAGTGGTCTTCAGCTGATGTTCTGAACTGTTGGACTCTCAGCTGACTTTGAACTTCAAGCAGTTGATCTTCTTGTTTGAGTTCTACAACTGAGGTTCTAAAACTGAACACTCAGTTGTCTTACTTGTTATTTACTCAGTTGGGTTTGAACCCTCAGATGACTTCCTTCTCATCTGATGTTCTTTTTCTCTCTGCTGCTTCTCATCTGATGAACCCTCAGTTGGTTTCCTTCTCAACTGATGTTCTGAAGACTTCCCCCTAATTGCATTTGAACACTGAGCTCTCAGTTGTATTTTGTGACAACTGATATTCTGTCTGAGTGATGCCTTGTTGCCATCTTCAGCTGGAGACCTGTAAAGATAAAATCTTAACTTTGCTCAAACAGCGAGCCTAAATTCTAACATTAGGTTCTGGCAACATCTACTCGGTTGGGGTCAGTCGGTTTTGGAATTCATCAAAACTTATACAAATAAATTTCCCAACACACATTTCAAGACATATTAACATTTATCCAATTATATTTTAGAACTTAATTCGATTATGCATTTCTTTTCATAAAAACTCAAACGATATAATTTGTCTTTTCTCGGCTTATAAACAACGCTTTTCTAAATCCGTTATTTTATGAAGCATTTTATAAACTTTTACTCAATTAATAAAAATTCTTTTTAATTTATATTAATTTCTTATGAAATTAGAATTTCCTTTCCATTTCCAACTCGATTCTCATTTCTTAACTCAACTATTATTTTCTAATTATTAACTCGACATTTCTTCTCGATTTATTTTTAATCCACATGGTTTGAAAAACAATTTACTTAATTAACTTTAAATAATTACTTTCAACATCATTGCTTGACATCTCATTCCATTATTTTCTTGATTAACTATACGAGTATTTAAACTTAACTCGTCTAACATCTTTCCTCGACTTGATTAAAACTTCTTTTTATTTCCTTATTAATTAATTCTTTTTAACTCGATTTTCTCGATTCTTGTTTATTTACTTAATAAACTCCTTTTCTTCTTGTTCTTAACTTAAGACCAATTTCTTTAATTAACATTCTTCTTTTATTTTTCAATTAGTTTTTATGAAAACTAGTTTTTCTTATTAATTTTAATTACAAAATTTCTTTTTGATTTAATTTGACAAAATTTCAAATCTTCAAGTTTTATTATAAGAACACTTATTAGATATATATTTTTATTCATTTTTTTCAATTCTTAACACTTTTAAAAGCTTTTATAACTTTAATCTTTTCTCACAAATATTTCTATTTTCATCAATGGATCAACTTAACATTCTAACACACATTAACATCAAAATCATCAAATCTTTTAAATTATCACAATTTATTTTCTTTAAAAACTTCACATGCAATTTGTTTTTGTTATACTTAACAACATATATGATTACATCAACATATCATATAATAATTTAATGATCAAAACACCACTTAAATCATCAACAAAATCAACAAAATAATTTCCTCTTTTTCTTCCCAAACTCACGACATTTACATACTTTTTAGGGCAATTGGTTTTTTCAATTTTTCAAGCATATAATTTCATTCTCAACATGATAAGAATCATAAATCAAGCATCAAAATAACAATAACTCAAGAAATCCACATTTTCTTATTTTTTTCTCCTATTTTTGGTATTAACTAAAATTTTAGGGTTTTAATTTCTTTTTCTTCTCTTAATTCACCGATTAAATCCTAGTGTTCGATTCTTCTAACGATTTCTTCTCACTTAATCTTCACATCGATAACCTAAGTTTGCCTAAACATAAAATAAATACCATGCATGCATGTTTTCTTTCTTTTAGGGCTTAGAGATATACATATATACAATTAATCAAATGAATTATCATACTTTGAAAATTAAAATTGGATCTCTTCTCCTTGGCTTCTTGGGATCGAATTGAAGGGAAAATAGGGCTTCAAACTTGAGCTTGGATGTAAGGAAGAACTCCTTTTGAATCCTCAAAGAAAATACAATACAAAATTAATCATCCATTTTTAGGGCTTAAGAGCCAAAAATGAAGAAAAATGGAGGATGATTATTGGATTTCAACTCAAGAACTTGAAGGATTATTACCTTTCACTTGGAGAATGGAAGGATTAAGATGGTGGTGATGATATTCTTGATTTACATGAGATTGAAGCTTGAATTCAAGGCTTGAATGGAAGAAATTTAAGTGTGTGTGAGTGTGTGGAGGTCACGGCAATGGAGGGGGAGAGAGGGAGAGTTTTTCTTTCTTTGCTATTTGGTAGAGAGTTGTGGAGAGTATTGGATGAATGAAAGAAATCCTCTCTTGGCATAAAGAGAGAGATCAAAAGAGTGAGAGAGAGATAGATAGGAATAAGCTTTTGCATGCACATGATTACCAACATTTAGAATAAAAGTGATGGCAATTAGTGTTGGAACTTGGTGTGATGTGATGTTTCTTGCATGCAATCTAAGCATCACAATTTACTAAGTATTTTGTAAGAATAATCATGATTGAAGCTATAGAGTAGGTTGGAGAGAGATTAGGGAGATATAGAGTGAGGTGGCGGTGAGAGGAAGAGAGAGAGCGACACTTGTCCTTGTTGTTTCGTTACGGGTATTAATTACCCGGTCGTAAAGGTTTTCCGGATAAAATGATCCGTATTAATTCATTTATGCTATAAACGGGTCTAATCTCTCCTCGTCTCGTTTCCGACACTAAAACATCTCAAACCTAATTCACATTTTAATTAAAAGATTAACAATTCCGATCATCTAGTTCTTTTAGATCTTAAAACAAATTAGTCGGCTTATTAATCCGCTTATTAATCCTTTAAAGATTAAATCCTCGTAACTCTTCTCAATTTATCTTGGATAAGCTCTTATCCTATCTCAATGACCTTAGAAGAAATTCTAGGTTCCAAGATTTTAATTCAACTCAATTCTAAATTCATCGGCGCATAGAAATTTCTCGGCGATTAACATTATTCTTTTTCAATCGAACAAAATCTTTGGGGTATTTTTGAAAATCATACTCGTACTCATTCTCATATAAACAATTCAACATATACGTCACATTATCATCTCAAGAAATAGAACAGATCATTTCACACAAAAACACATAAGGTATTCCAGTCGTTTTACTCATTTCTGTTTATTTAGAAAAGAAAAATTTTTATTCCTCAAATCTCGTCAATTAAACTTACTCGGTTAATTTAAAACGCTCTCTAAAGGTATAGAAATTCGGGGTATTACATCCTCACCCTCTTAAAAAAAATTTGTCCCGAAATTTACTAACCTTGAGAAAATAGCTCGGGATAATTTGCTTTCATCCTTTCTTCGAGTTCCCAAGTGGCTTCTTCGAGATCCTGATGACACCACTTGACTTTTACTAAGGGAATTGATTTCGTTCTAAGCTGCTGAACTTTATGATCTAAAATCCTTTCGGGTTTCTCCTCGTAGCTTAAATCGGGCTTCATCTCGATATCCTCTTGGCGTATGACGTGATTCGGATCGAAGATGTACTTTCTCAATTGCGATACGTGGAAAACGTTATGCGAACTTTTGAAACTGGACGGTAACGCTAAACGATACGATACGGATCCAATCTTCTCAAGGATCTCGTATGGTCGTATAAAACGAGGTTTAAGCTTTCCTTTAACTCCAAAACGATATACTCCTCTCGAAGGGGATACTTTCAGAAATACTTTATCTCCTACTTCAAATTCCAACTTGGATCTTCGATTATCAGCATACGACTTTTGTCGACTTTGAGATTCTTTAATCTTCTCGCGAATTTGGCGCACGAATTCTATCATTTCCTCAATCGCTTCTGGCCCTATCACATTCCTTTCGCCCACTTCATTCCAATAAAGCGGCGATCTACACTTTCTTCCGTAAAGAGCTTCGTAAGGGGCCATTCCTATCGTATTCTGATAGCTATTATTGTACGCGAATTCAACAAGAGGTAAGACTTTTTTCCATTCAACTCCTTTATCTAATAGAACAGCTCTCAACATATCTTCGAGAATTTGAATCGTTCGCTAGGACTGACCATCGGTTTGGGGATGATGAGCAGTGCTGAATTGCAACTGAGTTCCCAACTCTTTGTGGAAGCTCTCCCAAAAACGGGCTGTGAACTTCGAATCTCTATCAGAAGTAATCGTCTTTGGCACTCCATGCAACTTCACGATTTCTTTGATGTAGATCTCAGCTAACTTGGCTGATCCATAGGTGTGTGGAATAGGTATGAAATGAGCAGACTTCGTTAACCTATCCACTATCACCCATACTACTGTATTTCCTTTCCTTGATCTTGGCAATCCCGTCACAAAATCCATTGTGATTCCATCCCACTTCCACTCTGGGACTGGTAAGGGTTGCAGAGGTCCATACGGTCTTTGATGCAAAGATTTCACTTGCTGGCAAGCTAGGCATTTTTCAACGAACAATGCCACATCCATCTTCATTCCATTCCACCAAAATAGTTTCTTTAAGTCTTGGTACATCTTTGTGCTGCCGGGATGAGCTGTATCCGGGGTTTCATGAGCTTCACTCATTATTTCATTCCTCAATTTGTCGTCATTAGGCACGCAAATTCTTCCTTGGTACAACAAGGCATTATCACTCGACTCTGAGAATTCCTTAACTTCTTCTCTTCTCACCTTCATTCGTAACTTTTCCAACTCTTCGTCTCTTCTTTGGCCTTCTATGATGCGGGTTCTCAAATCAGGCATTATTACTAAAGTAGCAATAATTTGATCTACTGTCGCTGGGGGTACAATCACTTCAATTTTCATCTTTTCAAATTCTTCGATCAACTCGACTTCATCGGTTAGAAAGAATCCTAATTCGGTCCCTTCCGAATTTTTCTTCTTTCTCCTTCGACTTAGCGCGTCAGCCACTACATTCGCTTTACCGGGATGGTAAGATATCTTGCAATCATAATCTTTTACTAACTCGAGCCATCTTCTTTGTCTCATGTTTAACTCCTTCTACTCGAAGAAGTACTTCAGACTCTTGTGATCTGAAAATATTTCACACTTGGCTCTATAGAGATAATGTCGCCAAATCTTTAAAGCATGAACGACAGCTGCTAATTCCATGTCGTGAGTTGGATACTTCTCTTCATGAGGTTTGAGTTGTCTTGAAGCATACGCAATCACTTTTCCATCTTGCATTAGAACATATCCTAATCCTTGAGCAGATGCATTGGTATAAATGATGTAGTCTTTGTCTGGCTCGGGTAGTGCTAACACCGGAGCAGTAGTCAATCTCGTCTTGAGTTCTTGGAAACTTCTTTCACATTCTTCCGTCCATTCGAACTTTGTCTCTTTCTTCAACAAGTTTGTCATTGGCTTAGCGATCGTGGAGAATCCTTCTATGAATCTCCGGTAGTATCCTGCTAAACCGAGGAAACTACGGATTTCATGCACTGATGTCGGGGATTTCCATTCTTGTACAGCTTTCACCTTCTCCGTGTCTACTTTGATTCCTTCGGACGACACAACATGTCCTAAGAAATTTACCTCCTTCAACCAAAATTCACATTTACTGAATTTGGCATACAACTTTTCAGCTCTAAGCGTTTCCAATATAATCCTCAAATGCTTTTCATGCTTGGCTTCATGTCTTGAATAAACCAAAATATCGTCTATAAAGACAATCACGAACTTATCCAAATATTCGTGAAATACTCTGTTCATCATATCCATAAATACTGCTGGAGCATTTGTTAATCCATATGGCATTACTATGAATTCGTAATGTCCATATCTCATTCTGAAAGCAGTGTTTGGAATATCTTCTTGCTTGATCTTCAATAGATGGTATCCAGATCTTAAATCAATCTTGGAGAAAACACCGGTTCCTTTTAGCTGGTCGAACAAATCATCTATCCTTGGCAAAGGATACTTGTTCTTAAGCGTAATCTTGTTTAGCTCTCGGTAGTCTATGCACATCCTCAAACTACCGTCCTTCTTCTTCACAAACAATATTGGAGCACCCCAAGGCGATACACTTGGTCGAATATAGCCTAAGTCCAACAATTCTTGCAGTTGGATCTTCAACTCTTGAAGTTCCTTTGGAGCCATCCTATACGGGGCCTTGGATATTGGGGCTGATCCGGGTTCTAAATCGATTGTAAACTCCAATTGACGATCAGGGGGGTAAGCCTGGTAACACTTCTGGAAACACATCCTTGAATTCTCTCATAATCGTAACTCAACTCTTGATTCTCATTTTTATTCAGATAGACTAAATACACTTGCGTATCTTTCTTCCTCATCAATCTCTGCATTTTCATAGCCGAAATTATTGGCACGCTTTTTCTCAATCTCTTCTCAACTCCGAAAACTACGGTTGACTCTTCTTCAGGAGGTTTAACGATATTTGCCTCAAGTCGCATCGAATCGTCGCAAAATTCTCGGTTAACCAATCCATTCCTAGGATTATATCCACGTCCCATATCTGGATTACGTTCAGGGATTTCGCGATCAACTTACGATTTCCGATCTCAAATTCTAAATTTGAGCAAACACGCGAAACTAACGCAGACTTTCCTAAAGGGGTTGCGGCACTAAGCACCTGGTTTGATTTTTCTACCTTCAATTCTAGGTTCTCTACGCAAATACTAGATATAAACGAATGCGAAGCTCCCGTATCGAACAAAACAATAACAGGTATACCATTAAGCTTTTCCATACCTGCTAAATTTCCTTTGTCCTTCTCTAGCGGCTTCTGCTCAATCGCGTAGGCTCTTTGGAAATGCGGAGGCTCTTGCTGAAGAGATTGCTGCTTTGGTTGTGGCGACTTACGTTGATGCTGGACAAACTTTTGCAGAGGAGTTGCCTCAATGGCTTTCATCTGCGAAGGCTGGAATTGATTCAGTCTTCCGCATCTCAATCCTTGTTGCTTACTCGGGCACTGGTTCGAGAAATGACCAGGTTGACCACAAGTATAGCAAACATTACTCCCGCTCTTGCAGATGCCTTGATGCATTTTACCACATTTCGCACAAGGAGGGAATCCTAAGGGTCCTATAGGTAGGTTATTTCGGTTGATCTGCGGAGCTTTTCCCTTCTGGGGTTGCTGTTGGCCTTTCCCTTGCCACTGTCTCTTGTTTGGGTGGTTCCCACCATTCCATCTTCCCTTCCTTTTTCCATGCTGACCAAACTGGGATTGTTGGGTAGATACAGTCGTGGTCATTTGGCTTTGAAATTAAGGATTCGCTGGAGGATGCGATCCTTTCTCTGGTTGCATTGCCAACTCCAATTCTTTAGTTCACTAGGAACCTTTCTCGATTCTGAAAATATTTCTCTTTTGGGAGGAATATGATTCTCGATCGGTACTTAAACAATTAAAAAGCAATTAAGGACTTTCTCAATTAATTTCATTATTTTAACTTCTCATGCATACATGCATCTCATTCAAATTTAATAGTCATCAAACATTCATATCATCATCACATATTCTCAAGACAATCATTATTCTCAAGCAATCAATCATAATCATAGAATAAAATATCATCATTTTCATAATTACATACTCAATTCAAATTGATAACTCAGAGAACTCAAATTTTTAATTTCAATAGCCTAATGGCTCATTTTTAAATCGCCCGACGGCGGCCTCTTTTAAGGACTTATAAACAATAGGGATTCACTTGAAAATTTCCCTTCTTTCTACTCGAGTTATGCAAGTCTTAAACCACAAATTACATTACTACTGAAAAATAAAAGAGTTCGTCTCTCAAACACACATGATAAAACTTAAATTTCCACGGCTTCCTTGAATCACTTCTACATGCAGGAATCGCTTTCGCTTGGCCCATTGTCATCATATTGGTCCGCATCGGAGTCTACTCCAAAGTGCTCTATGAGATCTTCTTCCTCCTCGGGGTCCTCTTCCTCTTCCTCAAGCATCTGGTCTACAAACTGGTCTTCTTCGTCGGCGTTGTCATCTTCAATGGCGAAACACTCGCGTTCAGCTTCCCTCAAAGCTTCTTCACAATCTTCCAAGGTGTAGTTCATCGCGGCTAGCTCAGATTCAACCCATGGCGGGGTGTTGGGATTCTCTTCTTGATGAAGGTAAGGAGCTACATCGGTTGAGGTACCGAATTGAGAGTTGTGCTCGTCTTCTGGCCTTGCTGGGGAGATAGATGCACAAGCAAGAGGGGTAGGAAAAACATTATTGGGTAAGGTTTGAAGATATCCTTTTCCTACTGTTGATGGTCCCGATACGAGTTCTGGTGTATGGGGGGGGGGGGAAATACACCAGTTAGGAATTTTAAAACAACCCCCTTCAAAATGATCACAACTGAGTAATACGACTCAGTTGGAATCACAACTGAGTAAGAATACTCAGCTGGAAGTGTAGTGGTATGCAAAATATGGTGGAAATAACAACTCGTATAAAATAACTCACGCTCAGATGCAAGGTTGGTCAATAACCAAAATAGTTAAGATGCAAAAATGCAGTTTGAGTGCTGGTTAGTTGGTCAGTTGGATATGCAATAAATAACTGAACAAAAAAAAAACACACAAAGATTTATGTGGTTCGGAGAGAACTCCTACGTCCACGGGGAGTTGTGAATCCACACAACTCAGTTCAGGTTCTTTAGGACAATTTCCACAAAGCTTACGCGGGCTTTGCAACCGTTAAGATAAGTTTACGGGTACTTATCAACCTTACAGATAAGTTTACGGGTACTTATCAACCTATCTACTCAATTACGGGAAGAGTAGGATCCTAACAACCTTTTTAGGGGTGTGTGTGAAGGTGGGTTTTTCCAACTACTAGCTCGAACAAGAAGTGAGCTAGGATCTAAGCTTGAACAAATGGAGACTCAAACTAAGATCTAAAAACACCAAGACAGAATCTAACACTCTAGGAACTCTCAACTAGTGATGTTCTTAGAGATTGATTTCAGTTTAGCTCGTTTACGATATGAACTCTCAACTAGTGATGTTCGCTCGTCTATCTCTTTGCTCTCGCACTTGTCTGTCTTCTATCTTTTGGTGAATGAATGAAGGCCTCTATTTATAGGCGGAGAGAATCAACTAGCCGTTGGATGAACCGTTGATCTCTGTTCTGTGAAAGCGATGGCTTGTCTCTCATCTCTGCAGACTTTCCCGATTTGGCAACTGTGAACTTCTGCTTTCCATCTGAGACAGCCTTGTGTTGGGCCAAATGGCGGTTGGGAAGAGCATCTGTCTCTTCACTGGGATCTCCTCACAGTCTTCCCAGACCATGTTTTGATCCTTCGTGGCGAGAAAGATCAGGGCAGAAATTTTGGCTCCGAAGTTGAGAGTTCCCTTGACACTCAACAACTTGTCTCCAGATTCGGTTGTGGTTTCTGTACTTTTCTGCCTCTTCAGTGTCAATTGGTGTTCGAAATAACTAAACCAGTTGATGTCGTGCTTGTGTTTGTGCTCCAAGGCTATCAGCTGCTTGAGCTTCGGTCGGCTGATGTCGCCAAAGGCCCCGCTGTATCCGAAGATGACCTTGGATACAACATCGAACAGAAGTCGATGCTCTGGCTTCAACTTCGTTCGCTGCATATTGCTCCTCAATTTTTCTGAGATGATGAGAGCACTCTCCAGAAATTGATCGGCTTCCGCATCGGTGATGTTCTCAACTGTGTCTGTGGCGGTCAGGTTCGGAGGGATGATAGAGCGTAGCAGATCAGAAACTGGAATGGGAACGGAGACACGGCAGATGGTTCTGGCGGGAACGTCGCGCTGTCTACAAGATATTTCCGTAATGAGGCCATCTCTGCTGTCGATGGGAGATTGCAGGTTTACGTAGAATTCCCCGACCTATCGCCTGAGAAGGTGGGTGGGAAAGAGTGTCGCCCAGTCCAGAAGGGCGTTCTTCCTAAGTATATCAGCGAGGGGAGACAACACCGGCGAGTCCAGTGCTTCGTCCTACTGAATCTGCTCAAAATGAATCTTGGAGAGCAGCATGTCGAATGACTCGTCGTATGATGAGGGGACTAGAGAAGGTCCAGAAGATGCCATCTTCTTTCCTTGTGAAGCTTTAGGTGCCATTTAGTGATGCAGTGAGGATTATATATAGAGAGAAAAACTTGCAGAAAATGGTGAGACAAATCGGAGACGAAAATGAATAGTTACTGCAGATAAACACAAATGTAGAAGGTAAGAGATCACTTCCTGATTTTCTGCCTTTTATAGGTTATTGGGTCGTTTGAAATCGACGGCTAGGGTTGAATGGCGCGAATCCATCAACGGTTGAGATCTCGCGACTGTTGACTAGCTTTGACTTGAAGTTGAATTTTGAGTTCCAATACCCGCGTGTGAGAAGGTGAACTGTTTACATGTCAGCCCAGTCGCACTATAAAGTAGGCTATTGATGTTTAGTCGTGCTTTACATTAAATGCGCTACGATGGCTATTTTAGTCTAACTGACATGCTCAGGAATGTTTGAATTTATTTCAAACATTCTCATTTAAGACACAAACACCTTCAGTGATAAATGTTACCTGCCAGCTGATGTCGGAATCAGCTGTGTTCTAATGTTGCGGCATACCATCAGCTGACTCGAGTTCGTCTGTTCAGCTGACGTCTGATGTCTTTGGTTGACGATCCGCATCTGAGATTCCCCCTTATCTAAGCTTCCCCCTCAGATGGATATCTATCTCTTCTCCTCAGCTCATTCCTCATCTGATGGATCCAACAATCCAAGGAGATGGCATAACATCTTGAACCGAGCTTCGGCTAGAGGTTTGGTGAAGATATCGGCTCTCTGAATCTCAGTTGGAATTTTTTCCATAGATACATCCTTCTTCTCAATATGATCTCGGATAAAATGATGTTGGATGTCAATATGCTTCGTCCGAGAATGGTGAACAGGATTCAAAGAGATAGCAATGGCACTTGAGCTATCACAATGGATGGGAACCTGTCCAGTTGCGACTTCATAGTCTCTCAGCTGTTGCTTGAGCCACAACACTTGCATGCAACAACTATCAGCAACCATGTACTCTGACTCGGTTGTAGAAGTGGCAACACATGCTTGTTTCTTAGAAAACCATGAGATTAACTTGCTTCCCATGAACTGACAGTGTCCAGATGAGGACTTCCTGTCCAACCGATCTCCGGCTAGATCCGCATCTGAGTATCTGGACAGTTGAATATTGTCATCAGTTGGATACCACAACCCAACATTAACAGTACCCTTCAGATACTTAATGATGTTCTTTGCTGCCAACATATGTGCTTCCCTCGGTTGAACTTGGAACCGAGCACACACTCCAACCGCGTAGGATATGTCTGGCCGACTGGCGGTTAGATAGAGCAAAGAACCGATAATCCCTCTGTACTTACTGGCATCCACGAGTTTTCCTTCAGATCCAGGTTCAATCTTCCAGTTAGTATTCATCGGGATCTTTGTGGTTTTACTTGTCTGCAATCCGAACTTTGCGATAAGCTCCTTTGTATATTTGGACTGATTGATAAAATTCCTTTTGATGACTGCTTCACCTGTAGTCCAAGAAAGTAATTCATCTCGCCTATCATCGACATCTCGAATTTCTCCTTCATGAGAGTTGAGAATTTCTCGCACAGCTCCTCCGACTTGAAACCGAATATGATGTCGTCGACGTAGATTTGCACAACAAGTATATCTTCTTCAACTTTTATTGTGCCCAGTGTTTTGTCAACTAACCCTCGTTTGAACCCCGAGTTCAGAAAAAAACCACAAAGAGTGTCATACCAAGCCCTAGGTGCTTGCTTCAATCCAGAGATCGCTTTCTTCAGCTTATACACTCTTCCATCTCCAGTCTCAAAACCGGGAGGCTATTCAACATAAACATCTTCCTTAATGTCACCGTTGAGGAAGGCACACTTCACATCCATCTGATAAACCTTGAATTTGTGAAATGCGGTATAGGCTAGAAATATTCGGATGGCTTCCAACCTTGCAATAGGCGCGAAAGAATCCTCGAAATCAATTCCTTCTTGTTGGCAATATCCCTGTGCTACCAATCTTGCCTTATTCCTCACGATGAATCCAATGGCGTCTCTCTTGTTCTTGAAAATCTACTTTAATCCAATGACTTTGACACCATTTGGTCTTTCTACTAACTCCCATACACAGTCGCGTAGAAATTCATTCAGCTCTTATTGCATAGCTGTTGTCCAATGAATACAGTTGAGAGCTTCCACAACATTCTTCGGTTCTGGCACATCAACTACGAAACATAAAATCATGGCAACATCTGCTGCTTGTTCGAACTCTTCTAGAACTGCCAACTCCTCAGCATATTGGGCGTAAGTGTTGGAATCTTTCCCAGCTGAGTCCGGATTTGCAACTCTGCTTCTAGTACTCACAACTTTGGCTGGATCTCCAATGATGTTGTCCTTGGAATGATCTTCATGCCATCTCTTGTTGCATCTTTCTTTTTCTTCCAACAGTGGCTGTTCCGTGATCTGAGCTGTAGGAGATGCTGGGATCTTCAAAGCTGGTGATTTTTCAGTTGTGGAGTCTGGATCCTCAACATGAACAATATTTTGAACCGGGCTCGGTTGGGCTTCGGATGCTGATGCAGTTGGAGTGACATCAGCTGGGGTTCCCCCTTGAAATGAGCTGGGGTCATCACATTCATCTTCAGAGGAACAAGGATCATCATCCTTGGTTGTCCATACCAATGGTTCAGCTAGATTCTTCTGCCTTAGAACCTGTAATCTGGTGAGAGCTGGTGGAACATGTGGATCAGGTTGTTGTCCTTTAGCCTGTTCCCTGCACTCAAAAGTAGATTCATCAAAACTAACATGAGGTGTTATCTCCACAACACGAGAGCTGTTGTTGAAAACTCTATAGGCCTTGATCCGAGCGGCATATTCGAGAAATATGCCTTTCGAAGCCTTGGCGTCAAAAGTTTTCAACTGAGTCTTCCCATTGTTGTGAATATAACACTTAGAATCAAAAACGCGAAAATAAGAAATATCAAGCTTCCTGCGTCTCCATAGCTCATATGGAGTCTTTCCCAACCGCTTGGTCAGAAGAGACCGGTTCTAGGTGTAGTAGGCTGTGTTGATTGCCTCAGCCCAAAATCTCTTTGGCAGAGCTGAGCTTGTCAACATGGATGTAGCCACATCCTTCAGCGTTCGGTTCCTTCGCTCAGCTACTCCATTCTGTTGTGGAATACGCGCAGCTGATGTTTGATGAGTGATTCTGTGCTTCTCACAGTATTCGATGATGGTTTCATTTAGAAACTCGGTTCCACGGTCTGATCGGATGGAAATAATTTTCATCTCTTGTTCGTTCGATATCCAATCCATCAGCTTGGATAGCTCATCTCGGGTTTCACTCTTGTGTCGCATGAAAATGGTACACATGTACCTAGAAAAATCATCAGTAACAACAAGTATATACTCGTTACCATTCATGCTCTTGGGTGTAACTGGCCCGAAGAGATCCACATGGATCAGCTGTAATACTCGGTCGGTTCAGGGAATCGTTTTCAACCGAAAGGAGGATCTAGCGAGCTTTCCTAACTGACATGCACTGCAGATATGTGTTGTTGAAAACACTCGGTTAGGAATACCCTTTGCATGTTCCTGTCTCGCAAGTCGGTTCATTGTCTTGAAATTCAGATGGTTGAGCCTTTTGTGCCACAGCCAGCTCACATCTGAACTGCTCTTCGATAACAGACAGGTTTCAGGAGGACTACTGTTCGAATCTGCATAGTAGACATTCCCGGTTGGGGATCGATTTCCCAACAATATGACTTGCTTTGTTTCAACATTTTTAACCCTGCAGCCCTGCGCATCAAACTTGACAGAGAAACCATTATCACAGAATTGGCTGATGGAGAGCAAGTTATGCTTCAATCCATCAACATATGAAACATTTGAAATAAACACGTGATTAGTTTCAAGGGTACCGTAGCCTCTGGTGTGACCTTTTGAGTTGTCACCAAAGGTAACTGATGGTCCTTCCTTCTCTACGAAACTTCCAAGCAAATCCCTCAGATTTGTCATATGTTTCGAGTATCCACTATCCATAACCCACATGGTATGTGATGCTTTATTCTTCCTCAGCAGTTCCTTCTGCTCCTGCACAGAGAAACACGCTTAGGTCTCCAATTTTAGTTAGGTCCTGGAGGGTTAGAACCAGTTCCCCCTTGAATTGTGAGTCGTTTTTCCCTGTATATTCGGATAGATTTATCATTCCAAATTACTTTGCCTTCTCCATCAACTATAACAACACCTCGGTTATCCTTAGGCTTGTTGTTATTGTTGACGTTCTATTTCTTGGGAGGAGATTGATTTCTCCCATTTTGAGCTTTAGGAGGAGAGGCGTTTCCCCTATTTTGTTGACGAGGTCGGACGCCATTTTGGAATCTCTGTGACTGAGTCTGATTCCATCTTCCTGACTGTCGACTCCAGTTGTTCATGCCTGGCTATTGATTCATGTTGTGGCATAAATATTCGCAGCTGTAGGAATCGTTCCACATAGGTTGACTTTGATGGAACCTCTGGTTGTTCTGATGATGGAACCGATCTTGATTCTGATGGTTGAATCCCTGTTGATTCGGTTGATTCCATCTCTTCTGAGGTCGGTTCTGAGGTCGGTTCAGAGGTCGGTTCTGAGGTCAGTTCAGAGGTTGGTTCTGAGGTCGGTTCTGATTGTATGTCCTACGTCTCTGATTCCTCTTCTGAGTCCTGGAAAATTACCCCTCGGTTGTTGTCCCAACCGATGGATTCTTTAGTTCTCCCATCACAGCTCATTTTTCTTTCTCAGTTGTAATTTCCTTAGCTGGTTGTGCTTGCTGTGACGTGGAGGTTGGATTAAGTTGGGGAGTTGCAGACTCAACTGTATCAGGTTTGGCAACCGTAACATCCACAGCCTTGACAAAGGTTACAGGTGGAATTCCAGAATCTTTGACCATGTCGTAACCGAGTCCAGACACGTCATCAATTTGTCTTTGGTAACTGATGAGGTTCTCGATGATTTTGGATGATTGATATAGCTTTATCAGGTTGTCCTTCTCAGTTTGCAAATCCTTGAGGAGAACAACTATATGCTCGGTCTGTGCGTCTGACTTCTTCATCAGCTGATCGATCTGTGTCTCTTGCTTGTTCACCTGATCATGCTGTTCCTTGATCTGCTTCTTCAACTCCTCATCGGTTGGAGCATTAGTTCGGTTGGCCACATTCAGTTGACTTTTGAGATCATCAATCTCTTCGGTTTGACTTTTAATCAGATCGTCCTTTTCGGTTTAGGATTCTTCAAGTCTGGCAAACTGTTCTTGAAGATTCTTAAACTCAACCGATTGCTGATGCAATTCCTCACTGAGTTCTAGAAAATCACCCCAAGAGGGTTCCAATTCTTCCTCTACTGATTCCTGCATGTTAGTAGCAATAGAAGAATTTGAATTAACTGGATTAGAATGTACCTCAGTATCATCCTGGTCAGTTCTGAGTGCCATGAGACATTGATCATGTCCGATAGCATTGTTGGTGGAAGTCAGCTCGTCCTCATCTTCGGTGTCAGTGAAGATGTCCATGTCATCAGCTGCTTCTTCTGCAACCTTGGCCTTGTTCTTTGCATTTTGCTTGGCCCTCAACGCTTCTCTGTCTTTCTTCGACAGATCTGGACAATCAGCTTTGAAATGTCCCTCTTTGCCGCATTCAAAGCAACTTTTGGTCACAGGCTTTGAGTTATCTTTAGTTCGGTTGGATTTGTAGAACCGCTTATATTTTCCGAACCGAGTATCCATGTCAGCTAGCTTCTTTGACAAGGCGGCTATGCTCTGTTGCAGCTCTTCTCTGCTTGGCTCCTTCGAAGCTGTGTCTGTAGATCTTGATGCCCTTGATGTTCGCGGCTTAGAATAGTCAGCTCGAAGTGCTACTGTCTTTGTTGCTGAACCAACATCCTCATGTCGACTCGTCTGCCTCGAGGACTGAGTTGATCTTCGTCGGTTCACTTTGTACTCATTTCCTTTCAGAATTGAGAACAGTCTGTCAGTTCCCATTTCTCCAAGATCAGCTTGGCTTTCATGAATGTTGGTGAAGGTATCCCACTCAGCTGGTAGAGCTTGTAATACTTTGAGGTTGATTTCTCTCAAAGTATATTTCCCTCGTCGGATAGACTGAATCCTTCGGATGATATCCATGAACCGAAGCTCCAGCTGATCAATGGTTTCATCAGCTCTTAGACAGAAGTTGTCAAAATCTTGACAAGCATGGGAGAACTTGTTCTCCTTGGTTTCATCACTCCCCTCACTAAGAGATGCCAAAATATCCCATATCTCCTTAGCGGTGTTGCACTTTTCTATCCAAGGAAGATAGTCTTGTCCAACTGTGGACATGATAGTGCTTTGAGCCCAGATATCCAGCTGGCTCACTTTAGCTTCCTCAGGAGTGAAGTCTTCTGGCTTTTTCTCAACCATCAACTCGGTTGTATCCCCATCGTTGGGATTTGTAGGAGTGCGAGTGACTTTCTCCATGATGGTGATCGGTCCGGATGTGATCACTTGTTGCATTTGATGATGCTTTGACAGAAGAATCTTCTTCATCCGAGTTCTCCAGGATGTATAGTTCACAACCGAGAACATGACAACGATCTTGTCTTTAACACCCATCTGCACACAACAAACAGACAACAAATGCTAGCAGATATGCACTAGCGTGAAAAAGAGATCTGTTCAGTTGACCACTGAAGAAAAACACCTCGATTCACACATCGTGAAACAGAGTCAGCAGTCTTTTGAACCACTGCTCTGATACCACTTGATGGTCCCGATACGAGTTCTGGTGTATGGAGCGAGAATACACCAGTTAGGAATTTTAAAACAACCCCCTTCAAAATTATCACAACTGAGTAATACGACTCAACTGGAATCACAACTGAGTAAGAATACTCAGCTAGAAGTGTAGTGCTGTGCGGAATATGGTGGAAATAACAACTCGTATAAAATAACTCATGCTCAGATGCAAGGTTGGTCAGTAACCAAAACAATTAAGATGCAAAAATGCAGTTTGAGTGCTGGTTAGTTGGTCAGTTGGATATGCAATAAATAACTGAACAAAAAACACAAACACACAAAGATTTACGTGGTTCGGAGAGAACTCCAACGTCCACGGGGAGTTGTGAATCCACACAACTCAGTCCAGGTTCTTTAGGACAATTTCCACAAAGCTTACGCGGGCTTTGCAACCGTTAAGATAAGTTTACGGGTACTTATCAACCTTACAGATAAGTTTACGGGTACTTATCAACCTATCTACTCAATTACTGGAAGAGTAGGATCCTAACAACCTTTTTAGGGGTGTGTGTGAGGGTGGGTTTTTCCAACTACTAGCTCGAACAAGAAGTGAGCTAGGATCTAAGCTTGAACAAATGGAGACTCAAACTAAGATCTAAAAACACCAAGATAGAATCTAACACTCTAGGAACTCTCAACTAGTGATGTTCTTAGAGATTGATTTCAGTTTAGCTCGTTTATGATATGAACTCTCAATTGGTGATGTTCGCTCGTCTATCTCTTTGCTCTCGCACTTGTCTGTCTTCTATCTTTTGGTGAATGAATGAAGGCCTCTATTTATAGGCGGAGAGAAACAACTAGCCGTTGGATGAACCGTTGATCTCTGTTCTATGAAAGCGATGGCTTGTCTCTCATCTCTACAGACTTTCCCGATTTAGCAACTGTGAACTTCTGCTTTCCATCTGAGATAGCCTTGTGTTGGGCCAAATGAGGTAATGACAGAACGTCAAATCTTCACGTGACTTCCTTTTTGAAATTCAAATCTTCAACCTTTGACTTTCAACCTTGTTTAGTCGGTTGAGAAGTTTTGGTCTTCATCCGAGTGGTCTTCAGCTGATGTTCCATCTGATCGATATCTTTATCTGACCTTTTGTCTGAATAGGAACAGTTGAACTCTCAGCTGCTTTGAACTTCATGTTGTTGATCTTATCAGTTCGAGTCCTACAACTGATGTTCTGTATCTTGAACGCTCAGTTGTCTTTCACATCTGATGTTCTGTATCTTGAACGCTCAGTTGTCTTTCTTGAACGCTCAGTTGTCTTTCTTTAACTGATGTTCTCTTACATCTTCCCCTTTGAACGCTCAGTTGTCTTTCTTACAACTGATGTTCTATCCGAGTGAAGTCTTGTTGCCGTCTTCATCTGGAGACCTGTAAAGATAAAATCTCAACATTGTTCAAACAGCGAGCCTAACTACTAACATTAGGTTATGGCAACATCTACTCGGTTGGGGTCAGTTGGTTTTGGAATCAATCAAAACTTTGATAAATTTTCCAACACATGTTTTCTTTCTTTTAGGGCTTAGAGATATACATATATACAATTAATCAAATGAATTATCATACTTTGAAAAATAAAATTGGATCTCTTCTCCTTGGCTTCTTGGGATCGAATTGAAGGGAAAATAGGGCTTCAAACTTGAGCTTGGATGTAAGGAAGAACTCCTCTTGAATCCTCAAAGAAAATACAATACAAAATTAATCATCCATTTATAGGGCTTAAGAGCAAAAAATGAAGAAAAATGGAGGATGATTATTGGATTTCAACTCAAGAACTTGAAGGATTATTACCTTTTACTTGGAGATTGGAAGGATTAAGATGGTGGTGATGATCTTCTTGATTTGCATGAGATTGAAACTTGAATTCAAGGCTTGAATGGAAGAAATTTAAGTGTGTGTGAGTGTGTGGAGGTCACGGCAATGAAGGTGGAGAGAGGGAGAGTTTTTCTTTCTTTGCTACTTGGTAGAGAGTTGTGGAGAGTATTGGATGAATGAAAGAAATCCTCTCTTGGCATAAAGAGAGATCGAAAGAGTGAGAGAGAGAGATAGATAGGAATAAGCTTTTGCATGCACATGATTACCAACATTTAGAATAAAAATGATGGCAATTAGTGTTGGAACTTTGTGTGATGTGATGTTTCTTGCATGCAATCTAAGCATCACAATTTACTAAGTATTTTGTAAGAATAATCATGATTGAAGCTATAGAGTAGGTTGGAGAGAGATTAGGGAGATATAGAGTGAGGTGGCGGTGAGAGGGAGAGAGAGAGCGACACTTGTCCTTGTTGTTTCGTTACGGGTATTAATTACCCGATCGTAAAGGTTTTCCGGATAAAACGATCCGTATTAATTCATTTATGCTATAAACGGGTCTAATCTCTCCTCGTCTCGTTTCCGACACTAAAACATCTCAAACCTAATTCACATTTTAATTAAAAGATTAACAATTCCGATCATCTAGTTCTTTTAGATCTTAAAAGAAATTAGTCGGCTTATTAATCCGCTTATTAATACTTTAAAGATTAAATCCTCGTAACTCTTCTCAAATTATCTCGGATAAGCTCTTATCCTATCTCAATGACCTTAGAAGAAATTCTAGGTTCCAAGATTTTAATTCAACTCTATTCTAAATTCATCGGCACATAGAAATTTCTCGGCGATTAACATTATTCTTTTTCAATCGAACAAAATCTTTGGGGTTTTTCTGAAAATCATACTCGTACTAATTCTCATATAAACAATTCAACATATACGTCACATTATCATCTCAAGAAATAGAACAGATAATTTCACACAAAAATACATAAGGTATTCCAGTCGTTTTACTCATTTCTGTTAATTTAGAAAAGAAAAAATTTTATTCCTCAAATCTCGTCAATTAAACTTACTCGGTTAATTTAAAACGCTCTCTAAAGGTATAGAAATTCGTGGTATTACACTTGATTCATAGATTTCCAACCTCAAATTAATCATACAAATCATATATCAATTTTTAAATTTTGTTATTCATCATCTTGCTCAAGTGATCTTTTTCATAAACATGCATATTTCTTCCTTTAAATAATCAAATCATGCTTAGATATCATCATCTATATCAACTAGATCATTAATTCAATAAAAGCATGCAAAACCCTAATTCTCTCATGCATTTCGGTTTTCACTTAGAGTTTCTTATCATGGATTTCTTCTTCATCATCTCATCATGCTATCATCTTCATTACATGCATATACTCATATAATCAAGATCATAGTTTAAAACATGAAATTATTCTACAACCCTAGCATGTGATTCTAACATACATGCATGTATATTTCTTTCATTCTTTCTGAACACATATGTAGCATACAAGATCATAGATTTAAAATTTGAAAATCTAAGCTTAGAACACCATGTATATAGAGTAGAAAATTTTGAAGCTCTTAAGGTGTAAAAAGACATGAAAATCGAAGGGTAGGGATGAAAAACCTTGCTCTTTTCTTACTCGATTATACTAGACTCTATTTCACGCAACTCTAACTCCTTCCTTAAGCTTGGAATGAAGAGAAAATGAAGTTATGGAACTGCTGCAAATTTCTGCAGATTTTAGGGAAGAAAAGAAGGTGTTTGCCGATGGAGAGAGAGAGAAGAAAGAGAGGGAATGAAGTTGTGAGTGATGTGTGAGATGAGAGTGAAAGTGAGAGTGGGGATTGCATAAGAAATCCTACCTATTTATAGAGGGGGAGACGTGTGGAATGAGAGGATGAGGGAGAGTGATCCTCACTTCCTTGGTTGAGAGTATGAATGTAGAGAGAGTAGAAGGTGAGAGTAGAGAATTGAGAGTGGGATAAGAAAATAAATGAATTAAACATGTGTGAATAAGGTTGTAAGGGCCGACATAGATGAGAGAGAGTTCTAGACTTATTTAGATAGATTTTATCGGGTAAGAATTCCCGAAAGAAAAGATTTTACGGTATAAAACATCCGTCTTAAAACTATCTAACTCTCTTGACTTAAAAATTATCTTCGACACTTTCACGACATCCAAATTCACTCTACTTCGCATCAATATTCACAAATTAATTTATAGATTCAGAAAACCTAAGTTTCGAGTCAAAATTCCAAGAAACGAAGAAAATGGTAAATTTCACTATTCATATTCATTGACTCAACTTATACGGCTTATAACTTAAATTGTAGACATCAGATTTCACTTAATCTTCACCATTAGTCATAAAATAATTTCTAGATTCAAAAGAGCTTACTTTATATATGAATTCCGAATAACGAAGAATGCCGTAAAAAGTTACTATTCACTTAAGCATTCTTTCAAATAACAAAACCAAACTTGACTTAAACGATCTCAAAAAATTATCCAACTCACTTCACTGGTCTTAAAATAAATTTTAGAGTCTAATGACACTAATAAGACTAAAATCGGAGCTCGATGACCTGGGTCGACTTTTTGATCAAAGTTACTATTCATCATAGAAGTCAACTGTCTAGGAAATTTCTGAAATTCGAACTCATGCTAAGACTCACATTTCTAAACTCATATAACTCATCATATCTTCATTTCGAGTTGTCGAAATGGGGAAAATTGCGATTTTACCCTTAGGGGTATTTTGGTCATTTTGTGAGAAAATTTTATTCTCGGAAATTTTTATCACACAGAATCGCACATAATCATATATAATAACATTTAAGAAGCACTTAAGCACACATAATCATATTTAGGACGATTAATTATGCTTAGGAAAAATTGGGTTGTTACACATTAAGTCTTAACGGGTTGTAATGTGACTTAAGGCATAAGGTAGGAAATATTTTGGGAACTGGCTATGGTCAAAACAAACTCAGTTCTGGGCAAGAAACTGCTCCAGATTTTTCATTCTTTACTTCCGGGCCTTAGCACACTTATTTTTAGGACTTTTATTTTTTTTTCTTCTTTTCTCTTTTTTTTTCTTTTTCTTTATTTTTTTTAAGTCCTATACACGACACCTCTAAATTAAGGCATGCTAGCATCCTGCAAAATTCAGGTATCTTACCGAAGATGTAATACCTCTGGCCCTCCTTCCTTCCCTTTTCCTCTACTCCTGAGTTCATGTGACCAGGTAGGCTACATTTTCCAGGCTATATTTAGTGAATATAAATAATTAACATCAAGCTCAAGGAGGCCAATCAAAGGAATAGACATTAGGTAGGTCATTTTTTGCTCTGGGCTTAATCAACAAAAATCTGCCTAAATCATCTAAGCATTGTGATCAATTATGTTTCAACTAGAGATGCAGGAAAGTTTTAGAATTTCTAAGTCTCATAGTCATAACTCACAAAGAACCAAAGAAATACTGTATCAAAATAAACAACAATTTAAGCTCAAATCCTCACATAGGTTGCTCAAGACTAAATCCATCCTACTTGTCCACATACGACATGCTAATCAAAACATATTCATCTTGACCAAAACTCTAATCATGCTGATCAACAACAACACAACAAAACAACCCACCCACACACTTTGCTTTGAGCAAAGTGTGTAAAGTGGTGACCAAGACACAACGAAAACTGACTCAACAAAACTAAACAAAGACGACCTCCACCCACACACTTTGCTTTGGGCAAAGTGGGTAAGGTGTAGGTCAAAACTCAAAAAACAAAGAGAAAGGAATTCGAATGCCCTCACCACACAATTTACTTTGCAAATTGTGGGTGAAGGGCAACATACAAAACTTTACAAACAAATATTCAACACAAATTAAACTACTAACTAACCTAAACTAACAACTAGGGAGGAACAAATTAAGCGGAAGCAGATTTACCTAACTCCTTGGTGGGCAAAGAACGCACGCTGGGCATCACACATCTCAAATTGGGCTTCACGAATCTCGATCAATAGCTTCTCTGCACGCTCCTTCCTGGTCAACAGATAAGATTCTTTGGGCAACTCTCCACTGGCACTTGCTTTCGTTTAGTGGTCATGTCAGCAACTGGGGGCTTGGGATGAACCTCCTGGACCTTAGTATAGTCAATGAAGACTGGATTCCTATCTTCATCCCGCTGGATATCCTTCATCCTCTTAAGCGCCTCAAAGTCAAGGTGCTCCGACTTCATAATTTTGAACTGATCCAGCTTCTCCTGTAAATCCATCCCATGGGCATAGGAAGTCAGAAAGTGCCCACAAGAATAACGTTGCCCCGACTTCATGATCACAGCCTCCAAATGCTCCCACAAGAACGCCGTGAAGTTGACCCTGATCTTGCCTTGCATACACCACTGGAAATAACGCTCTTTTTTGGACAAGGAGTTCCCACTATCAGTCTTGCCATGCAGGTTGTAGGCAAGAATCCTATGACATACACGAAGGGCATTGGTCTTGAGCTGGTGCCCCGTGTTGTCTAAATCCCGATATAGCCTAGTGCCAATGTCCTTCCAGATAGCTGCCCAATCCTCAGGCTTAAACATGGGCACTCCTTGCTTTGCCTCCTTGTACTCCTTCTTCTTGGTCTCCTTGAAATCAATCATGCCCAGAATCTGATTCACCTCATTGATGTGGTGCTCTACTTCCTTGCCCATGAAGTTGAAACTGATCACCACAAGGCCAATCTTCGCGTCGACCACTATATTCACAGTCTTATACATTTCTTTAACCAAATCCTCATACACCACCACCGCCCACTCAAGAAACCTTTCTCAACCAATACCCTTAAACATCTCCTTCACCTCTTGGGCTACACCTAGGGTCTCGTAAAGATTGAAATCGAGAACCCTAGGCATAGCGATGCCCTCGGTGCTGGCGCTCCCAATGGTTGTCTACTCGTTGTTGATCCCGACCCCATATTCTTGACTTTAAAACTGCTGATCAGAGTGGTATTGATCACCTTCTTCTTCTTTAGTCCGACTTCTCCTTTTTTTCGTCATCTCTCTCCTCCACCACCATTGATTTTATTTTAGCGGTGGAATCGGTAGGATCTCCCTTTTCCAACGATGACTCCGCTGGTCGTGTTGACCTAGCATCAGAAGCAACTCCCTTCCCCTTCTTGGATGGGGAAGGCTCTGCAATAGTACTCCGCTTCCTCTTCAGTGGCTACTTTTGTTCTTCTTCTTCCTCCTCGTCATCACCGCCGTTATCCTCGCCGACGGTCTCCTCAGTGGCTTCTTTCTTTTGATCAGCAGCAGTTGGTTGTTGCCCATAAATCATTGATTCTTCTTGCTATTCCAGGAGTTGGATTCTCCCCATCCTGTACCATGAGTTCGACATCCACCAGAGAAGGGCTGAGTGGAATCGTCGAGCCAATGGTGGTTGCTGTTCTTTCTTCTGCCATGATTCTTCTTCGAGTTGGAGTGATTTTTGGTGGAGGGTTTTCATTAGTGAGATCAATTTGAGAACCGGAAGGGATTTTGTTGAGTTTGATTTTATTTCTCGTCGAAACCATAATGGAGAGGTGAGGTAGTTATGGGTGGTTTTGTGGAGAAGAAAGAGAAAGAAAGGAGGAAGATGGAATGTTGCATTTTGAATTAAGGGAGAGAGAGGGGAGATGATGTGATAATGGAGTGATGGGTGTAGCTTTTTAGGGTAGTTTCTGACACGCCGCCTTTGATGTGATGGTAGTTGTCATCTATCCGGCCTTGGTACCCAAGATGCATCCCATCTCGACCATGGTTATCACTCGTACAGCTCTCCTTCACAACTGTTGCTTTCTTGTTGCCCCTGACTCCTGCAATCTTGACCAACAAAACTCGACTTACAAGAAACAACACTACTTCCTAGGGTTAAAAATAAAAATTTCTAAACTGAAAAAGAAACTTAACTAAAATATTTTTTTATAGTTTCCAAATTTTTAATTATTTTATAAAATAAAACTAAATAAAAAAGAAATGAAAAGAAAATGTACCATGTTGCCTCCTGGTCAGCGCCCCATTTAATCGTCTTGGGCACAACATCAAATTTCTTACTCAATACTCCTCCTCATCAGGGAGTTTAGAGGACACCCCAATGTCCTTCTGGTCTTGCCCATAATAAGCTTTCATCCTATGTCCATTAACTTTGAAAATCTTCCCACTCTTTGAATCCTTGATCTCGACTGCCCCATTTGGATGTTGAGCTTGGATTTCTAATGGTTCTTGTCACTCAGTAGTAATCTTTCCTGACTTAAGTCGGAACCTTGTCCGATACAGCAACACTTGTTGCCCAAAGTCAAACTCTTTCTCCTTGATCAACAGGTCATAGGTCTTCTTCATTCGCTCCTTGTACAAGCTGGCACTATTGTAGGCCTGGAGTCTAATCATCCTCCGATTCTTGAATCTCAAGTCGCCTTGCATTGCCCGCTTCATCCCAATCAAAATTGAAATTGGGCTACTGCCCAACGAGCTCGATGCTCAAGCTCAACTGATAGATGACATCTCTTCCCATAAACCATGCGATAAGGAGACATCCCAAATGGAGTCTTAAAAGCAGTCCTATATGCCCATAACGCACCATCAAGACGCATGTTCCAATCCTTCCTCGTGGTGCCCAAAGTCTTCCTTAAGATAGTCTTGATTATTCGATTGGACAATTCAGCTTGCCCATTATGTTGAGGATGGTAAGTAGTAGATACTCGGTGATGAACTCCATACTTCTTGAAGAAAGTAGTGATCGTGGCATTGCAAAAGTGTGAACCTTGGTCATTGATAATAGCTCGAGGAACACCAAACCGATTGAATATTGGAGTCCTTAGAAAACTTGAATCCACCTTTGAATCATTGGTTAGTGCTGCTCAAGCTTCAACCCATTTGGACACATAATCCACCGCCACTAGTATGTACTAATTTCCACGAGAGCTGGGCGATGGACCCGTAAAATCCATGCCCCATATATCAAACACCTCGACCGAGAGGACTGGCATCATGGGCATCTCATTCCTCCTTGTTATATTTCCTTCCTTTTGGCAACGATCACAATTCTTCACCCAATCATAGAAATCTCTACAATGTTAGCTAATAGAATTTACACTCCAAAATCTTCTTTGTCATTCGTTGGTGCCCAAAATGGCCTCCACATTCCTTGTTGTGATAGTGCTCCATAATAACCTTTTGCTCATGATCTTCAACTCATCGTCTAATAATTTTATCAGAACACTCTCTCCACAAGTAAGGCTCATCCCATATGTAAAATCGACTCTTCACCTTGAGCTTATCACTTTGATATCGACCATACTTCGAAGGTATTGGCCCTATCACCATATAGTTTACCAAGTCAGCATACTATGGTTCATCCTGGGCATAACTCAAATGCTCATCGGGAAACGTCTCCTTGAGCGGGTTCGCATCCTCTTTCTGGAGTATCCTACTCAAGTGGTCAGCAACTTGGTTTTGGGCACCACCCTTATCCTTGATTTCTACATCAAATTCTTGTAAAAGAAGAATCCCCCGCATTAGTCTTGGCTTAGTCTCGTTCTTGGTCATGAGATACTTCAGTGTAGCATGGTCAGTATAGACTATAGTCTTGCCCCTAAGAAGATAATAACGAAACTTCTCAAAGGCAAAAACCACGGCCAACAGCTCTTTCTCCGTAGTTGCATAGTTGCATTGGGCAGCATTCAACGTCTTCCAGGCATAGTATATAACATAACTCTCCTTTCTCGCTTTTGCCCAAGCACAGCTCCCACAGCAAAACCACTAGCATCACACATTAATTCAAACAGCATACCCCAGTCAGGGGGTTGGATGATCAGAGCTGTGATCAAGTTGTTCTTCAAAATGTGGAATGCTTCCTTGCACTTCTCGTCAAAATTCCAAGGTACATCATTTTGCAGCAACTTTGTCATGGGCTGAGCTATTTTGGCAAAGTCCTTCACGAATCTTCTATAAAATCCAGAGTGCCCAAGGAATCCTCTAAGTTGCTTGACATTGGTGGGATATGGAAGCTTCCCTATGATATCAATCTTGGTCTTGTCAACTTCAATACCTCTTTCAGAAATAACATGCCCAAGGACTATCCCTTCCTTAACCATGAAATGACACTTTTCATAATTCAACACGAGACTCTTCTTGACACATCTCTTCATAACTCGCCCAAGATTGTTAAGGCACGAGTCAAAGTCTCTCCCATAGACAGTAAAATCATCCATGAAAACTTCAATGCATTCCTCAAGAAGGTCTATAAAGATAGGCATCATACATCGTTGTAACGTGCCCGGAGCGTTGCATAATCCAAATGGCATCCTTTTATAGGCAAAAGTACCGAACGAACATGTAAAAGTAGTCTTGCCATGGTCCTCCTCAGCTACCCATATTTGCATATATCCCGAATATCGGTTGAGGAAGCAAAAGTATTTGTTGCCAGCTAACCTTTAAAGCATCTCGTCAATGAAGGGCAATGGGAAATGATCCTTCCTAGTTTTTTGATTGAGCTTGCGATAGTCAATGCATACCCTCCATCCAGTCAGAAGTCTCATGGCCACCATCTCTTTTTTATAGTTCTTGACTACCTGAATTCCTTGACTTCTTGGGCACAACATGTACTGGACTCACCCAGCGACTGTCTGAGATCGGGTAGATTATGCCCAAATCTAGGAGTTTCAGGATCTCCTTCATGACCACTTTCTTCATGGTAGGGTTCAATCTTCTTTGCGGATCTCTAATCGGGATTGCATCCTCCTCGATCAAGATGTGATGCATGCAATCCATAGAGATTATGCCCTTGATGTCAGCCAAAGTCCAACCAATTACTTCCTTGAACTTGCACAAAAGTTCTCTTGCCCTATCTTCTTCCTCCATCATGAGTTCTGAACTTATTATCATGGGCAAGGTTCATTTTTCCCAAGGTAGATATACTTCAAATGATTGGGTAACGTCTTTGACTCTGGAATGCTGAGTTGCTCAAATCCATGGTGCACATTACCTTCATTCCGAACATAGCTACACTCCTCCAAATCTCCCTGGTCATGATCTTTACTGTCTTGACCAAGGTCTTCTTCTATCTGTTCCTTAAGAATCTCATTCCCCCAACTTTCTACAATTACCTCATCGAACCAATCTTGTGGAAAATCTAATTCGACTTCGTAATCATCTTCCTCCAGAATTTCTTCTTCATCGTTTTCTTTCTGAATTACTTCTAAGTCATTACCATTTCAATTTCCAACTCGAGCAAGCAAAGACTATTCACAGTCTCGACTCCTTCGAACCTGTTCTGCTTGTACGCATCAAATTCCACCACTTCACCTGCTACCTCAAGAGTTAACTTCCCAGACTCGTAATCTATCTTGGTTCTTACCGTTCTCAAGAATGGTCTCCCGAGAAAAATCACAGGGTTCTTGACCATCCACTTCCCCATGTCCAGCACGTAAAAGTCAGCAGGGAATATGAGATCCCCCACCTTGACCAAGACATCCTCCAAAATTCCATCTGGGTAAACCGTTGAAAGATCTGCTAATTAGATGACAACTCGTGTTGGAGTCAGTGGTCCAAACCTCAATTCATCGTTCATTGCCTTGGGCATGACATTGATCGATGCTCCTAAGTAAATGGAAACCGAGTGTTTCATGGTTCAAAAATGCCGAATCTCGTCTGAATCATCATTTGTCAGGACTCTTCGGCGTAAGTTGTATTGCCCTTGGTATCATGATCGTTCCTATAGTGCATGGTATAGCAAACATCCCTGGATCTCTTTGTTTTATGGGCAAGTGCAGGTCCATTCTCGCTGAAACATTAGCCATGTGAAACTTAGCATCATCAGGATACTTTGTTTTCTTCGTGCACATCTCTATAAAAAACATAGCATACTTGGGCATTGCTCGAAGTGCTACCAACAAAGGAAGGTTAATCTTGACTTTCCTGAAGACTTGTAGCATTTCATTCATCTCTTGTTGCTCTATATCTCGGGCAAATCTCCTTGGATAAGGTGCAGTGGGACCATTGGTTTTAGGAATAGTCCTCTTGGTCAGCAGTATTTATTCTCTCTTTGTTTTAAGGGACTCGAGCAATTCTTCATCCCCTTTTGAACTAAAATGGGGTTCTTCTTGGCCAACATGGCAGCCTCCTTCTCAGCTTTCAACTCACGATACATTTCATCCAAATCCCCTGAACCCATCTTGGTCTCCTCCACGTTCTCTGGTCCCTTAGTTGGTATCTTGGGCACTGTTTTAGGCAAGGGTCTTCCACTTCTCAAGGTCACAGCATTGACCTGTTCCTTATTGATCTCCACTTGGGCAGGAATGCGCTCGCTCTTTTCTTCGACAAACTTAGATAATGTTTGAGTGATGTGTGTTAGTTAAGCTTGAAAATTATTAGATGTACCTCGATTTTCAATCCGAAAGTTCTCAAAGTCCTTTCTAAAACGATCCATGGTGTCTTTCATTAATTCTCTTCTGTTCTAGTCATGATGGGAAGGAATGTATGGATGTTTTTGTTGTTGGGCAAGTTGCTGAGGCTGTTGATGAGGAAGTGGCACCTAGTAGTGGTTGTTGCCATACCTCAGATTCTCATTCTAGCATAATCTAAAGTTGTTGTTTTGCCCATAACCGAACCTTTGTTGCCTAGGAACACCTTGATGATTATGCCCCATAGCCTTGACCTTTACATTTGGGTTGAGGCTTGGCACACTTCACATTTCTTGACAGCCTTCCTCACTACTACTTCTTTCCCATCTACTTTTCTATTGAGTGCCTCCATTTTATCATCTACCTTAGCCATGAATTCTTTCATAATATTGACCAGAACGTCTTTATTTCAACCATGATCATGAGAATTCCCCCTAGGAATATCATCCTCATCCCTCGATTGCTCGCCCATGGAATCTATCTTCTTGAACACTTCCGCTGGTGATTGATCGACAATTCCTCCTCCACAAGTAGCTATTATCCATTTCCTTTCAGATGCTCGCAATCCTCACATGAAATACTCGACGAGATCAATCTCCTTAATCCGGTGTTGTGGGCATCGTGACAACAACTTTTTAAACCTCTCATAGTACTTATATAACGACTCATTGGTGCCCATCTTGACCTAGGAGATTGCATTCCTTACACTTTGGATATGGCCGACAGGAAAATACTTGTCGAGGAATGCCTGTTGCAACTTCGTCCATGTGTCCACACTTCTTTTGGGTATGGTATAAAGCCACTCTTGTGCCCCATCAAGTAGTGAAAAGGGAAATATGAGCAACCTTACGTTATCCTTAAATGTCTCATGAGGATCAGTGACCCTAACGGTGTTGTATGTTATCTCAAAATTCTGAAGGTGAGTTTGTGGATCTTTCCCTGGATGACTACTGAACTTGTGCAAGATCTGGATTAATGAATGCTTAAGTTCCCAATTTTCGGTGATCTTGGGTAGCTTGATGCTCGAGGGCTTGATGCTCTTGTCTTTAGGGAACATGATCTCCCTTATGGTCTTCTCTGCCATCTCTTCTTCTTTTGATTCTTCGCTCTCTTAGTCAGAGTAAGAATCGTCTTGCTCAGAGTAATCGTCTCGTGTCAAGCCCAGGACTGCTGAAGGTTCGTTGGCATCGTCCTCTAAGGTGTTCTTCTATTTTGTTGCTCGGATTGCTCTGGCCTCTTTCTCAAGATCCTCACCGAACAAATGTTCTCCTGGTTCACTTCGAGTTTTAGGCTTGGGCATCAATCGAACTCAAACCTTAAAAATTAACTATCTTAGAACCAATTCCCCGGCAACGACACCAATTTGACGAAGCCATCGTTTAGCTTCGTGAAAATAAATTTTTAGATTTCCTTGCCCACAGTAGACAATAGCAAGTAGTAAGCAGGATCGAACCCAAGAGAATTGGCGTAGTCTCTTCTTTGTAACTGGTGTTGCAAAATAAGGGCTTTGGCTATGACTACACTTGTCTTGGTCAACAAGTACTGAAAACTATAACTGAAATTTAAACGAAAACTTGATCAATAATTAAAGAGACCTAGATTAGGATTGAATCATTGAACTTGAACTCTCACTCGATCATGGGTGCAAAGATTTTAGTTACACGTATTTACTATTCGGTTTCCAAGCAGATTTATTCTAGCCCTATGCTCACGAAGTCACGACTAGAATACTCTACTCTTTATCTATCCTTTTAACTTAGATTATGCCAGAGACACTCTAAGCAAAACCCCTTTCCTAGTCAAGACAACCACGAAGACTCTTCAACAACTACCTGGCCCAAGAAGCATTAATTTCTTTTAGACCCAAATCAGCCAAGAGGTGCATCAAGACACCGACTACTCTCCAATACTCATTATCTATTCAGGCATAAGAGTCACTCTTGTGTTGACCCTGATTCTTTTGGTGATCTCCACTTCTTAACTTATTGGTTATCGAGCAATTAATTATCTTGTCCAAATCTAATATTAAGCCCTAAGTATTTCAGGAATAAAAGCATGCAAGTATTTAACACAAATTAGACGTCACGAGTGTTTAGGTTTACGTTCAATTCATCTCACCAATCCAGGCTTAGGAAATCTGTTAGACATAATATAAATTGAAATCAACACGAAAGATATAAAGTAAAACATACTTGGAATTAAAACTAAAAATAAACTGTACCCCAACAAAACAGAAATCGTCCTGGACATAGCAGCCAACTTAAACTAAAGCAGAAAATATAAAGTGTTACCCGTATGACTTGTTCAAACGTAAAGTAAAATGGAATTCAGAATTAAAGGGATTCAAAAAGATGATTTATAGAGTGATGAAAACCATATATATAGGCAAGAAGTAGGGTTTGAAGTCGGTTTGCTTCATGGGCCGGACTCCTTTCTTTTCTCGGCCTTCTTTCCTTGTTTGGCTAGGATTTTAATTCTCTTTCCTTCTCCTTGGCACATTTAGATTTGACCGGATTCTTTTAAGATTAACATGGAATATTTCCATGCTAATCTTCTTCCTTGGAGACAAAGTAACAACTTCCGCCCTTGGCTCCTTCCACTCTGTCTTGGTCGCGTCTATGCTTGTCATGCCCACGATCTGCACCACTCCATGTACTATCTGTTAGGCATGAAAATATGGGAGGGGGGTAGGTACTACCTCACTTACAACTTCTCTATAAATATTCACCTTGTTACCTAAGATACAAGCTTGAGCCTTTTGCGCATTTCAATCGTATCGTTGCCCATGGCCTTTTCAGCAGATTTTCAATGGATCGTGCCCATAATGCCACCTGTCCTGCCCTGCACATACTTCCTCCAACTTGTGTCCTCCCAGACAAAATAGACTCTAAACACACACAAAACATGAACAAAAGACACACAAAAATGAACACAAATATGGGTTCATCAAAGGGACAATGGTCAGATATTCCTTTGTCCAATATTTCCACCACTATTTAAGAAAAAGCTTGAAGCCATGTAGAATTCGCTAAGCATCTGTCTATGAGGGAGTACACTCTGTCATTTCCTTGATTATTGCACCATGTGTAGCCCTTACCTTACGTTCCATAAAATAATCTACATTTGCATTAGTGAGAGGACCATCAAAAAGGATCTCATCTCTTACCTTTTCAAAAGTAAAACGTATCACAAAAAAACCCTCTGAATGGTAGAAGATGCTAGGCTTTTCGCCCCATTGTTTCAGGAAGTAAGCAGATAAGTAGGAGATAGTGGGAGTATCTCTGATGACATACAAGATTAGCGTAGATCTCCATTTCTTATTTTCATTCTCAATATCCGATTGGTCCAAACAAGCAATAGGAATGCAAGTTTTTTAAGTGGGAGCTATAAAATTCAGTTGCATACCTTTTGCAGCGCGTTTTTTAGGGGATGTTGGCTTAACTTCAGGAGGAGCTGCTTCATTCCCTGTTGGTTGACCTCTAGTTGTGGCCACTGCTAAAGATTCTCCGATTTCCAATTCCATGGTGTCGATTATTACTGTTTCATTGAGAATTTCATTTTCTGCATCATTCCGCCTTACATCTTGCGATTTCCCCACAGATCTAGATTCTTGAGCTAGGATATCGACCTGCGTTGCCTTTTTCACACTGTTGATGATCGGAATCTGCCTTGACCGGTCTCTTGCCATGCTTTCCGATGGAATGCGCACGTTAGCGATAGTCTGCTAAAATGCGCTGAGAGTACTACGTCTGTACATCAATGAATTTTCATTTTGACATTATTAATTCAATATAACGAAGAAATATTTAAAATGAAAACAAATGTCCTTGGTACAGTGGGGAGTGCTGATCTATGCGTCGAGAAGTATATGAGCATTTTTCGATCATTTTTTATTTTATTTCAAACCCCTAACTTCATAATTGGTGGGGAGCGTCTTACCACTTGAGATGTGTTTCATTGTCAATTCATCATATCATGTGTTTCGTCTTATTTTTAATTTGGTTAAGCGGAGTTAATACCGAATGTTTAGTTTACATGTGGTGGTTGTAAATAGACGACGAAAGGAAGAAAGTGGAGGACGAATCGACATGAAGAAGAAAACATAGCATGTTAACGAGGAAGATTGCTATGACGATACTGAAAATTGGTGTAATAAAAATAATATTGAAATATTTTATATATAGCATAAAATTTTGTATTATGTTATTTCTTAGATCCCAACTATACTCCATATAAATATACTCTGTGCAATGCACGGGGCGAATAGGGGGGTTGGAGGGGGGAGTTATCGGTGCAACGCATGGACTGATCGAACTTTAAAGATATAATATAAATATTATATAGAGAATATTAACCTTTATAGACACCTTTGAAGAAAAAACAATACTTGTGTACCCAATTTTAATTTACAATGAAAGAGGCCATATTTTCAAAAGTGGAACAAAAATACCCTTACTTTTCACCAACCCAATTTCTCTCTCATACTTTTTCTTCTCTCTCTCCTACTTTTACTTCTTCCACCTCATTTTTCTCTCTTCTTCTTGTTCTTCTTTTCCTTCTTCTTTCTCTCTCGTGGTTTTTGTTTTTTTTCCGCATAAAATTGGCTGAATTTTTTCTCGTTTTTTTTCCTATTTCGTCGACAGTGGTGGTCGGAGAATTTGTTTGTCTTCATTGTCTGCCATTGTTTCCGGTGGTGGCCGTGTTCTTTATCTCTTCTTGTTCTTTTTTTTGTCTGGCAATGGTATCGATGATATTTCTGGTATTGTTTTCCGACAGGTTTCTAGCCATTTTTCACGACGATGGTGGTACTGTATGTTATGCCGTTTGATTTTCGTTGATTTGATTAACAATTTTTGTTAAATTTGAGAATCGATATCTGGAATTTTGTTTCTTTTCGCAGTTGTACAATATACAGAGAGATGATTTATGTTTAAGTCATACATTCATATCAATATTTGATTGTGGCCATGAATAAGTTTATATTTTGTACGAGGTGTTGTACGATTGTATATATTGTATCATATGTTGTACAACATATATAATATCGTAGTTTTATATATTGTACAACATACATTATCATTATGTTAAATTGTAGGATTTGAATATGTCGTAGCTTGTGTTTGTACGACATACGATATATAATAACATCATTTTGATTTGTGCGTAATCTGATTGTGTCATCATATGAATGTTTGATTGTGGCCATGCATGAGGTTAAGTTTGTACGAGGTATTGTATATGGTACAAAGATATCTATAATATGAGTGTACGGTTGGATATATCGTATCATATATTGCACGACATACAAAATAACGTAGTTTGATATATTGTACGGCATACATTATCAATACGTTAAATTCTAGGATTTTGATATATTGTAGCTTGTGTTTATACGATATATGGTATATCGTGACATTGTTGGATATATGACTGTGTCATATTTCATGTAAATTAGGCATTGGTTTTTGATTGTTGCTAATGGTGGATCATGGAATCACAATATATATGAGGGTGTGAGGAAAAAGTACATGTCTATACCACCTGATGGGATAAGTTATGAAGATTTATTGAGTAAGCTTGAGATTCGAATGAAGAAGGACAAGAGCATCTTTATTTTTGAGGTTGATGCCCTTGTTACATCTCCTACTGGTGAAATCATGTGGATGAAGGTAACAGACAATTTTGAGTTGAATATTTTGATGAAAATGTTGGAGATTCCTACTATTCATGTGAGTGTTTATACTAGAGATAGGCAAGCTTTACCGAAGCTGACTCATAGGAATGATGTTAGAGTCGCGCAGAATGCATTTGTTTATGATGTAGATTGTAATGAAGATGAGCCAGTGGGTTTAGGATTCGGTAATGATGTTGTTATTTTTGTTTCTAACACTAGTTTGGATGATTCTCACTTATTTGGGGATGATTTGCATGATGATTATGTTGCTGAAGATCATGATCTGATGCTGCCGTTAGATGTTTCCCATGAAATTAATGAAGAAAATGCACAACAAATCCGGCCGTGGGTATTCCGGTATGAGTCTCATTTATGACATTAATAAATCGTAGCAATGTATGTATAATATTGATAATATCGTACACTCATACGATATTACAAATAGCTGTTTATTGTAGAAATGTATGTACGATATTGATAATACCGTACAATAATAAGATATTACAAATAGTTGTTTATCATATCAATAGTGGTACGATATAAATAATATCGTAAAATCATACGATATTACAAATAGTTGTTTATCGTAGAAATAGTTGTACAATATTAATAATATCGTACCATCGTATACACATGCAAAATATTATTATCATATCAATCAGGTTTATAGTTACCTATGTGTTGTTATGTTATGTGTGAATTTTTTAATGCAGGCGCTTCACAACAAGCATCGCTTCCATGTAAAGATTTAGTTATAGCAAATCCTTTATCTCGTGAAGAACTAGTTTTTGGTGGTTTTTTTGCCAAGAAGGCGCGTATAAACGATGTTCTTGGTATTTATCATCTGAAAAATAATTGGAGTTTGTTACAAAGAAGTCAAATAAGCGAATATATTATGTTCAATGTAAACATGAAGACAGATGCGATTTTATTATGAGAGCTAAAGGAATTGGTAAAACATGGAGAATCTTTCAATGGGTCATTCATACATGTTAGATCGACTTGAGATATCGTCCTCATCCAAGAGTATCTGCTAAAGTCATAGCTTCATACTTTAGTCCTAAGTTGGATGATGTACTTGATCATAGGCCAAGAGAAATTCAAGGACAACTATTGAGAGAACATGGTGTTCATGTCAAATATCATGTTGCTTTGTCGAGGAGGAATCAGACACTTAGATTGACATATGGGGAGGCAGATGACTCGTATCAAGTAACTTTTGATGTTTAACATTTTTGTTTTTTATTATTTTGTTGTTCATTATATGCTACGATTTATTAATTTCGGAAAGAAGTATATGGCATGATTGTACGATTTTAAACATCTCGTGTAGAGATGTATATGTTAGCTTTATTTATTGGACAGTCTCATGTACAAGTTTGATAATATCGTATAAACGTGTACGATATTATGATTATCGTATCAGCATATAGTACGATTTTCAATAAATCGTAACATGTGAAGTACAACATTTGGAATGTCGTATTATCTTATTGCTCGTAGATGTTGATATCTTTTTGTATGTTATATTGTGTTAATGGTATGTTTCAATGCAGGACTTGCCTAGGTACTTGTACATGTTAGAGCATGCAAATCCTGGCTCGGTGGTTGAATTACAAACATGTTCGGATGGTAGTTTTGAATATTGTTTTTTATCTCTATCTGCATGTATAAGAGCCCTTCATTCATGTCGTCCTGTACTTATCATTGATGCGACTCATTTGAAGGGAAAGTACAAAGGTGTATTGTTTATTTGTAATACCTAGATTTTCTGAGTCGTAATTAATCGTTCTAATTATAATTAAACGTGCTTAAGTGCTTATTAAATGTGTTTATATATGAGTATGTACACAGTTATGTTATAAAATTTTTTGAGAAATAATTTTCTGTGTGAAAATAACCAAAATACCCTTGAAGGGCGAAAACATAATTTATTGTTCCGTGAATCGAAACGAAGATGTGATGAGTTATATGAGCATGGGAATGTGAAGTTAAGTATGTGTTCGAATTTCAGGAAATTCTGAGAAAGTTGATTTTATTATGAATAGTAACTGCCGACGAGAATTCACTATTCATCGACTATTTCTGAATTTCATCAAATTAGTGTCTTTTGAATCTAGAATTTATTCTAAGACCATCGATGCATGTTTGAGAATTTTCTGAGTTCGTATGAGCTGAGTTTGAATTTTATTTCTTTTTGAGAAACGAATATGAATAGTAAATTTTTACGTTTTCTTCGTTATTCGGAATTGTGATCCGAAAATTGGGTTTCTAGTACTTTTTTATTTATTTGGCGAAGAATGAGACGAGTTAAAGTGAATTTGAACATTGAGAAAGTGTCGTGGTGAGATTAGAGCCGTTTGAGAGTTAAATGATTAAAGAGGGATGTTTTGTACCGGAAAATATTTTCTTCCGGGGATTTTTCTCTGATAAAAATCATATTATCTCCCCCTCTCACAGCCGACATGGCTAACTCCCTCCCCATTTGGATTAAAGAGAGTGAGACACACTATCCATCTCAGCCCCACTCTCAAGAGAGTGAGACACACTCTCCATCTCACCCCCCTCTCACTTATCTCTCACTCTCCCTCACTCTCTCAACTCACGCATATTTTCATCTCTCCCATCTCTCCCATTTCGGCTATCACATACATATACACACACTTTTATTTTCCTCCATGGAAGCTTAAGTTCCAAGCTCCAAAAACTCCAAGAAGATCACCTCCGATCATCCAATGAATAAACCGATAAGGTAATCGTAACCCTCTCGTCTTGGTGATCGTTTTAAGATTAGGATTCACCCTCCTTTCTCTCTTTATTTTTTTGGAAGCTTTCATGCCAAGGAGGAGCTTGATTCAAGCTTGATTTTGAGGTCTAGAAGTTGAAGTTCTAAAAGGTTTGTTCATGAAAAACCAAAGTTTAAAACTTGATTTTTCTTCCTTCCCAAAACCGCCGATCAAGATGATGATGAAGAGAAAGTTTTGATTTTGTTTTCAAGCATGTTATTCATGATCCTTGTATAATTATATGTATGTGAAGATGAAGGAAAAATCTTGCTTGTTTATTTCCTTATGTGTGCCAAAAAATATTGAGTTGATGATTCTAGCATGAGTTTGATGATGGAAATAAGTTCTAAGAATTAATCTAAGAACTATGAGGTGATTAATTAGAAGAGAAGAATTATTCCCCTAATCTCTCTTATAAAAACCGATGGAATAAGTATGAGAAAAGAGGAATTTTACTGAGTTATACTTGATGAATGAGAGTTGATGATATATATATATATATATATATATATATATATATATATATATATATATAGGGAGTGATTCCCATGTAAAGGGATCTTAAAGTGAGAATTAGGAATTAATCTCAACCATTAATTTTATCTACATGGAGGGTCAAGATTTGGCCTGGTCAAAGCGGGTCAACCCGGTCAACCCGTTGACTTTTTTTTTTAATTTTTTTACGTTCAGCTCACATGCACCACTTCACATATTCGGATGCACCACTAAGTTCATGGAGATGCACAAGATTTAAAGTTTATTTTTTCTTTTTTTTTCTTTTTTTTTTACGGTCAGGTCATATGCACTACATCATGTATTCATATGCACCACACTATATAATGAGATGCACCACTAAATGCATTAAGATGAACTAGTTTTGTTTTCGTTTTTTTTTTATTTTCGTAAAATGTTGTGCATCTAGTTATACTATGTGGTGCATCTAGTTACACTGTGTGGTGCATCTGGTTACATATTGTGGTGCATCCGATTTTTTTTTAGTTTTCTTTTTTCATTTTTTTAACAGATTTTTTTTCAGTTTTTTTCTTTTACTAATGGTTTTTCCCGCCTTTGGCTCCAATTTATGGCTCCACCTTCGATCCGATTACTAATATAAGGATAATCGTCGGGCAATAATTTGAACTTTTTCGGGTCGCTCTGAGGCCTTCGGCTCCCCTCGTTCGAATCTTGACCAAAGAAGAAGCAACAAACAAAAAAACGAAGAGGCAAACAAAAAAACGAAGGAAAATAAATCTGAAAATTAAAAAAAAAAAATTGAAAAATTCGGTGCATCTCAATGCACATAGTGGTGCATCTCATTATGTAGAGTGGTGCATCCGAATATGTGAAGTGATGCATCTTGGGTGACTGTTTATTAAAAAAAAATGAAAAAAAAAACTGAAAATTTTGTGCATCTAAATACACTTAGTGGTGCATCTAGTTATATAGAGTGGTGCACCCGAATATGTGAAGTGGTGCATCTTGGGTGATAGTTTAAAAAAAAATTGAAAATTAAAAAAAAAAAGTCACCGGGTTGACCCAGGTTGACCGGTTGACCCGGGTTTAACCCGCTTTGACTAGGCCAAATCTTGACCCTCCATCACCCATAGATCTATGGTGGAGGTCTATTCTCATTTCTTAGGATAATATTTATTCTCATATGATCTATTTCCCATATATATATGTATATATATGTATATATATATATATATATCGAGTTTTCTCCTTCAATATTATCACACATGAACACACAAGGATTAAGAACATCATACTCAAAAACAAAAATCAAAACTCCTTCTCCTATACTAAATTTCGGCAGATTTTAGGAGAGGAAGAAATTAATTTTTAACTTCTATTTTCTTGCATAATAATCACTCAAAAGATCAAAGATCAAAGCTAAGAGGAGAGGTTTCGATTTTGTTGCTCAAGGGCTCATTTTGATCGAACAAAAGAGGGAAGAAAAGAGAGGATTTTTTGAGTTCTAATCACTAGAATCAAACAAGTATCAAAGATTGATCGATCAAAGGAGCTTCAATCCGTGCAACTCGAAGTTTTAAATACTTCTAGAATCGAACTCCTTCCATGGCACAAAGCTGCCAATTTTCAACAAGAAAAGAAATGGATGAATCTTGGTCTTAAATCGATCACCATGACGAGGGATTGCAAATATCTTATTAGTTTAGTCGGTGGATGATTGGAGACTAAATTATTGCCATTTTTGGAGCTTGAAGGTTGTTCTTCAATGGAGGTTAGTGTGTGTTTTTGTATCTGAGAGAGAGATGAGAGGGAGAGAGAGATTGGTGGGTGAGAGAGTGTATAGAGAGAATTGGAGAGAGATGATTAAGAGAGAGAGAGAGAGAGAGAGAGAGAGAGTGGAGAGAAATGAGAGAGAGTTAAGAATTAATAGAATTTAGTTGCACCCGGTAGTCAAAAACGCGATATAATTTTCTCCGGAAGAAAAAGTTATCCGGTGCAATTTAACCCTAATTTCTCATTAAACTCTCAAACGATTTAAAACTCACCACGACTCTTTCTCGATAGCAGAATTCTCTCTACTTCGTCTCTAACTTCACCAAATAAATCGAGGATACTAGGAACTCAATTTTCAGATCAAAATTCGGAATGACGACGAAAACGTAAAAAGTTACTATTCATATTCGCTTTTCAAAGAAATAAAATTCAAACTCAATTCAAACAAACTCAGAAAATTCTCAAACATGCACCAATGGTCTTAGAATAAATTCTAGATTCAATAGACACTAATTTGACAAAATTTGAAAATAGTTGATGAATACTGAATTCTCGCCGTCGGTTACTATTCACTGAAAAATAAACTTTCATAAAATTTTCCAAAATTCGAACTCAAACTCAAACTCACATAATCATGCTCAATCAATTCATCACACATTCAATTTGGATAACCGAAACAAGAAAAATCACGTAAAGACACTCAAGGGCATTTTGGTAATTTCACAAGAAATTTTCTTTTCTTTTGAAATTTTATCACACAAGGGCACACAATCAAGCAAATAAACTTAATTAAGACGAACTTAATGACTTATGAAAGATTGGGGTATTGTAGCCGGTCACTATGTCTGAGAAGGAGGCCTACTTCTCGACACTAATATTTGTTTGTAGATCTAGTACATACTTAAGATATATATTACTGCTTGCGCAAGCATTTTCAAAAGTGAAATCATTTTATTGCATGCACAAGTTAACTGGTTTATAACTCTAATACTTGTGATGCAGCAAGAAAGGCAAGTTCAATTATATAGCTCTATCGAGCAAGCTTTCTATTTATTTTGGCATGTGTTCACTGAGTACGAAGTATTCAGCCCCGCATGTTATTTCTAAAACGTGCAGGTTAGCTCGGATGATGATGGTGCGGTGTGCTTGGTGGTGTTCGTTGTTTCGAGTCAAGTTTTGTTTAAACTTGGGTTATAAGTCTTCATACATTTAACTTTGGGATTTGATGTAATATTCTGCTGCAACACCAATATTTATTCATGTTTTAAATTGTTTCAACTCTGATATTTAATTAATGAGTTCCTTGCTCGACACTTTCTTTTGATATCCTCTCGACTCTTAATTAACAAACTTCTTTCATTGAGTTTTGAAATGGTTAATCGAAAGCAAGTTGATTAATTATTATCGCTTTCAATAAAGATTCCCTTGTATATGAGCATGTTCCCTTGTGAGTCATATTTATTCAGTTGTTCCATTCTTCATTGTCCAATGAATTTTAGTCGTTTCTACACACTAGAATTCGAGTTGTGACATTGGTGCATCAACAAAGGATGGTAATGAACAAATAGTTCCACCAACTTTTGGAATCGGGGACAAAGAGAATGATTCATCGTGGACTTGGTTCCTTCAGGGAGTTCGATGATCATTTGGCTGTCCGGAGAGCTTACTGGTTGTGTCTGATCAGCATCTTAGTATCAAGAATGATGTGGCCTTTGTGTTTCCAGGTTCCCATCATGGGCTTTGTACATTTCACATTCAGCAAAATATGAGGACTTGCGGTACTCGTGTTATCGACTTATTCCTGGTTGCTGCTAGTTGCTACAAGAGTATTGACTTTGAGGAGAATATGAAGAAATTGATGGTCATGGCCCCTGGCGCTTATCAAAAGCTGCTGAAGTTGGATACATGTAGATGGGCCCGTTCAAAATGTCCGGTGCGGCGATATGAATATGGAACTTCTAATGGATATGAGGTCTTGAATTCTCAGTTGCGATGGGCTAGAAAATTACCTGTGTGTCCTCTTTTGGAATGTGTATGTACCTTGCTTCAGCAATGGTTTTATGAGCGTCGCACTATAGCTGCAGCTAGAACTATGGAGTTGATGATGTGGGTAGTTGCAAGATTAGGGAAGGCAGTTCAAGTGAGCCGATCAATAAGGGTTGAACCAATTTCTGATGTGAGGTTTAAGGTTATTTCTAGAATGAAGAGTAACATTGTTGATGTTGCTGCTAGAGAGTGCTCATGTCTTGTGTTTCAATTTGACTTGATTCCATGCTCACATGCTTCAGTTGCTATAAGGTGATTTTTCAGTACTGTTCTTGCTACGGCATTTTGAAATATCGTACTAAATGTGATTATGTGAGATACAAATTATATATATATCGTAACATATTTTGTTATGAATATTATGAATTCGTAGCAAGATTGGCTTCAGTTAGCACTTGGGTTGATATGAAAATCAGTGATGTTGTACTACGGTGGTATGAGATTACAAGATATCGTACAAAACTGGCTGAACCTTTGTTAAGAATAAGTGTTACAATTTGACTTTTTCATATAATACATAGGACACAAATGTTACGATTATACATTTTTCGTACATGAGTTAAGCTGATTGTGATAATTTTGTAGTCATATAAGGCAATCACCTTTGTCATACGTAACAACTTCTATAGCACTCAGACGTGTTGAGATATTTATGATGGTGAGGTGATGCTAGTTCCTGATAAAGATGATTGGTGTGTCTTGCTCGAGGTCAACATAAGGGTAGTGTTAACGCCGATAGATCCAAGACAAGCTGGACGTCCTCGTACAAGAAGAATCCTATCTGGATATAGCTCAACAGGGAAACGCTCGTGTTCTAGATGTCATCAGAAGGGTCACTATCTGAGTACGTGCATGACTATTTTAGGAAGGATTCCAGAAGTAGAAGTAGATAGCAGCCAATCAAGTGCAAAAAAACCTCGGCAGTAGAAAAAAAATGTGGCATTTGTTGTGTGGTTGGCCATACTCGACCAACATGCAAGGATCCAAATAGGTTTGAATGATGATGTCAAATATTTTTGTTTAATTAGTTTTATATTTTTTTTGAATGCTACGTTTTTTAAATTGAACTAAATTGGTATATTTTATTTGATGTAAGATTAAGTTATTGAGTATGTTACGAATTATACATATATACGTAACAAGGTGCAAGTAATTATAGTACTGCTTTTGTGAATGCATGTACGTAATTTGTTATGACATTTATAATCTCGTACACGAGATTATAAGTCATATGTTTTTATGTTGTTACGATATTCCTAAAATTGTACATGACCGCCACGAGAATATATCACATCGTAAAAGTCGTAGCAAAAAAAAAGTGATACGATTTAAAGCAAAGTCGTAGCAACGTTAATTTTTGTTATGATATTTTAAAAATCGTACATCATGCAACGATCCAAAAAGATTTGAATGATCATATTCGTACTTATTTATTTAGTTTGGGATTTGACACCTTTCTTTGCATGTAAGTAGGTTGTTACAACATATATAATCTCGTACAAAAGTGTACAAATTGTATGTGTGTATCTTGTTATGATATTCCTAAACTCGTACATGATTTGGTACGAGTATGTCTGTTTTTGATTCGAAAATCATTAATGTCGTACAAGTGTATAAGAGATTATTTAATATCGTACAAGTCGTAGCAAAAATAAATGATACAATTTAAAGCAAAGTCGTAGCAATCATACTTACAAAATGCAGGAAATCGTCTACTACGAATACATAACCACCAGGTTTTTTTTTTACAAAATATATATAATACAGAATTTCTGACTAAATACTAGCAAAATAGAAAAAATAAAACAAGTGTTCAATATAGTAATTTAGACAAAATAACATAACAAGTGTTTAATCTTCTCACACCAAATCCATGTCTATCAGGAGAGTGTCTTCATCGGTGCTATTTGCATAGATGTTCCATGTTATGTGTTGGGAAATTTATTAGTATAAGTTTTGATGAATTCCAAAACCGGCTGACCCCAACCGAGTAGATGTTGCCAGTACCTAATGTTAGAATTTAGGCTCGCTGTTTGAGCAAAGTTAAGATTTTATCTTTACAGGTCTCCAGCTGAAGATGGCAACAAGGCGTCACTCAGATAGAACATCAGTTGTGAAGAAAGACAACTGAGAGTTCATTTGTTCAGATGCAAACAAGGGGAAGTCTTCAGAACATCAGTTGAAGGAAACCAACTGAGCGTTCATCAGATGAGAAACAGTTGAGAGGAAGAAAACATCAGATGAAAAGGAAATCATCTGAGGGTTCAAACCAAACTGAGTAAAGAAGTGGAAGACAACTGAGGGTTCAGTTTCAGAACCTCAGTTATAGAATCTGAACAAGGAGTTCAACTATTTTGAAGTTCAAAGTCAGCTGAAAACTCGACAGATCGGAACATCAGCTGAAGATCACTCAGATGAAGGTCAAGACGTTCAACCGACAAACCGAAGTTGACTGTCAAAGATTTGAATTTCAAAAGGAAGTCACATGAGGGTTTGACCGTTCAGTCATTACCCCATCTAGCCCAACACAAGGCTGTCTCAGATGGAAAGCAGAAGAGCACAGATGCCATATCGGGAAAGTCTGCAGAGATGAGAGACAAGCCATCGCTTTCAACCGATCAGAGATCAACTGCTCCTCCAACGGCTAGTTGATTCTCTCCGCCTATAACTAGAGGCATCCTCTCATTCGAGAAGGACAGACATGCAGATAGACACATAGACGACGAAAAATTCAAGAGCTTTCTCGAGAGAAATCAAAGCAAATCTGCAACATCATCATCTAAGAGCATCAGCAGCTGAGAGTTCCAATTTGAGAGAACATTAGTAGCTGAGGGTTCCTAGAATTCAAAACTGTTTTTGATCTTAGGTTGAGTGTTTATTCGTTCAAGCCTTAGATCCAGCTCTCATTCTTGATCGAGCTGTAGTTGGAAATCCTACCCTTTCTCACACCCTAAAAGTGTGCTAGGACCTTACTCTTCCTGTAATTGAGTAGTCAGGTCGTCAAGTACCCGCAAACTTGACTTAGGCTGTTTAGTGCCCGGAAACTAAACTGTAACGGTTGCTCAGCCAGCGAAAGCTGAGTGGTTCTGTCCAGAAGAACTTGGACTGAGGTGTGTGGACTCACATCTCCCCGTGGACGTAGGAGTTCTCTCCGAACCACGTAAATCTTGTGTGTCGTGTTGTTTTATGTTCAGTCATTATTTTGCATATCTCAACTGACAATCTAACCGCATACAATCTGCATACTTTCACAACAACAGTTTTGGTTTTGACCAACCGTGCATAAAAGCGTGAGTTTGATTTTACGAGTTTATTTTCCACGACATTCCGCACAGCACCAATCTTCCAGCTGAGGTTGCTTACTCAGCTGTGAGATCCCAACTGAGTCCTCTCACTCAGTTGAAGTTGATTTCAAGTGTTAAGTTTTTCGAAAGTTGAAAAATCCTAACTGGTGTATTCCCCCCCCCCCCCCCATACACCAGTAACTCGTATCGGGACCATCAAGTGGTATCAGAGCAGTGGTTCAAAAGACTGCTGACTCTGTTTCACGAGGTGTGAATTCGAGAATTTTCTTCAGTGGTCAACTGAACAGATCTTTTCACGCTAGTGCATTCTTCTCGCATTTTTGTTGTTCTGTTTTTGTTTGTGCAGATGGACGTTAAGGACAAGATCACAGTCATGTTCTCTGTTGTCAACTATACATCATGGAGAACTCGAATGAAGAAGATCCTTTTGTCCAAGCATCATAGGATGCAACAAGTTCTCACATCTGGACCAATCGTCATACGAGACAGAATACTTCGCACTTCCACAAATCCCAATGATGGAGATGCAGTGGTGGAGTATGTGGAGAAACAGCCAGAGGACTACACTCCGGAGGAGGCCAAGGTGAGCCAGCTGGATATCTGGGCTCAGAGCACAATAATGTCCACGGTTGGACAAGATTATCTGCCCTGGATAGAGGAGTGTGAGACCGTAAAAGAGATGTGGGACATCCTGGCCTCGCTAAGTGAAGGAAGCGACGAGACAAAGAAAAACAAGTTCTCGCATGCATGTCAAGATTTTGACAATTTCAGTCTGCGACCTGATGAGACTATAGATCAGCTAGAGCTCCGGTTTATGGACATCATCAGAAGAATCCAATCCATCCGGAAAGGAAAATACACTCTAAGAGAAATAAACTTCAAAGTGTTGCAAGCTCTACCGGCTGAGTGGGATACTTTCACAAATATCCACGAGAGCCGAGCTGACCTAGGTGAAATGGGAACTGGAAGATTGTTCTCAATCATGAAAGGAAATGAGTATAAGGTCAACAGAAGGAGGTCACAGCCCTCAAGTCAGACAAATAGAATTGAGGACGTCGGCTCAGCATCAAAGTCAGTTGCCCTCCGAGCTGACTACTCAAAGTCGAGATCGTCAAGGCCAACCAGGTCGGCTGACACGACTGCAAAGGAGCCGAGCAGAGAAGAACTACAACAGAACATTGCAGCGTTGTCAAAGAAGTTAGCCGATATGGATACTCGGTTCGGCAAATATAAACGTTTCTATAAATCAAACCAAACTCGAGACAGTTCGAAGCCAGTCACCAATGGTTGCTTCGAATGCGGCAAGGAAGGACACTTCAAAGCCGATTGCCCAGACCTCTCAAAGAAGGAAAGAGAAGCACTGAGGGCGAAGCAAACTGCAAAGAATAAGGCCATGGTAGCTGAAGAGGCAGCTGACGATATGGACATCTTCACAGACACTGAAGATGAGGATGACCTGACCTCTACCAACAAAGTCATCAGTCCGGATCAATGCCTCATGGCACTTGGAACCGACCAAGATGATATTGAGGTACAATCTAATCCTGCTCGCTTAAATTCTTCCAATACTTCTAACATGCAGGAATCTATGAACGATGAATTGGAACCCTCCTGGAATGATTTTCAAGAACTCAGTGAGGAACTGCATCAGCAGTCGGTTGAGTTTAAGAGTCTTCAAGCCCAGTTCGCCAAGCTTGAAGATTCCTTAACCGAAAAGGACGATCTGATCAAGAGACAAGCTGAAGAAATTGACCAGCTGAAAAGTCAACTGAGTACAGCCAACCAAACTGAGACTTCAACCGATGAACAGTTGAAGGAACAGATCAAGGCACAGAACGAACAGTTGAACAAGCAAGAGGCTCAGATCGACCAGCTGATGAAGACATCAGATGCCCAGACCGAGCATATAGCTGTTCTTCTCAAGGATCTTCAAACTGAGAAGGACAACCTGACAAAGCTATATCAGTCATCAGAGATCATCGAGAATCTCATCAAATACAGACGGCAAACGGATGATGTGTCTGGACTCGGATACGACGTGGCAAAGGACACTGGAATTCCACCAGCTACCTTCACCAAGGCTGAGGAAGTCATGGTTGCCAAACCTAACACAGTTGAGTATGCAACTGAACAAACACCCTCACAACCGATAAAGGTAACTACGGCTGAGAAAGGCAAAGGAGCTGCAGATGGAGCACCAACGACACAGTCCCTGGAGTCTACAACCGAGGGGGAATGCTCCAAGACTCAACGGAGGAACCGGAGACGTCGGAGTCGCAATCAAGCTCAAAATCGACAACATATCCAACCTCAGAACCGACATAATCAACAACGGTTCCATCACCACAACAATCAGAGGTTCCAACAGAGTCAACCTATGTGGAAAAGTTACGACAGCTATGGTTACTCATGCCACAACATGAATCAACATCCGGGCATGAACAACTATCGTCAACAGCCAAGGCAATGGAATCAGAATCAGCCAAGAAGATTCCACAATGGCGTCCGACCTCACAGACAAACTCAACAGGATAAGAATCGCCATCAAAACAGGGGGAAAGCCTCACCTCCTAAAGCCCAACATGGGAGAAATCCAACTCCTCCCAAGAAACAGAGCATCATTTCAAACAACAAGCCTAAGGACAACCGGGGTGTTGTTATAATTGATGAAAATGGGCAGATCATTTGGAATGACAAGGCTATTCGAGTGTACAGAGAAAAGCGACGCACGGTTCCAGCGGGAACTGGTTCTAACCCTCCAGGACCCAACTGAAATTGGGGACCTAAGCGAGTTTCTCCTTGCAGGTACAGGAGAAACAGCTGAGGAAGAAGAAGGCGTCTACAACAATGTGGGTGATGGATAGTGGATGCTCGAAACACATGACAAATCTGAAGGATTTGCTTGGAAGTTTCGTGGAGAAAGAAGGTCCATCAGTTACTTTTGGTGATAACTCAAAAGGTTATACCAGAGGTTACGGTACCCTTGAAACCAATCATGTTTCAATTTCTAATGTCTCTTTTGTTGATGGATTGAAGCATAACCTGCTCTCCATCAGCCAATTCTGTGATAATGGGTTCTCTGTCAAGTTTGATGCACAGGGTTGCAGAGTTAAAGATGTCGGATCAAAGCAGGTGATATTGTTGGGAAATCGATCTCCAACAGGGAATGTATACTACGCTGACTGGAACAGCAGCCTCCCTGACACTTGCCTGTTGTCAAAGAGCAGTTCGGATGTGAGCTGGCTGTGGCACAAAAGGCTCAACCATCTGAACTTCAAGACAATGAACCGACTTGCCAGACAAGAACATGCAAGAGGCATACCTAACCGAGTGTTTTCAACAACACACATCTGCAGTGCATGCCAGCTGGGAAAGCTCGCTAGAACCTCCTTCCGGTTGAAGTCAACTCCTTTAACTGACCGAGTGTTACAGCTGATCCACATGGATCTCTTCGGGCCAGTTACACCAAAAAGCATTAATGGAAACGAATATACATTGGTTGTAACTGATGACTTCTCAAGATATACGTGGACCATCTTCATGCACCACAAAAGTGAGACCCGAGATGAGCTGCCCAAGCTGATGGATCGGATATCGAACCAACAAGAGATGAAGATCATATCTATCAGATCAGATCGTGGAACGGAGTTTCTAAATGAAACCATCATTAAGTATTGCGAAAAGAATGGCATAACCCATCAGACATCAGCCGCGCGTACTCCACAACAGAATAGCGTAGTGAGCGAAGAAATAGAACTCTGAAGGATGCAACCACATCCATGTTAGCGAGCTCAGCACTGCCTAAGAGATTTTGGGCTGAAGCGATCAACACAGCATGCTACACACAGAATCGATCTCTTCTTACCAAGCGGTTGGGAAAGACGCCCTACGAGCTGTGGAGACGCAGAAAGCCAGATATTTCTTATTTTCGTGTTTTTGGATCTAAGTGTTATATTCACAACAATGGGAAGACTCAGTTGAAAACTTTTGAAGCCAAAGCTTCGAAGGGCATATTTCTTGGATATGCAGCTCGGATCAAGGCATATAGAGTTTTCAACAACAGCTCTCGTGTTGTGGAAATAACACCTCATGTTAGTTTTGATGAATCTACCTTCGAGTGCAGGGAACAGGTAAAGGAACAACACGCGGATCCAGCTGTTCTACCAGTTCTCACCAGATTGCAAGCTCTTCGGGAAAAGAACCGAGCTGAACCACTGGTATGGGCAACTGAGGATGAGGACCCATACTCCTCTGAAGATGAATGCGAAGACCTCAGCTCGTCCCTAGGGGGAACTTCAGCTGATGTCCCTCCAACTGCATCAGCTTCCGATGCCCAACCCAACTCAGTTCAATCTATTGTAAATGTTGAGGATCCAGACTCAACAGCTGATCAATCACCAGCTCTGAAGACTCCAACTCAGATGTCTAAACAGCCACTGTTGGAAGAAGAAGGAAGACGCAACCGAAGATGGTATGAAGTTCATTCCACCAACGACATCATCGGAGATCCAACCGAGGGTGTGCGCACACGGAGCAGAGTTGCAAATCCAGAATCAACCGAGGAAGAATCCAACTTATGCCCAATATGCTGAGGAATTGGCAGTTCTAGAGGAGTTCGAGAAAGCTGGAGATGTTGCCATGATTTCTTGCTATGTAGCTGATGTTCCAGAACCGAAGAATGTTGGGGAAGCTCTCAATTGTGTCCACTGGACAACTACCATGCAAGAAGAATTGAATGAGTTTCTATGCAACTATGTATGGGAGTTGGTAGAAAGACCAAATGGTGTCAAGGTGATTGGACTAAAGTGAATTTTCAAAAACAAGAGAGACGCCATTGGATTAATTGTGAGGAATAAAGCAAGGTTGGTAGCTCAAGGATACTGCCAACAAGAAGGAATTGACTTTGAAGATTCCTTTGCACCAGTTGCAAGGCTGGAAGCCATCCGGATCTTTCTAGCTTATGCCGCACATCACAAGTTCAAAGTATATCAGATGGATGTAAAGTGTGCATTCCTCAATGGAGATATAAAAGAAGATGTATATGTTGAACAGCCTCCTGGTTTTGAGACTGGAGATGGAAGAGTGTACAAGCTGAAGAAAGCTATCTATGGTCTAAAGCAAGCACCAAGAGCATGGTATGACACTCTTTGTGGATTTCTTCTGGACTCGGGGTTCAAACGAGGTTCAGTTGATAAAACTCTGTTCACCATCAAAGTTGGAGAAGATATACTTGTCGTGCAAATTTATGTCGATGACATCATTTTCGGGTCCAAGTCGGAGGAGCTGTGCAAGAAATTCTCCGATCTTATGAAGGAAAAGTTCGAGATGTCAATGATGGGCGAGATGAATTATTTCCTTGGATTACAAGTGAAGCAGTCACCTGAAGGGATTTTCATCAACCAGTCCAAATATACAAGGGAGCTCATCACCAAGTTCGGATTGCAGACAAGTAAGACAACCAAGATCCCTATGAACACGAACTGGAAGATCAAACCAGGAGCTGAGGGAAAGCTCATTGATGCCAGCCAGTATAGAGGGATCATCGGTTCGCTGCTCTACCTAACTGCCAGCCGACCAGACATTTCATACGCAGTTGGAGTGTGTGCTCGTTTTCAAGTCCAACCAAGAGAAGCACACATGTTGGCTGCAAAGAACATCATTAAGTATCTGAAGGGAACTGTCAATGTTGGATTGTGGTACCCAACTGATGACAATATCCAGCTGACTGGATACTCAGATGCCGACCTAGCAGGAGATCGGTTGGACAGAAAGTCTACTTCTGGACACTGCCAGTTCATGGGAAGCAAGCTGGTTTCATGGTTCTCCAAGAAACAAGCGTGTGTTGCTACTTCGATAACCGAGTCAGAGTACATGGCTGCCGGAAGCTGTTGCATGCAAGTATTGTGGCTGAAGCAGCAGCTGAGAGATTATGAAGTCTCAACTGGACAGGTTCCCATACATTGTGATAGCTCGAGTGTCATAGCTATCTCTCTAAACCCTGTTCATCACTCTCGGACTAAGCATATCGATATTCGTCATCACTTCATCCGAGATCATATTGAGAAGAAGGATGTGTCCATGGAGAAGATCCCAACTGAGATTCAGAGAGCTGACATCCTCACCAAACCTCTTCTTGAAGCTCGGTTCAAGATGTTGTGTGATCTTCTAGGACTTTTGGATCCGAGCTAAAAACTCATCCGAGCTGAAGAGTCATCCGAGCAGAAGAGTCATCCGAGCTGATAAGGATTCATCCGAGCTGAAGAATCGGATATCGACTTAAGGGGGAAGCTCAGATGAAGGGAGAAGCTCAGCTGAAAGAGGAATATCAGATACTGATTGCCAACTGAAGACGTCAAACGTTAGCTGAACAGACGAACTCGAGTCAGCTGATGGTATGCGGCAACCGAGGAACTCGACTAATGAACACAGCTGATTCAGACATCAGCTGGCAGGTATCATTTATGACTGAAGGTGTTATATTCTTAAATGAGAATGTTTGAAATAAATTCAAACATTCCTGTGCTAGTCAGTTATATTAAAATAGCCATCATGTCGCATTAAATGTAAAGTACGGCTGAGCATCCATAGCCTACTTTATAGTGCGACTGGGCTGACATGAAACTGTACACCTTCTCACGCGCTGGTTGGAACTCGGATCAAAATGTCGAGTCAAAGATAGTCAACAGTCGCGTAATCCCAGCCGTTGATGGATTCGCGCCATTTAACCCCAGCCATTGATCTCATCCAAAGTCAAAGACCTATATGAGGCGAAAAATCAGGAAGATATCTCCTAATTTCCTCATTCGTGCTTATCAATCATACTATTCATCGTCTTCCAGTTTTTCTGCCTAACCCTTTTCTGCAAATAGATTTCTTCCTCCCCTATATATTTTACCTTTGCAGTGATTTAATGGCACCCAAAAGCAAAAGAATGGCATCATCCGGACCTTCCCTCGTGCCTACAACGTATGAAGAGTCGTTCGATATGTTAGTATCGAAGATTCACTTCGAGCAGATCCTCTTCGACGAGGATCTAGAGTCGCCGGTCCTAGCCCCTCTCGCCAACACTCTCCGTGAGAACGGACTTCTGGAATGGGCCAAGCTCTGTCCCTCTCACTTGCTCAGGCGTCAAGTCGGAGAATTCTACGTCAATCTTCTTCGCCCCCTTGACGGTTCAGAGAGAGTTTCTACGACGGTGTCCTGCCGACAAAGGGATGTTCCGGCAAGGACAATACGTCGTGTCTCCTTCTCCATTGACGTGTCTGATGTCCTCCGATACATCATACCAATCAACCACACCGCCACCGAGTTCCTGGAGAATATTACCGACGAACAGGCGGATGAATTTCTACAGGATGCTCTGATCGAGCCAGAGCGGTTGAGGAGCAAATGCAAAGGACTAAGCTGAAGCCTGAACACCGCCTGCTGTTCGACGCCGTGTCGAAGGTCGTGTTCGGATACAGTGGCGCGTTCGGCGACATCAGCCGACCCAAGTTGAAACAGCTGTTGGCCCTGGAGCACCAACACCAAATCAACTGGTTCCAATATTTTTTGAACCAGTTGATGATGGAGAAGTCGAAGATGTCTGAGACTACGACTGAGTCTGGAGAGAAGCTGCTGAGTGTGAAGGGCACGCTCAACTTCGGCTGCAAAATCTCCGCCCTCATCCTCCTCGCAACAAAGGACCGCAACATGGTCTGGGCTGACTGCGAGAAGACGCCGCTGAAGAAGCTGTTGCTGTTCCCGACGACCAAGAAAGTACAGGAGGTGCTGAGGAGTGTCTACACTCCCAAGGACAAGAGGGAGTCGGGAAGGCCAGCTGAGTCAACAGCTGAGGGAGAACAAGCTGCTGCTCACCCCACAAAATCCAAAGCCTCACGTCGCCGAGCTGACGTTGAGACGGAGTCGACTGATGAACCTGCCCAGAAAAAGTTAAGGGTAAGGTTCAAGAAGACAATCAAGAAGGCAGCTGAGGTGCCAGCTGATGAGCCAACTGATGTTCCAGCTGACGAGTCAGCTGATGAGCCAGTTGAGGTTCCAGCTGAGGAGCCAGCTGAGGAGCAAGCTCCAGCTGAGGAGGAGGCACCGGTTGAGTCAACACCTGCCGAGGAGCGTTCCGAATCCACCCACTCAGCTGAGGCCGCATCATTCGAGATCGCACCTCGAGACCCCGGAGCTGATGAGGCTGAGGGCATGGAGATGTCGGATGCATCCTCCTCATCTGAGGACCTCGAAGATGCTACCACCTCTCCCACAGCTGGAGCAAATGTTGTACCGCCCCCAGAGCCTCTTGCTCTCTCTACCCAAACCGAGCCAGAAATTCCGAGCTCTCAGCTCGATGCCAACATCGTGACCTCTCCTTCGGCCGATGTTGAGGAAACCATTCCACCCTCTTCCCCAACTGAATCCCAAATTCCGAGCTCTCAGCTCGATGCCGATGTTGAGACCGACTCTTTGGCCAACATCGATGAACCTCTTGAACCCGAACCATACAATCTCACCCCCTCCCCGATCAACAAAGCGGAGGACCTGCAGGCTGTTGCTGACGAGCACGAAGGCAGGGTGGCCTACTGCTTTCAAAAGCTGTTGGGTCTATTCCCTGCGGCTCGCGACATGCCCATCTTCGCCACACTGGGAACCGAGCTACTGTACCAGTTCCACCTGATCTTTAGCCAGTGGTATGTCAAGGAAGACACGATCAGGGTACTGAGCTGGGACAGGCTGAAATCTGACGAGTCCCGCATCCGAGCCTACTTCAACTATTCCAACTTGGAGGTGGCGTACAACAACCGGATCGCGTTGCTCACTAGACGGTTGGACCAAAGTCTGGCTGAAGGGAAGGACACAAGGGAGGCAGCTAAAAAGGAGTGTGTCGACTTCCTTGACAGTATGTTGGTGAAATCGCCGACTTCCTTGAAGATGTCGATGTAGCAGCCGCCGCCGCAAAAGAAGAGAAGGAGAACCTGAAGCTGTACCTGGCAAACCGTCAAGCCATGGTCACAGCTGAGCCTCTAGCTCAGTCTGCTCAAGCCTCTCCAGCTGCTCAGCTCGCTCCTTCAACAGAACAAATCTGCGAGCTAATGGCTGAGAGGGTAAACCAGTTGAGGACCGAGCTGCTCGCCAACCTCCAGCACCAACACGATGACCAGCTGAGGGAGTTGGCAGCTCAAGAAGTGAAGTATCAACAACTGATGGAGGAGAATGCCGAGCTGAAGATGAAGATGAATGATCTCTCCTCCTCCACCAGTCAGGACGTGTCGGAACTGAAATCCACTCTGTTGGGCTTGAAGTCGGAAGTGAATGTCTTCAAGTCCTTGGCTGACTCAAATCTGGCCAAGTCCCAACAGACGCAGGATGCTGAATGGGAGTCCCGGTTCGAGTCGCGTTGGGCTGAGTTCGTTTCATTTCAGACAGAGGTCAACGACAACCTCTCTGTCTTGAAGAAGGCAGAACAAGAGCGCCAGGACTCCGAACTGGTGAAGAAGATCGAACTGGAGTGTGCGGTTGATGAACTCTTCAACCGTGTTCAATCCACCGAGGCCAAACTCAACTCTCTGGACGGTTCAGTAGCAAGCCTTGTTGCTGATGCCAAAAAGGGGGAAGAGAAGGAGAAGGAGGGTGAAGCACAGGAAGAAGAAGAGACCCAAGAAGAAGGAGTGCCAGCTGCTCAACCATCCAAATCTCAGCTGAGGAGAAGGAAGTCTGCTGCTGCCAAGACAACCGAAGTCGGTGGAGCCAAAATGTCTAAGGACTTGGAGCAGGCAAAGAAGATTGGAGTTTCCTACAGCTCCATAGCCGAGATTGCAGCCGAGCTGGATTCTGAACTCGACGGGATAACAACTGAAGAGTGCATTGCAGCGGCCAAGGCTATGGATGTAGAGGAGAAGGACTACATGAACCTGAGCTGGATCAGAAAGTTTGCCGCCAGCCAGGCGAGGAGGGTGAACCAGTTCGAGGTTGAGCTGAAGAAGGTTTCTCAGAACCTGGACCGCAATGTTGCCTCCCGCAGCTGACGCCGCATCAACAGAATCCAATCAAAGGCGGAAGCTCGGTTGAAGCAACAAAGGTTGCCTCTAAAGTCCAAGGTTGAGAGTGGGTTCAGGCATACTGACAAGTGGATGCCGACCGAGTGGAATGAGGATTGGGAGATGTTCAAGCAGGAGTTCGTGAACGACTTCTATTACAGGAAGGTTTACGCAACTGACGACCCAAGGAGAGCGTTCAAAGAGGCGCTGACTGAGTTGCACTCAGGTGACCCGGGCATGTTCAGTCAATTCAGGAGGGCCATGATTGACGCCAACCTGGACTTGAACACTGTTCCAGTTCCCAAGAGGGTTACTTATCGGCCACCTCTTCTCTCGGATTCCAGCAACCCGAACCGTTAGAAGATTGCATCTGAGGCGAGGCAGGTCTGCAAGGAGCATGGAGTGGACATCTCGAAGGAGTCACCTGCTAAGAGGGAAATTTTTGTAAGGATTTTTGGCAAGTATGGGCTACAATACTAGCTCAGTTAGTTTTCTAGCAACTGTTGTAATTTTTTGATTTTTTGAGTCTATCTTTTGTAACAATCAGTTGTAATGAAAACTATTCAGTTATAAGATTCACCTTGATGAACAATCTCTCATTGTCCAAGCTCTGAATCACAAAGTCTTTTAAATACCATGTTATAACTGTGCTAACCCTTTGATGTTTTATCTTATAGACTGTCTAGAATTTCAGCTGAGATTTTAGATAAGTTAGTGAGGTTTAGATCAGTAGTGGTTTCAAGTTGTAAGTGGTTTTGGCATCATCAAAAAGGGGGAAATTGTTGGGAAATTTATTAGTGTAAGTTTTGATGAATTCCAAAACCGGCTGACCCCAACCGAGTAGATGTTGCCAGTACCTAATGTTAGAATTTAGGCTCGCTGTTTGAGCAAAGTTAAGATTTTATCTTTACAGGTCTCCAGCTGAAGATGGCAACAAGGCGTCACTCAGACAGAACATCAGTTGTGAAGAAAGACAACTGAGAGTTCATTTGTTCAGATGCAAACAAGGGGAAGTCTTCAGAACATCAGTTGAAGGAAACCAACTGAGCGTTCATCAGATGAGAAACAGTTGAGAGGAAGAAAACATCAGATGAAAAGGAAATCATCTGAGGGTTCAAACCCAACTGAGTAAAGAAGTGGAAGACAACTGAGGGTTCAGTTTCAGAACCTCAGTTATAGAATCTGAACAAGAAGTTCAACTGTTTTGAAGTTCAAAGTCAGCTGAAAACTCGACAGATCAGAACATCAGCTGAAGATCACTCAGATGAAGGTCAAGACGTTCAACCGACAAACCGAAGTTGACTGTCAAAGATTTGAATTTCAAAAGGAAGTCACATGAGGGTTTGACCGTTTAGTCATTACCCCATCTGGCCCAACACAAGGCTGTCTCAGATGGAAAGCAGAAGAGCACAGATGCCATATCGGGAAAGTCTGCAGAGATGAGAGACAAGCCATCGCTTTCAACCGATCAGAGATCAACTGCTCCTCCAACGGCTAGTTGATTCTCTCCGCCTATAAATAGAGGCATCCTCTCATTCGAGAAGGACAGACATGCAGATAGACACATAGACGACGAAAAATTCAAGAGCTTTCTCGAGAGAAATCAAAGCAAATCTGCAACATCATCATCTAAGAGCATCAGCAGCTGAGAGTTCCAATTTGAGAGAACATTAGTAGCTGAGGGTTCCTAGAATTCGAAACTGTTTTTGATCTTAGGTTGAGTTTTTATTCGTTCAAGCCTTAGATCCAGCTCTCATTCTTGATCGAGCTGTAGTTGGAAATCCTACCCTTTCTCACACCCTAAAAGTGTGCTAGGACCTTACTCTTCCTATAATTGAGTAGTCAGGTCGTCAAGTACCCGCAAACTTGACTTAGGCTGTTTAGTGCCCGGAAACTAAACTGTAACGGTTGCTCAGCCCGCGAAAGCTGAGTGGTTCTGTCCAGAAGAACTTGGACTGAGGTGTGTGGACTCACATCTCCCCGTGGACGTAGGAGTTCTCTCCGAACCACGTAAATCTTGTGTGTCGTGTTGTTTTATGTTCAGTCATTATTTTGCATATCTCAACTGACAATCTAACCGCATACAATCTGCATACTTTCACAACAACAGTTTTGGTTTTGACCAACCGTGCATAAAAGCCTGAGTTTGATTTTACGAGTTTATTTTCCACGACATTCCGCACAGCACCAATCTTCCAGCTGAGGTTGCTTACTCAGCTGTGAGATCCCAACTGAGTCCTCTCACTCAGTTGAAGTTGATTTCAAGTGTTAAGTTTTTCGCAAGTTGAAAAATCCTAATTGGTGTATTCCCCCCCCCCCCCATACACCAGTAACTCGTATCGGGACCATCATTATGTGGTGGCGATATTGTTTGAGGTCGGCCAGATTCTTCACACTCTTTGTCAGCGGCTTCTTTGATATAAATTGCTCTACATACTTCAATGAGTATAGACCACAACTGACACCATCTGTTTACTTGTAGATACTATTCCCATTTGCTCTTGGAAAGCACAACTCCCATTAGCTATTCCATGCCGTGTAGTTCGGATTAGCTATTCCATGTTTCTCATAGTAGTCAATTTTCTTCATTATTCATGGCATCAATCTGACCATGGGCAGGAAGTGTTTCAATTTATTCTCCTTGTGATGTTTCTCAAATTCCCAAGACTTGGGGTCGTAAAGCTACAACTTTTGTTCTATGAGATCCATGACAATCGTTGTCTAGTGCTTAATGAAGTACGCAACCATGACAACCTAGAAGTGGATGCGATATAGAGATACACAAATGTTATTAGTATTCGGGAATATGATAGTACAATATTTAACAAATCGTACCACAAATATGTCACGATTGTATGAAATTAGATAAATCGTAACACGAGCATACAGAATTAATTTTTGTTACATTTTTGCAATTGATCCATGCTTTCAAGTTCTGCCCCCGACATGGTATTCTGCACCTTGCAAAGTGGACCAACCTTTGGAGCTCCAATTCTGAAACAATGTCTTCTGTATTAACATTAAATAGAGAAGGATTGTATGGCTCAAATAATACCCTCTTGCCTTATGCATTGAATCAAACACATCTTCCAGAGCATCCTACGAATGCAGATGAAAGAACGTCATAGTACGATATAACAAAATAAAATGTCAAGATGATACGATATAACGAAAGTCATAACATCGTTCATGATGACATTCGTTAGAGGATGTACGATATTTGAAATATCGTAATATCGTACGGTGATATAAGATACAATGTTTCAAATTTCGTAGTATGATGTTACGAATTATACAAATCTCGTAACATTTTACCCGATTACATAAGTTTATAGCATGTACGATATTACTATAATCGTAACATATCATGAAATTAGTGGTCATAATGGCAACATTCTCGTGAATACCTCCTAAGTCGGCGATGGTTGGATTCGTGACCATAACACCTGAGTAGCAGTTGATGTGATCGTTGTAGAGCATTTTTTCTAGATTTATTAAGCTCTCGAAGAATTCTGTGTAGACGGTCTATAGCAATAAAACATTCCTCCTATTTTTTATTATATTTAGCAATGCATAATTTTATAAGGCTTATATTTATAGCATAAAACTTGTAAATTTAAACTTACTTTTCAATCTTAGATTTCAAGAATGCTTAGAACCCATCATGCCTTGGGCGTACATCATCGACTAGGAATGGACTCCGACAAGCTGCTGACGGGAATCTCTGCCTAATGGGTCTGACATTCAAATTTGGTGTCTGCACTTGTGGAGCTTGAACCGATGCCACAGATGTGGTCTCCGACCCCGTTGGCGAATGAATTCGAGCTTTTGTTGTTATTGGCGTCACAGTATGCAGCAAAGACTCAGATGTGGTCGCCAACAAAGAGTCATATGCAACATTTATCTGTGAATCACTGACATCTTGTTGGGTACCATGTTGTGTAGGGTCCTGCTTACATAACGTAATACTAATATTTATATAATTTTATGTAACTTGTATGCTACGAATTTATGTAAGTTGTACCAGGTGTAGATCAAAGCTCGGACCATCGTCCTAAATATCAAGTGTTGCCGCTGCCGCTGCTGCTGCTATGTGTAGTGTTTTCTCATCTTCTTTATGAGGAAGTTCTTCTTGGCAAGTAGATCTCTGGGAAAGACGTAGCAATGCAAATCAATGGTACTACTAGTTGTTTCACATGATACGACTTATATGAATATCGTAACATGATACAACCAATCTTGTTACGATTTATTTTGAAGTCGTAGCAAGAGCGGTTATTCCCCGTGACACGAATATTAATTCGTGCTACAATATTCATCTAAGTTGTAATGATATTAGACGAATTTTGTTATGAGATTCATGAAAATCGTAACAAAGTTTTTTCGAACATCGCTCTACTTGTAACAAAATTCTAGAATTCGTAGACAAAGTGATTGTGCGTGCTACAATTTTATATGAATATCATGACAAAAGTTACCAATCTTGCTACGAGTAACATGAATCTCGTAGCAAGACTGGCAACATATATCAATGCTTGTGTTACGAAAATCATGAAAATCGTACTAAAAGTGGTACGAAATAGCGTTACTTCGTACCGCATAATTTACAAATTTTAAACTAAATACCGAGATCATTATCCATTGTTTAAGTGAAAAATAAAACAGAAATAAGGAAATTTATTTTTTACCATCACACAAGCAGTAGACACATGTTTATGCATTGTCTATTTCTTGACATGCATTTCCTTTACCTATTCGTTGTTTGGCTCAGTCATGACATCATCAGCAGTCCCGGCATCCACATCCTCCAGTGCTGTGTCTGCTGCTGGATCCTCCATTTGTGCTACATCCTACGCTGATGTTAGATCCGCTGCTGCATCCTCCATTGGTGCAGCATCCTGCGTTGGTGCTGCATGCTCCGCTGGTGCTGCATCATCCGCAGTTGCATCCTCATCCATTGGGTTTCCTTTTTCTTGTGCAGCAATTAGGTCCGAGTGTAGGGACTACGTCAGGATTTGCTCTGATGATCGGATGTCCTCGGATGGCTGTTGCTAATGGTGCTCGTATGGTGGGGGCGTGCTGTGCTGGAATGGCTGGCTCATCCTCCCAAAGTAATCTTGTTCCGGAGGACCACATGCTTCAATCATCTTCTTAAATAGATACTCTCCATCTCCAACCACTAACTCGTCCTTAATGGCCTCGAAGAATGCCTCTGCTTCTAGCATTGCCCGCTTTGTTGCAATCTCACCAGCACATTCATCGATCTCCTTCATCGATAAAGCTCTATCTGCATGTAAGCCTTCATGTCTAGGACTTGTGGCAGCGGGATGGGGAACATCATGCCGAGCAGCATCACTCGGCCCTTCATCATGATCATCATCATCGTGAGGCCTCTTCTTTTTCTTGGTGTAATTGGCATCGTAAGTAAAGGCAAATGGTTTTCCTTAAGGATCTTGCTCTAACAATTTCCAGTAGACAGTCTCCGACTCGGTCCTATCTAGTTCCAACACGGCTTTAAGGTCCTACATTAGAATTTAGACAAGTTAATTGTGCACAAAACTAATATGAATTCAACAAATCATTCTATACCGACACTAAATCAGTTGTAACTAATGTACGGTATAACGAGTATCGCACATTAGTGCAATTACAAACACTAAACTAAATCGTATATAATATACGATATTTTCAATATCATAACATCATATAGATTTCCAGAACGAAAAATATGATACGATATTGTGTATATCATAACATGGTGCAAGCAAATAACAAAGCAAATGAAGATATTGTGAATATCATACACATGGAAGCTCGACAGCTCAGTCCAAATTATATATCGTAGACATGCAAGCTCAATAACGATTTAATAACTCGTAGCATGAATAACAAAATTGATGCGTACGAACTACGATATTGCAAATATTGTACACATTCAAGCTCAACAACTCAGTAAATTTTTACCTTGGCTTGAAGACCTTCTGGCATGTCGTTGTTCTTGACATAAGTGTACCTCAGGAATCAAGGTATCTTCTTGTTCTTCTTGTCTTTCTTCATGTCGATGCTTTTGCCGACAGCTGGTAGAGTGCAAAAAATCTATGCCTGTGATTCCAACATATTGTTGGTCAGATGATTGTACGATTTTCATATAAGTCGTATTACGAATAGCAGAAAACTTACCAAGAAGGCGAGTGTGTTTCCTTTCAATGATATCTGGGCGATGCTCTGGCGGATCTCTTTGTCGTCACCTTGTTAATGTTGTCCATCATGACCTGAAATGATATGCTTCCCCATGAAAATTCTTCCCAAGCTTCCTTATTCTCCACCAGCACCCACATCCACAATGGGATCTTATTCTGTACTTGTTCAAACCTTAGCACATATTGGGCGGCTAGCAGCAACTTTGCCATTTTAATGGCATCTTCGACATCTATATACTTCTTGTCAACAAAAGTAGTATGGAGCTCAGCTGTACTGATTATGGGGTTCTTTTTGAATAACCTCACATAGATTGAATTGTCGGGGACAACAAGCCGTGAGTAGGGGTTAAAAGTAGCTGGTCCAAATTTCAGGCCACTGACTAATGCATATTCCACTCTGGAGAAGCGTAATATCTTTCCCTCCACCTTGAACCATAGTGCAGTGGTGTCCACATTCTTGGCACTCTCATTCGGCTTCACCTGATGGGACAACAAGTAATTTAGTACCAGGCCCAATCGTACATTGAAATCGTCTAATTGCATGAAAGCTTCTAGAGCCGACTGGTTGACTGCGGCCAATGTTTCCTCTCCGAAAAACTCCAGAGCTTTGCGGATCTGTCCAATTAGACCCTCGTATCCATAGCACTGAACTCTGTGGTGGGGTGATTTAGTCAATTCCGGTCTGATATTTATCCAAACAACCTTGAAAACATATAGATACAAGGGGGTTAAATCTGATTGCATGTACGAGATTGGACAATATCGTAACATACGAAGTATGATATTGGGTAATATCGTAACACTTTAGCCAAATGCAATCATATTCACATAAGATTTTTCAAATCGTAACAAATGACATACATGCATTCTTATTTTGTGCCATAAAGTGGTCACGCTCACGTACGAGGTTTATAAAATCGTAACATATCAAGTATGACATTGGGAATATCGTAACAATATGGAATCACTTTCACTCACGATTTTACAAATATCGTAACAAACATACACACATGGAATCACTTTCACGCATGGATTCTTATGTCATCTACATAAATCGTATTTTTCACACATTGCATGCTCAAATCTTAAACAAATCTGAATTATAGATTCAATAACAACCAAATGATAAAATTGAATCTACCTCAATTCCGAATATACAGTCCCAAGTACATCATGAAATTGTACAATTATATGCAAAGAAACTACGATATTATGAATATTGTAACAAAATAGATAAATATTGTACAATATCGATGAATATCACAACAAAAACGATGAATACGGTAGAAATCGTAACGATTTCTGCGGATAACAAGCAACAAGTTTCCAGATCAAGCACAATACAAGCAGCAAAATATGTTTAATGTACAATTTTGATGATATTTATCCATATACAAATCGTATCAAAACCCGCGAAATTAAAAAATTCAAAATTTTGCACTAAAACCGAAACTAAATTCTGCTTTAATTTGATGTAAATCAAGTAGAAATTGCCAACCTTTCTCCAAATGGATCGCCGCCCATGTCCTGTTCTTTCGGCGACGCTTCTTCTTTTGGCGGTTTTCTACTTTTTCCTCTTTTCGTTGTTGGAAGTTTTCCGGCGCTTGGACGGTGCCGCTTTTTCTACCATTGATTCCGGTGGGTGTTTCTTCTAGTTTGTGGTTGGTGGCTACGGTTGGTGGTGGTGGTTGGTGGCGGCGGTTCGAGAAAGAGGGAAGAGAGAGAGAGAGAGATGGTGGCGGAGGCAGCGAGAGAGATGGTGGCGAAGGCGCAGAAGACTGTGGCTGTGAAGAGGATGGAGGAGGAGACGAGGGAGATGGTGGTGGTGGAATGCAGATGGACGTAGAGAGAGAGAGAGAGAGAGAGAGAGAAAGTTGAGAGAAAAATGGTAAAAAATGTATATATATGGAATGTTAAAAAACTAAAAATAACCACTCCTACACTATTAAGGGTATTTTCGTCCCACTTTTGAAAATATGGCATCTTTTATTATATATTAAAAGTGGTTACAAATAGGAGTGAGCAAAATTCGGTTAAAACCGAAAAACCGAACCGAACCTAACCGAAATACTAATTCGGTTAGGTTAATTTGGTTTTCGGTTTGGTTTTGGTTTTGAATTTTGAATTTTACGGTTTTTCGGTTTGGATATGGTTTTTGAAAAAAATATTTGGTTAACCGAAAACCGAACCGAATTAATAATTAATTTAATAATTTATTAATTTTTATATATATTTAAAAATTAAAATGATTATTATTACTTTTTAATAAAATAGTCAATAAAAATTAAAATGATTATTATTTATGTTTGGTTAAAGATGCTTTAGAATTTGGATTATTACTTTTTGCGGATTTGGAATCTTGAATATTGAATGTTAATTACTTATTTAAAATGTAGAAAATATATTGTGTATTTATTTCGGTTTATTTGGTTTTAACCGAAATCGAACCGAAATATTTCGGTTCGGTTTTGTTCGATTTTAGCCATGTTCGGTTCGGATTCGGTTATTTATTATATAATTCGGCTTTAATTTGGTTTTTGCAATTCGGTTCGGTTCGGTGACCGAATAACCGAATACTCACCCCTAGTTACACAAGTATTATTTTTTCCTCTAAAGTGGTCCTTCTACTAGTTAACTCATTTATATATTTTGTTATTTTTTTGTTTTCAACTATACTCAATATATACATAATCCGTGCAACGCATGGTGGAAATAGTAGTCTAACTCCAAAACTCAAGATGAAAACATAAGTCCAACTGATATAGTTTGAGAACAAAACTCAACAAAACTAGGTAAAGAAACGTGCTAGTCGTTTCACAGATTTATAACATTACGATTTTGCCATCTCAATCTTCCGAGGAAATCTCAATGGGGGCACGTTCAACAATAAACTACTAGTGTAAGACTTTTTTTCTAAAATATTTATTTATTAAAATAAATTAGATTATTTATAATTTGTGGCATGTATTTTAAATCTTCCAAAAAAAAGAAAAACTCGTAATTTAGGATTTTGTCTACATAAGGTCCACCTTTATTTGATATGTGTAAATCGAGAGAAAAAGACTATGACCTTCAAGCTTTATCGCAATCATTTCCCAACTTGGAGAGATTCGAGCGTATGTTTATGAATATATGTGAATGTTTTGAGAGTTTGAATGTAAAAGGAGATGTTCTATTGAATCTTGCATAATGTAGTTGTATTAAATGTGTAAGCTTTGGTGATTGATTCATGTACATATTTTTTGTATAGATCATCATGCCCATGGAAATGGTTAAAATATTCTATAATAGACCAATGAGGAGTTGCCACATTAACAACTGTTAAGGTCGCCTTTGTTGTATTCTATGATTTGCGTTGTTTTGTTATGACACTTGGCACTCATAGTAGCCAAATGTGCGTAACGTCTGATGAGTACTTTTAAATTTGATTTTTATACCTTATTTAGGTTTGATCTTTATTTTCTTTTTCCGTCAAGTGGCATCAAACTTTGGTGAATCTCTTCATTTAATTTCGCTCTTCCAATATCTATTAATTCTGCCTTTCTTATAAGTATCCTATTTTGAAATTTGGCTTAATCCATAATAGGCTTTTCTCTCATGCCTTTCTTCATTTATTGTTCGACATTCTGGTGTCCCATTTCATAATTTTTGAGAAAAATCATGTAAAAGTTTCTATTTAATCTCAATCATCAATAATTTGAGATAAAAATAGGGCAAGGCAAAGTAAAAAATGAAAAAGAAAACAAAATCAGAAATCACAATTAGACGGTTTCTGGGCTCTTAAATAAGGTCCTAGACCTACACCTACTCCTTAATTTGCCACATCAGATCCCCATTGGCTATGCATGCTCTCAATAAATATTGATATACACAAATTATAAAACTGGGTCGAAAATATTTGAACCCTCATTCATTACCTATTTCTATTTAATAGCTTCAGTCTAACGCCCAATTCTCAAAGAATCAAAAGATTGGGAAGAAAATGGGAGGAACAACAACTACTACCAATACCAATGGCACCATTCAAGTGGACCAACCATTGTCCCGCAAGATTGCTCTCGCCATCAAGTCTCAGGTCTCTCTCTCTCTTACATTTTTGTCCATAATTTGTTTGGATTATTGTTACATGTGTGTGCGTAGAAATTGAAGTTTGTGTATTTTAATGAAGAGTTTTTCCAAGTAGATCTTAAATGTGTTGGTGAGGTTAGCTATTTAATTTCATTTTCATGTTTAATTTTTCATCAAATCATGTAAGAAATCTGAGTGTTACATCCATGTATAGTATGTGTACATGAATAATTTGTTAAGTGCTTACAGTTTAAAAATAAATAATACTAATAAACTTTTTTAGGACAACTTTTAGATGAAATTTATTTAGCACTTTGAATGGTGCCAAGATCCCTTGCTTTTCGCGTTTTAATTTCATCGTTAATTTTACATTTAATGTACTATTAAAGTGGACGAAGCAGAATTAGTAAAGCTAGGAACGAAAAAAAGATATATTGAAAAGAAAATTGATAAAATAGAAACCAGATATAGTAAAATTATTAGTGCAAACAAAGAAGGTATATTATTTTGAGTAGAACATGAGTTACATAATACGTTTTATATTAGTTGTTGAGTGCCAATAATACAATCATGGTATTTCTCATTTATATCACAAACTGAAATAGTGAATTTAATTTGTGTAAATTTATTTAAAAAATATACTACAATTTAATACTACTAATCAATATTTTGTGGTTTGTAGGATGGAGACACCATCTATTACCGAGTCGCACCTGAGAAGAAAATTCAAGATTTGCTTAAATCTTACTGCGAAGCAAAAAATTTCAAATTTTGTGATATGGTTTTTGTTAACAATGGAGAAAGAATCCAAACCTCAAAGACTATCACTGAGGTAAATTATCTTTATCTAATTTTTAATTTAATTTATTTATTTATTTTTTTGAAATTTTGGTTTATGCTTTCCTGTACATAACTCTTTATTCAAGGGTTGCTTTTTTTTTTGAGAATTTATTCAAGGGTTGCTGATTAAACATTTTATAGTTATAATAATAATAATAATAATAATAATAATAATAATAATAATAATAATAATAATAATAATAATAATTTTCAGGCAATAGTAAATGCTAAAGATCTTGGTTTCTATAAATTGATATGTTAATTACTTCTTATAATTACCCCAATTTGGATACATAGTAATTGTAAATTATTATTGTGTAGCTTGGCATTGAAGAAGGAGACGAGATAGATGCAATGGAGAGTCAAGATGGAGGTGGCAACCTAACAACGTTCCCTTGATTTAATTCATGGCTATGATTAAGAAGATTCTCTATTTTTTATATTGTTTACAACTTTAATTATCTTATTTAAATTATGACTTTTTATTTAAGAGAATTAAATTATGAACTTTTATTGCTTATGTGGCTATGTTATGTAAAACTAGTACCAGACTGGCAGACAACTATTTTCTTTGGACATTCTAGTTATCTTTTGTACTTCTTTTTCTCCTTTTTAGAACTTTTACGTAGAAACTTATCTTTCATAATTCAAACATTTAAAGATAGGATAGTTGCCACCAAACATAAACTTTGACTTTAGGTAGGTGTGTTCATTTAGAACATAAATTTTTACCTCTGAACCAATGGATAATATATGTTAAACTTACTTCATATTGTAATCGCAATGTCTCTGTACACGGACCAATGTGGAAATGCAGGCATTAACTAGGGTTTGCTGTAAAACTCAAGTTCAAATTTCTTTCTTTTATCAGTCCGTTTTTTGGTTTTATTTTTTTACGCTTATGTGTAGAAAAGTTAATTATTTTGGGGTGCTTGGTTTGATGAATGTGATAAATAAAGTTTGATAGAATAATATAGGATGTGATTATTTAGTTTTTTGTTTAAATTAGTATTTGATTGTGGTGTAGGATAATTGAATAATTATTTTAGTGTGTTAGTGTGTGCACTGTGTGAGCACGCCTAGATATTTATCATGAGTTTTATCATTCAAACCAACATGGAACTAAATGGAATTATATTATTAATCAATCATTATCAAGCAAATCAAATTTGACCTTATTCATTATGCATCTTGTTTAGTTAAAGTTCTTCTTGATGATCTTGAATCATGCAGGAAAATTGATCGAAGATTTAAAATGTTGGTTGGTGGATTACTTTAAGAAATTATTTTACTATTTTATTTAATTTATATATATAGCTTAGCGTATCTTTTTAATAGTTTTAGAAGTTGAAACAAGAAAAAAAATATTACTCCCTCCGTCCACGATAAGTGTGACTCGAATGGAGTGACACACGTTTTAAGAAATAAAGGAGAATGAGTAAGAATAAAGGAGAGTGTGTGAGACTAGTGAAAATAGTTGTGTTAAGTTTGGTGAAATGAAGGAGAGTGTATGAGAGTTGGGAATATAAAGGAACAACACAAAAACTTGGGTACAACTGGTTGTACCGGTAAGACAGGTCGGGTTTGATCCACGTGACCTGCAAAAAAGAAAAAAGTAAAAACACCCATGGGAATATTTAATTATTTAATAAACACAATATGTTATGTATAAGGCCAAGGGTAGGGATTTAGAGCTAGCTCGCTACCCATTTGGAGAGCCACGTGGTGGTGTGCTCGAGCTCGCCAATTTTTTTTTTAATGCATAAAAATATTTTATTAATTTAAATTAAAAACATACATGGAAAAAAAGGGAAAATTTACATGCCATCTTCGAAGCGTTTTCAAATTTCTTCGATCAAATCATCCTCAAGTTTAGCGTGTGCTCTTTTATCTCGAAGGCTTTCTTTCCGCTTCACGTAGTGTCGAAAGCTCTCTGAGGCTCCTTGTCTCATACTCAAACTCGCTTTGGTTGTAGAGGTTGATTCTTTGTCCGGGCTCCAATTAGTTACAGAAACGCCCTCATCTTCAACTATCATGTTGTGCAAAATAATGCAAGCTTACATGATGTCTGATAAAGTCTCTCGGAACCAGGAACGCGCAGGCCTACTAATTATAGCCCAATGAGCTGTGAGAACGCCGAAAGCTCTTTCAACGTCCTTGCGTGCGGCTTCTTGTTTCTTCGCAAATAAACATCTCTTCAGCTCAGTCGGACACGGGAGAGTCTTCACAAAGGTCGGCCAACATGGATAAATGTCGTCAACTAGATAGTAGCCCATTCTGTGCTCACTGCCATTTGCGAAAAAAACTCAATGCGGGCTCTTTCCCTGCAAATTATCTTGGAACACGTCAGACTGGTTGAGCACATTGATGTCTTTTTTTTAGCCGGCGACTCTGAAGAATGTGTGCCAAATCCACAAATCTTGAGAAGCAATAGCTTCAAGCACGACCGTCGGGTGCCCTTTCTTTTGGTTCGTGTACGCCCCTCTCCATCCATTCAAGCAATTCATCCACTGCCAATGCATGGAGTCGATGCTACCAATCATGTCGGGGAAGCCGTGCTTCGATTCGTGCATTTGCAAAAGCCGGTTGCAGTCAACCGTATTTGGTGGCCGCAAATACTCGACGCCAAATGCAGATATGATCGCTCAACAAAAATAATCAAGCGATTGCCCACCAGTACTGTCTCCTATCCGTAGATACTCGTCATATTGATCAGTGCATCCGCCATTTGCGAGTTGCTGCAACACCATCGTATATTTCTGGAATGACGTGAACTCCAATTTTTCCGTTACATCTGTGCGCTGCTAAAAATAAGGTTCCCTAGCCTCAATCACCCTGAAGATTATGTGGAATAGTTTTTTGCTCATACAAAATCGGTGCCGGAACACATCTTCGCCCCACATTGGAACTCAGAGAAGTAATCCACATTGAGACGGCTCTCGGTATTAAGGCGATCGCGATGCACTACCGTCTTTTTCCTCTTTGAACTTTGAGCGGCAGCGGCGGCTGCCGTCTCCTCCTCCTCCTCCTCTTCCTCGGCGATTACGTGGACGGCCTTCACCATGAGATTGTCGGACATGACTGGAATTTGGGTTGCAAACTGCTGCATTTCTTCCAGTCTAGGGTTGAAATAATCATCGTCGCCCAACATGATTTTTTAAATAATCAAAATAGACAAGAATATGAAGGTGTTAAGGAGATTTGATAGAGAATTGAAGAGTTTGTTTGTATGAAAAAAAGGGGGAGAATGATGTATTTATAGGACAGAATGAGAGAATTAAAAAATAAAATTTGCTCGGTGACCGTTGGCGATCGCAACGGCTAATGACCGTGCCAACTAGCGATTGCCAAGTGTCACCCCACGTCAGCAAGCACACCACCGAACCAGCTCGGCTTAGAGAGCACGTGTGCACGCGCACCAAGCTCGCCAACGGGGTGCGAGCGCGCCGCTGCCCATAGCCTAAGCTTGTATCCCAACGATTATTCCTCCGCCTTTCACACCAGACATCCCGTGTTCGATGATCAATGGTAGCGGAGGCTTCTATTTAATCACACACCATACATTTATATGTTTTTAATTCCTAACCATATTAGGACACTTATATGTCCTAATAACCTTTTCCTTTTTAAAGTATTTTTTGCTTTTTTTTATTTTTTTTCATTTTTTTTCATAGTTCTTCTTGATTTATCAATCTCGTCAGGTTTCTTAATTTCCAATTATGACTTATTAATTTTTAAATAGGATTTATTAATCATGATGAGATTTATTAATTTGCAATTAAAGTTTATTAATTTTCAATTAGGGTTTATTAATTTCAAATTATACTTTATTAATCTCCAATTATGGTTTATTTATTCCTAAGTAGTGTTTATTTTCTAATTTTTACATGAATTATCTTTTTGAAACATTATCTTTCTTCATATCAGTGATTATTTTTCATTACAACAATAATTACTTTACCAAATAACTAAAAATACAACTTGTCATGAACAAACATAAACATTGTCGTGAAAAAAAGTAATATGTTTGAAACATTACCTTCTTCATGACAATGATTACTTTTCATTACGACAATAATTGCTTTACCAAATAACTAATAGTACAAATTGTCGTGAATAAAAATAAACATTGTTGTGAAAAAATATTTTTGAAACATTAGATTTCTTCATATCAATAATTACTTTACCAAATAACTAAAAGTACATGATGGTTCCAGTAACGAGTTAACTGATATATGGAGGGGGGGGTGAATACACCAGTAAGGTTTTTAAAACTTTTTCTAACTTTGAAGTTTGATTGGCTTAACATCAGTGAAAGTCAGTTGGAATAGTCGCTCAGTTCGGGATGCAATTGACTTCTTGAACTGAGGGTCAATTGTAACAACCTAGCTGAGATTTTTAGAGTGTGTGTGGAATGTTGATGGTCCCGGTAACGAGTATCTGGTGTATGGGGGGTGGGGGAATACACCAGTTGCAGGGCTTTCGATTTCTCTTGGTTCTAATCACTAATTAAACACTTCCTAAGCATGAATTTAACATCAATTGAAGAATTCCAATAATCCTACCATAAGCCCTAAAATTTCGGTATTGGCATAGAGTTAGGGTTCATGATTTTCAAACAATTTTAACCCTAGGATTCATATCCAAACACAACTAATTAAACTAATCGAAGATCAAAACATCTAGTTCATCACCCCTAAATTTTCGATCAAAAAGAAAATAAAAAGAAGTGGATGATGGATGGATAGAATTAAAGAGGAGATGAATACCTTGATTTTTACTAAAGGAAGGAATGAAGTTTGATGGATGGAAGAAGACTTGTGATTTTCTTGCTCAAGATCTTGAAGCTTTCTTCAACAATGGAGGAAGAAGAAATGAAGAAGGGAGAGAGAAGGGGGCAGCCGAAAATGGGGTTGAGGGAGGGAGGAGATGTGAGTTAGAATGATATAACAAGGTTATATACTTAGGTTAAATAGATGTAAAGTGAATAGTGTTAGAATAGTAGTAGGTAAAAAGTAAAACTATATAAAAGATGAAATATCTTGCTAAAGCAAGAGAGAGGGATCGGTTATGAGAGGAAAGGGAGGGAAAATACGCGCTTTTCCGACGCGATACTACGTTACGGAAATCGAACGACGAAAGACGTAGCTCGGCACAAAATCGTCACGATCCGATTCGTCCAAAATTTCTAACGTATAAAACTTAATTGGAAAAAAATAAAATTTATAAAAATTAATTCTAACAAAAACTCGGGACGGCACAGTCCGAGTTTCGTCCGGAAAATCATAAAAACGAACTTTCTCGAGCGAGTTCGTATCGCGATTTCGTGAATGTAAAAATCAGACGGTTTTCCGTTCTGAGTTTACGACTAAAAACTTTTCGTACACGCTAACCCTAAATACAGTAGTCGTCTAGCTGACTTCCGTAATTTATTTTTGGAAACGGAATCGACCGTTAGTCTTAGAATTTAAAAATCATAAACTTAGGCGTGCAAAGCCATTTATTTTATTAACTTTAAATTTTTGAGATCGTAAGGAATTTTCGGAGCATTACAGGTTAAAAATTTAGAAAGGAGAAAGCTATGGAGGTCACGAAGAAGCCCCTCAAAAAATGCAACAAGTGTAAGCAGATGGCAAATCATGACTCAAGAAATTGCAAGAACACGATGCCAGGCAATATTAGTTCAGCTTACAATAACTTATCTTGAACTTTCATCATTATTTTTCAATTTTTTTCAGTTGCAGAACATTCACATATTTATTTGGTAATAATAAGCTTTGCAGTCTTTTTTGCTCTTATTATAAGCATAGTAATTTCAAATGAATTCCTACATTTCCCAACTAAAAGAGAGTTTTATTTTAAGCAAATTACAAAGTAATTATGAAAAAGTTTTCTTAAAGCAAATTGAATCAAATCAGGTTACAATCTTGGATGATATTGACCTGGATTACTACTTCTAAACTTTGTAGCTGGCTATGTGTTGTGGGGGGCGACTTCATATACATCTGATGTGTTGCCTGTTGCATGGATGAATATAGCTATACCTCAATTCTAAACCTTATCTACATGAACACCAGGTGTTCGACAAAATGTTGCAATGAAAGGGGGAAAAAAAGGAGGGAGAAGGAGTTGCATGTTGCTGCAATCTCATTTTTAGCCGCTACATGCTAACATTCATCAGCTGATAATATTGTATAAATTAAACTATGTAATTATTTAATAATAAGCAATAATATCGAATAAATTAAGCAACTTGTAATGCATTTTTATGCATCAGACTAAATTTGATCAACCCATTTGAGCAACTTATAGCACATACTCTTTTGATTATTTTATAATAAGCAATAATAGGAAATAAATTAGGCAAGTTGTAATGCATTTTTATGCAACATACTAATTCTTCATCAACCCATTATTAGCTTCGTAACTAAATAATTTATTTAAACTATCTATATAAAAAATACAAATATTGATTTAGTTATATTTTATCTTAGCAACTATAGAATATTTATCATTGTTTATTGTAATCCATCATCATAGTCTAAGAATTAGTGGATATTTTATAAAAAAAAAAAGAAAGAACTAGTGGATATTCTGTCTCAAAACAAGTATAATATTAAATTAGAAAAATAAAAATTAAGAAAATGAAGGATAATATATAATTAACACATAATAGTGATTCTTTAAAACCTTACTTCTTATTGCTTAACATAATGGTTATATATATGACTAATAATGACAACAAAAATTATCGCTATCGATTATTTTTAATATAAAATAGAACCTAATTACTCGCGACAAACTAGCCCCCCAACATTAAGCTCATTCTGAAAATTGTGCATTAAACTTTCACTATCAATGAAAATGATTGAAACCAAAAAACAAGGGATGGACTAACTTGTGCCAATTTGGTTGCTTATTTACTACATTAATAATGCTTAAAACTAATAAAAGACATCACCTGCTATAATTTCTTCGATGTCTTCATTAAAAAAAACATAGATTTGTCTTATCATAGCACCAAGTCTCAACACTGAATTAATAAAGAAAACCACATATTAATAAAAACTCTAAATATTGCAACCTTGGCATCCCTAAATAGTAAACACAATCAGGCAAGTATAATGTCATCAAGCTTAATCGGACCATCCGCACATGATAGAAGATAGTGGAGGTTTGACTCTCGGAGGTTATTAATTTTTAGATTGTTGATATCTGCGCCAAGTATTGCTGCACAATATTTCACCCTCATGTATCTCATTTGAGCCTTGCTGTTCACTTTAAGGCTTGTCCTCCAGTTGCTTTGATCTCCATTGTAAGTTTCCATATGCCTCATCGTGTATATTCCACAATCGAACTTGTCGTTGCGATCCACCCATGGTAGGTCCATCACCTCTATTGTTGCCTTCTTTATGTTTAGAGCCTTTGCAACTTGATCCTTTTGCAACATGAATTTATTAAACATATATTTCTGCGAATAGTTATGATCACAAATACATATAAGATTACTTTGTTAACATATAGGTATGACGCTTAAATATTTAATAGGTACTGCTCAAAATTAATTAATTATCTTATTAAACAACTTAATCACCAAATAAATGGTAATAAACATATATATGAAACAAATTAAGCAAATACTCTGCATATTCTAGGCAACACCTGTATTCTCAATAACCCACTCACCAAGGTACCAAGTATATAGTCATACTTCGGTAGAACTCCTTTGTCTTTACTGTTATTTCCACTGTTAATTACATGAATTTTATGTAATACTCCGAACTTTTACAAGTCTTTGAGAGCATTTTAAATGTGTTAATATATATTAAATAACGTGTCTTGAGTGATAAATTTTTCAAGAAAAGAAATTTTCTTAAAAATGACCAAAATGCCCTTATGTGCTAAGATGTAAATTTTTCTCGTTTTCATTATTCGGAATGAGTATGTGATGCATTGATGGAGCTTATTTATAGGAGATTGAGTATGAGTATAAATTTTGGAGAATTCTGAGAACTTTTACTTTTGACGATTAGTGCCGATAAGCCAAGAAATCACTAATCACTAACGGACTTCGAATTTAACCTGATTAGTGTCTTTTGAATCTAAAATTAATTCTAGGACCTTTGAGATATGTTAGAAGCTCATCCGAGATCATATGAGAGAATTTTAAGAATTTAGTTCTTAATGGAATAATTAGCTGAATAAATTTAGGTTTTTCTTCGTTACTTGGAATTTTGACTTAAAAATTAGATATTCGGATTCTTTAAATTATTTCGTGAGATATGAGAGGATGTAGAGGTGTTTCTGATGTCGGGAACGAGTCGAGGAGAGTTTTCAGACGTTTTGAGAGTTAACGAAAATATACAGATATATTCTACCGGAAAACTTTTCCTTCCGGGAAAAATTATACCAGTTAAAGTAAGATAATTATTTTTATCTCTCTCCCACTCTCTCTCTACCGACATGCATCTCCCCTCTCTCACTAATTTTATTCTCTAACCTAGGTACCTATTTTTCAAAACCTAAGGGAATATCATCATTCAATTTCCTTAATTACAAACTTCATGATTCCTTAAGAGATATCAATAATATTCTCTCATTTCACTCATCTCTCATCTCTCTACTCTCTCTCATGTAAGAAACAAAGAAGAGGAAGAAGAAGAAAATCTTCTCTCTTCTCCCCCTCTCTTCACCGCACGCACATACACTTAGATATAGGAGAAAAACTCCATTGAAGTATCCAAGTTTCAAGAACTCCATCATCTTCAACCTTCAACCCTAAATTCAAGAAGGTAATTTGTTCTTCAAAGCTTTGAGCTCAATTCAAGAGCAAAATCATCTCCCCTTTTATTTTCTTCAAATTTTCGGCATTTTATGCCCTAATTGAGATGATTAATTCTTGTTTTAATTTTTCTTGAAGTATAAAGATGAAATTCTCCATGGAAAATTCAAGCTAGGATTTGAAGCTCATATCCCTTCATTTTCGGTCCAAGTTCTTCAACAGGAGGAGTTCAATTTATTTCTTTTAAAGTATGCCATCCATTTGATTTATTGTATATATGTAATCTATAAGCCCTAAAGAAAGAAAATATGCATGATTTAAATTATGTTTAGGAAAACTTAGGGCATGTGATGTGATGAGGATGTGAGGATATTATGTAGAAAACAAACCCTAGGGATTAATCTAGGAATTAAGGGAGAAAAGAAAAATAATAACACTATAAAAATGGAGAGGACCGAAAATGAGGATAAAAGAGAAAGAAAAATAATTTTTATGAGTTCTTGATGAATTCTTGTTTATATGTGCTTTATGATGACGATTGGAATGATATGTGTGCATGAGAAAATGAGAAAAACAATTTACCCTATTTTTTTTATGTTGAAACCGAAATTAGGGTAGAAAATTTGGAATCTTTTATTTTATTTATTTTTTATGATTTGATGATGTTAAAAGCATGATATGAGTATGAGATTATGATTGAATGAATGATTTAAATTATTTTGTTGAATTTCTTGAAGAAATCGATATATATGAGTTTATGGAAAAATATAATTTTTGATGATTTTGATGTTATGTATGATATGAATGTGTTTATTTTAAACTAGAGTGTTAGATGCTTAATAAGAATTTAAGAGATGAAGAAAATGGAATTTTAGGCATAAAAATGTGCAAAAATCGAAGAAAATAAGTTTGAATGCCTAGTGATTGTTCTAAGTGTTCTTGGTGAAATTATAAGTTTATGAGTGTGTGTTCTTGGTGTTCTTGGTGAAGAACATGAAGATTTGAAGATTAATAAAATTAATTACAAAATAAATAAATTAATTACAAAATAAATAAATAAATTAATTAATTAATTTAAAATTCAAAATTTTAAGAAAATAAAATAAAGAAATAAAAAGAAAAATTAATAAATTATTTTTGAGATATAGAATTGAGTAAAAACAAAGAAAAATATTTCTTTGTTAAGAATTTAGAAATTAAGAAGAGAAATTAAGTGAGTTTAATTATAGAAATTAAAAAAAAATAATACTAGTTGAGAAATAAAAAGAGGAGTTAGAGTTAAGAAAATAAAATTTAAGGATGAGTTAGTCGAGGTTAAGTCGTTCAATCGAATAAGAAATAAGAAGAAGTTAATCTTAAGAGAAATAAATTCTCTTTTAAAGAGAAAAATAATTGTAGAGTCGAGCATAAGAGTTCAATGAAGAGTATAGTCGAGTTTGAGTTCGTTTACTCGTTTAATTATGAGATGAAAAAAAAAGTTTTGGAATAAAAATAATAGAAGTAGAATTAAATAAATTAAAGAGGTAATTTCTAAATGAAATAAGAAATGGTAAAGTATGAGATTAAAAGTGAAGTTTGAGCTTAGATGAATAAATAATGCTATGAAGAATTAGCTTAGTAAAAATGAAGTCTTGAATTGAAATTAAATAATGATTTTAACATGGGAATCGAGTTTAGTAAATGGTGAATGTTTAAATGTTCATTTCTTGATAATGTGTATGTCGAGTGTTAAATGATTGATTGGTAATATTTGAGAGATATTAATCGAGTTGCTTTTCAAATATCTTAAATTCGAGATAAGACGATAAAGTTATCGGGTGTTGAGTTTTAAATTAAAAGTTGAGTTTTCATTGAGTAAAGAAAACGAGAATTTTATTAAGAAAATAATGATAATGTTTTATTATTGAAGGATACTTATTAAGATAAGGGTATGTATACGAGTAAGTGTACGTAATTGAGAAAAGACAACGTATTTTGAAAATAGCGTTGTAGTTTAAATCGGGAATTTGTAATTAAATATTTGAGTTTTAAAGTCAAATTTTTTTTTTTTCTGAATTCTTGTTGAAGAGATCGTTTTTAATGTTCATTTTAAGATAATATCTTCCGAAAATACAGTTGAGCAGTGTCAACGTAACTGTTAATTGAATTTGAAATATAAATCGTGTTTGAGATATTATGCTTGATTGAACTTATATGTTGAGTGAAATATTTATGTTTCGTTTATTGTGAAATGACTTGTTCGTTTATTATGAATGCTTGTTTGTGACGTGATTGATTTGAGATGAAGATAATTGAATCAAGAATTTGAGTGAGAATTTAAGTATCATAGTCGAGATAGATAGTATTTTCTCACTAGCGAGAAATACTAAAGTAATATTATTTCTAGAAATGAGAATGTGAGACGAAGTTTGTCTAGTAACCGAGTAAAGTTAAATACCCGAGAGCGAGAAAGTCGAGAAAGGATATTGACTTAGAAAAGTTAAAATAAAAGACCCGAGTCAAGTAGAAGTCATTCAGCTGCAGGTTTAACTGCTCTGAAGTATAAGCTTTGATAGTCGAGTCTAGATTTGTTTCCTAGACTTGTCTAAGTCAGTAACACACCAATCATCCCTATCTCATCCAGCTATCAGGTACGTGTATTTTCTAAAAGTTTTGAGCATGCAATTGATTTAAAGTTATTCCGTATGCTTTTTGTGCTCGATTAGAATTAGAAGCTTCTCGCAGAATGAATAGTTCGAATAACTAGAATGCTTTAGAATGTCACCCCTAATTTTTGTGCTTTGAGGTGGATTTCGAAAAAGGGATGGATCGAATGTGCAAACGATTTAAAGAAATGGAATTGCCAAGTAAAACGTGTAATACCCCGGAAATTCCTTACGATTTCAAAATTTTAGAGTTAATTAAAAAAAAAATGGCTTTGCACGCCTAAGTTTACGATTTTGAATTCTAAGACTAACGGTCGAATCCGTTTCTGAAAATAAATTACAGAAGTCAGCTAGACGACTACTGTATTTAGGGTTAGCGCGTACGAAAAGTTTTTAGTTCGTGAACTCAGAACGGAAAACCGTCTGATTTTTACATTCACGAAATCGCGATACGAACTCGCCCGAGAAAGTTCGTTTTTATGATTTTCCGGGCGAAACTCGGATTGTGTCGTCCCAAGTTTTTTTTTGTCAAAATAAATTTTGTAAATTTATTTTCCGATTAAGTTTAGTACGTTAGAATTTATGGTCGAATCGAATCGCGATGATTTTGTGCCGAGCGACGTTTTTCGTACGTCATTTTCCGTAACATCGTAACGAGTCGGAAAAGCGGGATATTTTCTTATTTCTTTTTGGTCCAGCCGACCTCTCTCATTTAGTAAGATTTTTTGTGTTTTTTTTTATAGTTTAATAAAGGACACCTATTACTATACTATTCCTACTTTACACCTTAGCTAGTACTATTCATCTTTACACCTTGCAATCTTATACCTTAAGTTAACATTAAAATCACATCTCTCTCTCCCTCCCAACACATATTCTCGGCAGCCCATCCTCCATCTCCTACCTTCAATTATTCATCACCATTGAAGAGAGCTTCAAGAACTCCAAGGAGATACACACAAGTCTTGATCCAACCATCCAAACCTCTTTCTCCTTTCATTAATTAGCAAGGTAATTATTTCCTCTATAATTCTATCCAACCATCTTTCTCTTCTTCTCATTTCTTCTTTTGGATCGAAAATTAGAACATTGAAATAGATGATTCGATCTTGGTTTAATGAAATTGGTTGTGTTAGATAGGATAATTAGGGATTAAAATTGAACAAAATCAAGAACCCTAATCTATATAGTAATACCGAAAATTAGGGTAAAATGTGTAGGATTTTGGTTTTCTTCAATTGATGATAGATTCATGCTTAAGAGATGTTTAATTGGTGATTAGAACAAAGAGGAATCGAAAGCCTCATGTCTTGTGAAAATTCGATTAGGGTTTGAGTAATGAAATTGGGGATTTATGCATGTTAGTATGAAATTGGTTTTCAATTGTTTAATTAATGTTATAATAGGATGATTAGTGGATAAATGATGTTAATTGGAGAAGAAAATCACCCTCTTAAGATATATATATGTACCGAAAATTATTGAGTAATTAGGGGTTTCCATGTGTTAGTTTTAATTAATGAATTGATGATGGAATTAGGTTGAAATTGATGTGAATTGACTATGGGAATTTAATTAGATTTTTCTAAAATTATTTATCGGAATGTAAGAGACGAAGAACACGTCATAAGTTGAAATATAGTGATGTTATGACATGATTGCATGCATGAAAGTGATTCACGTTAGACGTAGTTTAATGATGTAAAATTTGAACGGAATCCGACAACTTTGAAAATCGCGTAAGAGACGAATAACTAGTCGTAACTAATAACCGAGAAGTCGAATGAGAATTCTAATTTGATAATATTGTCTATAATGAACTTGAGAACAACGTTTTAGTTGACATCATGAGCTTTCGAGCTATTATAATATGAGCTATAGTTATAGTCGAGAACTAGAACGCGTTTTGAATAACTTGTTGGTTTAGTAATTGTTAGTTGAAAGCCGACGTTTAGAACGTCGTGCTATTGAACGAGTTTTGAGAAGGAGCTCGTCACGTACGGGAGTACGTGGTGACTGCCTTGAGGGTCCAGTTTCTAAAGAAATCAAATACGAGAGCTTAGAACGAACCTAAGACGTTATACGTCGAATCTATCGAGCAACTAGGGTTTTCGCGGCAGTTTTGCGACCCTCGCCGGAAACTGTAATATCTTTCAGCTCGTTTATCGGATTTGCGATCCGTAAATTGGAGCGTAAACTAGACATCCCAAAATTTCCAGTAGTATAGGGCTCATCCCCTGTTTCCAAATCCTCTGTTCTGGACAGTCTCCAGAGTTACTGGTTTGTGCAGTAAAATTTCAGTTTCAATTCTTCTAAGTTGTTTTGTTCGCAACTTAGTTTCTTTCGATCGTTTAAACCGTAATAGCTAACGAATATCTTCCTACTGACCCTAGAGTCAAGTACAGGGCCTTGAGTGATGAAAACCAGTCGAGATCTTATCTCTTATTCGTTCAAGTAAAGAAGTAGTAAGCGAGAAATTTCATAAGTCTTTTAATGAACTAAAACGTAAATCGCCTAAGTTGATTCTTTCCAACTTAATTCCTTATGATCTTTTAAGTCGTATTAAGTTACCGACTACCCTCTCTACTGACCTAAGAGTCGAGTATGAGACCTTCAGAGTTCTAAACGGGATTAGTTCGAGTCTCGTTCCCGTTTAAGTAAAATGAAACTAGTAAGCGTGCAAATGCCTAAAGAATGAAACGACTAAAACTTTTTTTCGATTCTTTTTGATCGATTATCTTTACGACCCGTTTTTAAGTATTATTATTTTACGATGAAGGAGGAAGCCAGCAGTAAAGAAAGGTCGGAAGATCCGAAGTTTGGAAGCTAGTGCTTTTAAGTTCTGTATATCGAGGTGGGCTTTTATCTATATCAAATAAAATGTGGGTTTTTCCACAACTCGAAAGTATTAATTATCGCTTTGATAATTGTGTTTTCAAAGTGATAATCTTGGCATAAACTGTTTCAGTTATTTTATGTGAGTTCTCTTGTACCTATCTGAGTTAACCTTCGGGTTTACCAGATTTCTGAGTTAACCTTCGGGTTTTCCAGACTTTTAGAGTTAATCTAACTAGGTTAACTAACGATCGGCTCTGAGTTAGCTGCCAAGTGCTTTCTAGAGTTAGTGCACTTTGTAACCTGTGGTGTATGTGGTATCCTGTTGAGGGGTAACCAGCCATGGTGAATTAGCTTTGGTCAAGATTGAACATAACATACTCTAAAAATGCTTGCGCAAGCTGCTTTATACAAATCAGTCAGAAAATGTTTAGTAGGCACGGGCCTTTTTTAACAAAACCCCGATGCGCTACGATTATAAAATGCCAGATTATTTATACTTATGACTATGATTTCGGCATCGTGCCCACTAAGTACGTTTGTACTTAGCCCTGCATTGTTTTCTAAATGTGCAGGTTGAAGCGACGGTGAGCAGCGACGGTTGATGTTGAGTTGAAAGATAGGTTGCTTTAGTTAGAACTCTTCCGCTGCAGAACTATGAATCTTTTGAGATGTCCCTTTTGAACAATACTCTGTAGTTTAAGTCTGTAAATATGAACTTAGTATCTTCTGTGTACCTTTGTCGAGTAATCCTTAGCGATTAACTCTTTCTTTTATATTCAAGTCTTGTTCATAGTTTATCGATGCCATTCATGTATGTTTAGTCAGTTAGCCCCCCTTCTTCCCCGCTTCTTTAATCCAATCCCAGTCGCACCCCGGCTTTTGCCGTCCCTCGGGATTTGGGGCTGTGACAAAACGGGCAATAAAACATCGTTGAAACGCAAAAACGAGTATGTGGTGATCGAAATTCCAAAATGTGATACGTATATCTGATACAGTATGTCTAATACGTTGTTAAAACGTATAGGATGGATAACAAAAGAACCAAGCGACGATGTAAGAATATTTGCACCTTAAGAAGGCTTACGATGAAACGATTGCTGAATTTTTAGCCCGATTCCGTAAGATTTGGCAAGTTGTCCATTATCTAGACGTTAGTGCTGTTGACGGAATGATCCATTTGATACGCGCGTTACCTAGAGAATGGCGCAATTGGGCAACATCTTTAGTACTAGTCATATAGGAGTTCAATATATGGGTGATTACCTGTATGGGAATTGCAATGCTTTTATTTCCAGAATATCTGATCCGTTCATTGAATACGGTGTTCTTCCTCCTGGACCCTATGAGCTAGATTTACCAGCCATACCAAATGATTTTGCTTATGATCATCAACCTCAGCTTCCAAATGAGCCACCTCCATCTTGAGTTCATTCTCCGCCTCGCCGTGGGCCGAGAGTTTCTTACCAGCATGATCCACACTAAGGAAATATGAATCTTGTTCAACCCTATGATCCATTTGCTCCATCTAGTTCTCATGTTAATCAGTTAAGCGAAACCTATGATCCTACCAATGTTCCACTCTATCATTTTGATAAGCTTGAGTCATCTACTTGCTGTGGTCGTACACCATCTCCAGCTCTTCCAGTAGCTGAGTCAACAAGGGCTAGATGTGCAAGAAAACCGATCGTTAGGACTCGCAGTCAGCAATGATTCCATAGATCGTAGAAGTGAAAATAGACGTGAATAAGAGATCAGTGCTATTGTTGGATCTTATCTCCGCAATGAATATGAACAAGAATACCCTCATTGGGGTGAACCTGAGATAGGAAACGTTAACGTTCAGACGGGAGATTTGTCAAATCATTGGGATGTCTCTAGGCATACTTACATTGGTTACTATGAAGAGTTGGCCGCTGCTGAAGGCCAAGGAAGTGGCAATAATGCTGACGAAGATCCAGACAAAGACCCTGAAGAAGGGCAAAACGGAAGAAACGATATTAGCTACGCTGGTTTGCGTGCTTAAATGGCAGTTCAAGCAAACTAGTGGAAAGTCACGAATAATCTTTACTTTGTGTTGAGAAAACAAACTCTTTTACTTTTATGCAGTGATGTAAATTATGACTTGACGCATAACTATCACGAAGATCGATCGTAGAAGTAATGGCTCATTGTTAGTGTGAGTAATATGTGTGACGAAGATAAGGAGAACCTTCCGATATAGAAATTAATCCCTTTTTTCTTCGGTAAAGTCCTCATAAAGAGGCCATCGTTTCGGGTGATAATAAAATAAAGCCTCTAGGCTGTTTAATATCAACTTTGAGTCTTTCAAGCGCCAATAATATTTTGAGTATTTGAAATCCCAATTACTTTGGGTAAAGAGTAAGAAAAGAAGTAAGAGCTGAGTTAATTAAATGAGTTGTTCTTCTGAGAATAATTTTATGAAGTATGATATTTGAATGATAAGGATATGTCATCTTTTTATGACAAATAATTAAGTATAATATGTGAATGTGACATGTATGATAAAATTTGAGTATATGATTGTTTTGAATGACAAAGATGATTTGATTTGAGAATATGTGAAATATTGAGTACATGCCAATAGATGATTGAATGTTTGAGTTGAGATGATTGTTTTATCTGAGATGATTATGTTATTTAAGATGATTGATGAATTTGAAGTGATTGTTTTATTTGAATGATTCCTTATATGATGATAAGTACCGATCGAGAATCAAATTCCTCTTAAGAAGGAAATATTTTCAAAAGTCGAGAAAATTTCGAGTGAGCTAATCCGTTTTGCGGAAGATACTCTGAGTTACCTAACCATTGGTATTTCTTTTAGAATGCCGAGACGAAGAAACAAGAGAGTCGAAAGGAATGAGAAAGAAACTCGCCAAGATCCTACCCCACCTCCTCAAAATGAGAGACGTGTAGAAGAACTTTTTCTTCGCCAAAATCCCCCAACTTTTGATGGCAAAGGCAGTCCGGCAGAAGCCGAGGACTTGATTCGTTCTCTAGAGCAAATTTTTCGATTCCTTTGATGTAATGATCTAGAATGTATCGAATGCGCAACGTATCAACTTAAGAGAAACGCAGATTATTGGTGGGAAGCACAACAGAGGACGTATACACCTGAAGAACGTGAAAATTTGACGTGGGAGAAGTTTAAGGAAACCTTTTACGAGAAATACGTACCACAAAGTTATCGCAAGCAGAAAGCGAATTAATTTGCAAAATTAAAGCAAGGAAAGAGACCCGTAACTGAAAATGATCGTGATTTAGTTCGTTTTGCATCTGATAAGATAGATATCGACGAGAAAGTGTGTGAACCCTTCCGAGTAGAAATTCGATTTGTTCTTGCAAGTTAGAGTGATATGACTTACGCTGAACCCCTTAACCGAGCCTTGGATATGGAGCTGGCAAAGCAGCCAGAGAAAGGATCGCAATCCTTAGCGAATCCTCAATTTGAAAGTCAGATGACAACAACTGCTGCCTCCTATCCATTTCAACAAGGCCAAATTGAAAAACATAAAAGAAAGTGGAGTGGTGGATCCCACCCAAACAAGAGGCCATGGCAGAAGCAAGGACATCAACAACAACCTCAGAAATCACAGAAAGTGAAAGTTCAGCATCCTAATCGAAGTAACATATCAATAGAACCCCAAGGTCTACCTCCATGTGCAAAGTGCGGCAGAATGCATCTAGGCGTCTGCAAAGCTGGGAGTCATATCTGTTATACTTGTGGTTAGTCTGGTCATTTCTCAAACTAGTGCCCAAGTAAACAACATGGAATAATCGGTGGAGGGCCGAATCAATATCAGCCCTCTTAAATGAGAGCAATGGAAGTAACTCCACAATAGAAGTACCCTCAACCTCAGTGTGAAGCACAGCCGTAATACCAACGAATGTTTGTAATTGAGCAAAAGCTTGGAGCTACAGACCAAGGAAATCTCACAGGTATGAGAAGGTTCAAAAGTGTACCAGTTATTGTATCGTTTTATATCGATGCTTCGCATTCATTTATTTTTAGCACTTGAGTAGATAATCTTGGCTTGAACTTAGAAGAATCAAACCAGGTGCTTAGAGTATCAACCCCTTTAGGAAGATTATCGTTAGTTTCGCGAAACTCTTCGAACCTAGAACTTGAATTTGGAAGCCATAAATTATTAGCAAAATCTTCTAATCCAGATTAGTTAACCAAGAATTTTGAAACGATACAATGCGATCAGAGATAAATTTCGTTTCAATCTCTCGGAGAAGAGCCGACCGTAGTGTTCGGAATAGAGAGAGAAGAGTAAAGAAAAGCGTGTCGATTATCTCGGTCATGAGAGCAAAGAAGTTAACGAGAAGGAAGGATATAAAAAGGTATCTAGTTTATTTGAATAAAGACGATGGGCATGAGCCAAATATCGATGACGTAGCTGACGTGAGAGAATTTAAAAATGTTTTCCAGAAGTCTAACCCGTTTTGCTCTGGATAGACAATTAGAGTTCACGATAGATTTAGAGTCTGGATCAGCCCCAATTTCAAAAGCTCCGTATAGAATAGCTTCAAATCTATCTTAAAAGAAGAAGGATGGTAGTCTGGGAATGTGCATAGACTATCGAGATCGTAACACGATTATGCTCAGCAACAAGTATCCTTTGCCAAGGATAGACGATCTATTTGATCAGTTGAAAGGAGCAGGTATTTTCTCCAAAATCGACTTAAAGACGAGATATCATCAATTTAAGATCCGACAAGAAGATGTCATAAAGACTGCATTAAGAATGAGATATGGACATTATAAATTCATAGTAATGCTATTGACCAACGCTCCAGCCGTTTTCATGGACTTGATGAACAAAATTTTTCATGAATATACCAAGATATTGTGTATTCAAAAGATGAAGCAGAATACGGGAAGCATCTAAGAATCGCGTTAGAGAAGTTAAGATCCAAGAAGTTATGTGCCAAGTTTAGCAAGTGCAAATTTTGGTTGAAAGAAGTAAATTTCCTAGGACACGTTGTTATGTCCAAAGGAATTAAAGTCGATATAGAAAAGGTGAAAGTTGTTCAAGAATGGAAATCGCCGACGTTAGTTCATGAAATCCGTAGTTTCCTCAGTTTAGCAGGTTACTATCGGAGATTCATAGAAGGATTTTTTTTTCAAAATTGCAAGGCCGATGACGAGTTTGTTAAAAAAAAAATCTAAGTTTAAATGGACGGAAGGATGTGATAAAAGTTTTCAAGAGGTTAAGACGAGATTGACTACAGCTCCAGTATTAGCTCTTCCTGAACTAGGAAAGGACTATACCATTTATATAGACGCATCAGCTCAAGGCTTAGGATGTGTGTTAATGCAAGATGAAAGAGTGATAGCGTATGCTTCAAGACAGCTCAAACCCCATGAAGAGAAGTATCCGACTTATGATCTGGAATTAGCAGCCATAGTGCATGCCTTGAAAATTTGGAGACACTATCTTTATGGAGCCAAGTGTGAAATCTTTTCGGATCACCAAAGTCTAAAGTATTTCTTTGAGCAGAAGGAGTTGAATATGAGATAGAGGAGACGGCTCGAGTTGGTGAATGATTATGATTGCAAGATATCCTATCATCCTGGAAAAGCTAATGTTGTAGCCGACGCGTTGAGCCGAAAAAGATAGGTGGAGAACTCAAAAGAATCTGAGTTAGGATTTTTGCTAACTGAAGAAGAAAGATTGATCGAGGAATTTGGAAGAACTGAAAAAGGATGTCGCCTTGTACGTTGAAAAATGTTTAGCTTGCCAACAAGTGAAGTCTTTGCACCAAAGACCGTATGGATCCTTACAACCGCTACCAGTCCCAGAATGGAAGTGGGGTGGTATCACGATAGATTTTGTGACAGATTTGCCAAGGATAAGGAAAGGAAATACAGTTGTGTGGGTAATAGTGGATAGATTGACGAAGTCCGCTCATTTCATACCTATTCCACATACCTATGGATCAGACAAGTTGGCACAAATTTATGTCAAGAAAATTGTAAAATTTTATGAAGTTCCGAGTACGATCACTTCCGATCGAGATTCGAAGTTTACAACCCGTTATTAGGAAAGTTTCCAAAAGAACTGGGAATACAATTGCAGTTCAGTACCGCTTATCATCCTCAGATAGACGGCCAGTCAGAGAGAACGATTCAAATTCTTGAAGATATGCTTAAGAGCTATTATGACAGACAAGGGAGACGATTAGGAGAAAATCTTACCTCTTGTCGAATTTGCGTACATAATACTTATCAAAATACGATTGGAATAGCATCTTATAAAGTTTTATATGGAAAGAAGTGTAGATCTCCGCTCTACTGGGATTAAGTAGGCGAGAGAAAAGTTATAGGGCAAGAAGCGATCGAGAAGATGATAGAATTTGTCCGTTCGATTCGCAAGAAGATTAAGAAAGCTCAGAGTCAATAGAAATCATATGCCGATAATCAAGATTCGAGTTAGAGTATGATGTAGGAAGTAAAGTCTTCTTGAAAGTATCTCCCTCGAGAGGAGTACACCGCTTTAGTGTTAAAGGAAAGCTAAAGCCTCGATAAATAGGACCGTTCGAAATCCTAGAAAAGATTTAAGCTGTCTCGTATAGATTAGCTTTGCCTCCCAGTTTTGGGAATTCACATAACGTATTTCACATGTCGCAATTGCGAAAGTATGTTTTGATCCAAAGCACGTGATTCGCCAAGAAAATGTGGCGTTGAAGCCAGACTTAAGCTACTAAGAGAGGCCCGAGAAAATTATAGATCATAAGATTCAGCAGCTTAGAACAAAATCGATTCCCCTAGTTAAGATTAAGTGGCGACACTACGATCTCGAAGAAACTACGTGGGAACTCGAAGAAAAGATGAGAGCAAAGTATCCCGAGCTATTTTCATAGGGTTAGCAAATTTCGGGACGAAATTTTTCTTAAGGGGGTGAGGATGTAATACCCCAAACTTTTACAAGTCTTTGAGAGCGTTTTAAATGCGTTAATATATATAATAATGCACCTTAAGTGATAAATTTTTCAAGAAAAGAAATTTTCTTAAAAATAACCAAAATGCCCTTATGTGCTAAGATGTGAATTTTTCTCGTTTCGACTATTCAGAATGAGTATGTAATGCATTGATTGAGCTTATTTTTATGAGATTGAGTATGAGTATGAATTTCGGAGAATTCTGAGAACTTTTACTTTTGACGATTAGTGCCGATAAGCCGAGAAATCACTAATCACTAACGGACTCCGAATTTAACCTGATTAGTGTCTTTTGAATCTAGAATTAATTCTAAGACCTTTGAGATATGTTAGAAGCTCATCTAGATCATATGAGAGAATTTTAAGAATTTAGTTCTTAATGGAATAATTAGCCGAATAATTTTAGGTTTCTTTTCGTTACTTGAAATTTTGATTTAAAAATTAGATATTCGGATTCCTTAAATTATTTTGTGAGATATGAGAGGATGTAAAGGTGTTTCTAATGTCGAGAATGAGTCGAGGAGATTTTTCAGATATTTTGAGAGTTAACGGAAAAATACGGATATATTCTACCGGAACACTTTTCCTTCCGGGGAAAATTATACCAGTTAAAGTAAGATAATTATTTTTATCTCTCTCCCACTCTCTCTCTACTGAAATGCATCTCCCCTCTCTCACTAATTTTATTCTCTAACCTAGGTACCTATTTTTCAAAACCTAAGGGAATATCATCATTCCATTTCCTTAATTTCAAACTTCATGATTCCTTAAGAGATATCAATAATATTCTCTCATCTCTCTACTCTCTCTCACGTAAGAAACAAAGAAGAGGAAGAAGAAAATCTTCTCTCTTCTCCCCCTCTCTTCACCGCACGCACATACACTTAGATATATGAGAAAAACTCCATTGAAGTCCAAGATTTCAAGTATCCAAGCTTCAAGAACTCCATCATCTTCAACCTTCAACCCTAGATTCAAGAAGGTAATTTGTTCTTCAAAGCTTTGAGCTCAATTCAAGATCAAAATCATCTCCCCTTTTATTTTCTTCAAATTTTCGACACTTTATGCCCTAAATGAGATGATTAATTCTTGTTTTAATTTTTCTTGAAGTTTAAAGATGAAATCCTCCATGGAAAATCCAAGCTAGGATTTGAAGCTCATATCCCTTCATTTTCGGTCCAAGTTCTTCAAGAGGAGGAGTTCGATTTATTTCTTTTAAAGTATGCCATCCATTTGATTTATTGTATGTATGTAATCTATAAGCCCTAAAGAAAGAAAATATGCATGATTTAAATTATGTTTAGGCAAACTTAGGGCATGTGATGTGATGAGGATGTGAGGGTATTATGAAGAAAACAAACCTTAGGGATTAATCTAGGAATTAAGAGAGAAAAGAAAAATAATAACCCTATAAAAATGTAGAGGACCGAAAATGAGGATAAAAGAGAAAGAAAAATAATTTTCATGAGTTCTTGATGATTTGTTTTTTATATGTGCTTTATGATGATGATTGGAATGATATGTGTGCATGAGAAAATGAGAAAAATAATTTACCCTATTTTTTTTTATGTTGAAACCGAAATTAGGGTAGAAAATTTGGAATTTTTGATTTTATTTATTTTTGATGATTTGACGATGTTATAAGCATGATATGAGTTTGAGATTATGATTGAATGAATGATTTAAATTATTTTGTTGAATTTCTTGAAGAAATCGATATATATGAGTTTATGGAAAAACATAATTTTTTTATAATTTTGATGTTATGGATGATATGAATGTGTTTATGTTAAACTAGAGTGTTAGATGTTTAATAAGAATTTAAGAGATGAAGAAAATGTAATTTTAGGCATAAAAATGTGCAAAAATCGAAGAAAATAAGTTTGAATGCATAGTGTTTGTTCTAGGTATTCTTGGTGAAATTATAAGTTTATGAGTGTGTGTTCTTGGTGTTCTTGGTGAAGAACATGAAAATTTGAAGATTAATAAAATTAATTACAAAATAAATAAATAAATTAATTAATTAATTAAAAATTCAAAATTTTAAGAAAATAAAATAAAGAAATAAAAAGAAAATTTAATAAATTATTTATGAGATATAGAATTGAGTATAAACAAGGAAAAATATTTCTTTGTTAAGAATTTAGAAATTAAGAAGAGAAAATCAAGTGAGTTTAATTATAGAAATTTAAAAAGAAATATTAATACTAGTTGAGAAATAAAAAGAGGAGTTAGAGTTAAGGAAATAAAATTTAAGGACGAGTTAGTCGAGGTTAAGTCATTCAATCGAATAAGAAATAAGAATAAATTAATCTTAAGAGAAATAAATTCTCTTTTAAAAAGAAAAATAATTGTAGAGTCGAGCATAAGAGTTTAATGAAGAGTATAGTCGAGTTTGAGTTCGTTTACTCGTTTAATTATGAGATTAAAAAAAAAAGTTTTGGAATAAAAATAATAGAAATAGAATTAAATAAATTAAAGAGATAATTTCTAAATGAAATAACAAATAGTAAAGTATGAGATTAAAAGTGAAGTTTGAGCTTAGATGAATAAATAATGCTATGAAGAAATAGCTTAATAAAAATGAAGTCTTGAATTGAAATTAAAGAATGATGTTTTAATATGAGAATCGAGTTTAGTAAATGGTGAATGTTTAAATGTTCGTTTCTTGATAATGTGTGTGTCGAGTGTTAAATGATTGGTTGATAATGTTTGAGAGATATTAATCGAGTTGCTTTTCAAATATCTTGAATTCGAGATAAGACGATAAAGTTATCGGGTGTTGAGTTTTAAATTAAAAGTCGAGTTTTCATTGAGTAAAGAAAATGAGAATTGTCACAGCCCCAAATCCCGAGGGACGGCAGAAGCCGGGGTGCGACTGGGATTAGATTAAAGAAGCGGGGAAGAAAGGGGATGAATGAATAGACATACATAAATGACAGCATAATCTCTATGAACAAGACTTCATCATCAAAAGATAGAGTTGATCTCGAAGGATCACTCGAACAAGATCTCAAAGTTTCTAAGTTATAAGTACAGAACTTAAACCAAAAGTGATAATCATAATTACATAAGTGAGTCTAGAGTTTGGCAGCGGAATATTAATCCACATACTACAGTCTTCACTGTCGACAACTCTTAACTCAACCCTCGCCGCTTCCGTCGCTTCAACCTGCACATTTAGAAAACATATACAGGGCTAAGTACAAAAGTACTTAGTGGGCACGTTGCCGAAAACATATAATAATTATAGATAATCAGGCATTTCATATCTGTAGCGCACTGGGGTTTTTCTTTTTAAGAGCCCGTGCCTACTAAACATTTTCGTTCTAATTTTCATAAAGGTTAGCTCTGCAGAGCATTTTTCATAGATGTTACGTTCAAATCTTGACCAGTCATAATTCACCGTGGCTGGCTACCCCTCAACAGGATACCACATACACCACAGGCTACAAAGTGCACTAACTTAGGAAAGCATAATAGCTAACTCAAAGCCGATCGTTAGTTAACCCCTTTTAGTTAACTCATAAGGTACAAGAGAACTCACATAAAACACAAAACAGTTCATGCCATAATTATCACTTTGAAAACACGATTATCAAAGCGATAAAGAAAAGGTTTTCGAGCACTGCTCGTTTTGTTTCATATATAAAAGCCCACCTTATAGATTACAGAACTATTAAACGTGCTTTCGTTCTTCAATCATCCATCCTTTCCTTATGCTGACTTCCTCCTTCATCGTACATAAAATATATATCCTCGATAAGTCGTTGAGACGACAAAAGAAAACGGAAATCGAAATCGAAAACGATTTAGTCTTTTATGCTTTTTAGGCATTTGCACGCTAAACTAGATTCTTTTAGTTAAACGGGAACGAGACTCGAACACATCTCGTTTAGAACTCATCTAGTTCCTTACTTGACACTTATGTCGGTAAAAACTAAAGTCGATAGCTTACAATGACTATAAGATCAAAAGGAAACAAGTTGAAAAGAATTCAACTTAAGAATCTATGTTTTGGAAATTACTGTTCAGATCAGTAGGTTTGTACAGAACAGGGGATTGCGAAACAGGGGACGAATCTCATACCAAAAGAAAGGTACGGGTGTCTAGTTTACTCTCCAATTTACGGATCTCAATTCCGATAAACGAGCTAAAAGATATGGCAGTTTCCGTGGAACATGGCAAAACAGTCCGAGTTCCCTAAGGCTCGATAACTCGGCGCTCGACTTCCTAGGTTCGACTTACGTTATTCCACTTCATTTTCCACGAAATTCCTGACTCAATGCAGTCTACACGTACCCTCATACGTGTTGAACTCCTTTTCATTTCTCATTTATAAGCTTGACGTTTAAAACCTCGTCTCATTAACTACGCAATTACTATACCATTTCAATTTCACATTTCCAAAACCTAACCTCTCAATTTCAACTACAACTCATCATTTCATATCTCGGATGAACACGTCGACAACTACAAACTTGTTCTCTTATTCATAACAATCACTATTATCTAATTACTTTCCTTATTCGTCTTTTCAAACGATACTTAGGTTCGATTCTTCGTCTCTTTTGAAAAATCCAACGTTATTGGAATTCGTTCTAACTTTCCGAAATCGATCATCATCTATCACGATTCATTAACACGTAATTCACATCCTCATATCATCATCTATTCTCGACTTATCGTCGATCGTTTGTCTCTTAACGAAAATTCTATGTTCTCCATTTTCGTTCAAATTTTACGACAACGATTATCATCTAACGAGCATTATTAACATGCGAACATAATAGCAAAACATTAACGAGCTCTAACTTATCGACACATCTTCGTCTCTTACATTTTTCGTTTTATTTTTAGAAAAATCTCAATTAAATATATAATCATCCTCATGTATCGTATATCTCATTTCCATTAAACAATCGAACATATCATAACATTTACTATCCTAAATCGACCCTTCTTCGTCTCTTAGGTTTCAACTTTTATTTTTAGAAAAATCTAAAACAATTCATAGAGTCAATTAGTATCATGTAGAACACTAAACTATCGATCAATCATCAAAGAAATCGAGCTACGATCAAACCCCCAAAATTTCTTAAAAATTCGGTAATAACCTAAAGAAAAGGGAGGTGATTTTCTTCACGATTCGATCCGTAGAACTCGATTCTAAACATCCTAGAACATGTATCGAACAAGAAACAACATGCTATTCCATCTCCTATATTTCGAAAAAAAGAAAATGATGGAAAAGGAATTGTGTTCGGTTCATAACGGAGACGAAGTTCTTACCTTGCGGAATATGAACTCGGAAATGGAATTGATCGGTAGACGGAAGACTTGAGTGCTTGAGAAAGCTTGAAGGTTGGAGCTTTAATGGAGGTTTGGAAGATAAAAATGAGAGAGAGAGAACAAAGGGGGGGCCGGTAATGGTGTGGGATAGGGAGGGTGATGACAAGGTTAATTTTATAGCATAAAGTAAGAAAATATCCTACAAAGGAGGATGACTCGCTTAAGGGGCGTTTGGATGCGAAAAATTTGACGGAATATCTCGTTTCCGACTCTTAAACGACGATTAAAAAGTCGAGAAATACTTTCTTAGATAGTTTCGAATTCGACGAAATCTAATTCGTCCGTTAGATTGGAAATAATTTACGTACTCGGAAAATCTAATTCGTTTTTCAAAATCAGAGAAAAAGTCGGGACATCACAGTCCAAATTTCGCCCGGAAAAGTCATAAAAACTAACTTTCTCCGGTGAACTCGTATCGGAGAAAAAGTGAATGTAAATTCTGAGTTTTCGGACGAAAAATCTATCGGACGCGAAAACCCTAAATACAGTAGTCGTTCGCCCGACTTCTGGAAATTATTTTCTGAAACGGATTTCACCGCAAATCTTAGAATTGAAATTCATGATCTTAGGCGTGCAAAGCCATAATTATTATTAACTTCTATTTTTAAAGACAGTAGAAATCATCAGGGTATTACAAGAATTTTATTAATAAAATAATGATAATGTATTATTATTAAAGGTCAATTATTAAGATAAGGGTATGTATACGAGTAAGTGTACGTAATTGAGAAAAGACAACGTATTTTGAAAATAGGGTTGTATTTTAAATCGGGAAATAGTAATTAAATATTTGAGTTTTAAATTCAAAATTTTTATTATTTGAATTAATATTGAAGAGATCGTTTTTAATGTTCATTTTAAGCTAATATCTCCCCAAAATAAAGTCAAGCATTGTCAACATAACTATTAATTGAATTTGAAATATAAATTGTCACAGCCCCAAATCCCGAGGGACGGCCAAGCCGGGGTGTGACTATGTCACGCCCCGACTCTCGAGGTGCGACTTACGAACAACAACAAACTTAGACAACTAACAACTAACTCAATTAAAGGGAACATGCTCGGGGAAAACAAAGATGGAATATAAGGCAATCGAATTTGGTTTTCAAAAGCATAATAAAATAATAACCGAGCATCTTAACTTCACTTTTAACAGGAAATCAAACAAGTGATTCATGCTGATGGGAAAGGAATTCCAACAAAAAGAGAAATCATACGAATATATACATCAAGATAAGGGATCATGTTCAACAACAATTCAAGTTACGAGCCCATCGCTCGGAATTACAAGTTAAAGAGTTACGAATTCAGTAAGCATTCAAAGTCTTCGAGCACAACGCTCGGAATCAAAAACATGAGTATTAAAGTACTAGCATCAACAGACATTAATTCAAAAGGATTGCAGCGGAAACTTGCATCAATACCCAACACTTGCACGTATGAAGACGTACAAATGCCAGTCTGAAATTCAACTAAACTCAACCAACAAAACCAAACCACACCACCAAGTATCCACGCCATCGCCATCCAGTCAACCTGCATGTTTAGAAACACACGCAGGGCTGAGTACTTCGTACTCAGTGAACACAAGCCAAAACATTGGAATAAAGATGCTTCTTAAAGCTATAATAATTGAACTTGCCTTGCCAAACATCACAAGTATATAAGCAGTTTTAAAGACAGTTTACTTGTGCATGTCAAAACATTTTCTTTAAAACAGACTGCGCAGTCAAATATCATATAATATAACAGTATGTATCATCTATCACAAATAATCTCACTGTGCCGAGAAGTAGGCCTCCTTCTCAAACACTGTGACCGGCCTAACCGAAGCAAGGCTCACAGTCACCTCAACATATACCACACGTGGGTTCCTGCTTTTCACAGGATAGTACATCTCATATAAATAGATGATAACACATACTAATTTCAATAAAATGGCAAGTCAATCACATTTGAAAATCATATCATAATATTCAATAGTATAACTAATTTTCATCGATAGTTTTGGTTCAGAAAAGCCCACCTGACTTCCGAAGAACTAGCTAGGTGGTCTAGGGCTATTTGTCCTTGCTTAAAGATCCGTCCGGCTCGATCCTTCACAGTTCAACATCGATAGGAAGAAAAGATATATGAAAGACGGACACAAAGGCGTTGGACTTTAACTGACGGACTTCTATTTGAGTCGTCTCTCTCTCCGCTCTAACTTTTCTAAAAGATCTCGCGTTCTCGTACTTAAATTATTAACTCTATTCGAATTGGTTAACTTTACTACTCAATATCGTACACTCTTCTCGTTTTAATTAATAACTTCATTGTTAATATTCTATTACTCGAGCTTTCTTTCAAAGGCTTTAATCAAATCTTGGTTTACAAATCATAACTCAATCATTCAATTATTTTTCACAACATAACTAACATCATGCATTTAAACACTTATTCAATCATATAATGAATTCAAATAAATCAAACATACTTCAAGACACATTAACATTCATTCAATTTAGATTTTAAAATCTAACTCGATTATGCATTTCCTTTTTATGGAGGTTTAAACTATTAATTCTATCTTTCTTATTTACATAGACAATGCTTTATTTTACATCCGCTATCTTATAAGGTATTTCATAATCTTTATTCTATTAACAAAAATTTCTCTTTAATTATCATTATTAACTCTTATAAAATTTGGATTTCTTATTCATCTTTAATTCGATTCTCATTTCTTATCTCGACTATTGTTCCTCTAATTATTATCTCGGTTTATCTTTTTATTTGCTTGGTTAGAAACAACGTATTCAATTAATTATTTAATTAATCTTCTTTCCATTTAATTCTCGACATCTTATTTTATTCTCATTTTCTCGATCAACTTATATGAGTATCTATCTTAACTCGTCTAGTATCTTTTCTTTACTCAATTTAACTTCCTTTTTATTTCTTATCGATTAATTCTTCTTAAACTTGGTTTTCTCTATTTTTGCTTATTTCTTTAATAATTTCTTCTTTATTTGTCTTTAACTTAGGCCATTTATTACTAAATAATTTCTTTATCTCTTGATACACATTTTTATGAATTAGCTTACTTTATTAGTTACATTATAAAAGATCTTTTTGTTGTAGTTTTAGTAAAATTTCAAGTCTTTAAATTTTAATACAAGATATTTAATTAATATATCTTTTCATACATCTTTCATTTTTTATTCAATTAAAAGCTTTTCAATTTTTAAATCTCTTTTTGTCAAAACTTCTATCTTCATTCCATATTCAAATTAACATTAATACGTACTTAACATCCAATCTTTTTTTATTATTTCTACAATTAATTCTTTCAAAACTTCAACATGCAAACTTATTTTCTTAACTTAAACACATGTATAATTATACCAACATCACATACAATCATTTCATTGATCAAAACATCACTCAATTCATCAACAAAATCAACAAAATAAAACCTCTATTTTTCTTCAAAACTCACGGCACACATATGCATATTTTGTGCATTTTATTCCTCAATTTTTCATGCATATAAGCTCATTCTCAACATGATAGAAATAACAAATCAAGCATCATAATAATAATAACTCAAAGAATTCATATTTTTCCTATTTTTACTAAAATTTTCGGTATTTATCCAATTTTTAGGGTTTTAAATTCTTTCTCTTCTCTTAATTCACCGATTAATATCTAATGCTCGATTCTCCTAACGAATTTTTCTCACTCGATTAGCACATGCATATCCTAAGTTTGCCTAAACATAATTTAAATAACATGCATGCATAGATCTTTCTTTTAGGACTTATAGACATACATATTTACAACTAATCAAATGAATTTCATACTTAATTAAATGGGAATCCTTCTCTTGGCTCTTGGAATTGAAATGGATGGAAATGGTAGCTTCAAAGCTTGAACTTGAAAAGAAGAAGGAAATCTTCTTGAATCCTCAAAGTAAAAGAAATAACATGGGATTAATCATCCATAGGGTTTAAGAATTAAAATAAAGAAAAGTGTTGGATGATTCTTGAATTTAACTTCAAGAACTTGGAAGATTCTTACCTTTCTTTGAAAATATGGATGAAATGGATGGAGATTGATAACTTCTACTTCATTTTCATGGATGGAGAGTTTGAATCCATGGTTGCATGTGAAGAAAAATCAAGGTATGAGGGAGAGAGGGAGATTGCCGAGAGAGAGAGAGAGCTTGGGAGAGTTTGAGAGATTGTTTTCTTTCTTGCTTGGGAGAGAGAGAGAGATCGAAATGAGAGAGAGAGGTGGAGTGAATGTATTTAGTCTCCCTTCTTGTCTTAGGTGAGTGAAATTGAAATCCAACATAGGGAATAAAGTGCACTTGTTGGAAGTTGTAGTAAGACATGACTTGATAGGTGATGTGATATTAACTTGCATGCAAACTTTAGGTAATACCATGCATAAGACATAATCATGATGTTTTAGTCTTGGAAATTGAAGGATGATGGGAGAGGAGGTGTGAGGTGGCGTGAGAGGGAGAGAGGTGGATGACACGTATCGTCGTCGTGTCGTTACGGGTATTAATTATCCGGTCGTAAAGGTTTTCCGGATAAAACGATTCGTATTAATTCCGTTTTGTTTTCTTAACGGGTCTAACCTCTTCTCGTCTCACTTTTGACACTAACTCATCTCAATCCTATTTCACGTCTCAAATTAAAAGATTAAAGGTTTCGATCTTTTTAGTCCTTTAAATCTTAAAAGACTTTAATCGGCTTATTAATCCGAATCCTTTTAAAGACTAATTCCTCATTTCTCTTGTCAATTCTCGGATAAGTTCTTACCCTATCTCAGTGATCTTAAAAGAAACTCTAGGTTCGAAGGTTCTAATCCAATTCTATTCTAGTCTCGTCGGCGTAAACATATTTCTCGGCGATTAACGTTATGTTATCTCAATCAAACAAACTTCTCGGGATTTTTCCGGAATTTAATCTCATACTAATTTTCATATAAACAACTCAACAAGCATATCATATTATCATCATCTCAGGTAAATAGAACAGATAAATTCACACAAGATTCACAAGGCAAATTAAACATTTTATTCAATTCTCTTCGATTAGAAAAGAAAAATTTTACTCCTAAATTCTCATCTTTGAACTTACTCGGTTAATTAGAAGCTCTCTAAAGGTATAAGAACTCAGGGTATCACAAACTAGGGATTGGATTAAAGAGGCGGGGAAGAAAGGGGAAATACTGAATAAATGAATAAATTAACATCTATAACCGAGATAAAAATACTATGAAATGATTCTTATTAGACAAAAGAAAGTCAATCTCGAAAGATTGCTCGACAAAGTTTTGATCAAAGAAGACTAGGTTTAAAGTATGAACAACTTAAACCGAAAAGATTAACACCAATAAGAGAGTTATTTTGCAGTGGAAAAACGTAAAATGATAACACAATTCTTCTTTCTTATAAACGACCTTTACTCAACCTCCTCCACCTTCATCACTCAACCTGCACATTTAAAACAAACATGCAGGGCTAAGTACATAAAGCACTTAGTGGGCACATTGCCGAAAACATATCATACTTAGTATAGATTAATCAGGCATCTTTTCATAAACACTCGTAAGACTTATACTGTTGTACACTAAATTCTGGATAACACACTGCAGATTAACTCAGAATTCGATCGTCTGGATAGCACTCTGTGGGCTAACTCAGAATCTGTCCCTCTGGATAGCACTCTGTGGGCTATCTCAGAATCTGATCGTTTAGTTGGAATCTCTGGATAGCACTTTATGGGCTAACTTAGAATCCAATACTCTGGATAGCACTCTGTGGGCTAACTCAGAGAGGCACAAGAGAATTCACATAAAACAATTCATTATGCACTGATAGTTACTTTAATACACACTTATTAAAGCAGTAAGTAAACACTTTCGAACAACGCTCATTTTATTTCGATAGAAAAGCCCACCTTAAACGTTTTACAGAACAACTAAAGCTTCCATCTTCTGTCTTCCGTCCTGTCTTCTAAACTCGACTTCCTCCTTTTATTGCAAATAAAACAGCTTTAGTGCTTGTCGCAATGATAAAAGAACAAGGAATCGAAAATCGGTTAATGCCTTTTAGGCCTTTGCACTTTAACTAATTTCTTTTGATTACAAGAAACGAGACTTGAACACTTCTCGTTTAAAACTAACTCGGTTCCTTATTCGATACTTAGGTCGGTTAATAATGGAAGTCGATAACTCATAACGACTTAAAAGTCCTTAAGGAATTGTGTTGAAAAGAATTCAACTTAAGAAAATGAGTTTTGGAAATTTCCTGCACAAGGCAGTAGTTCTGGAGCTTATACAAAACAGAAAATTTCGAAACAGGGGATGTTCTTTGTACCAAAAGAAAGCCACGAATGTCTAGTTTACTCTCCAATTTACGGATCTCGATTTCGTTAAGCGAGCTAAGAGTTATAACAGTTTCCGTGAAAGGTCGCAGTTCAGTCCGCGATTAACCCTAGGTGCTCGTACATCTCGACGCACGACTCCCTAGGTTCGACTTATGCTCTACCACTTTTATTCTCACGAAATTTCAGTCTCAAGGCAGTCAATACGTAATATCTTTTATGACAAATTCCTTCATATCTCTTGATTACAAACACGACGAGCATTTCCTCGTCTTTTTCAACTAATCATTTACTATACCAAATTCCAATTCAAATCAATTTCATTCAACGACTTCTAGTTCATAAACTATAACTTATATCATCTCATATCTCGGATGGAAATATCGTCAACTACTGTAACACCCCAAATATTTTCTTCCGACGAGAAATAAAAATTTTCTAATTAATTAAGGCTTTGCACGCCTAAGTTAAGGATTTTCAATTCTAAGACTAACGGTGAAATCCGTTTCTGAAAATAAATTCCAGAAGTCGGTTGAACGACTACTATATTAGGGTTTTCGCGTCCGATAAAATTTTCGCCTGAAAACTCAAATCGAGAAACCGTCTGATTTTACATTCACTCTTTTTGCGAGACGAGTAAGTTAGTAAAAATCCGTTTTTATTATTTTTTCGGACAAAATTTGGACTGTGATGTCCCGACTTTTTATCGGATTTTGAAAAATGAATTATGCTTTCCGAGTAAGAGATTTATTTCTAATCTAATGGTCGAATTAGATTTCGTCAAAAATGTAACCGTCTAAGAATTTATTTCTCGATTTTTTTTAATACGTCGTATTAGACCCGAAAACGAGATATTTTGGCTTTAAAATGCCACCTAAACCGCCACCTTACCCCTATGACTCATCACTTTGTTAGTCATCCTACTTTAAGAGATATTATCTAAACACTTAGTCATCATCTCTCTCTCCCAAACCTCCCCAAAACCGCCACCCTCCCATCTCATTTCTCTCTCTCTTGTTCTTCATTTCTTCCATTGAAGCTTCAAGGTTTTCCAAGGATTCAAGTTCATAGATCATCCATCATCCATTCAATCCTAATTCCAATCACATATTTACTAAGGAGGACGTCGAGATTAGAAGACAAGATAGAAGATAGAAGGTTAAAGTTTGTTCTGTAAACATTTGAGGTGGGCTTTTCTATATACGAAATAAAATGAGCGTTGCTCGAAAGTGTTTACTTACTGCTTTAATAAGTGTGTATTAAAGTAACTATCAGTGCATAATGAATTGTTTTATGTGAATTTCTCTTGTGCCTCTCTGAGTTAGCCCACAGAGTGCTATCCAGAGTATTGGATTCTGAGTTAGCCCACAGAGTGCTATCCAGAGATTCCAACTAAACGATCAGATTCTGAGATAGCCCACAGAGTGCTATCCAGAGGGACAAATTTTGAGTGAACCCACAGAGTGCTATCCAGACGATCGGATTCTGAGTTAACCTACAATGTGTTATCCAGAATTAAGTGTACAGCAGTATAAGTCTTACGAATGTTTATGAAAAGATGCGTGATTAATCTATACTCTTGTGAGTTGTTTTCGGCGATGTGCCCACTAAGTGCTTTATGTACTTAGCCCTGCATGTTTGTTTTTAAATGTACAGGTTGAGTGACGAAGGCGGAGGAGGTTGAGTAAAGGTCGTACTTAAGGGAGTAAAGTTTAGTTGAGCCTCGATTTCACATCTGATATGTGATATCATTCTACATTTTTCCGCTGCAAACTAATATACTTTTATTGTGTAACCTATCGGTTTAAGTTGTTCATACTTTAAACCTAGTCTTCTCTGATCACAACATTCTCGAGCGATCTTTCGAGATTGACTCCCTTTTTATTCAATGAAGTCAAGTTCATAGTAGTTTCTGTTATAAATGTCGTTTATACAGTAATTTTCCCTTTCTTCCCCTCCTCTTTAATCCAATCCCTAGTCACACCTCGGCTTTGCCATCCCTCGGGATTTGGGGCTGTGACAACTACAAACTCGTTTATCAAACGACAACAATCATTAATATCAAATTGGTTTTTCTTATTCGACTTTTCTATCGACACTTAGACTCGTTTCTTCGTTTCTTATCAAAATTCCAACTTCTTTAGAATTCGTTCAAATTTTCTGATTATGATTATTAACTAACAAGATTAACATATGTTCAAATCATAAACCTAAACCATTATTCAATCTCGACTTATTGACGAGTCTTCGTCTCTTAACAAAAATTCGACGTTCTCCGATTTTGCTCAAACTTTCCAATATCGTTCATCATCTATCAAGATTTACTAATACGTAAACCACATACTCCAATTATTATCGAATCTTAACTTATTGACGACTTTTCGTCTCTTACAATTTTTATTTCATTTTTAAAAAAATTCCAATAAATTATACAATCATCTATACACTTACTACATACCATTTCTATCTTCATATTATGCAAATCATATCATATACTACATCAAATCCTCACTTCTTTCTCTCTTACACTTTGATTCTTATTTTTAGAAAAATACCAATTAATTCATATGATCATCTATCAATGCATAGAACATGAATCCACCAATCAATCATCAAAATCAAACTAAATCTCAAAACCCCTAATTTCTCTAAAATTTTCGGTATTCACAATTAATTAAGGAGAATGATTTCTTTATGATTTCTATCCATAAAATCCATTCCTAAGCATACTATAACATGTATTAAACATAGAATCATCATCCTATTCCATCTCCAAAATTTCGAAATTTAATAGAATCAAAGGAAATGAATTTTGTTCGGTTGGAATTAAAGAGGAAGCTCTTACCTTTACTAATATGCAATCAGAATTGAAATCGATCGACAAACGAACAAGTTACGAAGCTCGAAAGCTTGAAGAACTTGAAGGACTCTTCAATGGTGAGAGAGATATGGAGATTGGCGGTTTTGAGGAGAAAAAGAAAGAAGAAAAATGGATGACAACTTGATATTTATAGCAAAAGTAAGGAGGTTTAACTATTCACTAATATCTAGATATTATTTATAAATTTAATTCTTTTCCGGATCTAATACTGCAAACTAAAATGAACAATTACTTTATTAGAAGGACACATTATTGACAGAAATGGATACGACCATTAGTTCTGGAATATTTTACTTAGTCGGAAAGGACAATTCGTTTTCCAAAATCCGATAAAAACTCAGGACTTCACAGTCCAAATTTCCTCCGGAAAAATCAATAAAACTGATTTTTACTAACTTACTCATATCGCAAAATAAGTGAATGTAAAGTCTGACGGTTTTTCGATCTGAGTTTTCGAACGAAAATTCTATCGGACGCGAAAACCCTCATACAGTAGTCGTTCAACCGACTTCTGGAATTTATTTTCAGAAACGGATTTCACCGTTAGTCTTAGAATTGAAAATCCTTAACTTAGGCGTGCAAAGCCTTAATTAATAATTAAATTTTTATTTCTCGATGGAAGAAAAATATCTGGGGTATTACATAAATCGTGTTTGAGATATTATGCTTGATTGAACTTATATGTTGAGTGAAATATTTATGTTTTGTTTATTTTGAAATGACTTGTTCGTTTATTATGAATGCTTATTTGTGCGTGATTGATTTGAGATGACGATAATTGAATCAAGAATTTGAGTGAGAATTTAAGTATCATAGTCGAGATAGATGGTATTTTCTCACTAGCGAGAATTACTAAAGTAATATTATTTCTAGAAACGAGAATGTGAGACGAAGTTTGTCTAGTAACCGAGTAAAGTTAAATACCTGAGAGCGAGAAAGTCGAGAAAGGATATTGACTTAGAAAAGTTAAAATAAAAGACCCGAGTCAAGTAGAAGTCCTTCAGCCGAAACCAAAATCTACTTCACGTCTTACGCGTCGAGAGTTTTGTCCTTATTCGATGTTAAATTGTGAAGGACCAAGTGGGACGGGAAAGTAGTGAGGACACAAAAGAGTAAGTCACCTAGCTAGAATCTTCGGAGAACAGGTGGGCTTTCTGAACTAAAACCAAATGATGAATGCGTGTACTATTTATATATTATGTGCGTTTTTCAAATTGATTGACTTGTCTAAATGTTCTAAATGTTTTGGTATGCAATCATCTACGTGTTAAAGTTAGTAAAGGTCTTGTGGACGCACGAGATAAAGGTCATGTAAGATACGGGACAATGCATGCATTAGTTAAGGTGAATGTGAGCCTTGCTTTAGTTGGGCCGGTCACGGTGTTCGAGGACGAGGCCTACTTCTCGACACCACAGAAAGATAAGTTGTAGATTGATTCATACCTAAGATATAAGCTTAGTCTGCGCAGACGATTTACAAAACAAAAATGCTTTTATGGTTGTCACAAGTAGGAAAATTCTCTTAAAGAAGTTATTTATATATCTAACCCTTGTGATGCAGTAAGAGAGGCAAGTTTCAATTATATAGCTCTAAGAGCAAGCTTTTGAGAATGTTTTTGGCAATGTGTTCACTGAGTACAAAGTACTCAGCCCTGCATGTATTTCTAAACATGCAGGTTAGCTTTGGATGAAGATGGCGAGGGTGATTCTTGGTGGTGTGTTATCTGTTGAAGGTTTGAGTCGGCAATTACATGTCGTCATACATGTAGTTGTCAAGAGAAAATGATGTCTCCGCTGCATGATAATCTATTTGATAATCTTTTGATTATGTCTTTTTGATAACTCTGATATGATTATGAAACAATGAGCCATTTGATCAAAACAACTTCTTAATTCCCGTATAACTTTCATGTCTGCATAACTTGGAATCGAGATACTTCCTATTATTTTGTGAAACCGTTGTAAATTATTTATGCTCATTTCTTGATGAGTGTTGATTTGGAAGCATGTTCATATTCGTTACCGCTTTCTAACCTTATTCCCCTGTCCCTGAGCATAAATTCATCGTTAAGAGAAGTTTTATTTGTTGGTTTCACATTCTTAAATCAATTGAGTTAGTGTTTGGTTACATCTCGGGTTGAGTTGTGACAATAATGGTATGTTTAGATGATGGTTTCACCTTCACATTCCAATGGAGTCTGGTCATTCCTACACATCGGATTTCAGGGTGTGAAAATTTTACTTTTTTTCACATAGACACAGATGACGAAGAAATGCTCAGACTTCAACATTGGGAAGAAAAACTACAGTAAAAGAATATACATTAGGAACCACATATAAGGCTTAATTTTTTTTTTTCCAATAATCATGCAACGTTTTTTTGATTTCACTAATTGATTACCGGATCAATTTCTGTGAGCTTCATCGCAGGACTTTTTTCAATCTCAGCACTCAATCTTTCATTAAAGGCGTTGTACAACCTTTCATTCCCCCAACTATGAGATAGATCAACAATAGTGTGCAACTAAAGAAATTACAACATCATAAAAATTATACAATATATATATATATATATATATATCACACAATTAAACAAAACAAGTCATATACAAACGTAAAAAATAAGTTACGAATACAATTACAATTACACAGGGGTTTGTCATGGCATAAAATCTAGAAGGTGTGACTGAAGCTCGTAATTTTTCTTTATGATTCAAGATTTTACACCAGACATCAACCACTACAATACTAACGAACGATCCTGGTCTCATTGTTAACATTTCCCTCCTCCTTAATTACATATTGTCATTTATGAACAATATCTGCTTACTAATTTACAAAAACAAATACAGACAAATTAAAAAACATTATAGAATGTGCTCAACATCAAAAGATGACACACAAATAAACTTAAATTTCATCAGTGCTATTGTGCAGTGCAAAGACACATAGCTCTCGATCAAACTTTGAAAGCCTTTCAGACGTGTCAATTGCTCTTGTAATACTAGGTGACAAGAGTTTTGTTGTTTTCTTCAAGGTATTTCTTTTTCTTCGTACCATTTGGTGACTTGAAACATTAGTAAGTTCCTAAATATTTCACACGAAGTATATTTCACACATATAATGCAGCGTACGGTGCAACTATGCATAATGTAGTTAGTTACTTGTAAGACTCGCTCCCCCTATATAGTTTTCAAAATATTTGGTCCATCATGTCTTTGCTCATTATCAAAGCACTAGTGCAACGATTTCAAATATATAAGATATAATTTTAGAAAAATGACTTAAAACAAAAAATTATATATATTTCATACTTCATGGTCTGGGATCTCAGCATGAAAGGGATGTTCTTGATGCGCGTCTATTGTAGGGTGCATATCTTCTGCAACTAAGTAGTTTATCTCGGGCACATCAACATAATTATTGATAATACCTGGATTCCCAACATTTGCATCCAATGCCACCTTATGATTAGTCATCCCTTCAACGACTTTTTCCTTAAACTAAAAAAGGGAAAAATGTCATTTTACCAAATAATTATAATGAAATAACAAAAAAATAGTATACTTCTTATCACGAAAACAACAAAAAACAAAATAAATAGGTTAATATTTTCCAAAAAATAGCCACTACTACAGCCAAACCTCTAATGATAGTCCAATACTATATAAGTTTGGCATATCATCCTCTAATTGGTTCAAAAACTCCTCTCTTTTTGCCATTGCATTTTCAATGTCGTGAATCCTAGCCACTCCATCAGCAATTTTCCAGAACTCGTCATCACCTTCGGTGCTAATGAATTGAGACTTTGTTGGTGTCGCAACAGTAGTGGAAGCCCTATTATTGCCGCCATTCAAATTCTAGGTTGCTTCAATCATTTGTTTGTATTGTATATTGTCCTTTATGTGTGTTGGGGCATTTTCAACCATACTCATAAGCTCAACCATTTTCTCTGCAACACTTTATGCCAATACAACAAAATTTTCAGCATATTTTTTAACGTCAGAGATCTTTGAATGTGTTTCACTAGATAGTGCATCGTGTTTGACAGATATATCAACTTGCAGTAAGGTCTTGTTAACACTTGAGTGACATATATAACTATCCATATCTATTGGATCATCAGGATATCCTCCGCCAAAACCTCCAGACTTGATCTCGATTGCTTGACGCTTTCTGAGCAATGAATTATCTCAATTAGCAACTATTGTGAATGATCTTGGTACTGTTCTACTATAGAGAATTACTCTATCAACATACCATGCCTGTAATTTATAAGACACCAAAAATATTAAAAATCCAAATAACAAGCTCAAAAAATAACATAATATGAAACACAAAGTCCACATAAATTAGACAATTTTCAGTAATTTTTTTTTTTCAAATAGAGAAGATGATGTAGCATAATAATGATCTACCAAAGAAACAATCTATATAGTATAAGAATAAGTGATAAAAAAAAAAGATTAATGTACTGTTATGAATAGAGGTTGTTAGGATTTTTTTTCTACTTTAATATATGCTCAATCAGACATTTAATCACAAAATTTCCCCAATCCCATGCAGCAATCTTGCTTACTACAACAAAACAATGCATTATTTGTGGGCTTATACATCCGGTTGAATTTCTCTCTATCAAACATGTAGTAAAAAATATCATGAAGTGACGCTTGAACCATTCTCACCCTCTTTATCATTCAACAACTTCTTCAACAATGTTGATAATACCACCGTTCCACCAGTTGCATGGAACAACCCCCTCCATAATGTCATAAGCTGACATTTCTCATGCTTTTTCTTCTTCTCAATTATGCGTTTACCTCTTGGGAATCCGAATGCACGTTGCACATCATCAGGATGAATATGAAGTCTTCTTTCATCCTGTAAACTTATCTCATAAGTTTTCGATTCAAAATTTTGAAGGATCCAATAACAAAGTCTACTTGGCACCTCTGTAACCCTCAATGACAGGATGTGTTCAAATCCAATATCTCTTATAACATTCTTTTGTATTTCACTCATATCACATATGGTGTTCACAAGCACTTGGGCACAACATCTAGATGACTGACACGCACCCGTCGTATGGTACGATCAAAATACTTGTGTATGCCCCAGACGGACAGTACATGCTCTTATGTCCACAACTGAACTGGTTAGTCTTAGCGGTAAGCTAGGGTAGATCCCATGGAGAGTGAGGAACTACTTTACTCTTTAGGTGCACAAGTTTGGTTGTCACGATCCAATCATGTTATCTGCACTCAAATATAAAAGGGGTAAGATTTGAGGTAGGTCATGATTATTGTTGATATGTGTATTCGGTCATATGCATACAGAAGATCTGTCCATGCTTCGCATAAACTCAAGGCGTGGCCCAAAGACATTGAGGCGTTTCAAGAGTTTATACGCTACACTTGTGATGGTTGAATCCCTTGTGGTCACTTGATCCGAAGGTCACAGTTCACCACGGTCACAACGTCCTGCTTTATATCTCCTTAGATAGTAGTCATACCCGATCCCTCCAAGTATGACCCTTACCAACCTTCTCTTCCAAGCTTCCCGGCTCTGCACCTACAGAGTAGACATAACTCGTGGGTATCCATTTCCGGTAACACGTCCAACCAGTCATCGATATATCTATGATGCATGAGGTGAGTCCCTTGGTCAATAACCATGGCTTTATGCGTCGTCACAGTTGATGGATAGCCATTAGAGAAGCCCAAGACTGAGGAAGGACGCAGTATCCCCTTGCCCATTCCTTGCCTTCCAGATCTACAACACCATTGAGGGTGTTGCTCCGCCACTCTGTCATGGACATACTGAACATTGCCGTCTATCATGCCTTGACCTTTTCTTGGCACGGTACAGCCCTCACCAAGCGGAGATCACCCACTAGATCAAGACTACCCATGAATTATGTTCAGATCTCTCCGGAACCACTGGACACAACCGAATGTACAAATGCCTCACGAATATCTCACATATCAACGATTAATCATTTCCCCCACCCAAATCTCACGAGGGGAATTACTCAGTCATAATTAAAGACATGAACATGAAAATAAATAAACACATGAATAACATGAAATATATAATACTGAAAATAAGAAAATACCTAAGGCAAACCGCCTTGGATTTGTTCACGACAGGAATGAAAATGCTGAAAGTGTTAATTGTTTCAGCGGAAAAGATAAAGTACTCAAAGTAAATTGTTTCTTGGGCGGAATGACTAGAGAATGCAGTTGATCAATGCCATGGCCAAACAAATCTAAACCCAGAGAAAAGGGAATACCAATTCGAGTCACCTATATACTCTGTCCCACTCATTTTATCCTCTTTCTGTTCGGCACGAAGATTAAGAATAAGGGTAAAAAGATATGAAGTGGGTATGTACCATCACTTGTAAAGGATTTTGAAGAGTAATTTCTTTCCTTATTTGGTATGTGACAAATTGAGTGAGACATCTATTTAAGGGAAGTGAGACAAAACGAGGGGGACAGAGGTAGTACATAATATAGTACTCCCTCCGTACGCGAAATAGAGTCTCAATTACGGTTGGGTACGGAATTAAGAAAGCTAGTAAAGTTGATTTGAGTGGGGTAGAAGTTAGAAAGAAGGGGTAGTGGTAATGACAATAAGAGAGATACATCAGGGTGTACGAGTCCATAAGGTCAAATGGGACTCTTTTTCGTGTACAAAATAAAAGGGGTAAGTAAAACTCTTTTTCACGTATGGAGAGAGTATTAATCAACTATAGTTTTACTTTTTCAATAATATAGATCGTCAAGGAAGGAGGCATTCACCATTTTTTCCCTTGTTATATTTTTAATTCTTACTTATGTAATTTATTAATTAAGAATATATATATATATATATATATATATATAGAAATATATATATTTATATATCTTGATTGTCCACATAACAAGTAATTTGGGTGGGAATACACCTAAATATTTTACAAACCGTGTGCGTGTGTTAGTCTAGTGCTAGAATGGTTGTTGCCCGGGCCAAATTTCTTGTGCGGAAGTTGGAAAAATTAATTTCTCACTACTTAAACTGAAACACCTTTTAGCGATGGTCAGTTCGTAAAGTCTTAATGCCATTTTGGGGAAACTTGTATGCACATTGGTTGAGTGAGTTAAACTAAAAACATTAAAGAAAGCGAAGGCAGAGCCACAAAATCGGAGTAGTATAACTTGTCATGTTCAAAAGTAAACATTGTCTCAACGAAATATAATGATTGTGAAAATTTCGTTTTTTGGCACTAATAACCATATATATTAATGTCAAAAATGTCAACAGAAAGCACAAAAAAATAACTAAGTAATTTCGTACTTTGGCATAAATGATCATATTAGTGGTAAATGTGCCCGAGTCCTTGTACCCGAATTTGAGCCAACCCGCGCCCCGACCTGACCCGCACGCCCCGACCTGACCCGCGCGCCCTTCGTTAAGGGTATTTTTGTCTCTAATTCAAAAGTTGTGGGCTATGTTTTGTGTTTCATTGCTCAATATGGCTATATCAAAAGTTGACTAAAATGTAAGTATAAAAAGCATAAATGCATAAACTGCAATAATTTAGTGTATTAACATCATAATGCATAATTTTTCAATAATTTAATGCAATCATTATATCTGAGTTATTGATTACTTTAAATCAAGATTTCAGATTTATTCTCATTTCTCGACTAGAATAACATTCTCACCTGATCCTCATTCTATACGTCCCTATATATAGATGAGTTATTATAGATTCTAGATTTATTTGTTGTGGCAAACTAAAAACAAAATTAAATCTCCAAATCTTTTTGTCCTGTGGCAAACTAAAAACAAAATTAAATCCCCAAATCTTTTTGTCATGTAATTGACGTTCCCACTCTTTTTTCTGTTTGTTTAAATTTTGTTAACATGCAATATTAGCTATGGGAAATAGGCTCAAGTATTAGTAATTTTTATTTTGAAGAAAATATTAAGACATAGTAATTAGTCATTTTAGAATATAAATTAAAAGTCATGCTTATGTTATGTTAACAGGAAGTATGAGATTTAATTAACATAAGCATGAAAGATTAACTATTAAGCTTGCAATTTCATTTATATAAGCATGAAAGTTGAACTATTATGCATGAAATTTCATTAATATAAGCATGAAAGCTAAATTATTAAGCATGAAATCTCATTAACATAAGACTGAAAGCTGAATCATTAAGCATGAAAGTTCATCAACATAAGCATGAAAATTAACTTATTAAGACTAAAATTATTTAAAAGAATAATGTATCATATGATAATTGAATTAAGAAGAATCTAATATTTATAAAGCATGCATACTGAAATTAAGAAGCATCTAATATTTTAAAATATAATTTACTTTGAGTGAATATTGAAATATGCATAATGAATAATGATACATTAGTAGATGAATAGCTCTCAAACTCGTCCAAAATAATAATAGACTATATACTAAAATAAATTTATAACAATTATAAAGATAATTGAAACATGTCTGTCTCATAAAAATTATAGAAATAAAAGTAGCACTAAGAAAATAATAAACCGCCGAAATTAATTAAATGACCACGTCCAAAATGAAATCCCAAAAATGTAGGGATTTTGAATAAATAAATAAAAACAATTACTGTAAGTGACTAATTAACGCATTAATTATAACCATACATCCACAAATATAGATGGCTAGGATGAGTTCCTAATTCCCACATTAAGACTAGTTTTTATATGATCCAATTCCTATATATATATAGGAAAGAGATCATATGAGAATAAATATTATCCTAAGAAATGAGAATAGATCTCTACCATAGATCTATGGGTGATGGAGGGTCAAGATTTGGCCTAGTCAAAGCGGGTCAAACTCGGATCAACCCGTTGACTTTTTTTTCGATTTTTTTTATAAACTGTCACCCAAGATGCACCACTTCACATATTCGGATGCACCACTCTATATAACTAGATGCACCAGTAAGTGCATTTAGATGCACAAAATTTTTAACTTCTTTTTTTCAATTTTTTTTTAATAAACAGTCACCCAAGATGCACCACATCACATATTCGGATGCACCACTCTACATAATGAGATGCACCATTATGTGCATTGAGATGCACCGAATTTTTCAATCTTTTTAAAAATTTTCAGATTTATTTTCCCCCATTTTTTTGTTTGCCTCTTCATTTTTTTGTTTGTCGCTTCTTCTTTGGTCAAGATTTGAGCGAGGGGAGCCGAAGTGTCACAACCCCAAATCCCGAGGGACAGCCAAGCCGGGGTGTGACTAGGGGTTTGATTAAAGAGGCGGGGAAGAAAGGGGAATTACTGAATAAATGAATAAAATTAACATCTATAACCGGGATAAAAATACTATGAACTGATTCTTATTAGACCAAGGAGAGTCAATCTCGAAAGATCGCTCGACAAAGTTGTGATCAGAGAAGACTAGGTTTAAAGTATGAACAACTTAAACCGAAAAGATTAACATCAATAAGAGTGTTATTTTGCAGCGGAAAAACGTAGAATGAGATCACATATCAAATGTGAAATCGAGACACAACTAAACTTTACTTCCTTACGACCTTTACTCAACCTCCTCCGCCTTCGTCACTCAACCTGCACATTTAAAAACAAACATGCAGGGCTAAGTACATAAAGCACTTAGTGGGCACATTGCCGAAAACATGTAATACCCCGGATGTTTAGTCCGTCATTAAACTAAAAAGTTAATTAATAATTAAGGCTTTGCACGCCCAAATTAAGGATTTTTTATTCTAAGACTGACTGTGAAATCCGTTTCATAAAATAAATTCCAGAAGTCGGTTGAACGACTACTGTATTAGGGTTTTCGCGTCCGACAAATTTATTGTTCGAAAACTCAGATTGAAAAACCGTCGAACTTTACATTCACTTTTTCTTCGATACGAGTTCACCGGAGAAAGTTAGTGTTTATGATTTGATGGTCCCGATACGAGTTACTGGTGTATGGGGGGGGGGAATACACCAGTTAGGATTTTTCAACTTTCGAAAAACTTAACACTTGAAATCAACTTCAACTGAGTGAGAGGACTCAGTTGGGATCTCACAGCTGAGTAAGCAACCTCAGCTGGAAGATTGGTGCTGTGCGAAATGTGGTGGAAAATAAACTCGTAAAATCAAACTCACGCTTTTATGCACGGTTGGTCAAAACCAAAACTGTTGTTGTGAAAGTATGCAGATTGTATGCGGTTAGTTTGTCAGTTGAGATATGCAAATAAAGACTGAACACAAAAAAACACGACACACAAGATTTATGTGGTTCGGAGAGAACTCCTACGTCCACGGGGAGATGTAAGTCCACACACCTCAGTCCAAGTTCTTCTGGACAGAACCACTCAGCTTACGCGGGCTGAGCAACCGTTACAGTTTAATTTCCGGGCACTAAACAGCCTAAGTCAAGTTTGCGGGTACTTGACGACCTGACTACTCAATTACAGGAAGAGTAAGGTCCTAGCACACTTTTTAGGGTGTGAGAAAGGGTAGGATTTCCAACTACAGCTCGATCAAGAATGAGAGCTGGATCTAAGGCTTGAACGAATAAACACTCAACCTAAGATCAAAAACAGTTTCGAATTCTAGGAACCCTCAGCTACTAATGTTCTCTCAAATTGGAACTCTCAGCTGCTGATGCTCTTAGATGATGATGTTGCAGATTTGCTTTGATTTCTCTCGAGAAAGCTCTTGAATTTTTCGTCGTCTATGTGTCTATCTGCATATATCTATCCTTCTCGAATGAGAGGATGCCTCTATTTATAGGCGGAGAGAATCAACTAGCCGTTGGAGGAGCAGTTGATCTCTGATCGGTTGAAAGCGATGGCTTGTCTCTCATCTCTGCAGACTTTCCCGATATGGCATATGTGCTCTTCTGCTTTCCATCTGAGACAGTCTTATGTTGGGCCAGATGGGGTAATGACTGAACGGTCAAACCCTCATGTGACTTTCTTTTGAAATTCAAATCTTTGACAGTCAACTTCGGTTTTTCGGTTGAAAGTCTTGACCTTCATCTGAGTGATCTTCAGCTGATGTTCCGATCTGTCGAGTTCTCAGCTGACTTTGAACTTCAAAACAGTTGAACTCCTTGTTCAGATTCTATAACTGAGGTTCTGAAACTGAACCCTCAGTTGTCTTCCACTTCTTTACTCAGTTGGGTTTGAACCCTCAGATGATTTCTTTCAACTGTTTCTCATCTGTTTCTCTTCCACTTCTCTTCCTTTCAACTGTTTCTCATCTGATGAACGCTCAGTTGGTTTCCTTCAACTGATGTTCTGAAGACTTCCCCTTGTTTACATCTGAACAAATGAACTCTCAGTTGTCTTTCTTCACAACTGATGTTCTGTCTGAGTGACGCCTTGTTGCCATCTTCAGCTGGAGACCTGTAAAGATAAAATCTTAACTTTGCTCAAACAGCGAGCCTAAATTCTAACATTAGGTACTGGCAACATCTACTCGGTTGGGGTCAGCCGGTTTTGGAATTCATCAAAACTTATACTAAAAAATTTCCCAACAATTTCCCCCTTTTTGATGATGCCAAAACCACTTACAACTTGAAACCACTACTGATCTAAACCTCACTAACTTATCTAAAATCTCAGCTGAAATTCTAGACAGTCTATAAGATAAAACATCAAAGGGTTAGCACAGTTATAACATGGTATTTAAAAGACTTTGTGATTCAGAGCTTGGACAATGAGGGATTGTTCATCAAGGTGAATCTTATAACTGAATAGTTTTCATTACAACTGATTGTTACAAAAGATAGACTCAAAAATTAAAAAATTACAACAGTTGCTAGAAAACTAACTGAGCTAGTATTGTAGCCCATACTTGCCAAAAATCCTTACAAAAATTTCCCTCTTAGCAGGTGACTCCTTAGAGATGTCCACTCCATGCTCCTTGCAGACCTGCCTCGCCTCAGATGCAATCTTCTGACGGTTCGGGTTGCTGGAATCCGAGAGAAGAGGTGGCCGATACGTAACCCTCTTAGGAACTGGAACAGTGTTCAAGTCCAGGTTGGCGTCAATCATGGCCCTCCTGAATTGACTGAACATGCCCGGGTCACCTGAGTGCAACTCAGTCAGCGCCTCTTTGAACGCTCTCCTTGGGTCGTCAGTTGCGTAAACCTTCCTGTAATAGAAGTTGTTCACGAACTCCTGCTTGAACATCTCCCAATCCTCATTCCACTCGGTCGGCATCCACTTGTCAGTATGCCTGAACCGACTCTCAACCTTGGACTTTAGAGGCAACCTTTGTTGCTTCAATCGAGCTTCCGCCTTTGATTGGATTCTGTTGATGCGGCGTCGGCTGCGGGAGGCAACGTTGCGGTCCAGGTTCTGAGAAACCTTCTTCAGTTCAACCTCGAACTGGTTCACCCTCCTCGCCTGGCTGGCGGCAAACTTTCTGATCCAGCTCGGGTTCATGTAGTCGTTCTCCTCTACATCCATAGCCTTGGCCGCTGCAATGCACTCTTCGGTTGTTATCCCGTCGAGTTCAGAATCCAGCTCGGTTGCGATCTCGGCTATGGAGCTGTAGGAAACTCCAATCTTCTTTGCCTGCTCCAAGTCCTTAGACATTTCGGCTCCACCGACTTCGGTTGTCTTGGCAGCAACAGACTTCCTTCTCCTCAGCTGAGATTTGGATGGTTGAACAGCTGGCACTCCTTCTTCTTGGGTCTCTTCTTCTTCCTGTGCTTCACCCTCCTTCTCCTTCTCTTCCCCCTTTTTGGCATCAGCAACAAGGCTTGCTACTGAACCGTCCAGAGAGTTGAGTTTGGCCTCGGTGGATTGAACACGGTTGAAGAGTTCATCGACCGCACACTCCAGTTCGATCTTCTTCGCCAGTTCGGAGTCCTGGCGCTCTTGTTCTGCCTTCTTCAAGACAGAGAGGTTGTCGTTGACCTCTGTCTGAAATGCAACGAACTCAGCCCAACGCGACTCGAACCGGGACTCCCATTCAGCATCCTGCGTCTGTTGGGACTTGGCCAGATTTGAGTCAGCCAAGGACTTGAAGACATTCACTTCCGACTTCAAGCCCAACAGAGTGGATTTCAGTTCCGACACATCCTGACTGGTGGAGGAGAAGAGATCATTCATCTTCATCTTCAGCTCGGCATTCTCCTCCATCAGTTGTTGATACTTCACTTCTTGAGCTGCCAACTCCCTCAGCTGGTCATCGTGTTGGTGCTGGAGGTTGGCGAGCAGCTCGGTCCTCAACTGGTTTACCCTCTCAGCCATTAGCTCGTAGATTTGTTCTGTTGAAGGAGCGAGCTGAGCAGCTGGAGAGGCTTGAGCAGACTGAGCTAGAGGCTTAGCTGTGACCATGGCTTGACGGTTTGCCAGGTACAGCTTCAGGTTCTCCTCCTCTTCTTTTGCGGCGGCGGCTGCTGCTGCATCGACATCTTCAAGGAAGTCGGCTGATTTCACCAACATGCTGTCAAGGAAGTCGACACACTCCTTTTCAGCTGCCTCCCTTGTGTCCTTCCCTTCAGCCAGACTCTGGTCCAACCGTCTAGTGAGCAACGCGATCCGGTTGTTGTACGCCACCTCCAAGTTGGAATAGTTGAAGTAGGCTCGGATGCGGGACTCATCAGATTTCAGCCTGTCCCAGCTCAGTACCCTGATCGTGTCTTCCTTGACATACCACTGGCTAAAGATCAGGTGGAACTGGTACAGTAGCTCGGTTCCCAGTGTGGCGAAGATGGGCATGTCGCGAGCCGCAGGAAATAGACCCAACAGCTTTTGAAAGCAGTAGGCCACCCTGCCTTCGTGCTCGTCAGCAACAGTCTACAGGTCCTCCGCTTCGTTGATTGGGGAGGGAGTGAGATTGTATGGTTCGGGTTCAAGAGGTTCATCGATGTTGGCCAAAGAGTCGGTCACAACATCGGCATCGAGCTGAGAGCTCGGAATTTGGGATTCAGTTGGGGAAGAGGGTGGAATGGTTTCCTCAACATCGGCCGAAGGAGAGGTCACGATGTTGGCATCGAGCTGAGAGCTCGGAATTTCTGGCTCGGTTTGGGTAGAGAGAGCAAGAGGCTCTGGGGGCGGTACAGCATTTGCTCCAGCTGTGGGGGAGGTGGTAGCATCTTCGAGGTCCTCAGATGAGGAGGATGCATCCGACGTCTCCATGCCCTTAGCCTCATCAGCTCCGGGGCCTCGAGGTGCGATCTCGAATGATGCGGCCTCAGCTGAGCGGCTGGATTCGGAACGCTCCTCAGCAGGTGTGGACTCGACCTGCGCTCTCTCCTCGTCTGGAGCTTGTTTCTCAGCTGGCTCCTCAGCTGGAACCTCAACTGGCTCATCAGCTGACTCGTCAGCTGGAACATCAGTTGGCTCATAAGCTGGCATCTCAGCTTCCTTCTTGATTGTCTTCTTGAACCTTACCCTTAACTTTTTCTGGGCAGGTTCATCAGTCGACTTCGTCTCAACGTCAGCTCGGCGACGTGAGGCTTTGGATTTTTTGGGGCGAGCAGCAGCTTGTTCTCCCTCAGCTGTTGACTCAGCTGGCCTTCCCGACTCCCTCTTGTCCTTGGGAGTGTAGACACTCCTCAGCACCTCCTGTGCTTTCTTGGCCGTCGGGAACAGCAACAGCTTTTTCAGCGGCGTCTCCTCGCAGTCAGCCCAGACCATGTTGCGGTCCTTTGTTGCGAGGAGGATGAGGGCGGAGATTTTGCATCCGAAGTTGAGCGTGCCCTTCACACTCAGCAACTTCTCTCCAGACTCAGTCGTAGTCTCAGAGATCTTCGACTTCTCTATCATCAACTGGTTCAGAAAATATTGGAACCAGTTGATTTGTTGTTGGTGCTCCAGGGCCAACAGCTGTTTCAACTTGGGTCGGCTGATGTCGCCGAACGCGCCACTGTATCCGAACACGACCTTCGACACGGCGTCGAACAGCAGGCGGTGTTCAGGCTTCAGCTTAGTCCTTTGCATGTTGCTCCTCAACCGCTCTGGCTCGATCAGAGCATCCTGTAGAAATTCATCCGCCTGTTCGTCGGTAATATTCTCCAGGAACTCGGTGGCGGTGTGGTTGATTGGTATGATGTATTGGAGGACATCAGACACATCAATGGAGAAGGAGACATGACGTATTGTCCTTGCCGGAACATCCCTTTGTCGGCAGGACACCGTCGTAGAAACTCCCTCTGAACCGTCAAGGGGGCGAAGAAGATTGACGTAGAATTCTCCGACTTGACGCCTGAGCAAGTGAGAGGGACAGAGCTTGGCCCATTCCAGAAGTCCGTTCTCACGGAGAGTGTTGGCGAGAGGGGCTAGGACCGGCGACTCTAGATCCTCGTCGGAGAGGATCTGCTCGAAGTGAATCTTCGATACTAACATATCGAACGACTTTTCATACGTTGTAGGCACGAGGGAAGGTCCGGATGATGCCATTCTTTTGCTTTTGGGTGCCATTAAATCACTGCAAAGGTAAAAATATATAGGGGAGGAAGAAATCTATTTGCAGAAAAGGGTTAGGCAGAAAAACTGGAAGACAATGAATAGTATGATTGATAAGCACGAATGAGGAAAGTAGGAGATATCTTCCTGATTTTTCGCCTTATATAGGTCTTTGACTTGGATGAGATCAACAGCTGGGGTTAAATGACGCGAATCCATCAACGGCTGGGATTACTCGACTGTTGACTATCTTTGACTCGACGTTTTGATCCGAGTTCCAACCAGCGCGTGAGAAGGTGTACAGTTTCATGTCAGCCCGGTCGCACTATAAAGTAGGCTATGGATGCTCAGCCGTACTTTACATTTAATGCGACATGATGGCTATTTTAATATAACTGACTAGCACAGGAATGTTTGAATTTATTTCAAACATTCTCATTTAAGAATATAACATCTTCAGTCATAAATGATACCTGCCAGCTGATGTCTGAATCAGCTGTGTTCATTAGTCGAGTTCCTCAGTTGCCGCATACCATCAGCTGACTCGAGTTCGTCTGTTCAGCTGACGTTTGACGTCTTCAGTTGGCAATCAGTATCTGATATTCCCCTTTCAGCTGAGCTTCCCCCTTCATCTGAGCTTCCTCCTTAAGTCGATATCCGATTCTTCAGCTCAGATGAATCCTTATCAGCTCGGATGACTCTCCTGCTCTGATGACTCTTCAGCTCGGATGAGTTTTTAGCTCAGATCCAAAAGTCCTAGAAGATCATACAGCATCTTGAACCGGGCTTCAGGAAGAGGTTTGGTGAGGATGTCAGCTCTCTGAATCTCAGTTGGGATCTTCTCCATGGACACATCCTTCTTCTCAATATGATCTCGGATGAAGTGATGACGAATATCGATATGCTTAGTCCGAGAGTGATGAACAGGGTTTAGAGAGATAGCTATGGCACTCGAGCTATCACAATGTATGGGAACCTGTCCAGTTGAGACTTCATAATCTCTCAGCTGCTGCTTTAGCCACAATACTTGCATGCAATAGCTTCCGGCAGCCATGTACTCTGACTCGGTTGTCAAAGTAGCAACACACGCTTGTTTCTTGGAGAACCATGAAACCAGCTTGCTTCCCATGAACTGACAGTGTCCAGAAGTAGACTTTCTGTCCAACCGATCTCCTGCTAGGTCGGCATCTGAGTATCCAGTCAGCTGGATATTGTCATCAGTTGGGTACCACAATCCAACATTGACAGTTCCCTTCAGATACTTAATGATGTTCTTTGCTGCCAACATGTGTGCTTCTCTTGGTTGGACTTGAAAACGAGCACACACTCCAACTGCGTATGAAATGTCTGGTCGGCTGGCAGTTAGGTAGAGCAGCGAACCGATGATCCCTCTATACTGGCTGGCATCAATGAGCTTTCCCTCAGCTCCTGGTTCGATCTTCCAGTTCGTGTTCATAGGGATCTTGGTTGTCTTACTTGTCTGCAATCCAAACTTGGTGATGAGCTCCCTTGTACATTTGGACTGGTTGATGAAAATCCCTTCAGGTGACTGCTTCACTTGTAATCCAAGGAAATAATTCATCTCGCCCATCATTGACATCTCGAACTTTTCCTTCATAAGATCGGAGAATTTCTTGCACAGCTCCTCCGACTTGGACCCGAAAATGATGTCATCGACATAACTTTGCACGACAAGTATATCTTCTCCAACTTTGATGGTGAACAGAGTTTTATCAACTGAACCTCGTTTGAACCCCGAGTCCAGAAGAAATCTACAAAGAGTGTCATACCATGCTCTTGGTGCTTGCTTTAGACCATAGATAGCTTTCTTCAGCTTATACACTCTTCCATCTGCAGTCTCAAAACCAGGAGGTTGTTCAACATATACATCTTCTTTTATATCTCCATTGAGGAATGCACACTTCACATCCATCTGATATACTTTGAACTTGTGATGTGCGGCATAAGCTAGAAAGATCCGGATGGCTTCCAGCCTTGCAACTGGTGCAAAGGAATCTTCAAAGTCAATTCCTTCTTGTTGGCAGTATCCTTGAGCTACCAACCTTACTTTATTCCTCACAATGAATCCAATGGCGTCTCTCTTGTTTTTGAAAATCCACTTTAGTCCAATCACCTTGACACCATTTAGTCTTTCTACCAACTCCCATACACAGTTGCGTAGAAACTCATTCAATTCTTCTTGCATGGCTGTTGTCCAGTGGACACAATTGAGAGCTTCCCCAACATTCTTCGGTTCTGGAACATCAGCTACATAGCAAGAAATCATGGCAACATCTCCAGCTTGCTCAAACTCCTCTAGAACTACCAATTCCTCAGCATATTGGGCATAAGTGTTGGATTCTTCCTCGGTTGATTCTGGATTTGCAACTCTGCTCCGTGTGCGCACACCCTCGGTTGGATCTCCGATGATGTCGTTAGTGGAATGAACTTCATACCAACTTCGGTTACGTCTTCCTTCTTCTTCCAACAGTGGCTGTTCAGACATCTGAGTTGGAGTCTTCAGAGCTGGTGATTGATCAGCTGTTGAGTCTGGATCCTCAACATTTACAATAGATTGAACTGAGCTCGAATGGGCATCGGATGCTGATGCAGTTGGAGGGGCATCAGCTGAAGTTCCCCCTTGGGACGAGCTGAGGTCTTCGCATTCATCTTCAGAGGAGTATGGATCCTCATCCTCAGTTGCCCATATTAGAGGTTCAGCTCGGTTCTTTTCCCGAAGTGCTTGCGATCTGGTGAGAACTGGTAGAACAGCTGGATCCGCGTGTTGTTCCTTTATCTGTTCCCTGCACTCAAAGGTAGATTCATCAAAACTAACATGAGGTGTTATTTCCACAACACGAGAGCTGTTGTTGAAAACTCTATATGTCTTGATCCGAGCTGCATATCCAAGAAATATGCCCTTCGAAGCTTTGGCATCAAAAGTTTTCAACTGAGTCTTCCCATTGTTGTGAATATAACACTTAGATCCAAAAACACGAAAATAAGAAATATCTGGCTTTCTGCGTCTCCACAGCTCGTAGGGCGTCTTTCCCAACCGCTTGGTGAGAAAAGATCGATTCTGTGTGTAGCATGCTGTGTTGATCGCTTTAGCCCAAAATCTCTTAGGTAGTGCTGAGCTCGCTAACATGGATGTGGCTGCATCCTTCAGAGTTCTATTTCTTCGCTCAGCTATGCCATTCTGTTGTGGAGTGCGTGCGGCTGATGTCTGATGGGTTATGCCATTCCTTTCGCAATACTCAATGATGGTTTCATTTAGAAACTCCGTTCCACGATCTGATCGGATAGATACGATCTTCATCTCTTGTTGGTTCGATATCCGATCCATTAGCTTGGGCAGCTCATCTCGGGTTTCACTCTTGTGGCGCATGAAGATGGTCCACGTATATCTTGAGTAGTCATCAGTTACAACCAATGTATATTCGTTTCCATTAATGCTTTTTGGTGTAACTGGCCCGAAGAGATCCATATGGATCAGCTGCACCACTCGGTCGGTTGAGGGAGTTGACTTCAACCGGAAGGAGGTTCTAGCGAGCTTTCCCAGCTGGCATGCACTGCAGATGTGTGTTGTTGAAAACACTCGGTTAGGTATGCCTCTTGCATGTTCTTGTCTGGCAAGTCGGTTCATCGTCTTGAAGTTCAGATGGTTGAGCCTTTTGTGCCACAGCCAGCTCAAATCCGAACTGCTCTTTGATAATAGACAAGTGTCGGGGAGGCTGCTGTTCCAGTCAGCGTAGTATACATTCCCTGTTGGAGATCGATTTCCCAACAATATCACCTGCTTTGATCCGACATCTTTGACTCTGCAACCCTGTGCATCAAACTTGACAGAGAAACCATTATCACAGAATTGGCTGATGGAGAGCAGGTTATGCTTCAATCCATCAACATAAGAGACATTAGAAATCGAAACATGATTGGTTTCAAGGGTACCGTAACCTCTGGTGTAACCTTTTGAGTTATCACCAAAAGTAACTGATGGACCTTCTTTCTCCACGAAACTTCCAAGCAAATCCTTCAGATTTGTCATGTGTTTCGAGCATCCACTATCCATCACCCACATTGTTGTAGACGCCTTTTTCTTCCTCAGCTGTTTCTCTTGTACCTGCAAAGAGAAACTCGCTTAGGTCCCCAATTTTAGTTGGGTCCTGGAGGGTTAGAACCAGTTCCCCCTGGAACTGTGCGTTGCTTTTCTCTATACACTCGAATAGCCTTGTCATTCCAAATGATCTGCCCATTTTCATCAACTATAACAACACCCCGGTTATCCTTTGGCTTGTTGTTTGAAATGATGCTCTGTTTCTTGGGAGGAGTTGGATTTCTCCCATGTTGGGCTTTAGGAGGTGAGGTTTTCCCCCTGTTTTGATGGCGATTCTTATCCTGTTGAGTTTGTCTATGAGGTCGGACGCCATTGTGGAATCTTCTTGCCTGATTCTGATTCCATTGCCTTGGCTGTTGACGATAGCTGTTCATGCCCGGATGTTGATTCATGTTGTGGCATGAGTAACCATAGCTGTCGTAACTTTTCCACATAGGTTGACTCTGTTGGAACCTCTGATTGTTGTGGTGATGGAACCGTTGTTGAGTATGTCGGTTGAAGCTTGGTTGGTTCTGTTGGTTCCATCTCTGTTGTGGTTGGTTTGTTGGTCGGTGATCACGTCGGTTCTGAGCTTGGATATGTTGTCGATTTTGAGCTTGATTGCGACTCCGAAGTCTCCGGTTCCTCCGTTGAGTCTTGGAACATTCCCCCTCGGTTGTAGACTCCAGGGACTGTTTCGTTGGTGCTCCATCTGCAGCTCCTTTGCCTTTCTCAGCCGTAGTTGCCTTTATCAGTTGTGAGGGTGTTTGTTTAGTTGCATACTCAACTGTGTTAGGTTTGGAAACCATGACTTCCTCAGCCTTGGTAAAGGTAGCTGGTGGAATTCCAGTGTCCTTTGCCACGTCATATCCGAGTCTAGACACATCATCCGTTTGCCGTCTGTATTTGATGAGATTCTCGATGATCTCGGATGACTGATATAGCTTTGTCAGGTTGTCCTTCTCAGTTTGAAGACCCTTGAGAAGAACAACTATATGCTCGGTCTGGGCATCTGATGTCTTCATCAGCTGGTCGATCTGAGCCTCTTGTTTGTTCAACTGTTCATTCTGTGTCTTGATCTGTTCTTTCAACTGTTCATCGGTTGAAGCCTCAGTTTGGTTGGTTGTACTCAGTTGACTTTTCAGCTGGTCAATTTCTTCAGCTTGTCTCTTGATCAGATCGTCCTTTTCGGTTAAGAAATCTTCAAGCTTGGTGAACTGGGCTTGAAGACTCTTAAACTCAACCGACTGCTGATGCAGTTCCTCACTGAGTTCTTGAAAATCATTCCAGAAGGGTTCCAACTCATCGCTCAGAGATTCCTGCATGTTAGAAGTATTGGAAGAATTTAAGCGAGCAGGATTAGATTGTACCTCAATATCATCTTGGTCGGTTCCAAGTGCCATGAGGCATTGATCCGGACTGATGACTTTGTTGGTAGAGGTCAGGTCATCCTCATCTTCAGTGTCTGTGAAGATGTCCATATCGTCAGCTGCCTCTTCAGCTACCATGGCCTTATTCTTTGCAGTTTGCTTCGCTCTCAGTGCTTCTCTTTCCTTCTTTGAGAGGTCTGGGCAATCAGCTTTGAAGTGTCCTTCCTTGCCGCATTCAAAGCAACCATTGGTGACTGGCTTTGAATTGTCTCGAGTTCGGTTTGATTTATAAAAACGTTTATATTTGCCGAACCGAGTATCCATATCGGCTAACTTCTTTGACAACGCTGCAATGTTCTGTTGCAGTTCTTCTCTGCTCGGCTCCTTTGTAGTCGTGTCAGCCGACCTGGTTGGCCTTGACGATCTCGACTTTGAGTAGTCAGCTCGGAGGGCAACTGACTTTGATGCTGAGCCGACATCCTCAATTCTATTTGTCTGACTTGAGGGCTGCGACCTCCTTCTGTTGACCTTATACTCATTCCCTTTCAAGATTGAGAACAATCTTTCAGTTCCCATTTCACTAAGGTCAGCTCGGCTCTCATGGATATTTGTGAAAGTATCCCACTCAGCCGGTAGAGCTTGCAACACTTTGAGGTTTATTTCTCTCAGAGTGTATTTTCCTTTCTGGATGGACTGAATTCTTCTGATGATGTCCATAAACCGGAGCTCTAGCTGATCGATAGTCTCATCAGGTCGCAGACTGAAATTGTCAAAATCTTGACATGCATGCGAGAACTTGTTTTCCTTCATTTCGTCGCTTCCTTCACTTAGCGAGGCAAGGATGTCCCACATCTCTTTTGCGGTCTCACACTCCTCTATTCAGGGCAGATAATCTTGTCCAATCGTGGACATTATTGTGCTCTGAGCCCAGATATCCAGCTGGCTCACCTTGGCCTCCTCCGGAGTGTAGTCCTCTGGCTGTTTCTCCACATACTCCACCACTGCATCTCCATCGTTGGGATTTGTGGGAGTGCGAAGTATTCTGTCACGTATGACGATTGGTCCAGATGTGAGAACTTGTTGCATCCTATGATGCTTGGACAAAAGGATCTTCTTCATTCGAGTTCTCCATGATGTATAGTTGACAACAGAGAACATGACTGTGATCTTGTCCTTGATGTCCATCTGCACAAACAAAAACAGGACAACAAAAATGCGAGCAAGAATGCACTAGCGTGAAAAGATCTGTTCAGTTGACCCTTGAAGAAAATTCTCGAATTCACACCTCGTGAAACAGAGACAGTAGTCTTTTGAACCACTGCTCTGATACCACTTGATGGTCCCGATACGAGTTACTGGTGTATGGGGGGGGGGGGGGGAATACACCAGTTAGGATTTTTCAACTTTCGAAAAACTTAACACTTGAAATCAACTTCAACTGAGTGAGAGGACTCAGTTGGGATCTCACAGCTGAGTAAGCAACCTCAGCTGGAAGATTGGTGCTGTGCGGAATGTGGTGGAAAATAAACTCGTAAAATCAAACTCACGCTTTTATGCACGGTTGGTCAAAACCAAAACTGTTGTTGTGAAAGTATGCAGATTGTATGCGGTTAGTTTGTCAGTTGAGATATGCAAATAAAGACTGAACACAAAAAAACACGACACACAAGATTTACGTGGTTCGGAGAGAACTCCTACGTCCCCGGGGAGATGTGAGTCCACACACCTCAGTCCAAGTTCTTCTGGACAGAACCACTCAGCTTACGCGGGCTGAGCAACCGTTACAGTTTAATTTTCGGGCACTAAACAGCCTAAGTCAAGTTTGCGGGTACTTGACGACCTGACTACTCAATTACAGGAAGAGTAAGGTCCTAGCACACTTTTTAGGGTGTGAGAAAGGGTAGGATTTCCAACTACAGCTCGATCAAGAATGAGAGCTGGATCTAAGGCTTGAACGAATAAACACTCAACCTAAGATCAAAAACAGTTTCGAATTCTAGGAACCCTCAGCTACTAATGTTCTCTCAAATTGGAACTCTCAGCTGCTGATGCTCTTAGATGATGATGTTGCAGATTTGCTTTGATTTCTCTCGAGAAAGCTCTTGAATTTTTCGTCGTCTATGTGTCTATCTGCATATATCTATCCTTCTCGAATGAGAGGATGCCTCTATTTATAGGCGGAGAGAATCAACTAGCCATTGGAGGAGCAGTTGATCTCTGATCGGTTGAAAGCGATGGCTTGTCTCTCATCTCTGCAGACTTTCCCGATATGGCATCTGTGCTCTTCTGTTTTCCATCAGAGACAGCCTTGTGTTGGGCCAGATGGGGTAATGACTGAACGGTCAAACCCTCATGTGACTTCCTTTTGAAATTCAAATCTTTGACAGTCAACTTCGGTTTGTCGGTTGAAAGTCTTGACCTTCATCTGAGTGATCTTCAGCTGATGTTCCGATCTGTCGAGTTCTCAGCTGACTTTGAACTTCAAAACAGTTGAACTCCTTGTTCAGCTCTTCTCCCTCCTCTCTTTACCGCCCCCATACCTCCTCTCTCTCCCATTCTCTCTCAAATTTTCCCTCCATTAAAACTCATTCTTCAAGCTTTCTCAAGAACACAAGTCTCCCATCTACCGGTTAATTTCATTTCCGTCTTCATATTCGGCAAGGTAAGAACATCGTCTACGTTATGAACCGAACACAAATCCTTTCCCATCATTTTCATTTTTTTCGAAACATAGGAGGTGAAGAAGCATGTTGATTCTTGTTCGATTCATGTTCTAGTATGTTTAGAATTAAGTTCTACGGATCGAATCATGAAGAAAATCATCCCCCTTTATTTTATGTTAATACAAAAATTTTATGGAATTTTAGGGGTTTTTCGTAGTTCGATTTCTTTGATGTTTAATTGATAGGATAGTGTTCTACATGTTAATTGACTATATGAATTAATTTAGATTTTTCTAAAAATAAAAATTGAAATATAAGAGATGGAGAATGCATGGTTTGGTCTAGTAAATGTTATGTTATGCTTGATTGGTTAATGGAAATGAGATATAGGATGATTAAGGATGAATATATATTTATTTGAGATTTTTCTAAAAATAAATTGAAAAACGTAAGAGACGGAAACACGTCGTTAAGTTGAAGCTCGTTAATGATATTAGAATATGGTTTACATATTAGTGATGCTCGTTAGATGATGATCGTTGTTGTAAAATTTGAACGAAAACGGAGAACGTAGGATTTTCGTTAAGAGACGAACAATTGACGATAAGTCGAGAATAGATAATGATTTACGATTGTGATTCGAACCTTTGATAATCTTGTTAGTTAATGATCGTAACCGTAAAGTTTGAACGAATTCTAAGAAGGTTCGATTTTGAATAAGAGACGAAGAAACGAGTTTAAAGGCCAGTAGAAAAGTCGAATAAGGAAATCCTTTTTAATAATAATGATTGTAATTAGTTGATGAACGAGTTTGTAGTTGACGACTTTTCCATCCGAGATACGAGATGTTATGAGATATAGTTAAGAAACGAGAAGTGGATGAACGAAAATGAAATAGGATTTGAATATGAAATTGTTTTGGTATAGTAAATGGTTAGTTGGAAATGACGAGGAAATGCTCATCGTTTATTTAATCAAAAGGCGTGAATGCGAACCCAATTAAGGGATTCTACATATAGACTGTATTAAGATGAAAATTTCGTGAAAATAAAAGTGGAATAGCATTAATCGAACCTAGGGAATAGTACGTCGAGATTTGTCGAGCATTAGGGTTTCGCGCGACTGTTTTGCGATGTTTCTCGGAAACTGTCATAACTTCTAGCTCCCTTAACGAAATCAAGATCCGTAAATTAGAGAGTAAACTAGACACCCATGGCTTTCTTTTGGTATAAAATTCATTCCCTGTTTCGAAGTACCCTGTTCTGTATGAACTTACTGATTTGTACATAAAGTTTCTAAAACTTAATTTCTTAAAGTTGAATCCTTTTCAACTTCGTTCCTTGTGAACTTTTAAGTCGTTATAAGTTATCGACACCCATTATCTACTAACCTAAGTGTCGAGTAATGAGTCGAGTCAGTTTGTAGATGAGAATTGATCAAAGTCTCATTTATTAGTTAATCAAAAGGAAGTAGTAAAGTGCAAATGCCTAAAAAGACTAAAACCGATTCGATTTCCTGTTTCTTTTATCGTTGCGTTCAAGTTGTTTAATTTTGTTTATTTACGATAAAAGGGGGAAGTCAGCACCGAGGATAGGACAGAAGACCAGAGACGGAAGCTCGTGTTAGTAGTTCTGTAATCAGTAAGGTGGGCTTTTCTATATACAAACTAAAATGAGCGATGCTCGAAAAACTTTGTTTACAAGCTTTGATAATTGTGTTTTCAACGTGATAATCAGAGCATGAAATGATTTGTTTTTATGTGAGTTCTCTTGTACCCTTCTGAGTTAGCCGACCTGCTATCCAGAATTATTAGTTAGTCGACTTGCTAACTAAAACGATCGGACTTTGAGTTAGCTGACTTGCTATCCAAAGTTAGTGTACACAGTAGCCGTTGTGTGTGGAACCTTGTTGAGGGGTGGCCAGCCACGGTGATAATTATTGGGCAAGATTGAACGTAACATATGAGAAAAATGCTTGCGCAAGCTACATTGTGAAAATGAGAAAGAAAATGTTTAGTAGACACGGGCATTTAATGAAAAACACCGATGTGCTACAGAAATAAGATGCCTGATTATCTATACTTATGTTATGTTTTCAGCAATGTGCCCACTAAGTGCTTTTGTACTTAGCCCTGCATATGTTTTATAAAATGTGCAGGTTGAGCGACGGGAGCGGCGGTGGTTGATGTCGAATTAAGAGTAGTAACTAGAATAAGAACTTGTTTCAAGCTTTACACTTTCCACTGCCAATCTCTTTTTGAAGTTATTTTATCTATCTGTTGGGTCTAAGCCCGTATAATTAACTCAGTTTCTTTTGAAAACATCCTTGTCGAGTGATCCTTCGAGATCAACTCTTCCTTTTATATAATGAAGTCTTTTTCATAGTAATTCATTCTGTTATTAATGTCTGTTTATTCATTCATTCTTATTCATCCCCCTTCTTCCCCGCTTCTTTAATCCAACCCCTAGACGCACCCCGGCTTTTGCCGTCCCTCAGGATTTGGGGTTGTGACAAAACAACTCACAAGAGTATAGATTAATCAGGCATCTTTTCATAAACACTCGTAAGACTTATACTGCTGTACACTTAATTCTGGATAACACAATGTAGGTTAACTCAGAATCTGATCATCTGGATAGCACTCTGTGGGCTAACTCAGAATCTGTCCCTCTGGATAGCACTCTGTGGGCTATCTCAGAATCTGATCATTTAGTTGGAATCTCTGGATAGCACTCTGTGGGCAAACTCTGAATCCAATACTCTGGATAGCACTCTGTGGGCTACCTCAGAGAGGCATAAGAGAATTAACATAAAACAATTCATTATGCACTGATAGTTACTTTCATACACACTTATTAAAGCAGTAAGTAAACATCTTCGAGCAACGCTCATTTTATTTTGATAGAAAAGCCCACCTCAAGGCGATTATAGAACAACTAAAGCTTCCGTCTTCTGTCTTCCGTCCTGTCTTCTAATCTCGATGTCCTCCTTTGTAATACCCCAGAAAAATTCTACTGTCTTTAAAAATGAAAGTTAATAATAATTATGGCTTTGCACGACTAAGATCATGAAATTAAATTCTAAGACTAACGGTGAAATCCGTTTCCGAAAATAAATTACGGAAGTCAATCAGATGATTACTCTATTAGGGTTTTCGCGTACGAAAACTTTTGAGTTCTTGAACTCAGTTCGAAAAATCGTCGAACTTTACATTCACTTTTTCTACGATACAAGTTCACCGGAGAAAGTTAGTTTCTATGATTTTCTGGGCGAATTTTTGGACTGTCTAATCCCAACTTTTTTCTCAGATTTAGAAAATGAATTAGGTTTTCCGAGTACGTGATTTATTTCCAATCTAACGGACAGATTTCGTCGAATTCGTAACTATCTAATAAAATATTTTCTCGACTTTTATATCGTCGTTTAAAGCCGGAAACGAGATATTTCCGTCTAAATAATCCATGCCAAACGTCCCTTAGCGATTCACCACTTTAGTTGTTAGATATTTCCACCTTTATGCATAGTAAAATGGCTAGTCATCACCTCTCTTCTCCCTCCTCTCACTACCGCCATTTCCTCTCTCATTCTCTCCCATTCTCTCTCAAATTCCTCCATTAAAATCATCTCCTTCAAGCTTTCTCAAGCACACAAGTTCTCCATCTACCGATCAATTCCATTTCCGAGTTCGTATTATGCAAGGTAAGAACATCTCCTACGAAATGAACCGAACAAAGTCTTGATTCCAATCTTTTCTTTTTTTTCGAAACATAGGAGCTTGAAGAGCATGTTGTCCTTTGATTAATACATGTTCTAGGATGTTTAGAATCGAGTTCTACGGATTAAATTATGAAGAAAATCACTCCCCATTTCTTTAGGTTATTACCGAAATTTTTATAATTTTGGGGGTTTGATCGTAGTTCGATTTCTTTGATGTTTGATCGATAGATTAGTGTTCTACATGTTGCTAATTGATTCTATGAATTAATTAAGATTTTTCTAAAAATAAAATTCGAAACCTAAGAGATGAAGAATGCATGATTTAGTATAGTTAATGTTATGATATGCTCGATTGATTAATAGAAATGAGATATACGATGTATGAGGATGACTATATATTTAATTGGAATTTTTCTAAAAATAAAATGAAAAACGTAAGAGACGGAAACGTGTCGTTAAGTTGAAGCTCGTTAATGTTTTGATAATATGATTTGCTTATTAGTGATGCTCGTTAGGTGATAATCGTTGTTGTAAAATTTGAACGAAAAAGGAAAACGCAAGATTTTCGTTAAGAGACGAACGAACGACGATAAGTCGAGATTAGATAATGATATAGGTCTAAGATGTGATTATAAGCTAATCTCGTTAGTAAATTATCATGATCGGAAAGTTAGAACGAATTTTAATAAAGTTGGATTTTTCATAAGAGACGAATGAATGAACCTAAGTATCGTTAGAAAAGACGAATAAGGAAAATAATTTGATATTAATGATCGTTATTGTTAAATGAACGAGTTTGTAGTTGACGGCTTTTACATCCGAGATATGAAATGATGAGTTATAGTTGTAAACGAGAAGTAGAAACGAGAAGTTTAATGAAAATGAAATAGAAATTGGAAGTTTGTTTTGGTATAGTAAATGGTTAGTTGGAAATAACGAGGAAATGCTCGTCGTTTGTTAATCAAAAGTCGTGAATATGAACCCGTTTAAAGGTTACTGCATATAGACTGACTTAAGATGAAAATTTCGTGAAAATAAAAGTGGAATAACATAAAACGAACCTAGAAAACCGTGCGTCGATTTTATCAAGCATTAGGGTTTCACTCGGCAGTTTTGCGACCCTTCACGGAAACTGTCATAACTTTTAGCTCGCTTAACGAAATCGAGATCCGTAAATTGGAGAGTAAACTAGACACCCGTACCTTTCTTTTGGTATAAGATTCATGCCCTCTTTTCGTATGCTCTGTTCTGTGCAGACTTACTGACTTGGGCAGTGAGTATCCAAAGTCTAGTTTCCTAAGTTGAATCCTTTTCAACTTCGTTCCTCGTGAACTTTTAAGTCATTCTAAGTTATCGACACCATTTTACCTACTGACCTAAGTGTCGACAGTGTTCCGATTCAGTTTTTAGACGAGAATTGATCGAAGTCTCGTTTATTAGTTAATCAAAAGGAAGTAGTAAAGTGCAAATGCCTAAAAGACTAAAAAACCGTTTCGATTTCCTGTTTCTTTTATCGATTGCGTTCAAGTTGCTTAAGTCTATTTATTTACGATAAAAGGAGGAAGTCAGCACCGAGGATCGGATAGAAGACCAGAGACGGAAGCTCGTTTAATAGTTCTGTAATTAGTCAGGTGGGCTTTTATATATATGAAATAAAATGAGCAATGCTCGAAAACCTTTTTCTTTATCGCTTTGATAATTGTGTTTTCAAAGTAATAATCATGGCATGAACTACTTGTTTTATGTGAGTTCTCTTGTACCTTATGAGTTAGCCAAAAGGGGTTAACTAAATGTCACAGCCCCAAATGCCGAGGGACGGCCAAGCTTGGGTGCGACTAGGGGTTGGATTAAAGAAGCGGGAAAGAAGGGGAATGAATAAGAATAAACGAATAAACAAAAATTAATAACAGAATAACTTCTATGAACAAGACTTCATTTAAAAGAAAGAGTTGATCTTGAAGGATCACTCGACAAGATGTTCAAACAGGAACTGAGTCATTATACGGGCTTAGACCCAACAAATATATATATTAACTTCAAAATGATTGGCAGCGGAAAGCAAAGAGCTGGATACAAGTTCTTTATTCTAAATACGTCTTCTTAACTCAACATCAACCACTGCCGCTCCCGTCACTCAACCTGCACATTTTAGAAATAACATGCAGGGCTAAGTACATAAAGCACCTAGTGGGCACATCGCCAAAAACATATCATACTTAGTATAGATTAATCATGCATCTTTTATAAACACTCGTAAGACTTATACTGCTGTACACTAAATTCTGGATAACACACTGTAGGTTAACTCAGAATCCGATCGTCTAGATAGCACTTTGTGGGCTAAATCAGAATTTATCCCTCTGGATAGCACTCTGTGGGCTATCTCAGAATCTAATCATTTAGTTGGAATCTCTGGAAAGCACTCTGTGGGCTAACTCAGAATCCAATACTCTGGATAGCACTCTGTGGGCTAACTCAAAGAGGCATGAGAGAATTCACATAAGACAATTCATCATGCACTGATAGTTACTTTAATACATACTTATTAAAGCAGTAAGTAAACACTTTCGAGCAACACTCATTTTATTTTGATAGAAAAGCCCACCTCAATCGTTTACAGAACAAACTTTAACCTTTTGTCTTTCGTCCTGTCTTCTAATCTCGACTTCCTCCTTCTAACGTAAGATAATCAAATTTTAACAAGCAGTCGAGACAATAAATGAAAAAAGAAATCGAATTCGTTTTAGACTTTTAGGCCTTTGCAATTTACTACTTTCTTTTGATTAACGAATAAACGAGACTCGATCAATTCTCATTTATAAACTGACTTGGCTCATTACTCGACACTTAGGTCAGTAGATAAAAGGATGTCGATAACTCATAACGACTTAGAAGTTGTTGGGAAATTTATTAGTATAAGTTTTGATGAATTCCGAAACCGGCTGACCCCAACCGAGTAGATGTTGCCAGAACCTAATGTTAAAATTTAGGCTCTCTGTTTGAGCAAAGTTAAGATTTTATCTTTACAGGTCTCCAGCTGAAGATGGCAACAAGGCGTCACTCAGACAGAACATCAGTTGTGAAGAAAGACAACTGAGAGTTCATTTGTTCAGATGCAAACAAGGGGAAGTCTTCAGAACATCAGTTGAGAAGGAAACCAACTGAGCGTTCATCAGATGAGAAATAGTTGAAAGGAAGAGAACATCAGATGAAAAGGAAATCATCTGAGGGATCAAACCCAACTGAGTAAATACAAGGAAGACAACTGAGTGTTCAGTTTCAGAACCTCAGTTATAGCATCCGAACAAGGAGTTCAACTGTTTGAAGTTCAAAGTCAGCTGAGAGCTAGACAGATCGGAACATCAACTGAAGATCACTCAGATGAAGGTCAAGACTTTCAACCGACAAACCGAAGTTGACTGTCAAAGATTTGAATTTCAAAAGGAAGTCACATGAGGGTTTGACCGTTCAGTCATTACCCCATCTGGCCCAACACAAGGCTGTCTCATATGGAAAACAGAAGAGCACAGATGCCATATCGGGAAAGTCTGCAGAGATGAGAGACAAGCCATCGCTTTCAACCGATCAGAGATCAACTGCTCCTCCAACGGCTAGTTGATTCTCTCCGCCTATAAATAGAGGCATTCTCTCATTCGAGAAAAGGGAGAGATATAGACGACGAAAATTCAAGAGCTTTCTTGAGAGAAATCAAAGCAAAAAGCAAATCTGCAAAATCATCATCTAAGAGCATCAGCAGCTAAGAGTTCCAATTTGAGAGAACATTAGTAGCTGAGGGTTCCTAGAGATCGAAACTGTTTTTGATCTTAGGTTGAGTGTTTATTCGTTCAAACCTTAGATCCAGCTCTCATTTGTGATCGAGGTGTAGTTGGAAAACCCACCCACTCTCACACCCTAAAAAGTGTTAGTTAGGACCCTACTCTTCCTGCAACTGAGTAGATAGGCTGTTAAGTGCCCGCAAACTTAGCATAGGTTGTTAAGAACCCGTAATCTTAACTGTAAGGTCGATAAGTACCCGCAAACTTGTCCTTAACGGTTGCTCAGCCCGCGTAAGCTGAGTGGTTCTGTCCAGAAGAACTTGGACTGAGGTGTGTGGACTCACATCTCCCCGTGGACGTAGGAGTTCTCTCCGAACCACGTAAATCTTGTGTGTCGTGTTTATTTGTGTTCAGTCATTATTTGCATATCTCAACTGACAAACTAACCGCATACAAACTGCATATTTTCACATCAACAGTTTTGGTTTTGACCAACCGTGCATAAAAGCGTGAGTTTGTTTTTACGAGTTCTTTTTCCACCACATTCCGCACAGCACCACTCTTCCAGCTGAGGCTGCTTACTCAGCTGTGAGATCCCAACTGAGTCCTTTTACTCAGTTGAAGTTGATTTCAAGTGTTAAGTTTTTCGAAAGTTGAAAAATCCTAACTGGTGTATTCCCCCTCCCCCCCCATACACCAGTAACTCGTATCGGGACCATCAAGTGGTATCAGAGCAGTGGTTCAAAAGACTGCTGACTCTGTTTCACGAGGTGTGAATTCGAGAATTTTTATTTCAGTGGTCAACTGAATAGATCTTTTCACGCTAGTGCATACTTGCTCGCATTTTTGTCCTGTTTTTGTTTGTGCAGATGGACGTCAAGGACAAGATCGTAGTCATGTTCTCTGTTGTCAACTATACATCATGGAGAACTCGAATGAAGAAGATCCTTCTGTCAAAGCATCATAGGATGCAACAAGTTCTCACTTCTGGACCAATCGTCATACGAGACAGAATACTTCGCACTCCCACAAATCCCAACGATGGAGATGCAGTGGTGGAGTATGTGGAGAAACAGCCAGAAGACTACACTCCGGATGAGGCCAAAGTGAGCCAGCTGGATATCTGGGCACAGAGCACAATAATGTCCACGGTTGGACAAGATTATCTGCCCTGGATAGAGGAGTGTGAGACTGCAAAAGAGATGTGGGACATCCTGGCTTCGCTAAGTGAAGGAAGCGACGAGACGAAGGAAAACAAGTTCTCGCATGCATGTCAAGATTTCGACAATTTCAGTCTGCGACCTGATGAGACCATCGATCAGCTAGAGCTCCGGTTTATGGACATCATCAGAAGAATCCAGTCCATCCGGAAAGGAAAATACACTCTAAGAGAAATAAACCTCAAAGTGTTGCAAGCTCTACCGGCTGAGTGGGATACTTTCACAAATATCCACGAGAGCCGAGCTGACCTTGGTGAAATGGGAACTGAAAGATTGTTCTCAATCTTGAAAGGAAATGAGTATAAGGTCAACAGAAGGAGGTCGCAGCCCTCAAGTCAGACAAATAGAATTGAGGATGTCGGCTCAGCATCAAAGTCAGTTGCCCTCCGAGCTGACTACTCAAAATCAAGATCGTCAAGGCCAACCAGATCGGCTGACATGACTGCAAAGGAGCCGAGCAGAGAGGAACTGCAACAGAACATTGCAGCGTTGTCAAAGAAGTTAGCCGATATGGATACTCGGTTCGGCAAATATAAACGTTTCTATAAATCAAACCGAACTCGAGACAGTTCGAAGCCAGTCACAAATGGTTGCTTCGAATGCGGCAAGGAAGGACACTTCAAAGCTGACTGCCCAGACCTCTCAAAGAAGGAAAGAGAAGCACTAAGGGCCAAGCAAACTACAAAGAATAAGGCCATGGTAGCTGAAGAGGCAGCTGACGATATGGACATCTTCACAGATACTAAAGATGAGGATGAACTGACCTCTACCAACAAAGTCATCAGTCCGGATCAATGCCTCATGGCACTTGGAACCGACCAAGATGATATTGAGGTACAATCTAATCCTGCTCGCTTAAATTCTTCCAATACTTCTAACCTGCAGGAATCTCTGAGCGATGAGTTGGAACCCTCCTGGAATGATTTTCAAGAACTCAGTGAGGAACTGCATCAGCAGTCGGTTGAGTTTAAGAGTCTTCAAGTCCAGTTCGCCAAGCTTGAAGATTCCTTAACCGAAAAGGACGATCTGATCAAGAGACAAGCTGAAGAAATTGACCAGCTGAAAAGTCAACTGAGTACAGCCAACCAAACTGAGGCTTCAACCGATGAACAGTTGAAGGAACAGATCAAGGCACAGAACGAACAGTTGAACAAGCAAGAGGCTCAGATCGACCAGCTGATGAAGACATCAGATGCCCAGACCGAGCATATAGCTGTTGTTCTCAAGGATCTTCAAACTGAGAAGGACAACCTAACAAAGTTATATCAGTCATCCGAGATCATCCGAGATCCATCAGATACAGACGGCAAACGGATGACGTGTCTGGACTCGGATACGACGTGGCAAAGGACTCTGGAATTCCACCAGCTACCTTCACCAAGGCTGAGGAAGTCATGGTTGCCAAACCTAACACAGTTGAGTCTGCAACTGAACAAACACCCTCACAACCGACAAAGGCAACTGCGGCTGAGAAAGGCAAAGGAGCTGCAGATGGAGCACCAACGAAACAGTCGGTGGAGTCTACAACTGAGGGGGAATGTTCCAAGACTCAACCGAGGAACCGGAGACGTCGGAGTCACAATCAGAACCGAGCTCAAAATCGACAACATAACCAAGCTCAGAACCGACGTGATAATCGACCAACAAACCAACCACAGCAGAGATGGAACCAACAGAACCGACCAAGCTTCAACCGACATAATCAACAACGGTTCCATCACCACAACAACCAGAGGTTCCAACAGAGTCAACCTATGTGGAACAGTTACGACAGCTATGGTTACTCATGCCATAACATGAATCAACATCTGGGCATGAACAGCTATCGTCAACAGCCAAGGCAATGGAATCAGAATCAGCCAAGAAGATTCCACAATGGCGTCCGACCTCACAGACAAACTCAACAGGATAAGAATCGCCATCAAAACAGGGGGAAAGCCTCACCTCCTAAAGCTCAACATAGGAGAAATCCAACTCCTCCCAAGAAACAGAACATCACTACTAACAACAAGCCTAAGGATAACCGAGGTGTTGTTATAGTTGATGATGAAGGAAAAGTAATTTGGAATGATAAATCCATCCGAGTTTACAGGGAAAAGCGACGCACAGTTCCAGCGGGAACTGGTTCTAACCCTCCAGGACCCAACTGAAATTGGGGACCTAAGCGAGTTTCTCTTTGCAGGTACAGGAGAAACAGCTGAGGAAGAAAAAGGCGTCAACAACAATGTGGGTGATGGATAGTGGATGCTCGAAACACATGAAAAATCTGAAGGATTTGCTTGGAAGTTTCGTGGAGAAAGAAGGTCCATCAGTTACTTTTGGTGATAACTTAAAAGGTTATACCAGAGGTTACAGTACCCTTGAAACCAATCATGTTTCAATTCCTAATGTCTCTTATGTTGATGGATTGAAGCATAACCTGCTCTCCATCAGTCAATTCTGTGATAATGGTTTCTCTGTCAAGTTTGATGCACAGGGTTGCAGAGTTAAAGATTTCGGATCAAAGCAGGTGATATTGTTGGGAAATCGATCTCCAACAGGGAATGTATACTACGCTGACTGGAACAGCAGCCTCCCTGACACTTGCCTGTTATCAAAGAGCAGTTCGGATGTGAGCTGGCTGTGGCACAAAAGACTCAACCATCTGAATTTCAAGACGATGAACCGACTCGCCAGACAAGAACATGCAAGAGGCATACCTAACCGAGTGTTTTCAACAACACACATCTGCAGTGCATGCCAGCTGGGAAAGCTCGCTAGAACCTCCTTCCGGTTGAAGTCAACTCCCTCAACCGACCGAGTGTTGCAGCTAATCCATATGGATCTCTTCGGGCCAGTTACACCAAAAAGCATTAATGGAAACGAATATACCTTGGTTGTAACTGATGACTACTCAAGATATACGTGGACCATCTTCATGCGCCACAAGAGTGAAACTCGAGATGAGCTGCCCAAGCTGATGGATCGGATATCGAACCAACAAGAGATGAAGATCATATCTATCCGATCAGATCGTGGAACGAAGTTTCTAAATGAAACCATCATTGAGTATTGCGAAAAGAATGGCATAACCCATCAGACATCAGCCGCGCGTACTCCACAACAGAATGGCGTAGCTGAGCGAAGAAATAGAACTCTGAAGGATGCAGCCACATCCATGTTAGCGAGCTCAGCACTGCCTAAGAGATTTTGGGCTGAAGCGATCAACACAACATGCTACACACATAATCGATCTCTTCTCACCAAGCGGTTGGGAAAGACGCCCTACGAGCTGTGGAGACGCAGAAAGCTAGATATTTCTTATTTTCGTGTTTTTGGATCTAAGTGTTATATTCACAACAATGGGAAGACTCAGTTGAAAACTTTTGATGCCAAAGCTTCGAAGGGCATATTTCTTGGATATGCAGCTCGGATCAAGGCATATAGAGTTTTCAACAACAGCTCTCGTGTTGTGGAAATAACACCTCATGTTAGTTTTGATGAATCTACCTTTGAGTGCAGGGAACAGGTAAAGGAACAACACGCGGATCCAGCTGTTCTACCAGTTCTCACCAGATCGCAAGCACTTCGGGAAAAGAACCGAGCTGAACCACTGGTTTGGGCAACTGAGGATGAGGATCCATACTCCTCTGAAGATGAATGCGAATACCTCAGCACATTTCAAGGGAGAACTTTAGCTGATGCTCCTCCAGCTGCATCAGCATCCGATGCCCAACCGAGCTCAGTCCAAACTATTGTAAATGTTGAGGATCCAGACTCAACAGCTGATCAATCACCAGCTCTGAAGACTCCAACTCAGATTTCTGAACAGCCACAGTTGGAAGAAGAAGGAAGACGCAACCGAAGATGGTATGAAGTTCATTCCACTGACGACATCATCGGAGATCCAACCAAGGGTGTGCGCACATGGAGCAGAGTTGCAAATCTAGAATCAACCGAGGAAGAATCCAACACTTATGCCCAATATGCTGAGGAATTGGCAGTTCTAGAAGAGTTCGAGCAAGCTGGAGATGTTGCCATGATTTCTTGCTTTGTAGTTGATGTTCCAGAACCGAAGACTGCTGGGGAAGCTCTCAACTGTGTCCACTGGACAACAGCCATGCAAGAAGAATTGAATGAGTTTCTACGCAACTGTGTATGGGAGTTGGTAGAAAGACCAAATGGTGTCAAGGTGATTGGATTAAAGTGGATTTTCAAAAACAAGAGAGACGCCATTGGATTCATTGTGAGGAATAAAGCAAGGTTGGTAGCTCAAGGATACTGCCAACAAGAAGGAATTGACTTTGAAGATTCCTTTGCACCAGTTGCAAGGCTGGAAGCCATCCGGATCTTTCTAGCTTATACCGCACATCACAAGTTCAAAGTATATCAGATGGATGTGAAATGTGCATTCCTCAATGGAGATATCAAAGAAGATGTATATGTTTAACAGCCTCCTGGTTTTGAGACTGGAGATGGAAGAGTGTACAAGCTGAAGAAAGCTATATATGGTCTAAAGCAAGCGCCAAGGGCATGGTATGACACTCTGTGTGGATTTCTTCTGGACTTAGGATTCAAACGAGGTTCAGTTGATAAAACTCTGTTCACCATCAAAGTTGGAGAAGATATACTTGTCGTGCAAATTTATGTTGATGACATCATTTTCGGCTCCAAGTCGGAGGAGCTGTGTAAGAAATTCTCCGATCTTATGAAGGAAAAGTTTGAGATGTCAATGATGGGCGAGATGAATTATTTCCTTGGATTACAAGTGAAGCAGTCACTTGAAGGGATTTTCATCAACCAGTCCAAATATACAAAGGAGCTCATCACCAAGTTCGGATTGCAGACAAGTAAGACAACGAAGATCCCTATGAACACGAACTGGAAGATCGAACCAGGAGCTGAGGGAAAGCTCATTGATGCCAGCCAGTATAGAGGGATCATCAGTTCGCTACTCTATCTAACTGCCAGCCGACCAGACATTTCATACGCAGTTGGAGTGTGTGCTCGTTTTCAAGTCCAACCAAGAGAAGCACACATGTTGGCAGCAAAGAACATCATTAAATATCTGAAGGGAACTGTCAATGTTGGGTTGTGGTACCCAACTGATGACAACATCCAGCTGACTGGATACTCAGATGCCGACCTAGCAGGAGATCGGTTGGACAGGAAGTCTACTTCTGGACACTGTCAGTTCATGGGAAGCAAGCTGGTTTCATGGTTCTCCAATAAAATAAGCATGTGTTGCTACTTCGACAACCGAGTCAGAGTACATGGCTGCCGGAAGCTGTTGCATGCAAGTATTGTGGCTGAAGCAGCAGTTGAGAGATTATGAAGTCTCAATTGGACAGGTTCCCATTCATTGTGATAGCTCGAGTGCCATAGCTATCTCTCTAAACCCTGTTCACCACTCTCGGACTAAGCATATCGATATTCGTCATCATTTCATCCGAGACCATATTGAGAAGAAGGATGTGTCCATGGAGAAGATCCCAACTGAGATTCAGAGAGCTGACATCTTCACCAAACCTCTTCCTGAAGCCCGGTTCACGATGATGTGTGATCTTCTAGGACTTTTGGATCCGAGCTAAAGAGTCATCCGAGCAGAAGAGTCATCCGAGCTGATAAGGATTCATCCAAGCTGACGAATCGGATATCGAATTAAGGGGGAAGCTCAGATGAAGGGGGAATCTCAGATACGAATTGCCAACTGAAGACATCAAACGTCAACTAAACAGATGAATTTGAGTCGGTTGATGGTATGCTGCAACAATGGAACAGACGTCAGCTGAACAGACGAACTCAAATCAGCTGATGGTATGCGGCAACTGAGGAGCACAACTGTGGTATACAGCTGATATCGACATCAGCTGACAGGTATCATTTATGACTGAAGGTGTTATGATAATAAATAAGAATGTTTGAAATAAATTCAAACATTCCTGAACATGTCAGCTAGACTAAACAAGCCATTATATCGCATTTAATGTAAAGTCTGGCTGAACATCTATAGCCTTACTTTATAGTGCGACTGGGCTGACACCCTAAACTATTCACCTTCTCACTTGCGCCCGTGGTATATCAGTCAAAATTAACCAACAGTCGTGTAATCTCAGCCGTTAATAGATTCGCGCCATTTAACCCCAGCCGTTGATTTTATCCGAGTCAAAGATTATATAATACGGCAAATCAGGAAGTGATCCTTACCTTCTCTTTTCGTGCATATCTTTACTCTCTATTCATCATCTTCTCAAATCTTGTTTCGCCATTTCCATTAAAGTGTTTCGCCATCTTTCTTTGCATATATATATCCTCGAGATGGCGCCCAAGTCAAAAGCTTCTAAGAAGATGGTTTCCTCAGAGCCTGCAACGTTCCAGGAATCGTTCGACATGGTGATGTTGAAGATTCATTTCGAACAGATATTATCCAGAGCGGCTCTCTCCTCGCCTGAGCTCGCTCCAATCGCCGCCATCCTCTCCGACCACCATCTGCTTGACTGGGCAACCCTCTCTCCGGCCCTGTTGCTCAGGAAGCAGATCGTACATTTCTACCGGAATCTGCAACGAGTTGCAAAAGACGGGCTTGTCACGATCATCCCGTGCAAGCAACGCCACAGAACCTCCCGGACAGTAGAAGACTCCGTTGTGGAGATAAAGGTGTCAAAGGAGCTGGAGAAGCTCGTCCCCAGAAACCGTGAAGCCACAGATGTGGTGGGGAACTTTTCTGACAAGGAAGCTGATGCCTTCCTTCAAACCATTCTTCTTGTTCCCGAACCATTGAAGGGGAGCATGCAAAGGACAAAGTTGAAGCCAGAGCACCGACTTCTTTTCGATGTAATTTCCAAATGCATCTTCGCATATGGTGGAGCCTTCGGGGACATAAGCCGTCCTAAGCTCAAGCAGCAGAAGGCCTTGGAAGAGATGCACCAGGTCGACTGGTTAGGATTTATAGAGAGCCAGCTGCAGATGGAGAAACAGAAAATCTCCGAGATAACAGCTGAGTCTGGAGAACTGCTATTGAGTGTCAAGGGGACACTCAACTTCGGGACAAAGATATCAACCCTCATCCTCCAAGCCACACAGGGTCTGCCGCTGACATGGGAAGGAAGTGAGGACACTCCAGTCAGCAAGCTGTCGCTGTTCCCCTCAGCCAAGAAGGCCAGGGATGTTGTAGAAGCTGTCTACACCCCCAAGGGTGTCCCCAAGCCAGCTGTGGAGCCAGCTGCTCGCTGCCCTTCAAGGTCTAAGCCAGCGAAGCACCAGCTGGAGGAGGTGGCTGAGGAAGAGGAAGAAGAAGAAGAAGAAGAAGAAGAAGATGAAGAAGAAGAAGAAGAAGAAGAGGAGGAACCCCTCCAGAAGAGGCCAAGGATCAGAATCGTCCAGCCCGCAGCTCGTCCTTCAACCAGTCCAATGGTGGCAAAGCCAGCTGAGGAAAAAGAGTCAACCAAATCCAGCCAATCGGTTGACCCAGCTGGGTTTATTCTTCAACCTCGCCAGGAGGACGTGGCTGAGGAGGCAGGTGAAGACGTGGAGGTCCAAGTGGTGGATGCCAACTCCTCCTCAGATGACTCTTCTTCATCTGAGGAGTCCCACGACAGTCGATCTAGAGCTGATGCCAGCCAGGTTAACCCACCTGTGACTGAAGAAATCCTCCAGCCAGCCAACTCTCCATCCAAAGAGGATCCAGTTCTCTCAACTGGTCCTCAGTCAGATATTCCGAGCCTCTCGCTCGATGCCAACGTTGTGACCACTTCTTCGGCTACTGCTTCCGTAAGCTGATTGGTATGTTCTCCGAGGCAACATCGATGCCCATTTTCTCTGTTCTCGGGACGGAACTTCTATACCAGTTCAATGTCATATTCAGCTACTGGTACGTAAAGGAGGAGACCCTCAGGATTCATGGTTGGGACAGGTTAAAGGTCGAAGAGTCCAACCTGAGGGAGTACTTCGACTACTAGAGCCTGGAGGTGGCTTACAACCAAAAGGTGGCTGTGCTCCGACGACGTCTGGACAAAAGCATCCAAGAAGGGACAGACACCAGGGAGCTGTGCAACAACCCTGAAGCTGTTCACTTTCTTGATGACATGCTCGCCAAAAATGCCTCCTGCATGGACGACGTCGACGCAGCTGATGAGGCGGCCAAGAGAGAAGAAGACAAGCTCAAGTCCTACCTCGCCAGCCGATCTGCCATGGTTGTCGCGGAGCCTGCTGCCCAGCCACAACCTCAGCTTCTGTCCGGACCCTCCGATCATCCAGCTCTCTCAATCGACGCCATCTGCGAGCTAATCTCGGAGAGGGTCAACCAGCTGAGGACGGAGATGCTGTCCAAGATCCAGCTGGGCAAAAAGGAAGAAGCTGACAGGATGCAGCAGCTGATGGCCGACAATGCCAGCTTGAAGAATCAGTTGGAAATCCTCTCCTAGTCTCTTCAGCACAAGCTTGATGACCTCTCTACTTCTTCCAGCTTGGAGGTCTCAGCTCTAAGGAAGGCCATTCAGAGCCTTAGCTCAGATTTCAACGTGTTCAAGACAGTTGCTGAATCTGACCTCGCAAAGTCCCAGCAGACTCAGGACCAGGAGTGGATGGCTCAGTTCGCCTCTTTCCGAGCTGAGTTCGTCTCCCTCCACAAAGAGGTCTCTGCGACCTTTGCAGCTGTGCAGCGAGCTGAGCAGGAGCGCCAAGACCTGGAATTGGCGAAGAAGGTGGAAGAGAAGGACGCTGTTGATGAGCTGTTTTCCCGCGTTAAACAAGCTGAAGCCAAGTTGACCTCTCTGGATGGCACTGTTGCCACCATTTGGATGATGCCAAAAAGGGGGAAGACAAGGAGCCAGCAGCTGGGGAAGACAAGGAGCCAGCAGCTGGGGAAGACAAGGAGCCAGCAGCTGTTGCTGGACAAGGGAAAGCTGTTCTCCAGCAAGCTGAAGGAGCTCAGCAAGGAGAAGGAGTGCCAGCTGAAGCTGAAGCTGAAGGGTCGCAGCCCGAATTGGAAGTCTCCCACGACCTCGTAGCCGAGCTCACAACCGAGCTCGATGCAGAACTTGACGGGATATCTGTTGAAGACTGTATCGAAGCTGCCAAAGCTATGGGGGTGCCTAAGGAGAAGTACTTGAATCCCTCTTGGATCAAGAACTTTGCTGCCGATCAGGCCAAAAAGGTGGCCAAGTTCGAGAAGGAGCTCACCAAGGAGGAGAAGAACGTCGACAGAAATAAAGCCAGCCGGAGTGTGCGAAGAATCAACAAGCACCAGATGAAGGCTAAGGCTAGAAAGTCGACGCATCAGCTGCAGAAGAACGCTCCGCTCCCGTCTCGATACCCACATGTTGACAAGTGGATGAATGTTGAGTGGAACGATGACTGGGAACAGTTCAAGCATGAGTTCGTCAATGACTTCTATTACAGGAAAGTCTACTCGACTGAAGACCCAAGGCAAGCCTTCAAGGAAGCCCTGTGGGAACTCAGATCTGGAGACCCTGGAATGTTTAGTCAGTTCAAGCGAGCTATGCTGAATGCTCAGCTCGATCCCAACACCGTTCCTGTTCCAAAGAAGTGCATATACCGCCCTCCGATGATCAAAGGCACGAGCACACCAAATAGAAATACGATCATGGCTGAGGCGAGACAAGTCTACAAGGAACATGGTGTCAACACTAGGATTGAGTCAGCTGCGAAGAAAGAGATTTTCGACCGAATCTTCGGCAAGTACGGTCAACAGTATTTCTGAGCTGTCAAAGTTTTTGAGCTGATAATGATTTTGGATGTTGTAGTTTTTGAAGCAACTGTTGTATCTTTATCTGTTTTGTGTTTAATCTTGTAACCTTCAGTTGTAACAAAAACTTCAAAGTATATAATACGATTCACCTTGATGAACAATTCCTCATTGTCCAAGCTCTGAATCACAAAGTCTTTCAATTTCATGTTATAACTGTCCTAACCCTTTGATGTTTTATCTTATAGACTGTCTAGAATTTCAGCTGAGATTTTAGGTCAGTTAGAGAGGATTAGATCAATAGTGGTTTAAAGTTGTAAGTGGTTTTGGCATCATCAAAAAGGGGGAAATTGTTGGGAAATTTATTAGTATAAGTTTTGATGAATTCCAAAACCGGCTGACCCCAACCGAGTAGATATTGCCAGAACCTAATGTTAGAATTTAGGCTCGCTGTTTGAGCAAAGTTAAGATTTTATCTTTACAGGTCTCCAGCTGAAGATGGCAACAAGGCGTCACTCAGACAGAACATCAGTTGTGAAGAAAGACAACTGAGAGTTCATTTGTTCAGATGCAAACAAGGGGAAGTCTTCAGAACATCAGTTGAGAAGGAAACCAACTAAGCGTTCATCAGATGAGAAACAGTTGAAAGGAAGAGAACATCAGATGAAAAGGAAATCATCTGAGGGTTCAAACCCAACTGAGTAAATACAAGGAAGACAACTGAGTGTTCAGTTTCAGAACCTCAGTTATAGCATCCGAACAAGGAGTTCAACTGTTTGAAGTTCAAAGTCAGCTGAGAGCTAGACAGATCGGAACATCAACTGAAGATCACTCAGATGAAGGTCAAGACTTTCAACCGACAAACCGAAGTTGACTGTCAAAGATTTGAATTTCAAAAGGAAGTCACATGAGGGTTTGACCGTTCAGTCATTACCCCATCTGGCCCAACACAAGGCTGTCTCAGATGGAAAGCAGAAGAGCACAGATGCCATATCGGGAAAGTCTGCAGAGATGAGAGATAAGCCATCGCTTTCAACCGATCAGAGATCAACTGCTCCTCCAACGGCTAGTTGATTCTCTCCGCCTATAAATAGAGGCATTCTCTCATTCGAGAAAAGGGAGAGATATAGACGACGAAAATTCAAGAGCTTTCTTGAGAGAAATCAAAGTAAAAAGCAAATCTGCAAAATCATCATCTAAGAGCATCAACAGCTGAGAGTTCCAATTTGAGAGAACATTAGTAGCTGAGGGTTCCTAGAGATCGAAACTGTTTTTGATCTTAGGTTGAGTGTTTATTCGTTCAAACCTTAGATCCAGCTCTCATTTGTGATCGAGCTGTAGTTGGAAAACCCACCCACTCTCACACCCTAAAAAGTGTTAGTTAGGACCCTACTCTTCCTGCAACTGAGTAGATAGGCTGTTAAGTGCCCGCAAACTTAGCATAGGTTGTTAAGAACCCGTAATCTTAACTGTAAGGTCGATAAGTACCCGCAAACTTATCCTTAACGGTTGCTCGGCCCGTGTAAGCTGAGTGGTTCGGTCCAGAAGAACTTGGACTGAGGTGTGTGGACTCACATCTCCCCGTGGACGTAGGAGTTCTCTCCGAACCACGTAAATCTTGTGTGTCGTGTTTATTTGTGTTCAGTCATTATTTGCATATCTCAACTGACAAACTAACCGCATACAAACTGCATATTTTCACATCAATAGTTTTGGTTTTGACCAACCGTGCATAAAAGCGCGAGTTTGTTTTTACGAGTTCTTTTTCCACCACATTTCGCACAGCACCACTCTTCCAGCTGAGGCTGCTTACTCAGCTGTGAGATCCCAACTGAGTCCTTTTACTCAGTTGAAGTTGATTTCAAGTGTTAAGTTTTTCGAAAGTTGAAAAATCCTAACTGGTGTATTCCCCCCCCCCCCCCCCAATACACCAGTAACTCGTATCGGGACCATCAGAAGTTCACAAGGAACGAAGTTAAAAGGATTTAACTTAAGAAATCAAGTTTTGGAAATTTCTGCACAGGTCAGTAAGTTCATACAGAATAGGGTACTTTGCAACAGGGGATGTGCTCTGTACCAAAAGAAAGCCATAGGTGTCTAGTTTACTCTCCAATTTACGGATCTTGATTTCGTTAAGCGAGCTAAAAGTTATGACAGTTTCCGTGAAACGTCGCAAAACAGTCGCGCGAAACCCTAATGCTCGACAAATCTCGATGCACGATTCCCTAGGTTCGATCAATACTATTCCACTTTTATTTTTACGAAATTTCCATCTCAATACAGTCTACATGCAGTATCCCTTAATCGGGTTCACATTCACGTCTTTGGATTAAACAAACAACGAGCATAACCTCGTCATTTTTCCGCTAACCATTTACTAAACCAATTCAATTTTCAATTTCTATTTCATTCAACAACTTCTCGTTCATAATCTATAACTCATATTATCTCGTATCTCGGATGGAAATATCGTCAACTACAATATCGTTCGTCAAACGACAACAATCATTAATATCAAATTGGTTTTCCTTATTTGATTTTTATATCGACGTTAAATCTCGATTCTTCGTCTCTTACTAAAATTCTAATCTTTTTAGAATTCGTTAAAATTTTACGGTTACGATCATTAACTATCAAGATTAACATAGGTTCGAATCACAAACCTAAATCATTATCTAATCTCGACTTATCGACGATTCTTCGTCTCTTAGCGAAAATCCGACGTTCTCCGATTTCGCTCAAATTTTATAATAACGATCATTATCTATCAAGCATCACTAATATGTAAACCATATTCTAAAAACATGATCGAGCTTCAACTTATCGACAAGTTTCCGTCTCTTACATTTTTCGTTTTATTTTTAGAAAAATCTCGATAAATTATATCATTATCCTTAAACATCCTACATACCATTTCTATTAACAATTCATGCATATCATATCATCTTCTTCATCAAAACCTCACTTGTTCTTCTCTTACATTTCTATTTTTATTTTTAGAAAATTCTAAATTAATTCATGCATCCATCTATCATCATATAGAACATAATTCCATCAAGCAATTATCTAAAAATTGAGCTACAACAAAACCCTTAAAATCTCATAAAATTTCGGTAATACATAAATATAGGGGTGGATGATTCCTTCATGATTTGATCCATAAAATCTATTCTTAAGCATACTAGAACATGAAATAAACAAGAATCATCATGCTTCTTCACCTCCTATGTTTTGAAAAAAAATAAAGATGATGGAATCAAGCTTTTGTTTGGTTCATATCGTAGAAGAAACTCCTACCTTGCGAAATATGAAGTCAGAAATGAAATCAATCGGTAGACGGGAGACTTGTGAGCTTGAGAAAGCTTGAAGGAGATGTCTTCAATGGAGGAATTTGAGAGAGAAATGAGAGAGAGAGAGAGATGACTAAGCTTATACTATTCCATAAAGTCATAAAATATCTCCAACAAAGGGAATGACTTGTTAAGGGGCGTTTGGGCGTGCCAAAAATGTCGAAAATATCTCATTTCCGAGTCTAGAACGACGTTATAAAAGTCGAGAAATAATTTCTTAGATAGTTATGTATTCGACGAAATCTAATTCGACCGTTAGATTAGAAATAAATCACATACTTGGAAAGCATATTTCATTTTTCAAAATCCGATAAAAACTCGGGACTTCACAGTCCAAATTTCGTCCGGAAAAATAAAAAAAAACTGATTTTTACTAACTTACTCGTATCGCAAAATAAGTGAATGTAAAGTCTGGCGGTTTTTCGATCTGAGTTTTCAAACGAAAATTTTATCGGACGCGAAAACCCTAATACAGTAGTCGTTCAACCGACTTCTGGAATTTATTTTCAGAAACGGATTTCACCGTTAGTCTTAGAATTGAAAATCCTTAACTTAGGCGTGCAAAGCCTTAATTAATAATTAAATTTTTAATTCTCGTCGGAAGAAAATATCCGGGGTATTACACTAAACGATCGGACTTTGAGTTAGCCAACTTGCTTTTCAAAGTTAGTGTACACAGTAGCCGTTGAAGTATGGAACCTTGTTGAGGGGATGACCTGTTGCGGTGATAAAGTAGCCGTTGAAGTATGGAACCCTGTTAAGGGACGACCTGCCGCGGTGATAATTATTTGGTCAAGATTGAACGTAACATTTATCAGAAAAATGCTTTGCAAAGCTATGTTTATGAAAAGAAAATGTTTAATAGGCACGGGCTTTTGAAAGAAACACCCCGATGCGCTATAAAAGAGATGCCTGATTTATCAATACTTATGATTATGTTTTCGGCGAAGTGCCCACTAAGTGCTTTATGTACTTAGCCCTGCATATGTTTTCTAAATGTGCAGGTTGAAGCAACGGGAGCGGTGATGGTTGAGTTGAATAGAGATATGGAAGACTTTAGTTGTAGTTAACAATTCCGCTGCTAAACTCTAGACGCTTTTATGTTATGATGTAAATCACTTTTTGGTTTAAGTTTCTGTAAAATAACTTAGATGCTTTTGAGTACTTTGTCGAGTGATCTTTCAAGATCAACTCTTCCTTTAATTAATGAGGTCTTGTTCACAGAAATTATGTTGTCTTTTATGTATGTTTATTCTTTCATCCCCTTTCTTCCCTGCTTCTTTAATCCAATCCCTAGTCGCACCCCGGCTTTGCCGTCCCTCGGGATTTGGGGCTGTGACAGAGTGGTATCAGAGCAATCGTGTCTGCTCTGTATACAAGTTTCTTTCAAAGTAGTCAAATAGAGTATTCGTTCATACTCTATACCCGAGTCTTCTTTCAAAGTGAAGTTAGGTCGTAACACTAAGATTAAGAGTGTAGACGACAACTCAACCTCCGCTGCGTCGACTCAACAAAGGAAAGAAAGAAAGAAAGAAAGAAAGAAAGGAAAGAGTTTCAAGAAATGTGTTCTTCTTTTAAGAAAATTTTGAATAAGTATTTACTAAGTCAAGAATGGAATGAAAGGTGCCAAGTAAAGAATTGTTTGAAAGTATAAGAATTATAGCTTGTTTTGTTTTATTATGTGAATTATGTGAAATTATTTGCACAATAATTTCTTTTAATTTGAGAAGTTTGTTGGCACAAGAACCTAGATTGATTCTAGGGATTTTCCCGGCTCATTGAAGAACATAGACTATGATTCTAAGGACTTTCCGATTCCTTGAGAACATAGATGCTTTAAGAAGTATTGTTTCCAAATGATTTAGAAAGGAGATCGTGAAACGGGAAGGACTTCTATAGACGAATGTCACGTGCGTAGTGACATGAACAAAGACTCGACAGAGTCAATTTTGTTTTTGTAATTAAGAGTCGATAAGAATTTCCTTCGAGGAAATAAAATAAATGATGATAAGGTAAATTAATTATGTACTAAGTGAACGAAAGAAACGAATGGACGTTTGAGGAGCGTTGACTTCGAAATAAGAAAGAAATGATCGAGTCAAGGAAGATAGAATAAAGGGAATCAAAGTGAACGAAAGAAATGAATGTTACTTCCGTACGAGTAACATGAACAAAGTAGACGTACTTTGTTTTAATAAGTGTAAATCATTAAGAGTTTTCCTTTGAGGAAACTGCGAAGTCGAAAGTTAAGAGTTCGTACTTTGTTTAATAAGTAAAGAATCGTTAAGAAATTATCTCTAAGGAAGAAATAATGGAAGAAAGTAAGAAAGAATAAAGAAAGAAAGTAATGAAGAATAAAGAAAGGAAGTAATAGGAAATAAAGTAAGAATGCAAAAGAATTATAAGATAAAGGATGGAAATAAAATCTTGAAATTTTATTTCTATATATTGTTTAAGAGCAATTCTCTGTGAATTGTTAAATGTTTAAGATAAGTGACTGTTTAAGTGTTGGTGACATTACAATTGAATAAGGAATATTCAATTTGTAATTTAAGATTTTTCCTTAAGATAAGTTATTACCCTACCCGTTACTGATCCGTGTTTCTTAAAAACTTTGTAGGATGGATACTAGATTTGACACGGCCCAGGAGAGCCAATCCCCGCCACAGCGTACTTGGACAGATCAGATACTAGATAAGTATCGAGATTTTGAGGCAGACCCGAATCATGATATAGGACAAATAATTAGTTACTTTTCGGCAGTTTACCATGCAGGTCGCCATTCTGTTACAGAGCGTCAGGCTATATTCGACCTGATTATACGACTACCAGAGGAGTGGCGTGGTTGGGCACACGACACAACATGATACTACCTTGGAGTTTTTGGCGACGACATCGAGCCGACGGGTGACTACTTAGGATTCGCTCTAGCAGTGCACAAGCGTTTCTTTCAGAGCAGACACGTAGCATCATATCCCACTCAGGAACATCCTCCCTACACTCACTTCCCAGCAGATTCAAAGTCAGAGCATGTTGAGATAGATCTAGAGATGTCCGCACAATTAGAGATACCTCCAGTGGTTGTACCTAGTGAGGACACAGAGGAGTTAGTATCAGAGGCAGAGTACCCGGTGATTGGCACGGATCTTACCGCTATGATAAAGTTACCATACCCCATTAGACCACTTGACGAGATCTGCTCAGAGTTGGCTAGAGTCAGAGTAGAGTTTGAGGCAGGACCGTCCAGGGTCTGTTCTAGGGAGGAGTACGAGCCCAGTTCCATTCCAGAGCACCTTCTTCCTCTGAAGAAGCGTACAATAGAGCCCAGTTGTGACTACCTAGTGTCAGACTCTGAGAGGACAGTTTCAGACGTGCCTTCACCACCACCACTTACACTTTTGGATAGCACTACCTTAAGGGTTGACGAGGCACCTCAGCTCGTCTTTGGTACAGATTCTGAGGAGGATCCGGACGACGATCCGGAGGAGGACCCCAAGGAGTTTCAGGCCGTATAGGGCAGTAATGACTCGACTGCAGCTAGTTGAGCAGAGCGTTCCAGACGCATAGTAGTAGTATTAGTAGAAATAGCTCTCTTGGTCTTGTATATAGTTGGATCAGTAACTAGTTTTTGTAGTACTCTATACGGATACGGAGTTTTGGATTATTTCCGTTCTAGTACTTCCAGTGGTTTAGTAATGCAACCAGTAGTGCATCCTGTATACAGATAGGCAGTTAGCCTAGCTTAGACTCGTAGTAGTCTAGATTTTCTGTTGTATAAGTCCTCATTGGAGGCAAAACTAGTATTCTTTTTGATGTATATATATATATATATACATGACCCGTGAGAGGGTTTTGATCACAAGAAAGTTTCTTATAAATCGTTTGCTCTGATACCACTCCGTCACAGCCCTAAATCCCGAGGGACGGCAGAAGCCGAGGTGCGACTGGGATTGAATTAAAGAAGCGGGGAAGAAAGGGGATGAATGAATAATCATAACATTAAAGACAGAAATTCTATGAACGAGACTTCATTTAACAAAAGACAGAGTTGATCTCGAAGGATCACTCGAACAAGTTCTCAAAAGATTCTAAGTTATAAGTACAGAACTTAAATCCAAAAGTGATATTTATAATTACATAAGTGAGTGTAGAGTTTGGCAGCGGAATTGTAATCTATACACTACAGTCTTCCCTATCGACAACTCTTAACTCAACTCTCGCTGCTTCTGTCGCTTCAACCTGCACATTTAGAAAACATATGCAGGGCTAAGTATAAAAGTACTTAGTGGGCACATTGCCGAAAACATAATCATAAGTACAGATAATCAGGAATTTCATTTTTGTAGCATATCGGGGTTTTTCGTTAAATTCCTGTGTCTGCTAAATATTTTCTTTCTCATTTTCATAATTTAACTTGCAAGCATTTTTTATAGATGTTACGTTCAAATCTTGACCATTCATAATTCACCGTGGCTGGTTACCCCTCAACAGGATACCATATACACCACAAGCTACAGTGTACACTAAACTTTGGAAAGTCTCTTTTGACTAACTGAAAGTCGATCGTTTAGTTAAGCCCTTCTGGCTAACTCATAAGGTACAAGAGAACTCACATAAAACAAATGGTTCATGCCATGATTATCACTTTGAAAACACGATTATCAAAGTGATAAAGAAAAGGTTTTCGAGCATTGCTCGTTTTGCTTCATATATATAAAAGCCCACCTCGATAGAATACAGAACTAAGACACGTGCTTTCGTCTTCTGATCTTCCGTCCTATCCTTGGTGTCGACTTCCTCCTTCATCGTAAAAATCATACTTTAAAACTCGGTCGCAAACGATAAACGAATACGAAAAGTTGAGTTAAGATTTAGTCCTTTAGACTTTTTAGGTATTTGCACGCTAAACTAAACTCTTTTAGTTAAAAAGAAACGAGATACGAACGCATCTCGATTGACACTCACTCGGTTCTGTACTTGACACTTAGTTCAGTAGAAAAAAAAAGTAGTCGATAACTTGAAACGACTTAAAAGATCGAAAGAGTTCAAGTTGAGAAGAATTCAAATTAAGAAAATAGATTTTGGAAATTCACTGCGCAATACAGAAGTTCTGGAGACTTCCCAGAACAGAGCATTTGGAAACAGGGGAAGTGCCCTGTACCGTGAGAAAGCCTTGGATGTCTAGTTTACTCTCCAATTTGCGGATCTCAATTCCGATAAACGAGCTAGGAGATATGACAGTTTTCGGGAAGGGTCGCAAAACTGTCGAGTGAAACCCTAATGCTCAATAAAATTCAACGTATGATTTCCTAGGTTCGTTCTATGTTATCGAACCTAAATTCCCACGAAATTCATCAAGGCAGTCAACACGTACTATAATACGTGAAGAACCCCTTTTCATTTCTCGTCTATAAGCACGACATTTAAAACCTCGTCTTGCAATCTACACAATTACTAAACCAAGCAATTTCTAACTTCTCGTTTCTACTTCTCGCTAATAACTATAATTCGTCATTTCATACTCAAATGCAAATGTCGTCAACTACAAACTTGTTCTCTTTCATAACAATCAATATTATCTAAATACTTTTCTTACTCGTCTTTTCTATCGTTAATTAGGATCGTTGTTTCGTTTCTTACCAAAATTTCAACGTTATTAGAATTCGTTCTAACTTTCCGATTATGATCATCATCTATCACGTTTCATTAATACGTAATTCACATCCTCATATCATTATCTAATCTCGACTTATCGTCGATCGATCGTCTCTTACGATAAATTTTACGTTCTCCGTTTTCGTTCAAATTTTACAACAACGATTATCATCTAACGAGCATTACTAATATGCAAATCATATTATCAAAACATTAACGAGCTCTAACTTATCGACACGCCTTCGTCTCTTACATTTTTCAATTTATTTTTAGAAAAATCTCAATTAAATATATAATCATCCTCATACATCGTATATCTCATTTCCATTAAACAATCGAGCATATCATAACATTTACTATACTAAATCGTGCCTTCTTCGTCTCTTAGGTTTCAAATTTTATTTTTAAAAAAATCTAAAACAATTCATATAGTCAATTAACATCAAGAGGAACACTAATCTATCATTCAATCACCAAAGAAATCGAGCTACGATCAAAGCCCCAAATTATAAAAAAAAATCTGTACAAACCCTAAGACAAAGAGGTGTGATTCTCTTCATGATTCAAACCGTAAAACTCGACTCTAAACATCCTAAAACATGTATCAAACAAGAAACAACATGCCTCTTACTCTCTTAATTTTTGAAAAACAAATAAAATGGGGGAAACAAGTTTTGTTCAGTTTAAATGGTAGACGAAGTTCTTACCTTTCGTAATATGGATTCGGAATTGGAAATGATCGGTAGATGGAAGAGTTACAAACTTGTGAAAAGCTTAGAGTTGGAGCTTTAATGGAGATGATGAGAGAAAAATGAGAGAGAGAGGAGTGATGTATGGTGGCGAAAATGGGAGAGTGAAAGGGGAGGGAGATGATTCATGTATAAGACATAATAAAGTGAAAAATATCCTACAAAAGTATAGTGAGTCGCTAAGGGGTTGTTTGGCGAGGATTATTAGACGATAATATCTCGTTTCCGGCTCTTAAACGACGATTTAAAAGTCGAGAAATACTTTCCTAGATAGTTTCGAATTCGACGAAATCTAATTTGTCCGTTAGATTGGAAATAATTTACGTACTTGGAAAATCTAATTCGTTGTTCAAAATCCGAGAAAAAGTCGGGACATCACAGTCCAAAATTCGTCCGGAAAATCATAAAAACTAACTTTCTCCGGTGAACTCGTATCGAAGAAAAAGTGAATGTAAATTCTGACGGATTATAATTCTGAGTTTTCGGACGAAAAACTTACCGGATGCGAAAACCCTAATACAGTAGTCGTTCGTCCGATTTCTAAAAATTATTTTCGGAAACGGATTTCACCGCAAATATTATAATTGAAATTCATGATCTTAGGCATGCAAAGCCATAATTATTATTAACTTTCATTTTTAAAGACAGAAGAAAATATCGGGGTATTACAGAAGAAGAGCAAAAACATCAAGCAACCCTTTTACCCCTGCCACCCTCACAACATCGTAACATCGAGGATATATTCTTCAGAAGAAATCGACCGGTTTTTAATGGATCTAGTAACCCAAGCGATGCTGAGCTTTGGGTACAATCTATAGAAAGAATCTTTGAGCTTCTTAGATGTACTGATAAGGAACGTCTTGCATGTGTTGCGTTTCAACTAGCCAGACCAGCTGACTACTGGTGGAAGACTAGACAGAGGGTCTTACCCGTGGAGCATTTGGGTCAACTTACTTGGGATAAATTTAAGGAGGCTTTTTATGATAAGTATGTATCCGAGCAAGGGGATACCGAAGAAGAAATAGCAAAGAAGTTTCAAGGGGAACTTAAACATAAACTGGGAGTAGCTTTAGCCAGTCACGAAGGACTAAGCTATACAGAACTACTAGGACGAGTCCTAGAAATAGAGGCAGTAGTGCCAGATAAAGGAAAAATGGTAGTGCCCATACCAACACCAACCCAGACTTCAACTCAAAACCTTCCCAACAATAATATTAATTATAGAGGAAAAAGGAAATGGGAAGGAGAAAGTAGCAGTGACTGTTATCAGCGCCACAATGATCAAGGGAAACAGAGTAGAAATCGACAGGGCTTTCAGCAGCTAAATAAAGATAACAACTATGGTAAGAAGTCGTGGCAAAGGAATAAACCACAAGGAAATAAACAATCAGGACAAGGGAAGGAAAATAATCTACAAGGACAGTTGCAAGGGCAGCAAAGGAACAATAACCAAGGAGGAAACGACTAAGGAGAAATCAATGTACCTACCTGTATTAAGTGCAATAGGATGCACTTTGGAAATTGTCTAGCAAACATTGATGGATGTTTTAATTGTGGTCAGAAAAAACATGCGAGAAGAAATTGCCCGAAACTGCTGACAGCAAATGGAATTAACCAGCACGACCATCTTCAAACCCCGAAAAATAACCAAGAAAAGATCACTATTCCAGCTTGCCCTAAGTGTAATAAGGAACACTACGGTGTTTTTCTAGCAAACTCTGGTGTTTGCTTCAACTGTGGACATAAGGGGCACTTTAAGAGAAATTGCCCAGAACAATTACAAGCAGTAGAATAGAAACAGGATGATCTTACTTGTTCTATTTGTAATAGGAAGCATGTCGGTGTTTGTCAAGCAGGCACGGGTAATTGTTTTAAATGTGGGCAAACTGGGAATACAAAGAGGAATTGCCCAATGCTGTTTCAAACGATGGAACCAAACCAGTATGGTCAGCCCCAACCATTGAAAGCAATTCAAGCCCAGTCACAGCAACAACTGACACAACCACAACAGAATGCAGGAGTTTATACAATTAGGCAGAAGAAGCAAATGAAGGCAAGGGAAATTTGGCAGGTATTGGACGAACTTCTTAAATTACCCTGTCATAATCTTGCCTCACACTAGAGCTTTATATTCGTTATTGTTAGTACCTGTTGACATTCTAGGAGTAGAATTAGAGCGCACTAAACATGAAATAAGAATAACTATGCCTTAGGGGAGATTATCGCCACTACAAGAAAACAGAGCTATTGCGACATATGTACCTGCGACACTATATGTAAATGTCGTAAAATTACCACACTTATGTTTTTAGTGTCGTATATTTACATCACTAATGCGTCACCTAGATATTGTGTCGCAATTTTGTGACACATATGCGACGTTTATTTTTGTGCCTCTTAATTGCGACAACATATTTACGACATTAGAGTAAAATGCCATAATTATGCAACACATATGAAATAATATTGCATTTAGTGTCGTATATTTACATCACTAATGTGTCACCTAAATATTGTGTCGCAGTTTTGTGACACATATGCGATGTTTATTTTTTTGCCTCTTAATTGCGACAACATATTTACGACATTAGAGTAAATTGCCATAATTATGCAACACATATGAAATAATGTTGCATTTAGTGTCGTATATTTTTACATCACTAATGCATCACCTAAATATTGTGTCACAATTTTGTGACACATATGTGACGTTTATTTTTGTGCCTCTTAATTGTGACAACATATTTGCGACGTTAGAATAAAATGTCATAATTATACAACAAATATAAAATAATGTTTCATTTAGTGTTGTATATTTACAAATATAAAATAATGTTTCATAATTAGACAACATAATGTTTCATTTAGTGTTGTATATTTACACGATTCTGTGACACAAATGCAACATTTACTAGCGTGTCTCTATAGTGCGACAACATATTTGCGACACCAAAATAAAATGTTCTAATTATACACCAAATATTAAATAATGTTACATTTAGTGTCGTATATTGAACTTGCTAGACATCCGGCTTATTATTCAATTTTTTCCACCGGACAGATTGCTTAACAAAATTAAATAAATAAAAACATAAAGGAAAAACATAATAAATACAAAATTATCACCATACATAATTTTTTTAGGATTCCAAATAACATAATAGTTGAAAGATAAAAGTTCATAAATATGCACCATTTATATTATTATATGTTTTTTTTTATAAAATTCACATTTTTTTATTAGGAATAAAGAAATGCAATACAAAAATAGTTGATGAAGAGAGATCATTAACATTAAAATTAAGTTGGGAAGCGAAATACTCAGCATTTCCCAAGGATATTTTTGCTTCCCAGATAGCCTTTCCGATTGATGCTTTTATCTCTTCAAGTTCATGATCAGAGACAATCAATTTGTCATTTTCATTTGCTGCCATTGTTTTGAAGGAAAAAAATTCTTAGTGCACTTTGGTTACAAATTTTTGAAGAAGTGCAGTGAAGTACTTTTGGGGTAATATAAATAAGGATGACATGGCCTGCTGAGGAATAAAGGCGTATAATAATAAAGGGCCATCATATATGATATATATGAATTTAAACTACAAATTATAGGAGTAGCGAGTAGAATATCTCAAATTAACCTATTCATTCATATATATATAATATTCATCATCCATCTCCTATCATGTAATTGCAGCGTAAATATTCTCCCGTACGCTTTTTCCTCTCTTGAATGCTTTTTCTTTTGATATTACTAGTGTGTAGCCCATCGAAAAAAACGTCGGGTATTATTAGACGCAATTTGCTTAGTAGTTATAGAAATTTATTTTGAATGTGAAATTTTTGTTTTCTAATTAAATTTGAGAATATTATTTCTCAATTCCCAAGGTATATTTCATTTTTCCAAAACTATATTACTTTTTTTAACTACTGTGCTAGCCACATTATGTCCAAATAGCGCTATCCTTTATTTTATTATTTTTTAATTAAAAATCTATACACATATGTATTATATATTTAAATTTACTTATTTAATATTATAAAAAATATGTTTACCCTTGATCATAGCAAAAGACCAATAGAGTACGTTTAGTTACATTTTCAAATTACATATAATCATTCACTATATGACAATTACACTAACTAGCTATTTTTTTTTCTTTTTTTGTAATTGATACGAGTCTGTTTTCTTTTTCAAAGTTTCTAATATGTGACAAGTGATGTCAAGTATATAAATTTTAAAAAAAAAGGAAAAATAATTTGTAGGTGATATGTTGCAAAAAAAAAAAACGTTGAAACAATTAGCTAAATAAATTAACACTGCTAAAAAGAAAATTGAAATATGTAGGTGGGAGGATTTGAACTTTCACCAACTACAACAAAAAGGAATCTCTTTTCCACTACACCATTAATTTTATTTATGATTTTTATGAGTTATTTATTATTATTATTATTAAACAGAATTAGAAAAGAAAAAAGATAATGAAAAACCAAAAACGGATGGATTGTGTTGCGTGGAACAGAATTAAGAAAAAGAAAAAACATAAAACAAATACGGCGGGATCGAGATTGCGCTAATAGCATAATACCTTTCTTATACTCTCCAAAATCTCGCGCCTTTTTTGTCACACCATGTCTCCCTATTATTCAGGGGAAAATCACGCACCCACGATCCATTATGCGGTCGATTTTTGCTACGAAATGATTAGAGATAACAAAAGAAATTCAGAATTTCATCACAGAGGAAAAGCCCTAGTTTTGATCGCTACCTTTCTGAAGAGGTATGGAATTTTATTTCTCATCCATCGTTGTGAAGAATTGATAACATATTAGATTTTTTGTAGCATAATTTCGCATAATTTTTATGCTAATATACCGTATTTACCATCAATGAGTTGAACTGGACTAGTTAATCTTTCACTCTGTTTAATTTCATATCACTTCAGTTATCTTGTGAGGCGAATATTTTTAGCACTATAAATTGATGTCCGTAGTTTATGATTTTCGATTGAAAATTTGTTGTTTTTAAGTGTTTGATGAATTGTTTGTGAAGATATCTGTATTTCGCACATAATGCACCCATGAACCTGGGCTGGAGTTTACTCTACTATCAGGGACTCCTGACCTGAGAGCTACTTTTTTCTTTGGAATTCCCACGGGTCTTTACAAAGGATATAGTAATCAGAATAAGATAAAACAATTAACTCATATTAGTAGAATATATATTGAATGAGAGTGAAGTAGGTAGGTAGAGGATCTCCATAAGGGTGCATGATACAAACGTTGATTGATTAGGTAGGGTACCGGATCAGTAGGGGTAAACGTAATATGGGTACTACTGTAGTTGGTGCCTCGCACATTGGCAAGCCACACATTAAATCCATTGTCTGCCAAGATGAATCCTAGAGACTCCTCAGGAGACATAGCCACCCATGTCATTGCATCATGCACCATCGATCATCAATGTTTAATTATCATGTCTTCATTTCAAAATTAACAACAACAATTCGTTACATTACAATTTAAACACACTATTACTATTACTACTACAATTAGTTGTAGATAAAAACGAAAAATAAGAAGTAGTTGCAAGTATCAACACTCATTAGACCACGTTGAAGCAGAACAGGTGGCTTCTCTTTCTTTCCCCCGCCCGATCACCTCCTCGGAATCCTCTGCAAGCTCAACATGTACCCATCTTTTGTTGTCACATGCGTTTTCATGCTATATATATCAACATTAAACTGAGCCAAACTGTAAATACTAGATATAACCTCAAAATAACTAGGCCCAACATTAACCACTCTGATCATCGTCTTAACACTAAACATTAGGAATTAGTAATGTTCAAATTGCTACATATCAACATTCTGAAAATAGTGATGAGAAATTGCAAAATTGATTTGCTACTAATACTTTTAACGATAGACGAATACTTTTATTTGGCTAAGTATTAATAAATATTTGCATTTGAATTTTGAAGAAATTAGGTAAAAGGGTCATAGAGATTAGGTAAAAGAGCATGTCCTGAACAGTTTAGGTTGTGTAATAGCTGCAGTCAATCTGATTTTCCAGGATCTTGGTTCCTAATTTTCAATCTAAATGTATAGATGGATAGGATGGGTTGTTACGAACTCCTATGTGGTTTGCTTTATAGTATAAAATGGCAAATTAATAGGTTTCATTAATTTGCAGCTTCTTATGGCATCAGTTCAAAGGAAATCGCGACGGCCGATTGGTTCAATGACTGGAGTTCCAGAAACTCAAAATGAAAATAACAACAATGCTGATTCTGACTCCGATGAATCACTTTCAAATATAAATGCGGAGAACTCTGACAATCCCATAACCTCATTTGGTGATAGTGGTCATGACGAGACAGAGAATAGTGATGATGATACTAATGGCCAAGGTAACTTCAAAACTTCAATTTTGCTTTATATCACTGTGATCAGTTTATTTTATTTTTTTTATTGTATTAAGTGAAATTAAATAACAGAAATAGTTCGAAGAGGATCGGCAAAAATGGGATTTGAATGGGGTATAGGAAAAGTCATGCAATTGGAACTGAATTCGTCCAATCAAGTCGTTGGAAACAATGCAGTTTTTTTCTCATCTCAACTAGGAATCTTGGCAAAAGACGGGAACAAATTGCCACTTTGTTATACAGACTGGAGAGCAGTTCCTAATGCACAAAAAGATCTTGTATGGGTTGAAGTGAAGGTACTCTTACAATCACTTCAAAATATAATTTTTTGTTCGATATTTCATATTTTAAGTATACATTTTTTTTAATCAATTTGTTGTAGGAAAATACAAGCTTGCCCGATAGTTATAAAAGAAATTGTATGAAGAAACTTGGAAAGCTTTGGAAGGATTGGAAGAATCGATTGAAAACAAAGTATTATACCCCACATAAGCATGATAAGACCCTATTGTCGAAATGTCCCCCAAGGGTGGAAGGTGATCAATGGCCTGTGCTAGTAAATTATTGGAGCTCAAAAAATGCAAAGGTGAGTAATGCAGTTTTAAATAATAAAATTATAAATATTTGTCATTTATATATATGAGAATATTTCTATGGAAACTTTAAACCTTGGTGTTTGGTTAAATCACAGAAACTTAGTAAGGCCAATAGCAAAAGTCGAAAACATATCAAACTCCCACCTAGATTAGGACGAAAGGATATGGCCAATGCCATAGAAGAGGTATCAAAATAAATTCTAATTTCTGAAATTTATTTATATATAATTGAACGTATCAATGTTTTCTAATTTTTATATGTTTTTCAATGATAGTACCGCCGAGAATATGGTAATGAACCATCAAAGTAGGATTTGTTTGTCTACACACGACAGAATAAGAGCGGAAAATCAATTGATAAAGACACAAAAGATAAAATAGTAAGTTCATTTTACTTATTAAAGTGAAAAATTCATTTGGTTGCTAGTAAGTTGGTTCTTCGTAATATGGTTTATGTCCGACTCTTGGTAATATATTTTAGCTTTGTTCTCCTTTATCAATACTGTCATTGCTTTCCTTTTGTGATTGCTTGCCCTAGGATTTTTCCTTCATCTTGTAGTCTTCATTGTGAATTAGGTGCAGACCTTTTCACTTCTTTCCTTCCTGTTTAATCGGAGTAATCACGTAAGACATAGTGTTTCTTGTTCAATATCTCGGCTGCTTAAGAAGTTGGAGTAGTTGCTCCCCCGACCATTTAGAGGGATAAAACGCAAACTTAACCCTGTGAATTGTATAAAACTATGCATTATAGGAATAACACCATGAGAAGATATTAGTTATACACTTCTACTTCAGAAGTGAACTAGAATTTGTGTCTGATGCACGAATTTAATAATTAAATTAACAATATATGTGCGTTTTTCATGACCAAAAGATGCTCTCCTTTTTAGTTTTATGATCTAAATTATTTAATAATTTCTAAAAATAATTTTAATTTGTTTGATCCTTTGATATGTAATGACAAGTAATCATGTTCATAAATAAATAATTTATTATATGATTGTTTTTAATTTATTTTATAATAATTCATTGTGATATGCTTAATTAGTACACTCAGATTGAATCTGTAGTATTTTATACTAATTCATTGTTATATGCTTATTAAGTTAAATTTAGCTTATAGTAGTAAACATGATAACAATGATGCAACTTGTATTACTTCTTTCCTTTTTATTAGGAAGGAAGTGACGTGGCTATATTTTGAATGTGTCAAATTACATGAGGAGTCTTTGTTGCATTTTGACTGCCATGAAGTATAAAATTAAGCTGAAAATTAATTAAAAACTTTCGAAGAAACAAATTATAGTTCGGTTATCAATTTGATACCATTACCATAATTAGGTAACCTTTTAAGAAATTAACCCCATTATTTTAGTTTACATATAGGTACGAAAAAGAAAGTAAACTTTTACATAAAGGAATTATTTGTTACTACAGACATTTTGACGGTAAGGAACGGACATAAGAATAGTGAACATACTATATTTATATTTGACATATTATTTCGTAGGCATAAGATGACACAGAATAATAAATATATTATTTGTATTAATTAGTTTTTTTTTTGGAGGTATATTTAGTCTTCTTATGTTGCTTCTCATGCTTAAGGTGTTCCTGCATCTTTTCTTCGAAACAACTGTACCGAATTTATCTGTGTGTCTTTTGTTAGAAGCTTCATCTTTGGTCATGCATATCCACCGAATCGTTCCCCTTTGTAATTGCCTTTGTTAACTTACAACCTGCAGTGTAGTGATTTCATTCATGAAGTAATATTATTAGTTAGCATTTTGCATAATGCTATAAACGTAATTAGGTATACTCTACATATTACATCCAATAAAATAAATCAACTTATTGTATATGTAATAATTGTCGGTTCTGTTTATGAGTCCTGTTTTGAATCCTGCATAGTTTGAAAGAATTTTATTTAATTTATGAAACAGACTCGATTTTCTATTCAAGAAGTTACTTTTGTTTACCACCAACATCAAAGCTTTGGCAATTTTCGCAGAAGAATTTGTCATTATTTGGCCAAAAAAAATTGATATATTTTATTAGAAATTATTGTGGCAAAAATTTATATTGAAGTACGTATCTTACCTTTCCATCATTTTGTTCCTTTTATTTTATGCTTTGTTATTAGGCTCTTCTAAAAGATCTGAAGCAAAAGTTGCCTGAGAATTTGCGAGATGATATTGGTGCTAATCACGAGATCTTTGAAGATGTTATTGGAAATGAAGCACCAGGATGTTTACGTAGTAGCATTGTTGCATCAAAGAGTAAGAATGTGACTTTCACATCCAGAGAAGAATTTGACAAAGCTGTCGAAGAGAAATCTAATGAACTAGTGGCAAGCATTCGAAAGAGCTTTGAAGATGAAATGTCAAAATTTAAATATGATTGTTGCTCTAAAATGGAGATGTTGCAAGCTCAAATTATTGAATTAAAGGGTGAAGATGAACATGTAAGTCAACATTACATGCCTTTATTTTCATCATTAGGTAGTTTATAACTCAATACTTTTATATTTATGTAAGGTGCGCTGCTCTTTCAATTCTCGACGCATACAAGCTTTCAACAATATTGGGTCTTCATCTCAAGGACTTCAGAATTTGGAGCTCTCGAACCAAGGAAACGAAACCCTTCAAGAGGTATGATCAAAATTTCACCAAGTATTTCAAAATATATTATATTCTATCATTTTCATAATATTTATATTTGCTTTATTTTATTAGATGAGACTAGAGATGAATAACTCGCCCGAGAACAACACGAACATTCATTTAGAAGGTCATTGTCTCGAGGTATTATTATCTATCATACTTTTCTATTTAAATTAATATGTTTTGAATATGAGATATATATAATTCATTTTGTTTAAATTATGTAGGAACAAGAGAGAAGTGTTGCTACAAGGAAAAACAAGAAGCAGAGAAAATGATATTGAATGTTATCTTGTTTCACTTATAGGATTTGCATTAATTGATAGCTAGATTTCTACATTAGGTTTAGACATTTGATACTCTTTGCGTAATTTAGTGAACATGTGAACTTTAGTAGTGATTCTTATTTTGACATTGAGAAACTATTAACTTTTATATTATTGTGGACATGTGAATTTTAATTAGTGATATTTGTATTTTGATTTATTTTTATATTATTTGAAAAAATTACGCATCTAAGTGTCGTACAATTGACGCAATATTTTGACATTATAATAAAGTGATGAAAAATATGTTGGATATTTTGCTACTTAATTTGAATTTTTGCATCAATTGTTATATGTTGCATAATATGCGACACTTTAAATATGATGTTACATGTGCCACCGAAAATTGCGTCACTTTATTGCATTGCCACAAATTATAGTGTCATATTTATTAATGTCGTACAAGTGATGCAATTTTTGTGACATATTAATAAAATGTGTCGTATATTTTGCGACATAATATGAATTTTGCAACATCTTTTATATGGCGCAATATTATGCGGCATCTAAAATATGACGTCGCTTGTGTTGCAAAAAATTGTGTCACATTGATTGGATGCCACATGTTAGTGTCGCAAATTATGATGCGTCAATTAAACTAATGTCACCTCATGTGTCGCAATTGGACATGCGTCATAAAGTTTATTGACACATAATATGTCGCAAATTTTATGCGACAATTATTTAAGTGAAGCACAAAGTGTTGTATATGTTGCGTCACAATCGAAAAAAATTGACGCAAAAAAAACAACATTACTATTTGCGACACAATTGGTCATGACGCAAAGAATGTCGCAAAAAAGCTTTTGCGACATTAAAACATAAATTTATGACACATTTTTTATGTCGCAAAAGCTCATTTTTCTTGTAGTGCGCCACTCCCTTAGTTTCGTGTGAGCATAGAATTTGATTTAGGATCTTTTTAGGATCATAGCAAACAATCAGAAAGTAATAATGTTCGACATAGATATAATCTAAGGAATAGGATGGTTGTCTGAGAATTATGCCACAATTCTCTGCAACGAGAGAAAAATCTCTTTTCAACCCCCGGGTAGAGAACCAACCGAATTCCATGGGATTCCGATGGGCAGGAGGATACCAATAATATTCCGATGGGCAGAAAGGAGTGCACAACTCATCTTATGTATCTAGTTGGAGAACCAGGAGCTAAGAGGATCATTCAAGACATGAAAATTTTGAACGAGTATGAGAACGTCTTTCCAAACATATTATTTGGTTTACCACCAGATCGTCATGTAGATTTCACGATTGATTTGGAACCAGGATCGGCTTCCAAATCAAAAGCCCATATAGGATGGTACCAAAAGAGTTAAAAGAGCTTAAGATCCAACTGCAAGAGTTGTTAGATGATGATTTCATTAGACAAGCGTTTTTCACCATAGGAGCACCTGATTGGTTCACCAGGAAGAATGATGGTTCTATGAGAATGTTCATAGGCTATCGCAAGTTAAATAAGATAACCCTTAAGAATAAGTATCATTTTATAAGGATAGAAGACCTCTTGATAAGCTTAAAAGGAACAAGTGTATTTTCGAGGATAGACTTAAGGTCTAAACAACACTAGTTGAAGAATAAACTGGAGATATACCTAAAACCGCCTTTGGATCATATATGGCCATTACAAATTCTTAGTTATGCCATTTGGTTTGACTAACGCTCCCGCAGTATTCATGGACCTAATGAATGAAGTTTTCACCAATACTTAGACAAATTCGTCGTAGTATTCATCGACAACATTCTCATTTACTCCAAGAATGAGGATGAGCACGAACAACACTTGCGAACAGTGTTTTAGAGCTGAGAACTCTATGCCAAGTTCAGTAAAGACGAATTTTGGCTGAAGGAAGTAATGTTCTTTAGACACATAATGTTAGCAAAAGGTATCAAGGTAGATCCTGCCAAGGTAGAGGCAGTACTCAAATGGAAATCGCCCACAAGTCCGAACGAAATTAGGAGTTTCTTAGGTTTAGCCGGTTATTACAGAAGATTCATCGAAGGATTTTCAACGATTGCTAGGCCTATGACGCAACTACTTCGGAAGGAAAATAAGTTCAGATGGACAGACGAATGTGAGAAGAGTTTTCAGACACTCAAGGAGAAATTAACCACAACACCAGTGTTGGCTCTGCCCGAAGCGAATAAAGAATACGTGGTCTATACAGATGCTTCAAAGAACGGATTAGGTTGTGTTTTGATGCAGGATGGAAAGGTGATAGCTTATACTTAATGACAACTTCGACCTCATAAGGTTGAATACCCAACCCACGACTTAGAACTAGCTGCCGTTGTGCATGCGCTGAAGATTTGGAGACACCATCTCTACGGTGTTAGGGTTGAGATTTTTACGGACCATAAGAGTTTAAAGTACTTCTTCGAGCAAAAGGAATTGAATATGAGATAAAGACGATGGCTCGAATTAGTTGAGAATTATGATTGTGGTATCAATTACCATCTAGGAAAAAGTTAAGTGTAGTAGCAGGCATGCTGAGTCGAAAGACTCCAACTAAGTTTAAATGTTTCTTCATCAAGGAAGAAACACTTATACGAGAATTCGAGATGAAGAATAGAGAGGTGCTCAATACACCTGAAGCGATAACAAGCCTAATAATAGTAATCGTAGCTACACCAGACTTACAAAAAGATTACAAGTGCCTAGAGAAAGGACGAGTCGATCGAGAAGCTTCGACTAAGGATAAGAACGGATAAACCAGACGGTTATTCTGAAGCAATGGATAATATGATAGAAATTAAAGAATGGACTTAGTATTCCCGATGACAACAAATTTAAGACTTAAGAAAGAATTTCTGGTAGAATTAATTGAAACGAGACGTTGTCTCGTTTGTAGAAAGATGTTTAGCTTATCAACAAGTGAAAGCTTTACACTGACGACCATACGGGTTGTTATAACCGTTAAGTAATTCTATGTAGAAATGGAAGAATATTTTTGACGTTGATCAAATTGTTATGTTATTAAGCTACGATAAGTATTGTGCCTTACAAGGCCTTGTAGAAGAAGAAGTTTCAGATAACTGTCTTATTGTCATAAGGTAAGTGAAAGAAAGAACCTAGGATAAGATACGGTCAGGGAAATGATCGAAATTATTCGGCAGACACGAGTTAGAGTGAAAGAAGCCTAAAGGTAACGAAAGAAAGAAGTTTAGAAAAGACAAAAGACTTAAGAAATATGTGCCGATTAGGCTTAAATTTAGAAAATAGGGACAAGACTTTCCTCATGATTATCCTTCAAAGGATAATATGATTAATTCCATGCCAAGTATAAAGCTTCGACAAAGATTTATATGATTAGTGGATATCTTGAAAAAGATAGCTTCCAATACAGATAGTTATGGCGTTGTTGCCAAGTTTATGGAATGTTTATTATATGTGTATCTCATTTTGAGAAAATGTGTGTGTTCGATTCTGCACACGTGGTTTTGTCAGCAAGACGTTGTTCTGGGAACTGACTTAAGTTATGAAGAAAGACAGCAATCAATCTTGGATCGAAAAGCGTGAAAGTTAGGAAGGAAGTCGATACGATTAGTAATAGTGTTATAAGATCATCACGGGCAAGAAAAAGCCCCGTGAGAACTCGAAGAAGAGTTGAGGAAGGAGTACCCCGAATAGTTTAAGAAGATAAGCAAATTTCGGGAAGAAATTTTTCGTAAGGGGGGTAGGATGTAATGCCCCAGAAAAATTCTACTGTCTTTAAAAATGAAAGTTAATAATAATTATGGCTTTGCACGCCTAAGATCATGAAATTAAATTCTAAGACTAACGGTGAAATCCGTTTCCGAAAATAAATTACGGAAGTTAGTCAGATGACTACTGTATTAGGGTTTTCGCGTACGAAAACTTTTGAGTTCTTGAACTCAGTTCGAAAAACCGTCGAACTTTACATTCACTTTTTCTTCGATACGAGTTCATCGGAGAAAGTTAGTTTTTATGATTTCCGGGTGAATTTTTAGACTGTCTAATCCCGACTTTTTTCTCAGATTTTGAAAACGAATTAGGTTTTCCTAGTACGTGATTTATTTCCAATCTAACGGACGAGTTAGATTTCGTCAAATTCGTAACTATCTAATAAAATATTTTCTCGACTTTTATATAGTCGTTTAAAGCCGGAAACGAGATATTTCCGTCTAAATAATCCACGCCAAACGTCCCTTAGTGATTCACTACTTTAGTTGTTAGATATTTCCACCTTCATGCATAGTAAAATGGCTAGTCATCACCTCTCTTCTCCCTCCTCTCACTACCGCCATTTCCTCTCTCATTCTCTCCCATTCTCTCTCAAATTCCTCCATTAAAATCATCTCCTTCAAGCTTTCTCAAGCACAGAAGTTCTCCATCTACCGATCAATTCCATTTCCGAGTTCGTATTACGCAAGGTAAGAAAATCTCCTACGAAATGAACCGAACAAAGTCTTGATTCCAATCTTTTTTTTTTTTTCGAAACATAGGAGCTTGAAGAGCATGTTGTCCTTTGATTAATACATGTTCTAGGATGTTTAGAATCGAGTTCTACAGATCAAATCATGAAGAAAATCACTCCCCATTTCTTTAGGTTATTACCGAAATTTTTATAATTTTGGGGGTTAGATCGTAGTTCGATTTCTTTGATGTTTTATCGATATATTAGTGTTCTACATGTTGCTAATTGACTCTATGAATTAATTTAGATTTTTCTAAAAATAAAATTCGAAACCTAAGAGATGAAGAATGCATGATTTAGTATAGTAAATGTTATGATATGCTCGATTGATTAATAGAAATGAGATATACGATGTATGAGGATGATTATATATTTAATTGGGATTTTTCTAAAAGTAAAACGAAAAACGTAAGAGACGGAAACATGTCATTAAGTTGAAGCTCGTTAATGTTTTGATAATATGATTTGCATATTAGTGATGCTCGTTAGGTGATAATCGTTGTTGCAAAAATTTGAACGAAAACGGAGAACGTAAGATTTTCGTTAAGAGATGAACGAACGACGATAAGTCAAGATTAGATAATGATATAGGTCTAAGATGTGATTATAAGCTAATCTCGTTAGTAAATGATCATGATCGGAAAGTTAGAACGAATTCTAATAACGTTGGATTTTTCATAAGAGACGAATGAATGAACCTAAGTATCGTTAGAAAAGACGAATAAGGAAAATAATTTGATATTAATGATCGTTATTGTTAAATGAACGAGTTTGTAGTTGATGGCTTTTACATCCGACATATAAAATGATGAGTTATAGTTGTAAACGAGAAGTAGAAACGAGAAGTTGAATGAAAATGAAATAGAAATTGGAAGTTTGTTTTGGTATAGTAAATGGTAGTTGGAAATGACAAGGAAATGCTCGTCGTTTGTTAATCAAAAGTCGTGAATATTGTTGGGAAATTTATTAGTAAGAGTTTTGATGAATATCAAAACCGACTGACCCCAACCGAGTAGATGTTGCCAGAACCTATTGTTAAAAGTTAGGCTCGCTGTTTGAGCAAAGTTGAGATTTTATCTTTACAGGTCTCCAGCTAAAAAGATGGCAACAAGGCATGACTCAGACAGAACATCAGTTATGATGAAAGACAACTGAGAGTTCATATGTTCAGATGGAATGAGGGGGAAGTCTTCAGAACATCAGTTGTGAAGGAAACCAACTGAGGGTTCGTCAGATGAGAAGCAGTAGAGAGGAAGAGAACATCAGATGAGAAGGAAGTCATCTGAAGGTTCAAACTCAACTGACTAAATACAAGGAAGACAACTGAGGGTTCAGTTTCAGAACCTCAGTTAAAGAACTCAAACAAGAAGATCAACAGCATGAAGTTCAAAGTCAGCTGAGAGTTCAACGGTTCGGTCAGAACATCAGCTGAAGACCACTCAGATAAAGATCAAGATTTTCAACCGACTAATCGAGGTTGACTGTCAGAAAGGTTAAGATTTGAATTTCAAAAGGAAGTCACATGAGGGTTTGACCGTTCAGTCATTACCCCATCTGGCCCAACACAAAGCTGTCTCAGAAGAAAAGCAGAAGAGCACAGATGCCATATCGGGAAAGTCTGCAGAGATGAGAGACAAGCCATCGCTTTCAACGATCAGAGATCCACAGCTCCTCCAACGGCTAGTTGATACTCTCCGCCTATAAATAGAGGCATTCTCTCATTCGAGAGTGACACGAGACAAGAGACAGAGAAGTGCAATCACAAGAGAAACAAGCGCAAGAAAAATCTGCAAAAAAATCACATTCTAAGAGCATCAGCAGCTGAGAGTTCAAGAGTGATAGAACATTAGTAGCTGAGGGTTCATAGAGTTATAATCTGTCTTAGATCTTAGTTTGAGTGTTTATTCGTTCAAGCCATAGATCCAGCTCTCATTCGTGATCGAGCTGTAGTTGGAAAATTCACCCACATACACACCTTAAAAAGTGTTTGTCAGGATCATACTCTTCCTGTAATTGAGTAGCTAGGTCGTCAAGTACCCGCAAACTTGACATAGGTTGTTAAGTACCCGCAAACTTAACTGTAAAGGTTGATAAGTACCCGTAAACTTATTGCAACGGTTGCACAGCCCGGGTAAGCTATGTGGAACTGTCCAGAAGAACTTGGACTGAGGTGTGAGGATTCACATCTCCCCATGGACGTAGGAGGGTTATCTCCGAACCACGTTAAATCCTGTGTGTCTGTGTTTATTTTTATTCAGTTACTTATTGCATTTTTAACTGACCAAACTAACTGGCATACAAACTGCATATCTGCACATTCTCAACTGTTTCGGTTATTGACCAACCGTGTTAAAAGCGTGAGTTGTTTTAACGAGTTTATTTTCCACCACATTCCGCACAGCACCACTCTTCCAGCTGAGGTTGCTTACTCAGCCGTGAGGTTCCAACTGAGTCAGTTTTACTCAGTTGAAGTAATTTTTAAGGGTTAAGTTTTAAAATCCTAACTGGTGTATTCTCCCCCCCCCCATACACCAGTAACTCGTTTCGGGACCATCAAATATGAACCCGTTTAAAGGATACTGCATATAGACTGACTTAAGATGAAAATTTCGTGAAAATAAAAGTGGAATAACATAAAACGAACCTAGAAAACCGTGCGTCGATTTTATCGAGCATTAGGGTTTCACTCGGCAGTTTTGCGACCCTTCACGGAAACTATCATAACTTTTAGCTCGCTTAACGAAATCGAGATCCGTAAATTGGAGAGTAAACTAGACACCCGTACCTTTCTTTTGGTATAAGATTCATGCCCTGTTTTCGTATGTTCTGTTCTGTACAGACTTACTGACACTGGCAGTGAGTATCCAAAGTCTAGTTTCCTAAGTTGAATCCTTTTAGACTTCGTTCCTTGTGAACTTTTAAGTCATTCTAAGTGATCGACACCCTTTTACCTACTGACCTAAGTGTCGAGCAGTGTTCCGAGTTAGTTTGTAGACGAGAATTGATCGAAGTCTCGTTTATTAGTTAATCAAAAGGAAGTAGTAAAGTGCAAATGCCTAAAAGACTAAAAAACCGTTTCGATTTCCTGTTTCTTATATCAATTGCCTTCAAGTTGCTTAAGTCTGTTTATTTACGATAAAAGGAGGAAGTCAGCACCGAGGATAGGACGGAAGACCAGAGACGGAAGCTCGTTTCATAGTTCCGTAATCAGTTAGGTGGGCTTTTATATATATGAAATAAAATGAGCAATGCTCGAAAACCTTTTTCTTTATCGCTTTGATAATCGTGTTTTCAAAGTGATAATCATGGCATGAACTACTTGTTTTATGTGAGTTCTCTTGTACCTTATGAGTTAGCCAAAAGGGGTTAACTAAACGATCGGACTTTGAGTTAGCCAACTTGCTTTTCAAAGTTAGTGTACATAGTAGTCGTTGAAGTATCGAACCCTGTTGAGGGGATGACCTGCCGCGGTGATAAAGTAGCCGTTGAAGTATGGAACCCTGTTAAGGGACAACCTGCCGCGGTGATAATTATTTGGTCAAGATTGAACGTAACATTTATCAGAAAAATGCTTTGCAAAGCTATGTTTATGAAAAGAAAATGTTTAATAGGCACGGGCTTTTGAAAGAAACACCCCGATGCGCTATAAAAGAGATTCCTGATTTATCAATACTTATGATTATGTTTTCGGCGAAGTGCCCACTAAGTGCTTTATGTACTTAGCCCTGCATATGTTTTCTAAATGTGCAGGTTGAAGCGACGGGAGCGGTGATGGTTGAGTTGAATAGAGATAGGGAAGACTTTAGTTGTAGTTCACAATTCCACTGCTAAACTCTGGACGCTTTTATGTTATGATGTAAATCACTTTTTGGTTTAAGTTTCTGTAAAATAACTTAGATGCTTTTGAGTACTTTGTCAAGTGATCTTTCAAGATCAACTCTTCCTTTAATCAATAAGGTCTTGTTCATAGAAATTATGCTGTCTTTTATGTATGTTTATTCTTTCATCACCTTTCTTCCCCGCTTCTCCAATCCCTAGTCGCACCCCGGCTTTACCGTCCCTCGGGATTTGGGGCTGTGACATCCTTCTAATCGTAAATAATCACACCTTAGTAATCGGTCGAGATGTTAAAAAGAAACAGAAAATCGGAATCGGTTAAGTCTCTTAGGCCTTTGCACTTTAACTAATTTCTTTTGATTACAAGAAACGAGATTCGAACACTTCTCGTTTAGAACTAACTTGGCTCATTACTCGACACTTAGGTCAGTAGATAAAAGGAAGTCGATAATTCATAACGACTTAGAAGTTCACAAGGAACGAAGTTAAAAAGGATTAAACTTAAGAATTTAGACTTAAGAAAGTTTCTGCACAAAGCAGAGGTTCTGGAGTTCATACAGAACAGGGAACTTTGAAACAGGGGATGTAATTTATAAAAAAAGAAAGCCACTGGTGTCTAGTTTACTCTCCAATTGACGGATCTTGGTTTCGTTAAGTGAGCTAAAAGTTATGACAGTTTCCATAACGCATCGCAAAACAGTCCGCGTGGAACCCTAGTGCTTGTTAACTCGACGCACGACTTTCTAGGTTCGGTTTATGTTAAACCACTTATATACTCACGAAATTTCTGTTTCAAGGAAATACGATCAATCATTCATCATGAACTCCTTCACATTTCTCGATTACAAACACGACGTACATTTCCTCGTCTTTTCAACTACCAATTACTAAACCAAATTCAATTCAATTTCACTTTCATTCTTTCAACTTCTAACTTATAAACTATAACTCATATCATCTCGTATCTCGGATGGAAATATTGTCAACTATAATATCGTTCATTTATCAATAACAATCATTAATAACCGATTAATTTTCTTATTCGACTTTTCTATCGACGTTTAGACTCGTTTCTTTGTCTCTTATCAAAATTCCAATCTTCTTAGAATTCGTTCAAATTTTCCGGTTACGATCATTAACTAACATGATTAACATATATTCAAATCATAGACCTAAATCATTATTCATTCTTGACTTATCGACGATTCTTCGTCTCTTAGCGAAAATCCGACGTTCTCCGATTTCGTTCAAACTTTACAATATCGATCATCATCTATCTAGAATCACTAATGCGTAAACCATATACTCAAAACATTAACGAGTCTCAACTTATTGTCGGGTTTTCGTCTCTTACGATTTTCATTTTATTTTTAGAAAAATTCCACTAAATTATATAGTCATCCTCAAACATACTACATACCATTTCTATTATCATTTCATGCAAATCATAACATATACTACACCAAATCATCACTTCTTCATCGCTTACATTTCTATTTTTATTTTTAGAAAATTCTAAATTAATTCATGCATCAATCTATCATCATATAGAACACGATTCCTGTAATACCCCAGATATTTTCTTCCGACGAGAAATAAAAAATTTCTAATTAATTAAGGCTTTGCACGCCTAAGCTAAGGATTTTCAATTCTAAGACTAACAGTGAAATCCGTTTCTGAAAATAAATTCCAGAAGTCGGTTGAACGACTACTGTATTAGGGTTTTCGCGTCCAATAAAATTTTCGCCCGAAAACTCAAATCGAGAAACCGTCTGATTTTACATTCACTCTTTTTGCGAGACGAGTAAGTTAGTAAAAATCCGTTTTTATTATTTTTTCGGATAAAATTTGGACTGTGATGTCCCGACTTTTTATCGAATTTTAAAAAACGAAATATGCTTTCCGAGTATGTGATTTATTTCTAATCTAACGGTCAAATTAGATTTGGTCGAATACGTAACCATCTAAGAAATTATTTTCTCAACTTTTATAATGTCATTTGAGGCGCGGAAACGAGATATTTCCGTCAAATTTATCATAACCAAACGCACCTTACTGAGTCACCTTGTGAGTCATCCTACTTTATGCTTAAATATCTAACACTTAGTCATCTTCTTCTTCATTTCGTCTCCAATACCCCCCCCCCCCCCCCCCCATTCTCATGCCTTCTCTCTCTCTTTTCTTCCATTATCAAGAGTTCTTCAAGCTTTCAAGCTTCACAAGTCATCTGTCTACCGATCGATTTTAGATCCGATTCCATATTCGACAAGGTAGGAGCTTCCTCTACGATATGAACCGAACAAAAATCAATTTCCATCTACTTATTTTTTTCGAAAAAAATAGAGAATGAAGAAGCATGTTGTCCTTTGATTAATACATGATATAGTATGCTTAGAATTAGGTTCTATGGACTGAAATCGAAGAAAATCATCCCCTCCTAACCTAATGCTAATACCGAAATTTTATTAAGAATTGGGGATTTGTTGTAGTTCGATTCTCTTGATGTCTAATTGATGAAATTGTGTTCTATGTGATGTTAGATGATCACATGAATTAAATTAGAATTTTCTAAAAATAAAAGTAGAAATGTAAGAGATGAAGAATGGATGATTTGATGAAGAAGATGTTATAGTTTGCATGATTTGTTAATAGAAATGGTATGTAGGATGTTTGAGGATGATGACATAATTATTTGGAATTTTTCTAAAAATAAAATGAAAATCGTAAGAGACGGAAATCCATCGATAAGTCAAGACTCGTTAATGATATGAGTATATGGTTTGCATGTTAGTGATTCTTGATAGATAAGGAACGATATTGTAAAATTTGAACGAAAACGGAGAACGTCGGAATTTTGTTAAGAGACGAAGAGTCGTCAATAAGTCGAGAATAGATAATGTTTTGGGTTTGTGATTCAAACCTTTGATAATCTTGTTATTTAATGATCGTAACCGTAAAGTTTGAACGAATTCTAAGAAGTTTGAAATTTCGTTAAGAGACGAAGAAACGAGTTTAAAAGCCAGTAGAAAAGTCAAATAAGGAAAAGCTTTTTGATAATAACGATTGTTATGGATTGACGAACGATATTGTAGTTGACGACATTTTCATCCGAGATACGAGATGTTATGAGTTATAGTTAAGAATCGAGAAGTTGATGAATGAAATAGAATTTGAAATTTGATTTGGTTTAGTAATTGGATAGTTGAAAATGACGAGGAAATGCTCGTCGTTTGTTTAATCAAAAGACGTGATTGTGTACCCGATTAAGGGAAATGCATGTAGACTGTATTGAGATGAAAATTCCGTAAGAATAAAAGTGGAATCGCATAAACCAAACCTAGAAAGTCGTGCGTCGAGTTAACGAGCACTAGGGTTCCACGCGGACTGTTTTGCAATACGTTACGGAAACTGTCATAACTTTTAGCTCACTTAACGAAATCGAGATCCGTAAATTGGAGAGTGAACTAGACATCCGTGGCTTTCTTTTGGTATACAATACATCCCCTGTTTCAAAGTACCCTGTTCTGTATGAACTTACTGACCTGTGTAGAAATTTCAAAAACTCATTTTCTTAAGTTGAATCCTTTTCAACTTTTTTCCTTGTGAACTTCTAAGTCGTTATAAGTTATCGACATCCATTTATCTACTGACCTAAGTGTCAAGTGATGAGCCAAGTCAGTTTGTAGACAAGAATTGATCGAGTCTCGTTTACTCGTTAATCAAAAGAATATAGTTAAAGTGCAAAGGCCTAAAAGACTTAACCGATTCCGAATTTCTGTTTTCTTTTTAACGTCTCGACCAAATAATAAAAGTGTGATTATTTGCGTTTAAAGAAGGAGGACGTCGAGATTAGAAGAAAAGACGGAAGACAGAAGGTTAAAGTTTGTTTTGTAAACAATTGAGGTGGGCTTTCTATCTATAAAAAAATGTGTGGGCTTTTCTATCAAAATAAAACGAGCGTTGCTCGAAAGTGTTTACTTATTGCTTTAATAAGTGTGTATTAAAGTAACTATCAGTGCATAATGAATTCTTTTATGTGAATTCTCTTATGCTTCTCTGAGTTAGCCCACAGAGTGCTATCCAGAGTTTTGGATTCCGAGTTAGCTCACAGAGTGCTATCCGGAGATTTCAACTAAACGATCAGATTCTGAGATAGCCCACAGAGTGCTATCCAGAGGGACAAATTCTGAGTTAGCCCACAGAGTGCTATCCAGACGATCGGATTCTAAGTTAACCTTCAGTGTGTTATCCAGAATTAAGTGTTCAGCAGTATAAGTCTTACGAATGTTTATGAAAAGATGCATGATTAATCTATACTCTTGTTATTAACGTCTGTTTATTCGTTCATTCTTATTCATCCCCCTTCTTCCCCGCCTCTTTAGTCTAACCCCTAGTCGCACCCCGGCTTGACCGTCCCTCGGGATTTGGGGCTGTGAAAATTCCACTAATCAATTATCTAAAAATCGAATCAAACATCAAACCCCCCAATTCTAAAAAATTTCGGTATTAACAAAATATTAGGAGGGATGATTTATTCATGATTTCAATCCATAAAATCATTTCTAAGCATACTATAACATGTATTAAACATAGAATCATCATCCTATTTTATTTCCAAAATTTTCGAAAAAATAAAGTAGATGAAAAAGGATTTATGTTCGGTTTAATACGTAGAAGAAGCTCTTACCTTGTCGATTATGGAATCGGAACTAAGATTGATCGGAAGACGAACTAGTTGTGGAGCTTGGGAGCTTCAAGAATGACTTTCAATGGAGGAAAGTGAGAGAGAAATTGAGGGGGGGGGGGAGCGATTTCAAGGGGAAAGAATGGACAAGGTGATGACTAATGTTTAGATATTTTCTCATAAAGTAGGATGACTAACAAGGTGATGAGTCATAGGGGGTAAGGTGGCGGTTTAGGTAGCATTTTTAAAGCCAAAAATATCTCGTTTTCGGATCTAATACGACGTATTAAAAATTGAGAAAAAAATTCTTAGACGGTTACGTTTTTGACGAAATCTAATTCGACCATTAGATTAGAAATAAATCTCTTACTCGGAAAGCATAATTCATTTTTCAAAATCTGATAAAAAGTCGGGACATCACAGTCCAATTTTTGTCCGGAAAAATAATAAAAACGGATTTTTACTAACTTACTCATCTCGCAAAAAAAGTGAATGTAAAATCAAATGGTTTCTCGATTTGAGTTTTCGGGCGAAAATTTTATCGGACGCGAAAACCCTAATACAGTAGTCATTCAACTGACTTCTGGAATTTATTTTCAAAAACGGATTTCACCGTTAGTCTTAGAATTGAAAATCCTTAACTTAGGCGTGCAAAACCTTAATTAATTAGAAAATTTTTATTTCTCGTTGGAAGAAAATATCTGGGGTATTACATTCTACCCCTCTAACGAAAAATTTCGTCCCGCGTGAAAGTTCCCACGTAGCTTGCTCTTGCCCGTGGTAATTCCCGAACACTTTACTAATTGTATCGACTTACTTCTTAACTATCGCACTTTTCGATCCACGATCGATTGCGGTCTTTCTTCATAACTTATAACTTAATCAAGAACAACGTCTTGCTGATGAAATTTAAGTTAGAATGACATACATCGCTTAAGACTTTCGTCACTTCTAGACTTCCTTCTCTTTGGTTCGAATCTGACGAAAGAATTGATCTATCACTTCACCGAGCGAATCTAGTTCTAGATTTTTTTTTCTTTCATACAAGGCCTCGTAAGGCATAATACTTATCGTGGCCCGATAACTATTAGACTTTGATCTAACACTATCGTCCTTAACATTTCTTCTAATACTTGAATCGTTCTCTCGGATTCTCTTAAAAAAAATTCTCTCTCGTAAGTCTGGTGTAGCTACTAGTGCTGCTATTCGGTTTGTTATCGTCTCAAGTATATCTAGCATTTCCAAATCCATCATCTCAATTTTTGTACAAGTGTTTCTTCTTCGATTAAGAGACACCCTACTTTAGTTGGAGTCTTGCGATTCAGCGTGTTTGCTATGACGTTAGCTTTACCTGGATGGTAATTGATACCACAATCATAATCCTTCTATCCCATGGATTATATCCATATCAAATATTTTCATTAACAGTTTACCTTAAGCGTTCACTTACTTACTAAACCCCTTCTTTTTTCCCCCTTAAAAAGTTCACATAACTGAAACAGATAATAACTCCGATACTAGTTCTATAAATTTTTTAACTTCCCAAGTTAAACAAGTTCCTTGTTAAACAAGTTAAACTAACACGATTAGAAGAAATTTTCACGAAGTCAAAGCCCACTCATGGGGTCATATATACTTGTACGTCGAACGAGTACTGTTTTGCCTCCAACGAGGACTTATACAAAATTAGACTACTACTAGTCTGAGTTACGCCAATTACTTGCCTAGTGACCCTTGCCCTTGTCCTGTGCTTCTGGCCCATTCACAAATGTCCATGCATTCTGCTCTTGTTGCTGTTGTGACTGTTGTTGTTGCGGATGTGGCTGAGCTTGATTAGCTCTCAAGGGTTGGGGCTGACCATACTGATTCGATCCTACTGGTTGCAATGGTTTCGGACAATTTCTTCTCACGTGTCCCTTCTGACCACAGTTATAAAAACCGTCAATGTTTGCCAAACAATTACCAAAGTGCATTCTGTTACACTTAGGGCAGGTAGGAACAGTGATTCTTCCTTGGTTATTGTCTGCCTATTGTCCCTGCCACTGTCCTTGTTGGTTATTTTCCCTCCATTGTCTTGATTGATTATTCTGATTCGGCTGTTGAAAGCCACGCTGATTTCCACCCTGATTTCCTCCTTCCCATTTCTTTTTTCCTTTAAAGCTGCTGTTATTGTTGTTGGAATGGTCTTGAGTTGGAGCCTGGGTTGGTGTTGGTACGGGCGCTACAATCTTTTGCTCATCCGGCACAACTGCCTCCATGTCTAAGGCTCGTCCTAGTATGTCTGTATAGCTCAGTCCTCCATGGCTGGCTAATGCCACTCCTAGTTCGTGTCTAAGTCCCCCACGGAACTTCTTTGCTATCTTCTCGTCGGTATCTACCTGCTCGGGTGCATACCTTGACAATTTACAAAAGGTTGCATCGTATTCAGTCACTGTCATCTTCCCTTGTTTCAGACTGTAGAACTCTGCTTCCTTCTTTGCTCTATAGGTTTTAGGGATGTACTTGTCGTAAATTGCTTCCTTAAACTCATCCCAAGTAAATTGAGCCAGATGCTCTGTCGAAATAACCTTCTGCCTAGCTTCCCACCAGAAATCAGCTGGTCCGGTGAGTTGAAATGCAACACACAAGAGATGCTCCTCATCAGTACATCTGAGAAGTTTAAAAATTCTTTCTGTAGCTCTTACCCAAAGCTCAGCATCACTCGGGTTTCCTGATCCATTAAAGACAAGTGGATTTCTTTTGAGGAACAGATCCTCTATGTCACGACGTAGTGGTGGTGGAGTTGGAGGGTTTCCTGACGTCCTTGATCTTCCTCCCTCTCATGTTGTCTATGACCTATTCCCGGCCCTCTAGGCCTACCGAGTCCTCTTCTTCTGTCATTCGCTACTCTTTGCGGCATTTTGAAACTAAAGAAATCAAGAATTCTCATCAACTCCATGCTTTAAGCACTCATCCATTCAATAAGGAATTAACTTATCTTAATCATCTAGCAATTTCTCAATTTGCAACCAAACTCTTAACGGTTCTTAGCTTACCTTAACCATCTCATCTTACCTTAATCATCTTAACTTAGACTTCTTAGTTTTTTTTTTAAGAAAACTTTTAATCTGTTCTTAATCATTAAAACAAAGTAACGACTCTACTTTGTTCACGTTTCTTATACAAAAGTAACATTCGTCTCTTATTCGCTTTGATTCCCTTTATTCTGTCCTTCCCATTCCAATTGTCTCTCGAATAATTTGAGACTAACGCTTCTTAAAACATCTATGTTCTCAATGAATCGGGAAGAATCTTAGAGCAAATAGTCTAGGTTCTCAACCCAACGTACTTCTCAAAATAACAGAAATTATAGCTCAAATAATTTCACATACTTTCACAAAGTATAGTACTTATGCTTTCACATAGTTCACGTAATATCACAAAGTATAATCTTTATACTTTAATCAAATCATACTTGGCATACTTAATCTCATCATACTTTCATACTTAATCAAAATTTCTTCTTAAAAGAAATCATTCTTCTGAAATTCTTTCCTTACTTTTCTTCTTTCGTTGAGTCGACGTAGCGGGAGGTTAAGTTGTTTACTATATTCTTAAGTTTAGTGATACAAACTAAACTTTACTTTCTCAAAAGAAGACTCAGGTACAAAGCAGAAACGATTGCTCTGATACCATTCTGTCACAGTCCCAAATCCCGAGGGACGGCCAAGCCGGGGTGTGACTAGGGGTTGGATTAAAGAGGCGGGGAAGAAAGGGGAATTACTGAATAAATGAATAAATTAACATCTATAACCGAGATAAAAATACTATGAACTGATTCTTATTAGACCAAGGAGAGTCAATCTCGAAAGATCGCTCGACAAAGTTGTGATCAGAGAAGACTAGGTTTAAAGTATGACCAACTTAAACCGAAAAGATTAACATCAATAAGAGAGTTATTTTGCAGCGGAAAAACATAGAATGAGATCACATATCAAATGTGAAATCGAGGCTCAACATAGTATGAAACTTTACTTCCTTAAGTACGACCTTTACTCAACCTCCTCCGCCTTCTTCACTCAACCTGCACATTTAAAAACAAACATGCAGGGCTAAGTACATAAAGCACTTAGTGGGCACATTGCCGAAAACAACTCACAAGAGTATACATTAATCAGGCATCTTTTCATAAACACTCGTAAAACTTATACTGCTGTACACTTAATTCTGGATAACACACTAAAGGTTAACTCAGAATCCGATCGTCTGGATAGCACTCTGTGGGCTAACTTAGAATCTGTCCCTCTGGATAGCACTCTGTGGGCTATCTCAGAATCTGATCGTTTAGTTGGAATCTCTGGATAGCACTATGTGGGCTAACTCAGAATCCAATACTCTGGATAGCACTCTGTGGGCTAACTCAGAGAGGCATAAGAGAATACACATAAAACAATTCATTATGCACTGATAGTTACTTTAATACACACTTATTAAAGTAGTAAGTAAACATTTTCGAGCAACGCTCATTTTATTTTGATAGAAAAGCCCACCTCAAGGCAATTACAGAACAACTAAAGCTTCTGTCTTCTGTCTTCCATCCTGTCTTCTAATCTCAACGTCCTCCTTCTAATCGTAAAAAATCACACCTTAGTAATCAGTCGAGACGTTAAAAAGAAACAGAAAATCAGAATCGGTTAAGTCTCTTAGGCCTTTGCACTTTAACTAATTTCTTTTGATTACAAGAAACGAGATATGAACACTTCTCGTTTAGAACTAACTTGGCTCATTACTCGACACTTAGGTCAGTAGATAAAAGGAAGTCGATAACTCATAACGACTTAGAAGTTCACAAGGAACGAAGTAAAAAAGGATTCAACTTAAGAATTTAGACTTAAGAAAGTTTCTGCACAAAGCAGAGGTTCTGGAGTTCATACAGAACAGGGAACTTTGAAACAGGGTATGTGATTTATACCAAAAGAAAGCCACGGGTGTCTAGTTTACTTTCCAATTTACGGATCTTGATTTCGTTAAGTGAGCTAAAAGTTATGATAGTTTCCGTAACGCATCGCAAAACAGTCCGCGTGGAACCCTAGTGCTTGTTAACTCGACACACGACTTTCTAGGTTCGGTTTATGTTAAACCACTTATATACTCACGAAATTTCTGTTTCAAGGCAGTAAATACTATCAATCATTTATCATGAACTCCTTCACATTTCTCGATTACAAACACGACGTACATTTCCTCGTCTTTTCAACTACCAATTACTAAACCAAATTCAATTCAATTTCACTTTCATTCTTTCAACTTCTAACTTATAAACTATAACTCATATCATCTCGTATCTCGGATGGAAATATCGTCAACTATAATATCGTTCATTTATCAATAACAATCATTAATAACCGATTAATTTCCTTATTCGACTTTTCAATCGACGTTTAGACTCGTTTCTTCGTCTCTTATCAAAATTCCAATCTTCTTAGAATTCGTTCAAATTTTCCGGTTACGATCATTAACTAATATGATTAACATATATTCAAATCATAGACCTAAATCATTATTCATTCTTGACTTATCGACGATTCTTCGTCTCTTAGCGAAAATCCGACGTTCTCCGATTTCGTTCAAACTTTACAATATCGATCATCATCTATCTAGAATCACTAATACATAAACCATATACTCAAAACATTAACGAGTCTCAACTTATTGTCGGGTTTTCGTCTCTTACGATTTTCATTTTATTTTTAGAAAAATTCCACTAAATTATATAGTCATCCTCAAACATACTACATATCATTTCTATTATCATTTCATGCAAATCATAACATATACTACACCAAATCATCACTTCTTCATCTCTTACATTTCTATTTTAATTTTTAGAAAATTCTAAATTAATTCATGCATCAATCTATCATCATATAGAACACGATTCCACTAATCAATTATCTAAAAATCGAATCAAACATCAAACCCCCAAATTCTCAAAAATTTCGGTATTTACAAAATATTAGGAGGGATGATTTCTTCATGATTTCAATCCATAAAACCATTTCCAAGCATAATATAACATGTATTAAACATAGAATCATCGTCCTATTTTATTTCCAAAATTTTCGAAAAAATAAAGTAGATGAAAAAGGATTTTTGTTCGGTTCAATACGTTGAGAAAGCTGTTACCTTGTTGATTATGGAATCGGAACTAAGATTGATCGGAAGACGAACTAGTTGTGGAGCTTGAGAGCTTGAAGAATGACTTTCAATGGAGGCAAGTGAGAGAGAAAATTAGAGGTGGAGGGGGGGGGGAGGGGGTTTCAAGGGGAAAGAATGGAGAAGGTGATGACTAATGTTAAGATATTATCTCATAAAGTAGGATGACTAACAAGGTGACGAGTCATAGGGGGTACGGTGGCGGTTTAGGTGGCATCTTTAAATTAAAAAATATCTCGTTTTCGGGTCTTATACGACGTATTAAAAATCGAGAAATAAATTCTTAGACGGTTACGTTTTTGACGAAATCTAACTCGGCCATTAGATTAGAAATAAATCTCTTACTCGGAAAGCATAATTCGTTTTTCAAAATCCGATAAAAAGTCGGGACATCACAGTCCAAATTTTGTCCGGAAAAATAATAAAAACGGATTTTTATTAACTTACTCGTCTCGCAAAAAGAGTGAATGTAAAATCAGACGGTTTCTTGATTTAAGTTTTCGGGCGAAAATTTTATCGGACGCAAAAATCCTAATACAGTAGTCATTCAACTGACTTCTGGAATTTATTTTTCAAAACGGATTTCACCGTTAGTCTTAGAATTGAAAATCCTTAACTTTGGCGTGCAAAGCCTTAATTAATTAGAAAATTTTTATTTCTCGTCGGAAGAAAATATCTGGGGTATTACACGAAGGCCTTGGAGCGAGCTGAAAAAGTCCAAATTGTTGCCCGACGATTATCCTTATATTAGTAATCGGAGCGAAGGCGGAGGCGGAGCCTGGAAAAAACATTTGTAAAAGAAAAAAACTGAAAAAAAAAATTTGAAAAAACATATGTAAAAAAAATGAAAAAACAAAACTGAAAAAAAATCGGATGCACCACAATGTGTAACCAGATGCACCACACAGTGTAACTAGATGCACAACATTTTACGAAAATAAAAAAAAATGAAAACAAAACTAGTTCATCTTAATGCACTTAGTGGTGCATCTCATTATATAGTGTGGTGCATATGAATACATGATGTAGTGCATATTACATGACCGTAAAAAAAAAAAAATAATAATAAAATTTAAAATCTTGTGTATCTCAATGCACTTAGTGGTGCATCCGAATATGTGAAGTTGTGCATGTGAGCTGAACGTAAAAAAAAAAAACAAAAAAAAAGTTAGTCAACGGGTTGACCCGGGTTTGACCCGCTTAGACCAGGTCAAATCTTAGATATAATCAATGGTGGAGATTAATTCCTAATTCTCACTTTAAGATCCCTTTGCATGGGAATCACTCCATATATATATATATATATATATATATTGTCATAGCCCCAAATCCCGAGGGACGGCCAAGCCGGGGTGTGACTAGGGGTTGGATTAAAGAGGTGGGGAAGAAAGGGGAATTACTGAATAAATGAATAAATTAACATCTATAACCGAGATAAAACTACTATGAACTAATTCTTATTAGACAAAAGAGAGTCAATCTCGAAAGATCGCTCAACAAAGTTGTGATCAGAGAAGACTAGGTTTAAAGTATGAACAACTTAAACCGAAAAGATTAACATTAATAAAAGAGTTATTTTGCAGCGGAAAAACGTAGAATGATATCACATATCAAATGTGAAATCGAGACTCAACTAAACTTTACTTCCTTTAGTACGACCTTTACTCAACCTCCTCCGCCTTCGTCACTCAACCTGCACATTTAAAAACAAACATGCAGGGCAAAGTACATAAAGCACTTAGTGGGCACATTGCCGAAAACAACTCACAAGAGTATACATTAATTAGGCATCTTTTCATAAACATTCGTAAGACTTATACTGCTGTACACTTAATTCTGGATAACACACTAAAGGTTAACTCAGAATCCGATCGTCTGGATAGCACTCTGTGGGCTAACTTAGAATCTGTCCCTCTGGATAGCACTCTGTAGGCTATCTCAGAATCTGATCGTTTAGTTGGAATCTCTGGATAGCACTCTGTGGGCTAACTCAGAATCCAATACTCTGGATAGCACTCTGTGGGCTAACTCAGAGAGACACAAGAGAATTCTTATAAAACAACTCATTATGTACTGATAGTTACTTTAATACACACTTATTAAAGCAGTAAGTAAATACTTTCGACCAACGCTTATTTTATTTTGATAGAAAAGCCCACCTCAATCATTTACAGAACAAACTTTAACCTTCTGTCTTCCATCCTGTCTTCTAATCTCGACGTCCTCCTTCTAACGTAAGATAATCAAATTTTAACAAGCGTTAGAGACAATAAAGGAAAAAAAGAAATCGAATTCGTTTTAGACTTTTAGGCCTTTGCACTTTACTACTTTCTTTTGATTAACGAATAAACGAGACTCGATCAATTCTCCTTTATAAACTGACTTGGCTCATTACTCGACACTTAAGTCAGTAGATAAAAGGAAGTCGATAACTCATAACGACTTAGAAGTTCACAAGGAACGAAGTTAAAAAGGATTTAACTTAAGAAATTAAGTTTTGGAAATTTCTGCACAGGTCAGTAAGTTCATACAGAACAGGATACTTCGAAACAGGGGATGTTCTCTGTACCAAAAGAAAGCCACGGGTGTCTAGTTTACTCTCCAATTTACGGATCTCGATTTTGTTAAGCGAGCTAAAAGTTATGACAGTTTCTGTGAAACGTCGCAAAACAGTTGCGCGAAACCCTAATGCTCGACAAATCTCGACGCACGATTCCCTAGGTTCGATCAATACTATTCCACTTTTATTTTCACGAAATTTCCATCTCAATACAGTCTACATGCAGTATCCCTTAATCGGGTTCACATTCACGTCTTTTGATTAAACAAACGACGAGCATAACCTCGTCCTTTTTCCACTAACCATTTACTAAACCAATTCAATTTTCAATTTCTATTTCATTCAACAACTTCTCGTTCATAATCTATAATTCATATTATATTATCTCGTATCTCGGATGGAAATATCGTCAACTACAAACTCATTCCTTTATCAATAACAATCATTATTATCAAATTGGTTTTCCTTATTCGACTTTTCTATCGGCATTTAATCTCGTTTCTTCGTCTCTTAGCGAAAATCCGATGTTATCCAATTTCGCTCAAATTTTACAACAACGATCATCATCTATCTAGCATCACTAATATGTAAACCATATACTCATATCTTTAACGAGCCTCAACTTATCGATGCGTTTCCGTCTCTTACGATTTTCAATTTATTTTTAGAAAAAATCCAAATAATTATATTATCATCCTCCAACATCTTACATACCATTTCTATTATCCATTCATGAATATCATATCATCTACTACACCAAAACATGCATTCTTCATCTCTTACACTTTTGTTTTTATTTTTAGAAAATTCTAAATTAATTCATGAAGTCATCTAACATCATATAGATCACTAATTCATTAATCAAACATCAAAGAAATCGAGCTACGAAAAACCCCTAAAACTACTAAAAATTTCGGTATTAACAAGATTAAGGGGAGGGATGATTTTCTTCATGATTTGATCGATAAAATCTATTCTTAAGCATACTAGAACATGAAATAAACAAGAATCATCATGCTTCTTCACCTCCTATGTTTCGAAAAAAATAAAGATGATGAATCAAGCTTTTGTTCGGTTCATATCGTAGAAGAAACTCCTACCTTGCGAAATATGAAGTCGGAAATGAAATCAATCGGTAGACGGGAGACTTGTGAGCTTGAGAAAGCTTGAAGGAGATGTCTTCAATGGAGGAATTTGAGAGAGAAATGAGAGAGAGAGAGAGAGAGAGAGATGACTAAGCTTATACTATTCCATAAAGTCATAAAATATCTCCAACAAAGGGAATGACTCGTTAAGGGGCGTTTAGGCGTGCCAAAAATGTCGGAAATATCTCGTTTCCGAGTCTAGAACGATGTTATATAAGTCGAGAAATAATTTCTTAGATAGTTACGTATTCGACGAAATCTAATTCGACCGTTAGATTAGAAATAAATCACATACTTGGAAAGCATATTTCGTTTTTCAAAATTCGATAAAAAGTCGGGACATCACAGTCCAAATTTTATCCGGAAAAATAATAAAAACGGATTTTTACTAACTTACTCGCCTCGCAAAAAGAGTGAATGTAAAATCAGACGGTTTCTCGATTTGAGTTTTCGGGCGAAAATTTTATCGAACGCGAAAACCTTAATACAGTAGTCGTTCAACCGACTTCTGGAATTTATTTTCAGAAACGGATTTCACCATTAGTCTTAGAATTGAAAATTCTTAACTTAGGCGTGCAAAGCCTTTAATTAGTTTGAAAATTTTAATTTCTCGTCGGAAGAAAATATCTGGGGTATTACATATATATAGGAAGAGGATCATGTGAGAATGCTATATTAGGTGAGAAATGAGAATAAATCTGGACGCTTGATTTTTGTTGATTTATGACTCAGATTTAACGAAGAATTATGTTGTAGTAATTTATGCATTACAATGTTTATACATTAGGTTTTTGCAGTTTATGCATTACATTTATGCAATATATGCATTACGAATATGATAAAAATGCATTAAAATGTACCAATCTCACGTTCTCATATAAAATACATTCTCACCAGATCCCTACCCTATATATATATAGTTATAGGTTTATATAAAAACCAACCCTAGTGTGAGAACGTAAGAAAATATTTAAATTAATATATTGTCATGGTTAATAAAATTCATACTTTTGACATAAATTATCTTTGTATGATCCATGATTGTGTTTATTTGAAATATGAATTAATATATATAGATTGAAGCATGATTTTTTTTTATATATATATCTATATATATATGCATATTAATGTTTAAATAAAAAGCATGAATCATTTTAAGCACCAAAATATATACTGGTATTTTAATATATTATTACACGAGTATATGCTTACGTTAATCATATACTAATAATCATGCTCAATGCGTTTATTCATACAGGATATTGAAATTCATTTTACACAAAAGTAATCTTACTTTCATATGAATTTCACTTCTAAGATGAGATAATTACTCCCTCCGTCCATGAAATAGTTGTCATTTTGCTACTTATATTTGTCTACGAAATGGTTGGCACTTTTGCTACTCCACTCACATTTATTGTGGGACTCTTACTCCACTAACAACAACACTCACTATAATTTACTACTACTTACGATTTTTTTAAAACTCGTGTCATCCACAATGTGACAACCATTTTACAGACGGAAGTAGTATATACTTACTGGTACTAATGGAATGGTTTTCATTAATGTTTTTTAATGAAATGATTATGGACCTATTTTCATAACACGAAGAATAATAGAATAAAGTTAGAAGGTTTAACTCTTTTTTGTGATACATATTTTCTTGAAATACTTAATCCCAATTGTGGAATACTTTATTGTAAAATGGCTATAACTTACTAAAGTATATTGTTATAAACTAGATATAGAGATAAGAGAAGAGAGTATAGAGAAGAGTGTGAGAATTGTGTAATACTTGTGTGTTTTCCATTTGAGGACTAAGGCACTATTTATAGTAGTACATAGGAGCATGTTTAGGGTACGTTGTTGCATATCAAGCAATTCGAATCTTGGCCATCAAGTAACTAATTACTTGGCCATCAAGGAACTAATGACTTGGTCACCAAACAACTATTGTTTGGGTGTCATTTACATATATATATTTTCAACATATATATTGATATATATATATATATATATATATACACATAAAAATTAGGCTCTCGTCAACAATATTTGTGGCTCTATTTATATGTTATGACTCCGTTCATATTTAAATACTCCCTCCGTCCCGCTCATTTTGTCTCCTTACTATTGGGCACGGAGATTAAGGAAATTTGTTTGTTTAATAAACTAGTGGATGAGATTGGAAGGAGATGAGAGAGAAACTCTTACAACCACTCATTATGTCTATATTTGGATGTAGACAAAATGAGTGGGACGTCCATTTAAGGAAATGGAGACAAAATGAGCGGGACGGAGGGAGTATCAGTTTTATGTATTTATGTTGCATAATTATTTAATAGGCAGGCCAAAACAGGATAAGTAATATCCAATAAAAAAGAATGGACACACGTATTGATGTACATGCAACCATGTAGTCATTCAACACATATATAAAGAAGCCATGCATCCTACTGGCTAGCGCAACAGTAACGACTGTCTTTTCGCATTGGAAAGCAGCGTACCTACAGAAGGGTGTCGACTACTTTAGTAGAAGAATCTATACCAAATCTGGGAAAGTAGTGCCGTAGCCCTTATTATGGCCTAATCTGCTACACACACCACAGTAAGGAGAAGTTAACCACAGCACCAGTGTTGGCTCTGCCAGAAGTGAATAAGGAATACGTGATTTACACAGATGCTTCGAAGAACGGATTAGGTTGTGTATTGATGCAAGATGGAAAGGTGATAGCTTATGCTTCACGACAACTTCGACCTCATGAAGTTGAGTATCCAACCCATGACTTAGAACTAGCAGCCATTGTGCATGCGCTGAAGATTTGGAGACACCATCTCTATGGTGTTAGGGTTGAGATTTTTACGGACCATGAAAGTTTAAAGTACTTCTTCGAGCAAAAGGAATTGAACATGAGGTAAACACGATGGCTCGAATTAGTCAAGGATTATGATTGCGGAATCAACTATCATCCAGGAAAAGCAAACTTGGTAGCTGACGCGCTGAGTCGCAAGACTCCAACCAAGTCAGGATGTCTCTTTGTTGAGGAAGAAGATCTTGTAAGAGAATTTGAGGAAATGGACTTAGAAGTGCTCGATACACCTAAGACGATAACAAACCATATAGCAGCACTCGTAGCCACATTAGACTTACGAGAAAGAGTTATAAGTGCGCAGAGAAAGGACGAGTCAACTGAGAAGCTTCGACTAAGGATAAGAACGGATAAACCGGACGGTTTTTCCGAGGCACCAGACAATGTGATTTTGTTTGAAGGCAGACTTTGTATCCCTGAAGACGACAAACTGAAGAACGAGATCATGAGTGAGGCTCACGATACGCCATATACAGCACACCCAGGGAGTACAAAGATGTATCAAGATTTAAGAAAGAATTTCTGGTGGAACGGTTTGAAACGAGACGTTGCCTCGTTTGTAAAAAGATGTTGGGCTTGTCAACAAGTGAAAGCTCTACACCAAAGACCATACGGATTGTTACAGCCATTAAGTATTCCAGAGTGGAAATGAGAGGATATAGCTATGGATTTTGTGACAGGTTTGCCTAAGTCAAGAAGAGGAAACTCTGCCATCTGGGTAGTTATTGATAGACTCACTAAATCAGCTCACTTTCTACCAATTAAGATTACCTACGGGTCAGAGAAGTTAGCACAGCTGTATGTCCGTGAGATTGTACGTCTGCACGGAATACCAAAGTCGATAACATAAGATAGAGATGCCAAATTCACTTCGAGATTTTGGATCACGATACAGAAAGAGTTGGGTACCGAACTTAACTTTAGTACCGCTTTTCACCCCCAGACGGATGGAGAATCCGAGAGAACGATTCAGATACTCGTTCATATGTTAAGAACGGTAGCATTGGATCGTAGCGCGAATTGGGAAGATATCTTACATTTAGTTGAATTCGCGTACAACAACAGTTATCAGACAACGATAGGAATGGCGCCTTACGAGGCTTTGTATGGAAAGAAATGTAGATCACCACTTTATTAGGATGAAGTAAGTGAAAGAAAGAACCTAGGACCCGATGCGGTCAGTGAAATGATCGAGATCATTCGACAGATTAGAGTTAGAATGAAAGAAAGAACCTAGGACCCGATGCGGTCAGTGAAATGATCAAGATCATTCGACAGATTAGAGTTAGAATGAAAGAGGCCCAGAGCGGACAGAAGTCTTACGCCGCCGATCGTCGAACCAATCTTAGTTTTGAAATTGGGGATAAGGTTTTCCTCAAGATCTCACCATCCAAAGAAATCGTTAGATTCGGCGTTAAGGGTAAACTCAGACCAAGGTTTATAGGACCTTACGATATTCTTGAAAAAGTAGGACCTGTTGCTTATAGATTGGCCTTACCGCCAAGTCTAGGAAGTGTCCATAACGTGTTTCACGTATCTCAGTTAAGAAAATATGTTTTTGATCATAAGCACTTAATTAACCAGCAAGACGTCATTCTTGAATCTGACTTAAGTTATGAAGAGAAATCATTATTATTCTTGGATCGAAAAGTACAAGAGTTAAGAACCAAGTCGATACCAATAGTAAAAGTATTGTGGAATCACCACGGGCAAGAAGAAGCCAAGTGGGAACTTGAAGATAAGATGAAACAGAAGTACCCTTACCTTTTTGAAGAAGGTATGCAAATTTCGGGACAAAATTTCTTTTTAGAGGGTTAGGATGTAATACCCCGGATAATTATTCCGTCGTTAAAATAAAAATTTAATTAATAATTTAGGCTTTGCACGCCTAAGTTAAGGGTTTTCGATTCTAAGACTGACGGTGAAATCCGTTTCTGAAAATAAATTCCAGAAGTCGGTCGAACGACTACTGTATTCGGGTTTTCGCGTCCGATAGAATTTTCGTCCGAAAACTCAGATCGAAAAACCGTCAGAATTTACATTCACTTTTTCTTAAATACGAGTTCACCGGAGAAACTCAGTTTTTATGATTTTTCCGAGCGAATTTTAGACTGTCTTATCCCGACTTTTCATCGGATTTTGAAAAACGAATTAGGTTTTCCGAGTATGTGATTTATTTCTAATCTAACGGACGAATTAGATTTTGTCAAATACGTAACCGACTAAGAATTTATTTCTCGACTTTTATAATGTCGTTCTAGACCCGTAATCGATATATTTCCGGCAAATAAAACCCCCCAAACCACCCCTCATATGTGAGTGATCACCTTAGTTAGATCTTTATTTACTTTATGTAATAGTAACTAGACACCTCATAGCATTAGTCATCATCTCTCCCTCATCTCACATTACCGCCCCCCCCCCCCCCCCGCCTTCATTCTCTCTCATTTCTCTCTTTCAATCCTCCATTGAAAAAGTTCATCCAAGCTTTCCCAAGATCAACAAGTCATCAATCTACCGATCGATTTTATTTCCAAGTTCATATTCGACAAGGTAGGAACTTCTTTTACATTATGAAGCGAACAAAAATCATTTTCCATCAACATTATTTTTTCGAAAAATATGGAATGAAGTAGGATGATGAACCTTTGTTTAATACATGTTATAGTATTCTTAGAATTAGGTTTTATGGATTGAAATCATGAAGAAATCATCCCTCCTAATCTATATGTTATTACCGAAATTTTTGGAGAATTTTAGGGGTTTGTTGTAGTTCGATTTTCTTGATGTTTACTTGATGGATTAATGTTCTATATGATGTTAGATGACTACATGAATTAATTTGGAATTTTCTAAAAATAAAAATAGAAATGTAAGAGAGAAAGAATTGATGATTTGGTGTAGTAGATGTTATGTTTTGCATGAAATGTTAATAGAAATGAGATGTAGTATGTATGTGGATGACTATATAATTTATTGAGATTTTTCTAAAAATAAAATGAAAAACGTAAGAGATGGAAACTCGTCGATAAGTTGAAATTCGTTAATGTTTTGAGTATATGGTTTACATATTAATGATTCTAGATAGATGATGATCGATATTGTAAAGTCAATTTCAAAGTTGCATTTTGAATGAAATAATACATGTTCCATCTCGAGTTTCATTGCTCGATGGAGGAATGAAATCGGAGAACGTCGGATTTTCGCTAAGAGACGAAGAATCGTCGATAAGTCGAGAATGAATAATGATTTAGGTTAATGATTTGAATATATATTAATCTTGTTAGTTAATGATCGTAACCGTAAAATTTGAACGAATTCTAAAATGATTGGAATTTTTCTAAGAGACGAAGAAACGAGATTAAATGCCAATAGAAAAGTCAAACAAGGAAAACCAATTTGATATTAATGATTGTTGTCGTTTGACGAACGATATTGTAAGTGACGATATTTCATCCGAGATACGAGATGATTTGAGTTATAGTTAATAAACGAGAAGTTGATAAATGAAATAGAAATTGAAATTGAATTGGTTTAGTAATTGGTTAGTTGAAATGGACGAGGAAATGCTCGTCGTTTGTTTAATCAAAAGACGTGAATGTATACCCGATTAAGGGACATGCATGTAGAATGCATTGAGATGGAAATTTCGTAAGAATAAAAGTGAAATAGCATTAATCGAACCTAGGGAATCGTACGTCGAGTTTTATCGAGCATTAGGGTTTCGCGCGGACTGTTTTGCGACCTTGCACGGAAACTGTCATAACTTTTAGCTCGCTTAACGAAATTGAGATCTGTAAATTGGAGAGTAAACTAGACACCCATGGCTTTCTTTCGGTATAAATTTCATTCCCTGTTTTCAAGTTCTCTGTGCTTTGCGAACTCCAGAGCCACTGCCTTGTGCAGGAACTAATATAAACTTAATTTCTTAAGTTGAATCCTTTTCAACTTCTTTCCTTGTGAACTTGTAAGTCGTTATAAGTTATCGACATCCATTATCTACTGACCTAGGTGTCGAGTAATGAGCTGAGTCAGTTTGTAAACGAGAATTTATCAAGTCTCGTTTATTCGTTAATCAAAACAAAGTAGTAAAGTGCAAAGGCCTAAAAGACTAAGACCGATTTCGATTTCCTGTTTCTTTTATCGTTGCGATCAAGTTATTTAAGTTTGTTTATTTACGATAAAAGGAGGAAGTCAGCGCCAAAGATAGGACGGAAGACAGAAGACGGAGGCTCGTATCATAGTTCTGTAATCAGTAAGGTGGGCTTTTCTATATACGAAATAAAATGAGTGATGCTCGAAAAACTTTATTTACAGCTTTGATAATTGTGTTTTCAACGTGATAATCAGAGCATGAGATGATTTGTTTTTATGTGAGTTCTCTTGTACCCTTCTGAGTTAGCCGACTGCTATCCAGATTTATTAGTTAGCCGACCTGCTAACTAAAACGATCGAACTTTGAGTTAGCCGACCTGCTATCCAAAGTTAAGTGTACACAGTAGCCGTTGTGTGTGGAATCCTGTGGAGGGGTGGCCAGCCACGGTGATAATTATTGGGCAAGATTTATCCCTACTTATTATATGTTTTCGGCAATGTGCCCACTAAGTATGTTTATACTTAGCCCTGCATATGTTTTATAAAATTTGCAGGTTGAGTGACGGGAGCGGCGGTGGTTGATGTTGAGTTAAGAAGCCGTAATTAGAATAAAGAACTTGTATCAAGCTTTACGCTTTCTGCTGCCAATCTTTTTGAGATAATGTATCTATCTTTTGGGTCTAAAGCCCCGTACAATGAGGTCAGTTCCTGTTTTAACATCTTGTCGAGTAATCCTTCGAGATCAACTCTTTCTTTTTAAATGAAGTCTTGCTCGTAGAAGTTATTCTGTTATTACTGTCTGTTTATTCGTTCATGCTTAATTATTTCCCCTTCTTCCCCGCTTCTTTAATCCAACCCGTAGTCGCACCCCGGCTTTGCCGTCCCTTAGGATTTGGGACTGTGACAGAGTGGTATCAGAGCAATCGTTTCTGCTCTGGATACGAATTTCTTTGAAGTAGTAAGATAGAGTATTTGTATATACTCTATACCCGAGTCTTCTTTCAAATAAAGTTAAGTCGTAACACTAAGTTTAAGAGTGTAGACGACAACTCAACCTCCCGCTATGTCGACTCAACCAAAGAAAGAAAGTAAGGAAAGAATTTCAGAAGTATGATTTCTTTTAAGAAGAAATTTTTGATTAAAGTATGCAAGAAATTGTGAATAAAGTATGCAAGTATGATGTGAATAAGTGCCAAGTATGAATGTGATCAAAGTATAAAGATTTTACTTTGTAATATTACGTGAACTATGTGAAAGCATGAATGCTATACTATGTGAAAGTATGTGAAATTATGTGAGTTATAATTTCTTTATTCAAAATCTTTTATTGGCATGAGAATTTAGACGAATTCTAAGGCCTTCCCGATTCTTTGAGAACATAGACGTTCTAAGAGACGTTGGTTCCAAAAAAAAAAACTTCCAAGAAACGATCGGATCGGAAAGGACAGAATAAAGGGAATCAAAGCGAATAAATGAATGTCACGTGCGTAAAGTGACATGAACAACAGACTCGTTGGAGTCGACTTGTTCTTTTTAAATGAAAGTCGTAAGAGTTTCCTTTTAAGGAAATAAAATAAAGAATAACAAGAAGAATAAGAATAAATAAGTTGATAAGTTAAAAGAATGGAAAGAAATCGTTAAGAAATTTTCTTCGAGGAAGAAATAAAGTGAGAAAGTAAAAGAAAAATAAGTGAAAGGATGAAAATGAAATCTTGAATTTTTTTTTATATATATATGTGATTGTTTGAGTGCAATTTCTCGAAATTACTAGATGTTTAAGATAAGTTGTTAAGTGATTTAAGTGTTGCAATTTGAATAATGGAATATTCTAATTGTGATTTAAGAATTCTTTAAGATATGTTAATTACCCTACCAGTTACTGATCCGTGTTCTCTTAAAATCTTGTAGGATGCCTGCTACACGTGTTACGGCTCTGAAGAGTCGACATTTGAGACAGCGTACAGTAGTAGACGAGATCTTAGACGAGTACTACGACTGTGATGTGGACCCGAATCATGACATCGGGCAGTTGGTTAGCGACTTCGCTGCACGCTTCTACGCAGCCCGTCACTTTGTGTCTGAGCGTCAGGCGATGGCCGATTTGACCGTACGGCTGCCCGACGAGTGGCACGGTTGGGCTCATGCCATATTCTGGTACCACATCGCACTGATCGGCGATGACCCCGAGCCGATCGGCGACTTCTCTGGTTTTGCCCTAGCCATACATAGGCAATTCTTTCATAGCCGGGTTATGTGGACTATCCCGTTTTAGGAGCACCTTCTCTACCTTCACGTTCCTACCGAGTCTGTGCCCGAGTTTGAGCCTGAGCCGTTAGCCCTAGACCCAAGTTCGCCGCACTGTTGGAGCTGCCGCCAGTGCTTTCACCTAGTGAGGGGTTGGTTCTTGGAGACGAGTACTTAGAGAGAGACCAGAGCTGGCTGCGATGTTAGAGTTACCATCTCCTCTTACACCACTTGAGGAGATTTGTGCTGAGTGGACGAGAGTCCGGGGACAGTTTGAGGCGGGGCCATCTAGGGCCCGTTCTGCAGAGATGTTCGTCCAGTTCACTTCCCGAGCACCTTATTCCCCTGAAGAAGCGTGCAGTAGTATCCAGTTCAGACTACTTGGTTTCAGACTCAGAGAGGACAGTTTCAGACGTGCCTTCACCACCACCACATACACTTTTGGACGGCACTACTTTGAGGGTTGACGAGGCACTCCAACTTGTTTTTGGTTCAGATTCTGAGGAGGAGGATTCGGAGAAGGACCCCGAGGAGGATCCTGAGGAGGACCCCGAGGAGTTGCAGGCCGTAGAGGGCAGTAGTGACTCGACAGCAGCTTGTTGAGCAGGACGTCTTAGACACGTAGTATTAGTAGAAGTTCTTTTTGTCTTGTAAATAGTCGGATCAGTAATTATCCTTTTGTAGTACTTTATGCGGATATGAAGTTTTTGGGATCGTTTCCGTTCTAGTACTTCTAGTAGATACAGAGATGCAACTTGTTAGTGCACCCGGTATATAGATAGGCAGTTAGCCTAGTTTAGACTGGTCATAGTCTAACTTTTTGTATAAGTCCTCGTTGGAGGCAAAACTAATATTCTTTTTGACGTGTATATAATATATATATGATGACCCGAGAGTGGGCTTTAATCTTATGAAAAGTTTCTTCTAAGTGCGATTAGAAGAAAAAGTTTAGATGAATATTCCGGTTAAACTGAGAAGTTGAAAAAGTTTAAAGAACTAGTATCAAAGTTATGGTCTATTTCTTTCCATGAACTTGTTTAAAGTTGGAAAAAGGTTTAGTAAGAAATCGAAAGCATAAAATCAAAATGTTAATGAGAATTCTCGTTTCCTATAGTTCAAGAATGCCGCCAAGAGCAGTTAACAACCGAGGAAGACCTAGTAGGCCCAGAGGACATGGTAGACGTTCAGCACAGAATGATAGAAAAGAAGAACAGGAACATCATGATACCCCACCACCACCATCACCATCACCACCTCGACCACCACCCCGTCGTGACATTGAGGACGTGTTCCTTAAACGTAACCCACCTATGTTCAATGGATCTGGTAGCCCAAGCGATGCTGAGCTTTGGGTGCGATCTATTGAAAATATTTTCAAACTCCTCAGATGTACTAATGATGAGCGACTGTTGTGTGTCGCGTTTCAGCTTTCCGGACCAGCTGACTACTGGTGGAAAGCTTGGCAGAAGGTTATACCCGCGGAGCACCTGGCTCGTTATACCTGGGAAGAATTCAAGGAAGCACTATATGATAAGTACGTACCTAAGACGTATAGAGCTCAGAAGGAGGCTGAAATCTATAACTTGAAACAAGGAAAGATGACAGTCACAGAATATAACAAAAAGTTTTGTGAGTTGTCGAGGTATGCGCCCGCTCAGGTGGATACCGAAGAAAAGACAGCGAAGAAGTTTTGTGGGGGACTGAAGCATGAGTTTGGAATTGCGTTAGCCAGTCATGGGGGACTGAGCTACACTGAAGTTTTAGGGCGAGCCCTAGAGATAGAGGCCGTAGTGCCTGATGAAAGGAAAGCAATAATAACCGCACCAGCCCCAACCCAGAATCAAAACCGAGGCTATTACAACAACAATAATAACAATTACGAAGGGAAAAGAAAATGGGAAGGAGGAAATAGCAGTGGCTATAATCAGAGCTACAACAACCAGGGAAATCAGAGAAGTGGCAATCAGCAAGGTTATCAGTAGCCTAACCCGAATAACAATTTTGGCAAAAGGTCGTGGCAAGGAAACAATCAGTCAGGGTTGTTTTTACAAGGAAATAGACAAGCAGGCAAGGGAGAGGAAATAACTAGCACAATCAGCCACAAGGACAACAAAGGAATTTCAACCATGGAAATAATAACCCAGGGAGGGTTACCATCCCTATTTGCCCTAAGTGTAATAAGACGCATTCCGGTGTTTGTCAAGCAGGCATGAGTGTTTGCTTTAACTGCGGACAGAAAGGACATATGAAGAGAGAGTGCCCGAAGCAACTACAAGCGGCAGGACAGAACCAGTATGGACAGTCCCAGCCTTTGAGGGCGATTCAAGCGCAGCCGCAGCAACAGATGACCCAGCAGCAGTTCCAGCAGCACGCTCAACAGCAACAGAATACAAGGGCATGTGCGATCAAACAGGGTACGCAGAATAAAGGAAAAGGAAACCTGGCAGGTATGGGTAAACTTCATAATATCCCTATCAAGATACTGTTTGATACTGGCGCATCGCATTCTTTTATTGCTCGTTCGTGTGTGGATAAATTAGATATCAGACCTGTACAAGCTGAACACGCTATGAGAGTAGCTACACTTTCAGGAGAGATCACTACTTCCACGCATGTTTGCTCTAACCTAGAAATAGAAATTGGAACCCTTAAGGTTAAGGCGAACAACTTGAACGTTATGATAATGTGGAACGTAGATATAATCTTAGGAATGGACTGGTTGTCTGAGAATTATGCCATGATTCTCTGCAATGAAAGGAAAATCTCGTTTCAGCCACCAGGAAAAGAACCGACAGAATGTTATGGGATTGCAATGGGCAAGAGAGTACCGATAATATCCGCCCTACAAGCCAAAAAGTTGATGAAGAAGAAGGGTTGCACAACCTATCTTGTGTACCTAGTTTGAGAACCAGGAGCTAAGAAGACCATTCAAGATGTGAAAGTTGTTAACGAATATGAAGACGTCTTTCCAGAAATATTACCTTGTTTACCACCTGACAGTCATATAGATTTCTCGATTGACTTAGAACCAGGATCGGCCCCCAAATCAAAAGCCCCATATAAGATGGCGCCGAAAGAATTAGAAGAACTTAAGATCCAGCTGCAAGAATAGTTAGACCTTGGATTCATTAGACTGAGTGTTTCACCTTGGGGAGCACCTATTTTGTTCGTCAGAAAGAAGAATGGTTCTATGAGAATGTGCATAGACTATCGAGAACTAAATAAGATCACCCTTAAGAATAAGTATCCTTTGCCAAGGATAGAAGACCTCTTTGATCAGCTTAAGGGCGCAGGTGTCTTTTTAAAAATAGATTTAAGATTCGGGTACCATCAATTGAAAATCAAACCCGAGGACATACCTAAGACTGCTTTCCGAACCAGATATGGCTATTACGAATTCCTAGTTATGTCATTCGGTTTGACTAACGCTCCCGCAGTATTCATGGATCTCATGAATAGAATCTTTCACCCATACTTAGACAAATTTGTTTTAGTATTCATTGACGACATTCTCATTTACTCCAAGAATGAGGAAGAACACAAGGAATACTTGAGAATAGTCTTAGAGACGCTTAGAGCTGAGAAGCTTTACGCCAAATTCAGCAAGTGCGAGTTTTGGCTGAAGGAAGTAATGTTCCTTGGACACATCGTCTCAGCAAAAGGCATCAAGGTGGATCCTGCCAAAATAGAGGCGGTGCGCGATTGGAAATCGCCAACAAGTCCGAACAAAATTAGGAGTTTCTTAGGTTTAGTCGGCTATTATAGAAGATTCATCGAAGGATTCTCTACGATTGCTAGACCTATGACGCAACTATTAAGGAAGGAAAATAAGTTCAGATGGACGGACGAATGCGAGAGGAGTTTTCAGACACTCAAGGAGAAGTTAACAACAACACCAGTGTTGGCTCTGCCAGAAGCGAATAAGGAATACGTGGTTTACACAGATGTTTCGAAGAACGGATTAGGTTGTGTATTGATGCAAGATGGAAAGGTGATAGCTTATGCTTCACGACAACTTCGACCTTATGAAGTTGAGTATCCAACCCATGACTTAGAACTAGCAGCCATTGTGCATGCGCTGAAGATTTGGAGACACCATCTCTATGGTGTTAGGGTTGAGATTTTTACGGACCATAAAAGTTTAAAGTACTTCTTCGAGCAAAAGGAATTGAACATGAGGCAAAGACGATGGCTCGAATTAGTCAAGGATTATGATTGCGGAATCAACTATCATCCAGGAAAAGCAAATGTGGTAGCTGACGCGCTGAGTCGCAAGACTCCAACCAAGTTAGGATGTCTCTTTGTTGAGGAAGAAGCTCTTGTAAAAGAATTTGAGGAAATGGACTTAGAAGTGCTCGATACACCTAAGACGATAACAAACCATATAGCAGCACTCGTAGCCACATCAGACTTACGAGAAAGAATTGGTGCGCAGAGAAAAGACGAGTCAACTGAGAAGCTTCGACTAAGGATAAGAACGGATAAACCGGACGGTTTTTCCGAGGCACCAGACAATGCAATTTTGTTTGAAGGCAGACTTTGTATCCCTGAAGATGACAAACTGAAGAACGAGATCATTAGTGAGGCTCACGATACGCCATATACAACACACCCAGGGAGTACGAAGATGTATCAAGATTTAAGAAAGAATTTCTGGTGGAACGGTTTGAAACGAGACGTTGCCTCGTTTGTAGAAAGATGTTTGGCTTGTCAACAAGTGAAAGCTCTACACCAAAGACCATACGGATTGTTACAGCCATTAAGTATTCCAGAGTGGAAATGAGAGGATATAGCTATGGATTTTGTGACAGGTTTGCCTAAGTCAAGAAGAGGAAACACTACCATCTGGGTAGTTATTGATAGACTCACTAAATCAGCTAACTTTCTACCGATTAAGATTACCTACGGGTCAGAGAAGTTAGCACAGCTGTATGTCCGTGAGATTGTACGTCTGCACGGAATACCAAAGTCAATAACATCAAATAGAGATGCCAAATTCACTTCGAGATTTTGGATCACGATGCAGAAAGAGTTGGGTACCGAACTTAACTTTAGTACTGCTTTTCACCCCCAGACGGATGGACAATCCGAGAGAACGATTCAGATACTCGTTGATATGTTAAGAACAGTAGTATTGGATCGAAACGCGAATTGGGAAGATATCTTACATTTAGTTGAATTCACGTACAACAACAGTTATCAGGCAACGATAGGAATGGCGCCTTACGAGGCTTTGTATGGAACGAAATATAGATCACCACTTTATTGGGATGAAGTAGGTGAAAGAAAGAACCTAGGACCCGATGCGGTCAGTGAAATGATCGAGATTATTCGACGGATTAGAGTTAGAATGAAAGAATGAACCTAGGACCCGATGCGGTCAGTGAAATGATCAAGATCATTCGACAGATTTGAGTTAGAATGAAAGAGGCCCAGAGCCGACAGAAGTCTTACGCCAACGATCGTTGAACCAATCTTAGTTTTGAAATTGGGGATAAGGTTTTCCTCAAGATCTCACCATCCAAAGGAATCGTTAGATTCGGCGTTAAGGGTAAACTCAGACCAAGGTTTATAGGACTTTACGAGATTCTTGAAAAAGTAGGACCTGTTGCTTATAGATTGGCCTTACCGCCAAGTCTAGGAAGTGTCCATAACATGTTTCACGTATCTCAGTTAAGAAAATATGTTTTTGATCCTAAGCACGTAATTAACCAGCAAGACGTCATTCTTGAATCTGACTTGAGTTATGAAGAGAAACCATTATCGATCTTGGATCGAAAAGTACAAGAGTTAAGAACCAAGTCGATACCAATAGTAAAAGTAGTGTGGAATCACCACGGGCAAGAAGAAGTCACGTGGGAACTTGAAGAAAAGATGAAAGAGAAGTACCCTTACCTTTTGGAAGAAGGTATGCAAATTTCGGGACGAAATTTCTTGTTAGAGGGATAGGATGTAATACCCCGAATAATTATTCCATCGTTAAAATAAAAATTAAACTAATAATTAAGGCTTTGCACGCCTAAGTTAAGGATTTTTGATTCTAAGACTGACGGTGAAATCCGTTTCTGAAAATAAATACCAGAAGTCGGTCGAACGACTACTGTATTAGGGTTTTCGCGTCCGATAGAATTTTCGTCCGAAAACTCAGATCGAAAAACTGTCAGAATTTACATTCACTTTTTCTTCGATATGAGTTCACCAGAGAAACTCAGTTTTTATGATTTTTCCGGGCGAATTTTAGACTGTCTTATCCCGACTTTTCATCGGATTTTGAAAAATGAATTAGGTTTTCCGAGTATGTGATTTATTTCTAACCTAACGAACGAATTAGATTTCGTCAAATACGTAACCCACTAAGAATTTATTTCTCGACTTTTATAACGTCGTTCTAGACCCGTAATCGATATATTTCCGGCAAATAAAACCCCCCAAAACCGCCTCTCATATGTGAGTCATCACCTTAGTTAGATCTTTACTTACTTTATGTAATAGTAACTAGACACCTCATAGCATTAGTAATCCTCTCTCCCTCATCTCACATTACCCCCCCCCCCCCCCCCCCCCCCTCCTTCATTCTCTCTCATTTCTCTCTTTCAATCCTCCATTGAAGAAGTTCATCCAAGCTTTCCCAAGATCAACAAGTCATCCATCTACCGATCGATTTTATTTCCAAGTTCATATTCGACAAGGTAGAAACTTCTTCTACGTTATGAACCGAACAAAAATCATTTTCCATCAACTTTATTTTTTCGAAAAATATGGAATGAAGTAGGATGATGAACCTTTGTTTAATACATGTTATAGTATGCTTAGAATTAGGTTTTATGGATTGAAATCATGAAGAAATCATCCCTCCTAATCTATATGTTATTACCAAAAATTTTGGAGAATTTTAGGGGTTTGTTGTAGTTCGATTTTCTTTGATGTTTAATTGAAGGATTAGTGTTCTATATGATGTTAGATGACTACATGAATTAAATTGGAATTTTCTAAAAATAAAAATAGAAATATCAGAGAGAAAGAATTGATGATTTGGTGTAGTAGATGTTACGTTTTGCATGAAATGTTAATAGAAATGAGATGTAGTATGTATGTGGATGACTATATAATTTATTGAGATTTTTCTAAAAATAAAATGAAAAACGTAAGAGATGGAAACTCGTCGATAAGTTGAAATTCGTTAATGTTTTGAGTATATGGTTTACATATTAATGATTCTAGATAGATGATGATCGATATTGTAAAGTTTGAACGAAATCGGAGAACGTCGGATTTTCGCTAAGAGACGAAGAATCGTCGATAAGTCGAGAATGAATAATGATTTAGGTTAATGATTTGAATATATGTTAATCTTGTTAGTTAATGATCGTAACCATAAAATTTGAACGAATTCTAAAAAGATTGGAATTTTTCTAAGAGACGAAGAAACGAGATTAAATGCCGATAGAAAAGTCGAACAAGGAAAACTAATTTGATATTAATGATTGTTGTCGTTTGACGAACGATATTGTAGTTGACGATATTGCCATCTGAGATACGAGATGATTTGAGTTATAGTTAATAAACGAGAAGTTAATAAATGAAATAGAAATTGAATTTGAATTGGTTTAGTAATTGGTTAGTTGAAATGGACGAGGAAATGCTCGTCGTTTGTTTAATCAAAAGACGTGAATGTGTACCCGATTAAAGGACATGCATGTAGACTGCATTGGGATGGAAATTTCGTAAGAATAAAAGTGGAATAGCATTAATCGGACCTAGGGAATCGTACGTCGAGTTTTATCGAGCATTAGGGTTTCGCACGGACTGTTTTGCGACCTTGCGCGGAAACTGTCATAACTTTTAGCTCGCTTAACGAAATCGACATCCGTAAATTGGAGAGTAAATTTCATCCCCTGTTTTAAAGTGCTCTATTCTGTGCGAACTCCAGAGCCACTGCCTTGTGCAGGAACTAATATAAACTTAATTTCTTAAGTTGAATCCTTTTCAACTTCGTTCCTTGTGAACTTGTAAGTCGTTATAAGTTATCGACATCCATTATCTACTGACCTAAGTGTCGAGTAATGAGCTGAGTCAGTTTGTAAACGAGAATTTATCAAGTCTCGTTTATTCGTTAATCAAAAGAAAGTAGTAAAGTGCAAAGGCCTAAAAGACTAAAACCGATTTCGATTTTGTGTTTCTTTTATCGTTGCGATCAAGTTATTTAAGTTTGTTTATTTACGATAAAAGTAGGAAATCAGCACCAAGGATAAGACGGAAGACAGAAGGCGAAGGCTCGTATTATAGTTCTCATCAGTAAGGTGGGCTTTTCTATATACGAAATAAAATGAGCGATGCTCGAAAATCTTTATTTACAGCTTTGATAATTGTGTTTTCAGCCTGATAATCAGAGCATGAAATGATTTGTTTTTATGTGAGTTCTCTTGTACTCTTCTGAGTTAGCCGACTGCTATCCAGATTTATTAGTTAGCCGACCTGCTAACTAAAACGATCGGACTTTGAGTTAGCCGACCTGCAAAGTTAAGTGTACACAGTAGCCGTTGTGTGTGGAACCCTGTTGAGGGGTGGCCAGCCACAGTGATAATTATTGGGCAAGATTGAACGTGACATCAGTCAGAAAATGCTCGCGCGAGTGATTTATGAGAAACGAAAATGTTTAGTAGACACGGGTATTTATTAAAAAAACCCGATGTACTATAGAAATGAGATGCCTGATTTATCCCTACTTATTATATGTTTTCGGCAACGTGCCCACTAAGTATGTTTATACTTAGCCCTGCATATGTTTTATAAAATGTGCAGGTTGAGTGACGGGAGCGGTGGTGGTTGATGTTGAGTTAAGAAACTGTAATTAGAATAAAGAACTTGTATCAAGCTTTACGCTTTCCGCTGCCAATCTTTTTGAGATAATGTATCAATCTTTTGGGTCTAAAGCATTCAAAAAACAAAAAAAAAACAAAAAAAAAATAACATTCAGAGGTGACCAAACAAAATTTTCATTTTATCACTATTTATTGGACAAAATGTTAATTATAGTAGTTTATTAACATTCTATATATCGCAAATTTGCAATGTTCAGAAAAATAAACATTCTGTATATTGGAACAATCCAGATTAAGCTTGATTATTTTCATGTATTCTATTAAATCTGTAATATTTAATAGTGTCAAACCTTCCATATGATGATTTGGAATATGATTCAACCTATGATAATATTAGTCTCAATGCATAAAAATGCCCACTTTGATTTTGGCAAAATGAAAAATACCCACCCCATTATAATATTTAGAATATAATATGTCATCTTGTCATTCCCTTTATATAATATCTCTTCCACATATGTAAGAGATGTGATATAAAGTGGATCACAATTATTGTATTGCGTGTAATCAACCATCATTGTATGATAAACATTGTGATTATTTTTGACAATTATTATGCAATAATAATATTTTAATTTTTTTTATTTGAGCGGGATTTCCTTCAAACAGGGCGGGAAAATTGAATTAATTAAATAATTAAATCCCGCTCGGTATAAGCTATATCCATCAATATTTGGACCGAGAATCTATGGGTGTTACCCAATAAAAGTGAAGAGAGAGACAGTCAACATCATTTGACTAAAAGTATTTTTCAGTTTAGCGGGACCGTAAGTATTTTTCATTATTTTTAAAGTACGTGTGTATTTTTCATTTTGAACATTTCATAGTGTGCAAAATAAAATTTTCCCCACATAATTTTATACTCCCTCCGTACGTGAAGTACTTCCCCATTGACGGTTTGCCGCAAAGATTAAGAAAGCTGATAAATTTTTTTAGTGGGGTACAAGTTAGATAGTTGGGATATTGTTAATGTCATAGGTTTAGTTTGTTAAATTCGAATTAAAGAGAATATGTGGTTGTGGTTGTGTTTATCCCTGATGCGTCTTCGACTTTTGGGCCAGTTGGCCCTATTTTTCCTGTCTTTTTGGTGTCTTTAGTGTCTGTATGGGAAGGAAGTTGTTGTTCGTGGGAAGGAAGCTCCGTCCAAGGCAAACAGAGGAAAGATGGTTAGAATGAGCAGTATTGGAGTATTTTCAATCAGTTGCAGGAATATGACTGCACCAAAGAGTATGCAGCACAGGAAAGGAAGCGCAGCTAAAGCATGAGGCGAGGTTGAAAGGAGGATTTCATGTGATCCCTGAAACTAAGTTGTTTTTCATCACTCGCATTCGTGGTATTAACGCAATGCATCCAACAACAAAGAAGATCTTGCAGTTGCTGTGTCTACGAACAGAACCTTGGTACAAGACTAACCAAAGCATGCAACTGTATGACCATTACCGAAGTCAGTTGTCAGCCGCCGAAGCTAAAGAAGGAAAGACGCGTGGAAAAGATTTGCACAATATCCTGCGGAGCGTCCGTGTGCAGAAGGATTTGGAAGCCAGTTAATCACCCTCAATCCATCTGTCGGAGATTGAATCATCAGTCTACTAAATCACGGATAAATCAAGATCAAGCTAAACATGGAAAGAATCAATCATGCCGATTCAGTCTACCAGCGGAGGGTTTCAATTGCTGACATCTCAGCTATAAAACACCAGCAAGTGTGGCTGGCACAACGTTGGTTACCCCTACCATTCGATAATCTTCAATCCAAGAAACACTTTTACTTTTAGTTCTTTTACAGTTTACGCATAAAACAATTTATCAGCTTTCATTTTACATTCCACTGTGAAGAACAAATCCAAGGCAGTTTGCCTTAGGTACCCTCTTGATGAAGCGCTGTCGTTACACTCTTCGCACAAATAATATTTATAAACACCTCTTGCCCAATAAGGTAGTAGTCAGCAGCAAGTGGGGTCGAACCCAAGGAACTCGGCGTAATCTGCTCTTCAGGTAGTGCTCAACAAAAGGGATTTTGATTATAACCCAATAACTTGTAACTCAACAAGTAAAAATATCAAATAACAAAAGAGTTTGGATTGGGTTTCGAATCCATGATCTTAATTACTCATCACTCGTTCATTGGTGCAAAGATATTCGATTAACTGATCTCATTACTTGGTTTAAGACAAAGATTAGTTAATACCCTAAAGGTCACGCAGTCACGATATAAACACACTTAGCCTATGTCTATCAAATTTTACAGATCTTGACCAGAAGGCAAGATCTCCTCTCTTGATCAACAAAGTCACAAAGACACTTCAGTAACGATGCTGCCCAAAAGGCATTAAGAACAAACAGACCCAAGACAGCCAAGGGGTAGTTCAATACCGACTGCTCTCCAACACTCCTTACCTTCTTGGGCACGAGAGACACTCTCGAGTTTGATCCCAAATTTTGTTAATGACTTAATCTCAATATCTAGATGGTGATCAATCATATGTCAATATCAATTAAGTTTAGAATTATTCCTAAGTGTTTCTGGAACAAAATCAATTAACGAACTTAAACAATTAGACCTCACGAGTTTAGAACGAGTAATTAGAATCACTTCATCTACATCCAAACCAAACAATAAACTTAGCTAGACATAGTAATAAACGTAAACACAAAGCATATAAAGAGAAACATACTTAGCATAAAACTGGAAACGGTTGTTGCTCAAAAGTGTAAGTCAGCAACTAAGGTCTTAGCTTTAAGCCAACAACTAAACTAAAGCAGAAAATACGAAATAAAAGTAAATTGCCCATAGGACTTGTTTCTTCCTCACTTCCTCTCAATTAAGAATGCAGCACTAAGAATAAAAACGACACAAAATACATAAAGGAGCCGGCCATATATATAGGCGATGGAAATTAGGATTTAGGGAAGTTTCCTTGTTGATGAAGGACTCTTCCATGCATATCCGCCTCTTTCTCTCTCATCCATGCATGCACGATTCTCTTCCCTTGCTTGGTAGATATCTCCTTTGATTAGGTCCGGCTATGATAAGGAAAGAAAGATCCAATCCTTATCCTCTTCCTTGAAGGAAAAGAAAAACCTGCTGCTGGCTCGACTCGCTTCTTACCCACGATGTCTGCATCCTGAATTGCTTCCTGTGTTAACCAAGATCCTGGCTCCTCTGAGTACTCTGTCTGTTGGCTTAAAGGATATGGGGAGGTACTTCCTTACTTGTAAAATGGATAGTTCGATGTTACCCAGCTACAAGCTTCCAGCCCTATGCCCATTTGCATCGTATCACCATCTCAACATCTCAACAATAGATTTTCCATTGGATTTGCCCAGCATCCTACCTGTTCTTCCCTGCATATCTCTCGACTTTGTGTCCTTCCAGACACACTTTGACTCGAAAAAGACTAAGAAACACAAGAAAAACACAAGAAAAGATGGATACAAATATAGGTTCATCACACCCACACACTTGAATTACACTTGCCCTCAAGTGTATGGTTGCAACTTGCCCAAGACTCAAACATAGAAAAGACAAAACAAAAACACAGACTCAAAAGATCAGCTCATGCACATGTTAGTCAAAACAGAATATGTAATCAGATATTGCCATCAAGCAGGTCAAGATAGGGTTATTGGGCAACAAGGATATCCTCACCAGCACTCATCTCTCAAGTGTATAAGGTTAAGTGTATACGCTCTTGACCAAGATCAACAATGTTTCTCCATAGGCTTGTCTGCCCTCTACATCTCTACTCCTTTGAACAAAATCGAACTACTTATCCTTAGGTCTTTAATGAGTTGTAATGTGACCTAAGGCAAAAAGGTAGGGAATTTTAGGAACTGGCTAAGTTAAGAACTAGGTCCTCGAACAACAGATTGCCCTTGATTCCTTACTACTCCTCATCTAGCACACTTATTTTTTTCATATATTTTTTTTCTTTTTCTCTCCTTTTTTTCTTCTTTTTCTCTCTCTCTTTTTTTTTTTTTTTTTTTTTACCCAACACCTCTAAATTAGGTGATATTGCCCAGTAAGTGCTACCCAACATCCATCCCTTGTTCTTCTAGACCCGAGTTCTTGACCGGGAAGACTTAAAATTCAGGCTTCTATAAGTGGATTAAAAGAATACGATCCAAGCTCAAGGGGGCTAATCAAAGGATAAATGTCAAGGTAGGGAATCTTTGGCCATGGCTTCTTTAAACAAGAATGCCTAATTCATCTAAGTAATTCAACTAAGTTTCATGAAGCTTTAATGAGAGGTGCAGGCAAGTTCTAGATCAACAAATATCAACTGGTCATTATCACTCAAGAAAGAATGTAATGCTGCACATGTATATAGCAATTTAAAAGCTCAAATCCTCACAGTTAATGCCCAATATCTCATTCCGTCCTACCTATTTATATACGTCATCATCTATAAACCTATTCCAATCATGCTAACATGCTGATCAACAACTAAAACACACTTTAAAAACACAAACTGACACCCCAACACCCACACACTTTGCCTTAGGCAAAGTGGGTAAATTGTTGGACAACAAACAAACATAAAACAAACTGACTCAACACTTAATTACAAATAAACTGAGATGGGAACTTTAAGGTCTTCACCACACAATTTGCTGGGCAAATTGTGGGTGAAGTCAATAAGATCACCCTCTCGACCAACAAGACAAAACACAAAATACAAAACAGGACACAAAAACGAAAAATCAAAAAACCTAAACTATCATAAAAGGGAGGAATATAAGTTAAAGAGAAAATTCAAGTGAATACCTGAATCCTTGGTGTGCAAAGAATGCCAGCTGGGCATCACTGATCTCAGTCAACAACTTCTCTATATTGGCCAGTCTGGTCTCGATCTCGATGTTGGGCAGCACCGCTGCGCTGGTGCTTGTCTTCTCCTTCTTGCCCAAGGGTGGTCGCCTGGTGGATTTTGGCATGCTGTAGTCAACAAACACGTATCTGCCATTTCTCAGCTCAATATCGTTCATCTTCTTCAAGGCAGCTTCTCCCAGCTTGTTGACCACCATCATCGGCTTCCCTTTCAGTTCACCGTAAACCCCAACTCCATTTGCAAAAGCCGTCACGAAGTGGCCATAAGTGCATCCCAACGTCTGCTTTGCCAGTACCGTCTTGAGCTACTCACCAAGGAACGCCGCGAAGTTGACCTTAGTCTTGGTGTTCATACACCACAGTAAGTACTGTTCCTTGTTGCTCCGGTTGTTGCCGCTATCATTCTTGCCATACAAGTTGTATGCAAGGATGCGGTGGCAAAGCCTAAGGGCGTGAGTCTTCAGCTTGGTCCCCTTGTTGTTAGCCCCGTAGTACGGCGTTCCATTCCCGATCTCCTTCCACTGCTCCTCATAAGCCACATCGCCTGGGGGTGGCACCATGGTCTTGGCCTCCATGAACTCCTTCTTGGCCAGATCCCTCAAACTCACCATCCCCAGTATCTGGTTCAGCGCACTCACTTGGAAGTAATACTTCTCGCCTAAAAGCGAGAAGGAGATCATGCTCACCCCATTCTCGGGATCACTTGTTATCGCCGTCGTGCTGTATACCTCCTTAACTTGCTCCTCATAGACCTCCACAGGCCATTCCAAAAACTTTTTCCAGCCTATCCCCTCGAACAGCTCCCTGACTTCCTGGGCAACACCCAGATTCTCGTAAAGTTTGAAGTCAAGAACCCTGGGTGCTGTCACCTTCCACTCTCTGGGCTTCCTGCACATCACCACTGTGGGGCCCTTCCTCTTCTTCCTATTCCTGCCACTTGCTGGGATAGACTGGTCAACATCCACTTTCTCACCAACATCGTCCCCTGCTTCTTCTTCCTTGCTAACCTTTGATGGAGTCTCGGCAGCCGTCCCCTTTGAGATCGATGGTTGGAAGGAGCCGGCGTCTGAAGCAGCAGTCTTGTGCTTCTTCACCGGTGTTCCCTCGCCACCGTGAGGACGATTCTTAGCCACCTTGGCTCCCTTCTTCTTCGCTGGGCTTTCTTTGGCCTTGGTCTTCGCCTGCGCCAACGCCTCCGCTGCCAATCTTGCCGCTACTGCTTCAATAGCTTCATCCACATCATCCTCATCGCCATTGTCACCTTCTCCCTCATCACCTTTCTCTTGTTCTTCGTCCTCACCGTCGTCTTCTTTCTCTACTTCTTCCTCTAATTTCTCCTCCTCGAACACCGCCTTAGACTGAGTCTCTTCCTCCGTTTGCTTCGCCGCCTCTTCAATTAAACTGGGGTTTTCGTTGCTTATTAGCAATGCCGCATCGACCGGAGGGCTTTTTGGCACGGTGGTGCCGATGGTGATTTCAGGGTTTTGATCAACAGAAGGGTTGGCGGATTCCATGGGTAATTTTTTCTTGGTGGTGGTTTTGGGCTTTGTCGTGGCGGTGGTAGGGTTATTGGTGGTGAGATCAATGTTGGTTCCGGTGGGGATTTTGTTCAACTTGTTTCTTGGGCGAGTGGACACCATAGTAGGGATTTCGAAGATTTTGATGGAGAGAGAGAAGAGAGAAGGGGAGAAGTTGCAGACTTGAATTTGAAATCGGGTAGAGGGGGTATAGATGTGGTAGGGTGGTTTTAAAGAGCGCGTAGTTTTAGGGGTATAGTAACCACCTTGAACAGTCGTTGACCAATGACTTGGTCCTTGCCCAAAACCTCTACTCCACTCCCATAGTACCTTCCTTTATTGTGGATCCTGATCTACAACCTGCATCTTTCTCAACATCTCCTGCACACTTAAAAACATAAATACACTCCGGAAACAAACTTTTCCCTATGGTTAGACTCGAACCTAAAATGCTTCAAAATAAAAATACTTAAAACATAAACTAACTAATCTACACTAATTTTTTTTTGGATTTTCATAATTTTACGAAAATAAAGAATAAAAGAAAAGAAATTACGAGAAATTAAAAACTAACCAGGTTGCCTCCTGGACAGCACCCCGTTTAAGGTCTTGGGCACGACACCTCCCTCCTTAGAAGTCAGAGGTCCTCCTCGATAGGAAACCCAGATGGTTCCCCTCAACAAACTGTTCTTGCCCATGATAGGCCTTCAGGCGCTGGCCATTGACTTTAAAAATCTTCCCGTTCTTGGGATCCTTGATCTCAACAGCTCCATTTGAGAATTGAGCTTGAACTTCATAGGGTCCTGTCCACTTTGTCGAGAGCTTCCCTGAAGATAGCCTGAATCGCGTTTGATAAAATAACACTTGTTGCCCAAAATGGAACTCCTTTTCTTTAATCATAAGGTCGTGGATCTTCTTCATCCTTTCTTTGTATAGACCGGCATTATCATAGGCTTGGAGCCTGATCTCATCGAGTTCCTAGATCTCGAGCTTCCTTGATTTACCTACCTCGTTCCAGTAGAGGTTGAGTTGGGCAACAGCCCAATGTGCTCGATGTTCCAGCTCCACGGGCAAATGACATCTCTTGCCATAGACCATGCGATAAGGGGACATACCAAAAGGTGTCTTAAAGGCAGTCCTATACGCCCACAAGGCATCATCGAGGCACATACTCCAATCCTTCCTTGTTGTTCCCACGGTCTTCCTCAAGATCGTCTTGATTATCCTATTGGACAACTCCGCTTGTCCATTGGCTTGTGGGTGGTAGGCTGTTGATATGCGATGAGTGACTTCATACTTCTTGAACAAGGCGGTTATCGTTGCGTTGCAAAAATGAGAACCTTGATCACTAATGATAGCTCGAGGTACACCAAACCTTTTGAAAATTTGGGTTCTCAAGAAGTTAGAAACCACCTTTGAATCATCCTTGTTGGAAGCACGAGCCTCTACCCACTTTGAGACATAGTCCACTGCGAATATGATGTACTTATTGCCTTTGGAACTCGACAATGGTTCCATAAAATCCATGCCCCATATGTCGAACACTTCCACGGGCAAGATCGGTATCATGGGCATTTCGTTCCTTCTTGTGATGTTGCCTTCCCTTTGGCACTTCTCGCACATCTTGACCCACTCATAATAATCCTGAAACAATGTTGGCCAATAGAAGCCACACTCCAAAATCTTCCTTGCCAATACGTTGGTGCCCAAAGTGTCCTCCACACTCCTTGTTGTGACAATGCTCAAGAACGCTTATTTGCTCTTTGTCCTCGACATACCTCCTTATTATCTTATTCGCACATTCCCTCCATAAATATGGTTCGTCCCAGATGTAGAAACAACTCTCATGTTAAAGCTTGTTCGTTTGATAACGTCCAAGATCGGAGGGGATCTCTCCAGTCACCAAGTAATTAACGATATCAGCATACCATGGTTCATCTTGGGCAACACTCAGGTGCTCATCGGGAAAGGTCTCCTTGATCGGCACCCCATCGTCTGGATGGAGGATTCGACTTAGATGGTCGGCAACTTGATTCTGGGAACCACTCTTGTCTTTGATTTCTATGTCAAATTCTTGCAACAAGAGAATCCATCTAATCAATCTTGGCTTGGATTCCTTCTTTCTCAATAAGTACTTCAGCACCGCGTGGTCTGTGTATACTATGGTCTTGCCTCCAAGAAAATAGGATCTGAACTTCTCAAAGGCGAAGACGATGGCCAACAACTCCTTCTCCGCGGTGGCATAGTTACATTGGGTTGGGTTCAACGTCTTGGATGCATAATAGATGACATAGCTCTCCTTTCAGCGTTTTTGCCCAAGAACTGCTCCTACGGCAAAACCACTGGCATCACACATTAACTCAAAAGGCATCCCCCAATCCGGAGGTTGGATAATGGGGGCTGTGATCAAGTTCTCCTTCAAGGCATGGAACGCCTTCTTACAATCTTCATTGAACTCCTATGGTACTTCATTTTGAAGTAGTCTCGTCATTGGTTGGATGATCTTGGCAAAGTCCTTGACAAATCTTCTATAAAATCCAGCATGCACTAGGAATCCCCTTAACTCCTTCACCGATCTTGGGTAGGGCAACTTGGCAATAATGTCGATCTTGGCCTTGTCCACCTCAATTCCTTTTCCTGAAATGACATGCCCCAAAATGATTCCCTCTTTTACCATGAAATGGCATTTTTCATAATTCAACACAAGGCTCTTCTCAACACATCTCTTCAAGACTTGATCCAGGTTGTTAAGTCATGATTCGAAGGTCTTGCCGTAGACAGTAAAGTCGTCCATGAAGACTTCGATACACTCTTCAAGAAGGTCTGAAAAATGTGCATCATACACCTTTGGAATGTCCCTGGTGCATTGCATAACCCGAACGGCATCCTCCTATAAGCAAATGTCCTAAATGGGTACGTAAAGGTGGTTTTGCCTTGATCCTCGTCTGCAACCCAGATCTGTATGTAACCAGAATAGCCGTCAAGAAAGCAGTAATAGTCATTACCAGCTAACCTCTCAAGCATCTCGTCGATGAAGGACAAAGGAAAATGATCCTTCTTCGTCTTTTGATTGAGCTTTCGGTAATCTATACACACTCGCCATCCGGTTTGTAATCTCATGGCCACCATCTCGTTCTTGTCGTTCTTAACAACTTGGATTCCTGACTTCTTGGGCACCACGTGCACAGGGCTCACCCATCGGCTGTCAGACATGGGGTAGATGATACCCAAGTCAAGAAGCTTAAGTATCTCCTTCATTACCACTTCTTTCATGGCTGGATTCAATCTCCGTTGTGGATCTCTTACGGGGGCAGCATCCTCCTCAAACAAAATGTGATAAACACAGTCCAAAGGGTTAATGCCCTTGATATTGGCCAACGTCCACCCTATTGCCTCCTTATACTTGCTCAGCATCTCTCTAACTCTGACCTCCTCCATGCTCGATAACTTAAATGATATGATCACGAGCAAGGTCTCGTTCTTGCCAAGATATATGTATTTCATGTGCTTGGGCAGAGATTTCAATTCCAAAGTAGGGGCCTTTTGCAGTGATGGCACCAACCTTTCCTCCGGCTTCAATTCAGGGATATTGAGTGGTTCAAATCCCTGAGGCTGCATGTTGCACGGAATCCTTGCATAACTACATTCATCTACATCTACTGGTTCCTCGTTCTGGGCAAGATTCCCTTCTGTCTGCAAGCTGGCATCCTCCTCAAGAACTATTTGTTGCCAAAATTCCTCTACTAACTCTTTGGTCTCATCATTGGGTAACTACTCAAGTTCTTCATCGAACTCGTCTTCATCTTTATGGAAGTTTTTAGGAGTGTGTCCTCTAACTCCTCACTCGTCCCATAATCTTCATTGGTAGAGTCGAAACTATGTCCATGGACTGACTCCTCCTAGAAGTCTCTATCACTTTCATACTCATCGCCTTCATAAAACTCCAACAAGGCACCATCATCCTCAATATCCCCATCTTGGTCGAGATCCAGGTCAAGCCCCTGTATTAAATTGAGCTCCTCCTGACCTGCATCCTCGTTGTCTTCTAAGAAGCAACTTAAGCTATTCAATGTCTCCATTCGTCGACCACATGTATTGAGGGTGTTGAGGTGTTCTAGGGCATCATCCTGATTTTGCCGATAAGCGTCAAACTCGACGACTTCTCCAGCTACTTGAACTGTCAACCTCCTAGTGTCACAATTGATTTTGGTACAGACCGTCCTCAAGAACGGCCTTCCGAGCAAGATCACTGGGTTCTTGATTGCCTTCTTTCGCATATTAAGAACATAGAAGTCAGCTGGGAATAGAAGATCCCCCACCTTGACCAATACGTCCTCCAACACTCCATCGGGGTAGACAGTGGACAAATCCACTAATTAGATGGCGACACGTGTAGAGGAAAGAGGTCCAAAACTCATTTCATCTAACATGGCTCTTGGCATCACATTTATCGAAGCTCCTAAGTCAAGCATTGCCTTGGGTATTGACGTAGTATCAATCATGTATGGGATGGCAAACATGTCAGGATCTCTCTTCTTGATCGGAATGTGAGAATTCATTAGTGCTGACACATTCTCCACATGGAAACGAGCATTATCTGGATACTTTGTCTTCTTTAAGCACATCTCTCGCAAAAATTTTGCACACTTTGGCATGGTTGATTTCTACTTTCTTAAACACCTCCATCATGTCCTCCAACTCCATCTAATCACGATCGCGGGCAAAACGTCTTGGATATGGGATCTTGGCCTTAGTAGTGCGAACGGTCCTCTTGGACAAAGCCTCTGCTTCTCTCTCTGTAATGCCCCGTAAATTCCTTACATTCTAAAAAGTTTAAAGTTAACTAAATAAATGGCTTTGCACGCCTAAGTTTATAATTTTTAAGGCTAAGGGTTAGCGCGTACGAAAAGTTCTTAGTTCGTAAACAAAGAACGGAAAACTGTCTAATTTTTATGTTTACAAAATTACGATACGAACACGCCGAGAAAGTTCATTTTTATGTTTTTTCGGACGAAACTCGGACTATGTCGTCTCAAGTTTTTGTCAAAATAAGTTTTGTAAATTTATTTTCTAATTAAGTTCATACGTTAGAATTTTTAAGTCAAATCGAATCGCGACGATTTTGTACCGAACAACGTTTCTCGTCGTTCGTTTTTCCGTAATGTCGGATCGCGCCGGAAAAATCCGTAACCCTCTTAATTGTATACATGCAGCCGACACCTCCTTGTTTTAGTGGCAAACATGCATGCTAATGTTGTTTAACTAAGTGACACATTGTCTACACTTTATACATTTTTTTCAAACCATTCATCATAACAAACTCTAAGACAAAACCAATTTTCCTCACTTCTCTCTCTATCTCTCGGCAACATCACACCATTTTCATCTCTCCATCTTCTTCATCTTCTTTCTCCATTCTCCATTGAAGATACCTTGAAGTTCTTGAAGAAGAAACCACACAAGTCCTCAATCATCCAACAAAACCTTCTACATCCTTTGTTAATTCTTAGGGTAATGAACTCCTCTTTAATTCTATCCATTTGGTTTTCTTTTCTTCTCTTTTCCTTCTTGTTCGAAATTTTGAGGTTATGGGATAGATGAATTGATCTTAGAATAATGAAATTAGATGTGTTAGATATGATAATTATGGTTTAAAATTGATCAACACCAAGAATCCTAAAACCTATGTAAATGCAGAATTTTTTTGGAAAATGGTAGGATTTTTATTTTTCTTCTTTTGATGGTTGATTCATGCTTAATAGATGTTTAATTAGTGTTTGAAATGAAAAGGAAAAAAAAGCCCCATGTGTGTTGGTAAAATTACAATTAAAATTGGATTGAATTTAGGGATTTTATGCATGTTAGTTGTTTTTGGAATTATAATTGATTAATGGATGATATAAGATGTTGATTAGTAAATAAATGTAGTTAATTGGAGAAGAAAATCATCCCCTTAACATATGTTTAAAACCAGAAAATTATAGAGTAATTGGGGGTTTATACATGTTAGGCATAAGTGATGATTTGTTAGTTGATTTAAGTTGCAAATCATGTTAGTTGATAATAGAAATTAAATGAGAATTTGCTAAAAATGTTTAGTGAAACATAAGAGGCAAAGATCACCATATAAACTGAGTTATAATAATGTTAAGATGTGTTTGCATGCATGAAAACGGTTCACGTTAGACGTAGTTTAACGCCGTAAAATTTGAACAAAAACCGACAACTTTTGAAAATCGTATAAGAGACGAACATTTAGTTGTAACTAAAAATAAAGAAGTCGAATGAGAATTCTAAGTTGATATTATTGTTTATAATGAAATTTAGAACATCTTTCTAGTTGACGTCATAAGCTTTCGAATTAATCTAATATGAGTTATAGTGATAATCGGGAACTAGAACGCGTTTGAAATGTTTGTTGGTTTAGTACTTGATAGTTGAAATAAGACATTAGAACATCGTGCTTTTGAGCGAGTTTTAAGAAGGAGTTTGTCACGTACGGGAGTACATGATGACTTCCTTGAGAGTCCAGTTTCTAAAAAAAATGAATACGAGAGCTTAGAACGAACCTAAGACGTTATACGTTGAACCTACCAAGCAATTAGGGTTTTCACGGCAGTTTTGCGACCCTTGCCGGAAACTGTAATAACTTCCAGCTCGTTTATCGGATTTGTGATCCGTAAATTGGAGTGCGAACTAGACTTCCTAAGCTTTCTAATGGTACAGGGCTCACCCCCTGTTTCCAAATCCTCTGTTCTGGACAGCCTCCAGAGTTACTGGACTGTGCAGTGAAATTTCAGTTTCTTGTTTTCTAAGTTGTTTAGTTCACAACTTAGTTTCTTTTGATCGTTTAAGCCGTTTTATCTAACGAACATCTCCCTACTGACCTTAGAGTCAAGTATAGAACCTTGAGTGATGAAAACCAGTCGAGATCTTATATCTTATCCTTTCATTAAAGAAGTAATAAACGAGAAATTTCATAAGTCATTCAAAGAACTAAAATAAAAATTGCCTAAGTTGATTCTTTCCAACTTAGTTTCTTATAATCCTTAAAGTCGTATTAAGACATCGAATACCTTCTCTTCTGACCCGAGAGTCGAATATGAGATCTTCCGAGTTTTAAACGAGATTAGTACGAGTCTCGTTTCCCGTTTAAGTAAAACGAATCTAGTAAGCGTGCAAATGCCTAAAGAATGAAACAACTAAAACCTTCTTCGATTCTCTTTCTTCGATTATTCTTTTACAACCCGTTTTTAAGTATGTTTATTTTACGATGAAGGAGGAAGCCAACTTTAAAGAAAGGACGAAAGATCCGAAGTTGGAAGCTTTTGCTTATAAGTTCTGTATTTACAAGGTGGGCTTTTATATACAAATAAAACGAGCAATGCTCGGAAAATCTTTCTTTATCGCTTTGATATCTGTGTTTTCAAAGTGATATTATGGCATGAATTGTTTTATTTTTTTATGTGAGTTCTCTTGTACCTATCTGAGTCAACATTCGTGTTTTCCAGATTTAGAGTTAGTCTATTTTAGATTAACTAACGATCGGCTCTGAGTTAGCTGTTAAGTGCTTTCCAGAGTTAGTGCACTTTGTAACCTGTGGTGTATGTGATATCCTGTTGAGGGGTACCAGCCACGGTGAATTAGAATTGGTCAAGATTGAACGTAACATTAGTAAAAAAAATGCTCGCGTGAGTGATTTATGTGAAAAAGTCAGAAAATGTTTAGTAGACACGGATTCTTTCAATAAAACTCCGATGTGCTACGTTTATAAAATGCCATATTTATCTATATTTATGATTATGTTTTTGGCATCGTGCCCACTAAGTACATTTGTACTTAGTTCCTGCATTGTTTTCTAAATGTGCAGGTTGAAGCGACGGTGAGCGGCGACGGTTGATGTTGAGTTAAAGGATAGGATGCTTAGTTAGAACCCTTCCGCTGCCAATCTCTGTATTTCTTTTTTGGAGATGTACTTTTTGAACTATACTCAGTAGTCCAAGTCTGTAAAATGTGAACTTAGTTTCCTTTTTGTACTCTTGTAGAGTAATCCTTAGGGATTAACTCTTTCTTATTGATATTCAAGTCTTATTCATAGTTTGTCGATGTTTTTCATGTATGTTTAGTCAATTAGCCCCCTTCTTCCCCGCTTCTTTAATCCAACCCCAGTCGCACCCCGGCTTCTGCCGTCCCTCGGGATTTGGGGCTGTGACACTCTCAGCTTTCAAAGATTCCAACATCACGTCATCTTTGTCAAATCCCAGCTTAGATCTCTCCATCTTCATGTAATCAAACAAGGCTTCATCCTCCTCATTATCAAAGACGGGGTTCTTGTTGGCCTTTATCCCTTCTTCACTCTTTGCCTTTAGCTCTTCGTAGATGTCATTGATATCTCCTGAGCTCATCTTAGTTTCCTCTACTCGAGCTGGTTCCTTGGGTTAGGTCTTGGGCAACATCTCTGGCAAATCCTTCCCGCTTCGCAAAGTCACCGCATTAACTTACTCCTTGTTGACATCTACCTTGGCAGGAAGTCTTCCTGGCTTGTCATCGACCAGCCTTGACAAAGTTTGATTAATATGGGTCAGTTGAGCTTGAAGGTTATTAGATTAGCCTCGACTTTTTAGTTGGAAGTTCTCAAAATTTCTTCTCAGCCTTTGGTTCTTGTTGGTAAACCTATCAATGGTCTCCTTTATGAACTCCGTCTTTGTTGGTTCTCGTTGTGGAGGAACATAGTTATTTTGCTTTGAGGCTGTTGTTGTCAAGCCCCGACTCTCGAGGTGTGACTTATGAATAACAACAAAACCTAAACAACTAACAATCAACTCAAATAAAGGGAAACATGCTCGGGGAAAAAGGTAACGAAAGTTAGGCAATCGAATTGTGCTTCCAAAAACACAACGAAGTAATATCCGAGCATCTCAAAAATACATATAACAAGAGTATGAATAAGTATTTCATGCTGACAAGGATAGGATTCCAAAAAGAGAATATGCCCATATATATATACCAAGTTAAGAGGATCATATTCAACAGCAATTCAAGTCAACGAGCCCATCGCTCGGAAGTGCAAATCAAGTAGTTTAAGAAGTTAACAAATTTTCAAAATTATCGAGTACAACACTCGGAAACAAAAACATAAGTATCAAAGTATTAGCATCAACAGACATCAATTCAAAAGGGTTGCAGCGGAAACTTGCATCAATACCCAACATCTGCACGTATGAAGACGTACAAATGCCAGTCTGATATCCAACTAGACTCAACCAAAAGAACCAAACCACACCACCAAATATCCATGCCATCGCCATCCAGTCAACCTGCATGTTTAGAAACGCACGCAGGGCTGAGTACTTCGTACTCAGTGAACACAAGCCAAAACATTTGAATAAAGATGCTTCTTAAAGCTATAATAATTGAACTTGCCTTGCCGAACATCATAAGTATATAAGCAGTTTTAAAACAGTTTTACTTGTGCATGTTAAAAACATTTTCTTTTAAACAGACTGCGCAGTCAAATATCATATAATATAACAGTATGTATCATCTGTCACAAACAATTTCACTGTGCCGAGAAGTAGGCCTCCTTCTCGAGCACTGTAACCGGCCGAACCAAAGCAAGGCTCACAGTCACCTCAACATATACCACACGTGGGTTCCTGCCTTTCACAGGATAATAACATCTTCATATAAACAGATGATAACACATACCAACTTCAATAAAAACGGCAAGTCAATCACATTTGAAAACATATCATAATACTTAATAGCATAACTAATTTTCATCGATAGTTTTGGTTCAGAAAAGCCCACCTGACTTCCGAAGAACTAGCTAGGTGGTTTAGGGCTATTTGTCCTCGCTTAATGATCTGTCCGGCTCGATCCTTCACAGTTCGACATCGATAGGAAAAATAAGATACATGAATGACGGACACAAAGGCGTTGGATTTTAACTGAAGGACTTCTATTTGAGTCGATTCTCTCCTCGCTTAGCTTTTCTAAAGGATCTCGCGTTCTCGTCTTTAAAATATTAACTCTACTCGAATTGGTTAAAACTATTAATCGACGGCTTAACACTTTTCTCGTTCTAATTAATAACGTCATCGTCTACATTCTATTACTCGAGTTTTCTTTCAAAGATTTCATTTGATTCTCGACTTATCAATCAATCATTCAACCATTTTGCATACAAGATAATTGAATTAACTTTAACATCATAACGGATATCATGCATTTAAACATTTATTCAATCATATAATGAATTCAAATAAATCAAACATACTTCAGGACACATTAACATTCATTCAATTTAGATCTTAAGACTTAATTCAATTATGCATTTTTTTATGAAGGCTCAACTATTTATTCTATCTTTCTTATTTATTTTTTTAATTCAATTCTCAATTCTTAACTCGACTATTGTTTCTCTAATTAATTTCTCGGTAATTTGTCTCGGTTTATTCTTAATTTGTTTGGTTACAAACAATGTACTCAATTAATTATTTAATTAACTTCTTTCAACTTATTACTCGATATCTTATTCCATCATTATCATTTTCTTGATTAGCTTATACGAGTATCTATTTTAACTCGTCTAGCATCTTTTCTTTACTCGATTTAAAACTTCCTTTTTGTTTCTTTTCGATTCATTCTTTTTAAACTCGGTTTTCTTTATTCTTACTTATTTTTTTAATAATTTCTTCTTTTCTTATCTTTAATCTTTAAGCCATTTCTTACTTAGAAATTCTTTTATCTTTTAATAAATATTTTCATTAACTGGTTCATTCTATTAGTCAAATTATAAAAGATCTTTTTGTTGTAGTTTTAGTAAAAATTCTAGTCTTTAATTTTTAATACAAGAAAATTTATTAACATATCTTTTATGCATTTTTCATCTTTTAATCAATTAAAAGCTTTTAAAATTCTAATCTTTTGTTACAAAACTTCTATCTTTATTTATGATTTAACTAATAATCATACATACATTGTAACATTTAAACATTCAATCTTTTCTATATTTTCACATTTAATTTCTTTAAAAACTTCAACATGCAATCTCATTTTCTTAACTTAAACACAAGTATGATTATATTAACATAACATACAATCATTTCATTGATCAAAATATCACTCAATTCATCAACAAAATCAACAAAATAAATACCCTATTTCCTTCAAAAACACACGGCACACACACATTTCTTTGTGTAATTTATTTCTTAATTTTTCATACATAATATCTCATTCTCAATATAATAAAAATAATAAATCAAGCATCAAAATAACAATAACTCAAAGATTCACATTTTTCCTATTTTTCTTATAATTTTCGGCATTTATTAATTCTTTAGGGTTTTAAATTCTTTTTCTTCTCTTAATTCACCAATTGAACCTAACGTTTGATTTTCCTAACGGTTTCTTCTCACTCGATTATCACATGCACATCCTAAGTTTGCCTAAACATAATTTAAATAGCATGCATGCATAGTTCTTTCTTTTAGGACTTAGAGATATACACATTTACAACTAAACAAATGAATTTCATACTTTAATTTAAATGAAATTCTTCTCCTTGGCTCTTGGAATTGGAAATGGATGGAAAATGAAGCTTCAAAGCTTGGATTTGAAGGAAGAAAGAAGTCTTCTTGAATCCTCAAAAAGAATAACATGAAATTAATAATCCATCCCTTTTAGGTTTAAGAATCAAAATAAAGAAATTGTTGGATGAATATTGAATTTAATCTCAAGAACTTGAAATATTATTACCTTTTCTTGAGAATATGGATGGAATGAATGGAGGATGACACTTTCTACTTCATTTCCATGGATGAGGAGCTTGAATACATGGTTGCATGTAAAGAAAAATTGAAGTATGAGGGAGAGAGAGAGAATGCCGAGAGTGAGGAAGAGATTGGAGAGATTGAGAGTTTTTCTTTGTTGTTTGAAAGAGAGATGGAGTGTAGATGACTAAGTTTTTCTTTCTTTGTCTTAGATGTAGGAATTTGAAATCCAACAAAGAGAATAAAGTGAATTGTTGGAAGTTGTAATTATTAAAGTGATTGATGGATGAATGACGTGATGTAGTTTGCATGCAATATTTTGGTAAGATCTTGTTGAAGACATAATCATGATAATTAACATTGGACTTTGGAGAGAGATGGGAGAGAAAGAGTGAGGTGGCGTGAGAGGGAGAGAGGTGAGTGACACGTGTCTTCGTCGTGTCGTTACGGGTGTTAATTACCCGGTCGTAAAGGTTTTCCGGATAAAACGATTCGTATTAATTCCTTTTTATGTTATTAACGGGTCTAACCTCTTCTCGTCTCACTATTGACACTAAGCATCTCAATCCTATTTCACGTCTCAATTAAAAGATTAAGGGTTTCGATCATTTAGTCTTTTAAATTTCAAAAGGAAAAATTAGTCGGCTTCTTAATCCGTTTATTAATCCTTTAGAGATTAACTCCTCATTACTCTTCTCAATTCTCGGATAAGTTCTTATCCTATCTCAGTGATCTTAAAAGAAATTCTAAGTTAGAAGATTCTAATTCAATTCTATTCTAAGTTCATCGGTGTAAATATATTTCTCGGCGATTAAAATTATGCTAATTCAATCAAGCAAACTTCTCGGAATTATTTTAGAAATTAATCTCATACTCATCTTCATACAAATAATTCAACAAGCATATCACATCATTATCATCTCAGATAAATAAAGCAGATAATTTCACACAAAACTCACAAAGCAATTTAAACGTTTTACTCAATTCTCTTCGTTTAGAAAAGAAAAATTTTACTCCTAATTTCTCATCTTTTAACTCACTCGGTTAATTAAGCGCTTTCTAAAGGTTTAAAAACTCGGGGTATCACATCCTCACCTTCTTAAAAAAAATTTCGTCCCGAAATTTACTGACCTTAAGAAAATAACTCGGGATACTTTGCTTTCATCTTTTCTTCGAGTTCCCAAGTGGCTTCTTCAAGATCATGATGGCACCATTTGACTTTTACTAAGGGAATCGATTTCATTCTAAGCTGCTGGACTTTATGGTCTAAAATCTCTTCGGGTTTCTCCTCGTAACTTAAATCGGGCTTCATCTCGACATCTTCTTGGCGTATTACATGCTTTGGATCGAAGACATACTTCCTCAGTTGCGATACGTGAAACACGTTATGCGAACTTCCGAAATTAGGCGGTAACGCTAAACGATACGATACGGATCCAATCCTCTCAAGGATCTCATACGGTCCTATAAAACGAGACCTAAGCTTTCCCTTAACTCCAAAACGATATACTCCTCTCGAGGGGGATACTTTCAAAAACACTTTATCTCCTTCTTCAAACTCCAACTTGGATTTTCGATTATCGGCATACGACTTCTGTCGACTCTGAGCTTCTTTAATCTTCTCGCGGATTTGACGTACATTTTCTATCATTTCCTCAATCGCTTCTGGTCCTAACACTTTCCTTTCACCTACTTCATTCCAATACAACGGCGATCTACACTTCTTTCCATAAAGAGCTTCAAACGGGACCATTCCTATCGTATTCTGATAGATGTTGTTGTATGCGAATTCAACAAGAGGTAAAACTTTTTCCCATTCAAATCCTTTATCTAATAGGACGGCTCTCAACATATCTTCGAGAATTTGAATCGTTCGCTCGGATTGACCATCGGTTTGGGGATGGTAAGCAGTGCTGAATTGTAACTGAGTTCCCAACTCTTTGTGGAAACTTTCCCAAAAACGAGCTGTGAACTTCGAATCTCTATCAGAGGTAATCGTCTTCGGCACTCCATGCAACTTCACAATTTCTTTGATGTAGATCTCGGCTAATTTGGCTGATCCATAGGTATGTGGAATAGGTATGAAATGAGCAGACTTTGTCAACCTATCAACTATTACCCATACTACTGTATTTCCTTTTCTTGATCTTGGCAATTCCGTCACAAAATCCATTGTGATTCCATCCCACTTCCATTCTGGGACTGGTAACAGTTGTAGAGGTCCGTACGGTCTTTGATGTAAGGACTTCACTTGTTGGCAAGCTAAACATCTTTCAACGAACAATGCCACATCCATCTTCATTCCATTCCACCAAAACTGTTTCTTTAAGTCTTGGTACATCTTCGTGCTGCCAGGGTGAGCTGTGTACAGGGTTTCATGAGCTTTACTCATTATTTCGTTCTTCAACTTGTCGTCATTAGGCACGCAAATTCTTCCTTGATACAACAACGCATTATCGCTCGATTCTGAAAAATCTTTAACTTCTCTTCTTCTCACCTTCATTCGTAACTTTTCCATTTCTTCATTTCTTCTCTGGCCTTCTATGATACGGGTTCTCAAGTCAGGCACTACTATCAAGGTAGCAATCACTTGATCTACTGTCGCTGGCGGTACGATTACTTCAATCTTCATCTTTGCAAATTCTTCCATCAGCTCGAATTCGTCGGTTAAAAGGAATCCTAACTCGGTACTATCTGAACTTTCCTTTCTTCTTCTTCTACTTAACGCGTCAGCTACTACGTTCGCTTTACCGGGATGGTAAGATATTTTGCAGTCGTAGTCTTTACTAGCTCAAGCCATCTCTTTTGTCTCATATTCAACTCCTTCTGCTCGAAGAAGTACTTCAGGCTCTTGTGATCTGAGAATATTTCACACTTCGCTCCATAGAGGTAATGTCGCCATATCTTCAAAGCATGAACGACGGTTGCTAATTCCAGGTCATGAGTTGGATACTTTTCTTCATGAGGTTTGAGTTGTCTGGAAGCATATGCAATCACTTTTCCATTTTGCATTAGCACACATCCTAGTCCTTGAGCAGATGCATCGGTATAAACAATATAGTCTTTATCTGGCTCGGGTAGGGCTAGAACTGGGGCTGTCGTCAATCTCGTCTTGAGTTCTTGAAAACTTTTCTCACACTCTTCTGTCCACGTGAACTTTGTCTCTTTCTTCAACAGGCTCGTCATTGGCTTCGCGATCCTAGAGAATCCTTCAATGAATCTTCAGTAGTATCCTACCAAACCAAGGAAACTACGGATTTCATGCACTGACGTCGGGGATTTCCATTCTTGCACAGCCTTCACCTTCTCCATATCCACTTTGATTCCTTCGGACGAAACGACATGTCCTAAGAAATTTACTTCCCTTAACCAAAATTCACACTTACTGAATTCGGCATACAGCTTTTCTGCTCTAAGTGTTTCCAACACAATCCTTAAATGTTCTTCATGTTCAGCTTCACTTTTTGAATATACCAAAATGTCGTCTATAAAGACAATCACGAACTTATCCAAATATTCGTGAAAAACTCTATTCATCATATCCATAAACACTGCCGGGGCATTTGTTAATCCAAATGGCATTACTATGAATTCGTAATGTCCATATCTCGTTCTAAAAGCAGTCTTTGGAATATCTTCTTGCTTGATCTTCAGTTGGTGGTATCCAGACCTTAAGTCAATCTTGGAGAAAACACCGGCTCCTTTCAGCTGGTCAAACAAATCGTCTATCCTTGGCAAAGGATATTTATTCTTTAGCGTAATCTTGTTTAACTCTCGGTAGTCTATGCACATCCTCAAACTACCGTCTTTCTTCTTCACAAACAATATCGGAGCACCCCAAGGCGATACACTTGGTCGAATATAGCCTAAGTCCAACAATTCTTGCAGTTGGATATTCAACTCTTGAAGTTCTTTTGGGGCCATTCTATACGGTGCCTTGGATATCGGGGCTGATCCGGGTTCTAAATCGATTGAAAACTCCAATTGACGATCAGGGGGTAAGCCTGGTAATACTTCTGGAAACACATCCTTGAATTCTCTCACAACTGGAACATCATCGATACTTAACTCGTGATTCTCGTCCTTATTCAGATAGACTAAGTACGCTTGGGTACCTCTCTTCCGCATTAATCTCTGCGCTTTTATGGCTGAAATTATTGGCACGCTCTTTTTCACTCTCTTTTCCATTCCGAAATCTATGGTTGACTCTTCTCCAGGGGTTTTAAACGATATTTGCCTTAAGTCGCATCGAATCGTTGCAAAATTCTCGGTTAGCCAATCCATTCCTAGGATTATATCAACGTCACGCATCTGGATCACATTCAGGGATTTCGCGACTAACTTACAGTTTCCGACTTCAAATTCTAGATTCGAGCAAACACACGAAACTAACGCAGACTTTCCTAAAGGGGTTGCGACACTAAGCATCTGATTCGCTTCTTCTACTTCTAGTTCTAGATTCTCTACGCAAATACTAGATATAAACGAATGCGAAGCTCCGGTATCGAACAAAACAATTACATGTATGTTGTTAAGCTTTCCCATACCTGCCAGATTTCCTTTCTCCTTCTCCTGCTGCTTCTGCTCAATCGCGTACGTTCTTTGGAAAAGCGGCGGTTCTTGCTGAGGAGGTTGCTGCCTTGGCTGCGGCGGCTTACGTTGGTGCGGAACGAACTTTTGCAGAGGGGCTGCCTCGATGGCTTTCATCTGTGATGGCTGGAATTGGTTTGGTATTCCGCTTCTAAACCCTTGTTGCTTACTTGGGCACTGGTTTGAGAAATGACCAGGTTGACCACAAGTGTAGCAAACGTTACTCCCGCTCTTACAAACGCCTTGGTGCATCTTTCCGCATTTCGCACAGGGAGGGAATCCTAAAGGTCCGATGGGTAGGTTGCCTCGGTTCATCTGCAGTGCCTTTCCCTTCTGGGGCTGCGGTTGGCTCTTTCCTTGCCACTGCTTCTTGCTTGGTTGATTTCCACTATTCCACTTTCCTTTCTTCTTTCCGTATTGGCCGAACTGGGATTGTTGAGCAGACGTGGTGGTGATCATCTGGCCTTGTGGTTGGGGATTCGCTGGGGGTTGCGATCCTTTTTCCGGTTGCATTACCAATTCCATGTCCAGGGCTCGGTTTAAAGCTTCAGCGTAAGTCAAACCACTTTGACTGGCGAGAACCACTCGAATATCTTGCCTAAGTCCTGCTCTGAACAACTCGCACATCTTCTCGTCGGTATCGACCATATCGGGCGCAAATCGGGCTAACTCGCAAAATTCCCGGTCATACTCAGCTACATATCTTTTTCCTTGCTTCAGATTGGTAAACTCGTTGGACTTCTGCTTTCAATAACTTCTTGGCACGAACTTTTCGTATAAGGCTTCCTTAAACTGATTCCAAGATAATTCTTCACGTTCTTCGGGAGAATACATCCTCTGTTTCGCTTCTCACCAGTAATCGGCTGTCCCTTTTAACTGGTACGCCATGCATTCCAAACGCTCGCGATCAGAACAACGGAGGAAACGAAAAATTCACTCCAAAGAACGACTCCAGTCCTCGGCATCAGCCGGACTCTTTACCGTCAAACGTTGGGGGATTTTGTCGGAGAAAAAGCTCTTCGACTCGTCTTTCGTTTTGAGGGGGCGGAGTAGGATCACGCTGCCCTTCTGGATTACCTTCTGGAATTCTTACGTTTCCGCGTCTTGGCGGCATTCTAAAAATTTTAACAAGGAAAAACTTTAACCACTCTGGATTTTTAGCTCACAAGAAACCTTTCTCGACTCTGAACACATTTCTCTTTTGGGAGGAACACGATTCTCGATCAGTACTTAGATAATTAATAAACAAAAATTTTCTCAACAATTCATTATTTCAACTTCTCACATATACATGCATCTTATTCGGTTTTAATAGTCATCAAACATTCATATCTTCACCATATATTCTCAAATCAATCAATCATAATCACAGAATAAATTATCATCACTTCATACTCATATACTCAATTTGATAACTCAAGAAATTCAATTTTAATTCAAAAGAACTTAATAATTCAACTTCAAATCGCTCGACGGCGGCCTTCTTAAGGACTTATAACAATTAGGGAATTACTTGAAAATTTTCCCTTTTTCCTGACCAAATTATGCAAGTTTTCATCACAGATTACAACATAATTAAAAACTTAAAAGAGTTCATCTCTTTAACACACTTGAACTAAAAGCACTTAGGTTCAACAACTTTCTTGAAACACTCCTACACACAGGAATCATCTTCGCTTGGCCCATTATCATCATACTGCTCCGCTTCGGAATCTACTCCATAATGCTCTATTGGTTCTTCATCTTCCTCGGGGTCCTCTTCTTCCTCTTCTTTTTCCTCTTCAAGCATTTGACCTTCAAACTGCACGTCATCTTCTTCGACGTTGTCATCCTCGATGGCGAAACACTCGCGCTCAGCTTCTCTCAAGGCTTTCTCGCAGTCTTCCAAGGTATAGTTCATCGCAGCTAACTCGGATTCGATCCATGGCTGGGTATTAGGATTCTCTTCTTGGTGACGGTGGAGAGATACATCGGTGGAGACGCCAATTTGGGAGTCGTCTGGCCTTGCTAGAGAGATAGGTGTAGGAAAGACATTGCTGGGTAGAGTCTGGAGATATCCTTTTCCTACAGTTGCTTCATCAATTGGTTCACTTTAATTCTCAACGTCGTTGCCTGAATGAGTTTGTCTAGAGGATTCTGCTTTAGGATGACTTGAAAAGGTCGCTTGCTGACAGCACATATAAGCAACAAACTGGCCTTCAATTGATAGAGGATTTCCATTGCATCCACTCGGCTGCAATGTTGGCAAGTTAGACAAAATAAAAGGGTCAAAAGAATGAATTAAAGCACACCACTTACAATTGGATAATCTGAGTGGGAATTCTGAGGTTCAAGGATAGTTTGTGGCGGCGAATTGATTTGGAGGGAGACAGGCTCACTTGGAGGAATTGATGGAGGAGCATGAACAGTTTCATTTGGCAGATTTGAAGCATCATCATCATATGGTTCGGCGGAGGAGCACCATAGGACATAAAGCGGGCTGAAATTGTGGAGATAAAAGCATTCACGTCGCCGTAAAGGGTTCGGTCGAAATAACGGTAGCCTATAAAACGAGGGACAAGACAAGCTGCCCATTCCGTCCATTCTTGTGGTAGAGCTTGGATTAGATGCGTCATGCCTTCTAACGGTCCTATGTCCATATACTGGACTTTTTCCCAAATCTTATGATATCGTGCTAGAAATTCTGCTAACGACTCGTTGTTCATCTTCCTTACGTACAAGTATTCTTGCATCCAATCGTTGTCGTCCGTCCTATACGAATTTTAAACGCATAAGCACACGTAACAGATAATCTAACGTATTACAAATTCCACTACATACTCATCTCCGCGTTCCAAAGAGGGATTTTCGGGCAATTCCAAATCACGTAACCAATCGCACACACGCCTTATTCTTTCGGATCTTTTCACATGCACTCGCAAAGGGGAGGACATTCTAAAGCAATCTAGTTATTAATCAACTTAACAATTTCATCTCAAAATTTCATAACTCAATAAATAACTTAAAGGAAATTCTCAACACTTTAATAACTCAAACATCATTTTAACTTGAAAAGAAAACTTTCAGAAAATAAGACATACCTGGTTGCCGGATGAGATGGAGGATAACTTGGTGTGGTTTTACTGACTCAAGTAAGTCTAGGAATTAAATCTAGACTCAACTCATCAAAGAATAACAGACTTCAGAGCAATCAAAAGCCATGCTCTGATACCAACCTGTCACGCCCCGACTCTCGAGGTGTGACTTACGAATAACAACAAAACCTAAACAACTAACAATCAACTCAAATAAGGGGAAACATGCTCGGGGAAAAAGGTAACGAAAGTTAAGGCAATCGAATTGGGCTTCCAAAAACACAACAAAGTAATATCCGAGCATCTCAAAACTACATATAACAAGAGTATGAATAAGTATTTCATGCTGACAAGGATAGGATTCCAAAAAGAGAATACGCCCATATATATATACCAAGTTAAGAGGATCATATTCAACAGCAATTCAAGTCAACGAGCCCATCGCTCAGAAGTGCAAATCAAGTAGTTTAAGAAGTTAACAAATTTTCAAAATCATCGAGTACAACACTCGGAAACAAAAACATAAGTATCAAAGTATTAGCATCAACAGACATCAATTCAAAAGGGTTGCAGCGGAAACTTGCATCAATACCCAACATCTGCACGTATGAAGACGTACAAATGCCAGTCTGATATCCAACTAGACTCAACCAAAAGAACCAAACCACACCACCAAATATCCATGCCATCGCCATCCAGTCAACCTGCATGTTTAGAAACGCACGCAGGGCTGAGTACTTCGTACTCAGTGAACACAAGCCAAAACATTTGAATAAAGATGCTTCTTAAAGCTATAATAATTGAGCTTGCCTTGCCGAACATCACAAGTATATAAGCAGTTTTAAAACAGTTTTACTTGTGCATGTTAAAAACATTTTCTTTTAAACAGACTGCGCAGTCAAATATCATATAATATAACCGGCCGAACCGAAGCAAGGCTCACAGTCACCTCAACATATACCACACGTGGGTTCCTGCCTTTCACAGGATAATAACATCTTCATATAAACAGATGATAACACATACCAGCTTCAATAAAAACGGCAAGTCAATCACATTTGAAAAAATATCATAATACTTAATAGCATAACTAATTTTCATCGATAGTTTTGGTTCAGAAAAGCCCACCTGACTTCCGAAGAACTAGCTAGGTGGTTTAGGGCTATTTGTCCTCGCTTAATGATCCGTCCGGCTCGATCCTTCACAGTTCGACATCGATAGGAAAAATAAGATACATGAATGACGGACACAAAGGCGTTGGATTTTAACTGAAGGACTTCTATTTGAGTCGATTCTCTCCTCGCTTAACTTTTCTAAAGGATCTCGCGTTCTCGTCTTTAAAATATTAACTTTACTCGAATTGGTTAAAACTATTAATCGACGGCTTAACACTTTTCTCGTTCTAATTAATAACGTCATCGTCTACATTCTATTACTCGAGTTTTCTTTCAAAGATTTCATTTGATTCTCGACTTATCAATCAATCATTCAACCATTTTGCATACAAGATAATTCAATTAACTTTAACATCATAACGGATATCATGCATTTAAACATTTATTCAATCATATGATGAATTCAAATAAATCAAACATACTTCAGGACACATTAACATTCATTCAATTTAGATCTTAAGACTTAATTCGATTATGCATTTTTTTATGAAGGCTCAACTATTTATTCTATCTTTCTTATTTATTTTTTTAATTCGATTCTCAATTCTTAACTCGACTATTGTTTCTCTAATTAATTTCTCGGTAATTTGTCTCGGTTTATTCTTAATTTGTTTGGTTACAAACAATGTACTCAATTAATTATTTAATTAACTTCTTTCAACTTATTACTCGATATCTTATTCCATCATTATCATTTTCTTGATTAGATTATACGAGTATCTATCTTAACTCGCATAGCATCTTTTCTTTACTCGATTTAAAACTTTCTTTTTGTTTCTTTTCGATTCATTCTTTTTAAACTCGGTTTTCTTTATTCTTACTTATTTTTTTAATAATTTCTTCTTTTCTTATCTTTAATCTTTAAGCCATTTCTTACTTAGAAATTCTTTTATCTTTTAATAAATATTTTCATTAACTGGTTCATTCTATTAGTCAAATTATAAAAGATCTTTTTGTTGTAGTTTTAGTAAAAATTCTAATCTTTAATTTTTAATACAAGAAAATTTATTAACATATCTTTTATGCATTTTTCATCTTTTAATCAATTAAAAGCTTTTAAAATTCTAATCTTTTGTTACAAAACTTCTATCTTTATTTATGATTTAACTAATAATCATACATACATTGTAACATTTAAACATTCAATCTTTTCTATATTTTCACATTTAATTTCTTTAAAAACTCTAACATACAATCTCATTTTCTTAGCTTAAACACAAGTATGATTATATTAACATAACATACAATCATTTCATTGATCAAAATATCACTCAATTCATCAACAAAATCAACAAAATAAATACCCTATTTCCTTTAAAAACACACGGCACACACACATTTCTTTGTGTAATTTATTTCTTAATTTTTCATACATAATATCTCATTCTCAATATAATAAAAATAATAAATCAAGCATCAAAATAACAATAACTCAAAGATTCACATTTTTCCTATTTTTCTTATAATTTTCGGCATTTATTAATTCTTTAGGGTTTTAAATTCTTTTTCTTCTCTTAATTCACCGATTGAACCTAACGTTTGATTTTCCTAACGGTTTCTTCTCACTCGATTATCACATGCACATCCTAAGTTTGCCTAAACATAATTTAAATAGCATGCATGCATAGTTCTTTCTTTTAGGACTTAGAGATATACACATTTACAACTAAACAAATGAATTTCATACTTTAATTTAAATGGAATTCTTCTCTTTGGCTCTTGGAATTGGAAATGGATGGAAAATGAAGCTTCAAAGCTTGGATTTGAAGGAAGAAAGAAGTCTTCTTGAATCTTCAAAAAGAATAACATGAAATTAATCATCCATCCCTTTTAGGTTTAAGAATCAAAATAAAGAAATTGTTGGATGAATATTGAATTTAATCTCAAGAACTTGAAAGATTATTACCTTTTCTTGAGAATATGGATGGAATGAATGGAGGATGACACTTTCTACTTCATTTCCATGGATGAGGAGCTTGAATACATGGTTGCATGTAAAGAAAAATTGAAGTATGAGGGAGAGAGAGAGAATGCCGAGAGTGAGGAAGAGATTGGAGAGATTGAGAGTTTTTCTTTGTTGTTTGAGAGAGAGGTTTCGAATGAGAGAGAGATGGAGTGTAGATGACTAAGTTTTTCTTTCTTTGTCTTAGATGTAGGAATTTGAAATCCAACAAAGAGAATAAAGTGAATTGTTGGAAGTTGTAATTATTAAAGTGATTGATGGATGAATGATGTGATGTAGTTTGCATGCAATATTTTGGTAAGATCTTGTTGAAGAAATAATCATGATAATTAACATTGGAATTTGGAGAGAGATGGGAGAGAAAGAGTGAGGTGGCGTGAGAGGGAGAGAGGTGAGTGACACGTGTCTTCGTCGTGTCGTTACGGGTGTTAATTACCCGGTCGTAAAGGTTTTCCGGATAAAACGATTCGTATTAATTCCTTTTTATGTTATTAACGGGTCTAACCTCTTCTCGTCTCACTATTGACACTAAGCATCTCAATCCTATTTCACGTCTCAATTAAAAGATTAAGGGTTTCGATCATTTAGTCTTTTAAATTTCAAAAGGAAAAATTAGTCGGCTTCTTAATCCGTTTATTAATCCTTTAGAGATTAACTCCTCATTACTCTTCTCAATTCTCGGATAAGTTCTTATCCTATCTCAGTGATCTTAAAAGAAATTCTAAGTTAGAAGATTCTAATTCAATTCTATTCTAAGTTCATCGGTGTAAATATATTTCTCGGCGATTAAAATTATGCTAATTCAATTAAGCAAACTTCTCGGAATTATTTTAGAAATTAATCTCATACTCATATTCATACAAGTAATTCAACAAGCATATCACATCATTATCATCTCAGATAAATAAAGCAGATAATTTCACACAAAACTCACAAAGCAATTTAAACGTTTTATCAATTCTCTTCGTTTAGAAAAGAAAAATTTTACTCCTAATTTCTCATCTTTTAACTCACTCGGTTAATTAAGCGCTTTCTAAAGGTTTAAAAACTCGGGGTATCACAGTTGTTGAGGTGGAGGCACATATTGCTGCTGAACAGGCTGTTGCGGTTGTTGGTGGGCATGAGGCATTTGATAGTGGTTGTTGCCATACCTCAGGTTCTCATGCTGATTCTGCGTATAGCTGAAGTTGTTGCCATAGTTATTGTTATTGCCATATTGGAACCTTTGTTGCCCACCCCCTTGCTGGTTCTGACCTATTGCCTTCGCCTCTTCTCCTTCTTCCACAAACCATCTGGGACATTCTGAGGTGATATGTGATGTTTCCTAGCATACTTCACATCTCTTCACAGCTCTTTGAACATCCTTGTCGTCTACCTTCTTCTTCAAATCCTCCATTTGGCCAGACATCTTGGTCATGAAGTCTTTCATGGTACTGACCAAGTTGTCTTGGTTTCCGTTGCTGCCTTCATACCCCCTCTTGGGATATCATCTTCATCTCGTGATTGTTCAGCCATGACGGCTATTTTGTTGAACACTTCAGATGGTAGTTGATCGACTATTGCTCCTCCACACGCTGCAATTATGTATTTCCTCTCTGATGCCCTTAATCCCTTCAAGAAATGCTCAATCAAGTCAATATCCTCAATTCGATGTTGAGGACATTTCGCCAGCAACTTCTTGAACCTTTCATAATAGTCATATAATGATTTATTTCTCCCCATCTTGATTGATGAAATGGCATTCCTCCCGCTTTGTATCCGGCCAACGGGTATGTATTTGTCAAGAAAGGCCTGCTGCATTTTGTTCCATGTGTCGATGCTTCCCTCTGGAAAGGTGTAAAGCCATTCACGTGCTCCATCAAGAAGTGAGAATGGGAACGTGAGTAGCCTGACGTAGTTAGGAAAGGTGTCTTGGGCAACATCTTGGTTTCTCACAACTTCAGCATCGTTGTTATTCCGAACAACTTGTCTATCCCCATTGTTCCTAGCAATAGTGGCATTGTTCCTCACTGTGCTGATAGCCATCTCAAAGTTTTGAAGATGAGTTTGGGGGTCTTCTCTAGGATGATCACTGAGTTTGGGCAGTATGTGTATCAGCGAGTGCTTGAGCTTCCAATTGCCATTGATGGTGGGCAACTGAATACTTGATAGTCTGATTCCCTTGTTGTCAGGGAACATGATCTGACGGATGGTTCGCTATGGCTGTCCTGCCATGGTTGTTGATATCTCTTCTTTTGCTTCTGAACTGGATGTTGACTCTTTACTGTCTGTACTTGCTGTTGAGCAAGATTCGTCTTCGCACAAATAATATTTATAAACACCTCTTGCCCAACAAGGTAGTAGTCAGCGGCAAGTGGGGTCGAACCCAAGGGACTCGGCGTAATCTGCTCTTCAGGTAGTGCTCAACAAAAGGGATTTTGATTATAACTCAATAACCTGCAACTCAACAAGTAAAAACATTACATAACAAAAGAGTTTGGATTGGGTTTTGAATCCATGATCTTAATTACTCATCACTCGTTCATTGGTGCAAAGATATTCAATTAATTGATATCATTACTTGGTTTAAGAAAAAGATTAGTTAATACCCTAAAGGTCACGAAGTCACGATATAAACACACTTAGCCTACGTCTATCCAATTTACAGAGCTTGACCAGAAGGCAAGATCTCCTCTCTTGATCAACAAAGTCACGAAGACACTTCAGTAACAATGCTGCCCAAAAGGCATTAAGAACAAACAGACCCAAGACAGCCAAGGGGTAGGTCAATACCGACTGCTCTCCAACACTCCTTACCTTCTTGGGCACGAGAGACACTCTCGAGTTTGATTCCAAATCCCGTTAATGAATTAATCTCAATATCTAGACGATTATCAATCATATGTCAATATCAATTAAGTCTAGAATTATTCCTAAGTGTTTCGGGAACAAAATCAATTAAGGAACTTAAACAATTAGACCTCATGAGTTTAGAACGAGTAATTAGAATCACTTCATCTACATCTAACCCAAACAATAAACTTAGCTAGACATAGTAATAAACGTAAACACAAAGCATATAAAGAGAAACATACTTAGCATAAAACTGGAAACGGCTGCTGCTCAAAAGCGTAAGTCAGCAACTAAGGTCTTGGCTTTAAGCCAACAACTAAACTAAAGCAGAAAATACGAAATAAAAGTAAATTGCCCGTAAGACTTGTTTCTTCCTCACTTCCTCTCAATTAAGAATGCAACACTAAGAATAAAAACGGCACAGAATACATAAAGGAGCCGGCCATATATATAGGCGATGGAAATTAGGGTTTAGGGAAGTTTCCTTGTTGATGAAGGACTCTTCCATGCATATTCGCCTCATTCTCTCTCATCCATGCATGCACGATTCTCTTCCCTTGCTTCGTAGATATCTCCTCTGATTAGGTCCGGCTAGGATAAGGAAAGAAAGATCTAATCCTTATCCTCTTCCTTGAAGGAAAAGAAAAACCTGCTGCTGGCTCGACTCGCTTCTTGTCCACGATGTCTGCATCCTGAATTGCTTACTGTGACCAAGATCCTGGCTTCTCTGAGTACTCTATTGGCTTAAAGGATACGGGGGGCTACTTCCTGACTTGTAGAATGGATATTTCGATGTTGCCCAGCTACAAGCTTCCAGCCCTATGCCCATTTGCATCGTATCACCATCTCAGCATCTCAACAATAGATTTTCCATCGGATTTGCCCAGCATCCCACCTGTTCTTCCCTGCACACCATCTCTCGACTTTGTGTCCTCCCAGACACACTTTGACTCGAAAAAAACTAAGAAACACAAGAAAAACACAAGAAAAGATGGACTCAAATATGGGTTCATCACCTCTTAATTCAGTATTTCGTATTTTCTGCTATTCATGTGTTTATTTATCTTCAATATTATGTATTTCATTATGTGTGAGTAATTCTCTTGGTGATATTTGGGTAGGGGAAATGATTGATGGTTGATATGTGAAATATTCATGAAGCATTTGTGCCTTCGGTTGGGTCCAGTAGTTCCGGAGAGATCTAAGCAAAATTCATGGGCAGTCCTGACCTGACAGGTGATCTCCGTTCGGTTAGAGCTGTACCATGCCAAGAAAAGGCTAGGGCATGACAGACTGCAACGTCCAGTATGCCTATAACCGAGTAGCTGAGCAGCGCCTTCAATGGAGTTGTAGATCTGGATGGCGAGGAACGGGCAAGGGGATACTGCATCCTTTCTCGGTCTTGGGCTTCTCTAATAATCACCCACCAACTGTGACGAGGCATCAAGCCACGGATATTGACCAAAGGACTCATCTTGCGCATTGTAGATATATCAATGACCGGTTGGACGAGTTACCGGAAATGTATATCCCGCGAGTTATGTCTACTCTGTAGGTGAGGAGCCGAGAAGCTTGGAAGAGAAGGTTGGTGAGGGTCATACTTGGAGGGATCGGGTACGACTACTATCTAAGGAGGAGTGAAGCACGACCTTGTGACAGGGGTGAGTGTGACCTTCGGACCAAGTGACTACAAGGGATTCAACAATCCCAAGTGTGGAGTATAAACTCTTGAAACGCCCCAATGTCTTTGGACCACGCCTTGAGTTTATACAAAACATGGACAAATCTTTAGTATGCCCATGACCGAATAAACATATCAATAATGATCATGCCCATGAAGAGTAAAGTAGTTCCCCACTCTCCGAGGGATCGACCCTCCATTAAACTGAACGATGACTACGCGCACTTGCACGGATAGCGAGACGCGACGTTATGGTAGATCGACAGCCAGTGCAGACCCTCAAATAGTTGGCCTACCCAACTAATCTGAATCTCAGGCCTAATGGGATCACTTTACCAGGAAACCCTTTCGACCCTGAGCTGTTTGACCTCAAACCAGCACTGATACAGGTCTTACCGAAGTTTAATGGATACGTTGGGGATGACCCCCATACTCATCTCCAGGATTTTGAAATGACAGTGATGCACCAATGGAATGAAAACCAATAGGAGTACGTGAAGTTGGTGCTCTTTCCATTCTCATTGGTGGATCATGCAAGGAGATGGTTATATAATCTACCCCAAGGAAGTGTTACTTCTTGGGCAGAAATGCAACAATGCTTCTTAGAAGAATTCTTTCCAGCAACACGAGTTGAGAGAATGAGATGGGAAATCAGAAACATCAAACAAGATGGGCTGGAATCCTTCTATGAGTGTTGGACTCGATTTAAGCAGCTCCAGAGCAACTGTCCACACCATCAGATCACACCTAAGGATCAAGTTGAGAGCTTTGTAAAAGGCATGCAGAGGAATGACCGGGGATTGGTGTTAGCTGCATGCAATGGGTCAATGATAGGCAAAACTCCTCAAGAAATTTTCAAAATATTGGCAACGATGGTTGAGGAATCAAGAGATGATGGACATGAAAAGAGTAGGGAGTTGCCAGCTAAGGAAGAATACAAGGATAAACTGACGACTTTGAGTCAAGAAATGAAGGAGATCAAAGCACTGCTGAGTGGTTTGACCATACAGAAGAAGGTACGACAGTGTGGCCTCTGTGATGCAACAGGGCATCAATCTAAGGATTGCCCTAATTTTGGTGAGGACATAATGGATGTAAACGCTATGGGGGAAAAACGAAGGATTTCATAGGAAACATGATCCCTTCTCTAACACTTACAATCGAGGATGGAGGGATCATCCTAATTTCAAATAGAAGCAAGATGGTCAACCCCAGCAGCATAACACAGGCATACCAGGATCTTCTCAACACTATGTCCAGCACTAACAACAGCCACAGTATCAGGAAGGACCACTACAACAACAGAATTACCAACCACAGCAGCAAAAGGTTTATCAACCGCCCCATCAGAGGCGAGCACCGTGGGAAGAGACCATTGAGAATATGGCCAAGGAAAGTGAGAAATTTCGAAATGAAGTTCGAGCTGGTATAAATCAGACCAATGTACAGATTGGTCATTGGCAAAAGCATTGGCCAAAGTGGAAGAAAATACAGGAAAGCTTCCCCACAGGGAATTAATCACAAGGAACAAGCACAAGTGATAATAACAGAGGTGGAGGATGAGCAAGCTGAGAAAATTTTGGCAGAAGCAGAAGTTAATAGAAAAAAAAGATGAGGGGACCAATCATGGGTTTACGGGAGAACAACTTGGTAATGATCAAACTGAACCACCTTATCCGGGCAAACTGTGACAGAAAGCCAAAGAAAAGGAAGCCAGCGAGATGATGAAAATGTTTCAGAAAGTGGAACTTAGCATACCGTTACTGGACGCAATCAAACAAATTCCTAAATATGCTAAGTTCCTGAAAGATCTCTGTTCAAGTAAGGTGAAAGTGGAAGAAGATGCTCGGTATGTGATGGGGGAAAGTGTGTCAGCGGTGATTCAGCAGAAATTACCCCCAAAATGTAAAGATCCTGGAATGTTCACAATTCCTTGCAACATAGCAGGAAGAAATATGGATAAAGCCATGATGGATCTAGGGGCTTCAATAAATGTGATGCCCTTAGTAGTTTTCAACAGGCTTAAGTTGGGAGAATTAAGGAACACTAGAGTGGTCATACAACTGGCAGATCGGTCCAATGCATATCCGAAGGGAGTGATAGAGGATGTGCTAATCAAAGTGGGAGAGTTAATCTTTCCGGTCGACTTCTATGTGTTGGATACAGGGTCAGAAGTGAAAGAGAATTCCATCTTATTGGGCAGACCATTCATGATGACTGTCGGAACAAAATTGGATATGAAGACGGGCATACTGTCTTGTGAATTCGATGGAGTTGTGGAAAAATTCAACATATATGAAGCAATGAAGAGGAAACCAAAGATGGAGTCTGTAGAGATGATCGACATATTTAAACCTCTGGTACAAGAACAAAGCTTGGAATTTAGCGCTAGTGACTCTACAGACAAAGTGATACAAGCTAGCCTCACCGATCGAGATGTTATTCAAACAGGAAATGTTGAGGTGAGAGAGGCTATTATGGAGCTATATTCACTTAAAGAGAGCACATTGGAGGCAGAGTTAGAGGTGGATAAAAAGATCAGAGAAATTATTTTGGAAGTGTACTCAGCTGGGGGATCAACAGAGGGCAGACCGGAATTGTTTTCTCAGTATGAACAGCACGAAAAGTTACTTCCTTCAATTGTGAAAGCACCGATCTTGGAATTAAAGAAGCTGCCTGTTGGGAAATTTAAGTAAAGTTTTGATTGATTCCAAAACTAACTGACCCCAACCGAGTAGATGTTGCCAGATCCTAATGTTAGCTTTTAGACTTGCTGTTTGAGCAATGTTAAGATTTTATCTTTACAGATCTCCAGCTGAAGACGGCAACATGGCTTCACTCGGATAGAACATCAGTTGTAAGAAAGACAACTGAGCGTTAAAAGGAGAAGATATAAGAGAACATCAGATGGAAGAAAGTCATCTGAGCGTTCGAGCCAACTGATCAGAAAGATAGAACATCAGATGTACGAACATCAACTGAGCGTTCAAAAGATAGAACATCAGATGTACGAACATCAACTGAGCGTTCAAAAAATAGAACATCAGATGAGAGTTTAAAAGGGGGAAGTTACAAGAAAGACAACTGAGCGTTCAAGAGATAGAACATCAGTTACAAGACTAAAATCAGTTAGATCAATAGTATGAAGTTCATGTCAGCTGAGAGTTCAACTGTTAGCAATCAGATAGAACATCAGCTGAAGACCAATCAGATGAAGATCAAACGACTCAACCGACTATAAAATGTTGAGAGTCAAAGGTTGAAATTTGAATTTCAAATAAGGAAGTCACGTGAAGGTTTGACTCTCTGTCATTACCTCATTTGGCCCAACACAAGGCTATCTCAGATGGAAAGCAGAAGTCCACAGTTGCCAAATCCGGAAAGTCTGCAGAGATTAGAGACAAGCTATCGCTTTCACTGAACAAAGATCAACGGCTCCTCCAACGGCTAGTTTATTCTCTCTGCCTATAAATAGAGGCCTTCATTCATTCACCAAGACTAAGAAGACAGATAAGAGATAGACGAGCGAAAGAACGACTTTATTCTACACAAGCTAAACTGCATTCAATCTCTAAGAACATCACTAGTTGAGAGTTCTAGAGTGTTAGATTCTGTCTTGGTGTTTTTCGATCCAACCTTGAGAACATCACTAGCTGAGAGTTCATAGAGTGTTAGATCCTAGCTCACTTCTTGTTCGAGCTAGTAGTTGGAAAAACCCACCCTTTCACATATCCTCTCAAAAGGGTTGTTAGGACCCTACTCTTCCCGAAATTGAGTAGATAGGTTGATAAGTACCCGTAAACTTATCTGTAGGGTTGATAAGTACCCGTAAACTTATCTTAATGGTTGCAAAGCCCGCGTAAGCTTTGTGGTTTTTGTCCAGAAGAACTTGGACTGAGTTGTGTGGACTCACAACTCCCCGTGGACGTAGGAGTTCTCTCCGAACCACGTAAATCTTTTTGTGTTGTGTTTATTATTCAGTTAACTTATTGCATATTCAATTGACCGACTAACCAGCACTCAAACTGCATTTTTACATTCTCAACTGACTTGGTTATTGACCGACCTTGCATCAAAGCATGAGTTATATTTATACGAGTTGTTATGTTCCACCACATTCCGCACAGCACTTCACTTCCAGCTGAGTATCATTACTCAGTTGAGATTCCAGCTGAGTCGTATTACTCGGTTGTGATAATTTTCAGGGGGTTGTTTTTTAAAATTCTTAACTGGTGTATTCCCCCTCCCCTTTACACCAGAACTCATATCGGGACCATCAAGTGGTATCAGAGCAGTGGTTCAAAAGACTGCTGATTCTGTTTCACGAGGTGTGAATCGAGGTGTTTTTCTTCAGTGGTCAACAGAATAGATCTTTTTCACGCTAGTGCATATCTGCTTGCATTTGTTGTCTGTTTATTGTGTGCAGATGGATGTCAAAGACAAGATTGTTGTCATGTTCTCGGTTGTGAACTATACATCCTGGAGAACTCAGATGAAGAAGATTCTACTGTCAAAGCATCATCGAATGCAACAAGTAATTACATCCGGACCGATCACCATCATGGAGAAAGTCACTCTCACTCCTTTAAATCCCAATGATGGGGATACAACTGAGGAGTTAGTTGAGAAGAAGCCAGAAGACTTCACTCCAGAGGAAGCTAAAGTGAGCCAGCTGGATATCTGGGCTCAGAGCACTATCATGTCCACAGTTGGACAAAACTATCTTTCTTGGATAGAAGAGTGCGACACCGTTAAGGAGATGTGGGATATTTTGGCATCTCTTAGCGCAGGGAGTGACGAAACCAAGGAGAACAAATTCTCCCATGCATGTCAAGACTTCGACAACTTCTGTCTATGAGCTGACGAAACCATTGATCAGCTGGAACTTCGGTTCATGGATATCATCCGAAGGATTCAGTCCATCCGACGAGGGAAATATACTTTGAGAGAAATCAACCTCAAGGTATTACAAGCTCTACCAGCTGAGTGGGACACCTTCACTAACATCCATGAGAGCCGAGCTGACCTTGGAGAAATGGGAACAGAAAGGTTGTTCTCAATCCTGAAAGGAAATGAATACAAGGTGAACCGACGAAGATCATCTCAGTCCTCGGTTCAAACGTGTCGACATGAGGATGTTGGTTTAGCCACAAAGACAGTCGCACTTCGAGCTGACTACTCCAAGCTGCGAACATCAAGGCCAACACGATCTTCGGATACAGCTTCGAAGGAGCCAAGCAGAGAAGAGCTGGAACAGAGCATTGCCGCCATGTCAAAGAAGCTAGCTGACATGGATGCTCGGTTCGGAAAATACAAGAGGTTCTATAAATCCAACCAAACTCGAGATAACTCAAAGCCTGTGAACAACAGTTGCTTTGAATGCGGCAAGGAGGGACATTTCAAAGCTGATTGTCCAGACCTTTCGAAGAAAGAAAGAGAAGCGTTGAGGGCCAAGCAAACTGGAAAGAACAAGGCCATGATTGCAGAAGAAGCAGCTGACGACATGGACATCTTCACTGAAACTGAAGATGAGGATGAGCTGACTTCCACCAACAACGCTATCGGTCAGGATTAATGTCTCATGGCATTTGGAACCGACCAGGATGATACTGAGGTATAATCTAGTCCTGCTAATTTAAATTCTTCCAATACTTCTAACATGCAGGAAACATTGGATAAAGAGTTGGAAGCCTCTTGGGGTGACTTTCAAAAACTTAGTGAGGAATTGCATCAGCAATCGGTTGAGTTTAAGAATCTTCAAGAACAGTTTGCCAGACTTGAAGAATCCTTAACCGAAAAGGACGATCTGATTAAAAATCAAACCGAAGAGATTGATAATCTCAAGAGTCAACTAAATGAGGCCAACCGAACTAATGCTCCAACCGATGAGAAGTTGAAGGAGCAGATCAAGGAGCAACATGATCAGTTGAAAAAGCAAGAGGCTCAGATCGACCAGCTGATGAATAAGTCAGACGCACAAACCGAGCATATAGTTGTTCTTCTTAAGGATCTACAAATTGAGAAGGACAACCTGATCAAGCTATATCAGTCATCCAAGATCATTGAGAATCTCATCAGTTACAGACGACAGATGGATAACGTATCAGGACTCGGTTACGACGTGGTCAAGGACACTGGAATTCCACCCGCAACCGTCATCAAGGCGGTGGATGTCACGGTTGCCAAACCTGACACAGTTGAGTCTGCAACTCCTCAAATTAATCCAACCTCCACTTCTCAGCAAGCTCAACCGACTAAGGAAACTTCAACTGAGAAAGGTAAAGGAGCAGTGGATGGAGAACTGAACATTCCATCGGTTGGGACATCAACCGAGGGGGAATGTTCCAACTCTCAGAAGAGGAACCAGAGGTGTCAGAGATACAATTGAAACCGAACTCAGAACCAACCTCTGAACCGACCTCAGAGCCAACCTCAGAAAGAATGGAACCGACCACAGAATCGACAAGGATTCAACCATCTGAATCAACATCGGTTCCATCAATAGATCAACCAGAGGTTCCATCAGAATCAACCGATGAGGAACAGGTCCAACAGCTGTGATTATTCATGCCACAACTTGAATAAACATTCGAGCATGAACAGCTGTCATCAACAGTCAAGAAAATGGAATCAGACACAACCACAAAGATTCCAACATGGAGTCCGACCTCATCGACAAAACCAACAGGATAAGAAGCGCCATCAAAACAGGGGGAAAGCCTCTCCTTCTAAAGCTCACAATGGGAGAAATCCATCACCTCCCAAGAAACAGAACATCAACAATTACAACAAGCCTAAGGATAACCGATGTGTTGTTATAGTTGATGGAGAAGGAAGAGTGATTTGGAATGATAAATCTATCCGAGTATACAGGGAAAAACGAATCACAGTTCAAGGGGGAACTGGTTCTAACCCTCCAGGACCCAACTGAAATTAGGGACCTAAGCGTGTTTCTCTGTGCAAGAACAGGAGAACCAGCTGAGGAAGAATAAAGCATCACATACTATGTGGGTGATGGATAGTGGATGTTCGAAACACATGACAAATCTGAGAGATTTTCTTGGGAGTTTCGTGGAGAAAGAAGGACCATCTGTTACCTTTGGTGACAACTCAAAAGGTCACACCAGAGGCTACGGTACCCTTGAAACCAATCATGTATCTATATCAAATGTTTCATATGTTGATGGATTGAAGCATAACATGCTCTCCATCAGCCAATTCTGTGATAATGGTTTCTCTGTCAAGTTTGATGCATAGGGCTGCAGGGTTAAAAATGTCGGAACAAAGCAGGTCATATTGTTGGGAAATTGATCCCCAATCGGGAATGTCTACTATGCTGACTGGAATAGTAGTTCTCCTGAAACCTGTCTTCTATCAAAGAACAGTTCGGATGTGAGCTGGCTGTGGCACAAAAGGCTCAACCATCTGAACTTCAAGACAATGAACCGACTTGCAAGACAGGAACATGCAAAGGGCATCCCTAACCGAGTGTTTTCAACAACACATATCTGCAGTGCATGTTAGCTGGGAAAGCTCGCTAGATCATCCTTTCGGTTGAAAACAACTCCCTCAACCGACAGAGTATTGCAGCTGATCCATATGGATCTCTTCGGGCTAGTTACATCAAAAAGCATGAATGGTAACGAGTATACACTTGTTGTTACTGATGATTTTTCTAGGTACACGTGGACCATTTTCATGCGACACAAGAGTGAAACCCGAGATGAGCTACCCAAGCTGATGGATCGGATTTCGAACCAACAAGAGATGAAAATTATTTCCATCCGATCAGACCGTGGAACCGAGTTCTTAAATGAAACCATCATCGAGTACTGCGAGAAGCACGAAATTACTCATCAAACATCAGCTGCGCGTACTCCGCAACAGAATGGAGTAGCTGAGCGAATGAACCGAATGCTAAAGGATGCAGCTATATCCATGTTGACAAGCTCAGCTCTGCCAAAGAGATTTTGGGCTGAGGCCATCAACACAGCCTGCTACACCCAAAACCGGTCTCTTCTGACCAAGCGGTTAGGAAAGACTCCATATGAGCTATGGAGACGCAGGAAGCCAGATATTTCATATTTTCACTTTTTTGGTTCTAAGTGTTATATTCACAACAATGGGAAGACTCAGTTGAAAACTTTTGATGCCAAGGCTTCGAAGGGCATATTTCTCGGATATGCCGCTCAGATCAAGGCTTATAGAGTTTTTAACAATAGCTCTCGTGTTGTGGAGATAACACCTCATGTTAGTTTTGATGAATCTACTTTTGAGTGCAGGGAACAGGCTAAAGGACAACAAGATAATCCTCATGTTCCACCAGCTCTCACCAGATCGCAAGTTCTAAGGCAAAAGAATCTAGCTGAACCATTGGTATGGGCAACCGAGGATGATGATCCTTGTTCCTCTGAAGATGAGTGTGAGGACCCCAGCTCATCTCAAGGGGGAACCACAGCTGATGTCTCTCCAATTGCATCAGCATCTGAAGCCCAACCGAGCTCAGTTCAAAATATTGTCCATGTTGAGGATCCAGACTCCACAACTGATAAATCACCAGCATCTCCCACAGCTCATGTTATCCCATCAGTTGAAATCACAGAACAGCCAATGTTGGAAGAAGAAGGAAGACGCAACAAGAGATGGTATGAAGATCGTTCCACTGATAACATCATCGGAGATCCAACCGAAGGTGTGCGTACAAGGAGCAGAGTTGCAAATCCAGATTCAACCGAGGAAGATTCCAACACTTATGCTCAAAATGCTGAGGAGTTGGCAATTCTAGAGGAGTTCGAACAAGCAGGAGATGTTGCCATGATTTCTTGTTTCGTAGCTGATATGCCAGAACCGAAGAATGTTGTGAAAGTTCTCAACTGTGTTCACTGGACGACAGCTATGCAAGAAGAACTGAATGAATTTCTACGCAACTGTGTATGGGAGTTGGTAGAAAGACCAAATGGTGTCAAAGTCATTGGATTAAAGTGGATTTTCAAGAACAAGAGAGACGCCATTGGATTCATCGTGAGGAATAAAGCAAGGTTGGTAGCTCAGGGATATTGCCAACAAGAAGGAATTGATTTCGAGGATTCCTTCGCGCTAGTTGCAAGGTTGGAAGCCATTCGGATATTTCTAGCCTATGCCGCATTTCATAAGTTCAAGGTTTATCAGATGGATGTGAAGTGTGCCTTCCTCAACGGTGATATCAAGGAAGATGTTTATGTTGAACAGACTCCAGGTTTTGAGACTGGAGATGGAAGAGTGTATAAGTTGAAGAAAACTATCTATGGCTTAAAGCAAACACCCAAGGCTTGGTATGACACTCTCTGTGGTTTTCTTCTGAACTCGGGGTTCAAACGAGGGTCAGTTGACAAAACACTGTTCACCATCAAAGTTGGAGAAGACATACTTGTTGTGCAAATCTATGTTGATGACATCATATTCGGTTCCAAGTCGGAGGAGCTGTGCGAGAAATTTTCAACTTTCATGAAGGAGAAATTCGAGATGTCAATGATGGGCGAGATGAATTATTTTTTTGGGCTACAGGTGAAGCAGTCATCAAAAGGGATTTTTATCAATCAGTCCAAATATACAAAGGAGCTCATCACAAAGTTCGGTTTGCAGTCAAGTAAAACCACAAGGATCCCGATGAATACTAACTGGAAGATTGAACCCGGATCTGAGGGAAAACTCGTAGATGCCAGTAAGTATAGAGAGATTATCGGTTCTTTACTATATCTAACTGTCATTCGGCCAGACATATCTTACGCAGTTGGAGTGTGTGCTCGGTTCCAAGTTCAACCAAGGGAAGCACACATGTTGGCAGCAAAGAACATCATTAACTATCTGAAGGGAACTGTTAATGTTGGGTTGTGGTATCCAACTGACGACAATATCCAACTGACCGGATACTCAGATACAGATCTAGCCGGAGATCGGTTGGACAGGAAGTCCACCTCTGGACACTGTCAGTTCATGGAAAGCAAGTTGGTTTCATGGTTCTCCAAGAAACAAGCATGTGTTGCCACTTCTACAACCGAGTCGGAATATATGGCTGCCGGTTGTTGTTGCATGCAAGTGTTGTGGCTCAAGCAACAGCTGAGAGATTATGAAGTCGCAACTGGACAGGTTCCTATTCATTGTGATAGCTCAAGTGCCATTGCTATCTCTTTGAATCCTGTTCACCATTCTTGGACAAAGCACATTGATATCCGACATCATTTTATCCGAGATCATATTGAGAAGAAGGATGTTTCCATGGAGAAAATTCCAACTGAGATTCAGAGAGCTGATATCTTCACCAAACCCCTAGCCGAAGCGCGGTTCAAGATGTTATGTGATCTACTTGGATTGTTGGATCCATCAGATAAGGAACCAGCTGAGGTGAAGAGATAGATATCCATCTGAGGGGGAAGCTCAGATGAAGGGGGAATCTCAGATGCAGATCGCCAACCGAAGACATCAGACGTCAGCTGAACAGACGAACTCGAGTCAGCTGATGGTATGCTGCAACATTGGATCAGACGTCAGCTGAACAGACGAACTCGAGTCAGCTAATGGTATGTTGCAACATTGGAACACAGCTGATTCCGACATCAGCTGGGAGGTAGTACACAGCTGATTCCGACATCAGCTGGCAGGTAACATTTATGGCTGAAGGTGTTTGTGTCTTAAATGAGAATGTTTGAAATAAATTCAAACATTCCTGAAGCATGTCAGTTAGACTAAAATAGCCATCATAGCTCATTTAATGTAAAGTACAGCTGAACATCAATAGCCTACTTTATAGTGCGACTGGGCTGACATGAAAAACAGTTCACCTTCTCACGCTCTGGTTGGAACTCGGATTGTGACGTCAAGTCAAAGCTAGTCAACAGTCGCGAGATCTTAGCCGTTGATGGATTCGTGCCATTCAACCCTAGCCGTCGATTTCAACCGAGCCACTAACCTATAAAAGGCGGAAAATCAAGAAGTGATCTCTTACCTTCTACATTTGTGATTATCTGCAGTAACTGTTCATCTTCGTCTTCGTTTTTGTCTCACTATTTTCTGCAAGTTTCTCTCTATATATATCATCTTCACAGAACATTAAATGGCACCAAAAGGAAAGAAGATGGCATCCTCCGGACCTTCCCTAGTCCCCACATCATACGAAGAATCTTTCGACATGCTGCTCTCCAGGATCCACTTTGAGCAGATTCTATCGGAGGATGAACTGGAATCGCCATTATTGTCTCCCCTCGCCGAACTTCTCAGGGAGAACGGCCTTCTAAATTGGGCGACGCTCTTTCCATTCCACCTTCTCAGGCACCAGGTCGGGGAGTTCTATGTAAATCTGCAATCGCCCATCGACAGCAGAGATGGCATCATTATAGAGGTTTCTTGTCGACAACGGGATGTTCGGCCAGAACGATTCGCCGGGTCTCCGTCCCCATTGCAGTTTCCAACTTTCTATGCCAAGTCATTCTGCCTAACCTGACCGCCACAGACACCGTCGACAACATCACCGATGCGGAAGCCGATGAGTTTCTGGAGAGTGCTCTCATCACTCCAGAAAAACTGAGGAGTAATATGCAGACGACAAAGTTGAAGCCCGAACATCGACTTCTATTCGATGTTGTATCCAACGTTGAGACCACTTCTCTGGCCAACGTTGAAGAAACCATTGAATCAATGCCATATGAAAATCTATCTCCCTCCCCCATCGATGACGAAGCTGATCGTCAAGCCATCGCGATGGAACATGAAGGCAAGGTGGCCTACTGCTTCCAGAAGCTGATCGGGATGTTCCCTGAAGTGCACGACATGCCGATTTTTGCTACGCTTGGAACCGAGCTGCTGTATCAGTTCAACCTCATCTTCAGTCACTGGTATGTGAAAGAAGATACCATAAGGGTACACAGCTGGAACCAGCTGAAGGCAGATGAATAGCGCATCAGAGATTACTTCAACTACACCAACCTGGAGGTTGCATACAACAATAAGACTGCACTGCTGACGCGTCTTCTAGACCTCAGCAAGGCGGAAGGCAGAGACACGAGGGAAACAGCTGAACAAGATTGCATCAATTTCCTGGACAACATGCTTACAAAATGTGCTGATTTTATTGTTGATCTTGATGCAGCCGCCAAGAAAGAAGAAGAAGAGCTTCAACAGTACATGGGCAACCGCCAAGCCATGGTTACTGTTGAACACCTAGCACTCATTGAACAACCAGCTCCAGCTGATCAGCCAGCACCCTCAACTGAAGAAATTTGTGAGTTGATAGCTGAGAGGGTCAATCAGTTAAGGACGGAGATGCTTGCCACCATCCAACGCAACAAAGAAGATCAACTGAGGATGTTGGAAACACAGGAAGAAAAGCACAAGAAGCTGCAAGAGGAGAATGTTTCACTAAAGATAAAGCTGGACGAATTCTCATCATCCACCAGCCAAGACATCTCTGATCTGAAGTCAACTGTTCTGGGGATCAAGTCCGAACTGAATGTTTTCAAATCCATTTTAGATTCCAACCTCGCCAAATCCCAACAGACTCAAGATGAAGAATGGGATTCTCGGTTCGAGTCACGATGGGCTGAGTTCGCTGCTTTCCAAACCGAAGTCATTGAGACACTCGCTACTCTGAAGAAAGCCGAGCAAGAGCGCCTTGACTCTGAACTGGCGAAGAAGGTTGAAGCAGAGTGCGCGGTTGATGAGCTCTTCAACCGCATCCAACAAGCTGAACAACAACTCACCTCTCTGGATGGCTCAGTCGCAAGCCTTGTTGCTGATGCCAAAAAGGGGGAAGAGGAGTTGCAGGGGGAAGTTGAGATGCAGGGGGAAAATGAGACACCATCCGAAAAATCTCAGATGAAGACCCAGCCGAAGAAGACTCAGAAGAAGAAGTCCACTCCTAAGCCAACCGACGTCGGCGGAGCTGAAATGGCTAAGGACTTGGAGCAGGCCGAGCAGTATGGAGTTTCCTACAACTCCATAGCCGAGATCGCAGCCGAGCTTGATGCGGAACTCAAAGGTATTACAACCGAAGAGTGTATTGTTGCTGCTAAGGCTATGGATGTTGCAGAGAAGGACTACATGAATCCTAGCTGGATCAAGAAGTTTGCTGCAAGCCAAGCTAGAAGAGTCAACTAGTTTGAAGAAGAGCTGACCAAGATCACCAACAACCTGGACAGGAACATTGCCTCCCGCAGCCGTCGCCGAATTGAAAAACATCAAGTAAAGGCTGAGGCAAGGCTGAAACAACAGCGACTGCCAGGGAAGGTTAAGCTTCAAAGTCGGTTCAGGCATGTAGACAAGTGGATGCCAGCCGAGTGGAATGAGGACTGGAAGTCATTCAAGCAGGAGTTTGTGAATGACTTCTACTACAGAAAAGTCTTCACAACTGAGGATCCGAGGAAAGCTTTCAAAGAAGCGCTGACCGAGCTGCACTCAGTCACATACCTTCCTCCATTCCTCCCGGACTCAAGAAACCCCAACCGATAGAAAATAGCAACTAAGGCAAGACAAGTTTGTCGAGAGCATGGGGTTGACATTTCGAAGGAGTCGGATGCGAAAAGAGAAATCTTTGTTAGAATGTTTAGCAAGTATGGGCTAAGGTATTAGCTCAGTTAAAGTTTTTGAGCAACTGATGTAACTTTTGACTTTTGTGCTTACTTTGTAACCATCAGTTGTAATGAAAACTTTCATCAGTTATCCGATTCAACTTGACGTACAATCTCTAGTTGTCCAAGCTCTGAATCGCAAAGTTATTTCAATACCATGTTATAACTGTGCTAATCCTTTGATGTTTTAATCTTATAGACTGTCTAGAATTTCAGCTGAGATTTTAGATAGGTCGGTAGGGTTTAGATCAGTTTGATCTGTAAGGGTTTTATAAGGGTTTTGGCATCATCAAAAAGGGGGAAATTGTTGGAAAATTTAAGTAAAGTTTTGATTGATTTCAAAACCAACTGACCCCAACCGAGTAGATGTTACCAGATCCTAATGTTAGCTTTTAGGCTCGCTGTTTGAGCAATGTCAAGATTTTATCTTTATAGGTCTCCAGCTGAAGACGGCAACATGGCTTCACTCAGATAGAACATTAGTTGTAAAAAAGACAACTGAGCGTTCAAAGGAGAAGATATAAGAGAACATCAGATGGAAGAAAGTCATCTGAGCGTTCGAGCCAACTGATCAAAAAGATAGAACATCAGATGTATGAACATCAACTAAGCGTTCAAAAGATAGAACATCAGATGTACGAACATCAACTGGGCGTTCAAAAGATAGAACATCAGATGAGAGTTTAAAAGGGAAAAGTTACAAGAAAGACAACTGAGCGTTCAAGAGATAGAACATCAGTTACAAGACTCAAATCAGTTAGATCAACAGCATAAAGTTCATGTCAGCTGAGAGTTCAACTGTTAGCAATCAGATAGAACATCAGCTGAAGACCAATCAGATGAAGATCAAACGACTCCACCGACTATCAAATGTTGAGAGTCAAAGGTTGAAATTTGAATTTCAAATAAGGAAGTCACGTGAAGGTTTGACTCTCTGTCATTACCTCATTTGTCCCAACACAAGGCTGTCTCAGATGGAAAGCAGAAGTCCACAGTTGCCAAATCCGAAAAGTCTACAGAGATGAGAGACAAGCCATCTTATTCATTCACCAAGACTAAGAAGACAGATAAGAGATAGACGAGCGAAAGAACGACATTATTCTACACAAGCTAAACTGCATTCAATCTCTAAGAACATCACTAGTTGAGAGTTCTAGAGTGTTAAATTCTGTCTTGGTGTTTTTCGATCCAACCTTGAGAACATCACTAGCTGAGAGTTCATAGACTGTTAGATCCTAGCTCACTTCTTGTTCGAGCTAGTAGTTGGAAAAACCCACCCTTTCACATATCCTCTCCAAAGGATTGTTAGAACCCTACTCTTTCCAGAATTGAGTAGATAGGTTGATAAGTTCCCGTAAACTTATCTGTAAGGTTGATAAGTACTCGTAAATTTATCTTAATGGTTGCAAAGCCCGCGTAAGCTTTGTGGTTTTTGTCCAGAAGAATTTGGACTGAGTTGTGTGGACTCACAACTCCCCGTGGACGTAGGAGTTCTCTCCGAACTACGTAAATCTTTGTGTGTTGTGTTTATTATTCAGTTAAATTATTGCATATTCAACTGACCGACTAACCAGTACTCAAACTGCATTTTTACATTCTCAACTGACTTGGTTATTGACCGACCTTGCATCAAAGCATGAGTTATATTTATACGAGTTGTTATTTTCCACCACATTCCGCACAGCACTTCACTTCCAGCTGAGTATCATTACTCAGTTGAGATTCCAGCTGAGTCGTATTACTCGGTTGTGATAATTTTCAGGGGGTTGTTTTTTAAAATTCTTAACTGGTGTATCCCCCCCCCATACACCAGAACTCGTATCGGGACCATCACTGCCCAAACATCTGCAATACGCTTATTTCGGACTTGAGGAGACTCTTCCAGTAATCATCAGTGCAGATCTGACAATGGTGCAAGAGAAAAGATTGGCCAGGGTCTTACGGGAGAATAGAGAAGCCATCGGTTGGACCTTGGCAGACATTAAGGGAATCAGTCCAACTGAATCTATGCACCATATATACCTGGAGGAAGGAGCTCGACCAGTGCAAGATTCACAGAGGAAGATGAATCCTGTAATGAAGGAAGTGGTACTTAAGGAGATTTTGAAACTTCTAGAGTTAGGAATTATCTTTCCTATTTCTAACAGCCAGTGGGTCAGCCCAGTCCATGTCGTACCGAAAAAATCAGGGATCGAGGTGGTAGAAAATGATAAGGGAGAACTAGTTCCCACAAGATTGCAAACAGGATGGAGAGTATGCATAAATTACAGGAAATTGAACATGGTCATATGGAAGGACCACTTCCCGCTACCCTTTATCGATCAGACGCTTGAACGGCTAGCTGGTAATGCCTATTACTACTTTCTAGATGGGTACTCGAGATACATGCAAATTTTTGTGGTGCAAGAAGACCAAGAGAAAACAACTTTCACATGCGTGTATGGGACATTTTCCTATCGCAGAATGCCCTTTGGTCTGTGCAGTGCGCCTGGAACCTTTCAAAGGTGCATGATGAGCATTTTCTCTGACTTATTGGAGAATTGCATCGAAGTGTTTATGGATGATTTCACGGTATATAGAGACTCATTCGACACATGCCTTAACCACCTAGAATCGGTATTGAAAAGATGCGTGGAGAAAAGCCTGGTGCTGAATTATGAGAAGTGCCATTTTATGGTAAAAGAAGGTACAGTGCTTGGACATATCATCTCAGAAAGGGGGATTGAAATGGACAAGGCAAAAATCGATTCCATTGCCAAATTGCCTTATCCAACTACGGTCAAGCACATACGGGCCTTCCTTGGTCATGCAGGGTTTTACCGACGATTCATCAAGGACTTCGTGAAAATTGCTCAGCCCATGACTCGAGTGTTGCAACAAGATGTTCAGTTTGACTTCGACGATGACTGTAAGGAAGCATTCCTTAATCTAAAGCACAGATTGGTGTCAGCCCCTATTATACAGCCCCATATTGGGAGATACGCTTCGAAATTATGTGTGACGCCAGTAATCATGCGGTTGGAGCTGTATTGGGACAGAAGAAGGAAAAGGAAAGCTATGTCATTTACTACGCCTCAAAAACCCTCAATCCAGCTCAGGGCAGCTATACCGCAACCGAGAAAGAATTGTGAGCAGTGGTGGTCGCCATAGAGAAATTCAGATCATATCTTTTGGGCACCAAGGCAATTATATATACCGACCATGCAGCGTTGAAGTATTTAATGGCGAAGAAGGAATCTAAACCACGACTCATCCGATGGATATTACTGCTACAAGAGTTTGACATCGAAATAATGGATAAGAAAGGAGTTGCTAACCTTGTGGCAGATCATTTGAGTAGGCTACAAATGAGCAAGGATGATGGAGAGCCCATAGAGGACACTTTTCCTGATGAAAAGTTGTATGCTGTATATGGTCAAACAGAGATGGAGACTCTGTATGCCTTGACCGATAAGGAGCCAATGTTTGCAGATATAGCAAATTATCTGTTTACAAAAGAAGTGCCATCAGGGAAGACCAAATTTGAAAAGCAGAAATTGGTCACACAAGCTCGTTCCTACTTTTGGGAAGCACCGCATTTATGGCAGATAGGGACAGATTAGGTCATACGGAGGTGTGTTATTGAGGATGAGCACGCTCAAATCTTGGAAATGTGCCATGGTAGCATGTAGTGGATATTTTGGTGGAAGAAGAACAACACAGAGGATCTTGGATAGCGGATTTTATTGGCTGTCAATATTTGCCGATGCAAGGAAATGGGTACAAGACTGTCCGAAGTGCCAAATGGTTGGGGGCATTACCGCAAGGGATGAGATGCCTCAAATGCCCATTATGCTTGTGGAAATTTTCGACGTATGGGGAATAGACTTTATGGGATCATTCTCTAAGTTTGGACATTACGAGTACATATTGGTAGCAGTCGATTATGTATCTAAGTGGGTCGACGTATGGGGAATAGACTTTATTTGGAGTGTCTTATCCCGACTTTTTATCGGATTTCGAAATCGAAATATGCTTTCCGAGTATGTGATTTATTTCTAATCTAATGGTCGATTTAGATTTCGACGAAAGCGTAACCGTCTAAGAATTTATTTCTCGATTTTTAATACGTCGTATTAGACCCGTAAAACGAGATATTTCGACTAAATATCTCATCCTAAAACCGCCTATGTGGTGTGTGAGTCATCCTTCTATTTGTTTCTTCTACTTTACACCTTAGGCTAAATAGTAACTAACACCTCATCATAACTTAGTCATCACCTTCTCCGTTTTCTCCCATAACCGCCCCTCTCTCTCTATTCTCTCTCCCAATCCTCCATTGTTAGTCATCTTCAAGCTTTCAAAAGCTCCACAAGTCATTCATCTACCGATCGATCTTAATTCCGAATCCATAATCGACAAGGTAATGATCTATGCTTCCATTCCAACGAACAAAATTCTTTTCCATCAAACTTTATTTTTTTCGAAAATTTGAAGATGGAATAGCATGATGATTCTATGATTAATACATGTTATAGTATGCTTAGGAATAGTTTTTATGGATTGAAATCATGAAGAAATCATCCTCCTAATGAAATGAAGAATACCGAAATTTTTGAGGGTTTAGGGGTTTGATGTTTAGTTCGATTTTTGGATGAATGATTAATGGATTCATGTTCTATGCTTTGATAGATGATCATATGAATTGTTTTAGAATTTTCTAAAAATAAAAATAGAAATGTAAGAGATGAAGGAGTGAGGTTTTGAATGAGTAAATGTTATGTTTTGGTGGATTTGATGATAGAAATGAGATGTAGTATGTTTGAGGATGACCATATAATTATTTGGAATTTTTCTAAAAATAAAATGAAAATCGTAAGAGACGAAAACCTGATAATAAGTTGAGACTCGTTAATGTTTTGAGTATATGGTTTACGTATTAGTGATTCTAGATAGATGATGATCGATATTGTAAAGTTTGAATGAAATCGGAGAACGTTGGATTTTTGCTAAGAGACGAAGAATCGTCGATAAGTCGAGAATGAATAATGATTTAGGTCTATGATTTGAATATATGTTAATCTTGTTAGTTAATGATCGTAACCGGAAAATTTGAACGAATTCTAAGAAGATTAGAATTTTTCTAAGAGATGAAGAAACGAGTCTAAACGTCGATAGAAAAGTCGAATAAGGAAATTAATTAGATATTAATGATTGTTATTGATAAAGGAACGAGTTTTTAGTTGATGATATTTCCATCCGAAATGATATAAGATATAGATTATAAACGAGAAGTTGAAATAGAAATTGAATTTGAAATTGAATTGGTTTAGTAATTGGATTAGTTGAAAGACGAGGAATTATACGTCGAGTTTGTAATCGAGAGATATGAAGAAATTTGTCATAAAAGATATTGCGTGTTGACTGCCTTAAGATGGAAATTTCGTAAGAATAAAAGTGGAATAGCATTAGTCGAACCTAGGGAATCGTGCGTCGAGTTTTATCGAGCATTAGGGTTTCGCGCGGACTATTTTGCGACCTTGCACGGAAACTGTCATAACACCTAGCTCGCTGAACGAAATCAAGATCCGTAAATTGGAGAGTAAACTAGACATGCATGGCTTTCTTTTGATACAGAGCACATCCCCTTTTTCGAAATTATCTGTTCTGTATAAGCTTCAGAACTACTGCCTTGTGCAGGAAATTTCCAAAACTCATTTTTCTTAAGTTGAATTCTTTTCAACACAATTCCTTAAGGGCTTTTAAGTCGTTATGAGTTATCAACTTCCGTTATTAACCAACCTAAGTGTCGAGTAAGGAACCAAGTTAGTTCTAAATAAGAAGTGTTCAAGTCTCGTTTCTTGCAATCAAAAGAGATTAGTTAAAGTGCAAAGGCCTAAGAGACTTAACCGATTCCGATTTTCTGTTTCTTTTTAACGCCTCGACCGATTACTAAGGTATGATTATTTACGTTAGAAGGAGGACGTCGAGATTAGAAGACAGGATGGAAGACAGAAGACGAAAGCTTTAGTTGTTCTGTAATCGCCTTGAGGTGTGCTTTTCTATCAAAATAAAATGAGCGTTGCTCGAAAGTGTTTACTTACTTCTTTAATAAGTGGGTATTAAAGTAACTATCAGTGCATAATGAATTTTTTTATGTGAATTCTCTTGTGCCTCTCTCAGTTAGCCCACAGAGTGCTATCCAGAGTATTGGATTTTGAGTTAGCCCACAGAGTGCTATCTAGAGATTCCAACTAAATGATCAGATTATGAGATAGCCCACAGAGTGCTATCCAGAGGGACATATTCTGAGTTAGCCTACAGAGTGCTATCCAGACGATCGGGTTCTGAGTTAACCTACAGTGTGTTATCCAGAATTAAGTGTACAGCAGTATAAGTCTTACGAGTGTTTATGAAAAGATGCCTGATTAATCTATACTAAGCATGATATGTTTTCGGCAGTGTGCCCACTAAGTGCTTTATGTACTTAGCCCTGCATGTTTGTTTTTAAATGTGCAGGTTGAGTGACGAAGGTGGAGGAGGTTGAGTAAAGGCCGTTTATAAGAAAGAAGAATTGTGTTATCATTTTAAGTTTTTCTGCTGCAAATAACTCTCTTATTATTGTTAATCTTTTCGGTTTAAGTTGTTCATACTTTAAACCTAGTCTTCTCTGATCAAAACTTTGTCGAGCAATCTTTCGAGATTGACTCTCTTTTGTCTAATAAGAATCAGTTCATAGTATATTATCTTGGTTATAGATGTTAAATTATTCATTTATTCATTCATTCCCCCTTCTTCCCCGCTTCTTTAATCCAATCCCTAGTCGCACCCCGGCTTGGCCGTCCCTCGGGATTTGGGGCTGTGACAGAATGGTATCAGAGCAATCGGTTCTGCTCTGGTCGTAAGTTATTTTTCTAGTGATACCACAGAACGGTATCAGAGCAATCGTTTCTGCTTTGTACCTGAGTCTTCTTTTGAAAAAGTAAAGTTTAGTTTGTATCACTAAACTTAAGAATATAGTAAACAACTCAACCTCCCGCTACGTCGACTCAACCAAAGAAGAAAAGAAAGGTATCAAAAGTGTTATTATTTTGAAAGTTTGAAGTATTAGATATACCTCTATCAAGAACCAAGTGTGCCAAGGATGAATTATGTGAAAGTATGTGAAATTATTTGAGCTATAATTTCTGTTATTTTGAGAAGTACGTTGGGTTGAGAACCTAGACTATTTTCTCTAAGATTCTTCCCGATTCATTGAGAACATAGACGTTTTAAGAAGCGTTGGTTTCGAAAATAAGTAAGAGATGATCGGAACGGGAAAGACAAAATAAAGGGAATCAAAGCGAATAAGAGACGAATGTTACATTCGTATAAGTAACATGAACAAAGTAGAGTCGTTACTTTGTTTTATTGATTAAAAAAAATCGATTAAAAGTTTTCTTTAAGAAGAAAAACGAAGAAGTCTAAGCTAAGATGACTAAGGTAAGATGAGATGGTTAGGTAAGCTAAGAACCATTAAGAGTTTGGTTGCAGTTTGAGAAATTGCTAGATGATTAAGATAAGTTAATTCCTTATTGAATGGGTGAGTGCTTAAAGCATGGAGTTGATGAGAATTCTTGATTTCTTTAGTTTTAAAATGCCGCCAAAAGTAGCGAATAACAGAAGAAGAGGACTCGGTAGGCCTAGAGGACCAGGAAGAGGTCATAGACAACATGAGAGGGAGGAAGATCAAGGACGTCAGAAAACCCCTCCACCTCCACCTCCACCACCACTACGTTGTGACATAGAGGATCTGTTCCTTAAAAGAAATCCACCTATCTTTAATGGATTAGGAAACCAGAGCGATGCTGAGCTTTGGGTAAGAGCTACAGAAAGAATTTTTAAACTTCTCAGGTGTACTGATGAGGAGCGTCTTTCATGTGTTGTGTTTCAACTCACTGGACCAGCTGATTTCTGGTGGGAAGCTAGGCAGAAGGTTATTCCGACAGAGCATCTGGCTCAGTTTACTTGGGATGAGTTTAAGGAAGCATTTTACGACAAGTACATCCCTAAAACCTGTAGAGTAAAGAAGGAAGCAGTATTCTACAGTCTGAAACAAGGGAAGATGACAGTGACTGAATACGATGCAACCTTTTGTGAATTGTCAAGGTATGCACCCGAGCGGGTAGATACCGACGAGAAGATAGCAAAGAAGTTCCATGGGGGACTTAGACATGCACTAGGAGTGGCACTAGCCAACCATGGAGGACTGAGCTATACAGATATACTAGGACGAGCCTTAGACATGGAGGCAGTTGTGCCGGATGAACAAAAGATTGTAGCGCTCGTACCAGCACCAACTCAGGCTCCAACTCAAGACCATTCCAACAACAATAACAGCGGCATTAAAGGAAAAAGGAAATGGGAAGGAGGAAATCAGGGTGGAAATCAGCGTGGCTTTCAATAGCCGAATCAGAATAATCAATCAGGACAATGGAGGGAAAATAAACCACAAGGATAGTGGCAGGGACAACAGGCAGACAATAACCAAGGAAGAATCACTGTTCCTACCTGCCCTAAGTGTAACAGAATGCACTTTGGTAATTGTTTGGCAAACATTGACGGTTGTTATAACTGTGGTCAGAAGGGACACGTGAGAAGAAATTGTCCGAAATCATTGCAACCAGTAGGATCGAATCAGTATGGTCAGCCCCAACTCTTGAGAGCTAATCAAGCTCAGCCACATCCGCAACAACAACAGTCACAACAGCAACAAGAGCAGAATGCATGGACATTTGTGAATGGACCAGAAGCACAGGACAAGGGCAAGGATCACTAGGCAAGTAATTGGCCTAACTCAGACTAGTAGTAGTCTAGTTTTGTATAAGTCCTCATTGGAGGCAGAACAGTACTCGTTCGACATATATGTATATATGACCCCATGAGTGGGCTTTGACTTCGTGAAAATTTCTTGTAATCGTGTTAGTTAAACAAGAATATTCAACTAACTTGTTTAATAAGGAACTTGTTTAACTTGGGAAGTTAAAAAGTTTATAGAACTAGTATCGGAGTTATTACCTCTTTCAGTTTTGTGAACTTTTTAAGTGGAAAAAAATTTAGTAAGTAAGTGAACGCTTAAAAGTAAAGTGTTAATGAAAATATTTGATATGGATATAATCCATGGGATGGAAGAATTATGATTGTGGTATCAATTACCATCCAGGAAAGGCTAAACGTCGTAACTGATGCGCTGAGTCGCAAGACTCCAACTAAAGTAGGGTGTCTCTTAATCGAAGAAGAAACACTTGTACAGAAATTGAGATGATGGATTTGGAAGTGCTAGATACACCTGAGACAATAACTAACCGAATAGCAGCACTAGTACCTACTCCAGACTTACGAGAGAGAATTTTAAGTGAATCCAAGAGAACGATTCAAGTATTAGAAGAAATGTTAAGGACGATAGTGTTAGATCGAAGTCTAATAGTTATCAGGCTACGATAAGTATTATGCCTTACGAGGCCTTGTATGGAAGGAAGAATCTAGAACTAGATTCACTCAGTGAAATGATAGATATACTCTTTCGATAGATTCGAGTCAGAAAGAAAGAAGTCTAGAAGTGACGAAAATCTTAAGCGATGTATGACAATCTGACTTAAATTTAGAGAATGAGGACAAGATTTTCCTCATGATTTTCCTGCTAAGGATTATTGTGATTATTTCTTCGCTTTCAGTATAAGCTTAGACGAAGCTTTATATGATTTTTAGATATCTTGGAAAAGATAGTTTTAATGTGTATAGATTGGCCGTGTCGCCAAGTCTATGGAATGTTTATTATGGTTGTGTATCTCATTTGAGAAAGTACGTGTTCGATTCTAAACACGTGACCCACCAGCAAGACGTTGTTCTTGATTAAGTTATAAGTTGTGAAGAAAGACCGCAATCGATCTTAGTTCGAAAAGTGCGAGAGTTAAGAAGTAAGTCGATACGATTAGTAAAGTGTTCTGGAATTACCACGGGCAAGAGGAAGCTACGTGGGAACTTTTGCGAAGGAGGTAAGCAAATTTCGGGATGAAATTTTTCGTTAGAGGGGTAGAATGTAATACCCGGCGTTTCTTTTCCGTCGAAAAATAAAAATTTTCTAAAAAATTAAGGTTTTGCACGCCTAAGTTAATGATATTCAATTCTAAGACTGACGGTGAAATCCGTTTCTAAAAATAAATTCTAGAAGTCGGTGGAACGACTACTGTATTAGGGTTTTCGCGTCCGATAAAATTTTTGTCCGAAAACTCAGATCGAAAAACCGTCAGACTTTACACTCACTTTTTCTTCGATACGAGTTCACCGGAGAAAGTCAGTTTTTATTATTTTTCCGGGTAAATTTTGGACTGTCTTATCACGACTTTTTATCGGATTTCGAAAATCGAAATATGCTTTCCGAGTATGTAATTTATTTCTAATCTAATGGTCGATTTAGATTTCGACGAAAGCGTAACCGTCTAAGAATTTATTTCTCAATTTTTAATACGTCATATTAGACCCGTAAAACGAGATATTTCGACTAAATATCTCATCCTAAAACTGCCTATGTGGTGTGTGAGTAATCCTTCTATTTGTTTCTTCTACTTTACACCTTAGGCTAAATAGTAACTAACACCTCATCATAACTTAGTCATCACATTCACCATTTTCTCCCATAACCGCCCCTCTCTCTCTTTTCTCTCTCCCAATCCTCCATTGTTAGTCATCTTCAAGCTTTCAAAAGCTCCACAAGTCATTCATCTACCGATCGATCTTAATTCCGAATCCATAATCGACAAGGTAATGATCTAAGCTTCCATTCCAACCGAACAAAATTCTCTTCCATCAAACTTTATTTTTTTCGAAAATTTGAAGATGGAATAGCATGATGATTCTATGATTAATACATGTTATAGTATGCTTAGGAATGGTTTTTATGGATTGAAATCATAAAGAAATCATCCTCCTAATGAAATGAAGAATACCAAAATTTTTGACGGTTTAGGGGTTTGATGTTTAGTTCGATTTTTGGATGAATGATTAATGGATTCATGTTCTATGCTTTGATAGATGATCATATGAATTGTTTTAGAATTTTCTAAAAATAAAAATAGAAATGTAAGAGATGAAGGAGTGAGGTTTTGAATGAGTAAATGTTATGTTTTGGTGGATTTGATGATAGAAATGAGATGTAGTATGTTTGAGGATGACCATATAATTATTTGGAATTTTTCTAAAAATAAAAGAAAAATCGTAAGAGACCAAAACCTGATAATAAGTTGAGACTCGTTAATATTTTGAGTATATGGTTTACGTATTAGTGATTCTAGATAGATGATGATCGATATTGTAAAGTTTGAACGAAATCGGAGAACGTCGGATTTTTGCTAAGAGACGAAGAATCGTCGATAAGTCGAGAATGAATAATGATTTAGGTCTATGATTTGAATATATGTTAATCTTGTTAGTTAATGATCGTAACCGGAAAATTTGAACGAATTCTAAGAAGATTGGAATTTTTCTAAGAGACGAAGAAACGAGTCAAACGTCGATAGAAAAGTCGAATAAGGAAATTAATTGGATATTAATGATTGTTATTGATAAAGGAACGAGTTTGTAATTGACGATATTTCCATTCGAGATGATATAAGATATAGTTTATAAACGAGAAGTTGAAATAGAAATTGAATTTGAAATTGAATTGGTTTAGTAATTGGATTAGTTGAAAGACGAGGAATTATACGTCGAGTTTGTAATCGAAAGATATGAAGGAATTTGTCATAAAAGATATTGCGTGTTGACTACCTTAAGATGGAATTTCGTAAGAATAAAAGTGGAATAGCATTAATTGAACCTAGGGAATCGTGCGTCGAGTTTTATCGAGCATTAGGGTTTCGCAAGGACTGTTTTGCTACCTTGCACGGAAATTGTCATAACTCCTAGCTCGCTTAATGAAATCGAGATCCGTAAATTGGAGACTAAACTTTCATTTAGTATAGAGTACATCCCCTAATTCGAAATTCTCTGTGTTGTATAAGCTCCAGAACTACTGCATTGTGCAGGAAATTTCCAAAACTCATTTTTCTTAAGTTGAATTCTTTTCAACACAATTCCTTAAGGGCTTTTAAGTTGTTATGAGTTATCGACTTCCGTTATTAACCGACCTAAGTGTCGAGTAAGGAACCATGTTAGTTCTAAACGAGAAGTGTTCAAGTCTCGTTTCTTGCAATCAAAAGAGATTAGTTAAAGTGCAAAGGCCTAAGAGACTTAACCGATTCCGATTTTATGTTTCTTTTTAACGTCTCGACCGATTACTAAGGTGTGATTATTTACGTTAGAAGGAGGACGTCGAGATTAGAAGACAGGACGGAAGACAGAAGATGGAAGCTTTAGTTGTTCTGTAATCGCCTTGAGGTGTGCTTTTCTATCAAAATAAAATGAGCGTTGCTCGAAAGTGTTTACTTACTGCTTTAATAAGTGGGTATTAAAGTAACTATCAGTGCATAATGAATTGTTTTATGTGAATTCTCCTGTGCCTCTCTGAGTTAGCCCACAGAGTGCTATCCAGAGTATTGGATTATGAGTTAGCCCACAGAGTGCTATCCAGAGATTCCAACTAAATGATCAGATTCTGAGATAGCCCACAGAGTGCTATCCAGAGGGACAGATTCTGAGTTAGCCCACAGAGTGCTATCCAGATGATCGGATTCTGAGTTAACCTACAGTGTGTTATCCAGAATTAAGTGTACAACAGTATAAGTCTTACGAGTGTTTTTGAAAAGATGCCTGATTAATCTATACTAAGTATGATATGTTTTCGGTAGTGTGCCCACTAAGTGCTTTATATACTTAGACCTGCATGTTTGTTTTTAAATGTGTAGGTTAAGTGATGAAGGCGGAGGAGGTTGAGTAAAGGTCGTTTATAAGAAAGAAGAATTGTGTCATCATTTTACGTTTTTCCGCTGCAAATAACTCTCTTATTGTTAATCTTTTCGGTTTAAGTTGTTCATACTTTAAACCTAGTCTTCTCTGATCACAACTTTGTTGAGCAATCTTTCGAGATTGACTCTCTTTTGTCTAATAAGAATCAGTTCATAGTATATTATCTTGGTTATAGATGTTAAATTATTCATTTATTCATTCATTCCCCCTTCTTCCCCACTTCTTTAATCCAATCCCTAGTCGCACCCCGGCTTGGCCGTCCCTCGGGATTTGGGGCTGTGACAAAGGCACTCACTAAGAGGATGGGGGTGAAACATAAAGTGACAACTGCATATCACCTCCAAGCCAATGGGCAGGCTGAAATCTCGAACAGAGAGATCAAGGGCATATTGGAGAAAGTGGTCCAACACAACCGGAAGGAGTGGAGTAATTATTTGGGGGATGCGTTATGGGCATACCGAACTGCTTACAAAACCCCAATAGGGATGTCACCCTTTATGCTTGTGTTTGGAAAAAGGTGTCACTTACCTGTAGAAGTGGAGCACAAAGCATATTGGGCCATAAAGAAAATCAATTTCAGCATGACTTTGGCCGGAGAAGAAAGGAAATTGCAGATGAGTGAGTTAGAGGAATTGCGGTTGGAGTCATACGACAATGCAGTTTTATACAAGGTGAGGACAAGAAAAATTAATGATGCAAAAATCCGCAAGAAGGAATTCTGGGTTGGACAAAAGGTACTACTCTTCAATTCTCGATTTAAGTTGATGAGTGGAAAACTCAGATCCAAATGGGGAGGGCCATACATCGTGAAGGAAATATTTCCAAATGGAAGTGTCGAGGTATACGACTTAAATGGAAGTGATACATTTGTGGTGAATGGTCACCGTTTGAAACCCTACTTCAACTACTTTGAGATGAAGAAAAGCAAGGAGAAATGCTCTCTCCTAGACCCTGTCTACTAGTAAAACTAGATTTGGGTACGTCAAGCTCAAGATAATAAACAAGAGCACTGACTGGGAGGCAACCCAGGAGTGGTCGTCGATATGACCACAACCGCTATATTCATCCGTTACTTAGAGGTTTTTATTTTATTAAGTGATCTTGGGCTGAATCAGAGCTTGGGGAAAATGGGCCTGAGAAAATGGAGGCCCAAGGAAAATGTTTAACCCAGTTTGCGATGCAAAGTGTGTAGGTGGAGGCCCATGGTATTGTTTCATCTTGGAGAGGTCTAACCGAGGAGTAACGTGGAAGCGCGTCTGACACAGACTGCGTGGGAAGTGACTGCGCCGCTTCGAGTTTCGCACAATATTTGAATTTCAAATATGGTAATAATTTCATTCCTTAATCATTCCTCAGCTTCCATAACCGTCATCTCCACCCTCTCGTCGGTTAAACACTCCCTCATTAAACCACCACATCCTCCATAACTGCTACACATTACACCCACTCTCCCCACTTCGCTGCAACCGCCATTCAAAATACTCAATTTAAGAAGTCAGTTTTGCTTTCTCCACACACCCAATCACTCACAATCCAAAAACCCTAATTTTCCAACCTTCGCATTCACCATGGCTAGAGTCAAATTACCTGGGAATAGAAAAAGTACCAAGAGCAACGCCGCCTCCGGCAGCACGCAGGCCACCCTAAACACACAATAATCATATTGATCATGCTCAAAACAAAAACAAAAATCAAAACTCCACCCTAAATCATAAATTTCGGCAGATTTATAGGGGAAGATTAAATTGATTTTTATCTCCTATTTTCTTGCATAAAAGTCACTCAACTGATCAAAGATTCAAGCTAGAAAGAGAGGCTTCGATTTCCTTGAAGGGAAGATCATTTTGATCGATTAAAAGAGGGAAGAAAAGAGGGATTTCTTGCAAGAATTAAGAGAACTTACTAACTCCTGAAAGGTGGATCAATCAAAGGGCTTCAATCCACATGATTTGAAGGTCTGAATCAAGCTAAAAATCGAGCTTCTCCAATGTCACAAAGCTGCCGATTTTCAACAAAAAATAAAATGGATGAATCCTAGTCTTAAATTGATCATCAAGATGAGAGGATTACAAATACCTTAACGAATAAATCGATGGATTCTCGGAAGTGATCTTCTTGGAGATCTTGAAGCTTGAAGCATGTGCTTCAATGGAGTGTGTGTGTGTAATGTCGAGAGGGAGAGATGAGTGTGTCACGCCCTGACTCTCGAGGTGCGACTTACGAACAATAACACAACCTAATCAACTAACAATCAACTCAAACACGGGAAACATGCTCGGGGAAACATTAATGAAAAACAAAGCAATCGAATAAGGCTTTTAAAGATATAATGAAGTAATAACCGAGAATTTCAAAATCACTTGTACACAAGAATATGATAAGAATTTCATGCTGATGGGGGTAAGATTTCAACAAAACGAGAGTGCGAAACCATACCAAGTCAACGAGAACCAGATTCAGCAAAATGTTTAAAGTCAATGAGCCCATCGCTCGGAAGCACAAGTCAAGAAGTTAAGAATTCAACAAGCATTCAAAATCATCGAGTACAACACTCGGAATAAAAAACATGAGTATCAGAGTATAAGTATCAACAGATATCAATTCAAAAGAGTTGCAGCGGAAACTTGCATCAAAACCTAACATTTGCACGTATGAAGACGTACAATTGCCAGTCTGATATTCGACTCGACTCAACCAAAAGAACCACACCACACCACCAAGTATCCATGCCATCGCCATCCAGTCAACCTACACGTTTAGAAATACACGCAGGGCTGAGTACTTCGTACTCAGTGAACACAAGCCAAAACATTTGGATAAAGATGCTTATAAAAGCTATATCAATTGAACTTGCCTTGCTGAACACCACAAGTACTTAAACAATTTAAAACGGTTTTACTTGTGTATGTTAAAAACATTTTCTTTTAAACAGACTGCGCAGTCAAACATGACATATAATAATAGTATGCATCATCTGTCACAATCAATCTTACTGTGCCGAGAAGTAGGCCTCCTTCTCAAACACTGTGACCGGCTTAACCGAAGCAAGGCTCAGAGTCACCTCAACATTCAACATACCACACGTGGGTTTCCTGCCTTTCACAGGATAATAACATCTTCACATAAATAGATGATAACACATACCAAACTTCAATAAAAACCGCAAGTCAATCGCATTTAAAATCATTCATAATAATACTCAATAGCATAAATATATTCATCGGCAGTTTTGGTTCAGAAAAGCCCACCTGACTTCCGAAGATTCTAGCTAGGCGGTTTAAGGGCTATTTGTTCTCGCTTAACGATTCGTCCGGCTCGATCCTTCACAGTTTGACATCGATACAGAAATTAAGATACGTAAAGACGGATAAAAGGCGTTGAACTCAACTGAAGGACTTCTATTTGAGTCGTTTCTCTCTTCGTTTTAACTTTTCTAAAGGATCTCACTCTTTCGTCTTTAAACTATTAACTCTACTCGATGATTGGTTAATATTACAAACCAACGTGTTACACCTCTCGCTTTAATTATGAAACGTCGTCTATCTATATTCTATTACTCGAGCTTTCTTTTAAAACTAAATTAATTCTCGATTTAACAATCAATAGCTCAATCATTTTGCATACAAATAATTAGTAATTTTGCACGTCACAATTAATATCATGCATTTAAATACTTATTCAATTACATAATAAATCCAAACAAATCAAACATACTTCAAGACACATTAACATTTATTCAATTTAAACATTATAACTTAACTTCATTATGCAATTTCTTTTCGTAAAGACTCAAACAATATGCTTTATCCTTTCTTGGTTTATAGACAACGCTTTGATCTAAATTCGTTATCTTAGGAGGTATTTTATAACTTTTACTCAATTAATACAAATTCTCTTTAATTATTAATAAACTCTTTTGAAATTGGGATTTCCTTTCCATTTCTAACTCGATTCTCACTTTTTAACTCAATTATTATTTTTTTAAATTATTAACTCCACAATTTTCTCGGTTTATTTTTAATTCGCATGATTTGAAAACAACTTACTTAAATAATTAACTTTTAGTTAATTTCTTTTAAAACCATTACTTGAACTTTATTCCATTATTATTTTGGTTAAACTATACGAGTATTTAAATTAACTCGTCTAACATTTTTTCTTCGACTCGATTAAAACTTCTTTTCACTCTTTATTAATTAATTCTTTTTAACTCGATTTTCTCAATTCTTGTTTACTTATTTAATAACTCTTCCTTTTTTGTTCTTAACTTAAAACCACTTTCTTACTTAACAATTTCCTTTATTTTTTTATAAACATTTTTATAAGAACTAGTTTATTTTATTAGTTAAATTATAAAATGTCTTTTTGTTTTAGTTTATTAAAAATTTAAGTCCTTAAGTTTTAATACAAGAACATTTATTAGAAAGATTTTTCTATATATTTTTCAATTTTTAACATCTTAAAAGCTTTTAAACTTCATTCTTTTTGTTACAAAAATTCCTATCTTTATCCATAATTTAAACTAACTCTTTAACACACATTATAACATCAAAACATCAAATTTTCAATATTATCCCAAATTATTTTCTTCAAAAACTTAACATGCAATTCCATTTTCTTAAGCTTAACAACATGTATGATTTCATCAACATATCAAATAATCATTTCATGATCAAAACATCACTCAAATCATCAACAAAATCAATAAAATAATTTCTTCTTCCTTCCCAAAAACACACGGCAATTTCACATAAATTGGGGCAATTTATTTCTCAATTTTTCATGCATATAATCTCATTCTCAATATGATAAAAATTATAAATCAAGCATCAAAAGAACAATAACTCAAAGAATTTATATTTTCCTATTTTTCCTCCTATTTTTCGGCTATTATCAAATTTTTAGGGATTTAATTTATTTTTCTTCTCTTAATTCACCGATTAAAACCTAGTGTTCGATTCTCCTAACGATTCCTTCTTATTTAATTCTCATATTAACAACCTAAGTTTGCCTAAAAATAAATAAATACCATGCATGCATGTTTTCTTTCTTTTAGGACTTAGAGATATACATGTATACAATTAATCAAATGAATAATCATACTTTGAAAATTAAAATGGATCTCTTCTCTTGGCTTCTTGGGATCGAATGAAAGGGGAATTGAACTTCAAAACTTGAGCTTGAATGAGAGGAAGAACTCTTCTTGAATCCTCAAAGAAAAGAATAACATAATGAGTAATCATCCATCTCTTTAGGGCTTAAGAGCCAAAAATGAAGAAAATGGGGATGATTATTTGAATTTCAATTCAAGAACTTGAAGGATTATTACCTTTTTCTTGAAGATAAGGATGAACTAGATGGAGGATGATGTTCTTCACTTCATTTCCATGGATGATAAGCTTGAATTCAAGGTTTGCATGGAAGAAAATCAAGTGTAAGTGTGTGTGTGTGTGAATGCCGAGAGTGAGAGAGTAGAGAGGGAGAGTTTTGTTTTCTTCTTGTTGGTCTTGGATGAAAATGAAATGAAATTTTCCTTTTTGAATATAGAGAGAAATCGAGAGAGAGAAAGAGATAAGTGCATGTAATTGCTTTCTTATCTTTCCAACACATGGAATAATCATAATGATGTTTGTTTTGGAAATTGGTTTGATGGGATGGTTTTTGCATGCAGTCTTTTGGTAAGATTGTTAAGAAGACATAATGATGATTTGCATGGGAAATTGGAGAGAGAGGTGGAAGAGAGGTGATGAGGTGGCATGAGAGGGAGAGAGGTGACGACACTTGTCCTCGTCGTGTCGTTACGGGTGTTAATTACCCGGTCGTAAAGGTTTTTCGGATAAAACGATTCGTATTAATTCATTTATGCTATAAACGGGTCTCATCTCTCCTCGTCTCATTTCCGACACTAAAACATCTCAATCCTATTTCACATTTCAATTAAAAGATTAACGGTTCCGATCATTTTAGTCTTTTAAATCTTAAAAGAATTTAATCGGCTTATTAATCCGTTTATTAATCCTTTAAAGATTAATTCCTCATTAATCTTCTCAATTTATCTCGGATAAGCTCTTATCCTATCACAATGACTTTAGAAGAAATTCTAGGTTCAAAGATCTTAATTCAACTCTATTTTAAGTTCATCGGCGCATAGAATTTTCTCGGCGATCAACATTATTCTTTTTTTTTAATTTAACAAACTCCTCGGGGTTTTTCTGGAAATTAATCTCATACTCATTTTTTGATACCCCGAGTTTTTATCCCTTTAGAGAGCATCTAATTAACCGAGTAGTTCAAAGATGAGAATTTAGGAGTAAAATTTTTCTTTTCTAATCGATGAGTTTTGAATAAAACGTTTAAATTGCCTTATGAATCTTGTGTGAATTTATCTGTTCTATTTATCTGAGATGATGATGATGTGATATGTTTGTTGAGTCGTTTATATGAAAATGAGTATGAGATCAAATTCCGGAAAAATCCCGAGAAGTTTGTTTAATTAAGATAACATAGCGTTAATCGTCGAGGAATATGTTTACGCCGATGAACCTAGAATAGAATTAAATTAGAACCTTCGAATTTAGAATTTCTTTTAAGATCACTGAGATAGGATAAGAACTTATCCGAGAATTGAGAAGAGAAATGAGGCATTAGTCTTGAAAAGGATTAATAAACGAATTAATAAGCCGATTAATTTCTTTTAAGAATTAAAGGACTAAAATGATCGAAGCCTTTAATCTTTTAATTTGAGATGTGACATAGGATTGGGACGAGTTAGTGTAAAAAGTGAAACGAGAAGAGGTTAGACCCGTTAATAGAACAAAACGGAATTAATACGAATCGTTTTACCCGGAAAACCTTTACGACCGGATAATTAATACCCGTAACGACACGTGTCAACCACCTCTCTCCCTCTCTCGCCACCTCACAACCCTCTCCCATCAACCCTCAAGTTCCAAGACCAACAAGACATAGTGGTGTCTTGTACATAGCTTGCTTGAATTATGCAAACAAGTTAACTTCAAATCAAACCATCAAATCTTGTCTTATGCAATTTCCAACAAGTTTAATTCCTTTTCACTTTGTTGAATTTTGAATCCTTTTCACCTAAGACAAGCGAGAAAACCAGCAACTTATTCATTCATTTCCATCTCTCTCTCATTCGATCTATCTCCCTCTCACAAAACAAAAGAAAAACTCTCCAAACCTCTCCAACTCTCTCTCCCTCTCGGCATTCCCTCTCTCTCACACCTCCATTGATTTTTCTTCACATGCAACTATAGATTCAAGCTTATCCTCCATGGAAATGAAGTAGAAGCCATTAATCCTCCATCAATTCCATCCATATTTTCAAAGAAAGGTACAAATTTCCAAGTTCTTGAAGTTGAATTCAAGAATTTTCCAATACTTTTCTTCATTTTGATTCCTAAACCTATGGATGATTAATCCTATATTTTTCTTTTTCTTTGAGGATTCAAGAAGATATTCTTCTTTCTTTCAAGATCCAAGCTTTGAAGCTACCATTTCCATCCATTTAAATCCCAAGAGCCAAGAGAAGAATTCCCATTTATTTAAGTATGATTTCATTTGATTAGTTGTAAAATGTGTGTCTATAAGTCCTAAAGGATATGCATGTGTTAATCGAGTGAGAAGAATTCGTTAGGAGAATCGAGCACTAGGTATTAATCGATGAATTAAGAGAAGAAAAAGAAACTAAAACCCTAAAACAATAATAAATGCCGAAAAATATAGTAAAAATAGGAAAAATATGAAATCTTTGAGTTATTGTTATTTTGATGCTTGAATTGTTATTTTTATCATGTTAATAATGAGATTAATTGCATGAAAAATTGAGAAATAAAACACACAAAATATGCATGTGTGTGCCGTGTGTTTTTAAGCAAAATAGAGAAATTATTTTGTTGATTTTGTTGATGTATTGAGTGATGTTTTGATCTATGAAATGATTGTATGTTATGTTAGTATAATCATACATGTGTTTAAGTGAAGAAAATAGGATTGCATGTTGAATTTTTTGAAAGAAATTAATTGTAGATTAAGTGTAAAAATAATAAAAAGGATTGGATGTTTAAGTATGTATTAGTGAATGATAGTTGAATATGGAATAAAAATAGAAGTTTTGATAAAAGACTTAAAAAAATTGAAAAGCTTTTAATTAAATAAAAGATGTATGAAAAAGATTTCTTAATTAAATACCTTGTATTAAAATTTTAAAGACTTGAAATTTTTACTAAAAATACAATAAAAAGATCTTTTATAATGAAGTGAAGAAATTCATAAAAATGTTTATCAAAAGATAAATAAATTATTAAGTAAGAAATAGCTTAAAGGTTTAAAACAAATAAAAAAAAAGAAATTATTAAAGAAGTAAACAAAAATAGAGAAAACCGAGTTAAGAAGAATTAATCGATAAGAAATAACAAGGAAGATAAATTGAATAAAGAAAAGATGCTAGACGAGTTAAGATAGATACTCGTATAAGTTGATCGAGAAAATGAGAATAAAATAAGATGTCGAATAATAAGTCGATAGAAGATTAATTAAATAATTAATTTAGGAACGTTATTTTCAATCAAGCGAAGAAAAGATAAACCGAGATAATAATTAACGGAATAATATTCGAGTTAAGAAATGAGAATCAAGTTAGAATTGAACAAGTAAAACCGTTTTTAAAACTGCTTAAATACTTGTGATGTTTGGCAAGGCAAGTTCAATTAATATAGCTTTAAAAGCATCTTTATTCAAATGTTTTGGCTTGTGTTCACTGAGTACGAAGTACTCAGCCCTGCGTGTGTTTCTAAACATGCAGGTTGACTGGATGGCGATGGCGTGGATACTTGGTGGTGTGGTTTGGTTTTGTTGGTTAAGTTTGGTAGAATTTCGGACTGGCATTTGTACATCTTCATACATGCAAGTGTTGGGAGTTGATGCTAATTTCCGCTGCTATCTTTTTGAGCTAATGTCTGTTGAAGTTAACACTTTTATTCTCATGTTTTTGATTCCGAGCGTTGTGCTCGAAGACTTTGAACGCTTGTTGATTTCATAACCCCTTTATCTTGTAATCCCGAGCGATGGGCTCGTAACTTGACTTGTTGTTGAACATGTTCCCTTTTCTTGATGTACATATTCGTATGATTCCTCTTTTTGTTGGAATTCCCTTCCCATCAGCATGATTCTTGTTTGAATTCCTGTTCAAAGTGAAGTTGAGATGCTCGGTTATTATTATTCTTTATGCTTTTGAAAACCAAATCCGATTGCCTTATATTCCGCCTTTATTTTCCCCGAGCATGTTCCTTTTGTTTGAGTTAGTAGTTAGTTATTTAGGTTTGTTGTTGTTCATAAGTCGCACTTCGAGAGTCGGGACGTGACACATTTTCATATAAACAAATTCAACAAATATATCACATCATCATTTCAAGAAATAGAACAGACAAATTCACGTAAAAACACATTGGATATTCCAGACGTTTTACTCATTTCTCCTCAATTAGAAAGAAAATTTTTTATTCCTCAAATCTTAACATTTAACTTACTAGGTTAGTTATAACGCTCTCAAAAGGTATAAAAGCTCGGGGTATCACAGAGTGTAATGGGTGGGAGAGAGAGAGAGTGTGTAGAATATTGTAGAGAATATTATCTTTTCAAGATAGAAATGATTAAGGGAGAAAAATAATTAAGAGAGAGAATGAGAGAGAGTGGGATGTCGGCAAGATTTATTAGAGAGAGAAATAAGGAATTTAATTGCACCCGGTGGTCAAAAATGCAATATAAATTTCTCCGGAAGAAAAACTTATCCAGTGCAATTTAACCCTAATTTCTCATTAAACTCTCAAACGATGTAAAATTCACCACGACTCTTTCTCGACCTCGGAATTCTCTCTACTTCATCTCTAACATCACCAAATAAATCAAGGATACTAGGAATCCAAGTTTCGGCTCAAAATTCCAAATAACGAAGAAAACGTAAAAAGTTACTATTCATATTCATTTCCTCAAAGAAATAAAATTCAAACTCGATTCAAACAAGCTTAGAAAATTCTCAAACATGCACCAATGGTCTTAGAATAAATTCTAGATCCAAAATTCACTAATTTGATGAAATTCGAAAACAGTCGGTGAATAGTGACTTCTCGTCGTCGGTTACTATTCACTGAAAAATGAATTTCCTCAGAATTTTCCAAATTTGAACTCAAACTCAAACTCACATTCTCATGATCAATAAATTCATCTCACATTCAATTCGGATAATCGAAACAGGAGAAATCCCGTAATGACTTCAAGGGTATTTTAGTAATTTGCAAGAAAAATTTATTTTCTTGGAAATTTTATCACACATGGGCACACAATTGAGCACATAAACTCAATTAAGACGAACTTAAAGACTCATGAAAGATCGGGGTATTACATCCTCACCCCCTTAAAATAAATTTCGTCCCGAAATTTGTCTATCTTAAGAAAAATTTATTCGAGATAACTCTATTTTATCTTAACTCTTAAATCTCACGTCACGTCTTAAGGATCATGGTGTCACCACCAGATTCTAACTAAAGAAATTAACTTCGCACTCAACTGCTGGATTTTATAATCCAAAATCTCCTCGGGTCTCTTCTCGCAACTTGAATCTGGCTCAAAGGTTGCATCTTCTTGACTGTCTACTCGCTTCGGATCAAAGATAAACTTACGCATCTAAAGTGCATAAAAACTTTTATGCTAATTTCCACAACTTGCGGCAATGCTAACTTATAAGAAAAGATACGGCTCCTCTCTTAGGATCTTGAACGGTCTAATATATATATATATCTCAATTTAAACTTTCTCTTTACGCTTAAACAATGAATTTCTCTAATCTTCGATCAACGATTTACGACTTTTGATCGACTCTCGACTTCTCTTATTTTCTCTCAAATCTGTCAAACAGATTCTAACATCTCTTTAACACCTTCAGGTCTCATAACTTTTCTCTCAGCTACTTAAATAATTGCATTTAAATAATTTGCTGCCAACGGCAAGATAGACAAGGGGCTTAACTTTTGCTCTCAATCGCCGTTTAGTATAGAATAACTATTCCGATATATCTTCTGAAATTTGGATAGTCCTTTCAGACAAATCATTCTTCTGTGGGAGGTAAGCAAAATCCCTTCGGACTTATCTTCTAGTATCGCTTACTCAACTCTTTTCTTGAAAACCTTTTCAAAACGTGCAGTAATTTGGAATCTTGATCTAACGTCGTCAAACTCAGATCTTCGCGCAACCGCATTGCAAAAATTGGAATTATCTAATTTCTGATTTGGGATTAGAAAAAGGGTTGCAACGGACCGTAAAGGTTTCTGATGTAGAGACTTCACTCGCTCACTCACTAACGACTTTCTACAAACATCACTACTTCGTGATTCATTCCTTCTCACTCGAGCTATTCCTTCAAATTCTGATTCGTCATAGTATTTTCTGGGTTTCAGGTCTAAGGAGTATCATGAGCTTTGCTCATAAGTTTCTTTCTAAGCTTTTTCGTCATTGGGTATGCAAATGCTACTATAGAACGACAAAGCATTGGCATTCATTTCTCGAAAATCTTCAACTCCCTCCTTTCAATTTTTAACCTTCACTTTCTCCAACTCATCATCTTTTCTTGGTGTAAGTCGAGATCTTATGCCTATATTATTACAAAAGGTGCAATTTCTTGCTCTGACGACATCAGAGGTTAAACAACGTCTATTCTTGTCTCCCCAAAAAACAAAAGCTAAACAACTTCTATCCTCATTCGCTCAAATTCTTCTATAAATTTTCTTCTTCCAAAAGGATAAATCCTAGCTCGAGATTTCTTCTACTTAGGGCATCGGCCACTACCTCGGCTTTCTGGGGTACTAGGAAATCTTACGATTATCATCCTTTACTCACTCACGTCATCTTCTCGGTCTCATACTTATGTTCTTCTGCTCGAAGAAACATTTCGAATTCTTATGGTCTAACGGGATTAACACTTAACTTCTTACAGATGATATCTTTATATCACTGACGCATGCGCTACAGCTGCTATTCTAATTCATGATTAGGGTACGTTTACTCACAAGGTTTGTGTTGCCTTCACGCAGAGGCTATAACTTTTGTATCTTGCATTAGGACACAGTTTGGTCCTTTCATCAATACATCTGTAGTCCTTTCAATTCTTAATAAGGTTAACACTAGAGCGAAGGTTAGTCTCGGTATAAGATCTTAGAAACTTTCCTCGCACACTTTAGCTCCACTAAACTTTGAATCTTTCTTTAATAGGTTGATCATTAACTTTGCTTCTTTGGAGAATTCTTCAATGAATCTCCTGTTGCATCATGCTACACCATTTGTAATTTCTTGCTGACTTTGTCATTCAACTTCTTAGCTCTCAATTCCTCTAATGCGATCCTGGAAGGCTTTCCACACTTGGCTATACTTTTTCGAATAACTAGAACGTTGACTTGAGTACGGTTTCTAACTTGTCTAATAGTCATAAGAGACTTGATTTATTAATCTATATATGCTACTAGAGCATTTGTGAATCCAAACAGTTGTGATGTTGTTTGCATCTTGAACTAGAATAGTCCTTTTAATATCTTCTTGCTTATTCTTCAATTGGTGATAACCAGATCATAACTCGATCTTGGAGAAAATACTGACTGTTTTAGGTCGTCTATTCGTCACAAAGGGTATTTGTTCTTGAGCAAAATCTCGATAAGCTCTTGGCAATCCTTATGCATCTTTAGACTACAGTCTTTTGTCTTCATCACAGAGTTGGTGCTTCACGCGGGGTGCACTCAGTCGAAGGAATCTAAATTCAACATCTCTTATGATGGAACCTTTCACTCTCGAAGCTCCTTTGGTTCCATAGGCTGCTCCATCTCTAAATCAATCGTGTACTTCTATTGCCTATCGAGTGGCATTTTGACAATACTTCTCGAAAAACATCTTCTAACTTTCTAACTACTGCTACATCATCGATACTTAACTCTTGCTCCTTATCTTTATTCTGATACACAAATGTATCCTTTCTCTTCATCACTCTTTTTCTTTAATAGCCGAAATAATCGGCAATTTCTTCTCCTTTCTCTTCTCAAAACTATAAACTTCGGTTAGCTCTTTTCTTCTGGGTTATGAGAAAATCTACCACTGATCGCATCTAAACGTTGCAAAATTTTCGATTTATCTATACTAAATTGTTCATGTCTCATAATTGAATCTGACTCAGGGACTTGGAAGATAACTTACAAATTCTAAATTCAAACTCTAAATTCGAGCGAACGCACAAAACTATCGCAGTCCTACCCAAAGGGGTTGACACTCTAAACTCTCGATTCGACTCTTTCCTTACTAGGACAAGGGTATCTATGTAAACACTTGCTGAAAACAAGTGCGATGTACCAATATCAACTTGGCACGTCTCGTCGCTTGATCATACTCATAAGGTTTTTCCCCGGTCCTTGTATCCAACTTTCTGCTTTATCACAATATATCTCTTTTGGCGTGGTTACTCTTGTCAAAGAAGCTGCTGCAGCTAGTGTTGTCTCTTTTCATGCCACACCCTCTTACTCTGGTGATTTCCACCACCTTACTTTTGTTTCTCTTTATTATTTAACCGTGTAGGGAGGGTTGCGGCTTTCGTCTTCTGTTCTTGAAATTAAGGAGGTACTAAGGAATACAATTCTCTTCTCGTTGGCATGGCCAAACTCACATCTAGGGCTCGATCTAAAAATTTCGGCAGAAGTCAGATCACTCTGGCTTGCAGGAATTTATTCGAATATTGTGTCTCAAAATAGCGCAAAACTAACGCACGTCTTCTCGTCCGAATTCACCTTGCAGGGCGAAACAAGCTAACTCGCAAAACTTACAATCATACTCGACTACTATCATTCTACACTTTGACTCAGACTCGCAAATTCATTCACTTTTTGCTCTCGATAACTCCTCGGTATGTACTTCTCGATTATTTCAGGATTTTTAGATCTCGATTTTAAACTCGAGGAAAACTTATGGAATTTATCGCGGTTTTTCTCTCATGGCTTCCGATTTACCTCTTCTACTTTTATCTTGAAGATAATTGCGCAAGCACTTATAAGCGACTATGATACGCTCTCATTTAATCAAATTAGTTCTCAACATATCATTAAACTATCTCTTGCGAGATTTCTTTGGATTTTGTTTAGCTCTAGCGTGATTACTTTAGGAAAACGCATTACTTCGTTTGACATTGGGAATTTCTCCTTCTCGTTTGCTCTCAAATCTATCTATTTCTTTTGCAGTGTAGCTTTTCTCCTGGATGATTGCTATAAATCTGCTTTTCCTTTACTTGGATGGAAAAAAAATTAAGGCATTGCGATCGTCGTCATCAAACTCTAGAATTGAGGAATTATTAAATGTGGTCCTTTTTCCATCTATATATATCCATTCCTGCATATAAGTTCATTTAAGGATTTTCGCGTGAGTTAGCTCACTCAAACTTGTAAGAAGATCGATTTAATTTTAATTATCTTGTACAAAAATAATTTGTACATCTTCTCTTCAACTGTATCCTTTCATTTATCCTTATGCTCCATCCCGTCCATCATCTTAACATCTCATTCAGTCTATTGTTTCTCAAAAGAAATTTCTTTTTATAGATTGGAAAGGAATTTCTCAAATATTTAGCTTCATGCTAGAATAATTACTCAAATATATAATATCTTCGATTTAAATAATTGCTAATCACTTTCATTCTTCTCAAAATAATTATTTTCTCAATTTATCAAAATTCCTCTTTGAAGAAGTGATGGTCCCGATACGAGTTCTGGTGAAACTTTTTAAAACGACCCCCTAAAAAATAACACAACCGAGTAATACAACTCAGTTGGAATCACAACCGAGTATGAAACACTCAGTTGGAAGTGAATTGTTGTACGGAATGTGGTTGAAATAAACTCGTATAAAATCAACTCACGCTTAAGTGCAAGGTTGGTCAATAACCAAGACAATTGATATGGACAAATGCAGTTTGTATGCAGGTTAGATAGTCAGTTGAATATGCAATAAGAAACTGAAAAAATAAACACAACACACAAGATTTAACGTGGTTCGGAGAGAACTCCTACGTCCACGGGGAGTTGTGAGTCCACATAACTTAGTCCAAGTTCTTCTGGACAAAATACAAACTTACGCGGGCTTTGCAACCGTTGAGATAAGTTTACGGGTACTTATCAACCTTACAGATTAGTTTACAGGTACTAATCAACCTATCTACTCAATTACGGGAAGAGTAGGGTCCTAATTACCTTTTCAAGTGAAGAAAGAGTGGGGTTCCAACTAATAGCTCGAACAAGAAGTGAGCTATGATCTAACACTCTACGAACTCTCAACAAATGATGTTCTCAAGGTTGGATCAAAAGACACTAAGACAGAATCTATTACTCTAGAACTCTCAACTAATGATGTTCTAAGAGATTGAATGCAACTCAGCTCGTGTGAAGTATTTGGTTCTTTCTCTCGCTCTTTGATCTCTTCTTGCTCTTGTCTGTCTTATGTTTCCCGTTGTCTTAGTGAATGAATGAAGGCCTCTATATATAGGCAGAGAGATTCAACTAGCCGTTGGAAGAGCTGTTGATCTCTGTTCTTTGAAAGCGATGGCTTGTCTCTCATCTCTGCAGACTTTCCGGATTTGGCAACTGCATTCTTCTGCTTTCCAACTGAGACAGCCTTGTGTTGGGCCAAATGAGGTAATGACAGAGAGTCAAACCTTCACGTGACTTCCTTGTTTGAATTTCAAACCTCAACATTAGTCTTTCAACAATGGATGGTCGGTTGAGAGTTTCGATCTTCATCTGACTTGTTCTTCAGCTGATGTTCTATCTGAATGCTAACAGTTGAACTCTCAGCTGATTCATGCTGTTGATCTTCTTGGTTCGAGTCCTACAACTGATGTTCTAAAACTGAACGCTCAGTTGTCTTTCTTGTATCTGATCAGTTGGCTCCGAACGCTCAGTTGTCTTACTTACAACTGATGTTCTCTTGCATCTTCCTTAGTTGACTTTGGCATCTTCGTATCTGATGAACGCTCAGTTGTTTTTCTTACAACTGATGTTCTATCCGAGTGAAGCCTTGTTGTCGTCTTCAGCTGGAGTCCTGTAAAGATAAAATCTTAACAATGCTCAAACAACGAGCCTAACTACTAACATTAGGATCTAGCAACATCTACTCGGTTGGGGTCAGTTGGTTTTGGAATCAATCAAAACTTTTAATAAATTTCCCAACAAGGAATAAAATTTCTTGATTCTAAAATTTTAATCATTACTCTTTCACTCAAACTTATTCTCTGATTTTCTTCATACATAATGCTTATAAACATATTGTAAACCTTTTTCAATTAACGCTCACACTTTTAAGTTTTTTTTTTAAATTAATCGGAGAAAAATACTAGTGATATATTTATTTCTTTACTTTCTTACCTTACCTATAATATTCAATTTCTTTTCTCCTTCAAAAAAAAATATTTCCTTGTATTCTCTTCTCTTAATAAAAGCATTTGCTATTTTTCTCACAACTTCTTATTTCGATTTGAGTCTTCATGCTTGCTTAGGCTCTTTTTTTGTCGTGAACTGGTCAATACTTCAATTATTATTTTGTACTTGGCGTCTAACTCATGCTTACTACTTTAAATACTCAACTCAAAACATCATTTCACTTACTTGACATACTTGACTTAATAACATCCTCGTTTCTCTTGCTTATTAAACCATTACTTCCATTATTCTCATATTCTGGAATATGCTCCGATTGTTATTTCTTACTTATCGTCTAATTACTTTTTATGCTTATTATTTTAAATACTTGTCATAAGACAACCTTGCTCATATTTATTATCTTTGGCAATATAAAACTTGATAAAATTATTTCTCATTAATCTTTATCTCCTAAAATATATATACTCTCACTTTTTATCTCAAAATCTATCGCAACTATTATTTGAAAGAAATTTTTCAAAGGCCAAAAACATGTTATACTTATCCTCTAATATTGATCTCGATTGATTCTTATCTTTTCTTTTTTTTTCTCAGTTCTCAACTCGTAACTACTTTCGTTTTCTTAAGCTTTTATTCCAATCATTCCTCTCATGTAAGCTCACCTCATACTTTTGAATATCATCTTGGCATCATTGAAACACCAATGGCATATAACATATGTAGTTTTATCGACCTTATTACTATATTATCCAACGATAGCCTCTTGTGAGGACTTAATGAAAAATAAGAACATTTATACACAAAATCTTCTTAACATCTACGTGATGTTTTACCGCTTCCTTCGTACAACCTATCTTAATTTACATATAGACGTCGAATTAAATCCGTTTGTTAAAATTTTAAAGATTGTTTGATTTTTCCACAGCTTTCTTGAAAATTTTCTTAAGGACTTTCTCTCTTGAGTTATCTTCCTTATTGCTTTCGTCCACGGTTGCCAACTAATTGGCTCAAGTTTGATCATGCTTTGGGGTTACCGGGGTAATCCATGATGGCGTCTTAATATCGTCACCTTTATCGTAAGGGGGCGTTTCATCGTTATTGCCAGTACACAGTCGAAGGTTGGTTGACACGTCGTTATCGTTTTCAATATCAAGTGGATACCCTTGCTCGGGTCTCGACGTAGGGGCTTGCAGTGATCCTAGATGGATTCCTGATATTGGCTCAAGATAACCTCTTCGTACCATTGCTTCTTCAGCATAACTGTTAACAGACCTTTCTCGACTCAAGGGGTAGGTTGTATTAAGGTCAATGCTTGGGCGGGTAAAGCTGGAAAAGGATTGTAGGGTCCATCAGGTTGCATTCTTTGTGAACTCGATGCCGCATTGAACTCGAATAGATAAGCGTTACTTGCAGGCAGATTTCTCAATGAGTTGCATGCAATAATTGGGAGAGATCGAGGCAACGAAGGCATCTCGTAAGGAATAAACCCATCTTGATTCTCGATAAACGGCCTTGGCGGGGGTTCACCAAAATGCATAAACTGATCAGTTATTGACGCAGCCGTCTAAGCTGCAACAAAATACAATTTGTATTTCACTTTTATGCCTACCCCTAGGAACAGCTAGTTGGCAAGTACAGGGTCGATCCCACAGGGAGTTGCTCGCGATAATCTCTGGTTGGGTCACAAAAAGGTTGTGTTGAGTATCTATCTACTATGGCCTTGGGTAACTGTCACTATCACCTTTGGCAAACTGCTCAAAGAAAATAACTGTAACTTGACAAGCAAAAAGATCAGTAATAAAAACAATCCAGATTTAGGTTTCGAATCAATGAGTATAACTTTATCTCGATCATCGGTTCAAAGACATTTGTTGCACATGTATGTCAGTGGTTATAGGCTAAAACTATGCAGGGTCCCCACTGTCACATCGCTACGTACGCTACATAGTCCGCCCAACTCCATCCTTACATTTAGGTCTTGACAGGCATACCCTAGCCAATCCTCTTGCTTGCCCAAAAGCCCCCAGGCATTCCACCTTTATAAGGCGCATGTTGGTCAAGCAACATTTGGTTCTAGATGGGCCCACTCCGGCAACGAGTGAGATACGAGGACCTCTCTTCCGGCTTTCTCCAGCATTGACACATCTTTGCAGGTCTAGGCCAAGAATACAACCCGCTCTTGCCGCTCTCGAGGAACGTAAGGCAATTGCGACCAGCACTTGATAACCCTCCTGCGATGTAGAAATCCGTATGTGCCCAGGGCTCATTGGCCTTCCGAGTTACCTGTGACCATCGAACTTCTTTGGAATTGTTGCCCAATGCGTTGGGAACACACTTATGCAACTATCAATAACACTTAGACCTCATGAGATTTACAAGTTATACATCATATCATCTATCCTAAACCTGGATTTAAAGGCTTAGCTAGACATAAAGTAAATAACGAAAGAAAAAGGGATATAGAAAAACATACTTGAATTAATAACGATAAGCAAAAGAAGTTCGCCCTATTGGGACTTAACAATAAACGTAAACTGTATCTAAGAACAAAAGCATAAATTGTTTGTTAAGGAATACTAAAGAGATAAAAGCTGAAAAAGTGTATCCTGCGCCTCGCATGCATGCATGTATTTATAGAGTATAAAAACTAGGGCAAACCCACAAACGGGCCGGCTGCTTCCATGTAAAGCTCGATGGATAAGGTTGGAAAAATCTCCTTCCTTATCGCCAAAATAGTGTTGCTGCTGTAGTAGGAAACTTTGATCGCAATCTTGTACCGCAAGGAATTTGTTTCCTTATAGGACTCTAACAGCTGCATCTTCACGCGCCAGTGCCGTTGCCCAAGCTCTGCACTCTTCCTTCCTCAGTCTCTCTGCCATCTCTTGCCCACGGTAGTCTGCACCTTGCCTTCCTCAGTCTCTCTGCCATCTCTTGCCCACGGTAGTCTGCACCTTGCCTTCTAGAGTGAAACACGCAAACGTCTAGATTGACCATACCACTGAAAGTGGAGCAGCTCTTCATCTTGATTTGGACTTATGCCCTCGGTAGCTTGAGCCACAAGCACGGCTACTATGGTCATTTCCTCGTATCACCAGTTCATTCTCTTTTTGCATATTTTAACTCCAGTCTTGCCCAATATCTGCCTTTCCTTGCCCTGCCAACTCAAGTGTCCTCCCAGACATAAAACAGACAAAAAGACACTAAAACAGACTCGATCTAGACCTAAAACTCACACGACAAGAGCACAAACTATGGGCTCGTCATACCCACACACTTAAAGTCATGCCTGTCCTCAGGCATGGTGTATGGCTTGCCCAAACAAAAGAAAAACAGAAAAGGCTCACAAACTAGACTCAAAACACAAATAGAGGTTAACACATCAAAGAATAAAGAGATAAGATAGAGCATAATCCTATTCGCATACGACTCAAGCAAATAATCCAATCCAAGCAAATCATCAAATAGGTCAAAAATGAACAAGTGAGCATTTTCAAGGATGTTCCTCGCCAACACTCTCACTCTTGTGTATGGGGTGGTGTTTACGCTTAAGATATGCCATTCTTAACCACACCATAGGCTTGCCTACCTGCTACTCTCTCCACCTCTTAGACTAGGTTCGAAGCACTTATCATTAGGTCTTTTATTTGGTTGTAACTTGGCTTTGGCAAGGGTAGGAAGTATTTGGAACTAGGCTTGAGTCATTCGGACTTAGGTTGGCCAAGCGTAGCGGCCAACCTTAGCTTCTTTTCCTTCGCCTTTTCTTCTTGCGGGCCTTAGCACAACTTATTTAGGACTTCTTTTTTCTCTTTTTCTTTCTCTTTCTCTTTTTTATTTTTTTTATTTTCTTTTTCTAAGTCCTTTATTCACTAGCCCTTACATTTTTCTCAAAGGCTCAACTAATTTTTTTTCTCCCTTCATCTTATGCACCAAAGTCCTTATTGACCGGGTAGGATATAGTGTATGGGCTGCATATATCTGATCAAAGTAATTATAAAAGCTCAAAGGGGTTTAACAAGGGGAATTCAGTTGGGCAGGCTTATTGGCTTCGTTGGGCTCACAAAAGAAAGAACATGCCTAATTCATCTAAGTTCTTCTAGCCTAAGTCAATGAGGTCTCGAGGAGTAGACAGGCAAGTTCTAGGTAGCATTCAAATAAGCACATTGTAAATCACTCAAGAAAGAAATTACTTGGTCTTAATCATGCAGTGTAAAGCTCAAATCCTCACAACGACATGCTCAAAAGTTCGTTCGTCATCCTTATCTACATACGATCATGCTTGGACATAGAATATACATATGCTCTCCTCATATAACTCAAAATCAAACCATGCTCAAACGTTATCCAATCATCCTGAACATGCTTGACCTCTAAAACGCACACAAAAGACGCTCCTTCCACCCACAAAAACTCACAAAAAACAGACGCTCTACCCCTCTTACCCACACACTTTGCCTATGGCAAAGCGAGTGAAAATCAAGGTAGATCACACAAGCTCAGACTTTAAACAAAAATTTTAAAAACATTTAGAATCAAAATAAAATACGAAAAACACAAAATAAAATACGAAAATAAAGAAAACCTAAACTACTAAAACTGGGAGGACAAAATCATTGGGCAGGGGTAGGACCTGACCTGGTCGGGTCATTCTTCAAGGCACTCATGATATCGGAAAGGGCTTGCTTGTTCTCCAATCCAAGTTGCTCCAGTCTGGCATTGCTCTCCTCCAGCTTGGTCAAGCGCTTCATCACCGCTGATGCGTCTTGGGAAGGCATTGCCGGGGTACTGGGCACGCCATCTCCAACTGCCTGAGGTGTAGTATCAACAACTTGGGCAGACTCGTCGGGTGGAATCACAAATACCAACGTTCCTTCATCATCTTTTCCACATACGCCCATGGCCGTCAAGCAAGCGAGGTCCAGGCGCTCCTCTTGCATTAGCTGTAGCATATTGGCTTCGTCAAATCCGTGCATCTCCTTGGCATAGCGAGTCACCAGGTGGGCAAGGGAGAACCTCTAATTGCGGGAGTTCATGATATCCTTGAGATGGTGCATAGCAAAAGCCCCAAAGTTGAGCCTCTGCTTGTGCACCATGCTTGACAGTATGAAAATCTCCTGCCGCATGACTGAGTTGCTGCTATCCTTCTTCCTGAAGAAGTTGTAGGCCAGGATTCGGTGACACACCCTCAAAGCATCATCCTTCATCATATGGCCCCTTTGCCGTGCCAGCCTTGAAGAAGGGGTCATCACTGAACTCCGCCCATTTCCTTGCCCACTCATCAGCGTCAAATTGAGGAATGTACCTCAATGCTCCCTTGTACTCCTCACTCCTTTTCGAGCGGAAATTCTCCATGCCCAAGGCCTGGTTCAAATCATTCAAGGACAACTCCTCGCTATGCCCCATGAATCTAAACTGCATGCACTTCATGTTGTGACCTCCCACTGTAGGACTCTTCACCTGCAAACACTGGTAAAACTCATAAAGCAACTCCGGGTACACTCTCTCTTGCCACTCTAAGAACTTCTCCCATCCAATCGCCGTGAAATACCTCAGTACTTCTTCCCAAACCCCCAACTCCTTCAATGCGCTTCGATCTACCAACTTGGGGACAATGATTCCCCTCTTCGGCATCTTCCCTACTCCTGTTTTGCTTGCCTTGCATTCACCGGGCTCAGACTCTCCTCGACCAACATGAACTCTTCGCTTGCCTAACTTCTCGGCATACCTGCCCTACACACATAGACACAAAACGCACTTCCAAAACAAAAACTCCTATCCTATGATTAGAAAATAAAAATTAAAATAAATTACTGAAAAGAAAATACATAAAGGGAAAAACTGAAAATAAAAACTCACTAGGTTGCCTCCTAGCCAGCGCCTTAGTTTACGTCGTGGGCACGACGCAGTTTTGCTTGCCCCTAGACAGGCATCATCACATGGACTTCCTCCTTGTCAACCTCTTTATCCTTTTTATCTCCATAGAAAAGTTTCAACCTCTGACCATTGACCCTAAAATATTTAGAGCTCTTTGGGCAATAAATCTCCACAGACCCATTAGGAAATTGGGTCACCACTTCATATGGTCCAGTCCATTTCGTTTCCAGCTTGCCCTTCATAAACTTGAACCTTGACTGATACAACAGAACTGCTTGCCCAGGCTCAAACTTCTTTGCCTTGATCAACTGGTCATGAGCCTTCTTCAGCCTTGTCTTGTACAAAGTGGCATTATCATAAGCCTCAATTCGAATCTCCTCTAACTCTTGCAACTACAACTTCCTTTCCTTAGCAATATCATTCCAATCGTAATTGAACTTTCTCATTGCCCAATATGATTTATGCTCTAACTCCACAGGCAAGTGACATGGTTTCCCAAACACCAACCGGTATGGTGACATGCCCAACGGTGTCTTGAAAGCTATACGGTACGCTCAAAGTGCATCGTTCAAGTGCAAACTCCAAACCTTTCCATTTTTCCCAATTGCCTTCCTCACTATGGTCTTGATGATCCTATTTGTCAGCTCTACTTGCCCATTGGCTTGCTGATGGTAGGCAGTGGTAACTCGATGATGGACTCCATACTTTTTGAACAAGTTGTCAATGGTGGCATTGCAAAAATGCGTCCCTTGATCACTTATAATCGCCCTTGAAACCCCATATCGATTGAAAATATTCCCCTTAAGAAAAGTAGCAACCACTCAGGCATCATTCGTTGGTGTAGCCTTCGCCTCTACCCACTTTGACACGTAATCAACTGCCACGATGATATACTGATTCCCGCTTGAGTTGGGCAAAGGTCCCATAAAGTCCATCCCCCACATGTCAATGATCTCCACTGGCATGATTGGAGTCATGGGCATCTCATCCCTCCTAGTTGCATTCCCTTCTTGTTGACACTAGAAACAATTCTTGCACCATTAGTAAGCATCTCTTAGAATCGTGGGCCAAAAGAATCCACAATCAAAAATCTTCCTTGCTGTTCTTCGGTGCCCAAAGTGACCTCCACACTCCCTGTTGTGGCAATGCTTCAAGATACTCTTGGTTTCCCAATCGGGCACGCACCTCCTTAATCCTTGGTCAGCACACTTCTTCCATAAGTAAGGATCATCCCAAACGTAGTGTTGACCCTCCTTGAGAATTTTCTGCCTTTAATAGTATGAAAGATCGTTTGGAACTTCTCCCGTACTTTTGAAATTGGCAATGTCGGCGTACCAAGGTTCTCCATGAAATTGAGCTTCCATCATGTATAGATGCTCGTTAGGGAAAGTTTCCGTAATGGGCACGGAATCTTCTTCTCTAACTATCCTGCTCAAGTGATCCGCCGCCAAATTCTGAGCTCCACTTTTATCTTTGATCTCCACATCGAACTCTTGCAAGAGCAAAATCCAACGTATAAGCCTTGGCTTCGACTCCTTCTTATTCATAAGGTATCTCAGCGCTGCATGGTCAGTGTAAACAATTGTCTTGCCTCTGAGTAGATAAGACCTGAATTTTTCAAAGGCAAACACAACCGCCAAAAGCTCTTTCTCCATGGTGGTATAATTGATTTGAGCTGCATTAAGAGTTTTAGAGGCATAATAAATAACATGGCTTCCTTTACCTCTCCTTTGACCAAGCACTGCTCCCACGACATACCCACTTGCAACCCACATCAACTCGAATGGCATACCCCAATCAGGGGGCTGTATCACAGGTGCCGTGACCAAGTATTCCTTCAACACGTCAAACGCCCTTTGACAATCTGCATTGAAATCCCACTCTACTTCATTCTTGAGCAATCTCGTCATTGGTTGGGCAATCTTAGCAAAATCCTTCACGAATCTTTTATAGAATCCGGCATGTCCCAAAAATCCTCTCAATTGCTTGACGTTGGTTGGATAAGGCAGCTTGGAGATGACATCAATCTTCGCCTTGTCAACCTGTATCCCTCTTTCTGAAATCACGTGCCCAAGCACGATGCCTTCTCGTACCATAAAGTGACACTTTTCATAGTTCAACACCAAGCTCTTTTCCACGCATCTGCTCAAAACCAACTCTAAATGCCCAAGACAAGCCTCAAATGACTTCCCATGAACGGTGAAATCATCCATGAAAACCTCGATGCAATTTTCCAATAAGTCTGAAAATATACTCATCATACACCTTTGGAACGTGCCCGGGGCGTTGCATAAACCAAATGGCATGCGGCGATACGCAAACATCCCGAATGGGTAAGTAAAAGTTGTCTTATCCTGGTCCTCTTGGGCAACCCATATCTGCATATATGAAGAGTATCCATCCAAGAAGCAAAAGTACTTGTTCCCTGCCAACCTTTCCAGCATCTCGTCAATGAACGGTAAAGAAAAGTGATCCTTCCTCATTGCCTTGTTAAGCTTCCTGTAGTCAATACACATCCGCCAACCAGTTTGGAGCCTTGTAGGCACAAGCTCATTCTTCTCATTCTTGATCACTTGTATTCCTGACTTTTTGGGCACCATGTGTACCGGACTTACCCATTTGCTATCTGGAACTGAGTAGATAATGCCCAAGTCTAGCAGCTTGAGTAACTCCTTCATAACCACTTCCTTCATAGCTGGGTTTAACTTCCATTGTGGATCTCTAGTTGGTTTAGCATCATCTTCCATCAAGATATGGTGAGTGCAAAGAGATGGACTAATGCCTTTGATGTCGGCAAGGGTCCAACCAATTGCATCTTTGTAGCGCATAAGGACATCTCGAACTCCATCTTCTTCTTTCTTGTTCAACTCTGAACTTATAATCACTGGCAATGTATCATTCTCTCCCAAAAAAATGTACTTTAAATGAGCGGGGAGAGATTTGAGTTCCAACTTAGGTGCTCGAACAGGTGAAGGCACCAATCTGTCTTCATCTCTGATCTTGGACAAGGCATATGGTGACAGTCGGGGTCCATCTACTCCTTCTGCTCCAAAGTACTCTAAAGCTCGACTAATCTGGTAAGAATTATCCGGGCTTTCTTCAACTCCTCCTTGGATGACCGTGTCCAAGGGATCTTGACTTCCAAGAAGAGGGACTGCCTCTTCTACAGCTTGATCAACATGGTCAATATACTCGACCATCTCCGTGTCTTGGGGGTGTTCCAGTGCCTTATATAGATTGAAAGTAACTGACTCCCCATCAAATTCACATGTTAGCTGCCCTGAGTTGCAATCAATTCTAGTCTTGGCAGTCTTCATGAATGGCCTCCCCAACAGCATAACTGGTGCTTTAGCTTCTGTCTTGCCCATGTCGAGGACATAGAAATTTGCTGGGAAGATTAAGTCATGCACCTTGACAAGCACATCTTCAAGTATGCCCTCAGGGTACACATTAGATCTATCTGCCAATTGAATAACCACTCTCGTAGACTTGAGTGGTCCCATAACATCTTCATCGTACATGGCCAATGGCATCACATTGATTGACGCCCCCAGGTCAAGCATGGCACGCTCAATCTTCATATCTCCTATTACGTAGGGAATGGCAAACATCCTTGGATCTCCGCACTTCTTGGGCAAGTCTCGCTTGAGAACTGCTGAAACACTTTCTCCCAAGAGAACTTTAGCTTCGTCCGCACTTTTTACCTTCTTTGAGCAAAGCTTCTTCAGAAATCTGGCACACTTGGGCATGTTGCGAAGTGCTACGAGGAGGGGCAGGTTGATCTCCACCTTTTGGAAAATCTTGAACATCTCGGACAACTCTTCATCCTTCTTGTTTTTTCTCAACATGGTAGGAAAAGGAGCACGAACAACAGGGTTAGGCTTGACATAAACAGATTTTGGAACTTCTACTTTTTCTTCTTTCTCCTCATCTACTTTCTCTTCCTTCTCCTTATCTACTTCCTTATCTTTGCCCTTTATTTCTCTTTCTTCTTTCTTGGGCAGCACAGTATCGGCACCAGGCATCTGATCTCTATCGGGCAACGTCTTTCCTCCTCTTAGCGTGACTGCATTGACTTGGGCCTGAGGAGGCATTTCAGGTTGGGCAAGTAGCTCTCCTTGTCTCTTCTCGAATCTGGTCATAGCATTGACCAAGTTAGTCAGTTGGTTGGTCATGCTTTGAATGGCTCCCCTTGTCTCCATCCTAAACTTCTCAAGCTCCTGCTGCACTCTGATATTATCCTTGGCCAAGGAAGTCACTTGGTCCGTTAGGCTTGGCTTATTCTGATCTCTAAGAGGATATTGCTGCTGTTGTTGTGGTTGTGCCTGTTGCTGTTGCCCAAACCCTTGGTAGTTGTTGTTTCCATACCTTAGGTTTTCATGATTCCTCCATCCTGGGTTGTAGAATTGCGAGTTCGGATCATATGGCCTCCCTTGGTTATTATTGTTATATCAAAGACCTCTTCCTCCAAGCTTGGGCATTGATCCATTGCATGCGAGATTGCCATACAAATTCCACAAGCTCTCACCGCCTTCTTATTGTTGCCTGATAAAACGGTTACCAGGGCATCCATCTCGTTAAACATCTGGTCAAGCTTATCCTCCATTCCACTTGAAGTCGGTGGTGCTTTGGCTGCAGTTGTTGATAGCTTGGGCAATTCTCCCCCGTCATCCCTCAGCTCCTCTGCCATCTCAGCAATCATCTTGAACACGACACTTGGCTGCTTTCTCATAACTGACCCTCCACAAGTTGCGTTGACCAATGCCCTTTCACTCGTTCTCAGTCCAGCCACAAAACATTGGATCAAGTCATGATCCGCAATTTGATGGTGTGGGCACTTTGCTAGCATCTGCTTGAATCTGTGGAAGTACGAGTAAAAATCCGCTCCAATGCCCATCTTAATGCTTGTAATCATCTTCCTCATCTTCTGAATTTGGGTGGCTGGAAAATATTTCTCCAAGAATTTCTGTTGCAGCTCTTGCCAAGTGGTAACACATCCTGTGGGAAATGAATAAAGCCACTCCCTTGCGTTGTCTTGCAAAGAGAATAGGAAGGCAATGAGCCTTACATATTTGTTCAGATTTCCAACAGTATGGATGGTTCCACAAGCCATCTCAAAATCTTGCAAGTGTCTTTGTGGATCTTCGCCTGGGTGATCGCTGAACTTGGGCAGGATCTGTATAAAATGGGACTTCAGCTCCCATGCACGCGTGGGTGTAGGCAAAATTATGCCTGAAGGCCTCAGGTTCATGGTGTTAGGGAACACCATCTCCTTTAAGGTTTTCTCCTCCTCCACTGGGTTCTGCATTGACGCTTCGCTTCGATTATCTTCTTCTTCTTCTTCTTCTTCTTCTGCTTCGCTTGACAAGGACAATTCTTCATCGTCAAAGAATTCCTCTGGAATTTCTTCCAATGTCTCTTCCGTCCTCCTCTTCTCTTCTCGAATCCTCCTCACGGTCAGGTTGATGTTATCGTCGTACCACGTTTCTCCTCCCTTTCCTGTGAGGTTAGTTTCTTGCATAAAATCAGATTAAAGAAAATAGCAAAACAGAAATTACCACTGTATTCAACTCCCCGACAACGGCGCCAATTTTTACACAGCTATCGTTTAAGCTGCGACAAAATACAATTTATATTTCACTCCTATGCCTACCCCTAGGAACAGCTAGTTGGCAAGTACAGGGTCGATCCCATAGGGAGTTGCTCGCGATAATCTCTGGATGGGTCACAAAAAGGTTGTGTTGAGTATCTATCTACTATGGCCTTGGGTAACTGTCACTATCACCTTTGGCAAACTGCTGAAAGTAAATAACTATAACTTGACAAGCAAAAAGATCAGTAATAAAAACAATCCAGATTTTGATTTCGAATCAATGCGTATAACTTTATCTCGATCATCGGTTCAAAGATATTTGTTGCACATGTATGTCAGTGGTTATAAGCTAAAACTATGCAGGGTCCCAACTGTCACGTCGTCACGTACGCTACATAGTCCGCCCAACTCATCCTTACGTTTAGGTCTTGACAGGCATACCCTAGCCAATCCTCTTGCTTTCTCAAAAGTCCCCAGGCATTCCACCTTTATAAGACGCATGTTGGTCAAGCAGCATTTGGTTCTAGATGGACCCACTCCGGCAACGGGTGAGATATGAGGACCTCTCTTCCAGCTTTCTCCAGCATTGACACATCTTTGCAGGTCTAAGCCAAGATTACAACCTGCTTTTGCCGCTCTCGAGGAACGTAAGGAAATTGCGACCAGCACTTGATAACCCTCCTGCGATGTAGGAATCCGTATGTACCCAGGGCTCGTTGGCCTTCCGAGTTACCTATGACCACCGAACTTCTTTGGAATCGTTGCCCAATGCGTCGAGAACACACTTATGCAACTATCAAGAGCACTTAGAGCTCACGAGATTTACAAGTTATACATCATATCATCTATCCTAAACCTGGATTTAAAGGCTTAGCTAGACATAAAGTAAATAACAAAAGCAAAAGGGATATAGAAAAACATACTTAAATTAATAACGATAAGCAAAAGAAGTTCGCCCTATTGGGACTTAACAATAAATGTAAACTGTATCTAAGAACAAAAGCATAAATTGTTTGCTGCGGAATACTAAAGAGATAAAAGCTGAAAAAGTGTATCCTGCGCCTCACATGCATACATGTATTCATAGAGTACAAAAACTAGGGCCTTCTAGAGAACGGGCTGGCTGCTTCCATATAAAGCTCGATGGATAAGGTTGGAATGATCTCCTTCCTTATTGCCAAAATAGTGTTGGTGCTATAGTAGGAAACTTTGATCGCAATCTTGTACCGCAAGGAATTTGTTTCCTTATAGGACTCTAACAGCTGCATCTTCACGCACCAGCGCCGTTGTCCAAGCTCTGCACTCTGCCTTCCTCAGTCTCTCTGCCATCTCTTGCCCACGGTAGTCTGCACCTTGCCTTCCTCAGTCTCTCTACCATCTCTTGCCCACGGTAGTTTGCACCTTGCCTTCTAGAGTGAAACACGCAAACGTTTAGATTGACCATACCACTGAAAGTGGAGCAGCTCTTCATCTTTATTTAGACTTATGCCCTTGGTAGCTTGAGCCACGAGCACGGCTACTATGGTCATTGCCTCGTATCGCCAGTTCCTTCTCTTTTTGCATATTTTAACTCCAGTCTTGCCCAATACCTGCCTTTCCTTGCCCTGCCAACTCAAGTGTCCTCCCAGACACAAAACAGACACAAAAGACACTAAAACAGACTCGATCTAGACCTAAAACACACACTACAAGAGCACAAACTATGGGCTCGTCAGTTATTTTTGCTATAAACCCTTTGCAGTCTCCTGGCCAGTATACACTACCGTGTTGCTATCTTGCATAGATGGGTATTAATGATGCTGCCCATTCGGCCCATTCGTCCGGGAGGACGTTGACTAGGTGGGTCATTCCTTCAATGGGACTAACTCCAAGGTACTGAACTACTAGCCATAACTTATGATAACGTACTAGAAATTCGACTAGATTTTCAAAATGACTCTTCTGTATACGATCGAATTCTTGCTTAATGGCTAAATTCTCCTCGTTAGGCATTTTACATATTTTAAACATTCAAACTCAATCATTCTCAACAAAAATTCTTATCATCACAGTCATCACGTTCGTCACAATAATTTATAGAAATATCTCATGATATTAATCATTTTGTATAATCGCTTCTCTAACTTAAACTTGCCTCGGTTCTCACTTAATTATTGAAGTAATTTCATAATAGTTTGACTATTCGATCTCTTTACTCAATTCGTTCTCTTTCTTACTCAGGAAAACTTTCTCTATTCGATTTTTTCATATTCACTTTAAATCTCACTCGATCGCATAAAATTGCACTAATCGAACTTCGTTCTATTATTTCCCTCCTTGCTCGGATAATAAAACTTTGCGTTATAAAATTTTCTCTTTTATCTTGCTTTGGCAAAATCTTTCTTTTCTTTTTTTGATTCACTCTTATTAATACTTTAAAAGAAATTCTAATTCTTTTATAAAAACTTTGAAATTTTTCATACCTGGTAGCTGGATGAGGTGGGGTGCTTGGCTCGTTGTCAACTCAAATAGATTCAAAGATCACTTGAATGAATTCAAGAAATACTCGATTAAGTCTAGAGAATGTAAATCTAGACTCGATTTTTAGAAAAGTTTAAGCTTCCGAGCAAATGACCTGCTCTGATACCATTATGTCACAACCTGACTCCTAGGGTATTGAAATGACTAGAATACAAGGGGCAGTGAGCTGGAACAATGAAATTTTACTCAAAGATACATGCTTGACAATTGAAGATTAACATCAATAACCAAACATGCTCACAAATAATGTAGAATATCAATTAATGATTTCTCAAGAAACGGACTTTTGTCAAGATTTTGGAATCGAACCATTCAAAGGATTAGGTTTGGTTATCAATAAATGTTGCATTCACAAAGTAAGTGGGCCAAATTTTAGCTTTTAATCGTCAAGTGGTGGTGAAAGGAATACGATGAAATGTTAGATGATTCCAGCGAGTTTTAGGTGGAATTCAGAAAGGATTTAAGAAATTACTTGAGCTCACGAGCTCTTTCATCTTTTAGGGACTGAGCATGTAAGTTATTTTAAAATAATGAGATGCAGCGGACTATAATCATCGACTCAGAATCCCAAGATTATATGTGTGAAGACACGTAACCTCAAGCTTAAACATTTAACTAGAAGGTGGATCGCAACGAGTCACCCAAAGCACACCGCATCCTTCCTCATCCGAGCTAACCTGCACGTTTTAGAAATAACATACAGGGCGTGAGTACTTCGTACTCAGTGAACACATGCCAAAATATTTTGAAAACTCGCTCGATAAAGTTATATAATTGAACTTGCCTCCTGAGCTGCACCACAAGCGTTAGGTATAATTGTTTAAAAGAATTTTCAACTTGTGGCAGCTTAAAACATTTTTCGTTTGTTTTTCTGAAATCGGCTAGCCATTTTCTTGGGTACGAATCCTTCTACACATCTCATGTTCTTGTGGTGTCGAGAAGTAGGCCTCCTCTTTGAACACCGTGACCGGCCCTATCAAAGCAAAGCTCACAGTTACTTTACGACCGGCTAGACTGTAACAAAGCTCACGGTCACCTAAACTATTGCATGCATTGTCCCGTATCTTACATGACCTTTATCCTGTGCGTCCACATGACCTTTTATCCCTTGCGTCCACGGGACTTGTAATAACTTTAACATGTAGAGGATTACATACCAAAACATAAAAACACAGGCAAGTCAATTAACTTTAAATAAAAGCACACATTTAAAAATAAATTGCGCAATCATTATTGAGTTTTAGTTCAGAAAGCCCACCTGACATCCGGTGGTTTTGCTCGGAATACCTCGGTTCATCTCGCTCCTTCAAGGTTAACAGTCTTGTAAGGATGAGTTCTATTTCTCGGAAACGATAAACGAATTCTAACGCTCGGCTGAAGGACTCCTAAATGACTCGGGTTTCTCAACTTATCTCGACTTATCTAACTCGATTCTTCTCGGCTTCTCGATTCTATTCAAGTACTAAACCAACAGACTCTGAACTCAAGTACTTGACTTTTTAAATAAAAAAATATCTAAATATTTTATTAATATTTTATTAATAAAATATTTCACATAAGATAGAAAGTTACTATTCACATCACACGTCTCGTTTTTCTCGATTTCTCGAGTTAAACGAACTCAGATAATTATGAAATTAATTCTCGATTTCTAACTTCTCAAATCATTTACAAACAAGCTTTTAGATCAAGAATCGAACATTCACAAACACGTAAACGATCGACTTCAATAATTATTTAGAAAAAGAAAAAATTTCCAAATATAATAATACTATATTTTAGAAAATTCTAGAAGATTAAATTAATTATTTAATCATAATTATAAACTCGGTTAATCATTCAAGACTCGGTTATTCAATTATACTAACTCGACTCTGCTCGATTTCTAGAAAATATAAAGTATTAAACTTTTATGAAATTAATATCATTTCTCTTATAATAATTGATGGTCCCGATACGAGTTCTAGTGTATGGGGGGTGGGGAATACACCAGATAATACTTTTTAAAACAACCCCCTAAAAATAATGCAATCGAGTAATGCAACTCAGTTGGAATCACAACCGAGTAAGAAACACTCGGTTGGAAGTGAAGTGCTGTGCGGAATGTGGTGGAAATTAACTCGTATAAAATCAACTCATGCTTAAGTGCAAGGTTGGTCAATAACCAAGACAGATGATATGGAAGAAAGCGGTTTGTATGCAGGTTAGTTAGTTAGTTGAATATGCAATAAGAACTGAAGAATAAACACAACACACAAGATTTAATGTGGTTCGGAGAGAACTCCTATGTCCACGGGGAGTTGTGAGTCCACACAACTCAGTCTAAGTTCTACTGGACAAACCACAAAGCTTACGCGGGCTTTGCAACCGTTGAGATAAGTTTACGGGTACTTATCAACCTTACAGATTAGTTTACGGGTACTAATCAACCTATCTACTCAGTTACAGGAAGAGTAGGATCCTAATAACCTTTTCAGGTGAAAGAAAGGGTGGGGTTCCAACTAATAGCTCGAACAAGAAGTGAGCTATGATCTAACACTCTACGAACTCTCAACAAGTGATGTTCTCAAGGTTGGATCAAAAGACACTAAGACAGAATCTATTACTCTAGAACTCTCAACTAATGATGTTCTAAGAGATTGAATGCAGCTCAGCTCGTGTGAAGTATTTTGTTCTTTCTTTCGCTCTTTGATTTCTTCTTGCTCTTGTCTGTCTTATCTCGTATGTGTGTGTCTGGAGAATGAATGAATGCCTCAATTTATAGGCGGAGAGAATTAACTAGCCGTTGGAAGAGTTGTTGATCTCTGTTCTTTGAAAGCGATGGTTGGCAACTGCATGCTTCTTCTTTCCATCTGAGACAGCCTTGTGTTGGGCCAAATGAGGTAATGACAGAGAGTCAAACCTTCACATGACTTCCTTATTTGAAATTCAAATCTCAATATCAGACTTTCAACAAGGGGTGGTTGGTTAAGAGTTTCGATCTTCATCTGACTTGTTATTCAGCTAATGTTCTATCTGAATGCTAACAGTTGAACTCTCAGCTGGCTTGAACTTCATGCTATTGATCTTCTTGGTTCGAGTCCTACAACTGATGTTCTGAATCTGAACGCTCAGTTGTCTTTGTTGTATCTGATCAGTTGGGTTTGAATGCTCAGATGACTTTCTTCCATCTGATGTTCTCTTACAACTTCCTCTTTTGATACTTGGTTGACTTTTGCATCTTCCCCCTTGAATGCTCATCTGATAACCACTCAGTTGTCTTCCTCACAACTGATGTTCTGTCCGAGTGAAGCCTTGTTGCCGTCTTCAGCTGGAGTTCTATAAAGATAAAATCTTAACAATGCTCAAACAGCGAGCCTAACTACTAACATTAGGATCTGGCAACATCTACTCGGTTGGGGTCAGTTGGTTTTGGAATCAATCAAAACTTTAATAAATTTCCCAACAATTTCCTCCTTTTTGATGATGCCAAAACCCTTATAAAAAAATCTTACAAGGCAAACTGATCTATATCCTACTGACCTATCCAAAATCTCAGCTGAAATTCTATAAGATTAAAACATCAAAGGGTTAGCATAGTTATAACATGATATTGAAGTATCTTTGCGATTCTGAGCTTGGACAATGAGAGATTGTATGTCAAGTTGAATCGTATAACTGAATAGTTTTTATTACAACTGATGATTACAAAAGTAAGCACAAAAAGACAAAAGTTACATCAGTTGCTCAAAAACTAACTGAGCTAATACTTGAGCCCATACTTACTAAACATTCTAACAAAAATCTCTCTCTTTTTAGCTGACTCCTTTGAAATGTCAACCCCGTGCTCTTTGCAGACTTGCCTTACTTCAGCTGCAATCTTTGTTCTGTTGGGGGTGCGAGAGTCTGGAAGGAAGGGAGGCTTATATGTAATCTTCTGAGGGACGGGGACAGTGTTCAAATCCAGTTTTGCTTCTATCATCGCACGCCTGAACTGGCTGAACATCCCCGGGTCCCCAGTGTGCAGCTCGGTCAGCGCCTCCTTGATAGCTTTCCTTGGATCGTCAGTTGTGTAGACTTTTCTGTAATAGAAATCATTCACGAACTCTTGCTTGAATGACTCTCATTCTTCATTCCACTCAACTGGCATCCACTTGTCCACGTGCTTGAATCGGCTTTGGACCTTGACCTTTCCTGGCAACCTCTGCTGTCTCAGCCGAGCTTCAGCCTTAACCTGATGTTTGTCAATGCGGCAACGGCTGCGGGAGGCAATGTTCCGGTCGAAGTTCTTGGTTATCTTGTTCAGCTCCTCTTCAAATTGGTTTACTCTTCTGGCCTGGCTGGCAGCGAACTTCTTGATCCAGCTCGGATTCATATAATCCTTCTCAGCAACATTAATAGCCTTGGCAGCTGCAATACACTCTTGGTTGTGATACCGTCGAGTTCTGAATCAAGCTCGGCTGCGATCTCGGCTATGGAGTTGTAAGAAACTCCAAACTGCTCCGCCTGCTCCAAGTCTTTTTCCATTTCAGCTCCACCGACTTCGGTTGACTTGGGAGCGGACTTCTTCTTTTGTGCAGTCTTTCTCCTCAGCTGGGATTTTGCAGCAGCTGGCATCTCTTCCTCATCCTGGGTCTGTTCTTCCCCCTGCACCTCAACATCCGCCTCTTTATCTTTCCTCTTTTTGGCATCAGCAACAAGGCTTGCTACTGAACCATCCAGTGAGGTGAGATGTTGTTCGGCTAGTTGAATGCGGTTGAAGAGTTCATCGACCGCGCACTCGATTTCCACCTTCTTCGCCACTTCGGAGTCATGGCGCTCTTGTTCGGCTTTCCTCAATCCAGCAAGTGTTTCAGTTACCTCAGTCTAGAAAGCGACGAACTCAGCCCATCTTGACTCGAACCGGGACTCCAATTCTTCATCCTGAGTCTGTTGGGATTTCGCGAGGTTGGAATTAGACAAGGATTGGAAGACGTTTAGCTCAGACTTAATCCCAGAACAGTTGACTTCAGATCCGAAATGTCTTGGTTGGTGGAGGAGGAGAATTCATCCAGCTTTATCTTTAGTGAAGTATTCTCCTCCACCAGCTGCTTGTTCTTCTCTTCTTGTGCTTCCAACATCCTCAGCTGATCGTCTTTGTGTTGCTGGAAGTTGGCAAGCAATTCTGTCCTCAGCTGGTTCATCCTCTCAGCTATCAGCTCACAGATTTCTTCAATCATAGTTGGTTCCTCAATTGTAACCATGGCTTGACGGTTGGCCAGGTACAGTTGCAGCTCTTCTTCTTCATCCTTCGCTGCAGCGGCGGCTGCGTCCAAATTATTGAGAAAGTTAGCTGACTTGATTAGCATGTTGTCGAGGAATTCAATGCAATCTTGTCCAGCTGTCTCCCTGGTATCAGTGCCTTCTGCCTTGCTGAGGTCCAGACGATGTGTCAGCAAGGCCACCTTGTTGTTGTAGGCGACTTCCAGGTTTGTATACTTGAAGTAGTCGCGGATGCGAGACTCGTCCGCCTTTGGCCTGTCCCAGCTGTGTACCCTAATTGTATCTTCCTTCACGTACCAGTGACTGAAGATCAGGTTGAACTGGTACAACAGCTCGGTTCCAAGAGTAGCAAAAATTGGCATGTCACGAGCTTCTGGGAACATCCCGATCAGCTTTTGGAAGCAGTAGGCCACCTTGCCTTCGTGCTCCAATGCAACTGCCTGAAGGTCAGCTTCATCGTCTATTGGGGAGGGGGATAGATCATATGGCAATGGTTCAAATGTTTCATCAATGTTGGCCAAAGAGTCGGTCACAACATTGGCATCGAGCTGGGAGCTCGGAATATCAGATTCTGTGAGAAGAGGGGTATCAATAGGTTCTTCAACATTAGCCGAAGAAACGGTCTCAATGTTGGCATCGAGCAATGAGCTCGGAACATTTGGCTGTGATTCGGTTGAGAGAGCAAGAGGCTCTTGGGGCGGTACGGCATCAACTCCTGCCGTGGGGGAGGTTGGAACGTCTTCAATTTCCTCTGAGGAGGAAGAAGCATCCGATGTCACGTCCGTCTCCATCCCTTCCGCCTCATCAGTCCCAGCAACGCGAGGGACGATCTTGAAGACAGCTGCCTCAGCTGAGTGGCTCGACTCGGATGGCTCCTCAGCTAGTGCAGTCTCAACTGGCGCCTCCTCCTCAGTTGGTGCATCAATAGCTGGTTTCTCAGCTGGCTTCTCAGTTGGCTCTTCAGCTGGCTCCTCAACTGGCTCCTCGGCATGCTCCTCAGCCGGTATGTTCTCAGCTGGCACTTCAGCTGGCTCTACAACCGTCTTCTTGAACCTCACCCTCAGCTTCTTCTGGGCAGGTTCCGCCTCCTTCGCTATCTCCGACTCAGCTCTGCGTCGGCGTGCAGCTTTTAATTTTGTGGGGCGACTGACAGCTGGTACCTCCTGAGTTGTGTCCTTGGGTTCAGCAGTCTTCCCAGCATCCTTCTTCTCCTTAGGAGTATATACACTCCTAATCACCTCCTGTGCCTTCTTTGCTGTTGGGAAAAACATCAATTTCTTCACTGGGGTCTCCTCGCAGTCCTCCCATACCATGTTCCGACCCTTGGTTGCGAGCAGGATCAGAGCTGAAAATATTGGTTGTGGTCTCGGAAGATCTTCTACTTCTCCAATGTCAGCTGGTTCAGAAAATATTGGAACCAGTTGATCTCATGTTTGTGCTCCAATGCCATCAACTGCTTAAGCTTTGGTCGGCTGATGTCGCCGAAGGCTCCGCTGTAGCCAAACACGACCTTGGACACAACATCGAACAGGAGTCGATGTTCTGGCTTTAGTTTTGTCCTCTGCATATTGCTCTTCAACCTCTCTGGAGTGATCAGAGCATTTTCCAGAAACTCATCGGCTTGCTCGTCGGTTATGTTTTCAACAAATTCCGTGGCGGTGTAGTTTACTGGAATGATGTGGCGAAGGACGTCGAAAACTGCGATGGGGAAAGAAACACGGCAAATGGTTCTAGCCGGAACATCGCGTTGCCGACAGAAAACTTCTGTAGTCACTCATTCTCTGTTGTCGATTGAAGTTTGCAGATTAACGTAGAATTTTCCGACCTGGCGCCTGAGCAGGTGGGAGGGGTAGAGCTTCGCCCATTCCAGGAGCCCGTTCACCCTGAGAATATTTGCGAGGGGAGCTAACACCGGCGACTCCAATTCATCATCGGAAAGAATTTGCTCGAAGTGTATCTTTGACACCAGCAAGTCAAAAGATTCTTCATATGAAGTGGGGACTAGAGAGGGTCCGGAAGAAGCTATTTTCTTTCCTTTGGGAGCCATTTAAAATCACTGAGAAGGTATATATAAGAAAGAAGGAAAAATCTTGCAGAAAAAGGTTAGACAAAATCTGAGAAGATGATGAATAGTAACTGCAGATAAACTCGAATGAGGAAGGTAAGAGATCACTTCCTGATTTTCCGCCTTTTATAGGTTTTTGACTCGGTTGAAATCAACGGCTACGGTTGAATGGCGCGAAACCATCAACGGCTGAGATCACGCGACTGTTGACTATCTTTGACTTGACGTCATGAACCGAGTTCTAATCAGCGCGTGAGAAGGTGTACAGTTTTTCATGTCAGCCCAGTCGCACTATAAAGTAGGCTATTGATGTTCAGCCGTACTTTACATTAAATGCGACATGACGGCTATTTTAATTTAACTGACATGCTCAGGAATGTTTGAATTTATTTCAAACATTCTCATTTAAGGTCATAACACCTTCACCCATAAATGTTACTGTTGGGAAATTTATTAGTATGAGTTTTGATGAATTCCAAAACCAACTGACCCCAACCGAGTAGATGTTGCCAGTTCCTAATGTTAGCTGTTAGGCTCGCTGTTTGAGCAAGTTAAATTTTATCTTTACAGGTCTCCAGCTGAAGATGGCAACAAGGCATCACTCAGACATAACATCAGTTGTCAAGAAATACAACTGAGAGCTCATATGATCAGATGCAAAAAGGAGGAAGTCACGTTCAAGAGATAGAACATCAGTTGTAAGGAAAACAACTGACCGTTCATCAGATGAGAAGCAGTAAAGGGGAAGAGAACATCAGATGAAAGAAAGCCATATGAACGTTCGAACCCAACTGACCAGATACAAGGAAGACAACTGAGTGTTCAGTTTCAAAACATCAGTTGTAGAACTCAACCAAGAAGATCAACAGCTTGAAGACGAAGTCAGCTGAGAGTTCAACTGTTAGTTGTCAGATAGAACATCGGCTGAAGAACAAGATAGCTGAAGATCGAAATTCTTAAATGACAACTCCTTGTTGGAAGTCTGTTGTTAAGATTTAAATTTCAAAAAGAAAGTCACATGAGGGTTTGACCGTTCAGTCATTACCCCATTTGACCCAACACAAGGCTGTCTCAGATGGAAAGCAGAAGAGCACAGATGCCATATCGGGAAAATCTGCAGAGATGAGAGACAAGCCATCGCTTTCAATGATCAGAGATCAACAGCTCCTCCAACGGCTAGTTGATACTCTCCGCCTATAAATAATAGGCCTTCATTCATTCGAAGAAGACATAAGACACACACTCGAGAAGAAATCTGAGAGCAAAAAGAAAAGAGCAATATTCTTCCCGAACTGAACTGAATCTCTTAGAACATCACTTGTTGAGAGTTCTAGAGTTAGATAGTTTTGTGTCCTTAGATCGAACCTTGAGAACATCACTTAGTGAGAGTTCATAGAGAGTTAGATCATAGCTCACATCCCGTTCGAGCTTTTAGTTGGAAACACATTTTTCTTTCACCTGAAAAGGTTTAGGATTCTACTCTTCCTGCAACTGAGTAGTTAGGTCGTTTAGTACCCATAAACTAAACTGTAAGGTTGATAAGTACCCGCAAACTTATCCATAACGGTTGCTCAGCCCGCGTAAGCTGAGTGGTTTGTCCAGAAGAACTTGGACAGAGTTGTGTGGACTCACAACTCCCCGTGGACGTAGGAGGGTTATCTCCGAACCACGTTAAATCTCTGTGTGCTAGTGTTTTTCTTTATTCAGTTATTTCTTGCATTCTTATCTATCTGACTAACCAGCATACAAACTGCATCTGAACATTCTCAACTGTTCTGGTTCTTGACCAACCGAGCATAAAAGCGTGAGTTGTTTTTACGAGTATAATTTCCACCACATTCCGCATAGCACCACTCTCACGGCTGAGTTCTCTTACTCAGTTGTGATTTCAGCTGAGCCTTTCTTTACTCAGTTGAAGTGATTTTCGAGTGTTAAGTTTTCAAAGTTGAAAAATCCTAACTGGTGTATCCCCCCCCATATACCAGTAACTCGTTTCGGGACCATCAAGTAGTATTAGAGCAGTGGTTCAAAAGACTGCTGACTCTGTTTCACAAGGTGTGAATTCGAGAAAGTTTCTTCAGTGGTCAACTGAACAGATCTTTTCACGCTAGTGCATATCTTCTTGCATATTTGTTCTGTTGTTGTGTGCAGATGGACGTCAAGGACAAGATAGTAGTCATGTTCTCAGTAGTCAACTATACATCATGGAGAACACTGATGAAGAAGATCCTTCTGTCAAAGCATCATAGGATGCAACAAGTTCTCTCTTCCGGACCGATCGTCATCAAAGAAAGAATAGCTCGCACTCCTACAAATCCCAACGATGGAGATACAGTTGTGGAGTTTGTGGAGAAGCAGCCGGAAGACTACACTCCAGAGGAAGCCAAGGTGAGCCAGTTAGACATCTTGGCTCAGAGCACAATAATGTGAGACTGCAAAAGAGATGTGGGACATCTTGGCATCGCTGAGTGAAGGAAGTGATGAGACGAAGGAGAACAAATTCTCACATGCATGTCAAGATTTCGACAACTTCAGTCTGAGACCTGATGAGACTATCGATCAGCTAGAGCTCCGGTTCATGGACATCATCAGAAGAATCCAGTCCATCCGAAGAGGAAAATACACACTGAGAGAAATCAATCTCAAAGTGTTGCAAGCTCTACCGACTGAGTGGGATACTTTCACCAATATCCACGACAGCCGAGCTGACCTTGGTGAAATGGGAACTGAAAGATTGTTCTCAATCTTAAAGGGAAATGAGTATAAGGTGAACCGAAGAAGATCTCAGTCCTCGGTTCAGATGAGTCGACTTGAGGATGTTGGTTTAGCCTTAAAGTCAGTTGCTCTCCGAGCTGACTACTCAAAATCGAGAACATCGAGGCCAACCAGATCGGCTGACACAACTGCAAAGGAGCCAAGCAGAGAAGAACTGCAACAGAACATTGCAGCCCTGTCGAAGAAACTAGCCGACATGGACACTCGATTCGGGAAATACAAAAGATTTTACAAATCAAACCGAACTCGAGACAGTTCAAAGCCTGTCACCAACGGTTGCTTTGAATGCGGGAAGGAAGGCCATTTCAAGGCTGACTGCCCAGATCTATCGAAGAAAGAGGGAGATGCGTTAAGGGCCAAACAAGCTGGAAAGAACAAGGCCATGGTTGCAGAAGAAGCAGTTGACGATATGGATATCTTCACTGATACTAAAGATGAAGATGAGCTGACCTCTACCAACAACGTCATCAGTCAGGATCAATGCCTCATGGCACTTGGAACCGACCAAGACGATATTGAGGTACAATCTAATCTTGCTCAGTTAAATTCTTCCAATATTTCTAACATGCAGGAATCATTGGACGAAGAGTTGGAACCCTCCTGGAGTGATTTTCAAGAACTCAGTGAGGAACTGCATCACCAATCGGTTGAGTTTAAGAGTCTTCAAGCTCAGTTCGCCAAACTTGAAGATTCCTTAACCGAAAAGGATGATCTGATCAAGAGCCAAACCGAGGAAAATGAGAATCTCAAGAGTCAACTGAACGAGGCTAAGGCTCCAACTGATAAAGAGTTGACAAAGCAGATCAAGGAACAACAAGATCAGTTGAAAAATCAAGAGGCTCAGATCGAGCAGCTGACACAGAAGTCAGATGGACAAACCGAGCAGATAACTGTCCTCCTCAAGGAGTTGCAAACTGAGAAGGACAATCTAATCAAGTTGTATCAGTCATCCAAAATCATCGAGAACCTTATCAGTTACAGTAGACAGATGGATGACGTGTCAGGACTCGGTTGTGATGTTATCAAGGATACTGGAATTCCACCAGCAACCTTCATCAAAGCGGTAGAAGTCACAGCTGTCGAGCCAAACACAGCTGAGTCTCCAGAAGTTAATCTAACCTCCACCTCTCAGCAAGTTCAACCGACAAATAGAATTACAACTGAGAAGGGAAAAGGAACAGTAGATAAAGGACAGAATGTTCCATCGGTTGGGACATCAACCGAGAGGGAATGTTCCAAAAGTCAAAAGAGGAATCAGAGGCATCGAAGACATAATCGCAACCGAACTCAGAATCAGAACCGACCTCTGCATCAACCTCAGAATCAACAACAGAAAGAATGGAACCGACCTCAGAACCGACAAGGGTTCAATCATCTGAATCAACAGCGGTTCCATCCCCAGTTCAACCAAAGGTTCCAACCGAGTCAACCGATAAGGAACAGGTCGAACAGTTGGAGATACTCATGCCACAACATGAATCATCAACAGGGAATGAACACCTATCAACAACACTCAAGGAGTTGGAATCAAAATCAGCAACAAAGATTCCAACATGGTGTCCGATCATTCAGACAAATCAAACAGGATAAAAATCGCCATCAAAACAAGGGGAAAGCCTCACCTCCTAAAGCTCAACATGGGAGAAATCCAACTCCTCCCAAGAAACAGAACATCACTACTAACAACCAGCCTAAGGATAACCGAGGTGTTGTTATAGTTGGTGATCAAGGCAAAGTGATCTGGAATGATAAATCCATCTGAGTTTACAGGGAAAAGCGACGCACAGTTCCAGGGGGAATTGGTTCTAACCCTCAAGGACCCAATTGAAATTGGGGACCTAAGCGAGTTTCTCCTTGCAGGTACAGGAGAAACAGCTAAGGAAGAAGAAGGCGTCTGCAACAATATGGGTAATGGACAGTGGATGTTCGAAACACATGACGAATCTGAAGAATTTGCTTGGAAGTTTCGTGGAAAAAAAGGTCCATTAGTTACTTTTGGTGATAACTCAAAAGGTTACACCAGAGGTTACGGTACCCTTGAAACCAATTATGTCTCAATTTCTAATGTCTCTTATGTTGATGGATTGAAGCATAACTTGCTCTCTATCAGCCAATTCTGTGATAATGGTTTCTCTGTCAAGTTTGATGCATAGGGTTGCAGGGTTAAAGATGTCGGATCAAAGCAGGTGATATTGTTGGAAAATCGATCACCAACGGGGAATGTCTACTATGCTGACTGGAACAGCAGCCTCCCTGACACCTGCCTGTTATCAAAGAGCAGTTCTGATGTGAGCTGGCTATGGCACAAAAGGCTCAACCATCTGAACTTCAAGACGATGAACCGACTCGCCAGACAAGAACATGCAAGAGGCATACCAAACCGAGTGTTTTCAACAACACACATCTGCAGTGCATGCCAGCTAGGAAAGCTCGCTAGATCCTCTTTCCGGTTGAAGTCAACTCCCTTAACCGACCGAGTGTTACAGCTGATCCATATGGATCTCTTCGGACCAGTTACACCAAAGAGCATAAACGGCAACGAATATACACTGGTTGTAACTGATGATTACTCGAGGTACACGTGGACCATTTTCATGCGTGACAAGAGTGAAACCCGAGATGAGCTGCCCAAGCTGATGGATTGGATATCGAACCAACAAGAGATGAAGATCATTTCTATCCGATCAGATCGTGGAACCGAGTTCCTAAATGAAACCATCATCGAGTATTGCGAGAAGAATGGAATTACCCATCAGACATCATCCGCGTGTACTCCGCAACAGAATGAAGTAGCTGAGCGAAGGAACAGAACACTTAAGGATGCAGCCACATCCATGTTAGCCAGCTCAGCTCTGCCAAAGAGATTTTGGACTGAAGCGATCAACACTGCATGCTACACTCAGAACCGGTCTCTTCTAACCAAGCGGTTGGGAAAGACACCATATGAGCTATGGAGACGCAGGAAGCCAGATATTTCTTATTTTCACGTTTTTGGTTCTAAGTGTTATATTCACAACAATGGGAAGACTCAGTTGAAAACTTTTGATGCCAAAGCTTCGAAGGGCATATTTCTTGGATATGCTACTCGGATCAAGGTATATAGAGTTTTCAACAACAGCTCTCATGTTGTGGAAATAACACCTCATGTTAGTTTTGATGAATCTACTTTTGAGTACAGGGAACAGGTCAAAGAACAACAGGCAGATATACAAGCTCCACCTGTTCTCACAAGATCGCAAGCTCTAAGGGAAAAGAACCTAGCTGAACCACTGGTTTGGGCAACTGAGGATGAGGATCCATACTCCTCTGAAGATGAATGCGAAGACCCCAGCTCATCCCAAGGGGGAACTTCAGCTGATGCTCCTCCAACTGCATCAGCATCCGAAGCACAACCAAGTCCAGTTCAGACTAATGTCAATGTTGAGGATCCAGACTCAACAGCTGATCGATCACCAGCTCTAAAGACTCCAACTCAGTGTTCAGAACAGCCACAGTTGGAAGAAGAAGGAAGACGCAACCGAAGATGGTATGAAGTCCATTCCACTGACAACATCATCGGCGATCCAACTGAGGGTGTGCGTACAAGGAGCCGAGTTGCAAATCCAGAATCAACCGAGGAAGATTCCAACACTTATGCCCAATATGCTGAGGAGTTGGCAGTTCTAGAGAAATTCGAGCAAGCTGGAGATGTTGCCATGATTTCTTTCTTTGTAGCTGATGTACCAGAACCGAAGAATGTTGGGGAAGCTCTCAACTGTGTCCACTGGACAACAGCCATGCAAGAAGAACTGAATGAGTTTCTACGCAACTGTGTATGGGAGTTGGTAGAAAGACCAAATGGTGTCAAGGTGATTGGATTGAAGTGGATTTTTAAAAACAAGAGAGACGCCATTGGATTCATTGTGAGGAATAAAGCAAGGTTGGTAGCTCAAGGATACTGCCAACAAGAAGGAATCGACTTTGAAGACTCTTTCGCGCCAATTGCAAGGCTGGAAGCCATCCGAATCTTTCTAGCTTATGCCGCACATCACAAGTTCAAAGTATATCAGATGGATGTGAAGTGTGCATTCCTCAACGGTGATATCAAGGAAGATGTATATGTTGAACAGCCTCCTGGTTTTGAGACTGGAGATGGAAGAGTGTACAAGTTGAAGAAAGCCATCTATGGCTTGAAACAAGCACCAAGGGCCTGGTATGACACTCTTTGTGGTTTTCTACTATACTCGGGATTCAATCGAGGATCAGTTGACAAAACCCTATTCACCATCAAAGTTGGAGATGATATACTTGTAGTGCAAATCTACGTGGATGACATCATATTCGGTTCCAAGTCAGAGGAGCTGTGCAAAAAGTTTTCAGATCTCATGAAGGAGAAGTTCGAGATGTCAATGATGGGCGAGATGAATTATTTCCTTGGATTACAAGTGAAGCAGTCACTAGAAGGGATTTTCATCAATCAGTCCAAGTATACAAAGGAGCTCATCACCAAGTTCGGATTGCAGACAAGTAAGACAACAAGGATCCCAATGAATACTAACTGGAAGATTGAACCCGGAGCTGAGGGAAAGCTAGTGGATGCCAGCAAGTACAGAAGGATCATCGGTTCGCTGCTATATCTAACTGCAAGCCGGCCAAACATATCTTACACAGTTGGAGTGTGTGCTCGATTCCAAGTTCAACCAAGAGAAGCACACATGTTGGCAGCAAAGAACATCATCAAGTATCTGAAGGGAACTGTTAATGTTGGGTTGTGGTATCCAACTGACGACAATATCCAGCTGACCGGATACTCAGATGCAGATCTAGCCGGAGATCGGTTGGACAGGAAGTCTACTTCTGGACACTGTCAGTTCATGGGAAGCAAGCTGGTTTCATGGTTCTCCAAGAAACAAGCATGTGTGGCTACTTCTACAACCGAATCAGAATATGTGGCTGCTGGAAGCTGTTGCATGCAAGTGTTGTAGCTGAAGCAACAGCTGAGAGATTATGAAGTCGCAACTGGACAGGTTCCCATTCATTGTGATAGCTCGAGTGCCATAGCTATCTTTTTGAATCCTGTTCACCATTCTCGGACAAAGCATATCGACATCCGTCATCATTTCATCCGAGATCATATTGAGAAGAAGGATGTATCCATGGAGAAGATTCCAACTGAGATTCAGAGAGCTGACATCTTCACCAAACCTCTTCCTGAAGCCCGGTTCAAGATGTTATGTGATCTTCTTGGACTGTTGGATCCATCAGATGAGGAGTCAACCAAGCTGAAGAGTCAGATATCCATCCGAGGGGGAAGCTCAGATGAAGGGGGAATTTCAGATGAGGATTGCCAACTGAAGACATCAAACGTCAGCTGAACAGATGAACTCGAGTCAGCTGATGGTATGCTGCAACATGGGAACTCAGCTGATTTCGACATCAGGTGGCAGGTAACATTTATGGCTGAAGTTGATATGTTCTTAAATGATAATGTTTGAAATAAATTCAAACATTCCTGAACTAGTCAGTTACATTAAAAATAGCCATCATGTCGCATTAAATGTAAAGTACGGCTGAACATCCATAGCCTACTTTATAGTGCGACTGGGTTGACAAGATAAACTGTACACCTTCTCACACGGTAGTTGGAACTCGGGTCAAACGTCAAGTCAAAGATGGTCAACAGTCGCGAAATCTCAGCCGTTGATGGATTCGCGCCATTTAACCCCAGCCGTTGATCTCATCCGAGTCAAAGACCTATATAAGGCGAAAAATCAGGGAGATATATCCTACTTTCCTCATTTGTTCTTATCAAATATTACTATTCATCGTCTTCCAGTTTTTGCCTAACCCGTTTCTGCAAAAAGATCTTCTTTCTCTCCTATATATATTCTCATTGCAGTGATCTTAAATGGCCCCAAAAAGTAAGAAGATGGCTTCATCCGGACCTTCCCTCGTCCCCACTACTTATGAAGAATCATTCAATATGTTGGTATTGAAGATACACTTCGAGCAGATCCTCTCTGACGAGGATCTGAAGTCGTCGGTCCTAGCCCCGCTCGCCAACACTCTCCGTGAGAACGGACTCCTAGAATGGGCCAAGCTCTGCCCCTCCCACTTGCTCAGGCGCCAAGTCGGAGAATTCTACGTCAATCTCGTTCGCCCTCTTGACAGTTCGGCAGGAGTTTCTACGGAAGTGTCGTGCCGTCAAAGAGATGTTCCGGCAAGGACGATACGTCGTGTCTCCTTCCTCATCGACGTGTCCGATGTCCTCCGGCACATCATACCAATCAACCACACCGCCACCGAGTTCCTGGAGAATATTACCGACGAACAGGCGGATGAATTTCTACAGGATGCTTTGATCGAGCCGGAGCGGTTGAGGAGAAACATGAAACGGACAAAGCTGAAGCCGGAACACCGCTTGCTGTTCGACGCCGTGTCGAAGGTAGTGTTCGGATACAGTGGCGCGTTCGGCGACATCAGCCGACCCAAACTGAAGCAGCTGGTGGCCCTGGAGCACAAACACCAAATCAACTAGTTCCAATATTTCTTGAACCAGTTGATGGTGGAAAAGTCGAAGATCTCCGAGACTACAACCGAGTCTGGAGAGAAGTTGCTGAGTGTGAAGGGCACACTCAATTTCGGCTGCAAGATTTCCGCCCTCATCCTCCTCGCAACAAAAGACCGCAACATGGTCTGGGCTGACTGCGAGAAGATGCCGCTGAAGAAGTTGTTGTTGTTCCCGACAGCTAAGAAAGCACAGGAGGTGCTGAGGAGTGTCTACACTCCTAAGGACAAGAAAGAGTCGGGAAAGCCAGCTGAGTCAACAGCTGAGGGGGAACAAGCCGCTGCTCGCCCCGCCAAATCCAAATCTTCACGTCGCCCAGCTGAGGAGTCGGCTGACGAACCTGCCCAGAAAAAGTTAAGGGTAAGGTTCAAGAAGACCACCAAGAAGGCAGCTGAGGTGCCAGCTGATGAGCCAACTGATGTTCCAGCTGATGAGCCAGTTGAGGTTCCAGCTGAGGAGCTAGCTGAGGAGCAAGCTCCAGCCAAGGAGGGAGCGCAGGTTGAGTCAACGACTGCTGAGGAGCGTTCTGAATCCAGCCGCTCAATTGAGGCCGCGTCGTTCGAGATTATCCCTCGAGCCCCCGGAGCTGATGAGGTTGAGGGTATGGAGACGTCGGATGCATCCTCCTCATCTGAGGACATCGAAGATGTTACCACCTCCCCCACGGCAGGAGAGAATACCGTACCGCCCCCAAAGCCTCTTGCTCTTTCTACCCAAACCGAGCCAGAAATTCCGAGCACTCTGCTCGATGCCAACATCATGACCGATCCTTCGGCCGATGTTGAGAAAACAATTGCACCCTCTTCCCCAACTGAATCCCAAATTCTGAGCCTCACGCTCGATGCCAACGTTGAGACCGTTCCTTTGGCCAACGTTGAAGACTCCGTTGAACCTATCTCCTTCGAAATAGACCCATCCCAAATAGATGAAGAAGCCAACCGCCAGGCGATCTTGGCTGAGTATGAAAGCAGACTGAACTACTGCTTTCGCAAACTGATAGGCATGTTCCCTGAGGCCAGCTCGATGCCCATCTTCGCCATGTTCGGGACGGAAATGCTCTATCAGTTCAGCGTCATATTCAGCTACTGGTACGTCAAGGAGAAAACCCTGAGGATCCACGGTTGGGACAGGTTGAAGGTGGAGGAATCCAACCTGAGGGTGTACTTCGACTACCAGAACCTGGAGGTGGCCTACAACCAAAAGGTGGCTGTGCTCCGTCGTCGCATGGATCTGAGTCAACAAGAAGGGACAGACACCAGAGAGCTGTGAAACAATCCTGAAGCCGTGCAATTTCTTAACAACATGTTAGCCAAGAATGCCAACCATATGGAGGAGGTCGATGAAGCTGACTTGGCTGCCAAGAGAGAAGAAGCAAAGCTTAAGGAGTACCTGGCTAGCCGAACAACCCTGGTTGTCATGGACCCAATAGCCCAGACACAACAGCAACAACTGCCTGGACCCTCTGATCAGCCAGCACACTCAACCGATGCCATCTGTGAGCTGATCACTGAGAGGGTCAACCAGCTGAGGCATGAGCTGTTGTCCAAAATCAAGAACAACAAGAAAGACCAAGCTGACAAGATGCATCAGCTGATGGAGGAAAATGCATACTTGAAGAATCAGCTGGAACAACTCTCCACCTCCCTACAACAAAAGCTGGAAGGCTTCTCCACTTCTACCAACTCGGAGGTCAAGGATCTGAAGAAGGCGGTTCAAGGACTCAGCTCGGACTTCAACGTCTTCAAGTCAGTTGCTGAATCTGATCTGGCAAAGTCCCAGCAGACACAAGACCAGGAGTGGATGTCTCAGTTCGAAAATTTTCGAGCTGAGTTCATCACCCTTCACAAAGATGTCTCTGCGACCTTTGCAGCCTTGAAGAAAGCTGAGCAGGAACGCCAGGACCTGGAGCTGGCAAAGAAGGTTGAAGAAAAAGATGCAATGGACGAACTCTTCTCCCGAGTTCAACAAGCTGAGGCCAAGCTGACCTCCCTGGATGGCTCTGTTGCCACCCTTTTGGATGATGCCAAAAAGGGGGAATGAAAGAAGCCAGTAGCTGTTGCTGGACAAGGGAAAGGAGCTCACGAGCAGGGGGAAGAAGGAGTGCCAACTGAAATTCAAAGGGAAAAAGCTGAAGGTTCTCAGCTGAAGGAGTCTGAGCAGGAACTTGAAATCTCCCACGACCTCGTAGCCGAGCTTACAGCCGAGCTGGATACCGAGCTTCTCAGCCATAAATGTTACTGTTGGGAAATTTATTAGTATGAGTTTTGATGAATTCCAAAACCAACTGACCCCAACCGAGTAGATGTTGCCAGTTCCTAATGTTAGCTGTTAGGCTCGCTGTTTCAGCAAGTTAAGATTTTATCTTTACAGGTCTCCAGCTGAAAATGGCAACAAGGCATCACTCAGACAGAACATCAGTTGTCAAGAAATACAACTGAGAGCTCATATGATCAGATGCAAAAAGGGGGAAGTCACGTTCAAGAGATAGAACATCAGTTGTAAGGAAAACAACTGACCGTTCATCAGATGAGAAGCAGTAAAGGGGAAGAGAACATCAGATGAAAGAAAGCCATCTGAGCGTTCGAACCCAACTGACCAGATACAAGGAAGATAACTGAGTGTTCAGTTTCAGAACATCAGTTGTAGAACTCAACCAAGAAGATCAACAGCTTGAAGAAGAAGTCATCTGAGAGTTCAACTGTTAGTTGTCAGATAGAACATCGGCTGAAGAACAAGATAGCTGAAGATCGAAAGTCTTAACCGACCACTCCTTGTTGGAAGTCTGTTGTTAAGATTTAAATTTCAAAAAGGAAGTCACATGAGGGTTTGACCGTTCAGTCACTACCCCATTTGACCCAACACAAGGCTGTCTCAGATGGAAAGCAGAAGAGCACAGATGCCATATCGGGAAAATCTGCAAAGATGAGAGACAAGCCATCGCTTTCAATGATCAGAGATCAACAGCTCCTCCAACGGCTAGTTGATACTCTCCGCCTATAAATAAGAGGCCTTCATTCATTCGAAGAAGACATAAGACACACACGCGAGAAGAAATCTGAGAGCAAAAAGAAAAGAGCAATATTCTTCCCGAACTGAACTGAATCTCTTAGAACATCACTTGTTGAGAGTTCTAGAGTTAGATAGTTTTGTGTCTTTAGATCAAACCTTGAGAACATCACTTAGTGAGAGTTCATAGAGAGTTAGATCATAGCTCACATCCCGTTCGAGCTTTTAGTTGGAAACACATTTTTCTTTCACCTGAAAAGGTTTAGGATTCTACTCTTCCTGCAACTGAGTAGTTAGGTCGTTTAGTACCCGTAAACTAAACTGTAAGGTTGATAAGTACCCGCAAACTTATCCATAACGGTTGCTCAGCCCACGTAAGCTGAGTGGTTTGTCCAGAAGAACTTGGACAAAGTTGTGTGGACTCACAACTCCCCGTGGATGTAGGAGGGTTATCTCCGAACCACGTTAAATCTCTGTATGCTAGTGTTTTTCTTTATTCAGTTATTTCTTGCATTCTTATCTGTCTGACTAACCAGCATACAAACTGCATCTGACATTCTCAACTGTTCTGGTTCTTGACCAACCGAGCATAAAAGCGTGAGTTGTTTTTACGAGTATAATTTCCACCACATTCCACACAGCACCACTCTCACAGCTGAGTTCTCTTACTCAGTTGTGATTTCAGCTGAGCCTTTCTTTACTCAGTTGAAGTGATTTTCGAGTGTTAAGTTTTCAAAGTTGAAAAATCCTAACTGGTGTATCCCCTCCCCCCCCATACACCAGTAACTCGTTTCGGGACCATCAGTTACCTGCCAGCTGATGTCGGAATCAGCTGTGTTCCAATGTTGCGGCATACCATCTGCTGACTCGAGTTCGTCTGTTCAGCTGACGTCTAATCCAATGTTGCAGCATACCACCAGCTGACTCGAGTTCTTCTGTTCAGCTGATGTCTGATGTCTTCAGTTGGCGATCCGCATCCGAGATTCCCCCTTCATCTGAGCTTCCCCCTCAGATGGATATCTATCTCTTCACCTCAGCCGGTTCCTCATCTGATAGATCCAACAATCCGAGTAAATCACATAACATCTTGAACCGTGCTTCGGCTAGAGGTTTGGTGAAGATATCTGCTATCTGAATCTCAGTTGGAATCTTCTCCATGGATACGTCCTTCTTCTCAATATGGTCTCGGATGAAATGATGTCGGATGTCAATGTGCTTCGTCCGAGAGTGGTGAACGGGATTCAAAGAGATAGCAATGGCACTTGAGCTATCACAATGAATGGGAACCTGTCCAGTTGCAACTTCATAGTCTCTCAGCTGTAGCTTGAGCTACAACACTTGCATGTAGCAGCTACCGACAGCCATATACTCTGACTCGGTTGTAGAAGTGGCAACACATGCTTGTTTTTGGAGAACCACGAAACTAGCTTGCTTCCCATGAACTTACAGTGTCCAAATGTGGACTTCCTGTCCAACCTATCTCCGGCTAGATCTGCATCTGAGTATCCGGTCAGTTGGATGTTTTCGTCGGTTGGATAGCACAACCCAACATTTACAATTCCCTTCAGATACTTGATGATGTTCTTTGCTGCCAACATGTGAGCTTCCCTCGGTTGAACTTGGAATCGAGCACACACTCCAACCGCGTAAGATATGTCTGGCCGATTGGCGGTTAGATAGAGCAAAGAACCGATGATCCCTCTATACTTACTGGCATCCACGAACTTTCCCTTAGTTCCAGGTTCAATCTTCCAGTTTGTTGTTTCCAAAATCGTGACCCAACATGCGAGCTTCACAAACAGCACACCTCAAGTGGAGTGATTCTAGCTCACCTATTGCAACCTCGTGAAAGACGAAAATCCACTCTTGAACTCAGCGACGGGATCTCCTCAATTCCTGCAACAAGAAAGGGACCGGAGGTTTTCCGGTGAACCCCCTCCAACGCTCAAGTCAGTTCTCGAACGGGAAAAGAAACGCAGAGAGAAGAGAGTACGTGAGTATATAATGTGTGTGTGTTGTGTGTAACTCTCCCTTTAGAGATGAATGAAATAGTATTTATATCGGGATCTTTTAAGGACATATTAGTAAATAAATTGAGGATCTGTTAGACCCTTTTGGTATGGACTCTCCTCATTGGTAGACATTCCTGACATTTATCTACTGGAACCGTACCCCTGCAGGTAAAAGGTTCTTTATGGCATTTGGCCATGTTTGACCAAATGAGTCCTTTTTTATGTTATCATTTCCGGTAGCTCATGAGCTTAGTCATAAGTTTGCTTCTTTACTAGCTCTCAGTTTCCTGACATGCATTTGATGATCTATTCCATTGCTCCCTATAAATAGATTAGAGATTCAGGTCTCAAAGAGACCTGAACTTTTTAGACCATAACATCTACTCCCCCCTACTCTAGTTAAAAAGATCTTCTTCTATCTTTTTACACATAGAGTAGTTACAAGAGTAGTTTAGGGTGCAACCTGACAAGCATTTATCACCAGGGACACGTGTAAGACAGGGGCCTTGGGTGAGACCTGATTGTTTTGAAAAATTCCATCCCTATCTGCTATGACATCATCTTTCCCTCGCCTTTTCAGAGGGGATTGGACAGCCGCCTCTTCGGTTTCCCCCCCCCTCCCTCTTTTTCTCAACCGTTTGAACATCTTTAACATATTATTTTCCCTTCACCATTGTTTTTCATTTTCACTTTCCAAACTTACTCTCTCTACCCTTCTCTGCTCTCTTGAGAAGAACTTAGACATGGCTAATTCCGATTCACTCTCTGAGGAAAATACCCTTTCCGATCATCAGCGGTGTCGTTCTGGGAATATTTCCGTTGAATCGCCTCCTTGAGACGATTCTCTTTCTGAGACCTCCTCTCACACTCAGACTCGGAGGAAGAAGTCAATTACTCGCCGATCTCGCCGCCTTTCCTCGCGGCGCACTATCTCTTCTGGTCACGGCTCTGATGTGAAAGACATTGTAGATTTGGAGGAAGACTCGGCATCTCCTCGACCGGACTCACAGAGATCTACTGCGCTTGCTGCTACTTGGGGTGAATCCCTTGCTCCTCTCCCTGCCTCCTACACTTTCGCAGGTGAATCCCTTCTATCTTTAGAGGAACTAGAATTAGTGAAGACGTGGTTGAACTGTGATGATAGGTTTGACATTCGAATGCCCTTATCTCATGAACGCCCTCACTCAGTAGGTTTACCTTCAGTAGTTTTTTGGTATCATCAGATTGAAGCAGGGTTGCGATTTCCCCTTCCTGACTTTATTGTGAAAACATGCGCTTTACATACCCTGTGGCCCAATCAGTTTCTACCTTCTTCAATCAAAGTTCTGCTTACTTTCTTTATTCTTATGCGCGGGAATGGAGGTCATCCCAATCCCACTCTTTTTCAAACAGTGTATGACGTTAAGCCCATAGATGGATTTTACTACATTAGCGCTAGACCTAAAGGCCCAGCACAACATTTATGTAATGCTCGTAGCCCCGGGAAAGACTGGAAGGATAAGTACTTTGTGATTACCCCTAAGGATGGGAGTTGGCCTTTCCCATATGCTCCTTGGCGAACCTTACACCTAAAACAGTCTCGTCCCAGTATTAAGGCTATTCAGCCCATTGAGCGTAAAGTTTTGGATAAGCTCACTGCCAAAGCTCGCTTCAGCGCTTTCAAATTCAATGATCTATTGTCTAACCCATCGGTTCTTTCATTTTTTGAGCTAGCTCCCCCTGGCGGATGTTCTTTCTCCCCTAAGGGTGGGTCTCGCTCATCCTCTTTTTATTTTCCTCTGTCACTTTTTCATTTGTAAGTAGGCGTATATGATTTCTTCTTAACATTGTCTTTTGCCTGGTTATATCTTTTGCAGAGATGAGTTGGATTGACGACGTTAAGCTTCCGGATGACAAAGAGTTTGATTTTGACCTTCTCCTTCAGGAGCAAGCTGGTAAAGGGATAAACAGGGTCCCGGACGATAGCATCCTAAGCAACACAGCTTCAGGTCCATTGGAACCCTCCTTACTACCCAAATCTGGCCGCATACCCGTAAGAGTGACCTCCACAGGAGACTTGACTCGACCACATCCTTCTTCTTTAGGCTTACCTCCTACTGTTGCCCGAGGAAAAAAGGTTACCTTGCCTTCAACAGGGCCCAAGAGACCTGCTCCTGTTCATCCGTCCACTACAACTTCTAAGAAGGGGAAACACATTCCCCGTATCGAGGTATCTCCTCAGAGAGCTTCTGACTCTACAGGCTATGTTTTCCGAGGGCAGACATCAGGTTCTCTTCGGTAGTTACCCTCTTCTGAATGCCTCACTCTGCTGCAATCCCTACCTTCCTCTCCTGAAGAAGAAACACATGCGTCTCCTCCCTCTTTACTTTCATTGCAAGAGGACAGCACACAATGCTTTATCCGGGTAACCACTTAACTGCACGCACTATTATTATTTATACATTTTCATTGTTACTTTGAGTCTTCCATTACCTTCTTATTCTACTGACCACTCTTCTCCTCCCCTCAGCTGGTCAGCGCTCATGGCAAACTTCTTCGATTCCAGAGTGACAGCCACAAAGAGGAGGTGAAAAAGTTGAAGGAGAGTGTTGCGAGTTATCAACTGCAGCTGAGAGAGCTTTCCCATACAGTGGAGCAACTTCAAACAAGTAACTGCGACATTCTGGATGCCAGCAGTCAGCTATCCCTGGCCAATGATGACCTGAAGAAGCAAAACCAAGATCTATCCAAGTTGGTGGAAAAGCTATCTAATCTCTCAACAGAAAATGCTTCCCTAAGTGCTATCAACGCGGACCTCAGCTGTCGGCTAAATCAGGTTACTAAGGAGCTCGCTGAAGCCAGGAGCCTTGCTCAAGGTGCTAGCAGTGCCTATCAATCAGGCTACATAGAAGGAGTGCAAGGATGCCGCAGTTTCATCCTGCGCACCCCCATGGGTCAGCGTGCTCTACAAATTTTGCACGAAGGCCTTTTAGCCTCCTTTAAGGCCTCACCAGAGTACCTCGCTACCATCCGTGGCGATATTGCTTATTTGGCGAAAAGGTGTGGCATGACTGTTCTGGCCACAGCTCGCAACATGGGATTTGACCAAACTCTTGATGTAGATCAGATCGTCAAGCGTTTGCCTTTGCCCCCTTCCTTCAAAGGAGATTTGAGAGCTCAACCTGATGCATCCTGGTGGCTTCCTGTGATGAGAGAGGCTTTCGAAGCCCTGATTGCTCCTTGTGACCTCCATACTGCTTTCGCAAATCCTCCCGACCCTATTTACGACTTTTTTCCTGAAGACTTTCTTCAGGTTGTAGGGCGAAGTGGAAGTTATCTCTCCAAACTCCCCCCGGGTCCAGCTGTCTCTTTAGGTATATTTTACTTCGCACCTTTTCCTTTAACCAGTTTTTTTTTTTTTTTTAACATGCGCTTGTTGCTTCCGTTTCCTTTATTTCCTGGAGCAGGTGTTCCACCTTCCTCTTCTCAAGCTAAAGATGCCGGTCCCTCGAGCAAGACTTCTCAAGACATGGCTCCACCCCCTACTCATCATGCTGACAACAGGGACACCACTATGGAAGAAGATACCAACGACTTCTTAGCATAGTGTTTCATTGCCTCACTACTTCTTTTGTAATGACATTTGTTTTGTATGAGCTTGACTTTTTTTCCTGCTTTCGCTCTCTGGCTTCTGCCTACTGCACATTTTTTGACTTCGTGGTGTTCGCAGATTTTGCCATATAAACCTTGAGCTCGCTTTAAGCCTTATTATGTTTAAATGTTTTACTATTTAAACTTTGCTTTTCCCTTATTCGAATTTTATATATCGTATTCTGCATTTTTCATGCATTTTCATGAGGTATTTTGACCCCCCTTGAGGTGTAGGGTACACCCCTACTCCCCCCTACTCTGGATGATTCTGGACGAACATCTTTTCTTTTATGAATCATTCAGAGTATATTACATTTCGTGCACCTGACTTAATTGTTGTTTTACACGAGATAACCAAAACTTTCCAGCCTTTATTTATTTTTAGTATGCTCTCATCGTGCCATTACAGGAATACTCACCTAGCTGAACAAGTATTTTACCAAAAAGAGAGGTTGAGAGGCCTGGCATGTAGGCTCTCACCTCCTAAAACAAAACAAAACAGTATTTCCACTTTCAAAAGGGAAAAGATGCTTCAAACATAATACTTTTTCAAATTGCTAATGGTCCATGGCCTTAGGGCTAACCTTCCTTCTTGATCCATGAGCTCATATGCTCATCCTGACAGAACTTTAGCTACCACAAAGGGTCCTTCCCAGTTCGCTTCAAATTTCCTCATGGGGTGCATCGTATCAGCTCTCTTTTAGTACCAGGTCTCCCTCTTCCAACCTCCTGACCTTGACCTTTTGATCGAAGGCTGCTTTAATCCTAGCTTTGTAAGCCAAAGCTCGCTGGTGAGCTCTCTCCCTAACTTCCTCAATCAGGTCTAAATTCTCCTTCCTGAGCTCCTGATTTGAGTTCTCATCATAGGTCAACACTCGATGTGTTGAGACCTCGCTTTCTACTGGCATGACAGCTTCCGATCCATACACCAAACGGAAATGTGACTCCCCCGTGGCAGTTTTCTGACCCGTCCTATAGGCCCAGAGGACTGAATCCACCTGATCTAGCCACTGGGATCTTTCTCCTTCCAATCTTGTTTTAATGCCATTTACTATGGTCTTGTTAGTTACTTCCACCTGTCCGCATGTCTCTGGCCGAGCTACTGAAGCAAATCTTTGCTCAATTCCTTTCGTCTTGCACCACTCCCGCATCTTTTTGCCGAAGAACTGCGTACCATTATCGGATACCAGAACCTTCGGCATGCCATACCTGCAGCAAATGTTCTTCCACAGAAATTTGATCACACTATCCTCTGATATTGAGGAAAGCGGCTCTGCTTCCACCCATTTACTGAAATAGTCAATTGCTACTATCAGGTGACATTTTCTCCCCTTGGCAATAGGCAATCTCCCCACTAAATCTATGCCCCACTTATCAAAGGGGCATTCAGCATATTGCACTCCTAGCTCCTCAACAGGTGCATGTATCAATGGCCCGTGTTTTTGACAATTAGAACATTTTCTCACAAAGCCTTCCGCATCTTTCCTCAGAGTAGGCCAATAGTATCCGGCTCTGAGCACCCGCCTGACCAAGTCTCTGAACCCAGAGTGACACCCAGCTCTCCTTTGATGTATCTCCTTCAGGACTTTCAGACTCTCTTCTCCTGTTAGGCACCTAAGCAATGGCTGAGATATGGCTCTCTTGAATAAGTATCCTCCTATCATGCAATACCTAGCATAGATCCGTTTCTTATAAGGTTTCGTCCCCTCTAATAATTCTCCTGTCTTTAAGAAATGCAATATGGGAACTCTCCAATCATCTTGAGCTTCTATTGCACTTACCTCCTCTTTCTTAGTGCTTTCTGCTAACACCTTTAGCAATATAACCTTCTCAGGTATCAGCTCCCCCATTGAGCTCGCTGTTTTGGCTAAGTGATCTGCTTTGTCATTGAGGTCTCTCGAAATCTGTCTTATGCACATATCGGCGAATTTTTTCTCCAAATCTTTTACTCTTTGAACATAGCGCGCCATTCTCTCATCTTTCACCTCGTAATACCCCATCAGTTGCTGGACTACCAGCTGAGAATCAGAGTGTATTGCGACCTTTTGAGCTCCCAACTCAGCTAGCATCTCCAACCCCTTAATAAAGGCTTCATACTCAGCTTCATTATTTGACAACTTGTACTCAAACTTTAGGGCAAAACTCAATTCCTCCTCATCGGGGGTTACGATAACGATACCTGCCCCGCACCCATTTACTGTGACCTATCCATCTACATAGGCCTTCCATTCAGGCCATTGCATTGGCCTCGTGGTCTCTTGGATAAAGTCTGCCAACCCTGAGCCTTAATAGTCGTTCTTGGTTCAAAATCCACATCATACTCTCCTAATTCCACACTCCATTTCACCATCCTCCCCGAAAGGTCTGGCTTACTCAAAATTTGTTTGAAGGGCAAATTGGTTCTTACTATCACTTTGTGGGACAGGAAGTACATCCTCAACCTCCTGGCAGCTATCATAACAGCAAGAGCAACCTTCTATACGTCAGAGTATTTGTACTCTGCCCCTTGCAAAGCCTTGCTAACATAATAAATAGGCTACTACCGAGATCTCTCTTCTCGTACGAGGACAACACTCAACGAGTGTTCTCCTACAGATATGTATAAATACAATATTTCAGCTGATTCTGGCTTAGTTAATATCGGCAAACTAGCCAGATGACTTTTCAGTTCTTCGAAGGCTTTTTGGCAGCTTTCATCCCACTCAAACTTGCTCACTTATCTTAATACTCTGAAGAATGGAAAGCTTTTTTCCGCAGAACTAGAGATGAACCTACTAAGAGCCGTAACTCTCCCATTCAACCGTTGGACTTCTTTTATACTAGTAGGAGCTGCCATCTCAAGCACTGCTTTTACTTTAGCTTGATTCACCTCTATGCCTCTCGGGGTTACCACATATCCCAGGAACTTCCCTGACCTCACGCCAAATGTGCATTTGGCTGGATTTAAACGAAGATTATACCTCCTGATGACCGTCATCACTTCCTCCAGGTCTCTGGCATGATGTTCAGCTTTTATACTCTTGACCAAAATGTCGTCTACATAGACCTCCAAAATTCGCCCTATCTGGTTTTCAAATATTAAGTCCATCATCCTTTGATACGTGGCCCCTGCATTTTTCAAATCGAAAGGCATTCTTACGTAGGCGAACGTCCCACACACCATTACGAAGGCTGTTTTTATCACATTTTCTGGTGCAAGCTGTATCTGGTGATACCCTTGATATGCGTCCAGCATAGAGAGCAACTCACATCCCGAAGTGGAATCAACTAGCTGATCAATACACGGCAGAGGATAGTGATCTTTCGGACATGCTTTGTTAAGGTCTCTGAAATCAATGCACATCCTCCAGCTACCATTACTTTTTGCTACCATCACTGCGTTCGACAACCATTCAAAATATTGTATCCTCACAATGTGTCCTGCATCCAAAAGCCGTCTGATCTCTTCTTTTATGACTTTTTCTTTTTCCGGCCCAAACGCCCTTTTCTTTTGCTTTACTGGCTTTGCCTTAGGATCCACATTCAAACGGTGCACGGCTATGGAGGGATCTATTCCCACCATATCTTCTGGAACAAATGCGAACAGGTCAGCATTCCTCCTTAAACATTTTATTATGGCTTCTCGCTGCTCAGCGGTCATCAACTTGCCCATTTTCGTGGTTGACCCTGCTTTATCTAGGTAAAGCTCCACCATCATCAATTCTTCCTCTACGGGTTGCATGTGCGGTCTCATGCCCTCCTCCATGTCCTCCATGCCTTCCACTTTACTTCGGGATGAGTGATCTATCACCTGAGCTCTCTTACCAGTTTGCTTGGCTTGCTTAATGGACTTTACATATGCCTCCTTTGATACCTCCTGGTCTCATGCGACCTCTCCTACCAGCCCCTCCCGTTGTGCTGGGAACTTCATTTTCATGTGGTAAGTTGACACTATCACCTGGAAATCATTGAGAGCTGGCCGCCCCAAAATAATATTGTATGCTGATGGTGTATCTACTACCAAGAATTTCACCATTCTTGTGCTCGATGCTTCTCCACTCCCCAGGGTAACCTGGAGGGTTACCTCCCCTTTTGGGTGTATTTCTCCTCTGGCAAAACCATATAATGTTGTATTAACCGGAGTCAGCTCCGCATTGATTTGCATTTTCCTAAAGCAATCCCAAAAAAGCACATTAGCTGCGTTACCGGTATCCACAAAGATCCTTGCCACCCTCCAGTTAGATACTTCAGCACTGATAACCAGTGCATCACTATGAGGCCCTGAACTGACCACATCACTAGGTCCGAAGGTAACATTCGCTTTCCCAGACAATTCTTCCCCTGGGAAAGAATCAACAATATCAATTTCCATACCTATTGTGGCAGCTAACTCCTGCGCTTCCTTGCTTATACCAACTTTGGCAGCTCTCAGACGAGCTTTGCGAGCTCTCCCTGAGTCACCTTCTGTGTTTCCTCCCATAATCATGTCGATATTTCCTCTTTTTTGTGGGGGTTCTTCTCTCCTTGGAGAGTTCTTCTCCCTTTGTTCTGGCTTTTTTGTCTCGGGTTCCTTTCTCTTGTAGCTTTTCTCCCTTTCCTTTTTTGACAAACTGAAGCAGCGAATCATCTTTCTCCAAAAAATAATTCATCTCGCCCATTATCGACATCTCGAACTTCTCCTTCATGAGATTTGAAAATTTTTCACACAGTTCCTCTGATTTAGAACCGAATATGATGTCGTCGACGTAGATTTGCACAACAAGTATGTCTTCTCCAACTTTGATGGTGAACAGGGTTTTGTCAACTGACCCTCGTTTGAACCCCGAGTTCTGAAGAAAACCACAAAGAGTGTCATACCAAGCCCTGGGTGCTTGTTTTAGTCCATAGATTGCTTTCTTCAACTTATACACTCTTCCATCTCCAGTTTCGAAACCGGGAGGCTGTTCAACATATACATCTTCCTTGATGTCACCGTTGAGGAAGGCACACTTCACATCCATCTGATAGATCTTGAACTTGTGAAATGCAGCATAGGCTAGAAAGATTCGGATGGCTTCTAGCCTTGCGATTGGTGCAAAGGAGTCCTCAAAATCGATTCCTTCTTGTTGGCAATAACCCTGAGCTACCAACCTTGCCTTATTCCTCACGATGAATCCAATAGCGTCTCTCTTGTTCTTGAAAATCCATTTTAACCCAATGACTTTGACACCATTTGATCTTTCTACCAACTCCCATACACAGTTGCGTAGAAATTCGTTCAGTTCTTCTTGCATGGCTGTTGTCCAGTGAACACAGTTGAGAGCTTCCACAACATTCTTCGGTTCTGGCACATCAGCTACAAAGCAAGAGATCATGGCAACATCTCCAGCTTGCTCGAACTCTTCAAGAACTGCCAACTCCTCAGCATATTGGGCATAAGTGTTGGAATCTTCCTCGGTTGAATCTGGAATCGCAACTCTGCTCCTTGTACGTACACCTTCGGTTGGATCTCCGATGATGTTGTCAGAGGAATGATCTTCATACCATCTTCTGTTGCGTCTTCCTTCTTCTTTCAACTGTGGCTGTTCCGTGATCTGAGTTGTGGGAGATGTTGGACTCTTCTGAGCTGGTGATTTATCAGTTGTTGAGTCTGGATCCTCAACATTGATGATATTTTGAACCGGGCTCGATTGGGCTTCGGATGCTGATGCAGTTGGAGAGGCATCAGCTGGAGTTCCCCCTTGAGATGAGCTGGGGTCTTCACATTCATCTTCAGAGGAATATGGATCATCATCCTTAGTTACCCATACCAATGGTTCAGCTAGATTCTTTTCCCTTAGTGCTTGCGATCTGGTGAGAGCAGGTGGAACTTGTGGATCAGCCTGTTGTTCTTTATCCTGTTCCCTGCACTCAAAAGTAAATTCATTAAAACTAACATGTGGTGTTATCTCCACAACACGAGAGCTGTTGTTGAAAACTCTATAAGCCTTGATCCGAGCAGCATATCCAAGAAATATGCCTTTCGAAGCCTTGGCATCAAAAGTTTTCAACTGTGTCTTCCCATTGTTGTGAATATAACACTTAGAACCAAAAACGCGAAAATATGAAATATCTGGCTTCCTGCGTCTCCATAGCTCGTATGGAGTCTTTCCCAACCGCTTGGTTAGAAGAGACCGGTTCTGGGTGAAGCATGTTGTGTTGATGGCCTCAGCCCAAAATCTCTTTGGCAGAGCTGAGCTTGTCAACATGGATGTAGCTGCATCTTTCAGTGTTCGGTTTCTTCGCTCAGCTACTCCATTCTGTTGCGGAGTATGCGCAGCTGATGTTTGATGAGTAATTCCATACTTCTCGCAGTACTCGATGATGGTTTCATTTAGAAACTCGGTTCCACGATCTGATCGGATGGAAATAATTTTCATCTCTTGTTGGTTTGATATCCGATCCATCAACTTGGGTAGCTCATCTAGGGTTTCACTCTTGTGACGCGTGAAAATGGTCCACGTGTATCTGGAATAATCATCAGTTACAACAAGGGTATACTCGTTACCATTCATACTTTTTGGTGTGACTGGCCCGAAGAGATCCATGTGGATCAGCTATAACACTCGGTCGGTTGAGGGAGTTGTCTTCAACCGGAAGGAGGATCTAGCGAGCTTTCCCAACTGGCATGCACTGCAGATATGTGTTGTTGAAAACACTCGGTTTGGTATGCCTTTTGCATGTTCTTGTCTGGCAAGTCGGTTCATAGTCTTGAAGTTCAGATGGTTGAGCCTTTTGTGCCACAGCCAGCTCACATCTGAACTGCTCATTGATAACAGGCAGGTGTCAGGAGGACTACTGTTCCAGTCAGCATAGTAGACATTTCCGGTTGGCGATCAATTTCCCAACAATATGACCTGCTTTGATCCGACATTTTTAACCCTGCAACCCTGTGCATCAAACTTGACAGAGAAACCATTATCACAGAATTGGCTGATGGAGAGCAAGTTATGCTTCATTATCACAGAATTGGCTGATGGAGAGCAAGTTATGCTTCAATCCATCAACATATGAGACATTAGAAATCGAAACGTGATTGGTTTCAAGGGTACCGTAACCTCTGGTGTGACCTTTTAAGTTGTCACCAAATGTAACTGAGGGTCCTTCTTTCTCCACGAAACTCCCAAGCAAATCCTTCAGATTTGTCATGTGTTTCGAGCATCCACTATCCATTACCCACATCGTTCGTGAAGCTTTATTCTTCCTCAGCTATTTCTCTTGTACCTGCAAGGAGAAACTCGCTTAGGTCCCCAATTTCAGTTGGGTCCTGGAGGGTTAGAACCAGTTTCTCCTTGAACTGTGGGTCATTTTTCCCTGTATACTCGGATAGATTTATCATTCCAGATCATTTTTCCTTCATCATCAACTATAACAACGCCTCGGTTATCCTTAGGCTTGTTGTTAGTAGTGATGTTCTGTTTCTTCGGAGGAGATGGATTTCTCCCATTGTGAGCTTTCGAAGGAGAGGCTTTCCCCCTGTTTTGATGGCGATTCTTATTCTGTTGGATTTTTCTTGATGGTTGGACGCCATGTTGGAATCTTTGTGGCTGATTCGGATTCCAACTCTCTGAATGTGGTCTATAGCTGTTCATGCTCTGTTGGTGATTCATGTTGTGGCATGAATATCTCCAGCTGTTCGACTTGTTCCTTATTGGTTGACTCGGTTGGAACCTCTGGTTGAACAGATGATGGAACCGTTGTTGATTCAGATAGTTGGATCCTTGTTGGTTCTGCGGTCGGTTCCATTCTTTCTGATGTTGACTCTGAGGTTGATTCAGAGATCGGTTCTGAGTTTGGTTTCGATTGTGTCTACGATGCCTCTGATTCCTCTTCTGACTCTTGGAACATTCCTCCTCGGTTGATGTCCCAACCGATGGAACGTTCTGTCCTCCATCTACTGCTCCTTTTCCCTTCTCAGTTGTGGTTCCCTTGGTCGGTTGAGCTTGCTGAGAGGTGGAGATTGGATTACTTTGGGGAGATTCAGGTTCAACTGTGTTAGGTTCGACACCCTTGACTTCCACAACTTTGATGAAGGTCGCTGGAGGGATTTCAGTATCCTTGATCACATCATAACCGAGTCCTGACACGTCATCTATCTGTCGGCTATAACTGATGAGATTCTTGATGATCTTGGATGACTGATATAGCTTTATTAAGTTGTCCTTCTCAGTTTGTAACTCCTTGAGGAGGACAGCTATATGCTCGGTTTATCCGTCTGACATCTTTATCAGCTGGTCGATCTGAGCCTCTTGATTTTTCAACTGATCTTGCTGCTCCTTGATCTGCTTCGTCAACTTCTCATCGGTTGGAGCATTAGTTCAGTTGACCGCATTCAGTTGACTTTTGAGATTATCTATCTCTTCAGTTTGACTCTTGATCAGATCGTCCTTTTCAGTTAAGGATTCTTCAAGTTTGGAGAACTGTTCTTGAAGACTATTAAACTCAACCGATTGCTGATGTAGTTCCTCACTGAGTTCTTGAAAGTCACTCCATGAGGGTTCCAACTCTTCATCCAGTGTTTCCTGCATGTTAGAAATATTGGAAGAATTCAAATTAGCAGGACTAGAGTGTACCTCAGTATCATCTTGGTCGATTCCAAGTACCATGAGGCATTGATCCTGACTGATAGCGTTGTTGGTGGAAGTCAGCTCATCCTCATCTTCAGTGTCAGTGAAGATGTCCATGTCGTCAGCTGCTTCTTCTGCAACCATGGCCTTGTTCTTTCCAGTTTGCTTGGCCCTCAACGCTTCTCTCCCTTTCTTCGAGAGGTCTGGACAATCTGCTTTGAAATGTCCCTCTTTGCCGCATTCAAAGCAACCGTTGTTCACAGGCTTTGAGTTATCTCGAGTTCGGTTAGATTTGTAGAACCTCTTGTATTTTCAGAACCGAGTGTCCATGTCAGCTAGCTTCTTTGACAGGGCGGCTATGTTCTGTTGCAGCTCTTCTCTGTTTGGCTCCTTCGTAGTTGTGTCCGCTGATCTTGTTGGCCTTGATGTTCGCGGCTTTGAATAGTCAGCTCGGAGCGCTACTGACTTTGTGGCTGAACCAACATTATCATGTCGACTCGTCTGAACCGAGGACTGAGTTGACCTTCGTCGGTTCACCTTGTATTCATTTCCCTTCAGAATTGAGAACAATCTTTCAGTTCCCATCTCACCAAGGTCAGCTTGGCTCTTATGGATATTGGTGAAGGTATCCCACTCAGCTGGTAGAGCTTGTAATACTTTGAGGTTGATTTCTCTCAAAGTATATTTTCCTCTTCGGATGAACTGAATCCTTCTGATGATGTCCATGAACCGGAGCTCTAACTGATCAATGGTTTCATCAGTTCTCAGGCAGAAGTTGTCGAAATCTTGGCAGGCATGCGAGAACTTGTTCTCCTTTGTTTCGTCGCTTCCTTCACTCAGAGATGCCAGGATATCCCACATCTCTTTAGCGGTTTCGCACTCTTCTATCCAAGGCAGATAGTCTTGTCCAACTGTGGACATGATCGTGCTCTGAGCCCAGATATCCAACTGGCTCACTTTGGCTTCCTCTGGAGTGAAGTCTTCTGGCTTCTTCTCCACTAACTCCACAGTTGCATCCCCATCGTTGGGATTTGTAGGAGTGCGAGTGATTCTCTCTCTGATGATGATCGGTCCGGATGTGAGCACTTGTTGCATCCGATGATGCTTTGACAGTAGGATCTTCTTCATCCGAGTTCTCCAGGATGTATAGTTCACAACCGAGAACATGACCACGATCTTGTCCTTGACATCCATCTGCACACTACAACAGAAGAAATATGCAAGCAAATATGCACTAGCGTGATAAAAAGATCTGTTCAGTTGACCACTGAAGAAAACACCTCGAATTCACACCTTGTGAAACAGAGTCAGCAGTCTTTTGAACCACTGCTCTGATACCACTTGATGGTCCCGATACGAGTTCTGGTGTATGGGGAGGGGGGAATACACCAGATAACACTTTTTAAAACAACCTCCTAAAAATAACGCAACCGAGTAATGCAACTCAGTTGGAATCACAACCGAGTAAGAAACACTCGGTTGGAAGTGAAGTGTTGTGCGGAATGTGGTGGAAATCAACTCGTGCTTAAGTGCAAGGTTGGTCAATAACCAAGACAGTTGATATGGAAGAAAGCAGTTTGTATGCAGGTTAGTTAGTTAGTTGAATATGCAATAAGAACTGAAAAATAAACACAACACACAAGATTTAACGTGGTTCGGAGAGAACTCCTACGTCCACGAGGAGTTGTGAGTCCACACAACTCAGTCCAAGTTCTTCTGGACAAACCACAAAGCTTACGCGGGCTTTGCAACTGTTGAGATAAGTTTACGGGTACTTATCAACCTTACAGATTAGTTTACGGGTACTAATCAACCTGTCTACTCAGTTACAGGAAGAGTAGGATCCTAATAACCTTTTCAGGTGAAAGAAAGGGTGGGGTTCCAACTAATAGCTCGAACAAGAAGTGAGCTATGATCTAACACTCTACGAACTCTCAACAAGTGATGTTCTCAAGGTTGGATCGAAAGACACTAAGACAGAATCTATTACTCTCGAACTCTCAACTAATGATGTTCTAAGAGATTGAATGCAGCTCAGCTCGTGTGAAGTATTTTGTTCTTTCTTTCGTTCTTTGATTTCTTCTTGCTCTTGTCTGTCTTATCTCATATGTGTGTGTCTGGAGAATGAATGAATGCCTCTATTTATAGGCGGAGAGAATCAACTAGCCGTTGGAAGAGTTGTTGATCTCTGTTCTTTGAAAGTGATGGCTTGTCTCTCATCTCTGCAGACTTTCCGGATTTGGCAACTGCATGCTTCTGCTTTCCATCTGAGACAGCCTTGTGTTGGGCCAAATGAGGTAATGACAGAGAGTCAAACCTTCACGTGACTTCCTTATTTGAAATTCAAATCTCAACATCAGACTTTCAACAAGGGGTGGTTGGTTAAGAGTTTTGATCTTCATCTGACTTGTTATTCAGCTAATGTTCTATCTGAATGCTAACAGTTGAACTCTCAGCTGACTTGAACTTCATGTTGTTGATCTTCTTGGTTCGAGTCCTACAACTGATGTTCTGAATCTGAACGCTCAGTTGTCTTTGTTGTATTTGATCAGTTGGGTTTGAACGCTCAGATGACTTTCTTCCATCTGATGTTCTCTTACAACTTCCCCCTTTGAATACTTGGTTGACTTTTGCATCTTCCCCCTTGAATGCTCATCTGATGAACGCTCAGTTGTCTTCCTCACAACTGATGTTCTATCCGAGTGAAGCCTTGTTGCCGTCTTCAGCTGGAGTCCTGTAAAGATAAAATCTTAACAATGCTCAAACAGCGAGCCTAACTACTAACATTAGGATCTGGCAACATCTACTCGGTTGGGGTCAGTTGGTTTTGGAATCAATCAAAACATTAATAAATTTCCCAACAATAATTTATAACTCTCATCATTTAATAGGAAATTTAAATCCAATATTAATTTTACTAAATAAAGTTTTCGCCTTTTTCTCGTACAACGTGCCACTGCTCGGAAACTTATTAACTGGATAAAAAGATTCTAATGACGTCTAATTATTTCTCATTTCTTATTATTTAAACTTGATTTTTCCATTAACGACTTCGATTCTCGACAACTTCTTCATTTTAACTCGAATTCAAAAAATTTCGAGAAGAAACTCCAATTGATTTAACTTCATCTTCATCATCGATTCATCACTTTCATCAAATCTAATATGAATCATCAAGAACTATGAAACTTGATCATCACTTTTAATTTAGAAATTAATTAACGAAAATTCCTAATATTCATTAAAAATTTACTTTTCTATTTCTTTTTATTTTAATACTTTCTATTCCATCAAATCATGTATCATCTATTCACATATCATCAAATTATCATCTTCTTCCTCAAGAATATCATGAAGAACATCAAGAACTTCATCAAGAACATCATACTTTCTTCAAGAACACCATATCTTCATCCTTACTAAATTTTTGGCTTTTCTTAACAAAGTTATAACAATTAATTTCTTTCCTCGTTTTCTTTATTTCTTATCATCATTTATCTAAATTTCCATCTTCAAATCTAACTAAAAACATCAACAACAAATTCTTAAATTCTTCATCAAAATTTCGGTCCTCACATATATATAAACTTCATTATTTTCTTCATCCAATCTCATGCATCAAAACTCTTAGATCATAATCAAAAACACAAATCCATCACTCAAATCATGCTTGAATCATTAACATAAAAACTCCTAATTTTCCTCAAAATTCTCGATATGAACACATATATGTATATCTTAGATTTTCTCCTTAAATTCGCATACATATAAACACACAATAATCATATTGATCATGCTCAAAACAAAAACAAAAATCAAAACTCCACCCTAAATCATAAATTTCGGCAGATTTATAGGGGAAGATTAAATTGATTTTTATCTCCTATTTTCTTCCATAAAAGTCACTCAAATGATCAAAGATTCAAGCTAGAAAGAGAGGCTTCGATTTCCTTGAAGGCAAGATCATTTTGATCGATTAAAAAAGAGAAGAAAAGAAGGATTTCTTGCAAGAATTAAGAGAACTTACTAACTCTTGAAAGGTGGATCAATCAAAGGGCTTTAATCCACATGATTTGAAGCTCCGAATCAAGCTAAAAATTGAGCTCCTCCAATGGCACAAAGCTGCCGATTTTCAACAAGAAATGAAATGGATGAATCCTAGTCTTAAATTGATCATCAAGACGAGAGGATTCAAAATACCTTAACGAATCAATCGATGGATGCTCGGAAGTGATCTTCTTGGAGATCTTGAAGCTTGAAGCTTGTGCTTCAATGGAGTGTGTGTGTGTGTGTAATGCCGAGAGGGAGAGATGAGAGAGATGGGTGGGAGAGAGAGAGTGTGTAGAATATTGTAGAGAATATTATCTTTTCAAGATAGAGATGATTAAGGGAGAAAAATAATTAAGAGAGAGAATGAGAGAGAGTGGGATGTTGGCAAGATTTATTATAGAGAGAGATAAGGAATTTAATTGCACTCGGTGGTCAAAAATGCTATATAAATTTCTCCGGAAGAAAAAGTTATCTTGTGCAATTTAACCCTAATTTCTCATTAAACTCTCAAACGATTTAAAATTCACCACGACTCTTTCTCGACCTCAGAATTCTCTCTACTTCATCTCTAACATCACCAAATAAATCAAGGATACTAGGAATCCAAGTTTCGGCTCAAAATTCCAAATAACGAAGAAAACGTAAAAAGTTACTATTCATATTCATTTCCTCAAAGAAATAAAATTCAAACTTGATTCAAACAAGCTTAGAAAATTCTCAAACATGCACCAATGGTCTTAGAATAAATTCTAGATCCAAAATTCACTAATTTGTCAAAATTCAGAAACAGTCGGTGAATAGTGAATTCTCGTCGTCGGTTACTATTCACTGAAAAATGAATTTCCTCAGAATTTTCCGAAATTCGAACTCAAACTCAAATCACATTCTCATGCTCAATCAATTTATCTCACATTCAATTCGGATAACCGAAACAGGAGAAATTGCGTAACGACTTCAAGGGTATTTTCGTAATTTGCAAGAAGAATTTATTTTCTTGGAAATTTTATCACACATGGGCACAAAAATGAGCATATAAACTCAATTAAGACGAACTTAAAGATTCATGAAAGATCGGGGTATTACATGACTACTACTGGTCCTCCATCTCCACCAAGGACAAGTATGTGAAGAACATCAGCAAATCGAATGAGATTCGAAATCTAGCCATGCAGATATGCCACAGGTGGCTGGCTTACAACATTTATGGCCGCCTGGAGGGCTCGAATATGGTAACTCAGCAAGAGCTATTTCTGCTATAGTGCATGGCGGAAAAGAACAGGGTGAACTTCGGGTTCATTGCAGCCTTGCAGTTTCAGTTTGGAGTGACCCACCACAACAAGTACCTCTCTCTCTGCCCGTTGGTGACAATTCTTGCGAAGAATCTCACCAATTTTAATTTGGAGAAGCCAAATGATCTTCCAGTTACTGACACTAGATTTATGGATCAAGGGCGCTTCGTGAGATGGAGGATTGTTGAGGTGGATGAACATGGAAACTACTCATTGGTCTACCCAGAAGTAGCAGCAGGCAGAGCCAAACCACGCAGGGTAGGAGAGCAGGCGGTACCACACTTTATCGATAGCGAGGTAGCAACCATGGTAGCAGAACTGAAGGAGCTGCGTGAGGAAGTTGCATTGCTGAGAGATGAGATGGCAGTGATGCATACAAACATGAAGACTGGTTTCGAGGCGTTGATGGCAAAGGCTGAAGTGGAGGAGGAGGATGCCTCCGACCAAAACGACTAAGTTTCTACTCCCTACGTTTATATTAGGTTTTGTTTTTCATTTTTGATTTTTATGTTTTGTGTCATTGTGTCAGTTGGAGTCTTGTGTTGATTAGTTTTTTTGTGTGTGTTGCGCAAGTTATATGAACTGGTGTGAAGTATGCATGCTGTTTGGTTTGACTGGTATGATTGGTATGATGAGCATCATTTCATTGATAGCAGTAGATGACGTTATGCATGTATTTTTTGGTGTGACTATGCTGCTTAGTGATCTTAGAACTTGTTAATGGATTCTAGCTGGTTGGTGCAGTTTAGAGGATTAATGCAGTTCTTTCATGATTAGAAGCCCCAGACTTACTAAGTTGATCTTGCTAACCACTTTGAGCCGAAGTATTTCTTTCATAAGCCTTTGATTTGATGTTTAATTAAGAGTGTGCCTCCCACATTATACAAAAGAGGAAAGGTAGATCAATACTTTAAGTGGAAAAGCATAATTGAGAAAAGAGGGCTCACCGCAAAAAAAGGGGTAGAACCTTTGTTTTAAGAGAAGGCATAAGTTGAAGGAAAAAAAAAAGTAAATTCTGAATGTTGATCAGAACATAATATATGCCTAAGAAAAGAAACAACCCGAGGACAAGAGAAAGAAAAGGTTGAGTGGGAGCACTAGTACTGAAAAGATTAATCAATATGACTGGAACCAAGTTTTAAACTACTATCCAGAAATCCCTACCTCTGCTCCGAATGCCCCCTTACAACCAAATAAAAACCCTTGATAATCTGCACCAAATTAAATATTTGCCATGAATACATGAACAAGCCTATAGGAGAGTTAATGCAGCATAAGACAAGAGTAAAACACTAGCCATACACTTGAGTGTGTGAGGGAGAGCTGCTAAAACTGTTATGTGATGTATTTGCTCAATGGGTTTGTGGAATGTTAATATGGTTGATGCATGCATGCTTAAACTGATTCATGTGACTGCGCAATCTCGTGTCTTGGAGTTTTATTCCTTTTTGTTCATCTCTCTTCTTGGCGTCTTCTGTGAATCCACCTACATACTTAAGGGCAAGTATGGTTTAAGTGTGTAGGTGTGATGCGTCTTCGACTTTTGGGCCAGTTGGCCCTATTTTTCCTGTCTTTTTGGTGTCTTTAGTGTCTGTATAAGGAAGGAAGCTGTTGTTCGTGGGAAGGAAGCTCCGTCCAAGGCAAACAGAAGAAAGATGGTCATAATGAGCAGTATTGGAGTATTTTCAATCAGTTGCAGGAATATGACTGCACCAAGGAATATGCAGCACAGGAAAGGAAGCGCAGCTAAAGCATGAGGCGAGGTTGAAAGGAGGATTTCATGTGAATCCTGAAGCTAAGTTGTTGTTCATCACTCGCATTCGTGGTATTAACGCAATGCATCCAACAATAAAGAAGATTATGCAGTTGTTGTGTCTACGAACTTACGAGACTAACCAAAGCAAGCAACTATATGACCATTACTGAAGTCAGTAGTCAGCCGCCGAAGCTAAAGAAGGAAAGACACGTGGAAAAGATTTGCACAGTATCGTGCGGAGCGTCCGTGTGCAGAAGGATCTGGAAGCCAGTTAATCACCCTCAATCCATCAATCAGAGATTGCCAATCATCAGTCTACTCAATCACGGATAAATCAAGATCAAGCTAAACATGGAAAGAATCAATCATGCCGATTCAGTCTACCAGCGGAGGGTTTCAATTGTCGTCATCTCAGCTATAAAAGTCCAGCATGTGTGGCTAGCACAACGTTGGTTACCCCTACCATTCGATAATCTTCAGTCCAAGAAACACTTTTGCTTTTAGTTCTTTTACAGTTTACGCATAAAACAATTTATCAGCTTTCATTTTACATTCCCCTGTGAAGAACAAATCCAAGGCAATTTGCCTTAGGTACCCTCTTAATTCAGTATTTCGTATTTTCCACTATTCATGTGTTTATTTATCTTCGATATTATGTATTTCATTATCTGTGAGTAATTCTCTTGGTGAGATTTGGGTGGGGGAAATGATTGATGGTTGATATGTGAAATATTCGTGAGGCATTTGTGCCTTTGGTTGGGTCCAGTAGTTCCGCAGAGATCTGAGCAGAATTCATGGGCAGTCCTGACCTGACGGGTGATCTCCATTCGGTTAGAGCTGTACCATGCCAAGCAAAGGCTAGGGCATGACAGACGGCAACGTCCAGTATGCCTATGACCGAGTAGTTGAGCAGCGCCTTCAATGGAGTTGTAGATCTGGATGGTGAGAAACGGGTAAGGGGATATTGCGTCCTTTCTCGGTCTTGAGCTTCTCTAACAATCACCCACCAATTGTGACGAGGCATCAAGCCATGGTTATTGACCAAGGGACTCATCTTGCGCATCGTAGATATATCGATGACCGGTTGGACGCATTACTGGAAATGTATATCCCGCGAGTTATGTCTACTCTGTAGGTGCGGAGGCGGGAAGCTTGGAAGAGAAGGTTGGTGAGGGTCATACTTGGAGGGATCGGGTACGACTACTATCTAAGGAGGAGTGAAGAACGGCCTTGTGACCGGGGTGAAGCGTGACTTTCAGACCAAGTGACTACAAGGGATTCAACCATCCCAAGTGTGGAGTATAAACTCTTGAAACGCCCCAATGTCTTTGGGCCACGCCTTGAGTTTATACAAAACATGGACAGATTTTCAGTATGCCCGTGACCGAATAAACATATCAATAATGATCATGACCTATCTCAAATCTTACCCCTTTTAAATTTGATTGTTTCCAAGTTATTTTGTGCAGATAAACAGGATTAGACCGTGACAACCAAACTTGTACACCTGAAGAGTAAAGTAGTTCCTCACTCTCCGAGGGATCGACCCTAGCTTACCGCTAAGACTAGCCAGTCCGGTAGTGGGCATAGGAGCATGTACTGTCCGTCTGGGGCATACACAAGTATTTTGATCGTACCACACGATGGGTACGTGTCAATCCCAATTAAAGAGAATAAGTGGTTGTGGTTATGGTTATGTGGGTCACATTGGCAATTGAATGTAAATATAAGAGATTCTTTATTCGAAGAAATGTACATATAGTGAAACAGAGCATTATTGACGTACAAAAAAGCATGGGTTGGTTAACAAAATTATTGGACCATAATCATCTCATAATTATTAGTAAAGAAATGCCAACAAGATAAGAGCATGTACAATGAGGATCGATCACTAGTATCTAAACCGGTATCGATCCCCCTCGATATACCATCACTAAATATAGGGTGTATCGAGCGCCATTGTGGAGGTGGTATCTAAGCGGTAGCGATGGTGTGGTGACGATGGTGGTATCGTTTTTGCGATACCACCTTTGACACCATTGGGCACCCTTTCGGGGACCCGTGCCATGTCCCCGTTTGTCCGGTTAATTTTTTTTTTCTTTTTTCTGATGATAGATACTGGTATCTAACTCAATACCTGTAGTGGAAATTTTTACCAATATCTTACTCAATACCACCAATCATTGAAATCACTCTTTCTAGCGATAGAGCCAGTATCTAGCTCAATACCCATAGTAAAATTTTTTACCAGTATCTTACTCAATACCACCAATCATTGAAATCACTCTTTCCGTCGATAGACCCAGTATCTAACTCAATACCCATTGTGGATGCTCTAAGAGTAACAGAACATTCCAAAAGAGAATACATACAAATAATAACGGGACAGAGGTCGTACATCATAAAGTTGTTGTTTCGATTGGGTTATACTTCACTAGTACAAATATATTTCTATGTTTACAATATTATTTCAGAGATAAACAATTGAAAAAATTATCAAAATAAAGACCGGGAATAGGTTGACCTTTAAGAATAAAGATGGAATAATTGACCTTAATTTATAGTCAAGCTCAAGGATCTACATTATCTTCTGTGACACAACAAGTAGTAGGGAGGCAAGATGATACTCCATACGACAAAGACAAGAGGATACTATAGGGTTCCTAACTGCTTCATGAAAAGTGATAAACTTATAATGCATGCTAAAATGAATGTTTTATTTTTGAAACTTATTACCCATGTGTATGAAATCAACATGTCTTATATTTTAAATGTCTTTGTAAAACGTTTTTCAAAAAGGGGCACGAACCAGTGTGGATACCAAAAGTGTTGATCCCAAAATGTCTATTTTTTTTCAAAATAAGTAGACTTACGATCAAGATGGAGGTGTATTGGTATCGTAGTTGTTTTAGAGTACAATCAACGTTTCTGCAGTGTGGGGCCAAATTCCACATACTTTAACGCCAAGACTATCAAGCCAGGATATTGTATTGAAGACAAGTTGACAAAGCTTTCTCGATTTCATTTGAAGCCAAACCTTTTCTATTTCCATCATTTGATAAAGTCAACTTAATTGCAAAGTCAATTGTTCATTGTACGATTCCAAGAAATAGTACGGTTATCTACATAGGATGGGTAGCAGGGTGTTACAAAACAAGTTGGCCAATTAAATTCTTACGTAATAATTGCAAATATAGAAAATATTTCGATAATCCAACCAATTTTGATTCATAAATCGTACCATCCCATTGCAATTGTCATTTGTGGAGGGCTCGGGTTGTCATAGCCCCAAATCCCGAGGGACGGCAAAGCCGGGGTACGACTAGGGGTTGGATTAAAGAAGCGGGGAAGAAGGGGGATAAAATAAATAAACACAATAACTAAACAACAACTGATATCTATGAACAAACTTTATTAAAAAGAAAGAGAGTCGACCTTGAAGGATCGCTCGACAGAATTGTTCTTAAAAGATACTAAGTTCAAGGTATGGGACTTAGACAAAAAAGATATACATTATCACAAAAAGGGTTTGGCAGCGGAAAGCGTAAAGCTTGACACACAGTTCTTCATCCTATTTACAACTCTTTACTCAACCTCCGCCGCTCCCGTCACTCAACCTGCACATTTTATAAAACATATGCAGGGCTAAGTATAAACATACTTAGTGGGCACATTGCCGAAAACATATCATAAGTATAGATTAAATCAGGCATCTCGATAAATAGTGCATCGGAGTTTTTCATCAAATGCCCATACCTACTAAACATTTTCTTTCACTTTTCACAAGATAGCTTGGCCAAGCCTTTACTTGATGTTACGTTCAAACTTGCTCAGCAAAGAGACATCCTAACTTGGTTGGAGTCTTGCGACTCAGCGCGTCAGCTACCACGTTTGCTTTTCCTGGATGGTAGTTGATACCACAATCATAATCCTTTACTAGTTTGAGCCATCTTCTTTGTCTCATGTTTAATTCCTTTTTCTCGAAGAAGTACTTTAAACTCTTATGGTCCGTAAAAATCTCAACCCTAACACCATAGAGATGGTGTCTCCAAATTTTCAACGCATACACAACGGCTGCTAGTTCTAAGTCGTGGGTTGGGTACTCCACTTCATGAGGTCGAAGTTGTCGTGAAGCATAAGCTATCACCTTTCCGTGTTGCATCAATACACACCCTAATCCGTTCTTTGAAGTATCTGTATAGACCACGTATTCCTTATTCGCTTCTGGCAGAGCCAACACGGGTGTTGTGGTTAACTTTTCCTTGAGTGTCTGAAAACTCTTCTCGCATTCGTCCGTCCATTTATACTTGTTTTCCTTCCTTAATAGTTGCATCATAGGTCTAGCGATTATAGAAAATCCCTCGATGAATCTTCTATAATAGCCGGCTAAACCTAAGAAACTCCTAATTTTGTTTGGACTTGTTGGCAATTTCCAATCGCGTACTGCCTCTACCTTGGCAGGATCTACTTTGATGCCTTCTGCTGATACTATGTGTCCAAGGAACATCACTTCCTTCAGCCAAAACTCGCACTTACTGAATTTGGCGTAAAGTTTCTCAGTTCTAAGCGTTTCTAATACTATTCTCAAGTGTTCCTCGTGTTCCTTCTCATTCTTGGAATAAATGAGAATGTCATTGATGAATACTAAGACGAATTTGTCTAAGTACGGGTGAAAAACTCGATTCATGAGATCCATGAATACTGCAGGAGCGTTAGTCAAACCAAATGGCATAACTAGGAATTCGTAATGGCCATATCTGGTTCGAAATGCAGTCTTAGGTATATCCTCGGGTTTGATTTTCAATTGGTGATACCCAGATCTTAAGTCTATTTTCGAAAAGACACCTGCGCCTTTAAACTGATCAAAGAGGTCTTCTATCCTTGGTAAAGGATACTTATTCTTAAGGGTGATCTTATTAAGCTCTCAATAGTCTATGCACATCCTCATAGAACCATCTTTCTTTCTGACGAACAAAATAGGTGCTCCCCAAGGTGAAACACTCGGTCTAATGAAACCAAGATCTAACAACTCTTGCAATTGGATTTTAAGCTCTTCTAACTCTTTTGGTGCCATTCTATATGGGGCTTTTGATTTGGGGGTTGATCCTGGTTCTAAGTCAATTGTGAAATCTATGTGACGGTCGGGTGGTAAACCAGGTAATATTTCTGGAAAGACGTCTTCATATTCGTTAACAACTTTCACGTCTTGTATGGCTTTTTCGGTTCCCGGTTCTTCACTTAGGTATACAAGATAAGCTTTGAAATTCTTCTTTTCATCAACTTCTTGGCCTGTAGGGCGGATATTATCGGTATTCTCCTGCCCATCGCAGACCCATGAAATTCGGTCGGTTCTTTTCTCGAGGGTTGGAAAGAGATTTTCCTCTCGTTTGCAGAGAATCGTGGCATAATTCTCAGACAACCAGTCCATTCCTAGAATTATATCTACATCCCACATTATCATAATGTTCAAGTTGTTCGCTTTAACCTTATGAATTCCAATTTCTAATTCTAGGTTAGAGCAAACATGCGTGGAAGTAGTGATCTCTCCTGAAGGTGTAGCTACTCTCATAGCGTGTTCAGCTCGTACAGGTCTGATATCTAAGTTATCCGCTCACGAACCAGCAATAAAAGAATGCGATGCGCCAGTATCAAACAGAATCTTAATAGGGGTATTATGAAGTTTACCCATACCTGCTAGGTTTCCCTTGCCCTTATTCTCCACATTCTGTTTGATCGGACATGCCCTGGCATTCTGTTGTTGTTGAGCGTGCTGCTGGAATTGCTGCTGTGTCATCTGCTGCTGCGGCTGTGCCTGAATCGCCCTCAAAGGCTGGGGTTGTTAATACTGATTGTATCCTGTCGTTTGCAACGGTTTCGGGCAATCCCTCTTAATGTGCCCCTTCTGCCCGCAGTTGAAGCAACTTCCAGAGTTTGCTTGACAAATCCCATAGTGTACCCTATTACACTTGGGACAGGCAGGAACGGTAGCTCTCCCTTGGTTATTTCCTCCTTGGTTGTTTCTTTGTTGCCCTTGTGGCTGACCTTGCTGGTTATTTCCTTTTCATGGTCCCGCTTGATTATTTCCTTGTAAATACAGTCCCGACTGACTGTTTCCTTGCCATGGCTTCTTGCCATAATTGTTATTCTGGTTAGGCTGCTGATAGCCTCGCTGATTCTCATTCTGATTTCTCTGATTATTGGAGTGTTGATAGTAGCCACTGTTGTTTCCCCCTTCCCATTTCCTTTTCCCTTGATAGTTGTTATTATTGTTTTGGTAATAGCCTCGATTCTGGGTTGGGGCTGGCGCGGGTGTTATGACTTTCTTATCATCAGGCACTACTGCCTCCATTTCCAGAGCTCGCCCTAGTACATCGGTGTAGCTTAGTCCTCCATGACTAGCTAGCGCTATTCCTAACTCGTGCTTAAGTCCCCCATGGAACTTCTTTGCGATCTTATCTTCGGTATCTACCTGAGCAGGTGCATACCTTGACAACTCACAGAACTTTGCGTCGTACTCGGTCACTGTCATCTTTCCTTATTTTAAATTATAGAACTCAGCCTCTTTCTGAGCTCTATAGGTCTTAGGTACGTACTTATCGTACAATGCTTCCTTAAATTGTTCCCAAGTGAAACGAGCCAGGTGCTCTGCAGGTATAACCTTCTTCCTAGCTTCCCACCAGTAGTCAGCTGGTCCGAAAAGCTGGAATGCAATGCACAATAGACGCTCCTCATCAGTACATCTGAGGAGTTTGAAGATTCTCTCAATGGTTCGTACCCAAAGTTCAGCATCACTTGGGTTACCAGATCCATTGAACACAGGTGGGTTTCGTTTGAGAAATAAGTCCTCAATATCACGACGGGGTGGTGGTGGAGGTGGTGATGGTGATGGTGGTGGAGGGGTATCTTGTCGTTCTTGTTCCTCCTCTCTATCATTTTGTGCTAGATGTCTACCACGTCCCCTGGGCCTACCAGGTCCTCCTCTGTTGTTAACTACTCTTGGCAGCATTCTTAAACTATAGGAAACAAGAAGTCTCATTTAACATTTTGATTTTAAGCTTTCGTTTACTTACTAAACCTTTTTCTAACTTAAACAAGTTCATGGAAAGAAATAGACCATAACTTCGATACTAGCTCTTTAAACTTTTAACTTCCCAAGTTAAACCGGAATATTCATCTAAACTTTTCTTCTAATCGCGTTTAGAAGAAACTTTCATAAGATCAAAGTCCACTCTCAGGTCATAATATATTATATATACGTCAAAAAGAATACTAATTTTGCCTCCAATGAGGACTTATACAAAAAGTTAGACTACGACTAATCTAAACTAGGCTAATTGCCTATCGATGTACCGGGTGCACTAACAGGTTGCATCTCCGTATCTACTGGAAGTACTAGAACGGAAATGTTTCATAAAATTTCGTATCCGCATAGAGTACTACAAAAGAAGTCTACTGATCCGGCTATGTACAAGACAAAAGAAACTTCTACTACTACGCGTCTAAGACGCTCTACTCAACTAGCTGCGGTCGAGTCACTGCTGCCCTCTACGGTCTGAAACTCCTCAGGGTCCTCCTCCGGGTCCTCCTCCGGATCCTTCTCGAGATCCTTCTCTGAATCGGTACCAAAGACGAGCTGAAGTGCCTCGTCAACCCTCAAAGTGGTGCCGTCTAAAAGTACAAGTGGTGGTGGTGGAGGCATGTCTGAAACAGTCCTCTCTGAGTCATACAAACTAGTCTCTACTGTACGCTTCTTCAGGGAAAGAAGGTGCTCTGGGAGTGAACTAGGCACGTATGCCTCTGCAGAATAGGCCCTGGATGGTCCCGCCTCGAACTGTCCTCGGACCCTCGTCCACTCTGCACAAATCTCCTCAAGTGGTGTAAGAGGAGATGGTAACTCTAGCATCACAGCAAGCTCTGCGTCTATCTCTAAGTATCCTGCTCCAGGAACTAACTCCTCACTAGGTGCAAGTACTGGCGGCAACTCTAACAGTGCGGCCATCTCCGGATCCATGGCAAACGGCTCAGGCTCGGGATCAGTAGGGATGTGGAGGTAGGGAAGGTGCTCCTGAACCGGAACAGACCACATGAATCGACTCTCAAAGAAACGCCCATGTACGGCTAGAGCGAATCCAGAAAAGTCACCGGTCGGCTCGGTATCGTCACCGATCAGTGCAAGGTGGTACCAGGCTATGTCGTGTGCCCAACCGTGCCACTCGTCGGGCAGCCGTATGATCAAATCGGCTATTGCCTGACGCTTCGAAACAAAGTGCCTAGCTGCGTAGAAACATGCAGCGAAGTCACTGACTATCTGCCCTATATCATGATTTGGGTCCACCTCGTAGTCGTGGTACTCGTCCAAGATCTCGTCCATCAAAGTACGTTGTCTCAGGGGTTGGCTCTTCCGAGCCGTGACACGTGTAGCAGGCATCCTACAAAGATTTTAAGAGAGCACGGATCAGTAACTGGTAGGATAATTAACATATCTTAAGGAATTCTTAAATTACAATTAGAATATTCCATTATTCAAATTGCAATACACTTAATCACAACTTATCTTAATCATCTAGCAATTTCAAGAAATTGCACTCAAACAATATATGTAACAAAACCATTTCCCGCGATTTCTTTTCATCTTTTTTAACTTATTATCTTATTATTCTTTATTTTATTTCCTTAAAAGGAAACTCTTACGGCTTTTATTTTATAAAAACAAGTCGACTCCAACGAGTCTGTTGTTCATGTCACTTTACGCATGTGACATTCGTTTATTTACTTTAATTCCCTTTATTCTGTCCTTTCCGATCCGATCGTTTCTTGAATGTTTTAGAACCAACGTTTCTTAAAACGTCTATGTTCTCAAAGAATCGGGAAGGCCTTAGAATTAGTCTAGATTCTCATGCCAAACAAACATCTCAAATAAAAAAATTATAACTCACATAATTTCACATACTTTCACAAAGCATAGTACTCATACTTTCACATAATTCACATAATATCACAAAGTATAATTCTTATACTTTAATCAAATTCATTCTTGACATACTTATTCTCAACATACTCGCATACTTAATCAAAAATTCTTCTTAAAAGAAATTATACTTCTGAAACTCTTTCCTTTCTTTCCTTCTTTGGTTGAGTCGACGTAGCGGGAGGTTGAGTTGTCGTCTACACTCTTAAACTTAGTTTTACGACCTAACTTTACTTGAAAGAAGACTTAGGTGTAGAGCATATACAAATACTCAACCTTACTACTGAAAGGAACTTATATGCAGAGCAAAAACGACTGCTCTGATACCACTCTGTGACATCCCCAAATCCCGAGGGACGGCAAACCCGGGGTGCGACTAGGGGTTGGATTAAAGAAGCGGGGAAGAAAGGGGATAAAATAGATACACAATAACTAAACAACAACTGATATCTATGTACAGACTTTATTAAAAAGAAAGAGAGTCGACCTTGAAGGATCGCTCGACAGAATTGTTCTTAAATGATACTAAGTTCAAGGTACGGGACTTAGACAAAAAAGATATACATTATCACAAAAAGAGTTTGGCAGCGGAAAGCGTAAAGCTTGACACACAGTTCTTCATCCTATTTACAACTCTTTACTCAACCTCCGCCGCTCCTGTCTTTCAACCTGCACATTTTATAAAACATATGCAGGGCTAAGTATAAACATACTTAGTGGGCACATTGCCGAAAACATATCATAAGTATAGATTAAATCAGGCATCTCGATAAATAGCGCATCGGGGTTTTTCATCAAATGCCCATGCCTACTAAACATTTTCTTTCACTTTTCACAAGATAGCTTGGCCAAACCTTTACTTGATGTTACATTCAAACTTGCCCAACTTCTGTTTCAACGCCGGGGAAGAGTTAACTTCTTCCGCGCACGTTCTATTCACCGTGACTGGCTACTTCTTAACAGGGTACCACACACACCGGCTACCGTGTACACTTAAACCCTGGAAAACCCTTTCTGGTTAACTCAGCGGTCCGATCGATTAGTTAACCCCTTTTGGCTAACTCAGAAAGACACAAGAGAACTCACATAAAACAAAGTATTTTCATGCCTTGATAATCACTTTAAAACACAGTTATAAAGCAATAAGTAAACATTTTCGAGCATCGCTCATTTGATTTGATATATAGAAAAGCCCACCTTAGGCGAATACAGAACTAAAACACGAGCTTCCATCTTTGGTCTTCCGTCCTATCCTTGACCTCAACTTCCTCCTTTTATCGCAAATAATCTCACTTTAGTAAATGGTCACAACGATAAAAGAAATAGAAAATCAAATTCGGCTTAAGACTTTTAGGCGTTTGCACTTTAACTAATCTCTTTCGATTAACTAAGAAACGAGACTCGAATATTTCTCGTTTAGAACTAACTTGGTTCCTTACTCGACACTTAGGTCAGTTAATAACGGAAGTCGATAACTTATAACGACTTAAAAGTTCTCAAGGAACGAAGTTAAAAAGAATTCAACTTTGAGAAATTAGGTTTACGAACTTCTCTGCACAAGACAGTAGTTCTGGAGTTCATACAAAACAGAATTCTGCAAAACAGGGGATGAAATTGGTACCAAAAGAAAACTACGGATGTCTAGTTTATTGTTCAATTTACGGATCTCGATTTCGTTAAGCGAGCAGAAAGTTATGACAGTTTCCGTAGCGTATCGCAAATCAGTCCGAGTTAACCCTAATGCTCGATAAAACTCGACGCACAATTCCCTAGGTTCGATCAATGCTATACAACCTTTATGTGCGTGAAACTACTATCATTTTACAGTTAAGTCATACGTTCCTTTATCGGGAACACCTTTACGTCTCTTGATTAAACAAACGACGAGCATTTCCTCGTCTTTTCAACTATCCAATTACTAAACCAAATTCCAATTCAAAATCGATTTCAAACTTCTAACTTCTATATTCATTTCTCGAATGGAATCATCACCAACTACAATCTTGTTTATTAATCGACAACAATCATTAATATCAAATTAGTTTCCCCATTCGACTTTCCTATCGACCATTAAACTCGTTTACTCGTCTCTTACCAAAAATTCAACTTTCTTAGAATTCGTTCAAATTTTCCAATTACGTTCATTAACTACTAAGATTAGCAAATATTCAAACCATAAACCTATATCATTATCCATACTAAACTTATCGACGATTCTTCATCTCTTACGAGAAATTCAATATTCTCCGAATTCGCTCAAACTTTCCAATTACGTTCAACAACTACTAAGATTTACTAATATGAAAACCATATACTCAAATTATTATCGAATCTTAACTTATCATCGGTTCTTCGTCTCTTACGATTTCTATTTTATTTTTAGAAAAATCTAATTAAATTATATGTTCATCTACACACTTACTACATCTCATAAATCATATTACATCATACAAATCATAACAATTACTCCATCAAATCCCTACTTCTTTCTCTCTTACAACTTGATTTCTATTTTTAGAAAATTCTCATTTAATTCCCACATCAATCTACCAATACATAGAACACAAATCCACAAATTAATCATCTACAATCCAACTTAAACATTCAATCCCTAATTCTTAATTTTCGGTAATTTCAATTATTAAGGGGGGGGGGGGGTGATTTCCATTTAATTCCAACCATAGAAATCCAATCTTAAGCATGAACTAACATATATTAATCTTAGAAAATCATCCTACATCTCTTGAAATTTTCGAAATTTACTAGACTTGAAGGAAATAAATTTTGTTCGGTTCAAACTATAGAGGAAGCTCTTACCTTGACGATTATGTGATCGGAATTAAGTTTGATCGGAAGATGAACTAGTTGTGGAGCTTGAAAGCTTGAAAAACTTCAACAATGGTGGAAAAGAGAGAGAAGAGAGAGAGAGAGAGAGAGGAGAGGAGATGGAGGTAATGAGGTGGGGGAGAGAGAAGAAAATGGTGAGGTGTTTAAGTGATAATCATATCATAAAGTAGATAAAAAGCTAACAAGTGAGTCATGGGGTGTAGGTGCCTGTTTAGGCTTGATTTTTAAGCAAAAATATCGCGTTTTACGGGTCTAATATGGCGTTTATAAATCGCGAAATTAAAATCCTAGATGGTTACGTTTTTTACGAAATCTAATTCAACCGCTAGATTAGAAATAAATCACTTACTCGGAAAGCATATTTCGATTTCCGAAATCTGATGAAAAGTCGGGACAAGACAGTCCAAAATTCGCCCGGAAAAATAATAAAAACTGACTTTCTCCGGTAGACTCGTATCGCAGAAAAAGTGAATGTAAAGTCTGACAGTTTTTCGATCTGAGTTTTCAAACGAAAATTCTATCGGACGCAAAAACCCTAATACAGTAGTCGTTCAACCGACTTCTGGAATTTATTTTTAGAAACGGATTTCACCGTTAGTCTTAGAATTGAAAATCCTTAACTTAGGCGTGTAAAGCCTTAATTAATAATTAAATTTTTATTTTAGCGACGGAAGAAAATATCTGGGGTACTACATAGGATATATAATTGAACGATAACCTAATTACTATTAGAAAATGTAATATTGCAAACCAACCAGTGTTGCAAATAAAATATCAATATGTAATAACAATCGGAGAATAGTTGTCCGTTTATCGTTATCCATAAAATATTACTACTAATTATTTGGATATCAGAATTACTAAAATCTATTCGCCACTTTATAATGAATATATCAATTTTCGATAATTAGTATAATTGATATTTACCAAAAAAAAAGAATATTTTTTATAACTGACTTCTATCGCCACAACTAATCAGTCAAACAATATATATGTGCATTAGCATGAGCCGCACAACTAACCACTGAGTTTATAGAAATACGTATACGCATCATATGACCTAGATCATCGCAGTTAATATATGGTAACTATATTCGAAAAAACTATAATCGCCATTTTTAGCCTCAGTCTAGCTCTGCACACTAACATAATGTTCCCCAGAAACTTTGACCACACCCAAAACCAACAACCTTATCAAATAAGCGTCACCACGAAGCTTGTAAAATCAGCAGCATTGCAGCAGAGGCGTCATCACAGGGGGCCCCTGTCCCCCACCGCGCATCATTAGATTCAGCATGAACGATGACGACACAACCGATTCCTCCAGCGACAACTGCGATCAGAACTGCCCGCGCAAGGTACGGCAATACGTCAAGGAGATGAGGACACACGCAAACGCCAGCGTGTCCGACAAAAAATACTGTAATGGAGGCGGCGATTAAGTGACTTGTGTCGGCGATTTGAGCAGGGAGGCCCACAAAAAAACTCGGTATACGTCAGCCGAAAGATGTTGACGATAAGAAGCCACAGAAACTTCGTGGCATACGGCAGCGGTCGTCTAGAACATGGTCGGCTGAGATTCACACTCCGGATCGGCAGGGGAAGGTGTATTTGGGGAGCTTCGGATCGGCAGAGGAGGCGGCGATTGCCTACGACATGGCTGATAGATCTAGGGTTTGTAGAGATGGCAGAAAATAATAATAACGCGACGACATAAAGATTTACGTGGTTCGATCAAGGTGATCTACGTCCACGGGAGAGAATATAGAGAGCTTTTATTATACTTGAAAGTACAAAGAGTATTGAATGCCCCTAAACCTTTAATCTAGCATCTATTTATAAGCCTTGAATTGAGCCCTAATCTCTCTAGGATTTGGATTCCTTATACATATCTTGTTTCCTAGTACATGCATATCCGATTCTCATTCATAATAGGATTCTATCCTCCCCCAAAGTAGGGCTTCGTGACTCGGTCTTCAAGGTAGGCGTCGACTGCAATTGGGCTGAGCTCTTGGGCCGAGCTTGAATGTATAGGCCCACCTAGATTGGGCCTTAGGTCAGGCCCAAGACGAGGCCTGTACCATCACATCCCCCCCCCCCCCCAAAAAAAGAGGAAAGAAGACGTGTAGACGTAGACTACGAGGTCGAATTTAATCATCTCGTTCTACCTGCTAACTCAGCTCAGCAATCCAGTTCGTACAGGTGATTAAATTTGGCCCTCAGCGGCCTGATTATGTGGCTCAGGTCGCTTTGTAGGCGTGGCCCATATCCGAACTTAAAGGGAGGGAAAAGTAGCGGGCCGTTTTGAATTTTGTGGAGGGACGGTCCATATTCCGAGAAATACGGGCCCACGTTTACACGTGTACGATGGGTAGCGGCGGGATTCAAATACGTATAGTATGGGATTTGAAATGTCTCCCCTATCTGCGTTTCAATTCCGCCGCTATATCAAAAATTTTCCATCCCAGAAAACCATTTTTTTACTTTTCTCTATCCCTCGCAAAAGCTTCAATTTCCCGTATCGCTGCGCCGCCGGTGCTCACGCCGTTAACTTCCATTCACGACCGCTCCAGAAGACTTCTGCTCACTTTCCCAAGTAAGTATGGCCTCCCCCTCTCAGTCTAGTAGTAATAGTGACCCTCTTCCGGCAAGGGCCGTCGCCGACAGCGTAGAGTTTAGGATTTTTACCTTAGAGTCTTCTGAACCTATTATTGAAAGTTTACCAGTGCCCCCACTTGTGAAGGGGAAGGTGGCTGATTACCCCTCATCCTTAGATGAGGTTAGGATTAGGTGGCTCGCCCAAACCTATAATTTCCCTTTGAATGCTGAATTAGTAGAACCGCGCCCAGAGGATAGGGCCTGCTCTCCCCCACTGGGGTTTGTTACTATTTACGAGGACAGTCTGCACGCTGGTCTTCGTGTGCCCCTCCCCGAGCCCTACTCCGAGCTCCAGAAGAGGTTGGGACTAGCATTAGGGCAGATAATGCCGAATTCCTTTAGGCAGTTTACCGACTTGGGTGTTGCGGCGATTGATAAGGGTTATCAAATTTCCGCCGAGCTCATTCACGAGCTCTTCCTTTTCAAGAAGAGTGCGGGCTGGTACTACGCCACCGCCCGAGCTGAGTTCAAGGGGCGAACTCAAAATAAGGTGGATAGGTGGCACACGAAGTATTTCTTTTGTCGTCACCATAGTTTTGTCGACTTTGTTTGGAGGTTAGAAAAGCCTCGCGAGTGGGTAATTGGCGAGGTGGATAAAGCTTTAGGGTCCGCTGTGAGAGCGATGAGGGATCACGGTCCCTTTGAGGGTTGCTCCAGTGAAGACTCCTTAGCTGAAGCGGGGTTAAGCCCGTACGAGCCCCAGAGGATGGTGGATCCTTCGACGGGTGAGGCCCCGCTAGTCCTCTTAGGGTTGTTGTATATATATTTTTTCTTGATTTTCGCCGTCTTTACTCCTTTCTTACTTGTTTTTGTAGTGAAGAACTATGGTAAGATTAAGGGGGGCGATGCCAAGGCCGCAGCTCGCGGTACCAAGAGGGTGAGGTCGACCGCTCAATCCGCTTCCCCCTCCGACCAGAGTCAGCTCGGGGGAGCCTCTGACTTAGCTCCGCGCGCTGAGGCAGCGGGGCTTGCGGCGAACGTTCGCGTTACTCCCCCCATGCCACCCCAGAAACGGGCCAAGGGCGGAGAGCGCGTCGAGGTAGAGATTCTCGAGATCTCGGGCGGCGACGCGAGTCCGGCAGCTCCTCTAAACAAGTTGGCCGATCTGCCTTTTCCCGAGGTGAAGACATTGCCTTTAGTACATATTTCCTGTAATTCTTGCCTGCGTAGCTAACTGTACTTCTTCTGACAGGGCATCGATACGGTCGTGGGGTGGCTGAAGAGCAGCGTTGGGGAGATGTCCGCGAGACATGAGGAGGAGAAGAGCAAGTATTCTGAGAAGCTTATGGTGGTCACCGCCAGGGCGAGGAAGGCTGAGGCCGAGCTGAAGGGTGCCAAGGAGGAGATGAAGGCCGCGAGAGCCGAGCTGGTCGCTCAGCTCGCGAAGGCCGAGGCGGAGGAGGAGAGGGCTCGGATTGAGGCCGAGCGATTCCAGATGCTGGAGTCCGAACTGCACGCGGCGAAGGATCGGGAGGCCCAGCTCGCGGCGAGCCAAGGGGAGGTTCTTCGGGCCTACACGAAGAGGCTACTGTTGTCGGAGAGCTTCTCCAGCCTAGCCAACGACTTGGCCCTACTCATCACTGGGAACTTCGCCATGGCCGCTTTGGAGAAGGCCGCCGAGGATTTCCCTGATCTGGATGTGGCGAAGTACAGCTTTGAGCGCCTCGGGGATGATGCACTCCCTTCCCGGTATGCCAGAGTGGTCCGGGGTTACCTCGGTCAGCTTCCTGTCCTGGAAAGTCTCGCCGGCTCGTCTGAGCTGCTATCTGCCGAGCAGGTTGCTGACTGCTCGGTAGATCGTGATGCCGACCTGGATGCAGCCTTTGCTTCTCTTCGCGACGACGAAGAAGAAGATAAGGGTGAAGAGGAGCTCGAGGCCTCGGCTGATGGAGAGGACCTCGGTGGTGCTGGCGCTGATGGTTCTTCGCAGGACCCCCCCTCCGTGCCGCCACTTTCTCAGAAAAAGGAGGTCAATGCTCCTTAGATTTCTCTTTTTTTTTTTTTTTGTAACTTGTACTCAGACATTTGTGAATAAACGAATTTTCGCTTTCTTTTTGTGTGTAGATTTCTAATAACCTTGGTATAGCTTCTCTTCATAAGCAAATAAGTCTCCTATCTCAATATTTATCTGAACAACGGTCTCTAGCTCGGTTGTGGATGGATAAATGTCGCCGAGTTGAAGAGCTTTTTGCCGAGAAGTGTTCTTTGTTGAAATCGACTGAAGCCGAGCTGAAGGAATGGCGAATGAAGTTCGAGGCGCTTGGCGTGGAGGCCGAGGTCAAGCGGATCGCTGCTCAAGAGCATGCTGATTTGCTTCAAGCCAGGCTTCTTCAGACCGAGGAAGAACTGGAAGCTGCCCAAGGTCGGGCTGACCCTGTTTCTGAGGATCACAAGAGGATTGCTGAGGAGCACGCCGAGTACGAAGATATTATCCGACGTGCTGGTGGTATCACCATTTCCGAGGCGGAGCTAAAGATGAAAGAAGACTTGGTGACCTATATCGATCTAAAAGAAGCAGTCGGTCCCAAGTCTGCTTTGCTCCAAGGTGCCTTTGACATGCTCAAAGAGAGTGCGAGCAGGTATAAGTGTATTCTAGAGCGCCGGCCAAAATTACGTGCGCTGCTGGCCAAGGGTGCAGGTGCCGACCTCCCGTCTTCTTCTCGAACGGTGCCTTCTCGCGGGGTAAGGACAACTTCACAGGGACGTCAGGTCGGCCCGAGCCAAGGTGGCCGAGCTGCGAGGCCAAGGTCGGCGACTTCGCGAGGTCGGGGTCCTTTCTCCGGAAGCGGTCGTGGTTGAGGTCGAGGTCGGATTTCAATCGATGACATCCTGGGAATTACTTCATTCGAGGATCGGTGGCTTAACTTTAGCAAGAAACCTCCTCCTTCGTAGACTAGCTCGTTTTGGCCTGTAACTTATGTACAACGGATATTTCTAAATAGTTAGAAATAAATAAATAAATATAGATTGAGTTCGTTGAACTTCCTGTTCGTCGTGAAGATAGCTTCCTTAGTTTATTTGCATATTGCGTTCTTGAGGGAGTTTTACTCGGACCTCTCCCCCTTTTTTTTTTTTTTTTTTACAAGGGAACCTTAGTTCGGACCTCGTATTGTGATTCTCTCGGGGGAACTTGGTTCTGACCCCGATTGAGATTTTATTATCCTATGTGAGGGAGTTTGACTCTGACCTCGTAGGATCTTCCTTTTTGGAGGGAGACGAGCTCAGACCTCGTAAGGGCATTCTTTGCGCATTGGATACTTCGTATAAGCAAACTAAAAAAACACAAGAATATGCAAGACGAAAAGAAACTTTATTAATAAAAGAGAGACCAAAACAAAAAGGAGAGTTTTGACGAGCTCGTTAAAAACAAAACATTGACTTAAAGAAAAGAAAAGGAAAAAGAAAAAACTTAAAGACTCTATATGCAGGACTTTGTTGCTCATACGAAGAATCTCTTTAGGTGGGCGATGTGCCACGTCCTGGGTATTAGCTCGCCTGAAAGATAGGCGATTTTGTAGGCTCCTTTGCCGAGTACTTCGTGCACTCTGTAGGGTCCTTCCCATGTGGCCTCGAGCTTGCCGAGCTTCTCTGAATGGCTTATCTCATTATTTCTAAGCACAAGGTCACCGACCTGGAATTGCTGGGGTTTGACCCTTTGATTATAATATCGGGCCATCTGCTGTTTATACCGAGCTTGTTTTATGCTGGCTAGTTCCCGCTTCTCTTCGAGTAAATCCAGGTCGGTTCGGCGCTGTTCTTCATTGGCTTCCGCTGAGAAGTTGATAGTGCGGGGGCTTGGTGCCCCGACCTCTACTGGTATGACCGCTTCTGTTCCGTATACTAAACGGTACGGAGTTTCTCCCGTGGGAGTTCGGGGTGTAGTCCGGTATGACCATAAGACGTTTTGGAGATTGTAGATCCATTCCGTTTTATCCTTCTCTAGGCGAGCTTTGAGTCCATTCACTATCGTTCTGTTGGTGACCTCGGTCTGGCCGTTGGTTTGCGGTCGGTTGACCGAGGTGAAATTTTGCTGGATATTGAGTCCTTCGCAGAATTCTTGGAATGCTCTGCTCGTGAATTGCGTCCCGTTGTCCGAGATGAGGACTCTTGGAACTCCAAACCGGCACACGATGTTCTTCGAAACAAATTCGACGGCTTTCTCACTTGTGACCTTTGTGGAAGGTTCGGCTTCGACCCACTTGGTAAAGTAGTCGACGGCGACTATTAAGAATCGTTTTTGCTTTGGGGCCGGGTAGAACGGACCCACGATGTCAATGCCCCATTCCACAAATGGCCACGGGCTTTGTATAGTGGAGAGGTCGGTCTGGGGTACCCTCGTCACCTTGGCGTGCAGCTGGCATTTCAGACATTTTTTCACGAATTCTTCCGCGTCTTTTACCATTGTTGGCCAATAGTACCCCCACCGCATGATTTTCTGTACTAGCATCCGAGCTCCGATGTGGCTTCCGCATGACCCGGAGTGCACTTCTTTCAGTGCGTAGTCCGCTTCCCTCGGTCCCACACACTTTAGGAGAGGCTGTAGGTATGACTTTCGATAAAGGACTCTTCCTTCGAGAACGTACTGCATGGATTTAGCCAGGATTTTTCTGGCTTCCATTTTGTTCTCAGGAATCTCCCCGCTCTCTAAATATTTCTTCAGGGGGGTCATCCAGTTCGGGTCGTCTTCCTCAATTGCGTGGATTTCCGCCTCTTCTATACTTCGATTCCGAACTTCTTCTATTAGAGTTGAGCCGGTTGAGTTCACCAGCTTACTTAGCTCATCCGCTCGGGTATTTTGGCTCCGAGGAATGCGGACTATCCTGAAGAACTGGAAGGATTGTTCTAGGATCTTGACTTTTTCCAGGTATTTCTTCAGCTTCTCACTCCTTGCTTCGTACTTTCCTAGCACGTGGTTGACCACTACTTGGGAATCACAATAAGTTTGGATAGCTCGTACCTGGAGTGTTTGGGTAAGACGCAGTCCGGCAATGAGGGATTCATATTGCACTTCGTTGTTCGTAGTGGGGAACTCGAATCGCAGCGAGTATGTCAACTCCTTTTTTTCCGGGCTGATCAGGAGTATGCCAGCTCCGCTTCCTTTCTTCCCCGAGGCTCCATCCACGTACATCTCCCAGCAGTCTGGGGGAGTCTTCTCTGGTATTTCTTGGAGCTTTGTCTTGGCCTCGGATTCTTTTGGTTTATTCACGACGTTGTACCGAGCTTCTACGAGGAAGTCTGCTAAAGCTTGGCCTTTTATAGCTCGGCGAGGAACGAATGATATGGAATGCTCTCCGAGCTCGATTGCCCATTTTGCGATCCTTCCTGAAGCTTCCGATTTAGTGAGGACTTGCCGGAGTGGTAGGTCGGTCAAAACTTGTATTGGGTGAGCTTGGAAATAAGGTTTTAGGCGCCGAGCTGCATTTACCAAGGCTAGAGCGAACTTCTCGAGGGGTTGATATCTTGTCTCTGGATCTTTCAGGACTCTGCTGACGAAGTACACCGGTAGCTGCCGATCTCCTTCATCTCGGACCAATACTGCGCTAATGGCTTCCTCCGACGCTGCGAGGTATAGGGATAGGGATTCTTCCTTTTTGGGGACCGACAGAGTTGGTAAGTCTCTTAGATGGCTCTTTAGCTCGTCGAAGGCTAGTTCGTGCTTTGGTCCCCATCCAAACTCCGGTGCCTTCTTGAGGATTTTGAAGAACGGAAGTTGTTTCTTGGCAGCTTTCGAGAGGAAACGACTTAGCGCGATTATGCAGCCTGTCAACTTATGTACGTCGCGAATAGTTCGGGGTACCTTCATTTCCTGGACGGCTTTAATTTTCAACGGGTTGGCTTTGAGTCCCTCCAGCGAGATCCAGCACCCTGGGAATTTCCCAGATCGCACGTTGAAAGTGCACTTCTTGGGGTTCAGCTTGAGGTTGGCTTGCCTCAATACGTCGAGTGTCGTTTGCAGATCGACCACCGCTGAAGCTTTTTCCTTGCTTTTGACGACGATGTCGTCTACATATACTTCGACGATCTCGCCAATGTAATCTCGGAAGAGGAAGTCGACCATTCGTTGGTAAGTTGCTCCGGCATTCTTCAACCCGAAGGGCATGTATTTGAATGCGAAGACCCCGAAGCTCGTAGCGAAAGCTGTCATGATCGCGTCTTCCTCATCCATCAAGACTTGATAGTACCCCTTGTAAAGGTCAAGAAAGCTGAATACCTCGTATCCCACTAAGGATTCAATCTTCTCATCGATGTTGGGGAGGGGGTAGCAGTCCTTTGGGCAAGCTTTATTGAGGTCGGTATAATCCACACACATCCTCCACTCCCCTCCTTCTTTCTTGACCACCACCGGGTTAGATAGCCAAATTGGGTATTTGACCTCGAAAAGTAGCCCTGCTTTCAGCCATTGTTGCACCTCATCATAGATGACCTGGTTCCGCTCGGCAGCAAATGTTCTTCTCTTCTGCTTTACTAGGGTGGAGCTCGGGTCGATGTTGAGCTTATGTGTAATGATGTCCGATGACACTCCCATCATGTCCGTCGGCGACCAAGCAAAGACGTCTTGATATTCCCTAAGGAGCTGGATTATCTGTAGGCGGGTTTGGGGCCCCCCTGCAAAGCCGACCTTGACAAATTTGGTAGGGTCTTCTTCGGATAAGGGGACTTGTTCCGCCGAAGTGTCAGAAATCGTTGTTGCCTCTTCCAACTCCTTGGGATACTTTGATTGCTATGCTTGCGGTTGGCCTCGAAGGGCGACCTGCATGCACTCTTTGGCCTTTTTCTGGTCGCCGCGGACAGTCACGATTCCGCCCGAGGTCGGGATCTTCAGCAGCAAGTGATATGGCGAGATAATGGCTCGGACCGCATTCAGCCAATCCTGACCCAATATGATGTTGTACGGGGAGTTCGCTTTGACCACGTAGAAGTGGATTAGCTTGTTGACGCTGGTTGGCGGGCTGCCAATGGCGACGTCAAGCGCGATGATCCCCTCAGGTCGCGTTTCATGCTGCGTGAAACTTTTGAGTGGCAGGGGCGCCGAGTTTACCCGAGCTGGGTCGAGTCCCATCCTATCCAAGCAATGTTGGAAGATGATACTGACGCTGGCCCCACTATCAACAAATACGCGGTGGACAATTTTGTTGGCCACTCCGACCTGTATTACCAGGGCATCATTATGGGGCGTTGCTGTTGGTACAGGATCGTCCTCGGAAAAGGTGACTGTTTCGCCCTTCTTGAACCTCTTTTTCATCTGTTCCTCCTCCGATGGAATTGGTGGTCTGCGAGCTTCAGACCTCAGCTTAGTTTCAGGCTTCTTCTTCTCTGTTTCCTCCCGCTTCAACCGGTCCGCATCTTGACCGTCTGCGAACTGGTACACGATTCTCCACATCTCCTGGGCCGTCTCGGGTTTCTGCTTAGCGAGCTCCTGGTTCAGGGACCCAGGAGCGACCCCGTTTCAGAAAGCCGAGATGAGGAAAACATCGTCGATTTTATCGACCTTCAAGCTTTCCTGCATAAATCGGGAGGCGTACTCCCTTATGGTCTCTCTGTCCTTTTATTTCACGGACAGGAGGTAGGCCGTGTCTCGGCGAGCTTGGACCTTCATAAGGAATCTTTCCTTCGAGGTAGACCCAAGATCCGACGCTGCCAGTCGGCAGGCCGTCGAACCACGCTCGGGCGTAGTCGACCAACATTTCTGGGAACAACTTGCACATGTGCTCTTCAGTGAGGCCCTGATTGTGCATGCTGTATTTGAACCGCGTCAAGAAGTTGAGGGGGTCCTCCAGCCCATTATAGGGTGGTATGTTGGGCAACTTGTACGTCGCGGGAAGCTTGGCATCAAGTAGCTCGTCGGTGAACGGGCTGACGAGCCGGGCTGATCTTCCCTCCCGTCGATGTCGGTTTACCTTGGGGCTATAACTTCTGGAATAGCTCGGACTTCGGTCCCTGGCTGGACTACGATGTCGCCTTGGGAGATGGTGTTGCTTAGGACTCCGATGCGGGCTGGAGCTCCGGCGGAGGAGTGGGCTTCGCCGAGAGTCATGCTTTCTCCTCAGCTCGGGCTCCTGCGTTTTGGAATGATGTGGAGTTTTGGGTATGGACTTCCGTGTGGAACTCTCCCTAGCTTCGGATATTAGGGGCATCCTAGCTATTGTGAGGAAGCGCTTGAAACTCTCCCTATTCGCTCTTGCGAATTCAGTCGCGGCGTATGCAGTGGCGAGGTCGAAGTCGTCGAGAAGATCCTCTCCTTTCGACCCAGATTTCTGTCTGAGGGATGTCCTCTAGCGCGGGCATCCCTTTGAAAGTGTCTTCTTCTACAGGATTATTGCCGTGCCCCTCCTTTGGGACCGAGCTGTCTTTCTGGCGGTTGCCCCTGTTCGTGGGGCGACTTTCTACTTCGTCGGGGTTCCCACGTTGGCTTTGGTCTCCCCGCACGTTTTGCGATCGCGTTACCGTCATAGTTCTGCTACCAAAGAACCGTCGATCGTCTCGTTCCCACAGACGGCGCCAATGATAGATCTAGGGTTTGTAGAGATGGCAGAAAATAATAATAACGCGACAACACAAAGATTTACGTGGTTCGATCAAGGTGATCTACGTCCACGGGAGAGAATATAGAGAGCTTTTATTATACTTGAAAGTACAAAGAGTATTGAATGCCCCTAAACCTTTAATCTAGCATCTATTTATAAGCCTTGAATTGAGCCCTAATCTCTCCAGGATTTGGATTCCTTATACATATCTTGTTTCCTAGTACATGCATATCCGATTCCCATTCATAATAGGATTCTATCCTCCCCCAAAGTAGGGCTTCGTGACTTGGTCTTCAAGGTAGGCGTCGACTGCAATTGGGCTGAGCTCTTGGGCCGAGCTTGAATGTATAGGCCCACCTAGATTGGGCCTTAGGTCAGGCCCAAGACGAGGCCTGTACCATCAATGGCGTCCCTTTATTTTCGTGGCCCCTACGCATGCACTAATTTTCGTTACTCCTCGGTGACACAGGGTCCATCGACGAGGTTACCAATAGTCAATGTTTTGCCAGAAGCCGTGGCCAAGAAGAACTACTGGGATTATTTGGCAAAATAGTGGACGCCGTCTGCGTTAACCGGTGTAGAGCATAATTGTCTGGAAATTGGTGAGAAACAACATATGTTGATGGACGAAATTCAAACGAACGAGCTACTTCCAGTGGTCGGCGACAATCTGCCGTTGAACGACGACAATCTTGATAATTTTGATACAGACCATTTTTTCTCGTGGGATTTAATGGATGAAAATTTGTCATCGACATAGAAAGATAATCGTGTTTAGTTTTGAACCATTCCATAAGACGCTGTATAACGACTCTCACTAGTCACTAATTAATAGTCTTGTATTTCTATCTTTTTTTTGGCAACAACTGTATTTTATGATTGTTTCTTTTGAATTCATGTTTAATCAGGTTATTATAACTAATGTCTGTGCGGTTCAAGAATGATAGAGTATTAATTAATTAATAGATAAATACGCGTTTATTATGATTGGTGTGAAATTAATATGCCACACACAAATACGAAGTACCTACAATCAAATAATCATATACAATTACGACGACTGCACACAATAACACTGTCATCCACTTTATCACATCTCTTACACATGTGTAAGAGATGTGATATAAAGTGGATGACAATTGTGGTATATTATATTTCAAATATTTAAGAGTGGCGATTTTTCATTGTTTTTAAAGGGATGAGTATTTTGCAGGATTTTGACATTGTCAAAGTGGGCATTTTTATGGATTGACACTTTTTAAATTACAGTTTTAATTTTAAATCTTGTAACCCGACGCGCTAACTCGCAAGCCGAAGGGTTAGGGCTAGAGTTATCAATTTTTCAACCCTGACCGAATAGCCAGGTCAAGCTAGCCCGATTGACATCCCTGATAATAATGCTCGAATAGGGGTTGAACCTTTTAAAGATCGAATATGAGTGTGTGTTAAATATATTTCCATCCAATGCTCGTGCCGTGGATGTTGCTTATATCGACTCTATTTGATAGTCTCGTCGGATGTTTCTTATTTAGTGAAGCCCATCCACCAATATTTTTTGGCTACGCACCTGCCTACTGCCTACTGATCAATTTTTTTCGTCGTTACTAATTCAATCTCCAATTATTTTTAGATTTCTTCTTCTTTATGTAAATTAAGTGTTGAATATATTTATATTTCTTATTCTTCTCGGTTAAGTGACTAATTTTTTTTTCGCTTTGTAAACCAATTTATTTTCTCATTCACTCAGTATTATGATGGTCCCAATTAGTTTTATTAAAACGGCGCCGCATCATGACTGATGGTACCGGCCTCGTCTTGGGCCCGACCTAAGGCTCAATCTAAGTGGGCCTATACATTCAAGCTCGGCCCAAGAGCTCAGCCCAATTACAGTTGACGCCTACCTTGAAGACCAAGTCACGAAGCCCAACTTTGGAGGAGAATAGAATCCTATTATGAATGGGAATCGGATATGCATGTATTAGGAAACAAGATATGTATAAGGAATCCGAACCCTAGAAGGATTAGGGCTCAATTCAAGGCCTATATATAGATGCTAGATTAGAGGTTTAGGGGGATTCAACATTCTTTGTACTCTCAAGCATAATAAAGGCTCTCTACATTCTCTCCCGTGGACGTAGATCACATCGATCGAACCACGTAAATCCTTGTGTCGTCGTATTATTGTTATTTTCTGCTATCTCTACTAACCCTAGATCTATCATTGGCGCCGTCTGTGGGAAATGAGACGATCGACGGTTCTTTGGTAGCAGAACTATGACGGTAACACGATCGCAAAACGTGCGGGGAGACCAAAGCCAGCGTGGGAACCCCGACGAAGCAGAAAGTCGCTCCACGAACAGGGGCAACCGCCAGAAAGACAGCTCGGTCCCAAAGGAGGGGCACGGCAATAATCCTGTAGAAGAAGACCCTTTCAAAGGAATGCCCGCGCTAGAGGACATCCCTCAGAAGGGTCCACAGAAATCTGGGTCAAAAGGAGAGGATCTTCTCGGCGACTTCGACCTCGCCACTGCGTACGCCGCAACTGAATTCGCCAGAGCGAATAGGGAGAGTTTCAAGCGCTTCCTCACAACAGCTAGGACGTCCCCAATATCCGAAGCTAGGGAGAGCTCCACACGGAGGTCCATACCCAAAACTCCACATCATTCCAAAGCGCAGGAGCCCGAGCTGAGGAGAAAGCATGACTCTCGGCGAAACCCACTCCGCTGCCGGAGCTCCAGCCCGCATCGGAATCCTAAGCAACACCATCTCCCAAGGCGACATCGTAGTCCAGCCAGGGACCGAAGTCCGAGCTATTCCAGGAGTTATAGCCCCAAAGTAAACCAACATCGGCGGGAGGGAAGGTCGGCCCCGCTCGTCAGCCCGTTCACCGACGAGCTACTCGATGCCAAGCTTCCCGCGACGTACAAGCTACCCAACATACCACCCTATAATGGGCTGGAGGACCCCCTCAACTTCTTGACGCGGTTCAAATACAGCATGCACAACCAGGGCCTCACTGAAGAGCATATGTGCAAGTTGTTCCCAGAAATACTGGTCGACTACGCCTGAGCGTGGTTCGACGGCCTGCCGACTGGTAGCGTGGGATCTTGGGTCTACCTCGAAGGAATCTTTAAACAAAGATTCCTTATGAAAGTCCAAGCTCGCCGAGACACGGCCTACCTCCTGTCCGTGAAGCAAAAGGACAGAGAGACCATAAGGGAGTACGCCTCCCGATTTCTGCAGGAAAGCTTGAAGGTCGATAAAATCGACGATGTTTTCCTCATCTCGGCTTTCCGAAACGGGGTCGCTCCTGGGTCCCTGAACCAGGAGCTCGCTAAGCAGAAACCCGAGACGGCCCAGGAGATGTGGAGAATTGTGTACCAGTTCGCAGACGGTCAAGATGCGGACCGGTTGAAGCGGGAGGAAACGGAGAAGAAGAGGCCTGAAAGTGATCGGGGCCGGAACGAACGTGATCGGAGAAGTGCCCACGAGCGCCTTCAGCAGGGTCCTATCCAATCCCGGCTCGGACCGGGGCCTATCGAGTCCCGGCTCGGTCCACGGCCGGGGTCGGAACCCCCTCAGCGACCTCCCTTTGTGAAAACAAATGCGGAGATCTTCGCACTTCATGAGGACTGGTTCATGCGACCGCGCCCGATGTCGGGGTCGAAACCTCGGGATAAGAACAAATACTGCTCTTTCCATGACGACCACGGGCACTACACAGAGGACTGCCGCGACCTCGCGGTGGAAATAGACAGGTTAGCCCAAGAAGGAGCTCTGAAGAAGTACGAGGTCGGAGGAAAGAAGAACAAAAGGGGGAAGCGAAAGGGCGGACAGGGCCGCTGCGCTCCCGATAATAAGCGAGCTAAAACCAGTCATGACGAGGAAGATGACGACCCTCAGGATGGCGTGCCACAGTACGATGGGGTGGTGTCAACCATCTACGAGCTAACCCCGGGCACAACCAAAACTAAGCTGAGGTCTGAAGCTCGCAGACCACCGATTCCATCGAAGGAGGAACAGACGAAAAAGAGGTTCAAGAAGGGCGAAACGGTCACCTTTTCCGAGGACGATCCTGTACCAACAGCGATACCCCATAATGACGCCCTGGTAATACAGGTCGGAGTGGCCAACAAGATTGTCCACCGCGTGTTTGTTGATAGTGGGGCCAGCGTCAGTATCATCTTCCAACATTGCTTGGATAGGATGGGACTCGACCCAGCTCGGATAAGCTCAGCGCCCCTGCCACTCAAAAGTTTCACTCAGCATGAAACACGACCTGAGGGAATCATCGCGCTTGACGTCGCCATTGGCAGCCCGCCAACCAGCGTCAACAAGCTAGTCCACTTCTACGTGGTCAAAGCAAACTCCCCGTACAACATCATACTGGGTAGGGACTGGCTGAATACGGTCCGAGCCATTATCTCGCCATATCACTTGCTGCTGAAGATCCCGACCTCGGGCGGAATCCTGACTGTCCGCGGCGACCAGAAAAAGGCTAAAGAGTGCATGCAGGTAGCCCTTCGAGGTCAACCGCAAGCATAGCAATCAAAGTATCCCGAGGAGTTGGAAGAAGCAACAATGATTTCTGACACCTCGGCGGAACAAGTTCCCTTGTCCCAAGAAGACCCCACCAAATTGGTCAAGGTCGGCTTCGCAGGGGAGCCCCAAACCCGCCTACAGATAATCCAGCTCCTTAGGGAATATCAAGACGTCTTTGCTTGGTCGCCGACGGACATGACGGGGGTGTCATCGGACATCATTACACATAAGCTCAACATCTACCCGAGCTCCACCCCAGTAAAGCAGAAGAGAAGAACATTTGCTGCCGAGCGAAACCAGGTCATCTATGACGAGGTGCAGCAATGGCTGAAAGCAGGACTACTTTTCGAGGTCAAATACCCAATTTGGCTATCTAACCCGGTGGTGGTCAAGAAAGAAGGAGGGGAGTGGAGGATGTGTGTGGATTATACCGACCTCAATAAAGCTTGCCCAAAGGACTGCTACCCCCTCCCCAACATCGACGAGAAGATTGAATCCTTGGTGGGATACGAGGTATTCTGTTTTCTTGACCTTTACAAGGGGTACTATCAAGTCCTGATGGATGAGGAAGACGCGATCATGACAGCTTTCGCTACGAGCTTCGGGGTCTTCGCATTCAAATACATGCCCTTCGGGTTGAAGAACGCCGGAGCAACTTACCAACGAATGGTCGACTTCCTCTTCCGAGATTACATAGGCGAGATCGTTGAAGTATATGTAGACGACATCGTCGTCAAAAGCAAGGAAAAAGCTTCAGCGGGGGTTGATCTACGAACGACACTCGACGTATTGAGGCAAGCCAACCTCAAGCTGAACCCCAAGAAGTGCACTTTCAACGTGCGATCTGGGAAATTCCTAGGGTGCTGGATCTCGCCGGAGGGACTCAAAGCCAACCCATTGAAGATTAAAGCCGTCCAGGAAATGAAGGTACCCCGAACTATTCGCGACGTACATAAGTTGACAGGCTGCATAACCGCACTGAGTCGTTTCCTCTCGAAAGCTGCCGAGAAACAACTTCCATTCTTCAAAATCCTCAAGAAGGCCCCGGAATTTGGATGGGGACCAGAGCACGAACTAGCCTTCGACGAGCTAAAGCGCCATCTAAGAGACTTACCAACTCTGTTGGTCCCCAAAAAGGAAGAATCCCTATCCCTATACCTCGCAGCGTCGGAGGAAGCCATTAGCGCAGTATTGGTCCGAGACGAAGGAGATCGGCAGCTACCGGTGTACTTCGTCAGCAGAGTCCTGAAAGATCCAGAGACGAGATATCAGCCCCTCGAGAAGTTCGCTCTAGCCTTGGTAAATGCAGCTCGGCGCCTGAAACCTTATTTCCAAGCTCACCCAATACAAGTTTTGACCGACCTACCACTCCGGCAAGTTCTCACTAAACCGGAGGCTTCAGGAAGGATCGCAAAATGGGCAATCGAGCTCGGAGAGCATTCCATATCATTTGTTCCTCGCCGAGCTATAAAAGGCCAAGCTTTAGCAGACTTCCTCGTGGAAGCTCGGTACAACGTCGTGGCTAAACCAAAAGAACCCGAGGCCAAGGCAAAGCTCCAAGAGGTGCCAGAGAAGACTCCCCCAGACTGCTGGGAGATGTACGTGGATGGAGCCTCGGGGAAGAAAGGAAGCGGAGCTGGCATACTCCTGATCAGCCCGGAAAAAAAGGAGTTGACATACTCGCTGCGATTCGAGTTCCCCACTACGAACAACGAAGTGGAATATGAAGCCCTCATTGCCGGACTGCGTCTTGCCCAAACACTCCAGGTACGAGCTATCCAAACTTATTGTGATTCCAGAGTAGTGGTCAACCAAGTGCTAGGAAAGTACGAAGCAAGGAGTGAGAAGCTGAAGAAATACCTGGAAAAAGTCAAGCTCCTAGAACAATCCTTCCAGTTCTTCAGGATAGTCCGCATTCCTCGGAGCCAAAATACCAGAGCTGACGAGCTAAGTAAGCAGATGAACTCAACCGGCTCAACTCTCATAGAAGAAGTTCGGAATCGAAGTATAGAAGAGGCGGAAATCCACGCAATTGAGGAAGACGACCCGAACTGGATGACCCCCCTGAAGAAGTATTTAGAGAGCGGGGAGATCCCTGAGGACAAAACGGAAGCCAGGAAAATCCTGGCTAAATCCATGCAGTACGTTCTCGAAGGAGGAATCCTTTATCGGAAGTCGTACCTACAGCCTCTCCTAAAGTGTGTGGGACCGAGCGAAGCGGACTACGCACTGAAAGAAGTACATTCCGGGTCATGCGGAAGCCACATCGGAGCTCGGATGCTAGCACAGAAAATCATGCGGTGGGGGTACTATTGGCCCACAATGGTAAAAGATGCGGAAGAATTCGTGAAAAAATGCCTGAAATGCCAGCTGCACGCCAAGGTGACCAGGGTACCTCAGACCGACCTCTCCACTATACAAAGCCCGTGGCCATTTGTGGAATGGGGCATTGACATCGTGGGACCATTCTACCCGGCCCCAAAGCAAAAACGATTCTTAATAGTCGCCGTCGACTACTTTACGAAGTGGGTCGAAGCCGAACCTTCCACAAAAGTCACAAGTGAGAAAGCCGTCGAATTTGTTTGGAAAAACATCGTGTGCCGGTTTGGAGTTCCAAGAGTCCTCATCTCGGACAACGGGACGCAATTCACGAGCAGAGCATTCCAAGAATTTTGCGAATGACTCAATATCCAGCAAAATTTCACCTCGGTCAACCGACCTCAAACCAACGGCCAAACCGAGGTCACCAACAGAACGATAGTAAATGGACTCAAAGCTCGCCTAGAGAAGGATAAAACGGAGTGGATCTACAATCTCCAAAACGTCTTATGGTCATACCGGACTACACCCCGAACTCCCACGGGAGAAACCCCGTACCGTTTAGTATACGGGACAGAAGCGGTAATACCAGTAGAGGTCGGGGCACCAAGCCCCCGCACTATCAACTTCTCAGCGGAAGCCAATGAAGAACAGCGCCGAACCGTCCTGGATTTACTCGAAGAGAAGCGGGAACTGGCCAGCATAAAAGAAGCTCGGTATAAACAGCAGATGGCCCGATATTATAATCAAAGGGTCAAACCCCAGCAGTTCCAGGTCGGTGACCTTGTGCTTAGAAATAATGAGATAAGCCATTCAGAGAAACTCGGTAAGCTCGAGGCCACATGGGAAGGACCCTACAGAGTGCACGAAGTACTCGGCAAAGGAGCCTACAAAATCCCCTATCTTTCAGGCGAGTTGATACCCAGGACGTGGCACATCGCCCACCTAAAGAAGTTCTTCGTATAAGCAACAAAGTCCTGCATATAGAGTCTTTAAGTTTTTCCTTTTCCTTTTCTTTAAGTCAATGTTTTGTTTTTTAACGAGCTCGTCAAAACTTTTCTTTTTGTTTTGGTCTCTCTTTTATTAATAAAGTCTCTTTTCGTCTTGCATATTCTTGTGTCTTTTAGTTTGCTTATACGAAATATCCAATGCGCAAAGAACACCCTTTCGAGGTCTGAGCTCGTCTCCCTCCAAAAAGGAAAATCCAACGAGGTCAGAGTCAAACTCCCTCACATAGGATAATAAAATCTCAATCGGGGTCAGAACCAAGTTCCCCCGAGAAGATCACAATACGAGGTCCGAACCAAGGTTCCCTTGTAAAAAAAAAAAAAAAAAAAATTTGAGGTCTGAGTTCAACTCCCTCATAAATGCAACATGCAAATTAAACTAAAGGAAGCTATCTTCACAACGAACAGGAAGTTCAACGAACCCAATCTATATTTATTTATTTCTAACCATTTAGACATGTTCGTATGTACATAAGTTACAGGCAAGAACGAGCTAGTCTACGGGGAATGAGGTTTCTTGCTAAAGTTAAGCCACCGATCTTCGAATGAAGTGATTCCCAGAATATCATCAATTGAAACCCGACCTCGACCTCGACCCCGACCGCTTCCGGAGGAAGGACCCCGACCTCGCGAAGTCGCCGACATCGGCCTCGCAACTCGGCCACCTCGGTTCGGGCCGACCTGACGTCCCTGCGAAGCCTTCCTTACACCGCGAGCAGGCACCGCTCGAGAAGAGGACGGGAGGTCGGCACCCGCACCCTTGGCCAGCAGCGCACGTAATTTTGGCCGGCGCTCTAGAATACACTTATACCGGCCCGCACTCTCTTTGAGCATGTCAAAGGCACCTAGAAGCAAAGGAGACTCGGGACCGACGGCTTCTTTTAAATCGACATAGGTCACCAAGTCTTCTTTCATCTTTAGCTCCGCCTCGGCAATGGTAATACCACCAGCACGTCGGATAATATCTTCGTACTCGCCGTGCTCCTCAGCGATCCTCTTGTGATCCTCACAAACAGGGTTAACCTGACCTCGGGCAGCTTCCAGTTCTTCCTCGGCCTGAAGAAGCCTGGCTTGAAGCAAATCAGCATGCTCTTGAGCAGCGATCCGCTTGACCTCGGTTTCCACGCAAAGCGCCTCGAACTTCATTCGCCACTCCTTCAGTTCGGCTCCAGTTGATTTCAACAAAGAACACTTCTCGGCAAAAAGCTCTTCAGCTCGGCGACATTTATCCATCCACAGCCGAACTAGAGACCGTTGTTCAGATAAATCTTGAGATAGGAAACTTATTTGCTTATGAAGGGAAGCTATACCAAGGTTATTAGAAATCTACACACGAAAAGAAAGTGAAAATTCATTTATTCGCAAATGTCTGAGTACAAGTTACAAGAAAGAAGAAAAGAAATCTAAGGAGCATCGACCTCCTTGTCCTGAGAAAGTGGCGGCACAGAGGGGGGGTCCCGCGAGGGACCGTCAGCACCAGCACCGCCGAGGTCCTCTCCACCAGCCGGGGCCTCACGCTCCTCGTCATCCTTATCTTCTTCTTCGTCGTCGCGGAGAGAATCAAAGGCGGCATCCAGGTCGGCATCCCGATCTACCGAGCAGTCAGCAACCTGCTCGGCAGATAGCAGCTCAGACGAGCCGGCCAGACTCTCCAAAACAGGAAGCTGACCGAGATAATCACGGACCACCCTGGCATACCGGGAAGGGAGAGCATCATCCCCGAGGCGCTCAAAGCCGTACTTCGCCACATCCAGAGCAGGGAAATCCTCGGCAGCCTTCTCTAAAGCGGCCATAGCAAAGTTCCCATTGATGAGCAGGGCCAAGTCGTTGGCTAGGCTGGAGAAGCTCTCCGACAACAGTAGCCTCTTCGTGTAGGCCCGAAGAACCTCCCCTTGGCCCGCCGCGAGCTGGGCCTCCCGATCCCTCGCTGCATGCAGCTCGGATTCCAAAGGATGTGCCCCCCTATATTATGTCTAACCCTAAAGGGCCTAAACCCGTATAGCTAGGTTTGGAAGTTATCATTGGGTAGAGTATAGTTTATGGAAACACAAACAACTCCAAATAGGGTTTTATTTTTTATACCTATAAATATGACGCTACACAAATGGCTTTGTTCATCCTCAAAATGATCAAAACTTCACCACGCTATTCATTTGTTCCACCAGAAAATTTATTTTACAGCTCTAAGTGGACAAAATACATGGAGCTTAAAACTCTCGAGGAGCTAAACGACATATTCTTGGATGGCAATTAGCTTCCCGGAAGTCTCTCTGGCAATGACGATCTCATCTCACACACCCTTGAATTCCTCAATTATGTATTTGGAGAACGAATGTCATTACAGTTCTTCACTGTGCATGAGCGGTACAAGTGCTTCAACAATATGGTCTTCGACCCCAATGTGCTTTATAATTCCTATACTCACAGCATTGAAGTCGACTCAGACACATGGCACCGTCATATAGTTTTCAGTCAAAATCTCAAAATATAAGTTTTATTTTTATGACAATAATTTGCTACTTAACGACTTGTTTGTTTCATGTATGCATGAAGGAAAATCCAATTGCAGCTGCCTATGGTTCTGAAGGAGAGGCGCATTACAGTATCCTTAAGAATTTGTTTGAATGCTAAACCTTATTTGTTCGAGACCCGGAAGACATGGTGGCTGAAATAAGTTTCATGTGATGGCATGTGCAGCAATCACTGAATTCAAACATTATGATGTTAAGTTGTAATTTACTTAGCTTGTAAATACAGTAGATTCTCTTGTGCTGCCGAAACTATTTTATTTCTAGATCCTGATGTTTAATTTGTGAACAGCAATATATAATTTTACTCACGATTACACCTTTAGTACAATTATTGCTCGAATATAGTTACATGGGATCTATAAAAAATTTTAAGGCTAATTAGATAATCATGTACTTTTATAAATTGTGATGAATTGAGGTTACTGGAATAATAATTCATAACTACAACAGTCCATAAGTTATTTATATTTTGCAAAATGGAGGTTTTATTAAAATATGTATATATATTTTTCCCATTCGAGCATTAAAGTTTCGTTTGTCCTATAAAATTAATTTAGTTGAACTAAGGCAACGTATATAATCGATTGGCAAATATATTGTATTACACTGTGACAGACGTCAAGTCGCATCAATAGGAGCAGACACTCAGAAGCTTTTGTGGCGCTATAGACTGCAGTTAATTAATATGATAGGCAAATCGCTGTAGACAACTTTGAGTAGTTTGTGTAGACACGCAATCTCTTTTTGTCAAAATCGTAGTAATATTTTTGAGGACAAACATAATGAATTAAAATCAGCAAATATTAAAATATATTACAAAAAATTAACTTTGTATTGTTCGTTTAAAATATTGAGATACCAATAGTTGGAAATTTTGGGGTAGAGATCCTCTGAAGTTGTGTTTTTACGGCGTCTCTTTAGATCACAAATAAAATACAGAAAACAGAAAGTATACAACAATTTACAAACAAATAAAAATTAGAGGGAAATAACTGACGATGATTACATACACATGAATTGCATTTTTAGGAAGCAAAATTAAGTTATATATTAACATAAAGAGGAACTTCATCACATGGCAAACAATATGGTTAATTTACATCCATTGCGCTCCATATTTTTAACACATCGCATAACAGTGTCTCAAAAAGGGTCATACGGATTACATCATAAGCAGTCTAAATAGTACAAATTGAAGAGACGTACGTAGGTCATACTCAAACAAATGGTTCCCCAATAGATGAAACATTACCGGAGTCAACAACAGCAAATAACCAATCATAGTCCAAGTTGTCAAGGCAGCCCCCACGGAACAAAATTCCTTCTGCCAGAACTGTAAGTAGCCTTCTCTCCTAAAAGTCTCATATGTCATCGGCTCCTCCTATTTCACAAGTACAAACATTGTTGGCGGCTTATAAACATTATGCTCCGTATGTATATCATTTAACGTATTAAAGAGTAACTTACGTTGGCGCCGATAGTTGACCAATAGTAATGGCCGGTGACGACTTCATTCTTTACAGGATCATAATCCACACCTGGTAGATTAACAAACCAACAGAAATCCTTGAACCCGTCCCTCAACTGCTGCAGCTTCAAGACGATCTCCTTTCTGGATTTGACCGGACCGCTAAGCCTCAATTCCCGCAGCTTTTCGTAAAATTGATCCACAAACGGGCTCCATGTGGGTTCCATTTTCTGGCGACTGCGCTAAACCATTCAATTAAATAAAATTCCTCCAACAATCTCCAATTTCCATCACTTTCTCGTTGTCCCATTTGTTGTTTCTCTGTTGTATTTTTTTTTTTTTTTTTTGAGAGAAGCTGTTGGAGTTAATGAGCAATGAAGGAGACGGATTTATTAGATGAGTTGTATCGACACGTTTCTACACGTATCACTAGGAATTTAATTATGTTTTTAATCGGACGGTTAGTAAATAATTGACGTGTCATGGACATCTGCGTGAAAAATCAAACTAATTACTAGTAGTTTTTTTTTAGCTAGCATATTAGTAACTTAGTATTAAGTATATGTACGGCTAATTTGTGTTAATGAAACATGAAAATATTTTTTGTATAATTGAAATACCATGTCATTCTACAGTTCATTAAACTCAAAAATAGTTTTGAAATGGTGTACCATTTACCGACCTTATAATTTAAGTTGTGAACCGACGATTCATTCCATATCAGAAATACGTCAAGAAGAAGACTTTCGAACACTATCCTTCTTTTGCTCTTTACTTCTGTAACAATGGACTTTTTTCTTATTCTCTCTCCATTTTTTTATTTTTATTTTTTGGTGTAATGGTGGGCGTTACTCTATAATATACTAGTAGCTTTTATTATATTCATCTTCCTATTTTCATTTTGGAAGGACACGAACGACCAAAAGGTAGAGTTAAAAGATAGAGTTTATCAAATCATTTCTCATATATATCCATAAGACTTACATATATTAAAATAATGTTAATCTATCTTTCAACTTACCAAAATTTATAATATATATATATATATTTAATAATTGGCCATCGAATATACTAATTACTACGAAGATATAGAAATCATATCATTAATTGATGAGCATTTTATTAGGAATATACTAATTACTGAAGAGTACTGATAGTTGCTAATTGATGATTATTGCTTTATTCGGAGCGGGACGTTTGATTTTATCCCTCAATGCATATGCATCCCCTTCCTTATCGCCTTATACGTGAAGATTGTTGGAAATGGTTTATAGTTAACCATTAATTGAGGATAAATATTATTAATTAAATATTTATTATTTGATTAAAATATTTATTGGATGTTAATCTACGTCGTGAGTAGATCAACGTGGTATATTTAATATCTCTAAACCGATTTCCGGTGATTGAGATATTGTATGCTAAAGGCTGGATGTTGAAGTGGTAACTAAGATGTTATTAATTATAATAAATGTTAGTTGCCTCACATCGATTGTATGTGGATGATTTTACTAGCATTTAAGACTATGTCTGTATGGACTTAATAACTTGTTGGGTTGGTGTGTATGGGTGTCCGGACGGGCGGGTCCGGCTCGGGCCTAGGCCTTGGACTTGGACTTGGGACTTGGGACTTGGCAATTGGTGCTTTGGGTTGGTGTTTGGGCCTTATCTTTTTGGACCAACTCCACAAGCCCACTTGATTTAATTGTTGAGCCCAATCTGGTAGCCCAGTTGATGAAGCCCAGCGGCCCATGTCTCTTGGCATCTGTAATCGTCGGAGACTCTTCACATCCGCCAACCCTTGGTGTCTGAAACTGCCGGCCATCATAGCAGAATTGATGGCGACGAGTCCCTTCACTTGATCGAGAACTGCCTATACATAGGAGCATCTTCATTTGCAGAATACACACAAAACAATCTGCATTTCTCCTCTCATATCATACACTTTCTAGTTCAGTCTTCGTTCTTGCCTAATTCACCGGACCTCGGTTCTGTTTGTGGTTCTACTACAGCCGAGACGTTAAGATCGTTTTAACCTTTGGGGACGAGCCGCCTTACCGTGAGCACTACCGGGGCCTATTCTCGTCTTGCGGGCAGAAGTTCAACTTCCGACGATCTGGTTTTCTTAAATCTTAATACTTCAGTTTTATTGTAATCTCTTATATTATACATTGTTCTTTAATAAAAGTATGTATTGTTCATTGTAATTGACACAAGCAAGTACTCGATTCCTAATAATCGCAAGACGAAAATAACAAAAGTTACTTGTTCGTGTGCTTCCTAAAACTGAAGTTCAACCTGAAACTCTGCTGAAAAAATGTCTACCAATCCGAGTAACGGCGCTGCCACTCTTTCCTCCACCACTTCTGGAACCATTGGCTCCTCGAGCTCAACTATGGATCCAGTCCAACCTGCTGCTCGACTCATGCCTATCGCCGAGAAACCTTCCGTTTTCTCGAGTTCTGACTTCAAAAGATTGTCCCAAAAGATGATGTTTTACATCACCACAATGGGGCTTGCTAGCTTCCTGCGTGAAGAAAGACCTCCTGTCCCAGCTGAGGATGAGGCAAATGTGCAAGTTCATATTGACTACGATACTTGGGTGCATTCCAACTATCTGTGTCGGAATATGCTGTTGAATGGGCTTGATGATGGCCTGTTCAATGTGTTCAAAATCAAGGAGACTGCCAAAGAAATTTGGGATGCTCTTGAGTTGAAGTACCATGTTAATCCTGCTAGCATGAAGAAGTTCGTAGTGACGAGGCTCACGGAATTCCAAATGGTGGACAGTCGTCCTATAATGCCCCAAGTACAAGAGTTCCAAACTCTTGTGCATGATGTTCATTCTGAGGGGATGCCTCTACCCGAGGCGTATACTGTGGCGCTCTTGGTTGACAAGTTGCTGCCTAGTTGGAAGGAGTTTAAGAGATACCTTAAGCATAAGCGAAAGGAAATGTTTCTTGAGACGTTGGTGGCTAAGCTTCAAACTGAAGCTCAAGTCTGTGATCAAGATTTGAAGGCTAAGGCTCCAATGGAAGCTAAGGCTAATCTTACCGATGGTATGGGCATACCTTCAAAGAAGTGTCCTTATCCTGCCAAAGGCAAAGGAAAAGAAGTAGCACCTCCAACCAAGTTCACTGGAACGTGCTACAACTATGATAAGCCCAGACATATGGCGAAGAACTTTCGTCTACCAAAGAAGAAGGGGAATGGCAAGGTCAACCATGTCCAAAAAGACTTCGACACCTGGGACAAAGACGACCTTGTTGCCATGATCACCGAGGTAAACCATGTCTCGGACCCTAATCCTGTCACTTGGTTTCTTGACACATGTGCGACTATTCACATTTGTATGAACCGAGACTTGTTCTATACCTACAAGGAAGTTCAAGACCGCTTTGTCACCAAGGCGAGTGACCGTACCTCACCTGTTCTTGGAGTTGGGACTGTTGTACTCCAACTCACCTCCGGTGTGGAGATAACTCTGAAGGATGTGCCGCATGCTCCGGCCGTAAGAATCTGGTGTCTAGTGTCAAACTAGTTAGGGCTAAGTTTGATAAGGACCTTCGTAGTGATTTTGTAATCATACGCAAGTTTGATAAGACTCTTGGACAAAGTCATATTGTTAATGATATGTTCAAGTTGAGTGTTCGTACTTGTAAGCCTTCTAAGGCAGTTGCTAATGATAATAAAACTACTACTTCTGCTTACTTGCTTGAGTGTACTGATATATGGCATTGTAGACTTGGTCATGTAAATCTAAATGCTATAAAAAGACTTTCTAACATGGACTTGTTACATATTGATTTATCTAAGACACAAGACAAGTGTGAAGTCTGTGTTAAAGCAAAAATGGCTAAGTTACCGTTTAAATCAGTTGAACGAAGAACGAAACCTCTAGAACTAATTCACACCGATGTTTGTGACTTAAAGTTTGTGCAAACTAGAGGTGGTAAAAGGTATTTTATTACCTTTATTGACGATTGCACAAGGTATTGCTACCTTTACTTGTTAAGAAGTAAAGATGAGGCTATTGAAGCTTTTAGGAACTTCAAGAACGAAGCCAAAAATCAACTTGGTTGCCGAATCAAAATGGTTCGAAGTGATAGAGATGGAGAGTATGTTGCTCCGTTTGCTGAATTATGCAACAAAAGTGGTATAATCCATCAAACGACTGCTCCTTATTCACCACAGTCAAATGGCATTTTTGAACGTAAGAATCGTACTCTTAAAGAGATGATGAACGCCTTGTTGATTAGTTCGGGATTACCCCAGAACATGTGGGGGAAAGCTGTTTTAGCAGCTAACTATATCTTGAACAAGATTCCTCTCAAAGGGAAGGACGTGACTCCCTTTAGCTACCATGGAGATTAAAGCTAGGGTGGGGGTGTTTAGCTAAGGTTGAAGTGCCTTTACCAAAACAAGTTACAATTGGACCTAAAACGGTAGATTGTATCGTTATTGGTTATACACTGAACAACAGCGTTTATCGGTTTGTTGTACACAAATCGGAGATACCCGACATTCATGTGGGTACGACGATGGAATCAAGCAATGTTGTATTTTTTGAATATATCTATCCTAATAAGGATAAAGTTGATTCTAACTCTAGCAAAAGAGTTGAGGATGAAGCAACAAGTTCTAAACTTGTAGATGATCCTATGAGTTCTGAACTCATAGATGGAAATGTTGCATCGAGTTCTAATCCGATGTTCTTTGGACCACCGAATAGAAAGCGACCTAGGTCTATACCTGTGAATGAACCTAGACGAGGTACTAGAGTACGGAAAGTAAAGATTTATGGACCGGATTACGTCGTTTTAATGCTAAACGGTGAACTGGTATCCGTAAACGAAGCCTTATCTGGTTCGGATGCGGCTTTGTGGGAAGAAGCTATAGACATCGAGATTGAGTCTATTATGCTTAATCACACTTGGTTGTTAGTTGAACTACCACCAGGTTGTAAGACTTTAGGATGCAAGTGGATCCTAAAAAAGAAGTACAAGTCTGACGGTACTATTGATAAATATAAGGCCCGACTTGTAGTTCAAGGTTTTAGACAAAAAGCTGGTTATGATTTCTTTGATACCTACTCGCCTGTGACGAGACTTACTTCTATTAGGGTGTTTCTCGCTATTGCTGCTTTGCGCAATCTTGAGATTCATCAAATGGATGTTAAGACAGCATTCTTATATGGGGAGTTAGATGATAAAATCTATATCAAGCAACTGGAAGGGTTTGTAGTACCTAGGAAAGAGCATATGGTATGCAAACTACAACAGTCTTTATATAGATTAAAACAAGCGCCTTTGCGTTGGCACTTGAAGTTTGACGAAGTGATGTTGTCAAATGATTTCAAGATCAACGAGAGTGACAAGTGCGTTTACATTAAGAAAACAGGTGACAATTACGTTATCGTTTGTCTTTATGTAGATGACATGTTGATTATGGGTAGTAACTCTCGTGTGATTGGTGAAACGAAAAGGATGCTAAGTATGAATTTTAGCATGAAAGATATGGGTTTGGCTTACGTTATTCTTGAAATTAAGATTCTAAGAACGCCTAACGGAATTGCTTTGTCACAATCTCACTATGTTGAGAAAGTGTTGAGGAGATTCAATGCTTATGACAAACCCATCGCTAAGACTCATTGGGGACTGAATGTTCATCTAAGTGAGCATAAAGGAGAACCTGTGGGTCAAGATGAATATGCTAAGATCATTGGGGGTTTAATGTATTCGTCAAACTGTACCAGACCTGATATAGCATGCTCAGTTCACAAGTTGAGTAGTTATACTGTCAATCCAAGTAAAGAACATTGGAAAGCCCTAGAGCGCGTACTGGGTTATTTGAAATATACTCAGAACTTTGCGATTTATTATTCAAGAGAGCCTGTTGTACTTGAAGGGTACAGTGATGCTAATTGGATATCTGATTCCAGAGACTCGTTTTCTACGAGTGGATACGTGTTCACTATTGGGGGTGGTGCAGTATCTTGAAAGTTTAAGAAACAGACTTGTATTGCAAGGTCTACCATAGAATCTGAATTCATAGCTTTGGATAAAGCTGGTGAAGAAGTTGAATGGCTTAAAAATTTCCTCGAGGATATTCCATGTTGGACGAGGCCTGTGCCGTCTGTGTTGATACACTATGATAGCCAATCTGCTATTGGACGGGTACAAAATATGTTTTATAACGGTAAGTCTCGACATATTCTACGATGATATAACACCGTAAGACATTTCATCTTGAGTGGGGTTATCTTAATTGACTATGTGAGGTCAATAGATAATCTAGCAGATCCGCTGACCAAGAGCATTAATCGAGATAAAATGTATAAACTGTTAGAAGGAATGAGTGTTAAATCCACATCTTAAGGATGATTATAGCGGAAACCCAACCTTGTAGATTGGAGGATCTCAAGATCTTGGTTCAATGGGACAACGAAGTTATAAGAATCCGTGTGTTAAAAACTCAAACATACCTATTTTCTCAGAACAGTGAGTGTTTGTTTACCTACACGTGGTGAGGTTAAGTCTTATGACTTTTAATGATTCTTGGATACCTCGGAGAGGTCAAGTATACTAGGGTACTTGAGAATACGAATCACCTATATAAGTATGAAGTAAGGGCCGCTTTAATTGATACACTTATTAATCCAAAGGGGTGTCCAAGGCCGAAAAGGGCACAAAACGTTAATTACGGACGGAATTGAGATTATATTGTGTCAATATTGTTGTCTCGGTATACACCATGGAGGACTAGTTCAAGGTTTTCATAACTACTATGTTGCCGGTATACTCGATGATGTTGACTATGGATAGGTTTAAGGCCACAAGCCACCTAGCCAAATGCAATATTGTCTCTTGAGGACTGAACTTTGCATTTGCATTCATTTTGCATTGGCATTCTCATTCATATGGGGGATTGATGGAAATGGTTTATAGTAAAACATTAATTAAGGATAAATATTGTTAATTAAATATTTATTATTTGATTAAAATATTTATTGGATGTTAATCTACGTCGTGAGTAGATCAATGTGGTATATTTAATATCTCTAATCCGATTTTCGGTGAGTGAGATATTATATGCTAAAGGTTGGATGTTGAAGTAGTAACTAACATGTTATTAATTATAATAAATGTTAGTTGTCCCACATCGGTTGTATGTGGATGATTTGACTAGTATTTAAGGCTATGTCTGTATGGGCTTAATAACTTGTTGGGTTGGTGTGTATGGGTGTCCGCGCGCGCACACACACGCTCGCGCTGCTGCCACCACCGTTCGTCCGTCCGGACGGGCGGGTCGGGCTCGGGCGGTGTTTGGGCCTTATCCTTTTGTACCAACTGTCACACCCCGACTCCCGAGGTGCGACGTACTAACACTAACACTACTCAACCATCTATCAATTAACTCAAATACGGAGAAACATGCTCGGGAAACGCAAGGTAATATCAACGGGAAGCAGTAACATTCAAAACAAGCTTTTAGCGATATAACAAAATAACATCGAGCATGTATAATTTACATATCAATTCGAATAGGATAAGTATTTCAAGTCAACGAGAACAAGATTCATCAAAGCAATAGAAGACATCGAGCACATCGCTCGGAATTAGAACAAGTATCAGAGTATATTATCCAAAAGACTTCAAATAATAAAGCATATCAACGCGGCGGAAATCTCGACTCAATCCCAACAATCACATGTATGAAGACATGCAATTGCCAGTCCGACATTCAACTCGACTTAACAAAAACACCACACCACCAAGCCGTCCTTGCCATCACCATCCTGCTAACCTGCACATTTAGAAATACATGCAGGGCTGAGTACTTCGTACTTACTGAACACATGCCAAAAACATTTGAAAATTTGCTCTTAGAGCTATAACAATTGAACTTTCCTTGCCGAAGCATCACAAGTATTAATGCAATTTAAAACGGTTTTACTTATGAATGCAAAAATATTTTCTTTTGAATAGACTGCGCAGTCAAAACATAATATATATATATATATATATATATATATATATATATATACTCAACAGTATGCATCATCTGCCATAATCTCACTCTCTATGCCGAGAAGTAGGCCTCCTTCTCGTACACTGTGACCGGCCCAACTGAAGTAAGGCTCACAGTCACCTCAAACAATTAATATACCACACGTGGGTTTCCTGTCTTTCACAGAACAATAATATCTCAAGCAAACAAATGATAACACATACTAAAACTCAAGTAAAAACGGCAAGTCAATTGAACTTTAAAACGCACATAATAATACTCAATAATCATAATAGCATTCATCGATGGTTTCGGTTTTAGAAAAGCCCACCTGCCCTCCGACAATTTGCTAGACGGCTTACTTGCTATTTTTCCTCGATATTTCTCCACCCCGCTTGATCCTTCACAGTTTTACATCGATAAAGAAAGATAAGATACGACGAAAGACGGAAAATAGACGTTTGTCTCGGCTGAAGGATTTCTACTTGACTCGTCTCTCTCTATATTAATTTCTTCTAATAAGTCTCATTTCTCGGTTCTCGTTCTCGACTCTCGATTACTAAATAATTTATCTCATACTCTCGCGTCAAAACATTAATGCTACTCGTCATCGCTTCCAACCTCCATACCACAAATTCATCCCTATAAAAAAAAGAAAAGGTCCTATAAAAAGAAAAGGTCCTATAAAACATTAATGCTACTCGTCGTCGGCTTCGGGAGGCAACATTTCTGTCCAAGTTATTGGTAACCTTGGCAAGCTCTTCCTCGAACTTGTTAACTCTTGCTGCTTGGTTGGCCGCGAATCTCTTCACCCATTCTGGATTCATGTAATCCTTCTCCGGGACATCCATAGCTTTAGCAGCAGCAATACACTCTTCGGTTGTAATACCGTCGAGTTCAGCATGGATCTCGGCTGCAATCTCGGCTATGGAGTTGTAGGAGACTCCATACTTCTTCGCCTGCTCCATGTCCTTAGCCATTTCTTCTCCTCCGACAACAATAGATTTCAGCTGTTCTTGCTTCTTATCGGTTGGCTTCTTCGGATCGGACTTCTTCGGAACTGTCTTCTTTAGCTCGGTCTTCTTCAGCTAAGATTCCTTTCCGGCTGGCATATCTTCTTCAGCTTGCATCTCATCTTCCCCCTTTTTGGCATCAGCAATAAGGCTTGCGACTGAGCCATCCAGAGAAGTGAGGTTTTGTTCAGCCTGCTGGATCCGGTTAAAGAGTTCATCTACACCACATTCCACATCAACCTTCTTCGCCAGTTCCTTATCACGACGCTCTTGATCAGCTTTCTTCATCGCAGCGAAGGTTTCAGTGACTTCTGTTTGAAAAGCGACGAACTCCGCCCATTTTTGTTCGAACCGAGAATTCCATTCTTTGTCTTGCGTCTATTGAGATTTTGCAAGATTGGATTCTGAGATGGACTTGAACACGTTCAGGTCTGATCTGATTCCAAGAACAGTTGTCTTCAGGTCATTGATGTCTTTGCTGGTGGATGTTGAGAAGTCATCGAGCTTCATCTTTCTCGCATCATGTTCTTCCAGCAGCTTCCTATGTTTCTCATCCTGAGCTTCTATCATCCTCTGCTGTTCTTCGCGGTTGATCTGGATGTTGGCAATCATCTCCTTCCTCAGCTGATTGACTTTTTCAGTGATCAGCTCGCATATTTCATCCGAGGAGGGTGCTGGCTGATCAGATGGAGTTGGTTGTTTAGAAGGTGCTGGCTGTTCAACAGCAACCATGACTTGGCGATTGGCCAGGTACTGTTGAAGTTCTTCTTCCTCCTGCTTTGCTGCTGCTGCGGCTGCGTCAAGATCATCTATGAATTCAGCAGACTTGGCAGCATGTTGTCAAGGAAGGTGACAAGTTCTCGATCTGTTGTCAACTCCCTTGTGTCTCTTCCTTCTGCCTTGTTGATATCCAGTCGGCGAGTCAGTAGTGCGATCTTGTTGTTGTACGCAACCTCGAGGTTGGTATAATTGAAGTATTCCCTCAGACGCGACTCATCTGCCTTGAGCTGGTTCCAGCTGTGTATCCGGATGGTATCTTCCTTGACATACCAATGGCTGAAAATGATGTTGAATTGATACAACAGCTCAGTTCCGAGCGTGGCAAAGGTGGGCATGTCGCGCGCCTCGGGGAACATACCAATCAGCTTCTGAAAGCAATATGCCAACTTGCCTTCATGTTCCAGCGAGACAGCTCGACGATCAGCTTCTTCGTCAATGGGGAAGGAGAGAGATTTTCAAAGGGAATAGGTTCAAGAGTTTCCTCAACATTGGACAAAGAAGAGGTCGTAATGTTGGCATCGAGTGGGGAGCTCAGAATTTCTGACTGGGTCGTAATGTTGGCATCGAGTGGGGAGCTCGGAATTTCTGGCTGATGATCAGTTGTGAGAACCTCTTTGTGCTGTACGGCATCAGCTCCTGCCGTGGAGGAGGATAGAACATCTTTGGATTCCTTGAATGAAGAAGCTGCATCCGAGGACCTGTTCGGCTCATCTTTCGGATCGGTTTCCAGCCCTTCTATCCTATCTTGATGGGGAGACCTCTCCTTCTTTGTTCCACTTTCATGAGGAACAATTTCGAAAGCAGCCTCGTCAACTGAGTGACTCAACTCAGATGGTACCTCCTCAGTTGGTTTTGCAACTGACTTTTTGATACGAACCTTCAACTTCTTCTTAAGAGGCTCTTCCTCTTTATCCTTATCTGACTCATCTGTGAGTCGGCGTGCAGCTGTCGATTTTGAAGAGTAGCCGATAGCTGGAGGAAGCTCCTCAGCTGTATCTTTCTCCACAGCTGATTTCACAGCTTCCCTTTTGTCTTTTGGAGTGTAGACACTCTGAATCACATCAAGAGCTTTCTTGGCTGTTGGGAACAACATCTGCCTTTTAACTGGTGTCTCCTCACTGTCTTCCCACACCATGTTCTGATCCTTCGTGGCGAGAAGTATCAGGGCAGAGATTTTGACTCCAAAATTAAGAGTTCCCTTAATACTCAACAATTTTTGCCCGGAATCAGTTGTAGTTTCTGAAATCTTCTGCTTCTCCATCGTCAACTAGTGTTCGAAGTACTTGAACCAGTTGATGTTGTGCTTGTGCTCCAAAGCTATCAGCTGCTTGAGCTTGGGTCGGCTGATATCTCCAAAAGCTCCGTTGTATCCAAAGATAACCTTGGATATAACATCGAACAGAAGTCGATGCTAGGGTTTCAACTTTGTTCGCTGCATGTTGCTCCTCAATCTTTCTGCAGTGATAAGAGCATTCTCAAGAAATAGATCTGCATCTGCATCTGAGATGTTCTCGATGGTGTCCGTGGCAGTCAGATTCGGTGGAATGATGGATCTTAGCATCTCGGAAACCGGTAGGTAGAAGTTGACATGGCGGATAGTTCTGGCAGGGACGTCGCGCTGTCAACATGATATTTCTGAAACGAGGCCTACTCCTTGTTCGTGTTGTAGGTTCATGTAAAATTCTCCAACCTGTCGCCTGAGTAAGTGGGTGGGATAACACCGGTGAGTCCAGTGCTTCTGTTGACAGAATCTGCTCGAAGTGGATTCTGGATATCATCATATCATAAGATTCCTCGTATGACGAAGGGACAAGAGCTGCTCCTGATGATGCCATCTTCTTTCCTTGAGATGAAGCTTTCGGTGCCAATTTGTATTCCAGAGAGGTTTATATATAGAGAGAAGAAAAGAAGAACTTAGTCGAAAATGGTGATACAGAATCAGAGACGAAGATGAACAGTTACTCAGATAAACACAAGTGTAGAAGGTAAGAAATTACTTCCTGATTTTCCGCCTTTTATAGGTTAGTGGGTCGTTTGAAATAGATGGCCAAGATTAAATGGCACGAATCCATCAACGGCTGAGATCTCGCGACTGTTGACTAACTCTGACTGACATCACATTCCGAGTTCCAACATGCGCGCGTGAGAAGGTGAACTGTTTTGGTGTCAGCCCAGTCGCACTATAAAGTAAGGCTATTGATGTTCAGTCGTACTTTACATTAAATGCGCTATGATGGCTATTTTAATCTATCTGACATGCTCAGGAATGATTGAATTTATTTCAAACATTCACATTTAAGACCTAAACACCTGCAGACATAAATGATACTTGCCAGCTGATGTCGGAATCAGCTGTGTTCCAATGTTGTGGCATGCCATCAGCTGACTCGAGTTCGTCTGTTTAGCTGACGTCTGATGTCTTCGGATGGCGATCCGCATCTGAGATTCCCCCTTCATCTGAGCTTCCCCCTCAAATGGATATCTATCTCTTCACCTCGGCTGATTCCTCATCTGATGGATCCAACAATCCAAGGAGATCACATAACATCTTGAATCGTGCTTCGGCTAGAGGTTTGGTGAAGATATCGGCTCTCTGAATCTCAGTTGGAATATTCTCCACAGATACATCCTTCTTCTCAATATGATCTCGGATAAAATGATGTCGGATGTCAATGTGCTTCGTCCGAGAATGGTGAACAGGATTCAAAGAGATAGCAATGGCACTTGAGCTATCACAATGGATGGGAACCTGTCCAGTTGCTACTTCATAATCTCTCAGTTGTTGCTTGAGCCACAACACTTGCATGCAACAACTACCGGTAGCCATATAATCTGACTCGGTTGTAGAAGTGGCAACACATGCTTGTTTCTTGGAAAACCATGAAACTAGCTTGCTTCCCATGAACTGACAGTGTCCAGATGTGGACTTTCTGTCCAACCGATCTCCGGCTAGATCCGCATCTGAGTATCCGGACAGTTGGATATTGTCGTCAGCTGGGTACCACAACCTAACATTAACAGTACCCTTTAGATACTTAATGATGTTCTTTGCTGCCAACATGTGTGCTTCCCTCGGCTGAACTTGGAACCGAGCACACACTCCAACCACGTAAGATATATCTGGCCGACTGGCGGTTAGATATAGCAAAGAACCAATAATCCCTCTATACTTACTGGCATCCACGGGTTTTCCCTCAGATCCGGGCTCAATCTTCCAGTTAGTATTCATCGGGATCCTTGTGGTTTTACTTGTCTGCAAACCGAACTTTGCGATGAGCTCCTTTGTATATTTGGACTGATTAATAAAAATCCCTTTTGGTGACTGCTTCACTTGTAGCCCAAGAAAATAATTCATCTCACCCATCATCGACATCTCGAATTTCTCCTTCATGAGAGTTGAGAATTTCTCGCATAGCTCCTCCGACTTGGAACCGAATATGATGTCGTTGACATAGATTTGCACAACAAGTATGTCTTCTCCAACTTTTATGGTGAACAGTGTTTTGTCAACTGATCCTCGTTTGAACCCCGAGTTCAGAAGAAAACCACAGAGAGTGTCATACCAAGCCCTAGGTGCTTGCTTCAATCCATAGATTGCTTTCTTCAACTTATACACTCTTCCATCACCAGTCTCAAAACCGAGAGGCTGTTCAACATACACATCTTCCTTAATATCACCATTGAGGAATGCACACTTCACATCCATCTGATAAACCTTGAATTTGTGAAATGCGGCATAAGCTAGAAATATTCGGATGGCTTCCAACCTTGCAACAGGTGCGAAGGAATCCTCGAAATCAATTCCTTCTTGTTGGCAATATCCCTGAGCTACCAACCTTGCCTTGTTTCTCATGATGAATCCAATGGCGTCTCTCTTGTTCTTGAAAATCCATTTTAATCCAATGACTTTAACACCATTTGGTCTTTCTACCAACTCCCATACACAGTTGCATAGAAATTCATTCAGCTCTTCTTGCATGGTTGTTGTCCAATGAACACAGTTAAGAGCTTCCATAACATGCTTCGGCTCTGGCAAATCAGCTACGAAACATGAAATCATGGCAACATCTCCGGCTTGCTCGAACTCCTCAAGAACTGCCAACTCCTCAGCATATTGGGCGTAAGTGTTGAAATCTTTCTTGGCTGAATCTGGACTTGCAACTCTGCTCTTAGTACGCACACCTTTGGCTAGATCTCCAATGATGTTGTCCTTGGAATGATCTTCATACCATCTCTTGTTGCGTCTTCCTTCTTCTTCCAACAGTGGCGGTTCCGTGATTTCAAAGGATGGGATAACCTGAGCCGTGGGAGATGCTGGAATCTTCAGAACTGGTGATTTATCTGCTGTTGAGTCTGGATCCTCAACATGGATAATATTTCGAACCGGGCTAGGTTGGGCTTCGGATGCTGATGCAGTTGGAGTAACATCAGCTGAAGTTCCCCCTTGAGATGAGCTGGGGTCCTCACATTCATCTTCAGAGGAACAAGGATCATCATCTTTGGTTGCCCATACCAATGGTTCAGCCAGATTCTTCTGCCTTAGAACCTACGATCTGGTGAGAGCTGGTGGAACATGTGGATCTGCTTGTTGTCCTTTAGTCAGTTCCCTGCACTCAAAAGCAGATTCATCAAAATTAACATGAGGTGTTATTTCCACAACACGAGAACTGTTGTTAAAAACTCTATAAGCCTTGATCCGAGCGGCATATCCGAGAAATATGCCCTTCGAAGCCTTGGCGTCAAAATTTTTTAACTGAGTCTTCCCATTGTTGTGAATATAACACTTAGAACCAAAAACGCGAAAATATGAAATATCAGGCTTCTTGCGTCTCCATAGTTCATATGGAGTCTTTCCCAACCGTTTGGTCAGAAGAGACCGGTTCTGGGTGTAGCATGTTGTGTTGATTGCCTCGGCCCAAAATCTCTTTGGCAGAGCTGAGCTTGTCAACATGGATGTAGCAGCATCCTTCAGCGTTCGGTTTCTTCGCTCGGCTACTCCATTCTGTTGTGGAGTACGAGCAGCCGATGTTTGATGAGTGATTCCATGCTTCTCGCAGTATTCGATGATGGTTTCATTGAGGAACTCGGTTCCACGGTCTAATCGGATAGAAATGATTTTCATCACTTGTTGGTTAGATATCCGATCCATCAGCTTGGGTAGCTTATCTCGGGTTTCACTCTTGTGACGCATGAAAATGGTCCACGTGTACCTAGAGAAATCATCAGTAACAACAAGTGTATATTCGTTACCATTCATGCTTTTGGGAGTAATAGGCCCGAAGAGATCCATATGGATCAGCTGCAATACTCGGTCAGTTGATGGAATCGTTTTCAACCGAAAGGAGGATCTAGCGAGCTTTCCCAGCTGACACGCACTGCAGATATGTGTTGGTGAAAACACAAGGTTCGGAATACCCTTTGCATGTTCCTGTCTCGCAAGGCGGTTCATTGTCTTGAAATTCAGATGGTTGAGCCTTTTGTACCACAACCAGCTCACATCTGAACTGCTCTTCGATAAAAGACAGGTCTTAGGAGGACTACTATTCCAATCTGCATGGTAGACATTCCCGGTTGGGGATCGATTTCCCAACAATATGACTTGCTTTGTTCTGACATTTTTGACCCTGCAGCCCTGTGCATCAAACTTGACAGAGAAACCATTATCACAGAATTGGCTAATGGAGAGCAAGTTATGCTTCAATCCATCAACATATGAAACATTGAAAATAGACACGTGATTGGTTTCAAGGGTACCGTAGCCTTTGGTGTGACCTTTTGAGTTGTCACCAAAGGTAACAGATAGTCCTTCCATCTCCACGAAACTCCCAAGCAAATCCCTCAGATTTGTCATGTGTTTCGAGCATCCACTGTCCATCACCCACATGGTATGTGATGCTTTATTCTTCCTCAGCTGTTCCTCCTGCTCCTGCACAGAGAAACACGCTTAGGTCCCTAATTTTAGTTGGGTCCTGGAGGGTTAGAACCAGTTCCCCCTTGAACTGTGGGTCGTTTTTCCGTGTAGATTCGGATAGATTTGTCATTCCAAATTATCTTTCCTTCTCCATCAACTATAACAACACCTCGGTCATCCTTAGGCTTGTTGTTATTATTGACGTTCTGTTTCTTGGGAGGAGATTGATTTCTTCCATTGTGGGCTTTAGGAGGAGAGGCGTTCCCCCTGTTTTGTTGATGTTTCTGACCCTTTTGGTTTTGCCGATGAGGTCGGACGCCATTTTGGAATCTTTGTGGTTGAGTGTGATTCCATTTTCCTGGCTGTCGACGACAGCTATTCATGCCCAGTTGTTGATTCATGTTCTGGCATGAATATCCGCAGCTGTTGAAACTGTTCCACATTGGTTGACTCTGATGGAACCTCTGGTTGTTCTGATGATGAAACTGATGTTGATTCTGATGGTTGAATCCCTGTCGGTTCTGTTGATTCCATCCCTTCTGAGGTCGGTTCTGAGGTCGGTTCAGAGGTCGATTCTGAGGTCGGTTCAGAGGTCGGTTCAGAGGTCGATTCTGAGATCGGTTCTGATTGTATCTTCGATGTCTCTGGTTCCTCTTCTGAGTCCTGGAACACTCCCCCTCGGTTTTTATCCCAACCGATGGATTCTTCAGTTCTCCAACCACAACTCCTTTTCCTTTCTCATCTGCAGTTCCCTTAGCATGTTGTGCTGTAGGTACTTGCTGTGACGTGGAGGTTGGATTAAGTTGGGGAGTTGCAGACTCAACAGTATTTGGTTTGGCAACCGTGACATCCACAGCCTTGATAAAGGTTGGGGGTGGAATTCCAGTGTCCTTGACCATGTCGTAGCCGAGTCCAGACACGTCATCCATTTGTCATCGGTAACTGATGAGATTCTCGATGATTTTGGATGATTGATATAGCTTTATCAGGTTGTCCTTCTCAGTTTGTAGATCCTTGAGAAGAACAGCTATATGCTCGGTCTGTGCGTCTGACATCTTCATCAGCTGGTCGATCTGTGCCTCTTGCTTGTTCAACTGCTCATGCTGCTCCTTGATCTGCTCCTTCAAATCCTCATCGATTGGAGCCTTAGTTTGGTTGGCCACATTCAGTTGACTTTTGAGATCATCAATCTCTTCGATTTAATTTTTGATCAGATCATCCTTTTCGGTTAAGGATTCTTCAAGTCTGGCGAACTGTTCTTGAAGATTCTTAAACTCAACCGATTGTTGATGCAATTCCTCACTGAGTTCTAGGAAGTCACCCCAAGAGGGTTCCAACTCTTCATTTACTGTTTCCGGCATGTTAGTAGCATTGGGAAAAAATTAAATTAACTGGACTAGAATGTACCTCAGCATCATCCTGGTCGGTTCCAAATGCCATGAGACATTGATCTTGTCCGATAGCGTTGTTGGTGGAAGTCAGCTCGTCCTCATCTTCTGTGTCGGTGAAGATGTCCATGTCATCAGCTGCTTCTTCTGCAACCATGGCCTTGTTCTTCGCATTTTGCTTGGCCCTCAACGCATCTCTATCTTTTTTCGAAAGATCTGGACAATCAACTTTGAAGTGTCCCTCTTTGCCGCATTCAAAGCAACCGTTGTTTACAGGCTTTGAGTTATCTCGAGTTCGATTGGATTTATAGAACCGCTTGTATTTTCCGAACCGAGCATCCATGTCAGCCAGCTTCTTTGACATGGCGGCAATACTCTGTTGCAGCTCTTCTCTGCTCGACTCCTTCGAAGCTGTGTCAGCAGATCTTATTGCCCTTGATGTTTACGGCTTGGAATAGTCGGCTCGAAGTGCTACTGTTTTTGTTCCGGAACCAACATCCTCATGTCGACTCGTCTGCACCGAGGACTGAGTTGATCTTCGTCGGTTCACCTTGTACTCGTTTCCTTTCAGAATTGAGAACAGTCTGTCCGTTCCCATCTCTCCAAGATCAGCTCGGCTTTCATGAATGTTGGTGAAGGTGTCCCACTCAGCTGGTAGGGCTTGTAATACTTTGAGATTGATCTCTCTCAAAGTATATTTTCCTCGTCGGATAGACTGAATCCTTTGGATGATATCCATGAACCGAAGCTCCAACTGATCAATGGTTTCATCGACTTTTAGACAAAAATTGTCAAAATCTTGACAAGCATGGGAGAACTTGTTCTCCTTGGTTTCGTCACTCCCTTCACTAAGAGATGCCAAAATGTCCCACATTTCCTTAGCTGTGTTGCACTCTTCTATCCATGGAAGATAGTCTTGTCCAACTGTGGACATGATAGTGCTCTGAGCCCAGATATCCAGCTGGCTCACTTTTGCTTCCTCAGGAGTAAAATCTTCTGGCTTCTTCTCGACTATCACCTCAGTTACATCCCTATCATTGGGATTTGTAGGAGTGCGAATGACTTTTTCCATGATGGTGATCGGTCCGGATGTAATCACTTGTTGCATTCGATGATGCTTGGACAATAGAATCTTCTTCATCCGAGTTTTCCAGGATGTATAGTTCACAACCGAGAACATGACAGCAATCTTGTCTTTAACATCCATCTGCACACAACAAACAGACAACAAATGCAAGCAGAAATGCACTAGCGTGAAAAAGATCTATTCAGTTGACCACTGAAGAAAAACACCTCGATTCACACCTCGTGAAACAGAGACAGCGGTCTTGTGAACCACTGCTCTGACACCACTTGATGGTCCCGATACGAGTTCTGGTGTATGGAGGGGGGAGAATACATCAGATAGGAATTTTAAAATCAACCCCCTGAAAAAAATACCACAACTGAGTAAAAGGACTCAGCTGGAATCACAACTGAGTAAGAAAACTCAGCTGGAAGAGTGGTGCTGTGCGGAATGTGGTGGATACAAAAACAATTCGTATAAAACAACTCACGCTCAGATTCAAGGTCGGTCAACAACCAAATCAGTTGAAATGTAAAGATGCAGTTTTGAGTGCTGGTTAGTTGGACAGTTAGATATGCAGAAAGTAACTGAACAGAAAACACAAAAGCACAAAGGAATTACGTGGTTTGGAGAGAACTCCTACGTCCACGGGGAGTTGTGAGTCCACACAACTCAGTCCAAATTCTTTAGGACAGCTACCACAAAGCTTACGCGGGCTTTGCAACCGTACAGATAAGTTTGCGGGTACTTATCAACCTTTCTACTCAATTTCGGGAAGAGCAGGCTCCTAACAACCTTTTTAGGGGATGTGTATAAGGGTGGGTTTTCCGACTACTAGCTCTAACAAAGAAGTGAGCTAGGATCTAAGCTTGAACAAAGGAAGACTCAAACTAAGATCGAAAACACCAAGACAGATTCTAACTCTCTATGAACTCTCAGCTGGTGATGTTCTTAGAAAGAGAATAATTGCAGTTTAGCTTGTGCGCAGTATATCGTCGTTCTTTCGCTCTTCTCTGTCTCTTCTATCTTGATGAATGAATGAATGCCTCTATTTATAGGCGGAGAGAATCAACTAGTCGTTGGAAGAGCCGTTGATCTCTGTTCTGTGAAAGCGATGGCTTGTCTCTCATCTCTGCAGATTTTCTCGATTTGGCAACTGTGAACTTCTGCTTTCCTTCTGAGATAACTTTGTGTTGGGCCAAATGAGGTAATGACAGAACGTCGAACCTTCACGTGACTTCCTCTTTGAAATTCAAATTTCAACCTTTGTCTTTCAACATTGGTTAGTAGGTTGAGACGTTTGATCTTCATCTGAGTGGTCTTCAGCTGATGTTCCATCTGATCGCTACCTTCATCTGACATTCTGTCTGAAGAGGAACAGTTGAACCCTCAGCTGCCTTGAACTTCATGTTGTCGATTTATCAGATTGAGTCATGCAACTGATGTTCCATCTGATCAGGTAAATTGTCACATCTGACGAGCAGTTGATTACTCAGATGTTTTCTTTCATCCGATGATCTATATCCGATCAGTTGGCTTGAACGCTCAGTTGTATTTCTTACATCTGATGTTCCACATCCGAACAGTTGGCTTGAACGCTCAATTGTATTTCTTACATCTGATGTTCCACCCGAGTTTCCATCTGTAGTTCTATCCGAGTATAGCCATGTTGCCGTCTTCAGCTGGAGTCCTGTAAAGATAAAATCTGAACATTGCTCAAATAGCGAGCCTAAATACTAACATTAGGATATGGCAACATCTACTCGGTTGGGGTCAGTTGGTTTTGGGATCAATCAAAACTTTACTAAATTTCCCAACAGCATAAATTAAATCTCATGCATGCATGTTTCTCTTTTTCTTTACGGATTAGGGAGATACATATATACAAGTAATCAAATAGATTAAACCTACTTTAAATAATTAAATGGAACTCCTTCTCTTGATCTCCTCTTGACCAAAAATGATGGGGAAAGAGAGCTCAACTCCTAGCTTTAATCTCCATGGTAGGTTTCATCTTGAATTCCTCAAGAAGAATGAAACAAAAATTAATCATCCATGCTAGGCATAGTTGCCGAAAATATCAAGAAATAAGGGATGATTATTTTGATTTCAAACTCAAGGATTTGAAGGATTATTACCTTTCTCATTAGGGTATGAAAGAACTAGAAGATTGATGATGGAAATCTCTTGAAACTTGTAAGCTTAGAGCTTGAATTCTTGTTCTTCAATGGAGAATCATCTTGTGTGTGTGTAGTGTGTGTGTTCACGGTAGAGAGAGAAGAGAGGGAGTGATATTTTTTTCTTTGCTTCTTCAAGAATTTTCGAGAGAGAGAGGGAATTACTTGAATGATATGATGAATTAGATAGCTTATAGAATAAGCCTTTGACAAATATTAGGAATAAAATGCTGATGATTCCTTGTAGGTTTTAACAATAGGGTTTAAGAGAGAGATTTAGGGTGGGAGAGGGAGAGAGATGGGAGAGGTTTTTAATTTATTTTATTACAGATAAAACTTTACTCGGTTGAAAAAGTTTTCCGGATAAAAAGTCCGTATTATTTCATTTATGCTGAAAACGGCTCTAATCTCTCCTCGTCTCATTTCCGACACTAAAAACATCTCAAACCTATCTCATGTCCCACAAAATAAATCAAGGATTCCGATTATCTAATTTTTAGGTCTAAATTCCAAATAACGAAGAAAACCTAAAAATTAGTCTAATTTATCCACTAAGGATTAAATTCTTATAACTCTCTCAAGTGATCTCGGATGAACTTCTAACATATCTCAATGACCTTAGAATTAATTCTAGGTTCAAAAGACACTAATTAGGTCAATTTCTAAGTTCATCGGTGAATAGTGTTTTTTGGGTTATCGATACTATTCACTCAAAAGTAAAAATTCTCGGAATTCTCTGAAAATCAAACTCATGCTCAAACTCATATAGATAAACTCAATCAATGGATCACATCCTCAACTCAAGTAATAAAAGCAAATAAACTCACGTCAAAGCACATAAGAGCATTTTGGTCTTTTCGATCATTTCTTTTTACTTAGAAAGATTTTTATTTCTCAAGACTCGTTATTTAAGCTTATAAAATTTATCTAGAATGCACTCAAGGGCTTACGAAAGTTCGGGGTATTACACCAACTCCACAAGCCCACTTCATTTAATTGTTGAGCCCAATCCGGTAGCCAAGTTGATGAAGCCCATCGGCCTATGTCTCTTGGTTACTGTAACCGCCGGAGACTCTTCACATCCGGCAACCCTTGGCGTCTAAAACCGCCGACCATCATGGCAGAATTGATGGCGACGAGTCCCTTCACTTGATCGAGAACTGACTATATATAGGAGCATCTTCATTTGCAGAATACACACAAAACAATCTGCATTTCTCCTCTCATATCATACACTTTCGAGTTCAGTCTTCGTTCTTGTCTAGTTCGCCGGAGCTCGGTTCTGTTTGTGGTGCTACTACAGCCGAGACGTTAAGATCGTTTTAACCTTTGGGGACGAGCCGCCTTACCATGAGCACTACCGGAGCGTATTCTCGTCTTGCGGGCAGAAGTTCAACATCGGACGATCTGGTTTTCTTAAATCTTAATACTTCAGTTTCGTTGTAATCTTTTATATTATACGTTGTTCAAAGTTTTTCAATAAAAGTACGTATTGTTCATTGTAATTGACACGAGCAAGTACCCGATTCCTAACAGAGATGACTTTCTTATACTCCCTCCGTCCCAGATTAGTATGGGTACTTTCCCGTTTTAGTCGTCTGAGATTAGTATGGTGTTTCCTTTTTAAGACATGTTTTTTACCTTTTATTCTTAAAAGTTTAATATATTTACTCCTATAAAATTTTTTCATCCACTAAAAAATTAACAACACATCATAAGTGGATCCCTTCCTCCATTTAAAATATCCTTACCAAATATTTATCAACTTTTTTTTAAAACATGTGCATGGTCCCCGTACCATACTAACTAGGGATGGAGGGAGTAGTATATTTAGTTTATTCTATTTTTATTTAATTATTAAACTAGTGTATAACCCCTCAAAAATACACGGGATATTATTAAATGTAATTTGTTTGTTAGTTAAAACAAAATTCTTACCCAGGTTGAGTTAACGTCCTAGCTGGCACTATCTGATGAATCTTTATGTGGGCCTTTTTCTATAACCCCCAGTTTCCGGCCAACATTAGTACGTTACTTTCAATATACTATCATACGATAGCTCTGATAGCTATGTTTAATAAACAATTCAATATTCAATGTATATTGAAACTACACTTATTTTCTTAAATTTTTCTTTTATAAGATTTTTACTGAATTAATATTTTCTTGTAATAATACTTTTACGAAAATAAAAAAAATGTAATTAATATGTACAACATATTTTGATGGCATGTTAATTAATAATTTCCAATTCACTTTTACCACTCTTAATAAGTGGGATCCGTATTCCATTTACAACAATTTTATCAAATTTTTTAATTTCCGTGTCCAGCACACAATGAGATACTCTTTTCTAAACGGAGGAAGTATCAAATATATGGTTTTATTCGTGAAATGAAATGATATCGTTAAACTTATTATACAGAAAGCATGCATTATTACAATTGTAAATAAAATGCGTTATTGTAGAATTGTAGTGAGTGAAATACATTATCAATAATTCAATAAGTTTATAGAGTTTTGAAAGCGCCTCAAATCAGCGACTGTGAGCGATTGCCTTCCACGTCAGCATTTTCTCCTTTTTATTTACCCATGTTCTCTCTTTCTCTATCTTGGCTTTTTTTATCTCTTTACAAGTTCCGTCTCTCTCTCTCTCCAACTTCTCCCCTACTTCTTAATTAATTATTGGTTCTTACAATCAAATGGGATCCTCTATTGCCTATTGATGTTGCATCTTCTATTGCCTTCATAAATGAATGATATGTGGTAATCTTGAAATTAAAAGTTAATGGTGTTAACTAAAGCTGTTAGATAATATATTAGGAAAGTCTTAGACTACCTAATTAAATTATTGTTGAGATGGAAATTAGCTAACAATTTACGGTTTTCATTTAGAGTAATTTTGAAATTAATTTATGCTATGTATTACATGGGTATTCTTGCGTTGGCTTCATGCAGTTATAATAAATCTGCAGAAATTCATTTTGTTACTGGGAGTTTGGGACAGAAGATCAATAGCAACTGTTAAAAGAGATGAAGGGCGAAGATCTAAATTTGTCTTCCAAAGCGGCGAAAAATTGCCGATGTTCGCCGTTGAGCTCAACGGGTTTCATGCTTAGAGACTATCCTTCCTCATTGATTCATAAATTTCTGAATAAATTTTAGTCTTATTTGTTTCTAGAATTACGAACCCATATACGATTCTTAATTATTGGGTAATATACAACAATAAAAATAATGTAATAGATCTATTCTTTTTACATGTTGTACCGTTAAAAAATTTAATTTCTTAATTCAGAATTCAGAAATAATGAACCTTAGCTTTAATAAGATAAATAAACTTCTGCAGATCCTATCCCTTATTTATGCAAAAATACCTGTGTAAAACATAACAATAAAATTATTAAAGTTCATTATGAAATAATATGAGATTCAATCAAGACCTCCGATTCTGTTTGAAAGATATTGTCAAGACAAGAATCCTAATTGAAATAATTTAGAATTGAAAATTTTCTATTACTACAATATATCTTTCCATCTCAACAACAATTTAATTAGGTAGTCTAAGACTTTCCTAGTATATTATCTAACACCATTAGTTAACACCATTAACTTTTAATATCAAGATTGCCACATGTCATTCATTCATGAAGGCAATAGAAAATGCAACATCAATAGGCAATAGAGGATCCCATTTGACAAACAATCTGTCTTAATAATTTCCATATTACGTTTATCTACAGGTGTTAGGGTTTACGATTTAGAATGCGGAAATTATCAAATAAAACATTGATTTTTATAGTTTATGCGATTTTTCAATGGCTGCAACTTTCTCACAGATTTGTTTTTTCTATACAATAAGTGATTTTGAACAACTCTTCAAGAACGCAGACGTAGAGGGAGACAATTTTTTGAGTGAACATAGAGAGGAGAGATTACCCAAAAAATGTAAGCGAAGTTGCAGAAAGAGAGAGAGTGGAGGAGTGAAAAACAGGAAAATAGAAATAGAGCATGGGGTGGGGTTGGAATTTGATAGACAAAAGAGAAATAAAGTTAAATTAAAAAGTAAAAATAACAAAGTACTATAAAAAAAACAGTATGCCACGTCACCAATCGCATGTGTATCGGTCACAGCATATGCCGCTTAGCACATCAATACTCTATGTTTATATTATTCATTGAGGCAAATTTAAAACTAGTCATTCTTAGCTTCTATTTTTAAATTTTAGCTCTTCCCATTTTTTTTAAAATTCTAGTCATTCTAAACTTTTATATCCTTCTATAAGATTGAAAATTACATGTCTAATTCATTCACAAAATTTATTTTTGTTACAATGCTTTTTTATTTATTTTTTTATTTTCACCCTTACATTTCTTCATCTCTCACCTTCTACTATTCATCGCCGCCGCCGCCGCCGCCCGCCGGTGGTCACAAATTTTTTTTTGTGACTCAACAGAAAAGAAAAAAAAAACTGAACAATTTTTTTTGTGAAGTCACAATTTTTTTTGTGCCTGAACAAAAAAACAAAAAATAATCTTCTCAGTTGCCGGCGCCACCGCCACCGTCCACCACCGCCGCAGCCGTTGCCGGTAGTCACAAAATGTTTTTCGTGACTCAACAAAAAAAATCTGCGTCAACAAATATAAATACAGTCACAAATTTTTTTTTGTGACTGAACAAAAAAAAATTCCTTTTGTGACTGAACAAAAATAAAAATTGTGACTGAACAAAAGAAACACACAAAATATATTTTTTTTGTGACTGAACAAAAAAACACACATAATATTTTGTGACTGAACAAAAAAACCACACAACGTTTTGCTCAGTAACAAAAACTTAATTGTAAAGTAACAAAAAAAATATGAAGATTCATCATCAAATCTAGGGATTTCGGAGAGGCGGCAGCACATTTTTTACAGAAATTTACAGAAATTCATCATCAAATCTATCCTCTGATCATATGAAGATCCTCTGCGACGTATGCGAAGGCGAAGCGGATGGCGGCGACGAGGAGATGGCAGCGATGAGGAGATGGCAGTGATGAGGAGAAGGAGAAGAGGTGGAGGCATGTCGGCGAGGAGATGGCGGCGGCTGTACCAACTCCGGCGAAGAGAGAAGAGAGAAGAGAGAAGAGAGAAAAGAGAAGAGACAAGAGAGAAGAGAAGAAGAGGAAGAGGGTTGAGAGAGGAGGAAGAAGCGAGGAGGAGGTGGTGGTGGCGGTGGCGGCGGTGAATAGATGGTGGTGGTGGCCGCCGAAAAGAAAGGAGGAGAATAAGAGGAAGAGGAATTAGAAGAGGAGCGGTTTGAGAGATAGATAGTAACAAAAAAAATAAATGTGAATATGAAAGAGGAGGGGTATAAATGTCAAAAAATTCAAAAAATGACTAAAATTTGAAAGAAAATAGGAGAATGGCTAAATTTTGAAAACACAAATTGAAAATAGCTAGAAATGGGGTTTATCTCTTATTCATTCATAGGTGTGATGTTTTATGAGGTGCACCAGTATTAGAAAAAACATATGTTAATATTATTTTTGATTAACTGTGTTTCATGAACAAGATTGGATCCATAATTAGGCGACAGCAATTTAGGAGTAGAAAATAATGCAGATTATAAAAATGCTATTACTATCCTTATTAACATTTAAAATTGATTTACAATAATGATTTAGGACATAACCGTTCATATATATTCCCCATTCATTTGTCATCAATCGATGGACTAAAATAGATTTTATGTTTCACACTAATATTAGTTTGTACATGAACTCACCACCCACCCACCCACACACACACACAAACACACACACATACACATATATATACATATATATATATATATTAAATAGACTAGAATTTAAATATCACAACATATATTTATTGTTCAATAGGCAATTTTAAAACCAATATATATTACACAAAAATTAATAAACGTGAAACACATAATAATTATGAACATTTGGAACAAAACAATAGAGAGATGTTATGAGTCTGTGATTCCAAAAATAACAACTATTTCTCCATGGAAGAATACATCATGCACAAAACGTCACTGCCAATTATAAATCAGTTGCAGAAATTTATGACCAAACTACCAACAACATAATCGAAAATCGCCATTCTAGTCTATTACAACTAGATTCGAAGCCAACTGCACGTCGTATATCCATTGGAGATCAACATCCATGAGTTCACGATTGAAAAGCAAATCAAGCTTGTCCTCCATTGCCTCTCCTACTCTGTGGAACCTGTGGAATAAGTACGGCTCCTGCATACCGATTAATGTTATATTGTGATCTCCAATTAAACATAACAACAAATTACATATTTTCATCGATGACGACATTCTTGTGTCTTCACCTATTTGGACGAAATTAGCTTGACATTTACAGTACAAAAAAAACATTATAAAATATTACCTTTCCAATTCCAAAAGAAAGAAAATATTCCCTACTAATTACGTTCATGTTTCCCCAGCCCGGCGACACACCGGGGAGTTGTAGCCATGCTTTGAACAAGCGCAAACGCATTGTCAACTCTATTATCTTCTTGACAATACCGCACCCCGACTTCTTTGGCCGACCACCGCTGTCAATATATACTTCTTCTGCAATCGAAGTCAACTGGTTGTTCAAAACCTTCTTGTCCGACCAGTCTATCCTCATAATGCAGTTGTACATAGCATTGACCAGCGCTGTCTCCTCTCTTTGGGTCCAGTGCTCGGAAAAAATTCTTTGGACGTGCACGTTCTCCATTGCCTTGCGATTGATTTTGACCTTCAATATCTTTTCTTTCGTATTTTTCAGAATCTGCCAAGTACGCTATTTATAAGGGCCCCTCTCCCTGGTGAACAGTTGCGGCCTGGTTGCAATGTGGATTTTGAAGGGTCGTAACCCTTCTGAGCGGCGTCGTAACCCTTCTGATGAGAAGCAACGGAATTTGAGGAGGTTTTTTTTCTTGTGCCTATCCTTTTGCTTTATCTCTTGGAAAAAAAAATAGAATAATAATCTGCAAAGGAATTACTGCCTTTAATGAAAAATATAAATTGCGGCACACAAATAGTAGTAAATCAGATATGAATGTCACCGAACATCCCAAATATTTTTCATGCATTTATTTATTGAATAAATCTATATAACCTCAACCATGTAATACTGAAAATTGTTTTGGTTTTTTAATATTTTGATTAAAAAAATTCTCATTAATTCAAATAATATGAAACATTATATTTTAATTAAATAGAATAAGACATTACATTTTAATTAAATAAAAAGAAAAATTACGTTGGTCCAAACCCGATCAATCAATTAATTGTAATGATCTGGATAACTCAGGGCTGACCCTTTTATAAAGCCAATAGGCACCCAAAGATGAGGGGCTCGAAAAATTATAAGAAAAAATAATCTTTGACTTGCTATATCCACGAAATGGTTATCACAATATAGACAGCATGAGTTTTAAGAAGATGGTAGGTAGTAGTAGTGAATATTGTAGTGAGTGTAGTAACTAGTAAGGATCCAAAATAAATGTGAGAGAAATAGCCAAAGTGATAAGTATTTTGTATACAAACTTAGAGTAAAAATTTGTTATATCCACTTAGTATATATTGAAATTAGTTATATCCACTTATTGAAAACCAAATTAGTTATATCCAATTTGACCTAAATACCCTTAAAATAATTGAAACATGACAAAAAAAACATCACTTCAACCGTGTGTTGCATGGGGAATTGGAAAGACAAAGATTCTGTTGCTACTTTATGAATTAATTAGGTTAGATTGGAGAGGTAGGTGAGAGTAGACTTAAAACCCTAATCCCGCCCACATGTTCAGGTTAAAGAGTTAAAACCCTGATATTATTATTTTTTTTTCGTTAGGTATTTAATGTAATTTGATATTAATTTTTTATTTAATTGATAATGATAGCATTATAGTAAGAACAAAGTATATTTTAACAATTAAATAAATTTGAACAAAAATGATCCCGCTCGAGTTATGTAGATCCCACTCGAGCGGGATCTGAAAATAATTCAATAATATGTGAGCGGGATTTAGTGTTTGACGAGTGGGATTAAAAATAAGTGGACAGAAATATATTATTTTGTGAAATTTATTTTATATATTTTAAGTTATGATTTTTTTAATCATATAAGGTATTAATTTTATAAGTTTCATTAAATTTAATGTTCTAGTGATAAAAAGAACATTTTTCAACGCAAATAAATTATATAAATTTAAAAAATATAGATCCTGCTCGAGTTATGTAGATCCCACTCGAGCGGGATCTCAAAATACATCCATCATTTGCGGGCGGGATCTAATTTTTCACGAGTGGGATGTAGAAGACATAAAAAAAATATATTTATTTTTTATATATTATATATATATATTAAGTTATAATTTTTTTTATCGTATAAGGTATTATTTTTTAAATTTTATTAAAATTTAATTTTATAGTAATAAAAAAAATATTTTTCAACTCAAATAAATTATATAAATTCAAAAAATATAGATCCCGCTCGAGTTATGTAGATCCCACTCGAGCGGGATCTCAAAATAATTCCAAAATTTCCGGGCGGGATCTATGTTTTTACGAGCGGGATTTAGAATTCGTAAAAATATATATTTTTTGTTTTCAAAATTATTATATATATATTATGTTATGAATTTTTTAATCGTATAAGGTATTAATTCAAATTTTCCAAAATATTTGCGCATGCTTGTGAGATATGACATTGCATCACATGCACTGGTTGAAGAATATGGGTTGACTCAAATTTTTGTCTCATATCTTTGTATTACTCAATATTCGATATATATCATCTATATATATCTTAAATTTGCTATCATCAAATCCCGCCCATCACGCCAATATATATCATCTATATATATCTTCAATTCTATCACAAATCCCGCCCATCACGCACGACATTAAACACCCTAATAAATCCCGCCCTATATACAATTCATCTTACTCCACCGCCTCCACCCTTCACCGTGCAAAAATCTTCCGTTGTTCACCGTCGAAAAACAAGCGGCGGCGAGCGGGATCTTCGTTCCTCACCTCCACTCCACCGTCAAAATGTCTTTAGAGGTTAGCCGATTTTTTTATATTAATTAATAATTATTGAATTATTAGTTAAATTATTAGTTAAATTATTAGTTGCATTATTTGTTGAATTAATTGTTGATTGATTTGTTGTTTATTTTTTGCGTTTCGATTTTGTGCGTACAAAATTAAAATCATATGTTTTAGGTTTGTAGTGTAGTTTATCCCATATTAATATAATTATATGAAATCCCACTCGTATATGAAATCCCGCTCGCCGTGAAGAAGATCCCGCTCGGGCGGAATTTTCTGTGGGACCCATGTCCGAGCGGGATCTTTGTTTTTCTTGGATGAAATTAATTTAAAATGAACAATATATAATAATTATTATTTTAGTCGAATAATTTGATGGTTAAAAAAAATAGTTTCCATTTGCGTAGAAAATTGTCAATTTGCTTTAGTTTTATATTATTTTAGTCGAATAATTGGATTAAAAAAATATGCGTATTTAAATGTAATCAATTTTTATTTGTGGATTATTATAAGAAGTTGTGTAATTTTTTTTTGGATTATGTATCGAATTATTTTTTATTTTATTTGTAATGAATTGTTATTTTGATTTTGTGCATAGATTACATACAAGAGGCCCGACTCTATCAACCGTAGTTCTACTATTAGCACGTATTATAGGATTGGTGTTTTGGAAGATGTCAGAAGGGTTTTGTATGAGGTCGGTGGTCAAGAGTTGGTCGAGAGATTTATAAATGGATGCTTCGGGCATTTTGTCTATTGGGAGCCTGGGCAGAAATGCGGGATGGCTGTGCATCACGTACTGTCACGTGAGATCAACTATCCATGTTCTCAGCCTCACGAGATGTGGTTCCATATCAACGGCGTAAACCTCCGATTTTCTATTGAAGAATATGCTTTGGTGACTGGTTTGAGCTTTGGCGAGTCGAGCTTTAATCCGGCAGATGACCACGATTTATCGGATGTGGAGGTTTATCGACGGTTCTGTAACGGTATGCCTATCACTGGGAATGCCTTACTGGAGCGATTTAAGAACACGCGAGCGCCCATTGCCGATCGAAATGGTGATGTATGTGTTGATTTGTACCTCGGCGCGGCTCATGTTATAGTGGCGTACGCGATAATACTCGGTAGAGACATGAAGAAATTGGTTCCGCAATGGATTTGGAAATTGGTTGATGATTTGAATCTGTTCAATAATTTTCCATGGGGAGCATATTCATACTTGAATTTGAAGCACTACATCACCAATGTGCAGAATACAAAGAAATATCACTTCTATGGTGCAGTGTGGGCATTTCATGTGTGGTCTCTAGAAGTCATGCCAGATTTAGCGGAAGCCGCTGCAAGACTTGATGACCCGACCGGGGCTCCCAGATGCCTTAAATGGAGGTTTAGAAGCAGACCTACAACAGATCTTGGACCACTTTTTTCTCAACTGGTAATAAATTAATTTTTTTATCTCTTAATACTTTGCTGTTCTTATACAATACGCCATATCTAATATCCATTTTGTTTTTGTACAGGAGCCCAATTTGACACCGATTGCTGTTTCTGACGATGAGTCGATGACGTTTTACTGGCAGTCGACTCAATATCCAAATGCTCTCAATATTGGGTTTGTCCCGCCCAGCAATCCGCTAAGGGATGGTGACCAGTTTCCTTCTCGTCCCCGTACGGAAGCAATTTTTGCTGAAGAGGCTAACCCGACACATGAAGCTTCAAGGCCCAGACGATCACATGGAGCGGGTGCTAGCTATGTTGAGGCCGACAATTCAGACGAGGAGCCTCAAATTCAGCCACAAGATAAGGGGAAGCGTACTCGCAAAACTGCAAAAGCTGCATCCCAACAAGCTACATCATCATCTTCCAGCAGTGGGGGCGAACACCACCGCCGATACAATGATCGTCGTTGGATGAGAGAGGAACTGGAAAAATCTGAGGATCGGCTCCTGGACAAGATGGACAAGAGATGGGTACCTCGGTTTGCCAAGTGGTTTGGGGACTTGATGGATCAAATGCGATGTGGAACATCCCGACGTTCTCCTGCATATGAACCTACAACTCGGCCTCGGCAGGAGCCCATCTTCCACTCACCACCACCAGAGCCCACCACCGTGCCTTTTACTACGGCGCCCAGTTCCATCCCATACACTTATGAACCATCCTCTTTGCCCTCTACTTCCATCCCATACAGTACTGAACCATTCACTGTGCCCTGTACTACCCCGCCCATTTCCATCCCATACACTACTGAGCCATTCACTCCGGCCCGATTTTCTATGCCTGAATTTGGTACGGCATATCGGCCGCAAGGATAGTTCGTTAGTACGCATCATGATCCGCCTCGGCATTCCATGTTCGGAAGTGGTCATCAGATGGATATGTGGAGTCACTTGGGAGAGGTAATGTAAAGATTTTATTATCAAATCAGTTTTTTTAATTATGTTTGAATTATTCTAATACTTTGTCCTTGTAGATTATTGGAAGCTCGTTTCAACAATCACTCGCTCAAGATCGTTCCCAAATGCAACATTCACAAGAAGTGCCAATCAGTGCTATCCCTGCTGTCCCACTTGATCGCCATCAACCAGAAGAGGCGGCCGTTAAACAGCCTAAACGGAAAGGGGTTAGAAAGAAAAAGCTTGCAGCCTCAGTTTCTACGCCATTTCAAGCCGAAGTTGCACCGATCCCACTGGCAGATGACCTGGTTGAAGAATTCCAAAATTTTTGCAACGGTCCGTCGAGTGGCAAGATGATTATTGAAGATAGTGGTGTAGAACTTGATCACGCATGGTTTATGGAGCTTTTAAATCCAAAAATTGATGTCCTTTCCGGGGTAAGTAAATTTGTACTCTGTTAGATGGCTATCATTAATTTCTGTTACTAATTTAATATAATATCTAACCATCTTTTGTAGGCCGTTGATTTGTACTTATTGAATCTGCGCCTGCGATTGAAGGCAGATGATGGGATGAAGCCTGGTGTGAATTTTAGGAACACAGTCATCTTAGACACGAGTGTCTTTGTAAGTAGCTTTTTACTATTAAGTTATTATTTTTTTAATTGTTTAATGTATTCATTTTTTAAAATTCGTTAAATTTCATTTTTTTAGTAATAGAAAATACATTATCGAACTCAAATAAATTATTTAAATGCAAAAAACATAGATCCCGCTCGAGCTATGTAGATCCCACTCGAGCGGGATCTAAAAATAATTCCTTAAGTTCCGGGCGGGATATCGGTTTTCACGAGTGGGATATAGAAGATGTAAAAATAAATATAATTGTTATTTAAATTTATTATGTAAATATTAAGTTATGATTTTTTTAACCGTATAAGTTATGCATTTTTTTAAAATTGTTTAAATTTAATCTTCTAGTAATAAAAAATACATTTTCCAAGACAAATAAATTATATAAATTCAAACAACATAGTTACGATTAATGGTAGATTGTTAAAGCCGATTACAATGTCTACGCGTATGACCTTCTTCACGACAATTACCACATCTCCTCCGACGTTGATTTGTCGATGATTCTGCTTCTTGCCTTGTGGTTTGTCTCCGGCTAGTTCTCTCTAATGCAGATGTTCGCCGATTAGTTCTCGGCCGTCCTGCCTGTGAAGTGATTACGGGAGGCAAGACCAAGATATTGGCCACTTGAACTGGAATATCCCAATCCTCTACATGTGGAACACGATGTATAGGATATTGATAAGCTTCGTCCCAAACTTCTCGTTTGTAGTACCATTGCACATATTGGTATACATCATCAGCATTTTTTCTACATTTTTTAACAATAATGTTAATTATAACTTTTTAATAATTGTAATTATAATTTCGTATGGTTATGCAAATTGAAGCAATAAAACATACCGGATAGCAGCAAAAGCATGCGAACACGGCAATCCATCATCTTGAAATTCACAACATGTGCAAGTGTGTAAATTGAGATCAACTTTCCAATTTCTTCTACCATCACCCACGTTGAACACCAAGCCGATTCCACCACTCGTATCGTACCTAAATGACTTATTCATTGATTCTGTCATCTTCTTAGCCGCCTCTTGAGTGACAACTTCATCGTCCCCTTTGGGCAATTTTCGTCTCTCATCGAACCATTGCTCGATGATATACCTTATAGCGTCAAGCATTGAGCATATAGGGAGACCACGAGCCCATTTTACTCTATGATTCCACACTTCTGCTGCATTTGAAGTGAGATGGCTATAACGCGGCAATGGACACTTGCATCGAGCCCACTTCTCTGGTCCAACTCTCATTAGTTTGTCGTATGCGCCTTGGCTTTCTTGTTGAATAGAGGCCATTGCCTTATCATAAATTGAAGTGCGATATGCAAAAGCAGCTCGTTCGTACAACCTTACAACAACTTTCCCATAACACGTCAACTTATTCAACAAGTGATAGTAGCAAAGACCGTGAACTGCATTTGGAAACACCTCATTGACAACGTTCGCTATGGAGACATGTGCGTCAGAGACAATCAATGTATCTCTAAGCTCGCCATAAGCCATTTTCAAACGGGATAGAAACCATCTCCAAGATATATCATTCTCGATTGGGCCAACGCCTATCGCCAGTGGAAAAACATGCTCGTTGGCATCCTTCGTCATAGCGACAAATAAAATACCTCTATTCTTGCACTTCAGATGAGTGCCATCCAAAACTATCACATGTCTCATATTGAATGGATACGCGAGTCTGCAGGCGCCGAGAGCCACGAACAAATGCTCAAATCTCCCATCATTTCCAACTTCAAGATCAGTCAGCGTGCCGGGATTTGATTCTTTGAGCATGTGAAGATAGCCAGGCAACAACTGGAAGGATTCAACATACCCTCCGTATATACTTTGTATTGCGTAATGCCGTGCTCGCAACGCCAAATCATAACGGATGGTGATACCGAACTCGCGTAACATCTCCTCCATAATGGCCTTTGGCTCCATGATTTTACAGTTAGTTCTGATTTTTCGCTCCACGTAAGTTGCAACAACATCCATCTTGATTTTCCTCGGAGCGGCACGTCGTAGCTGACGGATGCATGAATGCTCAGGAATGAACTTGTGTATTATCCAAGTATTCGTCCCACGTGAGGCTGCACGCAACTCAAATGGACAATTCGGATACTTGCATAAGAACTTCATTCTAATATAATCTGATTTCGGAGTTTTGAATTCAAGTCCTCTCTCCATGTGCCACGTTCCGACTGCAATATTTATCTCTTTTTTGCTGTGGAAAACAACACCAACACGCAACTCATCATCATATGTCAGGTAAGGATCACGTGCTATGAGAGAAATCTTTGCATCGGGCGGAATCACCGGAACTAACCAGTTGGTTAGATCGCACGCGTCCGTCGTTGCACTGGGACGAATCCATGCACTGTGCTCCACCATAGTAAAATCGCGTAAACCTTCCTCAGTCCAGTCTTCAAATGCTTCACTATCAGTTTGGAGATCAGCACTGTCAACATCTTCATCGTCTGAATCCAACTCGACAGTGCATTGTGGTTCATCATCTTCGTTGTCTGGAAAATGACAATCCGGAACAACAGGTACGTGATACGTGGACGTCGCTTCGTAATTATACCCACTAGGATATAAGTTGGAAAAGAAATCCTGAGAATTGATTTGTTGTTGGATACGCTCCATTTCATCAGAATACGTGTGCCCTTGGTCGTATTGAAATGATGACGACTGCCCTTGGTCGTATTGAAATGACGACGGCTGCCCTTGGTCGTATTGAAAGGATGACGCCCCAGGTTCTTCGAAATATGGAACATACACATCTATTTGGCTGTGGATGAGATATACGGTTGGACGGGACTCCATGCACAATTGAGCAAATTGTTGATCTGTGCTCAAGAGAATCTTCACAGTGCGACCACTTCGAGCATGAGATAAATAATAAATCTCGTACCGAGTGCTCATCGAATTTCGACGCATCAGCACATCGATGTTATATTTCAAATTGATAAGAGCTGGAGTGGCAGCAAGAACTTGAGTGACCGATTCTGAACCGCCCACATACTCACAATCGTGCCATTCTCCACCATATTTGATGTTGAAATATTTCCATTCTTCCATATTGTGATAATTTTTTACGAGGAGTACAAAATATTTTGATGGTTGTGGTGTTTGAAGATTCATCTCTGCTACCACTTTTATAAAATTCATTCATTTATTCATTCAATCAATTGGGTGAGTGAAATTGTACAAATTCACGTGAAAGTAAAATTGTTACATCAATGGTGAAATACCATTCACGTGAATATTTACAGATGAATTTTCACATCCACCAGTGTCGATTACTATCACACTCAGTTGTATAGTACAATTATTATCACATACTGTATACAAATTATTAAAATCTACGAATTAATATACCAATACAATCCAAAAAATATGTAAACTATAAAAAAAATTAAATAATGTTATTAGTTCCAAAATAATTATATATCCCGCTCGTACAAACTTAACAAAAATGAAGATCCCACTCGAGTGGGATCTTCAATAATATCGAGTGGGATCTTCATTTCTTGTTAGAACACACGAGCGGGATTATTGTTCAATTTAATTGCTATAGTTTACATATATTTTCATTTTAATTGCTTATTCTAATATAGTTTACATATATTTTCATTTTAATTTAAATCACTTAATAGTTAGTCAATTTTATTATATTATTAATTTAATTAAAAATAGAGTAATTAATTAATAATTAGTTTCTAATAATATTTAGATTTACGAAACAGAAGATCCCGCTCGAGAATTCGAAGATCCCGCTCGAGTGGGATCTTCAAAAACCTCGAGTGGGATCTTCCAAAATTTATGAACTAACCGAGCGGGATTTAAGTTGAGTTGTCAGATTGCTATAATTATATTTAATGTTATATATTATATATTTTAGTAATTTCATTTTAATAATTTAATTAGTTATTACGTATTCAATATTATTATATAATTAATATAATTAAAAATTGCGTAATTAATTACAAATTTATTCGAAATAATATTTATCCTTCACCTTCGAATGATCCCGCTCGAAAATTAGAAGATCCCGCTCGAGTGGGATCTTCAATAATCTCGAGTGGGATCTTCCAATATATAGGAATTAACCGAGCGGGATTTCTCAAAAGTTGTCAAATTGATATAATTATATTTAATTTTATATATTATACATATTTTACTATTTTTATGTTAATAAGTTAATTAGTTATTACGTATTCAATATTATTATATAATTAATTTATTAAAAATTGCGTAATTAATTAAGAATTTATTCGCAATAATATTTATCCTTCAACATGGAATGATCCCGCTCGAAATTTAGAAGATCCCGCTCGAGTGGGATCTTTTATAAAAATCGAGTGGGATCTTTCAATATTATACATTTAGCCGAGCGGGTTTAAATAGATTTATCAATTCATATAATTTTGGTTATTTTTGTAATGTTTAAATATTTTTTTGTTTTTATTTCATATAATTTTGGTTGTTTTTTATGGTTTACATATAGTATCGGTAAATCTGTTTTGAGTAAACCCTAGACAAACTAATCATTGCAACACTAATTATCTAATTATTGACCACTTTTGCTAACTTCCATACCCTAACATCACAATCATTTTCGGTTAATGAGAGTAAAAGTATAAAACAAGTCAAATCGTACCTAATGTGTAAGAGATATAATATAAACAATACAACATCAAGGGTAAATTGGTCTCTTCATACCAAACATGGACATAACTAATTTGTTTTCCAACAAGTGGATATAACTAATTTAGAAAAAGTGAAATTGGATATATTTCACAATTAAGACTACAAACTTAAATAACAAAAAATGACTATCATTTCGTATACAGAGGTGTAGTATATATAAATTTAGTATGTATACAAAATTTTGTTTCATAGCATTTTAAAAATGAAAAATATGCAGCCATGTAAAAAAATCGCTGCAAGTAGCTTTTCACTAATGATGTGAAATTTCTTTTATGGTTGAAGTAATATGTGCACTGTTGTTAATAAAATGACAAATATTGTTTGTAAATTTCGAAAAGGATAATTTACATAAATATAAATGGCGAATTTAGAAAAGTGATATAAGAATAAGAGTGTTAGACTACTCACAGCGGGTGTTTTGTCGCCGGTCTCGAGACACCCCGGCCGACGAGACATCCCGATGCAGAAGGGCGGAGCTCTAGACCGTCTCGTCGCGGCGAGACAGTTTCGAGATGGCGCGTGAAGGCCACTCGTTTCCGATTTTTTTTTTTTTTTAACAGGCGCGTGCAATAATAAAAAAATAATAAAAAATGGCAGAAACGGTAATATCCAACGGGCAAAAAATTCAAACGGCTATATAGCCGATTTTTTTTTTTTTTTTTTTTTTTGCAATTCATCCCTATAAATACCAACCTCCATACCACAAATTATTCCACACCAAATTCATCTTCCTCCTCTTTTTCTCTCTAATTTTCGCTCAAATTTCTTGCAAAAAAAAAAAGTCTTCGTCGTCCGACTCCTCAACCGGCCACTCTTCCCATGGCACCGACGACGAGGTTATGTCGATGGTGACCAACCTCCAAGCTGCTGCGGCTCGGCTCATCGCCAAAAAGAAAAAAAAGAAGGCGAAGAGGTCGGTCGTAAACCGCGATCGGGAGGCGGCCCTGTAGCAGTTGATGGCCGACTATTTCAACGATAACCCGACGTACGAGCCAACTTTTTTTCGCCGGCGTTTTAGGATGCACAAGCATCTGTTCTTGAGGATTTGCGAGGCGTTGGAGCAGAATGTGAGATATTTCCAGCACAAGCAAGATGCAACCGGCAAATGGGGCCTCGCGTCGGTGCAAAAGTGCACAATGGCCATTCGCCAACTAGCCACCGGTGGAGCGCCGGATGTTTTCGACGAATACTTGAAGATCGGCGATAGCACCGGCCGTCTTTGCCTCCGGAAGTTCTGCCGAGGTGTCATCGACCTATTCGGTGACGTGTATTTGAGGAGGCCAAACGCACAAGACACGACTCGGCTGCTGTGGATGCACGAGGAGCGGCACGACTTTCCGGGGATGCTCGGCAGCCTAGACTGCATGCACTGGGCGTGGAGGAATTGTCCGAAGGCGTGGTCGGCTGCCTACACTCGAGGAGATATAGGCGTGCCTTCCTTGATTCTTGAGGCGGTGGCGTCTCAAGACTTATGGATCTGGCACGCCTTTTTTGGAGTAGCCAGCTCCAACAACGATATCAACGTCCTCAATCAGTCGCCCATATTTTTGGACGTGCTTGAAGAACGTGCTCCGCCGTGCAAGTACACAGTGAACGGAAAGCCCTACGACGGCGGTTACTACTTAACCGATGGGATCTACCCGGATTGGACTGCTCTGATCAAGGCTCCTCCGATTGCAACTGATGACAAGGCGGCGCGCTTCAAGAAGATGCAGGAAGCGGCGAGGAAGGATATCGAACGGGCATTTGGTGTTCTTCAGGCCCGTTGGGGAATTATCCGGAACCCGACGCGAGGCTGGTCCGCACCTCCGCAACATCATGTTTGCGTGCATTATTTTGCACAATATGATCATTGAAGACGAGAGGGAGGAGGCCGAGAACTGGAGAGAGGACACAGAAACAACGCCGAGTAGTAATGTTACTCATGTCCCCTACCCGCAATCATGGAAGAATTTCATCAAACGGGACGCCGCATTAAGAGATGTGAGGAGGCACCATCGGCTCACAAATGATTTGATCGAGCATCTTTGGAGCCGATTTGGAGCAGTTGACGAGTAGGATGTTTTTTATTTATTTTTTATTTCAATTAATGTAATGTTTTTATTTGTTTTATTTCAATTAATGTATTGTACTAGTTATCTGTTTAAATTAATGAAAATTTCAATTTTTCTTATTAAAAATAATGCAAAATAAAAATTCAGAAAATCCTTAGAGATACCCCTTAAAGACAGCCCCACTGCAGCTCACTGTCTCTATCTCCAAAAAATCCTTAAAAACATCCCTTAAAGATACTACCACTGCAGGTAGTCTTATAGAAAGTGTCTATAAAAAACAAAAAAAGAATAAGATTCTTTTTAACGCCATTTCGTTTCTATAGATCAGTACAAGTCCGAAGTGATTAATTGTTGTAGTAATAATTGGTGCCTCAAAAGTTGAACCTACCAGCCTAATAAATAGATAATTCTGACATAATAAGTGAATTAAACACGCCAACCCAAACGATTACCTTATAATTTGTTTGTCCGTCCAACTGTCCAAGTGGGAATTATTTAATTTTGCATTATTCTGTGGGGCTGATGGTTTTAACACTATTTCGGTTGGCGGTATTTGAGAGGTCTTTTTTCTACTTCTCCTAATTTGGTGATTATACTTTGAATTGCAGCCATATTGTCATACATAATTGATATTTGATAAAAAAGATAATTACATTACTTGAAATAAAAAAAATACATTACTAGAAATAAAAAAAAATACATTACAAGAAATAAAAAGAAATTACATTACTAGAAAAGAAAAATCAAAAAAGAAAAAATGAAAACAATAAAAAAATCAAAGAAGAAAAACAATGAAGAAGAAGAAAAATAAAAAAAGAGAAAAACTAGAAAAATGAAAGGAAAAAAAAACTGGAGAAGAGAAAAATGAAGGAAAAAAAACGAATGAAGGAAAAAAAAACGAAAAGAATGCAAAGGAAAATCAAAGAAGAAAAAAAAACTGAAAAAATGAAAAAGAAAAGAAAAGAAACTAAAAAAAAAGAAAAAAAACTGAAGAAAAAGATAAAAAAAACAAAGGAAAAAAAAATACATTTTTGCTCCATAAGGGATTCAAACCCCTTCCCTTCATGGAGAAAAGAAGGGTTGAACCACTAGGCTAAAGTCCAATTTGTAGTAAATATCATCACATTAATTTATATATACATTTAATTTCTGTTTTTTTTAAGGAGAATGAGGCTATCTCGTTCCAAAGAGACAGTCTAAAGACGTGAGGCTTTGCGCTATGGTATCTTTATGATTTGGGTGTCTCGAACCCCCCATGAAAACAATCACTGTGAATAGTCTAAGACTTGACCCTAATGCATTTGAATTTCTGACTCCCAAACAAATGATTCATATCCAGCTATTTGAATTTCAGAAGTAGAAAGTAGAACACACACGCAAAAACAGAAATCTATAGAAGATCACTAAAGGATCAAGATCATTTTTACATGGTCAAAAAAGGCAAAAACTGATGGTGATATCCAAGGAACTTATTCCAATAGAAAAAGTCGAAGGCACTGGAATGTTAAAGAAAGCATGATTAATGAAATTGATATACTTCATTAAGATTGAGATTGAAATATTACTCCTCCAAAAAGGTCTCACTTACAAAAGGGGGAGGAATACTGTCACAGCCCCAAATTCCGAGGGACGGCAAAGTTGGGGTGCGACTAGGGATTGGATTAAAGAAGCGGGGAAGAAAGGGATAAATGAATACACAGATATTTAACGACAGAAATACTTCTATAAATAAGACTTCATTGATAAAAGAGAGAGTTGATCTCGAAGGATCACTCGACATGTTCTCAAAAGGAAATTAAGTTATTGTACAGAAACTTAGACCAACAGTGATTTACAATATAACATAAGAGAGTCTAGAGTTTGGCAGCGGAATAAACGTAGAATGTGACTATGTTCTTCTTTCCTATCACTATCCTACTCAACCATCACCGCTTCCGTCGCTCAACCTGCACATTTAGAAACATATGCAGGGCTAAGTACATAAAGCACTTAGTGGGCACTTTGCCGAAAACATACAATAAGTATTGATAAATCAGGCATCTCTTTTATAGCGCATCGGGGTGTTTCTTTCAAAAGCCCGTGCCTATTAAACATTTTCTTTTCATAAACATAGCTTTGCAAAGCATTTTTCTGATAGATGTTACGTTCAATCTTGACCAAATAATTATCACCGCGGCAGGTCGTCCCGTAACAGGGTTCCATACTTCAACGGCTACTTTATCACCGCGGCAGGTCATCCCCTCAACAGGGTTCCATACTTCAACGGCTACTGTGTACACTAACTTTGGAAAGCAAGTTGGCTAACTCAAAGTCCGATCGTTTAGTTAACCCCTTTTGGCTAACTCATAAGGTACAAGAGAACTCACATAAAACAAGTAGTTCATGCCATGATTATCACTTTAAAAACACGATTATCAAAGCGATAAAGAAAAAGGTTTTAGAGCATTGCTCATTTTATTTCATATATATAAAAGCCCACCTGACTGATTATAGAACTATTTAACGAGCTTCCGTCTCTGGTCTTCCGTCCTATCCTCGGTGCTGAATTCCTCTTTTTATCGTAAATAAACAGACTTTAAGCAACTTGAACGCAATTGATAAAGAAACAGGAAATCGAAACGGTTTTTAGTCTTTTAGGCATTTGCACTTTACTACTTCCTTTTGATTAACTAATAAACGAGACTTCTATCAATTCTCGTCTACAAACTGACTCGGCTCATTACTCGACACTTAGGTCAGTAGGTAAAAGGGTGTCGATAACTTAGAACGACTTAAAAGTTCACAAGAAACAAAGTTGAAAAGGATTCAACTTAGGAAACTAGGCTTTGGATACTCACTGCCCAAGTCAGTAAGTCTGTACAGAACAGAGCATATGAAAACAGGGGATGAATCTTATGCCAAAAGAAAGGTACGGGTGTCTAGTTTACTCTTCAATTTACGGATCTCGATTTTGTTAAGCGAGCTAAAAGATATGACAGTTTCCGTGCAACGTCGCAAAACAGTCGCGCGAAACCTAATGCTCGACAAAACTCGACGCACGATTCCCTAGGTTTGATTAATACTATCCCACTTTTATTTTCACGAAATTTTCAACCCAATACAGTCTACATACAGTATCCTTTAAACGGGTTCATATTCACGACTTTTGATTAACAAACGACGAGCATTTCCTCGTCATTTCCAACTAACCATTTACTATACCAAAACAAACTTCAATTTCTATTTCGTTCAACAACCTCTCGATTCTTAACTAAATCTCATAACGTCTTGTTTCTCGGATGGAAAAGTCGTTAACTATAATATCGTTCGACAATCAATTACAATTCTTATTATTAAGAGAGATTTTCTTATTCGACTTTTCTACCTGCTTTTAAACTCGATTCTTCGTCTCTTATTCAAAATCGAAACTTCTTAGAATTCATTGAAACTTTACGGTCACGATCATTAACTATCAAGATTATCAAAGGTTCGAATCACAAACCTAAAACATTATCTATTCTCAACTTATCGTCGATTGTTCGTGTCTTAACGAAAATCTTACGTTCTCCGTTTTCGTTCAAATTTTACAACAACGATCATCATCTAACGAGCATTACTAATATGCAAATCATATTATCAAAACATTAACGAGCTTCAACTTAACGACACGTTTCCGTCTCTTACGTTTTTCGTTTTATTTTTTGTAAAATCCCAATTAAATATATAATCATCCTCATACATCGTATATCTCATTTCCATAAACAAAACATGAATATCATATCATCTTCTTCATCAAATCAAGCATTCTTTCTCTCTTACAATTCTATTTTTATTTTTAGAAAAATCTAAATCAATTCATATAGTCAATTAACAACATGTAGATCACTAATCTATCGATCAAACCTCAAGGAAATCGAACTACGAAAAACACCTAATCTTCACAAAAAAATCGGTAATTACATAGCTCAAAGGGGAATGATTTTTCTTCATGATTCGATCCGTAGAACTTAATTCTATGCATCTAATAACTTGAATTAAAGCTTAAATCATCCTACTATAATCCTATAATTTTCGGTCAACAACAAAAATTAAGGAATTGAAATTCTAAATGGATAGAATGATAGATTAGATCATTACCTTGAATAATATGTGATCGGAAACGAAATCGATCGATAAACTAGAAAGCTTTGAGGATCAAAGCTTAGGAAAAATGAAGAACACACTTGGAGATGGCGAAGATCTTGAAGAACAAGAGAGAGAAGAGAGAAAGAGAGAGAGGGGCGGCAATGTGAGAGGAGAAAGAGAGAAAATGTGGTGAGGTGGTGGCTATTTATACATAAAGTAGGAAAATATCTAACAACATGAGTCATGGGGTGTAGGTGGCGGTTTAGGTAGATATTTAAGTCGAAAATATCGCGTTTTACGGGTCTAACACGACATTATAAAATCGAGAAATTATTTTCTTAGACGGTTACGTATTCGACGAAATCTAATTCATCCGTTAGATTAGAAATAAATCACGTACTTGGAAAACCTAATTCGTTTTTCAAAATTGGAGAAAAAGTCGGGATTAGACAGTCTAAAATTCGCCCGGAAAATCATAAAAATTTTCTTTCTCCGGTGAACTCGTATCGAAGAAAAAGTGAATGTAAATTTTGACGGATTTTAATTCTGAGTTTTCGGACGAAAAATTTACCAGACGCGAAAACCCTAATACAGTAGTCGTTCGACCGACTTCTGGAATTTAGTTTCTGAAACGGATTTCACCGTTAGTCTTAGAATCAAAAATCCTTAACTTAGGCGTACAAAGCCATAATTATTATTAACTTTCATTTTTAAAGACAGTAGAATTTTTCTGGGGTATTACATCCTACCCCCCTTATGAAAAATTTCGTCCCGAAATTTGCTTATCTTCTTAAACTATTTGGGGTACTCCTTCCTCAACTCTTCTTCGAGTTCTCACGGGGCTTCTTCTTGCCCGTTATGATCTTATAACACTATTACTAATCATATCGACTTGTTTCCTAACTTTCACGCTTTTCGATCCAAGATCGATTGCGGTCTTTCTACATAACTTAAGTCAGTTCCAAGAACAACGTCTTGCTGACAAAACCACGTGTGCAGAATCGAACACACACATTTTCTCAAAATGAGATACACATATAATAAACATTCCATAACTTGGCAACAACGCCATAACTATCCGTATTGGAAGCTATCTTTGTCAAGATATCCACTAATCATATAAATCTTTGTCGAAGCTTTATACTTGGCATGGAATTAATCATATTATCCTTTGAAGGATAATCATGAGGAAAATCTTGTCCCTATTTTCTAAATTTAAGCCTAATCGGCACATATTTCTTAAGTCTTTTGTCTTTTCTAAACTTCTTTCTTTCGTTACCTTTAGGCTTCTTTCACTCTAACTCGTGTCTGCCGAATAATCTCGATCATTTCCCTGACCGTATCTGATCCTAGGTTCTTTCTTTCACTTACCTTATGACAATAAGACAGTTATCTGAAACTTCTTCTTCTACAAGGCCTTGTAAGGCACAATACTTATTGTAGCTTAATAACTATCGTTATAACAATTTGATCAACGTCAAAAATATTCTTCCATTTCTACATAGAAATACTTAACGGTTATAACAACCCATATGTTCATCAGTGTAAAGCTTTCACTTGCTGATAAGCTAAACATCTTTCTACAAACGAGGCAACGTCTCGTTTCAAACAATTCTACCAGAAATCCTTTCTTAAGTCTTAAATTTGTTGTCATCGGGAATACTAAGTCCATTTTTTTAATTTCTATCATATTATCCATTGCTTCAGAATAACAGTCTGGTTTATCCGTTCTTATCCTTAGTCGAAGCTTCTCGATCGACTCGTCCTTTCTCTAGGCACTTGTAATCTTTTCGTAAGTCTGGTGTAGCTACGATTACTATTATTTGGCTTGTTTATCGCTTCAGGTGTATTGAGCACCTCTCTATTCTTCATCTCGAATTCTCGTATAAGTATTTCTTCCTTGATGAAGAAACATTTAAACTTAGTTGGAGTCTTTCGACTCAGCATGCCTGCTACTACACTTAGCTTTTTTCTAGATGGTAATTGATACCACAATCATAATTCTCAACTAATTCGAGCCATCGTCTTTGTCTCATATTCAATTCCTTTTGCTCGAAGAAGTACTTTAAACTCTTATGGTCCGTAAAAATCTCAACCCTAACACCATAGAGATGGTGTCTCCAAATCTTCAGCGCATGCACAACGGCTGCTAGTTCTAAGTCGTGGGTTGGGTATTCAACCTTATGAGGTCGAAGTTGTCGTGAAGCATAAGCTATCACCTTTTCTTCCTGCATCAAAACACAACCTAATCCGTTCTTTGAAGCATCTGTATAGACCACGTATTCCTTATTTGCTTCTGGCAGAGCCAACACTGGTGCTGTGGCTAATTTCTCCTTGAGTGTCTGAAAACTCTTCTCGTATTCGTCTGTCCATCTGAACTTATTTTCCTTCCGAAGTAGTTGCATCATAGGCCTAGTAATCGTTGAAAATCCTTTGATGAATCTTCTGTAATAACCGACTAAACCTAAGAAACTCCTAATTTCGTTCGGACTTGTTGGCGATTTCCAATCGCGTATTGCCTCTACCTTGGCAGGATCTACCTTGATGCCTTCTGCTGATACTACATGTCAAAGGAATATTACTTCCTTCAGTCATAACTCGCACTTACTAAATTTGGCGTAAAGCTTCTCGGCTCTAAGCGTTTCTAAAACTATTCTTAAGTGTTCCTTATGTTCTTCCTCATTCTTGGAGTAAATGAGAATGTCGTCGATGAATACTAAAACAAAATTTGTCTAAGTATGGGTGAAAACTTCATTCATGAGGTCCATGAATACTGCGGGAGCGTTAGTCAAACCAAATGGCATAACTAAGAATTTGCAATGGCCATATCTGATATAGAAGGCGGTTTTAGGTATATCTTCGGTTTATTCTTCAACTAGTGTTGTTTAGACCTTAAGTCTATTCTCGAAAATACACTTGTTCCCTTTAAGCTTATCAAGAGGTCTTTTATCCTTATAAAAGGATACTTATTCTTAAGGGTTATCTTATTTAACTTGCGATAGCCTATTGAACATTCTCATAGAACCATCCTTCTTCCTGAAGAACCAATCAGGTGCTCCTATGGTGAAAACGCTTGTCTAATGAAATCATCATCTAACAACTCTTGCAGTTGGATCTTAAGCTCTTCTAACTCTTTTGGTACCATCCTATATGGGCTTTTGATTTGGAAGCCGATCCTGGTTCCAAATCAATCGTGAAATCTACATGACGATCTTGTGGTAAACCAAATAATATGTTTGGAAAGACGTCCTCATACTCGTTCAAAATTTTTATGTCTTGAATGATCCTCTTGGCTCCTGGTTCTCCAACTAGGTACATAAGATGAGTTGTGCACTCCTTTCTTCTTCATCAACTTCTTGGCTTGTAGGGCGGATATTATTGGTATCCTCCTGCCTATCGAAATCCCATGGAATTCGGTTGGTTCTCTACCCGGGGGTTGAAAAGAGATTTTTCTCTCGTTGCAGAGAATTGTGGCATAATTCTCAGACAACCATCCTATTCCTAGGATTATATCTACGTCGAACATTATTACTTTCCGATTGTTTGCTATGATCCTAAAAAGATCCTAAATCAAATTCTATGCTCACACGAAACTAAGGGAGTGGCGATAATCTCCCCTAAGGCATAGTTATTCTTATTTCATGTTTAGTGCGCTCTAATTCTATTCCTAGAATGTCAACAGGTACTAACAATAACGAATATAAAGCTCTAGTGTGAGGTAAGATTATGACAGGGTAATTTAAGAAGTTCGTCCAATACCTGCCAAATTTCCCTTGCCTTCATTATACTTCTCCTGCCTAATCGTATAAACTCCTGCATTCTGTTGTGGTTGTGTCAGTTGTTGCTGTGACTGGGCTTGAATTGCTTTCAATGGTTGGGGCTGACCATACTAGTTTGGTTCCATCGTTTGAAACAGCATTGGGCAATTCCTCTTTATATGCCCCGTTTGCCCACATTTAAAAAAATTACCCGTGTCTGCTTGACAAACACCAACATGCTTCCTATTACAAATAGAACAAGTAGGATCATCCTGTTTCTGTTCTACTACTTGTAATTGTTCTGGGCAATTTCTCTTAAAGTGCCCCTTATGTCCACAGTTGAAGCAAACACCAGAGTTCGCTAGACAAACACCGTGGTGTTCCCTATTACACTTAGGGCAAGCTGGAATAGTGATCTTTTCTTGGTTATTTTTTGGGGTTTGGAGCTAGTCGTGCTTGTTAATTCCATTTGCTGTCAGCGGTTTCGGGCAATTTCTTCTCGCATGTCCGTTCTGACCACAATTAAAACATCCATCAACGTTTGCTAGACAATTTCCGAAGTGCATCCTATTGCACTTAATACAGGTAGGTACATTGATTTCTCCTTGGTCGTTTCCTCCTTGGTTATTGTTCCTTTGCTGCCCTTGCAACTGTCCTTGTAGATTATTTCCCTTCCCCTGTCCTGATTGTTTATTTCCTTGTGGTTTATTTCTTTGCCACGACTTCTTACCATAGTTGTTATCTTTATTTGGCTGCTGAAAGCCCTGTCGAATTCTACTCTGTTTCCCTTGATCGTTGTGGCGCTGGTAACAGTCACTGCTACTTCTTCCTCCCATTTCCTTTTTCCTCTATAATTAATATTATTGTTGGGAAGGTTTTGAGTTGAAGTCTGGGTTGGTGTTGGTATGGGCACCACCATTTTTCCTTTATCTAGCACTACTGCCTCTATTTCTAGGACTCGTCCTAGTAGTTCTGTATAGCTCAGTCCTTCGTGACTGGCTAAAGCTACTCCCAGTTTACGTTTAAGTTCCCCTTGAAACTTCTTTGCTATTTCTTCTTCGGTATCCCCTTGCTCGGATACATACTTATCATAAAAAGCCTCCTAAAATTCATCCCAAGTAAGTTGAGCCAAATGCTCCACGGGTAAGACCCTCTGTCTAGTCTTCCACCAGTAGTCAGTTGGTCCGGCTAGTTGAAACACAACACATGCAAGGCGCTCCTTATCAGTACATCTAAGAAGCTCAAAGATTCTTTCTATAGATTGTACCCAAAGCTCAGCATCGCTTGGGTTACTAGATCCATTAAAAACCGGTGGATTTCTTCTGAAGAATATATCCTCGATGTTACGATGTTGTGAGGGTGGCAAGGGTAAAAGGGTTGCTTGATGTTTTTGCTCTTCTTCGCTTATACGTTGTCCTTGACCTCTATCAGGCCCTCTAGGATCTCCTGATCCTCTTTGGTTGTTAACTATTCTCGGCGGCATTTTTGGTACTATAAGAGACAAGAATTCTTATTAGTACTGGCTTTTAAGCTTTCATTTACTTGCTAACCCCTTTTCCAACTTAAACAAATTCATGGAAAAGAATAATAGGGACTAACTTCGATACTAGTTCTTTAAACTTTTAACTCTCAAGTGTAACTAAACTCTCGTTACACGAGTTCATTTGACATTCTGGTTTAATCATACGATTTATAAGAAACTTTCTTGTGATCAAAACCCTCTCACGGGTCATGTATATATATATATATATATATATATATATATATATATATATATATATACATAAAAAAGAATACTAGTTTTGCCTCCAATGAGGACTTATACAACAGAAAATCTAGACTACTACGAGTCTAAGCTAGGCTAACTGCCTATCTGTATACAGGATGCGCTACTGGTTGCATTACTGTACCACTGGAAGTACTAGAACGGAAACGATCCAAAACTCCGTATCCGTATAGAGTACTACAAAAACTAGTTACTGTTCTGACTATATACAAGACCAAGAGAGCTATTACTACTACTACTACTACTACTACGCGTCTGGAACGCTCTGCTCAACTAGCTGTGGTCGAGTCAGCACTGCCCTCCACGGCCTGTGACTCCTTTGGGTCTTCCTCCCGATCCTCCTCTGGGTCCTCATCTGGATCCTCCTCCTCTGAGTCTGAACCAAAGACGAGCTGGAGTGCCTCGTCAACCCTCAAGGTAGTATCGTCTGTAAGTACAAGTGGTGGTGGGGCAGGTACCTCTGAAACTGTCCTCTTAGAGTCTGACACTAGGTAGTCACAATTGGGCTCTACTATACGCTTCTTCAGAGGAAGAAGGTGCTCTGGAATGGAACTGGGCTCGTACTCCTCCCTAGATTAGACCCTGGACGGTCCTACCTCAAACTCTGCTCTAACTATAGCCAACTCTGAGCAGATCTCGTCAAGTGGTCTGAAGGGGTATGGTAACTCTATCATAGAGAGAAGATCCGCGCCAATCACCGGGTACTCTGCCTCTGATACTAACTCCTCTGTGTCCTCACTAGGTACAATCACTGGAGGTATCTCTAATTGTGCGACCATCTCTGGATCTATCTCAACATGCTCTGACTCTGAATCTGCTAGGAAGTGAGTGTAGGGAGGATGTTCCTGAGTGGGATATGATGCTACGTGTCTGCTCTGAAAGAAACGCTTGTGCACTGCTAGAGCGAATCCTAAGTAGTCACCCGTCGGCTCGATGTCGTTGCCAAAAACTCCAAGGTAGTACCATGCCGTGTCGTATGCCCAACCACGCCACTCCTCTGGTAGTCATATAATCAGGTCAAATATAGCCTGACGCTGTGTAACAAAATGGCCAGCTGCATGGTAAACTGCCGAAAAGTTACTAATTATTTGTCCTATATCATGATTAGGGTCTGCCTCAAAATCTCGATACTTATCTAGTATCTGATCTGTCCAAGTACGCTGTGGCAGGGATTGGTGCTCCTGCGCCGTGTCAAATCTAGTATCTATCCTACAAAGTTTTTAAGAAACACGGATCAGTAACGGGTAGGGTAATAACTTATCTTAAGGAAAATCTTAAATTACAAATTGAATATTCCTTATTCAATTGTAATGTCACCAACACTTAAACAATCACTTATCTTAAACATTTAACAATTCACAGAGAATTGCTCTTAAACAATATATAGAAATAAAATTTCAAGATTTTATTTCCATCCTTTATCTTATAATTCTTTTGTATTCTTACTTTATTTCCTATCACTTCCTTTCTTTATTCTTCATTACTTTCTTTCTTTATTCTTTCTTACTTTGTTCCATTATTTTTTCCTTAGAGAAAATTTCTTAACGATTCTTTACTTATTAAACAAGGTACGAACTCTTAACTTTCGACTTCACAGTTTCCTCAAAGGAAAAGTCTTAATGATTCACACTTATTAAAACAAAGTACGTCTACTTTGTTCATGTTACTCGTACGGAAGTAACATTCATTTCTTTCGTTCACTTTGATTCCCTTTATTCTGTCTTCCTTGACTCGATCATTTCTTTCTTATTTCGAAGTCAATGCTCCTCAAACGTCCATTCGTTTCTTTCGTTCACTTAGTACATAATTAATTTACCTTATCATAATTTATTTTATTTCCTCGAAGAAAATTCTTATAGACTCTTAATTACAAAAACAAAATTTACTCTGTCGAGTCTTTGTTCATGTCACTACGCAGGTGACATTCGTCTATAGAAGTCTTTCCCGTTTCACGATCTCTTTTCGAAATCATTTGGAAACAATACTTCTTAAAGCATCTATGTTCTCAAGGAATCGGAAAGTCCTTAGAATCATAGTCTATGTTCTTCAATGAACCGGGAAAATTCCTAGAATCAATCTAGGTTCTTGTGCCAACAAACTTTTCAAATTAAAAGAAATTATTGCGCAAATAATTTCACATAATTCATATAATAAAACAAAACAAGGTGTAATTCTTATACTTTCAAACAATTCTTTACTTGGCACCTTTCATTCCATTCTTGACTTGGTAAATACTTATTCAAAATTTTTCTTAAAAGAAGAACACATTCTTGAAACTCTTTCCTTTCTTTCTTTCTTTCTTTCTTTCTTTCTTTTTTTCCTTTGTTGAGTCGACGCAGCGGGAGGTTGAGTTGTCGTCTACACTCTTAATCTTAGTGTTACAACCTAACTTCACTTTGAAAGAAGACTCGGGTATAGAGTATGAATGAATACTCTATCTGACTACTTTGAAAGAAACTTGTATACAGAGCAGAAACGATTACTCTGATACCACTCTGTTGTATCACTAGAAAAAAAAATAACTTACGACCAGAGCAGAACCGACTACTCTGATACCACTCTGTCACAGCCTCAAATCCCGAGGGACGGCAAAGCCAGAGTGCGACTAGGGATTGGATTAAAGAAGCGGGGAAGAAAGGGGTAAATGAATACACAGACATTTAATGACAGAAATACTTCTATGAATAAGACTTCATTGATAAAAGAGAGAGTTGATCTCGAAGGATCACTCGACAAGTTCTCAAAAAGAAATTAAGTTATTGTACAGAAACTTAGACCAACAGTGATTTACAATATAACATAAGAGCGTCTAGAGTTTGGCAGGGGAATAAATGTAGAATGTGACTCTGTTCTTCTTTCCTATCACTATCCTACTCAACCATCACCGCTTCCGTCGCTCAACCTGCACATTTAGAAACATATGCAGGGCTAAGTACATAAAGCACTTAGTGGGCACTTTGCCCAAAACATACAATAAGTATTGATAAATCAGGCATCTCTTTTATAGCGCATCAGGGTGTTTCTTTGAGAAGCCCGTGCCTATTAAACATTTTCTTTTCATAAACATAGCTTTGCAAAGCATTTTTCTGATAGATGTTACGTTCAATCTAGACCAAATAATTATCACTGCGGCAGGTCGTCCCTTAACAGGGTTCCATACTTCAACGGCTACTTTATCACCGCGGCAGGTCATCCCCTCAACAGGGTTCCATACTTCAACGGCTACTGTGTACACTAACTTTGGAAAGCAAGTTGGCTAACTCAAAGTCCGATCGTTTAGTTAACCCCTTTTGGCTAACTCATAAGGTACAAGAGAACTCACATAAAACAAGTAGTTCATGCCATGATTATCACTTTAAAAACACGTTTATCAAAGCGATAAAGAAAAGGTTTTCGAGCATTGCTCATTTTTATTTCATATATATAAAAGCCCACCTGACTGATTACAGAACTATTTAACGAGCTTCCGTCTCTGGTCTTCCGTCCTATCCTCGGTGCTGAATTCCTCTTTTTATCGTAAATAAACAGACTTTAAGCAACTTGAACGCAATTGATAAAGAAACAGGAAATCGAAACGGTTTTTAGTCTTTTAGGCATTTGCACTTTACTACTTCCTTTTGATTAACTAATAAACGAGACTTCTATCAATTCTCGTCTACAAACTGACTCGGCTCATTACTCGACACTTAGGTCAGTAGGTAAAAGGGTGTCGATAACTTAGAACGACTTAAAAGTTCACAAGAAACAAAGTTGAAAAGGATTCAACTTAGGAAACTAGGCTTTGGATACTCACTGCCCAAGTCAGTAAGTCTGTACAGAACAGAGCTTACAAAAACAGGGGATGAATTGTATACCAAAAGAAAGGTACGGGTGTCTAGTTTACTCTCCAATTTACGGATCTCGATTTCGTTAAGCGAGCTAAAATTTATGACAGTTTCCGTGAAATGTTGCAAAACAGTCGCGCGAAACCTAATGCTCGACAAAACTCGACGCACGATTCCCTAGGTTCGATTAATACTTTCCCACTTTTATTTTCACGAAATTTTCATCCCAATACAGTCTACATACAGTATCCTTTAAACGGGTTCATATTCACGACTTTTGATTAACAAACGGCGAGCATTTCCTCGTCATTTCCAACTAACCATTTACTATACCAAAACAAACTTCAATTTCTATTTCGTTCAACAACCTCTCGATTCTTAACTAAATCTCATAACGTCTCGTTTCTCGGATGGAAAAGTCGTTAACTACAATATCGTTCGACAATCAATAACAATTATTATTATTAAGAGAGATTTCCTTATTCGACTTTTCTACCGGCTTTTAAACTCGATTCTTCGTCTCTTATTCAAAATCGAAACTTCTTAGAATTCGTTGAAACTTTACGGTCACGATCATTAACTATCAAGATTATCAAAGGTTCGAATCACAAACTTAAAACATTATCTATTCTCGACTTATCGTCGATTGTTCGTCTCTTAACGAAAATCTTACGTTCTCGTTCAAATTTTACAACAACGATCATAATCTAACGAGCATTACTAATATGCAAATCATATTATCAAAACATTAACGAGCTTCAACTTAACGACATGTTTCCGTCTCTTACGTTTTTCGTTTTATTTTTAGAAAAATCCCAATTAAATATATAATCATCCTCATACATCGTATATCTCATTTCCATAAACAAAACATGAATATCATATCATCTTCTTCATCAAATCAAGCATTCTTTCTCTCTTACAATTCTATTTTTATTTTTAGAAAAATCTAAATTAATTCATATAGTCAATTAACAACATGTAGATCACTAATCTATCGATCAAACCTCAAGGAAATCGAACTACGAAAAACACCTAATCTTCACAAAAAAATCGGTAATTACATAGCTCAAAGGGGAATGATTTTTCTTCATGATTCGATCCGTAGAACTTAATTCTATGCATCTAATAACTTGAATTAAAGCTTAAATCATCCTACTATAATCCTATAATTTTCGGTCAACAACAAAAATTAAGGAATTGAAATTCTAAATGGATAGAATGATAGATTAGATCATTACCTTGAATAATATGTGATCGGAAACGAAATCGATCGATAAACTAGAAAGCTTTGAGGATCAAAGCTTAAGAAAAATGAAGAACACACTTGGAGATGGCGAAGAACTTGAAGAACAAGAGAGAGAAGAGAGAAAGAGAGAGAGAGGAGCGGCAATGTGAGAGGAGAAAGAGAGAAAATGTGGTGAGGTGGTGGCTATTTATACATAAAGTAGGATAAGATCTAACAACATGAGTCATGGGGTGTAGGTGGCGGTTTAGGTAGATATTTTAATCGAAAATATCACGTTTTACGGGTCTAATACGACATTATAAAATCTAGAAATTATTTTCTTAGACGGTTACGTATTCGACGAAATCTAATTCGTCCATTAGATTAGAAATAAATCACGTACTCAGAAAACCTAATTCGTTTTTCAAAATCCGAGAAAAAGTCGGGATTAGACAGTCTAAAATTCGCCCGTGAAATCATAAAAACTAACTTTCTTCGGTGAACTCGTATCGAAGAAAAAGTGAATGTAAATTCTGATACATTTTAATTCTGAGTTTTCGGACGAAAAATTTACCGGACGTGAAAACTCTAATACAATAGTCTTTCGACCGACTTCTGGAATTTAGTTTCTGAAACGGATTTCACCGTTAGTCTTAGAATAAAAAACCCTTAACTTAGGCGTGCAAAGCCATAATTATTATTAACTTTCATTTTTAAAGACAGTAGAATTTTTCTGGGGTATTATAAATACCAACTGAGCTACATGCTACTGGACTAGTGGTAGTATATATCCGGAGGTCACACTCCGCATCTTTATGTTCTCAAAACCAATCTTGCTTTAATACCAAAACATACGACATGGCAAAGCTGAACTAAGTCTGATAGGACGAAGTCGAGTAATTTGGTCTTTTTGAAGGGAGGGATATAAACAGATATTCAGTTAGTATCTTACTAGAAGTAGCACCAGCATTTGAGATGCCATGTATCCCAGACCTGGCAGCATCACCAACTGAGTCGATGGGAGAATCCAAAACCGGATTATGCAGCAACTCAACATGAGAAAGAGAGGGAGACATATCACCCTCCAAAGCAAGAATGTGTGCGGCTTTACGCATGGTTGGTATCCACCAAGAAAAGCCCTTGGGTTGGGTCTCGCTCCCTTGAAACTTGGAGAGGCACAAAGATTCTTAATGATCTTGTTGACATGGTCCGTGACGACTTTTAAGTCAAGCTTGAGCTGAGCAGCCAAGGTAATACAAATCTCTGTGGTTAACCAAGTGATGGGTGGGCCGAGATGCCTCAAATAGTCGGTGCTCAAGTGGTAGGCTTCCAGCAGATCCTGATGCATGGTCTGCAGGAAGCGCTGTCCCTGCAGTGCGTAAAGTAGACGCTGGCGGCAAGATTGCACTCCCTCGCGAAAACCGGTGTCGTGTACCTCAGTGACCCATTTCTTAAGGTCCTCATTATCAGCAGCCAGTTGCTGATTACGGGTGGTAACCATTCTTAGCTTATTGAGGGTCTTATCTAGTTTAGACAACCTTTCTTGGCTTATCAGCTCCGACTCTTGGAGACGAGCTTGGGTCTCTGCCAGAGCCTTGGTGGGCTCTGAAAGCTCCTCCGCTTTGTTAGCGAAGATGGTATCTTGATGAGAAAAGGCACCCTCAATAGCCACAAGCTAAAACATCAAGGAAAATTAATAGTCAAAAGATTAGATGATGAAAAAGATGAAAGGGCAGTACATTACAAAGTGTTACCTGAACCAGGTTCTGGGATCGGAAGCGATTTAATTGTTCGAGCGAATAATTGCTGAGGACCTTGTTGTCCTGGGGGGTAAGTAAGGAGCAGAGAAAGTCAGAGCTAGAGATAGGGTTCATCTCAGACAAAGGCTCAGCGAAATGAACGGTGAAAGTTTGCTGTTGCGACTGAGTGGAGGATTGTGGAGGTTGTTCCAGCTGCATATCGATAACTAGGGGAGTCAAGTCACCCTCACCCCCCGGCTCCGGTTGTTTTCAGAGTTCATTTGTCTACTTCTCCTAGGGTGTACTATTTGGGTGCAGATCCTCTGAAGTTGTGATAAGTACTGCTCACGGAGCAGTAGAGAAAAACGGCAGCGTTTAACTTCTTTTTCACTTTCTCTTCTTTGTATCGTTTCTTTTATTCATAACCAGAGGCGTTTGTGAGTAATTTTTTTTTTTTTTTGAAAACAAAATGATGAAGAGCGGATTTGTGAGTAATTAGTAGTAGTATTTTATGATATGAAAATGTTTCGGCTATCATATGTGCTGTTATGCGTAATTTTTGTGGGGTAGTTTTTTTCCATTATAAGTATATATAGTGTTTAACATTTACCATAATTCATTTTATAATTGTATCAAAATTCATTTATATTCCTAGCATCATTCTTAATATTTAATATTTTTATAGGTGTTATTAAAAATAATGTTATATTGATTGATTGTGTAACACGACCATAGTTCGGCGCCTTGTTTTATGACCCCTAGTTTCCGGAGAACGTTATTTTCAATATACTGCAAGAGACTATTGCTCTGACAGCTATGATTATTAAAGGGTTAAGTATAAAAAAAAAAACGTAACGTAGACACTAAAGTGTGGATATACCCCTAACGAAACGTTAAGGGCTGCCAGATCAATAACGTAAGTATAAGTAGTGCAAAACAAACCCCTCGTACTAACGGAAAAGTTAACACCATTGATAGAAATCAATTTTTCTTATTTTTTATATTTTTCTTTTCTTTTCATATTTTCTAATCTCGGTGTATGTTTCCTACAAAAATACAATCATCACACCACTCGCAATCCTGTCGCTTCTGTTCAAGAACCCCGATGCCGGTGGCGGCTATGAAACACGGTGGTGATGGACGAGGCTTACGAGGCGGTGGGCTTCGTGGGGAGGTTGTGTCTATCTATTCATTATTATAAGATTTATTGGACAAAAAACACATACAATTGAAATCGAATTCAATGAAAGAGCTATATTTTTTTATATTTGAGAAAAAAGGCAATAAAATGTAATATTGACAAGTTATTTACCGTGCCTTTCGTATTTTGAAAACGAGGCGGCATGATTATGAACGTTGTGATGAACGTATTATTGTAGGAATCGTGCATTGAGAAAATAAAAGAAAAAAAATATGCAACACCAATGGATCACCGCCACGTGGAATTTGCTTTAGGTCATTTTTAAGAAATTAAAAAAAAATTAAAGCAACCATAGTTGGGCGCTCAACCAACGTAGTTACTGTCCGTTAGGTCTAAATATCCTCTTTCATAAACAAAAACTCTAGACTGCAGAGAGTTGCCTCGATGTTATCCAGTCTCCGATGCTACGAGTCGCTAGCCTCCAATGCCTTATCTCCTTCGGCCTGGTATACAGTGGCATACGGGTGCTCTGACAACTTTGTTGATTAAACAATTCATTATGAGATGTCACGGACATATTAATAAGTGTCATTGCACATCCCATTACTTAGACATTGGTCGTATTGTCTAATGTTGACCGGTATTGCGATTTTTTTCTTGTAGAGTTGGAGCACATTACATTTATTAATTTCAAGGCTCAGTAAATGTTTAATTATCTCTTGCACTAGTACAAATAAAATTTTCCGCTAAGTTCAAATAATCCTCTTGACAACTAGTAATGATTACACTTTTGTACCCACATATGTCGTACTGACCGTACTTCCGTGCCACGATGATGGTATGTAATTTGGAAAGTATGTATGTGAATAAAAATATTCATTGATTGTGACTATAGGATTTGACACTGCTGAAGTAAAGACAGATGGAACATCCCAAAACAAAAGGGATGTCAAGATAGGTGTCACGGACATAGATTTTTAGTCTCATTGCATCCCACTACTTAGCCATAGGTCGTATTGTGAAATGCTTAGCGGTAATGATTTGTGAAATGGTGAATATGGACTAATATAGCTCGATATTGATGGCGGAAATATTTCAATTTTTTGCAAGACGAGTTAGATATACAACAAGTTCTCCAAATGTAGCGGTAAACATAATATTTAGAGGTTAAAATTAAAGATACTAGCTTATTCTATCTGTTTAGTAGGACATTTTATGATACAAAACAAATGTGATATGCATTAATTTGTATATAATAAATAGTAATGGGTCTATATATGCAACAGCAATAGATCACCGTCTACGTGGAATTTACTTTAGCTCATTTTTAAGAAATTGAAAAAAAAATTAAAGCAACCATAGTTGGGCGCCCAACCAACGACGTTAGTGTTCGTTAGATCAAAATATCCTCTCTCATAAACAAAAACTCTTGACTGCAGAGAGTTGCCTTGATGTTATCCAATCTCCGATGCTACGAGTCTCTAGCCTTCAATGCCTTATCTCCTTCGGCCTGGTATACAGTGGCATACGGGTGCTTTGACAACTTTGTTGATTACACAATTCATTATGAGATGTCACAGACATATTAATAAGTTTCAAAACTTAATAACTTGATCGCAACGATAAAAGAAACAGGAAATCGAAATCGGTTTTTAGTCTTTTAAGCTTTTGCACTTTACTACTTTCTTTTGATTAACTAATAAACGAGACTTGATCAATTCTCGTTTACATACTGACTCGGCTCATTACTCGACACTTAGGTCAGTAGATAATGGATGTCGATAACTTATAACAACTACACTATTGTTCGTTTATCAATAAAAATCATTATTATCAAAATGGTTTTCCTTATTCGACTTTTCTATCGGCTTTTAATCTCGATTCTCCGTCTCTTATCAAAATTCAAACCTTCTTAGAATTCGTTCAAATTTTACGGTTACGATTATTAACTAACAAGATTATCATAGGTTCGAATCACAAACCTAAATCATTATCTATTCTCGACTTATCGTCGATTGCTCGTCTATTAACAAAATCCTACGTTCTCCGATTTCATTCAAATTTTACAACATCGATCGTTATCTATCAAGAATCACTAATATGCAAACCATATGCTCATATCATTAACAAGTTTCAACTTACCGACGAGTTTCTGTCTCTTACTTTTTTCGTTTTATTTTTAGAAAAATCTCAATAAATTATATATTCATCCTCCAACATACTACATACCATTTCTATTATCCATTCATGCATAACATGTCATCTTCTACATTAAATCATCCATTCTTCATCTCTTACACATTTATTTTTCTTTTTAGAAAATTCTAATTTAATTCATGTGATCATCTAACATCACATAGAACACAATTCCATCAAACAATCATCAAGAAAATCGAACTAGCAAAAACCCCTAAAATTATTAAAAATTTCGGTAATTACAATATTCAAAGGGGGGATGATTTCTTCATGATTCGATCCATAAAATCTATTCCTAAGTATACTATATCATGTTTTAACCATAGGTTCATCATGCTCCAATTTTCGAAAAAAATAAATGGATGGAAATTTATTTTTGTTCGGTTCATAACGTAGATGAAGTGCCTACCTTGTCGAATATGATCTCAGAAATAAAATCGATCGGTAGACGGATGACTTGTGATCTTGAGAAAGGCTTGAAGGAGACTCTTTAATGGAGGATTGAGAGAGAAAAATGAGAGAGAGAGAGGATGATGAGAGGTGGCGGCAATGATGAAGAAGAAAGACGGATGACAAGGCTTAATACTATTCCATAAAGTGTTAAAATGTCACAGCCCCAAATCCCGAGGGACGGCAGAAGCCGGGGTGCGACTGGGGTTGGATTAAAGAAGCGGGGAAGAAGGGGGCTAATTGACTAAACATACTTGAAAAGATCATTAAACCATGAACAAGACTTTAATATAGATAAGAAAGAGTTAATCCCTAAGGATTACTCGACAAAAGTACAAAAAAAGCTAAGTTCATAATTACAGACTTAGACTACTGAGAATTGTTCAAAGTGTACATCCCAAAAGGTTCAGAGTTCTGCAGCGGAAGGGTTCTAACTAAAGCAACCTATCTTTCAACTCAACATCAACCGTCGCCGCTCACCGTCGCTTCAACCTGCACATTTAGAAAGCAATGCAGGGCTAAGTACAAACGTACTTAGTGGGCACGATACCGAAATCATAGTCATATGTATAAATATAACCGTAGCGCATTGGGGTTTTGTTGAAAAGGCCCGTGCCTACTAAACATTTTCTGACTTTTTCTCATAAATCACTCGGCCGAGTATTTTCAGGTATGCTATGTTCAATCTTGACCACTACTAATTCACCGTGGCTGGCTACCCCTCAACAGGATACCACATACACCACAGGTTACAAAGTGCACTAACTCTGGAAAGCACTTAGCAGCTAACTCAGAGCCGATCGTTAGTTAATCTAAAGTAGACTAACTCTAAAAGTCTGGAAAACCCGAAGGTTAACTCAGAAATCTGGAAAACACGAATGTTAACTCAGATAGGTACAAGAGAACTCACATAAAAACTTAAAACAATTTATGCCAAGATTATCACTTTGAAAACACAATTATCAAAGCGTTAAATAATACTTTCGAGTTGTGGAAAAACCCACATTTTATTTGATATAGATAAAAGCCCACCTTATAAATACAGAACTTAAAGCAAACGCTTCCAACTTCGGATCTTTCGTTCTTTCTTCACAGTTGGCTTCCTCCTTCATCATAAAATAAATATACTTAAGAACGGGTCGTAACGATAATCGATTAAAAGAATCGAAGAAGGTTTAAGTTGTTTTATTCTTTAGGCATTTGCACGCTTAATTAATTTGTTTTACTTAAACGGGAAACGAGATTCGTACCAATCTCGTTTAGAACTCAGAAGCTCTCATACTCGACTCTCGGGTCAGTAGAGAAGGTAATCGATATCTTAATACGATTTTAAAGATTAAAAGAAACTAAGTTGGAAAGGATCAACTTAGGCGATTTACTTTATAGCTCATTTCACGACTTATGAAAGTTCTCGTTTATTACTTCTTTAATGAAAGGATAAAATATATGATCTCGACTGGTTTTCATCACTCAAGGTTCTATACTTGACTCTAGGGTCAGTAGGTAGATGTTCGATAGATAAAAACGGCTTAAACGATTGAAAGAAGCTAAGTTGTGAATTAAACAACTTAGAAAACAAGAAACTGAAAATTCACTGCACAGTCCAGTAACTCTGGAGGCTGTCCAGAACAGAGGATTTGGAAACAGGGGGTGAGCCCTGTACCATTAGAAAGCTTAGGAAGTCTAGTTCACGCTCCAATTTACGGATCACAAATCCGATAAACGAGCTGGAAGATATAACAGTTTCCGGCGAGGGTCGCAAAACTGCCGTGGAAACCCTAATTGATTGATAAGTTCGCCGTATAACGTCTTAGGTTCGTTTTAAATTCTCGTATTCAACTTTTTTAGAAACTGGACTCTAAGGCAGTCATCACGTACCTCCATACGTGACAAACTCCTTCTCAACTTGCTCAAAGGCACGACTTCTAACGTCGGATTTCAACTATCATGTACTATACCAACAAAGAAATTCCAAACGTGTTCTAGTTCCCGATTATCACTTTAACCCATATTATATGAACTCGGATGCTTATGACGTCAACTAGAAGGATGTTCTAAATTTCATTATAAATAATATTGTTAAGTTAGAATTTTCTTCCGACTTCCCGATTATTAGTTACAACTAGATATTCGTCTCTTACGCGATTTCAAAAAGTCGTCGGTTTTCATTCAAATTTTACGACGTTAATCTACGTCTAATATAAATCATTTTCATGCATGCTAACATATCTTATCATCATTATAACTCAGTTTATAAGGTGATTTTAGTCTCTTACATTCCATTAAACATTCTTAGAAAATTTTCCAATTAACTTCTATTATCAACTAATATGATTTGCAACAAAATCCACTAACAAATCATCACTTAATATCAAACATGTATAAACCCTTTTTTACTTTATAATTTTCTGGTTTTAAACATATATTAAGGAGATGATTTTCTTCTCTAATTAACATCATTTATTCACTAATCAAACTATTATCACAACTATTAATCACTTGCAATTCCAAAAACAACTAACATGCAAAAACCCCTAATTTATAATTCAAACCCTAATTGAATTTCATAATAACATAGGGCTTTCAATCCTTTTTCATTCCATACACTAATTAAACATCTATTAAACATGAATCCATGATCAAAAGAAGAAAAACAAAAATCCTACAATTTTCCCAAAAAAATTCTGCATTGACAAAGGTTTTTGGATTCTTGGTTTTGATCATTTTTAATCCATAATTATCATATCTAACATATCTAATTGCACTATTTCAAGATCAATTCATCTATCCCATAGCCTTAAAATTTCGAACAAGAAGGAAGAGAGAAGAAAAAGAAAACTAAATGGATAGAAATGGAGAGAAGATCATTACCTAGAGGATTAACAAAGGATGTATGATGTTTTGTTGGATGATTGATGACTTGTGTGGTTTTCTTCTTCAAGAACTTCAAGGTATCATCAATGGTGGATGGAAGGAATGAAGGTGAAGAAGATGAAGAAAATGGAGTGGTTCAGCCGAAAGTGAGAGAGAGAGATGGAAGGATTGGTTTTGTGTAATTGTTTGAAATGATTAAAAAGTTGAAAAAGTATAAAGTGTAGTTTAGGTGTCATTAAGTCAAACAAGATTACATGCATGTTTACACCTAAGGAGATGAAGTGTATCGGCTGCATGGAGGAGTTTTAAAGGGTTACGGGTTTTTCCGGCGCGATCCGACGTTACGGGAAAACGAACGACGAAAAACGTTGTTCGGTACAAAAATCGTCGCGATTCGATTTGACTTGAAAATTCTAATGTACGAACTTAATTAGAAAATAAATTTATAAAATTTATTTGAACAAAAACTCGAGACGACAAGTCCGAGTTTCGTCCGGAAAACGTAAAAAAAACAAACTTTCTCGGCGTGTTCATATTGCGATTTTGTAAACATAAAATTAAACGGTTTTCCGTTCTTAGCTTACAAACTAAAAACCTTTCGTATGCGCTAACCCTTAGCCTTAGAATTAAAAATTATAAACTTAGGCGTGCAAAGCCATTTATTTAATTAACTTTAAAGTTTTTAGAACGTAAGGAATTTACGGGGCATTACATAAAATATCTCCAAAGGATGACTCACTAGTGTATAAGCAGTTTGGAGAGTATTTTATTGCCGGAAATATTGCGTTTTCGGGTTTAGAACGACGTTATAAAAGTCGAGAAATAATTTCTTAGATAGTTACGTATTCGACGAAATCTAATTTAACCGTTAGATTAGAAATAAATCACATACTCGAAAAACCTAATTCGTTTTTAATATCCGATAGAAAGTCGGGATAAGACAGTCTAAAATTTGCCCGGAAAAATCATAAAAAACTGACTTTCTCCGGTGAACTCGTATCGAAGAAAAAGTGAATGTAAAACCTGACCGTTTTTCGATCTGAGTTTTCGGAAGAAAATTTTATCGGACACAAAAACCCTAATACAGTAGTCGTTCGACCGACTTCTGGAATTTATTTTTAGAAACGGATTTCACCGTTAATCTTAGAATCGAAAATCCTTAACTTAGGCGTGCAAAGCCTTAATAAATAATTAACTTTTTATTTTTCGTCGGAAGAAAATATTCGGGGTATTACATACTACCCCTCTAACAAGAAATTTCGTCCCGAAATTTGCATATCTTCTTTAAGCTGTTCGGGGTACTTCTTTCTCATCTCTTCTTCGAGTTCTTACTTGGCTTTTTCTTGCCCGTGGTGACTTCATGTCACTTTCACTACTCGTACTGACTTGTTTCTTAACTCTCGCATTTTTCGATCCAAGATCGATTGCGGCCTTTCTTCATAACTTATCCTACTCAAGAACAACGTCTTGCTGAAGGATTACGTGTTTAAGATCGAACACGTACTTTCTCAAACGAGATACGCAAATATAATAAACATTCCATAGACTTGGCAACACGGCCAATCTATACACATTAAAACTATCTTTTTTTAAGATATCAAATAATCACATAAATCTTTGTCTAAGCTTATACTTGACATAAAATTAATGATTCTTTTTAACGGAGAAATTTTAAGAAAACTTTTATCTCCCTTTTCAAATTTAAGTTCTGATCGGCGTATATCTTATAAGACTTTCGTCTTCTCTAAACTCCTTTCATTCTTACTCGAAACTGCCGAATGATATCGATCATTTTTACTGACCGTATCTGGTCCTAGGTTCTTTCTTTCACCTACCTTATTACAATAAGGCAGTATTCTAAACTTCTTCATATACAAGGCCTTGTAAAACGCAATACTTATCATAGTCTGATAACTATTGTCGTACGCATATTCAATTAATGGCAAAATCTTTTTTCTTTTCCAATTCTAACTTAGATCCAATATTACCGTTCTTAGCATATCAACGCGTATCTGAATCGTCTTCTCGGATTGTCCATCCGTCTGGGGGTGAAAAGCGGTACTAAAGTTTAGTTCGGTACCTAACTTCTTCTTCATAATGATTCAAAATCTCGATGTGAATTTGGCATCTTTATCGAACGTTACACTTCCATATTAGAATACTTAATAGTCGCAATATTCCTTGCGGTTATTGGTGTAAAGCTTTCACTTGTTGACAAGCCCAAAACATCGTTCTACAAACGAGGCAACGTCTCGTTTCAAACCGTTCCACTAGAAATTCTTTCTTACGTCTTGATACATCTTCGTACTCTCTGGGTATGCTGTTTATGGCATATCGTAAGCCTCACTCATGATATCGTTCTTCAATTCGTCGTCATTAGGGATATAAGGTCTACCTTCAAATAAAATCGCATTATCTAGTGCTTTGAAATAACCGTCTGGTTTATCCGTTCTTATCTTAAGCCGAAGCTTTTTGATCGACTCGTCCTTTCTCTGGGCACTAAAAATTCTTTCTCATAAGTCTGGTGTAGTTACTAGTGCTACTATATGGTTTGTTATCGTTTCAGGTGCATCGAGCACTTCTAGGTCCATTTTCTCAAATTCTCTTACAAGAGTTTCTTTCTCAACAAAGAGACATCCTAACTTGGTTGGAGTCTTGCGACTCAACGCATTGATTACAACGTTTGCTTTTCTTGGATGATAGTTGATTCCGTAATTATAATCCTTGACTAATTCGAGCCATCGTCTTTGTCTCATGTTCAATTCTTTTTGCTCGAAGAAGTACTTTAAACTCTTATGGTCCGTAAAAATCTCAACCCTAATGCTATAGAGATGGTGTCTCCAAATCTTCAGCGCATGCACAACGGCTGCTAGTTCTAAGTCATGGGTTGGATACTCAACTTCATGAGGTCGAAGTTGTCGTGAAGCATAAGCTATCACCTTTCCATCTTGCATCAAAACACATCCTAATCCGTTCTTCGAAGCATCTGTATAGACCACGTATTCCTTATTCACTTCTGGCAGAGCCAACACTGGTGTTGTGGTTAACTTCTTCTTGAGTGTCTGAAAAAAACTTTTCTCGTATTCGTCCGTCCATCTGAACTTATTTTCCTTCCGAAGTAATTGCGTCATAGGTCTAGCAATTCGTAGAGAATCCTTCTATGAATCTTCTATAATAGCTGGCTAAACCTAAGAAACTCCTAATTTCGTTCGGACTTGTTGGCGATTTCCAATCGTGTACTGTCTCTATCTTGGCGGGATCTGCTTTGATGCCTTCTGCTGATACGATGTGTCCAAGGATCATCACTTCCTTAAGCCAAAACTCACACTTACTGAATTTGGCGTAAAGCTTCTCAGCTCTAAGCGTTTCTAATACTATTCTTAAGTGTTCCTCGTATTCTTCCTCATTCTTAGAGTAAATGAGAATGTCGTCAATGAATACTAAGACGAATTTGTCTAAGTACAGGTGAAAAATTTGATTCATGAGATCCATGAATATTGCGGGAGCGTTAGTCAAACCGAATGGCATAACTTAGGAATTCATAAAGGCCATATCAGGTTTTTAATGCAGTTTTAGGTATATCCTCGGGTTTGATTTTCAGTTGATGATACGCGGACCTTAAGTTTATCTTTGAAAAGATACTTACGACTTTAAGTTGATCAAAGAGGTCTTGTATCCTTGGCAAATGATACTTATTCTTTAGGGTAATCTTGTTCAATTCTAGATAATCTATGCATATCCTCATAGAACCCTTCTTCTTTCTAATGAACAAAATGGGTGTTCCCACGGTGAAACACTCGTTCTAATGAATCCAAGGTCTAATAACTCTTGCAGTTGTATTTTAAGCTCTTCTAACTCCTTCGGCACAGTTAATAGATAATTAATTTATCCCAAGGATTTTATCTATGTCGAACATTTTATTTCGTTCCGATTGCTTGCTATGATCTTAAAAAAGACCCTAAGTTAAATTCTATGTTCGAGAAAAACTAAGGGAGTGACGATAATTCCTCCTAAGGCGTGGTTATTCTTATTTTATGATTAGCGCACTCTGGTCCAAGTCTTATAGTGTCAACAGGCACTAGAAATAACGAATGTAAGGTTTTGGTATGAGGTAGAATAATGACAAGGTAATCAAGAAGTTCGTCCTATACCTGCAAATTTTCCTTTGCCCTTATTGCGTGCATCTTGTTCGATCGTGAATGCCCTAACGTTCTGTTGCTGTTGGACGTACTGTTGAAGCTGCTACTGTGGCTGAGCCTGAATCGCCCTCAAAGGCTGGGGCTGTCCATACTGATTTTGTCTTGCCGCTTGCAACGGTTTCGGGCATTCTCTCCTAAAGTGCCCTTTCTGTCCACAGTTGAAGCAACTTCCCGAGTTTTCTAGACAGATCCCGAAGTGTACCCTATTACACTTGGGACAGGAAGGAACAACAGCTCTTCCTCGGTTGTTTCCTCTTTGGTTATTCCTTTATTGCCCTTGTGGCTGACCTTGCCGATTATTTCCTTTTCATGGTCCCGTTTGATTATTTTCTTGTAAGTACAGTCCCGACTGACTGTTTCCTTGCCATGGTTTCTTGCCATAATTGTTATTCTGGTTAGGCTGCTGATAGCCTTGCTGATTTCCATTCCTCGGGTTCCCTTGATTATTGGAGTGCTGATAGTAGCCATTGTTGTTTCCTCCTTTCCATTTTCGTTTTCCTTGGTAGTTATTATTGTTGTTATTGTAATAGCCTCGATTCTGGGTTGGGGCTGGTGTGGGTGTTATAGCTTTCCTTTTATCAGGCACTACGGCCTCCATCTCTAGGGCTCGTCCTAAAACCTAGGTGTAGCTCAGTCCTCCATGACTAGCAAATGTTATTCCATACTCATGCTTAAGTCCCCCACGGAACTTCTTCGCTATCTTTTCTTCGGTATCAACCTGAGCAGGTGCATACCTTGACAATTCACAAAACTTGGTGTCGTACTCAGTTACTGTTATTTTTCCTTGTTTTAAATTATAGAACTCAGCCTCCTTCTGAGCTCTATAGGTCTTAGGTACGTACTTATCGTACAATGTTTCCTTAAATTCTTCCCATGTAAAACGAGCCAGATGCTCTGCAGGTACAACTTTCTGCCTAGCCTCCCACCAGTAGTCAGCTGGTCCGGAAAGCTGGTATGCGACACACGACAAACGCTCCTCATCAGTACATCTAAGGAGTTTAAAGATTTTCTCTATAGTTCGCACCCAAAGCTCAGCATTGCTTGGGTTACTGGTTCCTTTAGACACAGGTGGGTTTCGTTTGAGGAATAAGTCCTCAATATCACGACGGGGTGGTGGTGGAGATGGTGATGGTGGTGGAGGGTTTTCATGATATTCCTGTTCCCCTTCTCTTTCAACTCGAGCTTTACGTCTACCATGTCCCCTAGGTCTACCAGGTCCTCTTCGGTTTACTACTCTTGGCGGCATTTCGAAACTATTGAAAACAGAAATTCTCATTAGCACTTTTGCTTTTAATCATTTACTTACTTACTTAAACTTCTTTTACTTACTAACCCTTTTCCCCATTTAAACAAATTCATGGAAAAGAAAACAGATAATAGCTTTGATACTTAGCTCTTTAACTTTTAACTTCTCGGTTAAACCAAAATTCATCTAAACTTTTTCTTCTAATCGCACTTAGAAGAAACCTTTCGCAAGATTTAAGCCCACTCTCGGGTCATCATATATATATATATATTATATACATGTCAAAAAGAATATTAGTTTTGCCTCCAACGAGGACTTATACAAAAAGTTAGACTATGACCAGTCTAAACTAGGCTAACTGCCTATCTATATACCAGGTGCACTAACAAGTTGCATCTCCGTATTTACTGGAAGTACTAGAATGGAAATGATCCCAAAAACTTCGTATCCGCTTAGAGTACTACAAAAGGATGGTTACTGATCCGACTATTTAAAAGACGAAAAGAAACTTCTACTGCTACTACATGTCTAAGCCGCTCTGCTCAACAAGTTGTAGTTGAGTCACTACTGCCCTCTACGGCCTGAAACTCCTCGGGGTCCTCCTCTGGATCCTCGTCCGGATTCTCCTCAGAATTTTTACCAAAGACGAGCTGAAGTGCCTTGTCAACCCTCAAAGTAGTGCCGTCCAAAAGTGTAAGTGGTGGTGGTGAAGGCACGTCTGAAACTGTCCTCCCCGAGTCTGAAACCAAGTAGTCCAAACTGGTCTCTACTGTCCTCTTCTTTGGAGGCAGCAGGTGCTCGGGAGGTGAACTAGACTCGTATTCCTCTGTAGAATGGACCCTAGATGGTCCTGCCTCAAACTCTGCTCGGACACTCGCCAACTCTGCACAGATCTCCTCAAGTGGTCTAAATGGGAATGGAAATTCTATCATAGTAGCAAGCTCCGTGCCGATCTCCAGGTATCCTGTCTCTGTAACTAACTCCTCACTGGGTGTAAGGACTAGTGGCAACTCTAACGGTGTGGCCATCTCTGGATCCATGTCCAAAGACTCTGGCTCTGGCTCTGAAAAATAACGGTAGGGGTGGTGCTCCTGTATGGGAACTGACACTATGAATCTGCTCTGAAAGAAACGCTCGTGTTTAGCGAGAGCGAATCCTGAGAAATCTCCTATCGGCTCAGTGTCATCGCCCAACAGTTCAAGGAAGTACCAAGACACATCATGTGCCCATCCGTGCCACTCATCTGGTAGTCGAATAATCAAGTCTACTATAGCCCGACGCTCTGTAACATTGTGTCGGGCTGCATGGTAAAGTGCGGAGAAATTACTAACTATTTGTCCAATGTCATCACTCTGGCCTGCCTTGTAGTCACGATACTCATCCAATATCTCATCTGCCCAAGTATGCTGTGGCGGGGATTGATTCTCCTGAGTCATGTCACTACTAGAAGCCATCCTATAAGGTTTTAAGAAACACGGATCAATAACTGGTAGGATAATAACTTATCTTAAGAAAATTCTTGAATTTACAATTAGAATACTCCATTATTCAAAATTGAAACACTTAACCGCTTAATCATAACTTATCTTAATCATCTAGCAATTTCGAGAAATTGCACTCAAACAATATAAAAAAAAAATTTACTATTTTATTTTCATCTTTTTGCTTATCATTCTTTTACTTTCTCACTTTATTTCTTTCTCGAAGAAAATTTCTTGACGATTTCTTTTCATTCTTTTAACTTATCAACTTATTTATTCTTATTCTTCTTATTATTCTTTATTTTATTTCTTAAAAGGAAATTCTTACGGCTTTCATTTTCCAAAAACAAGTCGACTCCAACAAGTCTGTTGTTCATGTCACTTTACGCACGTGACATTCGTTTATTCGCTTTGATTCCCTTTATTCTGTTCCTTCCGATCCGATCGTTTCTTGGAAATTTTGGAACCAACGCTTCTTAGAACGTCTATGTTCTCAAAGAATCGGGAAGGCCTTAGAATTCGTCAAAATTCTCATGCCAAGCAAACATTTGAATAAAGAAATTACATCACACATAATTTCACATACTTTCACATAGTATAGCATTCATGCTTTCACATAGTTCACGTAAGATCACAAAGTATAATCTTTATACTTTGATCAAATCATACTTGGCATACTTATTCTCAATCATACTTTCATACTTTATTCACAAATTCTTGCATACTTAATCAAAAATTTCTTCTTAAGAGAAATCATACTTCTGACATTCTTTTCTTACTTTTCTTCTTTGGTTGAGTCGACGTAGCGGGAGGTTCAGTTGTCGTCTACCCTCTTAAACTTTAGTGTTACGACCTAACTTTACTTGAAAGAAGACTTGGGTGTATAGCATGAACAAATGCTCTATCATATTACTTGAAAGATAACTTGTATGCAGAGCAGAAACGATTGCTCTGATACCACTCTGTCACAGCCCCAAAACCCGAGGGATGGCAAAGCCCGGGTGCGACTAGGGGTTGGATTAAAGAAGCGGGGAAGAAGGGAGAATGAATAAGAATGAACGAATAAACAGACATTAATAACAGAATAACTTCTATGAACAAGACTTCATTTAAAAGAAAGAGTTGATCTCGAAGGATCGCTCGACAAGTTGTTCAAAAAGGAACTAAGTTCATTGTACGGGACTTAGTCAAAAAGATATACATAGACACGAAATAAATTTGCAGCGGAAAGCGTAAAGCTTGATACAAGTTCTTCTTCCTAATGCCCGTGCATAGACACGAGATATACATAGACACGAGAATTGATCAAGTCTCGTTTATTAGTTAATAAAAAGAAAGTAGTAAAGTGCAAAAGCCTAAAAGACTAAAAACCGATTTCGATTTCCTGTTTCTTTTATCGTTGTGATAAAGTTATTAAGTTTGTTTATTTACGATAAAAGGGGGAAGTCAGCACTGAGGATAGGACGGAAGACCAGAGACGGAAGCTTGTATTATAGTTCTGTAAACTTTAAGGTGGGCTTTTCTATATACGAAATAAAATGAGCGATGCTCGAAAATCTTTATTTATAGCTTTGATAATTGTGTTTTCAAAGTGATAATCAGGGCATGAAATATTTGTTTTATGTGAGTTCATTTGTGCCATTCTGAGTTAGCCGACTGCTTTCTAGAAATTATGAGTTAGATACAATGGGGCTAACTAAAACGATCGTACTCTGAGTTAGTATACAAGGGGGACTTTCCAGAGTTTGTGTACATGGTAGCCAGTGTGTGTGGTACCCTGTTGAGGGGTAGCCAGCTACGGTGAGGAATGTTGGGCAAATCGAACGTAACTTCTGTTAGAAAAATGCTTGCAAGCTATTTTGTGAAAAGTGAAAGAAAATGTTTAATAGGCACGGGCATTTGATGAAAAACTCCGATGTGCTATTTGTAAGATGCCTGATTAATCTATACTTATGATATATTTTCGGCATTGTGCCTAGTAAGTATGTTTATACTTAGCCCTTCATGTTATTTCTAAAATGTGCAGGTTGAGTGACGGGAAGAAGAACTTGTATCAAGCTTTACGCTTTCCGCTGCAAATTTATTTCGTGTCTATGTATATCTTTTTGACTAAGTCCCGTACAATGAACTTAGTTCCTTTTTGAACAACATGTCGAGCGATCCTTCGAGATCAACTCTTTCTTTTAAATGAAGTCTTGTTCATAGAAGTTATTCTGTTATTAATGTCTGTTTATTCGTTCATTCTTATTCATTCCCCCTTCTTCCCCGCTTCTTTAATCCAACCCCTAGTCGCACCCCGGCTTTGCCGTCCCTCGGGATTTGGGGCTGTGACAGAGTGGTATCACAACAGTCTTTTCTGCTCTGCATACGAGTTCCTTTCAGTAGTAAGGTGGAGTATTTGTATATACTCTACACCTAAGTCTTCTTTCAAGTAAAGTTAGGTCGTAACACTAAGTTTAAGAGTGTAGACGACAACTCAACCTCCCGCTACGTCGACTCAACCAGAGAAGGAAAGTAAGGAAAGAGTTTCGGAAGTATGATTTCTTTTAAAGAGGAAATTTTTGTTTAAGTATGCAAGTATGATGTGAATAAAGTATTGTAATGCCCCGTAAATTCCTTACGATCTCAAAATTTTAAAGTTAATAATAATAATAGCTTTGCACGCCTAAGTTTACGATTTTAAATTCTAAGACTAACGGTCGAATCCGTTTCCAAAAATAAATTACGGAAGTCAGCTAGACGACTACTGTATTTAGGGTTAGCGCGTACGAAAAGTTTTTAGTTCGTGAACTCAGAACAGAAAACCGTCTGATTTTTACATTCACGAAATCGCGATACGAACTCGCCCGAGAAAGTTCCTTTTTATGATTTTCCGGACAAAACTCGGACTGTGTCGTCCCGAGTTTTTGTCGGAATTAATTTTATAAATTTTATTTTCCGATTAAGTTTTATACGTTAGAATTTTGGACGAATCGGATCGTGACGATTTTGTACCGAGCTACGTTTTTCGTTGTTCGATCTCCGTAACGTCGTATCGCATCGGAAAAGTGCGTATCTTCCCTCCCTTCCCTCTCATAACCGATCTCTCTCTCTTTAGCAAGAAATTTCATTTTTTTGTATAATGTTACTTTTTACCTACTACTATTACTAACACTATTCAAACCTATACAACTATTTAACCTAAAGTCTTATAACCAAATTAAATCTCACATTTCCTCCCTCCCTCACTCAACACACACGGCTGCACTCCTCTTCCTCTCTCCCATCTTCATTTCATTTTTCTCCATTGTTGGGTCTTCAAGTTCTTGAGCAAGAAATCACACAAGTCTTCATCCATCCATCAAAACCTAAGTCTTCCTTCATTATTTGTCAAGGTAATCCTCTCCTCTATGTTTCTATCCATCCAAAATCCTTTTCTTTTTAATCTCTTCTTTGGATCGAAATTGAGGAATGTTGGAACTAGATGGTTGATCTTGGATTAGTTAAATTAGATGTGTTAGATGTGTTAATTAGGGATTAAAATTTGATGAAATCAAGAACCCTAATTGCTATGAGAATACCGAAATTTTAGGGCTTTTTGTAGGATTTTTGGAATTCTTCAATTGATGTTAAATTCATGCTTAGGAAGTGTTTAATTAGTAATTAGAACCAAGAGAAATCGAAAGCCCTTTGTTTGATTGAAATCGATTTAGGGTTTAGGGTTTGAAAATGGGGATTTTGCACGTTAATGTGTAATTGGACTTGAATTGATAAATTGATGTTATAATAGGATGATTAAGAGTTAAATGGTGTTGATTAATGAAGAAAATCACTCTCTTAATCCATGAGTTAAAACCGAAAATAAGTAGAAATTAGGGGTTTTCATGTGTTTGATTTAGATGATGTTTGGTTAATGGAATAAGGTTGTAATTGGTATTAATTGTTGATAGGAATTTATTTGAGAATTTTCTAAAATTATTTTGTGGGATGTAAGAGACGAAGAACTCGTCGTAAGTTGAGATATAGTGTTGATATGAAGTAATTATATGCATGAAATTGATTCTCGTTAGATGTTGTTTGATAACGTAAAATTTGAACGAAATCCGACAACTTTGAAAATTGTGTAAGAGACGACAATTAGTCGTAATTAATAACCAAGAAGTCGAATAAGAATTCTAACTTGATATTATTGTTTATGATGGACTTGGAAATAATTTTGTTGTTGACGTCATGAGCTTTCGAGCTATTATAATATGAGTTATAGTGATAGTCGAGAACTAGAACGAGAAATTTGATAACTTGTTGGTTTAGTACATGTTAGTTGAAAGCCGACGTTTAGAACGTCGTGCTATTGGACGAGTTTTGAGAAGGAGTTCATCACGTACGGGGGTATGTGTTGACTACCTTGAGGATCAAGTTTCATAAGAAATCGAATATGAGAACTTAGAACGAACCTAAGACGTTATACGTCGATTTTATCGAACAACTCGGCAGTTTTGCGACCCTCGCCGGAAACTGTAATAACTTCTAGCTCATTTATCGGATTTGCGATCCGTAAATTGGAGCGTAAACAAGACATCCCAAGCTTTCGAATGGTACAGCGCTCATCCCCTGTTTCCAGATCCCCTGTTCTGGGCAGTCCCCAGAGTTACTGCCTTGCGCAGTGAATTTTCAGATTTCATTCTTCTAAGTTGTTTTGTTCGCGACTTAGTTTCTTTCGATCGTTTAAGCCGTAATAACTTGACGACTATCTTCCTACTGACCCCAGTGTCAAGAAAGGAGCCTTGAGTGCTAAACAAGATGAGATCTCATCTCGTATCCGTTAAAGTAAAGAAGTTTAGTTAAGCGAGAAATTGTCTAAATCGTCTAAAGAACTAAAACTTAATTTCCTAAGTTGATTTCTTTTCCAACTTAGTTCCTTTTGATCTTTTAAGTCGTTTTAAGCTATCGACCACCCTCTCTACTGACCTAAGAGTCGAGTATGAGACCTTTCGAGTTCTAAACGGGATTTGTTCGAGTCTCGTTCCCGTTTAATTAAAATGAAACTAGTAAGCGTGCATTTGCCTAAAGAAATGAAACGACTAAAACTTTTTAAAGTTTTAATGATCGATTATCTTTCACGACCCGATTTTAAGTGTTATTATTTTACGATGAAGGAGGAAGCCAGCATTAAGGAAAGGACGGAAGATCAGAAGATCGGAAGCTAGTGCTTTTTAGTTCTGTATTACAAGGTGGGCTTTTATATATATGAAATAAAACGAGCAATGCTCTAAAACCTTTCTTTATCGCTTTGATATCTGTGTTTTCAAGTGATAATCATGGCATAAACTGTTTAAATATTTTATGTGAGTTCTCTTGTACCTATCTGAGTTAACTTTCGGGTTTTCTAGATTTATTAGTTAACGATCGGCTCTGAGTTAGTTGCTAAGTGCTTTCCAGAGTTTGTGCACTTTGTAACCTGTGGTGTATGTGATACTCTGTTGAGGGGTACCAGCCACGGTGAATGAGAATTGGTCAAGATTTGAACGTAACATACCAGAAAAATGCTTGTACAAGCTACTTTATACAAATGAGTCAGAAAATGTTTAGTAGACACGGGTCTTTTCCAATAAAACTCCGATGTGCTACGATTATGAGATGTCTGATTATTTATACTTATGAATATGTTTTTCGGCATCGTGCCCACTAAGTACTTTTGTACTTAGCCCTGCATATGTTTTCTAAATGTGCAAGTTGAAGCGATGGAAGCGGCGAAGGTTGAATAAAGTTGTCATAGGAAGACTTTAGTTAGTATGGATCACTTTTCCGCTGCAAAACTCTAGTATTTTGATGAACATATATGTAATCACTGTAGACTAAGATCTGTCTTATAACGTAGTTTATCCATCGTGTATTTTCAGTCGAGTAATCCTTCGAGAATTACTCTTCCTTTTGTAATTAAAGTCTTGTTCACATAATATATGTTTTCCTTTATGTATGTATGTTCAGTTAGTCCCCTTCTTCCCCGCTTCTTTAATCCAACCCCAGTTGCACCCCGAATTCTGCCGTCCCCTGGGATTTGGGGCTGTGACAAGTATGCCAAGTATGAATGAGATTAAAGTATAAGAGTTATACTTTGTGATAGTATGTGAATTATGTGAAAGTATGAGTACTATACTTTGTGAAAGTATGTGAAAATTATGTGAGCTATAATTTCTTTAATTGAGATGTTTGATTGGCACGAGAATCGTGACTAAATTCTAAGGCCTTCCCGATTCCTTGAGAACATAGACGTTCTAAGAAGCGTTGGTTCCAAATTAGTCAAAACAAAAAACGATCAGATCGGAAAGGACAGAATAAATGGAATCAAAGTGAACAAACGAATGTCACATGCGTAAAGTGACATGAACACAAACTCGTTGGAGTCGACTTGTTTTTAAAAATGAAAGCCGTAAGAATTTCCTTTTAAGAAAATAAAATAAAGAATAATAAGACAATAAGTTAAAAAGAATGGAAAGAAATCGCGGGAAATGGTTTTATTTCGTGTATTGTTTGAGTGCAATTTCTTGAAATCGCTAGATGATTAAGATAAGTTGTGATTAAGTGGTTAAGTGTTGCAATTTGAATAATGGAATATTCTAAATTGTAATTTAAGAATTCCTTAAGATATGTTAATTATCCTACCAGTTACTGATCCGTGTTCTCTTAAAATCTTTGTAGGATGCCTGCTACACGTGTCACGGCTCGGAAGAGTCAACCCCTGAGATAGCGTAAAGTAGTGGACGAGATCTTGGACGAGTACTACGACTACGAGGTGGACCCGAACCATGATATAGGGCAGTTGGTCAGTGACTTTGCTGCACGCTTCTACGCAGCTCGTCACTTTGTTTCAGAGCGTCAGGCCATAGCCGATCTGACTGTACGGCTGCCCGACGAGTGGCACGGTTGGGCACATGACATAGCCTGGTACCACATTGCACTGATCGGTGACGACCTCGAGCCGAACGACGACTTTTCTGGATTCGCTCTAGCCATACATAGGCAATTCTTTCAGAGTCGGGTCATGTGGTCTGTTCCGGTTCAGGAGCACTTTCCCTATCTCCACGTTCCGACAGATTCTGAGCCTGAGCCGTTTGCCATGGATCCGGAGATGGCCGCACTGTTAGAGTTTCCGCCAGTGCTTGCACCTAGTCAGGAGTTAGTTCTCAGAGAAGGATACTTAGAGGTAGACGCAGAGCTTGCTGCGATGCTAGAGTTACCATCTCCTCTTACACCACTTGAGGAGATTTGTGCTGAGTGGACGAGGGTCCGAGGACAATTCGAGGTGGGACCATCTAGGGCCCGTTCTGCAGAGGTGTACGTGTCTAGTTCACTTCCTGAGCACCTTCTTCCCCTGAAGAAGCGTACAGTGGAGCCTAGTTTGGACGACTCTGAGAGGACAGTTTCAGACGTGCCTTCGCCACCACCACTTGTACTGTTAGACAGCACCACTTTGAGGGTTGACGAGACACTTCAGCTCGTCTTTGGTACGGATTCTGAGGAGGATCCGGAGGAGGACCCCGAGGAATTTCAGGCCGTAGAGGGAAGTAGTGACTCGACCGCAGCTAGTTGAGCAGAGCGTCTTAGACGCGTAGTAGTAGAAGTTCTTTTTGTCTTGTACATAGTCGGATCAGTAGACTTCTTTCGTAGTACTTTATGCGGATACGAAGTTTTTGGGATCGTTTCCGTTCTAGTACTCCCGGTAGATACGGAGATGCAACTTGTTAGTGCACCCGGTACATAGATAGGCAGTTAGCCTAGTTTAGACTAGTCGTAGTCTAACTTTTTGTATAAAGTCCTCGTTGGAGGCAAAATTAGTATTCTTTTTGACGTGTATATAATATATAACCCCGTGAGTGGGCTTTGATCTTTTGAAAGTTTCTTCTAAACGCGATTAGAAGGAAAGTTTAGATGAATATTCTGGTTTAACTTGGGAAGTTAAAAGTTTAAAGAGCTAATATCGAAGTTATTATCTATTCCATGAACTTGTTTAAGTTGGGAAAAGGTTAGTAAGTAAAACGAAAGCATAAAATCAAAATGCTAATAAGAATTCTTGTTTCCTATAGTTCAAAAATGCCGCCAAGAGTAGTTAACAACAGAGGAAGACCTGGTAGGCCCAGGGGACGTGGTAGATGTCCAGCACAAAATGATAGAGAAGAGGAACAAGAAAAACAAGATACCCCTCCACCACCATTACCATCACCACCTCCACCACCACCCCGTCGTGATATTGAGGACTTATTCCTCAAACGAAACCCACCTGTGTTCAATAGATCTGGTAACCCGAGCGATGCTGAGCTTTGGGTACGAACCATTGAGAGAATTTTCAAACTCCTCAGATGTACTGATGAGGAGCATCTGTTATGCATTGCATTCCAGCTTTTCGGACCAGCTGACTGATCGCTACTTTCACTAGCGATTTATACCGCACTTTATCGGGTCAAATGTAGCATAAGTAACGAGTGTCGAATCCACGAGGACTATAAAACGAGTTTCTAATGGAAATGAGGTTCATGCGCATTCCTACTATTCAAGCTCTTCGAATAAGGGGATTTTGGATTCATACAACTATAAAACAAGCAATTAAGGCTAAACAAGCAATTAAAACTCAAAATCAAGCACAAATGACAAATAAACGATCAAATAAACGATTTAAAGACAATTGAAGGAAGGGTTGGTTATAGGGATTTGCTTTGATTCTAGATGGCTTGATCTTTACTTTCTAAGTCATATAACCATATTTAATCATCTAAAAGAGGAGCATTCACAAAGATAATCACTACCCTCTCTCGATAGAAAGTAAAAGTGGATCAACTCGACGACTCTATCGGCTTAGACTCAAGACGACGAATCAACTCCCAAAAGCATAAGAATACAAGCTCCCATGCATGCATTTCTCACTTTCTAAGTCTCAAAAGCAATGCATGTTGTGATCATTGATTTCCATGAATGTAAAATCCTATTAAGCAATTCTACAAACACTTGGCATGCAAGAAAGATGATCAATAATTCCCACATGAAAACAAGATCCAACACCACAATCAAATAGATGAAGGCAATTAGAAATAACAAGCTAAGATCAAATCCATCATCAAATCACACAAATCCCTCAAACCAACCAAGAAAACTTAGCTAGACATAATTGAAATTAACACAAAACAAGGGGAAAAAGGAGTGCATAAATAAAATACTAGGAACCCAATGATTAAATCTTCAACAAGTCTTCTAAATCCAAGCTAATCTCTATTACAATCAATGAAATAGTGTTTAGAACCCTAAATAGCAAGTGTTTCAAATGGAAATTAGGGTAAGAGTGGAGTTGTCCTCGTTTTTGGGTTGCCATCTACTATATATAGGAGTAGAAAAGTGTTAATACATGTCAAAATCGCAAAAAGGGAGGAAAAACACGCGTATAGCGATATTCAGCAGATATCGGCGGTCGGTGGGCAAAATCGGCGGTCGGCGGAAAAAACTCGGCGGTCCAGGCTGGACCGCCGGTTCGACCGCCGATTCGGCATTTCATCTTGGACTTCTAATACAGTGATTTTCGGCCCTCTACCCGGCGACCCGACTCTGTTTTCCGGCGGTCCAACTCCAACCGCCGGTTTTGGTGCTTGGACCGCCGGTTTTTGCTGTAGAGCTCCGTTTCGTCCCGTTTTCGACTTTTTCGTTCCGTTTCTTCGTCTCCGCTCTTCTATATCCTTCCCTTCTCGACTTGGCATCCCGTTCAACCTACACACGTGCGAAAACTCTACCAAAACGTGAGATCCATTCAAAATATTGAAAATAAAATAAAACCGCTCACATTTAAAGGCAAAGCAACACACTTTGTGCTATAAAAACGCGATAAGTTGCTACAAAATGGGCGTTTATCACTCCCCCAAACTTAAGCATTGTTCGTCCCGAACAATATATTCAACTAAAGAACATAAACATCGAATGGAGTAGCAACTTTGGATCCTAAATGCCTCAGAAAACTCAACACTTTCAATGCCAAAATCGAGCATCTTGTTCACAACTCACACAAACTAATGGCATGCCAATCTCAACAACTCAACAAACGAAACTCACAAAGTGGTGTATCCTTCGCTCTCAAATGTTTAGGCTCAAGCTCTCATCGAAATCATGCAATGCAAATCCACTTACCATAAGCTTGCTTATCGTCTATCATCTCCATTGCAAAACAAATTATGCAAGAACAAGGATCACAAAGGGCTTTTCTTGGGTTGTAATGTAGGGACATTGGTTTAGGAAGGGTAATTTGGCCAAGTGACTTAACACATTCATTCACCAACCTTATATCTACTTCAAAACACGCATGGAATCTCTCCAACTTCCTTCCTCACCACACACTACTCATTCATAGGACTTCAACTCACTTTCATTCCCTTATGCTCATATTCTTTTTCACAATTCATTCTCAAATTTCAAGTGGAAAGCATTCTACACACAATAGGGCACATTTTTGCTTAACTTCCATCATCTTTTCTCCTTTTCATTCATTTTTCTTTGAGCTTATGGGAAAATTTCTTTTCTCTTCAAAACAAAAGTCCATTATAACTACCTAACCCCTCATTAACTCATCATTTTTTTTTTCACTTCAAACCACCCCGGATACCCTTATACTCCAACACCCCCTTTTCTCCGATTTGTCAATAAAAGGCTAAATAAAGCTCAAAAGGGGCTAACAATGGATAATTCAAAGCACAAGGTAGTGTTTGGGTTTTAAGAGAGCTAACAAGGATGACCTAAGATCATTTCCAAAATTCTTGCATAAACACGCATTCTTGCCGAAGAACCAAAGCAAGTTCTAGAAGTGAATAAGCATGCATGATCAAACTTACAAGAAAAGAACAAAATTCATAGCAAATCAAGGCTCAAGTCCTCACGGGTTTTATTCATTCATCAAGAAGTAAAAACCGGCACATCAATCATTCATGCAAGCCGTTCACAAACCACTCAATCTCAACAAGGTTTTACCAAACCAACTCAATATCCTCATCAGCATTTCACCACGTCACTTGAGCAATAAATAACCACAATTATAGCAACTACGCTCCACTTTTTCAATTTTTTTTTTTTAAATTCCACAAATTCAACAAACTTGCAATTCTAACACCACAATCAAACAAACACACCAACAAAGCAAACCAAACAAAACACAACGACCCAAGCAAAACGCACACATATTTACAACCGTCTTTGTATTCACCTCCCCCCTCCCCCAAACTTAGTCGAAACCGAAGGAACCGAAGAAGTTTGAAGGGAAGAAATAAATACAAAGATGGGGGTACCTCTCATTCTTCATTGGGGGGGCAGAAGTGGGGGCCAAGGATGGCCTTCCTCAAGCTGTGCGGCTTCAAATCGGTCCACGAGATCCAACAATTCGTCCTCCTTGATGACATCCTCTTGGTGGTAACGATCTTGACGCGCGTAGAGCTCTTGTTGGAACGCATTATGTTGATCAAACCATGATTGCTGGAAGGCCTGGCGCTCCGCCCTTTCTTCTTGGTGGAACCGCTCTTGGCGGCCAAAGAGCTCTTGCCTCAAGTCTTGCATATCGGCTCGTTGCTCTTGATAGAAAGTGCGTTGTTCTTCTTGGAAGGCTTGCTGCTCCTCTTGGAATGCTCGAAAATTGGCTTGGGCCCTATCATCCCTCTCATACATGTCGTTTTGGAAAGCCCTTAGATATCCGTAATGCATTTCTTGGCTTTCTCGCATGTCTTGTTGGCCGATGCGGTTAGTTTGGATATCATGCTTCATGACGGCAAACTCGCTATCCCATTGGGTGCACAAATTATCAATGTGCGAGATTTGCTCGGGCATGCATGAGAATTCTTCACCGTAGAAAGTTCCCGGCGCCGCCGACCCTCCATACGGGTTATAGGGTCCATAGGGCCCTCCAAATCCATGGTATCCACCTTCAAATCCACCGTGTGGCCCTTGGAAACCACCTTGATACCCGCCTTGGGAGCCTCCTCCGGACCCTTGACCTTGTTCGAAGTTTTGACGCCTCCGGCTTTCCAAATCTTGTTTTTTTTTTTCTTTAAACGGGCCGCTCTTCTTTCTTTTTCACCCGCTCCCTCAACTTCCTCATTCTCGGAATCCTTATCTTCATCATTTTCATCATCCTCTCCTTCTCCTCCACTACTACTTCCACTTGCCTCTATTTCAATTTGTGGATCACCGGCCGCCTCTATAGCCATTTCATGAAGGGGGGTGTTCATCTTCCAATTATGTTTTTGATTGAGGGTGGTGATCTCGGTAAGGACGGTATCGGGAAGTGGGAAGACTTCCACCTTCACTTTGTGTCCTTTCCTCGGCTTCCACTCCGGATATTGGAGGAAGAGATAAGGCTTTGATGCGGAGACAAGAACCCTCATATTTTTCAACATCTCGATATCCATAACCAAGTTGGCATCAATTGTCTCCCATTGCGCACAATCGGGGCAAAGGGCTTGGGCTATTGCATAGATGAGCCCTCCACAACAGAGAACCCCGGATTTTTGAATCTTTTGCGCCCAAAGTTGGCGAAAAAGAAATTGTCCCAAGTTTAGCCTCGTTTTGTTGAGCATGCAGTAGATAGCTTGGAGCTCCACACTCCGACACGAGCTATTTTCTCCCCTTTGAAACACCGTGTGGGCCAATATTCGTTGAACAACTCGAATGACGGGGTTGCGGAGCAAAGTAGCCTTAGATTTGCCCGAAGGGTATAGCTTAACCGTTGTAATAGTCAACTCTTTCCAAAAATTCTTGGCCTTGAAACCCCGTGGCTTATCACAATCACCTCCATCCGGACAATTGAAAATGGCATTGACTTGGCTCATTGTCAACGAATGCGTCTCGTTTCCCAACCTAAAATGTACCATGCTTGGGTGCTTGAGTTGACTAGTTGGGATGTTCAATGTAGAGAGAAGCTCGTAAGATGCTCTTGGACAAGTGGGCCACCGCCCCGTCAAGATCGACCCCCACCCAATGTTGTCGAACAATTCCTTTACATTTGCCCATAACCCAAGCTCCTTGAGAGCTTTTTCATCGGGATATTTGCAAGAGGCGAGGCCCTTCTTCACTCCCCGTTTCACAAGTTGGGTGAAGTACTTCTTGTGATGGTCTTGAAGATTTCTAATCCCAAAGACGGAAGGATGGTATGGATCATCCTCCACTTGTCGCCGTCTTGAGTAAGTTGCCGTATCTTGTCGGGAAGAAGTCGGCTTTTGCTTCTCTTTTTCCTTGCCCTTGCCCTTGGACGGTGAATCCTCAAGGCGTGGACGCTTGTCGGCTTTACCTTGACCCATGGTACCTATACTCAACCACCATAGTTAAGTATCCAACTCCAAAACAACATAGCAATGAATTCATCACAACAAATCCTCCACAAATGGATATCAGAACAATTGTAGCACACACCAAACCATAAAACATTTCTCTTATCATCAAAATGAAACATTACAAGCTCAAGACTATCTACAACTCCAAGATTTGAACAAATACGCACCAATTCATCATCACCAAACCTCTTTAAACACATAATCATGCACCAATTAACCAATAAGCTCACTAAGGTTGCTAGAAATCACTTAAGGGTTCCAAAATATCAAAACAATCAACAACCAACCCTAAGAGATCAACTAACATGCTCAAATTAACACCCAATTATAAGGAAACATGATTACATGAACAATTAAGCACAAAACCCCCCAAAATTCGAAAATTCAAGTCCTAGAAAAATTATCCAAAAAATAAAAACGAAAATTAACACAAACAAACTATAAAACTAAGCATAATAAACTATAAAAACAAGAATTAAAGAAGCAAAATACCTCAAAAATTCGAAAATTTGCAAGAAAAAGGGCAAAATTCCACAACTTGGGTTTGAGGATTTGGGTGGATGAACACTTGAATTTCTTGGATGGAGATGTAGATTAGGTGATGGGTGTGGTGTGTGTAGAAGCATTTGAGGAGATTTGAAGTATTGAAGGAGGAATTTGAAGAAGAAAATTGAATATTTTCGTGAGTTTTGAAGTTGGGAGGAAAGAAATGAGAGAAAGAGGAGAAAAAGGGAAGAAAAGGGGGAAAAAAGGGAGAAATCGCAAAAATCGGCGGTCCAGGCTACATTTTCGGCGGTCCAAGCCAAAAGTCGGCGGTCCAGGCTGGACCGCCGATTTCGACTTTGAACGGGGCCGAAAATTACAGTGATTTTCGGCGGGCATTTCGGCGGTCTGGGCATATTTTTCGGCGGTCCGGACCGAACCGCCGGTCCGGCCGCCGATTTTGACTTTGAACCGTTTTTTTTTTGGGAAAAAGCTGAAACGAAAGGCTTCCTAGAAACGAGACTAAACACGGAAAAACAAACACCAACGACAAGCCAAACTAACACTTAACTTGAACACCACCAAACTCTCAACGAACTCAAACAAGCATGATAACCGATTTCTCAACCAAACCAAACTCATCCCCAAGAAACAACAAAACCAAAACGAAAAGAAAAACCAAAAGCAAGTAAAATGTTGGGGTGCCTCCCAACAAGCGCTTTGTTTAACGTCTAAAGCTAGACGATACCTCACTTTCAAGGGTCATTCAAGATTGTGACCGTCATGTTCCGGTCTGGCTCACAATTGATGTACGGCTTGAGTCGATGCCCATTCACCAAGAAGGTCTCTCCATCGGCTTTGAGAAGATGATAGGTGTCGTTTCCATTGCTCTTGTAGATGACATAGGGACCCGTCCACCTCGACTTCAACTTTCCCGGAAAGATACGGAGGCGAGAATTGTAGAGAAGCACCTCATCACCCGGAGCAAAGTCCTTGGATCGAATGGCTCGGTCATGGAACTTCTTGGCCCTCTCTTTGTAGATCTGAGAGCTCTCAAATGCTTCATTTCTCCATTCATCAAGTTCAAGTAACTTCTCAAGCCTTGTATACCCGGCTTCTTTAAACTCAAGGTTAATGCGCCTTGTAGCCCAATACGCCTTGTGTTCTAGCTCAATCGGCAAGTGACAAGACTTTCCAAATACAAGTTGAAATGGAGACATGCCTATGGGAGTCTTGTAGGCGGTTCGATAGGCCCATAATGCATTATCCAAGTGGCTTGCCCAATCTTTTCGACGTGCCACCGATTTCTCCAAAATTTGCTTGATCTCTCGATTGGCTAACTCGGCTTGGCCATTTCCTTGAGGATGGTAGGGAGTGGCTACCTTGTGCTTCACCCCATATTTGGAAAGTAAACTCCCAAGCCACTTGTTGTTGAAATGCGACCCTCCATCACTTATCAATGCCCTTGGGGTGCCAAAACGAGTGAGAATGTACTTTTGCAAGAATTTTAACACCGCTTTTGAGTCACTCTTCACCGTAGGAATAGCTTCAACCCAACGGGATACATACTCCACTGCAAGAAGAATATAAGAAAACCCTTGGGATTTTGGAAACGGCCCCATGAAGTCTATACCCCATACGTCAAATAACTCAACCTCCACCAAGATATTTTGAGGCATCTCATCTCTTTTGGAAATGACCCATCCGTTGGCAACGATCACATGACTTCACAAAGGCATAACAATCTTTAAAAATCGAAGGCCAATAAAAACCACTATGAAATACTTTGATGGCGGTTCGATGCCCTCCAAAATGGCCTCCACAAGGTGAGCTATGGCATTCTTCAATGATCCTTGTCCAATTCGTTTGCTTGACGCATTTCCGGATAATCCCATCGGCACACCTTCTATACAAGTTGGGGTCTTCCCAATAGTAGAATTTCACATCATGCAAGAACTTCTTCTTTTGATAAGAAGTGAAGTCACCGGGCAGCTCTCCAATCACAAGGTAGTTGACAAAATCCGCATACCATGGTGTATAGTCCACAAGCTTCAACACTTGCTCATCCGGAAAGCTCTCATTAATCCTCACTTTTGGATCTTCTCCCTCCACCGGATTTTCAAGACGGAAAAGATGATCGGCTACTACATTCTCACAACCCTTTCGGTCCCGAATCTCCATGTCAAACTCTTGGAGAAGGAGTATCCAATGAATAAGGTGAGGCTTCGAGTCTTTCTTTGTGAAGAGATAGCGGATGGCGGCATGATCCGTGTACACAATAGATTGGGTCCCCACCAAATACGGACGGAACTTGTCAAAGGCATAAACCACCGCAAGTAACTCTTTCTCGGTTGTGGTGTAATTCAATTGAGCCGAGTCAAGAGTTTTACTTGCATAGTAAATCACCCGGAACAACTTATCTCTCTTTTGGCCTAAAACGCCGCCAACCGCCCAATCACTTGCATCACACATAAGAACAAACGGCTCACTCCAATCGGGTGTAATCAAAACGGGAGTAGAAACGAGGGCCTTCTTCAATTTCTCAAAAGACTCCAAGCATGCATCATTAAAGTCAAATTTTGAATCTTTTTCTAATAAAGAGCAAAGAGGCTTCGATACCTTGGAAAAATCCTTGATGAATCTTCTATAGAAGCCGGCATGGCCAAGGAAACTCCGTATAGACTTCACGTTTGTTGGAGGAGGAAGCTTTTCTATGGCAACGATCTTGGCTCGGTCCACCTCTAGCCCATTACTTGAGACTTTATGGCCCAAAACAATCCCTTCTCGTACCATGAAGTGGCATTTCTCCCAATTCAAGCAAAGGGAGGTTTCTTCACATCTTTGTAATACTTGAGAAAGGTTGGCCAAACATGCATCAAAAGAGGATCCAAAAACCGAAAAATCATCCATAAAAACCTCCATAATATTCTCAATAAGACCATGGAAGATGGCCATCATGCATCGTTGGAAAGTGGCGGGGGCATTGCATAATCCGAATGACATCCGACGACAAGCAAAAATCCCATATGGGCAAGTGAAGGCCGTCTTATGTTGATCCTCCGGAGCTATAGCAATTTGATTGTATCCGGAATACCCGTCCCAAAAACAATAGTATTGATATCCGGCTAGCCGATCGAGCATTTGATCAATGAAGGGGAGAGGGAAATGGTCCTTTCTTGTAGCCGCATTCAAGGCTCTATAGTCAATACAAACCCTCCACCCCGTTTGCAAACGGGTGGCTATTTGTTCTCCATTAGCATCCTCTACAACGGTGATGCCCCCCTTCTTTGCCACTACTTGAGTCGGGCTAACCCACTCACTACCGGATATAGCATAAATGATTCCGGCATAAAACAACTTCAATACATCCTTTCTCACAACTTCTTGCATAACCGGATTTAAACGACGTTGAGGTTGAACCTTCGACTTTGCATCATCCTCCAACAAAATCCGATGCATACAAATAGAAGGGCTAATTCCCTTAATATCCGCTATAGACCACCCAATAGAAGATTTATACTTCCTCAACACCCTCAACAACTTATCCAACTCCTCATCATTAAGAAAAGAAGACACAATAACCGGCAAAGTCTCATCCTTACCCAAATATGCATATTTGATGTGATCGGGTAATGGCTTCAACTCCAAAGTCGAAGGAGAGCTTGGTTTGGATACTCCTTCCGGTACTCCTCCTTCAACGGGTGTGTAGAGGTCAAGATAAGCCAAATCTTCTAAAGGGACTCCTTGATTAGCATCCATATATGCAATAGACTCCAATAACTCATCACAAGCCTCATCAAAATCCGAATAAGAGTGAATAGAGTCAACAATGCAAGTTTCCAATGGGTCTTGAGGATAAGATGAAATAGAATCGATGAACTTACATTCTTCAAGGTCCAACTCTTGAGGTTTCTTCATGGCTTCATAGATAGAAATAGTTATCTTCTCATCATTATAACGGAAGGTGAGCTCCCCATCTTGGACATCAATCAATGCCCTACCGGTTGCTAGGAACGGACGGCCTAAAATAAGGGGAGTATGCTCATCTTCGGGCATATCGAGTACCACAAAATCCGCAGGAAATATAAATGTCTCCACCTTAATGAGTACATCCTCCACAATTCCCCTCGGATAAGAAATAGATCGGTCGGCCATTTGCAAGGCAATCATTGTGGGCTTCAACTCTCCAATTTCCAACCTTCTAAAGATAGACAAGGGCATGAGGTTGATGCTTGCCCCCAAGTCACATAGCACTCTTCCAAACGTTTGACCTCCAATCACACATTCTATAACAAAGCTCCCCGGATCCTTTTGCTTCAATGGCAACTTCTTTTGCAACACGGCACTACACTCCTCCGATAAGTTAATGGTTTCAAATTTTCCAAGCTTCCTCTTCCTAGATACGGCCTCCTTCAAGAACTTAGCATACCCCGGCATGTCTCTCAAAGCATCAAGCAAGGGAATGTTGATTTCCACCTTTTTGAACATCTCAATAAATTTGGCAAGCTTTTTGTCTCCCTTAGCTTTGGCAAGTCTTTGAGGATAAGGGGCTTTTGGAACCACATCTTTATTTGGCAAAGAAGATGAAGGACTAGGAGGATTAGCTTTAGAAAGTACCTCTTCTTGAGCTTGAGGCTTCTCCACTTGAGGAACCGGCTCCTCCACTTCTACCTCTTCATTAACCACTTGATCTTTCTCCTCCAACTCCGGGTAGTTCTTGTAGGTTGTCCCACTTCTCAAGTGAATAGCGTTGCATTGATTCTTCGGGTTTACTTCCGTATTACTTGGAAATTGACCCGGCTTGTGTTGAGACGCCGCTTGATTAGCCATTTGGCTCACTTGGCCTTCGAGCATCTTCACCGACTTGGATAGGGCCGAGACGGTTCTCTCTAAACTAGTGACTTTTTGACCCGTGGAACCCATGAAAGCATTTTGATTTTGGAGAAATTGTTGCATCATCTCCTCCATAGACGGCGTGGGCTTCTTCGGCTCATTTATCATTCCTTGAGAAACCGAGAATCCGGGTGGTGGATGGATAGCATTGTTTGGGTTGGAATAAGAGAGATTGGGATTCTTATAGTTAGGATTGTAGGCTTGATTACCCGGAGGGTAGCTTGAACGGTTGAAGTTGTTGTAGCCTCTTTGATTCACATAATTAGCATCCTCAAAATGGGAACTCTCTTCACCTCCACGTTGCATCGGTTGAACTATCATCTTCACCTCCGACTTAGCTTTTCTATCGGCTTCATAATCTTTCCTAAGCAAGGTTAGTTGCTCCAACACGTCATCATATCTATCATCGGCGATAGAAGCAACCTTCTTAGAAGAATTCCTCTCTTGAGTCCAAAGATAGCTATTCGCCGACATCTCTTCCAAAATACGGACCACCTCTTCATATGGACGGTTAGTCAATTCCCCTCCGGCGGTTGCATTCACCACTTCCCTTGTATGACTCGCGAGCCCACGATAGAAGTTTATAATTTGCTGTTCCTTTGAGAATCCATGTTGAGGACATCGCCTCAACAAATCCTTGTAACGCTCCCAAGCCTCATGAATAGACTCATCTCCGGTTTGTGAGAAGTGAGAAATATCGGATATCAATTTTTGTGCCCGAGATGGTGGGAAGTACTTGGCAAGGAAGAGCCGGCAAAGTTGCTCCCATGTTGTGATCTCCGATCGGTCAATGGTTTTGTACCAATCCTTTGCCTTGTCTCTCAATGAAAAACCAAATAACCTCAATCCAATAGCATCACTTGAGACTCCTTGAATCTTTATCGTCTCGCACACGTCCAAAAAGGCTCTCAAATGTGCATTGGCGTCTTCATTGAAGCCCCCGCCAAACATCTCCCCTTGCACCAAACTCACAAGACCCGTCTTGATCTCGAATTGATTAACGTTGCATCGGTTCCCCCATCCACTGTCTTGGAACATGTTCACTTGTGGATCGAACATTTGATTAATAGGCGGGGGTGGTGGCCTCTCTTGTTGGGCTTGTTGCTCCGCCATTTGTCGGCGAAGCTCTTGCATTTGTCTCTCTAATTCAGCCATAGGATTCGGCCCTTGGCACTCCATTGCTTGCTTTCTTCTCTCCCGGTTGGCTCTCTTGTGTGTGACCTCAATTTCCAAATCCAAAGGAGTAAGCTCTCATTTCTTTCGTCTTGTGATCATGCACTAGTTCACCTACAAAAACCAACCAAGAACACACTTAATTCCATAACAAACATTTAAATAAAAGTTGCTTGACCTAGTATTCTCAACGCAAAGATCATTAACACTTAAAACTCTAAATAGTCCCTGGCAACGACGCCAAAAAGTGAACGCTACTTTCACTAGTAATTTATACCGCACTTTATCGGGTCAAATGTAGCATAAGTAACGAGTGTCGAATCCACGAGGACTATAAAACGAGTTTCTAATGGAAATGAGGTTCATGCGCATTCCTACTATTCAAGCTCTTCGAATAAGGGGATTTTGGATTCAATACAACTATAAAACAAGCAATTAAGGCTAATCAAGAAATTAAAACTCTAAATCAAGCACAAATGACAAATAAACGATCAAATAAACGATTTAAAGACAATTGAAGGAAATGGTTGGTTCTAGGGATTTGCTTTGATTCTAGATGGCTTGATCTTTACTTTCTAAGTCATATAACCATATTTAATCATCTAAAAGAGGAGCATTCACAAAGATAATCACTACCCTCTCTCGATAGATAGTAAAAGTGGATCAACTCGACGACTCTATCGGCTAAGACTCAAGACGATGAATCAACTCCCAAAACCATAAGAATACAAGCTCCCATGCATGCATTTCTCACTTTCTAAGTCTCAAAAGCAATGCATGTTGTGATCATTGATTTCCACGAATGTAAAATCCTATTAAGCAATTCTACAAACACTTGGCATGCAAGAAAGATGATCAATAATTCCCACATGAAAACAAGATCCAACACCACAATCAAATAGATGAAGGCAATTAGAAATAACAAGCTAAGATCAAATCCATCATCAAATCACACAAATCCCTCAAACCAACCAAGAAAACTTAGCTAGACATAATTGAAATTAACACAAAACAAGGAGAAAAAGGAGTGCATAAATAAAATACTAGGAACCCAATGATTAAATCTTCAACAAGTCTTCTAAATCCAAGCTAATCTCTATTACAATCAATGAAATAGTGTTTAGAACCCCAAATAGCAAGTGTTTCAAATGGAAATTAGGGTAAGAGTGGAGTTGTCCTCATTTTTGGGCTGCCATCTACTATATATAGGAGTAGAAAAGTGTTAATACATGTCAAAATCGCAAAAAGGGAGGAAAAACACGCTTATAGGGATATTCAGCAGAAATTGGCGGTCGGCGGGCAAAATCGGCGGTCGGCGGAAAAAACTCGGCGGTCCAGGCTGGACCGCCGGTTCGACCGCCGATTCGGCATTTCATCTTGGACTTCTAATACAGTGATTTTCGGCCCTCTACCCGGCGACCCGGCTCTGTTTTCAGGCGGTCCAACTCCAACCGCCGGTTTTGGTGCTTGGACCGCCGGTTTTTGCTGTAGAGCTCCGTTTTGTCCCGTTTTCGACTTTTTCGTTCCGTTTCTTCATCTCCGCTCTTCTATATCCTTCCCTTCTCGACTTGGCATCCCATTCAACCTACACACGTGCAAAAACTCCACCAAAACGTGAGATCCATTCAAAATATTGAAAACAAAATAAAACCGCTCACATTTAAAGGCAAAGCAACGCACTTTGTGCTATAAAAATGCGATAAGTTGCTACAAAATGGGCGTTTATCACTGACTACTGGTGGGAAGCTAGGCAGAAGGTTGTACCCGCAGAGGACCTGGCTTGTTTTACATGGGAGGAATTTAAGGAAGCATTGTACGATAAGTACGTACCGAAGACCTATAGAGCTCAGAAGGAGGTTGAGTTCTATAATTTAAAACAAGGAAAGATGACAGTGACCGAGTACGACGCCAAGTTCTGTGAATTGTCAAGGTATGCACCTGCTCAGGTAGATACCGAAGAAAAGATAGCGAAGAAGTTCCGTGGGGGACTTAAGCATGAGTTTGGTATAGCGCTAGCTAGTGATGGAGGACTGAGCTACACCGAGGTTTTAGGGCGAGCCCTAGAGATGGAGGCCATAGTGCCTGATGATAGGAAAGCAATAACACCCGCACCAGCCCCAACCCAGAATCGAGGCTATTACAACAATAATAACTACCATGGAAAAAGGAAATGGGATGGAGGAAACAATAGTGGCTACTATCAGCACTCCAATAATGAAGAAAATCAGAGGAATGGAAACCAGCAAAGCTATCAACAGCCTAACCCGAATAACAATTATGAGAAGAAGCCATGGCAGGGAAACAGTCAGTCGGGACTGTACTTACAAAGAAGTAAGCAAATGGGACCATGGAAAGGAAATAATCAGCAAGGTCAGCCACAAGGGCAACAAAGAAATAACCAAGGAGGAAACAACCAAGGAAGAGCTACCGTTCCTGCCTGTCCCAAGTGTAATAGGGTACACTTCGGGATTTGTCAAGCAAACTCTGGGAGTTGCTTCAACTGCGGGCAGAAGGGGCACATTAAGAGGGATTGCCCGAAACCATCGCAAGCAGCAGGACACAACCAGTATGGACAGCCCAAGCCTCTGAGGGCGATTCAAGCACAGCCGCAGCAGCAGATGACCCAGCAGCAGTTCCAGCAGCACGCCAATAGCAACAGAATGCAAGGGCATGTGCGATCAAACAGAGTGCGAAGAATAAAGGAAAAGGAAACCTAGCAGGTATGGGTAAACTTCATAATACCCCTATTAAGATACTGTTTGATACTGGCACATCACATTCTTTTATTGTTGGTTCGTGTGCGGATAACTTAGATATCAGACCTGTACGAGCTGAACACGCTATGAGAGTAGCTACACCTTCAGGAGAGATCACTACTTCCACGCATGTTTGCTCAAACCTAGAATTAGAAATTGAAACTCTTAAGGTTAAGGCGAACAATTTGAATGTTATGATAATGTGGGACGTAGACATAATCTTAGGAATGGACTGGTTGTCTGAGAATTATGCCACGATTCTCTGCAACGAAAGGAAAATCTCTTTCCAACCCCCGGGAAAAGAATCGATAGAATTTCATGGGATTGCGATGGGCAAGAGGATACCGATAATATCCGCCCTACAAGCCAAGAAGTTGATGAAGAAGAAGAATTGCAAAGCTTATCTTGTATACCTAAGTGAAGAACCTGGAACCGAAAAAGCCATACAAGACGTGAAAGTGGTTAACGAATTTGAAGACGTCTTTCCAGAAATTTTACCTTGTTTACCACCCGACCGTCACATAGATTTTTCAATCGACTTAGAACCAGGATCGGCCCCCAAATCAAAAGCCATTATAGAATGGCACCAAAAGAGTTAGAAGAGCTTAAGATCCAACTGCAAGAGTTGCTAGACCTTGGTTTCATTAGACCGAGTGTTTCACCTTGGGGAGCACCTGTTTTGTTCGTCAGAAAGAAGGATGGTTCTATGAGAATGTGCATAGACTATCGAGAGCTAAATAAGATCACCCTTAAAAATAAGTATCCTTTGCCAAGGATAGAAGACCTCTTTGATCAGTTTAAGGGCGCAGGTGTCTTTTCAAAAATAGATTTAAGATCTGGGTATCATCAATTGAAAATCAAACCTGAAGATATACCTAAGACTGCATTCCGAACCAGATACGGCCATTACGAATTCCTAGTTATGCCATTGGTTTGACTACGGTCCCGCAGTATTTATGGATCTCATGAATCGAATTTTCCACCCGTACTTAGACAAATTCGTCTTAGTATTCATCGACGACATTCTCATTTACTCCAAGAATGAGAAGGAGCACGAGGAACACTTCAAGAAAGTGTTAGAAACGCTTAGAGCTGAGAAACTTTACACCAAATTCAGTAAGTGCGAGTTTTGGCTGAAAGAAGTGATGTTCCATGGAAATATAGTATCAGCAGAAGGCATCAAAGTGGATCCTGCCAAGGTAGAGGCAGTACGCGACTGGAAATCGCCAACAAGTCCGAACGAAATTAGGAGTTTCTTAGGTTTAGCCGGCTATTATAGAAGATTCATCGAGGGATTTTCTACAATCGCTAGACCTATGACGCAACTATTAAGAAAGGAAAACAAGTATAAATGAACGGACGAATGGGAGAAGAGTTTTCAGACACTCAAAGAAAAGTTAACAACAACACCCTTGTTAGCTCTGCCAGAAGCAAATAAGGAATACGTGGTCTATATAGATGCTTCAAAGAACGGATTAGGGTGTGTATTGATGCAAGACGGAAAGGTGATAGCTTATGCTTCACGACAACTTCGACCTCATGAAGTTGAGTACCCAACCCACGACTTAGAACTAGCAGCCGTTGTGCATGCGTTGAAAATTTGGAGACACCATCTCTATGGTGTTAGGGTTGAGATTTTTACGGACCACAAGAGTTTAAAGTACTTCTTCGAGCAAACGGAATTGAACATGAGGCAAAGATGATGGCTCGAACTAGTAAAGGATTATGATTGCTGAATCAACTATCATCCAGGAAAAGCAAACGTCGTGGCTGACGTGCTGAGTCGCAAGACTCTAACCAAGTTAGGATGTCTCTTTGTTGAGGAAGAAGCTCTTGTACGAGAATTTGAGAAAATGGACTTAGAAGTGTTGGATACACCTGAAACGATAACAAACCATATAGCAGAACTCGTAGCTACACCAGACTTACGAGAAAGAATCATAAGTGCGCAGAGAAAGGATGAGTCGATTAAGAAGCTTCGACTAAGGATAAGAACGGATAAACCGGACGATTTTTTTTAGGCACCTGATAATGCGATTTTATTCGAAGGCAGACTTTGTATCCCTGAAGACAACGAATTGAAGAACGATATCATGAGTGAGGCTCACGATACGCCGTATACAGTACACCCAGGGAGTACGAAGATGTATCAAAATTTGAGAAAGAATTTCTGGTGGAACGGTTTGAAACGAGATGTTGCCTCGTTCGTAGAAAGATGTTTGGCTTGTCAACAAGTGAAAGCTCTACACCAAAGACCATACAGGTTGTTATAGCCATTAAGTATTCCAACATGGAAGTGGGAAGATATAGCCATGGATTTTGTGACAGGTTTGCCCAAGACTAAGAAAGGAAATACTGCCATCTGGGTAGTTATCGATAGGCTCACAAAATCAGCTCACTTTTTACCAATCCCAATTACCTATGGATCAGAGAAGTTAGCTCAGTTGTATGTCCGTGAGATTGTACGTCTGCATGGAATACCAAAGTCAATAACGTCTGATAGAGATGCCAAATTCACTTCGAGATTTTGGATCTCTATGCAGAAGGAATTAGGTACCGAACTTAACTTTAGTACCGCTTTTCACCCTCAGACAAATGGACAATCCGAGAGAATGATTCAGATACTCGTTGATATGTTAAGAACAGTAGTATTGGATAGAAGTGAGAATTGGGAAAAGATCTTGCCATTAGTCGAATTCGCGTAAAACAACAGTTATCAAGCAATGATAGGAATGGCGCCTTACGAGGCATTGTATGGATGGAAATGTAGGTCACCACTTTATTGGGATGAAGTAGGTGAAAGAAAGAATCTAGGACCCGATGCGGTCAGTGAAATGATCGAGATCATCCGACAGATTCGAGTTAGAATAAAAGAGGCTCAGAGCTGACAGAAGTCTTACACCGACGATCGTCGAACCAATCTTAGCTTTGAAATTGGGGATAAGGTTTTCCTCAAGATTTCTCCGTCTAAAGGAATCATTAGATTCGGTGTTAAGGGTAAACTCAGACCAAAGTTTATAGGACCTTATGAGATTTTGGAGAAAATAGGACTTGTTGCTTATAGATTGGCCTTACCGCCAAGTCTAGGAAGTGTCCATAACGTATTTCACGTATCTCAATTACGAAAGTATGTCTTTGACCCTAAGCACGTAATCAACCAGCAAGACGTTGTTCTTGAATCCGAATTAAGTTATGAAGAGAAACCATTATCGATCTTGGATCGAAAAGAGCAAGAATTAAGAAATAACTCGATACCTTTGGTTAAAGTACTATGGAATCACCACGGGCAAGAAGAAGCCACGTGGGAACTCGAAGAAAAGATAAAAGAAAAGTACCCTTACCTTTTTGAAGAAGGTATGCAAATTTCGGGACGAAATTTCATGTTAGAGGGGTAGGATGTAATACCCCAGATATTTCTTCCGTCGCTAAAATAAAAATTTAATTATTAATTAAGGCTTTGCACTCTTAAGTTAAGAATTTTCGATTCTAAGACTAACGGTGAAATCCGTTTCTGAAAATAAATTCCAGAAGTCGGTTGAACGACTACTATATTAGGGTTTTCGTGTCCAATAAAATTTTCATTCAAAAAACTCAGATCGAAAAACCGTCAGACTTTACATTCATTTTTTCTACGATACGAGTTCATCGGAGAAAGTCAGTTTTTATTATTTTTTCGGGCGAATTTTGGACTGTCTTATCCCGACTTTTCATCAGATTTCAAAAAACGAAATATGCTTTCCGAGTAAGTGATTTATTTCTAATCTAACGGTCGAATTAGATTTCGTCAAAAACGTAACCGTCTAGGGTTTTAATTTCTCGATTTTATAACGTCGTATTAGACCCGTAAAACTCTATATTTTGAAATAAAATCCCCACCCAAACCGCCTAATACATGGTGACTCACCTTTGTTAGATCTTTTATCACTTTATGTAAATTCTATCTTAACACCTAAGCCTTTTTATCTCTTCCCTTCTCCTCCATTACCGCCATCACCCTCCCTCTCTCTTCTCTCTCACTTTCTTCCATTGTTGTTGAGTACTTCAAGCTTTCAAAGCTCCACAAGTTATTAGTCTACCGATTATTCTTATTTCCGAGTCTATAAACGTCAAGGTAAGAACTTCCTCTCGAGATTGAACCGAACAAAACTTCCTTCCCTCAAGTCTTGTCATTTTCGAAATTTTCATGAAGAAGTAGCATGATGTTCTATGGTTAATACATGTTATAGCATGCTTAGGAATGGATTTCATGGATAGAAATCATGTGGAAATCAACCTCCTAACAATTTGTGTAAGACCGAAAATTATAGGAAATTAGGGGTTTGATGTTTAGTTCGATTTTTAGATGATTGATTAGTGGATTTGTGTTCTATATGTTGGTAGATTGATGCATGAATTGTTTTAAAATTTTCTAAAAATAAAAAAATAAAAAGGTAAGAGATGAAGAAGTGAAGATTTGATGTAGTATTTGATATGTTTTGGTTGATGTTTTGATAGAAATGATATGTAGTAAGTATGTGGATGATTATATAATTTAATGGGATTTTTCTAAAAATAAAATAGAAAATGTAAGAGACGAAAACCCGACGATAAGATAAGATTCGATAATAATTTGAGTTTATGGTTTTCATATTAGTGAATCTTGATAGTTGATGAACGATATTGGAAAATTTAAGCAAAATCGGAGAACGTTGAAATTTTAGTAAGAGATGAAGAATCGTCGATAGGTTTCGTATGAATAATGATTTAGGTTTATGATTTGAATATTCGTCAATCTTAGTAGTTAAGGATCGTTATCGGAAAATTTGAACGAATTCTAAGAAAGTTGGAATTTCGGTAAGAGACGAGTAATCGAGATTAAATGCCGATAGAAAAGTCGAATAAGGAAAACCAAATTGATATTAATGATTGATGTTGATAAAACGAACAAGTTTGTAGTTGACGATATTTCCATTCGAGAAATTAATATAGACGTTAGAAGATTAAAGTTAGAAGTTTGAAATGGAAATTGAATTGGAATTTGGTATAGTAATTGATTAGTTGAAAAGACGAGGAAATGCTCGTCGTTTGTTTAATTGAGAGACGTGAAGGTGTTTCTGATAAAGGAACGCGTGTCTTAACTATAATTTGTTAATAATTTCGTGAGCTTAAAGGTTGTATAGCATTGATCGAACCTAGGGAATCGTGCGTCGAGTTTTACGAGCACCTAGTGTTTCACTCGGACTTTTTTGCGATACGTTACAGAAACTGTCATAACTTTTAGCTCGCTTAACGAAATCGAGATCCGCAAATTGGACAGTAAACTAGACATCCGTAGCTTTCTTTTGGTACCAATTTGGTTCCCTGTTTCTGAGGAATCTGTTCTGTATGAACTCCAGAACTTCTGCTCTGTGCAGAAACTTTCGTAAGCCTAAATTCTTAAGTTGAGTCCTTTTCAACTTCGTTCCTTGTGAACTTCTAAGTCGTTATAAGTTATCGACTTCCATTTATTAACTGACCTAAGTGTTGAGTAATCAGCCGAGTCAGTTTCTAAACGAGAATTGTTCGAGTCTCGTTTATTCATTAATCAAAAGAATATAGTTAAAGTGCAAAGGCCTAAAGGTCATAAAATGAATTCGATTTCCTTTTCCTTTATTGTCTCGACCGTTTATTAAAGTGTGGTTATTTGCGTTCAAAGGAGGAAGTAGAGTTTAGAAGACAGGATGGAAGATCAAAGACGGAAGCTCGTGTTTTAGTTCTGTAATCGCCTAAGGTGGGCTTTTCTATATATCAAATCAAATGAGCGATGCTCGAAAATGTTTACTTATCGCTTTATAACTGTGTTTTAAAGTGATTATCAAGGCATGAAAATATTTGTTTTATGTGAGTTCTCTTGTGCCTTTCTGAGTTAGCCAAAAGGGGTTAACCAATCGATCGGATCGCTGAGTTAACCAGTAAGGGTTTTCCAGGGTTTAAGTGTTCACGGTAGCCGGTGTGTGTGGTACCCTGTTGAGGGGTAGCCAGCCACGGTGAATAGAACGTGCGCGGAAGAAGTTAACTCTTCCCCGGCATTGAAACAGAAGTTGGGCAAGTTTGAACGTAACATCAAGTATAGGCTTGGCCAAGCTATATTGTGAAAGTGAAAGAAAATGTTTAGTAGGCTCGGGTATTTGATGAAAAACCCCGATGCGCTATTTATTGAGATGCCTGATTTAATCTATACTTATGATATATTTTCGGCAATGTGCCCACTAAGTATGTTTATACTTAGCCCTGCATATGTTTTATAAATGTGTAGGTTGAGTGACGAGAGCGGCAGGAGGTTGAGTAAAGAGTTGTAGTTAGGATGAAGAACTTGTGTCAAGCTTTACGCTTTCTGCTGCCAATTCTTTTGAGTTATTGTATATCTTTTTATCTAAGTCCCGTACAATGAACTTAGTTAACTTTTGAACAACTTGTCGAGCGATTCTTCAAGGTCGACTCTCTTTCTTTCAATAAAATATGTTCATAGATATCAGTTGTCATTTAATTATTGTCTGTTTATTTATTTATCCCTCTTCTTCCCCTCTTCTTTAATCCAACCCCTAGTCGCACCCCGACTTTGCCGTCCCTCGGGATTTGGGGCTGTGACAATTAATTTAATTTATTTTATAATTAATTTTATTGTTCTTTAAATCTTCATAAAAACACCAAAAACACCTAGAACACCAAGAACACCTAGAACACACACTAGGCATTCAAACTTCTTTTTCTTCGATTTTTTTTCATGATTTTGCACTCAAATTTCATTTTCTTCATCTCAAAATTTCTCATTGATTATCTAATACTCCAATTTACTCACAAACACATTCATAGCATCAAATCATCAAAATTATTTTTCCTCCTACACATGCAGATATATCGATTTTTTTCTCATAAACAACACAATGAATTAAATCATCATAATATCATACTCATCTCATGCTCATAACATCAATAAATCAACAAATCAATCAAATTTCTTCTTCAAAGCCTTGAAAACTAACGGAATTTTCAAAAAAAAAAATAAGCAATTTATTTTCTCAAATTTCTCATGCATAATAACCATTCCAATCATACTCATATACACATATAAATCATAAATCATCAAGAAATCATGCAAATTTGATTTTCTTCCACTTTTCCCTATTTTTCGGTTTTAACCAAATTTTTAGGGATTTTTACTTTTCTTTTCTCTTTTAATTCTTAGATCGATTCTTAGGGTTTGATTTCCTAATAATTTCCTCACTTCAATTTTCACATCTCAAAACCCTAGTTTGCCTAAACATAAATTAAAGCATGCATATTTCTTTCTTTTAGGGATTAGAGATTACATATATACAATTAACCAAATGAATAACCTACTTTAAAAGATTAAATCAAAGCTCTTCTCTTGATCTTGGTGGAACAAAAAATGGAGGGATTTGAGAGCTCAATCTCTAGCTTGGAATTTCCATGGTGGATTTCACCTTGAACCTCAAGAAAAATAAAACAATAATCACCATCTCTTCTAGGGCTAAAGTGTCGAAATTATTGAAGAAAAGAGAGAGATGATTTTCTTGGAATTGAACTCAAAAATGGATGAATTTGTTTACCTCTTCATTTAGGGTTTGAAGAATTAAAGAGGATGATGATGATCTTCTTGAAGATTGAAGCTTGGAGCTTGAGAATTGGAGCTTCAATGGAGATTTCTCCAACTTATGTGTATGTATGTGTGTTCTCGGCAATGAGAGGGAAGGAGAGAGAAATTTTCTTCTTTTCTTGGTAATGATACTCGATAGAGAGAGAGAGAGTTGAGAGAGTGATGAGAGATGAATGATAGTTATGAGATAGATGGAGTGAATGAGATGAATTCATCTCTAAGAAAGAAATAAAATGGAATATCATCATGATATTCTCCCTAGAGTAGAAAATAGGGTACCTAGGAAAGAGAGATTAGGGGAGAGAGAGAGAGAGAGAGAGAGAGAGGTCGGTGTGAGAAAAGAGAGATGAGAGAGAGATTCTCATTTCTCACAGATATAATTTTCCCCGGATGAAAAAGTTTTCCTGTAGAATATGACCCTGTTATTTCATTTATACTGAAAACGGCTCTAAACTCTCCTCGTCTCATTTCCGACATTTAAAACACCTCAACTCTATCTCATGTTTCATGAAATAAATCAAGGATTCCGAATATCAATTTTTTAGGTTAAAATTCCAAGTAACGAAGAAAACCTAAAAATCAATTGGCTAATTAATCCATTAAGAACTAAACTCTTAGAATTCTCTCATGTGATCTCGGATAAGCTTCTAACATATCTCAGGGGTCTTAGAATTAATTCTAGATTCAAAAGACACTACTTAGGTTAAATTCTGAGTTCGTCGATGAATAGTGTTTTCTCGGTTCTCGTTACTATTCACTGAGAAGTAAAAATTCTAGAAATTCTCTGGAATTCATACTCATGCTCAAAATCATATAAATAAACTCAATTAATGCATCACAGACTCGATTCGAATAATCAGATCGAGAAGAACTCACGTCAAAGCACATAAGGGCAATTTGGTCTTTTCAAGCAAATACCTTTTTTTGGAAAATTTTATTTACTTAAGGCATGTTATTTAAGCATATAAACGCACTTAAAGATTTATAAAACTCGGGGTATTACAATTATATCATGGAAGTAACTTCAGAGTATAAATCAAGCTTACAACAAATTAAAACAAGACTCTCAAGGATCCTGAACATTGAGGATAAAGTTAATAAGAGCTCACATATATAGCCTCTAATTGTGATTTATTATGATTGCTCTCAATAAACTCCTTCAAAGATTTAGATAGTTTCCAGGCTCCATCTTCAGTAATATTGTCAATTTTAGTAGCGTTTAGGATCAAATCCTTGAAAGGGAAATAGCTAATGAACTGTAGAGCGATATATTCACGGACTATAGTTGATAAACTGCAAATCTGGAACACAACATGCCAAAAGATATAGACAGAATTTAGCAACAAGTCAAAGCAGTATTCAAAATCATCAGCAAACTAATATGAGAACAAAAGAATCCATTTTCTATGTCACAACCCCAAATCCCGAGGGACGGCAAAGCCGGGGTGCGACTAGGGGTTGGATTAAACAGGCGGGGAAGAAGGGGGATTTACTGAATAAATGATAAACTGACATAATTTTGATAAGATAGTAAACATGAAGTACTTCGATTAATCAAAAGAGAGACAATCCCGAAGGATCACTCGACAAAAGTTGTCTCTGAGATCTCTAGGGTTTCGAGTACCTAATACTTAAACCGAAAGTTAATACATCAATAAAGAGTGTCTTGTAGCGGAAAAGACGTAGATTGATAACACATTTGCAGATGTGAAATCGAGGCTCATCTAAACTTCTTTCCTTAAGTACGACCTCTACTCAACTTCTGCCGTCTCCGTCACTCAACCTGCACATTTATAAATACATACAGGGCTATGTACAAAAAAGCACTTAGTGGGCACTTTGCCGAAATCATATCGTAGATTTTATATAGATTCATCAGGCATCTAAACAGTAACACAACGGGGGCTTTCCCTTTTAAAACAATCCCTTGCTTACTAAACATTTTTCTCTTTTCATAAATCACTCGCGCAAGTATTTTTTTCCTGTTGTTTTGTTCATATTGCTCAACTTTTGTTTCAACGCTGGGGAAGAAGCCTTTTCTTCTTCCACGAACGTTCCTCACCGAGGTTGGCTCATCCCCTCAATAGGGATTCCACACCCATCGGCTACCGTGTACACTAACCCTGGAACTTTTGGCTAACTCAGAGTCCGATCGATTAGTCAGCACCCTTTTGGCTAACTCAGAATGGCACAAAAGAACTCACAAAAACAATTCTTTTATGCACTGATAATCACTTTCAAAACATACTTATAAAGCAATAAGTAAACATTTTGAGAAACGCTCACTTTATTTTGTATTAGAGAACAAACACAAACTTCTGTCTTCGGTCTTCCGTCCTGTCTTCTAATTTTGACTTGCTCCTTTGATCGCAAACATTCAAACTTTAGTAAATTGGTCAAGACGATTAAAGAAATAGAAATCGAATTCGGTTAAATCTTTTAGGCGTTTGCACTTTAACTAACCCCTTTTGGTTTAAAAGAAACGAGACTTGGACACATCTTGTTTAGAACTAACTCTGTTGCTTACTCGACATTTAGATTAGTTAAAAATGGGAGTCGATAACTCTTAACGACTTAAAAGTTCTTAAAGAATTAAGTTGAAAAGAGTTCAACTTAAGAAAATGAGTTTTTTAGAAATTTTCTGCACAAGGCAGTAGATTAGGAGCCTCTCCAGAACAGAGTATTTCGAAACAGGGGATGAGCTTTATTTCAAAAGAAAGACACGGATGTCTAGTTTACTGTCCAATTTACAGATCTCGATTTCGTTAAACGAGTAAAGAGTTATGACCGTTTCCGTGAAGGGTCGCAAAACTGCCGAGAAACCCTAATAGTTTTAAAACTCGACGCATGATTCCCTAGGTTCGATCAATGCTATACAACCTTTATGTGCACGAAATTTCCAACAATTAACAATCAAGTCACACAATCATTTAACGTGAACACTTCCACATTTTTCAATTAAAAATACGACGAGCAATTCTCGTCTTTTCATTTAACATCAAACTTAACAATTCCTTTTTCAATTTCAAATCACAAAAATTTCCTTAACTTCTAATTCAATCATTAACTATACTCATGCTTATTAATCATTAACTAACTCAAATCAATCAACACATGCTCATAAACATTTAACCCGTCGTTTTTATCGAACAACGAACATCGTTGTCGATTTTCTTAAATATTTTTGTAAAATCTAAGAAATTCAAACTAAGTACATGTAATCATGCATATCATCAATACATCAACCATATCATCAATCAGAAACATACAAACCCTCGTTTTCTCATTTTATTGATTCAAAAACCTACTTACTTTCTTCGATTCTTGAAGTTTTACTAATTCAATTCAAATCAAATTAGTTTCTATCATCTTTATACTTAACAATGAACACCTTAACACATTAACAACATTAAAACCATTACTTAACCATTTCATGTCATTCTTATCGGTTCATGAACTCGATTTTTCATAGTAGTTAGTTAATTCTCAATTAATTCAACAACAAACCTAACATATCAATAATCATTAATATTCGATTAGTTTCCTCATTCTATTTTTTCTATCGACGATTATGCTCGACTCTTCATCTCTTAGAAAATCTCAACGTTCTTAGAATTCGCTCCAACTTTCACATCATCATTATTAACTACTTAGATTAACTAATATGCAATCCATTAACTCATAACATAATCAAATCTTAACTTATCGACGATTCATCGTCTCCAACGATTTCGTTTTTATTTTTAGAAAAATCCAACTAAAATATATGTTCAACTACATGCTTCCTACTTCTCATAAATCATAACACATCATCAAAAACATAACAATTACTCAATCAAAATCCTATTTCTTCATCACTTACAATATCGTTTTTATTTTTATAAAATCCCCAAATAATTCATGTAATCATATCTCCATGCATACAAACATATCCCACAAACCATATATCTAAATTCAAGCTACATCTTCATCAACTAGTTCATGAAATTTTTGAAATTTACCTAATTAATACTAACATGATTTATATTCGATTCAAACCATAGAAATTCATTCTTAAGCATAAATAATCATGTAATAAATTTAGAACATCAATCCTCTACTCCTTAAACTTTTCGAAAATTTCAAGAATTAAAGGAATGGATTTTTGTTCTGTTGGAATCAAAGAGGAAGCTCTCACCTTTACGAATATGCAATCGGAATTGGCTTTAATCGAGAATCGAGAGAATTATGAGCTTCTAAGTGCTTGAAGAAATGAAGAACAACTTGAAGATCTTGAAGAACTTGAAGAATAAGAGAGAGAAGAGAGAAAACTTGGGGGGGGGGGAGGGCGGTTTTGGTGAGAAAAATGAGAGAGGAGAAAGTGATTTTGATTTTGGCAATCTCATGATATTTAAGAGAGAGATAGGCGGTTAAGAGAAAGAATTAAATCCCAAAATATCTCGTTTACGGGTCTAATACTGCGTACTAAAATTGATTAATTAATTTCTTAGACGGTTACGTTTTCGGCAAAAACTAATTCGACCAATAGATTGGAAATAATTTACTTAGTCGGAAAGGACAATTCAATTTCCGACATCCAACGAAAAATCGAGACGTCACAGTCCAAATTTCGTCCGAAAAAATAAATAAAACTGACTTTTACTATTAGACTCGTATCGCAAAATAAGTGAATGTAAAGTCAGACGCTTTTTCGATCTGAGTTCTCGAACGAAAAATTTATCGGATGCGAAAACCCTAATACAGTAGTCGGTTGAACGACTTCTGGATTTTATTTTCAGAAACGGATTTCACTGTTAGTCTTAAAACTGAAATTCCTTAACTTAGGCGTGCAAAGCCTTAACTAATCATCAATTCTTTTTTTTTTGGACGGAAGAAATATCCGGGATATTACATTCTGACTCCATCAACATTGTGCATCACAGGAGGAAATAACCAATACTCACGGTCACACATACAAACACATATGAAAATTATAAGATAGATACATACATACATACACAGGCGATAAGCAGACAGCGCCGGTGACGCACAGGCAGCGTGTGGGGGACAAGACAACACAATTAGGGTTAGCAAACGACACAGGCGGTGAGATGGGGGCGCAGATCTTTGCACCTGAAAACAACCCAAAACACTGATGGAATCCATCTCCAAAACTCCCAAGATGTTGAACTCTTACACTTTGATATTGGCACAGGTCAAACCTCATCTCTCTCTCTCTATAGAATTGGTTGCACCTAAGATTCCTTCCATGCAATACACGCTCAAACACTTTTGACATAATAGAAATACATAGCTTTTACACATTAAAGAACACGAAAAACAACAACCGACACCAACTAAGACTAGGGTGACGGTGGCAGACACAGTGGCAACGCTTGTGCAGAGCAGATTCCGGAGAGGGCAAAGGCTAGGGCGGCGTGTCTGGTAAAGAGAAGCGACTGAGAGAGAGGGAGAGATAGAGAGCGCAGGAGAGAGGGAGAGAGAGAGAGTGTTCCAGAGAGAGAAATAGACATATCAATTTTGAATATATAGAGATTAGAGTAGATTAGGGTTTCAATTAGGGAGACCCGGTTAGAAAGAAAGCTCGGTTTGCAATGGAGGAAACCCGAGAGAGAGAGAGACAAAGAGAGAGACAGAGAGAGAGTGAGAATGAGAGATATATAGAGAGAGAAAGATACCGGCGCTTGCAGTGGCTGACCGGAGCGGAGGTCGTCGGTGTCAACACTATGGTTTGGGAATCTCAATTTTAAGGATTTTAGCACAAAGGAAAATCTGGGGATTTAGGGATTTTAGGGCTTCATCACCATGTGCAAAGAAGAGGGTGTCGACGGTGGAGGAACGGCGGCAGGCGGAGGAGCGGCGGCAGGCGGAAGAATGGCGGCGGGAGGATGAACGGCAGCGTGAAAAAGAAAGAAATAGTGATTTTAATGGCGGGCAAAATTAAGGAATGGAGGAAGAATTAATTAAATCGCTTGGGTCCTAATTAAAAACATCCAATATTATTTTAATTAAAAAAATCTAATACATAACATAATTAATAATGGTAAAATTTATTGTTATTAAAGCATGCTCATACATAACACAAAGCATAACGATATTAAAAAAGCGTTATTAAAAATAACATAAGTAATACTCATAGATAACGTCAGACTCAAAAATGTTATAAATGATCATATTTAACAGCTTTCTCATAACATCTTTTGAAATCTCCGTTATGTATGCAAAAAGCCGCTCATACATAACGAATATTTAAAATATCCGTTATCTATGAGGCGTTATGTATGAACGAATTTGGCGTAGTGTGAATATATAATACTGTTAACATATTATATCAACTTAATTTTTGATGATTAAAATGTGAAGAACGAGGCTTGTTTTGTGGAATTGTGAACTTTTTCCGATGATAAATGGAATTGTGAACGAGATATATAGAGGATAGTTGGTCAACAAAATGCTTGTGCATAAGATATTTGTCTATGAAAATGGGGAGAAGTGAATAGAGGAAGAAATGACTACATAAGAAGACAAAAAAAGGAAAGGAAGAAGTATAACCATGTGAAATAAAAGGACAGAGAGAGAGCGAGTGACAAGACAAGAGTGAGACACAACTCATCTTTTCAAACCACAACTACCTATACCTTAAGACGTCTAATGCGACAAGTGCGACGTGTATCAATGGGTATATTGTACTACACAATATTTTATAGACAAATGGATGCACATATTTGACCAGGCTAGGTTTATCATTTATGGGATACAGAAAATATAAAAAACCTCTTGCAGCAACAGTGATGCATCGAGAATTGGGCCGACCATGGTATGGTTTGTGAAATATAGAGCAGACTGTTGGAGATGATTTGATGATTTTGCTGTATACTTATGTTATTATTGTTGTAAAATGGTGCAAACCATTGGAGATGCTCTAAGAACATAAGACCATCTTTAGACCAAGATTATCGGCGCCCATATTTTGATGTGGTTGCTGCCACATAAGTAATTAAATAAAAAAAAATAGGAAAAATATGGAAAACCAACCCACCACGTTCACATTTCTTCACACAACCGTGTGGTCTCTCTCTCTTCAAGGTTTTTAACTAATGAGATAGAGACACTTGTCTTCATTTTATTGGTTTATAAGATTTTTTTTGGATATTAAGATAAAATTATCATATCTTTTACATATTATTTTAAAAATAAATAAATATTGTACCAAAATTCGTATTTTTTTATACTCTATAAATAGAGACCAAATTTGCGATACTTTTACAAACAAAAAAAATCATCCTTATGTTTTATTTATAATTTTACATTAATTTTAGATTATTTTAATTATCTTAATTACAAATAATTATATTTGTATTAAAATTAATGCAAAATAAAAATATATAATGTTGAGGTTGGGGTGGTTGGGATGATCATTGATAAACCACAAAAAATAGATGTGGTTGGGTTGAAAAAATATTGAGGATGTGGAAGAGAGGGAAATTAATTAAATATTGATAATGATGTGTTTAGTGTAGTGAATAAAGTGATACTATAGAATATTTTTAATTGATAAAGTAATACAAAGTGTTTTTAAAGTGACATAAACTGATATAAAGTGGTTTTGAAGTGATATAAAGTGAATAAATTGATTTCTAAATTATTTCCTTAAAAGGAAATATGATAAGTTCTATGGGACACCTAAAATGGCAAAATGGAACAAATTAAACGAGACGGAAACATTCACAGAAATATCAAGTATTCTCTTCGTTCATGAAATAATGCTCCATGTCCGACACGAAAATTAAAAAAGCTGATAAATTATCTTATAAAATAAACCTAGCAGCCTAATTTTCGTAGAATATATATTCAAAAAAATTGGTACACTAATAGTTTTTTTAAGTAATAAATTGGTGCCTCGAAAGTTGAACCTTCCAGCCTCAAAAATAGATATTCTGACACTGTGTCACGGGGTGCTTTCGTGGTAACGTAGTTAGCACTCCGTGCGGCTAGCAGTTGTCTCCAACAACTACTTCCGCCTCTCAATTGTCTCGCTCACTCGAAGGTTTGGGCGGAGACGACGCAATCACACCCGAAGGTGCTTTAGTGGTCCCGCAAGGTAAGCAAACACGTGCGCAACGTAAATCTTCATTAATAAACAAGCGTAGTACAACTTGGCAACAAGACAACAATTTACAATGTGTGTTGGATTGGAGAGGGGGGCCCCAAGACAACACTAGCTCAATATTTGTTCGCAACTCTATTCCCCCTATAGATGTTAAATAGCAAAATACTCAAGTGATAGCACTAACCATTGAAAAGGTTGTGGAACAACAAGTTTTACAAAAGATCCTAACACCTAGAACTTTAGCACCAATGCATGACGGGCAGCTTGAAAGTCGCCATCGAGATGCTCCGGGACTTGCGGCACTTGGTGTTTGGGATGCCCGCTTGAGCGGGGCTTAAGCATCCGCCCTCCGGGGCGCGGTGGGGTTGGAAAGGAAGCCCCTGACCAGAATTGGGTGCGGCGTAAGGGGCTGGAATGGCCGACCCGTAACACACTGGGAAGTCGAGTGAATACAGATATTGTCTCCTGTGTTTATTTTCTTTGTTTTTGAGAGAAAGGGGCTATCGTCTTTAATACGACTCATTCGTCCCAATCCCTTTCGTCCTTTTTATTTTTTCTTAAATTTTCAACTTTTCAGAATTTTATTTATTCTTTTATTACAAAGGCCCCAATTGGTTCTTTAAAAATGGAGCCGAAAATAAATATGTTTAAACTATTTCTTTAACAAATTAATAGCACAGTCTAATATAGACACTAGAGTACTAGACACTAGACAGAGTCCCCGATGTTTATTTGTACATATAATCATATTTCTGATTTCCCCAATCTCAAATTCTCAATTCTCTCACAACCCACTTGTGCAAAAAGTTCGATAAAAAAAAACTGCATCTCTCTCAGAAGGCTGCATGGCTTACGGTCATGAACGTCGGGTTTGGCGACATAGCGAGGCGGAGAATATGGTAGACTGGTTCTATGAGGCTGCAAATACATACCAGCACCCTCGTGGAAGTACGGTGGTGTGCTCGCTCGTATACCGCTATGCTGCTTATTTGCGTAAGGCTGGTAACCGGAAAGGGGGAGCTAGATCCACTGTCGAGATTGCTTTGAAGTTGAAAGAATTAAATGATAGTTGGATAAATTTTGCCATCTTTCAGACGATGCCCGGAGTAGTGTTTGACGAAGACGACCTGGGCATTCGAACTGACCACAGGTATTAACGGCATGTAGGACGAAGGGTGAGTAGGCCATAATATTCGTAACAATCCCTTTAATAAATATTAGCTGTTAACTAAATATTAATACAGATTAATCTTATTTTGCGACATGATTAGGAAAGCAACCAACTTCGAGATTTCCGCGTGTACGGCATGACCAACTATCTGAGAAAAGAAAACTATTTGGATACGGCGGATGCATGTATGGCATCGACTGGATCTGGGTAATTGCGTCAGTCACGCGTGAGCCAAATAACTTGGCCTGGTTGGGTGAAGCATCACCTGGGCGCAGTTGTTTATAGTTCGATTACCTCTGGTTGCTGGCTGCAGTGTCAGCGACAGTGACTGAAGGATGTTGTCGCTTGTATAATCAATGACCGAAAAAATGATTTTCCGTTCATTTTATGGAATAATGGTTATATGGAAGAATGATATTTGTTCAATTAAATTTAATATATGGAATAATAATTTTTCGTTGATTTTCAATATCAACCAAAAAATTGAAGAACTCGTGCGACCCCACTCACAATTGAAGCTCCAACCTTGGAGGTGACTAGGTTTGTAAACAATTATTTATAGGTAATTAACTTAATTTTGTTTGAAATATTTTTTGTAAATCATAAAAATAGACCATATGTGGTTTATACACATTTGACTCACACATGGCCAATGCAAATATATGCTAAAGGAATCGGGTCAAACCAAACAATCCACATATATATATATATATATATGATAAGCCCAAAAACTCACTAACTGATACTCCAGTTACAGTACATTAAATTGATTCTTCCAGTTCCACTACAAACTGTACTAAGGATCCATTTAATTATGCCCAAATTACAGTAAAGAGGTGCCAAATTTTGGTTATACAACAACATACACATATATAAACATTACAGCCATGCCATGGAATGTTTTAGATGAATCTTTCTGCACGGTTACTGCCACTAATCATATGTTTCATTGCATCAATCTCATCTTCATCTTCAATCCCAAGCTACATAAATGGCAAAAAATAAAATTAACACAGCTGAACACCAAAAAAAAAATTTGGGATTTCCTGTTAATTACCTCATATGGTGTTTGATTTTCTTGAATCTTTTTGCCATTCCATAGGAAAGCAGAGTATCCGATCGGCGTGTCTGTCTTCTGTGCCACCAAGGTAAATAGGCGCTTAAACTGGGTGTTTTGCCTTATCCTAAACCTATGACATTCGACTTCTTTGTCAGCCTAAAATCATTAGAGCAAACAAATTTACTTTATGAACGCTTGTAGACAGTCCAGTAACACGCTAATTTAAAACAAAAATTTGCCTATTTCTATTTCAATCAAAAAACTTCAAATGCCATTTACCTGGGGTATGCAGACACTGATAATAATCGCACTCCGAGAAGTTGCAGTTGACGCTGTCGACTTTGAAACCTGTGCCTGTGTGTCTATCTATTATGTGGATGTTGACACGAGCTGAAGAAAACCCTAGTACTTTTTACCGAATGAAAAAATAATGGATCTTGGGGGTTATATATATTGGATATATAGAGCTTTGATATTCGCGTTTTCCCTGGACGCTGGGCCACAAATGTGAGCCCATTTAGGGGCGCCGCTAATGTGGCATTATGCGTCAGCAAAATTTTCAATTTATTTATTTTACTTTCTCCCTTTTCCACTTTTTTAACAATGGCAAAATAAATAAATTTGGAAAAGTGTCGTCGGCGAAATAAAACTTCTGAAAAAAAGGACTTTCTCTCGCTTTTCGGGAATCATCAAAGTGGCTAGCGAGGAAATCGACTCAAGGGTCCAATTTTATTTAAAATAAAAATAAATTAATTTAATATAATTATAATAATTTTTAAATTGTATACCAAATTAGAGAAACAAAGTAAACGTGATTGCTGCAATAAAGATAATTTTTTACTATCGAAAAATGCTCCTATGGTTATTTATAATAGTTTCTTATAAAATAGTAAAAAAAAATTAATAATCATAAATATGAAATGACTTAAAGCTAGCAACATGCATGTCACAGCCCCAAATCCCGAGGGACGGCCAAACCGGGGTGTGACTAGGGGTTGGATTAAAGAGGCGGGGAAGAAAGGGGAAATACTGAATAAATGAATAAATTAACATCTATAACTGAGATAAAAATACGATGAAATGATTTCTTATTAGACAAAAGAGAGTCAATATCGAAAGATCGCTCGACAAAGTTGAGATCAGAGAAGACTAGTTTTAAAGTATGAACAACTTAAACCGAAATGATTAACATCAATAAGAGAGTTATTTTGCAGCGGAAAAACGTAAAATAATAACACAATTCTTCTTTCTTATAAACGACCTTTACTCAACCTCCTCTGCCTTCGTCACTCAACCTGCACATTTAAAAACAAACATGCAGGGCTAAGTACATAAAGCACTTAGTGGGCACATTGTTGAAAACATATCATACTTAGTATAGATTAATCAGGCATCTTTTCATAAACACTTGTAAGACTTATACTGGTGTACACTTAATTCTGGATAACACACTGTAGGTTAACTCAGAATCCGATCGTCTGGATAGCACTCTGTGGGCTAACTCAGAATCTGTCCCTCTGGATAGCACTCTGTGGGCTATCTCAGAATCTGATCGTTTAGTTGGAATCTCTGGATAGCACTCTGTGGGCTAACTCAGAATCCAATACTCTGGATAGCACTCTATGGGCTAACTCAGAGAGGTACAAGAGAATTCACATAAAACAATTCATTATGCACTGATAGTTACTTTAATACACACTTATTAAAGCAGTAAGTAAACACTTTCGAGCAACGCTCATTTTATTTTTATAGAAAAGCCCACCTCAAACGTTTTACAGAACAACTAAAGCTTCCGTCTTCTGTCTTCCGTCTTGTCTTCTAAACTCGACTTCCTTCTTTTATCGCAAATAAAAACAGCTTTAGTGCTTGGTCGCAATGATAAAAGAACAAGGAATCGAAAATCGGTTAATACCCTTTAGGCCTTTGCACTTTAACTAATTTCTTTTGATTACAAGAAACGAGACTTGAAAACTTCTCGTTTAAAACTAACTCGGTTCCTTACTCGACACTTAGGTCGGTTAATAACGGAAGTCGAATACTCATAACGACTTAAAAGTCTTTAAGGGATTGTGTTGAAAAGAATTCAACTTAAGAAAATGAGTTTTGGAAATTTCCTGCACAAGGCAGTAGTTCTGGAGCTTATACAGAACAGAGCATTTCGAAACAGGGGATTTTCTCTATACCAAAAGAAAGCCACGGATGTCTAGTTTACTCTCCAATTTACGGATCTCGATTTCGTTAAGCGAGCTAAGAGTTATAACAGTTTCCGTGAAAGGTCGCAGTTCAGTCCGCGATTAACCCTAGGTGCTCGTACATCTCGACGCACGACTCCCTAGGTTCGACTTATGCTCTACCACTTTTATTCTCACGAAATTTCAGTCTCAAGGCAGTCAATACGTAATATCTTTTATAACAAATTCCTTCATATCTCTTGATTACAAACACGACGAGCATTTCCTCGTCTTTTTCAACTAATCATTTACTATACCAAATTTCAATTCAAATCAATTTCATTAAACGACTTCTAGTTCATAAACTATAACTTATATCATCTCTATCTCGGATAGAAATATCGTCAACTACAAACTCGTTTATCAAACGACAACAATCATTAATATCAAATTGGTTTTCCTTATTCGACTTTTCTATCGACACTTAGACTCGTTTCTTCGTCTCTTATCAAAATTCCAACCTTCTTAGAATTCGTTCAAATTTTCCGGTTACGATCATTAACTAACAAGATTAACATATGTTCAAATCACAAACCTAAATCATTATCTAATCTTGACTTATCGACGATTCCTCGTCTCTTAACAAAATTTCAACGTTCTCCGATTTTGCTCAAACTTTGCAATATCGTTCATCATCTATCAAGATTCACTAATACGTAAATCACATACTCAAATTATTAACGAGTCTTAACTTATTGATGACTTTTCGTCTCTTACGATTTTTATTTTATTTTTAGAAAAATTCCAATAAATTATATAATCATCCTCAAACATACTACATCTCATTTCTATCATCATATCAACCAAAACATAACATTTACTCATTCAAAACCTCACTTCTTCATCTCTTACATTTCTATTTTTATTTTTAGAAAATTCTAAAACAATTCACATGATCATCTATCAAAGCATAGAACATGAATCCACCAATCAATCCTCAACGAAAATCGAACTAACATCAAACCCCTATTTCTATAAAATTTCGGTATTCATCATCAATTAAGGGGGAATGATTTCTTCATGATTTCTATCCATAAAATCCATTCCTAAGCATACTATAACATGTATTAAACATAGAATCATCATCCTATTCCATCTCCAAATTTTTGAAATTTACTAGAATCAAAGGAAATGAATTTTGTTCGGTTGGAATTAAAGAGGAAGCTCTTACCTTTACGAATATGCAATCGGAATTGAAATCGATCGACAAACGAACAAGTTACGAAGCTCGAAAGCTTGAAGAACTCTTCAATGGTGAGAGAGATATGGAGATTAGCAGTTTTGAGGAGAAAAAGAAAGAAGAGAAATGGATGACAACTTGATATTTATAGCAAAAGTAAGGAGGTTTAACTATTCACTAATATCTAGATATTATTTATAAATTTAATTCTTTTCCGGATCTAATACTGCAAACTAAAATGAACAATTACTTTATTAGACGGACACATTATTGACAAAAATGGATACAACCATTAGTTCCGGAATATTTTACTTAGTCGGAAAGGACAATTCGTTTTCCAAAATCCGATAAAAACTCGGGACTTCACAGTCCAAAATTCACCCGGAAAAATAATAAAAACTGACTTTCTCCGGTGAACTCGTATCGAAGAAAAAGTGAATGTAAAGTCTGACGGTTTTTCGATCTGAGTTTTCGGACGAAAATTTTATCGGACGCGAAAACCCTAATACAGTAGTCATTCAACCAACTTCTGGAATTTATTTTCAGAAACGGATTTCACCGTTAGTCTTAGAATTGAAAATCCTTAACTTAGGCGTGCAAAGCCTTAATTAATAATTAAATTTTTATTTTGACAACGGAAGAAATATCCGGGGTATTACAATGCATGTCTAAATTTTTTAAATTTTATATAGTTAAGTTATATTGTATTTTGCATCAAACTATTTTACACACAACAAAATAATTGAAATGACATTTGTATACTGATGGTCCCGAAACGAGTTCTGGTGTATGGGGGGGAGGAATACACCAGATGCAACCTTTTAAAACAACCCCCTAAAAATTATCTCAACCGAGTAAGGAAGCTCAGTTGGAATCACAACCGAGTAAGGAACACTCGGTTGAAAGTGATGTGCTGTGCGAAATGTGGTGGAAATTAACTCGTTAAAATTAACTCACGCTTTAATGCACGGTTGGTCAAGAACCAAGACAGTTGAGAATGCTAAGATCAGTTTGTATGCTGGTTAGGAGGTCAGTTGAATATGCAAGAAATAAACAAAATAAACACTAGCACACAGAGATTTACGTGGTTCGGAGAAACCTCCTACGTCCACGGGGAGTTGTGAGTCCACACAACTCTGTCCAAGTTCTTCTGGACAAACCATTCAGCTTACGCGGGCTGAGCAACCGTTAAGGATAAGTTTGCGGGTACTTATCAACCTTACAGTTTAGTTTTTGGGTACTAAACAACCTATCTACTCAATGGCAGGAAGAGTAGGATCCTAAAACCTTTTCAGGTGAAAGAAAATGGGGTTCCAACTAAAAGCTCGAACACAAATTGAGCTATGATCTAACACTCTACGAACTCTCACTAAGTGATGTTCTCAAGGTTCGATCTAAAGACACAAAAACTAACTAACTCTAGAACTCTCAACAAGTGATGTTCTAAGAGATTGAATTCAGTTCAGCTCGTGTAGAATATTGCTCTTTCTTTCGCTCTCTGGTTTCTTCTCGCGTGTGTGTCTTGTATCTTTTTTGAATGAATGAAGGCCTCTATATATAGGCGGAGAGAGTCAACTAGCCGTTGGAGGAGCCGTTGATCTCTGTTCTTCGAAAGCGATGGCTTGTCTCTCATCTCTGCAGACTTTCCTGATATGGCATCTGTGCTCTTCTGCTTTCCATCTGAGATAGCCTTGTGTTGGGACAAATGGGGTAATGACTGAACGGTCAAACCCTCACGTGACTTCCTTTTTGAAATTTAAATCTTAACAACAGACTTCCAACAGGGAGTGGTCGGTTAAGACTTTCGATCTTCAACTAACTTGTTCTTCAGCCGATGTTCTATCTGGCTACTAACAGTTGAACTCTCAGCTGACTTCAACTTCAAGCTGTTGGTCTTCTTGGTTGAGTTCTACAACTGATGTTCTGAAACTGAACACTCAGTTATCTTCCTTGTATCTGATCAGTTGGGTTCGAACGCTCAGATGGCTTCCTTTCATCTAATGTTCTCTTCCCCCATACTGCTTTTCATCCGATGAACACTCAGTTGTTTTTCTTACAACTGATGTTCTATCCCTTGAATGTGACTTCCCCTTTTTGGATACTTGACTATTGATCTGAGACATGAACGTAACTTCCTCCTTTTTAATATACTGAACGCTCAGTTGTCTTCCTCACAACTGATGTTCTATCCGAGTGAAGTCTTGTTGCCATCTTCAGCTGGAGACCTGTAAAGATAAGATCTTGACAATGCTCAAACAGCGAGCCTAACTACTAATATTAGGTTCTGGCAACATCTACTCGGTTGGGGTCAGTTGGTTTTGGAATTCATCAAAACTCTTACTAACAAATTTCCCAACAATTTCCCACTTTTTGATGATGCCAAAACCCCTTACAAACTTACAGATCAAGACTCTAAAACTTTAAAACCCTTATACAATTCTTACATATCCAAAATCTCAGCTGAAATTCTAGACAGTCTATAAGATTGAAACATCAAAGGGTTAGCACAGTTATAACATGGTATTGAAATAACTTTGCGATTCAGAGCTTGGACAATGAGGGATTGTACGTCAAGTTGAATCTTATAACTGAGTAGTTTTCATTACAACTGAGTGTTACAAGGATAAGCGCAAAAGCCAAAAATTACAACAGTTGCTTGAAAACTAACTGAGCTAAAATTGTAGCCCATACTTACTAAAAATCCTAACAAAAATTTCTCTCTTGGCAGGTGACTCCTTAGAAATGTCCACTCCATGCTCCTTGCAAACCTGCCTCGCCTCAGCTGCGATCTTCGTGCGGTTCGGGTTGCGAGAGTCTGGGAGAAGAGGAGGCCGATAAGTAACCCTCTTGGGAACTGGAACTGTGTTCAAGTCCAGGTTGGCGTCAATCATAGCCCGCCTGAATTGGCTGAACATGCCCGGGTCTCCTGAGTGCAACTCGGTCAGCGCTTCCTTGAACGCTTTCCTCGGGTCATCAGTTGCGTAAACCTTCCTATAGTAGAAGTCGTTCACGAACTCTTGCTTGAACAACTCCCACTCTTCATTCCACTCGATCGGTTTCCACTTGTCAACATGCCTAAACCGACTCTCGACCTTGGACTTTGCTGGCAACCTTTGTTGCTTCAACCGAGCTTCCGCCTTTGATTGATGTTTGTTGATGCGGCGTTGGCTGCAGGAGGCAACGTTGCGGTCCAGGTTCTGGGACATTTTCTTCAGCTCTTCCTCGAACTGATTCACCCTCCTCGCCTGGCTGGCGGCAAACTTTCTAATCCAGCTCGGGTTCATGTAATCCTTCTCCTCTACATCCATAGCCTTGGCCGCTGCAATGCACTCTTCGGTTGTTATCCCGTCGAGTTCAGAATCCAGCTCGGCTGCGATCTCAGCTATGGAGTTGTAGGAAACTCCGAACTTCTCTGCCTGCTCCAAGTCCTTTTCCATTCCAGCTCCACCAACTTCGGTTGGCTTGGGAGCAGCAGACTTCCTTTGAGCAGACCTCATTCTCTTCAGCTGAGATTTCCCTTGAGCTGGCGTCTCTCCTTCGGCTTGGGTCTCTTCTTCTTCCTGCACTTCAATCTCCGTCTCCTTCTCTTCCCCCTTTTTGGCATCAGCAACAAGGCTTGCTACTGAACCGTCCAGGGAGGTGAGTTGTTGTTCGGCAAGTTTGATGCGGTTGAAGAGTTCATCGACCGCGCACTCAAGCTCCATCTTCTTCGCCAGATCCGAGTCCTGGCGCTCTTGTTCGGCTTTCTTCAAGACAGAGAGGTTTTCGATGACCTCTGTCTGAAAAGCAGCGAACTCAGCCCATCGCGGCTCGAAGTGAGACTCCCATTCAGCATCTTGTGTCTGTTGGGACTTGGCAAGATTGGAGTCGGCCAAGGATTTGAAGACGTTCAGCTCCGACTTCAATCCCAACAGAGTGGACTTCAACTCTGACACTTCTTGACTGGTGGAGGAGGAGAATTCATTCAGCTTGGTCTTCAGTTCAACATTCTCCTCCACCAGTTGTTGGTTCTTGACTTCTTGTGCTTCCAATGCCCTCAGCTGGTCATCTTTTTGATGCTGGAGGTTGGCAAGTAGCTCGGTTCTTAGTTGGTTCACCCTCTCAGCCACCAACTCACATATCTCTTCAGTTGTGGGAGCATGCTGATCAGCTGGAGGGGCTTGAGCAATCAGAGCTAGAGGCTCAACTATGACCGTGGCTTGTCGGTTGGCCAGGTACAGCTTCAGCTCTTCTTCTTCTTCCTTCGCTGCTGCGGCGGCTGCATCCACATCCTCAAGGAAGTCAGCTGACTTGACCAACATGCTGTCGAGGAAGTCGATGCACTCCTGTCCAGCTGCTTCCCTTGTGTCTATCCCTTCAGCTCGACTCTGGTCCATCCGACGAGTGAGCAGCACAATTCGGTTGTTGTAAGCCACTTCGAGGTTAGAGTAGTTGAAGTAGGCTCGGATGCGGGACTCATCTGACTTCAGCCTGTCCCAGCTCTGCACCCTGATCGTATCTTCTTTGACGTACCAATGGTTGAAGATTAGGTGGAACTGGTACAAGAGCTCGGTTCCCAGAGTGGCGAAGACGGGCATGTTGCGAGCCTCAGGGAACATGCCCAACAGCTTCTGAAAGCAGTAGGTCACCCTTCCCTCATGTTCCAGCGCAACTGCCTGAAGGTCGTCTTCTTCATTGATTGGGGAGGGAGAAATATCATAAGGCAATGGTTCAAAAGGTTCATCGATGTTGGCCAAAGAGGCGGTCAAAACATCGGCATCGAGTTGGGAGCTCGGAATATTGGATTCGGTTGGGAGGGGGGTTTCAATTGTTTTCTCAATATTGGCCGAAGGAACGGTCACAATGTTGGCATCGAGCAGAGTGCTCGGAATATTTGGTTGAGAAAGGTAGAAAGAGCAAGAGGCTCTGGGGGCGGTACGACATTATCTCCTGCCGTGGGGGAGATTGGAGCATCTTCAATGTCCTCAGATGAGGAAGAAACGTCGGACGTCACATCCGTCTCTATGCCCTCAGCCTCGTCAGCTCCGGTTGCTCGAGGAACGAACTCGAAAGAGGCAACATCGGCGGAGCGGCTGGACTCGGATGGTTCTTCAGCTGGTATCCCCTCCTCAGTTGGTGCAGGCTCAACCGGTGCCTCCTCCTCTGCTGGAGCTTGCTCCTCAGCTGGCACATCAACTGGCTCCTATGCTGTGTCAACAGCTCGCACCTCAATTGGTTCATCAGCTGGCACATCAGCTATCTTCTTAGTCGACTTCTTGAACCGTACCCGTAGCTTTTTCTGGGCAGGTTCCTCAGCTGACTCCTTCTCCGACTCAGCTAGTTGGTGTGCAGCTTTGGACTTGGCGGGGCGAGTGATAGCTGGTTCCCCCTCAGCTGTTGGCTCAGTAGACTTCCCAACCTTCTTTTTCTCCTTTGGAGTGTACACACTCCTAAGCACCTCCTGTGCTTTCTTGGCTGTCGAGAACAACAGCAACTTCTTAACTAGCGTCTCCTTGCAGTCTTCCCAGACCATGTTGCGGTCCTTGGTCGCGAGCAAGATGAGGGCAGAGATCTTGCAGCCGAAGTTGAGTGTCCCCTTGACACTGAGCAGCTTCTCTCCCGAGTCGGTTGTCGTCTCGGTGATCTTCGACTTCTCCACCATCAACTGGTTCGAGAAGTATTGGAACCAGTTGATCTGGTGTTGGTGCTCCAAGGCCACCAACTGCCTCAATTTGGGTCGGTTGATATCGCCGAATGCGCCACTGTAACCGAACACCACCTTTGAAATAACATCGAACAGCAGGCGATGTTCTGGCTTCAGCTTCGTCCTCTGCATATTACTCCTTAACTTCTCCGGAGTGATCAGAGCTTTCTCCAAAATTCATTGACGTGCTCGTCGGTTATATTCTCCAGAAGTTCAGTGGCGGTGTGGTTGATGGGGATGATGTAACGGAGGACATCGGAAACGTCGATGGGGAATGAGACACGACGTATGGTCCTGGCCGGAACATTTGTTTGCCGGCAGGAGACTTCCGTAGACATTCCTTCTGAAGATTCAAGGGGGGCCTTCAAGTTTACGTAAAACTCCCCCACTTGTCGCCTGAGAAGATGGGATGGGCAAAGCTTGGCCCATTCCAGGAGGCCATTCTCACGGAGAATGTTGGCGAGAGAAGCCAACACCGGTGACTCCAGTTCCTCATCGGAGAGGATTTGCTCAAAGTGGATCTTCGACACCAACATGTCGAAGGATTCTTCATACGAAGTAGGGACGAGGGAAGATCCTGATGAGGCCATTTTTTTACTTTTCGGTGTCATTTATGATCACTGCAAAAGGAATATATAGAGGAAAGGAAAGAAGATCTTTTGCAGAAAAGGGTTAGGCAAAATCTGTGAAGACGATGAACAGTTAAATCAGATATACATGAATGAGAAAAGTAGGAGATTTTTTCCTGATTTACCGCCTTATATAGGTTTTTGACTCAGTTGAATCGACGGCTGGGGTTAAATGGCGCGAATCCATCTACGGCTGAGATTACGCGACTGTTGACTTCCTTTGACTTGACGTCATGCACCGAGTTCCAACCCGCGCGTGAGAAGGTGTACAGTTTTCATGTCAGCCCAGTCGCACTATAAAGTAGGCTATGGATGTTCAACCGTACTTTACATTTAATGCGACATGATGGCTATTTTTAATGTAACTGACTAGTTTATGGATGTTTGAATTTATTTCAAATATTCTGATTTAAGAACATAACACCTTCAGCCATAAATGTTACCTGCCAGCTGATGTTGGAATCAGCTGAGTTCCCATGTTGCGGCATACCATCAGCTGACTCGAGTTCGTCTGTTCAGCTGACGTCTGATTCCTTTGGTTGGCAATCTGCATTTAATCGGCATACCATCAACTGACTCAAGTTCGTCTGTTTAGTTGACGTCTGATGTCTTCAGTTGGCGATCCGCATCTGAGATTCCCCCTTCATCTGAGCTTCCCCCTCAGATGGATATCTATCTCTTTATCTCAGTTGACTCCTCATCTGATGGATCCAACAATCCAAGGAGGTCACATAGCATCTTGAACCGTGCTTCAGCTAGAGGTTTGGTGAAGATATCAGCTCTCTGAATCTCAGTTGGAATCTTCTCCATGGATATGTCCTTCTTTTCGATATGATCTCGGATGAAATGATGTCTGATATCAATGTGCTTTGTCCGAGAATGATGAACAGGATTCAAAGAGATTGCAATGGCACTTGAGCTATCGCAATGAATGGGAACCTGTCCAGTTGAAACTTCATAATCTCTCAGCTGTTGCTTGAGCCATAACACTTGCATGCAACAGCTTCCGGCAGCCATATACTCTGACTCGGTTGTAGAAGTGGCAACACATGCTTGTTTCTTGGAGAACCATGAAACCAGCTTGCTTCCCATGAACTGACAGTGTCCAGAAGTAGACTTCCTGTCCAACCGATCTCCGGCTAGATTTGCATCTGAGTATCCGGTCAACTGAATATTGTCTTCAGTTGGATACCACAGTCCAACATTGACTGTACCCTTCAGATACTTGATGATGTTCTTAGCTGCCAACATGTGTGCTTCCCTTGGTTGAACTTGGAACCGGGCACACACTCCAACCGCATAAGATATGTCTGGCCGACTGGCGGTTAGATAGAGCAAAGAACGGATGATCCCTCTATACTTACTGGCATCCACGAGCTTTCCCTCAGTTCCAGGTTCAATCTTCCAGTTAGTATTCATCGGGATCCTTGTTGTCTTACTTGTCTGCAATCCGAATTTGGTGATGAGCTCTTTTGTATACTTGGACTGATTGATGAAGATCCCTTCTGGAGACTGCTTCACTTGTAATCCAAGAAAATAATTCATCTCACCCATCATTGACATCTCGAACTTCTCCTTCATGAGATTTGAAAATTTTTCACATAGTTCCTCCGACTTAGAACTGAATATGATGTCATCAACATAGATTTGCACAACAAGAATGTCATCTCCAACTTTGATGGTGAACAGGGTTTTGTCAACTGACCCTCGTTTGAAACCCGAGTTCAGAAGAAAACCACAAAGAGTGTCATACCAAGCTCTGGGTGCTTGTTTTAGTCCATAAATTGCTTTCTTCAACTTGTACACTCTTCCATCTCCAGTCTCAAAACCAGGAGGCTGTTCAACATATACATCTTCCTTGATATCTCCGTTGAGGAATGCATACTTCACATCCATCTGTTATACCTTGAACTTGTGATGTGCAGCATAGGCTAGAAAGATTCGGATGGCTTCCAGCCTTGCAACCGGCGCGAAGGAGTCCTCGAAATCGATTCCTTCTTGTTAGCAATATCCTTGAGCTACCAACCTTGCCTTATTCCTCACTATGAATCCAATGGCGTCTCTCTTGTTTTTGAAAATTCACTTCAATCCAATAACCTTGACACCATTTGGTCTTTCTACCAACTCCCATACACAGTTGCGTAGAAACTCATTCAGTTCTTCTTGCATGGCTGTTGTCCAGTGAACACAATTGAGAGCTTCCACAACGTTCTTCGGTTCTGGCACATCAGCTACAAAGCAAAAAATCATGGCAACATCTCCAGCTTGCTCGAACTCCTCTTTAACTGCCAACTCCTCAGCATATTGGGCATAAGTGTTGGAATCTTCCTCGGTTGAATCCTGAGTCGCAACTCTGCTTCTTATACGCACACCTTCGGTTAGATCTCCGATGATATTGTCAGTGGAATGAACTTCATACCATCTTCGGTTGCGTCTTCCTTCTTCTTCCAACTGTGGTTGTTCCGTGATCTGAGTTGGAGTCTTCAGAGCTGGTGATTGATCAGCTGTTGAGTCTGGATCCTCAACATTGACATTAGTTTGAACCGGACTCGGTTGGGCTTCGGATGCCGATGCAGTTGGAGAAGCATCAGCTGAAGTTCCCCCTTGAGATGAGCTGGGGTCTTCGCATTCATCTTCAGAGGAGTATGGATCCTCATCCTCGGTTGCCCACACCAGTGGTTCAGCTAGATTCTTTTCCCTTAGAGCTTGTGATCTGGTGAGAACAGGTGGAACTTGTGGATCACCCTGTTGTCCTTTAGCCTGTTCCCTGCACTCAAAAGTAGATTCATCAAAACTAACATGAGGTGTTAAGTCCACAACACGAGAGCCATTGTTGAAAACTCTATAAGCCTTGATCCGAGCGGCATATCTGAGAAATATGCCTTTCGAAGCTTTGGCATCAAAAGTTTTCAACTGAGTCTTCCCATTGTTGTGAATATAACACTTAGAACCAAAAACGCGAAAATAAGAAATATCTGGCTTCCTGCGTCTCCATAACTCGTATGGTGTCTTTCCCAACCGTATGGTCAGAAGAGACCGGTTCTGAGTGAAGCATGCAGTATTGATGGCCTCAGCCCAAAATCTCTTTGGCAAAGCTGAGCTTGTCAGCATGGATGTAGCTGCATCTTTCAGTGTTTGGTTTCTTCGCTCAGCTACTCTATTTTGTTGCGGAGTACGCGCTACTGATGTTTGATGTTTAATTCCATGCTTCTCGCAGTACTCGATGATGGTTTCATTTAGAAACTCAGTTCCACGATCTAATCGGATAGAAATGATCTTCATCTCTTATTGGTTCGATATTCGATCCATCAGCTTGGGTAGCTCATCTCGGGTTTCACTCTTGTGGCGCATGAAAATGGTCCATGTATATCTTGAGTAGTCATCAGTTACAACCAGGGTGTATTCGTTGCCATTTATGCTCTTTGGTGTAACTGGCCCGAAGAGATCCATGTGGATCAGCTGTAACACTCGGTCGGTTGAGGGAGTTGTCTTCAACTGGAAGGAAGATCTAGCGAGCTTTCCCAACTAGCATGCACTGCAGATATGTGTTGTTGAAAACACTTGGTTTGGTCTGCCTCTTGCATGTTCTTGTCTGGAAAGTCGGTTCATCGTTTTGAAGTTCAGATGGTTAAGCCTTTTGTGCCACAGCCAGCTCACATCTGAACTGCTCTTTGATAACAGGCAAGTGTCAGGAAGGCTGCTGTTCCAGTCTGCGTAGTAGACATTCCCGGTTGGCGATCGATTTTCCAACAATATCACCTGTTTTGATCCGACATTTTTAACCCTGCAACCCTGTGCATCAAACTTAACAGAGAAACCATTATCACAGAATTGGCTGATAGAGAGCAAGTTAACATAAGAAACATTAGAAATCGAAACATGATTGGTTTCAAGGGTACCGTAACCTCTGGTGTAACCTTTTGAGTTATCACCAAAAGTAACTGAGGGTTCTTCTTTCTCCACGAAACTTCCAAGCAAATCCTTCAGATTTGTCATGTGTTTCGAGCATCCACTGTCCATCACCCACATTGTTGCAGATGCTTTATTCTTCCTCAGCTGTTTCTCCTGTACCTGCAAAGAGAAACTCGCTTAGGTCCCCAATTTCAGTTGGGTCCTGGAGGGTTAGAACCAGTTCCCCCTGGAACTGTGCGTCGTTTTTCCCTGTATACTCGGATGGATTTATCATTCCAGATCATTTTTCCTTCATCATCCACTATAACACCACCTCGGTTATCCTTAGGCTTGTTGTTAGTAGTGATGTTCTGTTTCTTGGGAGAAGTTGGATTTCTCCCATTCTGAGCTTTCGGAGGAGAGGCTTTCCCCCTGTTTTGATGGCGATTCTTATCCTGATGAGTTTGTCTGTGAGGTCGGACGCCATGTTGGAATCTCTGTGGCTGATTCTGATTCCAACTCCATGAGTGTTGTCTGTAGCTGTTCATGCCCTGTTGGTGATTCATATTGTGGCATGAATATCTCCGGTTGTTCGACCTGTTCCTCATTGGTTGACTCGGTTGGAACCTTTGGTTGAACTGATGTTGGAACCGCTGTTGATTCAGATGATTGAACCCTTGTCGGTTCTGCTGTCGGTTCCATTCTTTCTGATGTTGACTCTGAGGTTGATGCAGAGGTCGGTTCTGATTCTGAGTTCGGTTGCGATTATGCCTTCGATGCCTCTGATTCCTCTTCTGACTTTTGGAGCATTCCCCCTCGGTTGATGTCCCAACCGATGGAACATTCTGTCTTCCATCAACTACTTCTTTTCCCTTCTCAGTTGTAGTTGCCTTGGTCGGTTGAGCTTGCTGAGAAGTGGAAGTTGGATTACTTTGGGGAGATTCAGACTCAGCTGGATTAGGTTCGACAATCTTGGCCTCAATAGCTTTGATGAAGGTTGCTGGAGGAATTCCACTATCTTTAATCACATCATAACCGAGTCCTGACACGTCATCGATCTGTCTACTGTAACTGATAAGATTCTCGATGATCTTGGATGACTGATACAGCTTGATTAGATTGTCCTTCTCAGTTTGCAACTCCTTGAGGAGGACAGTTATCTGCTCGGTTTGTCCATCTGACTTCTTTATCAGCTGGTCGATCTGAGTCTCTTCATTTTTTAACAGTTCTTCCTGCTCCTTGATCTGCTTTGTCAACTCCTCGTTGGTTGGAGCATTATTTCGGTTGACCTCATTCAGTTGACTCTTGAGATTCTCAATCTCCTCCGTTTGACTCTTGATCAGATCGTTCTTCACGGTTAAGGATTCTTCAAGTTTTGAGAACTGTTCTTGAAGACTCTTAAACTCAACTGATTGCTGATGAAGTTCCTCACTGAGTTCTTGAAAGTCACTCCAGGAGGGTTCCAACTCTTCATCCAGTGACTCCTGCATGTTAGAAATATTGGAAGAATTTAACTTATCAGGATTAGAGTGTACCTCAGTATCATCTTGGTCGGTTCCAAGTGCCATGAGGCATTGATCCTGACTGATGGCGTTGTTTGTAGAAGTCAGCTCATCCTCATCTTCAGTGTCAGTGAAGATGTCCATGTCGTCAGCTGCTTCTTCTGCTACCATGGCCTTGTTCTTTCCAGCTTACTTGGCCCTCAACGCTTCTCTCTCTTTCTTTGAGAGGTCTGGACAGTCAGCTTTGAAATGTCCCTCCTTGCCGCATTCAAAGCAACCGTTGGTCATAGGCTTTGAACTGTCTCGAGTTCGGTTGGACTTATAGAATCTCTTGTATTTTCCGAACCGAGTATCCATGTCGGCTAGTTTCTTTGACAGGGCGGCAATGTTCTGTTGCAGTTCCTCTCTGCTTGGCTCCTTTGCAGCTGTGTCAGCTGATCTGGTTGGCCTCAATGTTCTCGATTTGGAGTATTCAGCTCGAAGAGCAACTGACTTTGAGGCTGAACCAACATCCTCAAGTCGACTCGTCTAAACCGAGGACTAAGATCTTCTTCGGTTCAGCTTATACTCATTTCCCTTTAAAATTGAGAACAATCTTTTAGTTCTCATTTCACCAAGGTCAGCTCGGCTCTCGTGGATATTAGTGAAGGTATCCCACTCAGCCGGTAGAGCTTGCAACACTTTGAGATTGATTTCTCTTAGTATGTATTTTCCTCTTCGGATGGACTAGATTCTTCTGAGGATGTCCATAAACCGGAGCTCTAGCTGATCAATTGTTTCATCTGTTCTCAGAAAAAAGTTGTCGAAGTCTTGGCATGCATGTGAGAACTTGTTCTCCTTTGTCTCATCGCTTCATTCACTCAGCGATGCCAAGATATCCCACATTTCTTTGGCAGTCTCACACTCTTCAATCCAAGGGAGATAATCTTGTCCAACAGTGGACATAATCGTGCTTTGAGCCCAGATATCCAACTGGCTCACCTTGGCTTCCTCTGGAGTGTAGTCTTCCGGCTGCTTCTCCACAAACTCCATAACTGTATCCCCATCGTTGGGATTTGTAGAAGTGCGAGCGATTCTTTCTTTGATGATCGGTCCAGGACGAGAGTACTTGTTGCATCCTATGATGCTTCAACAGTAAGATCTTCTTCATCCGTGTCCTCCAGGATGTATAATTTACTACCGAGAACATGACCATGATCTTGTCCTTGACGTCCATCTGCACACAACAACAGAATAGATATGCAAGCAAATATGCACTAGCGTGAAAAATAGATCTGTTCAGTTGACCACTGAAGAAACTTTCTCGAATTCACACCTTGTGAAACAGAGTCAGTAGTCTTTTGATCCACTTGATGGTCCCGAAACGAGTTCTGGTGTATAGGGGGGGGAATACACCAGATGCAACCTTTTAAAACAACCCCCTCAAAATTATCTCAACCGAGTAAGGAAGCTCAGTTGGAATCACAACCGAGTAAGGAACACTCGGTTGGAAGTGATGTGATGTGCGGAATGTGGTGGAAATTAACTCATTAAAATTAACTCACGCTTTTATGCACGGTTGGTCAAGAATCAAGATAGTTGAGAATGCTAAGATCAGTTTGTATGCTGGTTAGAAGGTCAGTTGAATATGCAAGAAATAAACAAAATAAACACTAGCACACAGAGATTTACGTGGTTCGGAGAAACCTCCTACGTCCACGGGGAGTTGTGAGTCCACACAACTCTGTCCAAGTTCTTCTGGACAAACCACTCAGCTTACGCGGGCTGAGCAACCGTTAAGGATAAGTTTGCGGGTACTTATCAACCTTACAGTTTAGTTTTCGGGTACTAAACAACCTATCTACTCAATTGCAGGAAGAGTAGGATCCTAAAACCTTTTCAGGTGAAAGAAAATGGGGTTCCAACTAAAAGCTCGAACACAAATTGAGCTATGATCTAACACTCTACGAACTCTCACTAAGTGATGTTCTCAAGGTTCGATCTAAAGACACAAAAACTAACTAACTCTAGAACTCTCAACAAGTGATGTTCTAAGAGATTGAATTCAGTTCAGCTCGTGTAGAATATTGCTCTTTCTTTCGCTCTCTGGTTTCTTCTCGCGTGTGTGTCTTGTATCTTTTTTGAATGAATGAAGGCCTCTATATATAGGCGGAGAGAGTCAACTAGCCGTTGGAGAAGCCGTTGATCTCTGTTCTTTGAAAGCGATGGCTTGTCTCTCATCTCTGCAGACTTTCCCGATATGGCATCTGTGCTCTTCTGTTTTCCATCTGAGATAGCCTTGTGTTGGGACAAATGGGGTAATGACTGAAAGGTCAAACCCTCACGTGACTTCCTTTTTGAAATTTAAATCTTAACAACAGACTTCCAACAGGGAGTGGTCGGTTAAGACTTTCGATCTTCAACTAACTTGTTCTTCAGCCGATGTTCTATCTGGCTACTAACAGTTGAACTCTCAGCTGACTTCAACTTCAAGCTGTTGGTCTTCTTGGTTGAGTTCTACAACTGATGTTCTAAAACTGAACACTCAGTTGTCTTCCTTGTATCTGATCAGTTGGGTTCGAACGCTCAGATGGCTTCCTTTCATCTAATGTTCTCTTCCCCCATACTGCTTTTCATCCGATGAACACTCAGTTGTTTTTCTTACAACTGATGTTCTATCCCTTGAATGTGACTTCCCCTTTTTGGATACTTGACTATTGATCTGAGACATGAACGTAACTTCCTCCTTTTTAATATACTGAACGCTCAGTTGTCTTCTTCACAACTGATGTTCTATCCGAGTGAAGTCTTGTTGCCATCTTCAGCTGGAGACCTGTAAAGATAAGATCTTGACAATGCTCAAACAGCAAGCCTAACTACTAATATTAGGTTCTGGCAACATCTACTCGGTTGGGGTCAGTTGGTTTTGGAATTCATCAAAACTCTTACTAACAAATTTCCCAACATATACACTTAGTTAACTAATGCCATTTTTAACTATTAAGAAACATATTAGAGTGTAACAAGATATAAAACGAACTTTGATAAATATGAATTCATAATATAGTGTAGTGTTTGTATTCGAAATTTTTTTTTGGTAAATATAGTGTAGTATTTTCATTATCAAGTTATCAAGACATGGATGGAAAACTATATTCTATTATCTTAATTTACCAGGAAAAAAATTTTGTCTGAGAAAATTAAACCTATGTATTTTTTACGATTACGTTGATCTAACAATAGACATATATGACATATCCATATCTATATCTATACTAATATAAACAGAGCATTGTTTTAATTTGATTTGCCTAAATTATTTGTACTATATATTTAAATTAAGGCCCACTGTATTTAAAAAATAATATTACAGTGTATTTTAAGTTCCAATAAAATATTTATTCCTCTAGAATCAAACTGACCTTATAATCATTTTTGTTTTACCTAATTTAAATATTTATATGGACTCCAATCTTCTTCTGTCACAGCCCCAAATCCCGAGGGACGGCAGAAGCCGGGGTGCGACTGGGATTGGATTAAAGAAGTGGAGAAGAAAAGGGGATGAATAAATAAACATAACATTAAAGAAAGAAATTCTATGAACGAGACTTCATTAGCAAAAGACAGAGTTGATCTCGAAGGATCACTCGAACAAGATCTCAAAAGATTCTAAGTTATAAGTACAGAACTGAAACCCAAAAGTGATATTCATAATTACATGAGTGAGTCTAGAGTTTGGCACCGGAATTGTAATCTACATACTACAGTCTTCCCTATCGACAACTCTTAACTCAACCGCCACCGCTCCCGTCGCTTAAACCTGCACATTTAGAAAACATATGCAGGGCTAAGTACAAAAGTACTTAGTGGGCACGTTGCCGAAAACATAATCATAAGTATAGATAAAAGGCATTTCATATGTGTAGCGCACTGGGGTTTTTCTTTTAAGAGCCCGTGCCTACTAAACATTTTCGTTCTCATTTTCATAAAGGTTAGCTCTGCAGAGCATTTTTTATAGATGTTACGTTCAAATCTTGACCAGTCATAATTCACCGTGGCTGGCTACCCCTCAACAGGATACCACATACACCACAGGCTACAAAGTGCACTAACTTTGGATAGCTAGTCTCAAAGTCCGATCGTTTAGTTAACACCTAATGGTTAACTCATAATTCTGGAAAGCACGATGGCTAACTCAGAAAGGTACAAGAGAACTCACATAAAACACAAAACTGTTTATGCCTGATTATCCCTTTGAAACCACAGTAATCAAAGCTCATAAAGAATCACTTTCGATTTGTGGAAAAACCTACATTTTATTTGTTATATAATAGAAAGCCCACCTTATAGATTACAGAACTATTAAACGTGCTTCCGTTCTTCTGATCTTCCGTCCTATCCTTGGTGTTGACTTCCTCCTTCATCGTAAAAATCATACTTTAAAGCTCGGTCGCAAACGATAAACGAATACGAGAATCGAGTTAAGTTTTAGCCCTTTAGAATTTTTAGGCATTTGCACGCTAAACTAAACTCTTTTAGTTAAAAGAAACGAGATACGAACGCATCTCGTTTGACACTCATTCGGTTCTGTACTTGACACTTAGGTCCGTATAATGATAGTCGATAGCTTGTAACGACTTAAAAGATCGAATGAAATTTTGTTGAAAAGAAATCAACTTAAGAAACTATGTTTTGAAAGTTCACTGCACAAGGTCAGTAAGTCCACCCAGAACAGGGGATTTCGAAACAGGGAACAAATCTTATACCAAAAGAAAGGTACGGGTGTCTAGTTTACTCTCCAATTCACGGATCTCAATTCCGATAAATGAGCTAAAAGATATGACAGTTTTCCGTGAAACGTCGCAAAACTGCCCGAGGCTAACCCTAATGCCCGTTAACTCGACGTATGACTTCCTAGGTTCGTTTTACGTCATCCTACTGAAATTCTCATGAAGTTACTGACTCAAGGCAGTCAACACGTATCCTCATACGTGATGAGCTCCTTTTCGTTTCTCATTTATAAGCTCGACGATTAAAACTCGTCTTTCAAACTAAACAAGTACTATACCAAAACAAATCCTAACTTCTCGTCTTTACTTATTGTTTATAACTATAACTCATCATTTTACAACTCGAATGAACACGTCGTCAACTAAAAACTTGTTCCCTTATCACTAACATTCATTAATAACCAATTACTTTCCTTACTCGTCTTTTCTTTCATTACTTATCATCATTTATTCGCCTCTTACGAATTATCAAACATCACTAGAATTTGTTCAAATTCTACAACATTATTTATCATCTAACAAGGATCATTACTACATATATCATAATCTTAAATCATTAACCAATCTTGATTTATTTCCAATTCATCGTCTCTTACATTTTTCATTATATTTTTAGAATAATTCCAATTAAATCATATCATCATCCAATATCATAAGGAATCTTAATCCATCATTATATCATCATTAGAATCAAACTACAAACAACCCCTAATTCCTTCCTAAAAATCGGTAATAATAAAAATAATTAGGAGGGTATTTTCTTCATCAATTAAATCATTAATCCATTTATCATACTACTACGACATAAATTAATCATTGATCATCACTTCTACATCCTTAATTGAAGAATTCATATTGAAACCCTAACCCCTAAATCGGTTGTCATCAATTAGTTAGGGGATTTCATTTATTTTTGCATTAATCCTCAATTAGATTACTCCTAAACTCATTTATACAATTAATTTAAGAATTAAATCATCCTACCACAAAGCCCTAAATTTCGGTCCTCACTAGAAATTAGGGTTCTTGATTTTTTTCTTCAATTAAACCATAGAATCAACTACTAACACATCTAATTGCATGAATTAAAGCTCAAATCACCACCCTAATTCTACTACAAAAATCGGTCCATATCCAAAATTAATGAAATAGAAATCTAATTGGATAGAAGTGAAGCTAGGATGATTACCTTGAATTATAATGAAAGTAGAAGTGAAATCGGATGGATGATTGATGAGTTATGAACTTGGATCCTTGCAAAAGCTTGAGGTTCTTCAATGGAGGAATGAAGAAAAGAGAGAGAGAGCTTGATGGGGGGTGGCGGTTTTGGTGAGGGTGAGGGAGAGATGGATGACTAAGTTATAAACATAAAGTAGGATGAAAATATCTAATAAAGTAGTGGTGACTCGCTAAGGACTTGTTTGGTGCGAAAAAATTAGACGATAATATCTCGTTTCCGGCTCTTAAACGTCGTTATAAAAATTGAGAAATACTTTCTTAGTTGGTTACAAATTCGACGAAATCTAATTCATCCGTTAGATTGGAAATAATTTACGTACTCGGAAAACCTAATTCATTTTTCAAAATTCGAGAAAAAGTCGGGACATCACAGTCCAAAATTCGTCCGGAAAATCATAAAAACTAACTTTCTCCGGTGAACTCGTATCAAAGAAAAAGTGAATGTAAATTCTGACGGATTTTGATTCTAAGTTTTTGGACGAAAAACTTACTGGACGCGAAAACCCTAATACAGTAGTCGTTCGTCCGATTTCTGGAAATTATTTTCGGAAACGGATTTCACCGCAAATCTTAGAATTGAAATTCATGATCTTAGGCGTGCAAAGCCATAATTATTATTAACTTTCATTTTTAAAGACAGTAGAAATTATCGGAGTATTACATCTTCGGTTAACTGGAACTTTCTTTATTATATAATCAATAATATTTACTCTAAGTGAGACGATGCGTTTTAAAAATCTCACATGATCAATTAAAATAGTTGGATAGTTTTTTGAAGGCTAAAGTTGTTGCTATATTATTACACGCACTTAATGAACAATTCATATAATAACTATTGATATTTCACATTCAACTTCAATTTTAATTTTTCTGGAAATTTCAGAAAAATTATATTCATTTATTTTTTTAATGCAAATTTATTAGCATTTTTAAACTGACGTGAACACAATAATTGAATCAAAATGTAAATACTATTAGTTGCTACATTTTGACATATGCTACTCTCTTACTTAAAGTACTCTTCTAATTTTTGGAAGATCAATAATACAAGCAAAAATAAGGGCGCTATTCACAACTAAATGTGTCTGTTACTATATAGTAGTAGTATCTTTTACTCTATCCGACCCATTAATGCCAGCTTTGTAGAAGGATTCAATCAGTGTAGACTTTACCTTTGTCAGAAGCTGATGTCATCGAAGCAAAAAAATTGTTTGGCTGAGGAATCAGTCCATGATTATGGTCAGTTATAAACTTATAAATACTGATACAGTCCATGGACCTTCTTCCTCAACTCAAACCACACCAAGCCTAGCTTTACACTAAACCCGACTGTACAGGCATTTTCACAATACATGGCATAAGTAATTCTCATCTTTACAGTTTGAACTCATACATATTTAGTATTTCGATGTGCTTAATATCGTAATTGCTTTATTTTGAATCTTTGATAAGTAATCCCATGCAAACATTATAATTGTAATACCCTCTTTAAGTTCATCCTAATTGAGTTTATGAGCTTAAATGTGTGCCCTTGTGTGATAAAATCACCAAGAAAATAAAAAATTTTCTTGCAAAATTACCATAATGCCCTTGAGTGTCTTTACATGATTTCTCTTATTTCGGTTATCCGAATTGAATGTGAGACGAATTTATTGAGCATGAGAATGTGAGTTTGAGTTTGATTTCGAATTTCGGAAAATTCTAAGAGAAATTATTTTTCAGTGAATAGTAACCGACGGCGAGAATTCACTATTCACCAATTGCTTCTGAATTTCGTCAAATTAGTGTATTTTGAATCTAGAATTTATTCTAAGACCATTGCTGCATGTTCGAGAATTTTTTGAGATTGTTTAAATCAAGTTTGAATTTTATTTCTTTGAAAGAACGAATATGAATAGTAACTTTTTACGTTTTCTTCGTTATTCGGAATTTTGATCCGAAACATGGATACCTAGTATCCTTGATTCATGTGGTGATGTTAGAGACGAAGTAGAAAGAATTCCGATGTCGAGAAAGAGTCGTGGTGAGTTTTAAATCGTTTAAGAGTTTAATGAGAAATTAGGGTTAAATTGCACTGGATAAGTTTTTCTTCCGGAGAAAATTATATCGCATTTTCGACCACCGGGTGCAATTAAATTCCTTATCTCTTTCTCAAATATGTCTTGCCGACATAACTCTCTCTCATTATCTCTCTCAATTATTCCTCTCTTAATCATTTCCAATCTTGAAATATCTTTCCAGGATTCTCTCTTATCTCTCTACTCTCTCTCCCACCCATCTCTCTCATCTCTCCCTCACAGATGAACACACATACACACATTATTTCTCTCTCCTCTATTGAAGAACAACCTTCAAGCTCCAAAAATGACAACTTAGTCTCCGACCATCCATCGGCAAAACTAATAAGGTATTCGAAATCCTCTCCTTGTGATGATCGATTTAAGACTAAAATTTAACCATTTTTCCTTCCCTAAAAAATCGGCAGCCATGGAGTGGATGATGAAGCTCGATTTTTATCTTGTTTAAAGCTTAGAGTTGCGTGGATTTCAAGTCTCCGATCGATCAAAGCTTCAAGTTCAAGTAAACCCCTTTTCCTTCTATCATTTGATTGATCATAATGATCATATATTCAAGGAAATTGAAACCCCTTTTTCTAGTATGAATTTTTCAGTTCTTGAGAGTCTCTAATACATGAAAATAAGAGCTAAAAATTGAACCCTCTATCTCTCTTGAATCTGCCGAAATTAGGGCTTTAGGTTAGGGTTTTGATTTTTGATTTTGATGATGATATTCATGATCCTTGTGTGTTTATGTGTGTGAAATTTGAGAAAAAAAAAATCGTTATATAAGTATATATGTATGGACCGAAAATGATGGTGGAGATTTAGGAATTTGAGTGTTAATGTTGTTAGTTGTTTTGATGATGAAAATTGAGATAAGTGATAATAAGAAATAAAGAGAAGGTAGAAAGAAATTAATGGTTATATTTTATTAAGAATACCGAAAATTTTGTAAGGATGAAGAAGATGATGTTCTTGATGAAAAAGATGATATTTTGATGATATATGGATATATGATGTATGATTTGATGGAATAAAGTTGTTAAAATAAAAAGAAATAGAGAAATGAATTTTTAATGAATATCTAAGAATTTTTAATAATTAAATTTAAATTAAAAGTGATGATCAAGTTTCATAGTTCTTGAAGATTCGTGTTAGATTTGATGAATGTGATGAATCGATGATGAAGATGAAATTAAATCAATTGGAGTTTGTTCTTGAAATTTTTGAATTCGAGTTAAGACGAAGAAGTTGTTGAGAATCGAGATCATTAATGGAAAATCGATTTTAAAAAAAAATGAGAAATAATGTAAAGGAAATAAATAATAAGAAGAATAATCGAGTTGATTAAAAGTAATTAGATGTCATTAGAATCTTTTTATCGAGTTGATAAGTGTCCGAGCAATGGCACATTTTTCGAGAAAGAGATGAAAACTTTATTTAGTAAAGTTAGTTCGGATTTTAATTTCCTATTAAATGATTAAAGTTATAAATTATAAAAGAGAATGAAATTAATTTCATAAGAGTTTAATAATTTACATTTACTAGAAACCTAGCAGAGTCGAATTAACATAATTCAATAACCGAATTTATAATTAGGATTAAGTAATTAATTTAATTTTCTAGAATTTTCTAGAATATCTAATTATATTTGGAAAATTTTTATTTTTCCAAATAATTATCGAAGTCGATCGTTTATCTGTTTGTGAACGTTCGATTCTTGATCTGAAAGTTTGTTTGTGAATGATTTGAGATGTTAGAACCCGAGAATTAATTTCATAATTTTCTGAGTTCGTTTAACTCGAAAAACCGAGAAAAACGAGACGTAAAGTGTGAATAGTAACTTTTTGTCTTATGTGGAATATTTTATTAATAAAATATTAATAAAATATTTAGATCTTTTTTTTTCTAAAAGTCAAGTGCTTGAGTTCAGAGTCAGTTGGTTTAGTACTTGAATAGAATCGAGAAGCCGGAGAAGATCGAGTTAGATAAGTCGAGATAAGTTGAGAAACCCTAGTCATTTAGAAGTCCTTCAGCCGAGCGTTAGAACTCGTTTATCGTTTCCGAGAAATGGAACTCGTCTTTATAAGAATGTTAACCTTGAAGGAACGAGTGAAGTTCGATAATAAGAAGCGAGTGGAGTCCAGAAGCAAGAAGGGAGACGAAACGAGGTATTCCGAGCAAAACCACCGGATGACAGGTGGGCTTTCTAAACCGAAACTCAACGATGAATGCACAATTTATTTTTAAATGTGCGTTTTTATTTAAAGATTAATTGACTTGCCTGAGTTTTTATGTTTTGGTATGTAATCCTCTACGTGTTAAAGTTATTACAAGTCCTGTGGACGCACGGGATAAAGGTCCTGTAAGATACGGGACAATGCATGCATTAGTTTAGGTGACCGTGAGCCTTGTTACAGTCTAGCCGGTTGTAAAGTAACTGTGAGCCTTGCTTCGATTGGGCCGGTTATGTAAAGATTGTGAGCTTTGCTTTGATTGGGCGGGTCACGATGTTCGAGGAGGAGGCCTACTTCTCTGCACTATAAGAATATGAGATGTGTAGAAGGATTCTTACCCGAGAAAATGGTTGCAACCGATTTTAGAAAAACAAACAAAAATGTTTCTAAGCTGCCACAAGTTGAAAATTCTTTTAAACAATTATACCTAACGCTTGTGGTGCAGCTCAGGAGGCAAGATCAATTATATAGCTCTATCGAGCGAGTTTTCAAAATATTTTTGGCATGTGTTCACTGAGTACGAAGTACTCACGCCGTGCATGTTATTTCTAAAACGTGCAGGTTGGCTCGGATGAGGAAGGATGCAGTGTGCTTGGGGTGATTCGTTGTTAAATACTTCCTAATTTATTGTTTAAGCTTGAGGTTATGTGTCTTCATACATATAACCTTGGTATTTTGAGTCGATGGTCATAATCCGCTGCAATTTCATCAATTTTAAAAAAACTTTGCCTTGCACGCTCGATTCCTAAAGATGAAAGAGCCTTTGAGTTCAATAATTTCTTAAATCCTTTCTGAATTGGACCTTAAGCTTGTTGGAATCATCTAACGATTCTTCGAATCTAATTCACCACCACTTGATGATTAAAAGCTAAAAATTTGCCCTCTTACCTATTTGAATGCAACATTTATTTATAACCAAACCTAATCCTTTGATTGGTTCGATATCCGAAATCTTGACAAATGTTTGTTTCTTGAGAAATCACTAGTTGATAATCCGCATTAATTGTGTGTATGTTTGGTTTTTGATGTTATTCTTCAAATATCGAGCATGTAACTTTGAGAAAAAGTTCGTTGTTCCACCTCACTGCCCCTTGTATTCTAGTCTTTTCCATACCCTAGGAGTTGGGCTGTGACATAATGGTATCAGAGCAGGTTATCTGCTCTGAAGCTTAAAATTTTTTAAAAGTCGAGTCTAGATTTGCATTCTCTAGACTTAATCAAGTATTTCTTGAATTCATTTGAGTATTCTTCGAATTAATTTGAGTCGACAACGAGCCAAGCACCCCACCTCATCCAGCTACCAGGTACGAAAAAAATTTCAAAGTTTTTCTAAAAGAATTAGAATTTCTTTTAAAGTATTAGCGAGATTGAATCAAATAAAGAAAAACAAGATTTATTTAAAGAAAAATAAAAAGAGAAGATCGAATAGAGTGAAGAAAAAAATTGCGAGTGAGAAAGAGAAAGATTTGGATAAAGAGATCAATCAATTAAGCTAATATGGAATTTCTTTTTATGCGATCGAATGAGATATCAAAACGAGTATGCGAATGATTATTTTCATGAGATATCTTTGTGAATGTACGTGATGAATGTGATGTTAGAACTTTTTGAGAATGATTGTGTTGGGAAATTTATTAGTAAGAGTTTTGATGAATTCCAAGACCAATTGACCCCAACCGAGTAGATGTTGCCAGAACCTAATGTTAGTAGGTAGGCTCGTTGTTTGAGCATTGTTAAGATTTTATCTTTACAGGTCTCCAGCTGAAGATGGCAACATGGCATCACTCGGACAGAACATCAGTTGTTAGGAAAACAACTGAGCGTTCATCAGATGAGAAGCAGTAAAGGGGAAGAGAACATCAGATGAAAGAAAGCCATCTGAGCGTTCGAACCCAACTGATCAGATACAAGGAAGACAACTGAGTGTTCAGTTTCAGAACATCAGTTGTAGAACTCAACCGAGAAGATCAACAGCTTTGAAGATGAAGTCAGCTGAGAGTTCAACTGTTAGTTGTCAGATAAGAACATCGGCTGAAGAACAAGTTAGTTGAAGATCGAAAGTCTTAACCGACCACTCCTTGTTGGAAGTCTGTTGTTAAGATTTGAATTTCAAAAAGGAAGTCACGTGAGGGTTTGACCGTTCAGTCATTACCCCATTTGGCCCAACACAAGGCTATCTCAGATGGAAAGTAGATGAGCACAGATGCCATATCGGGAAAGTCTGCAGAAATGAGAGACAAGCCATCGCTTTCAAAGATCAGAGATCAACAGCTCCTCCAACGGCTAGTTGATACTCTCCGCCTATAAATAGAGGCATTCATTCATTCGAAAAAAAAAGACACATACGCGAGAAGAAACCAGAGAGCGAAAGAAAGAGCAATATTCTTCACAAGCTGAACTAAATTTAATCTCCTAGACCATCATTTGTTGAGAGTTCTAGAGTTAGTTAGTTTTGTGTCTTTAGATCGAACCTTGAGAACATCACTTAGTGAGAGTTCGTAGAGAGTTAGATCATAGCTCACTTCTCGTTCGAGCTTTTTGTTAGAACCCCATTTACTTTCACCTGAAAAGGTTTAGGATCCTACTCTTCCCGCAACTGAGTAGATAGGTTGTTTAGTACCCGGAAACTAAACTGTAAGGTTGATAAGTACCCGCAAACTTATCCTTAACGGTTGCTCAGCCCGCGTAAGCTGAGTGGTTTGTCCAGAAGAACTTGGACAGAGTTGTGTGGACTCACAACTCCCCGTGGACGTAGGAGTGTTATCTCCGAACCACGTTAATTCTCTGTGTGCTTGTGTTTTTCTTTATTCAGTTATTTCTTGCAATCTCAATTGTCTGACTAACCAGCATACAAATCGAATCTGTGCATTCTCAACTGTTTTGGTTTTTGACCAACCGTGCATAAAAGTGTGTGTTGTTTTACGAGTTTAATTTCCACCACATTCCGCACAGCACTACACTACCAACTGAGTGTTCTTTACTCAGTTGCGATTCCAACTGAGCTGCTCTACTCAGTTGAAGTTATTTTTGGGGGTTAAGTTTGAAAATCGTAACTGGTGTATTCCCCCCCCCCATACACCAGTAACTCGTATCGGGACCATCAGATTGAGTTTGAATGTTTAAAATATGTAGGATGACTAACGATGAGAATTTAGCCATTAAGCAAGAATTCGATCATATTCAGAAAAGTTATCTTGAAAATCTAGCCGAATTTCTAGTACGCTATCACAAATTATGGCTAGTAGTTCAGTACCTTGGAGTTAGTCCCCTTGAGGGAATGACCCACCTAGTCAATGTCCTCCCGGATGAATGGGCCGAATGGGCAACATTATTAATACCCACTTATATGAGACAGCAGCACGGTAGCGTATACTGGCCAGGAGACTGTAAAGGGTTTATAGCAACAATAACCGATCAGTTTATGCATTTTGGTGAACCCCCGCCAAGGCCGTTTGTCGAGAATCAAGATGGTATTGTTCCATATGAGATGCCTTTGCCGCATCGTTCTTCTCCAAACACTACGCGCGACTATTTGAGAAATTTTTCTTCGAGTAATAATTATCTGCTTCAGTTCAACGCGTTGTCGAGTTCTCGAAGAACGCAACATGATGGACCCTACGATGCTTTCCGAGTTTTGCTAATCTCGAACAGTAATTTAGAAACGATCTACTCTCCTAATCAAGAGAGGTCTTTTAATGATTATGCCAAGGAAGTAACAGTAGGATCCGGTTATCTTTAGCCGATATCAGGAATCCGTCTAGGATCGCCACGAGTTCCTATTCCGAGATCCGAGCGAGGGTTTCCATTTGAGATTGAAAATGATAAAGACGTGTCAACTTATCCTCAACCGTACATTATCGGTAATGACGAAACATCTCCTTACGACAATGGTAACAATGTTAAGATGTCATCATGGATTACCCCAGTAACCCCAGAGGATGACCAAGCTCGTGCCAATTAGATGGCAATTGTGATTGAGAGCAGCATAGGAGACAACTCGAGCGAGAACATCATTTAGAGAACTTTTCAAGAAAGTCGTGGAAGAACAAAACAATCTTTAAGATTCGATCGAACGAAATTAAATACGACGTCTATATGTAAATTAAGACAGGTTGTATGAAGAAAGCGGTAAAACGTCGCGTAGATGTTATGAAGGTTTTGAGTGTAAATGTTCCTGTTTTTCATTAAGTCCTCATAAGAGGCTATCGTCGGATAATATAGGAACAAGGTCGCTAAAACTGCAAATGTTATATGCCATTAGTGTTTGAATGATACTAAGATGATATTCGAAAGTATGAGGTGAGCTTACATGAGAGGAATGATTGAAATAAAAGCTTAAGAAAAAATGAAAGTAGTTTCGAGTTGAGAACTGAGAAAAGAGAGAATGTATGAAAAGTAAACAGAGGATAATATTAGAGGTATTAAATATATATTCTGAAGATAAGTATAATATGTTTTGCCTTTGAAAAAAATTGCTTTCAAACAATAGTTGCAACAGATTTTGAGATAATAAATGAGAGTATACTTTAGGAAATGAAGGTGAATGAGAAATGATTTTATTGAGTTTAATATCGTCAAAGATAATAAATATGAGCAGGATTTTCTTATGATAAGTATTTTAAATAATAAGCATAAAAAGTAATTAGACGATAAGTAAGAGATAACGATCGGAGTATATTCCAGAATATGAGAATATGAAAATAAAGTATACCTAAGTGAGCATGAAGTATTAAAATCGAGTTAAAAAGTTTTTGAGGAAATGAGTAAGTGTTTTATTAGACAAGAGATATTAAAGAGAAATAAGAAGGGGATTGAGTGCTATAATTGTCTTAAAACCAGAAAATATAGAATAAGAATAATGAAAGTAATGGTTTAATAAACAAGAGAAACGAGGATGTTATTAAGTCAAGTATGACGAGTAAGTGAAATAATGTTTTGAGTTGAGCATTTGAAGTAGTAAGCATGAGTTAGACGCCAAGTGCGAAATAATAATTGAAGTATTGACCAGTTCACGACAAAGAAAGAGCTTGAGCAAGCATGAAGACTTAAATCAAAATAAGAAGTTGTGAGAAAAATAGCAAATGCTTTTATTAAGAGAAGAGAATATAAGGAAATATTCTTGAAGGAGAAAAGAAATTGAATATTATAGTTAAAGTAAGAAAGTAAAGAAATAAATATATTCCTAGTGTTTCTCTCCGATAAATTAAAAACTTAAAAGTGTGAGCGTTAATTGAGAAATGTTTACAATATGATTATAAGTATTATGTATGAAGAAAATCAGAGAATAAGTTTGAATGAAAGAGTAATGATTAAAATTTTAGAATCAAGAAATTTTATTCTTTCTTCAGAGAGAAATTGAGAAAATAATTATCATGAGAAATATAGCAATTATTCGAGTCGAAGATATTATATTTTGAGTAATTATTATTCTAGCATGAAGTTAATTATTTGAGAAATTCCTTTCCAATTTATGAAAAAAAAAGAAATTTCTTTTGAAAAATAAGAATTTTTTTTTAGATTGAATGATATGTCAATATGATTGAAAAGATGGAGTGTAAGACTAGATGAAAGGAATTAATAGAAGAGTGCGTCAGAGCAAAGGACGTATTTTTCCTTAAATAAAAAGATACAGTCGAAGAGAAGATGTACAAATTATTTTCATACAAGATGATTAAAATTAAATCAATCTTCTTACAAGTTCGAGTGAGCTAACTTACGCTAAAATCCTTAAATGAACTTATGGACATATATAGATGGAAAAAGGATCACATTCTCAATAATTCCTCGATTCTAGAGTTGGATGACGACTATCGCAACGCCTTAATTTTTCCATCCAACTGAACAAAAAGCAGATTTGTAGCAATTATCCGAGAGAAAAGCTTCGGTATAAAAGAAATAGATAGAGTTAAGATAAAACGAGAAGGGAAAAATCCCTAGATGTCAAACAAAGTAATGCGTTTTCCCGAAGTAATCACGCTAGAGCTAAAATCCAAAGAAATCTCGCAAGAGAACTAATTTCATTAAATGAAAGCATATCGTAGTCACTTATAAGTGCTTGCGTAATTATCTTCAAGATAAAAGTAGAAGAGCTAAATTGAAGCTTAAAAGAAATAAACCATGAGGGTAAAGCCGCAATAAATTTTATAAGTTTTTCCTCGAGTTTAAAATCGAAATCAGAAAATCCCGAAATAATCGAGAAGTGTGTACCGAAGAGTTATCAAGAGCAAAAAGTGAAAGAATTTGCGAGTCTGAGTCAAAGAGAAAAATGATAGTAGTCGAGCATAATTGTGAGTTTTGTAAGTCAGCTTGTTTCGCCCTGACAGGGTGAATATAGACGAGAAGACGTGCGTTAGTTTTTGCGCTATTTTGAGGCGCAAAATATTCGAATAAATTCTTGCAAGTCAGAGTGGTCTGACTTCTGCCAAAAATTTTAGATCGAGCCCTAGACGTGAATTTGGCCATGCCAACGAGAAGAGAATTGCATTCTTTAGTATCGCCTTAATTTCAAGGACAACTGACGAAAGCCGCAACCCCTCAACCCTCTGCACACGGTTAGATATTAACGAGAAAACAAAAATGAAGTGGTGGAAATCACCAGAGTAAGAGGATGTGGCATGAAAAGAGACACTATCAGCTGCAGCAGCCTCCTTGACAAGAGTAGCCAGGCCAAAAGGGAGTTATCGCGACGAAACAGAAAGTTGGAGACAAGGACCAAGGAAAAACCTCACGAGTATGATTAAGCAGCGAGATGTGCCAAGTTGATATTGGTACATCGCACTTGTTTACAGCAAATGTATACATAGATACCCTTGGCTTAGTTAGAAAAGAGTCGAATTGGGAGTTTAAAATATCGACCCCTTTGGGTAGGACTGCGATAATTTCGCGCATTCACTCGAATTTAGAGTTTGAATTTAGAATTCATAAGTTATCTGCTAAGTCCTTGAATTAGATTCAATTATGGGACATGAATAATTTAGTATAGATAAATCGAAAATTTCATGACATTTAGATTCTATTAATGGTAGAATTTGTTATAACCTAGAAGAAAAGGGTTAACCAATGTTCATTGTATTGAGAAGAGGAAGGAGAGAAGATTGCCGATTATTCCGGCTATGAAAGAAGAAAAGTGATGAAGAGGAGAGATACATTTGTGTATCAGGATAAAGATAAGGAGCAAGAGTTAAGTATCGATGATGTAGCAGTAGTTAGAAAGCAAGAAGATATTTTTCGAGAAGTACTGCCGAAATGCCACTCGATAGGAAATTGAAGTATACAATTGATTTAGAGATGGAGCAGCCCTATGGCACCAAAGGAGCTTCGAGAGTGAAAGGTTCCATCATAAGAGATTTTGAATTTAGATTCCTTCGACTGAGTGCAACCCCCGTGTGAAGCGCCAACTCTGTGATAAAGACAAAAGACTGTAGTCTGAAGATGTGTAAGGATTGCCCAGAGCTCATCGAGATTCCGCTTAAGAACAAGTACCCTTTGTGACGAATAGACAACCTAAAGGAGTCAATATTTTCTCCAAGATCAAGTTATGATGTGGTTATCATCAATTGCAGAATAAGCAAGAAGATATTCCAATGACTATTCTAGTTCAAGATGCAAACAACATCACAACTATTTAGATTGACGAATGCTCTAGTAGCATACATAGATTTAATGAATCAAGTCTCTCATGACTATTAGACAAGTTAGAAACCGTATTCAAGTCAATGTTCTAGTTATTCGAGAAGTATAGCCTAGAGTGGGAAGCCTCCTAGGATCACGTTAGAGGAAATGAGAGCTAAGAAGTCGAATGCTAAATTCAACAAGTATGAATTTTGGATAAAAGGAAATGGAATTCCTAGGACATGATGTGCCATCCGAAGGAACTGAGGGAATGAAAGTTGATCCTGCAAAATTGCAAGCGATTTAAGATTATAAATCATCAACCTCACCCAAGAAATTACGAATACTGTAGCATTATGCAACAGGAGATTCATTGAAGAATCCTCCAAGAAAGTAGAGTTAATAATCAGCCTATTAAAGAAAGATTCAAAGTTAGTGAATCTAAAGAGTGCTAGGAAAGTTTTTAAGATCTTACACCGAGACTAACCTCCGTTCTAGTGTTAGCCCTTATTGATGATTGAAAGGATTACGGATGGATTGATGAAAGGACCAGATTGTGTCCTAATGCAAGATGGAAAAGTTATAGCCCATGCTTGAAGACGGTACAAACCTTGTGAGTAAAAGTACCCTAATCATGATTTGGAATTGGCAGCTATAGTGCATGTGATAGGGATATGAAGATATCATCTGTAAGAAGTTAAGTGTGAATCTCGTCAGATCACAAGAGTGTGGAATGTTTCTTCGAGCAGAAGAACATAAGTGTGAGACCGAGAAGATGACGTGAGCGAGTAAAGGACGATAATCGTACGATTTCCTAGTACCCTAGAAAAGCTAATGTAGTGGCTGATGCTCTAAGTAGAGAAGAAATCCCGAGCTAGGATTTATCCTTTTGGAAGAGGAAAGATTTATAGAAGAGTTACAGCGAATGGGAATAGAAGTTGTTTAGCTTCTGTTTTCGAGGGAGCAAGAAATTGCACCTATTTATAGTAATATAGGCATAAGATTTAGAATTAAGTCGCCAAGAAAAGATGAGGAGTTGGAGAAAGTGAAGCTTAAAATTTGAAAGGAAAGAGTTGAAGATTTACGAAAAATAAATGTCAAAGCGTTTGCGTACCCAATGGCGAAGAGCTTAGAAAGAAAGTTATGAGCAAAGTTCATAATACTCCTTAGACCTGGAATCCAGAAGATGCGATGATGAATCAGAATTTGAAGTAGTAGTTCGAGTGAGAAGGATTAAATCGCGAAGAAGCGATGTATGTAGAAGGACGTTAGTGAGTGAGCAAGTGAAGTATCTGCATCGGAAATCTTTATAGTCCGTGCAACCTTTTTCCAATCCCAAAGTAGAAATGAGATGATTTTGATTTTTGCAATACGTTTGCGCGAAGATCTGAGTTCGACGACGTTAGATCGAGATTCCAAATTCATCGCGAGTTTTGGAAAGATTATCAAGAAAGAGTTAAGTAAGCAGTGCTAGAAGATAAGTCTGAAAGGTTTTCGCTTACCACCCACAAAAGAATGATTAGTCTGAAAGGACTATCCAAATTTCAGAAGATATATCAGAATAACTATTCTAGACTAAACGACGATTGAGAGGAAAAGCTAAACCCCTTGTCTATCTTGCCTTAGGCAGCAAATTATTTAAATGCGATTATGATAGCGTCGTTCGAAGCTTTGTTTAGAAGGAAGCGTTGTTCTCCGCTTTATTGAAATGAAGTAGCCAAGAGAAAAGTTATGAGGCCTAAAGGAGTTAGAGATGTTAGAATCTATTTGTCCGATTTGAGAGAAAATGAGTGAAGTCGAGAGTTGACAGAAGTCGTAGATCGTTGATCGCAGATTAGAGTTAGAATTCGCAGTTAGAAATAAAAAGTTTTCTAAAAGTGTTTCCTCCGAGAGGAATCCGCTGTTTAAGCGTAAAGAGAAAGTTTAAATCGATATATATATATATATATATATATATATATATATATATATATATATATATATTAGACTGTTCAAAATCCTAAGAGAGGATCCGTATCGTTTCTTATGAATTAGCATTTCCGCCAAGTTGTGGGAATTAGCATAACAGTTTCCCCACACTTTAGATGCGTAAGTTTATCTTCAATCCGAAGCGAGTAGACCGTCAAGAAGACGCAGCCTTGAGCCAGATTCGAGTTGCGAGAAGAGACCCAAGGAGATTTTGGATTATAAAATCCAGCAATTAAGTGCGAAGTTAATTTCTTAGTTAGAATCTGAGGGTGACACCATGATCCTTAAGACGCGACGTGAGATTTAAGAGTTAAGATAAAATAGAGTTATCTCGAATAAATTTTTCTTAAGATAAGCAAATTTTGGGACGAAATTTATTTTAAGGGGGTGAGGATGTAATATCCCAATTTTTTATAAGTCTTTAAGTTCGTCCTAATTGAGTTTATGAGCTTAAATGTGTGCCCTTGTGTGATAAAATCACCAAGAAAATAAAATTTTCTTGCAAAATTATCAAAATGCCCTTGAGTGTCTTTACGTGATTTCTCTTGTTTCAGTTATCCGAATTGAATGTGAGACGAATTGATTGAGCATGAGAATGTGAGTTTGAGTTTGATTTCGAATTTCGGAAAATTCTGAGAGAAATTATTTTTCAGTAAATACTAACCGAGACGAGAATTCACTATTCACCCATTGCTACCGAATTTCGTCAAATTAGTGTATTTTGAATCTAGAATTTATTCTAAGACCATTGCTGCAAGTTTGAGAATTTTTTGATATTATTTGAATTGAGCTTGAATTTTATTTCTTTGAAGGAACGAATATGAATAGTAACTTTTTACGTTTTCTTCGTTATTCGGAATTTTGATCCGAAACTTGGATTCCTAGTATCCTCGATTTATTCGGTGATGTTAGAAACAAAGTAGAGAGAATTCTGATGTCGAGAAAGAGTCGTGGTGAGTTTTAAATCGTTTGAGAGTTTAATGAGAAATTAGGGTTAAATTGCACCGGATAACTTTTTCTTCCGGAGAAAATTATATCGCATTTTTGACCACCGGGTGCAATTAAATTCCTTATCTCTCTCTCTCAAATATGTCTTGCCGACATAACTGTCTCTCATTATCTCTCTCAATTATTCCTCTCTTAATCATTCCCAATCTTGAAATATCTTTCCAAGATTCTCTTTTATCTCTCTACTCTCTCTCCCACCCATCTCTCTCATCTCTCCCTCACGGATGAACACACATACACACATTATTTCTCTCTCCTCCATTGAAGAACAACCTTCAAGCTCCAAAAATGGCAACTTAGTCTTCGACCATCCAACGGCAAAACTAATAAGGTATTCGAAATCCTCTCATTGTGATAATCGATTTAAGACTAAAATTTAACCATTTCTCCTTCCCTCAAAAATCGGCAGCCATGGAGTGGATGATGAAGCTCGATTTTCATCTTGTTTAAAGCTTAGAGTTGCATGGATTTCAAGTCTCCGATCGATCAAAGCTTCAAGTTCAAGTAAACCCCTTTTTCCTTCTTTCATTTGATTGATCATAATGATCATTTCTTCAAGGAAATTGAAACCCTTTTTTCTATTATGAATTTTTGAGTTCTTGAGAGTCTTTAATACATGAAAATAAGAGCTAAAAATCAAACCCTCTATCTCTCTTGAATCTACCGAAATTAGGGCTTTAGGTTAGGATTTTGATTTTTGATTTTGATGATGATATTCATGATCCTTGTGTGTTTATGTGTGTGAAATTTGAGAAAAAAAATTCCTTATATATGTATATATGTATGGACCAAAAATGATGGTCGAGATTTAGGAATTTGAGTGTTAATGTTGTTAGTTGTTTTGATGATGGAAAGAGAAGGAAGAAAGAAATTAACGGTTATATTTTCTTAAGAATACCGAAAATTTTGTAAGGATGAAGAAGATGATGTTCTTGATGAAAAAGATGATATTTTGATGATATATGGATAGATGATGTATGATTTGATGGAATAAAAGTTGTTAAAATAAAAAGAAATAGAGAAATGAATTTTTAATGAATATCTAAGAATTTTTAATAATTAAATTTAAATTAAAAGTGATGATCAAGTTTCATAGTTCTTGAAGATTCGTGTTAGATTTGATGAATGTGATGAATCGATGATGAAGATAAAGTTAAATCAATTGGAGTTTCTTCTTGAAATTTTTGAATTCGAGTTAAGACGAAGAAGTTGTTGAGAATCGAGATCGTTAATGGAAAATCGATTTTAAATAAAAAAGGAAATGAGAAATAATGTAAAGGAAATAAATAATAAGAAGAATAATCGAGTTGATTAAAAGTAATTAGACGTCATTAGAATCTTTTTATTGAGTTGATAAGTGTCCGAGCAATGGCACATTTTACGAGAAAAAGACGAAAACTTTATTTAGTAAAGTTAGTTCGGATTTTAATTTCCTATTAAATGATTAAAGTTATAAATTATTAAAAGAGAATGAAATTAATTTCATAAGAGTTTAATAATTTATATTTTCTAGAAACCGAGCAGATTCGAGTTAGCATAATTCAATAACCGAGTTTATAATTATGATTAAATAATTAATTTAATTTTCTAGAATTTTCTAGAATATCTAATTATATTTGGAAAATTTTTCTTTTTCCAAATAATTATCGAAGTAGATCGTTTATCTGTTTGTGAACGTTCGATTCTTGATCTAAAAGTTTGTTTGTGAATGATTTGAGATGTTAGAACCCGAGAATTAATTTCATAATTTTATGAGTTCGTTTAACTCAAAAAATGGAGAAAAATGAGACGTAAAGTGTGAATAGTAACTTTCTGTCTTTTGTGGAATATTTTATTAATAAAATATTAATAAAATATTTAGATCTTTTTTTTTAAAAGTCAAGTGCTTGAGTTCAGAGTCAATTGGTTTAGTACTTGAATAGAATCGAGAAGCCGGAGAAGATCGAGTTAGATAAGTCGAGATAAGTTGAGAAATCCGAGTCATTTAGAAGTCCTTTAGCCGAGCGTTAGAACTCGTTTATCGTTTCCGAGAAATGAAACTCGTCCTTATAAGAATGTTAACCTTGAGGAAAGAGTGAAGTTCGATAATAAGAAGCGAGTGGAGTCCAGAAGCAAGAAGCGAGACGAAACGAGGTATTCCAAGCAAAACCACCGGATGACAGGTGGGCTTTCTAAACTGAAACTCAACGATGAATGCGCAATTTATTTTTAAATGTTTGTTTTTATTTAAAGATGAATTGACTTGCCTTAGTTTTTATGTTTTGGTATGTAATCCTCTACGTGTTAAAGTTGTTACAAGTCCTGTGGACGCACGCGATAAAAGGTCCTATGGACGCACGGGATAAAGGTCCTGTAAGATACGGGACAATGCATGCATTAGTTTAGGTGACCGTGAGCCTTGTTACAGTCTAGCCGGTCGTATAGTAACTCTGAGCCTTGCTTCGGTTGGGCCGGTTATGTAAAGGCTGTGAGCTCTGCTTTGATTGGGTGGGTCACGGTGTTCGAGGAGGAGGCCTACTTCTCAACACCACAAGAATATGAGATGTGTAGAAGGATTCTTACCCGAGAAAATGGTTGCAACCGATTTCAGAAAAACAAACAAAAATGTTTCTAAGCTGCCACAAGTTAAAAATTCTTTTAAACAATTATACCTAACGCTTGTGGTGCAGCTCAGGAGGCAAGATCAATTATATAGCTCTATCGAGCGAATTTTCAAAATATTTTTGGCGTGTGTTCACTGAGGACGAAGTACTCACGCCCTGCATGTTATTTCTAAAATGTGCAGGTTGGCTCGGATGAGGAAGGATGCAGTGTGCTTGGGGTGATTCATTGTTAAATACTTCCTAAGTTATTGTTTAAGCTTGAGGTTATGTGTCTTCATACATATAACCTTGGGATTTTGAGTCTATGGTCATAATCCGCTGCAATTTCATCAATTTTAAAATAACTTTGCCTTGCATGCTCGATTCCTAAAGATGAAAGAGCCCTTGAGTTCAATAATTTCTTAAATCCTTTGTGAATTCCACCTTAAGCTTGTTGGAATCATCTAATGATTCTTCGAATCTACTTCACCACCACTTGATGATTAAAAGCTAAAAATTTGTCCACTTACCTATTTGAATGCAACATTTATTTATAACCAAACCTAATCCTTTGATTGGTTCGATATCCGAAATCTTGACAAATGTTTGTTTCTTGAGAAATCACTAGTTGATAATCCACATTAATTGTGAGTATGTTTGGTTGTTGATGTTACTCTTCAAATATCGAGCATGTAACTTTGAGAAAAAGTTCGTTGTTCCACCTCACTGCCCTTGTATTTTAGTCTTTTCAATACCCTAGGAGTCGGGCTGTGACAATAATATCGTCACCCAACCATGCAAAATAAACCTACCAACTTGCAGGGGCGATAAACCATGCAAAATACTGCCTAACCCTGTCCTAGCTGTTTAAAGTGATCAACATAATTACATAAACATTTTTTGTCATAACATAATTACATAAAACATTGGTGGGGCAGATATGTAAGCCTACTCATCATCCTTCTCGCCGTCCTCCTCCTGGAAGGGCACGTAGCTTATATCACCCGAGTTCCCTCCCAAGTTCACAACCTCTTATAGATCATCGGAGTAGAGGTCACACCATCCAAATAGCTCTTTCAGTTCCTTGTAGTGCATCTCGCCCATCTCCCGAGACCTTCTGTTGCTGGTGCTTTCCTAAGGAGATTGCAATAAATAATTACAACATACTATATGAACTCCTATTACTATATAATGAAATTGCACTTACTTCCGCCAGTGAGGTAGCCTCGATATAAGCTTGTCTGACGTGAACTTCATTCTTATTCGCATCAAATGTGATACCAGGGCTCCGCAAGAAAGCTTCAAATCGAACAAAGTACTCCCTTATCCGCCAGAGATCACAAACCACGTCCAGAAAACGGTAGTGGAAACGGGCATGTGTTATGGTGCAAGATATAGTACCACACCTTCAACAACACGTGGTAGAGTTGGGATGGCCTGGTCAAGTCAAACAGGGCAACTCATACAACTGTTCAATCAGGATGTCCTCGTCTTTCCCATCTCAGATCTCAAGTTTATTATTGGCCAAATTGATTTTGAGTCTTGGGTAATGGGATGGGCGGGCGTTCGGATCCATTGCAGGGAGTGGTCTAATCATTTCAGGGAACAAAAGTAATGGCCTAAGTTCTTGATTAATTCAGGCAAAAATTTGAACAAAATATTTCAGTCATGAAAGAGCGCATAAAAGTGATGCAAATCGGTGCACAAATAAAAGTAAATAAAGGCAACATCCATTTAATCTCTACATTTTAAAATAGTTAACCAAACGTTAGTTCGATGATAAGGATTTGTAGAAACTAAATAGAAGATTAACTCCGAAATAGTTTAAAGGTAAATAGCAAAATAATTACTGCAACTACAACTACAAACCCGAAATGAAACAACAATTTTACTATAAACTTATCATGATTGACAGTATACTTCCCAGGCGATCACATTCCAACAGAAAAATCCCAAAATGAAGTTAGGGCTTCGTAAAAAGTATGGTAGAAATCCCTAAAACATATAGATGACGCATGATACCTTGTGGATATGGCCGTAGATGAACGTAGATGGGCTGAATCCGGCCGGCAGCAGCAATCGATCGACGGTATGGAGAAATGCGGGAATAGACCGGTTGAAAATAAAGGGCACTTTTAGTGTCGCGTCGTTTCTTTTTTTTTTTTAATTATAATTTTTTTGCCACGTGGCATCATTTCATAATTTGGATTTAAATGTATTGTATGCCAGAATAAATAAAATTTTACATAAAAACCTGATATTGTAGTGGCCGAAATCTATTCAAAATGGCTATGAAAAATGTATTTGAAAACTCAACAAGCCGGGGAATAATAATTTGCATTGAGCATAATTAATAGTGTTATTAAGCCTGCCACAATCACTAAAAAGCATGGCCAAAATAGGTGACATTAGATCGATATGACATGTCGATCTTACAATAACGCAAGATTATCAATAGCATTACATTAGCACGAATCTTCAATATAACTAAAATTACTTATTGATTAAGGAAAGACAACTCTATTGAAGACAGTGGCAATCGGACGGTTGATACTACTGTTTGAATAATAACGGAAAAAAACAATAACCTAATAACTGTAGTTAATACACAACATTACTTAGGAAGCATATTGAACAATACTTACGTTGCGCATAATTAGTTATCACTTGTTTATAAAAATTTTATAAATCCCTTGTGTTCACCTTTGTTACACATAGCTGAATAGCAGGAGGTAAACGCATTGGCAATTCATTTGTATCTATGTGCGTGGAAATTAATAATTATAATACCTTCTATATGTTTAATAATACAACCATAATGATATAAAAAACATTGTGGACTTTTTATGTTTCGACAAATATATAAAAAGGGGTAACTGCCATTTGTTTGATATTCAGAAATTGCAAATAATTAATTTTTCCAGCAAACCAAAACTCTTTCATTTCCGATAATTTTGCTCCCGATCCTCTTATTTCCCCCCAAATAAAATCCTACGTCACACGCCTAAATGGCCACCGTCGGCTTCGATGCCAGAATTTACAGAACGATGTCATTTTGTATAAACAAATATAACCAAATATCAACAAATGCCATCAACAGTTTGTACTTCAATGCCACAAAATAGATGTACAAAATTCGTTCAAAATAATCAATGACATACAAAAAAAAACTAACACAATAAAATACTTTACCAGCTCTAGTCGACATGTATGGTCCAATCTAATGTCTCACCACTAAATTCGACCCCTCTCGGTAGGACCGTCGGCTAAGCCACGGTGTCCTAAATGATTCTACCTCAATCGCAGTAGGCGATTCCACCGTCGCCTTATCCAAGCAGGCATCATCTTCTGAGGGTCGGCACAAACTCGTCGCAGTCACAGTATAACATGCTCGTTTTCCTGAGTGTGCTGACATTAAAAATAGTCCAAGTTCGAACAACATTAATGGTGACAACTGCCTCCACATCCACACGATGAACTAAGAATCCGTAAATGGCAACACGCCCTATCGAACAAAGATCAACTATAGTAAGCTACAAAATCGTAGATTATAAACCATCAAGCTATAAAAGAGGTGTAAAAACATCGAACAAAAAGAGTTCGTGCACAGCTACTACACAAAGCAACGACAAGTAGGTTGATTCAAGCTTCATTCAATTCCTCCACGATGACAACAGGCAATACAACCACAGAATCAATGCATTCTCACAACGTAAGAAGGTCTGATTTACATGTTTTAATAATTTAATGTAAACTAATAAAAATTTAAATTGCTTAAATATTTGTCCCTTCAACTGCCACTATCCACAAGAATAGATGTTGCAAGTTTGATTTTGGGTCCTATTATATTTTCTTTGACATCAACATCAATTTGCACAAACTACTTCATAACAATCACTTTCCAGAAAGAAAAAGAATTAGCAAACCACATTTTTTCCTATGTATAGCATTTGATAAAACTCACTAGAAAATCTCTACGATTCATATAATGAAGCAATTCCAATTAGCACAGAATGAGAACAGAAAACCAGCACATTAATAAACGCCCTAAAACAGAGCAAAAAAAAAGCAAAAAAAAAAACCCACAAAAAATACCTGAAATGAGTGCGGAAGTAGGCACCCTAAAACTGATACAATTTAATGATAGATATGAATTAAAGAATGACAATAACATCCATTTTTCAATTCCTTATGGCTCACTCACATTTCGTTCCTTACCTTACATTTACCTGTACCCAAAATTCAGTTAATGATCCACAACTATATAGTGTCAAACAATTGTACATTAATTTATTTCCTTAGACAACACAGATGGATTCAGTACTGCACATAAAATGCACAACCTCAAAATCGCAACGAATCTATGATTATGGAATGTAAAATCACAACTGATGTAATCAAGTGTTTAAGTGCAAACGAAAAGAGTGTATTGCGCTGGTAACCACTGAGTCCAACGGAGGAACAACACTGTGTCATCATCCTAATTGACATAATATGGAGGATAATTGCAAAATCATAGTTTTACAGCTATTGTTTATCAAAACACACTCTGTGCAGTTACCCATTGCCTGTATGGAGAATTATATTATAAATTTTTACTCAGAAACCAAAAATAATACAACCCATAAATGTAATATACAATAAATTAGCTATTTTTTTTTTTATAAAATTACAGTTAAGAGAATGCACAAAATGATGTACTAATGAAAGAAAAGTGAAGAATACGTATAACAGATACTAGGTATTATTAATATCGAAAGGACTATTTTTTTTTTATCATATATTCCATTTAACCTACCACACAAAAAACAAATAAAGTCAGCAAACCTAGGGGAGACAGTGGAATCATTTAGAATTAATACAAATGAAATGCCTATATTATACACTAACAGGTGAAGATCCTAGTTTTTCATTAAATGTTACCGAGTGATTATGGTGGCTCGCTGCTTCCAGAAAGAATTGGGGAACAGAAAATCCTTATATCATACACTAACAGATGAAGATCTTAGTTATTCACTGTGAACTGCAATCGCAGATACCATTAATGTTGCGATTGAAACAACTCCAATACAGAATTCACAGACATACAAACTAACCATATTAAATTCAATGTTACCAAATGAATATGGTGTCTCGCTGCTTCCAGAAAGAATTAGGAACAGAAAATAAGTAATAATAAAAACAAAATCCCCAAATGAGGCTACTTTTGACGCCGCACACTCTATGAAAGGTGTTTTCGGCGGCCAGGTGCAAAAGTTAGGATTCAGAAACAATTACTCAACACATAATAAATCATTTACATTAATAAAAAAAATAAATTAAATAGCGAAAATGAACTTAATAGATTAAAGAAAATAAAGACTGTAATTTAAGATATACACAAAATGCAATTTTTAATTATATGTGTCAGACCTAGAGTGTGGGCTATAAAGTAGGTAATAGCTGGAAAGTCGAGATGGACGGCGAGGCGGGAACAAAGGTGCAACTATGATTGGGTTAATAGAGATTTTATTTTATTTTAGAATTTGTTTAAAAAAAACAGGTAAGTGGTGTTGCATATGATACTAGAAGCAGTATCAAATATCCGGTGGAAGAGCGCAACGTCTTTAATCAAAATTAGTGTACAATCCGTCGAAAATCGACGGAAAATTATAAAAATTAATAAAATTATTAAATAGTACTAATATGTGATATATTAAAAAAAATATTATTTGTTAATTATTTTAGCATTAAATAATTCGATTATGAAATCTACTAAACTCGCTTAGAATTTATATCCATTGAACACATCTCAAATTCAATTAAAAAGTAATTTTACCACATTGATGGTCCCGAAACGAGTTACTGGTGTATGGGGGGGGATACACCAGTTAGGATTTTAAAACTTAACACTTAAAAATACTTCAACTGAGTAAAACTGACTCAGTTAGAATCTCACAGCTGAGTAAACAACCTCAGCTGGAAGAGTGGTGCTGTGCGGAATGTGGTGGAAATTAAACTTGTTAAAACAACTCACGCTTTTAACACGGTTGGTCAATAACCAAAATAGTTGAGAATGTGCAGATATGCAGATTGTATGCCGGTTAGTTTGGTCAGTTAACAATGCAATAAGTAACTGAATAAAATAAACACATACACACATGATTTAACGTGGTTCGGAGATAACCCTCCTACGTCCACGGGGAGATGTGAATCCTCACACCTCAGTCCAAGTTCTTCTGGACAGTTCCACACAGCTTACCCGGGCTGTGCATACGTTGCAATAAGTTTACGGGTACTTATCAACCTTTACAGTTAAGTTTGCGGGTACTTAACAACCTATGTCAAGTTTGCGGGTACTTGACGACCTAGATACTCAATTGCAGGAAGAGTATGATCCTAACAAACACTTTTTAAGGTGTGTATGTGGGTGGATTTTCCAACTACAGCTCGATCATGAAAGAGAGCTGGATCTATGGCTTGAACGAATAAACACTCAAACTAAGATCTAAGACAGATTATAACTCTATGAACCCTCAGCTACTAATGTTCTATCACTCTTGAACTCTCAGCTGCTGATGCTCTTAGAATGTAATTTTTACAGATTTTTCTTGCGCTTGTTTCTCTTGTGATTACACTTCTCTGTCTCTTGTCTCTTGTGACTCTCGAATGAGAGAATGCCTCTATTTATAGGCGGAGAGTATCAACTAGCCGTTGGAGGAGCTGTTGATCTCTGATCGTTGAAAGCGATGGCTTGTCTCTCATCTCTGCAGACTTTCCCGATATGGCATCTGTGCTCTTCTGCTTTCCTTCTGAGACAGCCTTGTGTTGGGCCAGATGGGGTAATGACTGAACGGTCAAACTCTCATGTGACTTCCTTTTGAAATTCAAATCTTAAACCTTTCTGACAGTCAACCTCGATTAGTTGGTTGAAAATCTTGATCTTTATCTGAGTGGTCTTTAGCTGATGTTCTGACTGAACCGTTGAACTCTCAGCTGACTTTGAACTTCATGCTGTTGATCTTCTTGTTTGAGTTCTACAATTGAGGTTCTGAAACTGAACCCTCAGTTGTCTTCCTTGTATTTAGTCAGTTGAGTTTGAACCTTCAGATGACTTCCTTTTCATCTGATGTTCTCTTCCTCTCTACTGCTTCTCATCTGATGAACCCTCAGTTGGTTTCCTTCACAACTGATGTTCTGAAGACTTCCCCCTCATTCCATCTAAACATATGAACTCTCAGTTGTCTTTCATCATAGCTGATGTTCTGTTTGAGTGATGCCTTGTTGCCATCTTCAGCTGGAGATCTGTAAAGATAAAATCTTAACTTGCTCAAACAGCGAGCCTAACTTCTAACATTAGGTTCTGGCAATATCTACTCGGTTGGGGTCAGTCGGTTTTGGAATTCATCAAAACTTTTACTAATAAATTTCCCAACAATTTTCCCCCTTTTGATGATGCCAAAACCACTTACAACTTTGAACCACTATTGATCTAAACCTCACTAACTTATCTAAATTCTTAGCTGAAATTCTAGACAGTCTATAAGATAAAACATCAAAGGGTTAGCACAGTTATAACATGGTATTTAAAAGACTTTGTGATTCAGAGCTTGGACAATGAGGAATTGTTCATCAAGGTGAATCTTATATATACTTTGAAGTTTTTGTTACAACTGAAGGTTACAGGGTTAAGCACAGAACAGATAAAGATACAACAGTTGCTCCAAAAACTACATCAGCTCAAAAGACAAAAATTAGATCAGCTCAAAAATACTGTTGACCGTACTTGCTGAAGATACGGTTAAAGATCTCTTTCTTCGCAGGTGACTCAATCCCAGTGTTGACACCATGTTCCTTGCAGACTTGTCTTGCCTCAGCCATGATCGCATTTCTGTTCGGAGTGTTTGTGCCTTTGATCATCTGAGGGCGATATCTGAGCATCTGCGGAACTGGAATGGTGTTGGGATCGAGCTGAGCATTCAGCATGGCTCGCTTGAACTGACTAAACATTCAGGGTCTCCAGATCTGAGCTCCCACAGGGCTTCCTTGAAGGCTTGCCTTGGGTCTTCAGTCGAGTAGACCTTCCTGTAATAAAAGTCATTAATGAATTCATGCTTGAACTGCTCCCAGTCATCGTTCCACTCAGCATTCATCCACTTGTCAACATGTGGGAACCGAGACGGGAGCGGGGCCTTCTTTTGCAACTGTTGTGTCTTCTTTCTAGCCTCAGCCTTCATCTGGTGCTTGTTAATTCTTCGCACGCTCCGGCTGGCTTTATTTCTGTTGACATTTTTCTCAACCTTGGCCAGTTCCTTCTCGAACTTGGCCACCTTCTTGGCCTGATCAGCAGCGAACTTCTTGATCCAAGAGGGATTCAAGTACTTCTCCTTGGACTCCCCCATAGCTTTGGCAGCTTCGATGCAGTCTTCAACAGATATCCCGTCAAGTTCGGCATCGAGCTCGGCCGTAAGCTCGGCTACGAGGTCGTGGGAGATTTCCAGTTCCTGCTGCGATCCTTCAGCTTCAGCTGGCACTCCTTCTTGTTGAACTCCTTCCCCCTGCTGAAGAACAACTTTCCCTTGTCCAGCAACAGCTGCTGGCTCCTTGTCTTCCCCCTTTTTGGCATCATCCAAGAGAGTGGCAACAGTGCCATCCAGGGAGGTCAGCTTGGCCTCAGCTTGTTGAACGCGGGAAAAGAGTTCGTCGACAGCATCCTTCTCTTCCACCTTCTTGGCCAACTCCAGGTCCTGGCGCTCCTGCTCAGCTCGCTGCAAGGCTGCAAAGGTCACAGAGACCTCTTTGTGGAGGGTGACGAACTCAGCTCGGAAATTTGCGAACTGAGACATCCACTCCTGGTCTTGAGTCTGCTGGGACTTTACCAGATCAGATTCAGCAACGGTCTTGAATACGTTGAAGTCCGAGCTGAGGCCCTGAACTGCCTTCCTTAGAGCTGTGACCTCCGAGCTGGAAGAAGTGGAGAGTTCTTCGATCTTCTACTGTAGGGAGGAGGAAAGGTGTTCCAGCTGATTCTTCAAGTTGGCATTCTCTGCCATCAGCTGATTCATCCTGTCAGCATCCTCCTCCTTGCTGAGCTGGATCTTGGACAACAGTTCCTGCCTCAGCTGGTTGACCCTCTCAGAGATCAGCTCACAGATGTCATCGGTTGAGAGCGCTGGCTGATCTAAGGGTCCAGGCAGGTGTTGTGATTGTTGCTGTGCAGCTGGGTCCATGACAACTAGGGCAGTTCGGCTGGCGAGGTAGGCCTTGAGCTTTTCTTCCTCCTTCTTGGCCGCCTCATCAGCTGCGTCGACATCCTCCATGTAGTTGGCATTCTTGGCCAACATATCGTCAAGCAATTGAACAACTCCAGGATTGTTGCACAGTTCCCTGGTGTCTGTCCCTTCTTGGATGCTTTTGTCCAGACGACGACGTAGCACAGCCACCTTCTGGTTGTAGGCCACCTCCAGGTTCTGGTAGTCGAAGTATACCCTCGGGTTGGATTCTTCGACCTTCAACCTGTCCCAACCATGGATCCTGAGGGTTTCCTCCTTGACGTACCAGTAACTGAATATGACGCTGAACTGGTAGAGCAGTTTCGTCCCTAATACAGCAAAAATGGGCATCGAGGTTGCCTCGGGGAACATACCGATCAGCTTGCGGAAGCAGTAGCTTAGCCTTCCTTCATATTCAGCCAAGATCGCCTGGCGGTTGGCTTCTTCATCAATTGGTAGGGGGTCAATATCGAAGGCAACAGGTTCGATGGTTTCATCAACGTTGGCCAAAGGAATGGTCACAACGTTGGCATCGAGCGAGAGGCTTGGAATATCTGACTGAGGACCAGTTGAGAGAACTTGATCCTCTTTGGGTGGTGAGTGGGCTGGCTCAAGTGTTTCCTCAGACACAGGTGGGATTACCTGGCTGGCATCAGCTCCAGTCGGACTGTCGTGGGACTCCTCAGATGAAGAAGACTCATCTGAGGAGGAGCTGGATTCCTCCACGTGGATCTCTACTCCTTCAGCCACTTCCTCCTGACGAGGTTGAAGAACAAACCCAGCTGGGTCAACCAACTGGCTTGATTCAGTTGACTCCTTCTCCTCAGCTGACTTTACCACCACTGGGCTCGTTGTAGAAGGTTGAGCCGTGGGCTGGATGATTCGAATCCTGGGCCTCTTCTGGAGGGGTTCCTCCTATTCTTCTTCTTCATCTTCCTCTTCCTCAGCCACCTCCTCCAGCTGGCGCTTTGCAGACTTGGACCTAGAAGGGTGGCGTGCTGCTAAGGCTGACTCCACAGCTGGCTTGGGGGCACCCTTGGGGGTGTAAACGGCCTCCACAACGTCCCTGGCCTTTTTGGCTGTGGGGAACAGCATCAGCTTGCTGAATGGCGTGTCCTCACTTCTTTCCCAGGTCAGCTGCTGTCCCTTGGTGGCTTGGAGGATTAGGGCAGAAATTTTTGTGCCGAAGTTGAGTGTCCCCTTGACACTCAACAGCTGCTCTCCGGACTCAGCTGACGTCTCAGAGATTTTCTGCTTCTCCATCAATAGCTGGCTTTCAAGATAGCCCAGCCAGTCGACCTGGTGCTGTTCCTCCAGGGCCTTCTGCTGCTTGAGCTTCGGTCTGCTAATGTCACCGAAAGCTCCTCCATACGCGAAGACGCATTTGGATATCACGTCGAAAAGAAGTCGGTGCTCCGGCTTCAGTTGTGTCTTTTGCATGCTCCTCTTCAAAGGTTCGGGAACAAGAAGGATTGTTTGAAGGAATATATCAGCTTCCTTATCGGTGAAGTTCCCCATCACATCTGTGGCTTCGCAATTTCTGGGGATGATCTTCTCCAGTTCTTTGGTTACTTTGATTTCAACGGCAGTATCTTCCAGCGTACGGGTAGTGCTGTTTCGTTGCTTGCACGGGATGATCGTGACAAACCCGTCTTCTACAACTCGCTGCAAATTCCTGTAGAAATGAACGACCTGCTTCCTGAGCAACTTGGATGGAGAAAGGGTTGCCTAGTCGAGCAGACTGTGGTCGGAGAGAATGGCGGTGACTGGAGCGAGTTCCGACGAGGTCAGAGCCGCTCTGGATAGAATCTGTTCAAAATGAATCTTCGACATCACCATGTCGAAAGATTCCTGGAATGTAGCAGGCTCTGCGGAAACCATCTTCTTGGAAGCTTTAGATTTAGGCGCCATCTCAAAGAGATATATATGCAAAAGAAATAAATTCGTTACTGGAAATGGTGAGACAAATTTGGAGAGGATGATGAATAGTTAGTAAAGATATGCACGAAAAGAGAAGGTAAGGATCACTTCCTGATTTGCCGTATTATATAATCTTTGACTCGGATAATATCAACGGCTGGGGTTAAATGGCGCGTATTTATCAACGGCTGGGATTTCGCGACTGTTGGGTATTTTGACTGACGCTCCACGCGTTCGAGTGAGAAGGTGAATAGTTTAAGGTGTCAGCCCAGTCGCACTATAAAGTAAGGCTATAGGAGTTCAGCCAGACTTTACATTAAATGCGATACGATGGCTTGTTTAGTCTAGCTGACATATTCAGGAATGTTTGAATTTATTTCAAACATTCTCATTGAATATCATAACACCTTCAGTCATAAATGATACCTGCCAGCCGATGTCGAGATCAGCTGTATACTTCAGTTGAGTTCCTCAGTTGCCGCATACCATCAGCTGACTCGAGTTCGTCTGTTCTGCTGACGTCTGATCTATTGTTGCAGCATACCATCAGCTGACTCGAGTTCGTCTGTTTAGCTGATGTTTGATGTCTTTAGTTGGCAATTCGTATCTGAGATTCCCCCTTCATCTGATCTTCCCTCTCAAATGGATATCTGATTCTTCATCTCGGATGGATCCTCTGCAGCTCGGATGATTCTTTAGCTCGGATGGATTTTCTCCAGCTCAGATGACTCTTCATCCGATGGATCCAATAATCCAAGAAGATCACACAACATCTTGAACAGAGCTTCAGGAAGAGGTTTGGTGAAGATGTCAGCTCTCTGAATCTCAGTTGGGATCTTCTCCATGGACACATCCTTCTTCTCAATATGATCTCGGATGAAATGATGACAAATGTCAATATGCTTTGTCCGAGAGTGGTGAACAGGAGTCAGAGAGATAGCTATGGCACTCGAGCTATCACAATGAATGGAAACCTGTCCAGTTGCAACTTCATAATCTCTCAGCTGTTGCTTCAGCCACAACACTTGCATGCAACAGCTTCCGGCAGCCATATACTCTGACTCGGTTGTAGAGGTTGCAACACATGCTTGTTTCTTGGAGAACCATGAAACCAGCTTGCTTCCCATGAATTGACAGTGTCCAGAGGTAGACTTCCTGTCCAACCGATCTCCTGCTAGGTCCGCATCGGAGTATCCAGTCAGCTGGATATTGTCGTCAGTTGGATACCACAATCCAACATTAATAGTTCCCTTCAGATACTTGATGATGTTCTTTGCTGCCAACATGTGTAGTTCTCTTGGCTGAACTTGGAATCGAGCACACACTCCAACTGCGTATGATATGTCTGGTCGGGTGGCAGTTAGATATAGCAGCGAACCAATGATCCCTCTAAACTGGCTGGCATCTACGAGCTTTCCTTCAGCTCCGGGTTCAATCTTCCAGTTAGTATTCATTGGGATCCTCGTGGTCTTACTTGTTTGCAATCCGAACTTGGTGATGAGCTCCTTTGTATACTTGGACTGATTGATGAAAATCCCTTCTGGTGACTGCTTCACTTGTAATCCAAGGAAATAATTCATCTCGCCCATCATTGACATCTCGAACTTCTCCTTCATGAGATCTGAAAACTTTTTGCACAGCTCCTCCGACTTGGAACCGAATATGATGTCATCCACGTAGATTTGCACTACAAGTATATCATCTCCAACTTTGATGGTGAACAGGGTTTTGTGAACTGATCCTCGTTTGAATCCCGAGTTCAGTAGAAAACCACAAAGAGTGTCATACCAGGCCCTTGGTGCTTGCTTTAGACCATAGATAGCTTTCTTCAACTTGTACACTCTTCCATCTCCAGTCTCAAAACCTGAAGGTTGTTCAACATATACATCTTCCTTGATTTCTCCGTTGAGGAATGCACATTTCACATCCATCTGATACACTTTGAACTTGTGATGTGCGGCATAAGCTAGAAAGATTCGAATGGCTTCAAGCCTTGCAACAGGCGTGAAAGATTCTTCAAAGTCGATTCCTTCTTGTTGGCAGTATCCTTGAGCTACCAACCTTGCCTTATTCCTCACTATGAATCCAATGGCGTCTCTCTTATTTTTGAAAATCCACTTCAATCCAATCACCTTGACACCATTTGGTCTTTCTACCAACTCCCATACACAGTTGCATAGAAACTCATTCAGTTCTTCTTGCATGGCTGTTGTCCAGTGAACACAGTTGAGAGCTTCCCCAACATTCTTCGGTTCTGGTACATCAGCTACAAAGCAAGAAATCATGGCAACATCTCCAGCTTGCTCGAACTCCTCTAGAACTACCAACTCCTCAGCATACTGGGCGTAAGTGTTGGAGTTTCCTTCAGTTGATTCTGGATTTGCAACTCGGCTCCTTGTACGCATACCCTCGGTTGGATCACCGATGATGTTGTCAGTGGAATGAACTTCATACCATCTTCGGTTGCGTCTTCCTTCTTCTTCCAATTGTGGCTGTTCTGAAATCTGAGTTGGAGTCTTTAGAGCTGGTGATTGATCAGCTGTTGAGTCTGGATCCTCAACATTGGTATTAGGTTGAACCGGACTCGGTTGGGCTTCGGATGCTGAAGCAGTTGGAGGAACATCAGCTGAAGTTCCCCCTTGGGATGTGCTGGGGTCTTCGCATTCATCTTCAGAGGAGTATGGATCCTCATCCTCAGTTGCCCAAACCAGTGGTTAAGCTAGGTTCTTTTCCCTTAGAGCTTGCGATCTGGTGAGAACTGGTGGAACAGTTGGATCTGTTTGTTGTCCTTTAACCTGTTCCCTGCACTCAAAGGTAGATTCATCAAAACTAACATGAGGTGTTATTTCCACAACACGAGAGCTGTTGTTGAAAACTCTGTATGCCTTAATTCGAGCAGCATATCCAAGAAATATGCCCTTCGAAGCTTTGGCATCAAAAGTTTTCAACTGAGTCTTCCCATTGTTGTGAATATAACACTTAGAACCAAAGACGCGAAAATAAGAAATATCTGGCTTCCTGCGTCTCCATAGCTCATATGGTGTCTTTCCCAATCGCATGGTTAGAAGAGACCGGTTTTGAGTGTAGCATGCAGTGTTGATCGCTTCAGCCCAAAATCTCTTTGGTAGAGCTGAGCTGGCTAACATGGATGTGGCTGCATCCTTCAGCGTTCTGTTTCTTCACTCAGCTACTTCATTTTGTTGCGGAGTACGCGCGACTGATGTCTAATGGGTAATTCCATTTTTCTAGCAATACTTGATGATGGTTTCATTTAGAAACTCAGTTCCACGATCTGATCAGATAGAAATGATCTTCATCTCTTGTTGGTTGGCTATCCGATCCATCAGCTTGGGCAGCTCATCTCGGGTTTCACTCTTGTGACGCATGAAAATGGTCCACGTGTACCTCGAGTAATCATCAGTTACAACCAATGTATATTCGTTGCCATTTATGCTTTTTGGTGTAACTGGCCCGAAGAGATCCATATGGATCAGCTGTAACACTCGGTCGGTTGAGGGAGATGACTTCAACCGGAAGGAGGATCTAGCGAGCTTTCCCAGCTGGCACGCACTGCAGATATGAGTTGTTGAAAACACTCTGTTTGGTATGCCTCTTGCATGTTCTTGTCTGGCGAGTCGGTTCATCGTCTTGAAATTCAGATGGTTGAGCCTTTTGTGCCACAGCCAGCTCACATCAGAACTGCTTTTTGATAACAGGCAGGTGTCAGGGAGGCTGCTGTTCCAGTCAGCGTAATAGACATTCCCTGTTGGTGATCGATTTCCCAACAATATCACCTGTTTTAATCCGACATCTTTAACTCTGCAACCCTGTGCATCAAACTTGACAGAGAAACCATTATCACAGAATTGGCTGATGGAGAGCAGGTTATGCTTCAATCCATCAACATAAGAGACATTAGAAATTGAAACATGATTGGTTTCAAGGGTACCGTAACCTCTGGTATAACCTTTTGAGTTATCACCAAAAGTAACTGATGGACCTTCTTTCTCCATAAAACTTCCAAGCAAATCCTTCAGATTCGTCATGTGTTTCGAGCATCCACTATCCATCACCCACATTGTAGCAGACGCCTTCTTCTTCCTCAGCTGTTTCTCCTGCACCTGCAAAGAGAAACTCGCTTAGGTCCCCAATTTCAGTTGGGTCCTAGAGGGTTAGAACTAGTTTCCGCTGGAACTGTGCGTCGCTTTTCCCTGTAAACTCGGATGGATTTATCATTCTAGATTACTTTTCCTTCATCATCAACTATAACAACACCTCGGTTATCCTTAGGCTTGTTGTTAGTAGTGATGTTCTGTTTCTTGGGAGGAGTTGGATTTCTCCCATGTTGAGCTTTAGGAGGTGAGGCTTTCCCCCTGTTTTGATGGCGATTCTTATCCTGTTGAGTTTGTCTGTGAGGTCGGACGCCATGTTGGAATCTTTGTGGCTGATTATGATTCCAACTTCCTGAGGGTTGTCTGTACCTATTCATGCCCTGATGATGATTCATATTATGGCATGAATATCTCCAGTTGTTTGACCAGTTCCTCATTGGTTGACTCGGTTGGAACCTTTGGTCGGACTGATGTTGGAATCGCTGTTGATTCAGACGATTGAACCCATGTCTGTTCTGAGGTCGGTTCCATTCCTTCTGACGTTGACTTTGAGGTTGATGCAGAGGTCGGTTCTGATTCTGAGATCAGTTGCGGTTGTGTCTTCAACGCCTCTGATTCCTCTTCTGACTTTTGGAACATTCCCCCTCGGTTGATACCTCAACCGATGGAACATTCTGTCCTACATCTACTACTCTTTTCCCTTCTCAGTTGTAATCCTATTGGTCGTTTGAACTTGTTGAGAGGTAGAGGTTGAATTAGCTTCAGGAGACTCAGCTGTGTCTGGCTCGACAGCTGTGACTTCTACAGCTTTGATGAAGGTTGCTGGTGGAATCACAGTATCCTTGACAACATCATAGCCGAGACCTGACACGTCATCCATCTGTCTACTATAACTGATAAGATTCTCTATGATCTTGGATGACTGATACAGCTTAATTAGATTGTCCTTCTCAGTTTGCAACTCTTTGACGAGTACAGCTATCTACTCGGTTTGTCCATCTGACTTCTTTATCAGCTGTTCGATCTGAGCATCTTGATTTTTCAACTGATCTTGCTGTTCCTTGTTCTGCTTTGTCAACTCCTCATCAGCTGGAGCCTTAGCCTCGTTCAGTTGACTCTTGAGATTCTCAATCTCCTCGGTTTGGCTTTTGATCAGATCGTTCTTTTCGGTTAAGGAATCTTCAAGTTTGGTGAAATGAGTTTGAAGACTCTTAAACTTAACCGATTGGTGATGCAGCTCCTCACTGAGTTCTTGAAAATCACTCCAGGAGGGTTCCAACTCATCGTTCAGAGATTCCTGCATATTAGAAGTATTGGAAGAGTTTAACCGAGCAGGATTAGATTGTACCTCAATATCATCTTGGTTGGTTCCAAGTGCCATGAGGCATTGATCCTAACTGATGACGTTGTTGGTAGAAGTCAGCTCATCGTCATCTTCGGTGTCAGTGAAGATATCCATATCGTCATCTGCTTCTTCTGCAACCATGGCCTTGTTCTTTCCAGCTTGTTTGGCCCTTAGAGCATCTCTCTCTTTCTTCGATAGATCTGGGCAGTCAGCCTTGAAATGACCTTCCTTTCCACATTCAAAACAAACGTTGGTGACAGGCTTTGAGCTGTCTCGAGTTCGGTTTGATTTGTAGAATCGTTTGTATTTCCCGAACCGAGTGTCCATGTCGGCTAGCTTCTTTGATAGAGCTGCAATGTTCTGTTGTAGTTCCTCTCTGCTTGGCTCCTTTGCAGTCGTGTCAGCCGATCTGGTTGGCCTCGATGATCTCGATTTCGAGTAGTCAGCTCGGAGAGCAGCTGACTTTGAGGCTGAGCCTACATCCTCAATTCTACTTGTCTGACCTGAGGACTGCGATCTCCTCCTGTTGACCTTATACTCATTTGCTTTTAAGATTGAGAACAATCTTTCAGTTTCCATTTCACCAAGGTCAGCTCGGCTCTCGTGGATATTGGTGAAAGTATCCCACTCAGCCGGTAGAGCTTGCAACACTTTGAGATTGATTTCTCTTAGTGTGTATTTTCCTCTTCGGATGGACTGGATTCTTCTGATGATGTCCATAAACCGGAGCTCTAGCTGATCAATAGTCTCATCAGGTCGCAGACTGAAGTTGTCGAAATCTTGACATGCATGTGAGAACTTGTTTTCCTTCGTCTCATCGCTTCCTTCACTTAACGATGCCAGGATGTCCCACATCTCTTTTGCAGTTTCACACTCCTCTATCCAAGGCAGATAATCTTGTCCAACTGTGGACATTATTGTGCTCTGAGCCCAGATATCCAACTGGCTCACCTTGGCCTCCTCTGGAGAGTAGTCTTCTGGCTGTTTCTCCACATACTCCACCACTGTATCTCCATCGTTAGGATTTGTGGGAGTGCGAGCTATTCTTTCTTTAATGACGATTGGTCCGGAAGAGAGAACTTGTTGCATCCTGTGATGCTTTGACAGAAGGATCTTCTTCATTCGAGTTCTCCATGATGTATAATTGACTACTGAGAACATGACGACAATCTTGTCCTTGACGTCCATCTGCACACAAAAATAACAGGACAAAAATGCAAGCAAATATGCACTAGCGTGAAAATATCTGTTCAGTTGACCACTGAAGAAAATTTCTCGAATTCACACCTTGTGAAACAGAAACAGCAGTCTTTTGAACCACTGCTCTGATACCACTTGATGGTCCCGAAATGAGTTACTGGTGTATGGGGGGGGAATACACCAGTTAGGATTTTAAAACTTAACACTTAAAAATACTTCAACTGAGTAAAATTGACTTAGTTGGAATCTCACAGCTGAGTAAACAACCTCAGCTGGAAGAGTGGTGCTGTGCGGAATGTGGTAGAAATTAAACTCGTTAAAACAACTCACGCTTTTAGCACGGTTGGTCAATAACCAAAATAGTTGAGAATGTGCAGATATGCAGATTGTATGCCGGTTAGTTTGGTCAGTTAACAATGCAATAAGTAACTAAATAAAATAAACACAGACACACAGGATTTAACGTGGTCGGAGATAACCCTCCTACGTCCACGGGGAGATGTGAATCCTCACACCTCAGTCCAAGTTCTTCTGGACAGTTCCATACAGCTTACCCGGGTTGTGCAACCGTTGCAATAAGTTTACGGGTACTTATCAACCTTTACAGTTAAGTTTGCGGGTACTTAACAACCTATGTCAAGTTTGCGGGTACTTGACGACCTAGATACTCAATCACAAGAAGAGTATGATCCTAACAAACACTTTTTAAGGTGTGTATGTGGGTGGATTTTCCAACTACAGCTCGATCACGAAAGAGAGCTGGATCTATGGCTTGAACGAATAAACACTCAAACTAAGATCTAAGACAGATTATAACTCTATGAACCCTCAGCTACTAATGTTCTATCACTCTTGAACTCTCAGCTGCTGATACTCTTAGAATGTGATTTTTACAGATTTTTCTTGTGCTTGTTTCTCTTGTGATTACACTTCTCTGTCTCTTGTCTCGTGTGACTCTCGAATGAGAGAATGCCTCTATTTATAGGCGGAGAGTATCAACTAGCCGTTGGAGGAGCTGTTGATCTCTGATCGTTGAAAGCGATGGCTTGTCTCTCATCTCTGCAGACTTTCCCGATATGGCATCTGTGCTCTTCTGCTTTCCTTCTGAGACAGCCTTGTATTGGGCTAGATGGGGTAATGACTGAACGGTCAAACCCTCATGTGATTTCCTTTTGAAATTCAAATCTTAAACCTTTCTGACAGTCAACCTCGATTAGTTAGTTGAAAATCTTGATCTTTATTTGAGTGGTCTTCAGCTGATGTTCTGACTGAACCGTTGAACTCTCAGCTGACTTTGAACTTCATGTTGTTGATCTTCTTGTTTGAGTTCTACAACTGAGGTTCTGAAACTGAACCCTCAGTTGTCTTCCTTGTATTTAATCAGTTGAGTTTGAACCTTCAGATGACTTCCTTTTCATCTGATGTTCTCTTCCTCTCTACTGCTTCTCATCTGATGAACCCTCAGTTGGTTTCCTTCACAACTGATGTTCTGAAGACTTCCCCCTCATTCCATCTAAACATATGAACTCTCAGTTATCTTTCATCATAACTGATGTTCTGTCTGAGTGATACCTTGTTGCCATCTTCAGCTGGAGATCTGTAAAGATAAAATCTTAACTTTGCTCAAACAGTGAGTCTAACTTCTAACATTAGGTTCTGGCAACATCTACTCGGTTGGGGTCAGTCGGTTTTGGAATTCATCAAAACTTTTACTAATAAATTTCCCAACACACATGTTTACGTCTCAAACCCATATAGTTATATTTGTAAAAAATTATAACTAATACTATATATTCTCATTACTTTCGATAATTGTTAAAGCTCTGTTCTTCTACAAAACTGATGTGGGCAAAAATATATTTCTCTCTCAAAGGAAAGCGACTTTTAAGTTGAATTTTTTAGCTTTTTATGAAGAAAAAGAGGCAAGGGAAGGAGCGGGTAGTGAGAGAGAGAAGAGATATATAGATAGCGAATAATACTACAGATGTTTAGATTGTCTATAAGATGAAAGTGACCCTAAATACCACACATTATGAATTCAACACAAGATTAAGAAAAAAAAAAAAGTTAAACCACCGCTTCAAAATCATCACGTCTAAGAAAGTTGGAATTTCGGTAAGAGACGAGTAATCGAGTCTAAGTGTCGATAGAAAAGTCGAATAAGGAAAACCAATTTGATATTAATGATTGTTGTCATTTGATAAACGAGTTTGAAGTAGACGATATTTCCATTCGAGATATGAAATGATATAAGTTATAGTTTATGAACTAGAAGTTGATGAATGAAATTGATTTGGAATTGAAATGGTTTAGTAATTGGTAGTTGAAAAAGACGAGAAAGTTTACGTCGTGTTTTTGATCGAGAAATATAAAGAAGTTTGTCATGAATGATTGTGCGTATTGACTGTCATGAGACTGAAAATTCGTGAGTATAAATGTGGTAAAACATTAGTCGAACCTAGGAAATCGTGCGTCGAGATATACGAGCACCTAGGGTTAATTGCGGACTGTTTTGCGATACGTTTACGGAAACTGTTATAACTTTCTACTCGCTTAATGAAATCAAGATCCGTAAATTGGACAATAAACTAGACATCCGTAGCTTTCTTTTGGTATAAATTTCATCCCCTGTTTCGTAGGAATCTGTTCTGTATGAACTCCAGAACCTCTGCTTTGTGTAGAAACTTTCGTAAGCCTAATTTCTTAAGTTGAACTTAGTTAACTTTTGAAACAACTTGTCGAGTGATCCTTCAAGGTCGACTCTCTTTCTTTTAATAAAGTCTGTTCATAGATATCAGTTGTTGTCTAATTATTGTCTGTTTATTCATTTATCCTCCTTTTTCCCCGCTTCTTTAATCCAACCCCTAGTCGCACCCCGGTTTTGCCATCTCTTAGGATTTGGGGCTGTGACAGCAACAGCCTTCCTATCAGTTTTGCCATCTCTCGGGATTTAGTCCCATACACTGTCCATGAAGAAATTTTTATAATCGAATATCTATCATTAACAAAATAGTATCACATATTTGTGCAGTCACATAAAATTATACAAGTTTTCATCAAATCACAAAAACCTACTCATTGTTTGTTTGAGTCACAAGAAGAAGGTTTTTTTTTATTCTAACAAAAATAGACTAAAACTTTTTCGGTGTACCAAAAAAGGTTAACTATTTTGTTCCAAAAAAATCACCTTTTCTGTCAATTCTCGTACATGATCCATAGGTGTTTTAGTTAATGGTGATTTATGTATATATTATTCTTGAAAAAATAAAACTTAATCATAGTATAAGCACTATTTAAAATTAAATGTATGTTAAGCACAATAAAAAATTACCCGATCATATTCCCACCACTCTTTTTTATTCTTCCATCCAGGTTTTTCAGCATGGACATACTGTGCCAACTTGAACAAGTGTGATACAGAAATTGCTTCATCCTCGTCTGGGTTAAACTGTGTCATGGTATCCTCACTGTTATAATGCTGCCATAGGTCGTACAGTTCCTTCTGTTGTACAAGAAACATAATCATGAACATAAGAACATGATATCACAACAAACAAATAACTAAAAAAAGTACCTAATATAAGATACTAACCATAAATGTCGGTGATGTGATGCCCATTCGTGGATCAACAGACTTAACTTTTGTATATTTTGGAAAGCTGTGCAAGCAGGACAGATATGCCTCGATGTGCGCCAGCATCAATTCTTGGTTTTCATCCTCTATCACCTTGAACCATTTTGCATCAACAGGACTAGGAAGTCCTACATTCCTCCTGCAAAGATTCAAATCAACAAATTCTCCTAAGTCAAATGCAACAACAATATTCTAATAATTTAGTAATTGACATAATAAATTTAACAATTTATAATATTACGTTGCATTGTTGTTCTTGAACTTCAGATAGTCTATTCCCCGTTTCTCATTTTCCAGGTATGGACTGCACAACACCACTGCTTTTCTCCTTGTCCTCACTAAGGTCCAGTCTAACTTCGATGATCTTTGAGTTTCATCATCCAATGCGCTTGTTGTAGCGGTCTGCATCCTTGTTCTAGGTGAAGATGATTCACCTCCACTACAAGAAATTCTTTTCCCTTTTGTATTCTGCTGTTGTTTCTTTGTCTCAGCTACCATTTGTGTCACAGCGTGTGCACTATTGCACGCTTCTTCCACGAAATCAAGTGGCTCATCTCCAAAAGCAACGTTCCGTACTGGAGTCTTGTACGCAGATGAATTTTTCTGTAGAAGTTCATATACATAACAAGAGTAAACCTTTCTGATTCCGCAACAATAGAATTGTGCAATAACAAACATAATATCAAATTTCTTAACATTCAATTAAAAAACATCAATTTTTTGTGAATTCACAAAATCAGGATAACAACCATAATACATTTTGATCAGTAACAAATATAAAAACAGATGTTGTAAAACCAGTAACACCAAATTGGATAAGGCTTTCAAAAATAATATAAAAATAAATTTTTGATCAGTAACATACTCAGGATATCAATCATAAATAATTTTTTATCTGTAACAAATTCAGGATATAACTTAGTATGAATTTTGATCAGTTTCAAATATAAGAACAAATTTTGTGAAATTTTGATCAGTAACAAATATAAGAACAAATATAAAATTTTTAAGCAGTATGAAATTTTGATCAGCAACAAATATAAAAACAGATGTTGTAAAACCAGTAACATCAATTTTGATAAGGCTATCAAAAATAATATAAAAATAAATTTTTGATCAGTAACATACTCAGGATATCAATCATAAATAATTTTTTATCTGTAACAAATTCAGGATATAACTCAGTATGAATTTTGATCAGTAACAAATATAAGAACAGATTTTGTAAAATTTTGATCAGTAACAAGTATAAGAACAAATATAAAATTTTTAAGCAGTATGGAATTTTGATCAGTAACAAATATAAGAACAAATATACTTAGTTAAAATATGAAATAATTTTTTTTAGCAGTAACAAAATAAAACATGATTAGAATGTTAAATCCCAAATATAATAGATAAATAACAATATTTGTGTCAAACCTCAGTTTGTACTAGCCCACAATCTGTCACGATGTTCTCAACCACTCCTGCTAGTTTGGTATCATTGTATTCCCCCCGGTAAAATGTGACGGTGATTCACGATTCAATTGTTTTTTCCCTAAAACATAAATAATATCAATCACTCTTTCTACATGTACATTATTAGATTTTTAGAATAAACATGTTCCTCTAACCAAATTTTTCAACATTCATAATACCTCATCAATTTTCACTCCTGCCTTACAAACTCTCAAATTCTTTTTGGCCCCAACATCTGTCATAGGGCTTCCAAGATTCACTGGCAGCTTCTGAGTTTCAATCTGCAACATCACACATTTTAGGGTTATATGCTTTCAACAACAATTTTTAAAAATAAAAACATTATTCTAAAACCTCCTCTGATAAGTTTCGAAGGCGAATCTGCAGTCGTGTCCTCCTTTGATTTGCTTTTCTATTTTTCCATTGTAAGAGCAAATCAATATTATATTCTTAATGCAAAAATAAAAGTACACAGATTGAAATCACCAAATTTACCGTCTCTCTCAGTCAGTTCAGCCGTTCCTCTTCTTCTTCATCTCCATCTATCACAACAGTTGGACCATCCTTCATTCCACTAACACCTGCCCCAGATCTATCCACTACAACATGAACCCCTGGTAATACCGTCTCCTATAAGAAAAAAAACATTCATATTGTTAGGTTATTATTTAAATTTTATATATATAACTTTTAACTTTGATATCTTATCCCCAACTTCTTCATAACAATGCTTGCAGTTACATCGGCAAACTTATTAACCACATCATCACTTATCAAGATTGATGTGATTAATTTCGTTGCCTCCTTCACACTGATGAAATCTCCCGAATCCATTGCTACTTCTTTACGTCTCTTTTTCACAGCCACAACTCTATCAAGCAATTCTGGTTCTTCAGCATCGGACTCTGACAATGCTGGAACAATCACATCGAATTTGGGAAAATGCATCTTGAAAGGATCTCCTTCTGCTTCCACAGTTTCCCAATAAGTGGACTCCAGTTCATCGTCAGTTGGTATCAAGGTTTCCTCAATCTTGTTTTGAAGAAAAAAAACAAAATGACAACAAATCCAGATTTGTATTACTTCTTGAACAAATATAAAATTCTTATTTAAACACAAATTTACCTCATCGACCAACTCCAAAAAATGTCCAAGGGATGATGAGTAATCATACCTCAACATCCGGGGAATACAATTTTCATTTCTTAGACCAGATTCCTTACCAACCTCAGAAAATGCACACATGATCCATAGATAGGAATGGATAGGTCATCTATCAAAAAATAAATGAACCAACGATTTCAATAAAAAACATACCAAGAATGTAGTGACGAATCCATTAACATGATATCCTGTGCTCTTCGCATCTTCTTTTCTATCTGTCTTGATTGAATCCAGGTTATGTATGAGGTGTTGAAATGCTAGACTACCCCAAGGAAAAGACTCCCACAACTCTTCTTTCTCAACTAAAGCCCAGATCCAATCATCAATTGACTTCATTTTTTGGACTCCAAAAAGCACACTATACACAAACAGAATTTTTGAGGCTTTTAAATATTCCTCCCCAGTCCTAAATTTGGAAGCTTTGTAGTCATCCCACAACCTCCCGAAGTTTGTCCTGCTTGCCACATACCAAGTAGCAAACAATAAATCAGGACCGAAAAAATGTCTCTTTCTATGAGGGTTGAACACCGATCCTCCAAATCGAAGCCCAGTAACAAGCGCAAATTCCTGTCGCTGAAACTTCACCGCCTTGTCCTTTAGAAAAAAACACAACTCTCTAGTAGTGTAAGGTTCATCCTTTTTCTGCACTATGCTCAGTGACTGCACCTCGTGAACTGTGCTCATTGACTTGCTCAGTTTGCTAGGGAAGTCATAAAATTTACCAAAACATGAGTTCTCAAATTTACTAAAGAGCTCGGAGCCATTGTTATTTAACGTAGTTCGGATGGTACTCAGGATCTCCTCCTTACAATGATGATTGACCCTTTGAATAACTCCTTGCATCCTACGCCTCTTGTACCTCCAGCCATCCTACAGACAAGAATACGAGATATTAAACAATAAATTATTCTTTGCTTTTCTTTGAAGTAACAAAAACCAATTACAGAGTCTTTGTGGAGTAACAAAAACAAAAAGACTTTTTTATACAAGTAACAAGAAAACCCATATCATAACACCAGATGACAAGAAGACAAAACTTTTTATGGATTAAAAAACAACAAATATTTTGACAGCATCTAGTTTTGTTCAGTAACAAAAATTCCAAGTCAATTTTTTGGCATTAATAATAAAAAAATAATTCCTTCAAAACTTGTTCAGTAACAAAAAAAATCAACAGATGACAAGAAGAGAAAAAAAATTCAAGGGAGAATATGTCAACTTTTGTGGAGTAACAAAAAAAACAAGACTTATTTATACAAGTAACAAAAAAACCCCATAACATAACAGCAGATGACAAGACGACAAAAGTTTTTATGGATTAAAAAAATACGAAATATTTTTGCAGCATCAAGTTTTGTTCAGTAACAAAAATTCCATGTCAATTTTTATTACTGTACAAAAAGAAATAATTCCTTCAAAACTTGTTCAGTAACAAAAAAATTCAACAGTGTCATCCTCCCCACAAGAAAATGTCATTTTCAGACTACCTTCCATCTTTTACCTTTTTATGAAGCATTACTTTTCAAATAAGGATGGCAGACGTGCATCTTACATACTAAAAAAAAGGAATCCTAACAGATCTACCTTTTTAAAAACATTTCAACACTTTACATGGACCACAGATGTGGGCCTTCAAAGTCATTCAAATTAAAAGTATAAAAATACTACTGGATTTGCTTAAAACATGACTGTAATACCACGGATGTTTAATCCGTCATTAAAATAAAAAGTTAATTAATAATTAAGGCTTTGCACGCCTAAGTTAAGGATTTTCGATTCTAATATTTACGGTGAAATCCGTTTCTGAAAATAAATTTCAGAAGTCGGACGAACGACTACTGTATTAGGGTTTTCGCGTCCGATAGATTTTTCGTCCGAAAACTCAGATTGAAAAACCGTCAAACTTTACATTCACTTTTTCTTCGATACGAGTTCAGCGGAGAAAGTTAGTTTTTATGATTTTTCCGGGCGAATTTTGGACCGTCTAATCCCTACTTTTTCTCGAATTTTGAAAAACAAATTAGGTTTTCCGAGTATGTAATTTATTTCTAATCTAACGGACGAATTAGATTTCGTCGAATTCGTAACTACCTAAGAAATTATTTCTCGACTATTATAACGTCGTTTAAAACCAGGGGAAACAAGATATTTCCGTCAAATTTTTCGCGCCAAACGACCCTTGACGACTCACCATCCTTTTAGTTAGATCTTTACACCTTTATGGAATAGTGAAGTGGTGAGTCATCTCTCTCTTCTTCTCCTCTTCATTGCAGCCCCATCACTAATCTCTCTCTCTTTCAGTTTTTCTTCTCATTTCCTCCATTAGATTTCATCATCCAAGCTCTTCTCAAGAACACAAGACCTCCGTCTACCGATCGATCTTAGATCTGACTTCATATTCGGCAAGGTAAGAACATCTTCTGCGATATGAACCGAACACAAATCCTTTCCCATCATTTTTCATTTTTTTTTAATCATAGGAGCATGAAGAAGCATGTTGTCCTTTGATTAATACATGTTCTAGTATGCTTAGAATTAGGTTCTATGGTTTGAAATCGAAGAAAATCAATCCCTCCTAACCTATTGAAATTACCGAAATTTTAGAGGATTTTAGGGGTTTTTCGTAGTTCGATTTCTTTGATGTTTGATCGATAGGATAGTGTTCTACATGTTGTTAATTGACTATATGAATTAATTTAGATTTTTCTAAAAATAAAAATAGAATCGTAAGAGAGAAAGAATGCATGATTTGGTGTAGTAAATGTTTTGTTATGCTTGATTGGTTAATGGAAATGAGATATAGGATGATTGAGGATGAATATATATTTATTTGAGATTTTTCTAAAAATAAAACAAAAAATGTAAGAGACGGAAACATGTCGTTAAGTTGAAGCTCGATAATGTTTTTAGAATATGGTTTACATATTAGTGATGCTCGTTAGATGATGATCGTTGTTGTAAAATTTGAACGAAAACGGAGAACGTAAGATTTTCGTTAAGAGACGAACAATCGACGATAAGTCAAGAATAGATAATGATATAGGATTGTGATTCGAACCTTTGATAATCTTGTTAGTTAATGATCGTAACCGTAAAGTTTGAACGAATTCTAAGAAGTTTGAAATTTCGTTAAGAGACGAAGAAAACGAGTTTAAAAGCCGGTAGAAAAGTCGAATAAGGAAATCCTTTTTAATAATAATGATTGTTATTAGTTGATGAACGAGTTTGTAGTTGACGACTTTTCCATCCAAGATACGAGATAAAATGAGTTATAGTTAAGAAACGAGAAGTTGATAAACGAAAATGAAATAGGATTTGAATTTGAAATTGTTTTGGTATAGTAATTGGTTAGTTGGAAATGACGAGGAAATACTCATCATTTGTTTAATCAAAAGACGTGAATGTGAACCCGATTATGGACTGAATTAAGATGAAAATTTCGTGAAAATAAAAGTGGAATAGCATTGATCGAACCTAGGGAATCGTGCATCGAGATTGGTCGAGCATTAGGGTTTCGCGTGACTGTTTCGCGACGTTTCACGGAAACTGTCATAACTTCTAGCTTGCTTAACGAAATAAAGATCCGTAAATTGGAGAGTAAACTAGACACCCATGGCTTTCTTTTGGTATGAGATTCATTCCCTGTTTCGAAGTACTCTATTCTGTATGAACTTACTGACCTGTGCAGAAATTTCCAAAGCTTGAGTTTCTTAAGTTGAATCCTTTTCAACTTCGTTCGTTGTGAACTTTTAAGTCGTTCTAAGTTATCGACATTCATTACCTACTGACCTAAGTGTCGAGTATTGAGCCGAGTTAGGTTGTAGATGAGAATTCATCAAAGTCTCGTTTATTAGTTAATCAAAAGAAAGTAGTAAAAGTGCAAAAGCCTAAAAGACTAAAAACCGATTCAATTTCCTGTTTCTTTTATCGTTGCGGTCAAGTTCTTAAGTTTGTTTATTGACGATAAAAGGGGGAAGTCAGCACTGAGGATAGGACGAAAGACCAGAGACGGAAGCTCGAAAAGTAGTTCTGTAATCAGTCAGGTGGGCTTTTCTATATACAAAATAAATGAGCGATGCTCGAAAATCATTGCTTACAAGCTTTGATAATTGTGTTTTCAACGTGATAATCAGAGCATGAAATGATTTGTTTTTATGTGAGTTCTCTTTTACCCTTCTGAGTTAGCCGACCTGCTATCCAGATTTATTAGTTAGCCGACCTGCTAACTAAAACGATCGGACTTTGAGTTAGCCGACTTGCTATCCAAAGATAGTGTACACAGTAGCCGTTGTGTGTGGAACTCTGTTGAGGGGTGGTCAGCCACGGTGATAATTATTGGGCAAGATTGAACGTAATATCTGTCAGAAAAGTGCTTGATCAAGCCATGTTGTGAAAATGAGAAAGAAAATGTTTAGTAGACACGGGCCTTTAATGAAAAACCCTGGTGTGCTACAGAAATAAGATGCCTGATTATCTTTACTTATGATGCAAGATGGAAAGGTGATAGCTTACGCTTCACGACAACTTCGACCTCATAAGGTTGATTACCCAACCCACGACTTAGAACTAGCAGCCGTCGTGCATGCACGAAAGATTTGGAGACACCATCTCTATGGTGTTAGGATTGAGATTTATACGGACCATAAGAGTTTAAGGTACTTCTTCGAGAAAAAGGAATTGAACATGAGACAAAGATGATGGCTCGAATTAGTCAACGATTATGATTGCGGAATCAACTACCATCTAGGAAAAAGCTAAGTCTAGTAGCAGGCATGCTGAGTCGAAAGACTCCAACTAAGTTTAAATGTTTTCTCATCAAGGAAGAAACACTTATACGAGAATTCGAGATGAAGAATAGAGAGGTGCTCAATACAACTGAAGCGATAACAAGCCAAATAACAGTAATCGTAGCTACACCAGACCTACAAAAAGATTACAAGTGCCTAGAGAAAGGACGAGTCGATCGAGAAGCTTCGACTAAGGATAAGAACGGATAAACCAGACGGTTATTCCGAAGCAATGGATAATATGATAGAAATTAAAGAATGGACTTAGCATTCCCGATGACAACAAATTTAAGACTTAAGAAAGGATTCCTGGTAGAATTGATCGAAATGAGACGTTGCCTCGTTTGTAGAAAGATGTTTAGCTTATCAGCAAGTGAAAGCTTTACACTGACGACCATACGGGTTGTTATAACCGTTAAGTATTTCTATGAAGAAATAGAAGAATATTTTTGACGTTGATCAAATTGTTATAACGATAATTATTAAGCTACGATAACTATTGTGCCTTACAATGCCTTGTAGAAGAAGAAGTTTCAGATAACTGTCTTATTTTCATAAGGTAAGTGAAAGAAAGAACCTAGGATCAGATACGGTCAGGGAAATGATCGAGATTATTCGGCAGACACGAGTTAGAGTGAAAGAAGCCTAAAGGTAACTAAAGAAAGAAGTTTAGAAAAGACAAAAGACTTAAAAAATATGTGCCGATTAGGCTTAAATTTAGAAAATAGGGACAAGACTTTCCTCATGATTATCCTTCAAAGGATAATATGATTAATTCCATGCCAATTATAAAGCTTCAACAAAGATTTATATGATTAGTGGATATCTCGAAAAAGATAGCTTCCAATACGGATAGTTATGGCGTTGTTGCCAAATTTATGGAATGTTTATTATATGTGTATCTCATTTTGAGAAAATGTGTGTGTTCGATTCTGCACACGTGGTTTTGTCAGCAAGACGCTGTTCTTGGAACTGACTTAAGTTATGAAGAAAGACCGCAATCGATTTTGGATCGAAAAGCGTGAAAGTTAAGAAGCAAGTCGATACGGTTAGTAAAAGTGTTATAAGATTATCATGGGAAAGAAGAAGTCACATGAGAACTCGAAGAAGAGTTGAGGAAGAAGTACCCCGAATAGTTTAAGGAAGATAAGCAAATTTCGGGATGAAATTTTTTGCTAGGGGGGTAGGATGTAATACCCAGGATAATTTCTACTGTCTTAAAAATTTAAAGTTAATAACAATTATGGCTTTGCACGCCTAAGATCATGAAATTAAATTCTAAGACTAACGGCGAAATCCGTTTCCGAAAATAAATTACGGAAGTCAGTCAGATGACTACTGTATTAGGGTTTTCGCGTACGAAAACTTTTTAGTTCTAGAACTCAGATCGAAAAACCGTCGAACTTTACATTCACTTTTTCTTCGATACGAGTTCACCGCAGAAAGTTAGTTTTTATTATTTTCCGGACAAAATTTAAACTGTGATGTCCCGAGTTTTTGTCGGATTTTAGAAATTAAATTATACTTTTTAAGTATGTAAAATATTTCGGATTTAATGGTCAAATTAGATTTTGACGAAAACGTAACTGACTACGTTTTTAATTGCTCGATTCTTATTACGTCGTATCTAGTCCGAAAATGAGATTTTTCTCCAAAAATATCATCACAACCGCCACCTTGCATGGGTGACTCATGTTCTTAAGTTAGTTCCATAACTTTACACCTATTAAGTTGTAGATATTATATCTTTCTCAGTTAGTCATCCACCTTCTCCTCCAAGCCTTCAAAACCGCCACCACCATCCATCATTTCCTCTCTCACTTTGTTCTTAATTTCTTCCATGGGAGACTTCAAGCTTTTGCAAGGAATTTCATCATAGATCACACATCATCCATCCACTTCCAATTCTAATTACATAATCTTCAAGGTAATTACTTGATCTCCAATCCTATCCAATTAGAATTTTAATTCTCCTATTTTTTTCCATGACCGAAAATCTCTAGGAATTGTTGTAGGATGTTTCAAGTTTTAATTCATGTAATTAGATGGATAGGAATTGATTTCTATGGTTGAATTAGAGAAGAAATCAAAAACCTCTATGTTTATGTAAGGACCGAAAATTAGGGATTTAATGATATGATGTTATAATCTTGATAATTGATAAATTAAGTATTGGGGATGGATTAATTGATGATTAGATGCAAGGGAATTTGATTTCCCCAAAATAAAAAGGGACCGAAAATTTCTAGGTTAGGGTTTGAGATTGAATTTAATTTATGATGTTGGAAGTATGTTATAACATAGTATTAGATGAATTAGTGTTTAATTATGAAGTCAGAAATTGATAATTGAAGAAATATATCAAGTATGGGTGAATTTGGAAAATGTAGTAAGTAGTAGATGGAATTAATAAGGATTTGGTGTAGTATATGTTATGATTTTCATAAGATGATAATAGAAATGAGATGTAGTATGTTTGAGGATGATTATATAATTTATTGGAATTTTTCTAAAAACAAAATGAAAAACGTAAGAGACGAAAGCTCGTCGATAAGTCGAAATTAGATAATGATATGAGGATGTGAATTACGTATTTAGGAATCGTGATAGATAATGATCATAATCGGAAAGTTAGAACGAATTCTAATAACGTTGGAAATTTCATAAGAGGCGAAGAATCGCACGTAAGTGTTGATAGAAAAGATGAATAAGGAAAGTAATTAGATATTAATGATTGTTAATGTTAAGTGATCAAGTTTGTAGTTAATGATGTTTACATCCAAGATATGAGATGATGAGTTATAGATGTGAACGAGAAGTAGAAATTGAATTGAAGTTGATTGGTATAGTAATTGTGTAGTTTGGAAGACGAAGAATTAATCGTCGTGTTTGTGATCGAAAAATGAGAAGGAGTTCATCACGTATGATGATACGTGTTGATTGTCATGAGTTAGGAATTTCGTGAAAAATAAGGTGAAATAACATAAGTCGAACCTAGGAAGTCGTACGCCGAGTTATCGAACCCTAGGATTACACTCGGACTGTTTTGCGACGTTCCACGGAAACTGTCATATCTCCTAGCTCGCTTAACAAAATCGAGATCCGTAAATTGAAGAGTAAACTAGACTTCCGTGGCTTTCTTACGGTATAGCGCACGTCTCCTGTTTTAAAATCCCCTGTTCTGGGTGAACTTACTGATCTGAACAGTAATTTCCAAAACTTAGATTCATAAGTTGAATTCTTTTCAACTTGTTTCCTTTTGATCTTATAAGTCGTTGTAAGCTATCGAGTTTCGTTTTTACCGACATAAGTGTTAAGTACAGAACCGATTGAGTGCTAAACGAGATGTGTTCGTATCTTGTTTCTGTTTAATTAAAAGAGTTTAGAATAGCGTGCAAAGGCCTTAAAAGCTTAAAAACGTAAAAGACTAAATCATCTTTGTTTTCCGTATTCGTTTATCGTTTGCGATCGAGTTTTAAAGTATGATTACTTGTGATGAAGGAGGAAGCCAGCACAAGAATAGGACGAAAGATTGAAGAACGGAAGCTCGTATAGAAGTTTTGTAATCTATAAGGTGGACTTTTATATATATCAAACAAATTGTGGGTTTTTCCACAAATCGAAAGTGATATTTATAGCTTTGATAACTGTGTTTATCAAAAGTGATTATCAGGCATAAACTGTTTTATGTTTTATGTGAGTTCTCTTGTACCCTTCTGAGTTAGCCGACCTGCTATCCTGAATTTATTAGTTAACCGATTTATTAACTAAAACGATCGGACTTTGAGTTAGCCGACTTGCTTTCCAAAGTTAGTGTACACAGTAGCCTGTGGTGTATGTGGTATCCTGTTGAGGGCTAACCAGCCACGGTGATTCTTATTGGGCAAGATTGAACGTAACATCTGTCAGAAAAATGCTTGGCCAAGCTAAATTGTGAAAATGATAAGAAAATGTTTTAGTAGACACAGGCATTTTAAAAGAAAACCCCGATGTGCTACAGAGATAAGAATGCCTGATTTATCAATACTTATTATATGTTTTCGGCAAAGTACCCACTAAGTGCTTTATGTACTTAGCCCTGCATATGTTTTCTAAATGTGCAGGTTGAGCGACGGAAGCGGTGATGGTTGAGTAGGATAGTGATAGGAAAGAAGAACAGAGTCACATTCTACGTTTATTCCGCTACCAAACTCTAAACCTTTTTGTATTATCTTGTATATAACTCTGTAGTCTAAGTTCTGTACTATAACTTAGTTTGCTTTTGGAGAACTATGTCGAGTGATCCTTCGAGATCAACTCTTTCTTTATCTAATGAAGTCAGGTTCATAGAAGTATTCTGTCATTTAATGTATGTTTATTCATTCATCCCCTTTCTTTCCCGCTTCTTTAATCCAATCCCAGTCGCATCTCGACTTCTGCTGTCCCTCGGGATTTGGGGATGTGACAGAGTGGTATCAGAGCAGTCGTTTCTGCTCTGTATATAAGTTACTTTCAAAGTAGTCAGATAGAGTATTCGTTCATACTCTATACCCGAGTCTTCTTTCAAAGTGAAGTTAGGTCGTAACACTAAGATTAAGAATGTAGACGACAACTCAACCTCCCGCTACGTCGACTCAACAAAGGAAAGAAAGAAAGAAAGAAGGAAAGGAAAGAGTTTCAAGAAATGTGATTCCTTTTTAAGAAAATTTTGAAAAAGTATTTGAATCAAGAATGAGAATGGTGCCAAGAATATGAATTGTTTGAAAGTATAAGAATTATACTTTGAGATATTTTGTGATTATGTGATAGTACGAGTACTATATTATGTGAAATTATTTGCGCAATAATTTCTTTTAATTTGAAAAGTTTGTTGGCACAAGAATCTAGACTGATTCTAGGGATTTTTCCTGGTTCGCTAAGAACATAGACTTTGAATCTAAGGTCTTTCCGATTCCTCGAGAACTTAGACGTTTTAAGAAACGTTAGTTCAAATGATTTTGAAAGGATATCGTAAAACAGGAAGAACTTTTATAGACGAATGTTACGTGCGTATAGTGACATGAACAAAGACTCGGCAGAGTCGATTTTTGTTTTTGTAATCAAGAGCCGATAAGAATTTCCTTCAAGGAAATAAGACAAGTAATGATAAGGAAAGTTAATTCTGTACCAAGTGAACGAAAGAAACAATTAGACGTTTGAGAAGTATTGGCTTCGAAATAAGAAAGAAATGATCGGGTCAAGAAGGACAGAATAAAGAGGATCAAAGTAAATGAAAGAAACGAATGTTACTTCCGTAAAAGTAACATGAACGAATTCGTTTTCAGTTGGAGTTCGCCTCGTTCGAACTTCAAAAAGAGATTTGTTTTAATTATTAAGACTCGAGCACGAATCTTAAACGATCGATCGATTCCAACGAGGATTAGAACTTGAGTTCTAAAAAGTTATTCTCTAGTTATTATTCCATTTTCTTTTGGAATTCATGTCATAATTCGTAATTGAACGAAGAATACGATAAGTACGAGATTCAAGTGTTGGGAAGGACAGAATCTTTTGTAAACGAATGTTACTTTTGAATGAGTAACATGAACAAAGTAGACGTACTTTGTTTTAATAAGTGAGAATCGTTAAGAAAATTTCTTCAAGGAAGAAATAAAGAAATAAAGTAATGGAGAATGAAGTAAGAGTGTGATAAGAAGATAAAGTAAGGAAGTAAAAGAATGATAAGATAAAGGATGGAAATAAAATCTTGAAATTTTATTTCTATATATTGTTTAAGAGCAATTCTCTGTGAATTGTTAAATGTTTAAGATAAGAGATTGTTTAAGTGTTGGTGACATTACAATTGAATAAGGAATATTCAACTTGTAATTTAAGATTTTCTTTAAGATAAGTTATTATCCTAGCCGTTACTGATCCGTGTTTCTTAAAAACATTGTAGGATGAATACTAGATTTGACACGGCGCTGGAGAGCCAATCCCCGCCACAGCGTACTTGGGCAGATCAGATACTAGATAAGTATCGAGATTTTGAGGCAGACCCGAATCATGATATAAGATAAATAATTAGTAACTTCTCGGCAGTTTATTATTCAGGTCGGCATTCTGTTACAGAAAGTCAGGCTATTTTCGACCTGATTATGCGACTACCAGAGGAGTGGCGTGGTTGGGCACATGACACGGCATGGTACTACCTTGGAGTGTTTGGTGACGACGTAGAGCCGATGGGTGATTACTTAGGATTCGCTCTAGCAGTACACAAACGTTTCTTTCAGAGCAGAATCATAGCATCATATCCCATTCAAGAGCACCCTCCCTACACTCACTTTCCAGCGGATTCAGAGTCAGAGCATGTTGAGATAGATCCAGAGATGGACGCACAGTTAGAGATCCCTCCAATGTTTGTACCTAGTGAGGACGCAGAGGAGTTAGTTTCAGAGGCAGAATACCCGGTGATTAGCGCGGATCTTACCGCTATGATCTAGTTACCATACCCCTTCAGACCACTTGACGAGATTTGTTCAGAGTTGGCCAGAGTTAGAGCAGAGTATGAGGCAGGACCGTCCAGGGTCCATTCTAGGGAGGAGTACGATCCTAGTACGATTCCAGAGCACCTTCTTCCCCTGAAGAAGAGAACAGTAGAGCCCAGTTGTGAATACCTAGTGTCAGACTCCGAGAGGACAGTTTCAGAGGTACCTGCCCCACTACTATTTACACTTACAGACGGCACTACCTTAAGGGTTGACAAGGCACTTCAGCTCGTCTTTGGTTCAGATTTAGAGGAGGAGGATCCAGATGAGGATCCAGAGGAGGACCCGGAGGAAGATCCGGAAGAGGACCCGGAGGAGTCACATGCCGTAGAGGGCAGTGCTGACTCAATCGTAGCTGGTTGAGCAGAGCGTCAGGGACGCATAGTAGTAGTAGTAGTTTCCTTTGTCCTGCACATAGTCGGATCAGTAACTAGTAACTAGTTTTTGTAGTACTCTATACGGATACGAAGTTTTGGATCGTTTCCGTTCTAATACTTCCAGTGGTACAGTAATGCAACTAGTAGTGCATCCTGTATACAGATAGGCAGTTAGTCTAGATTTCCTGTTGTATAAGTCCTCGTTGGAGGCAAAACTAGTATTCTTTTTGATGTATATATATATACATGACCCGTGAGAGGGTTTTGATCACAAGAAAGTTTCTTTTAAATCGTGTAGTAAACAAGAATGTCAAATGAACTCGTGTAACGAGAGTTTAAGTTTAACTTGGGAAGTTAAAAAGATGAAAGAGCTAGTAATGAAGTTAATTCCCTAATTCTTCTTCCGTGAACTTGTTTGAGTTGCAAAAAGGGGTTAGTAAGTAAAAGAAAGGTTTAAGGTAAGGCGCTAATGAGAACTTTCGTTTTCTATAGTTAAAGAAAATGCCACCAAGAAATATTAATAATCGTAGAGGCCCTGGTAGGCCCAGAGGACGTGGAAGACGTCAACCAGATGACGAAAGGGAGCAAGAACAAGAACACCATGAAACCCCTCCAGCATCACCATTACCACCACCTCCACCACCACCCTGTCGTGATATTGAGGAGCTTTTCCTCAAACGAAACCCCTCTGTATTCAATGGAACTGGCAGCCCAAGCGATGCTGAACTTTGGGTGCGGACCATTGAGAGAATTTTCAAACTCCTCAGATGTACTGATGAGGAGCGACTATCATGCATAGCATTCCAGCTTTCTGGACCAGCTGACTACTGGTGGGAGGCTCGGCAGAAGGTTATACCGGTAGAGCATCTGGCTCGATTCACATGGGAAGAATTTAAAGAGGTATTGTTTGACAAATACGTGCCGAAGACGTATAGAGCTCAGAAGGAGGCTGAGTTCTATAATTTAAAACAGGGTAAGATGACGGTCACAGAATACGATGCAAAGTTCTATGAGTTGTCGAGGTATGCGCCAACTCAGGTCGATAAGGAAGAAAAGATAGCTAAGAAGTTCCGTGGGGGACTTAGACACGAATTGGGAATATCATTAGCCAGTCATGGGGGACTAAGCTATACTGATGTTCTAGGGCGAGCCCTAGAGAAGGAGGCCGTAGTGCCTGATGAGAAGAAAGTGATAACACCTACACCAGCTCCAACCCAAAATCAAAACCGAGGCTATTATAAAAACAATAATAGCAATTACTTAGGAAAAAAAAAAAAGTGGGAAGGGGGAAATAGTCGTGGCTATAATCAGAATTATAATAATCAAGGGAATCAGAGGAATGGAAATCAACGAGGCTTTCAGCAGCCTAATCAGGGAAATAACAACGACAAGAGGCCATGGCAGGGAAATAGTCAGTCGGGATTGTACATCCAAGAAAATAACCAAACTGGACCATGGAGAGGTAATAATCAGCAAAACCAGCCGCAAGGACAATAGAGGAATTCCAATCAAGGAGGAAGTAACCCAGGGAGGGTTATCAGTCCTGTTTGTCCTAAGTGTAATAGTACGCACTCCGGTGTTTGTCAAGCCGGCACTGGTGTTTGTTTTAACTGCGGACAGGAAGGGCATATGAAGAGGGATTTCCTGAAACCTTTTCCAGCGGCTGGATAGAACCAGTTTAGACAGCCCCAGCCTTTGAGGGCGATACAGGCACAGCCGCAGCAACAGATGACCCAACAGCAATTTCAGCAGCATGCTCAACAGCAGCAGAATGCAAGGGCATGCGCAATCAAACAGGGTGCACAACATAAAGGGAAAAGGAACCTAGCAGGTATGGACAAACTTCATAACACCCCCATTAAGATACTGTTTGATACTGGCGCATCGCATTCTGTTATTGCTGGATCTTGTGCGATAACTTAGATATTAGACCTGTAAGAGCTGCACACGCTATGAGAATAGCTACACCTTCAGGAGAGATCACTACTTCCACGCATGTTTGCTCTAACCTAGAACTAGAAATCGAAACTCTTAAGGTCAAAGCGAACAACTTAAACGTTATAATAATGTAGGACGTAGATATAATCTTAGGAATGGACTGGTTGTCAGAGAATTATGCCACGATTCTCTACAACGAGAGAAAGATCTCTTTTCAACACCCGGGTAGAGAACCAACTGAATTTTATGGGATTACGATGGATAGGAGGATACCGATAATATCCGCCCTATAAGCCAAAAAGTTGATGAGGAAGAAAGGAACCACAGCATATCTCGTGTACCTAGTTGAAGAACCAGGAGCCAAGAAGACCATTCAAGACGTGAAGGTTGTGAACGAATATGAATATGTCTTTCCAGAAGTATTACCTGGTTTACCACCAGACCGTCTCATAGATTTCACAATCGACTTAGAACCAGGATCGGCTTCCAAATCAAAAAGGCCGTATAGGACGGTACCAAAAGAGTTAGAAGAGCTTAAGATCCAACTGCAAGAGTTGTTAGATGATGATTTCATTAAACAAGCGTTTTCACCATAGGAGCACCTGATTGGTTCATCAGGAAGAAGGATGGTTCTATGAGAATGTTCATAGGCTATCGCAAGTTAAATAAGATAACCCTTAAGAATAAGTATCTTTTTATAAGGATAGAAGACCTCTTGATAAGCTTAAAAGGAACAAGTGTATTTTCGAGGATAGATTTAAGGTCTAAACAACACTAGTTGAAGAATAAACCGGAGACATACCTAAAAACCGCCTTCGGATCAGATATGGCCATTTCAAAGTCCTAAGTTATGCCATTTAGTTTGACTAACGCTCCCGCCATATTCATGGATCTCATGAACCGAATTTTCCACCCATACTTAGACAAATTTGTTTTAGTATTCATCGACGACATTCTCATTTACTCCAAGAATGAGAAAGAACACGAGGAACACTTAAGAATAGTTTCAGAAACGCTTAGAGCCGAGAAGCCTTACGCTAAATTCAGTAAGTGCGAGTTTTGACTGAAGGAAGTAATGTTCTTTGGACATATAGTGTTAGCAGAAGGCATCAAGGTAGATCTTGCCAAGGTAGAGGCAGTACGCGATTGGAAATCGCCAACAAGTCCGAACGAAATTAGGAGTTTCTTAGGTTTAGCCGACTACCACAGAAGATTCATCGAGGGTTTCTCTATGATTACTAGACCTGTGACATAACTATTTAGAAAGGAGAATAAGTACAAATGAACCGACAAGTGCGAGATAAGTTCGCGGACGCTCAAGGAAAGGTTGACTATCGCACCAGTTTTAGCCCTTCCAGAAACAAACAAGGCATACGAAGTATTTACAAAGGCTTCAAAGATCAGATTAGAGTGCGTTAGGATGCAAGATGGAAAGGTGATAGTTTATGCTTCAAAATGACAACTTCGACCTCACGAAGTTGAGAATCCAACCCACAATTTAGAACTCACAGCCGTGGTGCATGCATTAAAAATTTGGAGACACCATCTTGTAAGGATTGAGATCTTCACAAATCACAAGAGTCTAAGTACTTCTTCGAGCAAAAAGGAATTGAATATGAGACAAAAAAGGTGGCTCGAATTGGTCAAAGATTACGACTGCGGAATTAACTACCACCCAGGAAAAGCGAATGTAGTAGCAGATGCGCTGAGTCGCAAGGCTTCAACCAAGTTAGGATGTCTGTTTGTCGAAGAAGAAACTCTAGTACGAGAATTTGAAAAGATGGAAATAGAAGTGCTCCATACACCAGCAACGATCACAAGTCAACTAGCGACACTAGTAGCTACACCAGACTTACGAGAAAGATTACAAGTGCCTAGAGAAAGGACGAGTCGATCGAGAAGCTTCGACTAAGGATAAGAACGGATAAACCAGATGGTTATTCCGAAGCAATGGATAATATGATAGAAATTAAAGAATGGACTTAGTATTCCCGATGACAACAAATTTAAAACTTAAGAAAGGATTTCTGGTAGAATTGATCGAAACGAGACATTGCCTCGTTTGTAGAAAGATGTTTAGCTTATCAGCAGGTGAAAGCTTTACACTGACGACCATACGGGTCGTTATAACCGTTAAGTATTCCTATGAAGAAATAGAAGAATATTTTTGACGTTGATCAAATTGTTATAACGATAGTTATTAAGCTACGATAAGTATTGTGCCTTACAAGGCCTTGTAGAAGAAGAAATTTTAGATAACTGCCTTATTGTAATAAGGTAGGTGAAAGAAAGGACTTAGGACCAGATGCGGTCAGTGAAATGATCGAGATCATTCGATAGATTCGTGTCAGAATGAAAGGAGTTTAAGGAAGACGAAAGTCTTACGTATATGCGACAATCAGAGCAAAAGTTCGATAAAGGAGATAAAGTTTCTTAAGATATCTCCGTTAAAGAGAATCGTTAGATTCGTGTCAAGTATCAGCTTAGACAAAAGATTTATATGATTAGTGGATATCTCGAAAAAGATAGCTTCCAATACAGATAATTTTGGCTTTATTGCCAAATTCATGAATGTTTATTAAGTATGTGTATTTGATTCTACACACGTAGTTTTGTCAGCAAGACGTTGTTCTTGAAACTGACTTAAGCTATGAAGAAAGACCGTAATCGATCTTGGATCGAAAAACGCGAGTTAAGAAGCAAGTCGATACGATTAGTAAAAGCATTATAAGACCATCACGGACAAGAAGAAGCCACGTGAGAACTCGAAGAAGAGTTGGGGAAGAAGTACCCCGAACAGTTTAAGGAAGATAAGCAAATTTCGGGACAAAATTTTTCGCAAGGGGGGTAGGATGTAATACCCCGGATAATTTCTTTTGTCTTTAAAAATAAAAGTTATTAATAATTATGGCTTTGCACGCCTAAGATAATGAATTTCGATTCTAAGATTTACGATGAAATCCGTTTCAGAAAATAATTTCCAGAAGTCGGTCGAACGACTACTGTATTAGGGTTTTCGCGTCCGATAGATTTTTCGTCCGAAAACTCAGAATAAAAAACCGTCGAACTTTACATTCACTTTTTCTTCGATACGAGTTCACCAGAGAAAGTTAGTTTTTATGATTTTCCGGACGAATTTTGGACTGCGATGTCCTGACTTTTTCTCGGATTTTGAAAAACGAATTAGGTTTTCCGAGTACGTAAATTATTTCCAATCTAACGGACGAATTAGATTTCGTCGAATTTGTAACTAACTAAGAAAGTATTTCTCGACTTTTTAATCATCGTTTAAAGTCCGGAAACGAGATATTTCTGTCAAAATTTTGCAAACAAACGGCCCTTAAGCGAGTCACCACCCTAAGTGAGATATTTTCTACTTTATGCTATAGAAAATCACCTTGTCATCACCTTCTCTCTCCCTCTCTCCCTCATAACCGAATTTTCTCTCTCTCTCTCTCCCATTCTCTCTCAAATTTCTCCATTAAAACTCTTCATCCAAGCTCTTCTCAAGAACACAAGTCTTCCATCTACCGATCAATTCCATTTCCAAGTTCGTATTCCGCAAGGAGGAAGTCAGCACAAGGATAGGACAGAAGATTGAAGAACGGAAGCTCGTTTAATAGTTCTGTAATCTTTAAGGTGGGCTTTTATATATATCAAACAAAATGTGGGTTTTTCCATAAATCGAAAGTGATATCTATAGCTTTGATAACTGTGTTTATTCAAAGTGATTATCAGGCATAAACTGTTTTATGTTTTATGTGAGTTCTCTTGTACCCTTCTGAGTTAGCCGACCTGCTATCCAAAATTTATTAGTTAACCGACTTGTTAACTAAAAAGATCGGACTTTGAGTTAGCCGACTTGCTTTCCAAAGTTAGTGTACACAGTAGCATGTGGTGTATGTGGTATCATGTTGAGGTGTAACCAGCCACAGTGATTCTTATTGGGCAAGATTGAACGTAACATCTACCAGAAAAATGCTTGGCCAAGCTAAATTGTAAAAATGATAAGAAAATATTTTAGTAGACACGGACATTTAAAAAAAAAACCCCGATGTGCTACAGAGATAAGAATGCCTGGTTTATCAATACTTATTATATGTTTTCAGCAAAGTGCCAACTAAGTGCTTTATGTACTTAGCCCTGCATATGTTTTCTAAATATGTAGGTTGAGCGAGGGAAGTGGTGATGGTTGAGTAGGATAGTGATAGGAAAGAAGAACAGAGTCACATTCTACGTTTATTCCGCTGCCAAGCTCTAAACCTTTTTGTATTATCTTGTATATAACTCTGTAGTCCAAGTTCTGTACTATAACTTAGTTTGCTTTTGGAGAACTATGTCGAGTAATCCTTCGAGATCAACTCTTTCTTTATCTAATGAAGTCAGGTTCATAGAAGTATTCTGTCATTTAATGTATGTTTATTTCTTTCATCCCCTTTCTTCCCCGCTTCTTTAATCCAATTCCAGTCGCACCCCCGCTTCTGCCGTCCCTCGGGATTTGGGGCTGTGACAATAATATATTTAAAAAAAAAAGTTGTCACGCAAGTACAGAATTGGCCCATCACGCGCATGATTATTGGTCGGAATTGACTCGTTGATAAATAATTAGTAATTTTTCTGCCAATTTTCCTATATATTCTACGTTTTCCAACGGAGACGATTAATCAAACAATTTGAGAGGATGTATTTAGGATTATTCAAACTTGTTTGAAATTTATATACTCGTACTTGTTTAAAATTCGATTAAAAAATTAGTCATTTGTGTTCATTTCTGAAAAAAATCCGTATATTAGTCTACTGCCACAGTTTTGCGTCGGAAGTGGCCCGTTGACCTCGACTCTGATTTATAAGTGCGTAATTTATAAAATTTATTTAGAATTTATATAGATCCAAAAATTTAATAATAATAATGATTGTATTATTCGTTATTGTCCTTAATCGTATAGTAATATTTGTTATTAAAATTATAAATTATGCAAAGTTGGAAACCCAACTACAAATAACGTAAAAATTATTTCATGGATGACGATTATAGATTTTAGAAAATTTATGGGAAAAAAAGCATAAAATGAAAAATTTCTTGAGTGTCGGTTGGGAATTGGCTCGTCTACCGCCACGGTTTCGGGTCAGAATTGATCCGTTGACCACGATTTTGATTTATAAATGCACAATTTATGATGATTCTAGATTTTAGAAAATACATGAAAAAATGGATAAAATGAAAATTTTAAAATTAATAAGAATAAAGAATGAAAATGTGTCACGTGGGATCCCGAGTTAAGGTACCCGTCAGTTGGGAATTGGCTCATCTACCTAATTAATTGACAAATTAGAAATTACTTATTTTTATCAAATTAAATAAAAAAAATTAGACTATTTCCAAATTTAATTCGGTCAATCAATAAATTATCCAAACTATTTTGGAACCATTTATTCTGTCAACTAATAAATTGGTTCCCTAATAAAAATAATTATCTATTCTACCAATTAATAAATTGACCAAATTGAATTAAATTAAACTATAAAAATATAGCAGTTATTTATTCGGGCGATTAATAAATAAATTGGCAAAATAAAACTCCTACAAAAAATAATTATCGATTCGGCCAATTAATAAATTGACCAAATTAAATTAAATTAAACTATAAAATATAATTATTTATTCGGCCAATTAATTAATAAATTGGCCAAATAAACCGATGGAGCAAAAGATGAGAAAATACACATTGCTTCTAGGTATTTATAGGCTTTTCAATAGGTGAAGTTTTATTGAGAAACCGATATGGAACACAAGATTTTAGTATAGATATTTAAAATCTACTCCCTCCGTCCACGAATCAAATCCCTACTTACTCACATTTTTTTGTCTATGAATCAAATCCATACTTCCCTTTTTATATAATCATACCCTCCTACTTTTTCTTTATTTACTATCCTTTATCATTGGTGGTCCCACCTCACAACAACTTTATTCCTACTTTTTTGGTCATCATAACAACTTTATTCCCACTTTTTGGACAATATCACCTCTTTTTTGTCATTATCACTATTTTTTTGTTATTTTACTACCCTTATATTCTAATTTTTAACTCACTCAAAATAACTTTATCAACTTTCTCATTTTTTGTGTCAAAATTTAAATGGGGATATAATTTATAGATAAATATGAATAGAGAAATATAAAAGGTGTCAAAGCTGATAATTTTGTACTCATTTAGTGTTGGCACGGAGCTTAAGAAAAGCTGATAAAGTGGAGTTGGTAGGATAAAGTTGTTTTTGAAGGGTAGTGATAAAGTGGTAGTTAATGGAATAAATGTTATTAATGGTGGGCCCATAGTGAAAAAAGTAGTGATAAAGTGGTAGTTAGTGGAATAAAGGTGTGGGTCCAAGTAACAAAGAGTAGAAAATAATATGAATTAGTAAGGATAGATGAGTACTTTTATATAAATGAATACAAAATTAATGGACGGATAAAATGAGGTAAATGGGTACAAAATAAATGCAGTAAAATAATTACTAAAAGGGGTTTGTGAATCCACCTCTCTCCAATCTGCTAAAACCCAGGTTACCAGAAACTTTTTACTTCGTGTTGAAGTCATTTGTTCTGCTCGTTCGCGAATAAAGGAATTCTGATTCATTTATTCTATTTCAGTGTTCGATTTAATTAGATTAGTGCAGGTGTTCATTTCCATTTTCCTGTTTTGATTTTGAATTTGGGGGAGAACCCTTCTAAATTTCCTTAAAATTTGCTTATTATCTTGATTTTTATTTTTTCTTTTTCTTTTTCTTTTTCGGAGAAAGAAATCGTTTAATTTCGATTGTTATTTTCGTCATGGCTTGGAAGGTGATGGAGGCAAAGATTGGTGCGGTTCCTGACGCATCTGTCGTTGCGCCGCCAGAAACGGCGAGAGATATGTCTGAAGTGGAGAGCTTGAATCAATGCGTGGAGGAAATGTTTTTACAAGTTGATCAGGTACAACTTTTGTCATCTTTTTCTGATTTTGATTGCATGGTGTTTTTTTCGTGTATCATTCTGTTCATGTTGCAATCTGAATTTCAAATTCTGAATGAGCCTTGAATTTTTACTTTTGTTCCGCAACAGTTCTGAACTGAAAGGTTTAGATGAAAAGATAATTTTGTGTTAGGAAACATTAAAATCGAGGGATGGAATACATTATGATAATTTGCTTAGTAATCCATTGCTTATAACACTGATCAGTATATACTGAAGTATATACTGACTGGTTGTGAGAGGGTATAAAAGATGTGGTTCTTACACATTATGCATTATCTAAGACGTTGGTGTTTTCGATGTCTCTTACATTGTTCATTGTGTAATAATAAGATTGTATTATTTATTTGTATTATTCATATCTGTGCATTTGCAGTTTGAGCAAAAGCTCGATGAGGTTGAACAATTTTACTCCAATTCAAATATAAAGAACCCAAGCACTCCAAGAGGTGGTAGTTTAGTGAAGGACAAAGAAAGGGAAAAGTTGTCTTCGAGCAGCTTTAAGAAGAGGCGGCAAGATGCTGCTAGTACACGAGCAGCTGCTAATCAGAGAATGCAAGATCTTATGCGCCAATTTGGGACTATAATGCGTCAGGTAAACCCTATTAGTTTGTTTAGGTTAATCATAAATTTTTATTGTCTCGATTGTGTTCGACTGTATACGAATCTGTTTAACAACATTCTTTAGCTTCTAGCCTTCTACTGTTTTCTTGCATATTAGCTTTACATTGACATAAATTTGAGCTGAGCTCTGATGAAAGTAAGCTGAATTTAGACTAGAACGAACAGGAAATGAAATTAACACCTACGTAGGAGGTTCACATTCACAGGAAAGCATTCCTGCCACAGCAATAGCTGTTCTTCAACAACATAAGTTCAAAACGATCCAATCTTTGAAGACATTAAACTCCTCAAACAATATAATATCCTAAGCCCGCAAGAGGGGCGAAATCCATGGACCAGCAAAAGGTTTATTTAAAAATGAAATAAAGAACCAAACCACTAACTACAGCCCATAACTCTAACTGACTACTCCTCGCGCTGCAACACTTTCTTGTTGCTGACAAATTTTTGTTTTCTCTCGTCTGTTTGAAGTGCTTATGAACTAAGGTTCTGAACTCCAGTGTGGGATGAAGTAAAATAATGCTGTTGGTGAGTGAAGTATTTTGTCGTGGTTTGCTAGTTAAAGTTTCAAGGCTAGAGAAGTCTCATAAGAGTGCTGTTATATAATCTACCACTATAGTTACAGTGTAGTACAAGCTGTTTCACAATGTTAGTCCTGTTTAGTTACAAATGTGCTGATGAGATATGTTTTTCATTATCTTTAATTATCACTTTATCTATCATTGTTGGATTTTGCAATTTCAGATTACTCAACACCAATGGGCTGGACCATTTATGCAGCCTGTTGATGTAGTAGGTCTTGGTTTGCACGACTACTATGAGGTAAAGCTAAATTTTCTCTATTTCATAACTGTCATGATCTTGTTTACAAGTTACCTGTTTAGCAACACCTCTCCCCCACCAAAACCAAGAGAAAAAAAAAATAATAATAATAATAATAATGATGATGAACTTAACAAAGAAAAAGAAGAAGATAAGAAAGAGAAAAATCTACACAAAAAGGAAACAGAAAAATATCTCACTTGCCTCCGGTCTGCCAGTCATGCTCTCATGCATGCTCAAATACCAAAGCTTACAAAGAACTGTTGGAAGATATGTAGATAATGTATTCAGGACTGGATCTGTGTGCACTTTGAAGAATAAATGATACATGGAACAATTTACAACACTTTTTCGTCTCATTTCTTGTTTTAGCCTTTTGAGTCTCCAGGCAGTTTCCCATCCCATTCAGTCTCCAGTTTCTACTTATGTTTCTACTAACTTCTTACAAATGAATTCTAGGTTATTGAGAAACCCATGGATTTTAGCACTATCAAATGCAAAATGGAGGCCAAAGATGGTACTGGGTATAAAAATGTTCGAGAAATATGCGCTGATGTGAGGCTGATATTCAAGAATGCAATGAAATATAACAATGATAGAGATGATGTCCATATTATGGCCAAATCTTTGTTGGATAAATTTGAGACAAAATGGTTGCAACTTCTGCCAAAAGTCGATGAAGAGGTTTTAATTTGTTACTTGAAAAGTTCGTAATAGCATCTGTGCATCTATGATTGATAAAAGTAGCAATATTGCCTTCTTAGATTTATAGATGCCTATATGCTGACAAGTGACAATTAAAGTATAATTTAGTAGCTTTTCTTCAAATTTAATGTTTGACATATAGATTGTTTGTTTAAAGGAAGAAAGGCGTAAAGAAGAAGAAGCTGAGATGCAACTAGATATCCAGCTTGCACAAGAGGCTGCTTATGCCAAAAAGACTAGAGAATTAAATTTTGATGTAAGTGAAACGGACTCATGGTAATTTGATAAATTAGCACTCTCTCCCAAACTAAATGAAGGTAATAAAGGAATGGGACACTTGTAGTTTAGTTAGTTGCTCTTTCATCGTATTCTTTATTGCCTATGTTTTTCATTTCACCTAAGATGTCCTCATGGAAATACACTAAAGGGTTATTAACCATAACCATTCCAGCTGGCCGATTTTGATGCACATCTCGAGGAACTCAAAGATCGGGTACTTCAGAAATGCAGGTTTTTTCTGTCTCAACATGTAGAACTTGATTTGTTTCTTGCTTATTTGCTCTGTTTCACTATCCTTTACTGTTTTGTGCCTCGTTGCTTTCAATCCGTATGAGCAGTTGCATACTTTTTATTGTCCATCTACACATGGCAGCATTAGTTCAGGTAAACTAGGGCGTCCTTTGAGACGGTTTGACGTTCCTAATCCATGAAACAGGAGCGCAACACTTCCAAATATAAGAAAAATTCTTACTTGTATCTTCCCTCTTATAGATATAGTCTATTCACACAAGGTTTGTTAAGCTATTGCCTTATTGGTGAATGGTGGTGATACCTTGACTATCTTTGGCATACAACTATTCTATGAAGTATTCACTGGAAGGCTGTATATATGACATTCTAATGTCAATGTGATGATAAAAGGTTTTCATATTTTTTATTTTTACACTAGGGGAGAGGAAATCTGTGTGGTTGTGGTTGAACACGAGACCTCTCCACTTACACATGGAAGGTACACTTTGGCTTTTTAAGTTTTATGGGGATCTTTTAGCTGCGTTTAAGTTATGGATTCTGTGTGCCAAGTACTTCAAACTCCGTATATTATGTAAGGACCAAAGTCCTAACCTAGGTTGCTTTAAATCACTGATAACCTCAAGCTGTTTTGCTGTTACAGTTGTAAGCGACTGTGCTTGCAGTTATGAGTTAGTTTCAACTATAAAAGTTTTATGAGTGATTTTTTTTATCCTGAAAGAAATACACACAAACAGTGCTAACATCTTTAGTAGACGGGTGGGATGACACTGTCACTTTTTTTTGTTTCACTTGTTTTCTTTTCCTCCAAACTATGCGTATCGAGTTTTATGATAGTATCAATAAATTCATATCTATCATGTGTATTGATTTATATTTACATCATTTCTTATCGTGGCAAATAATATGTTCTACTTCCACTTTTTCTTGTCATTTTATTATAGAATAACAGCCCAAATATTATGTAGAATCTAAAAGTTACTTCTGCTACTTCCAGTCATTTAACCCCAATCATTAGTTTCATGTCACTTTCCCCAGCATTTTGTGGCCCATTGCTCACTGGGTTTCCTCTAGTCTCAGTGTCTCACTATCTCCCGTAACCCACCTTTTTCAATTTTTTTGTAATATGCTCTCCTTTCCTTCTCCTCTCGAGTGCTAGGCTTCCCTCCACCCTCTAAAAGAATCTATCTAGTAATCACACCACAATTGTGGGAGAAAAAAATAAATGTGCACACAGATAAAAGAGAATTTATGGCAATTTGATGGAGGTTGTTCAGTTCATTATGTTATCCCCAGGACCCAGTTTTAGATTATTGTGATTTTTATGGTGACCTGTATTACTAGAGCTCATCCTTGTGGGATCATGATCCATGATCACGGCCATTCTGGTTCTGTGTCCCTGGGTCTAAGGGGCATGATTCCTTAACTTTCACTAGAGTCGGTTCAGGGTTTCAGATTTGATGCAGGCAACTGAATGTATGGGTTGCACTCGTTGGGAGATTTAACCTGAGACCTTTACTTCTGGGGAGCTCCGGCCTTCCTTGTGTTCTTCACCAGTGAAGGCCGGATGACAGCAACCATGCATAGCTGTATCTATTCTCGTATTTTCATATATACTTGTTTGAAATATTTATTTAAGAGGTGGAGAAAGGTACCAAGTTAAAATTCATCTATCTCAACTTTGTTCATGTACGAGCATCAGTTAAGATTGCATGACCCTTTTTAGGCATCTGGGATGAATTTGGGGATCAGTTATATGGTAGTATCTTTCGGAAATCCTTGAGATGTTAATACTTGAAATATTTTGTGGTTCATATTGGTTGGTTGATGCTTCTTTCTCAATATCAGAGAGGCAACTTCTGTTATATGTATGTCTTCGTGTCGTAGACTAAAAATATTATTATTGCTTAAAATTTAGTTTTGTTTCAGAAAGATGACAACTGAAGAGAAGAAACAACTTGGGAGTGCTATCACTCGTCTATCCCCTGAGGACATAAACAAGGCCTTAGAAATAATTGCCCAGAATGACCCTACGTTTCAAGCAGCAGGAGAAACTGTCGAAGTTGACATTGATGCACAGGTCATCAAACATCGCTCGATCATATAAATTCTCTCTGCTTTACACCCTTACATTGTAAGATCAGTAATTGACTCAAACTACTTCCACCTCTTGATCTGCAGAGTGAATCCACCTTGTGGAAATTGAAACTTTTCGTCAAAGACACATTACAGTTGCAGAGGAAGAGTTCGACGAGCACTGGAGGTAACAACAATGGGGACGACAATCAAAACTGCAATAACAAAAGAAAGCGAGACGTATCCGAAAGCCTAGCTAAAAGTGCAGCACAGAAGAAGAGCAAAAAGCCTCCCAGCTAATAATGGCCTGCATTTCTGTGTAAATGATGACTTTTCATTGTATAGCTGCCTTGAAATTCTGTCTTCCTAGTTATATATCACACTAGATATTGGAAGTTCTTATAACTGATCCTCTACATAAGGCATGAGAAAGAAGAGTGTAGATAGGTTTCTCTGTCCAAAATGACGAAATGTTATTATGATTTATGGTAGAATAAAGACCTATTGAGTTGAAAAATATGTAATTTCGATATTGGAAGTTCTTATAACTGATCCTCTACATAAGGCATGAGAAAGAAGAGTGTAGATAGGTTTCTCTGTCCAAAATGACGAAATGTTATTATGATTTATGGTAGAATAAAGACCTATTGAGTTGAAAAATATGTAATTTCGAATTTGGTCGATCTCCACTCAATTATAGGAGAGGGACTCGTAATTCATAATTATAAATGTCATTGGATATGAGTTTGGTCGATCTCCATGCAATTATTATCATCACCTTGAGTTAGCCATACCAAACAGGGCCCTTCATAGGAAATATTCTTCTTCCATAATCATCTTATTCTTATTTTTACTCGAGTCTTTATTGAGACAGTTTTGTTTATGTTGCATTATATTTTTAACTCTTTTAATTTAATACTCCCTCCATCATGAAATTGTATCGGATTGTATGTGCAGTACGGGTTTTAAGAAAAACTGATAAAGATATTGTAATTGGGGTTAAAATAGAGTTTGAAGAGTAGTGGGATAAAGTTGTTGTGAGTGAGATAAAGCTAAAACTTGATAACTAATGGAAAGAATGATGATATGATGGTACATCAAAAAGAGTAAGACATATTTTTGTGAACAAGAAAAAATGGGTAAGTAAAACATATTTTCATGGACGGAGGGAGTAATATTTAGTTAATTCTAATTGGAGTTTAATTAATCCGATTAACGGATCAATAAATCATACTCCCTCCGTTCATGAAATGATATCTTGTTTCATCCCTTATTTGTGTTCATCAAATAATATAATTTTTCGTTATTTTTATCAATATATCTTCATTACTTTATTAAAATTACTACCCCTTGCCATTGATGACCCCACCTCATATCAACTTGATTTCTACTTTTTTGTCATCCCAACAATATTATTCCTACTTTTGGTCAATACCATCTCTTTCTTGTCATTACCACCGTTTTTTGTCATTATCTCACTACCCCTACTTTCTAACTTTTACCACTCAAAACTTTGTCAGCTTTCTTAATCTCTGTGGCGGACACCAAATAGGGCATCATTTCGTGAACGGAGGAAGTAGTAATTGAAATTGTAAAATCTTAATTAGGGATGAATAAATTTAGTTGAGATAACCAAAATTAATAAACTTTAAAAAAATTATTCCTTAATTACTTCCTAATAAACCTAATTTCCTTAATTATTTCTTAGTTTTCTTAAATACATCTAATTATTGTCAAAGGTTGTTTAACCCGATTTTCGCCATCTATTTTTCTGCTTTAGATAAAAAAAAAAAAAAGTTTGCGCGCGCTTCGAAATGCTGTAGTCGGGATACAAGAAAAAACAAAACCAAAAACAGTTAAAAAGAAATTTATAATTCTCCATTCACAAGAACCAAGAATCACTATAAAGAAGAAACTAAAATGCGATTCCATACAAATAAGCAGTTTCACTTGGGGGGGGGGGGGGGGGGGGGGGGGGGGGGTTGCGAAGGATTCACAACTCCGGGTACGTGCACTGCTTTGTTCCTCACTATGTTTGCCACCTCAAAATAACTTTGGACTTTCGGCTCCTCGCTTGGCTCAGCTTCCTCACTTGACTGGCTCTCGCCTCGGCTCTTCCAATTTATTTTCACTGGCTCGGCTCCAGCTCGATCTCAAACCTCTCCTCGAACAGCGTTCCCTTCGCCAGAAACTCGTAAGCCATGTAACCAGCCAAAAGCCGGTAGGACGTCGGCGGCGGCTCAGCTCCATCAGTCGATGACGTGGCGGGATGAAGCGCCTCTTTCTCCTTTCTCTTTCGCGATGTCCCAAGTGTCGTGATTGATAACTCATGAGCGTCCGTTGTATTTTGCCAAAAAGGAAAAATTAAATAACAGGTTCAGAATAATATTCAAAAGAATCAAGATTCCGACTAACTGCATATAAATCTGTTTTGACAAACTCCACTAAGTTTTGTAAATTGATACTAAAAAGGATTTTCAGTTAAGTAATGAGTCTAAATTAACCACCACATTCCGCACACACTGACTCTGTAGAACCTCAGTCAGGATAATACAGTTGACCCTCAGTCCAAGAAGTCAATTGTATACCGAATTGAGTGACTGCTACAATTGAACTTCACAGTTGTCGAGCCACCCAAACTTCAGAGTTAGAATTTTTTTTTGAAAAATCCTTACTGGTGTATTCCTCCCTCCCTTACACAAGTTAACTCGTTACCGGGACCATTAAGTGGTATCAAAGCAATGGTTCAAAAAACTGTTGTCTTTGTTTCACGAGGTGTGAGGCTAGATTTTTCAGTGGTCAACTAAACAGATCTTCGAAAACCCTTAGTCAATTCTGCTGCATATTTTCTGTTTTTCTCTCTTGTCTATTTTTCAGGATGATGAACCCCACACTTGTAGGGAGCTTTCCGGAGTTCACTGTGGATGACTACCCCACGTGGAAATTCACACCAAAGATGCTACTTGATGCTAAGCATCCGGGGATGTGGGAAACCATCACCCATGGTCCCGTACAAATCACGGAGGAAATCTCAGTTCCCTCTCCAACCCTAGGGTTTGGAGAAATCATCACCGAAGTGGAACTGAAGAATCCAGAAAGCTACACCAACGATGAGAAGGCGATCTTGCACACTTGGATGACATAGCCAAAAGTGTCATCTTAGCAACTGTAGGCAAGGCCTGTCTACCTAAGATCATTTCCAGCAAGACGGCGAAGGAAATGTGGGATGCGCTTGCATCACTCTGTGAAGGTCCTGACAAAATCAAGGAGAACAAGATCACCTTGGCTTGCCAAAAGTATGAGAACTTCACGCAGCTACCCGACGAGACCATTGACAAAATGGAGCTGAGGTTCAGAGAGATCATCATGGATATTGAGAGTATCAGAAAAGGAAAGTACTCTCAGCGTGAGATGAACTTGAAATTTCTCTCCGCACTAGTCCAGGACTGGTCAATTCATCGGGTTTTCCACAAAAATCGGAATGACCTTAGTTCATTAAAGATGGAGAAGTTGTTCTCCACCCTAAAGGCTAACGAATACGACATTCTGAGGCTGAAGCATTCTCAACTTCATCAATCTAAATCATTGGAGTAGAGCTCAATGACCAAGAATGTGGCGTTTCGAGCTGAATCACACCCCGACTCCAGTTGTAACACCCCGCGTTTTAATAGGCTTTAAATTTATTTTATCACTTATATGGATTATTATTGCTTCTATTATGTGAAATATTTCAACTTTTATTAGCTCGAATTTATTTGTTGTGGACTTGAGGTAGTCGGTAGTTGCGCCATAGTTAAAGGATAAATCTTTAGATTATAATGGTGGCCTTATTATATTTTCATATGGAGGAACTTTAAGTATTTTACGTGTCAAACTAAATATTTCTTACCTTTGTTTTTTTTATCAATTAAAACACTTAACTAGAAAAAAAAATATAGAAAAAAAAGGACGTACAAGATTTTTTGGGTTAAGGGATTGTATGGATATACACTAAGATTTTTAGATGAAGGATTTAAAATAGGGTTACGCGAACCACGTTTAGGATAGAGATAAATCTTTCCTCACGTTTTCAACTCCTATTCTATTCAACCTCTTATTAAACCCTCTTGTACCTTGTTTTTTTAAGAGACCAGCCGTTTCAACAACCAAACCTTACAAAGCAAAAATATTGTAAATTTCTTTTCTGCACACGAAAGTTACGATCGGCGACTGTATTTTTCTAAGGAAATTGTGTTGCTTCCTCTGCCCTTCATCAGCCACGCCAAACTCTTTGGGTATCAACTCCACTGGTGAGTTTTAATTTAATTCTCAAGTATGTACTGGTTTTGTAAAGAACTTTTAATTGTTTCGATTTCCGAGGAAACAAGAAGAAAAGAAAAACATAGCGAGAGACAGACTTGATATGATTTCTCATATGTATAGTAATAATCATCTATTCTTTTACGTTAGTTCACAAACTTTTAGTTAGATAAATGGGTTTATGGGTGAGTGGAATCAAAATTCTGCTTAGTTGTTTTTCATCTAGAAACGTTAGATATAAATATATGTTGTGGTTGTTTTAGTCTGTGTCAGAGAAGAATATTGAGAGGGTGTTAAATAAATTTGTTTAATCAATAAAAATTGATAAAAATAGTATTGATGGATGGTATAATTATTATAATACTATTTATTATATAAGTATATATACGTGGTGTTCGTATGAGGTTCACAGGTGGTGTTGCAGATTAATACTTCAAGCTAATGCGATCCGAAAACTTGTAGATGTTAAATCTTTATTTAATTAGGTAATGCCCTTTTAATTAAATAATAGTAATTGTTTAGATTTGTGGTCGTGTGGCTCAGAGTCAGAGGTAAGGAGAGGGATTCTTTATGGAGAGTTTTCTGTAGGTTGATAGGAAATAATTTCAAATATTATTTCTAAGTTAATTAAGGAATTCTTTGTTTTTCTTTAATGACTATCTCTACTGATTAAGTTATAAAAGAAATGAATAGGGGCGTATGTTTTCAGTGAAGGAATTGAGTAGTTAACATTAAAACCTTGATGATTTGAAACTCATGTATGTTAGTAATTCAATTAGTAAAGACGAAAAATAAAAGAGAGTTACTTGTGAGGCCTAATTAGTAAGTCTAATGCTAACTTAATTATATTTATAGAATTAAAGAATAAAGAATATTGTTACTTTAGACGTAAAGATTTGCAAATCGTTCTGTAGATTTAGAAGGATTTCATATTTTCTTATTAAAGTAAAGTATTTATTTGACTAAGTGCAGCGCAATTAGGATCCTCGTCTGCTACTTGATTTGTTGGATCATTTGTGCTCAAATTTAAGGTGTGGGATCTTACTTAACTTTATACTGTTGACTTATTTTGTCCTTTTTAATACGATGTGATTTGCCGTATGTGAAACTTTAAGTGTTGAGCGGATCGTGTTAAGATTTCCATTGAGTTGCTCTCACTTGCATACAATACATTTGATATCATTTGTTGAGCAGGACCTGTTGAGTTGTCCATTGACTTTGCTCTTACTTATTGACGCCTTGTACGTTGACATTTAGTGTTGAGTTGACCGTGTTGAGTTGTCCATTAAGTTGCTCTCACTTCTTGCGTATTATTTGACTTTAATTTTCACTGCGTGCATCTGTTTTATTAAATTGGACAATGTCTGGTATAACTGCCCACACTAAGTATATTCGCGTATACTTATTCCCAAACTTAAACTTTTCAGAAAATTGAAGTCGGAGGCATGGAGGTGTCGAATGACGAGTTAAAATAAATAGGAATTTATTTTGGTTCCTAAGACTTTAGAATTTTATATTCTGCTTTTACCTTATTTCTACCCGTACTTGTTGAATATGTTATCTTTGGAAATTTTGACATTTATTAGTTAATCTATTGACGTTTTTTAAAGCAAAATTTAATACTATTCTTTATTAAAAAAATATTCATATTTCCGCTGTAAATATTCTTAGAAATATATTAAATATTCTTTTTAAATATTATTTTTTAATGCCTTAATTAGATTAGGGTGTTACATTATGGTATCAGAGCGGGATACCATTCTGGAGACTTCTTAAAAATAAAATTTGAGTATAAGAGTTAAGTGTCAATTGTTATTCGACCGATACGCGCTCCGGCCTCAAGGTAAATAATTTTGAAGTTATTGTAAATTTTGGGGTGAATTTAATTTTGCAATAATTTGAGAGTTTTACTTGATGTGATTATTGAAATGTTATGTGTATAAGTGTTTAAATTATTGGAATATATATATATATATATATATATAGATATATATATATATATATATATTGTCTCGAATCTATTCCTCGAACTTAGTAGAACTTAGAAAGACGTACTTACTCGCGTCCCTCTATTTTCTGTAGGACGATGGCGGATAATGTTTTCTTTGGAGAGCCGTTAAACAATCCATTCTGGAATTATCAATGGGAGACTCAACTAGGAATTCAACGGAACCTAGACGCAATGTTGGAATTTTGGTGGGAATTTGACTGTCCCCGATGTACGTGGGGTCAGTCAGAGGCCGTTGCCAAGATGAAAGAAGCTATTCCAAGGGGAGTACGTGAAGTTCCATATGAGTTAGCTCAACAGAAATGGCAGTTGCATCCTTCTCGTCTAGGACGCATAGAGTTCGAACCATTCGTGGAAGAATTGAAGCAGAGATATGCAGACATCCATCACGGAGTCTATGTTCTCGACGACGATGAACCCATGGAAGTGCCTGCAGCAACACCTCAGCCCCCACCAAACATGGAAAATTTTGGTGAAGAGGAGGACCTCTCGGAGGAAGAAGAGGATCCTTCTGAGGATGAGGAAGTTATAGATATTTAAATGGGCGATAATTAGAAGTATAGTCTTAGTTTTTCCTAGAATGGATAGGCGACTCGTTAAGAGACGAAATTTTTGTATTCTTCTTAGCACATTGAACTTTTGGTTTTGATATTTTTGTTGACATTATATTTTTTTTTTTCTGGGAGTGATCTTTAGTTTAATCTTGATCTCGTTGCTATCTCTTGTGCAAGTTAATTCATTTAAGTTTTGGAGGAAATTTGTGTGATTTGAATGAAATTAATGTCTTTTTGGGTGTTTTTGATCGTTTTATTTCGCACCTCTCATATTTCTGTAAGTTGGCCCTAGTAGTAACCGTTAGTGTTGCTGTTGTAGAATCATGGCGCGCTCTCGTGCAACTCCGTGAACCGAAAACTCTGGAGAAAATCTAATGGGCGAATTTCTGAATGCTATACGAGGATTTGTGTAGCAGCAAACTCAGACACACCTGAATACGCAACCACAACCCAATCATGCACCGGCACCGAATACCACAAACCAAGTGGTGGAGCAGTTCCGTAGATACCATCCTCCTCGTTTCAATGGACGTGATGGACTGTTAGCTGCTGAGGAATGGTTGAGCGAGTTGGATCACATTTTCACTCACATTGACTGCAATGACAAGCAAAAGGTTGATTGTGCTATCTTCCAATTCACTGAGGATGTTGGCCGATGGTGGAAGCATTTCTATGGCACTTTAAGTGAAGAGGACCTTCCACTACTAACTTGGACTGCATTTCAGAAAATTGTCATGGACAAGTATTGCTCTAGCTCTTTCCTTGAGAAGAAAGAGAGGGAATTTTATGAACTTAAGCAAGGAAATTCGACTATAGAGGAGTATGAAAGGAAATTCAATCAGTTGGCTGGGCATGCACCTCATGTGGTGAGTACGGAGAAAAATAGAATAGCCAAGTTCAGGAAGGGACTGATCTAGGGAATTTTGGCTGCTCATGAGATAACTAATTTTGAGGAATTGGTGAAACGTGCTGAAGAAGTGGAGTTAGCACTCGAAGTTGAGGTTCCACCGAAACAGATGGACAACCCTACAAAGCGGACCTGGGACAATCGGAACCAAGGGAAGAGTGGGTTCCAAAACAAGAAGGGAAGGTTCGAAAATGTGCGCAATGCTGGAACTGGCTCAAGTTCTAGAGCTGCACCGAACACTGGAGCACCCGGACTTAAGCCGTTGTGTCCTAGATGTGAGAAACGACATAATGGAGAATGCTTAATGGGCATGGGAGCTTGCTACTACTGTTATGAGAAGGGACACAACTACCATAACTGTCAGAAAAGGCAAGACAATGGGCCAAGAAATGGAGGAAGCAAGGGACCTGAGAGAAAAGGGAATGCTCGTTTCTTTGCCTTAGCTCAACAAGAGGCGGACAAGGACAATGACACGATCACTGGTATGTTGTCTATTCTTGGAACTCCCGTTGTAGTTTTGTTTGATTCTGGAGCTTCTCATTCTTTTATCTCATCCAAGTTGTGTCGTATGAAGAATATTGCCTGCGAAGTAGAGAACCTAGCTTTGAATATAAGTATCCCTTCAGGCGATAGTCTAAGTACCGATGTTCGAGACCTTAAGTTGGATTTTGGGAGTAGAGAATTATGAGCCGACCTGTACTGCATAGACATGCAAGATTTCGATGTGATTCTTGGTATGGATTGGTTAAGTCGAAACTATGAAACGATCAAGTGTCGAGAGAGAGAGGTGGTGTTTGAGATACCAAACGAAAAGAAGTTCACCTTCTTTGGAGCAAGAGTTGGACAAGCACCGATTGTGGTATCAGCTATGAAGGCTATGAAGATGTTAAAGAAAGGCAAGTATCAAGGTTATTTGGTCAGTATAGTTGGCGTAGAAGAAGATGGACCGTCGATTGAAAAGGTGCCAGTTGTGCGCGACTATGGAGACGTTTTCCCCGATGAGTTGCCGGGATTACCTCCGAATAGGCAAGTGGAATTCACGATCGACCTTATGCCAGGCGCTGCACCGGTGTCAAAAGCACCATATAGAATGGCGCCAAAGGAATTGCAAGAGATGAAGGTGCAAATACAAGAGCTCTTGGACCAAGGGTACATACGACCAAGTGTATCTCCATGGGGAGCGCCCGTTCTTTTTGTAAAGAAAAAGGATGCATCGATGCGTATGTGCATTGATTATCGAGAGTTGAATCGTCTCACGATCAAGAATCGATATCCTCTGCTAAGGATAAAAGACTTGTTCGACCAGCTGAGAGGAGCTGGTGTATTTTCAAAGATCGATTTGTGGTCTGGATATCACCAATTGAAGGTGAGAGAGTGTGATATACCTAAGACGGCTTTCCTTACGAGATACGGTCACTATGAGTTTATAGTGATGCCTTTTGGGTTGACAAACGCGCCAGCCGTATTTATGGACTTGATGAATCGGGTTTTTCACCCGTACTTGGATAAGTTCGTCATAGTATTTATCGATGACATTTTGATCTACTCTAAGGATGAAGAGCAACATAAGGAGCACCTCAGAATTGTCCTAGAGACCTTGAGAAAAGAGAAATTGTATGCGAAGTTTAAGAAGTGTGAGTTTTGGTTGGATCGAGTAGTGTTTCTCGGACATGTAGTAACGGCTAAAGGAATTAAAGTAGACCCGAGCAAGGTGGAGGCCGTTAGTAATTGGAAGGCACCTACTAATGCGGGCAAAGTTAGAAGTTTTCTTGGACTCGCAGGCTTTTATCGAAGATTCATTGAGGGATTTTCGAAAATAACGGGACCAATGACTAACTTGACCAAGAAGGAGACGAAGTTTGTTTGGACTGAAAGGTATGAACAAAGTTTTCAAGAGTTGAAGCGTAAGTTAACCACTGCTCCGGTTTTGACTATCCCCGATGGTTTTGGAAGCTTTGTCATCTACACCGATGCATCGTTACAAGGCTTTGGATGTGTATTGATGCAAAATGGTAAGGTTATTGCATATGCCTCGAGACAATTGAAGAAGCATGAGCTTGCGTATCGCACTCATGATTTGGAGTTCGCAGCGGTGGTACACGCACTTAAAATTTGGAGGCACTACTTGTATGGTGGTAAATGTGAGATATATACCGATCACAAGAGTTTGAAGTATTTCTTCACTCAAAAGGAACTCAATATGAGACAGAGAAGATGGTTGGAGTTGGTGAAGGACTACGATTGTACCATACTGTACCACCCCGGAAAGGCGAATGTGGTGGCCGACGCCCTCAGTAGAAAGGGTGAAGGACGTCTCAATGCGATGATCACCGAAGAAGAAGCTCTTACAAGAGAAATTGAAAGGTTGAGCATTGAAGTGGTGACCCCGACCGTTAGAAAGGCTATAATGGCTGCTTTAATTGTCCAACCTACCTTGAGAGATCGAATCAAGAAAGCCCAAGAGACCAATGGATTCTTGCAAAAGATCAAAGGTCGAAGAATGAATGGGGAGTTGACAGATTTCTCAATTTCGGAAGATGGGAGACTACTCTTTGCAAATAGAATATGTGTGCCCAAGGATAAAGATTTGATAAGAGAGATATTGGATGAGGCGCATCGTACTTCATACACCGCGCATCCTGGTAGTACCAAGATGTACCAAGATCTTCGTAGGACATTTTTGTCACACCCCGACTCCCGAGGTGCGACGAATGATACTAACACTACTAAACCATACACTAACACAACTCACATAAGAAATTCATGCTCGGGAAACAAGGGGATATCGACTGAAAGAGATAATAAATAAAGGCATGCTTCCAAGTCACAATAAAACATCCAACGAGCATAGATAATTTTACATAAGAAAACCCAAAAAGGAATGAGTATGTCTAGATCACATCAAACGAAAGTTATAGAAAAGCGGTAAATTGTATCGAGCACATCGCTCTTAGAACCAACAGAATATCAGAATATAAACCAAAACATATCAAAAGACACTTATATCGCAGCGGAAACATCGACTCAATTCCCAACAACTACATGTATGAAGACATGTAATTGCCAGCCAACTTTCGACTCGACCAAAGAAACACACCACCAAGCTGTCCATGCCATCCACATCCCGCTAACCTGCACGTTTAGAAATACATGCAGGGCTGAGTACTTCATACTCAGTGAACACGTGCCAAAAATATTTTAAAACTCTGCTCATTAGAGCTATATGATTAGACTTGCCTCTCTTGCTGCATCACAAGGGTTAGATATAAGCATTTTAAAAGAGTTTACCACTTATGAGCCATAAAATCATTTTCATACTTTTCTGAAATCGTCTGTAGACATTTATACTTAGGTATGAATCAATCTATAGATTATCTTTCTGTGGTGTCGAGAAGTAGGCCTCCTCCTCGAAAACCGTGACCGGCCCAACCGAAGCAAGGCTCACAGTCACCTTAACTAATGCATGCATTGTCCCGTATCTTACAAGACCTTTATCCCGTGCGTCCACAGGACCTTTATTATCCCATACATCCACAGGACCTTAAATAATTTTAACACGTATATGATTGCATACCAAAACATTTAGAATATCTAGGAAAGTCACTCGATTTGAAAAGCGCACGTAATACATAAATAGTACACGCATTCATCATTTGGTTTTAGTTTATAAAGCCCACCTGACTTCCGAAGATTCTAGCTAGGCGGCTTACTCTTTTGTGTCCTCGCTACTTGTTCGTCCCGCTCGGTCCTTCACAATTTGACATCGAATAATAAATAAGATTCTCGAGACGTAAGACATAAAGTAGACGTTTGTCTCGGCTGAAGGATTTCTACTTGACTCAGGTCCTTCTATGTTTATCTTTTTCTATGTCAATATCTTTTCTCGACTTTCTCATTCTCGGTTCGTCGACTCTACTCGGTTACTAAATACGTCGTCTCATATTCTCGTTTTTAAATCATTTCTACTTTAGCATTTCTCACTAGTTAAGGAAATATTACTTATCTCGACTACATTACTCGAATTCTTACTTGAATACTTGATTCAACTAACGTCATTTCAGTCGATCATGTTGCATATATAAGCATCCTCAACAATCGAACAAGTCATTTTATCATAACGAATTATAGCATTCCACTCAAGCACATAGGTGCAATCAAGCATAATATATTCAACATAGAAATTTAATCAAACATACTATCTCACATGATTCACATTTCAAATTTAATTAACAATTACTCGACATTGCTCGACTCTAGTTTTGGAAAAGATGTTAACTTCGATCTCATGAAATAAATCCACGCCTTTCTAATAAAAGTGAATAAAAGCTCAAGTAATAAGAATTTTTTAATTTAAAACTCAAATAATTATTTAATATTTCTTGACTCAAAACACAACGCTATTTCAAAAATACGTCGTCTTTCCTCAATTACCTACATGTACTCGCATACGTACTATTATCTTATTTACTTATTCTATTATTATAATATCTCTTTTTATTCTCAATTAAGCTCTTATTTAGTAGGAATTCGTTTTCTATTTATAACTCGACTCTTAGAATTTCATTTTCTTTAATAAAATTCTTGTTTCCTTTATTTTATGAAAACTCGATTTTTAACTTAATATTCAAAACTCGATAACTTCATCGTCTTGTTTCAAATTAAAATGATTTGCAAAGCAAACTCAATTAATTTCATTCAAGCATTATCAATCATTCAATATTCGACAGACTATCAATAAACGAGCATTTAAACACTCATCATTTAATAAACTCGATTCTCATATCAAAACAATTCTTATTAATTTCTCTTATTTTTCTAACACTTCTTATTTAATTTAATAATTAAATATTAAAAACTTTCTTAATTCGATTTTAATATTTTGGTGAACAACTCTTACTTAATCCTTTACTCATAAGTTTCTCTTACTCGGTTTATTTCTTCATAAATTATTATTCAACTATCTAAGCTCAACTTAACTCTTTATTCTCATACTCTATTATTTCTTATTTTATTAAGAAATTATCTCTTCAATTATTAAACTCTAACTTTATTATTTTTATTTCAAAATTCCTCGATACATTTTGTAATTAAACGAGTAAACGAACTTGAACTCGACTTAACTCCTTATTACTCCTTATACTAGACTCTAAAATATTTTTCTCTTTTAAAAGAGATTTTGTAATACCCCAGATTTTTTCTACAGTCGTTAAAAATAAAAGTTAATAATAATTATGGCTTTGCACGCCTAAGATCATGAAATTAAATTCTAAGATTTACGGTGAAATCCGTTTCCGAAAATAATTTCCAGAAATCGGACGAACGACTACTGTATTAGGGTTTTCGCGTCCAGTAAGTTTTTTGTCCGAAATCTCAGAATCAAATTCCGTCAGAATTTACATTCACTTTTTCTTCGAGACGAGTTCACCGAAGAAAGTTAGTTTTTATGATTTTTCGGACAAATTTTGGACTGTGAAGTCCCGACTTTCTCGGATTTTGAAAAATGAATTAGGTTTTCCGAGTACGTAAATTATTTCCAATCTAATAGACGAGTTAGATTTCGTCGAATTCGTAACTATCTGGAAAAGTATTTCTCGATTTTTAAATCGACGTTTAAGAGCTAGAAACGAGATTTTATCGTCAAATAATTCCACGTCAAACATGTCCTAACGAGTCACTATGCTTTAGTTGGATATGTTCTTTGCTTTATGACTCACTATAGTGAGTCATCACCCTTCTCCTTCATCCCCCTTATACCGCCACCTCCATCTCCCTCTCTCTCTCTCTCATTTTTTCTTCATTCTTCCTCCATTGAAGCACCACTCCAAGCTTTCCTCAAGAGCTTAATTCTTGCATCTACCGATCAAATCCATATCCGAGTTCATATTACGAAAGGTAAGAGCTTCGTCTCTAATATGAACCGAATAAATCCTTTTTCCACCATTTTTTTTTTTCGAAAATTAGGGGAATGAAATAGCATGTTGTCTTGTAATCGAATCATGTTCTAGGATGTTTAGAATCGAGTTCTACGGATCAAATCATGAAGAAAATCACACCTCTTTGTCTAGGGTTATTACCGAAAATTTTCTAGAAATTGGGGCTTTGATCGTAGCTCGATTTCTTTGTCGATTGAATGATAGATTAGTATTCCTCGTGATGTTAATCGACTCTATGAATTGTTTCAGATTTTTCTAAAAATAAAATGTGAAACCTAAGAAACGAAGAAGGGTCAATTTAGGATAGTAAATGTGTTGATATGCTCGATTGTTTAATGGAAATGAGATATACGATGCATGAGGATGATTATATATTTAATTGAGATTTTTCTAAAAATAAAACGAAAAATGTAAGAGACGAGGATGTGTCGATAAGTTAGAGCTCGTTAACATTTTGATAATATGATTTGCATGTTAGTAATGCTCGTTAGATGATAATCGTTGTCGTAAAATTTGAACGAAAACGGAGAACGTAAAATTTATCATAAGAGACGAACGACGGACGATAAGTCGAGATTAGATGATAGTTTGAGGTTATGATTTATGTAATTATGATTATTGATAGATGATGAATAAGATTGTAAAATTTGATTGAATTCTAATGATGTTGGATTTCTCTTAAGAGACGAACAAATGAGAATAAGTATTGATAGAAAAGACGATTAAGGATTCTAATTGGATATTGATGATTATTAATGATTAATGAACGAGTTTGTAGTTGACGGCATGTTTGTCCGAGTATTGAAAAGATGAGTTGTAGTTATAACCGAGAAGTAGAGTCGAGAAGTTGAACTTGATTTGGTATAGAAATTGCTTAGTCGGAAATGACGATGTTTTAAACGTCGTGTTTATAAATGAGAAATGAAAAGGGGTCTATCACGTATAATGATACGAGTAGACTGTATTGAGTCAGTAAATTCGTGAGAATTTAGGTTCGATAACATAGAACGAATCTAGAAAGCCGTGCGTCGATTTTATCGAGCATTAGGGTTTCACTCGGCAGTTTTGCGACCTTCCACGGAAACTGCAATATCTTTTAGCTCGTTTATAGGAATCGATATCCGCAAATTGGATAGTAAACTAGACACCCGTACCTTTATTGTGGTATAAGATTCGTCCCCTGTTTCGAAATCCCCTGTTCTGGGTGGACTTACTGACCTCGTGCAGTGAATGTTCAAAGCTAGTATCTTAAGTTGAATTCTTCTCAACTTGAACTCTTTCGATCTTTTAAGTCGTTTCAAGTTATCGACTACCTTCTTTCTACCGACCTAAGTGTCGAGTACAGAATTGAGTGAGTGTCAAACAAGATGCGTTCGTATCTCGTTTCTTTTTAACTAAAAGAGTTTAGTTTAGCGTGCAAATGCCTGAAACGTCCAAAGAACAAAAACTTAACTCGACTTTTCGTATTCATTTATCGTTTGCGACCGAGCTTTAAAGTATGATTTTTATGATGGAGGACGAAGTCGACACCAAGGATAGGACGCAGACCAGAAGACGGAAGCACGTGTCTTAAGTTCTGTATTTAATCAAGGTGGGCTTTTATATATGAAACAAAACGAGCAATGCTCGAAAACCTTTTCTTTATCACTTCGATAATCGTTTTTTCAAAGTGATAATTATGGCACGAACTGTTTTGTGTTTTATGTGAGTTCTCTTGTACCTTATGAGTTAATCAAAAGGGGTTAACTAACGATCGGCTTTGAGTTAGCTATTATGCTTTCCAAAGTTAGTGCACTTTGTAGCCTGTGGTGTATGTGGTATCCTGTTGAGGGGTAGCCAGCCACGGTGAATTATGACTGGTCAAGATTTGAACGTAACATCTATGAAAAATGCTTGCAAGCTAATTTATGAAAATGAGAAAGAAAATGTTTAGTAGACACGGGAATTTGTAGAAAAACCCCGATGTGCTACAGAAATGAAATGCCTGATTATCTATACTTATGATTATGTTTTCGGCAACGTGCCCACTAAGTACTTTTGTACTTAGCCCTGCATATGTTTTCTAAATGTGCAGGTTGAAGCGACGAAAGCGGCGACGGTTGAGTTAGAGTGAATAAGAGTTAAGGAAGACTTTTGTATATAGTTGACAAATCCGCTGCTAGACTCTAAACTCTTTTGATGTTATGTATAATAATCACTGTAGTCTAAGTTCTGTAATATAACTTATAAGCTTTTGAAATGCTTTGTCGAGTAATCTTTTGAGATTAACTCTTTCCTTTCGTCAATAAAGTCTTGTTCATAGAAGATAAGTTGTGATGTATGTATGTTTATTCTTTCATCCCCTTTCTTCCCCGCTTCTTTAATCCAACCCCAGTCGCACCCCGGCTTCTACCGTCCCTCAGGATTTGGGGCTGTGATGGAGTGGTATCAGAGCATTCGGTTCTGCTCTGGCCGTAAATTAATTTTCTAGTGATACCACAGAGTGGTATCAGAGCAATCGTTTATGCTCTGTATACAAGTTTCTTTCAAAGTAGTCAGATAGAGTATTCGTTCATACTCTATACCTGAGTCTTCTTTCAAGTAAAGTTAAGTCGTAACACTAAGTTTAAGAGTGTAGACGACAACTCAACCTCCCGCTACGTCGACTCAACGAAGGAAAGAAAGAAAGAAATAAAGAAAGAAAGAAAAGAAAGAATTTCAGAAATGTTTCTTTTAAGAAAATTTTTTGAATACGTATTCCAAAAAGTTAAGAATGATAATGGTGCCAAAAAGGAAATTTTGAAAGTATGAGAATCATACTTGTTTCTGTTGTATGAATTACATGAAATTATTTGCGCAATGACTTCTTTTATTTGAAAGTATGATGGCACGAGAATCTAGATTGATTCTAGAGATTTTTCCCGGTTCGCTAAGAACATAGACTTGAAACCTAAGATCTTTCCGATTCCTCGAGAACTTAGACGTTTTAAGAATGTTAGTTCAAATGATTTCGAAAGGAGATCTTGAAACGGGAAGAACTTCTGTAGACGAATGTCACGTGCGAATAGTGACATGAACAAAGACTCGGCAGAGTCAACTTTTGTTTTTATAAAAAAAATCTATAAGAATTTCCTTCGAGAAAATAAGATAAATAATGATAAGGTACGATAATTCTGTACCAAGTAAATAAAAGAAACGAATGTTACTTCCGTGAAAGTGACATGAACGAAGGCATTTTCAGTTGGAGTTCGCCTCGCTCGAACTTCAAGAAGAGATTGGTTATAATTACCACGAATCAAGTACGAATCTTAGTAAGTTTTCAACGATCCTCGATCCGACGACGACTAGAACTTTGGTTCCAAAGTCGTTTTCCAGTTATAATTCCTTTTCTTTGGAATTTATTTTATTTCATACTTCGTAATTAAATGAAGAATACGACGAGTAAGTGAGATTCGAGTGTCGATAAAGGACAAAATCTTTTGTAAACGGATGTTACTTTTGAATAAGTAACATGAACAAAGTGGACGTACTTTGTTTTAATAAGTGAAAATCGTTAAGAAAATTTTTTTTTAGAAAGAAATAATGAAAGAAAGTAATAAAGAATAAAGAAAGAAAGTTATAAGGAAATAAAGTAAGAAATGTAAATGAATAATAAGATAAAGGATGGAAATAAAATCTTGAAATTTTATTTCTATATATTGTTTTAGTGCAATTTCTTGAATTGCTAGATGTTATGATAAGTGGTTGTTTAAGTGGTGATATTACAATTGAATAAGGAATATTCATTTTGTAATTTAAGTATTTCATTAAGATAAGTTATTTTCCTACCTGTTACGGATCCGTGTTTCTTTAAAACTTTTGTAGGATGGTTAGGAGACGCGTTACAGCTCGGAAGAGCGCACCTTTACCACAGCGTACCCTAGCAGATATGATACAGGACGATTACCACGGTTATGAGGCAGATTATGGTGTGGAGGATGTAGGACAGATAGTGAGTAACTTCTCGTCAGTTTACTATGCAGCACGGCACTTTATCCCGGAGAGTCAAGCGATATTCGATCTTATTGTACGACTGCCGGACGAGTGGCGCGGTTGGGCGCACCGCGTGGCATGGTTTTTCCTTGGGGTTTTCGGCAACGACACAGAGCCGACGGGCAATTACACGGGATTCGCTCTATTTATACACGTGCGTTTCTTTGACAGCAGGCTTATGGTTCCAGTCCCTTTCGAGCCACATCTTCCCTACCGTCACTTCCCAGCGGTTACCGAGCCAGAGCCTTTAGACTTGGACCCGGAGTTGGCCGCGTTATTGGACATACCACCAGACTTTGTGCTTAGTGAGGAGTCGGACTCGAAGGCAGAGCAGTTAGAGGAGGACGAGGAGCCCGCAGCTACACCAGAGCTACAACTTCCACTTGGACCACTTGAGGAGTTGATCCCAGGACCAGGACTCGTAGAGATTGACGCAGCGACAGCTGCCCTATTAGGGTTAGCTACTCCTTTTCTACCCGAGCCCAGTGTGAGAGTTCGAGGACCTTTTGAGATAGGACTGTTTGAGACAGGGTCAGGGAGCCGGGGGATAGATGCAGAGCTTGCCGCCATGTTAGAGCTACCATCTCCGCTGACACCGCTTGAGGAGATTTGTGCAAAGTGGGAGGTAGTCAGAGGTCAGTTAGAGGCAGGACCATCCAGAGTCCGTTCTAGGGAGGAGTACGAGTCGGGTTCCGTTCCAGAGCATCTTCTTCCTCTGAAGAAGCGTACAGTAGAGACCAGTGAGGACTATCTTGTTTCAGACTTAGAGGAGACAGTTTCAGAGGCACCATCACCACCCCTACTTATACTTTCTGACGGCTCTACTCCGAGGGAGGACGAGGCACTCCAGCTCGTCTTTGGTTCAGAGTCAGAGGAGGAGGATCCAGACGAGGATCCGAAGGAGGACCCGGATGAGGATCCGGAGGAGGATCCAGACGAGGACCCGAAGGAGGACCCGGAGGAGGACTCTGAGGGTTTACAGGCTGTAGAGGGCAGTTCGGACTCGACTACAGTCTGTTGAGTAGAGCGTCGTAGACGCATGTTAGTAGTAGTAGTAGTTCTTTCGTCTTGTACATAGTCGGATCAGTAACTAGTTTTTGTATTACTCTAGCGGATACAAAATTTTATGAATCGTTTCCGTTTTAGTACTCCCAGTAGATACGGAGATGCAGCTTATTAGTGCACCCGGTTCATAGATAGGCAGTCAGCCTAGTTTAGACTAGTAGTAGTCTAACTTTTTGTATAAGTCCTCGTTGGAGGTAGAATTAATATTCTTTTTGATGTATATATATATACATGGCTCGTGAAAGGGTTTTGATCACAAGAAAATTTCCTTATAAAGCATGTAGTAAACCAGAATGTCAAATGAACTCGTGTAACGAGAAGTTTAGTCTAACTTGAAAAGTTAAAAGATTAATGAGCTAGTATCGAAGTTATGTTCGATTTTTCTTTTCCGTGAATTTGATTATGTTGGAAAGAGGGTGAGTAAGTAAAAGAATGTTTAAAAGAAAGGACTAATGAGAATTCCTATTCCCTATAGTTAAAGAATAATGCCGCCGAGAAATGTTAACAACAGAAGGGGCCCTGGTAGGCCCAGAGGACGTGGAAGACGTCAACCGGAAAATGAAAGAGAACAAGAACAAGAACAAGAACGAAATGATACCCCTCCACCATCACCATCACCACCACCCCGTAGAGGATCTTTTCCTCAAATGAAACCCAACCGTATTTAATGAAACGGGCAACCCTAGCGATGCTGAGCTATGGGTGCGATCAATCGAGAGAATTTTCAAGCTCCTCAGATGTACTGATGAGGAGCGACTATCGTGCATAGCATTCCAGCTCTCCGGACCAGCTGACTACTGGTGGGAGGCAAGACAGAAAGTGATACCTGCAGAGCATCTGGCTCAACTTACATGGGACGAGTTTAAGGAGGCGCTGTACGACAAGTACCTGCCGAAGACGTATAGAGCTCAGAAGGAGGCTGAGTTACAGTGACAGAATACGATGCTAAGTTCTGTGAGCTATCCAGGTATGCGCCTATTCAGGTCGATACCGAAGAAAAGATTTCGAAGAAGTTCCGTGGAGAACTTAGGCACGAATTGGGGATCGCTTTAGCTAGTTACGGGGGACTGAGCTATACGGATGTCTTAGGACGAGCTTTGGAAATGGAGGCCGTTATGCCAGATGAGAAGAAAACAATAACAACCACACCAGCTCCAACCCAAAACCAAAACCGAGGCTATTATAACAGCAATAATAGCAATTTCCAAGGAAAGAGAAAGTGGGAAGGAGGAAGTAGCGGTGGCTACAATCAAAATTTTAACAATCAGGGTAATCAGAGACGCGGAAACCAGCAAGGCTACCAGCAACCTAGTCATAACAACAATAAAAGACAGTGGCAGAGAAACAACCAGTGTGGGTTGTATTTACAGGGGAACAACCAAGCCGGACCCTGGAAAGGGAATAATCAGTAGAACCAGCCGCAAGGGCAAGGGAGGAAATAACCTAGGGAGGGTTACCATTCCTGTATGCCCAAAGTGCAACAAAACACATGCCGGTGTCTGTCAAGCAGGCACTCCCAACTGTTTTAACTGCGGACAGAAGGGACACATAAAGAAGGATTGCCCTAAACCACTGCAAGCAGTACCTCTAAGGGCCATACAAGCGCAGCCACAACAACAAATTAATCAGCAGCAGTTTCAGCAGCACGCGCAACAACAGCAGAATGCAAGGGCATGTCCGAATAGTCAGACTGGGCAGGATAAAGGAAAGGGAAAAGGAAACCTCGCAGGTATGGGAAAACTTCACAACATCCCTATTAAGATATTGTTCGATACAGGCGCATCGCATTCTTTTATTGCTGGTTGTTGTGCGGATAACTTAGATATCAAACCTGTAAGAGCTGAACATCCTATGAGAGTAGCTACACCTTCAGGAGAGATCACTACTTCCACGCATGTTTGCTCTAACCTAGAACTAGAAATCGGAACTCTTAAGGTTAAAGCGAACAATTTGAATGTTATGATAATATGGGACGTAGACATAATCCTAGGGATGGACTGGTTGTCAGAGAATTATGCCACGATTCTCTGCAACGAGAGAAAAATCTCTTTTCAACCCCCGGATAGAGAGCCGACCGAATTTCATGGGATTACAATGGGCAAGAGAGTACCGGTAATATCTGCCTTACAAGCCAAGAAGTTGATAAAGAAGAAGGGTTGCACTGCCTATCTTGTGTACCTAGTTGGAGAACCAGGAGCCGAGAAGACCATCCAAGACGTAAAAGTTGTCAACGAGTACGAAGACGTCTTTCCAGAAATTTTACCTGGTTTACCACCCTACCGTCACATAGATTTCTCGATTGACCTAGAACCAGGATCGCCCCCCAAATCTAAAGCCACATTGATAAATCTAGGGTTTGCAAGAGTAGCTAAAAATAATAGTAATACGATGACACAGGTATTTACGTGGTTCGATCAATGAGATCTACGTCTACGGGGGAGGATATCAAGCTTTTATTATATTTGAGAGTACAATGTGTGTTTGATCGTCTAATCTATCAACTATATATAGGCCTTGAATCGAGCCCTAATCCTCCTAGGAGTCCTTATACATATCTTGTTTCTTTGTACATATCCAAATCTCCTTCATAATTGGATTCCTTCTCCTCCAAGGTAGGGCTTCGTTACTTGGTCTGCAAGACAGATAGCGGTTTCGTCTGGGCCGAGCTCTGTGGGCCGAGCTTAATATATAGGCTCAATTAGATTGGGCCTTAGGTCAGGCCTAAGATGAGACCGGTCCTATCACATCCCCCCCAAAAGAGAGGAAAGAAGACATGTAGATGTTGACGGTCAGGTCGAATTTCAGAGGTGAATAATCGCGCAAGTCACCTTTGTCACGGCCAGATTTAGCGAGTTCACCTTCCGAGCTCGATTTGCAGGTAGCTAAAAATTGAGATATGCAATTAGCTATCTAGTTCTGTTATTCGGATGGCCAAGTAGACAGGGCCCATATTCACCCGAATTCGATAGGAGGGAAAGTTGGTGGGCTTTTTGAACACTTTTTTTTAGAGACGGTTCGGATACCGAAAAGGCTGCCACATTCACACGTGTGCAACGTTCAACGGCGGGATTCAAATATGTATTACGGGATTTCATACGACTCTCTTCATATCACGCCATTTCACATCCGCTATTACAGAAAAAGGATTCCTTCCCAGAAAATCTTCTTTCCCTCCATTTCTTGTACCAAAGTTTTTCGACTAGTCGTACCGCCGTGCCGCCGGTTTCACGTTGGGTCTTTTGTTTACAGCCGCAAACCACTCGCCCAACCGTTTATCTCGATTTAACAAGTAAGTATAGCTTCCCCAACTCGCAATTCTCAATCTAGTAGGGGAAGCTATACTTACTTGTTAAATCGAGATAAACGGTTGGGCGAGTGGTTTGCGGCTGTAAACAAAAGACCCAACGTAGAGGGGAAAGTAGCCGAATATTCCTCAATCCTAGACGAGCCTAGGATAAAATTCCTTGCCTAGTCATATAATTTCCCCCCAAACGTCGAACTTATAGAACCTCGTTCGGAGGATAGGGCGTGCTCGCTCCCGATGGGGTTTGTGACCATTTACGAGGATAGTCTTCATTCCGGCCTTCGTCTGCCTCTTCCTGCGCCATTCGCCGAGCTCCAAAGGAAGCTCGGTTTAGCCTTGGGTCAGATAACACCAAATGCTTTTAGGCAATTTACTGACTTAGGCGTGGCTGCTATCCGTCACAATTACCCATTATCGGCCGAGCTCATCTACGAGCTCTTCGTCTTCAAAACAACGGCGGACTAGTACTATGCCACTGCCCGCACTGAGTTTAAAGGAAGAACTCAGAACAAGGTAGAGAAATGGCATACGAAATTCTTCTTTTGCCGGCACGATAGTGTAGTCGACCTGATGTGGAGGGTGGGCAAGCCTCGTGTGTGGGTGACAGACGAGGCGGATAAGGGCCTGGAGACTATTGCTAGGCCGATAGCGAGTTGTGGCCCGTTCGAGGAGAGTTACGGCGAAGATTCTCTAGCCGAAGCGGGGTTGAGCCCGTTTGAGCCCCAAAGGATGGTGGACCCTGCAACGGGTGAGACCCCGCTAGTGTTATTAGGATTATTCTTTTTGCTTATTTGTCGTCCTAACTCTTTTCTTGTCTTGTCTGTGTAGTATTGTTTGGGAAGAAGAAAGGGCCGACGGCTAAGGTCGCAGCTTGGGGGGGGGGGCAAGAGACCGAGGACTTCAGGTCGATCCGCTTCCTCATCGGACCAGGGTCAGCAGGTCGAGCTGGCAAGGCCTTCTGCCGTAGAACTCCGCTCTCCTACTGCCAGTCCACCTCACAAACTTTTGAAGTCCGTGGACGTCGTCGACATCTCGGGCGGTGAGGTGAGCCCGGCGGTTCCTCCAGTCAAGTTAGAGGATCTTCCTTTTCCCGAGGTCAGGATTCACTGTTTTTGTTGCATAGCCCTTCTGTAGTTTTTTTTTCTCTTATGTTTCCTAACTCCGTTCTTTTGTACAGAGCATTGGTAGGGTTATGAGATGGCTCGAGAATGGTGTCGAGCAGATGTTGGCTATGCATGAGGACGAGAAGAATCGTTACTCAGATAAGCTGACCTCGACTAGGGCCAGGCTGGAGAGGGCGAAGGAGGAGCTGGCTAAGGCCAAGGAGGAGGTGAAGACGGTCAAGTCCGAGCTGTCTGCTCAGCTCGCGAAGACCGCCGATGCCGAGGTGGAAGCCGAGAAGGCCCGGGACAGTGTGAGGAGGTTGAAGTCCGAGCTGAATGCGGCCAGGGATAGGAAGGCCAAGTCTGCGGCAGGTCAAGGCGAGGTCTTGCGGGCCTTTGCGAAGAGGCTCCTCTTGTTGGAGCATTTCTCCGGCCTCGCCAATGATCTGGCTGGGCTCATCAATGGTAACTACGCCGTGGATGCTTTGGAGGAGGCTGCCCGAGACTTTCCCGACTTGGATGTTTCCAAGTACGGGTACGAGCGTCTAGAGGGAGCGGCTCTCCTTTCTCGGTATGCCCGAGTGATCCGGGATCAGCTCGGCCATCTACCTCTCCTGGACAACCTCGCCAGCTCGTCGACGCTGCTATCGGCGGAGCAGATTGCTACCTGCCCCGACGGATCGGGACCCCACCCTAGATGCGGTCTTCGATTCTCTTCCTGACGGAATCGAAGAGGATGACGAGGAAGAGGATGTGGAGCAGGAGATCGTGGCTGCTGAAGATCCGATCCCTCCCAAGAGTTTCGAGGGTCCCGAGACTTCCGGAGCTGGGAACTTGGCAGGGGGTCCCCTCTCCGGGCAGCCGCCTTCTCAGGATAAGGAGGTCGGCGGTTGTTAGTTTTTCCTGTACTTTATTATTTTTTTTTGTATTTTGTATTTTTGTACCCGGAACCTATGAATTTAATGGACAGCATTTCTCTCTTTTTTTGTATGTGTAGACTTCGGATTCTCTTGATGTTTCCTCTTTACACAAACAAATAACTCTTCTTTCTCCAGATCTGTCTGAACAACGTGCTTTGACAAGTCTATGGATGGAGAAATGTCGCCGAGCTGAGGCGCTTTCTAATTCAAAGTGTGCTCTTTTAAGGTTGAGAGAGTCCGAGCTTGAGGATTGGCAGGGGAAGTTTGTTGCATTCTGCGAGGCGGCTGAGGCGAAGCTGCTTGCTGGTCAGGAGAATGCTGATGAGCTTCAGGCCAAGCTTCTTCAGGCGGAGGAAGCTTTGGAAGTTGCCCGGGGTCGAGCTGAGCGTGTTCTCAAGGATCACGAGAGGATCGTCGAGGAACATGTTGAATACGAAGACATCATCAATCACAAGGGTGGTATCACTATATCCGAGGCGGAATTGCAGACCAAGGAGCTGTTAGAGCAGTATCTCGGTATAAAAGAAGCATGCGGTCCTGAGTCTTGGGAACTTCAGGGGGCTTATGAGAGGCTCGACGAGTGTGCGAAAATGTACAAGTCCGTGCTGTCCCGCCGTCCGAAGCTACGCGCATTTCTTGCTAGGTGTGTTGGTGAGTCCGCTCCGTCTTCTTCTCGGAGGTCTCAGCTTTAGGTCGGATCGAGCCGCAGTGGCCGGGCTGTAGGACGTAGCTCGGCTGTACTACGAGGTCGGAGTTCTTCCTCTGGGCGAGGACGTAGTCGTGGTCGGGGACTGGGCCGGATTTCCATTGATGACATCATGGGACCTACTCCTTTTGTAGAGAAATGGCTTAGCTTCAGTATGCCAGACCCTCCTACGTAGATTAGCTCGGGGTTTCTCTCGTTGAAGTTCTGGGTGTAGTCTGATATGACCACAAGACGTTGTGGAGGTTGTCGACCCATTCCGTTTTTTGCTTCTCTAGGCGGGCCTTGAGTCCGTTCACTATTGTCCTGTTGGTGACTTCGGTCTGGCCACTAGTTTGAGGTCGGTGTACCGAGGTGAAGTTTTGCTAGATATTAAGTCCTTCACACCATTCTTGGAATATTCTTCTTGTGAATTGCGTCCCATTGTCCGAGACGAGGATCCGTGGTATTCCGAACCGGCACACGATGTTTTTCCAGACAAAGTCCCGGGCTTTCTCGCTTGTGACTTTTGTGGAAGGTTCGGCTTCAACCCATTTGGTAAAGTAGTCAATTGGGACTATTTGAAATCGTTTTTGTTTAGGGGCCGGGTAAAAGGGGCCTACGATGTCAATGCCCCACTGCATGAATGGCCACGGACTCTGCATAGTAGAGAGGTCGGTCTGGGGTAACCTCGTCACCTTGGCGTGTAGCTGGCATTTTAGGTATTTTTTCACGAACTCTTCCGTATTTTTCGCTATTGTTGGCCAGTAGTATCCTCATCACATGATCTTCTGGGCTAGCATCCGAGCTCCAATGTGGCTTCTGCAGGATCCCGTGTGTACTTCATTTAATACGTAGTCTGCTTCTTTTGGTCCGATACATCTTAGGAGGGGCTGTAAATATGACTTTCGGTAAAGGACTCCTCCTTCGAGGATGTACTGCGTGGATCTGGCTACAATTTTTCTAGCTTCCGCTTTGTCCTGGGGCATTTCCCCGCTCTCCAAATATCTTATGAGGGGGGTCATCCAGTTCGGATCGTCATCTACTATTACATTGATTTCTGCCTCTTCTATACCCCGGCTCCGGACTTCTTCTACTAGCGTCGAGCTAGTTGGCGGGTTCGCCAGCTTGCTCAGCTCGTCATCTCGGGTATTCTGGCTTCAGGAAATGCGAATTATTCTGAAGAACGGGAAGGATTGTTCTAGGAGCTTGACCTTCTCCAGGTATTTCTTCATTTCTCACTTTTCACCTCGTACTTCTCCAGCACGTGGTTGACCACGACTTGGGAATCACAGTGGGCTTGGATAGATCGTACCTGGAGGCTTTGGGCGAGGCGCAATCCGGCAATAAGGGCTTCATATTCCAATTCATTGTTCGTAGTTGGAAACATGAATCGCAGTGAGTATTTCAACTCCTTTTTTTCCGGGCTGATGAGGAGTATGCCAACTCCACTTCCCTTCTTTCCCGAGGCCCCGTCCACGTACATCTCCTAGCAGTCTGGGGGTGCCTTCTCAGGAATTTCTTGGAGTTCGGCTTTGGCTTTGAGCTTTTTTGGCTCGTCGATGTTCTCATATTGAGCTTCTACGAGGAAGTCTGCCAGAGCTTGCCCTTTTATGGCTCGGCGGGGCCCGAACGATATGCCGTGCTCTCCTAGCTCGATTGCCCATTTCGCGATTCTTCCTGAAGCCTCCGGCTTAGTGAGGACTTGCCGGAGTGGTAGGTCGGTTAAGACTTGTATTGAATGGGCTTGGAAGTAGGGTTTCAGGCGCCGGGCTGCATTCACAAGGGCTAGAGCGACCTTCTCCGGAGGTTAGTACCTTGTCTTCGGGTCTTTTAGAACCCTGCTGACGAAGTACACAGGTAACTGTCGGCCCTTTTCATCTCGGACCAACACCGCACTTATTGCTTCATCCGACGCTGCGAGGTATAGGGAAAGGGTTTCTTCCTTTTTGGGGACTGACAAAGTTGTCAAGTCATCGAGGTGCCGCTTGAGCTCCTCAAAGGCTAGCTCGTGCTCTGGTCCCCACCCAAATACCGGTGCCTTTTTGAGAATTTTGAAGAACGGGAGCTGCTTCTCGGCGGCTTTGGAGAGGAAACGACTTAGTGTGGTTATGCAGCCTGTCAACCTATGCACATCGCGAATAGTTCGGGGTACCTTCATTTCTTGCACGGTTCTGACTTTCAACGGGTTGGCTTTGAGACCCTCCGACGAGATCTAGCATCCTAAGAATTTTCCAGATCGCACGTTGAAAGTGCACTTCTTTGGGTTCAGCTTGAGGTTCACTTCCCTGAGTACGTCAAGTGTCGCTCGTAGGTCGTCAACTGCTGAAGCCTTTTCCTTACTTTTGACGACAATGTCGTCTACGTATACTTCGACAATCTTGCCGATGTGATTTCAGAAGAGGAAGTCGACCATTTGCTGGTACGTCGCTCCGGCATTCTTTAACCCAAAGGGTATGTATTTGAATGCGAAGACACCGAAACTTGTGGCAAAAGATGTCATGATCGCATCTTTTTCATCCATTAGAACTTGATAGAACCCTTTGTAGAGATCAAGAAAGCAGAAAACCTCGTATCCCACTAAGGATTCAATCTTCTCGTCAATGTTGGGGAGAGGATAACAGTCCTTTAGGCAAGCTTTATTGAGGTCAGTGTAATCCACACACATCCTCCACTCCCCTCCTTCTACTTTCTTCACTACTACCGGATTAGATAGCCAAACTGGGTATTTGACCTCGAATAGGAGCCCTGCCTTCAACCATTGCTGCACCTCATTGTAGATGACTTGATTTCGTTCGGCAGCAAATGTTCTCCTTTTCTGCTTTACGGGGGTGGAGCCCGGGTTGATGTTGAGTTTGTGCGTAATGATATCTGATGATACCCCTGTCATGTCTGCGGGCGACCATGTGAAGACGTCCTGATATTCCCTAAGGAGCTGGATTACCTGCAGGCGAGTTTGAGGTCTTCCTGCAAAGCCGACCTTAACAATTTTTGCAGGGTCTGTTTCGGATAAGGGAACTTGTTCCACCGAGGTGTCTGGGATTGACGTCGTTTCTTCCAACTCCTTGGGGTACTTTGGTTGCTATGCTTGTGGTTGGCCTCGGAAAGCAATCTGCATGCATTCCTTAGCCTTTTTCTGGTCGTTTTGGACAGTCAGGATTCCGCCCGAGGTGGGGATCTTCAGCAACAAATGATAGGGCGAGATAATGGCCCTGACTGCATTCAGCCAATCCCGACCTAGTATGAGGTTGTAGGGGGAGTTCGCTTTCACCACGTAGAACTGGATTAGCTTGTTGATGCTGGTTGGCGGGCTGCCAATGGCAACATCAAGCGCAATGATCCCTTCGGGTTGAGTCTCATGCTGCGTAAAGCTCTTGAGAGGCAGTGGCATGGGGTTAACCCTAGCTGGGTCAAGTCCCATCCTATCCAGGCAATGTTGGAATATGATACTTACGCCGGCCCCATCATCGATAAATACGCGGTGGACCATCTTATTGGCCACTCTGATTTGTATCACCAGGGCGTCATTATGGGGCGTAGCCGTAGGTACACGGGATCATTCTCGGAGAATGTCACGGTTTCATTTTTCATGAACCTCTTTTTTATTTGTTCCTCTGCTGGCGGAACTGGCGGCCTGCGGGCTTCTGTCCTCAGTTTGGTTCTCGTCATGCCTGGGGGCAGCCCGGAGATGGTTGATACCACCCTGTCGTATTGTGGCACGCCGCACTGAGGGTCGTTATCCTCTTCGTCATGATTGATCTTAGCTCGCTTATTGTCTGGAGCACAGCGACCCTGTCCTCCTTTCTGCTTCCCCCTTTTGCTTTTCCTTCCCCCGGCTTCGTATTTCTTTAGGGCGCCTTCCTGGGCTAACCTCTCTATCTCTTCCGCGAGGTCACGACAGACTTCCGTGTGGTGCCCATGGTCGTCGTGGAAGGAGCATTGCTTGTTTCTATCTCGAGGTTTAGACCCCGACATAGGGCGTGGTTTGGTAAACCAGTCCGCGTGAAGCGCGAAGATCTCAGCGTTTGTTTTTACAAAAGGAGGACGCTGAGGTTGCTCCGGTCCCATCCGAGGTCCGAGTTGAGACTGGATGGGTCCTCGCTAGAGACGTTCGTGAGTGCTTCTCAGCTCACGATCATTCCGACCTTGATCAACTTCAGTCCTCTTCTTCTCGGTCTCTTCAGGCCGGGAGAGATCTCGTTTCAACCGGTCTGCGTCTTGACCATCCGCGAACTGGTACACAATCCTCTACATTTCCTGAGCTGTCTCGGGTTTCTGTTTAGCAAGCTCCTGGTTCAGAGACCCAGCAGCGACCCCATTTCGGAAAGCCGAGATGAGGAAGACATCGTCGATTTTATCGACTTTCAGGCTTTCTTGCATGAATCGGGAGGCGTACTCCCTTACAGACTCTTTATCCTTTTGCTTTATCGATAGGAGATAGGCTGTGTCTCGGTGAGCCTGGACCTTCAAGGTAGGCCCAGGACCCTACACTGCCAGTTGGTAAGCTGTCAAACCAAGCTCGGGCGTAGTCGACCAGCATCTCAGGGAACAGCTTGCACATGTGTTCCTCTTTAAGGCCCTGGTTGTGCATGCTGTACTTGAAACGCGTCAAAAAATTGAGGGGATCCTCCAACCCATTGTAGGGTGGTATGTTCGGCAACTTATATGCCACAGGAAGCTTGGCGTCAAGCAGTTCGTCAGTGAATGGGCTGACAAGTCAGGTTGGTCTTCTTTCGCGTCGGTGTCGATCTTCTCGGGGACTGTGACTCCTGCAATAACTCGGGCTTCGGCACCTGCTGGGGCTCCGATGTCGCCTTGGGAGGTGGTGTCGCCTGGGACTCCGTTGGGGGCTAGGACTCCGGCAGGTGTCGTGCTTTCCCCTCGGCTCGGGCTCCTGCATCTTGGTGTGGTGAGGAGTTTTAGATACGGACTTCCACGTGGAACTCTCCCTGGCTTCGGGCATTGGGGACGTCCGGGCTATCGTGAGGAAGCGTTTGAAGCTCTCCTTGTTTGCTCTAGCGAATTCAGCTGCGGTATAGGCGGTAGCAAGGTCGAAGTCGTTGAGGAAATCATTTCCCTTCTTCGACTCGGGTTTTTTTTGTTCGGATTCGTCGCTTACTTCCTCGACAAACCCTTCTGGAGTCTCGTTCGTGTTGAAGGATCGTCCGTTATGTGTCCTCCGACGCGGGTTTTTTGGTGGATCCCTCTGAGGGATGTCTTCTAGCTCGGGCATCCCCCCGTATGGATCCTCTTCTGAGTGGTCATTATCATGTCCCTCCTTTGGGCTCGAACCGCCTTTCTGGCGATTATCCTTATTTGAGGGGTGACTTTCCCCTTCGTTGGGATTCCTGTATCGGCTTTGGGTCTCCTTCTCTTTTGCCATCGCGCTTTGTGATCGCGTTACCATTGTTAATCAGCTACGAAAGAACCGTCGATTTAAAGAGATGTTTCCCACAGATAGCGCCAATGATAAATCTAGGGTTTGCAAGAGTAGCTAAAAATAATAGTAATACGATGACACAGGTATTTACGTGGTTCGATCAATGAGATCTACGTCTACGGGGGAGGATATCAAGCTTTTATTATATTTGAGAGTACAATGTGTGTTTGATCGTCTAATCTATCAACTATATATAGGCCTTGAATCGAGCCCTAATCCTCCTAGGAGTCCTTATACATATCTTGTTTCTTTGTACATATCCAAATCTCCTTCATAATTGGATTCCTTCTCCTCCAAGGTAGGGCTTCGTTACTTGGTCTGCAAGACAGATAGCAGTTTCTTCTGGGCCGAGCTCTGTGGGCCGAGCTTAATATATAGGCTCAATTAGATTGGGCCTTGGGTCAAGCCCAAAATGAGGCCGGTCCTATCACCCATATAGGATGGCACCGAAGGAGTTAGAAGAACTCAAAATCCAATTGCAAGAATTGCTGGACCTTGGTTTCATCAGATTGAGTGTCTTACCTTGGGGAGCACCAACGTTGTTTGTCAGAAAGAAGGATGGGTCAATGAGGATGTGTATAGATTATCGAGAGCTGAACAAAATCACCCTCAAGAACAAATATCCATTGCCAAGGATAGAGGACCTTTTCGATCAGCTCAAAGGTGCAGGAGTGTTTTCAAAGATAGATTTAAGATTAGGGTATCATCAACTAAAGATTAAACCCGAGGACGTACCTAAGACTGCTTTTTGAACCAGATATGGCCACTACGAATTCTTAGTTATGCCATTTGGTTTTACCAATGCCCCTGCAGTATTCATGGACCTTATGAATAGAGTTTTCCACCCATACTTAGACAAATTCGTCTTAGTATTTATCGACGATATTCTTATTTATTCTAAGAATGAGAAAGAACACGAAGAACATCTACGGATAGTGTTGGAAACACTTAGAACCGAGAAACTTTATGCGAAGTTCAGTAAGTGCGAATTTTGGTTGAAGGAAGTAATGTTTCTCGGACACATAGTTTCAGCGGAAGGAATCAAAGTAGATCCTGCCAAGGTAGAGACAGTGCATAATTGGAAGTCACCGACAAGTCCGAACGAGATTAGGAGTTTCTTAGGTTTGGCAGGCTACTACAGAAGATTCATCGAAGGATTCTCCACGATTGCTAGACCTATAACGCAGGTACTTCGAAAAGAAAATAAGTTTAAATGGACGGACGAGTGTGAAAGGAGTTTCCAAACGCTCAAGGAAAAGTTAACCTCAGCACCAGTATTAGCTCTTCCAGACGCAAACAAGGAATATGTGGTGTATACCGATGCTTCGAAGAATGGGTTAGGTTGTGTTCTAATGCAAGACGGAAAGGTAATAGCTTATGCCTCACGACAACTTCGACCTCACGAAGTTGAGTATCTAACCCACGATTTAGAACTCGCAGCCGTAGTGCATGCATTAAAGATTTGGAGACACCATCTTTATGGTGTAAGGGTTGAGATCTTCACAGATCACAAGAGTCTGAAGTACTTTTTTTTAGCAGAAAGAACTGAATATGAGACAAAAGAGATGGCTCGAATTAGTCAAGGATTACGACTGCGGAATTAACTACCACCAAGGAAAGGCAAATGTAGTAGCAGATGCGCTGAGGCGCAAGGCTCCAACAAAGTTAGGATGTCTGTTTATCGAAGGAGAAACTTTAGTACGAGAATTTGAAAAGATGGAAATAGAAGTGCTCGATACACCAACAACGATCACAAGTCAAATAGCGGTACTAGAAGCTACGTCAGACTTAAGAGAGAGAATCATAAGTGCTCAGAGGAAGGACGAGTCGATGGAGAAGCTTCGCCTAAAGATAAGAACAGATAAACCAGACGGATACTCCGAAGCACCAGACAATGCGATATTATTTGAAGGCAGACTTTGTATTCCTGACAATGACGAAGAATTAAAGAATGATATCATGAGTGAGGCTCACGATACGCCTTATACAGCACACCCAGGGAGTACAAAGATGTATCAGGACTTAAGAAAGAATTTCTGGTGGAATAGATTGAAACGAGACGTTGCCTCATTTGTAGAAAGATGCTTGGCATGCCAGCAAGTGAAAGCCTTACATAGACGACCGTATGGGTTGTTGCAGCCATTAGATATCCCAGAATAGAAATGGAAAGGAATAGCCATGGATTTTGTGACAGGATTGCCTAAGTCAAGAAGAGGAAACACTGCCATTTGGGTGATTATCGATAGACTCACGAAATCAGCTCACTTTTTCCCAATTAAGACTACCTACGGATCAGAGAAGTTAGCTCAGTTATACGTCCGTGAGATTGTACGTCTGCACGGAGTACCGAAGTCCATAATATCAGACAGAGATGCCAAATTCACTTCGAGATTTTGGATCACCATGCAGAAAGAGTTGGGCACCGAACTTAACTTCAGTACAACTTTTCACCCTCAGAAGGACGGACAATCCGAAAGGACGATTCAGATTCTAGTTGATATGCTAAGGACAGTGGTTTTGGATCGAAGCGCAAATTAGGAGGATATCTTACACTTGGTCGAATTTGCGTATAACAACAGCTATCAGGCGACGATAGGAATGGCGCCTTATGAGGCATTGTATGGAAGAAAATGCAAGTCACCACTTTATTGGGATAAAGTGGGTGAAAGAAAGAACTTAGGACCCGACTTGATTAATGAAATGATCGTGATCATTCGGCAGATTCGAGATAGAATGAAAGAAGCCCAGAGCCGACAGAAGTCTTACGCCGATGATCGACGAACCAATCTTAGTTTCGAAGTTGGTGATAAGGTTTTCCTTAAGATTTCACCATCGAAAGGAATCATTAGATTCGGTGTTAAGGGTAAACTTAGACCAAGGTTCATAGGACCTTACGAAATTCTTGAGAAGATAGGACCTGTTGCTTATAGATTGGCCTTACCGCCAAGTCTAGGAAGTGTCCATAACGTGTTTCACGTTTCCCAATTAAGAAAGTATGTCTATGACCCTAAGCACGTTATAAGTCAGCAAGACGTCGTTCTTGAATCTGACTTAAGTTATGAAGAAAAACCAATATCAATTTTGGATAGAAAAGTTCAAGAATTAAGAACCAAGTCGATACCGATAGTAAAAGTATTATGGAATCACCACGGGCAAGAAGAAGTCACGTGGGAGCTCGAGGAAAAGATGAAGGAGAGATATCCTCATCTTTTTGAAGAAGGTATGCAAATTTCGGGACAAAATTTTTCGTAAGGGGGGTAGGATGTAATACCCCAGATTTTTTCTATAGTCGTTAAAAATAAAAGTTAATAATAATTATGGCTTTGCACGCCTAAGATCATGAAATTAAATTCTAAGATTTACGGTGAAATCCGTTTTTGAAAATAATTTCCAGAAATCGGACGAACGACTACTGTATTAGGGTTTTCGCGTCCGGTAAGTTTTTCGTCCGAAAACTCAGAATCAAATTCCGTCAGAATTTACATTCACTTTTTCTTGGAGACGAGTTCACCGAAGAAAGTTAGTTTTTATGATTTTCCGGACAAATTTTGGACTGTGAAGTCCCGACTTTTCTCGGATTTTGAAAAACGAATTAGGTTTTTCGAGTACGTAAGTTATTTCCAATCTAACAGATGAGTTAGATTTCGTCGAATCCGTAACTATCTAGGAAAGTATTTCTCGACTTTTAAATCGACATTTAAGAGTCGAAAACGAGATTTTATCGTCAAATAATTCCACGCCAAACATGTCCTAACGAGTCACTATGCTTTAGTTGGATATTTTCTTTGCTTTATGACTCACTATAGTGAGTCATCACCCTTCTCCTTCATCCCCCTTATACCGCCACCCTCCATTTCCCTCTCTCTCTCATTTTTTCTTCATTCTTCCTCCATTGAAGCACCACTCCAAGCTTTCCTCAATAGCTTAAGTCTTGCATCTACCGATCAAATCCATATCCGTGTTCATATTACGAAAGGTAAGAGCTTCGTCTCTAATATGAACCGAATAAATCCTTGTTCCACCATTTTCTTTTTTTTCGAAAATTAGGGAAATGAAATAGCATGTTGTCTTGTAATCGAATCATGTTCTAGGATGTTTAGAATCGAGTTCTATGGATCAAATCATGAAGAAAATCACACCTCTTTGTCTAGGGTTATTACCGAAAATTTTCTAGAAATTGGGGCTTTGATCGTAGCTCGATTTCTTTGTCGATTGAATGATAGATTAGTGTTCCTCATGATGTTAATTGACTGTATGAATTGTTTTAGATTTTTCTAAACAAAAAATGTGAAACCTAAGAGACGAAAAAGGGTCGATTTAGGATAGTAAATGTGTTGATATGCTCGATTGTTTAATAGAAATGAGATATACGATGCATGAGGATGATTATATATTTAATTGAGATTTTTCTAAAAATAAAATGAAAAATGTAAGAGATGAGGATGTGTCGATAAGTTAGAGCTCGTTAACATTTTGATAATATGATTTTCATGTTAGTAATGCTCGTTAGATGATAATCGTTGTCGTAAAATTTGAACGAAAACGGAGAACGTAAAATTTATCGTAAGAGACGAACGACGGACGATAAGTCGAGATTAGATAATAGTTTGAGGTTATGATTTATGTAATTACGATTCTTGATAGATGATGAATAAGATTGTAAAATTTGATTGAATTCTAATGATGTTGGATTTCTCTTAAGAGACGAACAAATGAGAATAAGTATTGATAGAAAAGACGATTAAGGATTCTAATTGGATTGATGATTATTAATGATTAATGAACAAGTTTGTAGTTGACGACATGTTCGTCCGAGTATTGAAAAGATGAGTTGTAGTTATAACCGAGAAGTTGAACTTGATTTGGTATAGTAATTGCTTAGTCGGAAATGACAATGTTTTAAACGTCGTGTTTATAAACGAGAAATGAAAAGGGGTCTATCACGTATAATGATACGAGTAGACTGTATTGAGTCAGTAAATTCGTGAGAATTTAGGTTCGATAACATAGAACGAACCTAGAAAACCGTGCGTCGATTTTATCGAGCATTAGGGTTTCACTCGGCAGCTTTGCGACCTTCCACGGAAACTGCAATATCTCCTAGCTCGTTTATCGGAATCGAGATCTGCAAATTGGAGAGTAAACTAGACAACCGTACCTTTCTTGTGGTATAAGACTCATCCCCTGTTTCGAAATCCCCTGTTCTGGGTGGACTTACTGACCTCGTGCAGTGAATGTTCAAAGCTAGATTCTTAAGTTGAATTCTTCTCAACTTGAACTCTTTCGATCTTTTAAGTCGTTTCAAGTTATCGACTACCTTCTTTCTACCGACCTAAGTGTCGAGTATAGAACCGACTGAGTGTCAAACGAGATGTGTTCGTATCTCGTTTCTTTTTAACTGAAAGAGTTTAATTTAGCGTGCAAATGCCTGAAACGTCTAAAGAACAAAAACTTAACTCGACTTTTCGTATTCGTTTATCGTTTACGGCCGAGCTTTAAAGTATGATTATTACAATGAAGGAGGAAGTCGACACCAAGGATAGGACGCAGACCAGAAGACGGAAGCACGTGCCTTAAGTTCTGTATTTAATCAAGGTGGGCTTTTATATATGAAACAAAACGAGCAATGCTCGAAAACCTTTTGTTTATCGCTTTGATAATCGTGTTTTCAAAGTGATAATTATGGCATGAACTGTTTTGTGCTTTATGTGAGTTCTCTTGTACCTTATGAGTTAATCAAAAGGGGTTAACTAACGATTGGCTTTGAGTTAGCTATTATGCTTTCCAAAGTTAGTGCACTTTGTAGCATGTGGTGTATGTGGTATCCTGTTGAGGGGTAGCCAACCACGGTGAATTATGACTGGTCAAGATTTGAACGTAACATCTATGAAAAATGTTTGCAAGCTAATTTACGAAAATGAGAAAGAAAATGTTTAGTAGACACGGGAATTTGTAGAAAAACCCCGATGTGCTACAGAAATGAAATGTATGATTATCTATACTTATTATTATGTTTTCGGCAACGTGCCCACTAAGTACTTTTGTACTTAGCCCTGCATATGTTTTCTAAATGTGAAGGTTGAAGCGACGAAAGTGGCGACGGTTGAGTTAGAGTGAATAAGAGTTAAGGAAGACTTTTGTATATAGTTCACAAAATCCGCTGCTAGACTCTAAACTCTTTTGATGTTATGTATAATAATCACTGTAGTCTAAGTTCTGTAATATAACTTAGAAGCTTTTGAAATGCTTTGTCGAGTAATCTTTTGAGATTAACTCTTTCCTTTCGTCAATAAAGTCTTGTTCATAGAAGATAAGTTGTGATGTATATATGTTTATTCTTTCATCTCCTTTCTTCCCCGCTTCTTTAATCCAACCCCAGTCGCACCCCGGCTTCTGACGTCCCTCGGGATTTGGAGCTATGACAGATTTTATTCAACTTAAGATTAATTTATTATTATTTCTCGTTCGATTGAACGACTTAACCTCGACTAACTCGTCTCAAATTTTATACTCAACTTCTAATTCTGTTTACTTAATTGTAACTCCTCTTTTATTTCTCAATTATTATTTCTTTTAATCACTATAATTAATCTCACTTAATTTTTCCTCTTAAATTCTAATTATTTAACAAAGAAGTATTTTTCTTTGTTTTTCTCAATTCTATGTCTCAAAAATAATTTAATAATTTTTCTTTTTATTTTTTATTTAATTTTATTTCTATAATTTTCGAATTTTTAATTATTTAAATAATTAATTTAATTTATTTTAAGATTAATTTTATTAATCTTCAAATCTTCATATTTTTTTCACCAAGAACACCAAGAACACACACTCAAAAATTCATAATTTCACCAAGAACACCTAGAACACACACTAGGCTTCAAAAATATATATCCTTCGATTTTTGCATGTTTTTGTGCTTAAAATTCCATTTTCTTCATCTCTAAATTTTTCTTTAAACATCTAACACTCCAAATTAAACACAAACACATTCATATCATCATATCATCAAAATCATCAAAATACCATTTCTTCCTACACATACATATATCTCGAATTTTTTCTCATAACAACATAACAAATTAAATCATCCAATAACTCATACTCATCTCATGCTCATAACATCATTGAATCATTAACAATAAATCAAATCAAATACTCCTCTAAAAACCTCAAAACTCACGGCATCAAGCATAAAAATTAGGCAAACAGTTTTCTTCAATTTCTCATATATATATATATATATATATATATATATATTCCAAACATCATCATAAACACATATAATCCATAAATCATCAAGAAATCATGAACATCGATTTTTCCTTCTTTCTTTCCTATTTTTCAGTTTTCATCAATTTTTTTAGGGGATTAATTATTTTCTTTTTAATTCCTAGATAATCTCTTTTAGGGCTTGATTTCCTAATATTTTCCTCACATCGATTATCACATCTCACGTCCTAGTTTGCCTAAACATAATTTAAAGCATGCATATTTTCTTTCTTTAGAGCTTAGGGATTACATATTTACAAGTAATCAAATGAATAAACATATTTTTAAAGATTAAATCAAAATCCTCCTCTTGATTGAAGCTTGGCCAAAAATGAAGGGATTGAGGGCTCAAGTCTCTAGTTTGGATTTTTCATGGAGGATCTCATCTTGAACCTCAAGAAAAATATAACAAAATTAATCACCGGATCTCATCTTGGAGGATCTCATTTTTAACTGGTATAATTTTCTCCGGATGAAAAAGTTTTCCGGTAAAATATATCCGTGTTATTTCATTTATACTGAAAACGGCTCTAATCTCTCCTCGTCTCGTTTCTGACATTGAAAACGCCTCAACCCTATCTCATGTCTCATGGAATAAATCAAGGATTCCGAATATCTAATTTTTAGGGCAAAATTCTAAGTAACGAAGAAAACCCTAATTTTACTCGGCTAATTAATCCGTTATGAACTAAATTCTTAGAATTCTCTCATATGATCTCGGATGAGCTTCTAACCTATCTCAAAGGTCTTAGAATTAATTTTAGATTCAAAAGACACTAATTAGATTAAATTCTGAGTTCGTCGGTGAATAGTGTTTTCTCGGTTCTCGTTACTATTCACGAAAAAATAAAAGTTCCCGAAATTCTCTAAAATCCATACTCATACTGAAACTAACATACATAAACTCAATCAATACATCACATACTCGATTCGAATAATTGAAACGAGAAAAATTCACATCAAAGCACACGAGGGCATTTTGGTCATTTTTAAGAAAATTTCTTTTCCTGAAGAATTTTATCACTTAAGGCTCATTATTTGATTATAGAAACGCATTTAGAACGCACTAAAGGACTTATAAAAGTTCGGGGTATTACAATTTTGGTGGAGAGGAATGAAGAGAACTATAGCCGAATATGTTGGGAGATGTTTGACGTGCCAAAAGGTTAAAGCGAAACACCAACGGCCTACAGGATTGCTAGTTCCGTTAACGATCCCGGTGTGGAAATGGCAAAGAGTTACAATGGATTTTGTCGTTGGACTTTCGAAAAATGTGAAAGGACATGATGCCATTTGGGTGATTGTGGATTGGCTTACTAAATCAGCACATTTTCTGCCCTTGAGAATGACATTTTCAATGGATCGACTTGCGCGATTGTATGTGGATAATGTTGTGAGATTACAGGGAGTGCCTGCTTCAATTTTATCTGATCGAGATCCAAGATTTACATCCAAATTTTGGAGGAGTTTGCATGCAACAATGGGAACCAAATTGGATTTCTCTACTGCATACCACCCTCAAACAGACGGCCAATCCAAAAGAACTATCCAGACATTGGAGGATATGTTGCGAAGTTGTGTGATCGACATTGGAGGTGATTGGGAAACTCACTTACCTTTAATTGAGTTCGCCTACAGTAATAGTTATCAGCAAAGCCTTGGTATGGCTCCCTTTGAAGCACTCTATGGAAGAAAGTGTAGGTCGCCATTATATTGGGACGAAGTTGGAGAAAGGAAAATGTTGGGCCCCGAAATTGTCGAGAAAACTATGAAGGTTGTTGAAAAGATTAAAGAGAGAATTAAGGCAGCCCAAGATTGGCAAAAGTCTTATGCCGACAAAAGAAGAAGAGAGTTGTACTTTGATGTTGGTGAACAAGTTTTTCTCAAGGTGGCACCAATGAAGGGAGTTCTAAGATTTGGAAAGAAGGGGAAGTTGAGGCCTCGTTTTATTGGACCATTTGAAATTTTGGAGCGAATAGGGGACGTAGCTTATTGTGTAGCTTTACCCCCCGAACTTTCTGCCATCTATAATGTGTTTCGCGTGTCAATGCTTCGAAAATACTTTCATGACCCTAGTCATATTGTTCACCATGAAAATCTCCAAATTAACAAAGACTTGACATACGAGGAAGAACCAAGTGTTATACTTGATCGAAAAGTCCATGCTCTTAGAGGCCGAAAAATACCCTTAGTCAAAGTTCAATGGATTAGACATGGACCCGAAGAAGCTACTTGGGAGCGTGAGGATGAAATCTTAGCCCGTTACCCCAATCTGGAACCAAGTAAGTTTAATTTTGAGGACGAAATTTTCTTTAAGAGGATAGGATTGTAACACCCCGCGTTTTAATAGGCTTTAAATTTATTTTATCACTTATATGGATTATTATTGCTTCTATTATGCGAAATATTTCAACTTTTATTAGCTCGAATTTATTTGTTGTGGACTTGAGGTAGTCGGTAGTTGCGCCATAGTTAAATGATAAATCTTTAGATTATAATGGTGGCCTTAATATATTTTCATATGGAAGAACTTTAAGTATTTTACGTGTCAAACTAAATATTTCTTACCTTTGTGTTTTTTTATCAATTAAAACACTTAACTAGAAAACAAAATATAGAAAAAAAGGACGTACAAGATTTTTTGGGTTAAGGGATTATATGGATATACACTAAGATTTTTAGATGAAGGATTTAAAATAGGGTTACGTGAACCACGTTTAGGATAGAGATAAATCTTTCTTCACGCTTTCAACTCCTATTTTATTCAACCTCTTCTTAAACCCTCTTGTACCTTGTTTTTTTGAGAGACCAGCAGTTTCAAAAACCAAACCTTACAAAGCAAAAATATTGTAAATTTCTTTTCTGCACACGAAAGTTACGATCGGTGACTGTGTTTTTCTAAAGAAATTGTGTTGCTTCCTCTGCCCTTCACCAGCCACGCCAAACTCTTTGGGTATCAACTCCATTGGTGAGTTTTAATTTAATTCTCAAGTATGTACTGGTTTTGTAAAGAACTTTTAATTGTTTCGATTTCCGAGGAAACAAGAAGAAAAAAAAGACATAGCGAGAGACAGACTTGATATGATTTCTCATATGTATAGTAATAATCATCTATTCTTTTACGTTAGTTCACAAACTTTTAATTAGATAAATGGGTTTATGGATGAGTGGAATCAAAATTCTGCTTAGTTGTTTTCACATATCTCAATCAATCCATTTCTCATAATAAATCATTATTGGCATGCACATCAATATTCACATATTCTTAAGACAAATCTTTCTCAACATTTAAAATAATCATATACTCGGGTACTATCACAGTTATTATAGATATCACATTTTATTTACTCAAATTTTATTCTCAATCAATAACTCATTTAATTAACTCAACTCTTATCTCTTTACTCGATCTCATTTCAAACATAGATTGGGAATCTCGGATACTCAAAATAATATAAATACTTGGGAGACTCAAAGTTGATTTTAACAGCCTAATGGCTTTTCTTTCATATCACCCGAACGATGGCCTCTTTGGAGGACTTATAACAAAATATAGGATAAATATTCACAACTGAAAAATTTCCCTATACGTCTAGAAGACGTTCTATACCTCAAATCGAACTTACACGAGCTACCACTTCGCGTCCGATTCTACTATCTAACCATGCATCATGTCATACATTTATACATCACTGCAGAAAAGTAAAAAGAGTTCAACTCTTAGACAGAAAAGTAAATATTGTTCGAGATTTTCCACAACTTCTTTGAACCAAACCCTAAGCTCGGGAACCGTCATCACTCGGGTCATCACCTCCTTCCTGCTTCTCGGGGTCCTCTTCGAGATCTTCTTCCTCCTCCGGATCCTCTTCGGGATCCTTCTCCTCCTCCGGATCCTCTTCGTGATCCTCTTCTGAGTCCCCATTGATGATAGCATTGCACTGATGCTTGGTTGCCGCTAACTCTTCCACAAAGTCGTTGTAGGTGTAGTCCAATGCATCCCACGGATTGGGCATTTCTCCAGTCTGCTCGTCCTCAAATCGAGCATTGAAGTCCTCCAACTTTGACTCATCCCACGGGGGAGTATCAGAAACACTCTCGTCACGACGAAGATAGAATGCCACATCGGCTGAAGCACCAAACTCTAACTCACGTCCCTGATTGAGCCTCACTGTTAGGGTCGAAGAAGATGAGTACGGAGTGGAGAAGTAATCGCTCGGCAAGGGCTGGAGGTATCATTTGCCTACAGTAGCATCGACTGCTGGATCCTCGAAGAACTCGTCGTCATCGCTATCGCCGGCACGCGTCGGCCTAAAAGGCTCGGCTATGGGCTGAATTGGAGAGAGAGTGCGGTTGTGGCGCATGAACTCCTCAAGCTGATTGTGCGAAGGCGGCAAGACTCTGATAGGGTTGTGAAAACCGTTCGACTACGGGGCGGTCGAGCTAGACGAAGCAAAAGGGTCGTACGAGTATATAGGGAGCACGCCTCCCGAGTACAGGTAGTCCTGATAGGCAGCTCTGGGCTCTGTCTAAGGGGCGAAGCGGTGAAAGAACACGAGGCAGAACTTGTCCGTCCTGAAGCAGAGACGGGGGATCGAGGGTAAAACCGTTCGGCTCGGCAAGAGAATCGATGTCGTATGGTCCTGGAGGTGAGGCACTGTACTGGATAAACTGCCTGGAGATAGTAGCAATAAACGCATTGCAATCACGAAAGATGCTACTTGATGCTAAGCATCTGGGGATGTGGAAAACCATCACCTATGGTCCCATACAAATCACGGAAGAAATCTCAGTTCCCTCTCCAACCCTAGGGTCTGGAGAAATCATCACCAAAGTGGAACTGAAGAATCCAAAAAGCTACACCAATGATGAGAAGGCGATCTTGCACACTTGGATGACATAGCCAAAAGTGTCATCTTAGCAACTGTAGGCAAGGCCTGTCTACCTAAGATTATTTCCTGCATGACGGCGAAGGAAATGTGGGATGTGCTTGCATCACTCTGTGAAGGTCGTGACGAAATCAAGGAGGACAAGATCACCTTAGCTTGCCAAAAGTATGAGAACTTCACTCAGCTACCCGACGAGACCATTGACAAAATAGAGCTGAGGTTCTTAGAGATCATCATGGATATTGAGAGTATCAGAAAAGGAAAGTACTCTCAGCATGAGATGAACTTGAAATTTCTCTCCGCACTAATCCAAGACTGGTCAATTCATCGGGTTTTCCACAAAAATCGGAATGACCTCAGTTCATTAAAGACGAAGAAGTTGTTCTCCACCCTAAACGCTAATGAATACGACATTCCGAGGCTGAAGCATTCTCAACTTCATCAATCTAAATCATTGGAGTAGAGCTCAACGACCAAGAATGTGGTGTTTCGATCTGAATCAGGCAGATCTGTCACACCCCGACTTTGGTGGTGCGACGTACAATAATAAACCATCCGATAACTCAACTTACACAAGGGTTCATGCTCGGGAAATCGAGAGAATATTGACTGAAAGCGGTAACAAATAAAGGCATGCTTCCAAATCACAATAAAATATCAAACGAGCATAGGTAATTTACATAAGAACCCAAAGGATATAAGTTGTCAAGATCACATGAATCGAGAATTAAAGAAAAAAAACCGTAAATTGTTTCGAGCACATCGCTCTTGAAATTAACAAAATATCAGAGTAATATCAAGGAACATATTGAAAGCAATTATCATGCAGCGGAGACTTCAACTCAATCCCAACAACTGCATGTATGGAGACATGTAATTCCCAGCTAACTTTCGACTCAACCAAAAAGAGACACACCACCAAGCTGTCCTCGCCTTCCACATCCCGCTAACCTGCACGTTTAGAAATACATGCAGGGTTGAGTACTTTGTACTCAGTGAATACATTGTCAAAAACTTTTCCAAAAACTTGCTCTTAGAGCTATATAATTGAACTTGTTTTGCCACAGCATCACAAGCATTAATAAGATTTAAAACGTTTTACTTGTGAATGCAAAAACATTTTATTTTCTAAATGGACTACGCAGTATCATCTACCACATCAACTCTATGTCGAGAAGTAGCCCTCCTTTTCATACACTGTGACCGGCTAAACCAAAGTAAAGCACATAGTCACCTCTAATAACTCAAATACCACACTTGGGTTCCTGTCTTTCACAGGGCAATAATATCTCAAGCAGATGATAAAGCATACCAACTCAAATAATATGGCAAGTCAATTCATTTAAATCTCACATAGTAATAATGCTCAATAAATAATAGCATTCATCAGTTTTTCGGTTTTAGAAAAGCACACCTGACTTTTGAAGACTAAGCTAGGCGGCTTACTCTTTTCGTCCTTGCTACTTTTCTGTTCCGCTTGGCCCTTCACAAACAACATCGAATAAGGACGAGACTATTATCTCGTAAAACGTAAAGTAGGTTTTGGGCTCGGCTGAAGGATTTCTACTTGACTCGATTCTTTTCTATATTATTTTAACTTTTATACGTCTATATCTTTCTCGACTTTCTCGTTCTCTAATTATTAACTTTTACTCGGTTACTAAATAAACTTCGACTCACATTCTCGATTCTAGAATTAATATTACTTTAGTATTTCTCGCGAAACGAGAGAATACTATTTGTCTTAATCATGCTACTCGGGTTCTTGATTCATAAATCTTTAACTATCGTCATCACGAATCATTCATGTCATAAACGAGCATTACAATAAATGAACAAGTCATTTCATGAATAAACGAAACAAAAACATTTCACTTAAGCACATAAGTTCAATCAAACATAATGAACTCAAACATGATTTATATTTCAAAAATATTCAACAGTTATCTCGACGCTGCTCGACTTTTATTTTTTTGAAAATATTATCTTCGAGTGAATATTGAAAATAATCTCATCAACTCAAATAAATCAAATAAGAATTTTGAATTTAAAACTCAACTTCTATTTAATATTCTCGATTCAAAATACAACGCCATTTTTCAAAAGACGAACATAAACTCGTATAAACCTTTGTCTTAATAATTAACTTCCAATAACATATATACTCATTCTTTTTCTTAATTAAATTTTGACTTCTATTTAAAACTCGACGCTTGATTTCTTCGTCATCTTATCTCGGATTTAAAAGATTTGAAAAGCAACTCGATTATTTTTACTCAAGGAGGTGTGATTTTCTTCATGATTCAATCCGTAGAACTCGATTCTAAACATCCTAGAACATGTATCGAACAAGGAATCACATGCTATTCATCCTTCATAATTTTCGAAAAAAATAAAAGATGGGGGAAGAGAGGTTTGTTCGGTTCAAATGGAAGATGAAGCTCTTACCTTTCGTATTATGAACTCGGATATGGATTTGATCGGTAGATGGAAGAGCTTTGATCTTGAAGAGAGCTTGGAATGTGCTTCAATGGAAGAGATGATGAAGAAAAATGAGAGAGGGAATGGTGCTTGGAGGTGGCGGCATTGGGGTATAAGGGAGGAGATGGATGACTCATTTTCGGTGAGTTATAAAGTGAGAAAATATCCCACAAAAGTAGTGTGACTCGTTAGGGGTGTGTTTGGCGAGGAAATTTTATACGAAAAATCTCGTTTCCAGCTCTTAAACGTCGTTTTAAAAGTCGAAAAATATTTTCCTAGATAGTTACGGATTCGACGAAATCTAATTCGTCCGTTAGATTGGAAATAATTTACGCACTTAGAAAAACTAATTCGTTTTTCAAAATCTGAAAAAAAGTCGAGACGTCACAGTCCAAAATTCGTCCGGAAAATAATAAAAATTAACTTTCTCCGGTGAACTCGTCTCGAAGAAAAAGTGAATGTAAATTCTGACGGAATTTGATTCCGAGTTTTCGGGCGAAAAACTTACCGGACGCGAAAACCCTAATACAGTAGTCGTTCGTCCGATTTCTGGAAATTATTTTCGGAAACGGATTTCACCGTAAATCTTAGAATTTAATTTCATGATCTTAGGCGTGCAAAGCCATAATTATTATTAACTTTCATTTTTAAAGACTGTAGAAAAAGTCTGGGGTATTACATCCTATCCCCCTTACGAAAAATTTCGTCCCGAAATTTGCTTATCTTCTTAAACTGTTCGGGGTACTCCTTCCTCAACTCTTCTTCGAGTTCTCGTGTGACTTCTTCTTGTCCATGATAATCTGTCACAGCCCCAAATTCCGAGGGACGGCAGAAGCCGGGGTGCGACTGGGATTGGATTAAAGAAGTGGAGAAGAAGGGGGCTGACTAATTAAACATACATAAAAGACATCATACATTCAATGAACAAGACTTTACTATTATAAAGGAAGACTTAATCACGAAGGATTACTCGACAAAAGTACTCGGAAGCATCTAAGTTAAAGATTACAGACTTAAACTATAGTGATTTGTTTAATGTACATATCCTCAAAAAGAGACTAGAGTTTTGCAGCGGAAAGTAGGTCATAGCTAAAGCAATCCTAACTTCTCAACTCGACTCGACTCAACTTCAACCACCGCCGCTCTCGTCGCTTCAACCTGCACATTTAGAAAACATATGCAGGGTTAAGTACAAAAGTACTTAGTGGGCACGATGCCGAAAGCATAAACATAAGTAGAGATAATCTGGCATTTCATAATTTGTAGCACATCGGGGTTTTATTTAAAATTAGCCCGTGTCTACTAAACATTTTCTGACTCATTTTCACAATTTACTCGGCCGAGCATTTTCTAGTATGTTACGTTCAAATCTTGACCAATTCTCATTCACCGTGGCTGGTTACCCCTCAACAGGATACCACATACACCACAGGTTACAAAGTGCACTAACTCTGGAAAGCACTTAATAGCTAACTCAGAGCCGATCGTTAGTTAACCTATTTTGATTAACTCATAAATCTGGAAAACACGAATGTTAACTCAGATAGGTACAAGAGAACTCACATAAAACGTAAAACAGTTCATGCCATAATTATCACTTTGCAAACACAGATATCAAAGCGATAAAGAAAGGTTTTCGAGCATTGCTCGTTTTATTTTATATATGAAAGCCCACCTTGATGATACAGAACTACTAAAACAGGTTCTTGTTCTTCTGTTCTTCCGTCCTTTCCTTAGTGTTGGCTTCCTCCTTCATCGTAAAATAATCACACTTTAAATTCGGTCGTAAAAGAAAATCGAACATGGAAATTCGAATTAGGTTTTAGTCGTTTTGTTTCTTTAGGCATTTGCACGCTACTAGTTTCTTTTTAATTAAATGGGAACGAGACCTGAAAAAATCTTGTTTAGAACTCGAAAGGTCTCATACTCGACTCTTAGGTCAGTAGAGAAGGTAGTCGTTAACTTATTACGGCTTAAACGATCGAAAGAAACTAAGTTGCGAAGAAAACAATTTAGTAAAACAAGTTCTGAAAATTTCACTGCACAATGCAGTAGTTCTGGGGACTTCCCAGAACAGAGGAATTGGAAACAGGGGATGAGCCCTGTACTGTTAGAAAGCTTGGAAAGTCTAGTTTATTCTCCAATTTACGGATCTCAAATCCGATAAACGAGATAAGAGATATTACAGTTTCCGGGAAGGGTCGCAAAACTGGCGCGGCTAACCCTAGTTGCTCGATAGAATCGACGTATAACTTCCTAAGTTCGTTCTAAGTTCTCGTACTCGATTTCTCGCGAAACTTGACTCTCAAGGCAGTCAACACGTACTCTCGTACGTGAAGAACTCCTTTTCAAAACTCGTTTATAACCACGACGATCAAACCTCGTCGTTTCAACTACAATTTACTATACCAACAACAAGTTAACAAATTCTCGTTTCTAGTTCTCGACTATAACTACAACTCATATTATAATATTCCGGATGCTCATGTCGTCAACTACAAAGTCGTTCCTTAGTCCATTATAAACACTATTATCAAGTTAGAAACCTTACTCGACTTCTCGATTATTAATTACGTCCACTTGTTCGTCTCTTACAAGATTTCAAAAGTTATCGGAATTCGTTCATTTTCTACTACATCAATCATCATGTAATACCCCAGATTTTCCGTACAGTCTTAAAATTTTAAAGTTAATAATAAAAATGGCTTTGCACGCCTAAGTTTACGATTCTGAATTCTAAAACTAACGGTGAAATCCATTTCCGAAAATAAATTACGGAAGTCAGTTAGACGACTACTGTATTTAGGGTTATCGCGTACAAAAACTTTTTAGTTCTGGAACTCAGAACTGAAAACCGTCTGATTTTTACATTCACGAAATCGCGATACGAACTCGCCCGAGAAAGTTCGTTTTTTTGATTTTCCGGACGAAACTCGGACTGTGTCGTCCCGAGTTTTTGTCAGAAATTAGTTTTTAAAAATTACTTTCCGATTAAGTTTAATACGTTAGAATTTTTGGTCGAATCGGAATTTGACGATTTTGTGCCGAGCTTCGTTTTTCGTCATTCGATTTCCGTAACGTCGTATCGCGCCAGAAAAGCGCGTAATTTCTTCTTTTTTCCCCTCATGGCCGACTTCCCCTCCCTCTCTTACCTTGATATTTTCATTTTATATGGTATTTATCTCATGACTCACTACTTAGGATATTTTTTTAACTTTACACCTATTAATCTAAATAACATAACAAATTAAGTCTTCATCCTCACACTCTCCCCCTCCCAACTCGGTATACACACACATATACTATACTTCTACTTTCTTCATTTCACCATTGAAGATCTTCAAGTTCTTGGACAAGAAATCTACACAAGTCTCTAATCCAACCATCGAATCATCCAACTCCCTTTAGTAATCTTCAAGGTAATCTCCTCCTCTACACTTCTATCCAATTGGATTCCTTTTCTTTTTATTTTCGAGTGGATCGAAATTTATGGGTAGATGGATTAGATGTCTTGATCTCTAATTAGTATAGCTAGATGGATTTAGGCATGGATCTATGATTAAAAATGAAAGAAAATCAAGAACCCTATTTCCTAAATAAATACCGAAAATTAGGGGAATTAGGTAGGATGTTTGGATTCTTCAATTAGTTGGATAAACATGCTTAGGAGGTGTTCGATTGATGATTAAAATAAATAGAAACCAAAACCCCAAAGTATTTTGTTGATGACCGAGTTATGCTAGGGTTTAAGTTAGCAGTTTTCAAATTAATGGTGTAATTAAACTTGTAATTGTTTAATTGATAATATAGTAGTATGATAAATGGATTAATGTTGATAATTGATGAAGAAAATCACCCCCTTAATTATGTTGTCAATACCGAAAATTATAAGAAAATTGGGGGTTTTCATGTAGTTGATTTAATTGATGTTTTGTTGATGAATTAATGTTGCTAATGATAATAGTTGATGATAGGAATTTAATTGGAATTTTCTAAAAAATATTTTGTGGATCGTAAGAGACAAAGAAGTCGATTTAAGTTGAGTTTAAGTAATGATATGAAGTGATGATGTGTATAATAATGATCTATGTTAGATGATGTTTGATTGCGTAGAAAATGAACGAAATCTGATAACTTTTGAAATCTCGTAAGAGACGAACAAGTGATCGTAATTAATAATCGAGAAGTCGAGTAAGAGTTCTAACTTGATAATAGTGTTTATAATGGACTAAGGTACGACTTTGTAGTTGACAACGTGAGCTTTCGAGTTATTATAATATGAGTTGTAGTTATAGTCGAGAACTAGAAACAAGAATTTGTTAACTTGATTTTGGTATAGTAAATGGTAGTTGAAACGACGAGGTTCGATCGTCGTGGTTTTAAACGAGTTTTGAGAAGGAGTTCTTCACGTACAGGAGTACGTGTTGACTGCTTTGAGAGTCAAGTTTCGTGAGAAATCGAGTACGAGAACTTAGAATGAACTTAGGAAGTTATACGTCGATTCTATCGAGCAACTAGGGTTAGCGCGCCAGTTTTGCGACCCTTCCCGGAAACTGTAATATCTCTTAGCTCGTTTATCGGATTTGAGATCCGTAAATTGGACCGTAAACTAGACTTCCCAAGCTTTCTAATGGTTCAGGGCTCATCTCCTGTTTCCAATTCCTCTGTTCTGGGCAGACCCCAGAACTACTGCCTTGTGCAGTGAAAATTTCAGAACTTGGTTAACTAAGTTGTTTTCTTCGCAACTTAGTTTCTTTCGATCGTTTAAGCCGTAATAAGTTAACGACTACCTTCTCTACTGACCTAAGAGTCGAGTATGAGACCTTTCGAGTTCTAAACGAGATTAGTTCAAGTCTCGTTCCCGTTTAATTAAAATGAAAATAGTAGCGTGCAAATGCCTAAAGAAATGAAACGACTAAAACCTAATTCGAATTTCTATGTTCGATTATCTTAACGACTGAGTTTAAAGCGTTATTATTTTACGATGAAGGAGGAAGCCAGCAGTAAGGAAAGGACGGAAGATCAGGAGAACGGAAGCTCGTACTTAGTTTTGTAAATGCTAAGGTGGGCTTTTATATATAAAATAAAACGAGCAATGCTCGAAAACCTTTCTTTATCGCTTTGATATCTGTATTTTCAAAGTGATAATTATGTCATGAACTGTTTTATGTTTTATGTGAGTTCTCTTGTACCTATCTGAGTTAACATTCGTGTTTTCCAGATTTTATGAGTTAATCAAATAGGTTAACTAACGATCGGCTCTGAGTTAGCTATTAAGTGCTTTCCAGAGTTAGTGCACTTTGTAACCTGTGGTGTATGTGGTATCCTATTGAGGGGTAACCAGCCACGGTGAATGAGAATTGGTCAAGATTTGAAAGTAACATACCAGAAAATGCTCGGCCGAGTAAATTGTGAAAATGAGTCAGAAAATGTTTTAGTAGACACGGGCCCCTTTCAATAAAACCCCGATGTGCTACAATTATGAAATGCCAGATTATCTACTTATGATTATGATTTCGGCATCGTGCCCACTAAGTACTTTTGTACTTAGCCCTGCATATGTTTTCTAAATGTGCAGGTTGAAGCGACGAGAGCGGCGGTGGTTGAAGTTGAGTTGAGAAGTTAGGAATGCTTTAGCTTAAGACCTACTTTCCGCTGCAAAACTCTAGACTTTTTGAGAACATGTACATTATTAAATCACTGTAGTATAAGTCTGTAATCTTGAACTTAGATACTTTCAAGTACTTTTGTCGAGTAATCCTTCGCGATTAACTCTTCCTTTATATTAGTAAAGTCTTGTTCATGGAATGTATGATGTCTTTTATGTATGTTTAGTTAGTCAGCCCCCTTCTTCCCCGCTTCTTTAGTCCAATCCCAGTCGCACCCCGGCTTTTGCCGTCCCTCGGGATTTGGGGCTGTGACAGAGTGGTATCAGAGCAAGGCTTGTTTCCTACTCTGATTATGAGTCAATTTTCTAGTATGAGTCCTTCCTTTTAGTGATACCACAGAGTGGTATCTGAGCAGAGGTTTGTTTTCTGCTCTGGTTGCGAGTCAGTCTTCTAGTCTGAGTCATTCTTTCAGTAATAGCATAAAGTGGTATCGGAGCAGTAGTTTGTCTCCTGCTCTGGTTATGAGTCATTCTTTCTTAGTATGAGTCATTCCTTCTAGTAATATCACAGAGTGGTATTTATATACGAATCTTCCTTCGAGTAATAATATAGAGAATTCATTCGTACTCTATATCGAGTCTTCTTTTGAGTCATAGGATAGAGTATTTGTATATACTCCAGATCAGAGTCTTCTTTTAAGTAGAAGATAAGAGTTAGGTTATGACACTAAGACTGAGAATGTAGATGTCAACTCAACCTCCCGCTACGTCGACTCAACGAGGAAAAAGGAAAGAATTTTAATTATGAGATTTCTTTTAATAAGAAATTTTATGAACAAGTATTCAATGAGATTGAGAATGAGAATGAGTTGTGTGCCAAAAATAAGAATTTTATGGAAGTATAATTTTTATACTTTATGTGATTATGCGATAGTACGAGTACTATCTTATGTGAAATTATTTGCGCAATAATTTCTTTCTTTTGAAAATTTTTTTGGACACAAGAATATAGTCGGATTTTAGGGATTTTTCCCGGTTCAATGAGAACGTAGACTTGAAACCTAAGATCTTTCCGGTTCTTCGAGAATTTAGACATTTTTAAGAAACGTTATTATGAAATGATTTCGAAAGGAGATCCCCGACAAGAGGAGAACTTCTACTGATGAATGTTACGTGCGTTAAGTGACATGAATGAAGATTCGGCAAAGTCGAACTTTGTTTTAAAAATTCAAACAAAAATTTCCTGCGAGGAAAATGAAATAAAAATGGTACGGTAAATCGTGTTAGTAAACGGAGGAAACGATTAGACGTTTGAGAGGCTTCGGCTTCGAGTTAAGAAAGATATGAACGAGACGACGAAGATAGAATAAAGGGAATCAAAGCCAAATAAAATAAGTGAACGTTGCTTACGTGTAAGTAACTTAAATGACGTCATTCGTGTCACGTCATTCCGTTTTCTTTTCGTTTCGTGTTTCAATAGGGTTCGTCCTGATCGAACTCTACCAGGAAAATCGTATAAATTATTAGAAGTCAAGCACGAAGCTTGATTAATTTTTCCATCGATCGCCCGATTCTAGCGACGACAACTGAAACTTAGTTTCCAGAAAAGTTATTCTTTAAGTTATATTCCATTTTCTTTTGGAATTTATTCCATATTTCGTCTTTGAACAAAGACTACCAATAGTACGAGTATCAAGAGTCGTTAATGACAAATTCTTTTTGTGAATGGATGTTACTTTTGAATAAGTAACATGAAAAAAGTAAACGTACTTTGTTTTAATAAGTGAGAATCGATAAGAAATGTTGTTGAGAAAGTACTAAAGAATTAAGTAAGTAAGAACGTAGTAAGATAAGAATGGAAATAAAAGTCTTGAAATTTTTTTATTTTAATTATATATTGTTTGAGTGCAATTTCTTGAATTGCTAGAAGTCATGATAAGTGGTTGTCTTAAGTGGTGATATTACAATTGAATAAGGAAATGTTCATTTTGTAATTTAAGTATTTCGTTGAGATAAGTTATTTCCCTACCTGTTACTGATCCGTGTTTCCTTAAAACTTTTGTAAGATGGCTAGGACTCGTGTTACTGCTCGGAAGAGCCAGCCCTTGGTCGGGTGCGAGCGTACTATACTAGACATGATACAAGACGAGTATTATGAGTTCGAGGCAAATTACGGTGAGGAGGATGTGGGACAGATAGTGAGCAACTTTTCGTCAGCTTACTTTCCAGTACGACACTTGATTCCAGAGATTCAGGTAATATCAGACCTGATTGTGCACTTACCGGACGAGTGGCGCGGTTGGGCACACCGCGTGTCGTGGTACTTTTTAGGGATCTTCGGTGATGACACCGAGCCGACCGGCAACTACACAGGATTCGCCCTGTTTGTACACAAGCGATTCTTTGACAGAAGATTCATGCTTCCAGTTCCTTTTGAGCCGCATCTCCCCTACAGTCACTTTCCCGCAGAGACCGAGCTAGAGCACCTCGACTTAGACCCAGAGTTTTCCGCTTTGTTGGAGTTGCCACCAGACTTTGTACCGAGTGAGGAGTCTGACGCGGAGTCAGAGCAGTTAGAGGAGGACGAAGAGCCCACTGTTACACCAGAGCTACCGCCAATTAGTACACAGATCGAGGAGTCGATCCCAGGACCGGGATTCGTAGAGATCGATGCCGAGACAGCCGCGTTGTTAGGACTAGCTTCACTGTTCTTACCTGACGTCTGTGTTAGAGTCAGAGGACCTTTAGAGACAGGACTGTTTAGGGAGGAGTCAGAGTACCGAGGGATCGACGCGGAGCTTGCCGCCATGTTAGAGTTACCATCTCCACTTACGCCGCTTGAGGAGATGTGTGCGAAGTGGCGAGTAGTCAGAGAGCAGATGGAGGCAGGACCGTCTAGGTTCCGTTCTAGGGAGGAGTTCGAGTCGGGTTCAGGTTCCAGTTCAGTTCCAGAGCACCTTCTTCCCTTGAAGAAGCGTGCAGTAGAGATCAGTGAGGACTACCTTGTTTCCGACCTTGAGGAGACAGTTTCAGAGGCACCGTCGCCCACCCTGCTTACACTTTCTAACGGCTCTACTCTGAGGGAGGACGAGGCACTCCAGCTCGTCTTTGGTTCAGAGTCTGAGGAGGAGCATCCGGACGAGGATCCTGAGGAGGACCCAGACGAGGATCCGGAGGAGGACCACGAGGAGGACTCTTAGGGTTTTTAGGCCATAGAGGGCAGTTTCGACTCGATTATAGTTTGTCGAGTAGAGCGTCGTAGACGCATGTTAGTAGTAGTAGTAGCCCTTTTGTCCTGTACAGAGTCGGATCAGTAACTAGTTTTTTTAGTACTCTAACGGATACGAAATTTTATGAATCGTTTCCGTTCTAGTACTTTTAGTAGGTACGGAGTTGCAGCTTGTTAGTGCACCCGATAAATGGTAGGTAGTCAGCCTAGTTTAGACTAGTAGTAGTCTAACCTTTTTGTATAAGTCCTCGTTGGAGGCAGAATTAATATTCTTTTTGATGTATATATATATACATGACCCATAAGAGGGTTTTTAATCACGACAAAAAAATTTCCTATGAATCGTGTATTTAAATCAGAATGTCAATTGAATTTGTGAGACGAGAAATTTAAGTTTAACTTGAAAGTTAAAAGATTATGAAGTAATATCGAAGCTATGTTCGATATGTCGACCCGTGAACTTGATTAAGTTGAGAACGAGTTAGTAAGTACTAAGAGAAATTAATAGAAAAGACTAATGAGAATTTAAAATTTCTTTAGATCAAAGAAAATGCCGCCAAGAAACGTTAACAATAGGAGAGGTCAAGGACCTGGGAGGCCTCAAGGACGTGGGAGACGTCAACCGGAGAATGACAGAGAACAAGAGCAAGAACAGAATGCTACCCCATCACCATCACCATCACCATCCCCATCACCACCCCCATCACCACCACCTCCACCACCACCCCGTAGAGATATTGAGGACCTTTTCCTCAAGAGAAACCCCCCGATGTTTAATGGAACGGGCAGCCCTAGCGATGCTGAGCTATGGGTAAGATCTACTGAGAAGATATTCAAACTCCTCAGATGTACTGATGAGGAGAGAATGCTATGTGTCGCGTTCCAACTGACTGGATCGGCAGATTATTGGTGGGAAGCAAGGCAGAAGGTGATACCCGCAGAGCAGCTGGCTCATTTCACATGGGAAGAGTTCAAGGAAATATTGTTTGATAAGTACGTACCCAAGACGTATAGAGCACAGAAGGAAGCCGAGTTCTATAACCTGAAGCAAGGAAAGCTGACTGTGACTGAGTATGACGCCAAGTTTTGTGAACTGTCTAGGTATGCGCCGACTTTGGTTGATACCGAGGAGAAGTTATCCAAGAAATTCCAAGGAGGACTGCGACATGAACTGAAAATCGCGTTAGCTAGTCATGGGGGACTAGGCTACATTGATATTTTGGGAAGAGCATTAGAAATGGAGGCCGTCGTGCCTGATGAGAAGAAGGTTGTACCAAATGCACCAGCACCAGCACCAGCACAGAACTAGAACCGAGGCTATTATAACAACAATAATTGCAACTATCAGGGAAAGAGAAAGTGGAATGGAGGAGGTAGCGGAGGCTACAATCAGAACTTCAACAACCAGGGTAATCAGAAGAGAGGCTTCCAGCAGGGCTATCAGCAGCCTGGTCAGAACAACAACAACAACAACAACAACAACAACAACAGCAACAAAAGGCCGTGGCAGGGAAACAACCAATCGGGGTTGTTTATTCAGGGAAATAAGCAGAACACACCATGGAAGGGCAACGGTCAACAGAACCAGCCGCAAGGGCAGTAGCGAAACTTCAACCAGGGAGGAATTAACCTAGGGAGGGTTACCATTCTTGTCTGTCCTAAGTGCAACAGAGCCCATCCCGGAGTCTGTCAGATAGGCACCTCTAACTGTTTCAACTGTGGACAGAAGGGGCATATGAAGAAGGATTGCCCGAAACCACTGCAAGCCATACCTCTCAGAGCCATACAAGCACAGCCGCAGCAGCAAATGAACCAACAACAGTTCCAGCAGCATGCACAACAGCAACAAAATGCGAGGGCATGCGCTATCAAATAGGGTGGCCAGCACAAAGGAAAAGGCAACCTAGCAGGTATGGGAAAACTACACAATATCCCTATTAAGATACTGTTTGATACTGGCGCATCGCATTCTTTCATTGCTAGCTCGTGTGCCGATAACTTAGACATCAGGCCTGTAAGAGCTGCACATTCTATGAGAGTAGCAACACCTTCAGGAGAGATCACTACTTCCACGCATGTTTGCTCTAACCTAGAACTAGAAATCGGAACTCTTAAGGTTAAGGCGAACAACTTAAACGTTAAGTTAATGTGGGACGTAGATATAATCCTAGGCATGGATTGGTTGTCAGAGAAGTATGCCACAATTCTCTGCAATGAGAGGAAAATCTCTTTTCAACCCCCGGGTAAAGAACCAACCGAATTCCACGGAATCTCAATGGGTAGAGGCGTACCAATTATATCAGCCCTTCAAGCCACGAAACTCATGAAGAAGAAAGGTACCACAGCTTATCTTGTGTACCTAGTCGGAGAACCAGGAGCCGAGAAGACCATCCAAGACGTAAAAGTTGGGAATGAATACGAAGACGTCTTTCCAGAAGTATTACCAGGATTGCCACCAGATCGTCATGTGGACTTCACGATCGACTTAGAACCAGAAGCCGCACCTAAATCTAAAGCCCCATATAGGATGGCACCGAAAGAACTAGAAGAGCTCAAAATCCAATTACAAGAATTGCTAGACCTTGGTTTCATTAGGACAAGTGTCTCACCTTGGGGAGCACCAGTGTTGTTTGTTAGGAAAAAGGACGGATCAATGAGAATGTGTATAGATTATCGAGAACTGAACAAGATCACACTCAAGAACAAATATCCTTTGCCAAGGATCGAGGATCTGTTCGATCAGCTTAAGGGTGTAGGAGTCTTCTCCAAAATAGATTTAAGGTCAAGGTACCATCAGCTGAAGATCAAACCTGAAGACGTACCGAAGACTGCCTTTAGAACCCGATATGGCCATTACGAATTCCTAGTAATGCCATTTGGTTTAACCAACGCTCCAGCTGTATTCATGGATCTTATGAATAGAGTTTTCCACCCTTACTTGGACAAATTCGTTTTAGTATTCATCGACGACATCCTCGTTTACTCTAGGAATGAAAAGGAGCATGAGGAACATCTACGGATAGTGTTGAAAACACTAAGAACTGAGAAACTCTACGCCAAATTCAGTAAATGCGAATTTTGGTTGAAGGAAGTAATGTTCCTTGGGCACATAGTATTGGCAGAAGGAATCAAAGTGGACCCAGCCAAGGTAGAGGCAGTGCACAACTGGAAATCACCAACAAGTCAGAATGAGATCAGAAGTTTCTTAGGTTTGGCAGGCTACTACAGAAGATTTATTGAGGGATTTTCCACGATTGCTAGGCCGATGACATAGCTACTTCGTAAGGAAACCAAATTTAAATGGACGGACGAGTGCGAGAAGAGTTTCCAAACGCTCAAGGAGAAATTAACCACAGCGCCAGTATTAGCACTTCCAGACACCAACAAGGAGTATGTGGTCTACACTGACGCATCGAAAAATGGATTAGGTTGTGTCTTAATGCAAGATGGACGAGTTATAGTTTATGCTTCACGACAACTTCGACCTCACGAAGTTGAGTACCCAACCCACGACTTAGAACTCGCAGCTGTGGTGCATTCGTTAAAGATTTGGAGACACCATCACTATGGATGACTACCCCACATGGAAATTCACACCAAAGATGCTACTTGATGCTAAGCATCTGGGGATGTGGAAAACCATCACCTATGGTCCCATACAAATCACGGAAGAAATCTCAGTTCCCTCTCCAACCCTAGGGTCTGGAGAAATCATCACCAAAGTGGAACTGAAGAATCCAAAAAGCTACACCAATGATGAGAAGGCGATCTTGCACACTTGGATGACATAGCCAAAAGTGTCATCTTAGCAACTGTAGGCAAGGCCTGTCTACCTAAGATTATTTCCTGCATGACGGCGAAGGAAATGTGGGATGTGCTTGCATCATTCTGTGAAGGTCGTGACGAAATCAAGGAGGACAAGATCACCTTAGCTTGCCAAAAGTATGAGAACTTCACTCAGCTACCCGACGAGACCATTGACAAAATGGAGCTGAGGTTCTTAGAGATCATCATGGATATTGAGAGTATCAGAAAAGGAAAGTACTCTCAGCATGAGATAAACTTGAAAGTTCTCTCCGCACTAATCCAAGACTGGTCAATTCACCGGGTTTTCCACAAAAATCGGAATGACCTCAGTTCATTAAAGACGGAGAAGTTGTTCTCCACCCTAAACGCTAATGAATACGACATTCCGAGGCTGAAGCATTCTCAACTTCATCAATCTAAATCATTGGAGTAGAGCTCAACGACCAAGAATGTGGTGTTTCGATCTGAATCAGGCAGATCTGTCACACCCCGACTTTGGTGGTGCGACGTACAATAATAAACCATCCGATAACTCAACTTACACAAGGGTTCATGCTCGGGGAATCGAGAGAATATTGACTGAAAGCGGTAACAAATAAAGGCATGCTTCCAAATCACAATAAAATATCAAACGAGCATAGGTAATTTACATAAGAACCCAAAGGATATAAGTTGTCAAGATCACATGAATCGAGAATTAAAGAAAAAAAATTGTAAATTGTTTCGAGCACATCGCTCTTGAAATTAACAAAATATCACAGTAATATCAAGGAACATATTGAAAGCAATTATCATGCAGCGGAGACTTCAACTCAATCCCAACAACTGCATGCATGGAGACATGTAATTGCCAGCTAACTTTCGACTCAACCAAAAAGAGACACACCACCAAGCTGTCCACGCCTTCCACATCCCGCTAACCTGCACGTTTAGAAATACATGCAGGGTTGAGTACTTCGTACTCAGTGAATACATTGTCAAAAACTTTTCCAAAAACTTGCTCTTAGAGCTATATAATTGAACTTGTTTTGCCACAGCATCACAAGCATTAATAAGATTTAAAACGTTTTACTTGTGAATGCAAAAACATTTTATTATCTAAATGGACTACGCAGTATCATCTACCACATCAACTCTGTGTCGAGAAGTAGGCCTCCTTTTCATACACTGTGACCGGCTAAACCAAAGTAAAGCACATAGTCACCTCTAATAACTCAAATACCACACTTGGGTTCCTGTCTTTCACAGGGCAATAATATCTCAAGCAGATGATAAAGCATACCAACTCAAATAATATGGCAAGTCAATTCATTTAAATCTCACATAGTAATAATGCTCAATAAATAATAGCATTCATCAGTTTTTCGGTTTTAGAAAAGCACACCTGACTTTTGAAGACTAAGCTAGGCGGCTTACTCTTTTCGTCCTTGCTACTTTTCTGTTCCGCTTGGCCCTTCACAAACAACATCGAATAAGGACGAGACTATTATCTCGTAAAACGTAAAGTAGGTTTTGGGTTCGGCTGAAGGACTTCTACTTGACTCGATTCTTTTCTATATTATTTTAACTTTTATACGTCTATATCTTTCTCGACTTTCTCGTTCTCTAATTATTAACTTTTACTCGGTTACTAAATAAACTTCGACTCACATTCTTGATTCTAGAATTAATATTACTTTAGTATTTCTCGCGAAACGAGAGAATACTATTTGTCTTAATCATGCTACTCGGGTTCTTGATTCATAAATCTTTAACTATCGTCATCACGAATCATTCATGTCATAAACGAGCATTACAATAAATGAACAAGTCATTTCATGAATAAACGAAACAAAAACATTTCACTTAAGCACATAAGTTCAATCAAACATAATGAACTCAAACATGATTTATATTTCAAAAATATTCAACAGTTATCTCGACACTGCTCGACTTTTATTTTTTTGAAAATATTATCTTCGAGTGAATATTGAAAATAATCTCATCAACTCAAATAAATCAAATAAGAATTTTGAATTTAAAACTCAACTTCTATTTAATATTCTCGATTCAAAATACAACGCCATTTTTCAAAAGACGAACATAAACTCGTATAAACCTTTGTCTTAATAATTAACTTCCAATAACATAGATACTCATTCTTTTTCTTAATTAGATTTTGACTTCTATTTAAAACTCGACGCTTGATTTCTTCGTCATCTTATCTCGGATTTAAAAGATTTGAAAAGCAACTCGATTATTTTTACTCAAGGAGGTGTGATTTTCTTCATGATTCAATCCGTAGAACTCGATTTTAAACATCCTAGAACATGTATCGAACAAGTAATCACATGCTATTCATCCTTCATAATTTTCGAAAAAAATAAAAGATGGGGGAAGAGAGGTTTGTTCGGTTCAAATGGAAGATGAAGCTCTTACCTTTCGTATTATGAACTCGAATATGGATTTGATCGGTAGATGGAAGAGCTTTGATCTTGAAGAGAGCTAGGAATGTGCTTCAATGGAGGAGATGATGAAGAAAAATGAGAGAGGGAATGGTGCTTGGAGGTGGCGGCATTGGGGTATAAGGGAGGAGGTGGATGACTCATTTTTGGTGAGTCATAAAGTGATAAAATATCCCACAAAAGTAGTGTGACTCGTTAGGGGTGTGTTTGGCGAGGAAATTTTATAGGAAAAATCTCGTTTCCGGCTCTTAAACGTTGTTTTAAAAGTCGAGAAATATTTTCCTAGATAGTTATGGATTCGACGAAATCTAATTCGTCCGTTAGATTGGAAATAATTTACGCACTCTGAAAAACTAATTCGTTTTTCAAAATCCAAAAAAAAGTCAGGACGTCACAGTCCAAAATTCATCCGGAAAATCATAAAAATTAACTTTCTTCGGTGAACTCGTCTCGAAGAAAAAGTGAATGTAAATTCTGACGGAATTTGATTCTGAGTTTTCGGGCGAAAAACTTATCGGACGCGAAAACGCTAATACAGTAGTCGTTCGTCCGATTTCTGGAAATTATTTTCGGAAACGGATTTCACCGTATATCTTAGAATTTAATTTCATGATCATAGGCGTGTAAAGCCGTAATTATTATTAACTTTCATTTTTAAAGACTGTAGAAAAAGTCTGGGGTATTACAATAGGCTTGGAATGTCGGAGTCCCTTTTTACTTATCACACCCCCAACAAACCCTTCCCTTATGTATCCTTACTTATTCGATGACACACCGTCGGCTCCCTACTCTTGGCAATACCTCCGTTCCAGAATCATCGCCGGGTTTCTTACCTACAGAGCATAAAGAACTACAAAGACCCGAAAATGAATAATCACGTCTTGCCCAATAAGACAGACACCATCCGCCCAGGTCAGTCAATCTCAACCAAGATATAATAAAGAAAATTCTCTAGTTACCTCTTGATTAATTTGAGATCTAAACTACTCACTTTAATAGTGATCAATTAATTAACCAATTACCCAAATTAAATTAAATTAGACTTAACACTTCGGGAATACTCACATGTAGTTGTTATGCCCATATTAGACATCTCGAATTTATTAGTTCATATTCAATTTATCGTTGCTCAGACCATGTTAGAGAAACTTAGCTAGACGTAATTAAATAAACAAAAACAATAGAGATAAAAGAAAACATACTTGAGCTGAAACAAAACATAATCTGAACGTCTTAGGCAACCGCGGACTATGACGTTGTCAGGAAGAATATAAACAATAATATAAAAATACTATACTAAAAGTAAGCCGAAGCTCCTAACTAAGAATAAGCAAAAACTTATTATTTGGGCGTGGTGTAAAGTAGTATTTATGGAGGTAAGTGTAGGGTTTCTAATGGGCCTAGCCTAGAGTCGTGGGCTGCTTGCCCTGTAAGACTTTCCTTCTTTAGAGCTTTCCTTCTTTAGTATTGGCCAGATTTATCCATCCTTATCTTCAAGAGATTTGGTGTGATATGAATCTTTGTGGATAAGGAAGGATTAACTCGGTTGATTTCCTTCCTTGTCTACTTCTTTGGATAAGATGGATTCATCCATGTCCAGATGAAAGCTCTAGAAGATCATACGTCTTTTTGTGGGCAAAGTCCTTATATTGGGCAAAGAGGCTTTGTTGATCACTAACACATTTGATGTTAGCTACATTGTTCAAGCTAGAGTTTCTTGGACTCCTCATTGCCTCTTATCTGCAACATTTGCCTTTTTTTATGGAAAGTATCCCTGTATAGACCCAAATGCAGCTGCTCTACATAGAACCTACCTGTTGCCAAAAATGTGTCCTCTCAGACCTGAAAACAAGACAAAAGAGACTACAAGACTCGATCTAGACAACCTAAAACAACAAAAAATGAACACAAAATATGGGTTCATCACTTCCACACACTTAAACGACGCTCGTCCTCAAGTGTGTAAATTAGACTTGCCCAAGACTCTAAAATAAAACAAACAAAACACATGACTCAAACATAAGAAACAAAACAAAAGACTCAAAGCAAAATCAGCATGGTCAGAATGTTAGTCAAAACAGCACAACAATCTTATCAAAAAATATGCAAGTGAAGGGAAGAGAACATGCACAACTATCAAACAAGTCAAGATAGAACTATGAGCAACAAGTTTGTCCTCACCGCACTCATCACTCTTGTGTGTAGGCTTTTTAACTCTCATTGACCATCTTAACTTCGGTTTCACTATAGGCTTGGCTGCCTTTTAAGTCTCGATGTCCTAAACCAAACCTCAGAACTCATCATTAGGACTTTATTGGGTTGTATTTTGGCTTTAAGGCAATAGGTAGGAAATATTTAGATATGGGCTAAGGTCAGTTGAACTAGTACGGGGCAACAGGGTATCCCAACTTTTTCTTTGATTCCTTGCCTCACTTTCTAGGTCTCAACATCACAACCTTAGTAGGAGGAGGAAACTTATTTTTCTATCTTTATTTTTTCTTCTTATATTATTTTATCAATTTTTCTTCTTTTCCCTATTTCTTGTGTCCTACCTATTCTTCCACAACATTTACTAATTTATGCAATACGAACGGTACCCAACTATCAACAAAAAATATATTGCCCAGATTGTACCCCATCATCTCATTTCTTCCCTTTTCTTCTACATTCCTTGTGTTTTCATAACCGGGTAGGACATTTTATCAAGGCAATATTTAAGTGAATAGAAAGAATTAAATTAGCTCAAAGGGGCTAGTCCAATGATGAATGATTAAAGTAGGCTTTTAAGGCTCTTTGGGCAAGTGAAAAAAGTTGCCTAAATCATGTCAAGCTCCTGAGCTCAGTTTAGAAATCATTAACTAAATTAGAGGCAAGTTCCAATTCTTCCTAATTGAGATATCATTATTCACACAAGAAAGGAAATCATGTATTGATCAATATATCAGTTAAATTCAAATCCTCATAGGGTATGCTCACAATCCATTCCATCATACAAGTTATCTTCTAGCATGCATAAATTCAACATTGTTCATCAATCATCAATTAAGTACAAAGAATTTATCAAACTATCTTGACTAATACTCCTATAATATTGATCAACAGACTCACAAACATAAACTCATAAAAACAACACACCCCAGCCACACATTTTGCCTTCAACAAAGTGGGTAAAGTAAAGGTTAAGACTAGACAAACTTACAAAAGAAAAATGGAAAATAAAGGACTCAAACTAACTAACTACAAAATACCAGGGAGAAAATGATTTCAAGGAAGCTATAACGAAACACCTAGATGTGTTGTGGGTAGAGTACGCATTGAGGGAAAAGTGAGTGGTTTAGAGTATCTCCATATGTGCTACATAAACTTCTTCTAAACTGGTCAACGCTCTCAAGGTGTCTCAAGGTTTGCAACTCCCTCCTTCTTGGGTTAGACAAGTTTACACCTGTCCACCGTTGGTGATTCTGAAAAGGAAGTTTCGCTAGCAAGTTGTGACATCTATGGTGGCAAGTTGAGTAAGCAAGCTCTCATAATGTGCAACAAGATTCTCCTTCAGTTAGCCCACGCCGCTGACCTCGATTCCTTACAACCCAGAGGTAGTAGACTTTCTCTTGCCCATTTATGAATAGTTCTGGGCAAGAAGGTCATGCTGGTGGTTGTGTCTTCTCTTTTTAATGTCATTTTAACCTTGCTGTTTTTCCCAAGCTCTTGAATCCGATGTGACCAAAATAAGCTCATTCATCAGCGTGGATGTCAGCGACCATTGCCTTCACATTGCCCATACGCTCCAATAGTACCTTGTCTTGGGCAATGATTGATCTTGTTTTCTCGTTCACTTTACCCTCTACACCTGCACACCAAACAAAAAACAGTAAAAACCCCCATGCAAGGAAAAATAACTATTTATCCTAGGGTTATTATTGAAACCAAATCTACTAAAAAAAATGAAAACCAAATAACATACCAGGTTGTTTCCTGGTCAGCGCCCTATTTTGCATCTTAGGCATGACGTGAGACTCTTTCAGTATTTCTCAAGGTCAAGGAAATCTAGAGCCTTATTCTGACCATAGTTGTGCCCATAACAAAATTCCTATTCACAAATGATTACATTTAGAACTTTCCTCCTCCATTGGCTAAACTTCCGGTAGTCAATACATTCCTTTCAATCAATTCAGAGTCTCATGGCCACCATCTTCTTGTCTTATCTTTAACAACTAGGCCGCCAAATGTCTTGGGCACAGTATGCGCTTTGGGCAACGAATGATCTTCAGATTCTAGATAGATTCTGCCCAGCCCCAGGATTTCTAGGATCTCTTTCATCACTTGGTTCAACTTTACTTGATGTTCCATTTTGGGCATATAGGCAAGTACCTCCACCTTCTTGGGCTTAGTAGCATCCTTCTTTTTAACTTCTATTTCTTGCACAAGTTCTTCTTCATCTGTTGGACCTCTTCTTGGGCAGGATGTTCCCATTGCTTCATTTATATTCTGGCCAATGCATGTGCAACTTGAGAAAGTTGACTATTCATGTCAATCATTGATGAGTTGCCTCTATTATGGTCATGATGGTGGGGCAAAACATATGATTGTTGGTATTGTTGTTGTTGATGTGCATTCTGCCCAGGTTGTTGCCCAATAACATTTTCTTCTTCATCTACTAGCCAAGACTGTAATACCCCAATCTTTTATAAGTCTTTAAGTTCCTCTTGAGTAAGTTTCATTGCTTTGAGATGTCTGATAATGTGCCTTTGCGTGATAAAAATTTTCGAGAAAAGAAATTTTCTTGTGAAATTACTAAAATGCCCTTTGAGTGCCCTTATGTGATTTTTTCTCGTTTCGGTTATCCGAATCGAAGATGTGATGAATTGTTTGAGCATGATTATATGAGTTTGAATTTCAGAAAATTCTGAGAAGTTTCATTAATTTTTTGATGAATAGTAACTTTTCCCGAGTTTTCACTATTTATCAAGTTTTTTTTGAATTTCGTCTAATTAGTGTCTTTTGAGTGTAAAAATTGTTTTAAAATTTTTGAGATATATTTGAGAGTCATTTGAGATTGTCTGAGAAATATTTGAGTTATATTTTCAAGAACCCTAATATGAATAGTGATTCTCGAGATTTTCTTCATTATTCGAAATTTTGATTCAATAATTGGATTTCTAAAATCCGTGATTTATTTGGCGAGATATGAGATGAAGTAGAGAGTTTTTGTACGTCGAGAAAGAATCGTGGTGAGTTTTAAAACATTTTTGAGTTAATTGAAAATGTGGGATGTTTCGCACCGGAAAACTTTTTCTTTCCGACGAATTTTATTTGTCGGAAACTAGATATTTCCCTATTAATTTCTCTTCCCTACTCTCATTTCTCTAACTCTCCCTCACTCTCCTCTCTCTCCCTCACTCTCCTCTCTCTCCACCGTCTCTCTCTCCACCGTCTCTCTCTCTCTCTATCTATCTTTTCCCTCTCTTTAGCCGACATCATACTCTCTTTCCCCTCCCTTCTTGTTCGTCGACATCAACACACACACACACACACACTAGAACTCCATTGTTTATCAAGGAACCAAGCTCTAGAGTTGCATGGAATCAAGCTCTGATCGTCCTTCTTCCTGAAGACACGTAAGCTCGATCATCTCCTATCTTTTGTGCTCATTTTAAACTCAAGAAATCCTCTCTCCCCTCTTTATTTTTTTCAATCAAAATGGGTTCAGGGGAAAGGAATTGAGTTGTCTTGGTTTTGAAGTTTAAATCCTTGATCCTTGCATAAAATCAGGCATGAAGGTTGAAGAGAAAAACCTTGATCATCTCTCTCCCTAAGAGTGTCGAAATCTTTCTTAGAATTAGGGGTTTTCATGCCTTAATTTTGATCATGAGTGTGATGATAGATTTGAGTTCTATAAATTAATCTAAAGTGTGGTGTGTGATCAATTGAAGAAATGAATCTATGAGCATGTTAATCAAATGAATTTTGATGGTTTTGAGTATAGAAATGAGGGAATTTTTGTTGTGATTTTCTTGATTGATGAATTGATGATGTTATTGATGGATTTGAGTAGTATGAAGCATGATAATTTGAGTGATGGAAGAACATGATCATCTTCCCCTTTTCCCCCAAAATATTCGAAAAATTAGGTGAGGAAATTCATGATTTTTTATGATTTTGAGTGTTAGATGTTAAGTAGATGATTGATAAATGAAATTGAGTATGATATGAGCTTAATTTTAAGAAGGATTGAGGAGATAAATCATTTTGCATGAAAACTTGAAAAATTCGAAAACATTTAATGCATATCGAATTGTGATTTTCGATGATCTTGTGATCTAATTGGTAAATTGATGTTAGAATACTGAAATTAGATTTATTTGATGCATTATAGAACTTGAAATTGTTGAATTCAGATTTCTATACTAAAAGCCCTAAAATTTTCGAAACTTATGAGCCTAGAATTAGGATTTTTAGTGTTTGAGCTGATTTGATGAAATTGATTAGAAAATTGATCAATTAGAATTTTTCTAAGTATGTTTGAACCTCAAATTTTTTAATTTGGACAAGTCTTGCTCAAAAAAAAAAAAAAAGTCGAACCTTGGGAGAATTTTGAATTAGGAATTTTTGATTTTGACCTTGTATGAGTTAATTGATGTTATATTCATGAAATTGGAATTATGATAGAACCTTGAATTTTCAAAATCGAGCATGTATAGTTATAAATGTGAAAAATTCGAAAGTTATGGAGCATGAAAGCATGAAATTTTGTGTTCTTGATGTTATTTGAAGCATGTGATGATTTTATGTTGAAATTGGAGTGAAAATAAGCATGTTAGCCTCTTGAATTTCCTAATTTGGAGTTTATATGAGAAAGTTATTGAAAATCGAAAGCTTTTTATAATTAAAAATCGAATTTCATGTTTTAAAGTGAAATTGGCTAATTTTATGAGTTAATTGAGCTTAATTATATTTATCGATCATGTTAGAACTTAAATCGGAAGAAAACGAACGCTTGTGCCAAAAAAAGATGAAAAAGTCGAACCTTAAGAGATTTAGGGTTAGGCTTTTTCCCGATCCGATTATCGAAAGTTGAAATTGATTGAGCAATTGTTCAATTAGAATTATTTTGAACAATTGAAAGTTAAAAGTTGAAAGTAGAAAATGATTGGATTTTGAGAATTTGAGAATTTTCCGAGCATGTGCATGTTTTTCGAGAAAAAGTGACGTAAACTTTATTCCAAGATATTTTGACTAAGGTTTTGGATTTCAAATCCGATTCCGTAATTGAATTCCATGATTTAATTTGAGAAAAGTGAAACTATTTTCGTTCAAATCCGATGACTTGTATTTTTTCGAGTTAAAAGTCGAGCAGTATTGAGTCAGCATGAGACTGTGTATAAGTCCTGAATGTGTTCTGAGTTGATATTTGAATTTGTATGAATTTATGTGATTTTCTGGAATTTTTCGAGAATATTTTGAGAAATTTGGAAAATTTTTCTTTTTCCGTCTATTTATCGAAGTCAGTCGTTTACCTGTTTGATTTTCGATGTGATGATCTGAATGTGAATGATTTGTGTTTAAATTATTTGGGTTCGTTTGACTTGTGAAATCGTGAATTACGAAGTTTATGGAGTGAATAGTAACTTCGCGATCTCTGTTATTTGTTTAATTTTAATTTGTCTAATGTTATCGAGTTAAGTGTTCGAGTCCGAGAAGTCTGTTGGTATAGTACTTGAATAGAGTTGAAAAACCAAGAAAGATTGATTTAGTCGAGCCGAGATAAGTTAAGAAACCCGAGTCAAGTAGAAGTCCTTCAGCCGAGTGTTTCGAGAAAGTAGACTCGTCCTTATAAGATGTAATTCTTGAAGAAATGAGTGGGACCGAGAAGTAGCAAGGAAGGAAGAAAAGTTGTCCCCGACTAACCCCTTCTGTCAGGTGGGGTTTTTAAATCGAGAACTAATGAATGCTATTACTTGCTGATTATTATTACGTGAGTTTTTAAATTAATTGACTTTCTAATTAATTGAGTTTTGTTATGTTTAATCATCTACTTATGTTATTATCCTGTGTGAGATAGGAAAACATGTGTTTTTAATTGATTTGTTTGAGGTGACTATGAGTCTTGCTTCGGTTAGGTCAGTCACAGTGTTTGAGAAGGAGGCCTACTTCTTGACATAGAGATGACGTAGAAGATTGATTCATACCTACTGTTATATATATTTGTTGATTGCGCAGTCGTTTCAAAAAACAAAAATGTCTTTGCAAAGTAAAATGTTTTTAATTGTACTAACGCTTGTGATGCAGTGGCAAGGCAAGTTCAATTTATAGCCTTATCGAGCAAGATTTTAAATTATTTTTAGCATGTGTTTTCTAAACGTGCAGGTTAGCTTTGATAAAGATGGCGTGGATTGCTTGGCAGCGTGTTAATAAGTCGAGTCTTTTATTTAAGCTTGTAGTTGTATGTCTTCATACATACAGTTGTGGGACTTGAGTTTGATATTCCACTTCAAAACAAATACTTTTATTCGTATTTTAAACTTATACTCTGATGATGTGGTTAATACATTGAGCCTTGTGCTCAATACAATTTCTAATCCTCCCGACTTCTACTTAATCAGTATTATGTTCCTTCGAGTTTGAGTTAAAATTTGACAGCATGTTGTTACTTGTTATCACTTTCAAAGTATATTCCCTTGTTCCCGAGCATGTTCCCTTGTTGAGTTATGTTTTATTCTGTTGTTTCACCATCACTGTCCAATGGATTATAGTCGTTCCTACACAGTTGAATTCGGGCTGTGACAAAGAATGACATTGGTCAGTAGTGTGTGTACTGCCCAAGTTAATTGCATTCTTCAGCGTTGGGCAAATAGGAGTGCTTGTGGGCCATAAACTTCTCCATCATACTGCACAATCTCTTAATCTTATCATCTTCTTGGTTAATTGCAGCTGGATTGTGCATCTTCTCTTAACCCCTTCGATTGTCTGCCAATATAGCAAACAACTTGAAAGCTTCACTAGGAAACTTATCCAAAATAGATCTTACACACACTGCATCGATCCAATCCCTATCCTGGCCTTAGTATGTCCATAAAAACTTGAATAAGGTCTTGGTAAGGAATCCCGTGATGTGGGCATCTGACTAGCATCTGCTTGAATCTCCAGTGATAATCAGAAAGTGACTCCTCTATGCCCATCTTGATTGTAATGATGTTCTTTCTTCCTTTCTAAAATAGGGCGATAGGGTAGTACCTTTTGAGAAAATGTTCTTGCAGTTTGTTTCCTAGTGACACTCCCAGTGGGCAACGTTTAAAGCCATTCACATGTACCATCTTAAAGAGATAATGAAAATGTCAACAACCTCACGTAGTCCGCAAAGTGGGGGATGTTGGGCGTCACATCTTGTATTATCCAACACACCATCTTGAAATCTCGAATATGACGTATGGGATCTTCTCCGAGCATATCACTGAACTTGGGAAATATCTGGATCAAAGTGTGCTTGAAATCCCAATCTCCAGTTATTCTAGGAAACCTGATGCCCATAGGTTCCAGACTCATATTGCTCCGGAACAACATGGCCCGCAAGGTCTTCTCCTATCTTGTGTCTCCATCATAGGTTCTGCCTATTGATGATCTTCTTGTCTCCTCTTAAAGGTTAATTTTTGGAAAGTTATTGCCCATTGCTACTAGATTTTCTTATTGCTCGTGCTTTTCCTCCCAAGAGAAAGTTACTGAAATCAGCCCCCAGCAAGAGGGCCAATTTTGACGACGTCGTCGTTAGCACTCTCAAAATAAATTTGTAGCTTGTGCCCACATCTTTATAGATAGCGGTAAGAACAGGATCGATCCACGGAAAGTTGATAGTATCTTTCTCTTGTATCCTTCCATGGTGTCACTAAAAGATTTTGGTTTGGTCACGATATCCTTCCTGGCCATTACACTATAAAATAAATAACTGAAACTAAACATAAGAATTGATCAATAGACAAAAGTAACGTGGCCTGCACTTGACTCATTAAATATGAACGCTTACTTGGTCATCGGTGCAAATATATTTACTACGTACTCATATGATCGGTTATAGGCTTAGAATGTAGGAGTCCGTTTTTACTCGTCATGCCCCCAACAAACCCTTCCCTTACCTATCCTTACTTATTCGGCGATGCACCGCCGGCTCCCTACTATGGGCAATACCTCCATCCCAGAATCATCGTCCGGTTTCTTGCCCAGAGAGCATTAAGAACTAGAAAGACCCGAAAAGGAATAATCACCTCTTTCCCAAGAGGACAGACACCTTTCGCCCATGTCAATCAATCTCAACCAGGATCTAATAAAGAAAATTTTCTCCTTACCTCTTGATTAATTTGCTATCTAAACTACTAAATTAATTAGTGATGAGTTATTACCCAAATCATATTGAATCGGACCTAACACTTCGGGAATACTCGCATGTAGTTGTTATGCCCAGATTAGACCTCTCGAGTTTATTAGTTCATATTCAATTCATCGTTGCCTAGACCAGGTTAGAAAAACTTAGCTAGACATAATTAAATAAAGAAAAACAATAGAGATAAAAGAAAACATACTTGAATTGAAACAAAACATAATCTGAACGTCTTAGCAACGGCAGACTCTGACGTTGCCGCAAAGAATATAAACGGAAATATAAAAATACTATAGTAAAAGTAAGTCGAATCTCTTAATTAAGAATAAGCAAAAACTCATTGTTTGGGCATGGTGTAAAGTAGTATTATAGAGGAAAGTATAGGGTTTCTGACAAGCCCAGCCTAGAGTCGTGGGCTGCCTTGCCTTGCAAGACTTTCCTTCTTTAGAAGTTGTCCAGATCTGCTTTTCTTCTTTAGTATTGACCAGATTCGTCCATCCTTATCTTCAAGAGATTTGTTGTGATATGAATCTTTATGGATAAGGAAGAATGAACTCGGTTGATTTCCTACCTCATCAACTTCTTTGGATAAGATGGATTCATCCATTGTCCAGATTAAAGCTCTAGACGGTTATACGTCTTCTGTTGGGCAAGGTCCTTGTATTGGGCAAAGCGACTTTCCTGATCAGTAACACATTTGATGTTAGCTACATTGTTCAAGCTGGAGTTTCTTCAACTGCTCATTGCCTCATATCCGCAACATATTGCCTTTCTCATGGAAAACATCCCTGTATTGCCCAAATGCAGCTGTTGTGCCCAGAATCAATATGTTGCCAAAAATGTGTCCTCTCAGACACGAAAACGAGACAAAAGACACTACAAAACTCGATCTAGAAAACCTAAAACAACATAAAATGAACACAAAATATGGGTTCATCAGCCCGAGATCGAAAAGTTTAAGTGATGGGATTCTGGGGTTCCCACCCGAAGTCTAAGTTTCTATCCATTGGTGACTAGGGGCCTGGGATCATAAGAGTAGCTTAAGAATGCAGCATAAAACCCACTGGTATTTGTATACTTAGAAGTGGCCCTTTGCCCTTTTAACTCTTCTAAGTTATACGTTAAATGGATGGATAACACTGGTTATTTAGAAATGATTCTTTAAACGGCAAAACCCACTGAGTACCTTTGTACTTAGCCTAAATGTTTTCAAATGTTTTGAGCTTGACGGCCGATGCAGATGGGCGGAGCTGAGGCGAGGGTTCTTTAGTTTATAAGCTTCCGCTACGTTAATTCTATTTCCCTAAATTGTCCTTGGACTATCATGTTCCTTAAGACCTTATGTAAGCCTCATTGCTTGACGCTCCTTATTTGCAAGCCAATTCTGAATCTCTTGAATTCAGTTATCTTATTGTAAACTCTATTTGAATGTTAATTGATCTCAATATTTCCTCTTTTTTAAGTATGATAAGAAATTTACCCGTTTCTTTCCCACTTCTTAACCCCAACCTATGTTGCCCCCGGCTAGTGAGCCATCCCTCAGGAACTGGGGTGTGACAATATTGTATCACAATGAAAGTTCTTAGCTCTAAGACTAATAGTTCATTCTATATAGTCTAGAATAGTATCTGTAGACTTGTAAATTAGTCAACACCGCTCAGTTTGCCGGCTCACCGCCTCAACAACGAAGGTTTATTTTATAAGATCTCTTTTCAAGAAATTCATTAAAATGCATGTGAAGTAGCTTTATTTCTTTAAGGCTTTAATGCTAAAGTAGAAGTTATAAAATTACAATTGCTTTACATTTGTTAATTAATGTCTATGTTATAAATTGTCGTACTGGATTTTCTAACCTCTTACCGACCATATGAATGAATGATGTTATGATATATCCCTCGGATTCTTCATAACCAATTCTAAGACAGATGTTAAGTATGGATTCCCCGAATTCCAAAGTTAAATAATGCCTTCACATAATAAATAAAAATTTGTGCTTCTCAATAATTTGAGGGCGAGTACTGGGAGTGCTTTTATGATACTACAGGTGTTCGACCTTGCACCGACATAACAAATTCTTGAAAGATAAGGAATGGTGTGCTCCTATTGCAAGACTCAAGATCCACATGAATGAAGGTTTCTCCGAGAGTAAACGACCCATTTTGACCTAGTAACAAACACCCTTAAGATATGTGTGTTAGCTTAACTAGAATAATTAAGCATAGAAGTAGTTTTATGAGCTTTACATTTCCATTAAGATATTGCACTAAGTTTTAACATTAGCATCTCACCTAGAACTTCACTTTCAGATGGCGACACCATAAGTTCCTTTCATCAGTGAGGAGCGCATTGAACACTTGAGGTACTTAAGGTTGGGCCCCAATGAGAGCGTGGGATAGTTCGTGGTCCGTTTTACAGCAATTTGGCAAGGTGCTCGACACGGCAGCACCGACGACTATGAGGGTTTGAAAGCAGCATGGACAAAACCAGGGACATGGAGGAAATCAAAAGCAGTCGTTGTACGCTAAAGCCTATGGCCTGAACCAGCAGCAAGCTACACTGGCTCAAGGAAACTTGGTAGGTATGATTAATATATCAGGCATACCTGTTATAGCATTATTTGATACCAAAGCTTCTCTTTATTTTATTGCACATGCTACGTGGTGTTAAAACTAATCCCAAAATCAACTAGTGACACTTTGAAGATTAGCACAACTAGTGGAGATATAATGAAAAGTAAGCATATTGTCTCGAACTTAGTATTGGACATAGGAAGTGAAAAGCTTAAGGCCGATCTACATGTTATTCCTACGGTAGAGTTTGACATAATACTAGGAATGGATTGGTTTGTAATACCCCGATAATTTATACTGTCTTTAAAAATGAAAGTTAATAATAATTATGGCTTTGCACGCCTAAGATCATGAAATTATATTCTAAGATTTTTGGTGAAATCCGTTTCAGAAAATAATTTCCAGAAGTCGGACGAACAACTACTGTATTAGGGTTTTCGCGTCCAGTAAAATTTTCGTCCGAAAACTCAGAATTAAAATCCGTCAGAATTTACATTCACTTTTTCTTCGATACGAGTTCACCGGAGAAAGCTAGTTTTTATGATTTTCCGGGCGAATTTTAGACTGTCTAACCCCAAAAATTTTTTCTCGGATTTTGAAAAACGAATTATGTTTTCCGAGTACGTGATTTATTTCCAATCTAACGGACGAATTAGATTTCGTCGAATTCGTAACTACCTAAGAAAGTATTCCTCACTTTTATATCGCCGTTTAAAGTCGGAAACGCGATATTTTTCGTCAAATAATTCCTCGCCAAACACACCTTAGCGACTCACTCTCTTTAGTTAGATTTTTTCTCACTTTATAAAAGTATAACATGAGTCATCATCTCTCTCCTTTCTCCTCTCATTACCGCCAACACACACACACTCTCTCTCTCTCTCTCATTTTCTTCTCCAATCCTCCATTAAAGCTCCAACCTTCAAGCTTTCTCAAGCACTCAAGTCTTCCACCTACCGATCAATTCCATTTCCGAGTCCATATTACGCAAGGTACGAACATCTCCTACGTTTTGAACCGAACAAGTCTTGATTTCCATCTTTTTCTATTTTTTCGAAACCTAAGAGAGTAAGAAGCATGTTGTTTCCTGTTCGATTCATGCTCTAGTATGTTTAGAATCGAGTTCTACGAATCGAATCATGAAGAAAATCACTCCTCTTTGCTTTTTGTCATTACCGAAAATTTTAGTAATTTAGGAGTTTGATCGTAGTTCGATTTCTTTGAAGTTGGATCGATAGATTAGTGTTCTACATGTTGTTAATTGACTATATGAATTGATTTAGATTTTTCTAAAAATAAAATTCGAAACCTAAGAGATGAAGAATGCATGATTTAGTATAGTAGATGTTATGATATGCATGTTATGTTTATGGAAATGAGATATAGGATGCATGAGGATGATTATATATTTAATTGGGATTTTTCGAAAAATAAATTGAAAAATGTAAGAGACGGAAACGTATCGATAAGTTGAGGCTCGTTAATGTTTTGATAATATGATTTGCGTTTTAGTGATGCTCGTTAGATGATAATCGTTGTTGTAAAATTTGAACGAAAATGGAGAACGTAAGATTTTCGTTAAGAGACGAACGATCGACGATAAGTCGAGATTAGATAATGATATAGGTCTATGATGTGAATATAAGTTAATCTCGTTAGTAAATGATCATAATCGCAAAGTTAGAACGAATTCTAATAACGTTGGATTTTTCATAAGAGACGAATGAATGAACCTAAGTATCGTTAGAAAAGATGAATAAGGAAAATAATTGGATATTAATGATCGTTATTGTTAAATGAACGAGTTTGTAGTTGACGGCTTTTACATCCGAGATATGAAATGATAAGTTATAGTTGTGAACGAGAAGTAGAAACGAGAAGTTAGATATTGTTTTGGTATAGTACTTGTTTAGTTTGAAAAGACGAGGTTTTAAACATCGTGCTTATAATCGAGAAATGAAAAGGAGTTCATCACGTATAACGATACGTGTTAACTGCCTTTGAGGTGTAATTTTCGTGAGCATTTAGGTAAGATATCATAAAACGAACCTAGAAAACCGTGCGTCGATTTTATCGAGCATTAGGGTTTCACTCGGCAGTTTTGCAACCCTTCACGGAAACTGCCATATCTCCTAGCTCGTTTATCGTAATTGAGATCCGTAAATTGGAGAGTAAACTAGACATCCGAGGCTTTCTTTTGGTATAGGGCACGTCCCCTGTTTCGAAATCCCCTGTTCTGTGCAAGCTTACTGATCTGTGCAGGATTGTTCAAAAACTTAGATTCTTAAGTTGAATTCTTATCAACTTGAACTCCTTCGATCTTTTAAGTCGTTTCAAGTTATCGACTACTTTCTTTCTACTGACCTAAGTGTCAAGTATAGAACCGAGTGAGTGTCAAACGAGATGCGTTCGTATCTCATTTCTGTTTAATTAAAAGAGTTTAGTTTAGCGTGCAAATGCCTAAAAAGTCTAAAGGACTAAAACTTAACTTGATTTTTTTCATATTCGTTTATCGTTTGCGACCGAGTTTTAAAGTATGATTATTTACGATGAAGGAGGAAGTCAGCACCAAGAATAGGACAGAAGATCAGAAGATGGAAGCACGTGTCTTAGTTCTGTATTCTATCGAGGTGGGCTTTTATATATGAAACAAAATGAGCAATGCTCGAAAACCTTTTCTTTATTGCTTTGATAATCGTGTTTTCAAAGTGATAATCATGGCATGAACTATTTATTTTATTTGAGTTCTATTGTACCTTATGAGTTAGCCAAAAGGGGTTAACTAAACGATTGGCTTTGAGTTAGTTAAAAGGGACTTTCCAAAGTTTAGTGTACACTGTAACCTGTGGTGTATGTGGTATCCTATTTAGGGGTAGCCAGCCATGGTGATAATGAATGGTCAAGATTGAACGTAACATCTATGAAAAATGCTTGTACAAGCTAAGTTATGAAAATGAGAAAGAAAATATTTAGTAGACATGGGAATTTGTTGAAAAACCCCGATGTGCTACAGAAATGAAATGCCTGATTATCTATACTTATGATTATGTTTTCGGCAATGTGCCTACTAAGTGCTTTTGTACTTAGCCCTGCATATATTTTCTAAATGTGCAGGTTAAGAGACGGAGCGGCGACGGTTGAGTAAATGTTGTCAATAGGAAAGACTTTAGTATGTAGTTAACAATTCCACTGCCAAACTCTAGACTCACTTATGTAAATATGAATATCACTTTTGGTTTAAGTTCTGTACTTATAACTTAGAATCTTTTGAGATCTTTTTCGAGTGATCCTTCGAGATCAACTCTTTCTTTTGTTAATGAAGTCTTGTTCATAGAAATTATTCTGTCTTTAATGTTATGTTTATTCATTCATCCCCTTTCTTCCCCGCTTCTTTAATCCAATCTCAGTCGCACCCCGGCTTTGCCGTCCCTTGGGATTCGGGGCTGTGACATGGTTAATGACAATCGGTGCCAATATACATTCTTATGAGAGAAAGATTTCCTTTCAGTCCCTTGAAAAGGGAAGGTCAGATTTCTATGGCCCAAGATTAGGTAAAAGTGTACCTGTAATCTCTACGAAGAAATCAACTAGATTACTAAGGAAAAGAGGTTGCCAGGCTTTTGGTTAACTTTATGGGGAAACCCGGGATGGAAACCTCGATCGAAGAGGTTCCAGTAGTACAAGAGTTCCTAGACGTCTTTCCGGACGAGCTACCTAGTTTGCCTCCAGACCGACAATTGGAGTTCACAATCGATCTAGAACCTGGAGCAGCCCCAGTATCAAAAGCGCCATATAGAATGGCTCCACGAGAACTGCAGCAATTGAAGATTCTGCTACAGGAACTACTCGATCAATGATATATACAATGGAGTGTGTCACCTTGGGGAGCACCAGTCCTATTTGTCAGAAAGAAAGATGGTACACTAAGAATGTGTATTAACTATAGAGAGTTGAACAAACTCACCATAAAAAATAGATATCCGCTCCCAAGGATAGATGACTTATTTGACCAATTGAAAGAAGCCGACATGTTTTCCAAGATAGACCTGAGATCTGGATACCGACAACTCAGGATGAAGAAAGAAGACATCCCTAAGAGTGCGTTCAGAACCCGATACGCACATTATAAAACTCACCATCAAGAATAGATATCCACTCCCAAGGATAGATGACTTATTTGACCAATTACAATGAGCCGATGTGTTTTCCAAAATACACCTGAGATGTGGATACCAACAACTCAGGATGAAGAAAGAAGACATCCATAAGAGTGCATTTAGACCCCGATAAGGACATTATGAGTTTACTATAATGCCGTTTGGTTTGACGAATGCCCCTACTGTCTTTATAACCTGACAAACAGAGTGTTCCATCAATACTTGGAGAGCTTCGTCGTGGTTTTAATAGATGACATCCTCATTTACTCAAAGGACAAAGAGCACAAAGAGCATATGCACATCGTACTAGAGACATTGTATATAGAGTGATGTTTGTCAGACACATTATATTAGCCAAAGGCATCAAAGTGGACCCTGCCAAGGTTGAAGCAGTCAAAGATTGGAAGACTCCAAAGAACGTTAACGAGATTAGAAACGTCTTAGCCTCAGCCGGATATTATAGAAGATTCATCGAGGGATTTTCAACATTGACTAGGCCAATGACTCCACTTTTGAAGAAGGAGACCAAGTTCGTTTGGTCCAAGGAGTGTGAACAAAGTTTTCAAGAACTAGAGATAAGACTCACAACTGCACCAGTGCTAGCATTACCAAAAAAGACAAAAGGATTTGTGGTTTTACACGGATGCCTCGATATTGGGATTAGGATGTGTCTTAATGCAAGACCATTAAGTCATAGCTTACGCATCCCAATAGTTGAAACCTCATTAGTTAAGTTACCCGACTTACGATTTAGAATTAGTTGTAGTCATACATGCACTAAAAATATGGAGATACTACCTTTATGGAATTAGGTGTGAGATTTTTACAGATCATAAGAGCTTAAAGTACTTTTTTGAGCAAAAAGATCTAAACATGAGACAACGAAGACGACTCAAACTAGTAAAAAATTATGACAGTACCATTAACTATCACCCACGAAAGGAAAATGTAGTGGTAGATGCCCTAACCCAGAAGGCTAACCCTAAATTGAGATGTTTCCTCCTCCAAAAAGAAGAACTAATTCAAAAGTTCGACACACTCAACTTAGAAGTTATGGAACCACCAGAAATAGTATTAGCTCGTATAGCCGCCTTGATGATCGTGCCCAACCTACGAGAGAAGCTTTTACATGCCCAAAGAAAAGATGAATTCCTAGAGAAAATGTGGCTTACAACTAGATCCAACAAACCCAAAGGGTTCATAGAAGCTAGAGACAACGCCTTGATGTTTAGCAATGGATTGTGTATTCCACACGACGAAGAATTGAGAAACGAGATTATGAGTGAGGCTCACGACACTCTTTACACAACACATCCAGGAAGCACTAAAATGTATCAGGATCTGAAGACACAATTCCGGAGGAAAGGGCTGAAAAAAGATGAAGCATCTTTTGCAGAACGATGTCTTGCTTGCCAACAAGTTAATGCCTTTCACCAAAGACCCTATGGAATGTTGCATTCGTTACCGATTCCAGAGTGAAAATGGGAAGGTATTAACATGGATTTTATAGTAGGCTTACCACAAAGTCAACACGTGGAAACACCGTGATATGAGTCATTGTCGATCGAGTAACAAAGTCTTCTACCGGTCAAAATGACCTTCGGATTGGATTTACTTGCAAAACTCTATGTCAAGGAGATAGTGCGCTTTCACGGTGTACCAGTAATCACGTCCAATCGTGATACTAAACTCACATCGCTTTGTTGGAATAGTTTGCTAGATGTTTTGGGCACAAAACTCAATTTTAGTACGGCATTCCACCCTCAGACCGATGGAAAATCGAAGAGAACAATTCAAGTCTTGGAAGATGTGATACCCTGAGTTCTTATACCTTTAGAGAGCGTCTAATTAACCGAGTAAGTTCAAAAATGAGAATTTAGGAGTAAAATTTTTCTTTTCTAATCGAAGAGTTTTGAATAAAACGTTTAAATTGCCTTGTGAATCTTGTGTGAATTTATCTGTTCTATTTATCTGAGATAATGATGATGTGATATGCTTGTTAAATTGTTTATATGAAAATGAGTATGAGATCAAATTCCGGAAAAATCCCAAGACGTTTGTTTAATTGAGATAACATAACGTTAATCGCCGAGAAATATGTTTATGCCGACGAGACTAGAATAAAATTTAATTAAAATCTTCGAACCTAAAATTCCTTTTAAGATCACTGAGATAGGGTAAGAACTTATCCGAGAATTGAGAAGAGAAATGAGGCATTAGTCTTGAGAAGGATTAATAAACGGATTAATAAGCTGATTAAATTCTTTTAAGAATTAAAGGACTAAAAAGATCGAAGCCTTTAATCCTTAAAATTGAGAAGTGAAATAGGATTGAGATGAGTTAGTGTCAAAAGTGAGACGAGAAGAGGTTAGACCCGTTAAGAGAACAAAACGGAATTAATACGAATTGTTTTAACCGGAAAACCTTTACGACCGGATAATTAATACCCGTAACGACACGACGTCGACACATGTCATCCACCTCTCTCCCTCTCTCGCCACCTCACACCTCCTCTCCCATCATCCCTCAATTTCCAAGACTAAAACATCATGATCATGTCTTATGCATGGATTATATATCTAAAGTATGCATACAAGTTAAGATCACATCACCTATCAAGTCTTGTCTTCTACAACTTCCAACAAGTACACCTTTTCCCTTTGTTGGATTTCAATTCTATTCATCTAAGACAAGAAAGGAAGACAACAATTCATTCATCACACTCCATCTCTCTCTCTCTCCATTTCGATCTCTCTCTCTCTAGCAAGAAAGAAAACAATCTCTCAAACTCTCCCAAGCTCTCTCTCTCTCGGCAATATCCCTCTCTCCCTCATACCTTGATTTTTCTTCACATGCAACCATGGATTCAAGCTCTCCATCCATGAAAATGAAGTAAAAGTTATCAATCTCCATCCATTTCATCCATATTTTCAAAGAAAGGTAAGAATCTTCCAAGTTCTTGAAGTTGAATTCAAGAATTATCCAACACTTTTCTTTATTTTGATTCTTAAAACCTATGGATGATTAATCCCATATTATTTCTTTTTCTTTGAGGATTCAAGAAGACATCCTTCTTCCTTTCAAGTTCAAGCTTTGAAGCTACCATTTCCATCCATTTCAATTCCAAGAGCCAAGAGAAAGATTCCCATTTAATTAAGTATGAAATTCATTTGATTAAGTTGTAAATATGTATGTCTATAAGTCCTAAAGGAAAGATCTATGCATGCATGTTATTTAATTTACGTTTAGGCAAACTTAGGATATGCATGTGCTAATCGAGTGAGAAGAATTCGTTAGGAGAATCGAGCATTAGATATTAATCGGTGAAATAAGAGAAGAAAAAGAAATTAAAACCCTAAAACTAAGATGAATACCGAAATTTATAAGAAAAATAGGAAAAATGTGAATCTTTGAGTTATTGTTATTATGATGCTTGATTTGTTATTTTTATCATGTTAGTAATGAGATTATTTGCATGAGAAATTGAGAAATAAAATGCACAAAATGTGTATGTGTGTGCCGTGACTTTTAAGGAAAAATAGAGGTTTTATTTTGTTAATTTTGTTGATGAATTGAGTGTTGTTTTAATCAATGGAAGGATTGTATGTTATGTTAATATGATTATATATGTGTGTAAATTAATAAAATAAGTTTGCATGTTGAAGTTTTGAAAGAAATTAATTGTAGAAATAATAAAAAAGATTGGATGTTTAAGTATGTATTAATGTTAATTTGAATATGGAATGAAGATAGAAGTTTTGACAAAAAGATTTAAAATTGAAAAGCTTTTAATTGAAAAAAAAAATGAAAGATATATAAAAAGATATATTAATTAAATGTCTTGCATTAAAATTTAAAGACTTGAAATTTTTCTAAAACTACAACAAAAAGATCTTTTATAATGTAATTAAAAAGTGAGCTAGTTCATAAAAACGTGTATCAAAAGATAAAGAAATTATTTAGTAAGAAATGGCTTAAGTTAAAGACAAATAAAGAAGAAATTATTAAAGAAATAAGCAAAAATAGAGAAAACCGAGTTTAAGAAGAATTAATCGATAAGAAATAAAAAGGAAGTTAAATTGAGTAAGGAAAAGATGCTAGACGAGTTAAGATAGATACTCGTATAAGTTAATCGAGAAAATGAGAATGAAATAAGATGTCGAGAATTAAATGGAAAAGAAGATTAATTAAATAATTAATTAAGTACATTGTTTCTAACCAAACGAATAAAAAAGTAAAACCGAGATAATAATTAGATGAACAATAGTCGATATAAGAAATGAGGATCGAATTAAAGAAGAGTAAGAAAATCCTAATTTTATACGAGTTAATAATAACTAAGGAGAAATTTTGTTAATTGAATAAAAGTTATAAAATACCTTATAATATAATGGATGTAAAACAAAGCATTGTCTATATAAGTAAGAAAAATAGAATGAATAGTTTGAGCCTTCATAAAAAGAAATGCATAATCGAGTTAGATTTTAAGGTCCAAATTGAATTAATGTTAATGTGTCTTGAAGTATGTTTGATTTATATGATTTCATTATATATTTGAATAAATGTTTAAATGCATGATAGTATTATAATGTGAAAGATGATTGAACTTGTATGCAAGATGATTGATTGTTAAATTGAGAATGAACTAAAGTCTTTGAAGGAAAGCTCAAGTAATAGAATGATAACAATGAAGTTATTAATTAGAACGAGAAAAGTGTACGATGTTAAGTAGTAAAGTTAACCAATTCGAATAGAGTTAATAATTTAAAGATGAGAACGCGAGATCTTTTAGAAAGGTTAGGGCAAAGAGAGAGACGACTCAAATAGAAGTCCGTCAGTTAAGTCCAACGCCTTTGTGTCCGTCTTTCATATATCTTATCTTACCTATCGATGTCGAACTATGAAGGATCGAGCCGGACGGATCGTTAAGCGAGGACAAATAGCCCTAGACCACCTAGCTAGTTCTTCGGAAGTCAGGTGGGCTTTTCTGAACCAAAACTATCGATGAAAATTAGCTATGCTATTGAATATTATGATATGATTTTCAAATATGATTGACTTGCCATTTTATTGAAGTTAGTATGTGTTATCATCTATTTATATGAAGATGTGATTATCCTGTGAAAGCAGGAACCCACGTGTGGTATATGTTGAGGTGACTGTGAGCCTTGCTTCGGTTAGGCAAGTCACAGTGTTTGAGAAGGATGCCTACTTCTCGGCACAGTGAAGTTATTTGTGATAGATGATACATGCTGTTATATTATATATTTTGACTGCGCAGTCTGTTTTAAAGAAAATGTTTTGACATGCACAAGTAAAACCGTTTTTAAAACTGCTTATATACTTGTGATGTTTGGCAAGGCAAGTTCAATTAATATAGCTTTAAGAAGCATCTTTATTCAAATGTTTTGGCTTGTGTTCACTGAGTACGAAGTACTCAGCCCTGCGTGTGTTTCTAAACATGCAGGTTGACTGGATGGCGATGGCGTGGATACTTGGTGGTGTGGTTTGGTTTTGTTGGTTAAGTTTAGTAGAATTTCGGACTGGCATTTGTACGTCTTCATACGTGCAAGTGTTGGGTATTGATGCTAAATTCCGCTGCAATCCTTTTGAACTAATGTCTGTTGATGTTAATACTTTAATATTCATGTTTTTTATTCCGAGCGTTGTGCTCGAAGACTTTGAATTCTTGTTGAATTCTTAACCCCTTTAACTTGTAATCCCGAGCGATGGGCTCGTAACTTGATTTGTTGTTGAACATGATCCCTTATCTTGATGTATATATTCGTATGAATTCTCTTTTTGTTGGAATTCCCTTCCCATCAGCATGATTTACTTGTTTGAATTCCTGTTTAAAGTGAAGTTAAGATGCTCGGTTATTAATTCATTATGCTTTTGAAAAACCAAATTCGATTGCCTTATATTCCATCTTTGCTTTCCCCGAGCATGTCCCCTTTATTTGAGTTAGTTGTTAGTTGTTTAGGTTTATTGTTGTTCGTAAGTCGCACCTCGAGAGTCGGGGCGTGACAGAAGATATGCTGCGAGCGGTAGAAATTGGGAGGACTTGCTACATCTTATAATAATAGTTACCAGGAAACCATCAGAATGGCCCCGTATGAGGCTTTATATGGCTGAAAATGTAACTCTCCGCTCTGTTGGGATAAGATAGGCAAGAGAAAGTTTTTAGGCCCTGAGTAAGTGCAGCAGATGATCGAGAAGGTCGAGCTAATAAAGCAAAAAATTAAGGAACCACAAGATAGACAAAAGTCTTATTCAGATAACCGTTGAACGAACTTAGAATTCAACATCAAGGATGTCTTTCTCAAGGTTTCTCTTACCAAAGGAGTTATCCGTTTTGGCAAGAGAGGTTAGTTACAACCTTGTTATATAAGACCTTTTGAAATCCTAGAAAGGATAAGCCCTGTAGCCTATAGGTTGGCCTTACCACCAAGTATTGGAGATGTGCACAATGTGTTCCATATCTCACAATTGAGAAAGTACATTCCTGATCCAAAGCACGTGATCAAGCACGATGAAGTAGTCTTAGAACAAGACTTAAAATATGAGATAAAGCCAGATCAAATCCTTGTCCAAAGGAAATTTAATATAGACTCAACTCTCAAAGATGTTTAAACTTAATAGCAGACGAGTTGCTCTAATACCACTACGTCACAACCCAATTTCTAACGTATGAAATGACTAGAAAATGAGGGGCGGTGAAGGTGAAACAAGGGAATATTTGTTGAAAGTGATAACAAGCAATCCCATGCTTTCAATAATCAACTCAAAAAGCTCTCAATATATAAAATATAAGTAGAAGTCGAGAATTAAGAAACATTGTATCGAGCACGAAGGCTGATTATCCAACCATCAGAGTATTAAAATTTAAACACAAATAACATCAGTGTTGCAGCGGAAATACTACATCAAGTCCCCAAGTTATATGTATGAAGACACATAACCCAAGCTTAAACTGACTCGACTTAAGAACGATAAACGCTGCCAAGCACACTGTACCATCATCATCCGAGCTAACTTGCACGTTTTAGAAAACAACATGCAGGGCTGAGTACTTCGTACTCAGTGAACACATGCGAAAATAATTTCAAAACATGATCGATAAAGCTATAAATTGAAACTTGCCTCTCGTGCTGCATCACAAGTGTTAGAGATATAAAAACAGTTACTTGTGAATGCTCAAAATATTTTCTTTTCTTAAATGATTGCACAGTCAAATATATATTTTCAGGTATGAATCAATCTACATCATTCAAGTGTATTCAGAAGTAGGCCTCCTTCTCAAACACTATGACTGAGATAACCGAAGTAAGGCTCACAGTCACCTCTAAGTGCACGTGTCATCCCGTCTCACATAGGACCAAAACTCATTAACTCAAGTAGATTTAAACATACTAAAACTCAAAAACATCGGCAAGTTCATTAATTTAAAAACTCACGTAATATGATAATAGTAATCATATTATCAGTTCTCGGTTAAAAAGCCAACCTGTCTCAAGTGGTCTGTCTTGGGTAATTCTTTTCTACTCGCTCGGTCCTCACTCCTGGACTCCACTCGTTCCTTCAAAAATAAACTCTTATAAGAACGAGATAGTCTTTCGGAAAAGAACAAACTCTAACTCGATCATTCAAACTTCTACTTGAGTCAGGTTTTCTAACTTTTCTCGGCTTGACTTATTGAACTTTCTAGACTCCTAACTTCTACTCAAGTACTATACCAACAGACTGCCATCAACTCAAACATCGATCAAATCAAACACTTATGTAATACCCCGATAATTTATTCTGTCTTTAAAAATAAAAGTTATTAATAATTATGGCTTTGCATGCCTAAGATCATGAATTTCGATTCTAAGATTTACAGTGAAATCAGTTTCTGAAAATAATTTCCAGAAATCCGTTTCGAAAAATAATTTCCGGTAATTTTTTCGTCCGAAAACTCAGAATCAAAATCCATCAGAATTTACATTCACTTTTTCTTTGAGACGAGTTCACCGGAGAAAGTTAGTTTTTATGATTTTCCGGGCGAATATTAGACTGTCGAATCCCGACTTTTTGTCGGATTTTGAAAAATGAATTAGGTTTTCCGAGTACGTGAATTATTTCCAATCTAACGGACGAGTTAGATTTCGTCGATTCCGTAACTCTCTAGGAAAGTATTTCTCGACTTTTTAATTGTCGTTTAAGTGCCGGAAACGAGATATTATCGTCTAATAATCCTCGCCAAACAACCCCTAACGACTCACCATGACTTTAGTTAGATATTTCTTCACTTTATGTCTTATGTAGTGAGTCATCTCTCCCTCTCTTCTCCTCCATATTACCGCCACCCTCCATACTCCCTCTCTCTCTCTCATTTTTCTTCTTCTTCCACCATTAAAGCTTCAACTCCAAGCTTTTCTCAAGATCTTAATTCTTCCATCTAGCGAACATTTCCACTTCCGAGTCCATATTACGCAAGGTAAGATCTTCGTCTCCAATATGAACCGAAGAAAAGCATGTTTCCCTCTTTTTATTTTTTTTGAGAATTTAAGGGATGAAATAGCATGTGATTTCTTGTTCGATACATGTTCTAGGATGTTTAGAATCGAGTTCTACGGATTGAATCATGAAGAAAATCACACCTCCTTGTCTTAGGGTTATGACCGATTTTTTTTATAATTTGGGGCTTTGATCGTAGCTGGATTTCTTTGGTGATTGAATGATAGATTAGTGTTCTATATGATACTAATTGACTATATGAATTGTTTTAGATTTTTCTAAAAATAAAATTTAAAACCTAAGAGACGAAGAAGGCATGATTTAGTATAGAAAATGTTATGATATGAAAATTATGTTTATGGAAATGAGATATAGGATATATGAGGATGATTATATATTTAATTGGGATTTTTCTAAAAATAAAACGAAAAACGTAAGAGACGAAGACGCGTCGTTTAGTTGAAGCCCGATAATATTTTGATAATATGATTTGCATATTAGTAATGCTCGTTAGATGATAATCATTGTTGTAAAATTTGAACGAAAACGGAGAACGTAAAATTTACCGTAAGAGACGATCGATCGACGATAAGTCGAGATTAGATAATAATATAGGTCTATGATGTGAATATAAGTTAATCTCGTTAGTAAATGATCATAATCGGAAAGTTAGAACGAATTCTAATAATGTCGGAAATTTCATAAGAAGCGAAGAATCGAACCTAAGTAACGATAGGAAAGTCGAACGGGGTTTTTAATTGAATATTAATGATTGTTATTGTTAAATGAACAAGTTTGTAGTTGACGACATGTTCATCCGAGTTATGAAATGATAAGTAATAGTTGTGAACGAGAAGTAGAAACGAGAAGTTGGAATTATTTTGGTATAGTAATTGTATAGTTGAAGAGACGAGTTATTAAACGTCGTGCTTATAGACGAGGAATGGAAAGGAATTCTTCACGTATGTTAGTGCGTGTTGACTGCCTTCATGTATAAATTTCGTCAGAATTTAAGTACGATAGCATAAAACAAACCTTGAAAACCGTTTGTCGATTTTATCGAGCATTAGGGTTTCACTCGGCAGTTTTTGCGACCCTTCACGAAAACTGCCATATCTCCTAGCTCGTTTATCGGAATTGAGATCCGTAAATTGGAGAGTAAACTAGACAACCGTACCTTTCTTTTGGTATAAGACTCGTCCCCTGTTTCGCAAACCCCTGTTCTGTACAAACCTACTGATCTGTGCAGATTGTTCAAAAACGTAGTTTCTTAAGTTGAATTCTTCTCAACTTGAACTCTTTCGATCTTTTAAGTCGTTTCAAGTTATCGATTACTTCTTTCTACAGACCTAAGAGTCAAGTATAGAACCAAATGAGTGTCAAACGAGATGTGTTCGTATCTCGTTTCAGTTTAACTAAAAGAGTTTAGTTTAGCGTGCAAAGGCCTTAAAAGCTTAAAAACGTAATAGACTAAATCGTTTTCGATTTCCGTATTCATTTATCGTCTCGACGACTTATCAAAGTATGATTATTTACGATCAAGGAGGAAGTCAGCACCAAGAATAGAACGGAAGATCAGAAGACGGAAGCACGTGTCTTAGTTCTGTATTCTATCGAGGTGGGCTTTCTTTTATATATGAAACAAAATGAGCAATGCTCGAAAAGCTTTCTTTATCGCTTTGATAATCGTGTTTTCAAAGTGATAATCAAGGCACAAACTATTTGTTTTTTGTGAGTTCTCTTGTACCTTATGAGTTAGCCAAAACGGGTTAACTAAACGATTGGCTTTGAGTTAGTCAAAAGGGACTTTCCAAAGTTTAGTGTACACTGTAGCCTGTGGTGTATGTGGTATCCTGTTGAGGGGTAACCAGCCACGGTGAATTATGAACGGTCAAGATTGAACGTAACATCTATGAAAAATGCTTGTACAAGCTAAGTTATGAAAATGAGAAAGAAAATGTTTAGTAGACACGGGAATTTTATGAAAAACTCCGATGTGCTACAGAAATGAAATGCCTGATTATCTATACTTATGATTATATTTTCGGCAATGTGTCCACTAAGTACTATTGTACTTAGCCCTGCATATGTTTTCTAAATGTGCAGGTTGAAGCGACGGAAGCGGCGGGGGTTGAGTTAAGAGTTGTCAATAGGGAAGACTGTAGTATGTAGTTTACAATTCCGCTGCCAAACTCTAGACTCACTTTTGTAATTATGAATATCACTTTTGGGTTTAACTTCTGTACTTATAACTTAGAATCTTTTAAGATCTTGTTCGAGTGATCCTTCGAGATCCACTCTTTCCTTTCGTTAATAAAGTCTTGTACATAGAAATTATGCTGTCTTTTATGTCTGTTTAATCATTCATCCCCTTTCTTCCCCGCTTCTTTAATCCAATCCCAGTCGCACCCCGACTTCTGCCGTCCCTCGGGATTTGGAGCTATGACAACTTAATCAAATAATCGAAAAGAGAAGTCATTATTCCTTCTACAATCATAAATTCTCGATTTCACGTCTCAAACAATCTCAGAAAATGACGTGATTAATTCTCAATCGCTTTAAATACAGATCATGCACAGACATGTCATCACTTCTCATATTGAGTATACGCAGATTGGTATATGCATGACTCAATTAAATGGCCTCAAAAAGAAAAAAACTTCAAAATTTCTCAATTAACTCCAGAAAATTTTCAGCAATTCACAAATAATCATACAAACTCAAGTACTGACTCAATACTTTATTCAGAACTCAAGTACAGTCTCATGCTGACTCAACATTGCTCGACTTTTCCAATTAAAAATGAAAGTTCTCGGTTTCATATGAAAACAGTTCCATTTCTCTTAAAATAAATCAAGGAATCAAAATACAAAATCAGAATCGAAATCTGAAACCTCATTAAAAAAAAATCGGAATAAAGTAAGCACATTTTTCAAGAAATCACACAAACTTGCTCGGAAAATTCTCAGATTTTCACAAATAGCTTCGAATAAATCGAATTGAATAATTGTTCAATTCGACTTATAAATCAAAAAGCCCTAAATCTCAAATTTTCATAAATTTCAACTTTTTCATATCTCATGCATACGATGTTTGTTTTTTGAAATTTGAAATGCTATTATACTTATTTTAATTCCAATTTCAAAATGAAATCAACTCATACATCATATAACATAAAAATTTCAAAATCAAAAACTTAAATACTCATAAACTTTCGAATTTTTTATTTATATAAACATGCTCGATTTCAAAAATTTCAAGTGCTAACATGCTTTAAATAAATTCAATTGCGCAAACGTCACACCCCGACTCCCGAGGTGCGACTTAGGACACTAACAATACTAACCATCCATCAACTCATCTCAAATAAGAAAATTATGCTCGGAAAATAAGTGAATATTGACTGAAAGCGATTAACAAATAAGAACATGCTTCCAAGTCACAATGAAAATATCAAACGAGCATGGGTGATTTACAGAACAATCCAAAACGGCATAAGAATATCAACTTCTCAAAATCGTGAACCAACAAAAACCTTAAATTGTAACAAGCATAATGCTCTCAATCAACAGAGTAATAAGTATTGTTCAACAAATATTAACAAGCATGGTTTATCAAAACATAGCAGCGAAGACCTCAACTCCATCCCAACAATCACATGTATGAAGACATGCAATTGTCAGTCCAACTTCCGACTCAAAGGAAACACACCACCAAGCTGTCCACGCCATCCACATCCTGCTAACCTGCACGTTTAGAAATACATGCAGGGCTGAGTACTTCGTACTCAGTGAACACATGCCGAAAACATTTGAAAACTTGCTCTTAGAGCTATATCAATTGATCTTGCCTTGCTGAAGCATCACAAGTATTAATACAATAAAAACATTTTTACTTTCTTGAAACGTCAGCGCTGACAAACATATTATATACTCAAACAGTATGTATCATCTACCACATTATCGCACTCTCTGTGCCAAGAAGTAGGCCTCCTTCTCGAACACTGTGACCGGCCCAACCAAAGCAAGGCTCACAGTCACCTCAAACAATTCATATACCACACGTGGGTTTCCTTCCTCACACAGGATTCCTGCCTCACACAGGATAATAATATCTTATTCAAGCAGATGATAATTCAAACTCACATAAAACGACAAGTCAATTGAATTTAATATTCACATCATAATAATACTCAATAACCAAATAACGATAGCATTCATCGGAGTTTTGGTTTTAGAAAAGCCTACCTGACATCCAAAGACTAGCTAGGCGGCTTACTCTTGAATGTCCTTGCTACTTGTCCGTCCCGCTCGGTCCTTCATATTTTAACATCGATAAAAGAAATAAGACTCGACGTGTAAAGACGTAAAGTAGATGCGTGTCTCGGCTGGAGGACTTCTACATGACTTGTCTCTCTCTATTCTTAGTTTATTATTTTTTTTCTAAGTCGATCACTTTCTCGACTTCTTCGTTCTTGGTTCTCGATTCTACTCGATTGCTAAACATTTCATCTCGTATTCTCATTAGTAACTTATTAATGCTAATTGTTAATGGACAATCGGTAATGTTAAGGCATCTCTTATTTAATTAAAGAAATATCATTTATCTCAACTTCATTACTCGAATTCTTAATCGCATTCTTAACTCAACTACGTCATACCAAATCATCTGTGTTGCACATAATAGCATTCTCAACAATTTGAACAAATCATAACATCATAAATAAAATATAAATGTCTCACTCAACATAAGCTCGTTCAAGCATAATCATTTATTCAAGCACATAAGCTCACTTAAGCATAACAACTCACATAAAAATTCAAGCAAACATACAATCTCGACCTGATTCATGTTTCAAGTTCAATTAATAATTATTCAACATAGCTCGACTCTAATTTTAGAAAAACATTAACTTCAATCTCATAAGTTAAATTCTCGTCTTTCTAATAAAACGAACACAAGTTCAAGTACTAAGAATTTCCTTGAATTCAAAACTCAAATAATCATCTAATATTTCTCGACTCAAAATACAACGTTGTTTCCAAAATATGTCGTCTTTTCTCAACTTCATATACGTATACAAGTACATACTATTATTTATTCTATTATTATAATTTCTCTTTTCTTTATTCTCAGTTAAACTCTTATTTTAATAAAACTCGTTTTCTATTTGTTACTCGACTTTTAGAACTTCATCTCATTCCTTATATTTTCTGAAAACTCGACTCTAACTCCAAATCACGACTCAATTCTTAAATTAATCAAAACTCAATAACTTAACTTAATAAACAAAACTTAATAACCTCGTTGATTTATTTCCAATTAAATCGATTTGAAAAACAAACTCAATTAAATACTTAAGCATCATTAATTATTAAATACTCAAAATAATATTCATAAACGAATATTTAAATACTCATCATTTAATAGACTCGATTCTTAATTCAAAAACAACTCTTATAAATTTTCTTCTTGTTTCTCTAATTCTTCCCATTCAATTTAATAATCAACTATTAAACTATTTTATCTCAATTTCATTATTTTAATGAATAACATTTACTCGATTCTATACTCATAAGCTTCTCTTACTCGACTTATCTCCTCATAAATTATTATTTGATTATCTAAGCTCGACTCGATTTATTACTCTTATATTTTATTATTTCTTATTCAATTAAGAAATTCCTCTTATATTGATTAACTCTAACTTTATTCTTTTTATTTCAAATTCCTCAAATAATCTATGATCAAATGAGTAAACGAACTCTACTCGATTAAACTTCTCGCTAAGTTTCTTATGCTTGACTCCTCTAATCTTTTCTCTCTTAGAAGAGAATTTATTTAATTTAAAATTCAACTATTATTATTATTATTATTATTATTATTATTATTATTATTTCTCGTTATTTTATGTTCAATTGAACGACTCGACCTTGACTACTCGACTCAAAGTTAGGTTCTCGCATTCTTCGGGTGTATACATTCTTTGTTTTGCCTCCCACCAGTAGTCGGCAGTTCCTTTTAACTGATACGTCATACACTCAAGACGTTCACGATCGGTGCAACGAAGAAAATGGAAAATTCGCTCAAGAGAACGAATCCAGTCCTCAGCATCATCTAAATCAACTACATGAAAACCCCTAATTCTTTCATAATTTTCGGTAATAATTTAATAATTAAGGGGGTGGTTTTCTTCATCAAACATCATCATTAATCCCTTAATCATACTACTATATCATCAATTAATCAATTACAAGTCTAATTGCAACATTAAACAAAAATCCCCAATTCAAAACCCTAGCTCAATTCGGTCCTCATCAATTATTTGGGGGTTTTGATTTCTTTTTGTTCTAATCACTAATTGAACACCTCCTAAGCAATATTATATCATCAATTGAAGAATTCAAACATCCCACAACATAGCCCTAAATTTTCGGTAATGACAAGGAATTAGGGTTCTTGGATTTTCTTCAATTTTAAACATAGATCCATAACTAATACACCTAATTACACTAATTGGAGATCAAAACATCTAATTCCCTTCATCCTCAAATTTCAATCCATATGAAAAATAAAAAGAAATGGATTTGAATGGATAGAATTAGAGAGGAGATAAATACCTTGAAGATTAATAAAGGAAGAATTAGGATTCGATGGTTGGATTAGAGACTTGTGTTATTTCCTTGCTCAAGAACTTGAAGATCTTCAACAATGGTGAAAAGATGAAAATGGGAGAGAGATGAGAGGGGGCTGCCGATTTTGGGGAGAGAGAGAGTGAGAGAGATGACTAATTTTATATATTATGTATATTACTTTAGGTTAATAGGTGTAAAGTAGGATAAATATCCTAATGGTGAGTCATTGATAAAAATACTATATAAAACATGAAATATCATGTATAAGAGAGGGCAATGTCGGTCATGAGAGGGAAAGAAAAGAGAATTACGCGATTTTCCGACGCGATACGACGTTACGGAAATCGAACGACGAAAAACGTAGCTCGGCACAAAATCGTCACATTCCGATTTGACCAAAAATTCTAACGTATTAAACTTAATCGGAAAATAATGTTTAAAAACTTAATTCCGACAAAAACTCGGGACGACACAGTCCGAGTTTCGTCCGGAAAATCATAAAAACGAACTTTCTCGGGTGGGTTCGTATCGCGATTTCGTAAATGTAAAAATCAGACGGTTTTCCGTTCTGAGTTCTAGAACTAAAAATTTTTTGTACGCGATAACCCTAAATACAGTAGTCATCTGAAATTGTCACGGCCCCAAATCCCGAGGGACGGCAGAAGCCGGGGTGCGACTGGGGTTGGATTAAAGAAGCGGGAAAGAAGGGGGCTAACTAACTAAACATACATGATAAGCATCGATAAACTATGAACAAGACTTGATTATAGGAAAGAAAGAGTTATTCCTTAAGGATTACTCGACATAAATACAAAAGATGAAACTAAGTTCAAATATACGGACATAAACTACTGAGTTGTTCAAAATACATCTCAAAAGGAATACAGAGATTGACAGCGGAAGAGTTCTACTGAGCATCTTATCCTTAAACTCAACAACAACAACCGTCGCCGCTCACCGTCGCTTCAACCTGCACATTTAGAAAGCAATGCAGGGCTAAGTACAAAGGTACTTAGTGGGCACGATGCCGAAAACATACTTATAAATATTGATAAATATGGCATATCATAAGCGTAGCACACGGGGTTTTATTGAAAGAATCCGTGTCTACTAAACATTTTCTGACTTTTTCTCATAAATCGCTCGCGCGAGCATTTTCTGACTGATGTTACGTTCAATCTTGACCACTACTAATTCACCGTGGCTGGTACCCCTCAACAGGATATCACAGACACCACAGGTTACAAAGTGCACTAACTCTGGAAAGCACTTAGCAGCTAACTCAGAGCCGATCGTTAGTTATCTAAAAATAGACTAACTCTAAAAGTCTGGAAAACCCGAAGGTTAACTCAGAAATCTGGAAAACACGAATGTTAACTCAGATTGGTACAAGAGAACTCACATAAAAACTTAAAACAGTTCATGCCATATTATCACTTTGAAAACACAGATATCAAAGCAATAAAGAAAGATTTTTCGAGCATTGCTCGTTTTATTTGTATATAAAAGCCCACCTTATTTTACAGAACTTAAAACAAACGCTTCCAACTTGAGATCTTCTGTCCTTTCTCTACAGTTGGCTTCCTCCTTCATCGCAAAATAAATATACTTAAAAACGGTTCGTAAAAGATACTCGAAGAAAGAGAATCGAAGAAAGTTCTAGTCATTTTATTCTTTTGGCATTTAAACGCTTACTAGATTCGTTTTACTTAACGGGAAACGAGACTCGTATCCATCTCGTTTAGAACTTGAAAGATCTCGTACTCGACTCTTGGGTCAGTAGAGAAGGTTGTCGATGTCTTAAAAAGGCTTTAAGGATTATAAGAAACTAAGTTAGAAAGAACCAACTTAGGCGATTTCATTTATGATCATTTCACGACTTATAAATATTTCTCGTTTATTACTTCTTTAAGAAAAGATAAGATATAAGATACGATCTCGACTGGTTTTTATCATTAAAGGTCTGATCCTTGACTCTAGGGTCAGATAGAAGGTATCCGTTAGATAAAACGGCTTAAACGATCAAAAGAAACTAAGTTGTGAACTAAACAACTTAGAAAATAAGAAACTGAAATTTCTACTGCACAGTCCAGTAACTCTGGAGGCTGTCCAGAACAGAAGACTTGGAAACAGGGGGTGAGCCCTGTACCACTAGAAAGCTTAGGAAGTCTAGTATCTGCTCCAATTTACAGATCACTAATCCGATAAACGAGCCAGAAGTTATTACAGTTTCCGGCAGGGGTCGCAAAATTGCCGTGAAACCCTAGCTTATTTATAAGTTCGCCGTATAACGTTTTAGGTTCGTTTTAAATCTTCGTACTCATCTTTTTTAGAAACTGAACCCTCAAGGCAGTTATCACGTACCTCCGTACGTGTCAAACTCCTTCTCACTTACTCAAAGGCACGACGTTCTAACGTCGGATTTCAACTATCAATTACTATACCAACAAAGAAATTCCAAACGTTTTCTAGTTCCCGATTATCACTTTAACCCATATTATATGAACTCGGATGCTTACAATGTCAACTAGAAAGATGTTCCAAAAATTCATTATAATCAATAATATCAAGTTAAAATTTTCATCCGACTTCCCGATTATTAGTTACAACTAGATATTCGCCTCTTACGCGATCTTTAAAAGTCGCCGGTTTTCGTTCAAACTTTACGACGTTAATCTACGTCTAATAGGAATCGTTTTCATGCATGCTAACATGTCTTAACATCTTTATAACTCAGATTATATAGTGATCTTTGTCTCTTACATTCCATTAAACATCTTTAGAAAAATTCCAATTAATTCCTATTATCAATTAACATGATTTGTAACAATAATCAACTAACAATTCATCACTTTAAATGATCATGTGGAAAACTCCTAATTACTTTAAAATTTCTGGTTTTGAACATAAGTTTATGGGATGATTTTCTTCTTAAATTAATAACATTTATATACTAAACATGCTCTTATATCACTCATTATTCATTTGCAATTCCAAAAACAACTAACATGCAAAAACCCCTAATTTCATACTTCAAATCCTAACTAAATTTCATAATAACATAGGGCTTTCAATCCCTTTTCATTCTAAACACTAATTAAATCTCTACTAAGCATGAATTTACAAACAAAAGAAGAAAAACAAAAATCCTACAATTTTTCAAAAAAATTCTGCATTGACCTAGATGTTAGGTTTCCTATTTTTGATCATTTTTAATCCATAAATATCATGTCTAGCATATCCAATTACATTATTCTAAGATCATTTCTTCCATTCCAATACCTTAAAAATTCGAACATGAGGGAAAAGAAAAGAAAAGAAAATCTAATTGGATAGGGTTGTAGAGAATGAAAATACCTTAAGATTTAATGAAGGAAGTTATGGAATTGAATGGATGGATGGATGGTTTGTGTGAGTTCTTCAAGCTCTTGGTGAAGTCTTCAATGGAGGATTGAAGAGATGAAGAAGATGAAGTTGAGGGAGAGATGGAGAGAGTGGCCGAGAGAGAGAGAGTGGAAAGAGAGAGAAAGATTTGTTTTGTCTAAGCTTGTGAAATGATTAATGGTTGACCATGCAAAAAGATAAGTTTAGGTGTCATTAGCTTAGGGTGTATTAACATGCATGTTAACACCTAAACATGGTGAGGTGGCGGCTGCCATGCAGCATTTTTAGAGGTTTTACGGGTTTTTCCGGCGCGATCCGACGTTACGGAAAAACGAACGACGAAGACATTGTTCGATACAAAAATCGTCGTGATTCGATTTGACTTATAAATTCTAACGTATGAATTTATTTAGAAAATGAATTTCCAAAATTTATTTTGACAAAAACTCGGAACGACAAGTCCAAGTTTCGTCCGGAAAAACGTAAAAACAAACTTTTTCGGCGTGCTTGTATTCGCGATTTTTTAAACGTAAAATTAAACAGTTTCTCGTTCTAAGCTTACGATCTAAAAAATTTTCGCATGCGCTAACCCTTAATATGGTAGTCGTCTAGCCAACTTATGTAAATTATTTTTAGTAACAGATTCGACCGTTAGCTTTAGAATTAAAAATTCCAACTTAGGCGTGCAAAGCCACTAATTAATTAACTTAAAACTTCTTAGAACGTAAGGATTTTTACGGGGCATTACATCCTACCCCCCTTATGAAAAATTTCGTCCGAAATTTGCTTACCTTCTGCAAAAAGATGAGGATATCGCTCATTCATCTTTTCCTCGAGTTCCCACGTGGCTTCTTCTTGCCCGTGATGGTTCCAAAATACTTTAACTATTGGTATCGATTTGGTTCTTAATTCTTGAACTTTTCTATCTAAGATTGATATCGGCTTTTCTTCATAGCTTAGGTCAGATTCAAGAGTTACGTCTTGCTGACTAATAACGTGTTTAGGATCGTAAACATATTTTCTCAATTGAGAAACGTGAAAAACGTTATGAACGCTTCCTAGACTTGGCGGTAAGGCCAATCTATACGCGACTGGTCCTATTCTCTCGAGGATTTCATATGGTCCTATAAATCTGGGTCTTAATTTACCCTTAACTCCGAACCTAAGGATTCTTTTGGTCGGGGATATCTTAAGAAAGACTTTATCTCCTATTTCAAACTTAAGGTTGGTTCGACGGTCATCTGCATACGATTTTTGACGGCTCTGGGCCTCTTTCATTCTATCTCGAATCTGTCGAACTATCTCAATCATCTCGTTAATCGCATCTGGGCCTAAGTTCTTTCTTTCACCTACTTCGTCCCAATAAAGCGGTGATCTACATTTTCTCCCATACAAAGCCTCAAACGGTGCCATTCCTATTGTGGCCTGATAGCTGTTGTTGTAGGCAAACTCAATTAAGTGTAGAATTTCTTCCCAATTCGTGCCTCGGTCTAAAACTACTGTTCTTAACATATCGACCAAAATCTGAAGCGTTCTCTCTGACTGTCCATCTGTCTGTGGGTGAAAGGCTGTACTAAAATTTAGCTCTGTACCCAATTCTTTCTGCATTGTAATCCAAAATCTCGAGGTAAACTTAGCATCTCTGTCTGATATTATGACCTTCGGTATTCCATGCAGACGTACAATCTCTTTTACATACAACTGAGCTAGTCTCTCTGATCCATATGTAGTCTTAATCGGCAAGAAGTGAGCTAACTTCGTAAGTCTATCAATTATCACCCAAATTGCTGTGTTTCCCTTTTTCGACTTAGGCAAGCCTGTGACAAAGTCCATAGCTATGCCTTCCCATTTCCAATCTGGGACATCTAATGGTTGTAGCAATCCATACGGTCGTCGGTGTAAAGCCTTAACTTGTTGACATGCTAGGCATCTTTCTATAAACGAGGCAACGTCTCGTTTCATTCCGTTCCACCAAAAGTTTTTTCTCAAATCTTGGTACATTTTTGTACTTCCTGGATGTGTTGTGTAAGGCGTATCGTGAGCCTCACTCAAGATTTCGTTCATTAACTCGTTGTCATTGTCGGGAATACAAATTCTGCCTTTGTAAAGTATCGCATTGTCTGGAGCCTCAGAATATCCTTCTGGTTTATCCGTCCTTATCCCTACTCGTAACTTCTCCATTGACTCATCTTTTCTCTGAGCGCTAATGATCCTTTCTCTCAAATCTGGTGTAGCTTCTAGTGCTGCTATTTGACTTGTTATCGTTGCTGGCGTGTCAAGCACTCTGATATCCATCTTCTCGAATTCTCGTACTAAAGTTTCCTCTTCTACGAAAAGACATCCTAACTTCGTTGGGGCTTTGCGACTCAATGCGTCTGCTACCACATTAGCTTTTCCTGGATGATAGTTAATTCCACAGTCATAATCCTTGACTAACTCGAGCCATCGTCTTTGTCTCATGTTTAATTCTTTTTGCTCGAAAAAGTACTTCAGACTCTTATGATCGGTGAATATCTCAACTCTTACACCATAGAGATGGTGTCTCCAAATTTTTAGCGCATGTACTACTGCTGCAAGTTCTAAATCGTGGGTTGGGTACTCAACTTCGTGGGGTCGAAGTTGTCGTGAAGCATAAGCTATTACTCGTCCGTCTTGCATCAAGACACAACCTAATCCATTTTTCGATGCGTCGGTGTAAACCACATATTCTTTATTTGCGTCTGGAAGTGCTAGCACTGGCGCTGTAGTTAGCTTCTCCTTAAGAGTTTGGAAACTTTTCTCGCACTCATCCGTCCACTTAAACTTGGTATCTTTCCTGAGTAGCTGCGTCATCGGGCGAGCGATTGTAGAAAATCCCTCGATAAACCTTCTGTAATAACCAGCTAATCCCAAGAAACTTCTGATCTCATTCTGATTTGTTGGTGCCTTCCAGTTTTGCACTGTTTCTACTTTGGCTGGATCCACCTTAATTCCTTCTGTCGATACTATGTGTCCAAGGAACATCACTTCTTTTAACCAAAATTCGCATTTACTGAATTTGGCATAGAGTTTTTCAGCTCTTAGTGTTTCTAACACTATCCGTAGATGTTTCTCATGCTCCGTTTCATTTTTAGAGTAAATAAGGATGTCGTTAATGAATACTAGAACAAATTTGTCCAAGTAGGGGTGGAAGACTCTGTTCATAAGGTCCATGAATACGGCTGGAGCGTTGGTCAAACCAAATGGCATCACTAAAAATTCGTAATGGCCATATCGAGTTCTAAAAGCGGTCTTAGGTACATCTTCAGGTTTAATCTTAAGCTGATGATACCCTGATCTCAAATCTATCTTGGAAAAGACTCCTGCACCCTTAAGTTGATCGAACAGATCCTCGATCCTTGGCAAAGGATATTTGTTCTTGAGAGTGATCTTGTTCAGTTCTCGGTAATCGATGCACATTCTCATCGATCCGTCCTTTTTTCTAACAAACAGCACGGGTGCTCCCCAAGGTGAAACACTTGGTCTAATAAAACCAAGGTCTAATAATTCCTGCAACTGGATTTTAAGCTCTTCCAGTTCCTTCGGTGCCATTCTGTAAGGGGCTTTAGACTTAGGAGCTGCTCCTGGTTCTAAGTCGATCGTGAAGTCCACAAGACGATCAGGTGGCAATCCTGGTAGCACTTCTAGAAAAACATCTTCGTATTCGTTCACGACTTTAACATCCCGAATGGTCTTCTCAGCTCCTGGTTCTCCAACTAGGTATACAAGATATGCTGTGGTACCTTTCTTCTTCATAAGTTTTGTGGTTTGAAGGGCTGATATAATTGGTACGCTTCTACCCATTGAAATTCCGTGGAATTCGGTCGGTTCTTTACCCGGCGGTTGAAAATAAATTTTTCTCTCGTTGTAGAGAATTGTAGCGTAATTTTCTGATAACCAATCCATACCTAGGATTATATCTACGTCCCACATTATCATAACATTTAGATTGTTCGCTATAATTTTATGAGTTCCGATTTCTAGTTCTAAGTTAGAGCAAACATGTGTGGAAGTAGTGATCTCTCCTGAAGGTGTGGCTACTCTCATAGATTGTGCAGCTCTTACAGGTCTAATGTCTAAGTTATCGGCACATGAGCCAGCAATGAAAGAATGCGATGCGCCAGTATCAAACAATATCTTAATAGGGATGTTGTGGAGTTTTCCCACACCTGCTAGATTGCCTTTTCCTTTGCGCTGACCGCTTTGTTTGATAGCGCATGTCCTCGCATTTTGTTGCTGCTGTGCATGCTGCTGAAATTGCTGCTGGTTCATAGGCGGCTGTTGCGGTTGTGCTTGGATTGCTCGAAGAGGTACTGCTTGAAACGGTTTAGGGCAGTCCCTTTTCATATGCCCCTTCTGTCCACAGTTGAAACAGTTAGGGGTACCTATTTGGCAGACTCCAGGATGGGCTCGGTTGCATTTCGGGCAGACAGGAATGGTAACCCTCCCTGGGTTATTCGCTCCCTGATTAAAACTCCTCTGTTGCCCTTGCGGCTGGTTCGGCTGATTATTGCCTTTCCACGGCAGGTTCTTCCTGTTCCCTTGAATGGACAATCCCGATTGGTTGTTTCCTTGCCACGGCCTTTTCCCACCGTTATTGTTGCTGGTAGGTTGCTGATAACCTCTTCTCTGCCCTCCTTGATTGTTATAACCCTGATTGTAACCTCCGCTACTTCCTCCACTCCATTTTCTCTTCCCCAGGTAGTTGCTGTTGTTGTTGTTGTTGTTGTAGTAGCCTCGATTCTGATTCTGCACTGGTGCTGACGCAGTTGGTACAACCTTCTTCTCATCAGGCACGACGGCCTCCATTTCCAGTGCTCTTCCCAGTAAGTCTGAATAACTTAGTCCTCCATGACTAGCTAAAGAGATTCCCAACTCATGACGTAAACCTCCCTGGAATTTCATTGATAATTTCTCCTCTGTGTCGACCAGTGTCGGCGCATATCTCATCAATTCGCAAAACTTGACGTCATATTCCATCACAGTTAGCTTTCCTTGTTTCAAATTGTAAAATTCAGCTTCTTTCTGCGCCCTATACGTCTTGGGGACGTATTTGTCAAAGAAAATTTCCTTAAATTCTTCCCACGAAAAACGAGCCAAATGCTCAGCAGGTATTACTTTTTGTCTTGCCTCCCACCAATAATCTGCCGATCCCATTAGTTGGAATGCGACACACAACATTCTTTCCTCATCAGTGCATCTGAGGAGTTTAAAAATTTTCTCGGTCGATCTCACCCATAGCTCAGCGTCGCTAGGGCTTCCAGTTCCATTAAACATTGGAGGGTTTCTTTTGAGAAAAAGATCCTCAATATCTCTAAGGGGCTGTGGTGGAGGTGGTGGTGATGGTGACGAGGGTGGAGTTGGGGATGGAGTAATATTCTGCTCATTTTCTTGTTCTTGATCATTTTCTGGTTGACGTCCTACACGTCCTCTTGGTCTTCCAGGTCTTCGACCTCTCCTATTGTTTACATTTCTTAGCGGAATTTTCTTTGGTCTAGAGAAGAATTGATAACTCTCATTAGCTTCCTTCTGTTAATTATATTTGGCACTTACTAGCTCACTCTTACTCAATCAAACTCGTGGATCATCATATCGGACCTAGCTTGATATCATTTTTATTAATCTTTTAACCTTCGAGTTAAATTCATTTCTTCGTTACACTAGTTTATTTAACATTCTATTTTTCAATTACTTGAGTCATAAGAAATTTTTACTTGATTAGAACCCTCTTTTACGGGTCATAAATATATATACGTCCAAAAGAATATTAATTTTGCCTCCAACGAGGACTTATACAAAAGGGTCAGACTACTATTAGTCTAAACTAGGCTGACTGCCTACTATTTACTGGGTGCACTAACAAACTGCACTCCGCATCTACTAGAGTACTAGAACGGAAACGATTCATAAAAATTTCGTATCCGTTAGAGTACTACAAAACTAACTAGTTACTGATCCGACTCTATATAGGACAAAAAGCTATCATTACTACTGGTATTTACCCATATCTATACAGCACTGCCTAGCTAAACCACAAAAGGAACCAAAAACTATTCCAAGGTCTACAAAATCTAACAACCCTCCACTGGGTCTTTCTCCGGATCCTCCTCCGGATCTTCCTCCTCGGTCTCCGAACCATAAACTAGCTCGAGTGGCTGGTCCACTCTCAAAGTAGAATCGTCGTCAAGTATAAACACGGTGGGTGACAGTGCCTCAAAAACAGTCTCCTCTAAGTCGGAGACCAAGTAGTCCTCACTGATTCTCCTCACACGCTTCTTCAGGGGAAGAAGGTGGTCGGGAACTGAATCTAAACCTGTCTCAAACTCCTCCCTAGAACGGACCCTAGACGGTCCTGCCTCCGTGTGCCTCCAAGGTACTCCCCACCTCATGCAAATCTCCTCCAGTGGTGTAAGTGGAGAAGGCAACTCCAACATGGCGGCAAGCTCCGCGTCGATCTCTCTGCAGTCTGGTCCCTCTCTGTACAGTCTCGTCTCCGACGGTCCCCTGACCCTAACACAAACGTCTGGCAAAAATGGTGTAGACAATCCCAACAATGCGGCTGTCTCAGCGTCAACCTCTACAAAACCAGAACCCGGGATCAACTCCTCAATCTGTTGTGCAGCCGGTGGTGACTCTGGTGGAACTACCGTCTCCTCGTCCTCCTCAGGCTGCTCTAACTCAGCCTCAAGCTCCTCCTCTAGTACCCCATCTGGTGGCAATTCTAATAACTCTAACATATCTGGGTCTAGGTCAAGCTCCTCAAGCTCTGTCTCGGCTGGATAGTGATTGTAGGGGATGTGTGGCTCCAAAGGAAGGGCAATCATATGCCTGTTCTCAAAGAAACGCTTGTGTACACACAAGGCAAAACCAGCGTAGTTGCCTGTTGGCTCTGTGTCGTCACCGAGAATCCCCAAGTAGTACCAAGCTGCCCAGTGCGCCCATCCGCGCCACTCGTCCTGTAGGTGCACGATCAGATCTAAAATTGCCTGACTCTCCCTAATCAGGTGTCTCACTGGGTAATAAGCTGATGAAAAATTACTGACAATCTGTCCCACATCTTCTTCTCCGTGGTCTACCTCAAACTCATAATATTCATCCTTCAATATATCCACTATGGTGCGCTTGCACGAGGCCAAGGGCTGACTCTTCCGAGCCGTGACACGGGTCCTAACCATCCTACAAAAGGTTTAAGGTAACATGGATCAGTAACAGGTAGAAAAAGAAAATAACTTATCTTAATCAAAACATAAATTACAAAGTGAATATCCCTTATTCAAATTGTAACATCCACATCTAAACCAACCACTTAATAAAACTTCTAGCAATTCAAGAAATTGCACTCATTCATCATATATATATATATTACATATATAAAGGATTTTATTTTCATTCTTTTTATTTCACTATACCATCATTCATTTTAATTCTTCTATTTCTTTTTTTCTTAACTAACTCTTAACGGTTTTTCACTTATTAAAACAAAGTATTTTTACTTCGTTCATGTTACTTATTCAAAAGTAACATCCGTTCTCAAAAGAATTTGTCGTTTACGACTCTTGATATTCGTACTAATCGTAGTCGTCGCTTAAGACGAAAATATGGAATTTAATTCCATAAAAAGAAAAAGAATTATAACTTAAGAAAAACTCCCTGGAAAACTAAGTTCCAGTTGTCGTCTCGTTCATATCTTTCTTGACTCGAAGCCGACAGCTTCTCGAACGTTCTATCGCTTCTTTCTTTCACTTACACGATTTATCGCATTATTTTTATTCATTTTATTTCTTTTCCTCGCAAGAAATATTTTTAGACGGCAAGTTCGACTTTGCCGAATCTTTATTCGTGTCATTAAGCGCACGTGACATCCATCAGAGGGAGTCCTTCTCGCATTAGAGATCTCCTTTCGAAATCATTTCGAAACAACGTTTCTTAAAACGTCTAAGTTCTCGAAGAACCGGAAAGCTCTTAAGTTTCACGTCTATGTTCTCATTGAACCGGGAAAATTCCCTTAAAATCCGTCTATATTCTTGTATCCGCATACTTTTTCATAAAAAGAAAATCATTGCGCACATATTATTCACATAAGATAGTACTTGTACTATCGCATAATCATGTAAGTATAAAGATTATACTTCTGTAAAATTCTCATTCTTAAAACACAACTCATACTCGTTTTCACATTTTCACTGAATACTTGCTCATAACTTTTCTTATTTAAAAGAAATCTCCTTATAAAATTCTTTTATTTTTCCTTGTTGAGTCGACGTAGCGGGCGGTTGAGTTGACTTCTACGTTCTCAATCTTAACATCATAATCTCACTCTTATCTTATACTTGGAAAAACGACTCTGATCCAGAATATATACAAATACTATGTCTCATGACTTGAGAGAAGACTCGGTATAGAGTACGAACGAATACTCTATATTACTTCTCGAAGAAAGACTTGTATAAAAATACCACTTTATGATATTACTTCAAAGAATGACTCGTACTTGAAAGAATGACTCACATTAACTCATACTAGAAGGAATGACTCATAAGCAGAGCAGAAAACGAAAACTGCTCTGATACCACTCTGTGGTATCACTAAAAAGAATGACTCGTACTAGGGAAATGACTTATGTCCAGAGTAGAGAACGAACCTCTGCTCTGATACCACTCTGTCACGGCCCCAAATCCCGAGGGACGGCAGAAGCCGGGGTGCGACTGGGGTTGGATTAAAGAAGCGGGAAAGAAGGGGGCTAACTAACTAAACATACATGATAAGCATCGATAAACTATGAACAAGACTTGATTATAGGAAAGAAAGAGTTGTTCCTTAAGGATTACTCGACATAAATACAAAAGATGAAACTAAGTTCAAATATACGGACATAAACTACTGAGTTGTTCAAAATACATCTCAAAAGGAATACAGAGATTGATAGCGGAAGAGTTCTACTGAGCATCTTATCCTTAAACTCAACAACAACAACCGTCGCCGCTCACCGTCGCTTCAACCTGCACATTTAGAAAGCAATGCAGGGCTAAGTACAAAGGTACTTAGTGGGCATGATGCCGAAAACATACTTATAAATATTGATAAATATGGCATATCATAAGCGTAGCACACGGGGTTTTATTGAAAGAATCCGTGTCTACTAAACATTTTCTGACTTTTTCTCATAAATCGCTCGCGCGAGCATTTTCTGATTGATGTTACGTTCAATCTTGACCACTACTAATTCACCGTGGCTGGTACCCCTCAACAGGATATCACATACACCACAGGTTACAAAGTGCACTAACTCTGGAAAGCACTTAGCAGCTAACTCAGAGCCGATCGTTAGTTAATCTAAAAATAGACTAACTCTAAAAGTCTGGAAAACCCGAAGGTTAACTCAGAAATCTGTATCCGACTTCCCGATTATTAGTTACAACTAGATATTCGCCTCTTACGCGATCTTTAAAAGTCGTCGGTTTTCGTTCAAACTTTACGACGTTAATCTACGTCTAATAGGAATCGTTTTCATGCATGCTAACATGTCTTAACATCTTTATAACTCAGATTGTATAGTGATCTTTGTCTCTTACATTCCATTAAACATCTTTAGAAAAATTCCAATTAATTCCTATTATCAATTAACATGATTTGTAACAATAATCAACTAACAATTCATCACTTTAAATGATCATGTGGAAAACTCCTAATTACTTTAAAATTTCTGGTTTTGAACATAAGTTTATGGGATGATTTTCTTCTTAAATTAATAACATTTATATACTAAACATGCTCTTATATCACTCATTATTCATTTGCAATTCCAAAAACAACTAACATGCGAAAACCCCTAATTTCATACTTCAAACCCTAACTAAATTTCATAATAACATAGGGCTTTCAATCCCTTTTCATTCTAAACACTAATTAAACCTCTACTAAGCATGAATTTACAAACAAAAGAAGAAAAACAAAAATCCTACAATTTTTCTAAAAAATTCTGCATTGACCTAGATGTTAGGTTTCCTATTTTTGATCATTTTTAATCCATAAATATCATGTCTAGCATATCCAATTACATTATTCTAAGATCATTTCTTCCATTCCAATACCTTAAAAATTCGAACATGAGGGAAAAGAAAAGAAAAGAAAATCTAACTGGATAGGGTTGTAGAGAATGAAAATACCTTAAGATTTAATGAAGGAAGTTATGGAATTGAATGGATGGATGGATGGTTTGTGTGAGTTCTTCAAGCTCTTGGTGAAGTCTTCAATGGAGGATTGAAGAGATGAAGAAGATGAAGTTGAGGGAGAGATGGAGAGAGTGGCCGAGAGAGAGAGAGTGGAAAGAGAGAGAAAGATTTGTTTTGTCTAAGCTTGTGAAATGATTAATGGTTGACCATGCAAAAAGATAAGTTTAGGTGTCATTAGCTTAGGGTGTATTAACATGCATGTTAACACCTAAACATGGTGAGGTGACGGCTGCCATGCAGCATTTTTAGAGGTTTTACGGGTTTTTCCGGCGCGATCCGACGTTACGGAAAAACGAACGACGAAGACGTTGTTCGATACAAAAATCGTCGTGATTCGATTTGACTTATAAATTCTAACGTATGAATTTATTTAGAAAATGAATTTCCAAAATTTATTTTGACAAAAACTCGGAACGACAAGTCCAAGTTTCGTCCGGAAAAACGTAAAAACAAACTTTTTCGGCGTGCTTGTATTCGCGATTTTTTAAACGTAAAATTAAACGGTTTCTCGTTCTAAGCTTACGATCTAAAAACTTTTCGCATGCGTTAACCCTTAATATGGTAGTCGTCTAGCCGACTTATGTAAATTATTTTTAGTAACGGATTCGACCGTTAGCTTTAGAATTAAAAATTCCAACTTAGGCGTGCAAAGCCACTAATTAATTAACTTAAAACTTCTTAGAACGTAAGGATTTTTACGGGGCATTACAGAAATTTATTTTCGGAAACGGATTTCACCGTTGGTTTTAGAATTCAGAATCGTAAACTTAGGCGTGCAAAGCCATTTTGAGACTGTACGGAAATCTGGGGTATTACATTTCTAAATTAATACATGTTCTCCTTTATTCTTCAATTAATTTTTATTTCAATAAATATCTAGATTATTTTATTAATTTAATTACTAGTTTCCTTTTTGATTTAATTTAATTAAAACTCAAATCTTCAAGTTTCATCTCATGAACACTTAGAACACCTAGAACACCTACTAGGTATTCTTTTCTATGTATTTTTCAATTCTTAACATTTTTAAAGTTTAAAACTTCATTCTTTCATCACATTAAATCCTATCTTCATCTAGGATTCAAATTAATACTCTAATACACATCAACAACATTATAACATCAAGATCATCAAATTTACTAAATCATCACAAAATTATTTTCTTCAAAAACCTCATGTATATGTCGATTTTCTCACACTTAACAACATAAAAAGATTAAATCATCACATCTCATAATAATCTCATGCTCAAAACATCAATCAAATCATCAACAAAATCAACAAAATATTTTCTTCCTTCTAGCCTAAAAATCACGGTATTAACAAGATTTTTAGGGCATTCGATTTTTAAATTTTGCAAGCACAAATACTCATTCATAATATACTCAAAAACATAAATCAAACATCAAATTAAAAAAAACTCAAGAAAATCATATTTTCTCGTTTTTCACCTAAATTTTCGGTATTAACAAATTTTTAGGGTTTTTAATTTCTTTTTCTCTCTTAATTCATAGATTAAATCCTAGAGTTCGATTCTCCTATCGATTTCTCCTCACTCGATCCTCACACCGATAACCCTAGTTTGCCTAAACATAAAATAAATATCATGCATGCATGTTTTCTTTCGTTTAGGGCTTATAGGGATACATATATACAAGAAATCAAATGAATATCATACTTTTAGAAATTAAATTCGATCTCCTCCTCTTGATCTTCTTAGAACCGAAAATCATGGGGAAATGGGGCTCAACTCCTAGCTTGGATTTCTCTTGGAATAACTCATCTTGAATCCCTCAAGAAAAAGAAACAATAATTACTCATCCATTTTTGGGCTTATTAGCCGAAAAATTATGAAGAATAGGGGGATGATTATTGGATTTCAAACTCAATAACTTGGGAGAATTATTGCCTTTCAATTTGGGGTTTGAAAGAACTAGGATGATGATGATGATCTTCTCTTGATCTTCATGAGATTGGAGCTTGAATACTAAGCTTTAATGGAGGAAATCTCCAAGTGTGTGTAGTGTGTGTGTGTCACGGCAATGGGGAGAGAAGGAAGAGAGATTTTTCTTTCTTGGCTTCTTGAGAAATTTTCAAGAGAGAGAGAGATAGATTGAATGAGGAAAATTTTTCTCTTGAATAAGAGAGAGTGATTGAGAGAGAGAGAGAGTGAGTAGATGGAATTGTATAGGATGCATGTACTCCATTATCTTATTAGATATTGCCAAGATATTCTTCCAACATTGAGAATATTAATGATGATAAGGTGTTGGAAATTGGATTGAGAGAGAGATAGATGGATTGATGGTGATGGGATGAATGCATGAAATCTTCACTACACAAGTTATAAGGATTTTATTCTTATTTAGAGAATATTCATGATGGAACCTAGGTGTAGGCTTTGCAAATAGGTTTAGAGAGAGAGAGATTAGGGAGAGAGATGGAGAGATGACGGTGGAGAGGGGGAGAGAGAGAGAGAGTGAGTAGATGGAATTGTATAGGATGCATGTACTCCATTATCTTATTAGATATTGCCAAGATATTCTTCCAACATTGAGAATATTAATGATGATAAGGTGTTGGAAATTGGATTGAGAGAGAGATAGATGGATTGATGGTGATGGGATGAATGCATGAAATCTTCACTACACAAGTTATAAGGATTTTATTCTTATTTAGAGAATATTCATGATGGAACCTAGGTGTAGGCTTTGCAAATAGGTTTGGAGAGAGAGAGATTAGGGAGAGAGATGGAGAGATGACGGTGGAGAGGGGGAGAGAGAGAGAGAGAGTGAGTAGATGGAATTGTATAGGATGCATGTACTCCATTATCTTATTAGATATTGCCAAGATATTCTTCCAACATTGAGAATATTAATGATGATAAGGTGTTGGAAACTGGATTGAGAGAGAGATAGATGGATTGATGGTGATGGGATGAATGCATGAAATCTTCAATACACAAAACGAGCTTCCGTTCTTTAGTCTTCCGTCCTTTCCTTGTGCTGACTTCCTCCTTTATCGTACATAAAACATAACCTCGATGAGTAGTTGAGACGACAACAGAAAACGGAAATCGAAATCAAATTGATTTAGTCTTCTATGCTTTCAAGCTTTTAGGTATTTGCACGCTTAACTAAATTCATTTACTTAAACGGATACAAGATACGAACTCATCTCGTTTAGCACTCAAGGCTGTATACTTGACACTCAGGTCAGTAAGAAAAAGGCGTTCGTTAACTCATAACGACCTTAAAGATCGAAAGAAACTAAGTTGAGAAGAAAACAACTTAGGAAATTAGGTTTTTGATATTCACTGCACAGAGTCAGGTCAGTAAGTTCGCATGGAACAGGGAATTTCGAAACAGGGGTCGTGACCTGTACCAAAAGATAGCCTCAGATGTCTAGTTTACTCTCCAATTCGTGGATCTCGATTCCGATAAACGAGCTAAAAGATATTGCAGTTTCCGTGGAAGGTCACCAAAACTGCCGAGTGAACCCTAATGCTCGATAAAATCGACGCACGGTTTTCTAGGTTCCTTCTATGTTATCGAACTTAAATTCTCACGAATTTTACACAACAAGGCAGTCAACACGTATTTCCATACGTGAAGGACTCCTTTCATTTCTCTTCTATAAATACGACGATCAAAACCTCGTCGTTTTAAACTAAATAATTACTATACCATATCAAGTTAACATTTCTCGTTCAAATTCCTAACATCTTCTTTCTACTTCTTGATCATAACTATAACTCATCTTTTCAATACTCGGACAAACATGTCGTCAACTACAAACTCGTTCACTAATCATTAATAATCATCAATATCCAATTGGAAATCCTTAATCGACTTTTCTATTATTACTTATTCTCGTCGCTTCATCTCTTACCAAATTCCAAACGTTATTAGAATTCAATCAAATTTCACCACATTATTAATCATCTATCAAGGATCATAAAGACACAATTCACATCCTCATATCATTATCTATTCTCGACTTATCGACCGTCGTTCGTCTCTTACGTAAAATTTTACGTTCTCCGTTTTCATTCAAATTTTACGACAACGATTATCATCTAACGAGCATTACTAATATGCAAATCATATTATCAACACATTATCGAGCCCCGACTTATCAACACATCTTCGTCTCTTACATTTCTCGTTTTATTTTTAGAAAAAACTCAATTTAATATATATTCATCCTCATGCATCGTATATCTCATTTCCATCAACCAATCGTGCATATCATAACATTTACTAACCTAAATTGAGCCTTCTTCATCTTTTAGGTTTTGGATTTTATTTTTAGAAAAATCTAAAACAATTCATACGATCAATTAACATCATACGGAACACTAATCTAACAATCAATCGACAAAGAAATCGAGCACGAATCAAAGCCCCAAAATCTTAAAATTTTCGGTAATGTCTAGAGCTTAGGATTCTTGATTTTTCTTCATGATTTGATCCGTAGAACTCGACTCTAAACATCCTAGAACATGTATCGATCAAAGAAATCACATGCTATTCAAACCCCAAGGTTTCGAAACAAATAAAAGATGGGGAAGAGGAGATTTGTTCGGATCAAACTAGAGACGAAGCTCTTACTTTTCGTAATATAAACTCGGATTTGGATTTGATCGGTAGACGGATGAGCTTTGATCTTGGAAGGAGCTTGAGAGGTGCTTCAATGGAGGAGAAAAGAAGAAGAAATGAGAGTGAGAAATGGGGAGGAGATGGCGGTAAAAGTGATGATGAAGAGGAGGTGATGACTCACCTATGGTGAGTCATAAGTAAGAAGAAATATCCCAAAAGTAAAGGTGAGTCGTTAGGGAGCGTTTGGCGAGGGAAATTTTATACGAAAATTCTCATTACCAGCTCTTAAACGCCGTTTTAAAAGTCGAGAAATACTTTTCTAGTTAGTTACGGAATTGACGAAATCTAATTCGTCCGTTAGACTGGAAATAATTTACGTACTCGGAAAACCTAATTCGTTTTTTAAAATCCGAGAAAAAGTCGGGACGTCACAGTCCGAAATTCGTCCGGAAAATCATAAAAATTAACTTTCTCCAGTGAACTCGTCTCGAAGAAAATGTGAATGTAAATTCTGACGGAATTCGATTCTGAGTTTCCGGGCGAAAAACTTAACGGACGCGAAAACCCTAATACAGTAGTCGTTCGTCCGATTTCTGGAAATTATTTTCGGAAAAAGGATTTCACCGTAAATCTTAGAATTTCATTTCATGTTCTTAGGCGTGCAAAGCCATAATTATTAATAACTTTCATTTTTAAAGACTGTAGAAAAAGTCTGGGGTATTACATCCTACCCCCCTTACGAAAAATTTCGTCCCGATATTTGCTTATCTTCTTAAACTGTTCGGGGTACTCTTCCCTTAGCTCTTCTTCGAGTTCTCACATGACTTCTTCTTGCCCGTGATAATCTTTTAACACTTTTACTAACCGTATCAACTTGCTTCTTAACTTTCATGCTTTTCGATTCAAAATCGATTGCGGTCTTTCTTCATAACTTAAGTCAGTTTCAAGATCGACGTCTTGCTGACAAAACCACGTGTGCAGAATCGAACACACACATTTTCTCAAAATGAGATACGCATATAGTAAACATCCCATAAACTTGGCAATAATGCCATACTATCCGTATTGGAAGCTATCTTTTTCGAGATATTCACTAATCATATAAATCTTTGTCGAAGTTTTATACTTGACACGAATCTAACGATTCTTTTTAATGGAGGTATCTTAAGAAACTTTATCTCCTTTATCGAACTTTTGCTCTGATTGTCGCATATACGTATTACTTTCGTCTTCCTTAAACTTCTTTCATTCTGACACGAATCTATCGAATGATCTCGATCATTTCATTGACCGTATCTGGTCCTAAGTTCTTTCTTTCACTTACCTTATGACAATAAGACAGTTATCTGAAACTTCTTTTTCTACCAGGCCTTGTAAGGCACAATACTTATCGTAGCTTAATAACTATCGTTATCACAATTTTATCAACGCCAAAAATATTCTCCTATTTCTCCATAGAAATATTTAACGGTTATCAAAACCTGTATGGTCGTCAGTGTAAAGCTTCCACTTGCTAATAAGCTAAACATCTTTCTACAAACGAGGCAACGTCTTGTTTCAACAATTCCACCAAAAATCCTTTCTTAAGTCTTAAATTTATTGTAATCGGGAATGCTAAGTCCATTCTTTAATTTCTATCTTATTATCCATTACTTCGGAATAACTGTCTGGTTTATCCGTTCTTATCCTTAGTCGAAGCTTCTCGATCGACTCGTCCTTTCCCTATGCACTTGTAATCTTTTCGTAAGTTCGGTGTAGCTACGATTACTATTATTTGGCTTGTTATCGCTTCAGCTGTATTGAGCACCTCTCTATTCTTCATCTCGACTTCTCATATAAGTGTTTCTTCCTTGATGAATAAACATTTAAACTTAGTTGGGGTCTTTCGACTCAGCATGCCTGTTACTACACTTAGCTTTTTCCTAGATGGTAATTGATACCATAATCATAATCCTTGACTAATTCGAGCCATCGTCTTTGTCTCATGTTCAATTCCTTTTGCTCGAAAAAGTACTTCAAACTCTTATGGTCCGTAAAAATCTCAACCCAAACACCATAGAGATGGTGTCTCCAAATCTTTTAATTCATGCACAACGGCTGTTAGTTCTAAGTCAGGGGTTGGGTATTCAACTTCATGAGGTAGAAGTTGTCGTGAAGCGTAAGCTATCACCTTTCCATCTTGCATCCTAACGCACTTTAATCCGATCTTTGAAGCCTCTGTAAATGCTTCGTATTCCTTATTTGTTTCTGGAGGGCTAAATCTGGTGCGATTTTCTTCCTTTCCTTGAGCGCCTGCGAACTTATCTCACACTTGTCACTCTATTTAAACTTATTTTCTTTTTGGAGTAGCTGCGTCATAGGCCTAGCAATTGTTGAAAATCTTTCAATGAATCTTCTGTAATAATTGGCTGAACCTAAGAAACTCCTAATTTCGTTCGAACTTGTCGGCGATTTTCAATCACGCATTGCCTCGACCTTGGCAGAATCCACTTTAATGCCTTCTGCTGATATGATGTGTCCAAGGAACATTACTTCCTTCAGCTATAACTCGCACTTACTAATCTTGACGTAAAGCTTCTCGGCTCTAAGCGTTTCTAAGACTATTCTCAAGCGTTCCTTATGTTCTTCCTCATTCTTGGAGTAAATGAGAATGTCGTCGATAAATACTAAGACGAATTTGTCTAAGTATGGGTGGAAAAATTTTGATTCATGAGATCCATGAATACTGTGGGAAAGTTAGTCGAACCAAATGGCTTATCTAAGAATTCGTAATGGCCATATCCGATCTCAAGGCGGTTTTTAGGTATATCTCCGGTTTATTCTTTAACTATTGTTGTTGAGACCTTAAGTCTATCCTTGAAATATACTTGTTCCTTTTTAAGCTTATCAAGAGGTCTTCTATTCTTATAAAAAGATACTTATTCTTAAGGGTTATCTTCTTTAACTTGTGGTAGCCTATGAACATTCTCATAGAACTATCCTTTTTTCTAACAAACAAATTGGCGCTCCCAAAGGTGAGACGCTTGGTCTGATAAAACCAAGGTCTATTAGCTCTTGTAATTGGATTTTAAGTTCTTCTAACTCTTTCGGTGCCATCCTATATGGGGCTTTAGATTTGGGGCCGATCCTAGTTCCAAATCAATCGTGAAATCTACGTGATGATCTGGTGGTAAACTAGATAGTATGTTTGGATAAACGTTCTTATACTCGTTCATAATTTTCATGTCTTGAAAGATCCTCTTGAAAGAAAACTCATTATATAGAGTATGAACGAATACTCTATCTGACTATTTTGAAAGAAAACTTATATGCGGAGCAGAACTTTCTCTCGTTGCAGAGAATCGTAGCGTAATTCTCAATCGACTAGTCTATTCCTAATATTATATCTATGCCGAACATTATATTACTTTCCGATTGTTTGCTATGATCTTAAAAAGACCCTAAGTTAAATTCTATGTTTGAGAAAAACTAAAAGAGTGATGATAATTCCTCCTAAGGCGTGGTTATTTTTATTTTACGATTAGCGCACTCTGGTCCTACTCTTATAGTGTCGACAGGTACTAGAAATAGCGACCGTAAGATTTTGGTATGAGGTAGAAGAATGACAAGGTAATTTAAGAAGTTTGTCCTGTACCTGCTAACTTTCCTTTTCCCCTTATTGCGCTTCTCCTGCCTAATCGTGTATGCTCTTGCATTCTGTTTTTGTTGTGTCCCTTGTTGTTGTGACTGGGCTGGGATTGCGTTTAATGGTTGGGACTGGTCATACTGGTTTGGTTCCACCGTTTGAAACCGCATTGGGCAATTCCTCTTTATATGCCCCGTCTGCCCACATTTAAAACAATTTCTCGTGCCTGCTTGACAAACACCATCATGCTTCTTATTACAATTAGAACAAGTAGGAACATCTTGTTCCTGTTCTACCACTTGCCACGGTTCTAGGCAATTTCTTCTCGCATATCCTTTCTGACCACAGCTAAGACATCCATCAACGTTTGCTAGACAATTACCGAAGTGCATCCTTGCACTTAAGACAGGTAGGTACGTTGATTTCTCCTTGATTACTTTTCCTTTGCTGCCTTTGAAGCTGTCCTTGTAGATTATTTCCATTCCCTTGTCCTGATTGTTTATTTCCTTGTGGTTTATTCCTTTGCCACTTCTTCTTACCATAGTTGTTATTTTTATTTGGCTGCTGAAAACCCTGCCGATTTCTACTCTGTTTCCCTTGATTGTTGTGGCGCTGGTAACAATCACTGCTACTTCCTTTCCATTTCCTTTTTCCCTTATAGTTAATATTATTGTTGGAAAGGTTTTGGGTTGAAGTCTGGGTTGGTGCTGATATAGACACTACCATTTTTCCTTTATCTGGCACTATTACCTCTATTTCTAGGACTCGTCTTAGTAGTTCCGCATAGCTCAGTCCTTCGTGTCTGGCCACTGCTATTCCCAGTTTATACTTAAGTTCTCCTTGAAATTTTCTTGCTATTTCCTCTTCAGTTTCCACTTGACCGAATACATACTTATCATAATATGCCTCCTTAAAATCATTCCAAGTGATTTGAGCCACTTGCTCTGCCGGCATAATTTCCTGTCTAGTCTTCCACCAGTATTTAGCTGGTCCGGCTAGCTGAGACGCAGCATATACTAGGTGCTCCTTATCACTAAATCTAAGAAGCTCAAAAATTCTTTCTATAGAGCGTACCCAATGCTCAGCATCACTTGGGTTACTAAACCCATTGAAAACTGGTGGATTTCTTCTGAAGAATAAATCTTCAATGTTACGTTGTTGTGGAGGTGGGGAAAGTAGAAGGGTTACTCGATGTTTTTGCTTTTCTTCGTCTTGACCTCTATCAGATCCTCTAGGACTATCAGGTCCTCTTTGGTTGTTAACAACTCTCAACGACATTTTGGAACTATAAAATACAAAAATTTTCTCATTAGCACTCGCTTTTAAGCCTTCAATTACTCATTAATCCTTTTCCCCAACTTAACAATTTCACGTAAAAGAGAATAAATATTAACTTCGATTCTAGTTCTTTCAACTTTTAACCTTCAAGGTTAAATTAAACTCTCGTCACACGAGTTCATTTGACATTCTGGTTTAGTTATACAATTCATAAGAAACTTTCTTGTGACCAAAACCCTCTCAAAGGTCATGTATATATATATATATATATATATATACATACATCAAAAAGAATATTAGTTTTGCCTTTAACAAGGACTTATACAAAAACTAGACTACAACGAGTCTAAGCTAGGCTGACTGCCTACCTATACAGGATGCACAAACATATTGCATTACTGTACTACTGGAAGTACTAGAATGGAAACGATTCATAAAACTTCGTATCCGACGAGGTACTACAAAAACTAGTTACTGATCCGACTATGTACAAAACAAAAGGACTACCACTACTACTACTACGCGTCCCTGACGCTCCGCTCAACTAACTGCGGTCTAGTCTGAACTGCCCTCTACGGCCTACAAACTCTCAGAGTCCTCCTCCGGGTCCTTCTCCGGGTCCTTCTCTAAGTCTGTCTAAAGACTAACGCAACTATTTTGCCAACCCTATTTACAGTGTTGTCCATTTGCACTGAGGGTGGTGGTAGTGGTATCTCTGGAACGACCCTCTCTAAGTGTAGAACCAACTCGTCAAAGCTGGTCGCTGTGATCCTCCTCTCGGGAGGAAACAGGTACGCATGGTGCGAACTAGGCACATATATGCCTCCGGGGTAGGGACTCCTAATGGTCCTGCCTCAAATTGTCCCCTATCTCTGGTCCAAGACCGAGCTAAATCTAATATCAATTCCACCTCCTTAACAAGCGAGGCTAACTCTGGGAGAAATTTGCTAAATGGAGCAAGTACGTGTGGTAACCCTAGTAATTTGACAAGCACTAGGTCCATCTCGAAGAGTGACCTTGGTTCTGGAAAACCGGAATGTAGCGAAAAAGGGTAATGGGGTAGTATAGGAACGGATATAATACGTCTAATCCGTAGATATCGTGCCTAGATTGCTAACTTGGATTCAACAAGGTTTCCTGTGGTTCTACAGCGTATCTCATTTAAGTAAGATAGTGCCAGGCGGTGTTGTTCGCCCATCCTTGCCATTTCTCAGGCAGTCGACCGATAAGGTCCTCCATAGTTTTCTGTTTATCAACAAAATATTTGGCCGAGTATTAGTGCGTGCGAAGTTGTTGACAAACTGTCTTATGTCATGATCTAGGTCATTCACGTAAATAAGGTACTCGCGTATAATCCGCTCTACGACGAAACGCTCTCTTAAACAAGAAAGTCCCAATATACCCTACTAAGAAAAAAGGTTTTGCTCACGGGGCATAAGACCCATATTACTGAGTTTCTTATCATGTGGGTTGATCAAGTCCACATAACAGTCCCTCAATCACATGGAACCTCTGTCCCGTTCAATCAAAACAGAAATAACCTACCTTAATCATCTAGCAATGTCTCAAATTGCACTCAATCTCTTAACGTTTCTTAGTTTACCTTAACCATCTTAACTTTCTTAATCATCCTAGCTTAAACTACTTAGCTTTCTTGAAGAAAAACTCTTAACCGATAACCACGTATCGTTCTTACTTTATCGAATATCTGATCTGCCCAAGTACGTTGTGGTGGGGATTGACTCTCCTGAGCCATGTTACTACTAGAAGCCATCTTACAAAACTTTTAAGAACACGGATCAGTAACAGGTTGGAAAATAACTTATCTTACGTAAATACTTAAATTACCAAAATGAATATTCCTTATTCAATTGTAATGTCTCCACTTAAACCGACAAACTTATCTTAAACATTTAACAATTCACAAAGAATTGCTCTTAAACAATATATAGAAATAAAAGTTCAAGATTTTATTTCCATCCTTTATCTAAAAATTCTTTTGCATTCTTACTTTATTTCCTATTGCTTTCTTTCTTTATTCCTCATTTCTTTCTTTCTTTATTCTTTCTTACTTTCTTCCATTATTTTAGAGAAAATTTCTTAACGATTCTCACTTATTAAAATAAAGTGCGTCTACTTTGTTCATATTACTCATTCAAATGTAACATTCATTTACAAAAGATTCTGTCCCTCTAGACACTTGAATCTAATACTTATCGTGTTCTTCGTTCGATTATGAATTATGAAACGAATTCCAAAAAGAAAATGGAATAATTACTGAAGAAATAACTTTAGAACCCAAGTTCTAGTCGTCGTTAGAATCGATCGATCGTTGGAAATTAACTACAATTCGTACTTGTTTCATGGTAATTATAACCAATCTCTTCTTGAAGTTCGAGCGAGGTGAACTCCAACTAAAAAACGAATTTGTTCATGTTATTTTTACGGAAGTAACATTCGTTTCTTTCTTTTACTTGGTACATAATTAATGCACCTTATCATTGCTTATTTTATTTCCTTGATGGAAATTCTTATCGGCTCTTAATTATAAAAACAAAAATTGACTCTGCCAAGTCTTTGTTCATGTCACTTTACGCACGTGACATTCGTCTATAAAAGTTCTTCCCGTTTTACGATCTCCTTTCGAAATCATTTGGATCCAACATTTATTAAAGCATCTATGTTCTCAGGGAATCGGAAAGACCTTAGATTCAAAGTCTATGTTCTTAGCGAACCGGGAAAATCCCTAGAATCAGTCTAGATTTTCGTGCTATCATACTTTCAAATAAAAGAAATCATTGCGCAAACAATTTCACGTAATTCACATAGCACAAAACAAGTATGATTCTCATACTTTCACAATTTCATTCTTGGCACCATTATCATTTCTTAACTTTCTGAATACTTATTCAAAAAAATTTTCTTAAAAGAAAACACATTTTTGAAATTCTTTCCTTTCTTTCTTTCCTTCGTTGAGTCGACGTAGCGGGAGGTTGAGTTGTCGTCTACACTCTTAATCTTAATGTTATGACCCTATCTTACTTGAAAGAAAACTCATTATATAGAGTATGAACGAATACTCTATCTGACTATTTTGAAAGAAAACTTATATGCGGAGCAGAACTTTCTCTCGTTGCAGAGAATCGTAGCGTAATTCTCAATCGACTAGTCTATTCCTAATATTATATCTATGCCGAACATTATATTACTTTCCGATTGTTTGCTATGATCTTAAAAAGACCCTAAGTTAAATTCTATGTTTGAGAAAAACTAAAAGAGTGATGATAATTCCTCCTAAGGCGTGGTTATTTTTATTTTACGATTAGCGCACTCTGGTCCTACTCTTATAGTGTCGACAGGTACTAGAAATAGCGACTGTAAGATTTTGGTATGAGGTAGAAGAACGACAAGGTAATTTAAGAAGTTTGTCCTGTACCTGCTAACTTTCCTTTTCCCCTTATTGCGCTTCTCCTGCCTAATCGTGTATGCTCTTGCATTCTGTTTTTGTTGTGTCCCTTGTTGTTGTGACTGGGTTGGGATTGCGTTTAATGGTTGGGACTGGTCATACTGGTTTGGTTCCACCGTTTGAAACCGCATTGGGCAATTCCTCTTTATATGCCCCGTCTGCCCACATTTAAAACAATTTCTCGTGCCTGCTTGACAAACACCATCATGCTTCTTATTACAATTAGAACAAGTAGGAACATCTTGTTCCTGTTCTACCACTTGCCACGGTTCTAGGCAATTTCTTCTCGCATATCCTTTCTGACCACAGCTAAGACATCCATCAACGTTTGCTAGACAATTACCGAAGTGCATCCTTGCACTTAAGACAGGTAGGTACGTTGATTTCTCCTTGATTACTTTTCCTTTGCTGCCTTTGAAGCTGTCCTTGTAGATTATTTCCCTTCCCTTGTCCTGATTGTTTATTTCCTTGTGGTTTATTCCTTTGCCACTTCTTCTTACCATAGTTGTTATTTTTATTTGGCTGCTGAAAACCCTGCCGATTTCTACTCTGTTTCCCTTTATTGTTGTGGCGCTGGTAACAATCACTGCTACTTCCTTTCCATTTCATTTTTCCCTTATAGTTAATATTATTGTTGGAAAGGTTTTGGGTTGAAGTCTGGGTTGGTGCTGATATAGACACTACTATTTTTCCTTTATCTGGCACTATTGCCTCTATTTCTAGGACTCGTCTTAGTAGTTCCGCATAGCTCAGTCCTTCGTGTCTGGCCAATGCTATTCCCAGTTTATACTTAAGTTCTCCTTGAAATTTTCTAGCTATTTCCTCTTCAGTTTCCACTTGATCGAATACATACTTATCATAATATGCCTCCTTAAAATCATTCCAAGTGATTTGAGCCACTTGCTCTGCCGGCATAATTTCCTATCTAGTCTTCCACCAGTATTTAGCTGGTCCGGCTAGCTGAGACGCAGCATATACTAGGTGCTCCTTATCACTAAATCTAAGAAGCTCAAAAATTCTTTCTATAGAGCGTACCCAATGCTCAGCATCACTTGGGTTACGAAACCCATTGAAAACTGGTGGATTTTTCTGAAGAATAAATCTTCAATGTTACGTTGTTGTGGAGGTGGGGAAAGTAGAAGGGTTACTCGATGTTTTTGCTTTTCTTCGTCTTGACCTCTATCAGATCCTCTAGGACTATCAGGTCCTCTTTGGTTGTTAACAACTCTCAACGACATTTTGGAACTATAAGATACAAAAATTTTCTCATTAGCACTCCCTTTTAAGCCTTCATTTACTCACTAATCCTTTTCCCCAACTTAACAATTTCACGTAAAAGAGAATAAATATTAACTTAGATTCTAGTTCTTTCAACTTTTAACCTTCAAGGTTAAATTAAACTCTCGTTACACGAGTTCATTTGACATTCTGGTTTAGTTATATGATTCATAAGAAACTTTCTTGTGACCAAAACCCTCTCACGGGTTATGTGTGTATATATATATATATATATATATATATATATATACATCAAAAAGAATATTAGTTTTGCCTTTAACAAGGACTTATACAAAAACTAGACTACAACGAGTCTAAGCTAGGCTGACTACCTACCTCTACAGGATGCACAAACATATTGCATTACTGTACTACTGGAAGTACTAGAACGGAAACAATTCATAAAACTTCGTATCCGACGAGGTACTACAAAAACTAGTTACTGATCCGACTATGTACAAAACAAAAGGACTACCACTACTACTACTACGCGTCCCTGACGCTCCGCTCAACTCCCGCTGCGGTCTAGTCTGAACTGCCCTCTACGGCCTATAAACTCTCAGAGTCCTTCTCCGGGTCCTTCTCCGGGTCCTTCTCTAAGTCTGTCTAAAGACTAACACAACTATTTTGCCAACCCTAGTTACAGTGTTGTCCATTTGCACTGAGGGTGGTGGTAGTGGTATCTCTGGAACGACCCTCTCTAAGTGTAGAACCAACTCGTCAAAGCTGGTCGCTGTGATCCTTCTCTCGGGAGGAAACAGGTACGCATGGTGCGAACTAGGCACATATATGCCTCCGGGGTAGGGACTCCTAATGGTCCTGCCTCAAACTGTCCCCTATCTCTTGTCCAAGACCTAGCTAAATCCAATATCAATTCCACCTCCTTAACAAGCGAGGCTAACTCTGGGAGGAATTTGCTAAATGGAGCAAGTACGTGTGGTAACCCTAGTAACTTGACAAGCACTAGGTCCATCTCGAAGAGTGACATTGGTTCTGGAAAACCGGAATGTAGCGAAAAAGGGTAATAGGGTAGTATAGGAACGGATATAATACGTCACAGTCCAAAATTCGTCCGGAAAATCATAAAACTTAACTTTCTCTGGTGAACTCGTCTCGAAGAAAAAGTGAATGTAAATTCTGACGGAATTCGATTCTAAGTTTCCGGGCGAAAAACTTAACGGACGCGAAAACCCTAATACAGTAGTCGTTCGTCTGATTTCTGAAAATTATTTTCGGAAACGGATTTCACCGTAAATCTTAGAATTTAATTTCATGTTCTTAGGCGTGCAAAGCCATAATTATTAATAACTTTCATTTTTAAAGACTGTAGAAAAAGTCTGGGGTATTACAACTCCCTTATCTAACAAAACAGCTCTCAACATATCCTCGAGGATTTGAATCGTTCGTTCGGACTGACCATCGGTCTGGGGATGATAAGCAGTGCTGAATTGCAACTGAGTTCCCAACTCCTTGTGGAAGCTTTCCCAAAAATGGGCTGTGAACTTCGAATCTCTATCAGAAGTAATCGTCTTTGGCGTGCAACTTTACAATTTCCTTAATATAAATTTGAGCTAACTTGTCTGATCCATAGGTGTGTGGAATAGGTATGAAATGAGCAGACTTCGTCAATCTATCCACTATCACCCATACTATTGTGTTTCCTTTCTTTGATCTTTGCAATCCTGTCACAAAATCCATCGTGATTCCATCCCATAGTTTTGTGACCCTTCATGGAAACGGCCATAACTCTTAGCTCGTTTAACGAAATCGAGATCCCTAAATTGGACAGTAAACTAGACATCCATATCTTTCTTTTGACATAAGGCACATCCCCTGTTTCGAAATACTCTGTTCTTTAGAGGCTTCAGACCTACTAACTTGTGCAGGAAAAAGTCTAAATTCATTTTCTTAAGTTGAATTCTATTCAACTTATTTCTATAAGAACTTTTAAGTCGTTAAGAGTTATCAACTTCCGTTTTAAATCTAAATGTTGAGTAAGGAACCGAGTAAGTTCTAATCGAGATGTGTCCGAGTCTCGATTCTTTTTAAACAAAAATGGATTAGTTAAAGTGCAAATGCCTAAAAGACTTAACCGAATCCATTTTCTTTTCTTTAAACGTCTCGACCGATTACTAAAGTTGATTCTTTGCGTTAAAAAGGAGGAAGTTGAGATTAGAAGATAGGACGGAAGACCGAAGACAAAAGTTTGTGTTTGTTCTGTAACCGGTTAAGGTGGGCTTTTCTATCTATCAAAATAAAGTGAGCGTTGCTCAAAATGTTTACTTATTGCTTTATAAGTGTGTTTTAAAGTGATTATCATGGCATAAAATACTTTGTTTTTGTGAGTTCTTTTGTGCCATTCTGTGTTGGTTCGCCAACTAAACGATCGGATTCTGAGTTAGCCCACAGAGTGCTATCCAGAGGATCGGATTTTGAGTTAGTCCACAGAGTGCTATCCAGAGTTACTAATCAATCGGATTCTGAGTTAGCCCACAGAGTGCTATCCAGAGTTAGTGTACACGATAGCCGTTGTGTGTGGTACTCTGTTGAGGGATAGCTAGCCACGGTGAGGAACGTGCGCGGGAGAAGTTAGCTCTCCCCTGACGTTGAAACACAAGTTGGACAAGTTGAACATAACAACAGTAAAATGCATGCAAGCTATGTTTATGAAAAGAAAATGTTTAGTAAGCACGGGCCTTTGAAAGGAAAACCCCGTTGTGTTACATTGAGAATGCCTGATTAATCTATAAGCTTATGATATGTTTTCGGCATTGAGTTCACTAAGTGCTTTTGTACTTAGCCCTGCATGTATTTATAAATATGCAGGTTGAGTGACGGAGATGGCGGAAGTTGAGTAGAGGTCGTACTTTAGGAATAAAGAATATGTAATCAGTTCTACGTTTTTCGCTGCAAACTACTTCACTTTTTGTTGTATAACTTTTTGGTTTAAGTTTTGTAATTTAAACCTAGTCTACTCTGATACCAACTTCGTCGAGCGATCCTTCGAGATCGACTCTCTTTTGTTAATGGAATCTGTCACAGCCCCAAATCCCGAGGGATGGCAGAAGTCGGGGTGCGACTGGGGTTGGATTAAAGAAGCGGGGAAGAAGGGGGCTAATTGACTAAACATACATGAAAAAGACATCATTAAACCATGAATAAGACTTTGATATAAATAAGAAAGAGTTAATCCCTAAGGATTACCCGACAAAAGTACAAAAGAAACTAAGTTCATATTACAGACTTAGACTATAAAGTACATCTCAAAAGAAATACAGAGATTGGCAGCGGAAGGGTTCTAACTAAGCATCCTATCCTTTAACTCAACATCAACCGTCGCCGCTCACCGTCGCTTCAACCTGCACATTTAGAAAACAATGCAGGGCTAAGTACAAATGTACTTAGTGGGCACTATGCCAAAAACATAATCATAAATATAGATAAATATGGCATTTTATAAACGTAGCACATCGGAGTTTTATTGAAAGAATCCGTGTCTACTAAATATTTTCTGACTTTTTCACATAAATCACTCGGCCGAGTATTTTCAGGTATGCTATGTTCAATCTTGACCCAAACTAATTCACCCTGGCTGGCTACCCCTCAACAGGATACCACATACACCACAGGTTACAAAGTGCACTAACTCTTGAAAGCACTTAGCAGCTAACTCAGAGCCGATCGTTTGAAGCCGATGCTTCTCTAAAATCTACTTTTTCCTTTCGATTACTAACACGATTTACCTTTTTATTTATTCATTTCATTTCCTTGAAAGAAATTCATATCGGAGTTATAACAAAGATCGACTCTTGTCGAGTCTTTATTCATGTCACTTTACACACGTGACATTTGTCAAAAGAAGTCATTCCCGTGTTGTGAATCTCCTTTCAAAATCATTTGAAATTAATATTTCTTAAAACGTCTAAGTTCTTGAAGAGCCGAAAAAACCTTAGGTTTTCAAGTCTACGTTCTCCCTAATACGGGAAAATCCCTAAAATCCTTCTAAATTCTTGTGCATCAAAAATATTTTCAAACAAAAGAAATTATTTCACAGATAATTTCACATAACATAGCACTAGTGCTATCACATAATCACATAAACAAGCAAGTATAAATTCTTATACTTGGGAAAAAATTATTCGAAATTCCTTATTGAAAAGAAATTGAACTACTGACATTCCTTCCTTATATATTTTTTTCCACGTTGAGTCGACGTAGCGGGAGGTTGAGTTGTCATCTATATTCTGAATCTTAATGCCATAACTTAACTCCTATCTTTACTTGAAAGAACACTCTGATCTAAAGTATATACAGGTGCTTTATCTTATGACTCGAAAAGAGACTCACTATAGAATATGAATAACTACTCCATTTCACGACTCGAAAGAAGACTCGATATAGAATCAGTACGAACACTCTATCTTGCAACGCGAAGAAGACTCCTTATAGAGTAAGAACGAATACTATATGCTACTACTTGAATGAAGACTCATATGCAGAGCAGAAACGATTGCTCTGTTACTACCACTTTGTGGTGCTACTTAGGAAAGGAAGACTCTGGTACAGAGCAGGAACGACCGCTCTGATACCACTCTGTGACAGCCCCAAATCCCGAGGGACGACAGAAGCCGGGGTGCGACTGGGGTTGGATTAAAGAAGCGGGGAAGAAGGGGGCTAATTGACTAAACATACATGAAAAAGACATCATTAAACCATGAATAAGACTTTGATATAAATAAGAAAGAGTTAATCCCTAAGGATTACCCGACAAAAGTACAAAAGAAACTAAGTTCATATTACAGACTTAGACTATAAAGTACATCTCAAAAGAAATACAGAGATTGGCAGCGGAAGGGTTCTAACTAAGCATCCTATCATTTAACTCAACATCAACCGTCGCCGCACACCTTCGCTTCAACCTGCACATTTAGAAAACAATGCAGGGCTAAGTACAAATGTACTTAGTGGGCACGATGCCAAAAACATAATCATAAATATAGATAAATATGGCATTTTATAAACGTAGCACATTGGAGTTTTATTGAAAGAATCCGTGTCTACTAAACATCTTCTGACTTTTTCACATAAATCACTCGGCCGAGTATTTTCAGGTATGCTATGTTCAATCTTGACCCAAACTAATTAACCGTGGCTGGCTACCCCTCAACAGGATACCACATACACCACAGGTTACAAAGTGCACTAACTCTGGAAAGCACTTAGCAGCTAACTCAGAGCCGATCGTTAGTTAATCTAAAATAGACTAACTCTAAATCTGGAAAACACGAATGTTGACTCAGATAGGTACAAGAGAACTCACATAAAAACATAAAACAGTTCATGCCATAATATCACTTTGAAAACACAGATATCAAAGCAATAAAGAAAGATTTTCCGAGCATTGCTCGTTTTATTTTATATATAAAAGCCCACCTTTTAAATACAGAACTTAACGCAAAAGCTTCCAACTTCGGATCTTCTGTCCTCTCTTTACAGTTGGCTTCCTCCTTCATCGTAAAATAAACATACTTAAAAACGGTTCGCAAAAGAATAATCGAAGAAAGAGGATCGAAGAAAGATTTAGTTATTTTATTCTTTAGGCATTTGCACGCTTATTAGATTCGTTTTACTTAAACGGGAAACGAGACTCGTACCAATCTCGTTTTGAACTCGGAAGATCTCTTACTTGACTCTCGGGTCAGTAGAGAAGGTAGTCGATATCTTAACATGACTTTAAAGATTAAAAGAAACTAAGTTGGAAAGAATCAACTTAGGCGATTTACATTTTAGTTCTTTGAACGACATATGAAATTTCTCGTTTATTACTTCTTTAATGAAAGGATAAAAGATAAGATCTCGACTGGTTTTCATCACTCAAGGTTCTATACTTGAATCTAAGGTCAGTAGGGAGATGTTCGTTAGATAAAACGGCTTAAACGATCAAAAGAAACTAAGTTGTGAACTAAACAACTTAGAAAACAAGAAACTGAAATTTCACTGCACAGTCCAGTAACTCTGGAGGCTGTCCAGAACAAGGGATTTGGAAACAGGGGGTGAGCCCTGTACCATTAGAAATCTTAGGAAGTCTAGTTCGTACTCCAATTTACGGATCACAAATCCGATAAACGAGCTGGAAGTTATTACAGTTTCCGGCGACGGTCGCAAAACTGCCGAACAAAACCCTAATTGCTTGAAGGTTCGACGTATAATGTTTCAGGTTCGTTCTAAGCTCTCGTATTCATTTTTTTTAGAAACTGGACTCTCAAGGCAGTCATCACGTACCTCCGTACGTGACAAACTCCTTCTCAACTCGTTCAAAAACACGACGTTCTAACGTCGGATTTCAACTAACAAGTACTAAACCAACAAAAACTTCAAAACGTGTTCTATTTCTCGACTATAACTATAGCCCATATTATATCAACTCGAAAGCTTACGACGTCAACTAGAAAGATGTTCTAAATTTCATTATAAACAATAATATCAAGTTAGAATTCCCATCCGACTTCTCGATTATTAGTTACAACTAAATATTCGTCTCTTATGCGATTTTTCAACGTTGTCGGATTTCGTTTAAATTTTACGACGTTAAACTATGTCTAACGTGAATCATTTTCATGCGTGTAAACACATCTTAACATCATTATAACTCAGTTTATATGGTGATCTTTGCCTCTTATGTTTCACTAAACATTTTTAGAAAATTTTCATTTAATTTCTATTATCAACTAACATGATTTGCAACATAAAACAACTAACAAATGATCACTTATATCAAACGTGTATAAACCCCCAATTACTCTATAATTTTCTGGTTTCATACATATTTTAAGGGGATGATTTTCTCCTCCAATTAACAACATATATATTCACTAATCAACATCTTATATTATCCATTAATCGATTATAATTCCAAAAACAACTAACATACAAAAATTCCTAAATTCATACTTCAAAATCCTAATTGAAAACTTACAAACACATAGGGCTTTCAATCCCTTTTCATTCCATACACTAATTAAACATCTATTAAGTAAGAATCAACCATCAAAAGAAGAAAAACAAAAATCCTACCATTTTCCCAAAAAATTCTGCATTCACATAGGTTTTAGGATTCTTGGTTTTGATCATTTTTAATCCATAATTATCATATCTAACATACCTAATTTCATCATTCTAAGATCAAAACATCTAAATCAAACCTCTAAAATTTCGATCAAGATGGAAAAGGAAAGAAAAGAAATCTAAATGGATAGAAATGTGGAGGATAGAAATACCTTAAGAATTAACAAAGGATGTATGGAAATGAATGGATGGATTGAGGACTTGTGTGAGTTCTTCAAGCTTTGAAGATGTCTTCAATGGTGAAGAACAAGATGAAGATGGAGAGAGAGTGGTGCTGCAGCTGAGAGATAGGGAGAGAGATGGGAGAGAAATTGGTTTTGTCCAAGTTTGATATGATTAAAGGTTTGAAACTTATGGAAAGTATAGTTTAGGGGTCAACTAATTAAACAAGTCAAAACATGCATGTTGCCACTAAATCTATGAGGTGTCGGCTGCATGGAGAACAATTAAAGGGTTATGGGTGTTTCCGGCGCGATCCGACGTTACGGAAAAACGAACGACGAAAAACGTTGTTCGGTACAAAAATCATCGCGATTCGATTTGACTTAAAAATTCTAACGTATGATCTTAATTAGAAAATAAATTTACAAAATTTATTTTGACAAAAACTCGGGACGACATAGTCCGAGTTTCGTCCGGAAAAACATAAAAACAAACTTTTCTCGGCGTGTTCGTATCGCAATTTTGTAAACGTAAAAATTAAACGGTTTTTCTTTCTTAATTTACGAACTAAAAACTTTTCGTACACGTTAACCTTAAATACAGTAGCCGTCTATCAGACTTCTGTAATTTATTTTTAATAACGGATTCGACCGTTGGTCTTAGAATTCATAAATTGTAAACTTAGGCGTGCAAAGCCATTTATTTAATTAACTTTAAATATTTTTAGAACGTAAGGAATTTACGGGGCATTACAGAATCAGTTCATAGATATCATCTTGTTTTATGATTATTTGTTAATGCGTCTATTCAATTAGTTATCCCCCCTTCTTCCCAGCTTCTTTAATCCAACCCCTAGTCGCACCCCGGCTTTACCGTCTCTCGGGATTTGGGGCTGTGACAGAGTGGTATCAGAGCAATCGTTTCTGTTCTGCATCCAAAAATTTCTTTCAAGTTAGTCTGACAGAGCATTTGTTTATGCTCTGCATCCGAGTCTTCGTTCAAGTAAAGTTTAGTTCGATTCACTAAACTGAAGAAAGTAGTTAACCACTCAACTTCCCACTACGTCGACTCAACCGAAAAAGAAAAGAAAGAAAAGTTTCAGAAGTGTTGTTTCTTTTTACAGAAAGTTTACGAATAAGTATGCAAGCATGTTATGAACAATAGTGCCAAGTATGAATTGATTGAAGTATGAGATATACTTTTGTTGAGTACCAAGTATGAATTGATTGAAGTATGATAGTTATACTTTTGCTGAGTAAAAGTATGAACTGATTAAAGTATGATTGTTATACCTTTTTGGTATTAGATGAAATTATGTGAGTTATAATTTCTTTTGATCGAGATACATGTCAGCATGAGAATCTAAGTTATTTTCTAAGGCTTTTTCCGATTCCTTGAGAACATAGACGTTTTAAGAAGCGTTGGTTCCAAATTATTTCAAAAGACACGATCAAAAGAAAAGAAGTAAAGAATCGAGTATAGACTAATGTTACTTACGTATAAGTGACATGAACGAAGTCACCTTCATTTAGAGTCGACTTTGTTTTATTTATTAAGAACCATTCGAGTATTTGATTAACTTTAAGTGTAATACCCCAGAAAAATTCTACTGTCTTTAAAAATGAAAGTTAATAATAATTATGGCTTTGCACGCCTAAGATCATGAAATTAAATTCTAAGATTAACGGTGAAATCCGTTTCTGAAAATAAATTACGGAAGTCAGTCAGATGACTACTGTATTAGGGTTTTCGCGTACGAAAACTTTTGAGTTCTAGAACTCAGTTCGAAAAACCGTCGAACTTTACATTCACTTTTTCTTAGATACGAGTTCACCGGAGAAAGTTAGTTTTTATAATTTTCCGGGCGAATCTTAGACTGTCTAATCCTGACTTTTTCTCAGATTTTGAAAAACGAATTAGGTTTAAAGGGTTACGGGTGTTTCCGGCGCGATCCGATGTTACGGAAAAACGAACGACGAAAAACGTTGTTCGGTACAAAAATCGTCGCGATTCGATTTGACTTAAAAATTCTAACGTATGATCTTAATTAGAAAATAAATTTACAAAATTTATTTTGACAAAAACTCGGGACGACATAGTCCGAGTTTCGTCCGGAAAAACATAAAAACAAACTTTCTCGGCGTGTTCGTATCGCAATTTTGTAAACGTAAAAATTAAACGGTTTTCCTTTCTTAATTTACAAACTAAAAACTTTTCGTACGCGTTAACCTTAAATACAGTAGCCGTCTATCAGACTTCTGTAATTTATTTTTAATAACGGATTCGACCGTTAGTCTTAGAATTCATAAATTGTAAACTTAGGCGTGCAAAGCCATTTATTTAATTAACTTTAAATATTTTTAGAACGTAAGGAATTTACGGGGCATTACATCCTACCCCCCTTGCGAAAAATTTCGTCCCGAAACTTGCTTATCCTCTTAACTGATAGGGTATTCCTTTCTCAATTCTTCGTTAAACTCTCACGTGGCTTTTCTTAGTCTTAATGATCTTCTTATCTACTCAATAACACATTAACTCGTTTCTAAATTCTTATGCTTTTTGTTTCAAGATCATTTTCGTTCTTTTTCCATAATTTAGGTCGGGTTTAAGACCGACGTCTTACTGACAACACTTTGTGCATAAAACGATTTATAATACTTTCTCAAAATGAGATACACGTAAGATAAGCATTTGTAAATTTGGCGATAAAGCCATAACTATTTGTATTGAAAACTATTCTTTCCAAGTTATTTGCTAATTATGAAAATCTTTGTCGAAGTTTTAAACTTGACACAAAATTGTCGTTTCTCTTTAAGAGTTTTTTTTTTTTTTTTATATCCTCCTTTACATTATTAAGGGTCAAAATTGAAGTATACACATAAGACATTTGTCTTCTTTAAATTATTTTATTCCGATTCGGATCTATCGTATGATTTCGATTATTTCACTGACCGTTTCTGACCCTGAGTTTGTTCCTTTACCCACCTTATAACAATAAGGTAGTTATTAAAAAGAGATTTAAAGCCTCGTAAGGCGTTTTACCTATCGTAACTTATTACTATTATTATAACAATTCGATTGATGGAAGTTATTCTTCCATGTCACTCTTTGAGCTAATATTATCGATCTTAGCATATCGACGAGTATCTGAATCGTTTTCTCAGATTATTTAATCAAACTGGAGACGGGAAAATGGTGCTAAGATTGAAGTTGGTATTTCGTACAGACACACTATCTTACGGATATATAGTCCTGATAACTTCTTTGATCTATGGAAAATTTTAGGATTTGGTAGGTAGTAAACTGATTAACGGACTATAGAAAACTATTCCAAGGCAGTATTCCTACTGTTAACTTTGAGCGAGTCTTAAACAATTTAATACTATATCCTTTTATTTCCATTTTGGAACACTTAATGGTTGTAACAGCTCGCATGGTCGTCAGTGAGAACTTCCACTTACTTATAAGATAAAGATATTCTATCAACAAGACAAAGTCTTGTTTCGCTCTATTCCACTGGAAAACCTTTCTTAAATCCTTAATTGTTATCATTGGAGATACTAAGTCCACTCCTAATTCCTATCAAAACTCTTTGTTTTAGAGTCATTGCCTGGTTTGTCCAATCTTATCCTTAGTCGAAACTAATTCATTTACTCGTCCTTCTTCTAGGTACTTAGAATCCTTCTCGTAATTTGGTATAGCTACTTGTATCGCTATTTGCTTCTATAATTGATGTTGGGGTATCATGCATTACTACACCTATTATCCCAAATCCTTATATAAACGTTTCTTTTCCTAAGAAGAGATACCTAAACGTAGGTGGGGTCTTACGACTCAGTGTGTCTATCCTTTCGCTGCTTTTACCTAGGTGGTAATTCATTTCACAAGCGTACTATTCTACTAATTTGAGCCATCTCCTTTATCTTACGCTAATTCCTTTGCTCGATAACGCACTCCGATCTATTGTGATCTGTGAAGATCTAATCTCTTACACCATATTTCAGTACATGTTCTACGGTTGCAAGCCCTAAGTCATAGGTTGGTTATTTAAATTCCTGAGGTTAAAGTGCCGTGAAGCATAAACTATTGCTTTCTTATCTTATTTAACTTGCTATCCAATGAACGTTCTTGAAGACTCATTTATCCTTGCATTAAACATCACGGTGTTTTCCATGGAAAAAACGTCTGCCTAATGAAATCATTACCTAACAACATTAGCAGATGGTTCTAGAATTCTTATAATTCTCCTGGTATCATTCTAAATAGGTTTTTGATTTGGGTGTTGCTAATAGTTCTAAATTGATCGCAGAACCTACATGATAATTTGATGGTAGTCCCATCAATACTTCTGGAAAGATATTTTCATATTCGTTCCTAATTCCCACGTTCAAAAGTCTTGTTGGCTCTGGGATCTCCAACTAGGTTCACGAGATAAACGATCGTAAATTTCATTTCCATTGACTTCTTGATTTGTAGGGCGAATATTATCAGTATCCTTATGTCCATCGAAATTCCATAGAGTTCTGTTGGTTCTCTAATCGGGGTTGAGAAGAGATTTTTCTCTCGTTGTAGAGAATCATGATGTAATTCCCAAACAACTAATTTATTCCTAAAATTATATATATAAAAACAATATGTTGAACATCATATCACTGTTCGATTGTTTGTTATCACTTTTAAAAGACCCTAGATCTAAATTCCATGTTCGACGAAACTAAGGAAATAATTTCTCTGAGGTTATCGTTCTTCCTAAAGTGTAGTTCTCCCTAGTTCGTAGCTAGCGCGTCCTAGTTCTATCCCTAAAGTATCAATAAGTACTAAGGAAAATAATTATAACGCCTTAAAATGGGTTTAGCCATGACAAATTAATTATAAGGTCCGTCCAATACCTGCCAGCTTCCCCTTTCCTTCACGCTGCTTTCCTTGCCCTATCATGTAAGTTCCTATATTTTGTTGTGGTTGTAACGGTTGTGCCTGAGACTGGATTTGAGCTGTAATCAATGATTGAGGCTGGTCGTACTGATATGGTACTATCATTTGAAACCGTGTTGGGCAATCCTCACTTATATGCTCCAGCATCCCACATAAGAAACATCTATTCATGTTTGCTAGGCACACACCCTCATGCCTCTTACCACATTCTGAACATACAGAAACTTCCTGTTTCTGTTTTGTTGCATGCTTCCGTTCTGGGCAATACCTCTTAACGTGTCCCTCGCTCATACAATTGAAACACACATCAGACTTTGCTAAACATATACCGGGATGTATCTTGCCACACCTAGGGCAAGCTGGAGAAAAGATCCCTTCTTGGGTATTTATCAGAATTTGGAGGTGTTTGGGTTGGTATACATTATTTGCCATCGGTGGGTTTGGGCAATTTTTCTTCATATGTCCTTCATTTCCACAGTTGAAACAGTTGTTAGTGCCTGCCTGACATATTCCAGGGTGCGTCTTATTGCATTTGGAGCAAATTGGAATGTGAACCCTTTCTAGTTGCTTTCTTCCCCGATTTCTATTCCTTTGCTGCCCTACTTTCTTTCCATCCTTACTTCCTTTTCCTGGCTGCTGATAATTTTGCCGAATCTTATTCTTTTTCCCCTGGTTATTGCGGCTCTAGTAGCACTCACTGCTATTCCCTTCCCATTGCGGCTCTAGTAGCACTCACCTTATTGTTGGGAGAGTCTTGGGTTACTGTCTCGTTTGGTACTGGTGTGGACTTTACCATTTTTCCTTTATTAGGCACTAATGCCTCTATCTCACAAACTCGACCTAGTAGTTCTTCATAACTCAATCCTTCCTTTCTGGCCACTGCTATTCCCAGTTCGTATTTAAGTTCTCCCTGAAGCTTCCTGGCTATTTCCTCCTCAAGCTCGGCTCTTTTGGGTACATACCTATCATGATATGCCTTCTTAAAATCATTCCAAGTAGTTGGAGCCGCTTGCTCTTCAGTCATAACTCTTTGCCTATTCTCCCACCAATATTTAGCTGGTCCGGTTAGCTGATATTCGGCATATGCTAGGCGCTCCTTATCGCTAGGTCTAATTATCTCAAAAATTTTGTCTATAGCGTGTATCCATCGTTCGGCCTCCATTGGGTTACCAGACCCATTGAAAGATGGTGGTTGTCTTTCAAAGAATAAGTTCGTCCTACTATGATGTTGAGAAGGTTGGGAATGTGAAAAAGTTCCTGGATATTTCTGCCTTCCTTCCCTTATGCGTTGCTCTTGACCTTGGTCAGACTTTCTATGACTATTGGGTCCTCTTGGGTTGTTAACGACTTTCTGCGACATTTCTGAACTATAGAATACAAGAATTTTCCTTGTTAGTATTTGCTTTTAAATCTTCTTTCTCTTATAAATTTTTTTTTTTCAACTTAACAACTTCACCTATACGGAAATATCGAATTTAGCTTTGATTCTAATTCTTTCAACTTTTAACCTCCAAGGTTAAATTAAAAACACTCGTTACACGAGTTCATTTGATAATCTGGTTTAGTTATAAGATTCATAAAGGACTTTCTTGTGATTAAAAACCCTTTTTTTGGGGTCATGTATATATATACATCAAAAAGAATATTAGTTTTGCCTTTAACAAGGACTTATACAAAACTAGACTACAACGAGTCTAAGCTAGGCTGATTTCCTACCTGTACAGGATGTACTAACATATTGCATTGCTGTACTACCAGAAGTACTAGAACGGAAATGATCCATAAAAAATTTCGTATCCGTTAGAGTACTACAAAAACTATCTAGTTATTGATCCGACTATGTACATAATAGAGGGCTACTATACTACTGCGCGTCCCTGATGCTCCGTTCGTCTAACTGCGGTCTAATCTGCACCACCCTCTGCGGCCTGATCCTCCTCAGGATCCTCGTCCGGGTCCTCATCGGTATCCTTGTCGGTATCCTCCTCCGGCTCCTCATCCGGGTCCTCATCATCTGACTCTGAACTGAAGGTAAACTGGAGCGCCTCGTCGACCCTCAATGTAGTGCCGTCTGCAAGGGTAAGTGATGGTGGTGCAGGCACATCCAAAGCTGTCGTCTCGCTATCCGATACTAAGTAGTCCCAGCAGGTCACTGACGCCCGCTTCTTCGGAGGTAGCAGGGGGGGTCAGAAAGTGCACTGGGCTCGTACTCCTCCCTGGAACGGACCCTGGATGGTCCTACCTCAAACTCTGTCCTAACTCTAGCCAACTCCGCACAAATCTCGTCAAGGGGTCTGTAAGAAGATGGAAACTGTAACAGGGCGGCAAGCTCTGCGTCTGTGTCTAAGTACTCCAGTCCTGACTCGAATGGTCCCTGAGCTCTCACGGAAGGCCCTTGTAGGATAGGAGCAGGTAACCCTAAACCGTCAACTGTCCCTGCAACTAACTCCTCTGTGCCCATGCTAGGTATCATCACCGAAGGAATCTCCAACTGTGCGACAAACTCTGGATCTATCCCCTCGTGATCTGATTCTGAATCTGCTGGGTAGTGAGTGTAGGGGGGATGCTCCTGAACTGGATATGCTATCATGTGTCTGCTCAGGTAGAAGCGACTGTGTACCTCTAAAGCAAATCCATAATAGTTCCCTGTCGGCTCTACGTCGTCATCAAAAACTCCAAGATGGTACCATGCCGTGTCGTTTACCCAACCACGCCATTCCTCTGGTAGACATTTAACCAAACCCATGATAGCCTGAGCCTCTGTAACCCAACGCCGGGCGAAGTAGTAAACCGTCGAGAAATAACTGTTCCTCTGCCCTACGTCGTGTCCCGGGTTTGCCCCATAATCCCAAAACCTATCTACTAGCTCACCTTCCCAAGTCCGCTGCGGTGGAGATTGACTCCCCTGAGTAAATCACTACTGGATGACATCCTTTTTTAAGAAACACGGATCAGTAACATGTAGGATAATATCTTATCTTACGAAAAATCTTAAATTACAAAATGAATATTCCTTATTCAATTGTAATAACACCGTACTTAGTCAAACCATCTTATCTTAGACATTTTAGCAATTTTCACAGAAAATTGCATTCGTACGCACAAAATATAGAAATAAATTTTCGAGATTTTATTCACATTTCCTATCTTATTAACCATTTATTTTCTTATAACTTTTATTTATTTATAAATCTTCATTATTTCCATTCTTGAAGAAAATTTCTTAACAATTTTACTTATTAAGACAATGCGTGTTCACTTTGTTCATGTTACTTATTCAAGAGTAACATTTATTCCCAAAGAAAGTTAATACTCGTACTAGTTGTATTCTTCGTTCGAGAATGAAGTATAAGATTAAATTCCATCAGAAGAATAGACTTTTATCTGGGGAAAGGCTTTAGAACATAAGTTCTAAACGTTGTCTGATTTGAACATTCGTAGAAAGAATTCTAATCAAGCTTCGTGCTTATTTCTTAATAATAAAACATACTGCTTCCCAAAACTTAACAAAGCGAACTCCGTTAAAAGAAACAGAACGAATTGCGTAAGCATTATTAATTTCTTTTAAAACACTTATACCATACTAAAATAGGGTTTGCTCACGGGGCATAAGACCCATATTACTGAGTTCCTTATTATGTGGGTTGATCAGGTCCACATAACAGTCCATCAATTACATGGAACTTCTGTCTCATTTGCATCTTTCTTACTTTGAAGCCGATGCTTCTCTAACATCTACTTTTTCCTTTCGATTACTAACACGATTTACCTTTTTATTTATTCATTTCATTTCCTTGAAAGAAATTCATATCGGAGTTATAACAAAGATCGACTCTTGTCGAGTCTTTATTCATGTCACTTTACGCACGTGACATTTGTCAAAAGAAGTCCTTCTCGTGTTGTGAATCTCCTTTCAAAATCATTTGAAATTAATATTTCTTAAAACGTCTAAGTTCTTGAAGAGCCGAAAAAACCTTAGGTTTTCAAGTCTACGTTCTCCATAATCCGGGAAAATCCCTAAAATCCTTCTAAATTCTTGTGCATCAAAAATATTTTCAAACAAAAGAAATTATTTCATAGATAATTTCACATAACATAGCACTAGTGCTATCACATAATCACATAAACAAGCAAGTATAAATACTTATACTTGGGAAATAATTATTCGAAATTCCTTATTGAAAAGAAATTGAACTACTGACATTCCTTCCTTATATATTTTTTTCCACGTTGAGTCGACGTAGCGGGAGGTTGAGTTGTCATCTATATTCTGAATCTTAATGCCATAACTTAACTCCTATCTTTACTTGAAAGAACACTCTGATCTAAAGTATATACAGGTGCTTTATCTTATGACTCGAAAAGAGACTCACTATAGAATATGAATAACTACTCCATTTCACGACTCGAAAGAAGACTCGATATAGAATCAGTACGAACACTCTATCTTGCAACGCGAAGAAGACTCCTTATAGAGTAAGAACGAATACTATATTCTACTACTTGAATGAAGACTCATATGCAGAGCAGAAACGATTGCTCTGTTACTACCACTTTGTGGTGCTACTTAGGAAAGGAAGACTCTGGTACAGAGCAGGAACGACCGCTCTGATACCACTCTGTGACAGCCCCAAATCCCGAGGGACGGCAGAAGCCGGGGTGCGACTGGGGTTGGATTAAAGAAGCGGGGAAGAAGGGGGCTAATTGACTAAACATACATGAAAAAGACATCATTAAACCATGAATAAGACTTTGATATAAATAAGAAAGAGTTAATCCCTAAGGATTACCCGACAAAAGTACAAAAGAAACTAAGTTCATATTACAGACTTAGACTATAAAGTACATCTCAAAAGAAATACAGAGATTGGCAGCGGAAGGGTTCTAACTAAGCATCCTATCATTTAACTCAACATCAACCGTCGCCGCACACCGTCGCTTCAACCTGCACATTTAGAAAACAATGCAGGGCTAAGTACAAATGTACTTAGTGGGCACGATGCCAAAAACATAATCATAAATATAGATAAATATGGCATTTTATAAACGTAGCACATTGGAGTTTTATTGAAAGAATCCGTGTCTACTAAACATCTTCTGACTTTTTCACATAAATCACTCGGCCGAGTATTTTCAGGTATGCTATGTTCAATCTTGACCCAAACTAATTCACCGTGGCTGGCTACCCCTCAACAGGATACCACATACACCACAGGTTACAAAGTGCACTAACTCTGGAAAGCACTTAGCAACTAACTCAGAGCCGATCGTTAGTTAATCTAAAATAGACTAACTCTAAATCTGGAAAACACGAATGTTGACTCAGATAGGTACAAGAGAACTCACATAAAAACATAAAACAGTTCATGCCATAATATCACTTTGAAAACACAGATATCAAAGCAATAAAGAAAGATTTTCCGAGCATTGCTCGTTTTATTTTATATATAAAAGCCCACCTTTTAAATACAGAACTTAACGCAAAAGCTTCCAACTTCGGATCTTCTGTCCTCTCTTTACAGTTGGCTTCCTCCTTCATCGTAAAATAAACATACTTAAAAATGGTTCGCAAAAGAATAATCGAAGAAAGAGGATCGAAGAAAGATTTAGTTATTTTATTCTTTAGGCATTTGCACGCTTATTAGATTCGTTTTACTTAAACGGGAAACGAGACTCGTACCAATCTCGTTTTGAACTCGGAAGATCTCTTACTTGACTCTCGGGTCAGTAGAGAAGGTAGTCGATATCTTAACATGACTTTAAAGATTAAAAGAAACTAAGTTGGAAAGAATCAACTTAGGCGATTTACATTTTAGTTCTTTGAACGACATATGAAATTTCTCGTTTATTACTTCTTTAATGAAAGGATAAAAGATAAGATCTCGACTGGTTTTCATCACTCAAGGTTCTATACTTGAATCTAAGGTCAGTAGGGAGATGTTCGTTAGATAAAACGGCTTAAACGATCAAAAGAAACTAAGTTGTGAACTAAACAACTTAGAAAACAAGAAACTGAAATTTCACTGCACAGTCCAGTAACTCTGGAGGCTGTCCAGAACAAGGGATTTGGAAACAGGGGGTGAGCCCTGTACCATTAGAAATCTTAGGAAGTCTAGTTCGTACTCCAATTTACGGATCACAAATCCGATAAACGAGCTGGAAGTTATTACAGTTTCCGGCGACGGTCGCAAAACTGCCGAACAAAACCCTAATTGCTTGAAGGTTCGACGTATAATGTTTCAGGTTCGTTCTAAGCTCTCGTATTCATTTTTTTTAGAAACTGGACTCTCAAGGCAGTCATCACGTACCTCCGTACGTGACAAACTCTTTCTCAACTCGTTCAAAAACACGACGTTCTAACGTCGGATTTCAACTAACAAGTACTAAACCAACAAAAACTTCAAAACGTGTTCTATTTCTCGACTATAACTATAGCCCATATTATATCAACTCGAAAGCTTACGACGTCAACTAGAAAGATGTTCTAAATTTCATTATAAACAATAATATCAAGTTAGAATTCCCATCCGACTTCTCGATTATTAGTTACAACTAAATATTCGTCTCTTATGCGATTTTTCAACGTTGTCGGATTTCGTTTAAATTTTACGACGTTAAACTATGTCTAACGTGAATCATTTTCATGCGTGTAAACACATCTTAACATCATTATAACTCAGTTTATATGGTGATCTTTGCCTCTTATGTTTCACTAAACATTTTTAGAAAATTTTCATTTAATTTCTATTATCAACTAACATGATTTGCAACATAAAACAACTAACAAATGATCACTTATATCAAACGTGTATAAACCCCCAATTACTCTATAATTTTCTGGTTTCATACATATTTTAAGGGGATGATTTTCTCCTCCAATTAACAACATATATATTCACTAATCAACATCTTATATTATCCATTAATCGATTATAATTCCAAAAACAACTAACATACAAAAATTCCTAAATTCATACTTCAAAATCCTAATTGAAAACTTACAAACACATAGGGCTTTCAATCCCTTTTCATTCCATACACTAATTAAACATCTATTAAGTAAGAATCAACCATCAAAAGAAGAAAAACAAAAATCCTACCATTTTCCCAAAAAATTCTGCATTCACATAGGTTTTAGGATTCTTGGTTTTGATCATTTTTAATCCATAATTATCATATCTAACATACCTAATTTCATCATTCTAAGATCAAAACATCTAAATCAAACCTCTAAAATTTCGATCAAGATGGAAAAGGAAAGAAAAGAAATCTAAATGGATAGAAATGTGGAGGATAGAAATACCTTAAGAATTAACAAAGGATGTATGGAAATGAATGGATGGATTGAGGACTTGTGTGAGTTCTTCAAGCTTTGAAGATGTCTTCAATGGTGAAGAACAAGATGAAGATGGAGAGAGAGTGGTGCTGCAGCTGAGAGATAGGGAGAGAGATGGGAGAGAAATTGGTTTTGTCCAAGTTTGATATGATTAAAGGTTTGAAACTTATGGAAAGTATAGTTTAGGGGTCAACTAATTAAACAAGTCAAAACATGCATGTTGCCACTAAATCTATGAGGTGTCGGCTGCATGGAGAACAATTAAAGGGTTATGGGTGTTTCCGGCGCGATCCGACGTTACGGAAAAACGAACGACGAAAAACGTTGTTCGGTACAAAAATCATCGCGATTCGATTTGACTTAAAAATTCTAACGTATGATCTTAATTAGAAAATAAATTTACAAAATTTATTTTGACAAAAACTCGGGACGACATAGTCCGAGTTTCGTCCGGAAAAACATAAAAACAAACTTTTCTCGGCGTGTTCGTATCGCAATTTTGTAAACGTAAAAATTAAACGGTTTTTCTTTCTTAATTTACGAACTAAAAACTTTTCGTACACGTTAACCTTAAATACAGTAGCCGTCTATCAGACTTCTGTAATTTATTTTTAATAACGGATTCGACCGTTGGTCTTAGAATTCATAAATTGTAAACTTAGGCGTGCAAAGCCATTTATTTAATTAACTTTAAATATTTTTAGAACGTAAGGAATTTACGGGGCATTACAGAATCAGTTCATAGATATCATCTTGTTTTATGATTATTTATTAATGCGTCTATTCAATTAGTTATCCCCCCTTCTTCCCAGCTTCTTTAATCCAACCCCTAGTCGCACCCCGGCTTTACCGTCTCTCGGGATTTGGGGCTGTGACAGAGTGGTATCAGAGCAATCGTTTCTGTTCTGCATCCAAAAATTTCTTTCAAGTTAGTCTGACAGAGCATTTGTTTATGCTCTGCATCCGAGTCTTCGTTCAAGTAAAGTTTAGTTCGATTCACTAAACTGAAGAAAGTAGTTAACCACTCAACTTCCCACTACGTCGACTCAACCGAAAAAGAAAAGAAAGAAAAGTTTCAGAAGTGTTGTTTCTTTTTACAGAAAGTTTACGAATAAGTATGCAAGCATGTTATGAACAATAGTGCCAAGTATGAATTGATTGAAGTATGAGATATACTTTTGTTGAGTACCAAGTATGAATTGATTGAAGTATGATAGTTATACTTTTGCTGAGTAAAAGTATGAACTGATTAAAGTATGATTGTTATACCTTTTTGGTATTAGATGAAATTATGTGAGTTATAATTTCTTTTGATCGAGATACATGTCAGCTTGAGAATCTAAGTTATTTTCTAAGGCTTTTTCCGATTCCTTGAGAACATAGACGTTTTAAGAAGCGTTGGTTCCAAATTATTTCAAAAGACACGATCAAAAGAAAAGAAGTAAAGAATCGAGTATAGACTAATGTTACTTACGTATAAGTGACATGAACGAAGTCACCTTCATTTAGAGTCGACTTTGTTTTATTTATTAAGAACCATTCGAGTATTTGATTAACTTTAAGTGTAATACCCCAGAAAAATTCTACTGTCTTTAAAAATGAAAGTTAATAATAATTATGGCTTTGCACGCCTAAGATCATGAAATTAAATTCTAAGATTAACGGTGAAATCCGTTTCTGAAAATAAATTACGGAAGTCAGTCAGATGACTACTGTATTAGGGTTTTCGCGTACGAAAACTTTTGAGTTCTAGAACTCAGTTCGAAAAACCGTCGAACTTTACATTCACTTTTTCTTAGATACGAGTTCACCGGAGAAAGTTAGTTTTTATAATTTTCCGGGCGAATCTTAGACTGTCTAATCCTGACTTTTTCTCAGATTTTGAAAAACGAATTAGGTTTTCCGAGTACGTAAATTATTTCCAATCTAACGGACAAATTAGTTTTTGTCGAATTCGAAACTATCTAAGAAAGTATTCCTCGACTTTTGAAATCGTCGTTATAAGCCGGAAACGAGATATTTCCGTCGAAATTTCGTAAACAAACACGCCCTAGCGAGTCACTACACTTTAGTAGATATTTTCTTCACTTTATATGTCTTACACATGACTCACCACCTCTCTCTCCCTCCCCCTTTATTACCGCCACCATGCACACACATACTCTCTCTCTTTTTTTCTTCTTCTTCCTCCATTAAAGCTTCAACTTCAAGCTTTTCTCAAGCTCTCAAGTCTTCCACCTACCGATCAAATCCATTTTCGAGTCCATATTACGCAAGGTAAGAACTTCGTCTCCAATATTAACCGAACAAAAGCTTGTTTCTCTCTTTTTATTTTTTTCGAAAAACTTAAGAGATGAAATAGCATGTTGTTTCTTGTTCGATACATGTTCTAGGATGTTTAGGATCAAGTTCTACGGATTGAATCATGAAGAAAATCACTCCTCTTTTTCTTAGGGTTTGTACCGATTTTTAGGGAAATTTGGGGGTTTGATCGTAGCTCGATTTCTTTGGTGATTGATCGATAGATTAGTGTTCTACATGATGTTAATTGACTTTATGAATTATTTTAGATTTTTCTAAAATTAAAATTTGAAACCTAAGAGACGAAGAATGCATGATTCGACATAGTAAATGCTATGATATGCATGATATGTTTATGGAAATGAGATATACGATGTATGAGGATGATTATATATTTAATTGGAATTTTTCTATAAATAAATTAAAAAATGTAAGAGACGAAAACACGTCGTTTAGTTGAAGCTCGAAAATATTTTGATAATATGATTTGCATATTAGTAATGCTCATTAGATGATAATCGTTGTTGTAAAATTTGAACGAAAACGGAGAACGTAAAATTTATAGTAAGAGACGAACGATCAACGATAAGCGAAATTAGATAATGATATAGGTCTATGATGTGAATATAAGTTAATCTCGTTAGTAAATGATCATCATCGGAAAGTTAGAACGAATTCTAATAATGTCAGAAATTTCATAAGCGAAGAATCGAACCTAAGTAACGATAGCTAAGTCGAACGGGGTTTTTAATTGAATATTAATGATCGTTTTTGTTAAATGAACAAGTTTGTAGTTGACGACATGTTCATCCGAGTTATGAAATGATAAGTGATAGTTGTGAACGAGAAGTAGAAACGAGAAGTTGGAATTATTTTGGTATAGTAATTGTATAGTTGAAGAGACGAGTTTTTAAACGTCGTGCTTATAGACGAGGAATGGAAAGGAGTTCTTCACGTATGATAGTGCGTGTCGACTGCCTTGATGTGTAAGTTTCGTGAGAATTTAAGTACGATAACATAAAACGAACCTAGAAAACCGTGCGTCGATTTTATCAAGCATTAGGGTTTTACTCGGCAGTTTTGCGACCCTTCACGGAAACTGTCATATCTCCTAGCTCGTTTATCGGAATTGAGATCCATAAATTGGAGAGTAAACTAGACATCTGTGGCTTTCTTTTGGTATAGGGCACTTCCCCTGTTTCGAAATCCCCTGTTCTGTGCAAACTTACTGATCTGTGCAGTAATTTTTCAAGAACCTAGTTTCGTAAGTTGAATTCTTTTTAACTTAATTTCTTTTGATCTTCTAAGTCGTTGTAAGCAATCGACTTCAGTTTTAAATGAGATGCATTCGAGTCTCGTTCCCGTTTAACTAAAAGAATCTAGTTTAGCGTGCAAATGCCTAAAAAGCTTAAAAGACTAATTCGATTTCGTTTTCGATTTCCATTTTCATTTATCGTATCGATGACTTATCAAAGTATGATTACGTACGATGAAGGAGGAAGTCAGCACAAGGATAGGACAGAAGATTGAAGAACGGAAGCTCGATTAGAAGTTCTGTAATCTTTAAGGTGAGCTTTTATATATACCAAACAAAATGTGGGTTTTTCCACAAATCGAAAGTGATATTTATAGCTTTGATAACTGTGTTTATCAAAAGTGATTATCATGCATAAATTGTTTTATGTTTTATGTGAGTTCTCTTGTACCCTTTTGAGTTAGCCGACCTGCTATCCAGAATTTATTAGTTAACCGACTTATTAACTAAAACGATCGGACTTTGAGTTAGCCGACTTGCTTTCCAAAGTTAGTGTACACAGTAGCCTGTGGTGTATGTGGTATCCTTTTCAGGGATAACCAGCCACGGTGCAAGATTGAACGTAACATCTGTCAGAAAAATGCTTGGCCAAGCTAAATTGTGAAAATGATAAGAAAATGTTTTAGTAGACACGGGCTTCTTAAAAGAAAACCCCGATGTGCTACAGAGATAAGAATGCCTGATTTATCAATACTTATTATATGCTTTTGGCAAAGTGCCCACTAAGTGCTTTATGTACTTAGCCCTGCATATGTTTTCTAAATGTGCAGGTTGAGCGACAGAAGCGGTGATGGTTGAGTAGGATAGTGATAGGAAAGAAGAACAAAGTCACATTCTACGTTTATTCCACTGCCAAACTCTAAACCTTTTCGTATTATCTTGTATATAACTTTGTAGTCTAACTTCTGTACTATAATTTAGTTTGGTTTTGGAGAACTATGTCGAGTGATCCTTCGAGATCAACTCTTTCTTTATCTAATAAAGTCAGGTTCATAGAAGTATTCTGTCATTTAATGTATGTTTATTCATTCACCCCCTTTCTTCCCCGCTTCTCTAATCCAATGCCAGTCGCACCCCGGCTCCTGCCGTCCCTCGGGATTTGGGGCTGTGACAGAGTGGTATTAGAGCAATCGTTTCTTCTCTGCATACAAGTCTTCTTTCAAAGTAGTCCAATAGAGTATTCGTTCATACTCTATACCCGAGTCTTCTTTCAAAGTAAAGTTAGGTTGTAACACTAAGATTAAGAGTGTAGACGACAACTCAACCTCCCGCTACGTCGACTCAACAAAGGAAAGAAAGAAGGAAAGGAAAGAGTTTCAAGAAATGTGAATTCTTTTAAGAAAATTTTGAAAAAGTATTTGAATCAAGAATGAGAATGGTGCCAAGAATATGAATTGTTTGAAAGTATAAGAATTATACTTTGAGATATTTTGTTATTATAAGATAGTACGAGTACTATATTATGTGAAATTAATTGCGCAATAATTTCTTTTAATTTGAAAAGTTTGTTGGCACGAGAATCTAGACTGATTCTAGGGATTTTTCCCGGTTTGCTAAAAACATAGACTTTGAATCTAAGGTCTTTCCGATTCCTCGAGAACTTAGACGTTTTAAGAAATGTTAGTTCAAATGATTTTGAAAGGAGATCGTAAAATGGGAAGAACTTTTATAGACGAATGTCACGTGCGTATAGTGACATGAACAAAGACTCAGCAGAGTCGATTTTTGTTTTTGTAATCAAGAGCCGATAAGAATTTCCTTCGAGGAAATAAAATAAATGATGATATGTTACACCCCGACTCCCGAGGTGCGACTTACGAACACTAACACAACTTAACCATCTAACAATCATCTCAAATACGGGGAAAATGCTCGGGGAAATGTTAACAAAAAGCAATAACACTCGAATAAAGCTATCAAAGACATAACAAAGCAATACCCAAGCATATTAATTTACATATCAATGAGAATACGATAAGTATATCAAGTCAACGAGAACAAGATTCAACAAATATTTAAAATCATCGAGCACATTGCTCGGAGCCAAAACAAGTATCAAGTATATAATAACAGATTTCCATTTCAAAAAGGTTGCAGCGGAAACTCGACTCAAATCCTAACATTCATACGTATGAAGACGTGCAAATGCCAGTCTGACATTCGACTCAACTCAACCAAACAACCCACACCACCAAGCCTTTCCTGCCATCGCCATCCTGCTAACCTGCACGTTTAGAAATACATGCAGGGCTGAGTACTTCGTACTCAGTGAACACATGCCGAAAATAATTGGCAAAGATGCTCTTAAAGCTATATCAATTGAACTTGTCTTGCCGAAGCATTACAAGTACTTATGCCATTTAAAACGATTTTACTTGTGCATGCTAAAAACATTTTCATTGAAATAGACTGCGCAGTCAAAACATAATATATACTCAACAGTATGCATCATCTGTCACAAATTCTCTCACTGTGTCGAGAAGTAGGCCTCCTTCTCGAACATTGTGACCGGCCCAACCGAAGCAACGCTCACGTAGGTTTCCTGCTTCTCACAGGATGATAATAACTCAAACAAACAGATGATAACACATACCAAACTCAATAAAACGGCAAGTCAATTGCATTTAAAAATTCACATAATAATACTCAATAGCATAATAGCATTCGTCGATAGTTTTAGAAAAGCCCACCTGTCTTCCGACGTTCTAGCTAGGTGGCTTACGTGCTATTTGTCCCCGCTTATTTCTCCATCCTGCTTGATCCTTCACAGTTTGACATCGATAAAGAAGATAAGATACTACGCAAAGACGGATATTAAACGTTTGTCTCGACTAATGGACTTCTACTTGACTTATTCCTCTCTATGTTATTCTTTTCTAAATAAGTCTTGCATTCTCGTCTCTAGGTTATTAACACTACTCGATAATTGGTTAATACTACTAACCAATGTCTTAGCACTTCTCGCTTTAATTATGAAACGTCGTCTATCTAAACTCTATTACTCGAGTTTTCTTTTATATTCTTAATCAATTATCAATTTAATTATCAACTTAATAACTCAATTGTTTTTCTTACAAAACAAACTCAATAATTTTTCACGTCATTATCAAATAATATCATTCACTCAAGCACATTAATTCAATCGCATAATAATTCCAAATAAATCAAACACATTGTCTCGAATTCAATCACATTTCAAGACACATTTACATCTACTCAATTTTCATTTTAGAACTTAATTCAAATAAGAATTCCTTTTTATAAAAACTCAAATAATAAAATTTATCTTTCTTGACTTATATACGACACTTTTCCAAACTCGTTGTCTTATGAAAACATATTATAAATCTTTACTTAATTAATAAAAATTCTTCTTTTTTTTTATTAAACTCTTATGAAATAGGAATTTCATTTTTATTCTAACTCGATTCTTATTTTTGACTCAAACTATTACTTTTAGATTATTATCTCAACAACTCTTCTCGGTTTATTTTTAATCCTAACGGTTTGAAAAACAACTTACTTAATTCATTTAATTAATTACTTTCAAAATCACTACTCGATATCTTACTCGTATTTTATTCCATTATTTTCTTGATTAAACTATACGAGTATTTAAACTTAACTCGTCTAACACGTTTCCTCGACTCGATTAAATCTTCTCTTCGTCTTCTTATTATTTTATTCTCTTTATTTTAACTTCTAATTTTCCTCATCGATAACCTCTAACTTACTCGGTTAAATTCTCGATTAACTTTTAATTTCAATTGATTTAACTCGATTTTCTCGACTCTTACTTATTTAACTAAGAAATATGTTTTCCTCTTTTATTTACTAATTTAAGACTCATTTCCTAATTAATACATGTTCTCCTTTATTCTTCAATTAATTTTTATATCAATAAATATCTAGATTATTTTATTAATTTGATTACTAATTTCCTTTTTAATTTAATTTTATTAAAACTCAAATCTTCAAGTTCTTACTCAAGAATACCTACTTGATGTTCTTCCCTATTATTTTTCAATGTTTCTTTTCTTTTAATTTAAAAACTTCACTCTTTTTAATTCTTACCTCCTAATATCATCTAGGTTTTAAATTACACTCAAACATATACTCAATATCATCACATAAAAATACCAAAATCATCTATAATTATCCATAATCATTTTTCCTCAAAATTTCTCACATAAGGTTCGATGTTCACATAATTATGTACATGAAAAATTAAATCATCACATTAAATATAATCTCAAGCTTGACATATCAATAAATTCATCACAAAATTCAACAAAATATTTTCTCCTTCTTGGCTCAAAACTCACGGCAAATTTTAAAGTTTTTAGGGCAATTGGGTTTTCAATTTTTCAAGCATATAACTCCATCCTCAACATGATAAAAATCATAAATCAAGCATCAATACCAATAATTCAAGAAATTCATTTTCTCCTATTTCTTGCCTAAATTTTCGGTCCTAGTTAAAATTTTAAGGCTTTTAGCTTCTTTTTCTCTCTTAACTCATAATTAATCTCTAGGGTTTGATTTCCTTAACGAAATCCTCACTCAATTCCTAAGTCGATAAACCCTAGATTTGCCTAAGCATAAAATAAAATCATGCATGCATTGTTTTCTTTACTTTAGGGCTTTAGAGATACATATATACAATTAATCAAATAAATACCATACTTTGAAAATTAAATTTGATTTCTCCTCCTTGATCTTCTCCTTGGCCGAAAATGGTAAAGCTTGGGGCTCAATCTTCTAGTTTGACTCCTTTATGGAAAAACTCACTCGAATCCTCAAGAAAATATGAAACAACAATTAATCATCCATTTTAGGGCTTAAGAGCCGAAAATGAAGAAGAAATTTGGATGATTATTGAAGATTAATACTCAAAAATTGGGGGAGATCAATACCTTTAAGATTAGGGCTTTGGAAGCTTGATGATGGATTGATCCTCACTTGATCTTCATTATGGATTAGAGCTTGATTCTAAGCTTGCATGGAAGAAATTCTACCTTTATGTTTTGAGGGAAACTCACGGCAATGGAGAAGGGAGGGGAGAGAGAATTTTTTCTTTGTTGTTTGATGGAGATTTTTGAGAGAGAGAGAGATAGATGGAATGAGAGAGATTTTCTCTTGAATATAGTGGAATGATCAAGAGAGAAAGTAGGTAGAATTGTGTAGAATGCATGTACCTTATTATTTTATTAGATATGGTCTAGATATTCTTCCAACATTGAGAATCTCATCATGACACCCTAGGTTTAGGTGTTGAAGTTAGGCTTAAGAGAGAGAGAGAGAGAGAGAGAGAGAGAGAGAGAGAGAGAGTTTGATTTGATAGTGATGAGATGGATGCATGCAATCTTCACTAAACAAGTTAACTAAGATTTTATTTTTTTTAGAGAATATTCATGATTAAACCTACTTAGTAGGTTTAAAAAATAGGTTTGGAGAGAGAGATTAGGGAGAGATATAGAGAGAAATCGGTGGAGAGGGAGAGAGATGAGAGGGATTTTCCCATTATTTTATTACAGATATGATTTACCCGGTCGTAAAAGCTTTCCGGATAAAAAAAAGTCCGTATTATTCCATTTATGCTGAAAACGGATCTAATCTCTCCTCGTCTCGTTTCTGACACTAAAAACATCTCAAACCTATCTCACATCCCACTAAATAGTTTAAAGATTCTGATTATCAAATTTTCAGGTCTAAAATTCCAATAACGAAGAGAACCTAAAAATTAATCGGCTTATTAATTCTTTAATAAGTAAATTCTCGTAACTTTCTCAAATAATCTCGGATAAACTTCTATCTTATCTCAATGATCTTAGAATCAATTCTAGGTTCAAAGATTCTAATTAAAATCTTTTCTAAGTTTATCGATGGATAGTGATTTCTCGGTTATCAACATTATTCACTTCAAATCAAAATCCTCGGAATTCTTTGAAAATCATACTCATACTCATTCTCATACAAATAAGCTCAATATATGCATCACATTATTATTTCAAGAAATAAAAACAGATAATCTCACGTAAAAACATATAAGGGCATTCTCATACAAATAAGCTCAATATATACTCATACTCGGGGTATTACTGTCACAGCCCCAAATCCTGATGGACGGCAGAAGCCGGGGTGCGACTGGGATTAGATTAAAGAAGCGGGGAAGAAAGGGATTGACTGAATAAACATACATAAAAGACAGCATTAATTCTATGAACAAGACCTTGATATATAAATATTAGGAAAGAGTTTGATCCGAAAGATCAAACGACAAAGTGTTTCAAAAGAAACCTAGGTTATATTTACAGAACTCGATTCAAAAGAAATCTAAGTTATTAATAGAACTTAGACTACAGTGATTAATATACATAGCATTCAAAAAGTCTAGAGTTTTAGCAGCGGAAATATAAGACATGAATACAAGTCTTCTCCTAAAGACGACTTAACTCCTAACTCAACCCTCCTCCGCTGCCGTCGCTTCAACCTGCACATTTAGAAAACATATGCAAGGCTAAGTACAAAAGTACTTAGTGAACACATTGCCGAAAACATAATCATAAGTATAGATAATCAGGCATCTCATTTTATAGCGCCCCGGGGTTTTCATTTAAAAGAGCCCGTGCCTATTAAACATTTTTATTTCATTCATAAAGTAGCTGATCAGCATTTTTCATAGATGTTACGTTCAAATCTTGACCAATCATAATTCACCGTGGTTGGCTACCCCTCAACAGGATACCACATACACCACAGGCTATAAGTGCACTAACTCTGGAAAACCCTTTTTGACTAACTCAAAGCCGATCGTTAGTTAACCCCTTTTGATTAACCCCTTTTGATTAACTCATAAGGTACAAGAGAACTCACATAAAACATAAAACAGTTCATGCCATAATTATCACTTTGAAAACACGATTATCAAAGCGATAAAAAAAGGTTTTCGAGCATTGCTCGTTTTGTTTCATATATATAAGAAAAGCCCACCTTATAAGTTACAGAACTATTAAACGAGTTTTTTGTCATCGATCCTCCGTCTTATCTCGAGTGCTGACTTCCTCCTTCATCGTAAATAATCATAACTTCGACAAGTCATCGAATCGATAAAAGAAAACGGAAATCGAAATCGAAATCGAAATCGAAATCGAAATCGAAATCGAAATCGAATTAGTTCTCATATGTTCTTAAGCTTTTAGGCCTTTGCACGCTAATCTATATTCTTTCAATTAAACAGGAATGAGAATGTCACAACCCCAAATCCCGAGGGACGGCAGAAGCCGGGGTGCGACTGGGGTTGGATTAAAGAAGCGGGGAAGAAGGGGGCTAACTGACTAAACATTCATAAAAAAAACATTGATAAACCATGAACAAGACTTTAATATAGATAAGAAAGAGTTAATCCCTAAGGATTACTCGACAAAAGTGCAAAAGAAGCTAGGTTCATATTTACAGACTTAGACTACTGAGAATTGTTCAAAAGGTACATCTCAAAAGATTCAGAGTTCTGCAGCGGAAGAGTTCTAACTAAAGCAACCTATCTTTCAACTCAACATCAACCGTCGCCGCTCACCGTCGCTTCAACCTGCACATTTAGAAAACAATGCAGGGCTAAGTACAAATGTACTTAGTGGGCACGATGCCGAAATCATAGTCATATGTATAAATAATCTGGCATTTTATAACCGTAGCGCATCGGGGTTTTGTTGAAAAGGCCCGTGCCTACTAAACATTTTCTAACTGATTTGTATAAAGCAGTTTGCGCAAGCATTTTTAGAGTATGTTATGTTCAATCTTGACCAAAACTAATTCACCGTGGCTGGTACCCCTCAACAGGATATCACATACACCACAGGTTACAAAGTGCACTAACTCTGGAAAGCACTTAGCAGCTAACTCAGAGCCGATCGTTAGTTAACCTAGTTAGATTAACTCTAAAAGTCTGGAAAACCCGAAGGTTAACTCAGAAATCTGGAAAACACGAATGTTAACTCAGATAGGTACAAGAGAACTCACATAAAATAGTTGAAACAGTTTATGCCAAGATTATCACTTTGAAAACACAATTATCAAAGCGATAAATAATACTTTCGAGCTGTGGAAAAAACCCACATTTTATTTGATATAGATAAAAGCCTACCTTGATTTACAGAACTTAAAGCAAAACTTCCAACTTTGGATCTTCCGTCCTTTCTTTACAGTTGGCTTCCTCCTTCATCGTAAAATGAACATACTTTAAAAACGGGTTGTAAAGGATAATTGATTAAAGATTTAGTTATTTTTATTCTTTTGGGCATTTGCACGCTTACTAGATTCGTTTTACTTAAACGGGAACGAGACTCGTATCAATCTCGTTAGAACTTGGAAGATCTCATACTCGACTCTCGGGTCAGTAGAGATAGTAGTCGATATCCTAATACGACTTTAAAGATTAAGAGAAGCTAAGTTGGAAAGAATCAACTTAGGCGATTTACTTTAATTCTTTGAACGATTTAAGGAATTTCTCGTTTATTACTTCTTTAAAGAAAAGATAAGATATAAGGTCTCGACTGGTCTCCATCACTAGAGGTCTTGTACTTGACTTTAGGGTCAGTAGGTAGATGTTCGATAGATAAAAACGGCTTAAACGATTGAAAGAAGCTAAGTTGTGAACTAAACAACTTAGAAAACAAGAAACTGAAAATTCACTGTACAGTCCAGTAACTCTGGAGGCTGTCCAGAACAGAGGACTTGGAAGCAGGGGGTGAGCCTTATACCATTAGAAATCTTAGGAAGTCTAGTTCGCGCTCCAATTTACGGATTACAAATCCGATAAACGAGCTGGAAGTTATAACAGTTTCCGGCGAGGGTCGCAAAACTGCCGTGGAAACCCTAATTGATTGATAAGTTCGCCGTATAACGTTTTAGGTTCGTTTTAAATTCTCGTATTCAACTTTTTTAGAAACTGGACTCTTAAAGCAGTCATCACGTACCTCCGTACGTGACAAACTCCTTCTCAACTTGTTCAAAAGCACGACGTTCTAACGTCGGATTTCAACTATCAATTACTAAACCAACAAAAAAAATTCCAAACGCGTACTACTTCTCGATTACAACTATAACCCATATTATATCAACTCGGATGCTTATAATGTCAACTGGAAAGATGTTCTAAATTTCAATATAAACAATAATATCAAGTTAGAATTTTTATCCGACTTCCCGATTATTAGTTACAACTAGATATTCGTCTCTTACGCGATTTCCAAAAGTCGTCGGTTTTCGTTCAAATTTTACGACGTTAAACTACGTCTAATGTGAACCGTTTTCATGCATGCAAACACATCTTTACATCTTTATAACTCAGTTTATAAGGTGATTTTAGTCTCTTACATTTCATTAAACATTTTTAGAAAATTTCTAATTAACTTCTATTATCAACTAATATGATTTGCAACATAATCCACTAACAAATCATCACTTAATATCAAACATGTATAAACTCCTATTTATTCTACAAATTTCTGGTTTTATATAGATGTTAAGGGGTTGATTTTCTTCTCTATCTAACATCATTTATTCACTAATCAAACTATTATAACAACTATTAATCATTTGCAAATCCAAAAACAACTAACATGCAAAAACCCCTAATTTATAATTCAAACCCTAATTGAATTTCATAATAACATAGGGCTTTCAATCCCTTTTCATTCCAAACACTAATTAAGCATCTACTAAACATGAATCCATGATCAAAAGAAGAAAAACGAAAATCCTACAATTTTCCAAAAAATTCTGCATTGACAAAGGTTTTAGGATTCTTGGTTTTGATCATTTTTAATCCATAATTATCATATCTAACATATCTAATTACACTATTTCAAGATCAATTCATCTATCCCATAACCTTAAAATTTCGAACAAGAAGGAAAAGAGAAGAAAAAGAAAACTAAATGGATAGAAATGGAGAGGAGATCATTACCTAGAGAATTAACAAAGGATGTATGGTGTTTTGTTGGATGAATTAAGGACTTGTATGATTTCTTCAAGCTCTTGAAGGGTCTTCAATGGTGGATGGGTGATGGAGAAGATGAAGTTTGAGGGGTGGGAGAGAGAGAGCTACCGAGAGTGAGTGAGAGATGGAGAGAAAGAATTTGTTTGTTCAAGTTTGTGAAATGATTAATGGTTTGAATTGGTGTAAAGTGAATTTAGGTGTCACTTAGTTAATTAAGTCAACACATGCATGTTACACCTAAGTGATGAGGTGTCTCGGCTGCATGCATGGGATTAGGAGGGTTACGGGTTTTTTCCGGCGCGATCCGACGTTACGGGAAAACGAACAACGAAAATGTTGTTCGGTACAAAAAAATCGCCGTGATTCGATTTGACTTAAAAAAAAAATTCTAACGTATGAACTTAATTAGAAAATAAATTTATAAAATTTATTTTGACAAAAACTCGGGACGACAAGTCCGAGTTTCGTCCGGAAAAACGTAAAAACAAACTTTCTCGGCCTATTCGTATTGCGATTTTTTAAACGTAAACTTAAACGGTTTTCCGTTCTTAGTTTACCAACTAAAACTTTTCGTACGGGCTAACCCCTAATACGGTAGTCGTCTAGCCGACTTCTATAAATTATTTTTAATAACGGATTCGACCGTTAGCTTTAGAATTAAAAAAAATTATAACTTAGGCGTGCAAAGCCATCTATTTAATTAACCTTAAATTTTAAGAACGTAAGAAATTTACGGGGCATTACATAATCGAACATTTCTCATTTAGAACTCGTACTTGACGCTAAGGTCAGTAAATTATGATAGTCGATAATTGGAACGACTTAAAAGATCGAATGAAATTAAGTTGAGAACAAATCAACCTAAGAAATTAAGTTTTGAAACTTCACTGCACAAGGCAGAGCTTTTGAGGACTTCCTAGAACAGAGTACTCTGAAACAGGGGAGGTGCTCTATACCGAAAGAAAGCTAAGGAAGTCTAGTTTATTCTTCAATTTACGGATCTCAAATCCGATGAACGAGCTAAGAGATATGGCAGTTTCCGGAAAGGGTCGCAAAACTGCCGAAGTTAACCCTAAGGTTTGATAAAAAATCGACGTGTGACTTCCTAGGTTCGTTTTATGTTCTCCTACCTAAATTCCCACGAAAATTATACAATAGGGCAGTCAACACGTATTTCCATAGTGATGAACTCCATTTTATTTTCCCGTTTATAAATACGACGATCAAAACCACATGGTTCAATCTAACCAATTACTAAACCAAATCAAATTCCTAATTCAAATCCTAATTTCTCGGTTTCAATTATAACCTATCATTTCATAACTCGGATTCACACGTCGTCAACAACGAACTTGTTCACTTAACGATAAGATTCATTAATATTCAATTATTTTCTTGGTTCGACTTTTCTATCGATACTTAGGCTCGTTGCTTCATTTCTTACCAAATTTCAACGTTATTAGAATCCGATTAAACTCTACAACATTATTCAACATTAGTATGTGATCCATATCCTTAACCCATTAACCTAACTCGGTTTATTTCCAATTCTTCGTCTCTTATGTTTTACATAATATTTTTAGAATAATTCTAATTAATTCATATAATCATCTAACAACAACTAGAACATTAATCCATTATCATTTCCTTAATATAATTAAGCTACATCGAACTCCTAAAATCCTTAAATTTTCGGTATTAGGAAATAATTAGGGAAAGTGATTTTATTCATTAATTTCATCCATTAATCCGATTTTAAACCTACAACATCAAGTATTATTCAAGAATTAACAATCCTACATCATTAATTTAAGATTTCCACTCCAATCCTACAATCGTTATGCGAGTTCTTTCAACGCTCTGGTTTTCATTAAACAATTTTGAGGGATTTTCTTGTGATAAAAACCCTTGCACGGGTCGTATATATATATATATATATATATACACATTTAAAAAGAATATTTATTTTGCCTTCAACGAGGACTTATACAGATAACTAGACTACTACGAGTCTAAACTAGGCTGACTGCCTATCTGTACAGTAAACCCTGTACTTACTAGAAATGCTAGAACGGAAATGAGTCATAAAATTTTAGTATCCGTGGAAGTACTACAAAGGAACTAGTTACTGATCCAACTATGCACAAGGCAAGGAAAAACCACTAAAAATACTATTACGCGTCTGGTATGCTCCGCTCATCTAACTGTGATCGTGTCAAACACTGTTCTCCGCGGCCGGTAAACCGTCAAGGTTCTCATCCGGATCCTCCTCCTCCTCAGACTCTAAACCGAAAACGAGCTTAGTGCCTCGTCTATCCTCAAAGTGGAACCGTCTAGAAGTGTAAGTGGGGGTGGTGAAGGTATCTCTGAACCAATCTTCTCTGCATCTAAATCCAAACAATCGTCATCGATCACTACTGTATGATTCTTCAAGAAAAGAAGGTGCTCAGGAATGGAACCGGACTCATACTCGTCCCTGAAACGGACTCTGGATGGTCCTGCCTCAAACTTATCTCTAACTGTCGCCCATCTCGCACAAATCTCGTCTATTGGAGTTAAAGGTGGTGGTAGTTGTAGCATGGCAGTAATCTCTGTATCTGACTCCTGGTACCTTCGTCCATTCTCGAACTATCCTCGAACCCTCACATTAGGCTCGGGTAGAAAAAGGAGTAAACAATCCTCACAAGGCAGCTATCTCTGCGTCAATCTCGACTAATCCCGGTCCTGGAATCAACTCCTCAAGTGGTCTAGGTGAAAGCGGCAACTGTGGTACAACTGTAGTCTCCTCGTCTGACCCTAAAAACTCTACCACTGAATCCCACTCCTCGCTAGGTACAAAACCTATTGGGATCTCCAATAAATCGGCCATCTCTGGGTCTAAGTCAGGAGACTCAGGCTCGGTAATCGTTGGGAAAAGACGGTAGGAAAAATGTGGCACGAGGGGATCTGCCATCATGAACCTGCTATAGAAGAAGCGCCTATGGATAGCTAAGGCAAAACCCTGGTAATCTCCCAGCTGGCTCAAAGTCATCATCGAACAATCCTAGGTAATATCATGCGATGTCGTGTGCCCAACTATGTCACTCGTCTGGTAGCTGATAAATCAAATCGGACATGGCCTGGTTCGCTGAAATGAAATGCCGTGCTGCATAGTATACGGTCCAGAAGTTGCTCACTATTTGCCCGACATCTTCCTTATCCGGGTCTGACACGTAATTATGATACTTATCCCGTATCACATCCACTAAGGTACGCTGAGGTAGGGGCTGGCTCTTCCGAGTGGTAACCATCCACCCGGTCATCTTATAGAAACATGGATCAGTAACGGTTAAGGTAATAACATATCTTATAGAAAATCTTAAATCACAATAGAACATTCCTTATTCAATTGTAATATCGCCGAAACTTAAGATAATAAACTTATCTTAGATACCTTAGAAATTTTTAAGAAGAATTGCTCTCAAACAAAATATATAGAAATAAGATTTCAAGATCTTATTTCCATCCTGTATATTATTATTCTTTGATATATATATTTTTTATTTCTTACATAAGGGAAATTTTTGAACGATTTTTACTTTTATTAAAACAAAGTATGATTCTACTTTGTTCATGTCACTTACGCATTTATGACATTCGTTTATAAAAGACTTGGTCGACCTCGACACTTGATGCTCGTACTCGTCGCACTCTTAGTTCAATTATGAAGTAAATAAATAAATTCCAAAAGAAGTAGAATAATAGCTAAAGAATAACTTGTGTAACACAAGTTGGGGTCGTCGACGAAATCGATTGATCGTTGAAATTTAATTAAGATTCGTACTCTATCTTAGTAAATAGAACAAATTTCCTATTGAAGTTTAAACGGAGCAACTCCATTTGAAAGATGACTTCGTTCGTGTTACTTGTACGGAAGTAACACTTATTTCTTGATTCCCTTTGATTCCCTTTATTCTGTCCTTTTTGTCTCGATCGTATCTTTCTTGTCTTCAAAGTCTTCTTTTCTTCTCATTCCGGTCATTTCTCGAATGGTTTGAAGCCCCGTTTCTCAAACGTCTAGGTTCTCAAAGGATCGAGAAGTCCATAGAACAAAGTCTACATTTTTTTCATGAATAGTGATGGTCCCGATACGAGTTCTGGTGTATGGGAGGGGGGGAATACACCAGATAAAACTTTTTAAAACAACCCCCTAAAAAATAACACAACCGAGTAATGCAACTCAGTTGGAATCACAACCGAGTATGAAACACTCAGTTAGAAGTGAAGTGTTGTGCGGAATGTGGTGGAAATAAACTCGTATAAAATCAACTCACGCTTAAGTGCAAGGTTGGTCAATAACCAAGACAATTGATATGGACGAATGCAGTTTGTATGCATGTTAGATAGTCAGTTGAATATGCAATAAGAAACTGAAAAAATAAACACAACACACAAGATTTAACGTGGTTCGGAGAGAACTCCTACGTCCACGGGGAGTTGTGAGTCCACATAACTCAGTCCAAGTTCTTCTGGACAAAATACAAACTTACGCGGGCTTTGCAACTGTTGAGATAAGTTTACGGGTACTTATCAACCTTACAGATTAGTTTACGGGTACTAATCAACCTATCTACTCAGTTACGGGAAGAGTAGGGTCCTAATTACCTTTTCAGGTGAAGAAAGGGTGGGGTTCCAACTAATAGCTCGAACAAGAAGTGAGCTATGATCTAACACTCTACGAACTCTCAACAAATGATGTTCTCAAGGTTGGATCAAAAGACACTAAGACAGAATCTATTACTCTAGAACTCTCAACTAATGATGTTCTAAGAGATTGAATGCAGCTCAGCTCGTGTGAAGTATTTGGTTATTTCTTTCGCTCTTTGATCTCTTCTTGCTCTTGTCTGTCTTATGTTTCCCGTTGTCTTAGTGAATGAATGAAGGCCTCTATATATAGGCAGAGAGATTCAACTAGCCGTTGGAAGAGCTGTTGATCTCTGTTCTTTGAAAGCGATGGCTTGTCTCTCATCTCTGCAGACTTTCCGGATTTGGCAACTGCATTCTTCTGCTTTCCAACTGAGACAGCCTTGTGTTGGGCCAAATAAGGTAATGACAGAGAGTCAAACCATCACGTGACTTCCTTGTTTGAAATTCAAATCTTAACCTTTGACCTCCAACATTTGATAGTCGGTTAAGTCGTTTGATCTTCATCTGATTGGTCTTTAGTTGATGTTATATCTGAATGCTTTTGTCTGAGTAGGAACATGTGAACTCTCAGCTGACTTTGAACGTCAAGCTGTTAATCTAACTAATTGAGTCTACAACTGATGTTCCATCTTGAACGCTCAGTTGTCCTTCTTGTATCTTCTTCTGATCAGTTGGCTTCGAACGCTCAGTTGTCTTTCTTACAACTGATGTTCTCTTGTATCTTCTCCCTTTGAACTTAGCTGATGTTCTGAAATTTGAACGCTCAGTTGACTTTCATCTTGTATCTTTGAATCGCTCAACCGATGTTCTATCTTGTGAACGTAACTTCCCCTTTTTAAACACTCAGTTGTCTTCAATTATATCTGATGTTCTCTCCGAGTGATGCCTTGTTGCCGTCTTCAGTTGGAGACCTGTAAAGATAAAATCTCAACAATGCTCAAACAGCGAGCCTAACTATTAACAATAGGATCTGGCAACATCTACTCGGTTGGGGTCAGTTGGTTTTGGAATCAATCAAAACTTCAATAAATTTCCCAACAATTTCCCCCTTTTTGATGATTCCAAAACCCTTATAAAAATTCTTACAAGGCAAACTGATCTAAATCCTACTGACCTATCCAAAATCTCAGCTGAAATTCTAGACAGTCTATAAGATTAAAACATCAAAGGGTTAGTACAGTTATAACATGATATTGAAATAACTTTGCGATTCAGAGCTTGGACAATGAGAGATTGTACGTCAAGTTAAATCGTATAACTGAATAGTTTTTATTACAACTGATGATTACAAAGGTAAGCACAAAAAGACAAAAGTTACATCAGTTGCTCAAAAACTAACTGAGCTAATACTTGAGCCCATACTTACTAAACATTCTAACAAAAATCTCTCTCTTTTCAGCTGACTCCTTCGAAATGTCAACCCCGTGCTCTTTGCAGACTTGCCTTGCCTCAGCTGCAATCTTTGTTCTGTTGGGGGTGCGAGAGTCTGAGAGGAAGGGAGGCTTATATGTAATCTTCTGAGGGACGGGGACAGTGTTCAAATCCAGTTTTGCTTCTATCATCACACGCCTGAACTGGCTGAACATCCCCGGGTCCCCAGTGTGCAGCTCGGTCAGCACCTCCTTGAAAGCTCTCCTCGGATCATCGGTTGAGAAGACTTTTCTGTAATAGAAGTCGTTCACAAACTCTTTCTTGAACGACTCCCAGTCCTCGTTCCATTCGGCTGGCATCCACTTATCTACATGCCTGAACCGACTTTGGACCTTCACCTTCCCTGGCAACCTCTGTTGTCTCAGCCGAGCTTCAGCCTTAACCTGATGTTTATTAATGCAGCGACCACTGCAGGAGGCAATGTTCTGGTCCAAGTTCTTGGTTATCTTGTTCAGCTCCTCCTAGAATTGGTTTACTCTTCTGGCCTGGCTGGCAGCGAACTTTTTGATCCAGCTCGGATTCATATAATCCTTCTCAGCAACATCCATAGCCTTGGCAGCTGCAATACACTCTTCGGTTGTGATACCGTTGAGTTCCGAATCAAGCTCGACTGCGATCTCGGCTATGGAGTTGTAAGAAACTCCAAACTGCTCCGCCTGCTCCAAGTCTTTTTCCATTTCAGCTCCACCGACTTTGGTTGACTTGGGAGCGGACTTCTTCTTCTGAGTCTTCTTCTTCAGCTAGGATTTTGCAGCAACTGGCATCTCTTCCTCGGTCTGGGTCTCTTCTTCCTCCTGCATCTCAACATCCGCCTCTTTATCTTCCCCCTTTTTGGCATCACCAACAAGGTTTGCTACTGAACCATCCAGAGAGGTGAGCTGTTGTTCGGCTAGTTGAATGCGGTTGAAGAGTTCATCGACCGCGCATTCGATTCCCACCTTCTTCGCCAGTTCGGAGTCATGGCGCTCTTGTTCGGCTTTCCTCAATCCAGCGAATGTTTCAGTTACCTCCGTCTAGAAAGCGATGAACTCAGCCCATCTCGACTCAAAACGGGACTCCTATTCTTCATCCTGAGTCTGTTGGGATTTAGCGAGGTTGGAATCAGACAAGGATTGGAAGACGTTCAGCTCAGACTTGATCCCCAGAACAGTTGACTTCAGATCCGACACGTCTTGGCTGGTGGAGGAGGAGAATTCATCCAGCTTTATCTTTAGTGAAACATTCTCCTCCACCAGCTGCTTGTTCTTCTCTTCTTGTGCTTCCAACATCCTCAGTTGATCGTCTTTGTGTTGCTGGAAGTTGGCAAGCATCTCGGTTCTCAGCTGGTTTACCCTCTCAGCTACCAGCTCACAGATTTCTTCAGATGATGGAGCTGGCTGATCAGCTGGAGCGGCTTGTTCAATCAGAGCTGGCTGTTCAACTGTAACTATGGCTTGACGGTTTGCCAGGTACAGTTGCAGCTCCTTTTCTTCATTCTTTGCTGCGGCGGCGGCTGCGTCCAGATCATTAAGGAACTCAGCTGACTTGACGAGCATGTTGTCGAGGAAATCAATGCAGTCTTGTCCAGCTTTCTCCCTTGTATCTGTGCCTTCTGCCTTGCTGAGGTCCAGACGACGTGTCAGCAGGGCCACCTTGTTGTTGTAGGCAACTTCTAGGTTGGCATAGTTGAAGTAGTCTCGAATGCGAGACTCGTCCGCCTTCAGTCTATCCCAGCTGTGTACCCTGATTGTATTTTCCTTCACATACCAGTGATTGAAGATCAGGTTGAACTGGTACAGCAGCTCGGTTCCAAGAGTAGTGAAGATTGGCATGTCGCGAGCTTTAGGGAACATCCCAATCAGCTTCTGGAAGCAGTAGGCCACCTTGCCTTCATGCTCCAGTGCGACGGCCTGAAGGTCAGCTTCGTCATCTATTTGAGAGGGAGATAGAGTCTCATAAGGAAATGGTTCAAAGGTTTCATCAATGTTGGCCAAAGAAGTGGTCTCAACATTGGCATCTAGCTGGAAGCTCGGAATATCAGATTCAGTAGGGAGGGGGGTATCAATAGGTTCTTCAACATTGGCTGAAGAAATGGTCTCAATGTTGGCATCGAGTAATGGGCTCGGAACATTTGGCTGTGATTCGGTTGAGAGAGCAAGAGACTCTTAGGGCGGTACGGCATCAACTGCTGCCATGGGGGAGGTTGGAACGTCTTCAATTTCCTCTGAGGAGGAAGAAGCATCCGATGTCACGTCTGTCTCCATTCCTTCCGCCTCATCAGTTTCAGCAACACGAGGGACGATCTTGAAGGCAGCTCCCTTAGCTGAGGGGCTCGACTCGGATGGCTCCTCAACTGGTGCCATCTCAACTGGCGCCTTCTCCTCAGTTGGTGCATCAACTGCTGGTTCCTCAGCTGGCTCCTTAGCTGGCACCTCAGCTGACTCCACAGCTGCCTCTTCAGCTGGCTCCTCGGCATGCTCCTCAGCCGGCATGTCCTCAGCTGGCACTTCAGCTGGCTCTACAACCGTCTTCTTGAACCTCACCTTCTTTGCTATTGGAAAAAAGCATCAACTTCTTCACAAGGGTCTCCTCGCAGTCCTCCCATACCATGTTCTGACCCTTGGTTGCGAGCAGGATCAGAGCAGATATTTTGCAACCGAAGTTGAGCGTCCCCTTGACACTCAACAGTCTCTCCCCTGAGTCGGTTGTGGTCTCGGAGATCTTCTGCTTCTCCAATGTCAGCTAGTTCAGAAAATATTGGAACCAGTTGATCTCGTGTTTGTGCTCCAATGCCATCAACTGCTTAAGCTTTGGTCGGCTGATGTCCCCAAAGGTTCCGCTGTAGCCGAACACGACCTTGGACGTAACATCGAACATGAGTCGATGTTTTGGCTTTAATTTTGTCCTCTGCATATTGCTCTTCAACCTCTCCGGAGTGATTAGAGCATTTTCCAGAAACTCATCGGCTTGCTCGTCGGTTATGTTTTCAACAAATTCCTTGGCGATGTGGTTTACTGGTATGACGTGGCGAAGAACGTCAGACACTGCAATGGGGACAGAAACACAGCGAATGGTTCTGGCTGGAACGTTGCGTTGCCGACAAGAGACCTCTGTTGTGACTCCATCTCTGCTGTTGATGGGCAACTGCAGATTCACATAGAATTCTCCGACCTGGCGCCGGAGCAGGTGGGAGGGGAAGAGCTTTGCCCATTCCAGAAGACCGTTCTCTCTGAGTATATTTGAAAGGGGAGCCAACACCGGCGACTCCAATTCATCATCGGAAAGAATCTGCTCGAAGTGAATCTTCGAAACCAGCAGCTCGAATGATTCTTCATACGAGGTGGGGACTAGAGAGGGTCCGGAAGAAGCCATTTTCTTTCCTTTGGGTGCCATTTAATATCACTGAGAAGATATATATATAAGAAGGAAGGAAAATCTTGCAGAAAAAGGTTAGACAAAATATGAGAAGATGATGAATAGTAACTGCAGATAAACACGAATGAGAAAGGTAAGAGATCACTTCCTGATTTTCCGCCTTTTATAGGTTTTTGACTCGATTGAAATCGACGGCTAGGGTTGAATGGCGCGAATCCATCAACGGCTGAGATCACGCGACTGTTGACTATCTTTGACTTGACGTCGTGAACCGAGTTCCAACCAGCGCGTGAAAAGGTGTACAGTTTTTCATGTCAGCCCAGTCGCACTATAAAGTAGGCTATTGATGTTCAGCCGTACTTTACATTAAATGTGACATGATGGTTATTTTAATGTAACTGACATGCTCAAGAATGTTTGAATTTATTTCAAACATTCTCATTTAAGATCATAACACCTTCAGCCATAAATGTTACCTGCCAGCTGATGTCAGAATTAGCTGTATTCACCTGTCAGCTGATGTTGGAATCAGCTGTGTTTCAATGTTGCGGCATACCATCAGCTGACTCGAGTTCGTCTGTTCAGCTGACGTCTGATCCTACGTTGCAGCATACCATCAGCTGACTCGAGTTCGTCTGTTCAGCTAACGTTTGATGTCTTCAGTTGGCAATCCGCATCTGAGATTCCCCCTTTATCTGAGCTTCCCCCTCAGATGGATATCTATCTCTTCACCTCAGCTGGTTCCTCATCTGATGGATCCAACAATCCAAGTAAATCACATAACATCTTGAACCGTGCTTCGGCTAGAGGTTTGGTAAAGATATCTGCTCTCTGAATCTCAGTTGGAATCTTCTCCATGGATACGTCCTTCTTCTCAATATGGTCTCGGATGTCAATGTGCTTCATCCGAGAGTGGTGAACGGGATTCAAAGAGATAGCAATGGCACTTGAGCTATCACAATAAATGGGAACCTGTCCAGTTGCAATTTCATAGTCTCTCAGCTGTTGCTTGAGCCACAACACTTGCATGCAGCAGCTACTGGCAGCCATATACTCTGACTCGGTTGTAGAAGTGGCAACACATGCTTGTTTCTTGGAGAACCACGAAACTAGCTTGCTTCCTATGAACTGACAGTGTCCAGATGTGGACTTCCTGTCTTACCGATCTCCGGCTAGATCTGCATCTGAGTATCTGGTCAGTTGGATGTTGTCGTCGGTTGGATACCACAACCCAACATTTACAGTTCCCTTCAGATACTTGATGATGTTCTTTGCTGCCAACATGTGAGCTTCCCTCGGTTGAACTTGGAACCGAGCATACACTCTAACCGCGTAAGATATGTCTGGCCGACTAGCGGTTAGATATAGCAAAGAACCGATGATCCCTCTATACTTACTGGCATCCACGATCTTTCCCTCAGTTCTAGGTTCAATCTTCCAGTTAGTATTCATCGGGATCCTTGTGGTCTTACTTGTCTGCAATTCGAACTTGGTGATGAGCTCCTTTGTATATTTAGACTGATTGATAAAAATTCCTTTTTATGACTGCTTCACCTGAAGTCCAAGAAAATAATTCATCTCGCCCATCATCGACATCTCGAACTTCTCCTTCATGAGATTTGAGAATTTTTCACACAGCTCCTCCGACTTGGAACCGAATATGATGTCGTCGACGTAAATTTGCACAACAAGTATATCTTCTCCAACTTTAATGGTGAACAGTGTTTTGTCAACTGACCCTCGTTTGAAACCCGAGTTCAGAAGAAAACCACAAAGAGTGTCATACCAAGCCCTGGGTGCTTGTTTTAATCCATAGATTGCTTTCTTCAACTTATACACTCTTCTATCTCCAGTTTCAAAACCGGTAGGCTGTTCAACATATACATCTTCCTTGATATCACCGTTGAGGAAGGCACACTTCACATCCATCTGATAGACCTTGAACTTGTGAAATGCAGCATAGGCTAGAAAGATTCGGATGGCTTCCAGCCTTGCAACTGGTGCGAAGGAGTCCTCAAAATCGATTCCTTCTTGTTGGCAATATCCCTGAGCTACCAACCTTGTTTTATTCCTCATGATGAATCCAATGGCGTCTCTCTTGTTCTTGAAAATCCATTTTAATCCAATGACTTTGACACCATTTGGTCTTTCAACCAACTCCCATACACAATTGCGTAGAAATTCGTTCAATTCTTCTTGCATGGCTGTTGTCCAATGAACACAGTTGAGAGCTTCCACAACATTCTTCGGTTCCGGCACATCAGCTACGAAACAAGAAATCATGGCAACATCTCCAGCTTGCTCGAACTCCTCAAGAACTGCCAACTCCTCAGCATATTGGGCATAAGTGTTGGAATCTTCCTCAGTTGAATCTGGAATCGCAACTCTGCTCCTTGTACGTACACCTTCGGTTGGATCTCCGATGATGTTGTTAGTGGAATGATCTTCATACCATCTTCTGTTGCGTCTTCCTTCTTCTTCCAATTGTGGTTGTTCCGTGATCTGAGCTGTGGGAGATGCTGTACTCTTCTGAGCTGGTGATTTATCAGTTGTTGAGTCTGGATCCTCAACATTGATAACATTTTGAACCGGGCTCGGTTGGGCTTCGGATGCTGATGCAGTTGGAGAGGCATCAGCTGGAGTTCCCCCTTGAGATGAGCTGGGGTCTTCACATTCATCTTCAGAGGAATATGGATCATCATCCTCAGTTGCCCATACCAATGGTTCAGCTAGATTCTTTTGCCTTAGAATATGAGATCTTGTGAGAGCTGGTGGAACATGTGGATCAACCTATTGTCTTTTAGCCTATTCCCTGCACTCAAACGTAGATTCATCAAAACTAACATGAGGTGTTATCTCCACAACACGAGAGCTATTGTTGAAAACTCTATAAGCCTTGATTCGAGCGGCATATCCAAGAAATATGTCTTTCGAAGCCTTGGCATCAAAAGTTTTCAACTGAGTTTTCCCATTGTTGTGAATATAACACTTAGAACCAAAAACGCAAAAATATGAAATATCTGGCTTCCTTCGTCTCCATAGCTCGTACGGAGTCTTTCCCAACCGCTTGGTTAGAAGAGACTGGTTCTGGGTGTAGCAAGCTGTGTTGATGGCCTCAGCCCAAAATCTCTTTGCCAGAGCTGAGCTTGTCAACATGGATGTAGCTGCATCTTTCAGTGTTCGGTTTCTTCGCTCAGCTACTCCATTTTGTTGCGGAGTACGCGCAGCTGATGTTTGATAAGTAATCCCATGCTTCTCGTAGTACTCAATGATGGTTTCATTTAGAAACTCGGTTCCACGATCTGATCGGATGGAAATGATTTTCATCTCTTGTTAGTTTGATATCCGATCCATCAACTTGGGTAGCTCATCTCGGGTTTCACTCTTGTGATGCATGAAAATGGTCCACGTGTATCTGGAATAATCATCAGTTACAACAAGTGTATACTCGTTACCATTCATGCTTTTTGGTGTAACTGGCCCGAAGAGATCCATGTGGATCAGCTGTAACACTCGGTCGGTTGAGGGATTTGTCTTCAACCGGAAGGAGGATCTAGCGAGCTTTCCCAGCTGGCATGCACTGCAGATATGTGTTGTTGAAAACACTCGGTTTGGTATGCCTTTTGCATGTTATTGTCTAGCAAGTCAGTTCATAGTCTTGAAGTTCAGATGGTTGAGCCTTTTGTGCTACAGCCAGCTCACATCTGAACTGCTCTTTGATAACAGGCAGGTGTCATGAGGACTACTATTCCAGTCAGCATAGTAGATATTCTCGGTTGGCGATCGATTTCCCAACAATATGACCTGCTTTGATCCGACATTTTTAACCCTGCAATCCTATGTAACAAACTTGACAGAGAAACCATTATCACAGAATTGGCTGATGGAGAGCAAGTTATGCTTCAATCCATCAACATATGAGACATTAGAAATCGAAACGTGATTGGTTTCAAGGGTACCGTAACCTTTGGTGTGACCTTTTGAGTTGTCACCAAAGGTAACTGATGGTCCTTCTTTCTCCACGAAACTCCCAAGCAAATCCTTCAGATTTGTCATGTGTTTCGAACATCCACTATCCATCACCCACATGGTTTGTGATGCTTTATTCTTCCTCAGCTGTTTCTCCTGTACCTCAGTATCATCCTGGTCGGTTCCATGTGCCATGAGGCATTGATCCTGACCTATAGCGTTGTTGGTGGAAGTCAGCTCATCCTCATCTTCAGTGTCAGTGAAGATGTCCATGTCGTCAGCTGCTTCTTCTGCAACCATGGCCTTGTTCTTTCCAGTTTGCTTGGCCCTCAACGCTGCTCTCTCTTTCTTAGAGAGGTCTGGACAATCTGCTTTGAAATGTCCCTCCTCACCACATTCAAAGCAACCGTTGTTCACAGGCTTTGAGTTATCTCGAGTTCGGTTAGATTTGTAGAACCTCTTGTATTTTCCGAACCGAGTGTCCATGTCAGCTAGCTTCTTTGACAGGGCGGCTATGTTCTGTTGCAGCTCTTCTCTGCTTGGCTCCTTCGTAGCTGTGTCCGCTGATCTTGTTGGCCTTGATGTTCGCGGCTTTGAATAGTCAGATCGGAGTGCTACTTACTTGGTGGCTGAACCAACATCCTGATGTCGACTCGTCTGAACCGAGGACTGAGTTGACCTTCGTCGGTTCACCTTGTATTCATTTCCCTTCAGAATTGAGAACAATCTTTCAGTTCTCATCTCACCAAGGTCAGCTCGGCTCTCATGGATGTTGGTGAAGGTATCCCACTCAGCTGGTAGAGCTTGTAATACTTTGAGGTTGATTTCTCTCAAAGTATATTTTTCTCTTCGGATGGACTGGATCCTTCTGATGATGTCCATGAACCGGAGCTCTAACTGATCAATGGTTTCATCAGTTCTCAGGCAGAAGTTGTCAAAATCTTGGCAGGCATGTGAGAACTTGTTCTCCTTTGTTTCGTCGCTTCCTTCACTCAGAGATGCCAAGATATCCCACATCTCTTTAGCGGTTTCGCACTCTTCTATCCAAGGCAGATAGTCTTGTCCAACTGTGGACATGATCATGCTCTGAGCCAAGATGTCCAACTGGCTCACTTTGGCTTCTTCTGGAGTGAAGTCTTCTGGCTTCTTCTCCACTAACTCCACAGTTGCATCCCCATCGTTGGGATTTGTAGGAGTGCGAGTGATTCTCTCTCTAATGATGATATGTCCGGATGTGAGCACTTGTTGCATTCGATAATGCTTTGACAGTAGGATTTTCTTCATCCGAGTTCTCCAGGATGTGTAGTTCACAACCGAGAACATGACCACGATCTTGTCCGTAACATCCATCTGCACACAACGACAGAAGAAAAATGCAAGCAAATATGCACTAGCGTGATAAAGAGATCTGTTCAGTTGACCACTGAAGAAAACACCTCGAATTCACACCTTGTGAAACAGAGTCAGCAGTCTTTTGAACCACTGCTCTGATACCACTTGATGGTCCCGATACGAGTTCTGGTGTATGGAGGGGAGGGGGAATACACCAGATAAAACTTTTTAAAATAACCCCCTAAAAAATAACACAACCGAGTAATGCAACTCAGTTGGAATCACAACCGAGTATGAAACACTCAGTTGGAAGTGAAGTGTTGTGCGGAATGTGGTGGAAATAAACTCGTATAAAATCAACTCACGCTTAAGTGCAAGGTTGGTCAGTAACCAAGACAGTTGATATGGACGAATGCAGTTTGTATGCAGGTTAGATAGTCAGTTGATGTCACGCCCCGACTCTCGAGGTGCGACTTACGAACAACAACAAACCTAAACAACTAACAACTAACTCAAATAAAGGGAACATGCTCGGGAAAAACAAAGATGGACTATAAGGCAATCGAATTTGGTTTTCAAAAGCATAATGAAATAATAACCGAGCATCTTAACTTCACTTTTAACAGGAATTCAAACAAGTAATTCATGCTGATGGGAAAGGAATTCCAACAAAAAGAGAAATCATACGAATATATACATCAAGATAAGGGATCATGTTCAGTGATAAGGGATCATGTTCACTGGATGGCGAATATATACGGATTTCCGGCACTTATTAATTTTTTAGGGTTTTAGTTTCTTTTTCTTCTCTTAATTCACCGATTAATATCTAGTGCTCGATTCTCCTAACGAATTCTTCTCACTCGATTAGCACATGCATATCCTAAGTTTGCCTAAACATAATTTAAATAACATGCATGCATAGATCTTTCTTTTAGGACTTATAGACATACATATTTACAACTAATCAAATGAATTTCATACTTAATTAAATGAGAATCCTTCTCTTGGCTCTTGGAATTGAAATGGATGGAAATGGTAGCTTCAAAGCTTGAATCTTGAATAGAAGAAAGAAATCTTCTTGAATCCTCAAAGAAAAAGAAATAACATGGAATTAATCATCCATAGGTTTTAAGAATCAAAATAAAGAAAAGTGTTAGATGATTCTTGAATTCAACTTCAAGAACTTGGAAGATTCTTACCTTTCTTTGAAAATATGGATGAAATGGATGGAAATTGATAACTTCTACTTCATTTTCATGGATGGAGAGTTTGAATCCATGGTTGCATGTGAAGAAAAATCAAGGTATGAGGGAGAGAGGGAGATTGCCGAGAGAGAGAGAGAGCTTGGGAGAGTTTGAGAGATTGTTTTCTTTCTTGTTTGAGAGAGAGAGTGAGAGAGAGACCGAAATGAGAGAGAGAGGTGGATTGAATGAGTGTAGTCTCCCTACTTGTCTTAGATGAGTGGAGTTGAAATCACATGCATATCCTAAGTTTGCCTAAACATAGAGAATAAAGTGCACTTGTTGGAAGTTGGAGTAAGACAAGACTTGATAGGTGATGTGATCTTAACTTGCATGCATACTTTAGATAATACCATGCATAAGACATAATCATGATCTTTTAGTCTTGGAAGTTGAAGGATGATGGGAGAGGAGGTGTGAGGTGGCGTGAGAGGGAGAGAGGTGGATGACACGTGTCGTCGTCGTGCCGTTACGGGTATTAATTATCCGGTCGTAAAGGTTTTCCGGATAAAACGATTCGTATTAATTCCATTTTGTTTTCTTAACGGGTCTAACCTCTTCTCGTTTCACTTTTGACACTAACTCATCCCAATCCTATTTCACGTCTCAAATTAAAAGATTAAAGGTTTCGATCATTTTAGTCCTTTAATTCTTAAAAGAATTTAATCGGCTTATTAATCCGTTTATTAATCCTTTTCAAGACTAATGCCTCATTTCTCTTCTCAATTCTCGGATAAGTTCTTACCCTATCTCAGTGATCTTAAAAGAAATTCTAGGTTCGAAGGTTCTAATCCAATTCTATTCTAATCTCGTCGGCGTAAACATATTTCTCGGCGATTAACGTTATGTTATCTCAATCAAACAAACTTCTCGGGATTTTTCCGGAATTTAATTTCACACTCATTTTCATATAAACAACTCAACAAGCATATCACATCATCATCATCTCAGATAAATAGAACAGATAAATTCACACAAGATTCACAAGACAAATTAAACGTTTTATTCAATTCTCTTCGATTAGAAAAGAAAATTTTTACTCCTAAATTCTCATCTTTTAACTTACTCGGTTAATTAGACGCTCTTTAAAGATATAAGAACTCGGGGTATCACAGTTGAATATGCAATAAGAAACTGAAAAAATAAACACAACACACAAGATTTAACGTGGTTTGGAGAGAACTCCTACGTCCACGGGGAGTTGTGAGTCCACACAACTCAGTCCAAGTTCTTCTGAACAAACCACAAAGCTTACGCGGGCTTTGCAACCGTTGAGATAACTTTACGGGTACTTATCAACCTTACAGATTAGTTTACGGGTACTAATCAACCTATCTACTCAGTTACGGGAAGAGTAGGGTCCTAATAACCTTTTCAGGTGAAGAAAGGGTGGGGTTCCAACTAATAGCTCGAACAAGAAGTGAGCTATGATCTAACACTCTACGAACTCTCAACAAATAATGTTCTCAAGGTTGGATCAAAAGACACTAAGACAGAATCTATTACTCTAGAACTCTCAACTAATGATGTTCTAAGAGATTGAATGCAGCTCAGCTCGTGTGAAGTATTTGGTTCTTTCTTTCGCTCTTTGATCTCTTCTTGCTCTTGTCTGTCTTATATTTCCCGTTGTCTTGGTGAATGAATGAAGGCCTCTATATATAGGCAGAGAGATTCAACTAGCTGTTGGAAGAGCTGTTGATCTCTGTTCTTTGAAAGCGATGGCTTGTCTCTCATCTCTGCAGACTTTCCGGATTTGGCAACTGTATGCTTCTACTTTCCATCTAAGACAGCCTTGTGTTGGGCCAAATGAGGTAATGACAGAGAGTCAAACCATCACGTGACTTCCTTGTTTGAAATTCAAATCTTAACCTTTGACCTCCAACATTTGATAGTCGGTTGAGTCGTTTGATCTTCATCTGATTGGTCTTCAGCTGATGTTCTATCTGAATGCTTCTGTCTGAGTAGGAACATGTGAACTCTCAGCTAACTTTGAACTTCAAGCTGTTGATCTAACTGATTGAGTCTACAACTGATGTTCCATCTTGAACGCTCAGTTGTCCTTCTTGTATCTGCTTCTGATCAGTTGGCTTCGAACGCTCAGTTGTCTTTCTTACAACTGATGTTCTCTTGTATCTTCTCCCTTTGAACTTAGCTGATGTTCTGAAACTTGAACGCTCAGTTGACTTTCATCTTGTATCTTTGAATCGCTCAATCGATGTTCTATCTTGTGAACGTAACTTCCCCTTTTTAAACACTCAGTTGTCTTCAATTATATCTGATGTTCTCTCCTAGTGATGCCTTGTTGCCGTCTTCAGCTGGAGACCTGTAAAGATAAAATCTCAACAATGCTCAAACAGCGAAGCTAACTATTAACAATAGGATCTGGCAACATCTACTCGGTTGGGGTCAGTTGGTTTTGGAATCAATCAAAACTTTAATAAATTTCCCAACAAATAGGGAAAATCCCTAGAATTCATCTAGATTCTCGTGCTAAGGTATCTTTTTAAAAATAAAAAAAATTATTGCGCAAATAATTTCACATAAGATAGTACTCGTACTATCACATAATCACATAACCAAACAAAGTATAAATTCTTATACTTTCATAACTGAAAAGTATTTTGTCACCATAATCATTCATTAGTCATTGAATATTTATTCAAAAAATTTCTTCTTTAAAGAAATCACATTATTTGAATTCTTTCCTCGTTGAGTCGACGTAGCGGGAGGTTGAGTTGTCGTCTACATCCTAAATCTTAATGTTATAACTTAACTCTTAACTTTACTTAAAAGAAGACTCTGGTCTAGAGTATACAAAAAAACTCTAGAGTATGAATAAATACTCTATTTTACTACTCGAAGAAAGACTCGTATACAGAGCAAAAATGATTGCTCTGATACCACTCTGTCACAGCGCCAAATCCCGAGGGACGGCAGAAGCCGGGGTGCGACTGGGATTAGATTAAAGAAGCGGGGAAGAAAGGGACTGACTGAATAAACATACATAAAAGACAGCATTAATTCTATGAACAAGACCTTGATATATAAATATTAGGAAAGAGTTTGATCCGAAAGATCAAACGACAAAGTGTTTCAAAAGAAACCTAGGTTATATTTACAGAACTCGATTCAAAAGAAATCTAAGTTATTAACAGAACTTAGACTACAGTGATTAATATACATAGCATCCAAAAAGTCTAGAGTTTTAGCAGCGGAAATGTAAGACGTGAATACAAGTCTTCTCCTAAAGACGACTTTAACTCCTAACTCAACCCTTCTCCGCTGCCGTCGCTTCAACTTGCACATTTAGAAAACATATGCAGGGCTAAGTACAAAAGTACTTAGTGGACACATTGTCGAAAACATAATCATAAGTATAGATAATCAGGCATCTCATTTTATAGCGCATCGGGGTTTTCATTTAAAAGAGCCCGTGCCTATTAAACATTTTCATTTCATTCATAAAGTAGTTGATCAACATTTTTCATAGATGTTACGTTTAAATCTTGACCAATCATAATTCACCGTGGTTGGCTACCCCTCAACAGGATACCACATACACCACAGGCTACAAGTGCACTAACTCTGGAAAGCCCCTTTTGACTAACTCAAAGCCGATCGTTAGTTAACCCCTTTTGACTAACTCATAAGGTACAAGAGAACTCACATAAAACATAAAACAGTTCATGCCATAATTATCACTTTGAAAACACGATTATCAAAGCGATAAAGAAAGGTTTTCGAGCATTGCTCGTTTTATTTCATATATATAAGAAAAGCCCACCTTATAAGTTACAGAACTATTAAACGAGTTTTCTGTCGTCGATACTCCATCTTATCCCGAGTGCTGACTTCCTCCTTCATCGTAAATAATCATAAACTTTGATAAGTCATCGAGTCGATAAAAGAAAACGGAAATCGAAATCGAAATCAAAATCGAATTAGTTCTCATATGTTCTTAAGCTTTTAGGCCTTTGCACGCTAATCTATATTCTTTTAATTAAACGGGAACGAGAATCGAATATTTCTCATTTAGAACTTGTACATGACGCTAAGGTCAGTAAACTATGATAGTCGATACTTGGAACGACTTAAAAGATCGAATGAAATTAAGTTGAGAACAAATCAACCTAAGAAATTAAGTTTTGAAACTTCACTGCACAAGGCAGAGCTTCTGAGGACTGCCCAGAACAGAGTGCTATGAAACAGGGGAGGTGCTTTGTACCGAAAGAAAGCTAAGGAAGTCTAGTTTATTCTCAAATTTACAGATCTCAAATCCGATGAACGAGCTAAGAGATATGGCAGTTTCCGGAAAGGGTCACAAAACTGCCGAAGTTAACCCTAAGGTTTGATAAAAAAATCGACGTGTGACTTCCTAGGTTCGTTTTATGTTCTCGTACCTAAATTCCCATGAAAATTATACAATAGGGCAGTCAACACGTATTTCCATACGTGATGAACTCCATTTTATTTTCCCGTTTATAAATACGACGATCAAAACCACATGGTTCAATCTAACCAATTACTAAACCAAATCAAGTTCCTAATTCAAATCCTAATTTCTCGGTTTCAATTATAACCTATCATTTCATAACTCGGATTAACACGTCGTCAACTACGAACTTGTTCACTTAACGATAAGATTCGTTAATATCCAATTATTTTCTTGGTTCGACTTTTCTATCGATACTTAGGCTCGTTGCTTCGTTTCTTACCAAAATTTCAACGTTATTAGAATCCGATTAAACTCTACAACATTATTCAACATCTATCAAGACTCATTACTATGTGATCCATATCCTTAACCCATTAACCAAACTCGGTTTATTTCTAATTCTTCGTCTCTTATGTTTTACATAATATTTTTAGAATAATTCTAATTAATTCATATAATCATCTAACAACAACTAGAACATTAATCCATTATCATTTCCTTAATAGAATTAAGCTACATCGAACTCCAAAAATCCTTAAATTTTCGGTATTAGGAAATAATTAGGGAAAGTGATTTTATTCATTAATTTCATCCATTAATTCGATTTTAAACCTACAACATTAAGTATTATTCAAGAATTAACAATCCTACATCATTAATTTAAGATTTCCACTCCAAACCCTAACCTAAAAATCGATCCACACCAAGAAGTTAGGGATTTAATTTCTTCTTTGCATTAATCATCAATTAAACCTCTCCTAAGTCTAATTATCCAAACAATTTAAGAATCTAAACATCCTACAAAATAACCCTAATTTTCGGTCCTATGTAGATTTTAGGTTTCTTTGATTTCTCATCAAGTAAACCATAGATTATAATTTCTATCCATCTAATTGTGTAAATTAAGACTCAAGACATCATCCTAATTCATCTACAAATTTCGGTCAACATAGGAAAATTAAAGGATCAAGAATCCATTTGGATAGATAGATGGAGGAGAAGATTACCTTGTTAATTAGTGATAAGAGAAGTAGGATTAGATGGATGATGGACGAACTTGTGATGAACTTTCCTTGTAGAAAGCTTGAAATCCTCTAATGGTGGAAGAAAATGGAAGTATGTATGTTGTGTGTGTGTGCCGAGCTTGAGGGAGAGAGATGAGAGGTGGATGACTTTAATTGTATGATACTTTCCAACTAGTAATAGGTGTTACATATTTTAATATTAGAACATTTAGGAAAGTGAGTCATAAGTATTAATACTAAATAAAATGGAAATCCATGAATAAAGTAAGGGGGATGTCGGCCATGACACATAAATTTTAAGAAAATTACGCATTTTTCTGGCTCGTCACGACGTTACGAAAGTCGAGATATAAAAACGTATTTCGGCACATTTTCGTCAAAATTCGCTTTGACCAATAAATCCGATATATTTATCTTACTCGGAAAATAATATTTAAAACTTAAAATCAGACAAAATCTCGGAACCTCACAGTCCGAATTTCGTCCGGAAAAAATAATAAAAACGAACTTTCTCGGACGAACTCGTATCGCAATTTCATGAATGTAAAAATCAGACGGTTTCCCGATCTGAGTTCTCGAACTAAAAAGTTATCGTACGCGATAATCCTAATACAGTAGTCATTTAACTGACTTCCGTAATTTATTTTTGGAAACGGATTTCACCGTTAGTCTTAGAATTTAATTTTATGAACTTAGGCGTGCAAAGCCGTAATTATTATTAACTTTAAATTTTTAACGCAGTAGAAATTTTCCGGGGTATTACAATTACATCCTCACCTCCTTAAAAAAAAATTTGTCCCAAAATTTACTAACCTTAAGAAAATAGCTCGGGATATTTTGCCCTCATCTTTTCTTCGAGTTCCCATATGGCTTCTTCGAGATCATGATGACACCACTTGACCTTTACTAAGGGAATCGATTTCGTTCTAAGCTGCTGAACTTTACGATCTAAAATTCTCTCGGGTTTCTCCTCGTAGCTTAGATCGGGCTTCATCTCTACATCCTCTTGACGTATCATGTGCTTCGGATCGAAGACGTACTTTCTCAATTGCGATACGTGAAAATGTTATGCGAGTTTCCAAAACTGGGAGGTAACGCTAATCGATATGATATGGATCCAATCCTCTCAAGGATTTCAAACGGTCCTATGAAACGAGGTTTAAGCTTTCCTTTGACTCCAAAACGATACACTCCTCTCGAAGGTGACACTTTCAAGAATACTTTATCTCCTACCTCAAACTCCAACTTGGATCTTCGGTTATCGGCATACAACTTTTGTCGACTCTGAGCTTCCTTAATCTTCTCACAAATTTGGCTCACAGATTCTATCATTTCCTCAATCGCTTCTGGCCCTATCACTTTCCTCTCGCCTACTTCGTCCCAATAAAGCGGCGATTTACATTTCCTTCCTTAAAGAGCTTCGTAAGGGGCCATTCCTATCGTATTCTGATAGCTATTGTTATAAGCAAATTCGACAAGAGGTAAGATTTTCTCCCACTCAACTCCCTTATCTAGCAAAACAACTCTCAACATATCCTCAAGGATTTAAATCGTTCGCTCGGACTGACCATCGGTCTGGGGATGATAAGCAGTGCTAAACTGCAACTGAGTTCCCAACTCCTTGTGGAAGCTTTCCCAAAAACGGGCTGTGAACTTCGAATCTCTATCAGAAGTAATCGTCTTTGGCACTCCGTGCAACTTTACAATTTCCTTAATATAAATCTGAGCTAACTTGTCTGATCCATAGGTGTGTGGAATAGGTATGAAATGAGCAGACTTTGTCAATCTATCCACTATCACCCATACTACTGTTTTTCCTTTCTTTGATCTTGGCAATCCTGTCACAAAATTCATCGTGATCCCATCCCACTTCCATTCTGGGACTGGTAATGGCTGCAGAGGTCCATACGGTCTTTTGATGCAAAGACTTTACTTGCTGGCAAGCTAGGCATCTCTCAACGAACAATGCCACATCCATTTTCATTCCATTCCACCAAAAATGTTTCTTTAAGTCTTGGTACATCTTCGTGCTTCCAGGATGGGCTATATACGGGGTTTCATGAGCTTCACTCATTATTTCATTTCTTAACTTGTCGTCATTAGGCACACAAATTCTTCCTTGGTACAACAAGGCATTATCGCTTGACTCAGAGAATTCTTTAACTTCTTCACTTCTCACTTTCATCCTTAACTTCTCCAACTCTTCATCCCTTCTCTGACCTTATATGATGCGGGTCCTCAAATCGGGCATTACTACTAAAGTAGCAATCATTTGTTCTACCGTCGCTGGAGGTACAATCACTTCAATCCGTATCTTTCCGAACTCTTCGATCAACTTGACTTCATCAGTTAGAAGGAATCCTAATTTGGTCTCTTCCGAATTTTCCTTCTTTCTCTTTTGACTTAGCGCGTCGGCTACTACATTAGCTTTACCGGGATGGTAAGATATCTTGCAATCGTAATCTTTCACCAACTCGAACCATCTTCTTTGTCTCATGTTCAACTCCTTCTGTTCGAAGAAGTACTTCAAACTCTTATGATCTGAAAATATTTCACACTTAGCTCCGTAGAGATAATGTCGCCAAATCTTCAAAGCATGCACAATGGCTGCTAATTCCATGTCATGAGTTGGATACTTCTCTTCATGAGGTTTGAGTTGTCTTGAAGCATATGCAATCACTTTTCCATCTTGCATTAGAACACATCCTAATCCTTGAGCAGATGCGTCAGTATATATTACGTAATCTTTATCTGGTTCGGGCAGGGCTAATACTGGAGCTGTAGTCAATCTCGTCTTGAGTTCTTGGAAACTTCTTTCACATTCTTCCGTCCACTCGAACTTTGTTTCTTTCTTTAACAGGCTCATCATTGGCTTCGCGATTTCGGAGAATCCTTCTTTAAATCTCCGATAGTAACCTGCTAAATCGAGAAAACTACGGATTTCATGCACTAATGTCGGGGATTTCCATTCTTGCACAGCTTTCACCTTTTCCATATCCACCTTGTTTCCTTCGGACGAAACAACATGTCCTAGGAAATTCACTTCCTTCAACCAAAATTCACATTTACTGAATTTGGCATACAACTTCTCAGATCTGAGCTTTTCCAACACAATTCTCAAATACTTCTCATGCTCGGCTTTATCTCTTGAATACACCAAAATATCATCTATGAAGAAAATCACGAACTTATCCAGATATTCGTGAAAAACTCTATTCATCAGATCCATAAATACTGCTGGAGCATTTGTCAACCCGAATGGCATTACTATGAATTCGTAATGTCCATATCTTGTCCTGAAAGCAGTCTTTGGAATATCTTCTTGTCTGATCCTCAATTGATGGTATCCAGATCTTAAATCAATCTTGGAGAAAATACCAGCTCCTCTTAGTTGATCGAAGAAATCATCTATCCTTGGCAAAGGATACTTGTTCTTAAGCGTAATCTTGTTTAGCTCAGTAGTCTATGCACATCCTTAAACTACCGTCCTTCTTCTTCACAAATAAAATTGGAGCACCCCATGGCGATACACTTGGTTGAATAAAACCCAAGTCCAACAATTCTTGCAGTTGGATTTTCAACTCTTGAAGTTCTTTTGGAGCCATTCTATACGGGGCCTTGGATGTCGGGGCTGATCCGGATTCTAAATCGATCGTAAACTCCAATTGTCGATCAGGGGGTAAACCTGGTAATACTTCTGGAAACACGTCCTTGAATTCTCTTACGATCAGTACATTATCGATATTCAATTCTTGATTCTCGTCTTTATTCAGATAAACTAGATACACTTGTGTATCTTTCTTCCTCATTAATCCCTTTGCTTTCATAGTTGAAACTATCGGTATGCTCTTCCTCATTCTCTTCTCAACTCCGAAAGCTACGGTTAACTCTTCTCCAGGGGGTTTAAATGATATTTGTCTCAAGTCGCATCGAATCGTCGCAAAGTTCTCGGTTAACCAATCCATTCCTAGGATTATATCTATGTCCCACATCTGGATTAAATTTAGGGATTTTGCGATCAACTTATGATTTCCAAATTCGAATTCTAAATTCGAGCAAACGCGCGAAACTAACGCTAATTTTCCTAAAGGGGTTGCGACACTAATCACCTGGTTTGATTCTTCTACCTTCAAATCTAGGTTCTCTATGAAAACGCTAGATATAAATGAATGCGAAGCACCCGTATCGAACAAAACAATAACAGGTATGCCGTTAAGCTTTCCTATACCTGCCAAATTTCCTTTATCTTTCTCTAGCGGCTTCTGCTCAATTGCGTAGGCTCTTTGGAAGTGCAGGGACTCTTGCTGAAGAGGTTGCTGCTTTGGCGGCGGTGGCTTGCGTTGATGCTGGATAAACCTTTGCGGAGGAGCTGCCTCAACGGCTTTCATCTACGAAGGCTGGAACTGATTTGGCCTTCCGCCTCTCATTCCTTGTTGCTTACTCGGGCACTGGTTCGAGAAATGACCAGGCTGGCCACAAGTATAGCAAACATTACTCCCACTCTTGCAGATGCCTTGATGCATTTTGCCACACTTCAAACAAGGAGGGAGTCCTAAAGGTCCCACAGGTAGGTTACTTCGGTTGACCTGTGGAGCTTTTCCCTTCTAGGGTTGCTGTTGGTTTTTTCCTTGCCATGGTTTCTTGCTCGGGTGACTTCCACCACTCCATTTTGCCTTCCTCTTTCCATGCTGGCCGAATTGAGATTGATGGGTAGTTATAGTCATCGTTGTCTGGCTTTGAAATTGAGGATTCGCTGAAGGATGCGATCCTTTTTCTGGTTGCATGGCCAACTCCATATCTAGGGCTCGGTTCAAGGCTTCAGCATAAGTCAGACCACTCTGACTAGCAAGAACTACTCGGATATCCTGCCTTAGTCCCGCTTGAAACAACTCACACATTTTCTCATCAGTGTCTACCATATCAGGTGCAAATCGAGCTAATTCACAGAACTCTCGATTGTACTCGGCCACAGTCTTATTTCCTTGCCTCAGATTGGCGAATTCGTTTGCTTTCTGCTTACGATAACTCCTCGGCACATACTTCTCATACAAGGCTTATTTAAATTGATCCCAAGTTAAGTTCTCGTGTTCTTCGGGTGTATACATTCTTTGTTTTGCCTCCCACCAGTAATCGGCAGTTCCTTTTAACTGATACGTCATACACTCAAGATGTTCACGATCGGTGCAACGAAGAAAACGGAAAATTCGCTCAAGAGAACGAATCCAGTCCTCAGCATCAGCTGGACTGCCTTTACCATCGAAAGTTGGGGGATTTTGACGAAGGAAAAGTTCTTCGATGCGTCGTTCATTCAGAGGGGGCGGAGTAGGATCACGCTATCCCTCGGGGTTGTCTCCAAGGTTTCTGACATTTCTACGTCTTGGCGGCATTCTAAAAATACAACAAGAAAACTTTAGCCACTCAAATACTTTAGTTCACTAGGAACCTTTCTCGATTCTGAAAACATTTTCTTTTTGGGAGGAATACGATTCTCGATCGGTACTTAAAAAAATAATTAAAAGGCAAATCAAGAATCATCTCAAATAATTTCATTATTTCAAATTCTCGTATATACATACATCTCATTCAATTTCCAATAGTCATCAAGCATTTACATTATCATTATAAATTCACATATTCTCAAGACAATTATTTTCTCAAGCAATCAATCACAATCATCGAATAAAACATCATCACCTTAATACTCACATACTCAATTCAAATTAATAACTCGGGAGACTCAAAATTAATTTTACTAGCTTAACGGCTCATCTTTTATATCGCTCGACGACGGCCTCTTCTGAGGACTTATAAACGATAGGGATTTAAACGATTACACTGAAAATTTCCCTTTCTTCTACTCGATAGCTAACGTTCTACTCGAACTATGCAAGTTCTCACTTTGCATTTGATTCTTACTTACACATTAAGCTACAATAATTACATCACTACTGAAAATTAAAAAGAGTTCATCTCTCAAACACACACGGTAAACTACTTAGATTTCCACGGCTTCCTTGAACTGATTCTACATGCAAGAATCATCTTCACCTGGCCCACTGTCATCGTATTGCTCTGCGTCGGAATCTACCTCAACGTGCTCTTCAGGGTCCTCCCCTTCTTCAGAAACCTCTTCAGGATCCTCTTCTTCTTCTTCCTCTTCCTCATTTGCATTTTCTGCAAGCTGCCCTTCTTCCTCAACGTTGTCATCTTTGATAGTGAAACACTCACGTTTGGCTGCCCTTAATGCTTCCTCGCAATCCTCTAAAGTGTAGTTTAGTGCAGCTAGCTCGGACTCAACCCAAGGCGGGGTGTTGGGGTTTTCCTCTCGACGACGGTAGGATGCTACGTCGGCGGAGGCACCAAATTGGGAGTTGTACTCATCTCCTGGACTTACTACAGAGGTAGATGTATAGGTATAAGGGGCAGGAAAGATTTCGTTGGATAAAGCTTGGAGGTATCCTCTTCCCACTGTCGCTGCATCGGCCGGCTCATTTTCATTCTCATTATCATCGTCGTTGTTTGAACGGGCTGGTCTGGAGGACTCCGCTTCGGTATGAACTAGAAGAGTTGCTTGATATCAACGCATATAGGCGGTGAACTGATCCTCAATCGGTGACAGAATTCCATTAGGGTCATTGCATCCGTTCGGCTGCAACGTTGGAAAGTTAGACAAGGTAAAGAGATCAAAAGATCGGATTGAAAGTATACAACTTACAATTGGATAATCTTGGTGGCACTCTCGAGGTTCAGGTTCGGTTTGTGGCGGCGAATTAATATGAAGGGAAACAGGGCCATCTTGAGGAATCGATGGAGGAGCACGGACAATTCCGTTTAGCAAGTCTGAAGAGTCATCCTCATACGACTCTGGTGGAGGGGCACCATATGTTATGTAACGAGCTGAGATAGTGGAGATGAACGTATTAAAATCTCCGTACAGAGTTTGGTCGAAGTATCGATAGCCTAGGAATCGAGGAATGAGGTATGCTGCCCAGTCTCTCCATTCCCGAGGTAGGGCCTGGATCAAACGTGCCATGCCTTCTAGTGGTCCGATGTCCATAAACTAGACTTTTCCCCAAATCGTATGATAGTGCGCTAGGAATTCAGCTATTGATTCAGTACTCATTTTTCTTACGTGCAGGTACTCCGGCATCCAGTCATCATCGTCCATCCTATACGAATTTTTAAACACATTAAACACACCTAAATAATTAATCAAGCATGCTAGAATTTCCACTACATACTCCATTTTGCGTTCCAAAGGCGGATTTTCGTTCATGGTTTCGGGCAATGCCAAATCACGTAACCGTTTGCACAAGCGTTTCATCCTTTCCGATTTTTCCACACGAAACACGCATTAGGGAGGACATTCTAGAGCAATCTAGTTATCAATCAACTTAATAGCTTTTACCTCTATACATCATAACTCATAAATAACTCAAAAATTCTCAAAATCTTGATAATTCAAACATCACTTTAACTTGAAAAACTTTTTGAAAATAAGACGTACCTGGTTGCCGGATGAGATGGAGGATAGCTTGGTGTGGTTTACAAACTCACATAAGTCCAGGAATTAAATCTAGACTCGACTCATCAAAGAATATCAAACTTCAGAGCAGTCAAACCTGCTCTGATACCAACCTGTCACACTCCGACTCCTGAGGTGCGACTTACGAACACTAACATAACTTAACCATCTAACAATCATCTCAAATACGGGGAAAATGCTCGGGGAAATGTTAACGAAAAGCAATAACACTTGAATAAAGCTATCAAAGACATAACGAAGCAATACCCAAGCATATTAATTTACATATCATTGAGAATACGATAAGTATATCAAGTCAACGAGAACAAGACTCAACAAATATTTAAAATCATCGAGCACATTGCTCGGAGCCAAAACAAGTATCAAGTATATAATAACAGATTTCCATTTCAAAAAAGTTGCAGCGGAAACTCGACTCAAATCCCAACATTCACACGTATGAAGACGTGCAAATGCCAGTCTGACATTCGACTCAACTCAACCAAACAGCCCACACCACCAAGCCTTTCCTGCCATCGCCATCCTGCTAACCTGCACGTTTAGAAATACATGTAGGGCTGAGTACTTCGTACTCAGTGAACACATGCCGAAAATAATTGGAAAAGATGCTCTTAGGGCAATCGGTTTTTCAATTGGAAAAGATGCTCTTAGGGCAATCGGTTTTTCAATAATTGGAAAAGATGCTCTTGGAAAAGAGTACTTCCCTAAAAACCGATTGCCCTAAAAACTTTAAAACTTCAATTGGAAAAGATGCTGAAAATTTTTAGGGCAATCGGTTTTTCAATTTTTCAAGCATATAACTCCATCCTCAACATGATAAAAATCATAAATCAAGCATCAACACCAATAATTCAAGAAATTCATTTTCTCCTATTTCTTGCCTAAATTTTCGGTCCTAGTTAAAATTTTAGGGCTTTTAGCTTCTTTTTCTCTCTTAACTCATAATTAGGTATCAAGATCATGGCTTGAAAAATGAGGATCAAATCCTTACTTGAAATCCAAGAAAAATCGATGGATTTAGGGGTTTTTCTAAGCTTATTTCAAGCTTGAAAAAGAATGATAAAGATGATAGCTTACTTCTTTAGATGATCTTGAAGATGGAAGTGATGATCTACATCAAGAAATCCTCAAGCTACAAGCATGCTTCATGGAGGAACTTTGTATATATATATATATGTGTATGTTTATCGGTTGTGGATGAAGAAGAAGAGCGAGAGCTGTTGCTGCTCTTCTTCGGCAGTGAGAAGGAGAAAGGAAGGAGCTGCTGCTGCTCCTTGGTGTTCTCACGGCAGAGATGAAGTCAAGAGATAGAAGGCTGGTTTTTGCTGCTTCTCGGTAGAGAAAGAGAAGCAAGAGAGGGCTGCTCTTTCTTGGCTTCTTTCTTCGACAGTTGAGAGGAAGAGATGAGAGAGGGTGGCTACTCTCTTGCGTGTTTCGGTAGTGAGAGAGTTGAAGGAGAGAATAAAAGATGAAGGGTGCTGATTGTAGAGAATGAGAGAATGAGTTATATGATAAGAGAGGAAGGGAGGAAGATCGAGAGAGAGATTTGGAGAGAGAGGGGCCAATGGTGTGGCTTAAGGAGAGGGAGAATAGCTCCCACTCTCCATGGTGAGAGTGGTTGAGAATTAAATCCACTATTTTGGATGAGGTTGCAGATTTTTTATCTGCTTAAAACATCCAGTAATAAAAGTTCGAGAGAAATTATCCGTGTTATTTTATTTTATCCGTCAAACATCTAATAACTCTCCTCGTCTTTTTTTCGACATTAAAATTCTCTCTACAATGTCTTATATTCCTCAAAATAAATTAAGGAATATAATTATCTAATTTTTATATCAAGAATCCATCTAACGAAGAAAAACATAAAAACTGCTCGGCCAATTATGCCGTTAAGAAATTTATTTTTAAAACTTCGTTCAAACGTTCTCAGAAAATTCTCCAACTTATGTCAAATGTCTTAAAATAAATTCTAGATTCAAGTGAAACTAATTAGACTAAATTTAAAGTCAGTCGATGAATAGTGATTTCTCGGTTAATGCTACTATTCATCAAAAAGTAAAAGTTCTCAGAAAATTTCAAAATTTATACTCAAGCTCAAACTCATATATTAATGCTTAAATAATGCATCACATACTCGATTCGAATAATCAAAATGAGAAAAATCACACCAAGGCACGTAAGAGCATTTTCGTCATTTCACAAGAAAATTTATTTTCTTGAAAATTTTTAGCACTCAAAACTCATCATATAGGCATATAATCTTATTTTATACGCACTCAATAACGTAGAAAAGTTCGGGGTATTACATCCTTACCCCCTTAAAAAAAATTTGTCCCGAAATTTACTAACCTCAAGAAAATAGCTCGGGATACTTCACTTTCATCTTTTCTTCAAGTTCCCACGTAGCTTCTTCAAGATCGTAGTGTTGCCACTTGATTTAAACGAGGGGAATTGTTTTCGTCCTAAGCTGTTGAATCTTGCGATCCAGAATTCACTCGGGTTTCTCCTCGTAATTTAAATCTGGCTTTAAAGCTACGTCTTCTTGTCTATTCATGTGTTTCGGATCAAAAACGTACATACGCAATTGCGATACATGAAACACATTGTGCGAATTCCCAAAACTTGGAGGCAAAGCTAATCTATACGAGACAGTTCCAATTCTTTCTAGGATTTCGAACGGTCCTATAAAACGCAGCTTCAGCTTTTCTCGAATACCAAAGCAGTGTATTCCCCTTGAAAGGGAAACTTTCAAAAATACTTTACTCCCTACTTCAAACTCTAACTCAGTTCTTCGATTATCGGCATATAAATTCTGCCGACTCTGAGCTTCTATAATTTTCTCGTGAATCTAACGAACAAATTCTATCATCTCCTCGATTGCTTCTTGCCCTATAACTTTTCACTCGCCTACTTCGTCCCCACAGAGCGGAGATCTACATTTCTTTCCATAAAGAGCTTCATAAGGAGCCATTCCTATCGTATTCTGATAACTGTTGTTGTAGGCAAATTTGACAAGAGGTAAAATTTTGTCCCAATTGTCTCATTTGTCTAGCAACACGATTCTCAACATATCCTCAAGAATTTGAATCGTTCTTTCCGATTGACCATCGGTTTGAGGATGATAGACGGTACTAAACTGAAGCTGCATTCCCAAATTTTTCTGGAAACTTTCCCAAAAACGGGCGGTAAACTTTGAATCTCGATCGGAAGTGATCGTACTTGGTACGCCATGCAATCGTACGATTTCTTTGACATATATCTGTGCCAACTTATCAAATCCATAGGTGTGTGGAATAGGAATAAAATGAGCAGATTTCGTTAATCTATCCACAATTACCCATATAGCTGTATTTCCTTTTCTTGTCTTTGGTAAACTCGTCACAAAATCCATGGTGACATCATCCCATTTCCACTTAGGATCTGGTAACGGCTGTAAAGATCGAAACGGCCTTTGATGCAAAGATTTCACTTGCTGACAAGCTAAGCATCTCTCAACGAACATGGCCATATCTTTCTTCATTCCTTCCCACCAGAATTGTTGGTTTAAATCCTGGTATATCTTTGTACTACCGGGGTGAGCGGTATAAGGGGTCTCATGAGCTTCACTCATTATCTCCTTTCTTAGCTTCTCATTTTTTGGCACACAAATTCTTCCTCGGAACAACAAAGCGTTGTCACTTGACTCCTTAAAATCCTCGACTTCTCCTTTTCTGACGTTTAATCTAATTTCTTCCAATTTCTCATCTTTTCTTTGGCCTTCTATGATACGAGACCTTAGATCTGACATCACTACTAATGAAGCAATTACTTCTCCTACCATCAATGGAGGTAGAACTACTTCAATTCTCATTCTTCCGAACTCCTCAATTAACTTTTCTTCACCGGATAGGACAAATCCTAACTCCATTCTCTTAGAATTCTCCGATTTTTCTTTCCTACATAACGGATCAGCTACTACATTAGCTTTTCCGGGATGATAGGAAAATTTTCAATCGTAGTGTTTCACTAGCTCAAACCATCGTCTTTGTCTCATGTTCAACTCCTTCTGCTCAAACCATCAGTGTAGATTGTATAGTCCTTTCCTGCTTTAGGGAGGGCTAACACTGGAGCTATAGTCAATTCGACTTAAGCTCTTGGAAACTTTTCTCACATTCCTCCGTCCACTTGAATTTTGATTCTTTCTTTAATAGAGTTGTCATTAGCTTTGAAATCTTGGAAAATCCTTCTATAAATCTTCGATAGTAACTTGCTAAACCGAGGAAACTACAGATTTCATGTACTGACGTAGGTGATTTCCATTCTTTAACAACTTTCACTTTATCTGCATCAACCTTGATTCCTTCGGGCGAAACAACATGTCCTAGAAAATTTACTTCTTTTAGTGAAAATTCACATTTGCTGAATTTGGCATACAGCTTCTCCGGCCTTAACTTCTCTAATACGATTCGCAGATGCTTGTCGTGTTCTTCTTCATTCTTTGAGTATACCAGGATATCGTCTATAAAAACAATCACAAACTTATCCAGGTATTCGTGAAAAATTTTGTTCACTAAATCCATGAAAATTGCTGGACCGTTGGTTAATCCAAATGGCATTACCACGAATTTATAATGTCCATGTCTCGTTCTGAATGCAGTCTTTGGGACATCTTCTTGTCTGATCTTCAGTTGATGATATCCAGACCTTAAGTCAATTTTGGAGAAAACACCTGCTCCCTTCAATTGATCAAATAGATCATCTATCCTTGGCAAAGGATACTTATTCTTGAGCGTGATCTTGTTGAGCTCTCGATAGTCGATGCACATTCTCAGACTACCGTCCTTCTTTTTCACAAATAGGATTGGAGCTCCCCAAGAGGAAACACTTGGTCGAATGAAACCTAAATCCAACAATTCTTGCAGCTGGATTTTCAACTCTTGGAGTTCCTTCGGAGCCATTCTATACGGAGCTTTCAAAATCGGGGCTAATCCAGGCTCCAGATCAATCATAAACTCTAATTGTCTATCCGGAGGTAAACCGGGTAAGACTTCTGGAAAAACGTCTTTGAATTCTCTCATGACGGCTACATCATCAATGTTCGGCTCATGCCCATCGTCTTTATTAAAATAAACTAGATACGCTTTCGTATCCTTCCTCCTTATCAACTTCTTTGCTCTCATGGCTAAGATAATTGGCACACTCCTCTTTACTCTTCTCTCCACTCTAAAAACTACGGTCGGCTCTTCTCCAGGAGGTTGAAACAAAATTTGTCTCTGATCTCATCAAATTGTTGCAAAATTCTCGGTTAACCAATCCATTCCTAAGATTATATCCACGTCCCATATCTGGATTAGGTTTAAGGATTTTGTGGATAATTTACAGCTTCCGAATTCGAATTCTAGGTTCGAGCAAATACGCAAAACTAAAGCTGATCTCCCTAAAGGGGTTGATACTCTAAGCACCTGGTTCGATTCTTCTACGTTCAAGCCAAGATTTTCTACGCATGCGCTAGATATATGCGAATGCGAGGCACCGGTATCAAACAAAATAATAATAGGCACGTCTTTCAACTTTCCCATACCTGCGAGGTTTCCTTGATCTTCATCTCCAGAATTTTGTTCAATTGCAAAGACTCACTGGTAATGTGGCTGATCCTGCTGAGGAGGTTGCAGCTTTTGCCGTTGCGGTTTACGCTAAGACTGGGGATACTTCTACTGCGGAGCTGCTTCTATTGCTCTCATCTGAGAGGACTGATATTGATTCGGCCTTCCACCGATCATTCCTTGTTGTCTACTTGGGCACCGGTTTGAGAAATGACCAAGCTGACCATAAGTAAAATAGACATTACTCCCAGCTTTGCAGATGCCTTGATGCATCTTGCCACATTTTGAACATGGAGGTAGTCCTTGGGGTCTTGTGGGCACATTGCTGCGATTAGCATACTGGACTTTCACTTTCTGGGATTGTTGTGGTTGTTGATGTTGATGATGGTGTCCCTGTTTCTTCCATGGCTTTTTGTTTGGGTGGTTACCACCACCACTCCACTTTCCTTTTCTCTTTGCAGGGTGGCCTTATTGAAACGGATATGAGGTGGCAGCTGTCATTGACTGGCTTTGAAATTGAGGATTCACTGAAGACTGCGATCCTTTTTCTGGCTGCATCGCCAACTCCATATCTAAGGCTCGGCTAAGGGCTTCTGCATAAGTCAGACCACTCTGACTTGCAAGAACAACTCAAATATCTTGCCTTAGACCTGCTTGGAAGACCTCACACATCTTCTCATCGGTATCCACTTTATCTGGTGCAAATCGAGCTAACTCGCAGAACTCACGATTGTATTCAGCTACCGATCTTTTCCCTTGTTTTAAATTCGCAAATTCATTTGCTTTCTATTTACGATAACTTCGCGGCACATACTTCTCATAAAGGGCTTCCTTAAACTGTTCCCACGTCAAATTCTCACGTTCCTCAGACGTATACGTCCTCTATCATGCTTTCTACCAATAATCAGCAGTTTCTTTAAGTTGATACGTCAGGAACTCGAGACGTTCATGATCATTGCATCGAAGGAATTGAAAAATTCGCTCTAGAGAACGAATCCAGTCTTCGGCTTCTGATGGACTGCCTTTGCTATCGAAAGTTGGGGGATTTTGGTGAAGAAAAAGTTCCTCTACTAGTCTTTCATTTTGAAGAGGTGGGGTAGGGTCTTGATGCCTTTCTTCCTCGTTTCTTTCAACTCTCACGTTTCTTCTTCTTGGCGGCATTCTAAAAGAAATGCTAAAAATTAGATAACTCAGAACATTTTCTGCAAAACGGATTAGCTCACTCGGAGTTTTTCTTGACTTTGAAAATATTTCCTTCTGAGAGGAATTTGATTCTCAATCGGTACTTATCATCATTTAAAGAAGAATTCATATAAACCAATCATCTCAAATAAAATAATCATTTCAAATATAATATTCATCTCGTTTTCATCATTTCTCATCTCAAGCATTCAATCATTTATTGACATAAACTCATAATTTCACATATTTTCAAATCAAATAGTTCTTGTCATTCAAGACAATCACATACTCAAATATTGTCATACATGACACATGCTCATCTTTTAAATTTATGCTCAATCATTTGTCATATAAATATGACACATCCTCATTACTCAAATATTTTACTTCATAAAATTATTCTCAAAAAAATTACTCGTTTAATTAACTCAACTCTTAATTTTTCTCTTGCTCTTAACTCAAGATAATTGGGATCTCGAATACTCAAATTATTATCAGCATTTAAGAGACTCAAAGTTGATTTTAATAGCCTAACGACTTCATTTTTCTTATCATCCGAAATGATGGCCGCTTGAGAGGACTTTATATCGAAGAAAAAGGGATTAATACTTACATCAAAAAAAATCCCTAAACTTCGTCACACATACTACTCGTACTAGCGACGTGCTACTACTTTACGATCGATCTACTAATAGTTATGCATCAAGTTTTAATTTACATCACTCTAGAAAAGTAAAGAAGTTTGTTTTTCGACGTAAACTAAAAATTGTTTGATTATTCCACTAGCTTCCTTGAACTGCCTTCTAGGCTTGCGAACCTCCGTTGCTAACATCATTTCCTCCATTATGTCCTTCCTCAAGGTCTTCCTCTGGATCCTCTTCTGGATCCTCGTCATCATCATTTCCACTTCCTTGACCTTCAGCAGCGGCCGAATCCTCGTAGTAGCCATTGTAGGTATGCCCTGAGACATCCCACCGGTTCGTCACTTCTCGAATTTGATTGTTCACGAAGCGATTATCAACATTTTCAAACACGGATTCGTCCCAATAAGGATGTTCTTACTCATACTTGTGACAAAGATAAGATCCAACGATATTATTAATTTCCCGTTCCTACTGTTGGTGGATTCTGGCTATCAAAGATTTCGGATCTGCATAAGGAGAAATGTAGCTACCATCTGGAGGTGATTGGAGGTACCTCAGAGCTACAGTAGCTACACTAACTGCCGATCTTGGCAATCGATTTCGCCTGATCCTCATACGTCTTGCCCTAGCTGATTCAGCTACTAGAGGGGCTGGGGATGAAGTACGACCTTGGCGGGTAGACGACTCAAGTTGATCATCAGGATAAAGCGGAGCATTGATGGGATTATAGGCTCCGTCTGGCTGAGTAACAAGTGAACTAGAAGAGGCAAATGGATCATAAGCACCGCTAGGTTTAACAACAAATGAGCTAGAAGAAGGAAAAATGATCAAGAGATTGAGTAGGAATCACATTTTCTGAATAAGGATTAAATTGATAAGATGCTCTCAGCTCATTGCGAGGCGGAGAGGAGACTCGAGGTGGAAGCGGCTCATTTGGAAGCTGAGATTGAAGATCAAAAGCTAACCCATTTGGTATGGCTGGCAAATCCAGCACAAAGGGTCCAAGAGGAGGAGCACCAAACTTGATAAACTGACCTGATATCGTGGCGATGAAAGCGTTGCAATTACCATATAGGTAATCGCCCATGTATTGGGTTCCAACATAGTTTAGCACCAGTGATGATGCCCAATCGCACCATTCACGAGGTAGCGTGCGAATCTAGTGGATTATTCCATCCAAAGCACTAACGTCCAGATACTTGACAACCTCCCATATCTTATGGAATCGAGCTAGAAACTCAGCAATCGTCTCATCGTACGCTTTCCTAATGTGCAAATATTCTTGCATCATAGCCTGGTTCGTCTCGTCATCCATCCTATACTATTTAAAAACAAATTAGGCACACTAAAACATATATATATACCATATTTGAAATTTCCAACCACTACCTACTCGTTTTTGCATTTCTAAGAGGTTTTATTGCCCGAACTACTTGGCAATTCCATTTCTTTAAATCGTTTGCACAATTGATCCATCCCTTTTTTGATTTCTACACCAAAGCACAAAAATTAGGGACGACATTCTAAAACAATCTAGTTATTCAGGCCACTTACCAAGCTTCTGATTCTATCCAGCACAAAAGCATACAGAATAACTCTAAATCAATTGAATACTCAAACTTTTATAAAATATACGTGCCTGATAGCTAGATGAGATGGGGATGATTGGTGTATCACTAACTCAGACAAGTCTAGGAAACAAATCTAGACTCGACTATCAATGAAAGTTTAAACTTCAGAGCAGACAGACCTTAAAGCAGACAGACCTCAGAGCAGACAGACCTGCTTTGATACCACTTTGTCATAGCCCAAAATCCGGTGTGTACATTGGAGTGTGAAAGTGAAACCATTAAATAAACATACTATTTTTTGACACAACTCAACTCGAGATGCACCAAAACATTAACTCTGTTGAATTAGAAATGTGAAACCATCAAATAAACTTGACTCAACAAGAATCATGCTCGGGAATAAGGGTTTAAAGACTGAAAACGATAACGAACATGAACAGGCTTTTAAATCATAACCCAACATAGAACGAGCATATATAATTTACATAGATTCACAAAATATAATTATAAGTTATCCAAATCCAAATCAGGCAGAATTAAAAGACAATTGTCATAGGAAATTGTTTCGAGCACACGACTCATTGTATCATCACCATATCAGAGTTTATCAAAAAGACATAACCAAAAGATTATCATGCAGCGGAGGCATCACTCACTTGCAACAACTACATGTATGAAGACATGTAATTGCCGACTCAAACTTTAAATTTAACAAGGACACACCACCAAGTATCATCCTCGCCATCCTCATCCATCGCTAACCTGCATGTTTAGAAATACATGCAGGGCTGAGTACTTCGTACTCAATGAACACGTGCCAAAAACATTTTGAAAACTTTGCTCATTAGAGCTATATAATTGAACTTGCCTTGCCACTGCATCACAAGTGTTAGTATATTTGAAAAACGTTTTACTTGTAAATGCATAAATCATTTTATTTTTCTGAAATCGACTGCATAGTCAAAACATAATATAATAAAGGTATGAATCATCTACCACATCAATATTGTGTCAAGAAGTAGGCCTCCTTCTCAAACATTGTGACCGGCTAAACCGAAGTAAAGCTCACAGCCACCTCATCAATCAATTTTAAAAGCACATATAATAATAATCAATAAGTAATAACATTCATCAGAATTTTAGTTTTAGAAAAGCCCACCTGACTTCTGGCTTACTTTACGCTTCCCGACTACTTTTCAATCCTGCTCAGTCCTTCAAAATAACATCGAATAAGGACGAGTTTATCGACTCGTAAAACGTAGAATAGACTTAGGATTTGACTGAAGGACTTCTACTTGACTCGGGTCTTTCTTATCTTATTTTAGCTTTTCTACATCGTCATGTTTCTCGGTTCCTCGTTCTCGGATTATCGTCTTCTCAACTTGAACTCTTGTTTCTAGAAAAATAATATTTTTACCAATCTTACGAAACAAAAAGTTACTATTTAACTCGTCTTATACTTTTCATGAACTTGAGTCATATAAGTTCAGAAAATCATAGCATCAATTCTCGATTATTATCACAAATTATTCATGTTATCATCGAGCACTCACATCAGAAATCATATATACACTTCAACATTCACATCATAATCGAGCATTCACATCAATAATCAAGTATTCCCATCAATACTCAAACATTTTCACCTTAATCAAGCATCTATATTAATAATCCAACATTTATATAAACGATTAGCTTCTCAAGTAAATGGATTAATAGAATTCTACTTAGTCACATACTCTGAATCAAGTTTTGAAATTTCAGAAATAATTCATATTTCAAACAAAGTTAACTGTTAACTTGTTATTGCTCGACTTGTAACTTTTAAAAAGAGTTTTAACCTTGAACTTCTAACGACAATAATTTCCTTAAGCCCTTTAATAACTCAAATAATAATTATTATTTTAAATTTAATATTCAAACTTCTATTTACATTTCTCGACTCTAAAATACGTCATCATTTTCCTCAAAACACGAGCTCTTAATCGTATATGCTCTTCAACTTAATAGTCAACATTAAATAATCATTATTTAATCTTTTTCCTTATTTTTAAAGCTCAATTTCCATTTTTATTTAACAAAAACTCAGCTTCTCATTTCAAAATTTCTACGCTCGATAACTTCTACGTTTTAACTCCGATTTAAATGTTTTAAAAAGCAAACTTGTTTATTTCCACTCAAATATCAAATCACTTAATAACTCATATATCATCAACTTAATATTCAAGTATTTATAACTTATTAACTCGTTTTTCTCATATTTGACCCGTATAACTTGCTCAATTATCATTTCATAGCATCAATTACATATTCAAGCATACTCAAAGACATAAACATCAACTTATAACTCATATCATTCAACTCTTTCAAATTTTCAAGAAATATTCCATTAATTCGAATATTCTAGTTTTATTATTATTATTTCTTCAATAACTTTTCTTATTTAATTTCTCATTTATCTTTAATGAACTCAAATACGAGTAATTTATCTTTTTGACTCATATGCTCGACTTCTTACACATTATCTTATAGAAAAATTCATTCTCTTTGTTCTAATTTCCTTTTTATTCCTTAAAATAATAATAATAATAATAATATTAATATTCTATTTTCTTTTAAACATTATCATCATACTCATGCATCACTTTCACTTATCATCAAAATCTTTTCATCCTTAACAAAGAGATGTCTTTCTTTGTTTTAAACTTATAACTTCTTTTATAATTATTTCTTTTTCTTATTTTTCTTTTATCAAATATATATATATATCTTGAAATATTTAACCCAACAACTTTAGCATATGAATTGAATTTTGTTGCTGCAACACTTAGCACAGAGATTAGCTCAGAAAGCAATAAGTATGCTGATACAAAAACACACAAAACGTGGTAATCCAGTTTGGTTAATCAACCTACATCTGGGGGGCCTTCCTGCCCAAGAGAGAATCAATCCACTATTGTAAGTTGTAGTTACAGACTCTCACACATATAGTTCGTCAACCATATGAAGTCTCCTAACTCACACACTTCCCAACCTACGTGAACCAACGAATGTTCAAGACGCACTCGAACTATTTAAGCTTGAGTCACAACCCAACGCTCACCTCTCTATCAAGTGTTTTATATGAAATAACACTCTCAAGTACAATATGAAAAATACTCACTCACGCAAGTATACTAGCTATGAACAATGAAAAATAGCTATGGCATCGGCAGCCTCCAAAAATATGTTGAAATGCACTTATATAGGTCTTGAGAAACCCTAAATAAGATTTTCAAAGATTTACCTTAGTTTCCTTGTAGATAGAAACTTCCTTTGGAGGCTTATATTGTGGAACAAACAATATCTTCGCCAGATATGATCTTCTCCGCGTCAATACTGGATAAGGAAAAGATCTCCGCAAAATCCGCTCAAGTATGGAAAAAATCTTTCGAATCTGTTCCAACTTGTTCCACAAGACTCTAGCTCAGACTGAAGAACAGAAACTCCATTCTGCGTTAGCACATGTTGCAACTTTTCAGTCTGATCAACTTATAAATAAATTGGCCAACTTGATTGAGCTGCATGCTCGAATCTAACAATCTCCCTCTTTGGCATTTATGTAGACAAAACCATAATCCAAGCATTCAATAAAAAATCAGAGTATTAATCATCTTCAAGCTTAGCATCAAACAGAACAAGCACAAATGAAGATAGTGTGGAAGCTCCCCCTTAAACTAACCTTGGGACTACGAACTAGCTTCCAAAAACCCAACTCCCCCTCAAACTGAACTTGGGGAATTGCTTGGAAATTAACTCCCTTAACACAAACAATAGGAAACTTCAAAAAAAACTTCATTTCATTAAAGAAGATAGAAACTCCTTATAGCAGCGGAAACGACAACATATTGATATCATAGAAATCCAGAGAAACCAAAAACAGAAATCCAGAGAAAACCAGAAAACCAAAAACAGCTACTACTCCCCCTTTTTGTCTCACATGAATGCCAAAATGACAAAAGGAGGGATAGATGATCAACGGGAGCAGCTAAATAGAAGGAGATTTGGATCCATCCTTCTTGTGACACTTTGCATTGCGCTCGAAGCTGTTAGTAGCTGAGTCTTCTTCCTCATCTTCTTCCTCTTCATCCTCTTCTTCAGCCTCTTCTTCTTCTTCTGCATAATCATCAAAATCGTCCACTTCTTTCTGCATCTTCTCAAGTTCATCATCAAACTGAGCATGAGGGTCAGAGTCTTGCTCAGTCTCAGCAACCTTCGTTCCAGAAGGCTCACCAACCTCAGAAATAGGAGCAGAAACATCATATAGAAGTGATGCTATGGAGTCTTGTCTTATCTGAAGAGACTTGATGATCTTGTCCAAAGACCTGTGTTCTCTGGTCAGTTCACGATGCATTCAAGCAGACAAGGCATGTACTCGAGCAGGGGGAAGCTCAATAATTGGCACAGATGCCTTGTAGCGAGTCTTCAGCTTCTGGACTGGACCTTCAATATCACGAAAGTGATGCACCTCATTGAACAGCTTGTTGTTGAAGATGAAGGGGCTTGGATCCTTGGCCCAGATATCACCATCACTAACCACCTCAGGCATTTGGGATTGAATTATCCCAAAGATCAAGCCTGGATATCCCAAGCATCTTTCTTTCTCCAACTCCTCCGCATGGTTTGTCACATGCTCAAACACAATTTTTCCGAAATTGAAATTCTTGAACTGCCCAATCTTGTACAGAATTGTAGCAAGATGTTTTCCCACCGTAGAGGTATGACCGGAGGGAAGCCAATTGAACACAACAATCTTATGCAACACAGCAAATTTCATAGTGAGATGAATCCCACTTATGCTATCACTGTTGGTAGGCCATCGTTGATAAAACCCACCAGTCAAACCCTTAGCAATCTCATCAATAGAAATTTCCACATCCTCATTATCATAGTCATCACGATTCACAAAGGCATTTATAATACCCGGAGAAAAATCAATGTATTGACCTCTCACATAAGCTTTGAAGCACTTACTTGAGGTGGGATTCTTGATGCTCTTGGATAGATTGCAATAGAACTCCAAGACGATTGATGGCATGAATCGTCACACAGGAAGGATAGTCTGATCCCACCTTGCATCTTCAAGCAACTTCAGCAATCCAGTAGCCTCCAAAGATTGAGGCTTCACAAACTTTTCCACTACAAACTTCTTTTGTAACACTATACCCTATCTCTCTTGGTGCTCATCAGATTTGAACTTCAGGGCATCCACCACGATAGGATTGCGAATTCTTGGAGCTTTGGAAGCCTCTCCTGCAGATATGGGGAAAACATGCCTTGAGTTCCCAGCATCACTATGGAAAGCATTGTCAGAACCAGAGTCAATATCAATGGGCTCTTTGAATGCTGGCTCGTGTCCTCTCTTCCTTTTGGCTTGGACCTCATACATCTTCTCTTTGCCTTTTTCCATGGCTGCAGCAGCTTCTTCCTCCTGTCTCCTCAACTGAGCTCGAGTGTGCATGGCAGGGTTGGGCTCGTTGATGGTCAAAGGTGGCAGAGTAGCTCCTTTTTTCTTTTGTGCGGTCTTCTTGACCGTCGACTTCTTCGTTGGCTGTTCAGCCATCTTCTTCTTCTCTGCTTCCTTGGTGGGCTTTTTCTTTTTCCCTTCCTTTGCTGGTTTCTTCTTGGGGGCAACATTTACATCTGCCTTCTTCTTTGCCTCAGCGGTTTTGGCTGCCTTCTTCTTCGCAGCAGCAGTAGCAAGAACAGAGACATTCCTCTGTTGATCAACATCATCCTTCTGAGGCTCCTTTTCTTGATCTTTTCCATCGTTGTTGACAGAGGACGTTTCTTTTTGCGACCCGCCAGCGGATGTGGTGGGTTTTCGGAATAAGGATCCTTGTTTTCGAGGTGTGGGGTAGGGAGTATCACCACGTCGAGTCCTCCTTGCTTTGTCTTTCGCAATTGCTCTTTCCTTGAATTTAATAAGAAAAGAGTTCAAGGTCTCTTTTCCCACCGTCTCTACTTCTTCCTCCGAGTCGGCAGCCACCGTGAGCGACAGTGTTTTCACCGGAGAAGGTTCTGGTGAAGCTTCCGGAGTTTCATCATAAAGCACCAATTTTCTCCTCGGCTTTGGATGAGAAGCGGGAGGTGGTCCAAGATCGAGAACGAACGTGTCTCCACCATGAGAGTCATCGAATAATTGTCGAGAAGCTAGAGACTGCCATGATCGTTGAGATGCCATGGATAGATTCACAAGAGAGAAGGACGACTAGAAGAGAATTACAGCAGTTAGGGTTTTGAAGAAAATAAAAAAACCCTCAAATAAGCCGACTTTGAAACATATATATGGAAGGATATATCTTCTCTCTTAAGGGATAAAATCAAATCCCTTGAAAATAGGAAAAGGATAAACATCATTATTTGAATTCAAATATATCACAACGGCCGGAAAAATTCAATATTGCAGAATAGAGAGCTGGAATACGCAGAGGCTCTGTATGAGATGACCGTTGCAGCTTTATGACGTCATCATACCGTTGCCCAGATTTGAATTTCTTATCCACACGCTGATCTTCATAATCTGGCACAGATTCAATAACAGAATTCCAAAGCAAATAGAGAAAAACCAGAAAAACCAGAAAAACCAAAGAAATCCATCTTAAACCATGCTTGCCATCCAGAACCCCAAGCGGAGGGTCTCCCTCTGAAAATAAATCAGAGGGAACAAATTCCCAAGGCCATTCTTAATGATTCGAACCTCGAACCATCTAGAGCCTTTGTAAACACATCAGCCAATTGCTTCTCTATAGTGACAAACTCCAGATTAAGTGTTTTATCTTCAACCAACTCCCTTATAAAGTGATGACGAATGTCAATATGTTTAGTCTTCGAGTGGTGGACTGGATTCTTGGATATGTCAATGGCACTCTTGTTATCACAGTAGAGAGTGAATCCCTTTGCTTCAATTATATAATCTTCCAGCATTTGTGTCATCCACATAAGTTGAGTACATGCTGATCCAGCTGCAATCTTCTGTTAAGGATAGTGATATGCTCACTTGTTTCTTGCTGTGCCATCCAACAAATTGTTGCCCAAGAAGAAGCATCCTCCCGATGTGCTCTTTCTATCATCAGGACTACCTGCCCAATCTGCATCACTAAACCCAACAAGAGACGTAGTATTGTCCTTTGCATACCAAATACCATAATCACTCGTGCCCTTCACATACTTGATAATACTTTTTACAGCGGCCAAGTGACTCTCCTTTGGATTAGCTTGAAATCTGGCACAGACACCAATGCTGTAACAGATGTCCGGTCTACTTGCAGTTAGGTACAGTAGACTGCCAATCATGCTTCTATATAAGGATTGATCCACTAATGTTGCATCCTTATCTTTGCTTAATTTGACTGAAGTCCCCATTGGTGTCCGTCGAATCTTAGCATTCTCAAGGCCAAATTTTTTTACCAAGCCTCTAGCATATTTCGATTGAGATATAAATATCCCCTCCTCGAATTGCTTAATTTAAAGTCCCAGAAAATAATGCAATTCGGCAAAAAAGCTCATATCGAATTCAGTGGTCATGTGATCCACAAATACTTGGATCAGTTCCTGCGACACAAACCCAAATATGATGTCATCAACATATATCTGAATGAGGATTATACCTTTGTTGTCTCTTTCGTAGAAAAGAGTCTTGTAGGATCCGCCTCGTGTGTATCCTTTGAATATGAGATATGTGGACAGGGTCTCATACCACGCCTTTGGAGCTTGCTTGAGGCCATATAAAGCTTTGTTGAGCTTGTATACATGGTCAGGATGGTTTGGATCTATAAACCCTGGTGGTTGCTCCACATATACGTCTTCATGAAGAATGCCATTGAGAAATGCACTCTTGACGTCCATTTGATACAGTTTGAAGTTCAAACAGCAGGCCATACCCAGTAGTATCTAACAGCTTCTAATCTTGTGACAGGAGCAAACGAATCTTCAAAATTAATGCCTTCTTCCTGTGAGTATCCCTGAGCCACAAGACGTGATTTGTTCCGAGTAATCACATCTTCTTTATTGGCTTTGTTGCGAAATATCCATCTGGTCCCAATAACCAGCACATCAATGGGACAAGGGACCAATTCCCACACATTGTATCGAACAAATTGAATAAGTTCCTCTTGCATAGATGCGATCCATTCTTCAATCTGAAAGGCTTCCTTGACATTCTTTGGAAGAATAGTCGAAACATAACAAACATAGGCGAGATTGGCCACCATTTTAGCATAATCTCGTTTAACATTGCGAGTCGTTCGTCCACCTCTAGGATCACCAAGGACATTGGAGATGGGGTGATCCTTTGAGATTTTTCTCGACGGAGTGAGGGGAACAATAGCATTCTGTGTCGAAGAGAGATGAGCACTACCTTGATTGGAATCATCTGATACATGTTGTGAATTTGAATTCCCCTCCTCAGCTGCTACTACAGATGGATCAGATTGCTCCAGATTATTACAAGTATCTAGCTCAGTAGGTGGCACGGATGACTCCAGCTGATCGTCTTCATCCTGTTCAGCAGACATAACATTATCATCAGTGAATACAACATTAATTGACTCCATCACGGTCTTTGTGGTTTTGTTGAATACTCTGAAAGCCCTGCTATTTCTAGAATACCTCAAGAAGATTGCTTCAACTCCTTTATCATCAAGCTTCTTTCTTTGAATCCTGTAATTTAGAACGTAGCAAATCGTTCCAAAGATATGAAAATGCTTGAAACTGGGTTTTCTGCCTTTTCATAATTCATAGGCAGTCTTGTCCGTCTTGGGTCGAATATAGACTCTATTTACAATGTAGCAGGCAGTATTCATTGCCTCAGCCCAAAACCATTCAGCAATGTCTTGAGCACTCATCATCGTTCGCATCATCTCTTGAAGTGTGCGATTCTTCCTTTCTACAACTCCATTTTGTTGTGGAGTTATGGGGGCAGAGAATTCATGAACAATTCCCTTTTCATTGCAGAATTCCTCGAAAGGTCCCTTTTCAAACTCCTTTCCATGATCACTTCTTATGCGCTTTAAAGGAGTTTCTTTTTCTACTTCTAATTTTAGGCAGAGGACTTTAAAATAATCGAATGCCTCGCTCTTATCACGCAGGAATTCGACCCAAGTAAATCTTGAAAAATCATCCACACAAACTAGAATATACTTCTTCTTTTGCTATACTTTCAGTTGGCATGGGACCCATGAGATCTATGTGCATTAAGTCCATAACTTTGGAAGTAGTAAAACTTTGCAGCTTTTTGTGACCGATATGCACTTATTTTCCAACTTGACATGGACCACATACATTTCCTTCAAAAATCTACATGGAGGGAAGATCTCGTGCAGCTTCGACTTTAATCAGTTTCTTCATGTTTCTGAAGCTGGAGTGTCCCAGTTTCTGATGCCAAATTTCTGTGACAGATGAGCTAGCACTGAGACACACTGGCTGAGCTCTGGAAAGATAGCATCGATCCGCTGATCTATCTCCGATCAAATAATTCTCTCCATTCGTTGTGACAGTACAGTGAGATGAGGTGAATCTCACATCCAGGTCTTGATCCCATAGCTGTCCAATGCTTATCAAATTTGCCTTCATTCTGTCCACTAGAAAAACATCCTTTAAGGGAGAAAATCCTAGAACATCAAGTGTTCCTTTACCAATGATGTTTAGTTGTGATCCATCACCAAAAGTCACAGTGTCATTAAAGCTTTTCTTGACTTCCTTCAAGAACTTTGGATTTCCAGTCATATGCCATGAACAAGCACTGTCCAAGTACCATCTATTATCAACCCTTGCCCATAGAGCCATCAGAGATACATAAGCCATATAGTTTCTTCCATTGCCAGACCTTTTAGTGCTATGATTCATAGTTCTTCGTCGATCTGCCATGTAGAACGTGCAATTAGGTCTAATGTGACCTGGTCTTTTACAGTAATGGCAAACTGGAGAGTAATAACCATTATATCCTTGATTATTGAACACTAGACTCTGTCTCTGTGGCACAGTAGGAAGTTTCCGAGCTCGCCTCTGTTGTTGGTGCTTTCCACGATGGTTGCTTTTGACAGCTTGCTTTGGAATCTCCCCCTCCTGCTTCTTGTTGTCATGGGTTCCTTCAGCTTGTTTTTCCTTTTTAGGAATGAAGGATGCCTTGGTTCCTGTGTTTACCGGTCTCCAAACCTTACTCCCTTGATAACTCAAGCCAGCTTTGCTTGTGGTTGGTTGACCAGCTTCCAGAAGTTGATCGAGTTGAGCAGTACTATTGGTCATCATCCTTACTACCTTGTTGACATGAATGAGTTCATTTTCTTTGAACACATTATCTTCTCTAAGATTTCAATTCTCTAGAAGCAACTTATTGTTTAGAACCTTCAACTGATCTCTTTCTTGACAAACATCAACTAGCTGAGATTTAACAAGCTTATTTTCCTCTTCCAGTTTCCTGATATTGGAATTGAGTTCTTTGTTGGCACCTCCAACCTCCTCACATTTGGCTTTAAGATCTTCATAGATCTTTACTAAAGTGTCCTTGTCCACTTCTTCTTCATCACTTTCTTCATCCAACTCTTCTGGCTCAGGTGGAGATTGTTCTGAAGCTTCAGATAAAACTGCTATGTGAGCTACAACATTTGACTCTTCCTCGCTTCCACTATCATCATTTTCTTCATCACTATGTGTGGCGACATAGGATCTGTTTTCACGTTCGAGGAAGCAAGGACATTCATTCTGAAAGTGACCATAACCATCACATTCGAAGCATTTTGGACCAGATTTTTCAGTGCGTGATTTCACCCCTTTATTTCTTGAGGAGGGGTTGGAGGATTCTTTTCTGGACGAATTGTTGCTGGAACTCCTTTTCATGGGCCTTTTGAACATCTTGTCATAATTTTTGACGAGAAGAGCCAAAACTTCATCTCCACTGGTTTTACTTGAAGGCTCAGAAGCTGGATCAGGATTCCAGTTGTGAGCTGCAAAGGCAACTCCCTTTCTTTTCTCAGAACTCTCGTTCTGTTTTTCCATTTCAAACATCCTTAGGGAGTTTATCAACCCATCCAGTTTGAGTTCAGAGACATCTTTAGCTTCCTCTATGGCAGTCACCTTATATTCAAATCTATTTGGAAGGGATCGAAGAACTTTCCTGACAATCTTCTCATTGGAGATTTCTTCTCCTAGATGAAAGCTTTCGTTGGCAAGAGCTAGCAGTCTTGACTGAAACTCACAAATATTTTCAGTCTCCTCGATTCTCAAATTTTCAAACTGAGAGGTCAGTTGTTGGAGCCTTTGTCCTTTCACCTTCTTATTTCCTTCGAAGGCTGTCTCAAGAATGTCCCACGCTTTGTTGGTGGATGTGCAAGTGGAGATTAAAGCAAAGATCTCAACACTCACAGCCGATTGAATTGCATTCAGGGCCTTTTGATTCATCCCTGACCATTTGATATCTTCATCGTTCCACTCCTTTCGTATTTTGAGATCTGTGGAATCTGCTTTAACTTGAGGTTTCCATTCTTCTTCTACCGCGTACCATGCAGCTTCATCAATGGATCATATGTGAGACATGATTCTCACTTTCCAGTAGCCATAGTTCTTCCCATCTAGCAATGGGGGTTTCATCATAGCATGACCATTAGTAGTCATTGTGGGTCAGATGCAGCAACGGAGATTTGCGGTTGTCCCTGGATCAACACCTGTGAAGTCGGTGTACCGCTCTGATACCAATTGAAATATTTAACCCAACAACTTTAGCATATGAATTGAATTTTGTTGCTGCAACACTTAGCACAGAGATTAGCTCAGAAAGCAATAAGTATGCTAATACAAAAACACACAAAACGTGGTAACCCAATTCGGTTAATCAACCTACATCTGGGGGGCCTTCCTGCCCAAGAGAGAATCAATCAACTATTGTAAGTTGTAGTTACAGACTCTCACACATATAGTTCGTCAACCATATGAAGTCTCCTAACTCACACACTTCCCAACCCACGTGAACCAACGAATGTTCAAGACGCACTCGAACTATCTAAGCTTAAGTCACAACCCAATGCTCACCTCTCTATCAAGTGTTTTATATGAAATAACACTCTCATGTACAATATGAAAAATACTCACTCACGCAAGTATACTAGCTATGAACAATGAAAAATAGCTATGGCATCGGCATCCTCCAAAAATATGTTGAAATGCACTTATATAGGTCTTGAGAAACCCTAAAGAAGATTTTCAAAGATTTACCCTAGTTTCCTTGTAGATAGAAACTTCCTTTGGAGGCTTATCTTGTGGAACAAACAATATCTTCGCCAGATATGATCTTCTCCGCGTCAATACTGGATAAGGAAAAGATCTCCGCAAAATCCGGTCAAGTATGGAAAGAATCTTTCGAATCTGTTCCAACTTGTTCCACAAGACTCTAACTCAGACTGAAGAACATAAACTCCATTCTGCGTTAGCTCATCTTGCAACTTTTCAGTCTGATCAACTTATACATAAATTGGTCAACTTGATTGAGGTGCATGCTCGAATCTAACATATTATATATATATATATCGTTTTTCACCAATACAATTCATGGAATTTTATTCTTTTCTTAATTTTCTCAAAACATGCTCCATATTTTAATTTTGTATTTTTATTTAATGAGTTTCATCATTTTAATATATATATATATATATGTATATATATATTTCGATTTTAATAATAAAATAATTAATTCTATTTATTTTATATCATCATCAAATCTTCATAATTTCTTCAAGAACATGAAGAACATATCTTCATATCTTTATATTAGACTCAAGAACATCAAAAATACTTATATAAATATTTTTACTCATTTAATCGATTTTTATTCCAAAAATTCAATAAAATTTATAAAAATCATATTCTCTTAATTCTTTAAATTTTCATGTATCTAGCTTTACTCAAAAATTCATCCTTAACATCATAAGATCATCTTCATCATCAATATCATCACACTTCATTAAAAGTCATCAAAATTTCATTTTCTTCATATAAGCATAAAATTCGAATTTTTCATAAAAATTCACAAAATCCATATAAACACTTAAAATCATATTTTATTCATATTTTCATGTATCATCATGCTCATACTCTTCATAAACATCATAAAATCCATAAATAAGCATTTAAGTATGTATTCTTCATTTTTATTCAAATAAAATCGGCAAAAATGAAATAAATTCCACAAAAATTCTCATCTTCACATCTATGCACATAAATCACTCAAATCATCATCATAAACATATATCATCATCATATGATCAAATAATCACCAAATACTCATCAAAGAATTTATTCGATTTTTATCCTTTTCTTAAGAAAAATTATTTTCTTCCTCTTTTAATTCCTAGGTTAGTGTTTAAACTTCCTGTTAATCATCTCATCATCATAATAAACCTAAGGTTTGCCTAAGCATAAAGTAAACCATGCATGCTTTTCCTTATTTTCTTCACTTACATATACATATATATATATATAGTTAAATGAATGAAATCATACTTAAAAATATAAAACTTAATCTCTTTCTTGGCTTATTGATTTCGGCAGCTTGGAGGATGGGAAGATGATGGATTTTTCACTTCTTTCATTGCATGAAAATATATACAAGGTATTAAGATCATGGCTTGAAAAATGAGGATCAAATCCTTACTTGAAATCCAAGGAAAATCGATGAATATAGGGGTTTCTCTAAGCTTATTTCAAGCTTGAAAATGAATGATAAAGATGATAGCTTACTTCTTTAGATGATCTTGAAGGTGGAAGTGATGATCTACATCAAGAAATTCTCAAGCTACAAGCATGCTTCGTGGAGGAACTTTGTATATATATATATATATATATATATATATATGTATGTATGTATGTATGTATGTATGTATGTATGTATGTATGTATATCAGTTGTAGAGGAAGAAGAAGAGGGAGAGCTGCTGCTGGTGCTCTTCTTCGGCAGTGAGAAGGAGAATGGAAGGAGCTGCTGCTGCTCCTAGGTGTTCTCACGGTAGAGATGAAGTCGAGAGAGAGAAGGCTGGTTTTTGCTGCTTCTCGGCAGAGAAAGAGAAGCAAGGGAGGGCTGCTCACTCTTGGCTTCTTTCTTCGGCAGTTGAGAGGAAGAGATAAGAGAGGGTGGTTGCTCTCTTGCTTGTTTCGGTAGTGAGAGAGTTCAGGGAGAGAATAAGAGATGAAGGGTGCTGAATGTAGAGAATGAGAGAATGAGTTATATGATAAGAGAGAGAGAGAGGAAGATCGAGAGAGAGAGATTTGGAGAGAGAGGGGCCAATTGTGTGGCTTAAGGAGAGAGAGAGTAGCTCCCACTCTCCATGGTGAGAGTGGTTGAGAATTAAATCCACTATTTTGGATGAGGTTGCAGATTTTTATCTGCTTAAAACACCCGATAATAAAAGTTTTTCGGTAGAAATTATCCCTGTTATTTTATTTTATCCCTCAAACGTCTAATAACTCTCCTCGTCTCTTTTCCGACATTAAAATTCTCTCTACAACATCTTATATTCCTCAAAATAAATTAAGGAATCTAATTATCTAATTTTTATATCAAGATTCCATCTAACGAAGAAAAACATAAAAACTGCTCGGCCAATTATGTCGTTAAGCAATTTATTTTTAAAACTTTGTTCAAACGTTCTCAGAAAATTCTCCAACTTATCTCAAAGGTCTTAAAATAAATTCTAGATTCAAGTGAAACTAATTAGACTAAATTCAGAGTCAGTCGATGAATAGTGATTTCTCGGTTAATGCTACTATTCATCAAAAAAGTAAAAGTTCTCTGAATTTAATACGCACTCAACAACGTTAAAAAGTTTGGGGTATTACAAGTTATATGAGTTTAAGAATGTGAGATTAAGTATGAGTTTGAACTTCCGAATTTTCCTAGACAATTGACTTTTACGATGAATAGTAAGTTTGACCAAAAAGTCGTCCCGGATCAGCGAACTCCAATTTAGTCTAATCAGTGTCATTTGACTCTAAAATTTATTTTAAGACTAATGAAGCGAGTTGGAGAATTTTCTGAGATCGTTTGAGTCGAGATTGATTTTTATTTGAAAGAACGCTTAAGTGAATAGTAACTTTTTACGGCATTCTTCGTTATTCGGAATTCATACCTAAAAGTAGGGCTTTTTTGAATCTATATGACTAATGGTGAAGATTAGAGTGAAATCAGATGTCTACAATTTAAGTTATAAGCCTTATAAATCGAGTCGACGAATATAAATAGTGAAATTTCCTATTTTCTTCGTTGCTTAGAATTTTGATTCGAAACTTAGGTTTTCCGAATCTATAAATTAATTCGTGAGTATTGATGCGAAGTAGGATCAATTTGGATGTTGGGAAAGTGCCGGGGAAGAATTTTTAAGTCGAGAGAGTTAGATACTTATACGACGGATGTTTTAAACCGTAAAATCTTTTATTTCGGGGATTTCTACCCGATAAAAATTACCTAGATAAATTTAGAAGTCTCTCTCATCTTCCACACATACATGTCGGCACTCTCACAACATCTAATACCTCACCATTTTATTTTTATTTCACTCTCAATTCTCTACTCTCACATCTACTCTCTTCCAAGTTATACTCTTATTATGGAAGGTGAAATTCACACACTCCATCATCCCTCAATCCACACGGCTCTCTCTCCATAAATGTGGATGACTTATAAGTCATTCCCCACTCTCACTTTCACTCTCATCTCACACAACACTCACAACTTCATTCCATCTCTTTCGCTCACTCATTTCCATCGATAATCACCACATTTCCATCTCCAAAATCTGCCGATCTACAGCAGCCCTTATAGTCTTCATTTTCTCTTCATTCCAAGCTTAAGGAAGGAGCTAGAGTAGCATGGAATAGAGTCTAGTATTATCGAGCACTAAAGGAGCAAGGTTTTTCATCTCTATCCCTCGATTATCATGTCTTTTTCCACCCTAAGAGCTTCGAATTTTCTGCACCAATTTCTTGAAGTTCTAAGCTTAGATTTTCAAGATTTAAATCCATGATCTTGCATGCTATATATCTATTAGGAAAGAATGAAAGAACTTCAAACTATGCATGCATGTATGTTAGAATCGCATGTTAGGGTTATGGAGCAATTTCATCTTTGAAATTATGATCTTGCTGATATGAGTATATGCATGTAATGAAGATGATAGCATGATGAGATGATGAAGAAGAATCCAGGAATTAAAAACCCTAGGTAGAAACCGAAAATTATGAAGAATTAGGATTTTACATGTTTTTATCGATTTTATGATCTTGTTATTATAAATGATAATATCTAAGCATGATTTGATGATTTAGTGGAAGAAATATGCATGTTTATAAATAAGGTCACTTGAGGAAGATAATAAATAGTAGAATTGAAAAGATGATATATAACTTGTATGTTTAATTTGAGGATGGAAATCTATGATTCAAGCATGCTAGAGTATGAATATATGAATAAGTTAAGCTAATTAAAGAGACAGGGTATTACATGTATGCACTTCGTAGGGCTGATACCCTTGATGTCTGCTAGTGTCCATCTGATGGCTTCTTTATTCTCCCGTAAGACCATGGCCAGTCTTTCTTCTTGTACCATGGTCAGGTATGAACTGATGATTACCGGGAGTGTCTCATCAAACCCCAAATAAGCATATTGCAGATGTTTGGGCAATTTCTTAAGTTCCAAGAAAACTAATGGCATCACATTTGTTTAGGCCCGTAGATCCATCATAGCCATATCAATATTCCTCTTCATGATATTGCATAGAATGGTGAACATTCCTGGATCCTTGCATTTCGGAGGTAACTTCTATTAGATCACAATAGATACACTCTCGCCTATTTCATAATGTGCATATTTTTCCATCTTCACTTTTCTTAAACAAAGATCCTTTAGGAACTTAACATATTTCAGAATTTCTTTGATTGCATCTAGTAGAGGGATGCTAAGTTCCAGTTTTGAAATATCTTCATCCTCTCACTGGCTTCTTTCTCTTTAGCTTTTTTTCTTAGCCTGCCTAAGTAAGGTGGCTCTGTCGAGTCCTCACCACCAGATTGTTCTCCGGTTAGCCTTGTACTGGCTTCTCCTACCTTCCCATTTCCTCTCGCAGTGTCTGCTTCAACCAGGAGTTTTTCCATTTTTTTCATCTTCCAACTCAGTTATGATACCTGAGCATGTTCTTTAGGGTTAATTCCTTAGAGAGAAAGCTTCCTGGTATTCTCTCCTACCTTTCCAGAGCTTTGGCCAAGTGACAGATTTGCTGGTTAGTTTGGTTCATACCAGCATGAACCTCTTTCTACAATTTTTCACTTTCCTTAGCCATATTTTCAATAGCTTCCTCCAATGGTGCTTGTCTCTGATGTGGTGGCTAATACACTTGTTGCTACTGAGATTGGTAAATCGGTTGGTGCGATGGCCCTGCCTGATACTATGGCTATTGTTGGTGCGATGGCCCTGCCTGGTAAGCCCATATTGCTACGTTGGGGCTAACCATCTTGCTTGCATCTGAAATTAGGATGATCCCTCCACCCTTAATTGTATGTTTTGGAGAAGCGATCATGCCTTCGGTGGGATCCTTCATTCCCCCACCCATAGCTTTTACGTCCATGATGTCTTCACCAAAACTTTGGCAATTTTCAGATTGGTGCCCAGTTGTATCACACAGGCCACACTATCGTACCTTCTTCTGTATGGTCAGTCCGCTCAAGAATGCTTTGATTTCCTTCATTTCCTTACTCAGTGTTGTGATGTTTTCTTTCTCTTTATCTTTAGAGGGAAATTCCATGTTTCTTTTGTGCCCATCATCTTGTGATTCCTAAGCCATCATCCTGAAAAGTTTCTTGGGGCGTTTTAATCATCAACAATCCATTACAAGTGACTAGCACCAACCCACGATAATGCCTCCGCATCCTCTTTACAAAACATTCAACTTGGTCTTTTGGAGTGATTTGGTGATGGGGGCAGTTGCTCAAGAGCTGCTTAAATCGAGTCCAGTATTCGTAGAAGGATTCTAGCCCGTCTTGTTTGATATTACAGATTTTCCATCTTATCTATTTAAACTTGGCTGCTTGAAAGAATTCTTCTGAGAAGCACTGTTGCATTTCAGCCCAAGTGGTAACACTTCCTTCGGGCAAGTCATATAGCTATCTCCCTGCTCGATCCACCAATGAGAATGGAAAGAGAACTAGTTTCACGTACTTGTGTTGATCCCTCATTAGATTGGTGCATCACTATCATTTCAAAATCCTGGAGATGGGTGTGGGGGTTGTCCCTAACATATCCATTGAACTTCGGTAAGACCTGGATGTGTAAAGGTTTCAGGTCATACCACTCAAGAGTGAACAGGTTCTCTAGTAGAGTGATCCTGTTAGTTCTGAGATTGAGGTTTGTTGGGTAGGCCAACTGTTCGAGGGTCTGCGTCTACTGTGGTTCTACTATAACGTCATGTCTTGCTATCTGTGCGATTGCACGTAGTCGTCATTCAGTTCTATCGATGTTCGAATAAAAAACCAATGCTCTTGCTACTCGATAAATTCCACGCAGAATTGTTGCATGTCACTCCCCGGCAATGGGGCCAATTTTGACATGCACCCGTCGTTTGGTATGATCAAAATACTTCTGTATGTCCCAGACAGACAATACATTTTCCTTTGCTCACAACCGGACTGCTTTGTCTTAGTGGTAAGATAGGGTCGATCCCACGGAGAGTGAGGAACTACTGTGCTCTTTGTGTGCACAAGTTGGGTTGTCGTGGTCCTAACCTATTTATCTGCACAAGTAAGCTTAAAGACAATAGATTATTAAATGGGTAAGATTTGACGTAAGTCATGATTACTGTTGATATTTGTATTCGGTCATAGGCATACTAAAGATCAGTTCATGCTTCGTATAAACTAATGGCGTGACCCAAAGATATTGGGGAGTTTCAAGAGATTATACTCCACACTTGGGATGGTTAAGTCCATTGTGTCACTTGGTACTTCACTCCTCCTAAGATAGTTTCATACACGATCCCTCTAAGTATGACCCTCACCAACCTTCTCTTCCAAGTTTTTCGACTCTGAACCTCCAGAATAGACATAACTCGTGGAATATACATTTCTTGTAACACGTCCAACTAATCATCGATATGTCTACCATGCGTGAGGTGAGTCCCCTGATTGATAACCATAGCTTCATGCCTCGTCGTAGTTGATGGATAGCCATTAGAGAAGCCTAAGACTGAATAAGGACACAGTATCCCCTTGCATGTTCCTTGCCATCCAGATCTACAACACCATTGAAAGCGCTGCTTAGCTATTCGGTCATAGGCATATTGAACATTGTTGTCTTGCATGCCTGACCTTTGCTTGCCGTAGTACAACCCTTATCGAGTGGAGATCACCTTTCTTTGTCTAAACTGTCCACGATATCTACTCAGATCTATCCAAAACCACTGGACTCAATGGAGCGCACAAATGTTCTCGAGTAACTCACATATCAACAGTTAATCACTTCTCCTTCCAAAATCTCACCAAGGAAATTACTGACCCATAATGAAAAACATAATCACAAATTCAAATAAACACATGAATAGAAGAAATTACAAAATATTTGATATTAAAAGTACCTAAGGCAAACTACCTTAATCTTGTTCGGCAAACGAAATTGAAATACGAAGAGCGGTAAATTGTTTAGTGCAGGAAATGTAAAAACTGAAATTGAAATTGTATCTTGGACTTAAAGAATGCTAAGAGGAACCAACATTATGCCTTCCACACTTGCTGGACTTAAATAGTGTTTGTTGTGGCAGTCAATCCCTGCGCTTCGTCACATCATATCAGCTAATTGATCACCTTCCATATTTAGCTTGATCTATGGTTGATCCTTGATTGATCCAATTGGTGATTGGTAATCAGCTACTGATTGATTGGATTGACTCCACTTTCTTCCAGATCCTTCCATTGCTAGGGCTTGCATATCTCCTCCACGCGTCTTTTCATATTTGGATTTGGTTGCTAACTGTTGCTGTTGGTCATGGTTGTATTGGCTGCATCCTTTGGTTGGCCTCACAATAGGGTACCCTTCATGAATCATCATAGCTCAAAGGTGCTTTGAGCGGTCTCTTGTTGAACTCTCTTCGGTTGGCCTTAGTAATGCCAATTTTAACCATCTTTTGTCTGTATGCCCTGGATTAAACCTCATTCCTCTGAATAGCTGCTTTTTTCCCTATATGAGCAAAAGTAGAAGACGCATCACTGACCAAGACCTTATTCAAGATTTTATGGACGGATTAAGGCCAGGAGATAGATATTGGATCGATGTAGCATGTGGAGGATCTATTTGGATAAGTTTCCTAGTAAAACTTTCAAGTTGTTTGCTATATTGGCGAACAATCGAAAGGATCAAGAAGAGATGCATAGTACGACTGCAATTGACCAAGAAGATGATAAGATTGAGAGATTGTGCAGTATGATGGAGAAGTTTATGGCCAACATGAGCACTCCTATTTGCCCAACGCTGAAGAATGCAATTAAAATGTGCGAAGTTTGTTCAGCCAATACACACGCTACTGACCAATGTCCATTTTGGCTTGAGGATGAAGAAGAAAATGTTATTGGGCAACAACCTGGGCAGAATTGGAATATTGGGTAGAATGCACATCAACATTACCAATAATTATATATTTCGCCCCACCACCATGACCATAATAGAGGCGACACATTAACGATTGACATGAATAGTCAACTTTCTCAAGTTGCACACGCGTTGGCCAAATGAGAATGAAGCAATTGGAACATCCTGCCCAAGAAGAGGTCAACATAGGGTCAGCAAATAAAGAAGAACTTACCCAAGAAATAGAAGCTAAAAGGAAGGATGCTGCTAAGCCCAAGAAGGTGGAGGTACCTAACTATGTGCCCAGAATGGAACATCAAGGAGAGCTGTACCAAGTGATGGAGATCCTAAAACTCCTGGGTCTGGGCAGAATCTAGAATATAAAGATCGTTCATTGCCCAGCGCGTACTATGCCCAAGACATTTGGTAGCCTAGTTGTTAAAGATAAGAGATGTAATCATTTGTGAAAAGGATTTTTGCTATAGGCATAACTATGTTCAGAAGGAGGCTCTAGATCTCCTTAACCTTGAGGAACACTAAAATAGTCCCACGTCATGCTTAGGACGCAAAATAGGGTGTTGACCAAAAACAACCTGGTATGTTATTTAGTTTTCATTTTTTTTTAGTAAATTTGGTTTTAATAATAACCCTAGGATAGATAATTGTTTATCCTTGCATGGGGGGTTTTGTTTATTTTTATTTTTTTGGGTGTACAAGTGTAGAGGGAAAAGTGAATGAGAAAATGAGCTCAATCATTGCCCAAGACAAGGTACTGTTGGAGCATCTGGACAATGTGAAGGCAATAGTCGCTGACATCCAAGCTGATTGTAATACCCCGCACTTTTTAAATTTATTTATATGCTTTTTTTTTTAATAATAATTTAGTATTTTGTTAAAATGCTTGAAACTAATGGATTTGAATCTTAAATATTTTACAGGTTCTTCGACTTAGATGGAGGATGCGCTCCCTAGCAAAATATGATTAATGAAATGAATGTTGTGATAAATTCTAGAATTAAGTAAACTGAATAAGTTAAATAAAATATAATTGATAAAATTATAATTATCTAATATTTTTGTAATAAATTATACTAGTAAATAAAGTGGAATATTGGAGAATGGCTTTTAAAGAAATATCTAAGATTTTTTTTAAAGCAGTAACAAAGAATAGAATATCCAAGATTTTTCGATAATAATATTAAGAAATATAAAAAAGAATCCAAGATAATAATAAAGAAATAAGATTTTTTTAGTTAGTTTATATATATATAGGGATAACTTATTATTGTCCTAACTAGAAAACTAGTTCTCTCTCTCTTCTCTGCGTTCGCCACTCTTCTCTCATCTCTCTGTTTTCGATTTACAGCAACAAACTAAGGTAACTTTTCTTGTTAATTTGTTCTTCTTTTCTATGAATTTGGTTGTTGATAATCATAGAGCTTTGCACTTCTCATCTCTTCTTGTTTGCTTGGTTCTCTTGAGTATGATTTTTGGGCTAAGGTCTGTTTATGTACGTGAGGGTGGGGGGCTTGAGTCGTCGGAACAGTAGAGGTGGCAGCGGTGGTGGCGTGGTGGATTCCACTATGGTGATCTCCATTTTTATACCCTATTTTTGACAGAAACGGTGACGAATTTTGTGGACCATTTATCATATTGTTTTCTTTCATTAAACCCCATCGAATGAGGTACCATTAGAAACCTATCATCGTTGGCTTTCCAATGGTACCTTTGGATTCTCAATCCGACATCAGAGGACGGAGTTACAAGCCAATAAATCAGGTTGTCTATTATGTGCGTGAAGGTTTCCGCGGGATTTTGAGTCGACTTTCCGGCATCAAATCGACGCCGGGAGGGGGAATAAGTTTTAGGGTTTTGTATCTCATAACATAAATGTATCAACCAAAGTTTCTCTTTCGGAAAATTGAAGGTCGATTTAGCCGGAATAGATGTCGTGAAGTAGCTCCATATGTGTTAAATATGAGATTAACATATTGTGCTTAATTTGATTTTTACTTGTGATTTTTGATGATTAACTTGCTGAACTTGTTACTCTTGCTGAACCGAGTCAGAGTATTTGGCTGCCGGAAGCTGTTGCATGCAAGTATTGTGGCTAAAACAACAGCTGAGAGATTATGAAGTCTCAACTGGACAGGTTCCCATTCATTGTGATAGCTCGAGTGCTATAGCTATCTCTCTGAACCCTGTTCACCACTCTCGGACTAAGCATATCGATATTCGTCATCATTTCATCCGAGATCATATTGAGAAGAAGGATGTGTCCATGGAGAAGATCCCAATTGAGATTCAGAGAGCTGACATATTCACCAAACCTCTTCCTGAAGCCCGATTCAAGATGCTATGTGATCTTCTAGGACTCTTGGATCCAAGCTAAAAACTCATCCGAGCAGAAGAGTCATCCGAGATGAAGAGTCATCCGAGATGAAGAGTCATCCGAGCTGAAGAATCGGATATCTATCTGAGGGGAAAGCTCAGATGGAGGGGGAAGCTCAGCTGAAGGGGGAATCTCAGATACTGATTGCCAACTGAAGACATCAAACATCAGCTGAACAGACGAACTCGAGTCAGCTGATGGTATGCTGCAACAATGGATCAGACGTCAGCTGAACAGACGAACTCGAGTCAGCTGATGGTATGCGGCAACTGAGGAACTCGATTAATGAACACAGTTGATTCAGACATCAGCTGGCAGGTATCATTTATGACTGAAGGTGTTATGTTCTTAAATGAGAATGTTTGAAATAAATTCAAACATTCCTGAGCTAGTCAGTTACATTAAAAATAGCCATCGTGTCGCATTAAATGTAAAGTACGGCTGAGCATCTATAGCCTACTTTATAGTGCGACTGGGCTGACATGAAACTATACATCTTCTCACGCGCTGGTTGGAACTCGGATCAAAACGTCAAGTCAAGATAGTCAATAGTCGCGTAATCCCAGCCGTTGATGGATTCGCGCCATTTAACCCCAGCCGTTGATCTCATCCGAGTCAAAGACCTATATAAGGCGAAAAATCAGGAAGATATCTCCTACTTTCCTCATTCGTGCTTATCAATTATAACTATTCATTGTCTTCCAGTTTTTCTGCCTAACCCGTTTCTGCAAATAGATTCCTTTCCTCTCCTATATATATATTACCTTTGCAGTGATTTAATGGCACCCAAAAGCAAGAGAATGGCATCATCCGGACCTTCCCTCGTGCCTACCACGTATGAAGAGTCATTGGATATGTTAGTATCGAAGATTCACTTCGAGCAGATCCTCTCCAATGAGGATCTAGAGTCGCCGGTCCTAGCCCCTCTCGTCAACACTCTCCGTGAGAACGGACTTCTGGAATGGGCCAAGCTTTGCCCCTCCCACTTGCTCAGGCGCCAAGTCGGAGAATTCTACGTCAATCTCGTTCGCCCCCTTGACATTTCAGAGGGAGTTTCCACGGTGGTGTCGTGCTGACAAAGAGATGTTCCGGCAAGGACGATACGTCGTGTCTCCTTCTCCATCGACGTGTCCGATGTCCTCCGGTACATCATACCAATCAACCACACCGCCACCAGAGTTCTTGGAGAATATTACCGACGAACAAGCTGATGAATTTCTTCAGGATGCTCTGATCGAGCCAGAGCGGTTGAGGAGCAACATGCAAAGGACTAAGCTAAAGCCGGAACACCGCTTGCTGTTCGACACCGTGTCGAAGGTCGTGTTCGGATACAGTGGCGCGTTCGGCGACATCAGCCGACCCAAGCTGAAGCAGCTGGTGGCCTTGGAGCACCAACACCAAATCAACTGGTTCCAATATTTTCTGAACCAGTTGATGGTGGAAAAGTCGAAGATCTCTGAGACTACAACCGAGTCTGGAGAGAAGCTGCTGAGTGTGAAGGGCACGCTCAATTTCGGCTGCAAAATCTCCGCCCTCATCCTCCTCGCAACAAAGGACCGCAACATGGTCTGGGCTAACTGCGAGGAGACGCCACTGAAGAAGCTGTTGCTGTTCCCGACGGCTAAGAAAGCACAGGAGGTGCTGAGGAGTGTCTACACTCCTAAGGACAAAAGGGAGTCGGGAAAGCTAGCTGAGTCAGCAGCTGAGGGGGAACAAGCTGCTGCTCACCCCACAAAATCCAAAGCCTCACGTCGCCGAGCTGACGCTGAGAAGGAGTCGACTGACGAACCTGCCCAGAAAAAGTTAATGGTAAGGTTCAAGAAGGCAATCAAGAAGGCAGCTGAGGTGCCAGCTGATGAGTCAACTGATGTTCCAGCTGATGAGTCAGCTGATGAGCCAGTTGAGGTTCCAGCTGAGGAGCCAGCTGAGGAACAAGCTCCAGACAAGGAGGGAGCGCAGGTCGAGTCCACACCTGCTGAGGAACGCTCCGAATCCAGCCGCTCAGCTGAGGCCGCATCGCTCGAGATTGTCCCTCGAGCCCTCGGAGCTGATGAGGCTGAGGGCATGGAGACGTCGGTTGCATCCTCCTCATCTGAGGACCTCGAAGATGTTACCACCTCCCCCACAGCTGGAGTGAATGTTGTACTGCCCCCAGAGCCTCTTGCTCTCTCTACCCAAATCGAGCCAGAAATTCCGAGCTCTCAGCTCGATGCCAACATCGTGACCGCTCCTTCGGCCGATGTTGAGGAAACCATTCCACCCTCTTCCCCAACTGAATCCCAAATTCTGAGCTCTCAGCTCGATGCCGATGTTGTGACCGAATCTTTGGCCAACATCGATGAACCTCTAGAACCCGAACCATACAATCTCACCCCCTCCCCGATCAACGAAGCGGAGGACCTGCAGGCTGTTGCTGACGAGCACGAAGGCAGGGTGGCCTACTGCTTTCAAAAGCTGTTGGGTCTGTTCCCTGCGGCTCGCGACATGCCCATCTTCGCCACACTGGGAACCGAGCTACTGTACCAGTTCCACCTGATCTTTAGCCAGTGGTATGTCAAGGAGGACACGATTAGGGTACTAAGCTGGGACAGGCTGAAATCTGATGAGTCCCGCATCCGAGCCTACTTCAACTATTCCAACTTGGAGGTGGCATACAACAACCGGATCGCGCTGCTCACTAGACGGATGGACCAGATTCTAGCTGAAGGGAAGGACACAAGGGAGGCAGCTGGAAAGGAGTGTGTCGACTTCCTTGACAGCATGTTGGTGAAATCAGCTGACTTCCTTGAAGATGTCGATGCAGCAGCTGCCGCCGCAAAGGAAGAAGAGGAAAACCTGAAGCTGTACCTGGCAAACCGTCAAGCCATGGTCACAGCTGAGCCTCTAGCTCAGTCTGCTCAAGCCTTTCCAGCTGCTCAGCTCGCTCCTTCAACAGAACAAATCTGCGAGCTAGTGGCTGAGAGGGTCAACCAGTTGAGGATCGAGCTGCTCGCCAACCTCCAGCACCAACAAGATGACCAGCTGAGGGAGTTGGCAGCTCAAGAAGTGAAGTACCAACAACTGGTGGAGGAGAATGCCGAGCTGAAGATGAAGCTGAATGATCTCTCCTCCTCCACCAGTCAGGACGTGTCGGAGCTGAAATCCACTTTGTTGGGCTTGAAGTCGGAAGAGAATGTCTTCAAGTCCTTGGCTGACTCAAATCTGGCCAAGTCCCAATAGACGCAGGATGCTGAATGGGAGTCCCGGTTCGAGTCGCGTTGGGCTGAGTTCGTTGCCTTTCAGACAGAGGTCAACGACAACCTCTCTGTCTTGAAGAAGGCAGAACAAGAGCACCAGGATTCCGAACTGGCAAAGAAGATCGTGCTGGAGTGTGCGGTCGATGAACTCTTCAACCGTGTTCAATCCACCGAGGCCAAAATCAACTCTCTGGACGGTTCAGTAGCAAGCCTTGTTGCTGATGCCAAAAAGGGGGAAGAGAAGGAGACGGAGGGTGAAGCACAGGAAGAAGAAGAGACCCAAGAAGAAGGAGTGCCAGCTGCTCAACCATCCAAATCTCAGCTGAGGAGGAGGAAGTCTGCTGCTGCCAAGTCAACCGAAGTCGGTGGAGCCGAAATGTCAAAGGACTTGGAGCAGGCAAAGAAGATTGGAGTTTCCTACAGCTCCATAGCCGAGATCGCAGCCGAGCTGGATTCTGAACTCGACGGGTTAACAACCGAAGAGTGCATTGCAGCGGCTAAGGCTATGGATGTAGAGGAGAAGGACTACATGAACCCGAGCTGGATCAGAAAGTTTGCCGCCAGCCAAGCGAGGAGGGTGAACCAGTTCGAGGATGAGCTGAAGAAGGTTTCTCAGAACCTGGACCGCAACGTTGCCTCCCGCAGCTGACACCGCATCAATAAAATCCAATCAAAGGCGGAAGCTCGGTTGAAGCAACAAAGATTGCCTCTAAAGTCCAAGGTTGAGAGTCGGTTCAGGCATACCGACAAGTGGATGCCTACCGAGTGGAATGAGAAGTGGGAGCTATTCAAGCAGGAGTTCGTGAACGACTTCTATTACAGGAAGGTTTACGCAACTGACGACCCAAGGAGAGCGTTCAAGGAGGCGCTGACTGAGTTGCACTCAGGTGACCCGGGCATGTTCAGTCAATTCAGGAGGGCCATGATTGACGCCAACCTGGACTTGAACACTGTTCCAGTTCCCAAGAGGGTTACTTATCGGCCACCTCTTCTCCCAGATTCCAGCAACCCGAACCGCACGAAGATTGCATCTGAGGCGAGGCAGGTCTGCAAGGAGCATGGAGTGGACATCTCCAAGGAGTCACCTGCTAAGAGGGAAATTTTTGTAAGGATTTTTGGCAAGTGTGGGCTACAATACTAGCTCAGTTAGTTTTCTAGCAACTGTTGTAATTTTTGGTTTTTGAGCCTATCTTTTGTAACAATCAGTTGTAATGAAAACTATTCAGTTATAAGATTCACCTTGATGAACAATCCCTCATTGTCCAAGCTCTGAATCACAAAGTCTTTTAAATACCATGTTATAACTGTGCTAACCCTTTGATGTTTTATCTTATAGACTGTCTAGAATTTCAGCTGAGATTTTAGATATGTTAGTGAGGTTTAGATCAGTAGTGGTTTCAAGTTGTAAGTAGTTTTGGCATCATCAAGGGGGAAATTGTTGGGAAATTTATTAGTATAAGTTTTGATGAATTCCAAAACCGACTGACCCCAACCGAGTAGATGTTGCCAGAACCTAATGTTAGAATTTAGGCTCGCTGTTTGAGCAAAGTTAAGATTTTAACTTTACAGGTCTCCAGCAAAAGAAGGCAACAAGGCGTCACTCAAACAGAACATCAGTTGTGAAGAAGGACAACTGAGAGTTCATATGATCAGATGGAAACAAGGGGAAGTCTTTAGAACATCAGTTGTGAAGGAAACCAACTGAGCGTTCATCAGATGAGAAACAGTTGAAAGGAAGAGAACATCAGATGAAAAGGAAAGTCATCTGAGGGTTCAAACCCAACTGAGTAAATACAAGGAAGACAACTGAGTGTTCAGTTTCAGAACCTCAGTTGTAGAACTCGAACAAGAAGATCAACTGCTTGAAGTTCAAAGTCAGCTGAGAGTTCAACAGTTCAGAACATCAGCTGAAGACCACTCAGATAAAGATCAAGACTTTCAACCGACGAACCGAAGTTGATTGTCAGAAAGGTTAAGATTTGAATTTCAAAAGGAAGTCACATGAGGGTTGATCGTTCAGTCATTACCCCATCTGGCCCAACACAAGGATGTCTCAGATGGAAAGCAGAAGAGCACAGATGCCATATCGGGAAAGTCTGCAGAGATGAGAGACAAGCCATCGCTATCAACCAATCAGAGATCAACTGCTCCTTCAACGGCTAGTTGATTCTCTCCGCCTATAAATAGAGGCATTCTCTCATTCGAGAAAAAGAAGACACACGAGAAAGACTGAAGCAAGAGAGAAAATTTCAATCACAAGCGAAAGAAAAATCTGCTAAACTCCTATTCTAAGAACATCAGCAGCTGAGAGTTCAAGAGTGATAGAACATTAGTAGCTGAGGGTTCATAGAGTGAAAATCTGTCTTAGATCTTAGTTTGAGTGTTTATTCGTTCAAGCCTTAGATCCAGCTCTCATTCGTGATCGAGCTGTAGTTGAAAATCCCACCCTATCTCACACCCTAAAAAGGGTGCTAGGACCTTACTCTTCCTGTAATTGAGTAGTCAGGTCGTCAAGTACCCGCAAACTTGACATAGGCTGTTTAGTGCCCGGAAACTAAACTGTAAGGTCGATAAGTACCCGCAAACTTATCCTGAACGGTTGCTCAGCCCGCGTAAGCTGAGTGGTTCTGTCAAGAAGAACTTGGACTGAGGTGTGAGGATTCACATCTCCCCGTGGACGTAGGAGGATTATCTCTGAACCACGTTAAATCCTGTGTGTCCGTGTTTGTTTTTATTCAGTTGCATCTGCATTTTTATCTGATCAATCTAACTGACATACAAACCTCTTTTGCACATTTTCAACCGAGCTGTTTTGGTTCTTGACCAACCGAGCTGTTTTGCATGAGTTGTTTTTAACGAGTATAATTTTCCACCACTTTCCGCACAGCCTCACTCTTCCAGCTGAGGTCGCTTACTCAGCTGTGAGATTCCAACTGAGTCCTCTTTCACTCAGTTGAAGTGATTTTTCAGGTTTAAGTTTTTAAATCCTAACTGGTGTATTCCCCCCCCCCCCATACACCAGTAACTCGTTTCGGGACCATCAATATTCGTTAATCTTAGTAGTTAAGGAACATAATTGGAAAATTTTAACGAATTCTAAGAAAGTTGAAATTTTGATAAGAGACGAGTAATCGAGTCTAATTGTCGATAGGAAAGTCGAATAAGGAAACTAATCGGATATTAATGATTGATGTCGATTAATAAACGAGATTGTAGTTGATGATATTTCCATTCGAGAAATGAATATAGAAGTTAGGAGATTAAAGTTAGAAGTTTGAAATGGAAATTGAAATGGATGTTGGTTTAGTAATTGATTAGTTGAATAAAATGAGGAAATGCTCGTCGTTTGTTTTATCAAGAGACTTGAGGTATTCACGGAAAAGGAACATGTGTCATGACTGTCCTGAGACTGAATTTTCGTGAGCTTAAAGGTGGTATGGCATTAGTCGAACCTAGGGAGTCGTGCGTCGAGATTACAAGCACCTAGGGTTTCACTCGGACTGTTTTGCGATACGTTACGGAAACTGTCATAACTTTTAGCTCGCTTAATGAAATCAAGATTCGTAAATTGGACAATAAACTAGACATCTGTAGCTTTCTTTTGGTAGCAAATTCATCTCCTGTTTCGCAGAAATATTTTCTGTATGAGCTCCAGAGTTACTGCCTTGTGCAGAAATTTTCCGAAACCTATTTTCTTAAGTTGAATTCTTTTTAACTTCGTTCCTTGTGAACTTCTAAGTCATTATAAGTTATCAACTTCCATTATTAACTGACTTAAGTGTCGAGTAATAAACCAAGTTAGTTTCTAAACGAGATATGAACGAGATCGTTTCTTCGTTAATCAAAACAATGTAGTTAAAGTGCAAAGGCCTAAAAGTATAAACCGAATTCGATTTCCTTTTCTTTTATTGTCTCGACTGCTTATTAAAGTTTGACTATTTACGTTCAAAGGAGGAAGTTGAGTTTAGAAGACAGAAGACGGAAGCTTTAGTTGTTCTGTAAATCGCCTAAGGTGGGCTTTTATATATATCAAATCAAATGAGCGATGCTCGAAAATGTTTACTTATCGCTTTATAACTGTGTTTTAAAGTGATTATCAAGGCATGAAAATATTTGTTTTATGTGAGTTCTTTTGTGCCTTTCTGAGTTAACCAAAGGGGGTTAACTAATCGATCGGACCGCTGAGTTAACCGTAAGGGTTTTCCAGGGTTTAGTGTACACGGTAGCCGTTGTGTGTGGTACCCTGTTGAGGGGTAACCAGCCACGGTGAATAGAACGTGCGCGGGAGAAGTATACTCTCTCCCTGCGTTGAAACAGAAGTTGGGCAAGTTGAACGTAACATCAAGTAAAGGCTTGGCCAAGCTATATTGTGAAAAGTGAAAGAAAATGTTTAGTTGGCTCGGGTATTTGATGAAAAACCCCGATGCGCTATTTATTGAGATGCCTGATTTAATCTATACTTATGATATGTTTTCGGCAATGTGCCCACTAAGTATGTTTATACTTAGCCCTGCATATGTTTTATAAATGTGCAGGTTGAGTGATGGGAGCGGAGGAGGTTGAGTAAGGGTTGAGTGGAGTTGTAATTAGAATGAAGAACTGTATGTCAAGCTTTACGCTTTCCGCTGCCAATCTATTTCGTGTCTTTGTATATCTTTTTGTCTAAGTCCCGTACAATGAACATAGTATCTATTTGAGAACAACTTGTCGAGCGATCCTTCAAGGTCGACTCTCTTTCTTTTAAATAAAGTCTGTTCATAGATATCAGTTGTTGATTAATTATTGTCTGTTTATTTATTTATCCCTCTTCTTTCCCGCTTCTTTAATCCAACCCCTAGTCGCACCCCGGCTTTGCCATCCCTCGGGATTTGGGGCTGTGACAGAGTGGTATCAGAGCCAGGTTTCTGCTCTGCATACAAGTTCCTTTCAGTAGTAAGGTGGAGTATTTGTATATGCTCTACACCTAAGTCTTCTTTCAAGTAAAGTTAGGTCGTAACACCTAGTTTAAGAGTGTAGACGACAGCTCAACCTCCTGCTACGTCGACTCAACTAGAGAAGGAAAGTAAGGAAAGAGTTTCAGAAGTATGATTTCTTTTAAAAAGAAATTTTTATGCAAGTATGATGTGAATAAAGTATGCCAAGTATGAATATGATTAAAGTATAAGAATTATACTTTGTGATAGTATGTGAATTATGTGAAAGTATGAGTGTTATACTTTGTGAAAGTATGTGAAATTATGTGAGTTATAATTTCTTTGATTGAGATGTTTTGTTGGCATGAGAATCTAGACTAATTCTAAGGTCTTCCCGATTCTTTAAGAACATAGACGTTCTAAGAAGCATTGGTTCCAAAATATTAAAAAAAACGATCGGATCGGAAAGGACAGAATAAAGGGAATCAAAGTGAATAAACGAATGTCACATGTGTAAAGTTACATGAACACAGACTTGTTGGAGTCGACCTGTTTTTATAAATGAAAGCCGTAAGAGTTTCCTTTTAAGGAAATAAAATAAAGAATAATAAGATAATAAATTAAAAAGATGAAAAGAAATCACGGAAAATGGTTTGTTTATGTATATTGTTTGAGTACAATTTCTTGAAATTGCTAGATTATTAAGATAAGTTGTGATTAAGTGGTTAAGTATTGCAATTTGAATAATGGAATATTCTAATTGTAATTTAAGAAATCCTTAAGATATGTTAATTATCCTACCAGTTACTGATCCATGCTCTCTTAAAATCTTTGTAGGATGTCTGCTACACGTTTCACAGCTCAGAAGAGCCAAACCTTGAGACAACGTACTTTGATGGATGAGATCTTAGATGAGTACCACGACTACGAGGTGGACCCAAACCATGATATAGGCCAGTTAGTCAGTGACTTCGCTGCACGTTTCTACGCAGCCCGTCACTTTGTTTCGGAGCGTCAGGCAATAGCCGATCTGACTGTACGGCTGCCCGACGAGTGGCACGGTTGGGCACATGACATCGTCTGGTACCACCTTGCACTAATCGGAGACGACACCGAGCCGATCGGCGACTTTTCTTGATTCGCTCTAGCCATACATAGGCGTTTTTTTTGAGAGTCGGTTCATGTGGTCTGTTCCGGTTCAGGAGCACCTTCCCTACCTCCATGTTCCGACAGATTTTGAGCCTAAGCCGTTTGCCATGGATCCAGAGATGGCAGCACTGTTAGAGTTGCCGCCAGTGCTTGCACCTAGTGAGAAGTTAGTTCTCGGAGAAGGATAATTAGAGGTTGACACAGAGCTTGCTGCGATGCTAGAGTTACCATCTCCTCTTACACCACTTGAGGAGATTTGTGCTGAGTGGACGAGGATAGTTCGAGGCAGGACCATCCATGGCCCGTTCTGCAGAGGCATACGTGCCTAGTTCACTTCCTGAGCACCTTCTTCCCCTAAAGAAGCGTACAGTAGAGACCAGTTTGGACGACTCAGAGAGGACAGTTTCAGACGTGTCTTCGCCACCACCACTTGTACTTTTGGTCAGCACCACTTTGAGGGTTGACGAGGCACTTCAGCTCGTCTTTGGTACGGATTCGGAGGAGGATCTGGAGGAAGATCCGGAGGAGGATTCGATGGAGGAGGATCCGGAGGAGGACCTGGAGGAGGACCCCGAGGAGTTGCAGGCCGTAGAGGGCAGCAGTGACTCGACCGCAGCTAGTTGAGCAGAGCGTCTTAGACGCGTAATAGTAGAAGTTTCTTTTTGTCTTGTACATAGCCGGATCAGTAGACTTCTTTTGTAGTACTCCTATGCAGATACGAAATTTTTGGGATCGTTTCCATTCTAGTACTTCCAGTAGATACGGAGATGCAACTTGTTAGTGCACCCGATACATAGATAGGCAGTTAGCCTAGTTTGGACTAGTCGTAGTCTGACTTTTTGTATAAGTCCTCGTTGGAGGCAAAATTAGTATTCTTTTTGACGTGTATATATATTACGACCCGTGAGTGGGCTTTGATCTTGTGAAAGTTTCTTCTAAACGCGATTAGAAGAAAAGATTAGATGAATATTCTGGTTTAACCTGAGAAGTTAAAAGTTTATAGAGCTAGTATTGAAGTTATGGTTTATTTCTTTCCATGAACTTGTTTAAGTTGGAAAAGGTTTAGTAAGTAAAACGAAAGCATAAAATCAAAATGCTAATAAGAATTCTTGTTTCCTATAGTTCAAAAATGCCGCCAAGAGTAGTTAACAACAGAGGAAGACCTGGTAGGCCCAGGGGACGTGGTAGATGTCCAGCACAAAATGATAGAGATGAGGAACAAGAAAGACAAGATACCCTTCCACCACCATTACCATCACCACCTCCACCACCACCCCGTCGTGATATTGAGGACTTATTCCTCAAATAGAACCCACCTGTGTTTAACGGATCTGGTAACCCAAGCGATGTTGAGCTTTGGGTATGAACAATTGAGAGAATCTTCAAACTCCTCAGATGTACTGATGAGGAGCGTCTGTTATGCGTTGCATTTCAGCTTTCCGGACCAGCTGACTACTGGTGGGAAGCTAGGCAGAAGGTTTTTACCTGCGGAGCACCTGGCTCGTTTTACATGGGAGGAATTTAAGGAAGCATTGTACGATAAGTACGTACCTAAGACCTATCGAGCTCGGAAGGAGGCTGATTTCTATAATTTAAAACAAGGAAAGATGACAGTGACCGAGTACGATGCGAAGTTCTGTGAATTGTCAAGGTATGCACCTGCTCAGGTGGATACCGAAGAAAATATAGCAAAGAAGTTCTGTGGGGGACTTAAGCATGAGTTTGATATAGCGCTAGCAAGTCATGGAGGACTGAGCTACACCGAGGTTTTAGGACGAGCCCTAGAGATGGAGGCCGTAGTGCCTGATGATAAGAAAGCTATAACACCCGCACCAGCCCCAACCCAGAATTGAGGCTATTACCGCAACAATAATAACAACTATCAAGGGAAAAAGAAATGGGAAGGAGGAAACAACAGTGGCTACTATCAGCACTCCAATAATCAAGGAAACCAGATGAATGGAAATCAGCAAGGCTTTCAGCAGCCTAACCAGAATAACAAATATGGCAAGAAGCTATGGCAGGGAAACAGTCAGTCGGGACTGTATATACAAGGAAATAAAGGAAATAACCAGCAAGGTCAGCCACAAGGGCAACAAAGGAAAAACCAAGGAGGGAATAACCAAGGAAGAATGACCGTTCCTGCCTGTCCCAAGTGTAATAGGGTACACTTCGGGATCTGTCAAGCAAACTCGGAAAGTTGCTTCAACTGTGCGCAGAAGGGGCACATTAAGAGGGATTGGCCTAAACCGTTGCAAGCAGCAGGACACAATCAGTATGGACAGCCCCAGCCTTTGAGGGCGATTCAAGCACAGCCGCAGCATCAGATGACACAGCAGCAATTCCAACAGCACGCTCAACAGCAACAGAATGCAAGGGCATGTGCGATCAAACAGGGTGCGCAGAATAAGGGCAAGGGAAACCTAGCATGTATGGGTAAACTTCATAATACCCCTATTATGATACTGTTTGATACTGGCGCATCGCATTCTTTTATTGCTGGTTCGTGTGCGGATAATTTAGATATAAGACCTGTACGCGCTGAACACGCTATGAGAGTAGCTACACCTTCAGGAGAGATCACTACTTCCATGCATGTTTGCTCAAACCTAGAATTAGAAATTTGCACTTTTAAGGTTAAAGCGAACAACTTGAACGTTATGATAATGTGGGATGTAGATATAATACTAGGAATGGACTGGTTGTCTGAGAATTATGCCACGATTCTCTGCAATGAAACAAAAATCTCTTTCCAACCCCCAGGAAAAGAGCCGACCGAATTTCATGAGATTGCGATGGGCAGGAGGATACTAATAATATCCGCCCTACAAGCCAAGAAGTTGATGAAGAAAAAGAATTGCAAAGCTTATCTTGTATATCTAAGTGAAGAACCGGGAACCGAAAAAGCCATACAGGACGTGAAAGTGGTTAACGAATTTGAAGACGTCTTTCTAGAAATATTACCTGGTTTACCACCCGACCGTCACGTAGATTTCACAATTGACTTAGAACCAGGATCGGACCCCAAATCAAAAGCCCCATATAGAATGGCACCGAAAGAATTAGAAGAGCTTAAGATTTAACTGCAAGAGTTATTAGATCTTGGTTTCATTAGACCGAGTGTTTCACCTTGGGGAGCACCTGTTTTGTTTGTCAGAAAGAAGGATGGTTCTATGAGAATGTGCATAGACTATCGAGAGCTAAATAAGATCACCCTTAAGAATAAGTATCTTTTGCCAAGGATAGAAAACCTCTTTGATCAGCTTAAAGGCGCAGGTGTCTTTTCGAAAATAGACTTAAGATCTGGGTATCATCAATTGAAAATCAAGCCTAAGGATATACCTAAGACTGCATTCCGAACCAGATATGGCCATTACGAATTCATAGTTATGCCATTCGGTTTGACTAACGCTCCCGCAGTATTCATGGATCTCATGAATCGAGTTTTTCACCCGTACTTAGACAGATTCGTCTTAGTATTCATCAACGACATTCTCATTTACTCCAAGAATGAGAAGGAGCACGAAGAACACATGAGAATAGTGTTAGAAACGCTTAGAACTGAGAAACTTTACGCCAAATTCAGTAAGTGCGAGTTTTGGCTGAAAGAAGTGATGTTCCTTGGACATATAGTATCAGCAGAAGGCATCAAAGTAGATCCTGCTAAGGTAGAGGCAGTACGGGATTGGAAATCGCCAACAAGTCCGAACGAAATTAGGAGTTTCTTAAGTTTAGCCGGCTATTATAGAAGACTCATCGAGGGATTTTCTACAATTGCTAGACCTATGACGCAACTGCTACGGAAGGAGAACAAGTAAAAATGGACTGACGAATGCGAGAAGAGTTTTCAGATACTCAAGTAGAAGTTAACCACAGCACCCGTGTTAGCTCTGCCAGAAGCGAATAAGGAATATGTGGTCTATACAGATGCTTCAAAGAACGGATTATGGTGTGTATTGATGCAAGACGGAAAGGTGATAGCTTATGCTTCACGACAACTTCGACCTCATGAAGTTGAGTTTCCAACCCACGACTTAGAACTAGCAGCCGTTGTGCATGTGTTAAAAATTTGGAGACACCATCTCTATGGTGTTAGGTAGAACGTTTGCTTTTCCTGAATGATAGTTGATTCCGCAATCATAATGCTTGACTAACTCGAGCCATCGTCTTTGTCTCATGTTCAATTCCTTTTGCTCGAAAAAGTACTTCAAACTCTTATGGTCCGTAAAAATCTCAACCCTAAAACCATAGAGATGGTGTCTCCAAATCTTCAGTGCATGCACAACGGCTGCTAGTTCTAAGTCGTGGGTTGGGTATTCAACTTCATGAGGTCGAAGTTGTCGTGAAGCATAAGCTATCACCTTTCCATCTTGCATCAAAACACAACCTAATCCGTTCTTTGAAGCATCTGTATAGACCACGTATTCCTTATTTGCTTCTGGCAGAGCCAACACTGGTGTTGTGGTTAACTTCTCCTTGAGTGTCTGAAAACTCTTCTCGCATTCGTCCGTCCATTTATACTTGTTTTCCTTCCGAAGTAGTTGCGTCATAGGTCTAGCAATCATTGAAAATCCTTCGATGAATCTTCTGTAATAACCGACTAAACCTAAGAAACTCCTAATCTCGTTCGGACTTGTTGGCGATTTCCAATCGCGTACTGCCTCTACCTTGGCTGGATCTACCTTGATGCCTTCTGCTGATACGATGTGTCCAAGGAACATTACTTCCTTTAGCCAAAACTCGCAGTTACTGAATTTGGCGTAATGCTTCTCAGCTCTGAGCGTTTCTAAAACTATTCTCAAGTGTTCCTTGTGTTCTTCCTCATTCTTGGAGTAAATGAAAATGTCGTCGATAAATACCAAAAAAAATTTGTCTAAGTATGGGTGAAAGATTCGATTCATGAGATCCATGAATACTGCGGGAGTGTTAGTCAAACCGAATGGCATAACTAGGAATTTGTAATGGCCATATCTAGTTCGGAAAGCAGTCTTAGGTATGTCCTCGGGTTTGATTTTCAATTGATGGTACCTGGATCTTAAATCGAGTTTTGAAAAGACTCCTGCGCCCTTACGCTGATCAAAGAGGTCTTCTATCCTTGGCAAAGAATACTTATTCTTAAGGGTGATTTTATTTAATTCACGATAGTCTATGCACATCCTCATAGAACCATCCTTCTTTCTTACGGACAAAACCGATGCTCCCCAAGGTGAAACACTCGGTCTAATGAATCCAAGGTCTAACAACTCTTGCAGCTGGATCTTAAGCTCTTCTAACTCTTTTGGTGCCATTATATATGGGGCTTTCGATTTGGGGGCCGATCCTGGTTCTAAGTCAATAGAGAAATCTATGTGACGGTCGGGTGGTAAACCAGGTAAAATTTCTGGAAAGACGTCTTCGTATTCGTTAACAACTTTCACTTCTTGAATGGTCTTCTCGGCTCCTAGTTCTCCAACTAGGTATACAAGATAAGCGGTGCGACCCTTTTTCTTCATCAACTTCTTGGCTTGTAAGGCGGATATTATCGGTACTCTCTTGCCCATTGCAATCCCATGGAATTCTGTCGGTTCTTTCCCTGGTGGTTGGAAAGAGATTTTCCTTTCGTTGCAGAGAATTGTGGCATAATTCTCAGACAACCAGTCCATTCCTAAGATTATATCTACGTTCCACATTATCATAACATTCAAATTGTTCGCCTTAACCATAAGAGTTCCAATTTCTAATTCTAGGTTAGAGCAAACATGCGTGGAAGTAGTGATCTCTCCTGAAGGTGTAGCTACTCTCATAGCGTGTTCAACTCGTACAGGTCTGATATCTAAGTTATCCACACACGAACCAGCAATGAAAGAATGCGATGCGCCAGTATCAAACAGTATCTTGATAGGGATATTATGAAGTTTACCCATACCTGCTAGGTTTCCTTTTCCTTTATTCTGCGCACCCTGTTTGATCGCACATGCCCTTGCATTCTGTTGTTGTTGAGCGTGCTGCTGGAACTGCTGCTGGGTCATCTGCTGCTGCGGCTGTGCTTGAATCGCCCTCAAAGGCTGGGGCTGTCCATAATGGTTCTGTCCTGCCACTTGTAATGGCTTTGGGCACTCTCTCTTCATATGCTCTTTCTGTCCGCAGTTAAAGCAAACACCCATGCCTGCTTGAAAAACGCCGGGATGCGTCCTATTACACTTAGGGCAAACAGGAAAGGTAGCCCTCCCTGGGTTATTATTTCCATGGTTGTAATTCCTTTCTTGTCCCTGTGGCTGATTCTGCTAGTTATTTCCTCTTCCTGACCCTGCCTTTCTATTTCCTTGTAAAAACAACCCTGACTGATTGTTTCCTTGCCACGGCCTCTTGCCAAAATTGTTGTTCGGGTTAGGCTGCTAAAAGCCTTGCTGGTTGCCACTTCTCTGATATCCTTGGTTGTTGTAGTTTTGATTATATCCACTGCTATTTCCTCCTTCCCACTTTCTTTTCCCTTGGTAATTGCTATTGTTGTTGTTGTAATAGCCTCGGTTTGATTCTGGGTTGGGGCTGGTGCGGTTGTTATTGCTTTTCTTTCATCAGGCACTACGGCCTCCATCTCTAGGGTTCGCCCTAAAACTTCAGTGCAGCTCAGTCCCCCATGACTAGCTAATGCGATTCCAAACTCATGTTTCAGTCCCCCACTGAACTTCTTCGCTATCTTATCTTCGGTATCCACCTGAGCAGGTGCATACCTTGACAATTCACAAAATTTGGCGTCATATTCTGTGACTGTCATCTTCCCTTGTTTCAAGTTATAGAACTTAGCCTCCTTCTGAGCTCTATAGGTCTTAGGTACGTACTAATCATATAGTGCTTCCTTGAATTCTTCCCAAGTATAACGAGCCAGGTGCTCTGTGGGTATAACCTTCTGTCGAGCTTCCCACCAGTAGTCAGCTGGTCTGGAAAGCTGAAACGCGACACGCAACAGTCGCTCCTCATCAGTACATCTGAGAAGTTTGAAAATCTTTTCTATAGATCGTACCTAAAGCTCAACATCGCTTGGGCTACCAGATCCGTTGAACATAGGTGGGTTACGTTTAAGGAACAAGTCCTCAATGTCACATCGGGGTGGGAGTGGAGGTGGTGATGGTGATGGTGGTGGAGGGGTATTATGGTGTTCCTGTTCTTCCTCCCTTTCATTCTGTGTTGGACGTCTACCACGTCCCCTGGGTCTACCAGGTCCTCTTCGATTGTTAACTACTCTTGGCGGCATTTTTTTTTAAACTATAAGAAACAAACTCTCATTAGCACCTTACTTTTAAGCCTTCTTTTACTTTCTAACTCTTTTCCTTGTTCAAGCTGGGAAAAGAAATCCGATAATAGCTTCGATGCTTAGCTCTTTAAACTTTTAACTTCTCGGTTTAAACCAGAATATTCACTTAATACTTTTCTTCTAATCGCGCTGAGAAGAAACTTTCACAAGATTTAAGCCCACTCTCGGGTCATCATATATATATATTTTATATACACGTCAAAAAGAATATTAGTTTTGCCTCCAACGAGGACTTATACAAAAAGGTTAGACTATGACTAGTCTAAACTAGGCTAACTGCCTATCTATGAACCGGGTTCACTAACAAGTTGCATCTCCGTATTTACTGGAAGTACTAGAACGGAAATGATCCCAAAAACTTCATATCCATTTAGAGTACTACAAAAGGATAGTTACTGATCCGACTATTTACAAGACAAAAAGAAATTCTACTACTACTACGCGTCTAAGACGCCCTGCTCAACAAGCTGCTGTCGAGTCACTACTGCCCTCTATAACCTATAATTCCTTGGGGTCGTCCTCAGGGTCTAACTCAGGGTCCTCCTCGGGGTCGTCCTCCATCGGATCCTCCTTCGGATCCTCCTCCTCAGAATCTGAACCAAAGACGAGCTGAAGTGCCTCGTCAACCCTCAAAGTAGTGCCGTCCAAAAGTGTAAGTGGTGGTGGTGAAGGTACGTCAGAAGTAGTCCTCTTGGAGTCTGAATCCAAGTAGTCTGAACTGGATACCACTGCACGCTTCTTCAGGGGAAGAAGGTGCTCAGTAAGTGAACTGGACGCGTACACCTCTGCAGAACGGGCCTTAGATGGCCCCGCCTCAAACTGTCCCCGGACTCTAGTCCACTCAGCACAAATCTCCTCCAGTTGTGTAAGAGGAGATGGTAACTCTAACATTGCAGCCAGCTCTACATCTCTCTCTAGGTACTCGTCTCCTAGAACTAACCCCTCACTAGGTGCTCCAACAGTGCAGCAAACTCTGGGTGTAGGGCTAACGGCTCAGGCTCAAACTCGGGCACAGACTCTGTCGGAATGTGAAGGTAGGGAAGGTGCTCCTCAATCGGGATAGTCCACATAACCCGACTGTGAAAGAACTGCCTATGTATGGCTAAGGCAAAACCAACAAAGTCGTCGATCGGCTCGGGGTCATCGCCGATCAGTGCGATGTGGTACCAGGATATAGCATGAGCCCACCCATGCCACTCGTCGGCAGCCGTACAGTCAGGTCGGCCATAGCCTGACGCTTAGTAACAAAGTGACGAGCTGCATAGAAGCGTGCTGCGAAGTCACTGACCAACTGTCCAATATCATGATTCGGATCCACCTCATTGTCATGGTACTCGTCTAAAATCTCATCAACTACTGTACGCTGTCTCAAAGGTCGACTCTTCCGAGTCGTAACACGTATAGCAGGCATCCTACAAGTTTTAAGAGAACACGGATCAGTAACTGGTAGGGTAATTAACATATCTTAAAGAATTCTTAAATCACAATTAGAATATTCCATTATTCAAATTGCAACACTTAACCACTTAATCACAGCTTATCTTAATCATCTAGCAATTTCAAGAAATTGCACTCAACCAATATATATATAAAAAAAAAATTCACAATTTTATTTTCACCCTTTTGCTTATTATTCTTTTACTTTCTCACTTTATTTCTTTCTCGAAGAAAATTTCTTAACGATTTCTTTCCATTCTTTTAACTTGTTAACTTATTCTTCTTGTTATTCTTTATTTTATTTCCTTAAAAGGAAATTCTTACGACTTTTATTTTCAAAAACAAGTCGACTCCAACGAGTCTGTTGTTCATGTCACTTTACGTAGGTGACATTTGTTTATTCTCTTTGATCTCTTTTATTCTATCCTTTCCGATCCGATCATTTCTTGGAAATTTTGGAACCAACGCTTCTTAGAACGTCTATGTTCTCAAAGAATCGGGAAGGCCTTAAAATTCGTCTAAATTCTCATGTCAATAAAACATTTTGAATAAAGAAATTATAACTCATATAATTTCACATACTTTCACATACTTTCATATAGTATAGCATTCATGCTTTCACATACTTTCACATAATTCACAAAGTATAACTTTTATACTTTAATCACATTCATACTTGCATACTTATTCTCAATCATACTTGCATACTTTCTTCACAAGTTCTTGCATACTTAATCAAAAATTTCTTCTTAAATGAAATCATACTTCTGAAATTCTTTTCTTACTTTTCTTCTTTGATTGAGTTGACGTAGCGGGAGGTTAAGTTGTCGTCTACACTCTTATACTTAGTATTACGACTTAACTTTACTTGAAAGAAGACTCGGGTATAGAGTATATACAAATACTCTATCTTACTACTTGAAAGAAATTCGTATGCAGAGCAGAAACGATTGCTCTGTTACCACTCTGTCACAGCCCCAAATCCCGAGGGACAGCAAAGTCGGGGTGCGACTAGGGGTTGGTTTTAAAGAAGCGGGGAAGAAGGGGGAATGAATAAGAATGAATGAATAAACAGACATTAATAACAGAATAAACTACTATGAACAAGACTTCATTATATAAAAGGAGTCGATCTTGAAGGATCACTCGTCAAGGATGTTCTCAAAGGAAACTAAGTTAATGTAAGAACTTAGACTCAAAAAGATATATACATCAACACAAAAGAGTTTAGAGTTTGGCAGCGGAAAAACGTAGAACTTAGACTCCGATCTTCTTTCCTAGAACCATTCTACTCAACCTCCGCCGCTCCCGTCACTCAACCTGCACATTTTATAAAACATATGCAGGGCTAAGTACAAAAGCACTTAGTGGGCCCATTGCCGAAAACATATCATAAGTATAGATAATCAGGCATCTTATTTCTGTAGCACAACGGTGTTTTTCAATAAATTCCCGTGTCTACTAAACATTTTCTTTCTCATTTTCACAATGTAGCTTGCGCAAGCATTTTTCTCATATTTTACGTTCAATCTTGCCCAATAATTATCACAGTGGCTGGCCACCCCTCAACAGGGTTCCACACACAACGGCTACTGTGTACACTAACTTTGGATAACAAGTCGGCTAACTCAAAGTCCGATCGTTTTAGTTAGCAAGTCGGCTAACTAATAAATCTGGATAGCAGGTCGGCTAACTCAAAAGGGTACAAAAGAACTCACATAAAAACAAATCATTTCATGCTCTTTTTATCATGTTGAAAACACAATTATCAAAGCTTGTAAACAAAGATTTTCGAGCATCGCTAATTTTATTTCGTATATAGAAAAGCCCACCTTAAAGTTTACAGAACTATAATACGAGCTTCCGTCTTTGGTCTTCCGTCCTATCCTCGGTGCTGACTTCCCCCTTTTATCGTAAATAAACAAACTTAAATAACTTGATCGCAACGATAAAAGAAAACAGGAAATCGAAATCGGTTTTAGTCTTATAGGCGTTTGCACTTTACTACTTTCTTTTCATTTACTAATAAACGAGACTTTGATCAATTCTCGTCTACAAACTGACTCGGCTCATTACTCGATACTTAGGTCAGTAGATAATGGATGTCGATAACTTATAACGACTTAAAAGTTCACAAGCAACGAAGGTGAAATAGATTCAACTTAAGAATTTAAGTTTTGGAAACTTTCTGCACAATACAGTAGTTCTGGAGTTTGCACAGAACATAGCTCTTTAAAACTGGGGATGTAATTTATACTAAATGAAATCCACGGATGTCTAGTTTACTCTCCAATTTACGGATCTCGATTTTGTTAAGCGAGCTAAAAGTTATGACAGTTTCCGTGAAACGTCGCAAAACAGTCCGTGCGAAACCCTAATGCTCAATAAAACTCGACGCACGATTCTCTAGGTTCGATTAATGCTATTCCACTTTTATTCATGCGAAATTTTCATCTCAATGCAGTCTACATGCAATATCCCTTAATCGGGTACACATTCACGTCTTGTGATTAAACAAACGACGAGCATTTCCTCGTCATTTTCAACTAACCAATTACTATACCAAATCAAATTTCAATTTCTATTTCATTCTTCGACTTCTCGTTTATTAACTAAAACTCTTATTATCTCGTATCTCGGATGGAAATGTTGTCAACTACAATATCGTTCGCTTATCAATAACAATCATAATTATCAAAAATGGTTTTCCTTATTCGACTTTTCTATTGGCTTTTAAACTCGTGTCTCCGTCTCTTATTAAAAATCGAACCTTCTTAGAATTCGCTCAAATTTTACGGTTACGATCATCAACTAACAAGATTAACATAGGTTCGAATCACAAACCTAAATCATTATCTATTCTCGACTTATCGACGATTCTTCGTCTCTTAGCAAAAATCCTACGTTCTCCGTTTTCGTTCAAATTTTACATCATCGATCATTATCTATCAAGCATCACTAATATGCAAACAATATACTCAAAACATTAACGAGTCTTGACTTATCGAAGGATTTCCTTCTCTTACGTTTTTCAATTTATTTTTAGAAAAATTCCAATTAATTATATATTCATCCTACAACATACTACATACCATTTCCATTAACAAATCATGCATATCATATCATCTACTACACCAAATCAGGCATTCTTCATCTCTTACACTTTTATTTTTATTTTTAGAAAATTCTAAATTAATTCATGTAGTTATCTAACATTATGTAGAACACTAATCCTTCATTAAACATCAAGAAGATCGAGCTAGCAAAAACCCCTAAAACTCATTAAAATTTCGGTAATTACATTAGGTTAGGAGGGATTGATTTTCTTCGATTTCAATCCATGAAACCTAATTCTAAACATACTATATCATGTATTAAACAAGGTTCATCATGATTCCTCACCTCCATAATTTCGAAAAAAATGAAATTGATGGGAAAAGATTTTTGTTCGGTTCATTACATAGACGATGTTCCTACCTTGCGAAAAATGAACTCGGAAATAAAATCGATCGGTAGACGGATGACTTGTTGGTCTTGAGAAAGCTTGGATGAACTCTTCAATGGTGATTTGAGAGAGAGAAAATGAGATAAAATAGGAGAGAGAGAGAGAGAGAGGGAGTGGCGGGTATGGGGGAGAGAGGGAGAGAGAATGACTAACCACTTACTATTCCATAAAGTAAAGAAAATATCTAATTAAGGGTGATGACTCATTAAGGGGCGTTCGGGGGAGGACTATATTACGGAAATATCTCATTTCCGGGTCTAGAACGACGTTATAAAAGTGGAGAAATAATTTCTTAGTCGGTTACGTATTCGAAGAAATCTAATTCGACCATTAAATTAGAAATAAATCACATACTCGGGATTAGACAGTCTAAAATTCGCCCGGAAAAATCATAAAAACTGACTTTCTCCGATGAATTCGTATTGAAGAAAAAGTGAATGTAAATTCTGACGGTTTTTCAATCTGAGTTTTCGGACGAAAATTCTATCGGACGCGAAAACCCTAATATAGTAGTCGTTCGTCCGACTTCTGGAATTTATTTTCAGAAATGGATTTCACCGTCAGTCTTATAATCGAAAATCCTTAACTTAGGTGTGCAAAGCCTTAATTATTAATTAAGTTTTTATTTTAACGACAGAATAATTATTCGAGGTATGACAGTATTATTTCATTTATGCTTAAAACGGCTCTAATCTCTCCTCGTCTCGTTTCCGACACTAAAAACATCTCAAACCTATCTCATGTCCCACTAAATAAATCAAGGATTCCGATTATCTAATTTTTAGGTCTAAATTTCAAATAACGAAGAAAACCTAAAAATTAGTTGGCTAATTAATCCGTTAAGGATTAAATTCTTATAACTCTCTCAAGTGATCTCGAATGAGCTTCTAACATATCTCAATGCCCTTAGAATTAGTTCTAGGTTCAAAAGACACTAATTAGGTAAATTTCTAAGTTCATCGGTGAATAGTGTTTTTGTGGTTATTGATACTATTCACTCAAAAGTAAAAATTCTCGGAATTCTCTAAAAATCAAACTCATGCTCAAACTCATATAGATGAACTCAATCAATGCATCAAATCCTCAACTCAAGTAATAAAAGCAAATAAACTCACATCAAAGCCCACCTCGTAATATAGAACAAAGAAGTACTAGCTTCCAATCTTCGGATCTTCCGTCCTTTCTTTACTGCTGGCTTCCTCCTTCATCATAAAATAATAATACTTAAAATCGGGTAGTAAAAGATAATCGATCAAAGAAAATCGAAATAGGTTTTAGTCGTTTCATTCTTTAGGCATTTGCACGCTTACTAGATTCATTTTACTTAAACGGGAAACGAGACTTATACAAATCCCGTTTAGAACTCGAAAGGTCTCATACTCGACTCTTAGGTCAGTAGAGAGGGTAGTTGATAGCTCAATACGACTTAAAAGATCATAAGGAACTAAGTTGGAAAGAATCAACTTAGGGAAATTACGTTTTAGTTCATTATACGACTTATGCATTTTCACGCTAAACTAGTTTTCTTTACTTGAACGGGTACGAGGTACCAACTCATCTCGTTGAGCACTCAAGGCTCCTTTCTTGACACTGGGGTCAGTAGGAAGATATTCATTAGTTATTACGGCTTAGACGATCGAAAGAAACTAAGTTGCGAACGAAACAACTTAGTAGAATGAAAACTGAAATTTCACTGCGCATTACAGTAACTCTGGGAACTGCCCAGAACAGGGAATCTAGAAACAGGGGATGAGCCCTGTACCGTTGGAAAGTTTAGGATGTCTAGTTTATGCTCCAATTTACGATTTACAAATCCGATAAACGAGCTAAAAGTTATTACAGTTTCCGGAGAGGGTCGCAAAACTGCCGCGCTAACCCTAGTTGCTCGATAGAATCGACGTATAACTTCTTAGGTTCGTTCTAAGCTCTCGTATTCGATTTCTTAAGAAACTGGACCCTCAAGGCAGTCATCACGTACTCCCGTACATGATGAACTCCTTCTCAAAACTCGTCCAATAGCACGACGTTCTAAACGTCGGCTTTCAACTAACATGTACTAAACCAAAGTAAGTTATCAAATTTCTCGTTCTAGTTCTCGGCTATCACTATAGCTCATATTATATTAGCTCGAAAGCTCATGACGTCAACTACAAAGTTATTCTCAAGTCCATCATAAACGATATTATCAAATTAGAATTCTCATTCGACTTCTCGGTTATTACTTACGTCTAATTGTTCGTCTCTTACCCAATTTTCAAAGTTGTCGGATTTCGATCAAATTTTACGTCATTAAACAACATCTAACGAGAATCACTTTCATGCATATAATCATTTCATATCAACACTATATTTCAACTTACGACGAGTTTTTCGTCTCTTACAATTTCAATAATATTTTTAGAAAAATCTAAATAAATTCCTATTATCAACTAACATCATTTACAACCTTATTCCATCAACCAAACATCATCTAAATCAAACACATGAAAACCCCTAATTGTCTAATAATTTCGGTTTTCACTCATAGGTTAAGAGGGTGAATTTCTTCTTCAATTAACACCATTTAACTCTTAATCATCCTATTATAACATCAATTGATCAAATGAAATCCAATTACACATTAACATGCAAAAATCCCCAATTCTTTACCTCAAACCCTAAATCGGTTTTCAACATAACATGGGGCTTTCGATTTCTCTTTGTTCTAATCACTAATTAAGAACTTCTTAAGCATGAATTTATCATCAATTGAAGAATTCCAAAAATCCTACCCAATGCCCTAAATTTTTGGTATTAATTAGGATATTAGGGCTCTTGATTTCTTTCAATTTCATTCCTAGAATTCACATCCAAACACTTCTAATTTCACTAATCGAAGATCAAAACATCTAGTTCATCCATCCTAAATTTTCGATCAAAAAGAAAAATAAAAGAAATGGATGATGGATGGATAGAATTAAAGAGGAGATGAATACCTTGATAATTAACAAAGGAAGTAATAGGTTTGGATGGTTGAATGAAGACTTATGTGTTTCTCCTTGTCCAAGAGCTTGAAGGTTCTTCAATGGTGAAAAAGATGAAGATGGGGGAGAGAGAGGGAGGGGCTACCGGTTTTGATGGGGAGTGAGGGAGAGTGAGGATTTAATTTGTGTTAGATTAAGTTATAAGGTAACAAGTGTAAAGCATGAATAGTGTAGCATTAGGTGTCACTTACTATACTATATAAAATCAAAAATATCTAACTAAAAGAGAGAGATGAGGTCGGCTAGAGGGAGAGAAAGAAGGAAAATACGCGCTTTTCCGGCGCGATACGACGTTATGGAAATCGAACGACGAAAAACGTAGCTCGGCATAAAATCATCACGATCCGATTCGACCGAAAATTCTAACGTATAAAACTTAATTGGAAAATAAAATTTATAAATTAATTTCGACAAAAACTCGGGACGACACAGTCTGAGTTTTGTCCGGAAAATCATAAAAATGAACTTTCTCGGGCGAGTTCGTATCGCGATTTCGTGAATGTAAAAATCAGACGGTTTTCCGTTCTGAGTTCACGAACTAAAAACATTTCGTACGAAATTTGCTTATCCTCTTTACGAAAAATTTCGTCCCGAAATTTGCTTATCCTTTTTAAACAGCTTGGAGTACTTCATACTCAACTCTTTTCCGAATTCCCACATGGCTTCCTCTTGCCTGTGATGATCTTACAACGTTATTACTAATCGTTTCAACTTGCTCCTTAACTTTGGCGCTTTTCGATCCAAGATCGTTTTCGATCTTTCCTAATAACTTAAGTCGATTTCAAGATCAATGCGCTGCTGACCAACTATGTGTATTGAATCGAACGTACATACTTCTTCTCAAAAAGATATACTTAAAAATAAGCATTTCATAAACTTGGCGATAAAGCCATAACTATTCGTATTGGAAACTATCTTTTCCAAGTTACTTGCTAATTATATAGATCTTTGTCGAAGTCTGAACTCTTCACGAAACTAATGTTTCTCATTAACTGAGAAATCTTAAGGAGCTTTTATTTTCCTTCTGGATTATTAAGTTCGCATTGTCGTATATACTTAAGACTTTTGTCTTCTTTAAAACTCGTTTTATTCTGACTCAGATCTATTGTATGATCTCGATCATTTCACTGACCGTATCTAGTCCTAAGTTCTTTCTTTCACCTACCTTATAACAATAAGGCAGCTATGTAAATCTTCTCCTTCTACAAGGTCTCGTAAGTCGTAATACCTATCGTAGCTTAATAATTATTGTTATAACAATTCGGTTGTTGGCTACATGTTCTTCAATTCGCTCTTCGGCTAATATTAACGTTCTTAGCTTATCAACGAGTATCTAAATCGTTTTCTCGGATTGTCCATTCAACTGGAGGTGAGAAGCGGTACTAAAGTTAGGTTTGCTATCTGACTTTTCTGCCTTGTGACCTACAACCATCTCGTCGTCATAAAATCGTAACCATATCCTTGCATTTCCATTCCGGAATACCTTAACGGTTATCACAACTCATATAGTTGTCAGTGAAAAGCTTTCTCCTACTTATAAACTAAACATCTTTCTATCAACGAAACAACGTCTCGTTTCACTCTATTCCACTGAAAATCCTTTTCTTAATTCTTAAATCCACTCTTAAATTTCTATCCCAAACTCATTGCTTCAGAGTCGCTGTCTGGTTTATCCATTCTTTTTCTCAGTCGAGGCTTATCCATTGACTCGTCCTATCTCTAGATAGTTATAATCTTTCTCGCAATTTGGCATAGCTACTCGTGCCGCTATTTGCCCTGCGATCGATGCTGATGCATCATGCATTTTTCTATATCCATCTTCTCGAATCCTCGTATAAGCGTTTCTTTTCCGACGAAAAGATACCTAAACTTAGTTGGGGTCTTACGACTCAGCGTGTCTATTCTTACCCTTAGCTTTACCTAGATGGTAATTATTTTCACAAACGTGATATCTTACTAGTTCGAGCCATCTCCTTTGTCTTATGTTAATTCCTTTGCTCGAATACACGCTCCAAATTCTTATGATCTGTGAAGATCGCATCCCTTGCACCATATAGATGGTGTGTCCAATTTTTCAATGCAAGCTCTACGGCTGCAAGTTCTAGGTCGTAGGTTGGATACTCAATTTCCTGGGGTTAACGTGTCGTGAAGCGTAAGCTATCATTTTCTCATTTTGCATCTATACCATCCTAACCTATTCTTTGTAGCATTGGTATCTACCTCGTATTCCTTGTTGTTTCTGGGAGGGCTGAACCTGGGGTAATGATCAACTTTTCCTAGAACGTTCGTGTTCCTATTCCACAATTGTCTGTACATTTATTCTTTTCCTTCTATGTAGTTGCGCCATAAGTCTTAGTAATCATAGGGAATTCCTTAATGGAAACCTCTATTTTAACTATCCAGCCTGGGAACTTCTTATTTCATTCAGACTGGTAAGCAATTTTTCATTTGAGTACTGCCTCTACCTTAGCAGGAATCTATCTTAACATCTTCTGTCGACAATGTATATCCAAGAAACATTACTTCTCCATTCGAGCTTGCTCTTGCTAAATTTGGCATCTAACTCCCGACTCTATGCGTTCTAGTACTATTCGCAAGTGTTCTTCGTGTTCATCTTCATTCTTGGGGTAATTGAAATTGTCATCGATAAATACTAAAATGAATTCTTTTCTAAGTCTAGGTGGAAAATTCTATTCATGTGGTTCATGAATACTACGGAGCACTAGCCAACTAACGGCATAACTAAGCATTTGTAATAGTTTTATCTGGTTTGAAAGAGAATTTTGGGTATATCACCAGTTTATCCTTTAACTAAAGATGCTTAGACCTTAAGTCTATCCTCACAATTGCATTTGTTTTCTTTTTAAGCTTATCAGGGGTCTTATATTCTCATAAAAGAATATTTATTTTTAAGGGTTATCTTATTTAACCTTTGACAGCCTATATACAATCTCACAGAATCATCCTTCTTTGATGATGAACATCACCAATGTTTTCCATGGTAAAAACGTTTGTCTAAAGAAAATCGTCATCTAACAACTCTTGCAGTTGGATCTTAAGCTCCTCTAGCTCCTTTGATACCATTCTACATAAGGCCTTTAATTTAGGAGCTGCTCGTAGTTCTAAGTCGATCGTGAAACCTACACGACAATCTGGTAGTAAACTAGATATTTCATATAATTCTGTAGGTTCTCTACTCGGGGTTTTTAAAAGAGATTTTTCTCTCGTTGTCAAGAATCGTGGTAATTCTCAAACAACTAATCTATTCCTAAAATTATATATATATTGGACATCATATTAATGTCTAATTGTTTGTTATGATCCTAAAAGACACTAGATTAGATTCTATGCTTAACGAAACTAAGGGATCAATTCTCTGAGACCATCAACATTCCGTGAAACGCAGTTGTTCCTATTTTACGTTTAGACCGTTCTAGTCTTAGCTCTATAGGGTCAAAAAGGTACTAGTAAACTGGTAGAAAGTTCTAGTTTTGGGTCGATAATTTATGACAGGGTAATTTATAAGGTTCGTCCAATACCTGCCAAATCTTCCTTTCCTTCACTATGCCCCTCCTCCCTAATTATGTAAGCTCCTGCATTCTGTGGTGGTTGTAGCAGTTGTGTCTGTGACTGAAGTTGAGCTGTAATCAGTGGTTGAGACTGGCCGTACTGAAATGGTACTATCATTTGAAACAGCATTGGGCAGTCATTACTCATATGCCCCAACATTCCACAGTTAAAGCATCTATCCATGTTCGCTAGACATACACCCTCAGGCTCCTTATCACGTCCAGCACACGCAGAAACTCCCTGTTTCTGTTTTGCCGCTTGCCTCAGTTCTGGGCAATTCCTCTTAACGTGTCCCTTACGCAAACAATTGTAACAAACACCAGATTTAGCTAGACATATCCTAGGGTGTTTCTTACCACACTTAGGGCAAGCTGGAGAAGGGATCTCTTCTTGAGTACTTTTCGGAGTTGGGTGCTGATCATGCTGGTTGGTTCCATTTGCCGTCAGTGGTTCATGCACTTGCTCGTAGGTTGCACCTTCCCGGGGTATCGAACTTGGAGAGTTTTGATAAACTAATGGGCAAGGTCTTGATAGACCCTCTCGTTCCACAGCAAACACACCGACCACCCTATACCCTCGAACATCGCCAGCACCTCCTTCTCGATTCCCAACGCCTGCAACGCACCCAAATCAACCAACTTGGGCAGAATAATACCCCGCTCAGGCCTCTTCTCGGGAGCTATGTTGGAAGCGCACCTCGGAATGCTCAATCTGGGCCCGACTATACTCGCTGACCCCTTCCCTTTCTCCTCCTTAACCACTACCTGCTCCTTTTTGCGCTTAGGTGTTGGCTCCAACGGCTCCAACTGCTCAAACTCCTCCACGAAGTCATTGAGGTCATCGTCATTCAATCCGCCTATATTCGCCATCAGAGCATCGCCCTCCACATGCTCGGACTCCGTCGGGGCTTGTGATGCCTCCTTGCCCACAGGCTGGGACTGCTTGCTTTCCGATGCGGCTGGCTCAAAGTCTTGGAGCGATGGTGCCGTAAGTCCGGCCAAGATACCGGCTATCTCCTCTTAGGGTAGTGGTTCTAGGCTTTAGGGGTTTGCAGATAAGGCTTCTATCAGCGAAAGTTTTGGAGAGGGGGTTGAAATTTTGGTTTGTTTGGTCGGGGTGGTAGCAGTCTTGGTGGCTTGGCTTTTGGATGGTGTTTTGGGGTTTTTCTTGCTACGTGTGTTTTTCATGGTGAAGGAATGGGGGTTTTGTTGCAGATGAGAGTGAGAGAGGAAGATGAAAAGACGGTTGGATGTTTTGAAATTCGAATTATGAGAGAGAGAGTAGGTTATGTGTGTCTATAGGCCTAAAAAATTGGGTTTAGTGAGTTAATGGACAGCCCATCTGACACCGCCTGCGGTGATTTGATGTGCTGACATCATCCTACCTTTTTCGTTTTGCCTAGGAACCGATACCCTTCCCCTTGTTCAATCCGAGTCTCCATTCTGCCTTGCTACATGTTCATGCATTTAACCTGCACACTTAAACAAAAAATCCTCCTTCCAAACAATAACTACTATCCTAGGGTTAAAAATAAAAATACGAAAAGGGAAATAACGAAAATTAAAAAGAAAGTAAAAACAAGGATAAACTTATCAGGTTGCCTCCTGGCCAGTGCCCCAATTTACGTCATGGGCATGACGTAGTACTTCTTCTTCTTAATTGGCCTCTTGACCAGCGGAATCATGCGGATCCCCTGGATCATTTTCATCCTGCCCAAGGTAGGCCTTCAATCGCTTGTCACTTACTTTGAGAACTTTTCCACTAGTCAAACTCCTGATTTCCACTTTCCATTGGGCAACTGGGTTTGGACTTCATATGGACCAACCCACTTGGTCGTCAACTTGCACAGTAATAACTTGAGTTTTGCCCTCGCGAGAAGTACCTTTTGACCAATTTCAAACTTCTTGACTCTTATTTGTTGATCATGTGACTTGGTCAGTTTCCCCAAAATCTTGTCAATAAAAGGCTACTTGTAAGGATGTTTTTTAGCTATCTTCTTCACTTTTTGATGATCAACGCAAACTCTCCATCCTCTTTTCAATCTTATGCCCACCATCTCCTCATTCTCGTCCTCGATCACTTAAACATTTGCTCTCTTGGGCACCACTAGCTCCTGCCTCTGCCATTCGCTATCAGGCTCCGAGTATATAATTCCCAATTCTTGCAACCTTAAAATATCTTTTGCAGCTTCTTCTTCCATAGTCTGATCGCACTTGGTTCGAGGATTCTGAAAGAGATTAGCTTCATTCTCTGGCATCATGTAGACTATTGGAGTAATGCCTTTTTTATCATTGGAGAATAAATTGAGAACTTTCTTATCTTGCCCTAGACTGCTGCGCACCATATGTTCTTCTTCAACGTTCAGCTCAGAATTGACTATCACGGGCATGGTGTTATTCTCCCCAAGGTAAATGTACTTCTAGTGCTTGGGCAAAGGTTTGGGCTCCATCTTTGGTACTTGATCAATCATCCTTTTTCCTAACCAAGATGTAGGCACACTTGGAAAAGATGGTTGGGTTTGCTCTTCAATTACATCCTTCAAATTCTTCTTGCCTCTGACTACCTTATCCCATGTGTCTTGGGCAACTCGTTTGATGATTCCTTCTTCCTTATCTTTATTCATAAGACCTTGGATTCCATTATGAGGTAACACGTTCCACTTTGGCTGCTCGACTTGGTCAATGTATTTAACCGCCTTAGTGTCTTGAGAAGGTTCTTTTGTTTTGAAAATGTTGAATTACACTTTCTCTCCATCGAACTCACATGTCAATTGCCAAGTGTTGCAATCTATCCTAGTCTTGGCAGTCTTCAAAATGGCTTTCCCAACAGCATACCCGATGTGTCGACTCCCGTCTTGCCCATGTTGAGCACATAAAAATCTGCTGGAAAGATCAAATCTTCCACCTTGACTAGGACATCTTCCAGAATGCCCTCGGGGTGCACTTGTGATTTGTCTGCCAATTGGATCACCGCTCTAGTGGTTCGAAGTAGTCCCATAACATCTTCATCATACATGGACAAAGGCATTACATTTATCAATGCGCCCAAATCCAGCATGGCCTTCTCAATCTTTATATTTCCAATTTGGTATGGGATAGCGAACATGTCGGGATCTCAACACTTCTTGGGCAAATTCCTTTTGATGATTGCCGACATATTCTCCTTCACGACCACTTTTGCTCCATCATAACTCTTGCGGCTGGTTCTGTTGACCGTTGCCCTTCCATGGTGTGTTCTGCTTATTTTCTTGGCTAAACAACCCCGATTGCTGTTACTGTTGTGGTTGTTGTTTTGACCAGGCTGCTGATAGCCCTGCTGATTTCCCCTTCTCTGACTTCCCTGGTTGTTGAAGTTCTGATTGTAGCCTACGCTACCTCCTCCATTCCACTTCCTCTTTCCCTGATAGTTGCTATTATTGTTGTTATAATAGCCTCGGTTCTGGTTCTGTGCTGGTGTTGGTGCAGTTGGTACAACCTTCTTCTCATCAGGCACGACGGCCTCCATTTCCAATGCTCTTCCCAAAATATCAGTGTAGCCTAGTCCTCCATGACTAGCTAACGCGATTCCCAGTTCATGTCGCAGTCCTCCTTGGAATTTCTTTGATAACTTCTCCTCAGTATCAACCAAAGCAGGTGCATACCTAGACAGCTCGCAAAACTTGGCATCATACTCAGTTACGGTAAGCTTTCCTTGCTTCAAGTTGTAGAACTCGGCTTCCTTCTGTGCTCTATACGTCTTGGGTACGTACTTATCAAACAATATTTCGTTGAATTCTTCCCACGTGAAACAAGCCAGCTGCTCTGCGGGTATCACCTTCTGCCTTGCTTCCCACCAATAATCAGCCGATCCAGTCAGTTGGAACGCGACACATAGCATTCTCTCCTCATCAGTACATCTGAGGAGTTTGAATATCTTCTCAGTAGATCTTACCCATAGCTCAGCATTGCTAGGGCTGCCCGTTCCATTGAACATCGGGGGGTTTCGTTTGAGGAAGAGGTCCTCAATATCCCTACGGGATGGTGGTGGAGGTGGTGGTGATGGGGATGGTGATGGGGATGGTGATGGGGTAGCATTCTGTTCTTGCTCTTGTTCTCTGTCATTCTCCAGTTGACGTCTCCCACGTCCTCGAGGCCTCCCAGGTCCTCGACCTCTCCTATTGTTAACGTTTCTTGGCGGCATTTTCTTTGATCTAAAGAAATTTGAAATTCTCATTAGTCTTTTCTGTTAATCGCTCTTATTTCTTACTAGCTCATTCTCAACTTAATCAAGTTCACGGGTCGACATATCGAACATAGTTTCGATATTACTTCGTAATCTTTTAACTTTCAAGCTAGACTTAAATTTCTCGTCATACGAATTCATTGACATTCTAATTTAATTACACGATTCATAGGAAATTTTTCTTGTGATTCAAAACCCTCTTACGGGTCATGTATATATATATACATCAAAAAGAATATTAATTCTGCCTCCAACGAGGACTTATACAAAAAATTATATATATACATTAAAAAAATATTAATTCTGCCTCCAACGAGGACTTATACAAAAAATTAGAGTACTACTAGTCTAAACTAGGCTGACTGCCTACTATTTAGCGGGTGCACTAACCAGCTGCAACTCCGTACCTACTAAAAGTACTAGAACGGAAATGATTCATAAAATTTTGTATCCGTTAGAGTACTACAAAAAACTAGTTACTGATCCGACTATATACAGGACAAAAGAGCTACTACTACTACTAACATGCGTCTATGACGCTCTACTCGACAAACTATAATTGAGTCGAAACTGCCCTCTACGGCCTAAAAACCCTAAGAGTCCTCCTCTGGGTCCTCCTCTGGATCCCCGTCCGGGTCCTCCTCAGGATCCTCATCCGGGTCCTCGTCCGGGTCCTCCTCCTCAGACTCTGAACCAAAGACGAGCTGGAGTGCCTCGTCCTCCCTCAGAGTAGAGCCGTCAGAAAGTGTAAGTAGAGGTGGTGACGTTGCCTCTGAAACTGTCTCCTCCAGGTCGGAAACAAGGTAGTCCTCACTGATCTCTACTGCAAGCTTCTTCAGGGGAAGAAGGTGCTCTGGAACTAAACTGGAACCTGAACATGACTCGAACTCCTCCCTAGAACGGACCCTGGACGGTCCTGCCTCCATCTGCTCTCTGACTACTCCCCACTTCGCACAGATCTCCTCAAGCGGCGTAAGTGGAGATGGTAACTCTAACATGGTGGCAAGCTCCGCGTCGATCCCTCAGTACTCTAACTCCTCCCTAAACAGTCCTGTCTCTAAAGGTCCTCTGACTCTAACATAGACGTCAGATAAGAATGGTGAAGCTAGTCCTAACAATGCAGTTGTCTCGACGTCAATCTCTACGAATCCCGGTTCTGGGATCAATTCCTCGATCTGTGTACTAACTGGCGGTAACTCTGGTGTAACAGCGGGCTCCGCGTCCTCCTCTAACTTCTATGACTCCGCGTTACACTCCTCACTCAGCACAAAGTCTGGTGGTAACTCCAACAAGGCGGAGAACTCTGGGTCTAAGTCGAGGTGCTCTAGCTCGGTCTCTGCGGGAAACTGACTGTAGGGGAGGTGCGGCTCTAAGGGAACTGGAAGCATGTGTCTGTCGTCAAAGAATCGCCTGTGTACAAATAGGGCGAATCCCGTGTAGTTGCCGGTCGGCTCGGTGTCGTCGTCGAAGATCCCTAGAAAGTACCACACCACGCGGTGCGCCCAACCGCGCCACTCATCTGGTAGGTGTACAATCAGGTCTGATATTGCCTGACTCTTTGGAATCAAGTGCCGTACTGGAAAGTAAACGGACGAAAAGTTGCTAACTATCTGTCCCACATCCTCCTCACCGTAATCTGCCTCGAACTCATAATACTGGTCTTGAATCATATCTAGTATGGTACGCTCGCACGCGACCAAGGGCTGGCTCTTCTGAGCAGTAACACGAGTCTTAGCCATCCTACAAAAGTTGTAAGGAAACACGGATCAGTAACAGGTCGGGAAAATAACTTATCTCAACGAAATACTTAAATTACAAAATGAACATTCCTTATTCAATTGTAACATCACCACTTAAAACAACCACTTATCAAGACTTCTAGCAATTCAAGAAATTGCACTCAAACAATATACATATATATATTAAAATTAATACTTCAAGATTTTATTTCCATTCTTATCTTACTACATTCTTACTTACTTACCTTAATTCTTTATTACTTTCTCAACAACATTTCTTAACGATTCTTACTTATTAAAACAAAGTACGTCTACTTTGTTCATGTTACTTATTCAAAAGTAACATCCATTTATAAAAGAATTTTGTCGTTAACGACTCTTGATACTCGTACTATTGGTAGTCTTTGCTCAAAGACGAAATATGGAATAAATTCCAAAAGAAATGGAATATAACTTAGAGAATAACTTTCTGGAAACTAAGTTCCAGTTGTTGTCCCTAGAATCGGGCGATCGATGGAAAAATTAATCAAGCTTCGTGCTCGACTTCCAATAATTTATACGATTTTCTTCGTAGAGTTCGATCAGGACGAACCCTATTGAAACACGAAATGAAAAGAAAACGGATTGACGTGACGTCATTTACGTTACTTACACGTAAGTAACGTTCACTTATTTTATTTAGCTTTGATTCCCTTTACTCAATCTTCGTCGTCTCGTTCATATCTTTCTTAATTCGAAGCCGAAAGCTTCTCAAACGTCTAATCATTTTCTCTGTTTACTAACACGATTTACCGTACCATTTATAAAACAAAGTTCGACTTTGCCGAATCTTCATTCATGTCACTTAACGCACGTGACATTCATCAGTAGAAGTTCTCCTCGTGTCGGGGATCTTCTTTCGAAATCATTTCATAATAACGTTTCTTAAAAACGTCTAAATTCTCGAAGAACCGGAAAGATCTTAGGTTTCGAGTCTACGTTCTCATTGAACCGGGAAAAATCCCTAAAATCCGACTATATTCTTGTGTCCAAAAATTTTCAAAAGAAAGAAATTATCGCGCAAATAATTTCACATAAGATAGTACTCGTACTATCACATAATCACATAAAGTATAAAAATTATACTTCCATAAAATTCTTATTTTTGGCACACAACTCATTCTCATTCTCAATTTCATTGAATACTTGTTCATAAATTTCTTATTTAAAAGAAATCGCATCATTAAAATTCTTTCCTTTTCCTCGTTGAGTTGACGTAGCGGGAGGTTGAGTTGACATCTACATTCTCAATCTTAGTGTTATAGTCTAACTCTCATCTTCTTCTTAAAAGAAGACTCTGATCTGAAGTATATACAAATACTCCATCCTATGACTCGAAAGAAGACTCGGTATAGAGTACGAATGAATAGTCTATATTATCACTCGAAGGCAGACTTGAATATAAAATACCACTCTGTGATATTACTAGAAGGAATGACTCATACTAAGAAAGAATGACTCATAACCAGAGCAGGAAACAAACTACTGCTCCGATACCACTTTGTGGTATTACTGAAAGAATGATTCAGACTAGAAGACTGACTCGCATCCAGAGAAGAAAACGAACCTCTGCTCAGATACCACTTTGTGGTATCACTAAAAGGAACGACTCATACTAGAAATTGACTCATAATCAGAGCAGGAAACAAGCCTTGCTCTGATACCACTATGTCACGGCCCCAAATCCCAAGGGACGGCAGAAGCCGGGGTGCGACTGGGATTGGATTAAAGAAGCGGGGAAGAAGGGGGCTGACTAACTAAACATACATAAAAGACATCATACATTCAATGAACAAAGACTTTGCTATTATAAAGAAAGAGTTAATCACGAAGGATTACTCGACAAAAGGTACTCGAAAGTATCTAAGTTAAAGTTTACAGACTTAAACTACAATGATTCACCAAATGTACATAACGTCAAAAAGTCTAGAGTTTTGCAGCGGAAAGTAGGTCATAGCTAAAGCAATCCTAACTTCTCAACTCGACTCAACTTCAACCACCGCCGCTCTCGTCGCTTCAACCTGCACATTTAGAAAACATATGCAGGGCTAAGTACAAAAGTACTTAGTGGGCACGATTCCGAAAACATAATCATAAGTAGAGATAATCTGGCATTTCATAATTTGTAGCACATCGAGGTTTTATTAAAAATTAGCCCGTGTCTACTAAAATATTTTCTGACTTATTTTCACAATTTACTCGGCCGAGCATTTTCTGGTATGTTACGTTCAATCTTGACCAATTCTCATTCACTGTGGCTGGTTACCCCTCAATAGGATATCACATACACCACAGGTTACAAAGTGCACTAACTCTGGAAAGCACTTAATAGCTAACTCAGAGCCGATAGTTAGTTAACCTATTTAGATTAACTCTTAAAATCTGGAAAACACGAATGTTAACACAGATAGGTACAAGAGAACTCACATAAAACATAAAACAGTTCATGCCATAATTATCACTTTCAAAACACAGATATCAAAGCGATAAAGAAAGGTTTTTCGAGCATTGCTCGTTTTATTTTATATATAAAAGCCCACCTTAGCGTTTACAGAACTATGTACAAGCTTCCATTCTCCTGATCTTCCATCCTTTCCTTATTGCTGGCCTCCTCCTTCATCGTAAAATAATAACACTTTAAAATCGGTCGTAAAAGATAATCGAACATGGAAATTCGAATTAGGTTTTAGTCGTTTCGTTTCTTTAGGCATTTGCACTCTACTAGTTTTATTTTAATTAAACGGGAACGAGACTTGAACAAATCTCGTTTAGAACTCGAAAGGTCTCATACTCGACTCTTAGTTCAGTAGAGAAGATAGTCGTTAACTTATTACGGCTCAAACGATCGAAAGAAACTAAGTTGCGAAGAAAACAACTTAGGCAAACAAATCCTGAAATCTTCACTGCGCAATGCAGTAGTTCTGGGGAATGCCCAGAACAGAGGAATTGAAAACAGGGGATGAGCTCTATACCACTATAAAGCTTGGAAAGTCTAGTTTACGCTCCAATTTACGGATGTCAAATCCGATAAATGAGCTAAGAGATATTACAGTTTCCGGGAAGGGTTGCAAAACTGCCGCGGCTAACCCTAATTGCTCGATAAAAACGACGTATAATTTCCTAAGTTCGTTCTAAGTTCTCGTACTCGATTTCTCACGAAACTTGACTCTCAAGGTAGTCAACACGTACTCCCGTACGTGAAGGACTCCTTTTCAAAACTGGTTTAGAACTACGACGATCAAACCTCGTCGTTTCAACAACCAAAATCAAGTTAACAAATTCTCGTTTCTAGTTCTCGACTATAACTACAACTCATATTATAATAATCCGAAAGCTCATGTCGTCAACTACAAAGTCATTCCCTAGTCCATTATAAACACTATTATCAAGCTAGAATTCTTACTCGACTTCTCGATTATTAATTACGTCCTCTTGTTCGTCTCTTACGAGATTTCAAAAGTTATCGGAATTCGTTCAAATTCTACGACATCAATCAACATCTAACGAGATTAATTATTATATACATCATTACTCCATATCATTACTTAAACTCAACTTAAATTGAGTTCTTAGTCTCTTACGATCCACAAAATATTTTTAGAAAATTCCAATTAAATTCATAACATCAACTATTATCATTATAAACATAAATTCACCAACATATCATCAACTAGATCAACTACATGAAAACCCCTAATTCTTTCATATTTTTCGGTATTATCATATAATTAAAGGGGGTGATTTTCTTCATCAAACATCATCATTAATCCCTTAATCATACTACTATATCATCAATTGATCAATTTAAGTCTTATTACATCATCAAATTAAAAACCCCCAATTCAAACCCTAGCTCAAAAATCGGTCCTCATCAAATTCATAGGGGTTTTGATTTCTTTTTGTTTTAGTCAACAATTAAAGTACTCCTAAGCAATATTATACCATCAATTGAAGAATCCAAATTATCCTACAACAACCCCTAATTTTCGGTATTTACTAGGAAATAGGGTTCTTGATTTTCTTCAATTTTAATCATAGATCCATATCTAAACCATCTAGTTATACTAATTAGAGATCAAGACATCTAATCCATCTACCTATAAAAATCGATCCACTTGAAAAATAAAAAGAAATGGAATTCAATTGGATAGGATTAGAGAGGAGGAGATTACCTTGACAATTAATAAAGGAGTTGGATGATTCAATGGTTGGATGAAGAACTTGTGATGATTTCTTGTCCAAGAACTTGGAGCTCTTCAATGGTGAAATGAAGAACAAAGAGAGAGATGATGTAGGTGTGTGTGTTTCGAAATGGGAGGGAGAGAGATGAGTGAGGATGAAGACTAAATTGTTATAACATGTATCTAATAAAGACTTAGGTGTAAAGTTAAATAAAAATATCTAAGAGCGAGTCATTAAGTTAAAACCTTATAATAAAGAAATATCAAGCTAGAGAGAGTGCGTAATGTCGGCTAGAGGTGAGATAAAGAAGAAAATTACGCGCTTTTCCGGCACGATACGACGTTACGGAAATCGAACGACGAGCACAAAATCATCAAATTATGATTCGACCAAAAATTCTAACGTATTTAACTTAATCGGAAAGTAATATTTAAAAACTTAATTCCGACAAAAACTCGGGACGACACAGTCCAAGTTTCGTCCGGAAAATCAAAAAAATGAACTTTCTCGGGCGAGTTCGTATCGCGATTTCGTGAATGTAAAAATCAGACGGTTTTCCGTTCTGAGTTCTAGAACTAAAAAGTTTTTTGTACGCGATAACCCTAAATACAGTAGTCATCTAACTGACTTCCGTAATTTATTTTCGGAAACGGATTGTGATACCCCGAGCTTTTATATCGTTAGAGAGCGTATAACTAACCGAGTAAGTTAAAAGATTAGAATTTAGGAATAAAAATTTTCTTTTCTAAACGAAGAGAAATGAGTAAAACGTTTAGAATGCTTTGTGAGTTTTGTGTGAATTTATCTGTTCTATTTATCTGAGATGATGATGATGTGATATGCTTGTTGAGTTGTTTAAATCAAAATGAGTATAAGATCAATTTCCAGAAAAATTCCGAGGAGTTTGTTTAGTTAAAATAGAATGATGTTGATCGCCGAGAAATTTATTTACACCGATGACCTTAGAATAGAGTTGAATTAGAATCTTTGAACCTAGAATTGCTTCTAAAGTCACTGAGATAGGGTAAGAGCTTATCCGAGAATTGAGAAGAGTAATGAGGATTTAATCTTTAAAGGATTAATAAACGGATTAATAAGCCAACTAAATTCCTTTGAGATTTAAAAGACTAAATGATCGAATTCGTTAATCTTTTAATCGAAGTGTGAATTAGGATTGAGATGTTTAGTGTCGGAAATGAGACGAGAAGAGGTTAGACTCGTTTATAGCATGAGTGAATAAATACGAATCGTTTATCCGAAAAACCTTTACGACCGGATAATTAATACCCGTAATGACACGACGAGGACAAGTGTCACTCTCCCTCTTTCCCTCTCACTGCCACCTCTCTCCCTAGTCTCTCTCCACACCTATCTACAAGACTATACTTAGATGTCATCATGTTTATTCTCTAGAAATGAGCAAAATACTTAGTAAATTGTGTAATCAAAGTTTGCATACAATCAACATCACATCAAACCATCCATCCATGTCTTAATGCAAGTTCCAACACAAAACATCATCATTCTTATTCCTTATGTTGGAATTCAAATCCATGCACTTATACAAAGAAAGAAGAATTCATTCACTTACATTCCATCTCTCTCTCTTTCGAATTCTCTCTCCCAAGCAAGCAAGAAAAACAAAGAAAACCCTCTCTACTCTCTCCCTCACTCACGGCAATCACACACACACACACACACATTCATTTTGATTTTCTTCCATGCAACCTTGAATTCAAGCTTATCATTCATGGAAATGAAGTAAAGAACACCATCCTCCATCTAGTTCATCCTTATCTTCAAGAAAAAGGTAATAATCCTCCAAGTTCTTGATTTAAATTCAATAATCATCCTCCATTTTCTTCATTTTGGCTCTTAAGCCCTAAAAGAGATGGATGATTAATCTTTATGTTAATCTTTTCTTTGAGGATTCAAGAAGAGTTCTTCCTCACATCCAAGCTCAAAGTTTGAAGCTCAATCCCTTTCATTTCGATTCCAAGAAGCCAAGAGAAGAAATCCCTTTTAATTTTCAAAGTATGATTATTCATTTGATTAATTGTATATATGTATATCTCTAAGTCCTAAAAGATAGAAACCATGCATGCATGATATTTATTTTTGTTTAGGAAAACTTATGATTGTTAATGTGAAGATCGAGTGAGAAGAAATCATTAGGAGAATCGAACATTAGGATTTAATCGGTGAATTAAGAGAAGAAAAAGAAATTTAAATCCCTAAAAATCTAGTGAATACCGAAAATAATAAGAAAAATAGGAAAATGTGAATCCTTTGAGTTATTGATATTTTGATGTTTAATTTATTATTTTTATCATGTTGAGAATGAGATTATATGCATGAAAAATTGAGAAATAAAATGCATAAAAATATGCATGTATGCCGTGTGTTTTTGGGAAGAAAAGAAGGATTTATCTTGTTGATTTTGTTGATGAATTGAGTGATGTTTTAATCATGAAATGATTGTTTGATATGTTGATATAATCATACATATTGTTAAGTTTAAGAAAATGGAATTGCATGTTAAGATTTTAAAAAAATTAAATTGTGATAATATAGAAGATGTGATATTTAGATGTTATAATGTGTGTATAAATACTAATATGAATTGTGAATAAAGGATAGAAATTTTTGTAATAAAAGGAATGAAGTTTAAAAGCTTTTAAAATGTTAAGAATTGAAAAATGCATAAAAAGATATAGCAAATAAGTGTTCTTGTATTAAAACTTAAAGACTTGAAATTTTAATAAACTAAGTCAAAAAGATATTTTGTAATTTAACTAATAAAATGAACTAGTTTTTATAAAAATATTTATTGAATGATAAAGAAAATTATTAAGTAAGAAAGTGGTTTAAAAGTTAAAGAACAAAAAAGAAGACTTTATTAAATAAATAAGCAAGAATTGAGAAAACCGAGTTTAAAAGAATTAATCGATAAGAAGTGAAAAGAAGTTTTAATCGAATGGAGAAAAGATGCTAGACGAGTTAAGTTAAAAACTCGTATAAGTTAATCAAGAAAATAATAATAGAATAAGATGTCGAGTAATGGGTTTGAAAGAAGCTAATTAAAAATAATTAATTGAGTGCGTTGTTTTCAAACCATGCGAATTAAAATTAAACCGAGAAAAATTACCGAGTTAATAATTAGAAAAATAATAGTCGAGTTAAGAAATGAGAATCGAATTAGAAATGAATAAGAAATTCCAATTTCATAAGAGTTTAATAATAATTAAAGAGAATTTATATTAATTGAGTAAAAGTTATAAAATACCTCATAAGATAACGAATTTGGAACAAAGCGTTGTCTATAAATTAAGAAAAGATAGAGTAAATTGTTTGAATCTTTATGAAAAGAAATGCATAATTGAGTTAAGTTCTAATGTTTAAATTAAATAAATGTTAATGTGTCTTGAAGTTTGTTTAATTTATTTGAATTCATTATATGATTGAATAAGTGTTTAAATGCATGATATTAATTATGATGTGAAGAATAATTGAATTAATTGTATGCAAAGTGATTGAGTTACTAATTGTTAAATCGAGAATCAATTAAAATCTTTGAAAGAAAACTCGAGTAATGGAATGTAGATAGACGACGTTTATTAAAGTGAGAAAGTGTTAAGACGTTGATTAGTAGTATTAACCAATTCGAGTAGAGTTAATGATTTAAAGACGAAAACGCGTGATCCTTTAGAAAAGTTAAAAGCGAAGAGAGAAACGACTCAAGTAGAAGTCCTTTAGTTGAGTCCAACGCCTTTATGTCCGTCTTTTGCGTATCTTATTTTTCCTTTATCGATGTCGAACTGTGAAGGATCGAGCCGGACGGATCACTAAGCAAGGATAAATAGCCTTTAAACCGCTTAGCTAGAATCTTCGGAAGTCAGGTGGGCTTTTCTGAACCAAAACTATCGATGAGAATTAGTTATGCTATACAGTATTATTATATGACTTTAAATACGATTGACTTGCCGTTTTTATTAAAATTTGGTATGTGTTGTCATCTGTTTATGTGAAGATGTTATTATCCTGTAAAAGGCAGGAAACCCACGTGTGGTATGTTAAATGTTGAGGTGACTGTGAGCCTTGCTTCGGTTAGGCCGGTCACAGTGTTCGAGAAGGAGGCCTACTTCTCGGCACAGTAAGATTGTTTGTGACAGATGATGCATACTGTTATATTATATGTTATATTTGACTGCGCAGTCTGTTTTAAGAAAATGTTTTTAACATGTACAAGTAAAACTGTTTTTAAACTGCTTAAGTACTTGTGATGTTCGGCAAGGCAAGTTCAATTGTTATAGCTTTAAAAAGCATCTTTATATCAAATATTTTGGCTTGTATTCACTGAGTACGAAGTACTCAGCCCTGTGTATGTTTCTAAACATGCAGGTTGACTGGATGGCGATGGCATGGATACTTGGTGGTGTGGTGTGGTTCTTTTGGTTGAGTCGAGTTGAATATTAGACTAGCATTTGTACGTATTCATACGTGCAAATGTAGGGTTTTGATGCAAGTTTCCGCTACAACCCTTTTGAATTGATGTCTGTTGATGCTAATACTTTGATACTTATATTTTTGTTTCCGAGTGTTGTGCTCGATGATTTTGAAAACTTGTTAAATTCTTAACTTCTTGACTTATACTTCCGAGCGATGGGCTCGTTGACTTTAAAACCTTTTGTTGAATCTGATTATCTTGACTTGGTATATGTTGCATTCTCATATTGGTTGGAATCCTATCCTTGTCAGCATGAAATACTTATTCATATTCTTGTTATATGTAGTTTTGAGATGCTCGGATATTACATCGTTGTGTTTTTGGAAACCTAATTCGATTGCCTTATCTTTCATTATTGTTTTCCCCGAGCATGTTCCCCTTATTTGAGTAGATTGATAGTTGTTTAGGTTTTGTTGTTATTCGTAAGTCGCACCTCGAGAGTCGGGGCGTGACACGGATTTCACTGTTGGTTTTAGAATTCAGAATCGTAAATTTAGGCGTGCAAAGCCATTTTTATTAATAACTTTAAATTTTTAGGACTGTACGGAAAATCTGTGGTATTACAGACCAAGTCTGTGGAGCTTCGATTTCACTGTGGCCGATCAAAGTTCGCTAGACCCTCACGGTCGGCTAACTCGTTAGCTAGGGATCGACCAAGCCGAGCCAATTTTCAGAAAAAGATATATGAAATTACCAAGCAGCTTGATGACATGAATTTTAACCTCGAAAGATATAGAAGGGGAAACAAGAGCCGCCGCAGCTCTTCTGAAACACCCTCAAAATCTCAAGGCGATGGATGCTTTGAGTGCGGGAAACTATGACACTTCAAAGTTTGCTATCATGATCTCTCCAAGAAGCATCGAGATGCCCTCCATGCAAAGGCCAAGGAGAAGTCCAAGGACATAATCGTTGAGGAAGAAGGTAACGACACCGACTTGTACATCGACTCCGAAGGAGAAGAAACTGACTTTCCAGCAAGTTCCAAAGGACAAGACAAGTGTCTCATGGCACTGCCAGAAGAGCCAACTAGTGAGGTAAACTCTTCTCTCCATCCATCTCATATTATTCCTATAGCTAACCAATGTGCAGGAGAACTAGACGAAGATATCAATCTGTCTTGGGATGAGATAGAGAAGTAAAGTAGAACCTATGATGCTCAAGCAGTTCAGTACAAGACACTCAGAGAAGAATTTGACACAATGAGCAACTAGTTGATCGTAAAGGATCAAGGAATAGAAAGACTTATGGAGATCAACAGGAAGCTCCATGAAGAAGTTGCTCAGTCCACAAATAGCTAGGTCATCAATCTGACCAATATGGCCAGGACACAAGCTGACTACTATTCTTAGTTGCAATGGGAGCTCAAAAATGCAAATAAGAAGATATTGTCCCTTCATGGCTCGAGCACAGCTCTAGAGAGCATGATCAACAAGCATTGACCTCCTAACTATGTAGAAGGTCTTGGTTATAACACAGAGAGGGACACTGGATCGCAGCCAAGACAGTTTGTCAAAACCAGTCAGCCCGCGACTAAGACACCCCAAGTCCATCCTGACATAGTAGAGGTAAGAGTTCCCAAGACTCCAATCGTTCCTCAGACTGTTGAGACTCCTATGAATGACAAAGGCAAGCAGGTTCAAGGAGATGAACCAAAGAAGGATGAAGCCGGTACCTCCAAAGATGCTGAAAAGTCAACAAGGAAGTCTAGACCCCAAGGTCGCAGAGCGAGGGGGAAGACTCAAAAGGACCTACACAGTCTGCGTAGAATCAGCCTGACGCAGGCTCCATACCAGAGTACAACATCAGTCACAGAGAAATCCGAACTGGAACATTCCCATCATCTATCATCACACATATCCAGTTCAACAATAATACCAGTAGGCATATCAAGGTCATGGAAACTACGGAGACTAGTATCATGGTCCTAGTTATTCACAGTAAGAATATGCACAAGGAGCTAGACAGTTTGGGTCTTCCCCCAAACAGTTCTAACCACGAAGAAGTTGACGAAGTCAGCAAGGTTGAAACCAAGCTCCTAAATGAAAAAGGGTATCCACCAAGAATTGGACTGCTCGTGCTTTCAAGCCTACTTAGTCAGCAGTCTACATAGATGTGGAAGGGAAAGTGATTCGAACTGACCACTCAGTTCGAGTCTACAAGAAAACACCAAACACTAACCAGCCAGGAGCTAACTGAGGTTGAGCACCTAAAGTTTGTCTTATGTTTTGCTGGAACAGGACGAACTAAGGAAGAAAAGAGGTTGTAAAATCAGTAAGGATGTCATTTTTTTTGAAAATTCATACAGACATTCAGTGAGCTGATATCATTACAAAGCCTTTGGTGGAGTCGTGACTCAAGATGCTATGTCAACTCCTTAGACTGCTGAACCCCACTGAAGATGAGGCAAAGAACATGGAGATCACAAGTTAAGGGAGAATCTAAACTTGAGGGGGAATTGTTGAAGTTCACATTGACCAGACAGTTCGAAGGCAAGACAGAGTCAAACCTCGACTAAACACAAGCCTTGAGTTAGTCACGTATATGCTGAACTGAGGAAATAGTCAAGTTCAATGCCGACTGAGAGGTATTATTGTATCAGCTAGTTTCCTAGAAATTGAGCCACGTGTTTTGAAATAAATTTAAACATATTCTAACGAGTTAATCAGCCATTAAGGAACCCTTCGGTTGCATTTAATGCAAAGCTAGGCTCTATTAATAGCCTATGCTTTTTAGACCACTACTGGCTGACATGGTTATAGTTTCGCCACACTCGCGCATGTTGGTCATCACCCCGACCCACGTCCCCCGCCATGTTTTTGCAATGCAAACGGTGTGAAATCCCTACCGTCGAAGATTGAAAGGTGGGAGTCAACCCAAACCGTAGATTCCATGCACTGTCTTCCTATATAAGGGATTATCTAAACCCTTATTCCTCTTTACATAATCTGAATCTCAAAATCCCCTTGCGAGAAATTTCTGCTATACTTTGTGCTCTTAGTTGTGTGTTTGTTCATCTTGTTTCAGATTCAGATTTCCAGATCATATAGCAAATATGCCTCCTCGTGTTGCTCTCGCCATGGCTAAAAAAGTTATGCCCATCCCTGCCACAGTCAACAATGTGAGATCCATCATAATGTTCGAACTCGTGCTCTTTTTAATTTATCAGGATTATAGTGTTCTTCACCTGATGATCGAGAAATTAATCGACGCGAAGTTGAAGAAGTGGGTATCATCTGAACCTAAATACCTCCTTCCGTCTGCCACCACCGAGTTCTTCATCAACCCAACACCAGAGGAGATTCATTTTGACAGCACCGAAACTCCCTTTCCGTCTGCCGCAGTTGAGATATTCATCAACCCAGCACTGGGGAGATTCATTTCAATAGCACCAAATTTCCATTGATGTGGACACCTTCTTAGAAGAGTTGTATGAGCTCACCTCTTTTGCTGAAGATCTCTCCAAATTCTCCGACAAAGAAGTGGACCATTTCATTCAATCCATCTCCATCGACCGAGTTGAGTTCAAAGGAAGAATGCAGCAAACTCAGTTGGAGCTCGATACTCGACTTCTATTCAATATCCTTGTAAATTTTGTTCATCTTCTTGTTGGGTTAAAGGGTGACGTCTGCAGACCTAATATGAGGCCAATGATGTCTATCACCAGATAGACTGGTTCAGTCATTTCAAGCATTAGTAGATGACTAAATCCACCAAGATGGTGCAGATTGATGGAAGGCACAAAATAATGTATGGCACAAAGGTGAGCTCCATCATTCTTCACGCAACCAAGGAAGTGAAGGTTGAATCGAAGCACACAGATAAAGAGAAGCTAACAGACAAGGAAAGACTATTCATTTCGGAGCGCATGATCAATGATGTGTTAGCATTAAAGTACCAGGGAGCTTCACCATCCTATGGAAAGAAGAGAAGTTGGGTTGCTCAGTCCAAGCCCACTCCTATAGCCCGCTGTCAAAAGATGTCTGACGTCACGATGGACTCTGATCCAGAGCGAACTCCCACCCCTACTCCGAAGAAATAGAATCAGAAGAAGACGATGACACAACTCCTTCTCCCACTCCTCCCAGGGAAGAAGAAGAAGAAAATAAAGGAGATGAGTCCCAATGCAGCCCTTGATTAGGAAGAAGGGCCGCTGTCTGTAAAAGTTCGGGGAAGAGCTGCTGTAGGAAGCTGGTTTTAACCAGTATGGTTCCTTCACAAATAGCAAGACAGTCCAAGTTAATGGTGCCCAGACTGCCTTGTACACACAAGTTCTCGACACTAGCTAATTTTAACATGAACCTGGCGCAGACCGCCATACTTAGTCCAGTGTCAAGACTCGATCTACTTGTTGTGTTGACTGTGCTCAGCCCCATACCCCTAACGGTTCTTGAGCTATCTGTGATACCCTGAGTTTTTAAACCTTTAGAAAGCGTTTAATTAACCGAGTGAGTTAAAAGATGAGAAATTAGGAGTAAATTTTTTTTTTTCTAATCGAAGAGAATCGAGTAAAACGTTTAAATTGCTTTGTGAGTTTTGTGTGAAATTGTCTGCTTTATTTATCTGAGATGATAATGATATGATATGTTTGTTGAATTATTTGTATGAAGATGAGTATGAGATTAATTTCTAAAATAATCCTGAAAAGTTTGCTTAATTGAAATAGCATAATTTTTTTAATCGCCGAGAAATATTTTTATACCGATGAACTTAGAATAGAATGGAATTAGAATCTTCGAACTTATAATTTCTTTTAAGATCACTGAGATAGGGTAAGAACTTATCCGAGAATTGAGAAGAGTAATGAAGAGTTAATCTTTAAAGGATTAATAAACGGATTAATAAGCCGACTAATTTTTCCTTTAAAAATTTAAAAGACTAAATGATCGAATTCGTTAAACTTTTAATTGAGACGTGAAATAGGATTGAGATGCTTAATGTCAATAGTGAGACGAGAAGAGGTTAGACCCGTTAATAGCATAAAAAAGAATTAATACGAATCGTTTTATCCGAAAAACCTTTACGACCGGGTAATTAATATCCGTAACGACACGACGAAGACACGTGTCACTCACCTCTCTCCCTCTCACGCCACCTCACTCTTATCCTCTCACATCACTCCTCAATTTCCAATGTTAATTATCATGATTATGTCTTCAACAAGATCTTACCAAAATATTGCATGCAAACTAACATCACATCATTCATCCATCAATCACTTTAAGAAATACAACTTCCAACATTTCACTTTATTCCTTTTGTTGGATTTCAAATTCCTACATCTAAGACAAGAAAGAAAACTTAGTCATCTACACTCCATCTCTCTCTCATTTGATCTCTCCCTCTCTCAAGACAACAAAAGAAAAACTCTCTCAAACTCTCCAATCTCTCTCACTCTCGGCATTCTCTCTCTCTCCCTCATACTTTGATTTTTCTTTACATGCAACCATGTATTCAAGCTCCTCATCCATGGAAATGAAGTAGAAAGTGTCATCCTCCATTCATTTCATCCATATTCTCAAGAAAAGGTAATAATCTTTCAAGTTCTTGAGATTAAATTCAATATTCATCCAACAATTTCTTTATTTTGATTCTTAAACCCTAAAAAGAATGGATGATTAATTCCATATTATTCTTTTTCTTTGAGGATTCAAGAAGACTTCTTTCTTCCTTCAAATCCAAGCTTTGAAGCTTCATTTTCCATCCATTCCAATTCCAACAGCCAAGGAGAAGAATTCCATTTAAATTAAAGTATGATATTCATTTGTTTAGTTGTAAATATGTATATCTCTATGTCCCAAAAGAAAGAAACTATGCATGCATGCTATTTAAATTATGTTTAGGCAAACTTAGGATGTGCATGTGATAATCGAGTGAGAAGAAATCGTTAGGAGAATCGAGCAATAGTTTTAATCGGTGAATTAAGGAAAGAAAAAGAAATTAAAACCCTAAAACTAAGATGAATACAGAAAATATTGAGAAAAATAGGGAAAATATGAATTCTTTGAGTTATTGTTATTTTGATGCTTGATTTATTATTTTTATTATGTTGAGAATGAGATGTTATGCATGAAAAATTGAGAAATAAATTTCACAAAGAGTGTGCATGTGTGCCGTGTGTTTTAAAGAAAAATGGAGAAATTATTTTGTTGATTTTGTTGATGAATTGAGTGATGTTTTGATCAATGAGATGATTGTATGTTATGTTAATATAATTGTACATGTGTTTAAGTTAAGAAAATGAGATTGCATGTTGAAGTTTTTAAAGAAATTAATTGTGAAAATATTGAAAAGATTGAATGTTTAAATGTTACAATGTATGTATGTTTATTAGTTAATTCATAAATAAAGATAGAAGTTTTGTAACAAAAGATTAGAATTTTAAAAGCTTTTAATTGATTAAAAGATGAAAAATGCATAAAAGATATGTTAATAAATTTTCTTGTATAAAAAAATTAAAGACTTGAATTTTCACTAAAACTACAACAAAAAGATCTTTTATAATTTGACTAATAGAATGAACTAATTAATAAAAATGTTTGTTAAAAGATAAAAGAATTTCTAAGTAAGAAATGGCTTAAAGATTAAAGACAAGAAAAGAAGAAATTATTAAAAAGATAAGTAAGAATAAAGAAAACCGAGTTTAAAATGAATAAATCGAAAAGAAACAAAAAGGAAGTTTTAAATCAAGTAAAGAAAAGATGCTAGACGAGTTAAGATAGATACTCGTATAAGCTAATCAAGAAATTGATAATGATGGAATAAGATATCGAGTAATAAGTTGAAAGAAGTTAATTAAATAATTAATTAAGTACGTTGTTTTCAACCAAACAAATTAAGAATAAACCGAGATAAATCACCGAGTAATTAATTAGAAAAACAATAATCGAGTTAAGAAATGAGAATCGATTTAAAAATAAATAAGAAAGATAGAGTAAATAGTTGAGCCTTCATAAAAAGAAATGCATAATCGAATTAAGTTTTAAGATCTAAATTGAATGAATGTTGATGTGTCTTAAAGTATGTTTGATTTATTTGATTTTATTATATGATTGAATAAATGTTTATATGCATGATATCTATTATGATGTTAAAGTTAATTAAATTATCTTGTATGCAAATGGTTGAATGATTGATTGATAAGTCGAGAAACAAATAAAATCTTTGAAAGAAAACTCGAGTAATAGAATGTAGACGATGACGTTATTGATTAGAATGAGAAAAGTGTTAAGCCATCGATAAATAGTTTTAACCAATTCGAATAGAGTTAAGGTTTAAAGACAAGAACGCAAGATCCTTTAGAAAAGTTAAAGCGAAGAGAGAGACGACTCAAATATAAGTCCTTCAGTTAAAGTCCAACGCCTTTGTGTCCATTATTCATATATCTTTTTTTTTTCTATCGATGTCGAATTATGAAGGATCGAGTCGGACGGATCATTAAGCAAGGACAAATAGCCCTAAACCACCTAGCTAGTTCTTCGGAAGTCAGGTGGGCTTTTCTGAAGCAAAACTGTCGATGAAAATTAGTTATGCTATTAAGTATTATGATATGTTTTCAAATGTGATTGACTTGCTGTTTTTATTGAAGTTTAGTATGTGTTATCATCTATGGAGATGTTATCATCCTGTGAAAAGCAGGAACCCACGTGTGGTATATGTTGAGGTGACTGTGAGCCTTGCTTTGGTTAGGCCGGTTACAGTGCTCGAGAAGGAGGCCTACTTCTCGGCACAGTGATATTATTTGTGATAGATGATACATACTGTTATATTATATGATATTTGACTGCGCAGTCTGTTTAAAAGAAAATGTTTTTAACATGCACAAGTAAAACTGTTTTAAAACTGCTTATATACTTGTGATGTTCGGCAAGGCAAGTTCAATTATTATAGCTTTAAGAAGCATCTTTATTCAAATGTTTTGGCTTGTGTTGACTGAGTACGAAGTACTCAGCGCTGCGTGTGTTTCTAAACATGCAGGTTGACTGGATGGCGATGGCATGGATACTTGGTGGTGTGGTTTGGTTTTGTTGGTTGAGTTTAGTCGAATTTCAGACTGGCATTTGTACGTCTTCATAAGTGCAAGTGTTGGGTATTGATGCAAGTTTCCGCTGCAACCCTTTGAAATTGATGTCTGTTGATGCTAATACTTTGATTCTCATGTTTTTGATTCCGAGCGTTGTGCTCGATGACCTTGAATATTTGTTAACATCTTAAACTACTTGATTTGCACTTCCGAGCGATGGGCTCGTTGACTTGAATTGTTGCTTGAACTTGACCCTCTTAACATGGTTTATATATATATAATTGTATGCAATTCTCTTCTTTTTGGAATCCTATTCTTGTCAGCATGAAATACTTATTCATATTCTTGTTATACGTAGTTTTGAGATGCTCGGATATTACTTCGTTGTATTTTTGGAAGCCTAATTCGATTGCCTTAACTTTCGTTATCTTTTCCCCGAGCATGTTTCCCCTTATTTGAGTTGGATGTTAGTTGTTTAGGTTTTGTTGTTATTCGTAAGTCACACCTCGAAAGTCGGGGCTTGACAGGTTGGTATCAGAGCATTGCTTTTGATTTGCTCTGAAGTCTGTTATTCTTTGATAAGCCGAGTCTAGATTTAATTCCTAGACTTACTTGAGTCAGTAAAACCACACCAAGTTATCCTCCATCTCATCCGGCAACCAGGTATGTTTTATTTTCTGAAAGTTTTCTTTTCAAGTTAAAGTGATGTTTAAGTTATTAAAGTGTTGAGAATTTCTTTTAAGTTATTTATTGCGTTAAGATGTTTTGAGATGAATTGTTAAGCTGATTAATAACTAGATTGCTTTAAAATGTCCTTCCCTTTGCGAGTGCGTGTGAAAAGATCGGAAAGAATAAGGCGTGTGTGCGATTGGTTACGTGATTTGGAATTGCCCGAAAATCCCTCTTAGGAACGCAAAAATGAGTATGTAGTGGAATTTATAATACGTTAGATTATCTGTTTCGTGTGCTTATGCGTTTAAAATCCGTATAGGATGGACGACAACGATTGGATGCAAGATTACTTGTACGTAAGGAAGATGAACAACGAATCGTTAGCAGAATTTCTAGCACGATATCATAAGATTTGGGAAAAAGTCCAGTATATGGACCTAGGACCGTTAGAAGGCATGACGCATCTAATCCAAGCTCTACCACAAGAATGGACGGAATGGGCAGCTTGTCTTGTCCCTCATTTTATAGGCTACCATTATTTCGACCGAACCCTATACGGCGATGTGAATGCTTTTATCTCCACAATTTCAGCCCGTTTTATTTCTTATGGTGCTCCTCCGCCCGAACCATATGATGATGATACTTCAAATCTGCCAAATGAAACTGTTCATGCTCCTCCATCAATTCCTCCAAGCGATCCCGTTTCTCTCCAAACCAATTCGCCACCATGAACTATTCTTGAACCTTAAGATTCCCACTCAGATTATCCAATTGTAAGTGGTGTGCTCTTAATTCATTCTTTTGACCCTTTTACTTTGTCTAATTTACCAACATTGCAGCCGAGTGGATGCAATGGAAATCATCTATCAATTGAAGACCAGTTTGTTGCTTATATGTGCCGTCAGCAAGTAACTTTTTCAAGTCATCCTAAAGTAGAATCCTCTAGACAAATTCGTTCAGGCGATGATGTTGAGAATGAAAGTGAGCCAATTGATGAAGCAACTGTAGGAAAAGGATATCTCCAGACTCTACCCAGCAATGTCTTTCCTACATCTACCTCTCCAGCAAGGCCAGACGACTCCCAAATTGACGTCTCTACTGATGTAGCTCTCCACCGTCACCAAGAAGAGAATCCTAATACCCAGCCATGGATTGAATCCGAGTTAGCTGCGATGAATTATACCTTGGAAGACTGCGAGGAAGCCTTGAGAGAAGCTGAGCGCGAGTGTTTCGCCATCGAGGATGACAACATAGCAGAAGATGACGTGCTGTTTGAAGGTCAAATGCTTGAAGAGGAAGAAGAAGAGGAAGAAGAGGACCCCGAGGAAGATGAAGAACCTATAGAGCATTATGGAGTAGATTCTGAAGCGGAGCAGTACGATGATAATGGGCCAAGCGAAGATGATTCCTGTGTGTAGGAGTGTTCCAAGAAAATCGTTGAACTTAAGTGCTTTTAGTTCGAGTGTGTTAAAGAGATGAACTCTGTTATGTTTTTAATTATGTTGTAATTTGTGATGAAAACTTGCATAATTTGGTCAGGAAAAAGGGAAATTTTTCAAGTAATTCCCTATTTGTTATAAGTCCTTAAAGAAGGCCGCCGTCGAGCGAATTGAAGTTGAATTATTAAGTCCTTTTGAATTGAAATTGAATTTCTTGAGTTATCAAATTGAGTATGTGAGTATGAAGTGATGATAATTTATTCTGTGATTATGATTGATTGATTTGAGAATATATGATGAAAATATGAATGTTTGATGACTATTAAAACTGAATAAGATGCATGTATATGTGAGAAGTTGAAATAATGAATTGTTGAGAAAAATTTTTGTTTGTTAATTATTCTAAGTACCGATCGAGAATCGTTTTCCTCCCAAAAGAGAAATGTGTTCAGAGTCGAGAAAGGTTCCCTGTGAGCTAAAAATCCAGAGTGGTTAAAGTTTTCCTTGTTAAAATTTTTAGAATGCCGCCAAGACGCAGAAATGTCAGGATTCCAGAAGGTAACCCAGAAGGGCAGCGTGATCCTACTCCGCCCCCTCAAAACGAAAGACGAGTCGAAGAGCTTTTTCTCCTACAAAATCCCCCAACGTTTGACGATAAAGGCAGTCCGGCTGATGCTAAGGACTAGATTCGTTCTTTGGAGCGAATTTTTCGTTTCCTCCGTTGTTCCGATCGCGAGCGTTTGGAATGCATGGCGTACCAGTTAAAAGGGACAGCCGATTACTAGTGGGAAGCGAAACAAAGGATGTATTCTCCTGAAGAACGTGAAGAATTATCATGGGATCAGTTCAAAGAAGCGTTGTACGAAAAGTTCGTGCCAAGAAGTTACCGAAAGCAGAAGTCCAACGAGTTTGCTAATCTGAAGCAAGGGAAAAGATATGTAGCTGAGTATGACCGGGAATTTTGCGAATTAGCTCGTTTTGCACCCAATATGGTCGATACCAATGAAAAGATGCACGAGTTGTTCAGAGCAGGACTTAGGCAAGATATTCGAGTGGTTCTCGCCAGTCAAAGTGGTTTGACTTACATTGAAGCTTTAAACCGAGCTTTGGATATGGAGTTGGCAATGCAACCGGAAAAAGGATCGCAACCCCCAGCAAATCCCCACCTCAAAGCCAGATGATTACGACCACGTCTGCTCAACAACCCCAGTTCGGCCAATACGGAAAGAGGAAAGGAAAGTGGAATGGCGGAAATCAACCAAACAAGAAGCAGTGGCAAGGAAAGAGCCAACAGCAACCCCAGAAGGGAAAGGCACCGCAGATGAACCGAGGCAACCTACCCATCGGACCTTTAGGATTCCCTCCCTGTGCGAAATGCGGAAAAATGCACCAAGGCATTTGTAAGAGTGGGAGTAACGTTTGCTACACTTGTGGTCAACCTGGTCATTTCTCAAACCAGTGCCCAAGTAAGCAACAAGGGTTTAGAAGCGGAAGACCAAACCAATTCCAGCCGTCGCAGATGAAAGCCATCGAGGCAGCTCCTCTGCAAAAGTTTGTCCCGTGCCAACGTAAGCCGCCGCAGCCAAAGCAGCAACCTCCTCAGCAAGAACCGCCGCTTTTCCAAAGAACGTACGCGATTGAGCAGAAGCCGCAGGAGAAGGAGAAGGGAAATCTGGCAGGTATGGGAAAGCTTAACAACATACCTGTAATTGTTTTGTTCGATACCGGAGCTTCGCATTCGTTTATATCTAGTATTTGCGTAGAGAACCTAGAACTAGAAGAAGAAGAATCGAATCAGATGCTTAGTGTCGCAACCCCTTTAGGAAAGTCTGCGTTAGTTTCGTGTGTTTGCTCGAATCTAGAATTTGAAGTCGGAAACCGTAAGTTAGTCCCGAAATCCCTGAATGTGATCCAGATGCGTGATGTTGATATAATCCTAGGAATGGATTGGCTAACCGAGAATTTTGCAACTATCTGATGCGACTTGAGGCAAATATCGTTTAAAACCCCTGGAGAAGAGTCAACCATAGATTTCGGAATGGAAAAGAGAATGAAGAAGAGCGTGCCGATAATTTCAGCCATGAAAACGCAAAGTTTGATGCGAAAGAAAGGTACCCAAGCGTACTTAGTCTATCTGAATATGGACGAGAATCATGAGTTAAGTATCGATGATGTTCCAGTCGTAAGAGAATTCAAGGATGTGTTTCCAGAAGTGTTACCAGGCTTACCCCCTGATCGTCAATTGGAGTTTTCAATCGATTTAGAACCCGGATCAGCCCCGATATCCAAGGCACCGTATAGAATGGCCCCAAAGGAACTTCAAGAGTTGAAGATCCAACTGCAAGAACTGTTGGACATAGGCTACATTCGACCAAGTGTATCGCCTCGGGGTGCTCCGATTTTGTTCGTGAAGAAGAAGGACGGTAGTTTGAGGATGTGCATAGACTACCGAGAGTTAAACAAGATTACATTGAAGAACAAATATCCTTTGCCAAGGATAGACGATTTGTTTGACCATCTAAAAGGACCGGTGTTTTCTCCAAGATTGACTTAAGGTCTGGATACCACCAACTGAAGATCAAGCAAGAAGATATTCCAAAGACTGCTTTTAGAATGAGATATGGACATTACGAATTCATAGTAATGTCATTTGGATTAACAAATGCCCCGGCAGTGTTTATGGATATGATGAATAGAGTTTTTCATGAATATTTGGACAAGTTCGTGATTGTCTTTATAGATGACATTTTGGTATATTCAAGAAGTGAAGCTGAACATGAAGAACATTTAAGGATTGTGTTGGAAACACTTAGAACGGAAAAGTTGTATGCCAAATTCAGTAAGTGTGAATTTTGGTTAAAGGAAGTAAATTTCTTAGGACATGTCGTTTCGTCCGAAGGAATCCAAGTAGATATGGAGAAAGTGAAAGTTGTGCAGGAATGGAAGTCCTCGACATCAGTACATGAAATCCGTAGTTTCCTTGGTTTGGCAGGATACTACCGGAGATTCATTGAAGGATTCTCAAAAATCGCGAAGCCGATGACGAGCCTGTTGAAGAAAGAGACGAAGTTCACGTGGACAGAAGAGTGTGAGAAAAGTTTTCAAGAACTCAAGACGAGATTGACGACAGCCCCAGTTCTAGCCCTACCCGAGCCAGATAAAGATTATATTGTTTATACTGATGCATCTGCTCAAGGACTAGGATGTGTGCTAATGCAAAATGGAAAAGTGATTGCATATGCTTCCAGGCAGCTCAAACCTCATGAAGAGAAGTATCCAACCCATGACCTGGAATTAACAGCTGTCGTTCATGCTTTGAAGATATGGCGACATTACCTTTATGGAGCGAAGTGTGAAATATTCTCAGATCACAAGAGCCTAAAATACTTCTTCGAGCAGAAGGAGTTGAATATGAGACAAAGGAGATGGCTTGAGCTAGTAAAAGACTACGATTGCAAGATATCTTATCATCTCGGTAAAGCGAACGTAGTAGCTGACGCGTTAAGTAGAAGAAGAAGGAAGGAAAGTTCAGATAATACCGAGTTAGGATTCCTTTTAACCGACGAAGTCGAGCTGATGGAAGAATTTGCGAAGATGAAGATTGAAGTAATCGTACCGCCAGCGACAGTAGATCAAGTGATTGCTACCTTGACAGTAGTGCCTGACTTGAGAACCCGTATTGTAGAAGGCCAGAGAAGAGATGAAGAAATGGAAAAGTTACGAATGAAGGTGAGGAGAAGAGAAGTTAAAGATTTTTCAGAATCAAGTGATAATGCGTTGTTGTATTAAGGAAGATTTGCGTGCCTAATGACGATAAGTTGAAGAACGAAATAATGAGTGAAGCTCATGAAACCCTGTATACAGCTCACCCTGGCAGCACGAAGATGTACCAAGACTTAAAGAAACAGTTTTGGTGGAATGGAATGAAGATGGATGTGGCTTTGTTCGTTGAAAGATGTTTAGCTTGCCAGCAAGTGAAGTCCTTACATCAAAGACCGTATGGACCTCTGCAACCGTTACCAGTCCCAGAGTGGAAGTGGGATGGAATCACAATGGATTTTGTGACAGGATTGCCAAGATCAAGAAAAGAAAATACACTAGTATGGGTAATAGTGGATAGGTTGACAAAGTCTGCTCATTTCATACCTATTCCACATACCTATGGATCAGCCAAATTAGCCGAGATCTACGTCAAAGAAATTGTGAAATTGCACGGAGTGCCGAAGACGATTACCTCTGATAGAGATTCGAAGTTCACAGCCCGTTTTTGGGAAAGTTTCCACAAAGAGTTGGGAACTCAGTTGCAATTCAGCACTGCTTACCACCCCCAAACCGATGGTCAATCCGAGCGAACGATTCAAATTCTCGAAGATATGTTGAGAGCCATCCTGTTAGATAAAGGAGTTGAATGGGAAAAAGTTTTACCTCTTGTTGAATTCGCATACAACAATAGCTATCAGAATACGATAGGAATGGCCCGTATGAAGCTCTTTATGGAAAGAAGTGTAGATCACCGTTGTATTGGAATGAAGTAGGTGAAAGGAAAGTGTTAGGACCAGAAGCGATTGAGGAAATGATAGAATCTGTGCGTCAAATCCGCGAGAAGATTAAAGAAGCTCAGAGTCGACAAAAGTCGTATACTGATAATCGAAGATCCAAGTTGGAGTTTGAAGAAGGAGATAAGGTGTTTTTGAAAGTATCCCCCTCGAAAGGAGTTTATCGTTTTGGAGTTAAGGGAAAGCTTAGGCCTCGTTTATCGTATCGTATCGTATCGTATCCTTAAGGGAAAGTATCCCCCTCGAAAGGAGTTTATCGTTTTGTAAGTAAAAATCGCTACTGGTGTATTCCCCCCTCCCCCCCTCCCCCTTCACCATTTAATCATGACCGGCACCATCAATCTTTGTTTGCGAGTACAAAGAAATCTAGAACCTTTTAAACCTAGTTAAGTAATGAAAAGAGTTTTTGGATGGTTTTTCTAACTACGAAAATCTACACAAAACAAGTGGTGATTCTCTCTTCTAAGACTAAGGTAGTGATTGGTATGATGGAATGGAGAGTGGAATGGAATGGTCATTCCTACCTCCATTCCATTCATTTGATTGGCATGGTTTACGATTAGGAATCGTCATTCCATACGGATTGGTCATTTCATTCTCCAAGGGATTAGTCATTCCTTACTCAAACCATGATATTAGTCATTCCTTATGCTCCCATTTTTATATTTTGACTATTCTATCAAAATATATTTTACAATTTGTCAATTTTATCCAAAAAAAAAATCAATGAATTATTTTCATCAATTCTAACTTATATACACACACATATACACCATATACACACGCTGCAGGCGTGCGCACATATATATACACACACTGGAGACATACACACAAACGTATACATACACTACACACAAAAACATATATACACACACTGGACATATACACATATACACACACTACACACACATATATATACATACACTGCACACACACTACACACATATACACACACTGCACATATATATACACACTGTGTACACAAATACACACACACATATACACACACTACAAACACACATATATACGCACATACTGCAAACACACTACACATACATATATATACACACATTGCACATGTATATACACACACTATACACACTGCACATATGTATACACATACTACACACACATATACACACACTACACACACTGCACATGCACACAGACACACACATATATACAGACACTGGAGACACACACGCACACATATACAAACACTACACATACACTACACACACATACATATACACAATGCATCAAAGAATATTGATTCCATTCCTCAACTCATTCCTTGTACATACAAAACATAGGAATCAACTTACTCATTTCATTCCATTCCTAGTTCTATTCCATTCCTAACCTCATTCCATTCCATTATACCAATCACCTCCTAAACTCTATACATAGTATGAAGGCTTAGGAATGAACGGGTTGAACCTCTAAGACTCGATCAAAGAAAGGTTTTTCTTTGAGAGCTAAGGGAGCTAACACATCACTAAGCTTGGGGACAATTTCTATCACTTGAATGCTTCAATCTTAAATGTTGTTTGCTCGTAGTAGTTTCTGTAGAATTAGTTGTTTAATCAATAGTCTTCACTTTGAGAGTGAGCCTCTACATATAGGCGGAGATGTCGAACTAGCCGTTGTAAAGAGTCGTTTGACCTCTGCCATAAAAGTGATGAGCTCTTCTTACGAGTCTGCAGACTTTCCTAAAACGATAGTTGTGAAGCTTGCTTTTGAACTGCACAACTTCTCTGTCTGCCCAAATTAGTAAACAATAGCTTGTCAAACTTTTCACGTGATCTTGTGTTGTTTGAATTGAATTATGATACAAGTCTTTGCTTCAGTCTTTATCTCACTTATGACTGCCACGATTGTGAGCATAGATGAAGGGCTAACTGTATTGCTCAAGTTCTGGAGTCAACTGAAGTATCTTCTGACTTGATCAATAGAACTTAATCTTCAATCTTTCTCTCAGTTCGAGTCCTGTAAAGATAAAATCTTTACGCTCAAACAACGACCCTATCTCAAAGACTCTAAGGCACATCTACTCGGTTGAGGTTAGTTGGATTTTGGTATTAATCAAAACTTTACTAATTTTCCTAACATCCCTTATCCTTTATAAAATAATTTAGGTGAAATATAACTTTCATCAATTCTATTAATCTCGGCAACAGATATACAGAAATCAATGAATGATATTCATTTCTAATTAACACATATGATTTATTATCTATTTGAGCTCTATCTTCTATATATATATATATGTATAGGGGCCAAACCCAATATGAGATAATAATAAAAAAAAATTCATCCACGTCAATATGCGTGATCACTATAAAAAGAAAATATTAATATGGATTATTATATTTCTAGATCGCCTCATGATAATCCTTTATGCTATGTTGGAATTAATAATTGGTTTTATGTTGTTCGCATCTACATACTTTCTATACAGTAAAAGTTGAAAAGTGCTTAATGTTAGTTCGACCATTGTAGAGCGGTTAAGAAAATACTTTTTATGTTGTGAAAATTGTAGAACAAAACATGTACATTCACAATATCTCTCTAAGAGAATGTGAAATTAATGATGTTTGCACCTCATGAAGCTACAACTTGTTGTGATATTGCAAGTTCAATACTTATTTCGGAGAGAAATGAAGCTAATTTTGCAAAATTTAGTCGTACAAAGTGTACATCTAATTTGTTTTTATCTTCAAACTGCTATTTATGCTATAAGAATTTGGTATGCATCCTCTAGTTTAGACAAATAACTTTAGAAAATCAACTAAACATGTACCATACACTTCTTAGAACTCATACCATACAAACTACACTATAATTTTGGGGGACAGAGAGAGTACTAATAGCGTTTATAGCATAGTTGTAGAGTTTTGATAAAATTATCATATATTGTATGTTAATTGCTTAATTTATTTTAAATGAAGTTATTATTATACACATTAATCCTTTTGATATAATATATACACCAATAACACACTTCATGATGCACCATCTTGATGCGCTGCCAATATGTCATTTGTTAACACTTATATCTTTTTGGTGAATAACCTTTTATTACCAATTGGCTAGAGGCTCAAAGCATTACACAAACAAACACAAAAACTCCTTACATGCATCTACGTAAACTATTGTAGAAGAGTAAGATTTCTAGCTAATTTTTGGTTCACTGTACACCTCCAAATAATCAGCTCTTTGCATGTTTTAGACACCTCCTCAATCGATCTTGAATTTCTCTAGAACTTACAAGCATTACATTCTTTCCATAAGCAGTAGAATTTGTTAACACTTATTGAGATTGACATAATCACATGTTTTTTATTTTAAAAAAAAATCTTTTATCATTCTTTGTAAATATAATAGTGTAACCTCTTATTTTAGGTCTAGATCGAGTTGTTTTATGTATTTTTGTTTGTCTTTAGTGTCTGGGAGGACACATTGCCAAGGCAAGGACGTACAGGGCAAACCGTGACAAATCTGGGCAGAAATGGGCAAGATATAACTAAATTCCGCAACAGACATTTTGGGCATAGATACGAAGCACTTTGGGCAAGGAAATGAAGCTCGCAACTTCGCCAAGGAAGCAGACATTCAGAACTAAAGTTGCTCGCTTCACAACCTGACCAAATCAAGTTCCGTGTAGGATCAAGTGATTTGGGCAAGAGGAGATGTAAAAAGGCCAAGGCGTAAGGCATAGCACAAAAGAGAGGCAGGAGTACACATCTTGGGCATGGAGATCTGTGACAGTTTAGCATATCAAGAAAGAGTGTGGCACAAGAAAGAGATTAATCTACAAGGGAAGAGTGTGGACCAAGTAAGAGATCAACCTTATCCAAGTAGCCAACAAGGAAGGAATTAATTCCATCTTTATCCATGAAGATTCGTTCAAGATCAAATCTGCTAAATAAGGAAAGTCTCTTGGTCAACGGAAGCTGACTGCTGGCAGACAGCTCGCCCAAACCTAGTTGTAATCGACTTACTTAATGGGCTGAGCCTTCAAGACCCATGAATTTCACATCTATAAATACTCCTAGATAGCAAGCCATATATAATCTCTTTTACTTTGAATCTTTTTAGTTCTATATTTTCTTTAGTCTAGGGTTTCTTTATTATGTTCGAGTGTTTCCCCTTCGTGGGCAAACTAACTTTTGTACTTTGTTTCCGATGATGTTGGTGTCGTCCGAATTTATTTTAATTATAGTTCTTTTTCTATTTCGTTCTTTCTTTTCTTGTTATTTACTTTATGCCTAGGTAGTTATAAAAATCTGCGTTTGGGCAAGATGACGCTGCAGAAGCATTGAATCGTGATTGATTCGGGCAAGGCGTGATGGCTATATATATGTGTGTTCCCGAAGCGTTAGGCAATGATTTCAAAGTGGTCTGTTTGAGCCAAGAGACCGTACTGCAGATGGGCAATTGGAGTGTGCAGATTCCTTAAAAGGGAGGTAGCTTAGACCAACAGGGACTGGGAGAGGTTTGCCTTACGCTCCTTGAGGGTGGCAAATCTCAGGTTGAACTTGGACGGAGCCGAACAAAGTACGCTGACGCTGGTGAAAAGTCGGAGCGGGATCCTCGTATCTCATAGGGCCGGAACTGGTTCGTCTAGATCCCGAAGGTGTTTTTTTCAATCTTTGCCCCTTGAGGAATGCTTGGGGCCGAGTTGGGCAAGTTAGGAAGCCTGCGGTGGGAATGCCACGCAGGATTCACAAGTAAGGATGAATTGGGCAGATCGTAGATGTTGGCGTGACAACGTGACAGTAGGACTATGACGCGGTTTGCCTATAACCGTTGACACACATACGTACCATATACCATTGCTCAATGTTTGTGCAATTGACTCAACACCTAAATCCAGGTTTATCTTTATCTTTTATTTATGTTCTAGTTTAGATTTATTTTATCTGTTTGGCCAAGACGAGTCTGTGCAGAACCCCTTAACCTTTGGATGACCCGCGACCAAAGAGAAAGCTACGCCAACTCCTCGTAGGATCGACCCTATACTTGCTGCTAGCTGATCCTGGTAGTGGGAAATAGGAGAATTATAAATATATTTTGTACGTGACTAAACGACGATCGCACCAAAATTGGCGCCGTTGTCGGGGAGTTGTGTTTCCAGTAGTTTTCTCTTTTGTTTGCTTGTTTAGTTCTTTTTGTGTGTGTTCCGAGCTAACCGTGCAGGAAAAATTCGTGAGTGACTTTGGGATCGGAGGACGAATGCACAGTGACCAAGGCGCACCTGTAGAAAGGGCAAGATGAGTGGACAGGAGCCCATCTATAAATGTATTTTGTACGTGACTAAATGACGGTCGCATCAGATTCCAAAATCAACTTCTAAGAATTTCAAATTCTTTTGGTAAGATACTATGTGCAATTTTTATTTAGACGTCGATTTGCTCGTAAGATATAATTTAATGTCTAAATATAAAAGTGGCACTATAGGAGTGACACTATAGGAGTGCACCAACACACCTTCTAGGTTTTTCTTTGAACCCATAATCAAAGTGTCTAGGTCCCTTAGAACACGTAATCTAAGACAGGCTGTACACTTGCCCGCAAAAGTGTTGTAAGGTTTTGTTCGAACCCATAATCGAACAGGTTAGGTTGTTTGGTACCCGCAAACCAAATATAACATTTGATAAGCACGCGTAAGCTTATCTAGTGGATTACTTCCCTGAAAATGTAGTCGTTGTCGTAGAAGTTTTTCTCCGAACCATGAAAAAATACTGTGTCTTTACTTTCAGTATTTTATATTCAGTTTCCTAACCAACTGACCCATCATACAAAACTGTTTTTCTGAAAATTGCACTAAGTGTTTGGGAACTTGACCTTCTTAGTAAAAGATTTCAGTTTTAGTAACGAGTCTAAACTAACCACAAACTTCGGCATTGCAAAACTCTTTTAAAACCCCAGTCTGGATTACACAGTTGACCATCAGTCAAAGAAGTCAATTGTGCACCTAACTGAGCTCCGACTGACTTACTCAGTTGTTGAGTGACCGAACTGAGCAGTTCGTTTAAGAGAAAAAGTTTTGTAAGTAAAAATCGCTACCATGAAAGCGATGAGCTCTTCTCACGAGTCTGCAGACATTCCTAAAGTGATAATTGTAAAGCTTTCTTTTGAACTGCACAACTTCTCTGTCTGCCCAAGTTAGGAAACAATAGCTTGTCAAACTTTCACATGATCTTGAGTTGTTTGAATTTGAATGTTTATACAAGTCTTTGCTTCAGTCTTCATCTCACTTATGACTGCCACGATTGTGAGCACATATGAAGGGCTAGCTGTATTGCTCAAGTTCCGAAGTCAACTAAAGTATCTTATGACTTGATCAGTAGAACTTAATCTTCAATCATTCTCTCAGTTCGAGTCGTGTAAAGATAAAATCTTTACGCTCAAACAACCACCCTATCTCAAAAACTCTAAGGCACATCTACTCGGTTGAGGTTAGTTGGGTTTTGATATTAATCAAAACTTCACTAATTTTGCCAACATCACTTATCCTTTATAAATTAATTTAGGCGAAATATAACTTTCATCAATTCTATTAATCTCGACAACTAATATACAAAAATCAACGAATGGGATTCATTTCTAACTAACACATTTGATTTATTTTCTATTTGATCTTTATCTTCTATATATATATGGACCAAACCCAATATGAGATAATAATAAAAAAAATTCATCCACATCAATATACTTGATCACTATAAAATTAAAATATTCATATGGACTATTGTATTTCAAGATCATCTCATGATATTCATTTATGTTATGTTGGAATTAATAATTAGTTTTATTTTGTTCTCATCTACATATTTTCTATACAGTAAAAGTTGAATAGTGCCTAATGTTTAGTTTGACCATTGTAGAGAGGTTAAGAAAATACTTGTAGAACAAAATATGTACATTCACAATATCTCTCTAAGATAATGTGAAATTAATGATGTTTGTACCTCATGAAGCTACAATTTGCTGTGATATTACAAGTTCATTACTTATTTCGGAGAGAAATGAAGCTAATTTTGCAAAATTTAGTCGTTAGAAGTGTATGTCTAGTTTTTTTTGTTTTGTTTTTTAATCTTCAAACTGCTATTTATGCTAAAAGAATATGGTATGCATCCTCTAGTGTAATACCCCACAAAATTTCTTCTGCGTTAAAAATTTAAAGTTAATAATAATTATGGCTTTGCATGCCTAAGTTCCCGATTTTCAATTCTAAGACCAACGGTGAAATCCGTTTCCAAAAATAATTTCCAGAAATCGGACGAACGACTACTGTATTAGGGTTTTTCGCGTCCGTTAAGTTTTTCACCCGGAAACTCAGAATCGAATTCCGTCAGAATTTACACTCACTTTTTCTTCGAGACGAGTTCACCGGAGAAAATTAATTATTATGATTTTCCGGACGAATTTTGGACTGTGACGTCGCGACTTTTTCTCGGTTTTTGAAAAACGATTTAGGTTTTCCGAGTACGTTAATTATTTCCAATCTAGCGGACGAATTAGATTTCGTAAATTCCGTAACTAACTAGAAAAGTATTTCTCGATTTAAAATGGAGTTTAAGAGCCGGAAACGAGAAATTTCGTATAAAATTTCCTCGCCAAACATGACTTAACGACTCACTATACTTGTAGGATATTTTTTCTTTTGCTTTATGACTCACCAAGGTGAGTCATCACCTCCCTCTTCATCCTCATATTACCGCCCCTCCAAGCATCTCTCTCTCTCATTTTTTCTTCTTCCATCATCCTCCATTGAAGCACAACTCAAGCTCTTCCAAGATCCACAACTCTTGCATCTACCGATTAAATTCTATTCCGATTTCATATATCGAAAGGTAAGAACTTCGTCTCTAGTTTGATCCGAACAAATCTCCTTTCCCCTCTCTTTCATTTTTTTCCGAAAATTAGAGAATGGTTTAGTATGTGATTTCTTGATTGATACATGTTATAGGATGCTTAGAATCGAGTTCTACGGATCAAATCATGAAGGAAAAATCAAGAACCCCAACCCCTATTAATACCGAAATTTTTCTGTTTTGGAGCTTTCGTTTCATACTCGATTTCTTCGTCGAATTGATGATAGATTAGTGTTTCTCATGTCGTTAATTGATAGTATGAATTGTTTTAGATTTTTCTAAAAATAAAACCCAAAACCTAAGAGACGAACAAGGCTGGATTTAGGTTAGTAAATGTTAAGATATGCTCAATTGTTTAATGGAAATGAGTTATACGATGCATGAGGATGGATATATATTAAATTGAGATTTTTCTAAAAATTAACGAGGAATGTAAGAGACGAAGATGTGATGATAAGTCGAGGCTCGATAATGTGTTGAAAAGAATGTAGTAAACGACTCAACCTCCCGCTACGTCAACTCAACCAAGGAAGAAAACACAGGTATTAAAAGTGTTTTTATTTTGAAAATTTGAAGTATTAAATATACTTCTGTGAGAACCAAGTGTGCCAAGGATGAATTATGTGAAAAATATGAGTACTATACTTGGTGAAATATGTGAAATTATGTGAGTTATAATTTCTTGATTAAGATGTTTTGTTGATATGAGAACTTAGACCATTGTTCTAAGGTTTCTCCCGATTTTATGAGAACTTAGGCTGCTGCTCTAAGATTCCCCGAGAACATAGACGTTTAAAGAAGTGTTGATTCCGAATGCTTTCGAAAGGAGATCGTGAAACGAGAAGGACTATTATAGACGAATGTCACGTGCGTGAAGTGACATGAGCAAAGACTCGGCGGAGTCAAACGTTGTTTTATAATTAAGAGCCGATGAGAATTTCCTTCGAGGAAATAGTATAAGTAATGATAAGGTAATTTAATTCCGTATTAAGTGAACAAAAGAAACGATTTGACGTTTGAGAAGCGTTGGCTTCAAAACCAGAAAGATACAATCAAGACGAAGAGGACAGAATAAAGGGAATCAAAGAGAATGAAGAAACAAGTGTTACTCCCATACAATTAACACAAATGAAGTCGTCTTTCGATGTGAGTTCGCTCCGTTATAACTCCAAGAGGAGATCTATTTTATTATTAAGAATCGAGTACGAAAATTTTAACTAATTTCCAACGATCGCTCGATTCCGACGATGACTAGACCTTGTGTTATAAAAGTTATTCCTTAGTTATTATTCCATTTCTTTTGGAATTTATTTTCATACTTCGTAATTGAACGAAGAATACGACGAATACGAGCATTATGTGACGAGAACGACAAGTCTTTTATAAACGAATGTCACCTAAGTATAAGTGACATGAACAAGTCCCTTTGGAGTTGACTTGTTTTAATATTGAAGAACCGTTAAGAGTTTCTTTTCAAGAAAACTAAGAAGTCTAAGCTAAGATGATTAAGTGTACGTTAAGACGGTAAGGATAAGTTGAGATGGATAAGATAAGCTAAGGACCGTTAAGAGTTTGTTTGCAATTTGAGAAAATTGCTAGATGATTAAGATAAATAAATTTCTTTTTGGATGAGTGCTTAAGGCACGGAATTGACGAGAATTTTTAATTTCTTTAAGTTTCAAAATGCCCCCAAAAGTTGCAAATAACAGAGGAAGAGGACGCGGTAGGCCTGTAGGACCGGGAAGAGATCATAGACACCATGAGGGGGAGGAAGATCAAGGACGTCAGGAAAACCCTCCACCTCCACCACCACTACATCGTGACATAGAGCATCTATTCCTCAAAAGAAATCCACCTGTCTTTAATGGATCAGGAAACCCGAGCGATGCTGAGCTTTGGGTAAGAGCTATAGAGAAAATTTTTAAACTTCTCAAATGTACGGATGAGGAGCGTCTCTCATGTGTTGCGTTTCAACTCAACGTTTCAACTCAACGGACCAGCTGATGACTGGTGGGAAGCTAGACAGAAGGTCATTCTGACAGAGCATCTGGCTCAGTTTACTTGGGAGGAGTTTAAGAAAGCATTTTACGACAAGTACATTCCTAAAACCTATAGAGCAAGGAAGGAAGAAGAGTTCTACAGTCTGAAACAAGGGAAAATGATAGTGACGGAATACGATGCAACTTTCTGTGAGTTATCAAGGTATACACCCGAGCAGGTAGATACGGAGGACTAAGCTATACATATATACTAGGACGAGCCAAACATGACTTAACGACTCACTATACTTGTAGGATATTTTTTCTTTTGCTTTATGACTCACCAAGGTGAGTCATCACCTCCCTCTTCATCCTCATATTACCGCCCCTCCAAGCATCTCTCTCTCTCATTTTTTCTTCTTCCATCATCCTCCATTGAAGCACAACTCAAGCTCTTCCAAGATCCACAACTCTTGCATCTACCGATTAAATTCCAATTCGATTTCATATATCGAAAGGTAAGAACTTCGTCTCTAGTTTGATCCGAACAAATCTCCTTTCCCCTCTCTTTCATTTTTTTTTCGAAAATTAGAGAATGGTTTAGTATGTGATTTCTTGATCGATACATGTTCTAGGATGCTTAGAATCGAGTTCTACGGATCAAATCATGAAGGAAAAATCAAGAACCCCAACCCCTATTAATACCGAAATTTTTCTGTTTTGGGGCTTTCGTTTCATACTCGATTTCTTCGTCGAATTGATGATAGATTAGTGTTTCTCTTGCGTTAATTGATAGTATGAATTGTTTTAGATTTTTCTAAAAATAAAACCTAAAACCTAAGAGACGAACAAGGATCGATTTAGTTTAGTAAATGTTAAGATATGCTCGATTGTTTAATGGAAATGAGTTATACGATGCATGAGGATGGATATATATTAAATTGAGATTTTTCTGAAAATAAAACGAGGAATGTAAGAGACGAAGATGTGTTGATAAGTCGAGGCTCGATAATGTGTTGGTAATATGTTTTACATATTAGTAATGCTCGTTAGATGATAATCGTTGTCGTAAAATTTGAATGAAAACGGAGAATGTAGAATTTTACGTAAGAGACAAACGACGGTCGATAAGTCGGGAATAAATGATGATATGAGGTTATGATTTGCGTAATAATGATTCTCGATAGATAATGAACGATAGTGTAAAATTTGATCAAGTTCTAATGACGTTGGAATTTTCATAAGAGACGAAGACACGAGCATAAGTATTGATAGAAAAATCGAACCAAGGAAATATTTTGATATTAATGATAGTTGGTGATAAATGAACAACTTTGTAGGTTACGCTATTCGCATTCGAGTTATTAAATGTTAAGTGATAGTTGTAAACGAGGAGTAGAGACGAGAAGTGAAATTGATTTGGTATAATAATTGACTAGTTTTGAATGACGAAGTTTTAAACGTCGTATTAGTAATCGAGAAATGAAAAGGGGTTCATCGCGTGTGAGGTTACGTGTTGACTGTCACGAGATAGTAATTTCGTGTGAAAAATAGAGGATTAACATAAATCGAACCTAGGAAGTCGTGTGCCGAGTTATCAAGCCCTAGGGTTAAACTCGGACTGTTTTGCGACGTTTCACGGAAACTGTCATATCTCCTAGCTCGCTTAATGAAATCGAGATCCATAAATTGGAGAGCAAACTAGACATCCGTGGCTTTCTTTTAGTACAGGGAACATCCCCTATTTCGAAATCCCCTATTCTGGGTGAACTTACTGATCTGTACAGTAATGTTAAGAATCCCGTTTCCTAAGTTGAATTCTTCTCAACTTGATTTCTTTTGATCTTCTAAGTCGTTATAAGCTATCGACTATCATTATTAACCAACCTTAGTGTCGAGTAAGAAACCGAGCAAGTGCTAAACGAGAAGTGTTCGAGTCTCGTTCTAGATTAACTAAAAGAATCTAGTTAAGCGTGCAAATGCCTAAAGCTTAAGAACTTAAAAGATTAATTCGATTTCAGTTTCGAATTCCATTTTCTCCTATCGACTCGACAACTTCTCGTTATTTTATTATTTACGTTCAAAGAAGGAGGACGTCGAGGTTAGAAGACAGGACGGAAGATCAGAGACGGAAGTACGAGTAATAGTTCTGTAAACGAACGAGGTGGGCTTTCTAAAACCAAAATCTCTGTTGAATGCCATTACTTATGAAGTAATATTATGTGGGCTTTTCGAAAGTGTATCAATTACTGCCTTATTTATATGTAAGCGTTGCTCGAAGGTGTTTACGTTTTGCTTTACTAAACGAGTATTAAAGTATTTATATGCGAGCATTGCTCGAAAGTGATTACGTATTGTTTTAATAAGTGAGTATTAAAGTTCTATCAGTGCTTTAATGAATTGTTTATGGGAATTCTATTATGTCTCTCTGCGTTAGCCCTCAGGTGCTAACCAGAGTATTGGATTCTGAGATAGCCCTCAGGCTGCTATCCAGATAATTCCAACTAAACGATCAGATTCTGAGATAGCCCACAGGTGCTATCCAGAGGGACAGTTTCTGAGTTAGCCCTCAGGTGCTTTCCAGACAATCAGATGTGAGTTTAAAACCCACAGTGTGTCTTTCAGAAATTAAATGTATATATATATCAGTAAAAGTTTTATACAAGTGTTTATGAAAAGATGTTTGATTATTTTATAATAAAAAAAAACTCTTGTGAGTTGTTTTCGGCATTGTGCCCACTAAGTACTTTTGTACTTAGCCCTGCATGTTTGTTTTCTTTGAATGTGCAGGTTGAGTGACGAAGGCGGAGGAGGTTGAGTAAAGGTCTTTTCTCAGGAAAGAAGTTTAGTTGAGCCTCGATTTCACATTCGATATGTTATATCATTTCTACGTTTTTCCGCTGCCAATTCTGTAAACTAGTTTCAGTTAAAGTATAACTTAGAACTAAGTTTCATCCTTTGGACTTAGTCCCTTTTTAGAGTAGCTATGTCGAGTGATCCTCCGTGATTTACTCTTTCTTTCACTAAGTAAAGTCGGTTCTCTTATTAATGTAAATCCTTTCGGTTTAAGTTGTTTACACTTTAAACCTAGCTTTCACTAATCAAACTTTGTCGAGCGATCTTCCGAGATCGACTCCCTTTTTATTCAAGAAGTCAAATTCATAGTAGTTTATGTTACAAATATCGTTTATTCAGTAGTTTTCCCTTTCTTTCCCATTTCTTAATTCCAATCCCTAGTCGCACCCCGGCTCTGCCGTCCTTCGGGAAGTCGGGCTGTGACATCTAGTTTAGACAAATTATTTTAGACAATCAACCAAACATCTACCATACACTTCTTAGAACTCATACCATACAAACTACACTATAATTTTGGGGGACAGAGAGAGTACTATAGCGTTTAAAACATAGTAGTAGAGGTTTGACAAAATTATCATATATTGTATGTTAATTATTTAATTGATATTAAATGAAGTTCTTATTATACACATTAATCCTTTTGATATAATTTATACACCAATAACACACCATCACGATGCGCTGTCAATGTGTCATTTGTTAACGCTTATATTTTTTTGGTAAATAACCTTTTATTACCAATTGGCCAGAGGCTCAAAACATTATACAAACAACCACAAAAACTGCTTCCATGCAGCTACGTAAACTAATGTAGAAGAGTAAGAATTCTAGCTAATTTTTTGTTCAATGTACACCTCCAAATAATCACCTCCTCAGTCGATCTTTAATTTCTCTGAAACTTACGGCATTACGTTCTTTCCATAAGCAGTAGAATTTGTTAACACTTATTGAGATTTAAATAATCACATGTATTTTATTTAAAAAATATTCTTTTATCATTCTTTGTAATAATGATAGTGTAACCTCTTGTAATACCCCGATTTTCCTTAGTAATATTTTCTTTAGAAAATAAACCTTGATGGTCCCGATACGAGTTACTGATGTATAGAGGGGGGGGGGGGGAATACACCAGTTAGAATTTTTCAACTTTGAAAGCTTATCCCCCGAAAAACTTCAACTGAGTAAAGAAAGTCTCAGCTGGATACACAATTGAGTAAGAGAACTCAGCTGTGAGAGTGGTGCCGTGCGGAATGTGGTGGAAATTATACTCGTAAAATAACTCACGCTTTTGTGCAAGGTTGGTCAATAACCAAGGCAGTTGATATGTAAAGATGCAGTTTGTATGCCGGTTAGTTTGGTCAGTTGAATATGCAAAAAGTAACTGAACAGAAATAAACATAGGCACACAGGATTTACGTGGTTCGGAGAGAACTCCTACGTCCACGGGGAGATGTGAGTCCACACACCTCAGTCCAAGTTCTTCTGGACAATTCCACACAGCTTACGCGGGTTGTGCAACCGTTGCAATAAGTTTACGGGTACCTATCAACCTTTATAGTTAAGTTTACCGGTACTTAACAACCTACGTCAAGTTTGCGGGTACTTGACAACCTATGCTAAGTTTACAGGTACTCAGCAACCTATCTACTCAGTTGCAGGAAGAGTAGGATCCTAACAAACACTTTTTAGGGTGTGTATGTGGGTGGGTTTTCCATCTACAGCTCGAACACGAATGTGAGCTAGATCTATGGCTTGAACGAATGAACACTCAAACTAAGATCTAAGACAGATTATAATTCTATGAACCCTCAGCTACTAATGTTCTACCATGCGGAACTCTCAGTTGCTGATGCTCTTAGAATATGATTTTGCAGATTTTCTTTGCTCTTGTTTCTCTCGTGGGTGCACTTCAAATTTTCTCTGTCTTGTCCATATGTCGAATGAACGAATGCCTCTATTTATAGGCGGAGAGAATCAACTAGCCGTTGGAGGAGCCGTTGATCTCTGTTCTTTGATAGCGATGGCTTGTCTCTCATCTCTGCAGACTTTCCCGATATGGCATCTGTGCTCTTCTGCTTTCCATCTGAGACAACCTTGTGTTGGGCCAAATGGGGTAATGACTGAACGGTCAAACCCTCACGTGATTTCCTTTTTGAATTTCAAATTCAAACCTTTCTGACAGTCAACCTTGGTTAGTCGGTTGAAAATCTTGATCTTCATCTGAGTGGTCTTCAGCTGATGTTCTATCTAACTGAACCGTTGAACTCTCAGCTGACTTTCAACTTCATCCTTTTCGTAACCACTCTGTTATACCTTCCCCCTTGGTCGGATGGCTTTCTGTAACTGATGCTGAACCGTTGGCTTGAACTCTCAGTTGTATATAAGTATTCCTCCTTTTTGGCATAACTCTATCATCAGTCAGAGTCTTGTAACTAATGTTCCATCTGAACGGTTTGACTTGAACTCTCAGTTTCAACTGATGTTCCTCATCTGATCTTCCATCCTAGGTTGTATTCGAGTGTTGCTATGTTGCCGTCTTCAGCTGGAGACCTGTAAAGATAAAATCTTAACATTGCACAAACAGCGAGCCTAACTGCTAATATTAAGGGCTGGCAACATCTACTCGGTTGGGGTCAGTTGGTTTTGGAATTCATCAAAACTTATACTAATAAATTTCCCAACAAACCTTAAGTCCTCTCTTAAGTCAATTTGCGCCCGAAGCTAAAGAAAAATAAATGAATTTCTTTTGATTCCAACATTAGGATTCCAAAATCGACTTATAAGAATTTCAAATTATTTTAGTAAGATACTATGTGCAATTTTTATTTGGACATCGATTTGCTTGTAAGATATAATTTAAAATCTAAATATAAAAGTGAAACTATTGGAGTGCACTCAACTTAATTAAGTATTATTTCCTCCATATATACCTATATATAGTTGTATATTTGTACACTACATGTGAGACCTATTTTTATATAATATATAGTAAGAGGAAATATATAATAAAGATGTAGTAGATATCTTTTGTATTGTTCTTGGCATTAAAAAAGAGGTCAAATACTCGTCATTTATTTGTGTTGGTTGATCCATGTTATGAATGGAGAGAATTAGTATAGTTAAAATAGAAGAAAGTCACATGGGCTTATGACGAAGCTGTCGTTTGCACTTCGCGCAAATAAATTTGTAATCTCTTATGCCCACCATAGGCAATAGCCAGTGGTAAGCAGGGTCATTCCCAAGGGAATTGGTGTAGTCTCTCTTCCATGTACTGGTGTTACTAAAAGGGTTTTTGTCACAGCCCGAAATCCGGTGTGTAGGAACGACCAAACTCCATTTGAGTGTGAAGGTGAAACCATCCAATAAACATACCACTTTTGTCACAACTCAACTTGAGATGTAACAATAGACTAACTTTATCGAATTAAGAATGTGAAACCATCAAATAAACTCGACTCAACAAGGAATCATGCTCGGGAATAAAGGTTTATCAACAAAAAAATGTCAACCATATTAACATACTTTTAGATGGCTAGACAAAATAGACGAGCATGTATGATTACATCGGTTTCACATAACATAATAAGTTTTTCAAATCCAAGTCAAGCAGAAATATAAAGGAAATAAGTAATTGTTTCAAGCAAAAGACATAACAAAAGGAATTTGTTTTGCAATGGAAACATCAACTCACTCTCAACAACTACATGTATGAAGACATGTAATTGTCGACTTAAACTTTCAACTCAACAAAGACACACCACCAAGAACCATCCTCGTCATCCTCATACATAGCTAACCTACACATTTAGAAATACATGCAGGGCTGAGTACTTCGTACTCATTGAACACATGCCAAAAACAATTTGAATAGAATGCTCATTATAACTATATAATTGAACTTGCCTTGCCACTGCATCACAAGTGTTAGTTCATTTGAAAACATTTTACTTGTGAATGCATAAATCATTTAATTTTTCTTGAAACGACAGCGCTGTCAAAGCATAATATATACAGGTGTGAATCATTTACCACATAACATTGTGTTGAGAAGTAGGCCTCCTTCTCAAAAACTGTGACCGGCTAAATCGAAGTAAAGCTCACACTTACCTCATCAATCAATTAACCACACGTGGGTTCATGCCTCACACAGGATATAATAACTCATGTAGATGATAAAGCATACCAAACTCAGATAAATGGCAAGTCAATTAATTTTAAAAGCTCACATAATATTGCTCAATAAGTAATAGCATTCATCGGAGTTTTGGTTTTAGAAAAGCCCACCTGACTTCTGGTATTTTGAGTTGAGGTAGCTTACTTTACGCTTCCGACTATTTCTCAGTCCCGCTCGGACCTTTAAGAAATAACATCGAATAAGGACGAGTTTATTGTCTCGAAAAACATAAAATAGACTTAGGGCTCGGCTGAAGGACTTCTACATGACTCGGGTCTTTCTTATCTCATTTTAACTTTTCTACATCGACATCTTTCTCGGTTCCTCGTTCTCGGATTATCGTCTTTACTCGGTTTCTAGAAAATTCTCAAACTCGAATTCTCGTTTCTAGAATATAATATTTTAGTATTCTTGCAAAAAGAGAAGTTACTATTCAACTCGTCTTATACTTCTCAAATTCTTGAGTTATTCGAACTCAGAAAATCATGACATTAATTCTCGACTATTATCATCACAAATCATTCACATCTCAATCGAGCATTCATATCAATAATCAAACATTCACACTATATAAAAATTTACTTCACAAATAAGTGGATTAGGAAAATCCCACTTAATCACATAAGTTCAATCAAGTATTATAAACTCAGAAATAATTCATATTTCAAACACAGTTAATTGATAACTAGTTACTGGTCGATTTTAACTCTTATAAAAACTTATGACCTCGGATTTTTAACGAAAATAATTTCGTTAAACTTTTAATAACTCAAATAATGATAATATTTTGAATTTAATATTCAAACTTCTATTTAATATTTCTCGCTTCTAAAATACGTCATCATTTTCTCAAAATACAAACTCATACTCGTATATACTCTCAAATTAATACTCAACATCAAATAATCATCATTTAATCTTTTTCTTTATTAAAAACTCTTTATTTTATTTTTTTTATTTAATAAAAGTTCAACTTTTATTTTAAAACTTCAACGCTTGATAACTTCTATGTTTTAACTCCGATTTAAGTGGTTCAAAAAGCAAACTTGCTTATTTTTACTCAAACATCATCATCAAATCACTAAATACATCATATATCATCAAGAACTTAACATCCAAATATTTATAACTTATCAAACTCGTTTTTCTCACAACTTCTATAGCTTTTCTTTACTTACTTAACACTTCATAACATCACTTAAATATATAAGCATACTCAAAAGCATAATCATCAACTTATAACTCACATCATTCAAACTTTCTAGTTTTTAATGGAAATATTCCATTAAATATTCTAGTTTTATTCTTATTATTTTACCAATAATATTTCTTGATTAATTTCTTATTCAAAATAAATGAACTCAAATACAAGTAACGCATCTCTTTAGCTTGTATACTCGACTTCTAAAATATTTTCTCATTGAAAAGTTCATTCTCTTTATTCTAATTTTCTTTTTATTTCTCAAATAAATATTAATATTAATATTCTATTTTCTTTTTAAACATCATCATCATATGTCACAGCCCCAAATCCCGAGGGACGGCAGAAGCCGGGGTGCGACTGTGATTGGATTAAAGAAGCGGGGAAGAAGGTGACTGACTAAACATACATACATAAGAGACATCATACATTCTATGAACAAGACTTTATTTACAAAAGGAAGAGTAATTCTCGAAGGATTACTTGACAGAAGGTACTCAAAAAGGCATCTAAGTTCAAGTTTACAGACATAAACTACAGAGTTTTACGTAATGTACATAACATCAAAGTACTTAGAGTTTTGTAGCGAGAATGTGATTCATACTAACTAAAGTCTTCCTAGACAACTTATTTCAAGCCTCGCCGCTTCCATCGCTTCAACCTGCATATTTAGAAAACATATGCAGGGCTAAGTACAAAAGTACTTAGTGGGCACGTTGCCGAAAACATATTCATAAGTATAAATAATCAGGCATTTCATAATCGTAGCACATCGGGGTTTTTATTGAAAATGGCCCGTGTCTACTAAACATTTTTCTGACTCATTTACATAAATTAGCTTGTACAAGCATCTATCTAGTATGTTACGTTCAAATCTTGACCAATTCCTCATTCACCGTGGCTGGTTACCCCTCAACAGGATACCACATACACCACAGGTTACAAAGTGCACTAACTCTGGAAAGCACTTAATAGCTAACTCAGAGCCGATCGTTAGTTAACCTATTTTGATTAACTCATAAATCTGGGGAAACACGAATGTTAACTCAGATAGGTACAAGAGAACTCACATAAAATATTTAAACAGTTTATGCCATGATTATCACTTTGAAAACTCATTTATCAAAGCGATAAAGAATTACTTTCGAGTTGTGGGAAAACCCACATTTTATTTGTTATAGAATAAAAGCCCACCTTAGCATTTACAAAACTAAAGTACGCTTTAGTTCTCCTGATCTCCCGTCCTTTCCTTACTGCTGACTTCCTCCTTCATCGTAAAATAATCACACTTTAAATTCGGTCGTAAAAGATAATCGAATATGGAAATTCGAATTTAGGTTTTAATCGTTTTGTTTCTTTAGGCATTTACATGCTACTAGTTTCTTTTTAGTTTAACAGGAACGAGACTCGAACAAAACTCGTTTTGAGCTCGAAAGGTTTCATACTCGACTCTTAGGTCAGTAGAGAGGATAGTCGATAACTCATTACAACTTAAAAGATCAAAAGAAACTAAGTTGGAAAGGAATCAACTTAGGAAATTAAGTTTTAGTTCTTTAGACGATTTAGGCATTTGCACGCTTAACTAAATTTCTTTACTTAAACGGATACAAGATACGAACTCATCTCGTTTAGCACTCAAGGCTCTATACTTGACACTGAGGTCAGTAGGAAGAAGGCATTCGTTAACTCATAGCGACCTCAAAGATTGAAAGAAGCTAAGTTGAGAAGAAAACAACTTAGGAAATTACAATTTGAACATACACTGCACGAAGTCAGTGAGTCTGTCCAGAACAGGGGATTGCGAAACAGGGGTCGTTCCCTGTACCAAAAGATATCCTCGGGTGTCTAGTTTACTCTCCAATTCGCGGATCTCGATTCCGATAAACGAGCTACAAGATATTGCAGTTTCCGTGGAACGTCGCAGAAACTGCCGAGTGAACCCTAATGCTCGATAAAAACTTAAATTCTCATGAATTTTACACAACAAGGCAGTCAACACGTATTTCCATACGTGATAAACTCCTTTCGTTTCTCGTCTATAAGCATGACATTACAAACCTCGGCGTTAAATCTAAACAAGTACTATACCAAAATCAAGTTAACAATCTCGTTTCTAATTCTCGATTATAACTACATCTCATTATATAATAATCCGGATGCTCATGTCGTCAATTACAAAGTCGTTCCTTAGTCCATTATAATCATTATTATCTAGTTAGAATCCTTACTCGACTTCTCGATTATTATTTACAATCACTTGCTCGTCTCTTAAGAAATTTCCAAAGTTATCGGAATTCGTTCAAATTCTACGACATTAATCATCATCTAACGAGATTCATTATTATATACATCATCACCTCATATCATTACTTAAACTCAACTTAATTCGAGTTCTTAGTCTCTTAGGATTTCTATAATAATTTTAGAATAAATCCAATTAATTTCTATCATCAACTATTATCATTAGAAGCATTAATCCATCATTATATCATCAACTAGATCAAACTACATGAAAACCCCCAATTTCTACAAAATTTCGGTATCAACAAAAATTAGGGGAATTGGTTTTCTTCATCAATTAACATCATTAATCCATTTATCCAACTACTATATCATCAATCAACCAATTACAAGTCTCATTACAACATTAATTTGAAATTCATCCTCAAACCCTAAGCCAAAAATTTCGGTCCTCTTCTAGTTCATAGGGGTTTTGATTTCTCTTTGTTTTAATCATCAATTAAACATCTCCTAAGCATAATTATCCAACCAATTGAAGAATCCAATCATTCTACATGGAACCCCTAATTTTCGATCCTAGTAAGGTTTTAGGGTTCTTGATTTCTTTCTTCAATTCATCCATAGAATCGATTCTAGTACATCTAATTTGTATGAATTAAACTCCAATCATCTAATCTACATCACCATAAGAATCGATCAACATGAGAAAATAAAAGAAATGAAATCCATTCTGATAGAAGTGTAGAGGAGATGAATACCTTGAAGTTTAATGAAGGAAGTTAGAATATTTAATGGTTGGATGATGAACTTATGAAGATTTCTTGTCAAGAACTTTGAGCTTCTTCAATAGAGGATAAAAATTGAGAGAGTATAATGTATGTGTGTGTATGCAGCCGAAAATGGGAAGGAGAAATGAGAGAGAGATGATGACTTGTATTAATGCAATAGTAATACACCAAGGTGGAAAGTTTGGAAGATGAAAAAGGACATTAGGTGTCCAACAATTACATTATAAAATGAAATATCAAGGATATTAGGGAGGGGGAGGTCGGCTGGATTTTAAAAACAAAATAAGGAAAATCCTGTTTTTCCGACTCGTTACAACATTACGAAAATCGATATATAAAAATGTATCTCGGCACACTATCGTCAAAAACCAATTCTACCATAAATTCCGATATATTTTACCTACTCGGAAAGTAATATTTGAAAATTAAAATCCGACAAAATCTCGGGACATCACAGTCCGAGATTCGTCCGGAAAATCATAAAAACGAACTTTCTCGGGCGAGTTCGTATCGCGATTTCGTGAATGTAAAAATCAGACGGTTTTTCGATCTGAGTTCCAGAACTAAAAAGTTATCGTACGCGATAACCCTAAATACAGTAGTCATCTAACTGACTTCCGTAATTTATTTTCGGAAACGGATTTCACCGTTGGTTTTAGAATTAAAATTCGTGAACTTAGGCGTGCAAAGCCATTTTTATCATTAACTTTAAATTTTTAAAACAGTACGAAATTTCTGGGGCATTACATCATACTTATGCATTTTCTTCACTTATATCCTCAAAATCTTTACATTCTTGAAAAAAAAAATACCTTTCTTTGTTTTATTTAACTCATAATTTTATTTATTATTATTTCTTCTTTCTTATTTTCTTTTATTTAATATATATATTTATATATATCGAATTCTTAAAATAAAACTCATTGAATTTTATTCTTTTCTTAAAACTCTGAAAAATTCTTAGTAAGCTATGTTAATGAGAAAGAAAATGTTTAGTAGACACGGGTATTTGATGAAAAACCCCGATGTGCTACCTTTTAAGATGCATGATTAATCTATACTTATGATATGTTTTCGGCAACGTGCCCACTAAGTTTGTTTATACTTAGCCCTGCATATGTTTTATAAAATGTGCATGTTTAGTGATGGGAGCGGTGAAGGTTGAGTAAGGATTGAGTATAGAGTTGAAATTAGTATGAAGAACTGTATGTCAAGCTTTACGCTTTCCGCTGCCAATCTTTTGAAGTTAATGTATCTATCTTTCGGGTCTAAGCCCGTACAATGAACTTCGTTCCTTTTTGATCAACTTGTCAAGTGATCCTTCGAGATCAACTCTTCCTTTTAAATAAAGTCTTGTTCATAGAAGTTATTCTGTTATTAATGTCTGTTTATTCGTTCATTCTTATTCATCCCCCTTTTTCCCCGCTTCTTTAATCCAACTCCTAGTCGCACCCCGACTTTTGCCGTCCCTCGGGATTTGGGGTTGTGACAAGTTTGATGGATTAAAGATGATAGAATAAGAAAGACAAGAAGAATAAATTTGTAATACCCCAGACTATTTCTACAGTCTTTAAAAATAAAAGTTAATAATAATTATGGCTTTGCACGCTTAAGATCATGAAATTAAATTCTAAGATTTACGGTGAAATCGGTTTTCGAAAATGATTTCCAGAAATCGGACGAACGACTACTGTATTAGGGTTTTCGCGTCCGTTAAGTTTTTCGCCCGGAAACTCGGAATCGAATTCCGTCAGAATTTATATTCACTTTTTCTTCGAGACGAGTTCACCAGAGAAAGTTAATTTTTATGATTTTCCGGACGAATTTTGGACTGTGATGTCCCGACTTTTTCCCGGATTTTAAAAAACGAATTAAGTTTTCCGAATACGTAAATTATTTCCAATCTAACGGACGAATTAGATTTCGTCAATTCCGTAACTAACTAGAAAAGTATTTCTCAACTTTTAAAACGATGTTTAAGAGCCGGAAACGAGAATTTTCGTATAAAATTTCCTCGCCAAACGAAACCTTAACGACTCACTATGTTTGTAGGATATTTTTTATCTACTTTATGAGTCACCCATCCCTCCCCCTTATCCTCCCTCACTTTCCTCTCTCATTTCTTCTCCAATCTCCTCCATAGAAGCTCAAGTCCAAGCTCTTCCAAGATCGATAACTCTTCCGTCTACCGATCAAATTCCAATCTGAGTTCATAAGACGAAAGGTAAGAGCTTCGTCTCTAGTTTGAACCGAACAAATCTCCTCTTCCCCATCTTTTATTTTTTTCGAAACTCTGGGGATATGATAGCATGTGATTTCTTTGATCGATACATGTTCTAGGATGTTTAGAATCGAGTCCTACGGATTAAATCATGAAGGAAAAATCAAGAACCCTAACCCCTATCATTACCGAAGTTTTTCAGTTTTGGGGCTTTTCATTTGTGTTCGATTTCTTTGTCAAATTGATGATAGATTAGTGTTTCTTAGGATGTTATTGATCGTATGAATTGTTTTAGATTTTTCTAAAAATAAAATCCAAAACTTAAGAGACGAACAAGGCTCGATTTAGGTTAGTAAATGTTATGATATGCTCAATTGTTTGATGGAAATGAATTATACGGTGCATGAGGATGAATATATATTAAATTGAAATTTTTCTAAAAATAAAACGAAAAGTGTAAGAGACGAAGATGTATTGATAAGTCGAGGCTCGATAATGTTTTGATAATATGATTTGCATGTTAGTAATGCTCGTTAGATGATAATCGTTGTCGTAAAATTTGAATGAAAATGGAGAACGTAAACTTTTACGTAAGAGACGAACGACGGTCGATAAGTCGAGAATAGATGATGATATGAGAATATGAATTGCATATTTATGATTCTTGATAGATGATGAATAATGTTGTAATTTTTGAACGAATTCTAATGATGTTGGAGTCTCTTAAGAGACGAACAAATGACGATAAGTAATGATAGAAAAGACGATTAATGATTCTTTTTGGATATTGGTGATTATTAATGATTAAGGAACGAGTTTTTAGTTGGCGACATGTTCGTCCGAGTTATGCAAAGATAAGTTGTAGTTATAATCGAGAAGTAGAAACAAGAAGTTAGGAATTTGAACGAGAACTTGAATTGGTTTAGTAATTGTATAGTTGAACGATGAGGTTTGGATCGTCGTGATTATAAACGAGAAATGAAAAGGGGACTATCACGTATAATAATACGAGGTGACTGCCTTGGGTCAGTTTTTGTGCAAAATTAAAAGTGTTTAAGCTTTAATCGAACCTAGAAAAGCGTGCGTCAATTTTATCGAGCATTAGGGTTCACTCGGCAGTTTTTGCGACGTTCCATGGAAACTGCGATATCTCCTAGCTCGTTAACCGGAATTGAGATCCGCAAATTGGAGAGTAAACTAGACATCCGAGGCTATCTTTTGAAACAGGGCAGGACCCCTGTTTCGTAATCCCCTGTTCCATGCGAACTTACTGACATGACTCTGTGCAGTGAATATCAAAAACCTAATTTCCTAAGTTGTTTTCTTCTCAACTTAGTTTCTTTCAATCTTTAAGTTCGTTATGAGTAAACAAATGCCTTTTTCTTACTGACCTCAGTGTCAAGTATAGAGCCTTGAGTGCTAAACGAGATGAGTTCGTATCTTGTATCGGTTTAAGTAAAGGAATTTAGTTAAGCGTGCAAATGCCTAAAAGCTTGAAAGCATAGAAGACTAAATCAAATATGATTTCGATTTCCGTTTTCTGTTGTCGTCTCAACGACTCATCGAGGTTATGTTTTATGTACGATGAAGGAGGAAGTCGACACCAAGGTTAGGACGGAAGATTAGAAGACGGAAGCACGTGTCTTGTTCTGTAATCTATAAGGTGGGCTTTCCTATATATCAAATAAAACGAGCAATGCTCGAAAACCTTTTCTTTATTGCTTTGATAATCGTGTTTTCAAAGTTATAATCATGGCATGAAATTTTTTATGTTTTATGTGAGTTCTCTTGTACCTTATGAGTTAATCAAAAGGGGTTAACTAACGATCGGCTCTGAGTTAGTCAAAAGGGGCTTTCCAGAGTTAGTGCACTTGTAGCCTGTGGTGTATGTGGTATCCTGTTGAGGGGTAGCCAGCCACGGTGAATTATGACTGGTCAAGATTCGAACGTAACATCTATGAAAAATGTTGATCAGCTACTTTATGAATGAAATGCAAATGTTTAATAGGCACGGGCTGTTTTAAATGAAAACTCCGATGCGCTATAAAATGAGATGCCTGTTTATCTATACCTATGATTATTGTTTTCGGCAATGTGCCCACTGAGTACTTTTGTACTTAGCCCTGCATATGTTTTCTAAATGTGCAGGTTGAAGCGACGAAGCGGTGTTGGTTGAGTTAGAGTTGAATAAGAATTAAGGAAGACCTTGTATATAGTTCACAATTCCGCTGCTAGACTCTAAACTCTTCTTTTTGATGTTGTGTTTTAACACTGTAGTCTAAGTTCTGTAATATAACTTAGAAGCTTTTGAAGTACTTTCTCGAGTAATCTTTCGAGATTAACTCTTTCTTTCGTTAATAAAGTTTGTTCATAGAAGATAAGATGTTATGTATGTATGTCTATTCATTCATTCCCCCTTCTTTCCCGCTTCTTTAATCTAACCCCAGCCGCACCCCGACTTCTGCCGTCCCTCGGGATTTGGGGCTGTGACAAAATTTTTAGAAATTTTTATTAGAAAATTTCGAAACAAATATAAGTAAGATGGTTGATGATTCTTGATATTGCATGTTCGTTTTGATTAATCTGATGAAATGATGAGGAAGATGAAGTAAAAATAATTAGAGTTACTTTTCGAAATTCTTGAATCCGAGTTAATATGTAAAATTTATTGAGTATTGAAATTGTTAATGGAAAATTGAGTTAAAAATGATAAATGAGCAAATTTAGTAAAGTTAAAATCGAAATAAGTAATATTAGTCGAGTTAATAAGTAATAAGAAGTAATTAGAATCTTTTTACTGAGTCTGATAATTTTTCCGAGTAATGACACATTTTACGAGAAAATGACAAAAACTTTATTTCGTAAAATCCTAATAAGAATTTCGAATTTTTAATTCCGATTTTATATTTAAAGTCTTTGAATTATTATAAGAGAAATGAAACTAATTTCATTTAAATTTAATAACTTTTATTTTCTAAAGTTATAAACCGAGTAGAGTCGAGTCAACATAGTTATAACCGAGTCTTCGATGAAGTTTCCGAGTAAACATTTATGATTAAATAATTAATATGATTTTCTAGATTTTTTCTAGAATATTTAATTATATTTGGAATTTTTTTTTCCGTCTATTTATCGAAGTCGATCGTACCTGTTTGTGAATATTCGATTCTTGATCTGAAAGTTTATTTGTGAATGATTTGTGATATTAGAACCCGAGACTTAATCTTATAATTTTTTGAGTTCGTTTAACTCGAGAAATCGAGAAAAATGAGATGTGCGATGTGAATAGTGATATTCTGTCTTTTGTGGATTATTTAATTAATAAAATAGTTAGATATTTTTGAGTCAAGTATCTGAGTCGTAGAGTTAGTTGGTTTAGTATTTGGGTAGAACCGAGAAACCGAAAAAGATCGAGTTAGATAAGTCGAGATAAGATAAGAAACCCGAGTCAAGTAGAAGTCCTTCAGCCGAGCGTTTTGTTCGATACGTTTTTCGAGTAAGTATTCTTGGCTTTATAAGATGTTGTTCTTGAAGGAACGAGCGGGACCCCGAAGTAAAAGCAAGAAGAGAAAGTAGCTAATCTGACAAACCCTTTTTGCAGTCAGGTGGGCTTTTTAACTGAAAACAAAGTGATGAATGTGATTATTATTATTATTATATTATATGAGTTTTGAAATTTATTGACTTGCCATTTTATCTGAGTTTGGTATGTTTTGTAATGCCCCGTAAATTCCTTACGTTCTTAAAATTTTAAAGTTAAACCAAATAAATGGCTTTGCACGCCTAAGTTTACAATTTTTGAATTCTAAGGCTAACGGTCGAATCCGTTTCTGAAAATAAATTACAGAAGTCAGCTAGCCGACTACTGTATTTAGGGTTAGTGCGTATGAAAAAATTTTAGTTCGTAAACTCAGAACGGAAAACCGTCTGATTTTTACATTCACGAAATCGCGATACGAACACGCCCGAGAAACTTCGTTTTTATGTTTTTCCGGACGAAACTCGGACTGTGTCGTCTCGAATTTTTGTCAAAATAAATTTTGTAAATTTATTTTCCAATTAAGTTTCGTATGTTAGAATTTTAGGTCAAATCGAATCGCGACGATTTTGTACCGAGCAACATTTTTCGTCGTTCGATTTCCGTAACGTCGGATCGCGCCGGAAAAACGCATATCCCTCCAAAAAAAATCTGCATGCAGCCGACTTTTTCTTTTTTTTTATTTATTATTTTTAATTAATTAAGTGGAAGACATGCATGTTGTTATTGTCTAATTAAGTGACACCTAATTTATCTACTTTTCATACTTTCAACCATTTCATCATATCAAATATCTTAAACAATCAAAACAACCTATTTTCCTCCCACTTCTCTCTCTCAATCGGCTGCACTCCTCCATTCTTCATCTTCTTCACTTCATCATCCACCATTGAAGACAACTCCAAGAGCTTGAAGAAGAACACAAGTCACAATCCTTCCATTCAAACTCCATACATCTTTCTTTAATTCTTAAGGTAATTCCCTTCTTTATAATTCTATCCAATTGGATTTCTTTTCTTTTTCTTTTTTCATTCTTGATCGAAAATTTGAGTATTGGAATGGATGTTTTGATCTTGGAATAATGAAATTAGATGTATTAGATAGGATAATTAGGGATTAAAATGGAACAAAAATAAGAACCCTAATACCTATATTAATACCGAAAATTTAGGCATGTTAGTAGGATTTTTAATTTTCTTCATTTGATGATTGATTCTTGTTTAATAGATGTTTAATTAGTGATTAGAATGAAAAGGAATCAAAAGCCCTATGTGTTTGTGAAATTTCAATTAGGGTTTGAGTTGAATTTAGGGATTTTATGCATGTTAGTTGGTAATTGTTTTGCAATTGATTAATTGATGATAAAAGAGGTTGATTAGTAAATAAATGTAGTTAATTGGGGAAGAAAATCACCCCCTTAACATCTATATGAAAACCGAAAATTATAGAGTAATTAGGGGTTTCCACATGTTTGATTTAAGTGATGAATTGTTGGTTGAATTATGTTGCAAATAATGTTAATTGATTAAGAATTTAATTGAGAATTTTCTAAAAATGTTTAATGAAACATAAGAGATAAAGATCACCTTATAAGTTGAGTTATAATGATGTTATGATATGTTTGCATGCATGAAAGTGATTCACGTTAGACGTAGTTTAATGTCATAAAATTTGAACGGAATCCAACAACTTTGAAAAATCACGTAAGAGACGAACATTTAGTCGTAATTAATAATCGAGAAGTCGGATGAAAATTCTAATTTGATATTATTGTTTATGATGGAATTTAGAACAACTTTCTAGTTGACGTCATAAGCTTTCGAGTTGATATAATATGGGCTATAGTTATAGTCGAGAACTAGAACGCGTTTTGAATTTTTTGTTGGTTTAGTAATTGTTAGTTGAAATCCGACGTTAGAACGTCGTGCTTTTGAGCGAGTTTTGAGAAGGAGCTTGTCACGTACGGAAGTACGTGATGACTGCCTTGAGAGTCCAGTTTCTAAAAAAATTGAATACGAGAGCTTAGAACGAACCTAAGACGTTATACGTCGAACCTATCAAGCAATTAGGGTTTTCACGGCAGTTTTGCGACTCTCGCCGGAAACTGTAATAACTTCCAGCTCGTTTATCGGATTTGTGATCCGTAAATTGGAGCGTGAACTAGACATCCCAATATTTGCAGAGGTTCAGGGCTCATCCCCTGTTTCCAAATCCTCTGTTCTGGACAGCCTCCAGAGTTACTGGACTGCGCAGTGAAAATTCAGTTTCTTGTTCTCTAAGTTGTTTAGTTCGCAACTTAGTTTCTTTCGATCGTTTAAACCGTTTTATCTATCGAATATCTCCCTACTGACCCTAGAGTCAAATACAGGACCTTGAGTGATGAAAACCAGTCGAGATCTTATCTCTTATCCTTTTGTTAAAGAAGTAATAAACGAGAAATTTCATAAATCGTTTAATGAACTAAAACGTAAATTGCCTAAGTTGATTCTTTCCAACTTAGTTTCTTATAATCTTTAAAGTCGTATTAAGATATCGACTACCTTCTCTACTGACCCGAGAGTCGAGTATGAGATCTTCCGAGTTCTAAACGAGATTGGTACGAGTCTCGTTTCCTGTTTAAGTAAAACGAATCTAGTAAGCGTGCAAATGCCTAAAGAATGAAACAACTAAAACTTTTTCGATTCTCTTTTGATCGATTATCTTTTACGACCTGTTTTTAAGTATGTTTATTTTACGATGAAGGAGGAAGCCAACTGTAGAGAAAGGACGGCAGATCCAAAGTTGGAAGCTTTTGCTTTAAGTTCTGTAAATCAAGGTGGGCTTTTATATACAAAATAAAACGAGCAATGCTCGGAAAATCTTTCTTTATCGCTTTGATATCTGTGTTTTCAAAGTGATATTATGGCATGAACTGTTTTATGTTTTATGTGAGTTCTCTTCTACCTATCTGAGTCAACATTCGTGTTTTCCAGATTTAGAGTTAGTCTAACTAGATTAACTAACGATCGGCTCTGAGTTAGCTGCTAAGTGCTTTCCAGAGTTAGTGCACTTTGTAACCTGTGGTGTATGTGATATCCTGTTGAGGGGTACTAGTCACGGTGAATTAGAATTGGTCAAGATTGAACGTAACATTAGTCAGAAAATGCTCGCGCGAGCGATTTATGAGAAAAGAGTCAGAAAATATTTAGTAGACACGGATTCTTTCAATAAAACTCCGTTGTGCTACGCTTATGAAATGCCATATTTGTCAATATTTATGATTATGATTTCGGTATCGTGCCCACTAAGTACGTTTGTACTTAGCCCTGCATTGTTTTCTAAATGTGTAGGTTGAAGCGACGGTGAGCAGCGGCGGTTGATGTTGAGTTAAAGGATAGGATGCTTAGTTAGAACCCTTCCGTTGCCAAACTCTGTATTTCTTTTTGAGATGTACTTTTGAACAATACTCAGTAGTCTAAGTCTATAAATATAAACTTAGCTTCTTTATTGTACTTTTGTCGAGTAATCCTTAGGGATTAACTCTTTCTTATTTATATTCAAGTCTTGTTTATGTTTTAACGATGCCCTTTTCATGTATGTTTAGTCAGTTAGCCCCCTTCTTCCCCGCTTCTTTAATCCAACCCCAGTCGCACCCCGGCTTCTGCCGTCCCTCGGGATTTGGGGTTGTGACATGTTTAATCATCTACACGAGTTATTATTATTATCCTGTGTGAGACAGGAACATACGTGTTGTTATTAATTGTTTGATATGATTGTGAGCCTTGCTTCAGTTAGGCCGGCCTACTTCTCGACACACGAGAAATATGTGGTAGATTGATTCATACCTGCTATTCAAATTATATATATTGACTGCACAGTCATTTCAAGAAAAGAAAATGATTTTGCATGCACAAGTTAAACGTTTTAAACTGTACTAACACTTGTGATGCAGTAGCAAGGCAAGTTCAATTATATAGTTCTATCGAGCAAAGTTTAAATTATTTTGGCATGTGTTCATTGAGTACGAAGTACTCAGCTGTGCATGTATTTCTAAATGTGTAGGTTAGCATGGATGATGGTGGCTGAAGATGCTCGGCGGTGTGTAGTGTTTGGAGTCGAGTCTTCTTTTGGTTTAAGCTTGCAACTGCATATCTTCATATATGTAGTTGTGGGACTTGAGACGTTATTCCGCTGCATGATAAACAAACTTGTTTATTTATTTGAATTATAATACTTGACATTGTGTCGATACAATGAGCTTAATGTTCGAAACTATTTCCGTACTTCCTTTTTATTCTACTTAACTTGGATTATAATGCTTCAATTACTTTCGACACTTGAATTATATATTTATGCTCGTTGTTTGAGATTAGATTTGAAGGCATGTTCTATTTGTTATCGTTTTCAATCTATATTCCCTTGTTCCCGAGCATGTTGAGTTATGTTTCATATTCGAGGTTTCACCTCACTGCCCAATGGTTGTTCGTCGTTTTATACAACCCGAACACGGTCCTGACATACACAGTGTTAGCCCTTCCGGAAGCAGGAAAGGTGTAATACCCTAGATGTTTATTCCGTCGATAAAATAAAAATTTAATTAATAATTAAGGCTTTCCACGCCTAAGTTAAGGATTTTCGATTGTAAGACTGACGGTGAAATCCGTTTCAGAAAATAAATTCTAGAAGTCAGTCAAACGACTACTGTATTAGGGCTTTCGCATTCGATAGATTTTTCGTCCGAAAACTCAAATTGAAAAACCGTCAGAATTTACATTCACTTTTTCTTCGATACGAGTTCACCGGAGAAAGTCAATTTTTATGACCTTTTCGGGCGAATGTTAGACTGTCTAATCCCGACTTTTTATCGGATTTTGAAAAAGGAATTAGGTTTTCCAAGTATGTGATTTATTTCTAATCAAACGGTCGGATTAGATTTCGTCGAATACGTAACAACCTAAGAAATTATTTCTCGACTTTTTAAACGTCGTTCTAGATCCGGAAATGAGATTTTTCCGACAAATAAAACACACCCAAACCGCCCTTAGTGATTCATCCTCTTAAGTTAGATATTTTCTCACTTTATGCTATAGTAAACAATCTAGTCATCACACTATTCTCTCTTCTCTCTCCCTCACAATTTCCGCCTCCTCTCTCTCTCCCATTCTCTCTCATTTTTCCTCCATTAAAGTCATCTTCTTCAAGCTTTCTCAAGCTCTCAAGTCATCCGTCTACCGATCAATTTCATTTTCGAGTTCGTATATCGCAAGGTAGGAACATCGTCTACGTAATGAACCGAACAAAAATCTTTTCCCATCAATTTTATTTTTTTCGAAAGTTAGAGGTGAAGAAGCATGATGAACCCTTGTTTATTACATGATATAGTATGATTAGAATTAGGTTTATGGATTGAAATCGAAGAAAATCATCCCTCCTAACCTAATTGAAATTACCGAATTTTTTTCTTAGATTTAGGGGTTTTTGCTAGTTCGATTTTATTGATGTTTAATTAATGGACTAGTGTTCTACATGTTGTTAGTTGACTACATGAATTAAATTAGAATTTTTTAAAAATAAAAATGAAAGTGTAAGAGAAGAACAAGTGAGGTTTTGATGAAGAAGATGATATGATATGCATGATTGGTTAATGGAAATAAGATGCAGGATGATTGAGGATGAATATATAATTTATTGAGATTTTTCTAAAAATAAAACGAAAAATCTAAGAGACGGAAACTTGTCAATAAGTTGAAGCTCGATAATGTTTTTAGAATATGGTTTACATATTAGTGACGCTTGATAGATAGTGATCGATGTTGTAAAATTTGAACGAAAACAGAGAACATAGGATTTTCGTTAAGAGACGAAGAATCGACGATAAGTCGAGAATGAATAATGATTTAGGTTTGTGATTCAAACCTATGATAATCTTGTTAGTTGATGATTGTAACCGTAAAATTTGAGCGAATTCTAAGAAGGTTCGATTTTTAGTAAGAGACGGAGAAACGAGATTAAAAGCCGATAGAAAAGTTGAATAAGAAAAACCAATTTAATAATAATGATTCTTGTCGTTTGATGAACGATATTGTAGTTGATGATATTTCCATCTGAAATATGAGATGTTTTGATTTTTAGTTAATAAACAAGAAGTCGAAGAATGAAATAGAAATAGAAATTTGATTTGGTTTAGTAATTGGTTAGTTTAAAATGACGTGGAAATGCTCGTCGTGTGTTTAATCAAAGGACATGAATGTGAACCCAATTAAGGAATATTGCATGTTGACTGCATTGAGATGAAATTTTCGTGAAAATAAAAGTGGAATAGCATTAATCGAACCTAGGGAATCATGCGTCGAGTTTTGTCGAGCATTAGGGGTTCGCGCGACTGTTTTGCGACGTTTCACAGAAACTGTCATAACTTTTAGCTCGCTTAACGAAATTGAGATCCGTAAATTGGATAGTAAACTAGACATCGGTGGCTTTCTTTTGGTATAAATTTCATCCCCTGTTTTAATATGCTCTGTTCTGTGCGAACTCCAGAATCACTGACTTGTGCAGAAAGATTTCAAAACTTAATTTCTTAAGTTGAATTCTTTTCAACTTCGTTCCTTGTGAACTTTTAAGTCGTTATAAGTTATCGACATCCATTATCTACTAACCTAAGTGTCGAGTAATGAGCCGAGTCAGTTTGTGAACGAGAATTGATCGAGTCTCGTTTATTAGTTAATCAAAAGAAAGTAGTAAAGTGCTAAGGCCTAAAAGACTAAAACCGATTCGATTTCCTGTTTCTTTTATCGTTGCGAGCAAGTTATTTAAGTTTGTTTATTTACGATAAAAGGGGGAAGTCAGCTTTGAGGATAGGACGGAAGACCAGAGACGGAAGCTCGTACTATAGTTCTGTAAACTTTAAGGTGGGCTTTTCTATATACAAAATAAAACGGGCGATGCTCGAAAATCTTTATTTACAAGCTTTGATAATTGTGTTTTCAACGTGATAATCAAAGCATGAAATATTTGTTTTATGTGAGTTCTCTTGTGCCTTTCTGAGTTAGCCAAAAGGGGTCTAACTAATCGATCGGACCGCTGAGTTAACCAGAATGGGTTTTCCAGGGTTAAGTGTACACGGTAGCCGGTGTGTGTGGTACCCTGTTGGGGGGTAGCCAGCCGCGCTGAGTAGAACGTGCGCGGAATAAGTTAACTCTTCCCCGGTGTTGAAACAGAAGTTGGGCAAGTTTGAATGTAACATCAAGTAAAAGGCTTGGCCAAGCTATATTGCGAAAGTGAAAGAAAATGTTTAGTAGGCTCGGGTATTTGTTGAAAAACACCGATGCGCTATTTATCAAGATGCCTGATTTATCTATACTTATGATATGTTTTAGGCAATGTGCCCACTAAGTATGTTTATACTTAGCCCTGCATATATTTTATAAAATGTGCAGGTTGAGTGACGGGAGCGGCAGTGGTTGATGTTGAGTTAAGAAGTCGTATTTAGAATAAAGGACTTGTATGTAAAGCTTTACGCTTTCCGCTGCCAATCTTTTGAGTTAATGTAACCTTTTTTGGTCTAAGCTCGTACAATGAATTCAGTTCCTTTTGAACAACTTATCGAGTGATCCTTCGAGATCAACTCCTTTATTATATAACGAAGTCTTGTTCATAGTAGTATATTCTGTTATTAATGTCTGTTTATTCGTTTATTCTTATTCATCCCTGTTGGGAAATTTATTAGTAAGAGTTTTGATGAATTCCAAAACCGACTGACCCCAACCGAGTACATGTTGCCAGAACCTAATGTTAGAATTTAGGCTCGCTGTTTGAGCAATGTTAAGATTTTATCTTTACAGGTCTCCAGCTGAAGATGACAACAAGGCATTACTCAGACAGAACATCAGTTATGATAAAAGACAACTGAGTGTTCTTTTGTTCAGATGGAATGAGGGGGAAGTCTTCAGAACATCAGTTGTGAAGGAAACCAACTGAGGGTTCATCAGATGAGAAGCAGTAGAAAGGAAGAGAACATCAGATGAAAAGGAAGTCATCTGAGGGTTCAAACCCAACTGAGTAAATACAAAGAAGACAACTGAGTGTTCAGTTTCAGAACCTCAGTTGTAGAATTCAACCAAGAAGTCCAACTGCTTGAAGTTCAAAGTCAGCTGAGAGTCCAACAGATCAGAACATCAGCTGAAGACCACTCAGATGAAGATCAAGACTTTCAACCGACTAACCAAGGTTGACTGTCAGAAAGGTTAAGATTTGAATTTCAAAAGGAAGTCACATGAGGGTTTGACCGTTCAGTCATTACCCCATCTGGCCCAACACAAGGCTGTCTCAGATGGAAAGCAGAAGAACTCAGATGCCATATCGGGAAAGTCTGCAGAGATAAGAGACAAGCCATCGCTTTCAACGATCAGAGATCAACAGCTCCTCCAACGGCTAGTTGATACTCTCCGCCTATAAATAGAGGCATTCTCTCACTCGAGAGGTACACAACACACACGCGAGACAGAGAAGTGCAATCACAAGAGAATCAAGCAAAAGAAAAAATCTGCAAAAATCCTATTCTAAGAACATCGGCAGCTGAGAGTTCAAGAGTGATAGAACATTAGTAGCTGAGGGTTCATAGAGTGAAAATCTGTCTTAGATCTTAGTTTGAGTGTTTATTCGTTCAAGCCTTAGATCCAGCTCTCATTCGTGATTGAGCTGTAATTGGAAAACCCACCCACACCCTAAAAAGTGTTTGCTAGGACCTTACTCTTCCTGTAATTGAGTAGCTAGGTTGTCAAGTACCCGCAAACTTGACATAGGTTGTTAAGTACCAGCAAACTTAACTGTTAAGGTTGATAAGTACCCGTAAACTTATTGCAACGGTTGCACAGCCTGGGTAAGCTGTGTGGAACTGTCCAGAAGATCTTGGACTGAGGTGTGAGGATTCACATCTCCCCGTGGACGTAGGAGGGTTATCTCCGAACCACGTTAAATCCTGTGTGTCTGTGTTTATTTTCTTTCAGTTGCTTATTGCATTTCTATCTGACCAATCTAACCGGCATACAAATTGCATTTGCACATTTTCAACCGAGCTGTTTTGGTTTTTGACCAACCGAGCTGTTTTGATTTTTGACCAACCGAGCTGTTTTGGTTCTTGACCAACCGAGCTTAAAAGCGTGAGTTGTTTTAACGAGTTTAATTTTCCACCACATTCCGCACAACTACACTCTTCCAGCTGAGGTTGCTTACTCAACTGTGAGATTCCAACTGAGTCCTTTTACTCAGTTGAAGAGATTTTTTTTGGGGTTAAGTTTTAAAATCCTAACTGGTGTATTCCCCCCCCCATACACCAGTAACTCGTTTCGGGACCATCAATCCCTCTTCTTCCCCGCTTCTTTAATGCAACCCCTAGTCGCACCTCGGCTTTGCCGTTCCTCGGGATTTGGGGCTGTGACAGAGTGGTATCAGAGCAATCGTTTCTGCTCTGCATACGAATTTCTTTCAAGTAGTAAGATAGAGTATTTGTATATACTCTATACCCGAGTCTTCTTTCAAGTAAAGTTAAGTCGTAACACTAAGTTTAAGAGTGTAGACGACAACTCAACCTTCCGCTACATCGACTCAACAAAAAGAAAGAAAGAAAGAAAGAAAGAAAAGTAAGGAAAGAATTTCAGAAGTATGATTTCTCTTAAGAAGAAATTTTTGATTAAGTATGCAAGAACTTGTGAATAAAGTATGCAAGTATTATTGAGAATAAGTATGCAAGTATGAATGTGATTAAAGTATAAAAGTTATACTTTTAAAATCCTAACTGGTGTATTCCCCCCCCCCATACACCAGTAACTCATTTCGGGACCATCAAGTGGTATCAAAGCAGTGGTTCAAAAGACTGCTGACTCTGTTTCACAAGGTGTGAATTCGAGAAATTTTCTTCAGTGGTCAACTAAATAGATCTTTTCACGCTAGTGCATACTTGCTCGCATTTTTGTCTTGTTTTTGTTTGTGCAGATGGACGTCAAGGACAAGATCGTCGTCATGTTCTCAGTAGTCAATTATACATCATGGAGAACTCGAATGAAGAAGATCCTTCTGTCAAAGCATCACAGGATGCAACAAGTTCTCTCGTCCGGACCAATAGTCATTAAAGAAAGAATAGCTCGCACTCCCACAAATCCTAACGATGGAGATACAGTGGTGGAGTATGTGGAGAAACAGCCAGAAGACTACTCTCCAGAGGAGGCCAAGGTGAGCCAGCTGGATATTTGGGCTCAGAGCACAATAATGTCCACGGTCGGACAAGATTATCTGCCCTGGATAGAGGAGTGTGACACTGCAAACGAGATGTGGGACGTCCTGGCATCGCTAAGTGAAGGAAGCGACGAGACAGAGGGAAACAAGTTCTCGCATGCATGTCAAGATTTCGACAACTTCAGTCTGCGACCTGATGAAACTATCGATCAGCTAGAGTTCCGGTTTATGGACATCATCAGAAGAATCCAGTCCATCCGGAAAGGAAAATACACACTAAGAGAAATTAACCTCAAAGTGTTGCAAGCTCTACCGGCTGAGTGGGATACTTTCACAAATATCCACGAGAGCCGAGCTGACCTTGGTGAAATGGGAACTGAAAGATTGTTCTCAATCTTGAAAGGAAATGAGTATAAGGTCAACAGGAGGAGATCGCAGCCCTCAGGTCAGACAAGTAGAATCGAGGATAATGGCTCAGCCTCAAAGTCAGTTGCTCTCCGAGCTGACTACTCAAAGTCAAGATCGTCAAGGCTAACCAGATCGGCTGACACGACTATAAAGGAGCCGAGCAGAGAGGAACTGCAACAGAACATTGCAGCATTGTCAAAGAAACTAGCCGACATGGACACTCGGTTCGGCAAATATAAACATTTCTATAAATCAAACCGAACACGAGACAGTTCGAAGCCAGTCACCAATGATTGCTTCGAATGTGGCAAGGAAGGACACTTCAAAGCTGACTGCCCAGACCACTCAAAGAAGGAAAGAGAAGCACTTAGGGCCAAGCAAACTGCAAAGAACAAGGCCATGGTAGCTGAAGAAATAGCTGACGACATGGACATCTTCACAGACACTGATGATGAGGATGAACTGACATCTACCAACAACGTCATCAGTCAGGATCAAGCCTCATGGCACTTGGAACCGACCAAGATGATATTGAGGTACAATCTAATCCTGCTCGCTTAAATTCTTCCAATACTTCTAACATGCAGGAATCTCTGAACGATGAGTTGGAACCGTCCTGGAGTGATTTTCAAGAACTCAGTAAGGAGCTGCATCACCAATCGGTTGAGTTTAAGAGTCTTCAAGCTCAGTTCGCCAAACTTGAAGATTCCTTAACCGAAAAGGACGATCTGATCAGAAGCCAAACCAAGGAGATTGAGAATCTCAAGAATCAACTGAACGAGGCTAAGGCTCCAGCTGATGAGGAGTTGACAAAGCAGAACAAGGAACAGCAAGATCAGTTGAAAAATTGTCACGCCCCGACTCTCGAGGTGCGACTTACGAACAACAACAAAACCTAAACAACTAACAACTAACTCAAATAAAGGGAACATGCTCGGGGAAAATAAAGATGGAATATAAGGCAATCGAATTTGGTTTTTCAAAAGCATAAAGAATTAATAACCGAGCATCTTGACTTCACTTTTAACAGAAATTTCACAAGTAAATCATGCTGATGGGAAAGGAATTTCAACAAAAAGAGGGAGCATACGATTATATACATCAAGATAAGGGATCATGTTCAACAACAAATCATGTTACGAGCCCATCGCTCGGGATTACAAGTTAAAGGGGTTACGAATTCAACAAGCATTCAAAGTCTTCGAGCACAACGCTCGGAATCAAAAACATGAATATTAGAGTACTAGCATCAACAGACATTAGATCAAAAAGATTGCAGCGGAAATTAGCATCAACTCCCAACACTTGCACGTATGAAGACGTACAAATGTCAGTCCGAAATTCAACTAAACTTAACCAACAAAACCAAACCACACCACCAAGTATCCACGCCATCGCCATCCAGTCAACCTGCATGTTTAGAAACACACGCAGGGCTGAATACTTCGTACTCAGTGAACACAAGCCAAAACATTTGAATAAAGATGCTTCTTAAAGCTATATTAATTGAACTTGCCTTGCCAAACATCACAAGTATATAAGCAGTTTTAAAAACGGTTTTACTTGTGCATGTCAAAACATTTTTATTTAAAACAGACTGCGGCAGTCAAATAACATAATATAATAGCATGTATCATGTATCACAAATAACTTCACTGTGCCGAGAAGTAGGCCTCCTTCTCAAACACTGTGACCGGCCCAACCGAAGCAAGGCTCACAGTCACCTCAACATATACCACACGTAGGTTCCTGCTTTTCACAGGATAATCACATCTTCATATAAATAGATGATAACACGTACTAACTTCAATAAAATGGCAAGTCAATCACATTTGAAAATCATAACATAATATTCAATAGCATAACTAATTTTCATCGATAGTTTTGGTTCAGAAAAGCCCACCTGACTTCCGAAGAACTAGCTAGGTGGTCTAGGGCTATTTGTCCTCGCTTAACGATCCGTCCGGCTCGATCCTTCACAGATCGACATCGATAGGTAAGATATATGAAAGACGGACACAAAGGCGTTGGACTTTAACTGACGGACTTCTATTTGAGTCGTCGCTCTCTTCGTTCTAACTTTTCTAAAAGATCTCACGTTCTCGTCTTTATTTTATTAACTCTATTCGAAATAGTTAACTTTACTACTTAACATCGTACACTTTTCTCGTTCTAATTAATAACTTCATTGTTACCACTCTATTATTTGAGCTTTCTTTCAAGGACTTTAGTTCATTCTCAATTTAACAATCAATCATCTTGCATAAAAGTTCAATCATCTTTCACATTATAATACTTATTCAAACATATAATAAATTCAAGTAAAACAAACATACTTCAAGACACATTAACATGCATTCCATTTGAACCTTAAAATCTAACTCGATTATGCATTTCTTTTTATGAAGGCTCAAACTATTCATTCTATTTTTCTTACTTATATAGACAATGCTTTATTTTACATCCGTTGTCTTATAAGGTATTTTATAACTTTTATTTAATTAACAAAATTTCTCCTTAATCATTATTAACTCTTATAAACTTAGGATTTTCTTATTCTTCTTTAATTCAATCCTCATTTCTTATCTCGACTATTGTTCATCTAATTATTATCTCGGTTTTACCTTTTTATTCGTCTGGTTAGAAACAACGTACTCAATTAATTATTTAATTAATCTTCTTTCTTTTTAATTCTTGACATCTTATTTATTCTTGTTTTCTCGGTTAACTTATACGAGTATCTATCTTAACTCGTCTACCATCTATTCTTTACTCAAATTAACTTCCTTTTTATTTCTTATCGATTATTTCTTCTTAAACTCGGTTTTCTCTATTTTGTTTATTTCTTTAATAATTTCTTCTTTATTTGTTTTAAACCTTTAGGCTATTTCTTACATACTAATTTCTTTATCTTTTGATACATATTTTTATGAATTAACTCACTTTATTATAAAAGATCTTTTTGTTGTAGTTTTAGTAAAATTTGAAGTCCTTAAATTTTAATGTAAGACATTTACTTAATAAATCTTTTCATCTTTTATTTAATTAAAAGCTTTTCAATTTTAAATCTTTTTGTCAAAACTTCTATCTTTATTCCATCTTCAAATTAACATTAATACATACTTAAACATCCAATCCTCTTTTTTATTATTTCTACAATTAATTTCTTTCAAAATTTCAACATGCAAACTTATTTTCTTAATTTACACACATGTATAATCATATTAACATATCATACAATCATTCTATTGATCAACACAACACGTAATTCATCATCAAAATTAACAAAATAAAACCTCTATTTTTTCTCAAAAATCACGGCACACACATACACTTTTTGTGCATTTTATTTCTCAATTTTTCATGCATATAAACTCATTCTCAACATGATAAAAATAATAAATCAAGCATCAAAATAACAATAACTCAAAGAATTTATATTTTCCCTATTTTTACTAATTTTTCGGCACTTATTAAATTTTTAGGGTTTTCGTTTCTTTTTCTTCTCTTAATTTATCGATTAACATCTAGTGCTCGATTCTCCTAACGAATTCTTCTCACTCGATTAGCACATGCATATCCTAAGTTTGCCTAAACATAAATTAAATAACATGCATGCATAGGTCTTTCCTTTAGGACTTATAGACATACATTTTTACAACTAATCAAATGAATTTCATACTTAATTAAATGGGAATCCTTCTCTTGGCTCTTGGGATTGAAATGGATGGAAATGGTAGCTTCAAAGCTTGAATCTTGAAAGAAAGAAGGATGTCTTCTTGAATCCTCAAAGAAAAAGAAATAACATGGAATTAATCATCCATAGGTTTTAGGAATCAAAATAAAGAAAAGTGTTGGATAATTCTTGAATTCAACTTCAAGAACTTGGAAGATTCTTACCTTTCTTTGAAAATATGGATGAAATGGATGGAGATTGATAACTTCTACTTCATTTCCATGGATGGAGAGCTTGAATCTACGGTTGCATGTGAAGAAAAATCAAGTATGAGGGAGAGAGAGCTTGGGAGAGTTTGAGAGGTTTTTTTTCTTTTCTTGCTAAAGAGAGAGATCGAATGGAGAGATAGAGATGGAGTTTGATAAATGAATTGTGGTCTTTACTACTTGTCTTAGATGAATAAGATTCAAATCCAACAAAGAGAAAAAGATATACTTGTTGGAAATTGTACAAGACAAGATTTGATAGTTGATGTGAACTTAACTTGTATGCACACTTTAAGCAATCCATGCATAAGACATCATCATGGTGTGTTGGTCTTGGAAATTGAGGGATGATGGGAGAGGAGGTGTGAGGTGGCGAGAGAGGGAGAGAGGTGGATGACACGTGTCGTCGTCGTGTCGTTACGGGTATTAATTATCCGGTCGTAAAGGTTTTCCGGGTAAAACGATTCGTATTAATTCCGTTTTGTTCTATTAACGAGTCTAACCTCTTCTCGTTTCACTTTTGACACTAACTCATCCCAATCCTATTTCACGTCTCAAATTAAAAGATTAAAGGCTTCGATTAATTTAGTCCTTTAATTCTTAAAAGAATTTAATCGGCTTATTAATCCGTTTCTTAATCCTTTTCAAGACTAATGCCTCATTTCTCTTCTCAATTCTCGGATAAGTTCTTACCCTATCTCAGTGATCTTAAAAGAAATTCTAAGTTCGAAGATTCTAATTTAATTCTATTCTAGGTTCATCGGCGTAAACATATTTCTCGGCGATTAACGTTATGTTATCTTAATTCAACAAACTTCTCGGGATTTTTCCGGAATTTAATCTCATACTCATTTTCATATAAACGACTCAACAAACATATCACATCATCATCATTTCAGATAATTAGAACAGATTTATTCACACAAGGTTCACAAGGTAATTTAAACGTTTTATTCAAAACTTATCGATTGGAAAAGAAAAATTTTACTCCTAAATTCTCATCTTTGAACTTACTCGGTTAATTAGATGCTCTCTAAAGGTATAAGAACTCAGGGTATCACAAAAATCGAGATGCTCAGATCGAACAGCTGATAAAGAAGTCAGATGGACAAACCGAGCAGATAGTTGTTCTCGTCAAAGAGTTGCAAACTGAAAAGGACAATCTAATCAAGCTGTATCAGTCATCCAAGATCATCAAAAACCTTTTAAGTTACAGCAGACAGATGGATGACGTGTCAGGACTCGGTTATGATGCTGTCAAGGATACTGGGATTCCACCAGCAACCTTCATCAAACCTGTAGAAGTCACAGCTGTCGAGCCAGACACAGCTGAGTCTCCAGAAGCTAAATCAACCTCTACCTCTCAGCAAGTTCAACCAACAAATAGGATTACATCTGAGAAGGGAAAAGGAGTTGCTGATGGAGGACAGAACGTTCCATCGGTTGAGGCATCAACCGAGGGGGAATGTTCCAAAAGTCAGAAGAGGAATCAGAGGCGTCGAAGGCACAACCGCAACTGAACTCAAAACTAGAACCGACCTCTGCATCGACCTCAAAGTCAACATCAGAGGGAATGGAACCGACCTCAGAACGGACAAGGGTTCAATCATCTGAATCAACAGCGGTTCCAGCATCAGTTAGACCAAAGGTTCCAACCGAGTCAACCAATGAGGAACTGGTCAAACAACCGGAGATACTCATGCCAAAATATGAATCATCAACAGGGCATGAACTGCTACAGACAACCCTTAGGAAGATGGAATCATAATCAGCCACAAAGATTCCAACATGGCGTCTGACCTCTCAGACAAACTCAACAGAATAAGAATCGCCATCAAAACAGGGGGAAGCCTCACCTCCTAAAGCTCAACATGGGAGAAATCCAACTCCTCCCAAGAAACAGAACATCACTAGTAACAACAAGCCTAAGGATAACCGAGGTGTTGTTATAGTTGATGATGAATGAAAAGTAATCTGGAATGATAAATCCATCCGAGTTTACAGGGAAAAGCGATGCACAGTTCCAGCGGGAACTGGTTCTAACCTTCCACGACCCGACTGAAATTGGGGACCTAAGCGAGTTTCTCTTTGCAGGTACAGGAGAAACAGCTGAGGAAGAAGAAGGCGTCTGCTACAATGTGGGTGATGGATAGTGGATGCTCGAAACACATGACGAATCTTAAGGATTTGCTTGGAAGTTTCGTGGAGAAAGAAGGTCCATCAGTTACTTTTGGTGATAACTCAAAAGGTTACACCAGAGGTTACGGTACCCTTGAAACCAATCATGTTTCAATTTCTAATGTTTCTTATGTTGATGGATTGAAGCATAACCTGCTCTCCATCAGCCAATTCTGTGATAATGGTTTCTCTGTCAAGTTTGATGCACAGGGTTGCAGAGTTAAAGATGTCGGATCAAAGCAGGTGATATTGTTGGGAAATCGATCTCCAACAGGGAATGTTTACTACGCTGACTGGAACAGCAGCCTCCTTGACACTTACCTGTTATCAAAGAGCAGTTCGGATGTGAGCTGGCTGTAGCACAAAAGGCTCAACCATCTGAACTTCAAACCGATGAACCGACTTGCCAGACAAGAACATGCAAGAGGCATACCTAACCGAGTGTTTTCAACAACACACATCTGCAGTGCATGCCAGCTGGGAAAGCTCGCTAGAACCTCCTTCCGGTTGAAGTCAACTCCCACAACCGACCGAGTATTACAGCTGATCCATATGGATCTCTTCGGGCCAGTTACACCAAAAAGCATAAATGGCAACGAATATACATTGGTTGTAACTAATGATTACTCGAGGTACACGTGGACCATTTTCATACGTCACAAGAGTGAAACCCGAGATGAGCTGCCCAAGCTGATGGATCGGATATCGAATCAACAAGAAATGAAGATCATATCTATCCGATCAGATCGTGGAACGGAGTTTCTAAATGAAACCATCATTGAGTATTGTGAGAAGAATGGAATAACTCATCAGACATCAGCCGCGCGTACTCCGCAACAGAATGGCGTAGCTGAGCGAAGAAATAGAACGCTGAAGGATGCAGCCACATCCATGTTAGCGAGCTCAGCTCTGCCAAAGAAATTTTGGGCTGAAGCGATCAACACAGCATGCTACACTTAGAATCGATCTCTTCTCACCAAGCGATTGGGAAAGACACCCTACGAGCTGTGGAGATGCAGAAAGCCAGATATTTCTTATTTTCGCGTTTTTGGGTCTAAGTGTTATATTCACAACAATGGGAAGACTCAGTTGAAAACTTTTGATGCCAAAGCTTCGAAAGGCATATTTCTTGGATATGCAGCTCGGATCAAGGCATATAGAGTTTTCAACAACAGCTCTCGTGTTGTGGAAATAACACCTCATGTTAATTTTGATGAATCTACCTTTGAGTGCAGGGAACAGGTAAACGAACAACACGCGGATCCAGCTGTTCTACCAGTTCTCACCAGATCGCAAGCTCTTAGGGAAAAGAACGGAGCTGAACCACTGGTGTGGGCAACTGAGGATGAGGATCCATACTCCTTTGAAGATGAATGCGAAGACCTCAGCTCATCCCAAGGGGGAACTTCAGCTGATATTCCTCCAACTGCATCAACATCTAAAGCAGAACCAAACTCAGCTCGAACCATTGTCAATGTTGAGGATCCAGACTCAAAAGCTGATCAATCACCAGCTCTGAAGACTCCAACTCAGATTTCTGAACAGCCACAGTTGGAAGAAGAAGGAAGACGCAACCGAAGATGGTATGAAGTTCATTCCTCCGAAGACATCATTGGAGATCCAACCGAGGGTGTGCGTACACGGAGCAGAGTTGCAAATCCTAAATCAACCGAGGAAGATTCCAACTCTTATGCCCAATATGCTGAGGAATTGGCAGTTCTAGAGGAGTTCGAGCAAGCTGGAGATGTTGCCATGATTTCTTGCTTTGTAGCTGATGTACCAGAACCGAAGAATGTTGGGGAAGCTCTCAACTGTGTCCACTGGACAACAGCCATGCAAGAAGAACTGAATGAGTTTCTACGCAACTGTGTATGCGAGTTGGTAGAAAGACCAAATGGTGTCACGGTGATTGGATTGAAGTGGATTTTCAAAAACAAGAGAGACGCCATTGGATTCATTGTGAGGAATAAAGCAAGGTTGGTAGCTCAAGGATACTGCCAACAAGAAGGAATTGACTTTGAAGAGGGATCATCGGTTCGCTGCTCTACCTAACTGCCAGCCGACCTGATATATCATATGTAGTTGGAGTGTGTGCTCGATTTCAAGTCCAACCAAGAGAAGCACACATGTTGGCAGCAAAGAACATCATTAAGTATCTGAAGGGAACTGTCAATGTTGGATTGTGGTACCCAACTGATGACAATATCCAGCTGACTGGATACTCAGATGCTGACCTAGCAGGAGATCGGTTGGACAGGAAGTCTACTTCTGGACATTGTCAGTTCATGGGAAGCAAGCTGGTTTCATGGTTCTCCAAGAAACAAGCGTGTGTTGCTACTTCGACAACCGAGTCAGAGTATATGGCTGCCGAAAGTTGTTGCATGCAAGTATTGTGGCTGAAGCAATAGCTGAGAGATTATGAAGTCTCAACCGGATAGGTTCCCATTCATTGTGATTGCTTGAGTGCCATAGCTATCTCTCTAAACCCTGTTCACCACTCTCGGACTAAGCATATCGACATTCGTCATCATTTCATCCGAGATCATATTGAGAAGAAGGATGTGTCCATGGAGAAGATCCCAACTGAGATTCAGAGAGCTGACATCTTCACCAAACCTCTTCCCGAAGCCCGGTTCAAGATGTTGTGTGATCTTCTAGGACTCTTGGATCCGAGCTGAAAAGTCATCCGAGCTGAAGAGTCATCCGAGCTGAAGAGTCATCCGAGCTGAAGAGTCGTCCGAGCTGAAGAGTCATCCGAGCTGACGAGGATCCATCCGAGCTGAAGAGTCAGATATCCATCTGAGGGGGAAGCTCAGATGAAAGGGGAATCTCAGATATGAATTGCCAACTGAAGACATCAAACATCAGCTGAACAGACGAACTCGAGTCAGCTAATGGTATGCGGCAACTGAGGAACTCGACTGAGGTATACAGCTGATCTCGACATCAGCTGACAGGTATCATTAATGACTGAAGGTGTTATGATATTAAATGAGAATGTTTGAAATAAATTCAAACATTCCTGAACATGTCAGCTAGACTAAACAAGCCATCATATCGCATTTAATGCAAAGTCTGGCTGAACTCCTATAGCCTTACTTTATAGTGCGACTGGGCTGACACTCTAAACTATTCACCTTCTCACTCGCGCGTGTAGAGTATCAGTCAAAATTACCCAACAGTCGCGTAATCTCAGCCGTTGATGGATTCGCGCCATTTAACCCCAGCCGTTGATTTTATCCGAGTCAAAGATTATATAATACGGCAAATCAGGAAGTGATCCTTACCTTCTTATTTCGTGCATATCTTTATGAAGGTCCCGAAACGAGTTACTGGTGTATGGAGGGGGGGGGGAATACACCAGTTAGGATTTAAAAACTTAACCTGAAAAATCACTTCAACTGAGTGAAAGAGGACTCAGTTGGAATCTCACAGCTGAGTAAGCGACCTCAGCTAGAAGAGTGAGGCTGTGCAAAAAGTGGTGGAAAATTATACTCGTTAAAAACAACTCACACAAAACAGCTCAGTTGGTCAAGAACCAAAATAGCTCGGTTGAAAATGTGCAAAAGAGGTTTGTATGTCAGTTAGATTGATCAGATAAAAATGCAGATGCAACTGAATAAAAACAAACACGAACACACAGGATTTAACGTGGTTCGGAGATAACCCTCCTACGTCCACGGGGAGATGTGAATCTTCACACCTCAGTCCAAGTTCTTCTGGACAGAACCACTCAGCTTACGCGGGCTGAGCAACCGTTAAGGATAAGTTTGCGGGTACTTATCGACCTTACAGTTTAGTTTCCGGGCACTAAACAGCCTATGTCAAGTTTGCGGGTACTTGACGACCTGACTACTCAATTATAGGAAGAGTAAGGTCCTAGCACACTTTTTAGGGTGTGAGATAAGGTGGGATTTCCAACTACAGCTCGATCACAAATGAGAGCTGGATCTAAGGCTTGAACGAATAAACACTCAAACTAAGATCTAAGACAGATTTTCACTCTATGAACCCTCAGCTACTAATGTTCTATCACTCTTGAACTCTCAGTTGCTGATGTTCTTAGAATAGGAGTTTAGCAGATTTTTCTTTCGCTTGTGATTGAACTTTTCTCTCTTGCTTCAGTTTGTCTCGTGTGTCTTCTGTATCTCTCGAATGAGAGAATGCCTCTATTTATAGGCGGAGAGAATCAACTAGCCATTGGAGGAGCAGTTGATCTCTGATCGGTTGATAGCGATGGCTTGTCTCTCATCTCTGCAGACTTTCTCGATATGGCATATGTGCTCTTCTGCTTTCCATCTGAGACAGCCTTGTGTTGGGCCAGATGGGGTAATGACTGAACGGTCAAACCCTCATGTAACTTCCTTTTGAAATTCAAATCTTAACCTTTCTGACAGTCAACCTCGGTTCGTCGGTTGAAAGTCTTGATCTTCATCTGAGTGGTCTTCAGCTGATGTTCTGAACTGTTGGACTCTCAGCTGACTTTGAACTTCAAGCAGTTGATCTTCTTGTTCGAGTTCTACAACTGAGGTTCTGAAACTGAACACTCAGTTGTCTTCCTTGTATTTACTCAGTTGGGTTTGAACCCTCAGATGACTTTACTTTTCATCTGATGTTCTCTTCCTTTCAACTGTTTCTCATCTGATGAACGCTCAGTTGGTTTCCTTCACAACTGATGTTCTGAAAACTTCCCCTTGTTTCCATCTGATCATATGAACTCTCAGTTGTCCTTCTTCACAACTGCTGTTCTGTTTGAGTGACGCCTTGTTGCCTTCTTCAGCTGGAGACCTGTAAAGATAAAATCTTAACTTTGCTCAAACAGCGAGCCTAAATTAACATTAGGTTCTGGCAACATCTACTCGGTTGGGGTCAGTCGGTTTTGGAATTCATCAAAATCTATACTAATAAATTTCCCAACAATTTCCCCCTTTTTGATGATGCCAAAACCACTTACAACTTGAAACCACTACTGATCTAAACCTCACTAACTTATCTAAAATCTCAGCTGAAATTCTAGACAGTCTATAAGATAAAACATCAAAGGGTTAGCACAGTTATAACATGGTATTTAAAAGACTTTGTGATTCAGAGCTTGGACAATGAGGGATTGTTCATCAAGGTGAATCTTATAACTGAATAGTTTTCATTACAACTGATTGTTACAAAAGATAGGCTCAAAAACCGAAAATTACAACAGTTGCTAGAAAACTAACTGAGCTAGTATTGTAGCCCATACTTGCCAAAAATCCTTACAAAAATTTCCCTCTTAGCAGGTGACTCCTTGGAGATGTCCACTCCATGCTCCTTGCAGACCTGCCTTGCCTCAGATGCAATCTTCGTGCGGTTCGGGTTGCTGGAATCCGAGAGAAGAGGTGGCCGATAAGTAACCCTCTTGGGAACTGGAACAGTGTTCAAGTCCAGGTTGGCGTCAATCATGGCCCTCCTGAATTGACTGAACATGCCCAGGTCACCTGAGTGCAACTCAGTCAGCGCCTCCTTGAACGCTCTCCTTGGGTCGTCAGTTGCGTAAACCTTCCTGTAATAGAAGTCGTTCACGAACTCCTGCTTGAACAGCTCCCACTCCTCATTCCACTCGGTCGACATCCACTTGTCGGTATGCCTGAACCGACTCTCAACCTTGGACTTTAGAGGCAACCTTTGTTGCTTCAACCGAGCTTCCGCCTTTGATTGGATTCTGTTGATGCAGCGTCGGCTACGGGAGGCAACGTTGCGGTCCAGGTTCTGAGAAACCTTCTTCAGCTTAACCTCAAACTGGTTCACCCTCCTCGCCTGGCTGGCGGCAAACTTTCTGATCCAGCTCGGGTTCATGTAGTCCTTCTCCTCTACATCCATAGCCTTGGCCGCTGCAATGCACTCTTCGGTTGTTATCCCGGCGAGTTCAGAATCCAGCTCGGCTGCGATCTCGGCTATGGAGCTGTAGGAAACTCCAATCTTCTTTGCCTGCTCCAAGTCCTTAGTCATTTCGGCTCCACCGACTTCGGTTTTCTTGGCAGCAGCAGACTTCCTCCTCCTTAGCTGAGATTTGGATGGTTGAGCAGCTGGCACTCCTTCTTCTTGGGTCTCTTTTTCTTCCTGTGCTTCACCCTCCGTCTCCTTCTCTTCCCCCTTTTTGGCATCAGCAACAAGGCTTGCTACTGAACCGTCCAGAGAGTTGAGTTTGGCCTCGGTGGATTGAACACGGTTGAAGAGTTCATCGACCGCACACTCCAGCTCGATCTTCTTTGCCAGTTCGGAGTCCTGGCGCTCTTGTTCTGCCTTCTGCAAGACAGAGAGGTTGTCGTTGACCTCTGTCTGAAAGGCAACGAACTCAGCCCAACGCGACTCGAACCAGGACTCCCATTCAATATCCTGCGTCTGTTGGGACTTAGCCAGATTTGAGTCAGCCAAGGACTTGAAGACATTCACTTCCGACTTCAAGCCCAACAGAGTGGATTTTAGCTCCGATACGTCCTGACTGGTGGAGGAGGAGAGATCATTCAGCTTCATCTTCAGCTCGGCATTCTCCTCCACCAGTTGTGGGTACTTCACTTCTTGAGCTGCCAACTCCCTCAGCTGGTCATCTTGTTGGTGCTGGAGGTTGGCGAGCAGCTCGGTCCTCAACTGGTTGACCCTCTCAGCCACTAGCTCACAGATTTGTTCTGTTGAAGGAGCGAGCTGAGCAGCTGGAAAGGCTTGAGCAGACTGAGCTAGAGGCTCAGCTGTGACCATGGCTTGACGGTTTGCCAGGTACAGCTTCAGGTTTTCCTCTTCTTCCTTTGCGGCGGCAGCTGCTGCATCGACATCTTCAAGGAAGTCAGCTGATTTCACCAACATGCTGTCAAGGAAGTCGACACACTCCTTTCCAACATCCTCCCTTGTGTCCTTCCCTTCAGCCAGACTCTGGTCCATCCGTCTAGTGAGCAGCGCGATTCGGTTGTTGTATGCCACCTCCAAGTTGGAATAGTTGAAGTAGGCTCGGATGCGGGACTCATCAGATTTCAGCCTGTCCCAGCTCAGTTTCCTGATCGTGTCCTCCTTGACATACCACTGGCTAAAGATCAGGTGGAACTGGTACAGTAGCTCGGTTCCCAGTGTGGCGAAGATGGGCATGTCGCGAGCCGCAGGGAACAGACCCAACTGCTTTTGAAAGCAGTAGGCCACCCTGCCTTCGTGCTCGTCAGCAACAGCCTGTAGGTCCTCCACTTCGTTGATCGGGGAGGGGGTGAGATTGTATGGTTCGGGTTCTAGAGATTCATCGATGTTGGCCAAAGATTCGGTCACAACATCGGCATCGAGCTGAGAGCTCGGAATTTGGGATTCAGTTGGGGAAGAGGGTGGAATGGTTTCCTTAACATCGGCCGAAGGAGCGGTCACGATGTTGGCATCGAGCTGAGAGCTCGGAATTTCTGGCTCGATTTGGGTAGAGAGAGCAAGAGGCTCTAGGGGCAGTACAACATTCACTCCAGCTGTGGGGGAGGTGGTAACCTCTTCGAGGTCCTCAGATGAGGAGGATGCAACCGACGTCTCCATGCCCTCAGCCTCATCAGCTCTGGGGGCTCGAGGGACAATCTCGAGCGATGTGGCCTCAGCTGAGCGGCTGGATTCGGAGTGTTCCTCAGCAGGTGTGGGCTCAACCTGCGCTCCTTCCTTGTCTAGAGCTTGCTCCTCAGCTGGAACCTCAACTGGCTCATCAGCTGACTCATCAGCTGGAACATCAGTTGGCTCATCAGCTGGCACCTCAGCTGCCTTCTTGATTGCCTTCTTGAACCTTACCCTTAACTTTTTCTGGACAGGTTCGTCAGTCGACTCCTTCTCAGCGTCAGCTCGGCGACGTGAGGCTTTGGATTTTGTGGGGCGAGCAGCAGCTTGTTCCCCCTCAGCTGCTGACTCAGCTGGCTTTCCCGATTCCCTTTTGTCCTTAGGAGTGTAGACACTCCTCAGCACCTCCTGTGCTTTCTTGGCCGTCGGGAACAGCAACAACTTCTTCAGTGGCGTCTCCTCGCAGTCAGCCCAGACCATGTTGTGGTCCTTTGTTGCGAGGAGGATGAGGGCGGAGATTTTGTAGCCGAAATTGAGCGTGCCCTTCACACTCAGCAGCTTCTCTCCAGACTCGGTTGTAGTCTCAGAGATCTTCGACTTTTCCACCATCAACTGGTTCAGAAAATATTGGAACCAGTTGATTTGGTGTTGGTGCTCCAAGGCCACCAGCTGCTTCAGCTTGTGTCGGCTGATGTCGCCGAACGCGCCACTGTATCCGAACACGACCTTCGACACGGCGTCGAACAACAGGCAGTGTTCCGGCTTCAGCTTAGTCCTTTGCATGTTGCTCCTCAACCGCTCTAGCTCGATCAGAGCATCCTGAAGAAATTCATCAGCTTGTTCGTCGGTAATATTCTCCAGGAACTCGGTGGCGATGTGGTTGATTGGTATGATGTACCGGAGGACATCGGACACGTCGATGGAGAAGGAGACACGACGTATCATCCTTGCCGGAACATCTCTTTGTCGGCAGGACACCTTCGTAGAAACTCCCTCTGAACCATCAAGGGGGCGAACAAGATTGACGTAGAATTCTCCGACTTGACGCCTGAGCAAGTGAGAGGGGCAGAGCTTGGCCCATTCCAGAAGTCCGTTCTCACGGAGAGTGTTGGCGAGAGGGGCTAGGACCGGCGACTCTAGATCCTCGTCGGAGAGGATCTGCTCGAAGTGAATCTTCAATACTAACATATCGAAGGACTCTTCATACGTGGTAGGCACGAGGGAAGGTCCGGATGATGCCATTCTCTTGCTTTTGGGTGCCATTAAATCACTGCAAAGGTAATATATATATAGGAGAGGAAAGGAATCTATTTGCAGAAACGGGTTAGGCAGAAAAACTGGAAGACAATGAATAGTTATAATTGATAAGCACGAATGAGGAAAGTAGGAAATATCTTCCTGATTTTTCGCCTTATATAGGTCTTTGACTCGGATGAGATCAACGGCTGGGGTTAAATGGCGCGAATCCATCAACGGCTGGGATTACGCGACTGTTGACTATCTTTGACTCGACGTTTTGATCCGAGTTCCAACCAGCGCGTGAGAAGGTGTACAGTTTCATGTCAGCCCAGTCGCACTATAAAGTAAGCTATGGATGCTCAGCCGTACTTTACATTTAATGCGACATGATGGCTATTTTAATGTAACTGACTAGCTCAGGAATGTTTGAATTTATTTCAAACATTCTCATTTAAGAACATAACACCTTCAGTCATAAATGATACCTGCCAGCTGATGTCTGAATCAATTGTGTTCATTAGTCGAGTTCCTCAGTTACCGCATACCATCAGCTGACTCGAGTTCGTCTGTTCAGCTGACGTTTGACGTCTTCAGTTGGCAATCAGTATCTGAGATTCCCCCTTCAGCTGAGCTTCCTCCTCCATCTGAGCTTCCCCCTCAGATAGATATCCGATTCTTCAGCTCGGATGACTCTTCATCTCGGATGACTCTTCGTCTCGGATGACTCTTCTGCTCGGATGAGTTTTTAGCTTGGATCCAAGAGTCCTAGAAGATCACATAGCATCTTGAACCGGGCTTCAGGAAGAGGTTTGGTGAATATGTCAGCTCTCTGAATCTCAGTTGGGATCTTCTCCATGGACACATCCTTCTTCTCAATATGATCTCGGATGAAATGATGATGAATATCGATATGCTTAGTCCGAGAGTGGTGAACATGGTTCAGAGAGATAGCTATAGCACTCGAGCTATCACAATGAATGGGAACCTGTCCAGTTGAGACTTCATAATCTCTCAGCTGTTGTTTTAGCCACAATACTTGCATGCAACAGCTTCCGGCAGCCATATACTCTGACTCGGTTGTCGAAGTAGCAACACACGCTTGTTTCTTGGAGAACCATGAAACCAGCTTGCTTCCCATGAATTGACAGTGTCCAGACGTAGACTTCCTATCCAACCGATCTCCTGCTAGGTCAGCATCTTAGTATCCAGTCAACTGGATATTGTCATTAGTTGGGTACCACAACCCAACATTGACAGTTCCCTTCAGATATTTAATGATGTTCATTGCTGCCAACATGTGTGCTTCTCTTGGTTGGACTTGAAAACGAGCACACACTCCAACTACGTATGAAATGTCTGGTCGGCTGGCAGTTAGATAGAGCAGTGAACAGATGATCCCTCTATACTGGCTGGCATCAATGAGCTTTCCCTCAGCTCCTGGTTCGATCTTCTAGTTCGTGTTCATAGGGATCTTCGTTGTCTTACTTGTCTGCAATCCGAATTTGGTGATGAGCTCCTTTATATATTTGGAATGGTTGATGAAAATCCCTTCAGGTGACTGCTTCACTTGTAATCCAAGAAAATAATTCATCTCGCCCATCATTGACATCTCGAACTTTTCCTTCATAAGATCGGAGAATTTCTTGCACAGCTCCTCCGACTTGGAGCCGAAAATGATGTCATCGACATAAATTTGCACGACAAGTATATCTTCTCCAACTTTGATGGTGAACAGAGTTTTATCAACTGAACCTTGTTTGAACCCCGAGTCTAGAAGAAATCCACACAGAGTGTCATACCATGCCCTTGGCGCTTGCTTTAGACCATAGATAGCTTTCTTCAGCTTGTACACTCTTCCATCTCCAGTCTCAAAACCAGGAGGCTGTTCAACATATACATCTTCTTTTATATCTCCATTGAGGAATGCACACTTCACATCCATCTGATATACTTTGAACTTGTGATGTGCGGCATAAGCTAGAAAGATCCGGATGGCTTCCAGCCTTGCAACTGGTGCAAAGGAATCTTCAAAGTCAATTCCTTCTTGTTGGCAGTATCCTTGAGCTACCAACCTTGCTTTATTCCTCACAATGAATCCAATGGCGTCTCTCTTGTTTTTGAAAATCCATTTCAATCCAATCACCTTGACATCATTTGGTCTTTCTACCAACTCCCATACACAGTTGCGTAGAAACTCATTCAATTCTTCTTGCATAGCTGTTGTCCAGTGGACACAGTTGAGAGCTTTCCCAACATTCTTCGGTTCTGGAACATCAGCTACAAAGCAAGAAATCATGGCAACATCTCCAGCTTGCTCGAACTCCTCTAGAACTGCCAATTCCTCAGCATATTGGGTATAAGTGTTGGAATCTTCCTCGGTTGATTCTGGATTTGCAACTCTGCTCCGTGTGCGCACACCCTCGGTTGAATCTCCGATGATGTCGTTGGTGGAATGAACTTCATACCATCTTCGGTTGCGTCTTCCTTCTTCTTTCAACTGTGGCTGTTCAGAAATCTGACTTGGAGTCTTCAGAGCTGGTGATTGATTAGCTGTTGAGTCTGGATCCTCAACATTAACAATAGTTTGAACTGAGCTCGGTTGGGCATCGGATGCTGATGCAGTTGGAGGGGCATCAGCTGAAGTTCCCCCTTGGGACGAGCTGAGGTCTTCGCATTCATCTTCAGAGGAGTATGGATCCTCATCCTCAGTTGCCCATATTAGAGGTTCAGCTCTATTCTTTTCCCAAAGTGCTTGTGATCTGGTGAGAACTGGTAGAACAGCTGGATCCGCGTGTTGTTCCTTTACCTGTTCCCTGCACTCAAAGGTAGATTCATCAAAACTAACATGAGGTGTTATTTCCACAACACGAGAGTTGTTGTTGAAAACTCTATATGCCTTGATCCGAGCTGCATATCCAAGAAATATGCCCTTCGAAGCTTTAGCATCAAAAGTTTTCAATTGAGTCTTCCCATTGTTGTGAATATAACACTTAGATCCAAAAACACGAAAATAAGAAAAATCTGGCTTTCTGCGTCTCCACAGCTCGTAGGGCGTCTTTCCCAACCGCTTGGTGAGAAGAGATCGATTCTGAGTGTAGTATGCTGTGTTGATCGCTTCAGCCCAAAATCTCTTTGGCAGTGCTGAGCTCGCTAACATGGATGTGGCTGCATCCTTCAGAGTTCTATTTCTTCACTCAGCTACACCATTCTGTTGTGGAGTACGCGCGGCTGATGTCTGATGGGTTATGCCATTCTTTTCGCAATACTCAATGATGGTTTCATTTAGAAACTCCGTTCCACGATCTGATCGGATAGATACGATCTTCATCTCTTGTAGGTTCGATATCCGATCAATCAGCTTGGGCAGCTCATCTCGGGTTTCACTCTTGTGGCGCATGAAGATGGTCCACGTATATCTTGAGTAGTCATCAGTTACAACAAAAGTATATTCATTTCCATTAATGCTTTTTGGTGTAACTGGCCCGAAGAGATCCATATGGATCAGCTGCAACACTCGGTCGGTTGAGGGAGTTGACTTCAACCGGAATGAGGTTCTAGCGAGCTTTCCCAGCTGGCATGCACTGCAGATGTGTGTTGTTGAAAACACTCGGTTAGGTATGCCTCTTGCATGTTCTTGTCTGGCGAGTCGGTTCATCATCTTGAAATTCAGATGGTTGAGCCTTTTGTGCCACAGCCAGCTCACATCCGAACTGCTCTTTGATAACAGGCAAGTGTCAGGGAGGCTGCTGTTCCAGTCAGCGTAGTATACATTCCCTATTGGAGATCGATTTCCCAACAATATCACCTGCTTTGATCCGACATCTTTAACTATGCAACCCTGTGCATCAAACTTGACAGAGAAACCATTATCACAGAATTGGCTGATGGAGAGCAGGTTATGCTTCAATCCATCAACATAAGAGACATTAGAAATTGAAAGATGATTAGTTTCAAGGGTACCGTAACCTCTGGTATAACCTTTTGAGTTATCACCAAAAGTAACTGATGGACCTTCTTTCTCCACGAAACTTCCAAGAAAATCCTTCAGATTTGTCATGTGTTTCGAGCATCCACTATCCATCACCCACATTGTTGTAGACGCCTTCTTCTTCCTCAGCTGTTTCTCATGTACCTGCAAAGAGAAACTCGCTTAGGTCCCCAATTTCAGTTGGGTCCTAGAGGGTTAGTTACAGTTCCCGCTGGAACTGTGCGTCGCTTTTCCCTGTAAACTCGGATGGATTTATCATTCCAAATTACTTTTCCTTCATCATCAACTATAACAACACCTCGGTTATCCTTAGGCTTATTGTTAGTAGTGATGTTCTGTTTCTTGGGAGGAGTTGGATTTCTCCTATGTTGAGCTTTAGGAGGTGAGGCTTTCCCCCTGTTTTGATGGCAATTCTTATCCTGTTGAGTTTGTCTGTGAGGTCGGACGCCCTGTTGGAATCTTTGTGGCTGATTATGATTCCAACTTCCTGAGGGTTGTCTGTAGCTATTCATGCCCTGTTGATGATTAATATTATGGCATGAATATCTCCAGTTGTTTGACCAGTTCCTCATTGGTTGACTATGTTAGAACCTTTGGTCGAACTGATGTTGGAACCGCTGTTGATTCAGATGATTGAATCCTTGCTTGTTCAGAGGTCGGTTCCATTCCTTCTGACGTTGACTTTGAGGTTGATGCAGAGGTCGGTTCTGGTTCTGAGATCGGTTGCGGTTGTGCTTCAGACGCCTCTGATTCCTCTTCTGACTCTTGGAACATTCCCCCTTGGTTGATACCTCAACCAATGGAATATTCTGTCCTACATCAACTACTCCTTTTCCCTTCTCAGTCGTAATTTCATTGGTCGTTTGAACTTGTTGAGAGGTGGAAGTTGAATTAGCTTCTGGAGACTCAGCTGTGTCTGGCTCTACAGCTGTAACTTCTACTGGTTTGATGAAAGTTGCTGGTGGAATCCCAGTATCCTTGACAACATCATAACCGAGTCCTGACACGTCATCCATCTGTCTGCTGTAACTTAAAAGGTTTTCGATGATCTTGGATGACTGATACAGCTTGATTAGATTGTCCTTCTCAGTTTGCAACTCCTTGATGAGTACAACTATCTGCTCGGTTTGTCCATCTGACTTCTTTATCAGCTGTTTGATCTGAGCATCTTGATTTTTCAACTGATCTTGCTGTTCTTTGTTTTGCTTTGTCAACTCCTCATCACCTGGGGCCTTAGCCTCGATCAGTTGACTCTTGAGATTCTCAATCTCCTGAGTTTGGCTTGTGATCAGATCCTCTTTTTCGGTTAAGGAATCTTCAAGCTTGGCGAACTGAGCTTGAAGACTCTTAAACTCAACCGACTGCTAATGCAGTTCCTCACTGAGTTCTTGAAAATCATTCCAGGAGGGTTCCAACTCATCGCTCATAGATTCCTGCAGGTTAGAGACATTGGAAGAATTTAAGCGAGCAGGATTAGATTGTACCTCAATATCATCTTGGTCGGTTCCAAGTGCCATGAGGCATTGATCCGGACTGATGACTTTGTTGGTAGAGGTCAGTTCATCATCATCTTCAGTGTCTGTGAAGATGTCCATATCGTCAGCTGCCTCTTCTGCTACCATGGCCTTGTTCTTTGCAGTTTGCTTGGCCCTCAGTGCTTCTCTTTCCTTCTTTGAAAGGTCTGGGCAGTCAGCTTTGAAGTGTCCTTCCTTGCCGCATTCGAAGCAACCATTGGTGACTGGCTTCGAACTGTCTCGAGTTCGGTTTGATTTATAGAATCGTTTATATTTGCCGAATTGAGTGTCCATGTCGGCTAGTTTCTTTGACAGCGCTGCAATGTTTTGTTGCAGTTCCTCTCTGCTTGGCTCCTTTGCAGTTGTGTCAGCCGATCTGGTTGGCCTTGACGATCTCGACTTTGAGTAGTCAGCTCGGAGGGCAACTGACTTTGATGCCGAGCCAACATCCTCAATTCTATTTGTCTGACTTGAGGGCTGCGATCTGCTTCTATTGACCTTATACTCATTTCCTTTCAAGATTGAGAACAATCTTTCAGTTCCCATTTCACCAAGGTCAGCTCGGCTCTCGTGGATATTTGTGAAAGTATCCCACTCAGTCGGTAGAGCTTGCAACACTTTGAGGTTTATTTCTCTTAGAGTGTATTTTCCTTTCCGGATGGACTGGATTCTTCTGATGATGTCCATAAACCGAAGCTCTAGCTGATCGATAGTCTCATCAGGTCGCAGACTGAAATTGTCGAAATCTTGACATGCATGCGAGAACTTGTTTTCCTTCGTCTCGTCGCTTCCTTCACTTAGCGAAGCCAGGATGTCCCACATCTCTTTTGCAGTCTCACACTCCTCTATCCAGGGCAGATAATCTTGTCCAACCGTGGACATTATTGTGCTCTGAGCCCAGATATCCAGCTGGCTCACCTTAGCCTCTTCCGGAGTGTAGTCTTCTGGCTGTTTCTCCACATACTCCACCACTGCATCTCCATCGTTGGGATTTGTGGGAGTTCGAAGTATTCTGTCTCGTATGACGATTGGTCCAGACGTGAGAACTTGTTGCATCCTATGATGCTTTGACAGAAGGATCTTCTTCATTCGAGTTCTCCATGATGTATAATTGACTACAGAGAACATGACTACGATCTTGTCCTTGACGTCCATCTGCACAAACAAAAACAGAACAAAAATGCGAGCAAGTATGCACTAGCGTGAAAAGATCTGTTCAGTTGACCATTGAAGAAAAATTCTCGAATTCACACCTCGTGAAACAGAGTCAGCAGTCTTTTTAACCACTACTCTGATACCACTTGATGGTCCCGAAACGAGTTACTGGTGTATGGGGGGGGGGGGAATACACCAGTTAGGATTTAAAAACTTAACCTGAAAAATCACTTCAACTGAGTGAAAGAGGACTCAGTTGGAATCTCACAGCTGAGTAAGTGACCTCAGCTGGAAGAGTGAGGCTGTGCGGAAAGTGGTGGAAAATTATACTCGTTACAACCAACTCACGCAAAACAGCTCGGTTGGTCAAGAACCAAAATAGCTCGGTTGAAAATGTGCAAAAGAGGTTTGTATGTCAGTTAGATTGATCATGTAAAAATGCAGATGCAACTGAATAAAAACAAACACGAACACACAGGATTTAACGTGGTTCGGAGATAGCCCTCCTACGTCCTCGGGGAGATGTGAATCTTCACACCTCAGTCCAAGTTCTTCTGGACAGAACCACTCAGCTTACACGGGCTGAGCAACCGTTAAGGATAAGTTTGCGGGTACTTATCGACCTTACAGTTTAGTTTCCGGGCACTAAACAGCCTATGTCAAGTTTGCGGGTACTTGACGACCTGACTACTCAATTACAGGAAGAGTAAGGTCCTAGCACACTTTTTAGGGTGTGAGATAAGGTGGGATTTCCAACTACAGCTCGATCACAAATGAGAGCTGGATCTAAGGCTTGAACGAATAAACACTCAAACTAAGATCTAAGACAGATTTTCACTCTATGAACCCTCAGCTACTAATGTTCTATCACTCTTAAACTCTCAGCTGCTGATGTTCTTAGAATAGGAGTTTAGCAGATTTTTCTTTCGCTTGTGATTGAAATTTTCTCTCTTGCTTCAGTCTGTCTCGTGTGTCTTCTATATCTCTCGAATGAGAGAATGCCTCTATTTATAGGCGGAGAGAATCAACTAGTCGTTGGAGGAGCAGTAGATCTCTGATCGGTTGATAGCGATGGCTTGTCTCTCATCTCTGCAGACTTTCTCGATATGGCATATGTGCTCTTCAGCTTTCCATCTGAGACAGCCTTGTGTTAGGCCAGATGGGGTAATGACTGAACGGTCAAACCCTCATGTGACTTCCTTTTGAAATTCAAATCTTAACCTTTCTGACAGTCAACCTCGGTTCGTCGGTTAAAAGTCTTGATCTTCATCTGAGTGGTCTTCAGCTGATGTTCTGAACTGTTGGACTCTCAGCTGAATTTGAACTTCAAGCAGTTGATCTTCTTGTTCGAGTTCTACAACTGAGGTTCTGAAACTGAACACTCAGTTGTCTTCCTTGTATTTACTCAGTTGGGTTTGAACCCTCAGATGACTTTCCTTTTCATCTGATGTTCTCTTCCTTTCAACTGTTTCTCATCTGATGAACGCTCAGTTGGTTTCCTTCACAACTGATGTTCTGAATACTTCCCCTTGTTTCCATCTGATCATATGAACTCTCAGTTGTCCTTCTTCACAACTGCTGTTCTGTTTGAGTGACGCCTTGTTGCCTTCTTCAGCTGGAGACCTGTAAAGATAAAATCTTAACTTTGCTCAAACAGCGAGCCTAAATTAACATTAGGTTCTGGCAACATCTACTCGGTTGGGTTCAGTCGGTTTTGGAATTCATCAAAACCTATACTAATAAATTTCCCAACACTTTAATTACTATTCATCATCCTCTCCGATTCTGTTTCACCATTTTCAGTAAAGATTTTCTTCTTGCATATATATCTCCTCGAGATGGCGCCCAAATCCAAAGCTTCTAAGAAGATGGTTTCCGCAGAGCCTGCTACCTTCCAGGAATCTTTCGACATGGTGATGTCGAATATTCATTTTGAACAGATTCTGTCCACAGCAGCTCTCACCTCGCCTGAGCTCGCTCCCGTCGCCGCCATTCTATCCGACCACCATCTGCTCGACTGGGCAACCCTCTCTCCATCCCAATTACTCAGGAAGCAGGTCGTGCATTTCTATCGGAATCTGCAGCGGGTTGCAGAAGATGGGCTTGTCACGATCATCGCGTGCAAGCAACGACACAAAACCTCCCGGACAGTAGAAGACACCGTCGTGGAGATAAAAGTATCCAAGGAGCTGGAGAAGCTTATCCCCAGAAATCGCGAAGCCACAGATGTGCTATGGCACTTCACTGACAAGGAAGCTGATGCCTTCCTTCAAACCATCCTTCTTGTTCCCGAACCATTGAAGGGGAGCATGCAAAGGACAAAGTTGAAGCCGGAGCACCGACTTCTCTTCGACGTAATCTCCAAGTGCGCCTTCGCGTATGGTGGAGCGTTCGGTGACATTAGCTGACCTAAGCTTAAGCAGCAGAAGGCACTGGAAGAGCTGCACCAGGTCGACTGGCTGGGCTTTCTTGAGAGCCAGCTGATGATGGAGAAGCAGAAAATCTCCGAGACGACAGCTGAGTCCGGAGAACTGCTGTTGAGTGTCAAGGGGACACTCAACTTTGGGACAAAAATCTCTGCCCTCATCCTCCAAGCCACAAAGGGTCTGCCACTGACATGGGAAGGGAGTGAGGACACTCCGTTCAGCAAGTTGACGTTGTTCCCCACAGCCAAGAAGGCCAGGGACGTTGTGGAGGCCGTCTATACTCCCAAGGGTGCCCCCAAGCCAGCTGTGGAGTCAGCAGCTCGCCGCCCATCGAGGTCCAAGCCAGCCAAGTGCCAGCTGGAGGAGGTGGCTGAGGAAGAAGAAGACGAAGAAGAAGAAGAGGAGGAACCTCTGCTGAAGAGACCCAGGATCAGGATCATCCAGCCGACAGCTCAACCTTCAACAACCAGTCCAGTGGTGGCAAAGCCAGCTGAAGAGAAGGAGTCAACCGAATCCAGCCAATCGGTTGACCCAGCTGGGTTTGTTCTTCAACCACGACAGGAGGAAGCGGCTGAAGACGTGGAGATCCAAGTGGAGGATGCCAGCTCCTCCTCAGATGACTCTTCTTCATCTGAGGAGTCCCACGACATTCAAACTGGAGCTGATGCCAGCCAGGTAAACCCACCTGTGACTGAAGAAACCATTGAGCCAGCCGACTCACCATCCAAAGAGGATCCAGTTCTCTCAACTGGTCCTCAGTCAGATATTCCGAGCCTCTCGCTCGATGCCAATGTTGTGACCATTCCTTCAGCCAACGTTGATGAAACCATCGAACCCGTAACCTTCGATATTGACCCCCCGGCAATTGATGAAGAAGACAATCGCCAGGCGATACTGGCTGAATATGAAGGAAGACTCAGCTACTGTTTCCGCAAGCTGATTGGTATGTTCCCCGAGGCAGCCTCAATGCCTGTATTTGCCGTACTCAGGACGGAACTCTCTACCAGTTCAGCGTCATACTCAGCTACTGGTACGTCAAGGAGGAAACCCTCAGGATCCATGGTTGGGACAGGTTGAAGGTCGAAGAGTCCAACCTGAGGGAATACTTCGACTACCAAAACCTGGAGGTGGCCTACAACCAGAAGGTGGTTGTGCTACGATGACGTCTGGACAGGAGCATCCAAGAAGGGACCGACACCAGGGAGCTGTGCAACAACCCTGGAGCTGTTCAGTTCCTTGATGATATGCTGGCCAAGAATGCCGCCTGCATGGAGGACGTTGACGCAGCTGAAGAGGCGGCCAAGAGAGAAGAAGACAAGCTCAAGGCCTACCTCGCCAGCCGATCTGCCCTGGTTGTCATGGAGCCATCTGCACAGCCACAACCACAATACCTGCCTGGACCCTCCGATCAGCCAGCTCTCTCAACCGATGCTATCTGTGAGCTGATCTCGGAGAGGGTCAACCAGCTGAGGCAGGAAATACTGTTAAGATCCAGCTCAGCAAGGAGGAGGAAGCTGACAGGATACAGCAGCTGATGGCAGAGAATGCCAGCTTGAAGAATCAGTTGGAAAACCTTTCCTCTTCCCTGCAGCAGAAGTTCGATGATCTCACCTCTTCTTCCAGCTCGGAGATCTCAGCTCTAAGGAAGTCCGTTCAGGGTCTCAGCTCGGATTTCAACGTTTTCAAGACCGTTGCTAAATCTGACCTGGCGAAGTCCCAGCAGACCCAAAACCAGGAGTGGATGTCTCAGTTTGCATCATTCCGAGCTGAGTTCGTCGCCCTCCACAAAGAGGTCTCTGCGACCTTTGCAGCCGTGCAGCGAGCTGAGCAGGAGCGCCAAGACCTGGAGTTGGCCAAGAAGGTGGAAGAGAAGGACGCTGTTGACGAACTGCTTTCCCGAGTTCAACAAGCTGAGGCCAAGTTGACCTCCCTGGATGGCACTGTTGCCACCCTTTTGGATGATGCCAAAAAGGGGGAAGACAAGGAAGACAAGGAGCCAGCAGCTGTTGCTGGACGAGGGAAAGCTGTTCTCCATCAAGCTGAAGGAGCTCAGCAGGGGGAAGGAGTGCCAGCTGAAGGAGCTGAAGCTGAAGCTGAAGGATCGCAGCCCGAACTGGAAGTCTCCCACGATCTCGTAGCCGAGCTTACGGCCGAGCTCGATGCCGATCTTGACGGAGGAATATCTGTTGAAGATTGCATAGAAGCTGCCAAAGCTATGGGGGAGCCCAAGGAGAAGTACTTGAATCCCTCTTGGATCAAGAAGTTCGCTGCCGATCAGGCCAAGAAGGTGGCCAAGTTCGATAAGGAACTCGCCAAGGTGGAGAAGAACGTCGACAGGAACAAAGCCAGCCGGAGCGTGCGAAGAATCAACAAGCACCAGATGAAGGCTGAGGCTAGGAAGTCGACCCAACAGCTGCAGAAGAATGTCCCGCTCCCGTCTCGGTACCCACATGTTGATAAGTGGATGAATGCAGAGTGGAACGATGACTGCGAGTATTTCAAGCATGAGTTTATAAATTACTTCTATTACACGAAAGTCTACTCAACTGAAGACCCAAGGCAAGCCTTCAAGGAAGCCCTATGGGAACTCAGAACTGGAGACCCTGGAATGTTTAGTCAGTTCAAGCGAGCTATGCTAAATGCTCAGCTCGATCCCAACACCATTCCAGTTCCATAGATGTGCAGATACCGCCCTCAGATGATCAAAGGTACGAGCACGCCAAACAGAAATGCGATCATGGCTGAGGCGATGCAAGTCTACAAGGAACATGGCGTCAACACTGGGGTTGAGTCAAATGCGAAGAAGGAGATCTTTGACCGTATCTTCAGCAAGTACGGTCAACAGTACTTTTGAGCTGTCAATGCTTTTGAGCTGATGAAGTCTTTTGGATGTTGTAGTTTTTGAAGCATCTGTTGTATTGTTTTTGTTTTGTGCTAGTAATCGTCAGTTGTAACAAAATCTGCAAGTATATATATAAAGATTCACCTTGATGAACAATTCCTCATTGTCCAAGCTCTGAATCACAAAGTCTTTCAATATCATGTTATAACTGTGCTAACCCTTTGATAATTTTATCTTATAAACTGTCTAGAATTTCAGCTGAGATTTTAGATAAGTTAGTGAGTTTTAGATCAATAGTGGTTTAATGTTGTAAGAGGTTTTGGGATCATCAAAAAGGGGGAAATTGTTGGGAAATTTATTAGTAAGAGTTTTGATGAATTCCAAAACCGACTGACCCCAACCGAGTACATGTTGCCAGAACCTAATGTTAGAATTTAGGCTCGCTGTTTGAGCAAAGTTAAGATTTTATCTTTACAAGTCTCCAGCTGAAGATGGCAACAAGGCATTACTCAGACAGAACATCAGTTATGATAAAAGACAACTGAGTGTTCTTTTGTTCAGATGGAATGAGGGGGAAGTCTTCAGAACATCAGTTGTGAAGGAAACCAACTGAGGGTTCATCAGATGAGAAGCAGTAGAAAGGAAGAGAACATCAGATCAAAAGGAAGTCATCTGAGGGTTCAAACCCAACTGAGTAAATACAAAGAAGACAACTGAGTGTTCAGTTTCAGAACCTCAGTTGTAGAATTCAACCAAGAAGTCCAACTGCTTGAAGTTCAAAGTCAACTGAGAGTCCAACAGATCAGAACATCAGCTGAAGACCACTCAGATGAAGATCAAGACTTTCAACCGACTAACCAAGGTTGACTGTCAGAAAGGTTAAGATTTGAATTTCAAAAGGAAGTCACATGAGGGTTTGACCGTTCAGTCATTACCCCATCTGGCCCAACACAAGGCTGTCTCAGATGGAAAGCAGAAGAACTCAGATGCCATATCGGGAAAGTCTGCAGAGATAAGAGACAAGCCATCGCTTTCAACGATCAGAGATCAACAGCTCCTCCAACGGCTAGTTGATACTCTCCGCCTATAAATAGAGGCATTCTCTCACTCGAGAGGTACACAACACACACGCGAGACAGAGAAGTGCAATCACAAGAGAATCAAGCAAAAGAAAAAATCTGCAAAAATCCTATTCTAAGAACATCGGCAGCTGAGAGTTCAAGAGTGATAGAACATTAGTAGCTGAGGGTTCATAGAGTGAAAATCTGTCTTAGATCTTAGTTTGAGTGTTTATTCGTTCAAGCCTTAGATCCAGCTCTCATTCGTGATCGAGCTGTAATTGGAAAACCCACCCACACCCTAAAAAGTGTTTGCTAGGACCTTACTCTTCCTGTAATTGAGTAGCTAGGTCGTCAAGTACCCGCAAACTTGACATAGGTTGTTAAGTACCCGCAAACTTAACTGTTAAGGTTGATAAGTACCCGTAAACTTATTACAACGGTTGCACAGCCTGGGTAAGCTGTGCGGAACTGTCCAGAAGATCTTGGACTGAGGTGTGAGGATTCACATCTCCCCGTGGACGTAGGAGGGTTATCTCCGAACCACGTTAAATCCTGTGTGTCTGTGTTTATTTTCTTTCAGTTGCTTATTGCATTTCTATCTGACTAATCTAACCGGCATACAAATTGCATTTGCACATTTTCAACAGAGCTGTTTTGGTTTTTGACCAACCGACCTGTTTTGGTTTTTGACCAACCGAGCTGTTTTGGTTCTTGACCAACCGAGCTTAAAAGCGTGAGTTGTTTTAACGAGTTTAATTTTCCACCACATTCCGCACAGCTACACTCTTCCAGCTGAGGTTGCTTACTCAGCTGTGAGATTCCAACTGAGTCCTTTTACTAAGTTGAAGAGATTTTTTTTGGGGTTAAGTTTTAAAATCCTAACAGGTGTATTCCCCCCCCCCATACACCAGTAACTCGTTTCGGGACCATCAATCCCTCTTCTTCCCCGCTTCTTTAATGCAACCCCTAGTCGCACCCCGGCTTTGCTGTCCCTCGGGATTTGGGGCTGTGGCAGAGTGGTATCAGAGCAGTCGGTTCTGCTCTAGTCGTAAGTTATTTTTCTAGTGATACCACAGAGTGGTATCAGAGCAATCGTTTCTGCTCTGCATACGAATTTCTTTCAAGTAGTAAGATAGAGTATTTGTATATACTCTATACCCGAGTCTTCTTTCAAGTAAAGTTAAGTTGTAACACTATGTTTAAGAGTGTAGACTCAACAGAAAGAAAGAAAGAAAGAAAGAAAAGTAAGGAAAGAATTTCAGAAGTATGATTTCTCTTAAGAAGAAATTTTTGATTAAGTATGCAAGAACTTGTGAATAAAGTATGCAAGTATTATTGAGAATAAGTATGCAAGTATGAATGTGATTAAAGTATAAAAGTTATACTTTGTGAATTATGTGAAAGTATGTTATTGAGAATAAGTATGCAAGTATGAATGTGATTAAAGTATAAAAGTTATACTTTGTGAATTATGTGAAAGTATGTGAAAGCATGAATGCTATACTATGTGAAAGTATGTGAAAGTATGTGAGTTATAATTTCTTTATTCAAGACGTTTATTTGGCATGAGAATTTAGACGAATTCTAAGGCCTTCCCGATTCTTTGAGAACATAGACGTTCTAAGAAGCGTTGGTTCCAAAATATTCAAGAAACGACCGGACCGGAAAGGACAGAATAAAGGGAATCAAAGAGAATAAACAAATATCACCTGCGTAAAGTGACATGAACAACAGACTCGTTGGAGTCGACTTGTTTTTGAAAATGAAAGCCGTAAGAATTTCCTTGTAAGGAAATAAAATAAAGAATAACAAGAAGAATAAGAATAAATAACTTGATAAGTTAAAGGAATGGAAAGAAATCGTCAAGAAATTTTCTTCAAGAAAGAAATAAAGTAAGAAAGTAAAAGAATAATAAGTAAAAAGGGTGAAAATAAAATCGTGAATTTTTTTTTTTTTATATATATGTATTGTTTGAGTGCAATTTCTTGAAATTGCTAGACGATTAAGATAAGTTGTGATTAAGTGGTTAAGTGTTGCAATTTGAATAATGGAATATTCTAATTGTGATTTAAGAATTCTTTAAGATATGTTATACCCTACCAGTTACTGATCCATGTTCTCTTAAAACTTTGTCGGATGCCTGCTACACGTAATACGGCTAGGAAGAGTCGACCTTTGAGACAGCGTACAGTAGTTGATGAGATTTTAGACGAGTACCATGACTATGAGGTGGATCCGAATCATGATATTGGACAGTTGGTTAGTGACTACGCTGCACGCTTCTACGCAGCTCGTCACTTTGTTACTGAGCGTCAGGCGATGGCCGATCTGACTGTACGGCTGCCTAACGAGTGACATGGTTGGGCACATGCCATATCCTGGTACCACATCGCACTGATCGGCGATGACCCAGAGCCGATCGGTGACTTTGCTGGTTTTGCCTTAGCCATACATAGGCAGTTCTTTCATAGTCGGGTTATGTGGACTATCCCAGTTGAGGAGCACATTCCGACAGAGTCTAAGGCCGAGTTTGAGCTCGAGCCGTTAGCCCTAGACCCAAAGTTTGCCGCACTGTTGGAGCTGCCGCCAGTGCTTTCACCTGTTAAGGGATTAGTTCTAGAAGACGAGTACCTAAAGAGAGACGCAGAGCTTGCTGCGATGCTTGAGTTACCATCTCCTCTCACACCACTTGAGGAGATCTGTGTTGATTGGACGAGAGTCCGGGGACAGTTTGAGGTGGGGCTATCTAGGGCCTGTTCTGCAGAGGTGTATGCGTCCAGTTCACTTCCTGAGCACCTTCTTTCTCTGAAGAAGCGTGCAGTGGTATCCAGTTCAGACTACCTGATTTCAGACTCAGAGAGAACAGTTTTAGATGTGCCTTCACCACCTCCACTTACACTTTTGGACAGCACTACTTTGAGGGTTGACGAGGCACTTCAGCTCGTCTTTGGTTCAGATTCTGAGGAGGAGGATCCGGAGGAAGATCTGGAGGAGGATCCGATGGAGGACGACCCCGAGGAGGACCCCGAGGAGGACCCTGAGGAGGACCCCGAGGAGTTGCAGGCCGTAGAGGGCAGTAGTGACTCTACAGCAGCTTGTTGAGCAGGGCGTCTTAGATGCGTAGTAGAAGTAGAAGTTCTTTTTGTCTTGTAAATAGTCGGATCAGTAACCATCCTTTTGTAGTACTCTATGCGGAAACGAAGTTTTGGGATCGTTTCCGTTCTAGTACTTCCAGTAAATACGGAGATGCAGCTTGTTAGTGCACCCGATATATAGATAGGCAGTTAGCCTAGTGTAGACTAGTCATAGTCTAACCTTTTTGTATAAGACCTCGTTGGAGGCAAAACTAATATTTTTTTTTACTTGTATATAATATATATATATGATGACCCGAGAGTGGGCTTAAATCTTGTGAAAGTTTCTCCTAAGTACGATTAGAAGAAAAATATTAGATGAATATTCTGGTTTTTACCGAGAAGTTAAAAGTTTAAAGAGTTAGGTACCAAAGCTATTATCGGTTTTCTTTTCCATGAACTTGATTAAGTTGAGAAAAGGGTTAGTAGTAAAAGAAGGCTTAAAAGTAAGGTGCTGATGAGAGTTTTGTTCTTATAGTTTCAAAGAAAATATGCCGCCAAGAGTTGTTAACAACCGAGGAAGACCTGGTAGGCCTAGGGGACGTGGTAGACGTCCAGCACAAAATGAAAGGGAAGAAGAACAGGAACACCATAATACCCCTCCACCACCATCACCATCACCACCTCCACCACCACCCCGTCGTGATATTGAGGATTTATTCCTCAAACGTAACCTACCTGTGTTCAACGGATCTGGAAACCCAAGCGATGCTGAGCTTTAGGTACGATCTATCGAAAGGATTTTCAAACTCCTCAGATGTACTGATGAGGAGCGACTGTTGTGTGTCGCGTTCCAGCTTTCCGGACCAGCTGACTACTAGTGGGAAGCTCGGCAGAAGGTTATACCCGCAGAGCACCTGGCTCGTTTTACCTGGGAAGAATTCAAAGAAACACTGTATGATAAATATGTACCTAAGACCTATAGACCTCAGAAGGAGGCTGAGTTCTATAACTTGAAACAAGGGAAGATGACAGTCACAGAATATGACGCCAAGTTTTGTGAGTTGTCAAGGTATGCGCCTGCTCAGGTTGATACCGAAGATAAGATAGCGAAGAAGTTCCGTGAGGGACTGAAACATGAGTTTGGAATCGCGTTAGCCAGTCATGGAGGGCTGAGCTATACTGAAGTTTTAGGGCGAGCCCTAGAAATGGAGGTCGTAGTGCCTGATGAAAGGAAAACAATAACACCCGCACCAGCCCCGACCCAAAATCGAGGCTATTACAGCAACAACAACAATAACAACTACCAGGGTACAAGGAAATAGAATGGAGGAAACAACATTGGCTACTACCAGCACTCTAATAATCAAGAAAACCAGAAGAATGGAAATCAGCAAGGCTATCAACAGCCTAATCAAGGTAACAATTATGGGAAGAAGCCATGGCAGGGAAACAGTCAATCGGGACTGTACTTACAAAGAAATAATCAAACGGGACCATGGAAAGGAAATAATCAGCCAGGTCAGCCACAAGGGCAGCAAAGGAATAACCAAGGAGGAAACAATCAAAGAAGAGCTACCGTTCCTGCCTGTCCCAAGTGTAATAGGGTACACTTCGGGATCTTCCAAGCAAATTCTGGGAATTGCTTCAACTGCGGACAGAAGGGGCACATGAGAGGGACTGCCCGAAACCATTGCAAGCGGCAGGACACAATCTGTATGGACAGCCCCAACCTCTGAGGGCGATTCAGGCACAGCCGCAGCAGCAGATGACCCAGCAGCAGTTCCAGCAGCACGCTCAACAGCAACAGAATGCAAGGGTATGTGCGATCAAACAGAATGCGCAGAATAAAGGAAAAGGATCTAGCAGGTACGGGAAAACTTCATAATATCCCTATTAAGATACTATTTGATACTGGCGCATCGCATTCTTTTATTGCTGGTTCGTGTGCGGATAACTTAGATATCAGACCTGTATGAGCTGAACATGCTATGAGAATAGCTACACCTTCAGGAGAGATCACTACTTCCACGCATGTTTGCTCTAACCTAGAATCAGGAATTGGAACTCTTAAGGTTAAGGCGAACAATTTGAAAGTTATGATAATGTGGGACGTAGATATAATCTTAGGAATGGACTGGTTGTCAGAGAATTATGCCACGATCCTCTACAACGAAAGGAAAATCTCTTTCCAACCCCCGGGAAAAGAACCGACAGAATTTCATGGGATTACAATGGGCAAAAGAATACCGATAATATCCGCCTTACAAGCCAACAAGTTGATGAAAAAGAAGGGTTACACCGCTTATCTCGTATACCTTGTTGGAGAACCAGGAGCCGAGAAGACCATTCAAGAAGTGAAAGTTGTTAACGAATATGAAGACGTCTTTCCAGAAATTTTACCTGGTTTACTACCCGACCGTCATATAGATTTCTCGGTTGACTTAGAACCAAGATCGGCCCCCAAATCGAAAGCCCCATATAGGATGGCACCGAAAGAATTTGAAGAGCTTAAGATCCAGCTGCAAGAATTATTAGACCTTGGATTCATTAGACTGAGTGTTTCACCGTGGGGAGCACCAGTTTTGTTTGTAAGAAAGAAGGATGGTTCTATGAGAATGTGTATAGACTATCGCGAGTTAAATAAAATCACCCTTAAGAATAAGTATCCTTTGCCAAAGATAGAAGACCTCTTTGATCATCTTAAGGGCGCATGAGTCTTTTCAAAAATAGATTTAAGATCTGGGTACCATCAATTGAAAATCAAACCCGAGGACATACCTAAGACTGCTTTCTGAACCATATTTGACCATTACGAATTCCTAGTTATGCTATTCGGTTTGACTAACGCTCCCGCAGTATTCATGGATCTCATGAATCGAATCTTTCACCCATACTTAGACAAATTTGTTTTGGTATTCATCGATGACATTCTCATTTACTCCAAGAATGAGGAAGAACACAAGGAACACTTGAGAATAGTTTTAGAAACACTTAGAGCTGAGAAGCTTTACGTCAAGTTCAGTAAGTGCGAGTTTTGGCTGAAGGAAGTAATGTTCCTTGGACACATCGTATCAGCAGTAGGCATCAGGGTAGATCCAGCTAAAGTAGAGGCAGTACGCGATTGGAAATCGCCAACAAGTCCGAACAAAATTAGGAGTTTCTTAGGTTTAGCCGGTTATTACAGAAGATTCATCGAAGGATTCTCTATGATTGCTAGACCTATGACGCAACTATTAAGGAAGGAAAACAAGTACAGATGGACGGACGAATGCGAGAAGAGTTTTCAAACACTCAAGGAGAAGTTAGCCACAGCACCAGTGTTGGCTCTACCAGAAGAGAATAAAGAATACGTGGTCTATACGGATGCTTCGAAGAACGGATTAGGTTGTGTTTTGATGCAAGATGGAAAGGTGATAGCTTATGCTTCACGACAACTTCGACCTCATGAAGTTGAATACCAAACCCACGACTTAGAACTAGCAGCCGTTGTGCATGCGCTGAAGATTTGGAGACACCATCTCTATGGTGTTAGGGTTGAGATTTTTACAGACCATAAGAGTTTGAAGTACTTTTTCGAGCAAAAGGAATTGAACATGAGACAAAGACGATGGCTCGAATTAGTCAAGGATTATGATTGTGGAATCAACTATCATCCAGGAAAAGCAAACGTGGTAGCTGACGTGCTGAGTCGCAAGACTCCAACCAAGTTAGGATGTCTCTTTTTTGAGGAAGAAGCTCTTGTAAGAGAATTTGAGGAAATGGACTTAGAAGTGCTCAATGCACCTGAAATGATAACAAACCATATAGCAGCATTCGTAGCAACACCAGACTTACGAGAAAGAATCATAAGTGCTCAGAGAAAGGACGAGTCAACTGAGAAGCTTCGACTAAGGATAAGATCGGATAAACCGAATGGTTTTTCCGAGGCACCAGACAACGCGATTTTGTTCGAAGGCATACTTTGTATCCCTGAAGACGACGAATTGAAGAACAATATCATGAGTGAGGCTCACGATATGCCATATACGCACACCCAGAGAGTACGAATATGTATCAAGACTTAAGAAAGAATTTTTGGCGGAACGGTTTGAAATGAGACGTTGCCTCGTTTGTAGAAAGATGTTTGGTTTGTCAACAAGTGAAAGCTCTACACCAAAGGCCATATGGATTGTTACAGCCATTAAGTATTCCAGAATGAAAATGGGAGGATATAGCCATGGATTTTGTGACAGGTTTGCCTAAGTCAAGAAGAGAAAACACTGCCATCTGGGTAGTTATTGATAGACTCACTAAATCAGCTCACTTTCTACCGATTAAGATTACCTACGGGTCAGAGAAGTTAGCACAGCTGTATATCCGTGAGATTGTACGTCTGCACGGAATACCAAAGTCGATAACGTCAGATAGAGATTCCAAATTCACTTCAAGATTTTGGATCACGATGCAGAAAGAATTGGGTACCGAACTTAACTTTAGTACAGCTTTTCACCCCCAGACGGATGGACAATCCGAGAGAACGATTCAGATACTGTCACACCCCGACTCCCGAGGTATGACTAATGACACTAACACTACTAAACCATCTATCAACTCAACTCAATCAAGGGATTCATGCTCGGGGAAACAAAGGAATATTGACTGAAAGCGATAACAAGTAAAAACATACTTCCAAGTCACAACTAAACATGAAACGAGCATGGATAATTTACATATCAAACCAAAACGGAATAAGTATCTCAAGTTCATATGAAACGATGTTCAACGAAAAGCTGTAAATTGTATCGAGCACATCGCTCTTAGGATCAACAGAATACCAAATTATAATTCAAAACATATCAAAAGACATTGTTTTGCTTAGCAGCGGAAACTTTGACTCAAATCCCAACAACTACATGTATGACGACATCTAATTGCCAGCCAACTTTCGACTCAACCAAAAGAAACACACCACCAAGCTGTCCACGCCATCCACATCCCGCTAACCTGCACGTTTAGAAATACATGCAGGGCTGAGTACTTCATACTCAGTGAACACATGCCAAAATATTTGAAAACTTGCTCTATAGAGCTATATGATTAGACTTGCCTCTCTTGCTGCATCACAAGGGTTAAATATATCATCGTTTAAAAACAGTTACCACTTGTGACAACCATAAAAATATTTTCATACTTTTCTGAAATCGACTGCAGTCATTTATACTTACTCTCAGGTATGAATCAATCTACAACTTATCTTTCTGTGGTGTCGAGAAGTAGGCCTCCTCGTCGAACACCATGACCGGCCCAATCAAAGCAAAGCTCACAGTCTTTACATAACCGGCCCAACCGAAGCAAGGCTCACAGTTACTTTACGACCGGCTAGACTGTAACCAGGCTCACGGTCACCTAAACTAATGCATGCATTGTCCCATATCTTACAGGACCTTTATCCCGTGTGTCCATAGGACCTTAAATAACTTTAACACGTAGATGATTGCATACCAAAACATAAAAACATTTAGGCAAGTCAATCAATTTAAAAAAATGCGCACGTAATAGTAAACGCATTCATCATTTGGTTTTAGTTCAGAAAGCCCACCTGACTTCCGAAGAACTAGCTAGGCGGCTTACTCTTTTGACTGTCCTCGCTACTTTCCTTCCCGCTCGGTCCTTCACAAATTGACATCGAATAAAAAATAAGACCCTCGATGCGTAAGACGTAAAGTAGATTTTGGTTTTGGCTGAAGGACTTCTACTTGACTCGGGTCTTCCTATTTTTATCTTTTCTAAGTCCATATCTTTTCTCGACTTTCTCGTTCTCAGTTCGTCGACTCTACTCGGTTACTACATACTTCGTCTCACATTCTCGTTTCTAACTCATTTCTATCTTAGTATTTCTCACAATTAAAAAGGATATTATTTACTTCGACCTCATTACTTCAATTCAACTATCGTCATTTTAATCAATCACTTTACATGCACAAGTATTTTCAACAATCGACAAATCATATCATAAACGGATTATAAACATTTCAATTAAGCACTTAGGTTCAATCAAGCATCATAGAGATTCAGTCAAACATACTATATTAACATGATTCACATTTCAAATTCAATCAACAATTTCTCAACATTGCTTAACTCTAGTTTTAGGAAACACTAACTTCAATAAATTCTTGTCTTTCTAATAAAGCGAATCAAATTTCAAGTAATAAGAATTTTCTTGAATTTAAAACTCAAATAATTATTTAATTTTTCTCGACTCAAAATATGACATTATTTTAAAATACGTCGTCTTTCCTCAACTACATACACGTACTAGCATACGTACTATTATTTTATTTAATTATTCTATTATTATAATTTCTCTTTTCTTATTCTTATTTAAACTCTTATTTAATAGAAATTTGTTTCCTATCTATAACTCGACTCTTAGAATTTCGTTTCCTGTAATAAAATTCTGGTTTTATTTTCTTAATGAAAACTCAATCTTTAACTTAATAATCAAAGCTCGATAACTTCATCGACTTATTTCAAATTAAAACGATTTGAAAAACAAGCTTAATTGACTTACTCAAGAATCATTATTTAGTCAATACTCGACTTAATATTATAACAAATACTTAAACACTCATTACTTAATAAACTCGACTCTCGAATCAAAACAACTCTTATTAAATTTTCTCTCATTTTTCTAACACTTTTTATTTAATAAATAAATACTTAAAAACTCTTTTATTATTTTAATAAACAATTCTAACTCTATTATTGTTTGATTATCTAAGCTCGACTCAATTTATTATTCTCATACTTTATTATTAAGAAATTATCAAAACTTCTCGACTAATAATTAAACGAGTAAACGGACTCAAACTCGATTAGACTTCTCACTTTACTTCTTATGCTCGACTCCATAATTAATTTTTTTCTTTAAAAATAAATTATTTAACTTTAGATTAATTATTTATTATTTCTCGTTCTTTCACGTTCAACCGTACAACTTAACCTCGACTACTCGTCTCAATTTATACTCGATTTTCATTTCTATTTCTCTAACTCGTCTTATTATTTGTTTTAACCCCTATTATTAATCTCACTAAATTTTCTCCTCTTAACTTCTAATTATTTGATGAAGAATTATTTTCCTCTATTTCCTTAATTTAATAACTCATTAATAATTTTTCTCTTTAATTTCTATTAAATTTTATTTTCTTTATTTTCGGATTATTTTACTAGCTAAATAATTGATTTAATTTATTTTATAATTAATTTAATGCATCTTCAAATCTTCATGTTCTTCACCAAGAACAACAAGAACACACACTTAATCATTCAAACTTAATTCCATCGATTTTTACACATTTTTATGCCAAAAATTCCATTGTTTTCATCTCTTAAAATTTTACTAATTATCTAACACTCAAATATTATCATAAAAACATCCATACCATCTACTTCATCAAAATCATCAAAATCATCAAAAATCATATTTCTTTCCATAACTCATTTAATTCGATTTTTCTCATAAAACAACATATTAAATTAAATCATTCATTCCATCATAGTTTCATACTCATAATAATTCATAAACATTATTAAATTATTAAACAATAAATCAATCAAATATCCCTCCAAAAATCCTCAAAACTCACGGCATTACCATCAAAATTAAGCAAATAATTTTCTAAATTTTCTCATGCACATATATTCATTTCAAACATCATCATAAACACATATAAACCATAAATCATCAAGAAATCATGTTAATCGATTTTTCCTACTTTCTTTCCTATTTTTTGGCTTCCATCCATTTTGTAGGGTTTTTATAGGGTTATAATTTTATCCGGATGAAAAAGTTTTCCGGTACAATATACTAGTGTTATTTCTTTTATACTAAAAACGGCTCTAATCTCTCCTCGTCTCGTTTCCAACTTCGAAAACATCTCGACCCTATCTCATATCTCACGAAATAAATCAAGGAACCCGAATATCTAATTTTTAGGTTAAAATTCCAAGTAACGAAGAAAAACCTAAAAATCATTCGACTAATTAATCCGTTAAGGACTAAACTCTTAGAGTTTTCTCATGTGATCTCGGATGAGCTTCTAAACTATTTCAATGATCTTAGAATTAATTCTAGATTCAAAAGACACTAATTAGGTCTAATTCTGAGTTCGTCGGTGAATAGTATTTTCTCGGTTCTCGTTACTATTCACTAAAAAGTAAAAGTTCTCGGAATCCTCTAAAATTCTTACTCATGCTCAAACTCATATAAATGAACTCAATCAATGCATCACATACTCGATTCGAATAATCGGAACGAGAAAAATTCACATCAAAGCACGCAAGGGCATTTAAGTCATTTTCAAGAAAATTTATTTTCTTGAAGGATTTTATCACTCAAGGCTCATTAATTAAGCATATAAATGTATTTAAAACATACTCAAGGATTTATAAAAGTTCGGGGTATTACAGATAATCATTGATATGTTAAGAACGATAGTATTGGATCGAAGTGCTAATTGGGAAGATATCTTACATTTAGTTGAATTCGCGTACAATAATAGTCTCAGGCGACGATAGGAATGGCGCCTTATGAGGCTTTGTGTGGAAAGAAATGTAGATCACCACTTTACTGGGATGAAGTAGGTGAAAGGAAGAACCTAGGACCCGATGCGGTCAGTGAAATGATCGAGATCATTTGATGATTAATTAAGGCTTTGCACGCCTAAGTTAAGGAATCTCAGTTTTAAGACTAACGGTGAAATCCGTTTCTGAAAATAAATTCCAGAAGTCGTTCAACCGACTACTGTATTAGGGTTTTCACGTCCGATAAAATTTTCGTTCGAGAACTCCGATCGAAAAACCGTCTGACTTTACATTCACTTATTTTGCGATACGAGTCTTCTGGTAAAAGTCAGTTTTATTTATTTTTCCGGGCGAAATTTGGACTGTCATGTCTCAACTTTTCTATGGATTTCGGAAATCGAATCATGCTTTCCGACTAAGTAAATTATTTCTAATCTATTGGTCGAATTAGTTTTCGCCGGAAATGTATCCGTCTAAGAAATTAATTAAGCGATTTTAGTACGTAGTATTAGACCCGTAAACGAGATATTTTGGGATTTAATTCTCCCTCTTAACCGCATATCTCTCTCTTAAATATCATGAGATTGCCAAAATCAAAATCACTTTCTCCTCTCTCATTTTTGTCTCGAAACCCCCCCCCCCCATAATTCTGTAATACCCCGGATAATTCTTCCGTCGTCAAAATAAAAATTTAATTATTAATTAAGGCTTTGCACGCCTAAGTTAAGGATTTTCGATTCTAAGATTAACGGTGAAATCCGTTTCTAAAAATAAATTTCAGAAGTCGGTCGAATGACTACTGTATTAGGGTTTTCGCATCCGAAAACTCAGATCGAAAAACCGTCAGAATTTACATTCACTTTTTCTTCGATACGAGTTCACCGGAGAAAGTCAGTTTTTATGATTTTTCCAGGCGAATTTTAGACTGTCTTTTCCCGACTTTTTATCAGATTTTGAAAAATGAATTAGGTTTTCCGAATATGTGATTTATTTCTAATCTAACAGTCACCGTCTAAGAATCTATTTCTCGACTTTTATAACGTCGTTCTAGACCCGTAAACGAGATATTTCCGGCAATTAAAACACCTCCAAACCGCCACCTACATGTGAGTCATCACCTTTGAAGTATTTCTTTACTTTATGTAATAGTAACTACATGAGTCATCTCTCTCTCCATCTCTCCTCACTCCAATCCACCACCTGTCTCATGCTCTCTCCCCATTCTTTTTCATTTTTCCTCCATTGAAGTCATCTCCTTCAAGCTTTTCAAGATCAACAAGTCTCTCGTCTACCGATCGATCTTAGATCCGATTCCATATTCGACAAGGTAGGCTCTTCTTCTACGTTATGAACCGAACAAAAATCATTTTCCATCAACTTCATTTTTTTCGAAACATTGGAGGTGAAGAAGCATGATGAACCCTTGTTTAATACATGTTATAGTATGCTTAGAATTAGGTTTTATGGATTGAAATCATGAAGAAATCATCCCTCCTAATCTATGTATATTACCGAAATTTTTCTTAGATTTAGGGGTTTGTTGTAGTTCGATTTTCTTGATGTATAATTGATGGATTAGTGTTCTATATGATGTTAGATGACTACATGAATTAATTTAGAATTTTCTAAAAATAAAAGTAGAAATATAAGAGAGAAAGAATCGATGATTTGTTGCAGTAGATGTTATGATTTTCATGAAATGTTAATAGAAATGAGATGTAGTATGTATATGGATGGTTATATAATTTATTGAGATTTTTCTAAAAATAAAATGAAAAACGTAAGAGACGGAAACTCGTCGATAAGTTGAAACTCGTTAATAATTTGATTATATGGTTTACATATTAGTAATTCTTGATAGATAAGGAACGATGTTGTAAAGTTTGAGCGAAATCGGAGAACGTCGGATTTTCGTTAAGAGACGAAGAATCGTCGATAAGTCGAGATTAGATAATAATTTAGGTTTGTGATTCGAACCTATGTTAATCTTGTTAGTTAATGATCGTAACTGGAAAATTTGAACGAATTCTAAAAAGATTGGAATTTCTCTAAGAGATGAAGAAACAAGATTAAACATCGATAGAAAAGTCGAATAAGGAAAACCAATTTTATATTAATGATTGTTGTCGTTTGATGAACAATATTGTAGTTGACGACATTTCCATCCGAGATACGAGATGTTATGAGTTATAGTGAATAAACGAGAAGTCGAAATAGAAATTTAATTTGAAATTTGAATTGGTATAGTAATTGATTAGTTAAAAAGGGCGAGGAATTATACGTCGAGTTTGTAATTAAGAAATGAGAAGGGGTTCGTCATAAAAGATATTTCATAGTGACTGCCTTAAGATGGAAATTTCGTAAAAATAAAAGTGGAATAGCATTAATCGAACCTAGGGAATCGTGCGTCGAGTTTTATCGAGCATTAGGGTTTCGCGCGGACTGTTTTGCGACCTTGCACGGAAACTATCATAACTTTTAGCTCGCTTAACGAAATTGAGATCTGTAAATTGGAGAGTAAACTACACATCCGTGGCTTTCGTTTGGTACAAATTACATCCCCTGTTTTGAAGGAACCTGTTCTGTATGAACTCCAGAACCTCTGCTTTATGCAGAAACTATTGAAAACTTAAATTCTTAATTTGAATCCTTTTCAACTTCGTTCCTTGTGAACCTTTAAGTCGTTATAAGTTATCGACATCCATTTACCTACTGACCTAAGAGTCGAGTAATGAGCCGAGTCAGTTTATAAACGAGAATTGATTGAGTCTCATTTATTAGTTAGTCAAAAGAAAGTAGTAAAGTGCAAAAGCCTAAAAGACTAAAACCAATTTCGATTTCCGGTTTCTTTTATCGTTGCGATCAAGTTATTAAAGTTTGTTTATTTATGATAAAAGGAGGAAGTCAGCGCCAAGGATAGGACGGAAGACAGAAGACGGAAGCTCGTATTATAGTTCTGTAACCAGTAAGGTGGGTTTTTCTATATATCAAATCAAATGAGCGATGCTCGAAAATGTTTACTTATCGCTTTATAACTGTATCTTAAAGTGATTATCAAGGCATGAAAATATTTGTTTTATGTGAGTTCTCTTGTGCCTTTCTAAGGGGTAGCCAGCCACGGTGAATAGAACGTATGCGGAAGAAGTTAACTCTTCCCCGGCGTTAAAACAGAAGTTGGGCAAGCTTGAACGTAACATCAAGTAAAAGGCTTGGCCAAGCTATATTGTGAAAGTGAAAGAAAATGTTTAGTAGGCTCGGGGATTTGTTGAAAAACCCCGATGCGCTATTTATAAACATGCCTGATTTAATCTATACTTATTATATGTTTTCGGCAACGTGCCCACTAAGTATGTTTATACTTAGCCCTGCATATGTTTTATAAATGTGCAGGTTGAGTGACGGGAGCGGCAGAGGTTGAGTAAAGAGTTGTAGTTAGGAAGAAGAACTTGTATCTAGCTTTACGCTTTCCGCTATCAATCTTTTGAGTTAATGTAAACCTTTTTGGTCTAAGTCCCGTACAATGAACTTAGTTAACTTTTGAACAACTTGTCGAGCGACCCTTCAAGGTTGACTCTCTCTTTCTTTTAATATAAAATCTGTTCATAGATATCAGTTGTCGTTTAATCGTTGTCTGTTTATTCATTTATCCCCCTTCTTCCCCGCTTCTTTAATCTAACCCCTAGTCGCACCCCGGCTTTGCCGTCCCTCAGGATTTGGGGCTGTGACAAATTCTCTCTTCTCTCTCTTGTTCTTCAAGTTCTTCAAGATCTTCAAGTTTGTTCTTCATTTCTTCAAGCTTCTAAAATCCGTAACTTGTTCGTTTACCGATCGATTTCAATTCTGATTGCATATTCGTAAAGGTGAGAGCTTCCTCTTTGATTCCAACCGAACAAAAATCCATTCCTTTAATTCTTTAAATTTTCGAAAGTTGTAAGAGAAATAGGATTGATGTTCTAAGTTTATTACATGATTATTAATGCTTAGGATTAAATTTCTATGGTTTAAATCAAATATAAATCATGTAGGAATAAATTGGGTAATTTTCGAAAAATACATGAACTAGTTGATGAAGATTTAGCTTGAATTTATATATGGTTTGTGGGATATGTTTGTACGCATTGAGATATGATTACATGAATTATTTGGGGATTTTCTAAAAATAAAAATAATATTGTAAGAGACAAAGAAGTAGGATTTTGATTAAGTAAATCTTATGTTTTTGATGATGTGATTTGATATATAAGATGTAGGAAGCATGAGGTTCAACATATATTTAAGTTAGATTTTTCTAAAAATAATAATGAAATCGTTGGAGACGAAGACTTGTCGAGAAGTTAAGTATAGATTATGATATGAACTGATGGATTGCATATTAGTTAATTTAAGTAGTTAATGATCATAATTTGGAAGTTTGAATGAATTCTAAGAATGTCGAACTTTTCGTAAGAGAGGAAGAGTCGAGCATAATCGTCGATAGGAAAATCGAACGATAAAACTAATCGAATATTAGTGATTGTTGGTATGTTAGGATAGTTGTTGAATTAATTGGGAATTTATTAACAACTATGAAGAATCGAGTTCATAAACCGATAAAAATGACGTAAATTGGTTAAGAAATAGTTTCGATGATATTAATGTGTTAAGATGATCATTATTAAGTAAAAAGATGATAGAAACTAATTTTATTTGAATTGAATTAGTAAAACTTCAAGAATTAAAGAAAGTAAGTAGGTTTTGAATTAAAGAAATGAGAAAACGAGGGTTTGTATGTTTCCGATTGATGATATGGTTGATGTATTGTTGATAAGCATGATTATATGTACTTAGTATGAATTTCTTAGATTTTATAAAAATGTTGAAAAAAATCGAGAACGATGTTCGTTGCTCGATAAAAACGACGTGTTTGATGATTATGAGTATATGTTGATTAATTTGAGTTAGTTGATGATTAATAATCATGAGTGTAGTTGATGATGATTTCATATGAGTTATGAAATAGAAGTTAGAAGTTAGTTATAACTTGAAATTGAAATGAAATTGCTAAGTGTAATTGATTAGTTGAAAAGACGAGAAGTGCTCGTCGTAGTTTAATCGAGGAACGTGAAAGTGATCACGTTAAATGGTTGTGTGTTTTGACTGTTAAGATTGATAGAAATTTCGTGCACATAAAGGTTGTATAGCATTGATCGAACCTAGGGAATGGTGCGTCGAGTTCTAAAACGATTAGGGTTTCACGGACAGTTTTGCGACCCTTCACGGAAACGGCCACAACTCTTAGCTCGTTTAACGAAATCGAGATCCATAAATTGGACAGTAAACTAGACATCCGTATCTTTCTTTTGACATAAGGCGCACCTCCTGTTTCGAAATACTCTGTTCTGTAGAAGCTCTAGACCTACTGCCTTGTGCAGAAAATTTCTAAAACTCATTTTCTTAAGTTGAATTCTTTTCAACTTAATTCTTTAAGAACTTTTAAGTCGATGAGAGTTATCGACTTCCGTCTTTAACTAATCTAAATGTTGAGTAAGGAACCAAGTTAGTTCTAAACGAGATGTGTCCGAATCTCGTTTCTTTTTAAACCAAAAGAGATTAGTTAAAGTGCAAACGCTTAAAAGACTTAATCGAATTCGATTTGCTTTTTCTTTAATCGTCTCAGCCGATTTACTAAAGCATGTTTGTTGTGATAGAAGGAGGAAGTCGCAATTAAAAGAAAGGACGGAAGATCGAAGACAGAAGTTTGTTCTGTAACCGGTTAAGGTGGGCTTTCTATCTATCAAAATAATGTGGGCTTTTCTATATAATAAAATCAAGTGAGCGTTGCTCAAAATATTTACTTATTTCTTTATAAGTGTGTTTTCTAAATGATTATCAGTGTATAAAAGAATTTGTTTTTGTGAGTTCTCTTGTGCCATTCTGAGTTAGCCAAAAGGGTGCTGACTAATCGATCGAACTCTGAGTTAGCCAAAAGGGTGTTTTCCAGAGTTAGTGTACACGGTAGCTTATGGGTGTGGAATCCCTGTTGAGGGGACGAGCCAACCTTGGTGAGGAGCATTCGTGGAAAAAGAAAAGGCTTCTTCCCCGGCGTTGAAACAGAAGTTGGGTAATATGAACGTAACAACAGTAAAAATACTCGCGCGAGTGATTTATGAAAAGAGAAAAATGTTTAGTAAGCACGGGATTGTTTTAAAAGGGAAAACCCCCGTTGTGTTACTGTTAGATGCCAGATGAATCTATATAAAATCTATGATATGATTTCGGCAAAGTGTCCAGTAAGTGCTTTTTGTACTTAGCCCTGTATGTATTTATAAATGTGCCGGTTGAGTGACGGAGACAATGGAAGTTGAGTAGAGGTCGTACTTAAGGAAAGAAGTTTAGTTGAGCCTCGATTTCACATCTGAAAATGTGTTATCAATCTACGTCTTTTCCGCTGCAAGACACTCTTTTTGATGTATTAACTTTCGGTTTAAGTATTAGGTACTCGAAACCCTAGAGATCTCAGAGACAATTTTTGTCGAGTGATCCTTCGAGATTGTCTCTCTTTTGATTAATCGAAGTACTTCATGTTTACTATCTTATCAAAGTTATGTCAGTTTATCATTTATTCAGTAATTCCCCCTTTCTTCCACGCTTCTTTTATCCAACCCCTAGTCGCACCCCGACTTTGCCATCCCTCGAGATTTGAGGCTGTGACAATTAGCTAAGTCAAATCTAGCTGAAAAAGATTTGGTGACCAATACATATTGTTGCTCGTCTTTATGCGGTAATTCTAAACTTTTTCTTCTACGTCAAAAGACTTTGTCTTTGTCCAAGAAAAAATTGTCTAATTTTGGTCATTGCTCGTAATTATTTTTTGCGTCTGTTCCTAATTTCTTAGACTTTTATTTTGAGCTTAGAGATGCAAGTAATTATGCGAGGGAAGGAGCCCACTGTAAAATTAGAAAAGAAAAATAAAAATTAACCGGTTCTCAACCTATACATTTGTAACATTGGCTTGAAAAGTTCCATATATTAAAAAATAACTTAGTTTCCAAATTCAAACACAATGTTTTAAGGTATATATAAAAAGATAATATATAAATGATTCGTTCATACCTTATATCTATAGATTGGTCATAGGCGTTTTATCTATTCCAATAATTCAAAAAATTTAATTTAATACAAATTAATTGCTTTATTGATCATAACTGCTAAATATATAACGAAAGTGACTAATTATCTATACATACGTATTTAATTTAGCATAAATATATCGAAAGTGTATTCTTATTAATTATTTGTGAATTTTTAGATAAATGTATAAAGAAAAAATAAAACTATCGCAAAGGATTGAGGATGATTGTGATGATCCCAATATAATTTCCTATTAGTAAAAAAATACTCTAAATTTCTCGCCAATATTTTACTAATCTTAATTCCTTATAGAATATGTTTTTTTTGTAAGTTCAAATTATGTTGTTCAAACGTGTATTTCATGATAAAAATGCAACCCCCAAAATAAAAAGTAATGTTATTATGCATCTAAACAGATAAAACGAAAAAAATAGTCATTTACCAGACTAATATATAACAAAACAATTATAATAACAAAGAGAAACAAATTAACATCAACATGAATAAACAATAATAATAATAAAACTATTGCAATTCAATAAAAAAATGGCCTATTCAATAATATTTTCGTATACATGACTACTTTCGTAAATAAAAAAATTTAAAAAACAACTTGTAATTATTTTTACACAAAAATAAATAAATTTAATTAAATACTATTACATCTATATAAACTCAAAAAACTCCAGATCTTTAGCTTCATCTTCAATTTATCCATTGTAATGAACTTTTGTGCCTCCCGTTGCAAGCTTTTGAACGTGAATCTATGAGCCAAGTATATATAAATAAATCTTCTATACAAAACAATGTTGAATTGTGAATTTTTTTTCTTCTTCAAAACAATGAATATATAGACACAACATATTGCTAGCAAGAGAGAAAATAGAAATTTGTGAGTAATTTTTGTGTACAATTCTACATTATATAGGCACAAAAACAATAAGTAAATAAATTAATTATTGCCGTTAAATTAAATTTTGTAACAGTTTTTTTTATTAATTGTATGATTGTCAATATTAATGAATAATTGAGATATACCATTTAAAATGTTGTAACCCCAACACTTATTTGATACATATTAAAAAAAATGAAATTTTTAGATAAATAAAAAAAATTCATAAAATGCCACCGGCATGTAGATGATTGTGATGGCTCCAAAAACTTTAGCAATTATAAAAAAATAATTTCCCATATGTAATTTCACTATTAAATTTGCAGATTCATAAGGCTAACCATGATCAAACTGAGCTCGATTGATCATTTCTCAAAAATTAAAGTAACCAGCCGAAATGCTCCTACGTACAAAGTACAAACATTAACTTTAACACTTCTAATGATCGATTTAAATAGGTTAGGTCAACAATGATTATCCAAGAAAAAAAAATCTGCACACTCTGCAAATACATTCTTGCAGGATTCACACCCCGCACTAAAAATCTGGTTGTGGTGTATTCCTAAGTATTGATGAATTGAAGTTGAGATGGCCAAATCTTTTGCAGCAAAATCAAACCCTACAATTTAAGGCTATGGAATTCAGCAAAATCTTCATCAATAACTTATTGCAATTATCTTCCGTTGGAATCATGAAATGGTAAAGTTTTTTGGATTTGCTAATTTTTTTTTATTATTTCAATTACATTCATAAATTTCCGTAATCGAGTGTAGTCTAGTTGTATATTTACATATCAATATTGAAATATGAGATAGATAGATAGGGTTTAGGGGCCTTATGGTAATATAAACATATGCAATATAGCTCTAACTGCTCCAATATTTAGTACGTTAAATTCAAAAACTTACAACTATAAGATATGACCCAATATTTCTTTCCTACCACCTTGTTATAAAACAAAATCTGAAAACTATGACATCTTACTCATATAATAACTAAAAAAACAACATGACGGTGCTCTTATCTTCTTTCAAATTGATTGTAGAAGAAAATTGGTCATCCAATTTCTCTTTTAAATTTATGATCATGCTTCTCACGACGCTCGTGTGATCGGTGATGTCTGATTTGAATAATCAAAAGGATTTCCTATTTAACCATGCCCTTTGTTAGATTACAAAAACTTGTGTGCAATCAATTGCATTGTATGCAACCGGTTTCACCCGACCCGTATTTCATAACCCGAGCGAGTGGGCTACATGCGCCATTCATGGCGCGTCCACGCCCCACCAATATATATATATTTTTTTAGTTCTGCATTCACGTTTATATCTTTAATGTTAGCTGCTATAGACCACATGCGCTTCTAGCCTAGTGGAAAAAACGTTCTCTCTTATGTTTGGAGGGCAGCATTTGATTCTCATTGTAAGCGTCTTCAACACAAGGACAGGACGGAAGATTGAAGAACGGAAGCACGTGTCTTAGTTCTGTATTCTATCGAGGTGGGCTTTTATATATGAAACAAAACAAGCAATGCTCGAAAACCTTTTCTTTATCGCTTTGATAATCGTGTTTTCAAAGTGATAATCATGGCATGAACTATTTGTTTTATATGAGTTCTCTTATACTTTATGAGTTAGCGAAAAGGGGTTAACTAAACGATCGGCTTTGAGTTAGTCAAAAGGGACTTTCCAAAGTTAGTGTACACTGTAGCCTGTGGTGTATGTGGTATCCTATTGATGGGTAGCCAGCCACGGTGATAATGAATGGTCAAGATTGAACGTAACATCTATGAAAAATGCTTGCAAGCTAAGTTATGAAAATGAGAAAGAAAATATTTAGTAGACACGGGAATTTATTGAAAAACCCCAATGTGCTACTGTATTGAAATGCCTGATTATCTATACTTATGATTATGTTTTCGGCAATGTGTCCACTAAGTACTTCTGTACTTAACCCTGCATATGTATTCTAAATGTGCAGGTTGAAGCGACGGAAGTGGCGAGGGTTGAGTTAAAAGTTGTCGATAGGGAAGACTTTAGTATGTAGTTTAAAATTCCGCTGCCAATAATTGTATGATTGTCAATATTAATGAATAATTGAGATATACTATTTAAAATGTTGTAACCCCCAACACTTATTTGATACATATTAAAAAAATGAAATTTTTAGATAAATAAAAAAAATTCATAAAATGCCACCGGCAAGTAGATGATTGTGATGGCTCCAAAAAATTTAGCAATTATAAAAAAAATATTTCCCATATGTAATTTCACTATTAAATTTGCATATTCATAAGGCTAACCATGATCAAACTGAGCTTGATTGATCATTTCTCAAAAATTAAAGTAACCAGCCGAAATGCTCCTACGTACAAAGTACAAACATTAAATTTAACACTTCTAATGATCGATTTAAATAGGTTAGGTCAGCAATGATTATCCAAGAAAAAAAAATCTGCAAGCTCTGCAAAGACATTCTTGCAGGATTCACACCCCGCACTAAAAATCTAGTTGTGGTGTATTCCTAAGCATTGATAAATTGAAGTTGAGATGGCCAAATCTTTTGCAGCAAAATCAAACCCTACAATTTAAGGCTATGGAATTCAGCAAAATCTTCGTCAATAACTTATTGCAATTATCTTCTGTTGGAATCATGAAATGGTAAAGTTTTTTGGATTTGCTAATTTTTTTTATTATTTCAATTACATTCATAAATTTCCGTAATCGAGTGTAGTCTAGTTGTATATTTACATATCAATATTTAAATATGAGATAGATAGATAGGGTTTAGGGGCCTTAAGGTAATATAAACATATGCAATATAGCTCTAGCTGCTCCAATATTTAGTACGTTAAATTCAAAAACTTACAACTATAAGATATGACCCAATATTTCTTGCCTACCACTTTATTATAAAACAAAATCTGAAAACTATGACATTGTCACAGCCCGAAATCCCGAGGGACGGTAGAAGCTGGGGTGCGACTGGGATTGGATTAAAGAAGCGGGGAAGAAAGGGGATGAATGAATAATCATAACATTAAAGTCAGAAATTCTATGAACGAGACTTCATTAACAAATGACAGAGTTAATCTCGAAGGATCACTCGAACAAGATCTCAAAAGATTCTAAGTTATAAGTACATATCTTAAACCAAAAGGGATATTCATAATTACATAAGTGAGACTAGAGTTCAGCAGCGGAATTGTAACTACATACTAAAGTCTTCCCTATCGTCAACTCTTAACTCAACTCTCACCGCTCCCGTCGCTTCAACCTTCACATTTAGAAAACATATGCAGGGCTAAGTACAAAAGTACTTAGTGGACACATTGCCAAAAACATAATCATAAGTATAGATAATCAGGCATTTTATTTTCTGTAGCACATCGGGGTTTTTCAACAAATTCCCGTGTCTGCTAAACATTTTCTTTCTCATTTTCATAACTTAGCTTGCAAGCATTTTTCATAGATGTTACGTTCAATCTTGACCATTCATAATTCACCGTGGCTGGTTACCCCTCAACAGGATACCACATACACCACAGGCTACAGTGTACACTAAACTTTGGAAAGTCCCTTTTGACTAACTCAAAGCCGATCGTTTAGTTAACCCCTTTTGGCTAACTCATACAGTACAAGAGAACTCACATAAAACAAATAGTTCATGACATGATTATCAATTTGAAAACACGATTATCAAAGCGATAAAGCAAAAGTTTTCGAGCATTGCTCGTTTTGTTTCATATATAAAAGCCCACCTTGATAGAATACAGAACTTAAGACACGTGCTTCCGTCTTCTGATCTTCCGTCCTATCTTTGGTGTCGACTTCCTCCTTCATCGTAAAAATCATACTTTAAAGCTCGGTCGCAAACGATAAACGAATACGAAGAATCGAGTTAAGTTTTAGTCCTTTAGACTTTTTAGGCATTTGCACGCTAAACTAAACTCTTTTAGTTAAAAGAAACGAGATACGAACGCATCTCGTTTGACACTCATTCGGTTCTGTACTTGACACTTAGGTCGGTAGAAAGAAGGTAGTCGATAACTTGAAACGACTTAAAAGATCGAAAGAGTTCAAGTTGAGAAGAATTCAACTTAAGAAACTACGTTTTTGAACAATCTGCACAGATCAGTAGGTTTGTACAGAACAGGGGATTGCGAAACAGGGGACAAATCTTATATCACAAGAAAGGTACGGGTGTCTAGTTTACTCTCCAATTTACGGATCTCAATTCCGATAAACGAGCTAGGAAATATGGCAGTTTCCGTGAAGGGTCGCCAAAACTGTCGAGTGAAACCCTAATGCTCGATAAAATCGACGCACGGTTTTCTAGGTTCGACTTATGTCATTCCACCTTATTTTTCACGAAAATACTGACTCAGGGCAGTCAACACGTATCATCATACGTGATGAACTCCTTTTCATTTCTCGTCTATAAGCACGACGTTTAAAACCTCATCTCTTCAACTATGCAATTACTATACCAAAAGAATTCCAACTTCTCGTTTCTACTTCTCGTTCATAACTATAACTTATCATTTCATAACTCAGATGAATAAGTCGTTAACTACAAACTCTTTCATTTAACAAAAACGATAATTAATATCCAATTATTTTCCTTATTCGTCTTTTCTAACGATACTTAGGTTCGATTCCTCGCCTCTTATGAAAAATCCAACGTTATTAGAATTCGTTCTAACTTTCCAAAATCGATCATCATCTATCACGATTCATTAATACGTAATTCACATCCTCATATCATTATCTAATCTCGACTTATCGTCGATCGTTCGTCTCTTAACGAAAATTCTACGTTCTCCGTTTTCATTCAAATTTTACGACAACGATTATCATCTAACAAGCATTACTAACATGCAAATCATATCATCAAAACATTAACGAGCTCTAACTTATCGACATGTCTTCATCTCTTACATTTTTCAATTTATTTTTAGAAAAATCTCAATTAAATATATAATCATCCTCATATATCCTATATCTCATTTTCATTAAACAATCGAGCATATTATAACATTTACCATACTAAATCGACCCTTCTTCATCTCTTAGGTTTCGAATTTTATTTTTAGAAAAATCTAAAACAATTCATATAGTCAATTAACATCATGAAGAACACTAATCTATCGATCAAACGACAAAGAAATCGAGCTATGATCAAAGCCCCAAATTTCCCTAAAATTTCGGTCATAACCCTAAGACAAAGAGGTGTGATTTTCTTCATGATTCAAACCGTAGAACTCGATTCTAAACATCCTAGAACATGTATCGAACAAGGAACAACATGCCTCTTACTCTCATAGTTTTCGAAAAAAAATAGAAAAATAGAAATGGATTTGTGTTCGGTTCATATTGGAGACGAAGTTCTCACCTTGCGTAATATGGACTCGGATATGGAATCGATCGGTAGATGAAGATCTTACAAGCTTGTGAAGAGCTTGGAGTTGGAGCTTTAATGGAGGATGAATGAAGAAAAATGAGAGAGAGAGGAGTGATGTGGGTGGCGGCAATGGAGGATGAAGGAGAGAAGGTGATGACTCACTATATTAGTCATAAAGTAGGATGAAATATCTAACAAGGCATAGTGACTCGCTAAGGACGTGTTTGGCGCGAAATTACTAGACAGAATATCTCGTTTCCAGCTCTTAAACGACGATTAGAAAGTCGAGCAATGATTTCTTAGTTGGTTACAAAATCGACGAAATCTAATTCGTCCGTTAGATTGGAAATAATTTACGTACTCGGAAAACCTAATTCGTTTTTCAAAATCCGAGAAAAAGTCGGGATTTGATAGTCTAAAATTCGCCCGGAAAATCATAAAAACTAACTTTCTCCGGTGAACTCGTATCGAAGAAAAAGTGAATGTAAATCCTGATGGATTTTAATTCTGAATTTTCGGACGAAAAATTTACCGGACGCGAAAACCCTAATACAGTAGTCGTTCGTCCGATTTCTGGAAATTATTTTCGGAAACGGATTTCACCGCAAATCTTAGAATTTAATTTCATGATCTTAGGCGTGCAAATCCATAATTATTATTAACTTTCATTTTTAAAGACAGAAGAAAATAGTCGGGGTATTACATCCTACCTCCCTTACGAAAAATTTCGTCCCGAAATTTGCATACCTTCTTCAAAAAGATAAGGATATCTCTCCTTCATCTTTTCCTCGAGCTCCCACGTGGCTTCTTCTTGCCCGTGGTGATTCCATAATACTTTTACTATTGGTATCGACTTGGTTCTTAATTCTTGAACTTTTCTATCCAAAATCGATATCGGTTTTTCTTCATAACTTAAGTCAGTTTCAAGAACGACGTCTTGCTGACTTATAACGTGCTTAGGGTCATAGACATACTTTCTTAATTGGAAAACGTGAAACACGTTATGGACACTTCCTAGACTTGGCGGTAAGGCCAATCTATAAGCAACAGGTTCTATCTTCTATCAAATTGATGAAAATTAACCCGCTGCTTGTTATTCTGTACAAAAAAGAGTCCTACCTAATTCACAAATTCGTGAGAAGATACTGAACTTTTATATTTGAAAAAGTTTTCAGTAGGGATTTCTGAAGTAGGTGGCGGTTGATAGAGGAATCTTTGATCATAATTTCCAGTATGAATACTGCGCCCAACATGAAACTTGTGATTGGTTGTATCAAACTGCCTGCCTTCTTGTAGTTGGGTCCCCAAGTTTTTGGAATGCTCCAAACTCTACTTGAGCATCCAAATCTGGGAATTTCGTAAGGTCCTATGAATCTTGGTCTAAGTTTACCCTTAACACCAAATCTAATGATTCCTTTCGATGGTGAAATCTTAAGGAAAACCTTATCACCAACTTCGAAGCTAAGATTGGTTCGACGATCATCGGCGTAAGACTTCTGTCGGCTCTGGGCTTCTTTCATTCTATCTCGAATCAGCCGAACGATCTCGATCATTTCATTAATCGAGTAGGGTCCTAAGTTCTTCCTTTCCCCCACTTCATCCCAATAAAGTGGTGACTTGCATTTTCTTCCATACAATGCCTCATAAGGCGCCATTCCTATCGTCGCCTGATAGTTGTTATTATATGCGAATTCGACCAAGTGCAAGATATCTTCCCAATTTGCGCATCGATCCAATACCACTGTCCTTAGCATATCAACTAAAATCTGAATCGTCCTCTCGGATTGTCCGTCTGTCTGAGGGTGAAAAGCTGTACTGAAGTTAAGTTCAGTGCCCAACTCTTTCTGCATGGTGATCCAAAATCTTGAAGTGAACTTGGCATCTCTGTCTGATATTATGGACTTCGGTACTCCGTGCAGACGTACAATCTCATGGATGTACAACTGAGCTAACTTCTCTGATCCGTAGGTAGTCTTAATCGGTATAAAGTGAGTTGATTTCGTGAGCCTATCGATAATCACCCAAATGGCAGTATTTCCTCTTCTTGACTTAGGCAAGCCTATCACAAAATCCATAGCTATTCCTTCCCATTTCCATTCTGGGATATCTAATGGCTGCAACAATCCATACTGTCATCTATGTAAGGCTTTCACTTGCTGGCATGCCAAGCATCTTTCTACAAATGAGGCAACGTCTTGTTTCAATCCATTCCACTAGAAATTCTTTCTTAAGTCCTGATACATCTTCGTACTCCCTAGGTGTGCTGTATATGGCGTATCATGAGCCTCACTCTGTCACACCCCGACTCCCGAGGTGCGACTTATGAATACTAACACAACTTAACCATCTACAATCATCTCAAATACAGGGAACATGCTCGGGGAAATATTAACGAAGAGCAATAGCACTCGAATAAAGCTATCAAAGACATAATGAAGCAATAACCGAGCATTTTAAATTACATATCAACGAGAATATGATAAGTATTTCAGGCTAACGAGAATAAGATTCATCAAAACATTAAAGTCAACGAGCATACCGCTGGGGACAAAAACAAGTATCAAATATACAATAACATACTTTCATTTCAAAAGGGGTTGCAGCGGAAACTCGACTCAAATTCCAACACTCACATGTATGAAGACGTGCAAATGCCAGTCTGACATTCGACTCAACTCAACCAAACAGACCACACCACCAAGCCTTTCCTGCCATCGCCATCATACTAACTTGTACATTTAGAAATACATACAAGGCTAAGTACTTCGTACTCAGTGAACACATGCCGAAAATATTTGGAAAAAGATGCTCTTAAAGCTATATCAATTGAACTTGCCTTGCCGAAGCATCACAAGTATCTACACAATTTAATATGATTTTACTTGTGCATGCTAAAAACATTTTCTTTTAAATAGATTGCGCAGTCGAAACATAATATATACTCAACAGTATGCATCATCTGTCACAAATTCTCTCACTGTGCCGAGAAGTAGGCCTCCTTCTCAAACACTGTGACCGGCCCAACCGAAGCAAGGCTCACAGTCACCTCAACATTTAACATACCACACGCGAGTTTCCTGCCTTTCACAGGATGATAATAACTCAACAAACAGATGATAACACATACCAACTCAATAAAATGGCAAGTCAATTGCATTTTAAAAATTCACATAATAATATTCAATAGTATAATAGCATTCATCGATAGTTTTGGTTTAGAAAAGCCCACCTTCCTTCCGATGTTCTAGCTAGGTGGCCTACGTGCTATCTGTCCTCGCTTATTTCTCCGTCCTGCTTGATCCTTCACAGTTTGGCATCGATAAAGAAGATAAGGTACTACGCAAAGACGGATATTAATCGTTGATCTCGACTGAAGGACTTCTACTTGACTCATTTCTCTCTATGCTATTCTTTTCTAAACAAGTCTCGCATTCTCGTCTCTAAGCCATTAACACTACTCGATAAAAGGTTAATACTACTAACCAATGTCTTAGCACTTCTCGCTTTAATTATTAAACGTCGTCTATCTAAATTCTATTACTCGACTTTTCTTTTATATTCTTAATCAATTCTCGATTTAATTATTAACTTAATAACTCAATTGTTTTGCATACGAAACAACTCAATAATCTTTCACGTCATCATCAATTTATATCATTCACTCAAGCACATTAATTCAATCGCATAATAATTCAAAATAAATCAAACACATTGTCTCGAATTCAATCACATTTCAAAACACGTTAACATCTACCAAATTTTTATTTTAGAACTTAATTCAAATACGAATTCCTTTTTATAGAAACTCAACAATAAAATTTATCTTTCTCAACTCATATACAACACTTTTCCAAACTCGTTGGTTTATGAAAACATATTATAAATCTTTACTCAATTAATAAAAATTCTTTTTATTTTTATTAAACTCTTATGAAATAGGAATTTTATTTTTATTTCTAACTCGATTTTTATTCTTGACTCAAACTATTACTTTTAGATTAGTATCTCGACAACTCTTCTCGGTTTATTTTTAATCCAAACGGTTTAGAAAACAACTTACTTAATTAATTTAATTAATTACTTTTAAAATCACTACTCGATATCTTACTCGTATTTTATCCCATTATTTTCTTGATTAAACTATACGAGTATTTAAACTTAACTTGTCTAACACCTTTCCTCGACTCGATTAAATCTTCTCTTCACCTTCTTATCATTTTATTCTCTTTATTTTAACTCGAGTCTCTCGACTCTTACTTATTTAATTAAGAGATTTCTTTTCTTCTTTTATTTACTAATTTAAGACTCATTTCCTAATTAATACATGTTCTCTTTTATTCTTCAATTAATTTTTAGAGAATATCATGTGATATAGCCATAATGACCATTAAAATATAAATTTTGGCCCACCTTCTTCATAAATATAAATTATGGCCATTTTTTTGAACTTAGGACCTAAATACCCCTTTCCTTCCCTCTTCTATTTTTGATCCATCAATCCTTGATCCATTTTATTGACACTTGTTTTTCTTTTCAAGTTTTTTTTTTCTTTTTTTTCCTTATTTTTTTTTCAAGTTTTTTTCTTCTTTTTTCTGTTTTTTTCTTAATTTTCAGATTTTTTTTCTTTTTTTTTTGTTTTTTTTTTCAGATTTCTTTTGTTTATTTTCCAATTTTTCCTTGTTATTTCTTTTTTTTCCAGATTTTTTCTGTTTTTTTTTCTATTTTTTTTTAATTTCTAAATTTTTGTTTGCCTCTTTATTTTTTGTTTGCCGCTTCTTCTTTGCCTCTGTTATTTTTTATTGACGATTATCCTTATATTAGTAATCGAAGCGAAGGCGGAGCCGTATAATCGGAGCCGAAGGCGGAGCCGCAAAATCGGAGCGGTATAACTTGAAATAATTGGAATATTCGTCCCAAGAGTACCATATCATAACTTGGAACATTTGGAACTAATTCGACAATTCGTCCCAATTGTACCAAATCTGGAACTATTGGCACTAATAAGGCTAAATTCGTACCAGAAGTACTAGAACTATTGGTACTAATATGACTAAATTTGTCCGAAGTACCAAACGCCTCATATCCGTCCGACCCGACCCGTTCCGCGTCTTATTAAGGGTATTTTCATCCCAAATTGAAAAAAATGGCCAAAATTTATATTTTTGAAGAAGGTGGGCCAAAATTTATATTTTAATGATCATTATGGCTATTTCAAAATATGTCTTTAATTTTTATTTCATTAAATATCTAGATTAGTTTATTAATTTAATTACTAATTTACTTTTTGATTTAATTTTATTAAAACTCAAATCTTCAAGTTCTTACTCAAGAACACCTACTTGATGTTCTTCCCTATTATTTTTCAATTTTTCTTTTCTTTTAATTTAAAAACTTCACTCTTTTTATCACAATAAATCCTATTACACTAGGATTTAAATTGACACACAAACATATACTCAATATCATACTCAAGAACATCATAACATCAAAAATACTAAATCATCTATATTCATTTTTCATCAAATACTTTCACATAAAACTCGATTTTCACACAATTAAATTCTCAAAGGATTAAATCATCATATCTACTAATATTCTCAAGCTCATACATCAATTAAATCGTCACAAAAATCAACAAAATAATTTCTCCTTCTTTGCCCATAACTCACGGCATTAACATAAAAACTAGGGCAATCGGTTTTTCAATTTTTCAAGCATATAACTCCATTCTTAACATGATAAAAATCATAAATCAAGCATCAAAATAACAATAACTCAAGAAATTCAAATTCTCCTATTTTTGTCTAAATTTTCGGTCCTAGCCAAATTTTTAGGGCTTTTATTTTCTTTTTCTCTCTTAATTCATAATTTAATCCCTAGAGTTCAAATTTCTTAACGAATTCCTCACTCGAATCTTGAATCGATAACCCTAGGTTTGCCTAAACGTAAAATAAAATCATGCATGCATTATTTTCTTTACTTTAGGGCTTTAGAGATACATATATACAATTAATCAAATAAATACCATACTTTGAAAATTAAATTGGATCTCCTTCTCTTAATCTCCTTAGAATCGAAAATGATGGGGAAATGGGGCTCAACTCCTAGCTTGGATTTCTCATGGAAGATTTCATCTTGAATCCCTCAAGAAAATGTGAAACAACAATTAATCATCCATTTTAGGGCTTAAGAGCCGAAAATGAAGAGAAAATTTGGATGATTATTGAAGATTAATACTTGAAAAATTGGGGAAGATCAATACCTTTATGTGCCACAGCCCCATATCCCGAGGGACGGCAGAAGCCGAGGTGCGACTGGGGTTGGATTAAAGAAGCAGGGAAGAAAGGGGATGAAAGAATAATCATAAATAAAAGACGGCATAATTTCTATGAACAAGACTTCATTAACGATAGAAAGAGTTGATCTTGAAAGATCACTCGACAAAGTACTTCAAAAGCTTCTAAGTTATATTACAGAACTTAGACTACAATGATTATTATACATAACATCAAAAAGAGTTTAGAGTCTAGCAGCGGATTTGTGAACTATATACAAAAGTCTTCCTTAACTCTATTCACTCTAACTCAACGTCGCCGCTTCCGTCGCTTCAACCTGCACATTTAGAAAACATATGCAGGGCTAAGTACAAAAATACTTAGTGGACACGTTGCCGAAAACATAATCATAAGTATAGATAATCAGGCATTTCATTTTTGTAGCACATCGGGGTTTTTCAACAAATTCCCGTGTCTACTAAACATTTTCTTTCTCATTTTCATAAATTAGCATGCAAGCATTTTTCATAGATGTTACGTGCAATCTTGACCGGTCACAATTCACCGTGGCTGGCTACCCCTCAACAGGATACCACATACACCACAGGCTATAGTGTACATAAAACTTTGGAAAGCATAATAGCTAACTCAAAGCCGATCGTTAGTTAACCCCTTTTGATTAACTCATAAGGTACAAGAGAACTCACATAAAACACAAAACAGTTCATGCCATAATTATCACTTTGAAAACACGATTATCAAAGCGATAAAGAAAAGGTTTTCGAGCATTGCTCATTTTGTTTCATATATAAAAGCCCACCTTGATTAAATACAGAACTTAAGACACGTGCTTCCGTCTTCTGATCTTCCGTCCTATCCTTGGTGTCGACTTCCTCCTTCATCGTAAAAATCATACTTTAAAGCTTGGTCGCAAACGATAAACGAATACGAAAAGTCGAGTTAAGTTTTAGTCCTTTAGACTTATTAGGCATTTGCACGCTAAACTAAACTCTTTTAGTTAAAAAGAAACGAGATACGAACGCATCTCATTTGACACTCACTCGGTTCTGTACTTGACACTTAGGTCGGTAGAAAGAAGGCAGTCGATAACTTGAAACGACTTAAAAGATCGAAAGAGTTCAAGTTGAGAAGAATTCAACTTAAGAAAATAGATTTTGGAAATTCACTGCGTAAGATCAGATCAGTAAGTTCGCATGGAATAGGGGATTTCGAAACAGGGGACGAGTCTTATACCACAAGAAAGGTACGGGTGTCTAGTTTACTCTCCAATTTGCGGATCTCAAATCCGATAAACGAGCTAGGAGTTATGACAGTTTCCGTGAAGGATCGCCGAAACTGCCGAGTGAAACCCTAATGCTCGATAAAATCGACGCATGGTTTCCTATGTTCTTTTAAAGCTTAAACACTTTTATTTTCATGCAAAAACTGACCCAAGGCAGTCACCACGTATCATCATACGTGATGAACTCCTTTTCATTTCTCGATCATAAGCACGACGATTAAAAACTCGTCTTTTCAAACTAAGCAATTACTATACCAAAACAAATCCTAACTTCTCGTTTCTACTTCTCGTTCATAACTATAATTCGTCATTTCATAACTCAAATGCAAAAGCCATCAACTTCAAACTTGTTCTCTTATTCATAACAATCACTATTACATAATTACTTTTCTTACTCGTCTTTTCTATTGTTACTTAGGAACGTTGGTTCGTTTCTTACCAAAATTCCAATGTCATTAGAATTCAATCAAATTCTACAATCTTATTCATCATCTATCAAGAATCATAATTACGTAAATCATAACCTCAAACTATTATCTAATTTCGACTTATCGTCCATCGTTCGTCTCTTAACGAAATTTCTAGGTTCTCCGTTTTCGTTCAAATTTTACGACAACGATTATCATGTAACGAGCATTACTAACATGCAAATCATAATATCAAAACATTATCGAGCTCTAACTTATCAACACGTCTTCGTCTCTTACATTTTTCGTTTTATTTTTAAAAAAATCTCAATTAAATATATAATCATCCTCATGCATCGTATGTCTCATTTCCATTAAACAATCTACAATTCATAGAGTCAATTAATATTAAGAGGAACACTAATCTATCAATCAAATGACAAAGAAATCGAGCTACGATCAAAGCCCCAAATTTGAAAAAAAATCGGTAATAACCCTAGACAAGGAGGTGTGATTTTCTTCTCTAATTCATCCATAGAACTTGATTCTAAACATCGTAGAACATGATTCGATCAAAGGACAACATGCTATTTCATTCCTTAAATTTTTCGAAAAAAATAAAAATGGGGGAAACAAGATTTGTTTGGTTCAAATGGTAGATGAAGTTCTTACCTTTCGTATTATGGATTCGGAATTGGAAATGATCGGTAGGTGGAAGAGTTACGAACTTGTGAAGAGCTTGGAGTGGAGCTTCAATGGAGGAGAAATGAGAAAAAATGAGAGAGAATGGAGCATGGAGGGTGGCGGTAAAAGGAGGATGAAGGAGAAGGGTGATGACTCACTATATGACACATAAAGTAAAGAGAAATATCCCACTAAAGTATGGTGAGTCGTTAGGGAGCGTTTGGTGCGAAAATATTAGACGATAATATCTCGTTTCCGGCTCTTAAACGTCTATTTAAAAGTCGAGAAATACTTTCCTAGATAGTTATGGATTTGACGAAATCTAATTCGTCTGTTAGGATGGAAATAATTCACGTACTCGGAAAACCTAATTCGTTTTTCAAAATCCGAGAAAAAAGTCGGGACATCACACTCCAAAATTCGCCCGGAAAATCATAAAAACTAACTTTCTCCGGTGAACTCGTCTCGAAGAAAAAGTGAATGTAAATTCTGACGGATTTTAATTCCGAGTTTTCGGGCGAAAAAGTTACCGGACGCGAAAACCCTAATACAGTAGTCGTTCGTCCGATTTTCGGAAATTATTTTCGGAAACGGATTTCACCGTAAATCTTAGAATTTAATTTCATGATCTTAGGCGTGTAAAGCCATAATTATTATTAACTTTCAGTTTTTAAAGACTGTAGAAATTATCGGGGTATTACATCCTACCCCCCTTACGACCTTCTTCAAAAAAGATGAGGATATCTCTCCTTCATCTTTTCCTCGAGCTCCAACGTGGCTTCTTGTTGCCCGTGGTGATTCCATAATACTTTTACTATCGGTATCGACTTGGTTCTTAATTCTTGAACTTTTCTATCCAAAATCGATATCGGTTTTTCTTCATAACTTAGGTCAGATTCAAGAAGGACGTCTTGCTGACTTATAACGTGCTTAGGGTCATAGACATACTTTCTTAGTTGGGAAACGTGAAACACGTTATGGACACGTTATGGACACGTTATGGACACTTCCTAGACTTTTCTGTCTGAAATTGTCGCACAGAGATGAAATAATCAAAGTGGGAAGCAAACAAAACAAAAGGAAAAATCATAATCTGCCAAAGAATCTTCTTGGATCGATCTATATTGTACCAACTTAATTAATTGACAAATTCAATAATTGAAGCATTGAGGACATCTCTAAATCCCCAAAACCCCTAACTATGGATGGAAAATGCATTCACAGACATCTCCCAAATCAAATTTACAGAGGGAGAGAGGCTAACCTTGCCCTTCGCACGGAGAAAAGAAGGAGGAAGAGGCGGTGAAGGAGTGACGATGGACGACGATGACTTTCTGCCGGGAGAGGTGGCAGACGGCAGCGATTTTCTGCCTGCAATGGTGGTGGTCAGCGAGGCGTGGGAGAGCGAGTGGTGGTGTTGGGTGATGCTGAAAAGTAGGAGGAAGAGAGGCGGAGTAGGATAGATGGGGGCGGCGGCGATTTTCCGCCAGGGAGTGATGGCAGGAGGCGGCGATTTTTCACCAGGAGTGATGGCAGGAGGCGGCGAGAGGGTGAGAGAGGTGGAGAAGAGAAAGAGAAGAAGAGAGGAGGCGATTTGGTGTTGGGCGACGTGGAAAAGTAGGAGGAAGAGAGGCGGAGTAGGATAGGTGGGGGGCGGCGGCGATTTTCCGCCGGGCAGTGGTGGCAGGAGACGGCGAGAGGGGAGAGAGAGGTGGTGAAGAGAAAGAGAAGAAGATGGGAGGCGATTTCGACTGTTAGGGCTTTCTAATTTTAGGAATTAGGGATTTAGTTTTTTTTTTATTAAAAGATGGAAAAAGAAAAATAATATAAAATGACATCGTTTTTATTTTATGGTAGACGACGGGGATTTAATACCGTGTAGTCTATAACTGCCAAAAATAGGCGGTATTAGACGACGGGGAGGTACCATAGTCTATTTTTGTGATACCCCGAGCTTTTATACCTTTAGAGAGCGTTTAAATAATCGAGAGAGTTAAAAGATGAGAATTAGGAATAAAAATTTTCTTTTTTAAACGAAGGGAAATGAGTAAAACGTTTAGAATGCTTTGTGAGTTTTGTGTGAATTTATCTGTTCTATTTATCTGAGATGATGATGATGTGATATACTTGTTGAGTTGTTTATATGAGAATAAGTATAAGATTAATTTCCAGAAAAATTCCGAGGAGTTTGTTTAATTGAGATAGAATAATGTTAACCGCCAAGAAATTTATTTATACCGATGAACTTAGAATAGAGTTGAATTAGAATCTTTGAACCTAGAATTGCTTCTAAGGTCACTGAGATATGGTAAGAACTTATTCGAGAATTGAGAAGAGTAATGAGGAATTAAAGAATTAATAAACGGATTAATAAGCCGACTAAATTCCTTTGAGATTTAAAAGACTAAATGATCGAATTCATTAATCTTTTAATTGAGACGTGAAATAGGATTGAGATGTTTAGTGTCGGAAATGAGACGAGGAGAGATTAGACCGTTCATAGCATAAAAAGAAATTAATACGAATCGTTTTGTCCGGAAAACCTTTACGACCGGGTAATTAACACCCGTAACGACACGACGAGGACAAGTGTCGACACACCTCTCTCCCTCTCACACCACCTCACACCTCTCTCCCATCTCTCTCCAATTTCCAAGATTAAGTGTGATGATTATGTCTTCTACATGACATTACCAAAAGTTGCATGCAAACTACATCAAATCATCTATCTATCAATCACTTTAAACAATTACAACTTCCAACACCAACTTGCCATCACACTTTATTCTTTGTGTTGGATTTCAAATTCATACATCTATTGCTAAGAAGGAAGAGTTCATTCATTACACTCCAACTCTCTCTCTCATTCGAACTCTCTCTCTCAAACAACAAGAAAAACAAAACTCTCTCACTCTCTACTCTCCCTCACTCTCGGCACTCTCACATACACACACATACATTGATTTTTTCTTCTATGCAACCATGAATCCAAGCTTATCATCCATGGAAATGAGGTAGAAAGCATCATCCTCCATCCATTCCATCCATATTTTCAAGAAAAAGGTAATAATCCTTCAAGTTCTTGAAGTTAAATTCAAATCATCATCCCTATTTTCTTCATTTTGGCTCTTAAGCCCTAAAAGAGATGGATGATTAATTTTTGTATTATTCTTTTCTTTGAGGATTCAAGAAGAGTTCTTTCTTCCATTCAAGTTCAAGCTTTGAAGCTCCATTTTCTTCCATTTCAATTCCAAGAAGCCAAGGAGAAGAAATCCATTTAATTTAAAGTATGATATTCATTTGATTAGTTGTATATATATGTATATCTCTAAGTCCTAAAAGAAAGAAACTATGCATGCATGATATTTATTTATGTTTAGGCAAACTTAGGATGTGCATGTGATAATCGAGTGAAGAAAAATCGTTAGGAGAATCGAACATTAGGTTTTAATCGGTGAATTAAGAGAAGAAAAAGAATTTAAAACCCTAAAAATATGATTAATACCGAAAATAATAAGCAAAATAGGAAAAATGTGAATTCTTTGAGTTATTGATATTTTGATGTTTGATTTATTATTTTTATCATGTTGAGAATGAGATTATATGCATGAAAAATTGAGAAATAAAATGCACAAAGAAATGCATGAATGCCGTGTGTTTTGAAGAAATGTTGAAGAATTTATTTTGTTGATTTTGTTGATGAATTGAGTGATGTTTTGATCATGAGATGATTGTATGATATGTTAATAAAATCATACATGTTGATAAGTTAAAAAAATGGAATTGCATGTTAAGATTTTCAAAGAAATTAATTGTGATAATGTAGAAAAGATTGGATGTTTAGATGTTATAATGTGTGTATAAGTACTAGTTTAAATTATGAATAAAGGTAGAAATTTTGTAATTAAAGGATTGAAGTTCAAAAGCTTTTAATTGATTAAATGCATAAAAAGATATATCAAATAAATTTTCTTGTAATAAAACTCAAAAACTTGAATTTTTAATAAACTACAACAAAAAGATATTTTGCAACCTACCTAATAAAATGAACTAGTTTATAAAAATGTTTATTGAATAACAAAGAAATTGTTAAGTAAGAAAGTGGTTTAAAAAGATAAAGACAAAAGAAGAAGAATTTATTAAATAAATGAGCAAGAATTGAGAAAACCGAGTTTAAAAGAATTAATCGAGAAGAAATAAAAATGAAGTTTTAATCGAATGAAGAAGAAATACTAGACGAGTTAAGTTAAGTACTCGTATAAGTTAATCAAGAAAATAATGATAGAATAAGATATCGAGTATTGAGTTAAAAGTAGTTAATTAAAATAATTAATTGAGTACGTTGCTTTCGACGAAGCAAATTAAAAATAAACCGAGAGAAATTACCGAGTTAATAATTAGAAAAATAATAGTCGAGTTAAGAAATGAGAATCGAATTAGAAATGAAAAAGAAGTTCCAATTTCATAAGAGATTAATTAAAGAGAATTTTTATTAATTGAGTAAAAGTTATAAAATATCTCATAAAATAACAAATTTAGAACAAAGCGTTGTCTATAAAATAAGAAAAATAAAGTAAATGGTTTGAGCCTTCATGAAAAGAAATGCATAATCGAGTTAAGTTTTAATGTCTAAATTGAGTGAATGCTAATGTGTCTTGAAGTATGTTTGATTTATTTGAATTCATTATATGATTGAATAAGTGTTTAAATGCATGGTATTAGTTATGATGTAAAGGATAATTGAATTATTATATGCAAAATGATTGAATTATTGTTTGTTAAATTGAGAATTGATAAAAGTCTTTGAAAGAAAGCTCGAGTAATAGAATGTAGATGGACGAGGTTTATTAATTAAAGTGAGAAAGTGTTGAGACGTTGAGTAGTAATATTAACCAATTCGAGTAGAGTTAATGATTTAAAGACGAAAACGCGAGATCCTTTAGAAAAGTTAAAGTGAAGAGAGAAACGACTCAAATAGAAGTCCTTCAGTTGAGTCCAACGTCTTTGTGTCCGTCTTTCGTGTATCTTATTTTTTTTCCTATCGATGTCGAACTGTGAAGGATCGAGCCGGACGGATCACTAAGCAAGGACAAATAGCCCTAAACCGCCTAGCTAGAATCTTCGGAAGTCAGGTGGGCTTTTCTGAACCAAAACTATCGATGAGAATTAATTATGCTATTGAGTACTATGATATGATTTTAAATGCGATTGACTTGCCGTTTTTATTAAAGTTGGTATGTGTTATCATCTGTTTATGTGAAGATGTTATTATCCTGTGAAAGGCAGGAAACCCACGTGTGGTATATGATGAGGTGACTGTGAGCCTTGCTTCGGTTAGGCCGGTCACAGTGCTCGAGAAGGAGGCCTACTTCTCGGCACAGTAAGATTGTTTGTGACAGATGATGCATACTGTTATATTATATGTTATATTTGACTGCGCAGTCTGTTTAAAAAAAATGTTTTTAACATGCACAAGTAAAACTATTCTTTAATTGCTTAAGTACTTGTGATGTTCGGCAAGGCAAGTTCAATTGTTATAGCTTTAAGAAGCACCTTTATTCAAATGTTTTGGCTACTCAGCCCTGCGTGTGTTTCTAAACATGCAGGTTGACTGGATGGCGATGGCATGGATACTTGGTGGTGTGGTGTGGTTCTTTTGGTTGAGTCTAGTTGAATTTCAGACTGGCATTTGTACGTCTTCATACGTGCAGATGTTGGGTATTGATGCAAGTTTCCGCTGCAACCCTTTTGAATTGATGTCTGTTGATGCTAATACTTTGATACTCATGTTTTTTATTACGAGTGTTGTGCTCGATGACTTTGAATATTTGTTGAATTCTTAAACTACTTATCTTGTGCTTCCGAGCTATATGATCATTGACTTGGAATGTTTGTTGAATCTGGTTATTGCTGATTTGATTTACTTTTGGTTTTCTCGTATTTGTTGGAGTCCTATCCCTATCAGCATGAAAGACTTATTTATATTCCGTCATGAATCATTTGAGATGCTCGGATATTACTTCGTTATGTTTTTGGGAGCCTGATTCGATTGCCTTATCTTTCATTATCGTTTTTTCCCCGAGCATGTTTCCCCTTATTCGAGTTGATTGTTAGTTGATTAGGTTTTGTTGTTATTCGTAAGTCGCACCTCGAGAGTCGGGGTGTGACAATTTTATATTACACAACGGGAAATTTTACCGTTGTCTATATCCGTTAAAAAGCGCTGATAGACGACGGGGTTTAGTTCCCGTTGCCTATTTGAATGCTTATAGACGACGGGGACAGCAAATACCGTCTTCTATATTAATATAGACTACACGAACGAAATTCCCGTTGTCTATTACGTGTAGTCTATTTCCGTTTTTCTTGTAGTGTAAGGAGGAGTGGATTCGGATGTGGAATGAAGTAAGTGTTGGGACGGAGTTAAAATCGGGGGACAACAAGGCATCAGACTTGAAGACACCAACTCTCTGCATTACCTACAGGATCCTTGCTTAAAACATGTTTGGCAAGAGAGATAGTGGAAACTCATTGGCCAACAAAGAGGTCAACATACTATTCTGCATGTTGACTAGGAAGAGGCTTAACTTTGGGGTCTTCATGATGGATCAGTTGAGGGAAGTCATGGGCAAGGTGGGGCAGAAGTACTCTTGTGAGATTTTTGTCACTTCCCACATTTAGGAGTTGGAGCTTTGTCACAACCCATTTTCAGGATGTGTGAAAAACGATGAACATCCATTGGGCAGTGAGGTGAAACCTCGAATACAAACATAACTTGACAAGGGATCATGCTCGGGAACAAGGGAATATAGTTTGAAAGTGATAACAAATAGAACATGCTTTCAAATCCAATCTCAAACAACGAGCATTACTAAATAATTTAAGTGTCGAAAAGCAATTGAAGCAATATAATCCAAGTCAAGTAGAAGAAAAAGAAAATACGAGAATAGTTTCGAGCATTAAGCTCATTGTATCGACACAACGTCAAGTACTAAAATTCAAATAAATAAACAAGTTTGTTTATCATGCAGCAGAATAACGTCTCAAGTCCCACAATTACATATATGAAGATATGCAATTGCAAGCTTAAACCAAAAGAAGACTCGACTCTTATACAAATAATCACACTGCTGAGCACCGTCCGCCATCACCATCCCGCTAACCTACACGTTTAGAAATACATGCAGGGCTGAGTACGAAGTACTCAGTGAACACATGCCAAAAATAATTTAAACTTTGGTCGATAGAGCTGTATAATTGAACTTGCCTTGTATTAATTTAGAAAATATAAGTTATTTAATTTAAAGACTTAAATTTTATTTCAATTATATTAATTTAAAGACTTAAATTTTATTTCTCTTATATTAATTTAAAGACTTTAATTAGTGAGTCGGAATTATAATCCAAAACTGATTTTACAAAATAAGGTTTTCGTCTTTTACTCGTAAAATGTGTCATCGCTCGGAAACTTACTAAACTCCATAAAAAGATTCTAATTACTTCTAATTACTTATTAACTCGATTAATTCTTTCTTATTTTTCATTTTTCTTTACAATTTTCTCGTTTCTAAGTTTTAACTCGATTTTTAATTATTCGACAACTTCTTCGTATTAACTCGGATTCAAAAATTTCTAAAAGAGACTCTAATTATTTTAACTTCATCTTCATCACCGGTTCATCACATTAATCAAATCTAACATGTATAATCAAGAATCATCAACCTTATTCATCATATTTGGTTCGAATTTTTCCAAGAAAATTTCTTAAAATTTTATTCTTCTATTTTCGCTTATCCTATCATCTTTAATTCATCAATTCATACATCATATAATCATATATCATCAAGAACATCATATTTTCATCAAGAACATCATAAAATCTTAAAGTCTTCATACATATACATATTTTCGGTACACACATGCTCACATACTTCATCATTTTTCTCATTCAATCACATACATAGAAACTCTTAAATCTTAATCTAGAACACAAATTCATCAATCAAATCATGCTTGAATCATCAACACAAAAACATCCAAAAATCCTCAAATTTTTCGGTTCTTCATCATACATATATATTTCAATTTTTCTCTTTCAACATCATCACACATATCTACACACAAGGATCATGAATATCACACAAAAAATTAAAAATCAAAACTCTACCCTTATACCCAAAATTTTCGGCAGATTTCCTAGGGAGGGGAGAATCGATTTTTAACTTCTATTTTTGTGTTTCACAAACTCTCAAGAACTCAAAAATCAAAACTAGAACAAGAGGCTTCAATTTCCTTGATGGGGGGATCAATTTGATCGAACAAAAGAGAAGGAAAAAGGGAGGATTTCTTGCTAGAATTCAACAAGAATCAAAGAACTTACTTAGACTCAAAGGCTTGATCGATCAAAGGCTTTAATTCCACGCAACTCTACGATCCACACAAGCAAAAGTCGAGCTCCATCCTTGCTCCTATGGCTGCTGATTTTCAAGAGGAAAAGAAATGGATGAAACCTAGTCTTAAATCGTTCACCATGACGAGGGGATTGCGACTGCCATATTAGATTAGTCGGTGGATGATCGGAGAGTAAGTTATCTTTATCTTTAGAGCTTGAAGAATGTTCATCAATGGATTTTAGTGTGTGTGTGTGTGTTTTGGCTGAGAGAGATGAGAGAGAGGGAGAGAGGTCGGTAGTGAGAGAGAGTTTAGGGAGAGAATTGGAGAAAGAGAGATGTTTAAGAGAGAGAGAGAGCATGTGAGAGAGTGAGTGAAATGAGAGTACGATAGGTTTTTAATTGAATTAGTTGCACCCGGTGATCAAAAACACGATATAAATTTCGTCGGAAGAAAACGTTATCCAGTGCAATCTATCCCTAATTTCTCATTAAACTCTCAAACGATTTGAAACTCACCACGACTCTTTCTCGACATCGGAATTCTCTCTACTCCATCTCAAACTTCACCAAATAAATCAAGAAATCCAAAATTCAAGTTTTCAAATCAAAATTCCTAGAAACAAAAAAAAAGTCGGAATTCACTATTCATATTAGGGTTTTCTAGTCCTTCAACTGAATTTTCTCTCGGACGATTTCTGACGACTCTCAAACCTATCTCAAAGCTTCTAAAATCATTTATAGACTCAAAAGACACTAATTTGACGAAATTAAGAAAAATTCGATAAATAGCGAAAACTCGAGAAAAGTTACTATTCATCCAAAAACAAAACTTCTTAGAATTCTCCGAAATTCAAACTCAAATTCGCACTCACATAATCATGCTCAATCAATTCATCACACAATCAATTCGGATAACTAAAAAGATAAAAATCACGTAAAGTCATTCAAGGGCATTTTAGTAATTTCACGAGAAAATTTCTTTTCTCGGAAAATTTTATCACACAAGGGCACATAATTAAGGCACATAAACTCATTTAAGACAAACTTAATGACTTATGAAGGATCGGGGTATTACATCCTCAACTCCTTAAAATAAATTTCGTCCCGAGATTGACTAACCTTGAGAAAAGAGGTCGGGAAACTTTTCTTTCATCTTATCCTCGAGTTCCCACGTACCTTCTTCAAGATCGTGGTGTCGCCACCTAATCTTAACTAAGGGAATTGATTTCGTTTTAAGCTGCTGGATTTTACGATCCAGAATTTCCTCGGGTCTTTCCTCATAACTCAAGTCGGGCTTAAGAGTTACATCTTCTTAGCGAATTACGTGCTTCGGATCTAACACAAACTTATGCAACTGCGAAACATGGAACACGTTATACAAATTTCTGAAACTCGGCAAAGCTAACGTATACGATACAACTCCAATCCTTTCTAGGATTTTGTACGGTCCTATAAATCTAGGCTTTAGCTTTCCTTTAACTCGAAATTGATGTACTACTCTCAAAGTAGATACTTTCAAAAAGACTTTACTTCCTATCTCGAACTCTATTTCTAATCTTCGATTGTCGGCATATGACTTCTGCTGACTCTAAGCTTCTTTGATCTTCTCACGAATCTGACAAACAGATTCTATCATCTCCTCCATAGCTTCAGGTCCTATCACTTTTCTCTCACCTACTTCATCCCAGTAGAACGGAGATCTACACTTCTTTCCATAAAGGGCTTCATACGGGGCCATTCCAATTGTATTCTGGTAACTGTTGTTGTAAGCAAACTCGACTAAAGGTAAAATTTTCTCTTAATTTTCACCTTTATAAAAGTACCACGACTCTCAACATATCTTCCAAGATTTGGATCGTCCTTTCTGACTGACCATCCGTCTGAGGGTGGTAAGGTGTACTGAACTGCAACTTCGTTCCTAGCTTTTTCTGAAAACTTTTCCAAAAACGGGCGATAAACTTGGAATCTCGATCAGACGTGATCGTCTTAAGGACTCCATGCAATCTCACAATCTCCTTTACATATATTTGAGCCAACTTATCTGATCCATAGGTGATAAGAATAGGTATGAAATGAGCTGACTTCGTCAATCGATCCACAATCACCCATATGGATGTATTTCCCTTCTTTGTTTTTGGCAAACCTGTCATAAAAACCATATTAATACCAACCCACTTCCACGTCGGGATTGGTAATGGTTGGAGAGGTCTAAAAGGTCTCTGATGTAAGGACTTCACTTGCTGGCATGCTAAGCATTTTTCCAGAAACAAGGCCATGTCCTTCTTCATTCCTGCCCACCAGAATTGTTGCTTCAAATCCTGGTACATCTTCGTACTGCCGGGATAGGCGGTATACGGGGTATCATTGGCTTCACTCATGATCTCGTTCTTTAGCTCTTCGCCATTTGGTACACATAGTCTTCCATGGAACAACAAGGCATTGTCGTTCGACTCTTTGAAATCTTCAACTCCTTCCTTTCTCACTTTTAGCCTTAAATCTTATAACTTTCCATCTTTTCTTTAGCCACCTACAATACGAGCTCTAAGGTCTGGTTCCACTACTAGAGATGCAATAACTTGCTCTATTGACTTCGTAGGTTGAATTACTTCGATTCTCATCTTTCCAAATTCTTCGATTAACTTCTTGTCATCGGTTAGGAGAAATCCTAACTCCAAATTTTCCTTCCTGCTCAATGCATCGGCTACAACATTGGCTTTTTTGGGGTGATAAGAAATTTTGCAATCGTAATCTTTCACCAATTCAAGCCATCGTCTTTGTCTCATGTTCAACTCCTTCTGCTCGAAGAAATACTTCAGACTTTTGTTATCCGAAAAGATTTCGCACTTGGCTCCATAAAGATGTTGTCTCCAAATTTTGAGAGCATGTACTACTGCTGCCAATTCCAAGTCGTGCGTCGGATACTTCTTCTCATGAGGTTTAAGTTGTCTTGAAGCATATGCTATCACCTTTCCTTCTTGCATCAACACACATCCTAAACCTTTAGATGATGCGTCTGTAAAAATAACATAGTCCTTTCCTGCTTCATGAAGGGCTAACACTGGGGTTGTCGTGAATCTTGACTTGAGCTCTTGGAAACTTTGTTCTCATTCTTCCGTACATCTAAACTTGGATTCCTTCTTTAACAGACTCGTCATCGGTTTTACTATTTTGGAAAATCCTTCTATGCATTGGGGTTCGTGATTTCCACTCTTGAACTGCTTGCACTTTAGCTGAGTCCACTTTGATTCCTTCGGATGAAACAACATGTCCTAAGAAATTCACTTCCTTTAGCCAAAATTCACACTTACCGAATTTGGCATACAACTTCTCTGATCTTAGTCTTTCTAACACGATTCTGAGATGCTTCTCGTGCTCTGCTTCATCTTTTGAGTACACCAAGATATCGTCTATGGATACTATCACGAATTTATCTATGAATTCATGAAAGACAAGGTTCATTAGATCCATGAATATGGCTTGGGCATTTTCCAAACTGAAGGGCTTGTTGTTCTGAACGTAGTCTTTGGAACATATTCTTGCCTGATCTTCAGCTGATGATATCCAGATCTTAAATTAATTTTGGAGAAAACACTGACTCCTTTCAACTGGTCAAACAGATCGTCTATCCTTGGCAAAGAATACTTGTTATTGAGTGTAATCTTATTGAGCTCTCTATAAAACTCGTCGGCTTTCTATCGGTTAGTTTTTAATTCAAGCGGTGACTATATATTATTCAGAGATTAGCAACCTACTAGCCTGCGAGTAATATACTAGATAGCTAAAACATAACAGAACGTTTTCTTGAGTCTATTTTTCATTTTTGAGTCGGCCAAGTTGGTTCAGTTTTGGGAATTAAGTATTTTGAATTTATAATTCTTAGTTAAACATTTTGTGACTCAGAATTGTATATGCACAAACATGTACATACGCCGAAAAGAATAAATAGAAAAAAAATAGATCGAAAAAGAATATGATATAGAGTCTGACATGCGAGGTTCTTTTATCTAGTACTCCCTCCGTCCAAATTTACTTGCTCCATTTGGCCTCAAAAAAGTTTCCAAACTTACTCTACCGGTTTTGACAATTTGACCCATATACCCTTATTATTTTTGCTTTATTACTACCCTTTGCCCCAATTAATCTATTACCATTTTAATTAACAAATTAAATAACCCAATTATTTCAAAGTATATCACTCTTTCTCCTCTCCCATTTTACGTCTGTCTCTCTCCCTCCACCCTTCTTCTAACCGCCGCTACCACCACCCCTCCAACTTTGCAACCTCAACCTCCACCCCTGATAGCAACCACTAGAACCACCTCCGATAGCAACCACAACAACCACCACTAGCATTGAAGAAGATGAATGCAGAGATAGAGAGAGAGAGAGAGGAGGAGGAGGAGGAGGAGGATGCGCCGCCGGAGTTGTGGTGGTTGGGCCGGCACCGCTGCATCGGCGGCAGATTACATCGATCTTCTTCGGAGGGAAGAGATCGGCAGTAGCAAGAGGCAATTCGCGATCTGGCCTTGCAGATTGGACAATTCACTACAATGCTTCGCGATGGATGGCGGCGGCGCGCCGGCAGTCTCCCAACTCCGATTCTAGGGCATAGGAGGGCATCTTTCCCTCCACGACGGAATTCACAATTTCCTCGTCGGTGACCTCAATCTTCACAGCTGCGGGTTTGAATGAGGCAATTTTAAGATTATCGAATTGAGGAGAGGCGGCGCAGGGGATATTTTGTGAATCCTCCTTAACCATCAGATCGTTAATCTCGTCTTCATCATCCGTAAATGGCGGAGAAGAAAAGAGTAAACAAGACAGAGTTATTGAGGTAGAGGGGTAGGGAGAGGTCGTTGGATGCCTTAATTGAGTTGTCAAACGCCTTGAGGGAGTCATCGGCGACTTTCGTCTGACTGCGGTCGGCTTCCATTCTGTTATTGAAATGATTATGGAAATTAATTGGTGTTGTGTTCACGAAATGATATTGAAATTATTACTATCGTTTACACACAACCCTTCTCCCTCTCTCTTGTTTTTGTTAATAAAAAAATTAAGAAACTAATTGCACATTATCCCACTACCCCTCAAAGTCTTTTTTCCTCCACCAACTACACTTTTTCAGTATTCCTAAAACTCCGTGCCAACACCTAAATGGGGCAAGTAAATTTGGACGGAGGGAGTATTTCTTTTGAATAGAATGGTTCGTAGTAGACAGGGGGTGGGTACTGGGATTCTGTATTTGAAGTTTGTGTTCTCTTAATTAATGAAGTAATTGATGGTTTGATGGGTCAGATGAGAGAGGGTTTATACAATAGGAAATTGAATGATTTTTTCAAACATCATTTTATTATTAAATACTAATATCACTTTATTCTCCTAACAGTGCATGTATGTTTGCAACTATATATATATTATTGTGGTAGAAATCTTTTAAATAAGGTATTAAGAGTAGTATTTTTACTATAGGTTTTGAGGGAGTAAGCAAATTTTGAAGAAATTGGAGGCATAAAATATTGTCGACAGTTTTTGGAAGGGAGTGAAAGAGAGGCCACGCAATGTTTATAAGATTTTTTGCAAAGAAACCTCTAAAGTAGTTTGAGGAGTTTAGTCTATTAAGTAGTTCTTTTAAATATCAAGTTTAACTCATAATTTTCTTTAAAAATAAATCATTTTTTTATTATATTAGATGCGGCGCAACTAAGACCCTCGTCCCTCTCGTAATTGTTTGGATTTATTTTGTGCTCAAGTTTAAGGTGGGTAAAGTTTTCTAACTCAACAAAGTGTTTATGACATGTGGCTTTAAATGTGAAATGTTTATAAATTGGCATGAAATATTCTACGAAATGTTTTTATATGTCCAACATGTTATTATCATATGGAATGTGATGTGAAATGTGAAATGTGAATGATGCATAAAATCGTCTTGAATGCTTCGAGCTCTTGTGGATTATATGTTAAAGGATATCTTGTGCATAGTGATTTGAGGTCTCTATAATCGCCTTGAATGCTTCGAGCTCTTGTGGATTATAGATGAAAATTTTATATGATCTATATTCGCCTTGATGCTTCGAGCTCTTGTGGTTTATAGAAAAGAATGTTATATGTTACTTCCTTTGATAATCTTGTTGTTGGACATAAAATGAAAGTATTCCATGTATGACCCACCACTGAGTACGTTTTATGAGTACTCATCCCCATATTTTTAAAATGTTTTCAGGTCAGTGAACATGGAGCCGCGTGGAAGGAAACAGGGTGTCAATAAACGTTTAAGTTTATTAAATTAAATTAATTAAGTTAGACTTTTCCGCAATTTATTTGGTTTGTTTCTTTTGAATAATGGTATAAATTTCGTATTCCTAGGATTAGAGTTTTTACTAAGTGGTTGGTCATGCTATTGTTTTCTTGGATTAAATTTGTTGGAACCATTTGAAGTTCTTGATGTTATTTTATTAAGCAAAAAATTTATTTAATTCCGCTTCTCTGTTAATGAAAGAGTAGCATTCTAGTTTAGTAAATTAGGGTGTTATAGCGTGCTCCTTGAATAGCTCTTATCTGCGAAGATGGGTATTGATTCGGTCTTCCGCCGTTCATTCCTTGCTGTTTACTTGGGCACTGGTTCGAGAAATGACCAGGTTGTCCACAAGTATAATAGACATTGCTTTCTGCCTTGCAGATGCCTTGATGCATCCTACCGCATTTCGAACATGGAGGGGGGGGGGGGGGTCCTAAGGGTCCAAAAGTTGCGCTACTTTGATTGCCTTGCTGGGGTTCCGCTTTTTTAGCTTGCTGCTGCTGCTGCTGTCCTCTTCCTTGCCAAAACCCTAAGCACTCTCCTATAAATATCGAAGCCCTGCTGCTGCATGGGATGACACCTTTATGCTTTATTTTCCCTGTAATTATTCGAGAGTTGGTGAGGAGAAAAACAAGTCCTAAGGGCATACTTTATTTCGTATTTTGTTGATCGACACTTTTGGCTGAGTTTATTTTGCTGCACAGACTTCGTGAGTTTTTAATATAGTGTTTATTATGTTCTTCAATTCATGTGTTTGTTATTTTATGATTATGTCTAGCTAAGTTATTATACTTGGTCTGGGCAAGACGAGTTAAGTGTTAACCAATGCTTGAGAGGTCTAAATTGTGCTAGATAGTTGCATGCATGTGTTCCCATAATGTTAATGAGCTTGTTCTGATATGAGATAATACGAATAGGGGGTTAATAGGCCGTTAATCACTTAGGAAATATTAGATCACCAATCAATTGGGGAGTAGGAGTGTTTTCCAACATCTCCTTGATTTAGATCGATTAACATTAGAGGAAGGTGTCTACCCTATTGGGTTAGACGGGAGGATTCTTTGTTAGGCCTTTCTAGAGATAAATGCTCCTTGGGCAAGAAACTGGACGATGACTCCGACAGAGGTATTGCCCAAGGTACTGTCACGCCCCGACTCTCGAGGTGCGACTTACGAACAACAACAACCTAAACAACTAACAACTAATCTCAAATAAGGGAACATGCTCGGGGAAAACAAAGATGGAAGACAAGACAATCGAATTTAGTTTTCAAAAGCATAATGAAATAATAACCGAGCATCTTAACTTCACTTACAACAGGAATTCGAACAAGTAATTCATGCTCATGGGAAGGGAATTCCAACAAAAGGGGAAAACATACGAATATATATACCAAGTTAGAGGATCATGTTTAACAACAATTCAAGTTACGAGCCCATCGCTCGGAATTACAAATTAAAGAGTTACGAATTCAACAAGTATTCAAAGTCTTCGAGCACAACGCTCGGGATAAAAAACATGAGTATTAAAGTACTAGCATCAACAGACATTAGTTCAAAAGGATTGCAGCGGAAACTTGCATCAATACCCAACACTTGCACGTATGAAGACGTACAAATGCCAGTCTGAAATTCAACTAAACTCAACCAACAAAACCAAACCACACCACCAAGTATCCACGCCATCGCCATCCAGTCAACCTGCATGTTTAGAAACACACGCAGGGCTGAGTACTTCGTACTCAGTGAACACAAGCCAAAACAATTGAATAAAGATGCTTCTTAAAGCTATAATAATTGAACTTGCCTTGCCGAACATCACAAGTATATAAGCAGTTTACTTGTGCATGTCAAAACGTTTTTCTTTTAAAACAGGCTGCGCAGTCAAATAACATATAATATAACAGTATGTATCATCTATCACAAACAATCTCACTGTGCCGAGAAGTAGGCCTCCTTCTCAAACACTGTGACCGGCCTAACCGAAGCAAGTCTCACAGTCACCTCAACATATACCACACGTGGGTTCCTGCTTTTCACAGGATAATAACATCTTCATATAAATAGATGATAACACATACCAAACTTCAATAAAAACGGCAAGTTAATCACATTTGAAAACATATCATAATACTTAATAGCATAACTTAATTTTTCATCGATAGTTTTTGTTCAGAAAAGCCCACCTGACTTCCGAAGAACTAGCTAGGTGATTTAGGGCTATTTGTCCTCGCTTAAAGATCCGTCTGGCTCGATCCTTCACAGTTCGACATCGATAGGAAAAATAAGATACGCAACATGACGGACATAAAGGCGTTGGACTTTAACTGAAGGACTTCTATTTGAGTCGTCTCTCTCTTCGCTCTAACTTTTCTAAAGGATCTCACGTTCTCGTCTTTAAATTATTAACTCTATTCGAATTGATTAACTTTATTACTCAACATCGTATACTTTTCTCGTTCTAATTAATAACGTCATTGTTACAATCTATTATTCGAGCTTCCTTTCAAAGACTTTAATTTATTCTCAGCTTAACAACCAATCACTTTGCATACAATAGTTCAATCATCTTTCATATTATAACTACCACCATGCATTTAAACACTTATTCAAACATATAATGAATTCATATAAATCAAGCATACTTCAAGACACATTAACATTCATTCAATTTAGATCTTAAAATCTAACTTGATTATGCATTTCCTTTTATGGAGGCTTAACTATTAATTCTATCTTTCTTATATATATAGACAACGCTTTATTTTACATCCGTTATCTTATAAGATATTTTATAATTTTTATTCTATTAACAAAACTTCTCTTTAATTATCATTATTAACTCTTATAAAATTAGGATTTTCTTATTCATCTTCAATTCGATCCTCATTTCTTATCTCGACTATTGTTCATCTAATTATTATCTGGGTTTATCTTTTTATTCTCTTGGTTGGAAACAACATACTCAATTAATTATTTAATTAATCTTCTTTCAATTTAATTCTCGATATCTTATTTTATTCTCATTTTCTTGATTAACTTATACGAGTATCTATCTTAACTCGTCTAGCATCTTTTCTTTACTCGATTTAACTTTCTTTTTACTTCTTATCGATTAATTCTTCTTAAACTCGGTTTTCTCTATTTTTGCTTATTTCTTTAATAATTTCTTCTTTACTTGTTTTAAACCTTTAAGCTATTTCTTACTTAATAATTTCTTTATCTTTTGATAAACATTTTTATGAATTAGCTCACTTTATTAGTTACATTATAAAAGATCCTTTTGTTGTAGTTTTAGTAAAAATTTCAAGTCTTTAAATTTTAATACAAAGACATTTTAATCGATATATCTTTTTATACATCTTTCATCTTTTATTTAATTTAAAAGCTTTTCAACTTTAAATCTTTTCATCTAAACTTCTATCTTCATTCCACATTTAAACTAACCTTAATATACTTAAACATTCAATCTCTTTATTATTTTTACAATTAATTTCTTTCAAAACTTCAACATGCAAACTTATTTTCTTAATTTACACACATGTATGATTATACTAACATAACATACAATCATACCATTGATCAAAACATCACTCAATTTATCAACAAAATCAACAAAAGATTAAAGGTTTCGATCATTTTAGTCCTTTAAATCTTAAAAGAATTTAATCGGCTTATTAATCCGTTTATTAATCTTTTTAAAGATTAACTCCTCATTTCTCTTCTCAATTCTCGGATAAGTTCTTACCCTATCTCAGTGATCTTAAAAGAAATTCTAGGTTCGAAGGTTCTAATTCAATTCTATTCTAGGTTCATCGGCGTAAACATATTTCTCGGCGATTAAAATTTATGCTATTTCAATTAAGCAAACTTCTCGGGATTATTCCGGAATTTAATCTCATACTTATTTTCATATAAATAACTCAACTAGCATATCACATCATCATCATCTCAGATAAATAGAACAAATAAATTCACACAAGATTCACAAGGCAATTTAAACGTTTTATTTAATTCTCCTCGATTAGAAAAGAAAAATTTTACTCCTAAATTCTCATCTTTTAACTCACTCGGTTATTTACACGCTCTATAAAGATATAAAAACTCGGGGTATCACAGGTAGGGAGCCGGTTGAGCGTCGCCGATTAAGTAAGGATTGGTAAGGGAATGGTTTGTTGAGAGCGTGACGAGTAAAAAGGGATCTCAGCATTCAAGTCCTATAACTAACGATGCATGCATGTGATGAATATATTTGCACCAATGAGCAAGCTAGAGTTTTCACTTAACAATGTCTACATCCAAACCAAGTCCTTTTTATTATTGATCAAGTTCTTCGTTTACTTTTCAGTGTTAAATTGAGTTCTCAAATTGGGCAAGAGAGCCCTAGTGACCAAGATTGCAAAAACCAACTTTTCTGAACAGGTGGAGGAGGTTTCAAGAGATAGTAACATTCAAATCCTTGTGGATCGACCCTGTACTTACTTGCTAACTATATAGCTGTGAGGATAGGCTACAAATTCATTTTGAGAGTGCGAACGACAGCCTCATCAAAATTGGCGCCGTTGCTGGGGAGCTGATTTTGTAATTATCTCTTGAGGGAGAGACCCTGTGCATGTTTGGCTCCGACCCTGGTTGGATCAATGGTGAATTGAAGTACCATCCTGACCCGGAGAAGTACATCAAGAAGCAAAAAAAACTAAAGAGGGAAGTTGATAAGCGAGCACGAGCGGAGGAACTGGCGAGTGACGAGGAGAGGTCACCACCAAATTCAGATTGCGAACAATCTGAAGAAAAAGAGATGCCACCCTGTGTGGATCCTGAGAGGACTCTGAAGGAAATCATGTTTCCAACATAAGTCAATCTGAACCCAGCAGGCATCACTTTGTGATACGGCCAATCAATTACGCGGAATTAGGGATTCGAATACACGTCAGCTTATAGGTTGATTCAATCCAATTACAAACTGAACAACTAGAGACTCGAACTCCCAATTACTGATCTGGATCGACAATTGAACAAGGAAACGAACAAGATACGCAACAAAACCCCAAATTATCGAATAAAACCCTAGAAAACTACCCGATTAGAAACTATAGCAAATCAACTCCGATTAGACTCAAATTTTAACACAAATTATAAATTGAAATCAGTAACAACATATCCAAAATTCAGCCAATTCGCACTAGGGGTTTATGATTTATGAAGGGGCGGACTTTTGGACGATTTTAAGTTTAAACTGGAAACGGTGGCGGTAAGGGCGGAAGTCTGGAAAGGCGTGGGGATTGGCATGGATGATGATAAACGAAAGTGGTGATGGTGATGGTGACGAAAAGGAATGAAAATAGGCTGAAGAACTTACCCCAAACGAACCCCGGATCTACTTGAATCCGAAACGCGCCGATGGATCGATCTTCGTGGCTTGTCTAACCCAGATACGACTGGATATCACGAACAAGACAAATGATTTTAAGTCTAAGGATGCCAACTCAAGACTCTACCAAGAACAGCAAGGCGAACCGAAGCACGCGTGAGATAAAAATTGAAAACTTGATTTTTGATTCAATATTGTCTGCTCTGAAAAGTGTCGAACAAGGGTTTAAATACCCTAAAATCAGAACTGGGCCCTTAATACAGTTGGGCTAGAAAAGGAATGATAAAAATACTAACTATTGGGCTCCATTAAATAACACAAACTTCAGCCCAATTAAAATAAATCCGACATAAAACAATTAAATAGAAGACGTCCAATTTCGAATTAAAAGGCTAATCCGAAACTTGGGTCAAGTTCACCATCTTGGGCTGCTTCACTCCAACATCTTCATCTTCCAGCTTCTTCCGGACAATGCACTGGAAATAGCCTTGCAGCTTCTTGGCTCTCAATCTTGTAACTGGACCTCTCAGCTGCAACTCCGGGTTTGATTCATCAGTGCTGGATCCCGGCTTATCATTCCCCCCCTACTGAAAAAAATTCATCCTCGAATTCAGCTCCTCCTCGGCATCAAAGTCATCTACAGGAAAAGGAGATAAGTCAGCAACATTAAAAGTATTGGAACACCTATACTCACCTGGAAGATCAATGCGGTAGGCATTGTCATTGACTCGGACAACCACAGTAAACGGTCCATCTCCACGAGGCATCAACTTCGACTTCCTCAAGTTAGTGAAGCGCCCTGGATTGAAGTGGATCCAAACCTTATCACCTGGTTTGAATAGCACTTGCTTGCGATGTGTATTAGCCTTCGTGGCGTTCTTCTCTCCCTACAGCTCGATCTTATCCTTGATCTTCTTATGCATCTCTTGAACCTGTTCAGCCCTACGAGAGCCTTGCAAACTCGAAAGATGGTCATTAGGCAAAGGGATAAGATCTGTAGGAGTGAGAGGATTAAAACCATATACTACCTCAAATGGGGACATGTTAGTGGAAGAATGCACTACACGGTTATAAGCAAATTCAGCAAAAGGTAAATACTCTTCCCATGACTTCAAATTATTCTTCACTAAAGCGCGAAGTAAAGTCACTAAAGTCCTATTAACTACTTCAGTCTGACCATCAGTTTGAGGATGACATGCAGTAGAAAATAAAAGTTTAGTACCTAACTTTCCCCAAAGAACACGCCAAAAATGTCCCAAGAACTTAGAATCTCTATCAGACACAATAGTCCTAGGTAAGCCATGCAGTCTAACTACTTCACGAAAGAACAAATTAGCAATAATAACAGCATCATCAGTTTGTCTGCATGCAATAAAATGAGACATTTTGGAAAACCTGTCGACAACCACAAACATAGAATCTTTGCCAGTCTTAGACCTAGGCAAACCAAGAACAAAATCCATGGAAATGTCAATCCAAGGTGCAGATGGTGTAGGTAGTGGAGTGTACAAACCAAATAGATTATAACTAGATTTAGCCTTTATACATGTAATACATCTAGCACAGATTCTCTCGACATCTCTCTTCATGCGAGGCCAATAAAAAGCTCATGCAATAAACTCAAAGTTTTAGTAACACCGAAATGACCCATCAAACCACCTGCATTAGACTCTAGAACAAGCAAATCTCGCATAGAACAGGTAGGAACACATAACTTTGCATCTTTAAATAGAAATCCATCAGTCACATAAAAGGAATCAACAGATCTAGTCCTAGACTGACAATTTCTAAATATATCACCAAAATAAGGATCAAATTCATAAAAACTCTTCAAATTCTCTAATCCTAAGCACTGGGCATGCATCACAGAAAACAAGGTATACCTGCGAGAAAGTGCATCAGCAACCACGTTCTCCTCACCTTTCTTATACTTAATCACATATGGGAAGGATTCAATGAATTCAACCCATCTGGCATGTCTCGAATTCAGATTTTGCGCCCTTTCAAGTGCTTCAGTGACTCGTGATCAGTGTGAATCACGAACTCCTTCGGTCTCAAGTAATGCTGCCAAGTCTCCAAAGACCTCTTAAATGCATACAGCTCCTTATCGTACGTAGAGTACCTAAGAGCTGCTACATTCAGCTTCTCATTTAAGTAGGCGACCGGCTTCCTATCCTGCATCAAAACAGCACCAATGCGTATACCAGAGGCATCACACTCAATCTCGAACATCTTAGAAAAATCGGGTAAAACTAACAAAGGAGCATTACATAATTTTGACTTCAACAAATTAAAAGCATGCTCTTGGGCTTTACCCCACTCAAACTTCCTGTCTTTCTTACTCAACTCAGTCAATGGTGCAGCAATAGTAGAGAAATCATGCACAAATCGACGATAAAAACCAGCTAAACCATGGAAAGATCTCACATCAGAACACGACTTAGGTGTGGGCCACTCCTCAATGACTTTTACCTTAGTCCTATCTACCTCAACACCACGACTACTAATAACAAAACCAAGAAAAACAACCTCATCCATGCAAAAAGAATACTTAGACAGATTGGCATACAACTTAGCGTCACGTAACAACTCAAAAACATGCCTAAGATGCCTAACATGATCAGAAACACACTTGCTATAGATAAGGATATATCATCAAAGTAAACAATAACATATTTTCCAATAACATCACGCAACACATGATTTATCAAACGCATGAAAGTACTAGGAGCATTAGTAAGTCCAAAAGGCATCACAAGCCATTCATACAAATCATGCTTAGTCTTAAATGTTGTTTTCCACTCATCCCCTTCAGACATTCTAACTTGAAAATATCCAGAACGCAAATCAATTTTAGAAAAGACAGACGCTCCAGACAACTCATGTAGCATATCATCTAACCTGGGAATGGGAAAACGATACTTTACCGTGATTTTATTGATGGCTCTGCAGTCCATGCACATACGCCATTCATTATTCTTCTTTGGCACAAGAATCACAGGAACTGCACATGGCGACATGCTCTCTCGGATTCGCTTATCTTCCAACAATTCCCGAACTTGTCTGTCTATTTCTTTGGTCTCCTCAGGGCTGGTCCGGTAAGCTGGTCTATTGGGAAGGACTGCTCCCGGCTGAAAGTCGATCTGATGCTCAATTCCTCGAATTGGCGGCAGACCACTGGGAATCTTTTCTGGGAACACATTCTTGAACTCCTCCATCAAAGGCTGCAAATAAGTAGGAATAACAACATCAGGAGTATCATTAGCCTTAAAAGTAACTAGAACGATAGGCTTACCAGCTCTGATTGCTTTCTGTACTCCCTTTGCACTAATAAACAAGTTCTTGTGCACTGGATCTGAATTGTCTGCACTGGAACTTGATGTAGTGGCAATATGAAGGGACTTAGAGGATCCCTTAGACGTAGAAGAGGCTGCCTTGGAAGACTTAGAGTTGGTCGAACTCATTGTAGGATTAGGCGACGACAACGCGGCCTTGTTCTCAGACTTTTTCTCCCGTTCTTCCTGGAATTTCTCTTGCATCCTCTTCTGATCTTCTGCAACATCCTTAGGCGCCAGTGGCCATAGTCTGGCGGTCCGACCATCTCTAGTCACGGCATAAGTGTTGGCGAATCCATCATGTATCGCCTTCCTGTCAAACTGCCAAGGACGACCAAGCAAAATATGCGCCGCATCCATAGGGATGACGTCACACAAAACAGTATTTGTATATCTACAAATTGAAAAGGTGACATTTACCTGGTATCCTACTATGATCTCGCCTCTGTCGGTCAACCATTGCAATCGGTAGGGTTTGGGATGCTTCTGTGGAGTCAAACCTAGCTTTCCCACTGCATACTGGCTGATAGTGTTCACGACGCTTCCACTGTCAATAATGAGCGAGCACGTCTTGTCTTGGATAGAACAACGCGAGTAGAAGATGTTTTCTCGCTGATCGTTCTGATCCTCTTCACGAATCATGCTTAGAGCTCGGATGGAAACAAGATTCACACTAGCTGGCTTCGACTGCTCATCTTCAATCTCAACGCTAGGGGAACCATTAAGGGGCTGATCTTCGACCCCTGCATCAATAGGGTCGTCCGGCTCCTCTTCACTAGCTGATTCTAACTCATTCTGATCGGTAATGAAGAGAACTCGGCGATTTGGACACTGGGCTTGAAAGTGTCCCCATACTTTGCACTTGTGACACTAAACGTCACGTGCTCTTCCTGGAGTACCATTCTGAGACTAATTAGGCTGCACAGTTCGAATATGATTTCTGTTGGGTGCAGATGAACCGAACTCGGGTCTGCGACTAGGCGTAGGTGCAGACTGCTCAGAACGACAGACGGGTGGTGCGAACTGACCTTGAGGACGTGTAGGGGCTGTCCTAGGCGTAGAGGAATCGCCTCGAACCCAAGGAGTCCTAGCAGGCGTCGATTGGAAGGATCGACGACGTCCATCTCTGAGCTGCCGTTCAACAATAGATGCATAATCAACCATTGCCTCTATACTGTCAAAGTCCTTCAGCTCGACTTCACATGCAATATCAGGGTTCATTTACCGGTTGAGTGTAGCAAACAGTGTCTCTTCTTTACCTACCCGGTTCAGTGCTGTCTCTAATTCCTTGTGATACTTCTCAATTGATCTGGACCCTTGACGAATCTGACTAAGCTTCTTTTCCAATTCTCTTTCATAGTGAACTGGAATGAATCTGCCTCTCATAACATCCTTCATCTCCTGCCAACTGTCAATAGGAGGATATCTATCTTTTCTGCGCCTATTCTGCTGAAACTCCCACCAAGTTGCTGCATATCTAGTGAACTCAAGGGATGCTAGTTGCACTTTCTTGAGCTCGGGAAAGTCATAGCACTCAAAGATTTTATCAACTTTGCGTTCCCAGTCTAAATAGGCGTGTGGATCATGTTTGCCTTCAAATGCTGGGATGGTGGTCTTGATGTTGCCGAGTAGATCATCAGCATGACCATATCTAGGCTGCTCTGGATAAACGTTCCTGCGAGCTGCCTGGAAACGTGGCTGGAACGGTGGCTGGAACGGGTCACCACGACCTCGGCCCCGACCTCGAGGTTGGAAACCGATTCTGTCTCTATTTCTGTCTCCCTAATGTGGGATGAACGGAACTGTATTATCCTCACGTGGGACGAACTGAGCTGTATTATCCTCAGCTGGTTCATCCTCAAAGTTTCCAAACTCTGAGTCTGAGGCTTCATTATGCACCTCATTTTCATGTACCTGCGGTTGAACATTGGCCTGGGGTATAGCGGTACTGAACTGCTCGAATTTAGCTAACAATTCTGCCATGGTATTCTGAACTTCTCTGAACTGTCTCTGCACATTAGCATTCAAAGCATCAAAGTGGTACTTGGCATCCCAATCAGCTTTGGTGCCTGAAAACTGAGGTGATTTGTCTTGACTCATAGTACCTACACAGTGAACAAACCACAAGAAATAAAAGGGACCTCACAATTCCTCACAATCACTCGTTTGTTCTCTCAGATTTTTACCACTCGTGTGTGTCACTCAAGTGTATAGGAAAGAATAAAAACTAAACTAAAAAACTAAAACTTCCCAATAGAATCTGTCGTCAACTCTTTAGCTTTAGTTAAGAGCTCGGACTTGACGTCCAGAGAACCACGGGATAGCAAGGGAGCCACGAAATAGAAAACCACACAAAGACAACAGTAATGCAGAAAAACCGTCGTCTAAACTGCCCACAAAAAGTGCACGTACAAACTGCACCAAAAGACTCTATACGATCCAAGGATTCAAAAGAACAAGAATGCTCAAAGTGAGTTTCGGTATTATTCGGGAAATGAATAGTAACTTTTTCGTGAATAGTGATTTTTCTACGGAGGATATATGGACTACCACGACCCCAAATATCATACCAAAACGTAGCAGAATGACAAACTTTTTCCCGCCATTTTTTTTTTCGTTCACTGATCGAGGATTCCGAAAAGTGGTACGAACAGAACTAAAATATAAAGTATGAGTGAATGGTGACCAGTTTTAATTGGGACGGATTTTTGGGAAACAAATAAGGAAGAAAAGGTAGTCAAGGCTAAAGAAAGGAAAAGATAAGGAAAGGATGAATTTCGGATGGTATGTTAAGGATTTCAATCCAAATTAGTGATTCAATTCGAGCCTCACTAGGAAAGCAATGAAATCAAATCCTAATGACACTCGGATAACACCAATTGATCCTTATTAAACCAATACAATCAAATCCAATAATCGAAACTACCCAAAAATCGATAACCAAAACAATACGACGTCCCCAATCGCTATTCGACGAAGGTCAACAACTCAAAGAAGATACACAAACTGCAATTCACAACTTTTAAATCAAAGAAGATACACAAACTGCAATTCACAACTCAAAGAAGATACTCAAATCAAGAAAAACTCACGAAAACAACAAAGACTTCTCGGCGATTCAATCCTAGGGCTTCGACTTTTAACTCTTTTTTTCGATTCTTTTCTTTTCTTTTAGTCGATCACTTTTTCCCCTAGAATGTCACACCAAATTAGATCGAACCACGACCAGCAAGCGCTGACGTGGCTCTGATACCAAAATTTATGATACGGCCAATCAATTACGCAGAATTAGGGACTCGAACACAAGTCAGCTTATAGGTTGATTCAATCCAATTACAAACTGAACAACTAGAGACTCGAACTCCCAATTACTGATCTGGATCGACAATTGAACAAGGAAACGAAAAAGATACGCAACAAAACCCCAAATTATCGAATAAAACCCTAGAAAACTACTCGATTAGAAACTATAGCAAATCAACTCCGATTAGACTCAAAATTCAGCCAATTCGCACGAGGGGTTTATGATTTATGAAGGGGCAGACTTTTGGACGATTTTAGGTTGAAACTGGAAACGGTGGCGGTAAGGGCAGAAGTCTAGAAAGGCATGGGGATTGGGATTGATGATGATGAATGAAAGTGGTGATGGTGATGGTGACGAAAAGGAATGAAAATAGGCTGAAGAACTTATCCCAAACGAACCCCGAATCTACTTGAATCCGAAACGCGTCGATGGATCGATCTTCGTGGCTTGTCTAACCCGGATACGACTGGATATCACGAACGAGACAAATGATTTCAAGTCTAAGGATGCCAACTCAAGACTCTACCAAGAACAACAACATGAACCGAAGCACGCGTGAGATAAAAACTGAAAACTTAATTTTTGATTCAATATTGTCTGCTCTGACTAGTGTCGAACAAGGGTTTAAATACCCTAAAAGGAATGATAAAAATACTAACTATTAGGCTCCACTAAATAACACAAAGTTCAGCCCAATTAAAATAAATCCGACATAAAACAATTAAATAGAAGAAGTCCAATTTTGAATTAAAAGACTAATCTGAAACTTGGGTCAAGTTCACCAACTTGGGCTGCTTCATTCCAACATCTTCATCTTCCAGCTTCTTCCGGACAATGCACTGGAAATAGCCTTGCAGCTTCTTGGCTCTCAATCTTGTAACTGGACCTCTCAGCTACAACTCCGAGTTTGATTCATCAGTGCTGGATCCCGGCTCATCACTTTGCCTACCATCATTGACAGCTGGGAGTTGAAGCACTCGCTGATACAGATCTTGCCCAAGTTCAGCGACATGCCCGGAGAAGATCTGCAACGCCACTTGCAAGATTTTGAGATGGCAATGCGTACGGTGCACACAACCGCTGCAGAGAATACATTGAGGGAGTACATTCGTCTCCTAACGTTTCCATTTTCACTACAAGATGGAGCTAGGGAATGGCTGTACCAATTACCGGAAGGCAGTGTGATATCTTGGCAGCAGATGCAGCAGAAGTTTCTTGAACAGTATTATCCCTTTGCCCGAATCCAGAACGCAAGAGCTGCAATCCAGAATATAAAAATGGGCAATGGAGAGTCTATATATGACTATCAATGCTTTCATGAATGGGCTGAGCAATCTGAGAGAGACTGGATCGATGCAGCGTGTGGAGGCAATGTTATCAACAAACAACCCAGAGAGATCTTTAAGTTGTTTGCTGAGATGGCAGATAGAAAGAGGAATCAAGATGAAACCATCGTGCCCAGGACGCATGAGCCGACCAGCAGTGACCCTAAATTCGATATCCTAGTGTCTATGATGAAGGAAATGATGAACCAGAACAAGAATAATGCCAATGGGAATGACAACCCTGGACAAATCTTGAGGAAGAGAGTTATGAAGTGTGAACTTTGTGCTGCCAACACTTATCCGACTGAGCGATGTCCAACACTATATGAGGATGAAGAAGTAAATGTAGTTGGACAACCATACCAACAAGGAGATGTTGGGCAGCGAAGGAACTTCAACAATGGACCTTGGAGGCCGAATGACAATCTAAGATACGGGAACAACAATTACTTGAATGCACCTCAACAAGGGCAACCACCGCAGCAACCTTACGTACCTCCACACCATCGCGATCAACCAAAGGATACCCTAAGAAGTGAACTGGAGAGACTTGCAACTGAACAAAGAAAAGGGTATCAGGAACTGGATAGTTTTCGTATGGAGACGAGGGGAGGCATGCAAGATATCAATGGCACCTTGAGCAATCTAGTGGAATCCATTTCCCAGATTAAGTCAATGTTGAATGGAGGAAAAGGGGAATTACCCTCTCAAGTTGAGATAACAAAGGCTCAAGTAAATGCTATTACACTACGGAGTGGAGCCAAGTTGCCCGAAGCGAAAGTGCCTGACCACTACGAGCTCCAGAAAAAAACTATCTGGTCAACGTCAGTCTCTTGGGCAAGATGTCAATCTGGAGCAAGAGGGGGAACCTGAGCCAGACTAATACGAAGAGGTACCCATGGGATCAGGTGATGTCGAGGAGCTCTGGCAAGAATTGTCAGTGGAAAAAAGGGCACAGGTTGAAAGGGAGGCAACAGACATAAGGAGAAAGGCTGAGCAAGATGCAGCTGAAATCAGAGCTAAGGCAATAAAGGATGCTAAGAACGTGATAAAGTCCAAGCCTTATGAACCAAAAGCTCCTTACCCAGGACGGTTCGCAAAGGAAAAGGAAACACAGGAGATGAAGGAATTGACCAAGATGTTTCAAAAGGTCGAGGTTAATATACCCCTCTTGACTGCCCTACAATCTATGCCCAAGTGTACTAAGTTTCTTAAGGAACTATGCACGAGGAAGGTTAAGTATACAGACGATGCAAGATTTCAAGTGAGTGAGAACGTCTCGGCAGTATTACAAGATACTCCCATGCCGACCAAGTGCACTGACCCAGGGATGTTCTACATTCCATGCATCATTGGAGATATGAAGATAGAGAAAGCTATGCTGGATCTTGGGGCGTCGATTAATGTCATGCCCAAGTCAATGTATGATGACTTGCGAATTGGACCGCTCAAACCCACCAGGGTAGCCATCCAACTAGCGGATAGATCAACTGTTTGGCCAGAAGGAATTATAGAGGACGTTTTGGTCAGGGTAAGAGATTTAATCTTTCCAGCTGATTTCTACATTTTGGATATGGGAAGATCGTCGCAAAAGGCACCAGTAATGTTGCTAGGAAGACCGTTCTTAAAGACAGCCCGCACCAGGATCAATTGTGATACGGGCAAGTTAACATGTGAGTTCGGGGGAGAAGTAGTATCATTCGATATCTACAACACAATGAAGCAGCCTAGCGACGGAGAGATGGTGCATAGAATCGACCATATTGATCAGACGGTGGAAGAAGCCTGGCCAGAAGATAGGTTGGATGTGGCTCTACAAATTGGCCTAACAGAGGTTGTTGCCCAAGACGGATCTATTGAGCTCGTTGAAGCAGTCCACTGCCTGAGAGGAGAGGCAGAATAAACAAGGAGGGTGGAACCACTGGTGATTCCAACACTAAGCTAAGAAAGATTGATGCCTTCGATCGAGAAGGCGCCCAAGCTGGAATTAAAGACCCTACCTAGTCACTTGAAGTACATCTACTTGGGGTAGAAAGAGACACTACCGGTAATCATAAGTGCAAGGTTATCTATTGAGGAAGAGGAGCGTGTTAAAGAAGTATTGATGGAGTACAAGTTAGCCATTGGCTAGACATTGGCCGACATAAGGGGCATAAACCCTACTGTGTACAGACATCATGCTCGAGGAAGACGCCGTGCCCATAAGAGATCCTCAAAGAAGATTGAATCTAGCAATGAAGGAGGTAGTGATGAAAGAAATCTTGAAGCTGTTGGACCTGGGAATTATCTAACTGGTCTCTGATAGTAGATGGGTTAGTCCAGTACACGTCGTGCCCAAGAAGTCTGGAATTCAAGTGGTGGAGAACGAGCAAAGAGAAATGGTAGCAACCAGACTACAAACAGGATGGGGAGTATGTATTGACTATAGGTAGCTGAATCAGAAGACCAAGAAGGATCATTTTCCGTTACCATTCATTGATGAGATGCTTGAACGATTGGCAGGCAACAAGTACTTATATTTTCTTGACGGGTACTCGGGCTATATGCAGATCTGGGTCGCGGAGGAAAACCAGGGCAAGACAACGTTTACGTGCCCATTTGGTACATTTGCCTATAGAAGAATGCCGTTTGGTCTATGCAACGCACCTGGAACGTTCCAAAGATGCATGATGAGTATATTCTCAGATTTGCTCGAGACATGTATAGAAGTGTTCATGGACGACTTTACTGTCTATGGATCAGATTTTGATAAGTGCCTACAAAATTTGGAGATGGTGCTTAAAAGGTGTGTGGATAAGAACTTAGTTTTGAACTATGAAAAGTGTCACTTCATGGTCAAAGAGGCGATAGTCCTTGGACACATCATATCCGAGCGAGGGATAGAGGTCGACAAAGCCAAGATTGACATCATAGGCAAGTTGCCCTACCAGAGCAATGTGAAGCAGTTGCAAGGTTTTCTTGGACATGCAGGATTCTACAGGAGGTTCGTCAAGGATTTTGCTAAGATCGCACAGCCCATGACCAGACTACTACAAGGAGAAGTCGAGTGGAACTTTGATGAAGATTGCAAGAAGGCCTTTCACACATTAAAGGAGATCTTAGTGTCGGCACCAATAATCCAGCCACCAGACTGGAAGATGCCATTTGAAGTAATGTGTGATGCAAGCGACTATGCCGTAGGAGCAGTTCTTGGGAAAAAGAAAGGAAGAGTGAATCATGTCATATACTATGCATCCAGAACCCTTAACCCTGCCCAATGTAATTAATCCACGACAGAAAAAGAGTTACTAGCTGTGGTATTCGCCGTTGAGAAGTTTTGATCATACCTGCTCGGGGGCAAGACCATAGTGTACACCGATCATTCAGCTCTGAAGTTTCTCATGGCCAAGAAGGAAACCAAGCCTAGATTGATAAGGTGGATTCTATTGCTTCAGGAATTCGATTTGGAGATCAAGGATAAAGATGGAACTCAGAACTTGGTGGCTGACCACCTAAGTCGCATCATTCAAGAAGAAGATATCGAGCCAATCAAGGAGACATTTCCAAACGAGCATCTGGCTCTTGCCCAAGATAACCCAGAACCGTGGTATGCTGACCTTTGCAACTATACTGTTTTGGGAAAGCTTCCAGGTGATCTCAACCCTTATTAGAGGAACAAGCTGAAGGTAGAAAGTAGATACTACATATGGGATGAACCATACCTATGGAAGATGTGTACTGACCAAGTCATCCGCAGATGCGTTGCTGAGAAGGAACAAGCAAGCATTCTGGCCCATTGCCATTCCAAGGTGTGTGGTGGACATTTTGGACCTAAGAGGACGGCAAGGAAAATCTTAGATTGCGGGTTTTATTGGCCCAACATATTTAAGGATAGCTTCGAATGGTGTAAAAGCTGTGCCCAATGCCAGAAGGAGGGCAACATTGGCAAGAGGAACGAGATGCCCATGACAGCTGTAATGCCCGTGGAAGTATTTGACATATGGGGCATGGATTTCATGGGGCCATTGCCCAACTTAAGAGGAAATCTCTATATACTGCTGGCGGTAGACTACGTGTCTAAATGGGTGGAGGCCAAAGCAACAACAACCAATGACTCGAGGGTGGTGATGGAATTCCTCAAGAGCAATATTTTTAGCAGGTTTGGTGTGCCAAGAGCAATAATTAGTGACCAAGGAACGCATTTTTGCAATGGAGCTGTCAAAGGATTGATGAGTAGATATGGAGTACACCACAGGATCTCGAATGCTTATCATCCTCAAGCAAATGGTCAAGCTGAATTGTCTAATCGCATTGTGAAGGCTGTCTTGAGGAAGACAGTTAGTCAAACAGGGAAGGATTGGAGTTTGCATCTTGAAGATGTATTGTGGGCATATAAGATAGCATTCAAAACCCCATTTAGCATATCACCGTACAGAATGGTCTTTGGCAAGATGTGCCACTTGCCCGTGGAGATAGAGCATCGAGCGTATTGGGCAGTCCAGAAGATGAACTATGATTGGGATGAAGCTACTTGAGAAGATCAGACTCAACTCATATGACAGTGCTGTGTTGTATAAGGAGCGGATGAAGAAAGCTCATGATGCCTTGATCAAGGTCAAGAAGTTTGAACCTGGGCAACAAGTGCTTCTTTATCAGTCCAAATTTAAGCTTATATCGGGCAAGCTATCCACTAAATGGGTTGGTCCATTCGAAGTTCAAACCACATACCCTAATAGAGCTGTTGAAGTGAGAAACACTAAATTAGGAAAACTTTTCAAAGTCAATGGAGAAAGGTTGAAGGCCTTCTTTGGCCAAGCCTTAGAGAAACCAGAGGAATATTTGAAATTCCTCTGTGATATGGTGCCCTAACTGGAGCATGAAGGACGTCGTGCCCACGACGGTAACTGGGGAGCTGGCTAGGAGGCAACCTGGTATGTTTTCTTTTACTTTTCTTATTTTGTTTTTATAAAAAAAATAGTAAAAAAAAAACGTAAGGTAAGGATTAAAATAGCCATAATTTTTTTTCTTTAAATTCAGGCGTATTTTAATTCCATTATGGGTAGAACTGTCTAACCATAGGATCGAGTACTTTTGTCTTGTGCTTGGAAGAGTGTTTGTGAGTTGCAGAAAACAGGTACTGGGCAAGAGGAAGAATGAGGATTATACACTTTGGTTCGAGCAAAGTGTGTGCGTAGGAGGGCACGAGCGGCGCTCTGGGCAAAGAGGACTACTTGGGCAACACTGCTGAGTGAGCATTAACTGACAGATCACGTGCGATGTGATAGCCGCACTCAATTCCTATCCCTAGCCCTATAACCGTCTGCCACCCTACCACAATTCTCTCTAACTCTTCCACTTCCCCACGTAAACCATCACTTCAAACACAACTGCCATACACCACTTCCCCCTCAAACCCCCCAATTTCGGAAGATCCTGCAGATTTCCTTCCTAAATTCTAAACCCTAAAATCGCAATGGTTTCAACTCGCCCTAAGAACAAGCTAAATAAAATCCCTCACGGGCAATTACTGTGGGTGATTCCTTACCCTCTCACAGCTGAAGTAGAAGAAGCAGTCAGTAAAGCTGTTAACGAAGCCATGGTAATACCAAAGAAAGCGCAAGAGGAAGCCGCAATGTCGGAGGAGGAGAACTTCGCCACTCCAGAAGGGACTACTGAGGAAGACGTGAAGGAGATTCTAGAGAATGCATCGAAGGCACCGGAGGAGGAAGAAGCGCAGCCAGACGACGATGTGGAGGCGGAGATACAAGAGGAAGAAGAGGGAAAGTAGGAGAAGAAGGAAGCCGATGATTCCTTCGACAAACTCGGTGCTGAGGTTAAGCGAGAGTCTAAGAAGAAGAAGAAGGAGAAGGGAAAAAGAAAGGAGACCCAGCAGAAGAAGGCGACCGAGGCCGCTGTGTCTGAGGCTACCTCTTCACTAGGAGGAGAGTCATCTATGGAGGAGAAGAAGGTGGCTATACCTTCGTCTAAGAATCCAAGAAAGAGGCAGAGGATCGTGGAGTCGGAGGACGATGAGGACGTCCAGATAGTGGGGAAGAGAATCACAAGATCATCCATTCGGAAGGTCAAGAAGGAGGACTCCGAGTCGAGAGGCAAGAAGAGGGCCAGGAAGGTGGAGGATCCCTCTGCTAGTAAGGTGTTCGTGCACAGGGAGGTCGCCTTCAGTGATCTTGACGGTTTAGGCATAGCGTGTGCAGTGAGAGACCTGTACGAGGGATGTGGTTGGGGTAGATTTCTGACGCTATCCTGCCACATCTATAAAGATTTGGTGAGAGAGATGTACAGCTCGCTGGAGTTTGAGCTGGATGGAGAAGGGAACTCGTCTTCAATTGAGTTTACCTTAAATGGGCAGCCATATGTGGCTGGGTTAAACGATGTGAACCAGATCTTGGGGTTCGCCACCATGGTAGAGCTGCAAAGGCCGGAATACCGAAGGGTAGTCAAGAAGATGCCGGTGAACGTGCCCAAGGAGGAGTGGATCCGGATGTGGAAGGAAGTCAGTGTGGGGACGGAGTTCAAGTCTGGGGACAACAAAGCTTCTGATCTCAAGACGCAAGCCTTGCGTATTGCCCATAGGATCCTTGCATACAACATGTTTGGCAAGGGAGACAGCGGGAATTCGCTGGCCAACAAGGAGATATACATACTGTATTGTATGTTGACCAAGAAGAGGCTAAACTTTGCAGCCTTCTTGATGGAGCAACTGAGGGCAATGGTGGCCAAGGCGAGTCAGAAGTGTTCATGTGGGCAATTTGTGACTGCCTACATTGATGGATTGGAGCTACATGATGAGGTGAAGGAGTTCGAGGTGACGCCAGCGGACGTGCTCAACATGGAGAGGCTGAGCAGAATGAAGGAGGTGGTGAAGCACGGCAAGGGATGGCGCCTGTTGGAGGCTCATGAGAAGGATCAACCAGCTTCAGCTCGCCTGCCCAAGAAGTCAGCCAGATTGGCCAAGAAGTCCGCGATTGAAGAGGATGAGGAAGAAGAAGATGAGGAGGAGATTAAATTTCCTTTTGCCCAGCTCAAGGAGGTATTGGAGAGGTTGGGCAAGACAGAGAAATTGCTCAAGGAGCTATGCGATGGGCAACTTACCATGCAAGCCACTCTTAACAGCCTTACCCGCCACCTGAAATTGGGGTCAGCTTCTGGTCCCTTTGCTTAACTATGTCCTTCTATTTTGCTTAGTCTTGGTTTTAGTTTTTTTTGTGTTTTTGTTTCTTTGTTTTGTTTCTTATGTTATTTGAGTCAGTAGAGTTGTTCGAATACCTCACCCACAATTTGCCTTGCAAATTGTGTGATGAGGTAGGCGAATGGCTCATGTTTGTTAGTGTCTTGACCTTCTTACGTCCATTACTTTTCTATAAGCAAAGTGTGTGCGTGGGAAGGCCATCTGTTTATCAGAGTTTGTGTTGAGTCCAAGGTTGAGGCCTCCATGGATAGACTTTGCTATAAGCAAAGTGTGTGCGTGGGGTGTCTGTGCCGTGTGTTTTTATTTTAAGTGTTTGTGTTGATCATCATGGAGTTGTTGGGCGAGATGATATGATGATCTGTGAGCTTAATTGATGCTTGTTGAACAGTGTTGAGTTTTTGCATGCTAGAAGATGACATGTATGATGGATTGAGTTGTGAACATACCATGTGAGGATTTTTGAGCTTAATTGAATTCATTCTTGTGTGATAAAGAACATCTTGATTAGGAGGAACTAGAACTTTCCTGTACTTTGATTAATGATCTCTGAACTTAGATGATTTAGGCCATTCTTTCATTAGCCCATTTTGAGCCGAATTAATTCTTTCTAACACTTGGATACTGCCTGTCAAAGAGATGTTTATCTTGTTTTGGGAACCTGGGCAGTGTAAGAAGTTAGGGGCAGGGATGAGATGATTGGAGGTGTATTCTGGGCTGGTTTTGTGTTGATAGTTGGGTTGTTTCTCAACAAAGTAAAAATGAAAGAAATAAGGGGAACAAAAAAAACAAGAAATGAAAAAAATAAATTAATAAGTTCCCTAGAGAAAAAAAAAAGAGTTAAAGCTTGAGCCTAGAAAATAAAGGCTAAGGATTGAAAAAGAGTTGGGAAACCCTGTTGCCCAATATGAGTTTAATTTGCCCTTAGTCGAGACCTGAATATTTCCTCTTTTGTTTCAAGCTTAAAACCTAAAAAGCCATACTGATGAGTTCTGAGATTTGAGATAAGTGCTTAGATGTAAAGGATAGGCAAGCTTATGGTGATACCGAAGTCAAGATGGTTTATGAGTGTGAAAAAGAGCCAAAACACATGAGTGATGAGTGTTGAAAGGAGATCCTAAAAGTTCACAATTCTTTCTTGACTTGTTTGATAGCATTGCATTCTCTTTTCCCTTCACTTGCAGATTTTTATGAAACGATTATTGTATTGCTTTAACTAACTCTTCTGTGTTGATTGTGTCTTGAGTCTTTTATTTTTTTTTTTTTTGTGTCTTGGGCAAGTTGTTTGTGCACACTTGAGGGCAAGTGTGGGTTAAGTGTGTGCGCATGATGAGTTCATATTTCGTGTCTTTCTAGTGCCTGTTTTAGGTAGTTTAGCTCAAGTCTTTGTGTGTGTTTTGTCTTGTTTCTATGTCTGGGAGGACATATACTGGGCAGGAGGATGTCTGCTGCCTTGTAGGTGGAAGTTGGGCAAAACAGGAAAAAGAAGCAACATTTCTGGAAGCAGGTCAGGGAGAACCATATTGGCCAAGACAGATAGGAGGAGTGCCGTGGTCAATAGGCAAAGTTTCTCTCCTAGGTCTAGAAGGATAAGGAAAAGATGATCTAACTTAAATATCTTTCCTTATCCGACTAGATTTAGGATCCGCAAGGGATCTCTTGGAGATAGATGTGACTTTCCTTGTTGGGGTCGAGCTTATCAAGTATTACTTGCATCCCAAGGTAGCTCGTGGATTCCTTCCATGTTAAGGACTAGGGGGCCCAAACCCTAAGCACTCTCCTATAAATATCGAAGCCCTGCTGCTGCATGGGACGCCGCCTTTATGATTTATTTTCCCTGTAATTATTCGAGAGTTGGTGAGGAGAAAAACAAGTCCTAAGGGCATACTTTATTTCGTATTTTGTTGATCGGCACTTTTGGCCGAGTTTATTTTGCTGAACAGACTTCGTGAGTTTTTAATATAGTGTTTATTATGTTCTTCAATTCATGTGTTTGTTATTTTATGATTATGTCTAGCTAAGTTTTTATACTTGGTCTGGGCAAGACGAGTTAAGTGTTAATCAATGCTTGAGAGGTCTAAATTGTGCTAGATAGTTGCATGCATGTGTTCCCATAATGTTAATGAGCTTGTTCTAATATGAGATAATACGAATAGGGGGTTAATAGGCCGTTAATCACTTAGGAAATATTAGATCACCAATCAATTGGGGAGTAGGAGTGTTTTCCAACATCTCCTTAATTTATATCGATTAATATTAGAGGAAGGTGTCTACCCTATTGGGTTAGACGTGATGATTCTTTGTTAGGCCTTTCTAGAGATAAATGCTCCTTGGGCAAGAAACTGGACGATGACTCCGACAGAGGTATTGCCCAAGTTAGGGAGCCGGCGGAGCGTCGCCGATTAAGTAAGGATTGGTAAGGGAAGGATTTGTTGAGAGCGTGACGAGTAAAAAGGGATCTCAGCATTCAAGTCCTATAACTAACGATGCATGCATGTGATGAATATATTTGCACCAATGACCATGCTAGAGTTTTCACTTAACAATGTCTAGATCCAGACCAAGCCCTTTTTATTATTGATCAAGTTCTTCGTTTACTTTTCTGTGTTTAATTGAGTTCTCGAATTGGGCAAGAGAGCTCTAGTGACCAATATAGCAAAAACCAACTTTTCTGAACAGGTGGAGGAGGTTTCAAGAGATAGTAACAATCAACTCCTTGTGGATCGATCCTGTACTTAGTTGCTAACTATATAGCTGTGAGGACAGGCTACAAATTCATTTTGAGAGTGCGAACGACAGCCTCGTCAGGTTTTCTGGTCTTTCGATTGAATTTTCTCTCGGACGATTTCTGACGATTCTCAAACCTATCTCGAAGCTTGTAAAATCATTTATAGACTCAAAAGACACTAATTTGACGAAATTCAGAAAAAATCGATAAATAGCAAAAACTCGAGAAAAGTTACTATTAATCTATTAAGTGAAACTTCTCACAATTCTCCGAAATTCATACTCACATAATTATGCTCAATCAATTCATTACACAATCGATTTGGATAACCGAAATGATAAAAATCACTTAAAGTCATTCAAGGATATTTTAGTAATTTTACGAGAAAATTTCTTTTCTCAGAAATTTTAATCACACAAGGGCACATAATTAAGGCACATAAACTCATTTAAGACAAACTTAATAACTTATGAAGGATTGGGGTATTACAAGCTTCAGGACGAGATGAAGGATTTCGTTGTAGCCTCTAGCTGATGTGCTCAACATGGAAAGGTTGAGCAGGATGCAGGAAGTGGTGAAAAATAGTAATAGTTGGCGCCTTCTGGAGGCACATGAGAAGGATCAACCGGCAACAACATGTTTGTCGCCAAACAAGTTAGTCAGGTTGGCTAAGAAGATGGTGATCGATGAGGAGGAAGACGATGAGGAGGAAGAAGATGAATCTTCCTCTACCTAGATGAATGAAGTTTTGGAGAGGCTGGGCAAGACCGAAGAGCTGCTTAAGGAACTGCGTGATGGGTAGTTGATCATGCAGGCTACTCTCAATTAATTGATCATGAGTTCTTCAATTAATTGTGTTTACGTATTTAAATTCATGTCTAGCTAAGTTTCCATACTTGATCTGGGAGAGACAGTTAAGTGAATTCCAAAGCTTGAGAGGTCTAAATTACGCTTGTGAATTACATGCATGTGTTCCAAATGTGTTAATGAGCTTTCAAATAAGGTGTAATACCATTAAGAGGTTAATAAGCCGTTAATCACTTAAGATGTATTAGATCACTAATTAATTGAGAAGTAAGAGTGTTTTCCATAACTTATCTTAGTTAAGATCGATTAGTATTAGAGAAAGGTGTCTACCCTACTGGGCAAAATGTGATGATTCCTTGTTTGGCCTTTCTAGTTATTAATTCTCTTTAGGCAAGAAACTGAACGATGACTCCGACAGAGGTATTGCCCAAAGTAGGGAGCCGGCGGTGCGTCACCAACCAAGTAAGGATAGGTCAGGGAAGGTGATGAGACCAAATTTTGTATGATTTTTGAGTATTATTTTAGGTCTAGATCGAGTTGTTTTGTGTATTTTTGCTTGTCTTTAGTGTCTGGGGGGACAAATTGTGAAGGCAGGGACGTACAGGGCAAACCATGACAAAACTGGGCAGAAATAGGCAAGATATGACAAAATTCTGCAACATACATTTTGGACGTAGATACAAAGCACTTTGGGCAAGGAAATGATGCCCGCAGCTTGGGCAAGGGAGTAGACATTTAGAACTAAAGCTACTTGCTTCACAACCTGACCAAGTCAAGTACCGTGCGGGATCAAGTCATTTGGGAAAGAAGAGAGGCAAGAGTACACGTCTTGGGCATGGATCTGCGAAAGTCAAACCTACAAGGAAAGAGTGCAGTTCAAGAAAGAGATTAATCTACAAGGGAAGAGTGCGGACCAAGTAAGAGATCAACCTTATCCAAGTAGCCAACAAGAAAGGAATTAATTTCTTCTTTATCCATGAAAATTCGTCCATATCAAAATCTTTTAAACAAGGAAAGTCTCTTGGTCAACAAAAGCTGACATCTGGCAGACAGCTCGCCCAAACCTAGCTCCTATCAACTTGCTTAATGGGCTGAGCCTCCATGACCCACGAATTTCACCTCTATAAATACTCCTAGATAGCAAACCATATGTATCTCTTAATAACTCTTAATCTTTGAATCTTTTTAGTTTCTTATCTTCTTTAGTCTAAGGTTTTCTTTCTTTTGTTTGAGAGTTTGCCCCTTTGGGGGCAAACTAACTTTTGTACCTGTCGTTCGGATTTATTTTAATTATAGTTCTTTTTCTATTTCGTTTTTTCTATTCTTGTTATTTACTTTATGCCTAGGTAGTTATACAAATCTGCGTTTGGGCAAGATGACGCTGCATAAGCATTAAATCGCGATGTTGAATTAGGCAAGGGGAAAGCTATATATATATGTGCAATGATTTCAAAGTAGTCTGTTTGTGCCAAGAACTCATTTGGCCAGTGGGCAATTTGGAGGGCCGCAGATTCCTTAAAAGGGAGGTAGCTTAGACCAACAGGGACTGGGAGAGGTTTGCCTCACGCTCTTTGAGGGCGGAAAATCTTAGGTTGAACTTGGGCGGAGCCGAATGAAGTACGCTGACGCTGGTGAAAAGTCAGAGCGGGATCCTCGTATCTCATAGGGTCGGAACGGGTTTGTCTAGTGCCCAAAGCTGCTTGTTTCAATCTATGCCCCTTGAGGAATGCTTGGGGGTGAGTTGGGCAAGTTAGGAAGCTTGGGATGGGAATGCCACGCAAGATTCACAAGTAAGGACAAATTGGGCAGATCGTGGTTGTAGGCGTGACAACGTGACAGTAGGATTATGACGCGGTTTGCCTATAACCGTTAACACAAATACGTATCATATATCTTTGCATCGATGAAGACGTCTTGTTTGTGCAATTGACTCAACACCTAAATCCAGGTTTGTCTTTGTCTTTTAATTATGCTTTAGTTTAGATTTATTTTTCCAGTTTGGCCAAGACGAGTCTGTGCAGAACCCAAAACCTTTGGATGACCTGTGACCAAAGAGAAAGCTACACCAACTCTTCATGGGATCGACCCTATACTTGCTGCTAGCTAATCCTGGTAGTGGGAAATAGGAGAATTATAAATGTATTTTGTACGTGACTAAACGACGGTTGCGTTTGAATTGGTGTTGTTGCCAGTGAGTTGTGTTTTGAGCTAACCATGCTGGAAAACTTCGTGAGTAACTTTGGGATCGGAGGACTAATGCACAGTGACCAAGGCGCACCTTTAGAGATGGCAAGACAAGTGGACAGGATCCCATCTATAAGTCAAAAGGACAAGTCTAGCCTACTCTGGGCATGACACGGAATGAATTAGTGGAGTTTCGCGAGCTCCAATATCCAGTCAACGACTTATTGATGGAGGCCATATCGTGCCCACGACGTAAACTAAGGCGCTTGCTAGGAGGCAACCTGTTATCTATCCTTTTCATTTTTCTTTTTATTTTTGTTTAAACCCTAGACTAAGTAGTGTTTTTGTAGAAGGTATGGTTTGTTCATGACGTGCAGGAGCTATGGCATGGAAGCAACAAGGGAAAGGCATTCTGAAGTGATGGCATGACCAACACTAAGATCTTCTTTTTCCCCAAATTTTGTTACAGGCCAAGAGGAGTCGGAAATCTCTGAGTTGAAAGGCACTTACATTTACCAGCTTGGGCGAGTTGGAGAAGGATGCTGTCGCACACAACAAGATGTTGTTGAGGATGTCCCTTGCCTGAGCCGAAGAACATGAAGTTGCTCGATGAGTTTACCATGATGAAGAAGGTAATCCCTTCTACAAGTCGCCAGAGAGGGCACAACATGCCTGCAAAAACTTTCTCTCCAGATCATCCGAGAAGACAGACCATACATCTTCCATGCCCAAACAGCAAGGAGTAGTTAACCTTGAAGAGCTTGACCAGACTAAAAGGATAAGTTATTGCAACATGGAGAACTTTGAGCCACTCAGAATGTCCAAATTGCCCACGTCAGGTGCCATGCTATTAGACCTCCTTCATAATTGTTTCCTCCCAGTTTTTTTATTGTTTTTTAAGGTTCTTGTTTTGAGTCTTTGTAAGCTGGTCCTTCGATCGACCCACTTTACAAAAAGTAAAGTGTGTAGGTGGGAGGACCGTAGTCTTTTGTGTGTGTTTTCTTTCTTTCTTTGAGTCTGTTGTTGGTCTGCCCTAATCCCACAGATGTTGCCCAATGCAAAGTGTGTGGGCATGAGGGTTGACATGCACTCATCGTATGGTACGATCATAATACCTGTGTATACCCCAGATGGATAGTACACGCTCCTATGCCCACAACCGGACTGGCTAGTCTTAGCGGTAAGCTAGGGTCGATCCCACAGAGAGTGAAGAACCACTTTACTCTTCAGGTGCACAAGTTTGGTTGTCACGGTCCAATCCTATTTACCTGCACAAAATAACTTGGAAACAATCAAATATAAAAGGGGTAAGATTTGGGGTAGGTCATGATCATTGTTGATATGTTTATTCAGTCATGGGCATACTGAAGATCCGTCCATGTTTTGTATAAACTCAAGGCGTGGCCCAAAGATATTAGGGCGTTTAAAGAGTTTATACTCCACACTTGAGATGGTTGTATACCCCAGAAGGTCACGCTTCACCCCGATCACAAGACCGTGCTTCACTACTCCTTAGATAGTAGTCGTACCCAATCCCTCCAAGTATGACCCTCACCAACCTTCTCTTCCAAGCTTCCCGGCTCCGCACCTACAGAGTAGACATAACTCGCGGGATATACATTTCCGATAACGCGTCCAACCGGTCATCGATATATCTACGATGCGCAAAATGAGTCCCTTGGTCAATGACCATGGCTTGATGCCTCGTCACAGTTGGTGGGTGATTGTTAGAGAAGCCCAAGACCGAGGAAGGACGCAGTATCCCCTTGCCCGTTCATCGCCATCCAGATCTACAGCACCGTTGAAAGTGCTACTCAGCCACTCGGTCATAGGCATACTGAACATTGCTGTCTGTAATGCTCTAGCCTTTTCTTGGCATGGTACAGCCCTAACTGAATGGAGATCACCCGTTAGATTGGGACCAACCATGAATTCTGCTCAGATCTCTCTAGAACCACTAGATCCCACCGTAGGCACAAATGCCTCAAGAATATTTCACATATAAACAAGTAATCATTTTCCCCACCCAAATCTCACCAAAGGGGATTACTTACACATATTAAAATACATAAATACGAAATAGAATAAATACAAGAATAGCATAAAACACGAAATACTGAATTAAGAGAATACCTATGGCAAACTGCCTCGGATTTGTTCTTCACAAAGGAATGTAAAATGAAAGCTGATAAATTGTTTCATGCGTAGGCTGTAAAAGAACTAAAAGTAAAAGTGTTTCTTGGACTGAAGACTATCGAATGGTAGGGGTAACCAACGTTGTGCCAGCCACACTTGCTCGACTTTTATAGCTGAGATGACGGCAGTTAAAACCCTCTGCTAGTAGACTCAATCGACATGATTGATTCTTTCCATGTTTCGCTTGATCTTGATTTATCCGTAATTGAGCAGATTGATGATTGGCAATCTCCGAATGATTTGTTGAGGGTGATTAACTGACTTCTAAATCCTTCTTCACACGGACGCTCCGCAATTTTGCACAAATCTTTTCCACGAGTCTTTCCTTCTTTAGCTTCGGTGGCTGACTGTTGACTTCGCAAATGGTCATACATTTGCATGATATGGTTAGTCTTGCACCAAGGTTCTGTTCATAGACGCAGCAGCTGAAGGATCTTCTTTGTTGTTGGGTGTATTGCGTTAATACCACGAATGCGAATGATGAACAACATCTTAGCTTCAGGGTTCACATGGAATCCTCCTTTCAACTTCGCCTCATGCTTTAGCTACGCTACCTCTCTTATGCTTCATACTCCTTGGTGTAGTCATATTCCTGCAACTGATTGAAAGTACTCCAATACTGCTCATTTTGACCATGTTTCCTCTGTTTGCCTTTAACGGAGCTTCCTTCCCATGAACAACAGCTTTTTTCCCTATACAGACACTAAAGACACAAAAGTATAGGAAAAATAGGGCCAACTGGCCCAAAAGTCGAAGACACATCACACCTACACACTTAAACCATACTTGCCCACAAGTATGTAAGTGGATTCACAGAAGACACCAAGAATAGAGATGAACAAAAAAGGAATAAAACTCCAAGACACGAGACTGCGCAGTCATGTGAATTAGTACAAGCATGCATGCATCAACCATATTAACATACCACAAACCCATTGAGCAAATACATCACGTAACAGTATTAGCAGTTCTCCCTCACACACTCAAGTGTATGGCTAGTGTTTTACTCTCATCTTATGCTGCATTAGCTTTCCCATAGGCTTGTTCATGGATTCATGGCAAATACTTAATCTGGTGCAGATTATCAAAGCGTCTTTATTTGGTTGTAAGGGGGCATTCGGAGCAGAGGTAAGGATTTCTGGATAGTAGTTTAAAACTTGGTTCCAGTCATACCGACTAATCTTTTCAGTACTAGTGCTCCCACTCAACCTTTTCTTTTTCTTATCCTAGGGTTGTTTCTTCTTTTCTTAGGCATGTATTATGTTCTGATTAACATTCAGAATTCTACTTTTCTTCAACTTATGCCTTCCCTTAAAATAAAGGTTCTACCTCTTTTTCTGCGGTGAGCCCTCTTTTCTCAATTAGATTTTTCCACTTTGAGTACTGATCTACCTTTCTTCTTTTGTATGGTGTGGCAGACACACTCTTAATTATACATTCAAAACAAAGGCTTATGAAAGAGATGCTTCAGCTCAAATTGGTTAGCAAGAGTTAATTAAGTTTTAGCTTAATAAGTCTGGGGTTTCTAATCATGAAAGAACTGCCCTAATCCTCTAAACTACACCAACCAGCTAGAATCCATTAACAAGTTCTAAGATAACTAAGCAGCATAGTCACACAAAAAAATAAATGCATAGCGGCTCAATTCTCACAGGCATCGACATCAATATGCTCTCTACTGCTATTAATGCAATGATGCTAATCATACCAATCATACCAGTCAAACCGTACAAGCATGCATACATTATACCAATCCATATAACTTGCGCCACACACACACAAACTCTAATCAACACCAGACTCCAGTAAACCACAATGACACAAAATATAAAAATCAAAAATTAAAAACAAAACCTAATCTAAAAGTAGGGAATAGAAAACTTAGTCGTTTTGGTCGGAGGCATCCTCCTCCTCCACATCAGCCTTTTCCATCAATGCCTCGAAACCTTTCTTTATGTTTGTATGCATCACTGCCATCTCATCTCTCAGCAATGCAACTTTCTCACGCAGCTCCTTCAGCTCTGCTACCATGGTTGCTACCTCGCTATTGGTAAAGCGTGGTACCGCCTGGTCACATGCCCTACGCGGTTCGGCTCTGTCTACTGCTCCTTCTGGGTAGACCAGCGAGTAGTTTCCATATTCATCCACCTCACGAAGCACCCTTGATCCAGAAATCTAGTATCAGCAGCTGGGAGATCATCTGGCTTCTCCAAGTTGAAATTGGTGAGATTCTTCGCAAGAATTGTCACCAATGGTCACAGAGAGAGGTACTTGTTGTGGTGAGTCACTCCAAACTGAAATTGCAAGTGTGCTATGAACCCAAAGTTCACCCTTTTTCTTCTCCGCCATGCACCATAGCAGGAATAACTCTTGCTCAATTACCACATTCGAGCCCTCCAGGTGGCCGTAAATGTTCTAGGCTAGCCACCTGTAGCATATTTGCAGAGCTGGATCTCGAATCTCCTTTAATTTGCTGCTGTTCTTCACATACTTGTCCTTGGTGGAGATGGTGGACCACTAGTAGTCAATCCGAGACTTCCATTTGGAAAAGGCCACTGTCTCTGCCTCATTGTACTCATCCTCATACACCTCTCGTGGCTCGAGTACTTCGAGTTGGATGTTCAACTCATTGATAGAGAGAGGGAACATCCTACCCCGCAATTGAAAGCGCAGGGTACCCGGGGTCTCGATGGTGTAGTTGCCACAGGGTTTGAACTCGACCATCCCTATGAACTCCTCCGACAGCTTCTTATAGGCTGGGTAATTCCATCCTAACACATTCCCCCAGCCTATTCCTTCGAAATACCCATCCACTTTCTCTTTGATTCCAAAACCTTCCAAACTCTCCGTCAGCAGGAAATACCAAGGGATAATTTCCCTGTTCTGAAGGATGGCATACCGGTTACTGTCTCTCGGTATGGTCGTGCCAGATGAAGCAGATCGCACCAAACCCTTCTTCTTAATTGCTGCCTTCTTGGTGGCGATGCTTGGTGTAGACTTCACCGGGGCGGGCATTTTTCTAGAGTTAGAGCTGTCTATAGTCTTCATTTCCTCTTTTTCTTCTTCCTCCATCCCTTTCTCTTTTTCTTTCTCTACTTCTCCTTCTTTTGCTTTTCCTTTCTCCGCAGCAGTAGCCTTCCTCACTGTGCTTGTGGTGCTGGTCTTACTCCCCCATTGCTTTGTTTGAATTTTGGCGGCAAATGGGGTTTTGAGACATCCAGCTTCCTCTTGGCCCCTACCCCCTTCTCTTTGCTTTGTGGGGTTGGTTCGCCTTGGGACTGCACAGGGGAATTTCTCTCTTCCCCTTCTTCCTCCATAGCTTGTTCCTTCTCCCGCTTGTTTTCTTGTTCCTCCTCCTTGTCGTCGGAGGTAGTCTGACCATCCTCCTTTGAATGAGAGTTGGAACGAGAAAGGATGGGTTCGGAAGTTGGCTTTTTTGGCAGGGGCTACAATTCAGTGGTTGTTTTCTTTTCAACGGCTGTAAAGGTTTTCTTCTTCACTGTTACGGTGGTGTCCTTAGCCGCGGGCTTCTTCTTCTCTTTCTTCCTGGGTGGCTGGATATTCCCCTCTTCCTCAGCCTAACCCTGATCTTGAATTTCTTCCACCTCCCCTTCACCGGTGGTTTGCTTTTCCGGCGAAGGAATTTGCTCTTATTTTTCCTCTTCAACAACTAGAGGAGGTGCAATTTTCTCTGTGCTTTGCATAGGAGTTCCTTCTAAGGCAGCGCGGCGCGTCTTCCTCTTTCCTACTGTCGGCACAGGTTTTTCAGCAGCAGTGCTTTTCTTTCCTGTGGTGGTTTGAGTGCTTCCGGAGGCAGCGCTGCTCTTGGCTCTTTTTCTATTTGTAGGTAATTTGACTCTGGCCATGGTGAATGCAAAGGTTGAAAAATTAGGGTTTCTGAATTGTGAGTGATAGGGTGTGTGGAGAAAAAATAGAAACTGACTGCTTAAATGGGATGTTTGTGAATGGCGGTTGCAGCGAAGTGGGGAGAGTGGTTGTAATGTGTAGCAATTATGGAGAATGTGGTGGTTTAATGGGGGAGTGTTTAACCGATGAGACGGTGGAGATGACGGTTATGGAGGATATGAAATGATTAAGGAATGAAATCATTACCATATTTGAAATTCAAATATTGTACGAAACTCGAAGTGGCAAAGTCACTTCCCAAGCAGACTGTGTCAGACGCGCTTCCACGTCATTCCTCGGTTAGACCCATCCCCGATGAAACAATACCATGGGCCCCCACCTACACACTTTGCATCGCAAAGTGGGCTCAACATTTACCTTTGGCCTCCATTTTCATTGGCCCATTTTCCCCAAGCTCTGCTTCAACCTAAAATCACTTAATAAAATAAAACTCCTAAGCAATGAATGAACTAGCGGTTGAGGTCATATTGAATACCACTCCTGGGTTGCCTCCCAGTCAGCGCTCTTGTTTATTGTCTTGAGCTCGACGTTCCCAAATCTGATTTTACTGGTAGACAGGGTCTAAGAGGGAGCATTTCTCATTTCTCTTCTTCATCTCAAAGTAGTCGAAGTAGGGCTTCAAACGGTGACCATTGACCACAAATGTATCACTTCCGTTTAAGTCGTATACCTCGACGCTTCCATTTGGAAATATTTTCTTCACGATGTATGGCCCTCCCCATTTGGATCTGAGTTTCCCACTCATCAGCTTAAAGTGAGAATTGAAGAGTAGTACCTTTTGTCCAACCCAGAATTCCTTCTTGCGGATTTTTGCATCATGAATTTTTCTTGTCCTCTCCTTATATAGAACTGCATTGTCGTATGACTCCAACCACAATTCCTCTAACTCGCTCATCTGCAATTTTCTTTCTTCTCCGGCCAAAATCATACTAAAATTGATTTTTTTGATGGCCCAATATGCTTTGTGCTCCACTTCCACAGGTAAGTGAGACCTTTTTCCAAACACGAGCCTAAAGGGTGACATCCCTATTGGGGTTTTGTATGCAGTTCGGTATGCCCATAATGCATCCTCAAATAATTACTCCAGTCCTTCCGGTTGGGTTGGACCACTTTCTCCAGTATGCCCTTGATCTCTCTGTTCGAGATTTCAGCCTGTCCATTGGCTTGGGGGTGATATGCAGTGGTCTCTTTATGTTTCACCCCCATCTTCTTAGTGAGTACCTTGATAGTAGCATTACAGAAATGAGATCCCTGGTCGCTGATGAGAATCTTTGGAACTCCAAATCTGTTAAACACTTGGTCCTTCAAAAATTTGTACCACCGTATGAGCATCATTACTTGTTGTGGCCTTAGCTTCGACCCACAGAGATACATAATCGACTATCTAAAATTGAAGGTCAATAAAATCCGCTATCTAAAATCCTCTGTGCCGTTCTTCTTCCACCAGAGTGTCCACTGCATGCAATGCCGTGGCACATTTCCAAGATTTGGGTATGCTCATCCTCAGGAACACACCTCCGTATGACCTGATCTGTTCTTATCTTCCATAAATGCGGTGCCTCTCAAAAGTAAGAACGGGCTTGTGTGACCAATTTCTGCTTCTCAAAATTGGTCTTTCTTGCTAGAACCTCTTTTGTAAACAAATAATTTACTATATCTGCAAACCATGGCTCCTTATCGGTCAAGCCATACAAAGAATCCATCTTCGTATGAGCATGTACGGCATACATTTTCTCATCAAGGAAAGCATCCTCTATAGGTTCTCCATCATCCTTGCTCATTTGTAGCCTGCTCAAATGATCTGCCACAAGGTTGGCAGTTTCTTTCTTATCCCTTATTTCAATGTCAAACTCTTGTAGCAGCAGTATCCATCGAATGAGTCGTGGTTTGGATTCCTTCTTCGCCATTAAATACTTCAAGGCAGCATGGTCGGTATATATAATTTCCTTGGTGCCCAAAAGATATGATCTGAATTTCTCTATAGCGAGCACCACTGCTAACAATTCTTTCTCAGTTGTGGTATAACTACACTGAGTTGGATTGAGGGTTTTTGAGGTGTAGTAAATGACATAGCTTTCCTTTCCTTTCTTCTGCCCCAGTACAGCTCCAATCGCATGATTACTGGCATCACACATAATTTCGAAAGGTATCTCCCAATCTGGGGGCTGTATAATAGGGCTGACACCAATCTGTCCCTTAGATTAAGGAATGCTTCTTTACAGTCATCGTCGAAGTCAAACTAAACATCTTGTTGCAACAGTCGAGTCATGGGTTGAGCAATTTTTGCGAAGTCCTTGATGAAACGTCGGTAAAACCCTGCATGACCAAGGAATGCCCGTATGTGCTTGACCGTAGTTAGATAAGGCAACTTGGCAATGGAATCGATTTTTGCCTTGTCCACTTCGATCCTCCTTTACCATAAAATGGCATTTCTCATAAATAAGCACCAGGCTTTTCTCCATGCATCTTTTCAATACCAGCTCTAAGTGATCAAGGCATGTGTCAAATGAGTCTCCATATACCGTGAAATCATCCATAAACACTTCGATGCAATTCTCCAATAAGTCCTAGAAAATACTCATCATGCACTTTTGAAAAGTTCCAGGCGCATTGTACAGACCAAATGGCGTTCTTCGATAAGCAAATGTCCCATACATGCATGTGAAAGTTGTTATCGCTTGGTCTTCTTGCGCCACAAAAATTTGCATGTATCCTGAGTACCCATCTAAGAAGCGGTAATAGGCATTACAAGCTAGTCGTTTGAGCATCTGATCGATAAAAGGTAGCGGGAAGTGGTCCTTCCGTGTGACCATGTTCATTTTCCTGTAATCTATGCAGACTCTCCATCCAGTTTGCAATCTTGTGGGAACTAGCTCTCCCTTATCATTTTCTACCACCTGTATCCCAGATTTCTTCGGTACGACATGGACTGTGCTGACCCACTGGTTGTCAGAGATAGGAAAAATTATTCCTAACTCCAAAAGTTTTAGAATCTCCTTAAGTACCACTTCTTTCATTGCATGGTTCATCTTTCTCTGTGAATCTCGCACTGGTCGAGCTCCTTTCTCTAGGTATATATGGTGCATGCATTCAGTTGGACCGATTCCCTTAATGTCTACCAAGGTCCAACTGATTGCTTCCCTATTCTCCCGTAAGACCCTGACCAATCTTTCCTCCTGCATCATTGTCAGATCTGCACTGATGATTACTGGAAGAGTCTCCTCAGGTCCCAAATAGGCGTATTGCAGATGTTTGGGTAGCTTCTTTAATTTCAAGATTGGTGCTTTCACAATTGAAGGAAATAACTTTTCGTGTTGCTCATACGGAGAAAACAATTCTGTTTTCCCCTCTGTTGATCCTCCAACTAAGTACACTTCCAAAATAATTTCTCTGATCTTTTTATCCACCTTTAACTCTGCCTCTAAAGTGCTCTCCTTGAGTGAATACAGCTCCATAGCCTCCCTTACCTCAACATCTTCTGTTTGAATAGCATATCGATCGGTAAGGCTAGCTTGTATCACTTTGTCTGTGGAATCACTAGCACTGAATTCCAAGCTTTGTTCTTGTACCAGAGGTTCAAATATGTTGATCATCTCTACAGGACTCCATCTCTGGTTTCCTCTTCATAGCTTCATATATATTGAATTTTTTCACAATTCTATCAAATTCACAAGACAGTATGCCTGTCTTTATATCCAATTTTGTTCCGGCAGTCATCATGAATGGTCTGCCCAATAAGACAGAATTCTCTTTCGCTTCTGACCCAGTATCCAACACATAAAAGTCAGCCGGAAAGATTAACTCACCCACTTTGATTAGCACATCCTCTATCACTCCTTCCGGATATGCATTAGACCGATCTGCCAGTTGTATGACCACTCTGGTTTTCCTTAATTCTCCAACTTAAGCCTGTTGAAAACTGCTAAGGGCATCACATTTATCGAAGCCCCTAGATCCATCGTGGCTTTACCCATATTTATTCCTGCTATGTTGCAAGGAATGGTGAACATTCCAGGATCTTTATGCTTTGGGGGCAATTTCTGCTGAATTACTGCTGACACACTTTTTCCCATCACATATCAAGCATCTTCTTCCACTTTCACCTTCCTTGAACAGAAATCCTTTAGAAACTTAGCATATTTAGGAATTTTTTTGATTGCGTCCAGTAATGGTATGCTAAGTTCCACTTTCTGAAACATTTTCATCATCTCGTTGGCTTCTTTTTCTTTGGCTTTCTGTCGCAGTCTACTCAGATAAGGTGGTTCCGTTTGATCATTACCAATCTGCTCTCCAGTAAGCCCATGGCTGGTTCCCTCATTTCTTTTCCTATTAACTTCTGCTTCTGCCAAAATTTTCTCAGCTTGCTCATCATCCACTTCTGTTATTATCACCTGTGCTTGTTCCTTATGATTAATTCCCTAAGGAGGAAGCTTTCCTGTATTTTCTTCCACTTTGGCCAATGCCTTTTCCAAATGACCAATTTGAACATTTTTCTGATTCATACTAGCTTGAACTTCATTTCGAAATTTCTCACTTTCCTTGGCCATATTCTCAATGGCCTCTTCCCATGGTGCTCGTCTTTGATGTGGCGGCTGATACACTTGTTGCTGCTGTGGTTGGGAATTCTGCTAATTTGGTGGTCCTTCCTGATACTGTGGTTGTTGTTGGTGCTGGGCATACTGTTGAGAAGATCCCAGTATGCCCGTGTTATGCTGTTGGGGTTTACCATCTTGCTTCCATCTGAAATTAGGATGATCCCTTCATCCTCGATTGTAAGCGTTAGAGAAGGGATCATGCTTTCTATGAAATCCTTCGTTTTTCCCCATAGCATTTACATCCATTATGTCCTCACCAAAATTAGGGCAATTCTCAGATTGATGTCTTGTTGCATCGCAGAGGCCACACTGTTGTACCTTCTTCTTTATGGTCAAACTACTCAACCGTGCTTTGATCTCCTTAATTTCTTGACTCGGAGTTTTCAGTTTATCCTTATCTTCTTCCTTAGCTGGCAACTCCCTACTCCTTTCATGTCCATCGTCTCTTGACTCCTCAGCCATCGTTCCCAATATTTTGAAAATTTCTTGGGGAGTTTTGGCCATCAATGATCCATTGCATGCAGCTAACACCAACCCTTGATCATTCCTCCACATGCCATTTACAAAGCTCTCAACTTGATCCTTAGGCGTGATCTAATGGTGCGGGCAGTTGCTCAGAAGCTGCTTAAATCGAGTCCAATACTCATAGAAGGATTCAGACTATCTTGTTTGATGTTTCTGATTTCCCATCTCATTCTCTCAACTCGTGTTGCTGGAAAGAATTCTTCTAAGAAGCATTGTTGCATTTCTGCCCAAGAAGTAACACTTCCTTGGGGTAGATTATATAACCATCTCCTTGCACGATCCACCAACGAGAATGGAAAGAGTACCAACTTCATGTACTCTTGTTGGTTTTCGTTCCATTTGTGCATAACTGTCATATCAAAATCCTAGAGATGAGTGTAAGGGTCGTCCCCAGCGTATCCATTAAACTTCGATAAGACCTGTATCAGTGCTGGTTTAAGGTCAAACCGCTCAGGGTCCAAAGGGTTTGCTGGTAAAGTGATCACATTCGGCCTGAGATTCAGATTAGTTGGGTATGCCAACTGTTGAGGGTATGCGCTTGCTGTGGATCTACCATAGCGTCGCGTCTCGCAATCCGTACAAGCGCGCGTAGTTGTTGTTCAGTTCGGTCAATATTTGATCAAAAATCAATGCTCTTTGTACTCAACGAGTTCCACGCATACACTAGTACCGGACTGGCTAGTCTTAACGGTAAGCTAGGGTCGATCCTACGGAGAGTGAAGAACCACTATACTCTTCAGGTGCACAAGTTTGGTTGTCACGGTCCAATCCTGTTTATCTGCACAAAATAACTTGGAAACAATCAAATATAAAAGGGTTAAAATTTGGGGTAGGTCATGATCATTGTTGATATGTTTATTCGGTCATGGGCATACTGAAGATCCGTCCATGTTTTGTATAAACTCAAGGTGTGGCCCAAAGACATTGGGGTTTTTCAAGAGTTTATACTCCACACTTGGGATGGTTGAATCCCTTGTAGTCACTTGGTCCGAAGGTCACGCTTCACCCCGGTCACAAGGTCGTGCTTCACTCCTTCTTAGATAGTAGACGTCCCCGATCCCTCCAAGTATGATTCTCACCAATCTTCTCTTCCAAGCTTCCCGACTCCACACCTACAGAGTAGACATAACTCGTGGGATATACATTTTCGGTAACGCATCCAACCGATCATCGATATATCTACGATACGCAAGATGAGTCCCTTGGTCAATAACCATGGCTTAATGCCTCATCACAGTTGGTGGGTGATTGTTAGAGAAGCCCAAGACCGAGGAAGGACGCAGTATTCCCTTGCCCGTTCCTCGCCATCCAGATCTGTAGCACCGTTGAAGGTGCTGCTCAGCCACTCGGTCATAGGCATATTGAACATTGCTGTCTGTCATGCCCTAACCTTTGCTTGGCATGGTACAGACCTAACCGAATGGACATCACCCGTTAGATTGGGACCGACCAAGAATTCTACTCAGATCTCTCTCGAACAACTGGATCCCACCGTAGGCATAAATGCCTCACGAATATTTCACATATCAACAAGTAATCATTTCCCCCACCCAAATCTCACCAAAGGGGATTACTTACACATATTAAAATACATAAACATGAAATAGAATAAATACATAAATAGCATAAAACACGAAATACTGAATTAAGAGAATACCTAAGGCAAACTGCCTTGGATTTGTTCTTCACAAAGGAATGTAAAATGAAAGCTGATAAATTGTTTGATGCGTAGGCTGTAAAAGAACTGAAAGTAAAAGTGTTTCTTGGACTGAAGACTATCAAATGGTAGGGGTAACCAACGTTGTGCCAGCCACACTTGCTGGACTTTTATAGCTGAGATAACAGCAGTTGAAACCCTCTGCTGGTAGACTCAATCGGTATGATTGATTCTTTCCATGTTTCGCTTGATCTTGATTTATCCGTAATTGAGCAGATTAATGATTGGCAATCTCCGATTGATTTGTTAAGGGTGATTAACTGGCTTCTAGATCCTTCTTCATACGGACGATCCGCAGGATTTTGTGCAAATCTTTTCCACGCGTCTTTTCTTCTTTAGCTTCGGTGGCTGACTGTTGACTTCGGTAATGATCATACAGTTGCATGATCTGGTTAGTCTTGCACCAAGGTTCTATTCGTAGACGCAGCGGCTACAAGATCTTCTTTTTTATTGGGTGTATTGTGTTAATACCACGAATGCGAATGATGAACAACAACTTAGCTTCAGGGTTCACATGGAATCCTCCTTTCAATTTCGCCTCATGCTTTAGCTATGCTCCCTCTCTGTGCTTCATACTCCTTTGTGTAGTCATATTCCTGCAACTGATTGAAAATACTCCAATACTGCTCATTGTGACCATGTTTCCTCTGTTTGCCTTTGACGGAGCTTCCTTCCCATGAACAACAACTTTCATCCCTATACAGACACAAAAGACACAAAAAGATAGGAAAAATAGGGCCAACTGGCCCAAAAGTCGAAGACGTATCAAGGGTTGACGTTGTTTGTTGTTTAGTCTGTTCCTCTTGCCCACTTTGTTAAAAGTAAAGTGTGTGGGAGGAGCGTCTTCTTGTGAGTATAAGTTTGCATGCTTAGGATAATATTATGATGTTGAGCATAATCTAACTCTGAATTATATGATGTAAGCATGTTTGTATTTCAGTTTAAACATGATCGTATCTGAATAGGGATGATGAATGAATATTTTAGCATGTCCTTGTGAGGTTTTGAGCCTATACTGCATATCATGACCAAGCAGTTTTCTTTCTTGTAAGTTATTTTGCATATTCATTTGGAAGTCACCTAGAACTTGCCTACTTACTACTTGAAATCTATTTGACTTAGGTTAAAAATAACTTAGATGAATGATGCATTTTTCTTTCATTAGCCCAAATTGAGCCAAATAGCCTACCCGACTAAATTTCCCCTTGTCAAGCCCCTTTGAGCCTTATATTTCTTTGATCATACATGTAGTCTAAACATTATTCCAAGCCAGTTAATAAGGACTTAGGAGGAGAAAAGATAAAAGGGAGGAGAAGAAAAATAGAAGGGTCTGAAAAGAAGAATTGGGCAAGACACCTGTACTAAGGGCAGAAACTGCCCAAATAAGGAGTGTCAGAGAAAAAATATGGGACTTAAAAAAAATGACAAGAAAAAAATAAAGTAAAAAAAAGGAAAAAGAGAACAAAAAAAGTCCTAGGTTAAATTTTTTACTAAGACCCGTAAGCAAAGGCAATGAGATCAGACATGATGGGCAACGAATCGCCCAACCAGGGGCAATGTATGCCCAGATACCAGTTCAGAAAGAGATGGGCAACAAATCGACCAACCAGCAGCGACGTATCGCCCAGTAACAAGTCTTTAAGACCTTAGCCTCATTCCATAATTTCCTACCCATGTTAAAAGCCAAGTTACAACCCTTAAAAGACCTAAAGATAAGTGCTTTAAACATAGTCTAAAAGATGGAGAGTTTAGAAGGCAGGTAAGCCTATGGTGTGGCCAAGAATGATATGTCCCGAGCGTATACACTAGCCCAAACACAAGAGTGAGTGTTGGTGAGGAATAACCTTGAAAATGCTCGAATGTTTATTTTTGACCTATTTAATGATTGTGTGGACTGATTTATTTGCCCAACATTGTAGGTGAATTTAATTATGCTCACATTATTCTATTGTATTGGGCATTACTAACCTTTACTTTGTCATTTGAGTCTTTTCTTTTCTTTCTTTCTTTTCGGTCAAGTTGTACTTACATGCTTGAGGACAAGCATGATTCAAGTGTGTGGGCATGATGAGACCAAATTTTGCATGATTTTCAAGTATTATTTTAGGTCTAGATCGAGTCGTTTTGTGTATTTTTGCTTGTCTTTAGTGTGTGGGAGGACATATTGTGAAGGCAGGGACGTACAAGGCAAACCGTGACAAAACTTGGCAGAAATGGGCAAGATATAACCAAATTCTGCAACAGACATTTTGGGCGTAGATACAAAACACTTTGGGCAAGGAAATGATGCTCGCAACTTGGGCAAGGAAACAGACATTTAGAACTAAAGCTGCTCGCTTCACAACCTGACCAAGTCAAGTACCATGTAGGATCAAGTCATTTAGGCAAGAAGAGATGTAAAATGGCCAAGGCGTAAGGCAGAGCACAGAAGAGAGGCAGGAGTACACGTCTTGGGCATGGAGATCTACGACAGTCCAACCTACAAGGAAAGAGTGCGGCGCAAGAAAGAGATTATTCTACAAGGGAAGAGTGTGAACCAAGTAAGAGATCAACCTTATCCAAGTAGCCAACAACGAAGGAATTAATTCCTTCTTTATCCATGAAGATTCGTCCATATCAAAATCTGCTAAATAAGGAAAGTCTCTTGGTCAACAGAAGCTGACAGCTGGCAGACAGCTCGCCCAAACCTAGCTGTTATCAACTTACCTAATGGGCTGAGCCTCCAAGACCAACGAATTTCACCTCTATAAATGCTCCTCGATAGCAAACCATATGTATCTCTTAATAACTCTTAACCTTTGAATCTTTTTAGTTTCTTATCTTCTTTAGTCTAGGGTTTTCTTTCTTTTGTTTGAGAGTTTACCCCTTCGGAGGCAAACTAACTTTTGTACTTTGTTGCCGGCGATGTTGGTGTTGTCCGGATTTATTTTAATTATAGTTCTTTTTCTATTTCGTTCTTTCTTTTCTTGTTATTTACTTTATGCCTAGGTAGTTATACAAATCTATGTTTGGGTAAGATGACGCTGCATAAGCATTAAATCGTGATGTTAAATTGGGCAAGAGGAAAGCTATATATATGTGTGTTCTCGATGCGTTAGGCAATGATTTCAAAGTAGTCTGTTTGTGCCAAGAACTCATGTGGCCAGTGGGCAATTGGAGGGTGGCAGATACCTTAAAAGGGAGGTACCTTAGACCAACAGGGACTGGGAGAGGTTTGCCTCACACTCCTTGAGGGCGGCAAATCTCAAGTTGAACTTGGGTGGAGCCGAACGAAGTACACTGACGCTGGTAAAAGTCAGAGCGGGATCCTCGTATCTCATAGAGCCGGAACGGGTTCGTCTAGTGCCCAAAGCTGCTTGTTTCAATCTATGCCCCTTGAGGAATGCTCAGGGGTGAGTTGGGCAAGTTTGGAAGCCTGGGGTGGGAATGCCATGCAGGATTCACAAGTAAAGACGAATTGGGCAGATCGTGGCTGTAGGCGTGACAATGTGACAGTAGGACTATGACGCGGTTTCCTTATAACTGTTGATACACATATGTACCATATATCCTTGTAACGATGAAGACGTCTTGTTTGTGCAATTGACTCAATACCTAAATCCAGGTTTGTCTTTATCTTTTATTTATGCTTTAATTTAGATTTATTTTTCCTATTTGGCCAAGACGAGTCTGTGCAGAACCCAAAACCTTTGGATGACCCATGACCAAAGAGAAAGCTACACCAACTCCTCGTGGGATCGTCCCTATACATGCTGCTAGCTGATCCTGGTAGTGGGAAATAGGAGAATTATAAATGTATTTTGTAGTGACTAAATGACGATCGCGTCAGAAGGGTTTGTTGAGAGCGTGACGAGTAAAATGGGATCTCAGCATTCAAGTCCTCTAACCAACGATGCATGCATGTGATGAATATATTTGCACCAATGATCAAGCTACAGTTTTCACTTAACAATGTCTTTGTCCAGATCAAGTTATTTTTATTATTGATTAAGCTCTTCGTTTCTTTTTAGTGTTTATTTAGTTTCCGTGTTGGGCAAGAGAACCCCAGTGACCAAAATACCAAAACCATTCTTTTTTACTAGGTGGAGGAGGATACAAGAGATAGTGACAATCAACTCCTTGTGGATCGACCATGTACTTACTTGCTAACTATATAGCTGTGGGGATAGCCTACAAATTTAGTTTGAGAGTGAGAACGACAACCTCATCAGTTACGACCTGGCTAACTTGGTCGATTTCTCCGTGGTGATAACTGTCTGTGAGGGAACCCAAACTGTCTTGGTCCTTGAGCATACACGTACTGTGGGAAACTAGGACCATGATACTGATCACCATAGTTTCCATGTCCTTGATATGCTTGATTGTATTGAGGTTGAACTGGGAACTGGGAATGTCTGATGGTAGAAGTTTGGATTATCACAGTTTCTGTGCCTTTGAAGTTGATGTTGAGCTCTGTTGTTCGGCCTGCACCTAGGCTGATTATGTCTTAGCTGCAAAGGTCATTCTTGATGATCTTTCAACATCCTTAGAAGTACCAGCTTCATCTTTCTTAGGTTCTTCTTCTTGAACTTTCTTGCCTTTATCAATCATAGTAGTCTCAACAGTCTGAGAAATGACTGGAGTCTTTGGAACTGTGATTTCGACTGAGTATGGTTGAACTTAAGGTGTCTCACTCAGTGGTTGACTTACCTTAACGAACTGCCCTGGCTATGCTCCAGTATCTATCTCCGGGTTATATCCAAGATCTTCTACGCAGTTGGGAGGTCTTTAGTTGCTAATCATGCTCTCTAGAGCTGCGCTCGAGGCATGAAGGGACACAATCTTCTCATTTGCATGCTTCAGCTCCATTTGCAACTGAGAGATATATTCAGTCTATGTCCTGGTCATATTGGTCAGATTGATGACCTAGCTATTCCTTTGAGCAACTTTTTTATGGAGCTTTCTGGTTTTCTCCATGAGAATCTCTATATCTTGATCATTCATGATCAGCTCATTCCTCATAATGTCGCATTCAGCTTGGAGGGCTTTGCACTGATCAACTTGAGATACTTTTCTACTGAGATATACAGATCAGTTCTGTTCGCTCGACAACTGAGAGAGGCAGTTGGAGCTGATCACAAAGACAGGTGCACAACTGACTTCTTTGGCTGAGGGTCAGCTGTGTAATCTAACTGAGGTTTCAAAGAGTTAAGCTATATGGAACTTGGTGGAAATTAAAGCTCGTTACTTAAATTGAAACCTATGAAAATAGGGAAGGTCATGTACCCAAAACTTAGTGTAGTTTGAATAAAATACAGTTTTTATGCAAAGTTAGTAGGTTAGATGACTGAAATATAAATACTGAAATTAAATAACACAATACTTTTTACGTGGTTGAGGATTCGAACAAGAATTTACAACACTTTTACGGGCAAGTAAACAACCTAGCTTAGATTCCGGGTTCTAAGGGACCTAGTTTCTTTAATTGCGGGTACAAAGAAAGACCTGGGAATTTTGGGTTGGGGGTTTTTCCAACTATGAAGCCTTCTACACTTGTAGGAGTAGAGGCTTCTTCCTAAGGCTTAGAGACTCGATCTTTTGGGAGAGGGGCTGGTTAGAAACAATGCAAGAACCTAAAATCTAGACTCGATCAAAGAATGAGATTTTGAGAGGTTAGATGGAAGAACAGGAGGAGGAATGAACACTCTACTTTGACTTGTTCTTGAGCTCACTTGTTTTTGCTCAGGAAGAGAGATTCTGCTTGCATTGAGAGTCCGCTACTTTGCATGAGTCTTTTATTTTCTTCTTCTCTCTCTCTCTTCTCTTCAATGGAGAGACCTCTATTTATTGAGAGGGAGACCAAATTAGTCGTTGGAAAGAGCCATTTAATTTTTGCCAAAAGCATGGCACTCCAACTACTCCACTGCAACCTTTCGTAAAATGGTAATTACGACCTTTGCTTTTTGCGCGTCTCCGTGGTCAATCCATTTATATTAGGTTTACATACTGTCTTGTACTTTCGAGTAGATTTGAATCTAAACTTCAACTCTTCCTCCTTCAACGTCATTAGAGTCTTCTCTACTTAGCTTTGTGACGTCTAACTTCAACATAACTTCTCTTCGTGCTTGTGGTGCACAGCTCAGTTATGGAGTTAGCTGAGTTATGGTCTAACTGACCAAGTTCTTCTAGAACTGCCTTCTTTAGTCTGGCTGACTTCTTCTGCTCGAATCATGTAAAGATAAAAATCCTACACTCAAACAGTGAGCTCTAGCTAAGTTCAGACTGATGGCGTTCATCTACTCGGTTGGGATCAGTTGTGTTTTGGTATTGATAAAAACCTTTTACTAATTTTCCCCGTCAGACCACCATTTTTGTTGTCGATTAGGATTTCAATATCGATAAAAACTCATCCAAAAAAACTTCAAATTGAACAACAAAACTAGTCAAATTTCTTTCAAATATAGTGGATTTCCAACAAGATTGGTTAAACAAATTCAAATTGAATCTGCTCCATTAATTTAGTGGGGGGGAGAGAGAGAGAGAGAGAGAGAGAAAGAGAGAGTTGACGTTGTCCAGTGGTGACGGCGATGGCGACAACATCATCAACGATGGTGGTGGTGGTGACGGTAAAGAGAAGAATAGAAAAAGCATGGAGAAACAGAGATCCAATGTGAGGGAGAGATGTGAGAAATGGGTTTGCTGGAATATTTTCTTCCTAAAATATCCTCCCTTCCTTAATTTTTGAATCCATGTGAAATTCTTAGAATTAATTCTAACAACACATTTTTTATCAATGAGTGGCTGTGATTAGTTCATATTTCTCATATAAGGGATGGTTCTCACATGATCCACAATATATATATATATATATATATATATATAGGAAAAGGATCATGTGAGAATGCTTTCTTATGTGACAAATGAGAATAAATCTCGGCCCTTGATCTTTGTTGATCAATGGTCCAGATTTAACGATGCATTATGTTGTTGTAATTTATGCATTACAATGTTAATGCATTAACTTATTGTAGTTTATGCATTAGAATGAGCATGCATTACATTTCTGCAATATATGCATTACGTACCGATGTGATAAAAATGCATTAAAATATATCGTTCTCACATTCTCATATAAGATCTATTCTCACCTGATCTCTATCCTATATATATATGTATGTATATATATATTTATACAGATAGAGAGAGAAAGAGAGAGAGAGAGAGAGAGAGAGAGAGAGAGAGAGAGAGAGAGAGAGATGATCAAATAAGACTAGATCTTATCCTAAAAAATGTGTATTAATCTCCACCATAGATTTAGGAGGAATAGATAGTCATATTTGACTGGGTCACCCCGGGTCAAACCATTGACTTTTTTTTTGTTATTTTACTGTCAGGTCATTTGCACCACAACGTATATTCAAATGCACCACACTGCTTAATGAAATGCACCAAATTTTAATTTTGGTTTTGTTTTTTCAGACTTTTTCCTGTTTCTTTTTTTCGAATTTTTTTAAATTAAAATCTGGTGCATCTCAATGCACTTAGTGGTGCATCTCATTATACAGTGTGATGCATATGAATACATGTTGTGTGCATATGATATGACTGTAAAAAAAATCGAAAAAAAAAAAAACGAAAAAAGTGAAAATAAAAAAAATCTTGTGCATCTCAATGCATTTAGTGGTGTATCTCATTATAGAGTGTGGTGCATATAGATATCTAATATACGTAATAATTAACACATAATGTAATACCTCGAGCTTTCATAAGTCTTTAAGTGCGTTCTAAATATCATAATATGCTAAAATGATATGCCTTAAGTAATAAGATTTTTCCAAGAAAAGGAATTTGCTTGAAATGACCAAATTGCCCTTATGTGCTTTGACGTGAATTCTTCTCGATTCGATTATTCGAATCGAGTCTGTGATGCATTAATTGAGTTTATTTATATGAGTTTGAGCATGTGTATGACTTTTGGAGAATTTCGAGAACTTATACTTTTCAGTGAATAGTAACGAAAACCGAGAAAAATACTATTCACCGACGAACTCAAAATTTAACCTAATTAGTGTCATTTGAATCTAGAATTAATTCTAAGACCCCTGAGATATGTTAGAAACTCATCCGAGGTCATATGAGAGAATTCTAAGAGTTTAGTTCTTAACGAATAAATTAGTCGAGCAATTTTAGGTTTTTCTCGTTACTTGGAATTTTAACCTAAAAATTGAATATTTGGAATCCTAGATTTATTTCGTGAGACATGAGATAGAGTTGAGGTGTTTTCAATGTCGGAAACGAGACGAGGAGAGTTTAGAGCCGTTTTCAGTATAAATGAAATAACACAGATATATTCTACCGCAAAACTTTTTCATCCGGGTAAAATTATATCTGTGAGAAAATGAGAATCTCTATCTCATCTTTCTCTCACCCACCGACATCACCTCTCTCTCTCTCCCTAATTTTTATTCCTTCCATCATTATATTCTCTCCCTAATGTAGCCTATTTTCAAAACCTAGAAAAATAATATCATTACATTCATTCATCTATCATTCATCTCTCATCTTTCACTCTCTCTCTCTCTCTCTCTCTCTCTCTCTCTCGTGAGTATCATAAGAAAAAGAAGAAGAAGAAAAACTCTTGTCACAACCCCAAATCCCGAGGGACAGCCAAGCCGGGGTGTGACTAGGGGTTGGATTAAAGAGGCGGGGAAGAAAGGGGATGAATAAGAATGATCGAATAAACAGACATTACTAACAGAATAACTTCTTATGAACAAGACTCATTTAAAAAGAAAGAGTTGATCTCGAAGGATCACTCGACAAGATGTTCAAACAGGAACTGAGATCATTGTACGGGGTTTAGACCCAAAAGATAGATACATTAACTTCAAAAAGATTGATTGGCAGCGGAAAACGTAAAGCTTAATACAAGTTCTTTATTCTACATACGACTTCTTAACTCAACATCAACCACCGCCGCTCCCGTTACTCAACCTGCACATTTAAAAACAAACATGCAGGGCTAAGTACATAAAGCACTTAGTGGACATATTGCCGAAAACATATCGTATTTAGTATAGATTAATCATGCATCTTTTCATAAACACTCGTAAGACTTATACTGCTGTATAGTTAATTCTGGATAACACACTGTAGGTTAACTCAGAATCCGATCGTCTAGATAGCACTCTGTGGGCTAACTCAGAATCTGTCCCTCTGGATAGCACTCTGTGGGCTATCTCAGAATCTGATCGTTTAGTTGGAATCTCTAGATAGCACTCTGTGGGCTAACTCAGAATCCAATACTCTGGGTAGCACTCTGTGGGCTAACTCAGAGAGGCACAAGAGAATTCACGTAAAATAATTCATTATGCACTGATAGTTACTTTAATACATACTTATTAAATCAACAAGTAAACACTTTGGAGCAACGCTCATTTTATTTTGATAGAAAAGCCCACCTCAAATGTTTACAGAACAAACTTTAACCTTCTGTCTTTCGTCATGTCTTCAACTCCGACTTCCTCCTTTTATCGCAAATAAACAAACTTAAATAACTTGATCGTAACGATAAAAGAAATAGGAAATCGAAATCGGTTTTTAGTTGTCACATTCCCAAATCCCGAGGGATGGCAGAAGCCGGGGTGCGATTGGGATTGGATTAAAGAAGCGGAGAAGAAAGGGACTGATTGAATAAACATACATAAAGGACTACATAATTTCTATGAACAAGACATATTAAATAAACGGAAAGAGTTGACCTCGAAAGATCACTCGATAAAGTATTCAAAAGCATCTAAGTTATAAGTTACAGAACTTATACTATAGTGGTTTATTTACATAACATCAAAAATAGTTTAGAGTGTCTAGAGTTTCGCAGCGGAAAAGTGAGACTAAGTACATAAGTCTTCCTATTCTTCAACTCAACTCAATCCTAACTCAACCGTCCATCGCTTTCGTCGCTTCAATCTGCACATTTAGAAATATATGCAGGGCTAAGTACGAAAGTACTTAGTGGGCACATTGCCGAAATCATAGTATAAGTATTGATAAATCATGCATTTAGTCCTTGTAGCACATCGGGGTTTTGTTTGAAAAAGAACCCGTGTCTACTAAACATTTTATTATTTTCACAATGTAGCTTGGCCAAGCATTTTCTGACAGATGTTACGTTCAAATCTTGTCCAATTCTCATTCACCGTGGCTGGTTACCCCTCAACAGGATACCACATACACTACAGGCTACAAAGTACACATACTTTGGAAAGCATACAGCTAACTCAAAGCCGATCGAAAGTTAACTAGTTAGCTAACTAATAAATCTGGAAAGCTATTCAGCCAACTCAGAAGGGATCAAGAGAACTCACATAAAATATAAAACAGTTTATGCCTGATAATCATGTTTGATAAAACACAGTTATCAAAGCTATAAATGTCACTTTCGATGTGTGGAAAAACCCACATTTTGTTTGTTATAAGTAGGAAAGCCCACCTTAGAATACATAACTAATAAACAAGTTTCTGTTGTTGATCCTTCGTCTTATCCCGATTGCTGACTTCCTCCTTCATCGTAAATAATCATAACTTCGATAAGTCATCGAGTCGATAAAGAAAACGGAATTCGAAACTGAAATTGAATTAATCCGTTAAGTTTTAAACTTTAGGCCTTTGCACGCTATTCTAGATTCCTTTAATTAAACGGGAACGAGAATCAACCATTTCTTATTTAGAACTCAAAAGGTAACATACTCTACTCTTAGGTCAGTAGAGAAGATAGTCGTTAACTTATTACGGCTTAAAAGATCGAAAGAAACTAAGTTGCGAAGAAAATAACTTAGGAAAACAAGTTCTGAAATTTTCACTGCGCAATGCAGTAGTTCTGGGGACTGCCCAGAACAGAGGAATTGGAAACAGGGGATAAACCCTGTACCGTTAGAAAGCTTGGAAAGTCTAGTTTACGCTCCAATTTACGGATCTCAAATCCAATAAACGAGCTAAAAGATATTACAGTTTCCGGGAAGGGTCGCAAAACTGCCGCGGCTAGCCCTAGTTGCTCGATAGAATCGACGTATAACTTCTTAAGCTCGTTCTAAGTTCTCGTACTTGATTTATCACGAAACTTCACTCTCAAGGCAGTCAACACGTACTCCCGTACGTGAAGAACTCCTTTTCAAAACTCGTTTATAACCACGACGATCAAACCTCGTCGTTTCAACTACCATTTACTAAACCAACAACAAGTTAACAAATTCTCGTTTCTAGTTCTCGATTATAACTACAACTCATTATATAATAATCCGAAAGCTCATGTCGTCAACTACAAAGTCGTGCCTTAATCCATTATAATCATTATTATCTAGTTAAAATCCTTACTCGACTTCTCGATTATTATTTACGTCCACTTGTTCGTCTCTTACAAGATTTCAAAAGTTATCGGAATTCGTTCATTTTCTACGACATTAATCATCATCTATCGAGATTCATTATTATAAATATCATCACCTCTTATCATCAACCAATCTCGATTCATTCCTAAATTCTTGTCTCTTACGTTCTACACAACAATTTTAGAATAATTCCAATTAATTCCTAATATCAACTAATACCATTAGAAACCATAATCCATCATCATTTCCTTAATCAAAGATCGAACTACATAACCCCTATTTCTTTTCCTCATTTTCGGTATTAACATAAATTAGGGGAAATTGGTTTTCTTCATCAATTAACATCATTTATCCGTTTATCAACTACTACAACATCAAACAACCAATTACAAGTCTTATTACATCTTTAATTTGAAATCCATCCTCAAACCCTAAGCCAAAAATTTCGGTCCTCTTCAAATTCATAGGGGTTTTGATTTCTTTTTGTTTTAATCAACAATTAAGCTACTCTTAAGTCTAATTATCCAAACAATTAATGAATCCAATCATCCTACAAAATACCCCTAATTTTCGGTATTAGATAGGTCTTAGGGTTTTTCTTTTTCTTATCAATTCAATCATCTTAATCACTTACTAACACCTCCTATGTCATGAATTAAAAGATTAAAACATCTACTACATCATCCTAATTTTCGATCCATCTTAAGAAAATAAAAGAAATGAAATTCAATTGGATAGAAGTGTAGAGGAGATGAATACCTTGAAGTTTAATGAAGGAAGTTAGAAGATTGATGGTTGGATGATGAACTTGTGAAGATTTCTTGCCAAAGCTTGGAGCTTTCTTCAATGGAGGATGAAGAACATGGAAGAGAGCATGTGTGTGTGTTTCGAAATTGAGAGAGAGATAAGTGAGGATGATGGTGATGACTAATGCAATTTAGAATAGTAATACCCTTAGGTGTAAAGTTTAATTAATATCTAATGGTGAGTCATAACTTATAACACTATATAAAATCAAAATTTCAAGCTTGTGAGAGAGGGAGAGGTCGGCCAAGAGGGGAGAAAAAGAAGAAAAATACGTGTTTTTCCGGCGCGATACGATGTTACGGAAATCGAAAGACGAAAAATGTATCTCGGCACAAAATCGTCAAAATCCGATTTGACCAATTATTTCGATATATTAAACTTAATTGGAAAGTAATATTTAAAATCTTAATTCCGACAAAAATTCGGGACGTCACAGTCCGAGTTTCGTCCGGAAAATCGTAAAAACGAACTTTCTCGGGCAAGTTCGTATCGCGATTTCGTGAATGTAAAAATCAGACGGTTTTCCGTTCTGAGTTTTAGAACTAAAAGTTTTTCGTACGCGATAACCCTAAATACAGTAGTCATCTAACTGTATTAGAATTCAAAATCGTAAACTTAGGCATGCAAAGCCATTTTTATTATTAACTTTAAATTTTTAAGACTGTACGGAATTTCTGGGGTATTACATCCTACCCCCCTTGCGAAAAATTTCGTCCCGAAATTTGCATACCTTCTGCAAAAAGATGAGGATATCTTTCCTTCATCTTCTCCTCAAGCTCCCACGTGGCTTCTTCTTGCCCGTGGTTGTTCCATAGCACTTTAACGATTGGTATCGATTTAGTTCTTAATTCTTGGACTTTCCTATCCAAAATCGATATCGGCTTAGGGTCATAGATGTATTTTCTCAATTGAGAAACGTGAAATACGTTGTGGACACTTCCTAGACTTGGCGGTAAGGCCAATCTATAAGCGACGGGTCCTATCTTCTCGAGGATTTCGTAAGGTCCTATAAACCTGGGTCTTAGTTTATGTCACGCCCCGACTCTCGAGGCGCGACTTACGAACACAACAAACCTAAACAACTAACAACTGACTCAAACAAAGGGAACATGCTCGGGGAAACAAAGATGGAAGATAAAACAATCGAATTAGGCTTCCAAAGTATAATGAAATAACGAGCATCTCAAAACCACCTATAACAGGAATTTAAAATAAGTACTTCATACTGATGAGGCTAGAATTCCAACAAAAGAGAATACACCCATATATACCAAGTTAAGAGGGTCATGTTCAAGTAATAATTCAAGTCAACGAGCCCATCGCTCGGAAGTACAAATCAAGTAGTTTAAGAAGTTAACAAATATTCAAGGTCTTCGAGCATAACGCTCGGAATCAAAAACATGAGAATCAAAGTATTAGCATCAACAGACATCAATTCAAAAGGGTTGCAGCGGAAACTTGCATCAATACCCAACATCTGCACGTATGAAGACGTACAAATGCGAGTCTGATATTCAACTAGACTCAACCAAAAGAACCAAACCACACCACCAAATATCCATGCCATCGCCATCCAGTCAACCTGCATGTTTAGAAACACACGCAGGGCTGAGTACGAAGTACTCAGTGAACACAAGCCAAAACATTTGAATAAAGATGTTTCTTAAAGCTATAACAATTAAACTTGCCTTGCCGAACATCACAAGTATATAAGTAGTTTTAAAAACAGTTTTACTTGTGCATGTTAAAAATATTTTCTTTTAAACATGTAATGCCCCGTAAATTCCTTACGTTCTTTAAATCTTAAAGTTAATTAATAAATGTCTTTGCACGCCTAAGTTTATGATTTTGAATTCTAAGACTAACGGTCGAATCCGTTTCTGAAAATAAATTACGGAAGTCAGCTAGACGACTACTGTATATAGGGTTAGCACGTACGAAAAGTTTTTAGTTTGTGAACTCGGAACGGAAAACCGTCTGATTTTTACATTCACGAAATCGCGATACGAACTCGCCCGAGGAAGTTCGTTTTTATGATTTTTCGGACAAAACTTGGACTATGTCGTCCCGAGTTTTTGTCAAAATAAATTTTGTAAATTTATTTTCCGATTAAGTTTCGTACGTTAGGATTTACAGTCAAATCGGATCGCGACGATTTTGTGCCGAGCGACGTTTTTCGTCGAACGTTTTCCGTAACGTCGGATCGCGCCAGAAAAACGCGTATTCCTTTCCCTCTCCCTCACCTTGGCCGACATCCCCACTCCTTTTTAGTTAGATTTTTGTGTTTTAATTAGTTTTATAAGTGACACCTAAGGGTAGAACTATTTACCTTTACACCTTGCACCTTATATCATACTTTAACAAATTAAAACACATTTCTTCCCTCCCACACCACACAAATCGGCTGCACTCCTTCACTCCATCTCCTTCTTCATTTTTTCCATCTCCATTGAAGAGAAGCTCCAAGAACAAGAAGAAAATCACAAGTCCACATCCCTCCATTCAAACTTCATACTTTCTTCATTAATTCTCAAGGTATTCACCTCCTCTTAACTTCTATCCATCCATCCCTCTCTTCTTTTCTTTTTCATTTCTTGATCGAAAATTTGAGTCTTGAAATGGTTGAATTGATCTTGGATTAATGAAATTGGATATGTTAGATAAGTTAATTAGGGATTAAAATTGATCAAAACCAAGAACCCTAAATCCCCCTTGAATACCGAGAATGTTAGAGCAATTAGTAGGATTTTTAGTTTTCTTCAATTGATGATGGATTCATGCTTAATAGATGCTTAATTAGTGATTAGAACGAAGAGGAATCGAAAGCCCCATGTTTTTGTGAAATTCAATTAGGGTTTGAGTGTTGAATTTGGGGGTTCATGCATGATAGTTTGTTTTTGGTTTGAAATTGATTAATAGATGTTATAATAGGATGATTAGTGGATAAATGTTGTTAATTGGGGAAGAAAATCACCCTCTTAATATATATATGAAAACCGAAGTTATTTGAGTAATTAGGGGTTTCCACATGTTGATGTTAATTAATGAATTGTTAATGGAATATAGTTGCAATTGATGTGAATTGATAATAGGAATTTAATTAGATTTTTCTAAAATTATTTGTCGTAACGTAAGAGACGAAGATCATGTTATAAGTTGAAATATAGTGATGATATGAAATGTTTGCATGCATGAAAGTGATTCACGTTAGTTGTAGTTTAATGTCGTAAAGTTTGAACGGAATCCGACAACTTTGAAAAACGCGTAAGAGACGAACCTTTAGTCGTAACTAATAATCGAGAAGTCGAATGAGAATTCTAATTTGATATTATTGTCTATGATGGACTTGAGAACAACTTTTTAGTTGACGTCGTAAGCTTTCGAGTTGTTATAATATGAGCTATAGTTATAATCGAGAACTAGAACGCGTTTTGAATAACTTGTTGGTTTAGTAATTGTTAGTTGAAATCCGACGTTTAGAACGTCGTGCTTTTGAGCGAGTTTTGAGGAGGAGTTCGTCACGTACGGAAGTACGTGATGACTGCCTTGAGGGCCCAGTTTCCAAAGAAATTGAATACGAGAGCTTAGAACGAACCTAAGACGTTATACGTCGAACCTATCGAGCAATTAGGGTTTTCGCGGCAGTTTTGCGACCCTCGCCGGAAACTGTAATAAATTTTAGCTCGTTTATTGGATTTGCAATCTGTAAATTGGAGTGTAAACTAGACATCCCAAACTTTGCAGTGGTACAGGGCTCATCCCCTGTTTTCAAATCCTCTGTTCTGGACAGCCTCCAGAGTTACTGGATTGCACAGTGAAATTTCAGTTTCTTGTCTTCTAAGTTGTTTAGTTCACAACTTAGTTTCTTTCGATCGTTTAAGCCGTATTATCTAACAAATATCTCCCTACTGACCCTAGAGTCAAGTACAGGGCCTTGAGTGATGAAAACCAGTCGAGATCCTATCTCTTATCCTTTCATTAAAAGAGTAATAAACAAGAAATTTCTTAAGTCGTTCAAAGAACTAAAACGTAAATCGCCTAAGTTGATTCTTTCCAACTTAGCTTCTTATAATCTTTAAAGTCGTATTAAGTTACCGACTACCCTCTCTACTGACCTAAGAGTCGAGTATGAGACCCTTCCAAGTTCTAATGAGATTTGTACGAGTCTGGTTCCCATTTAAGTAAAATGAATCTAGTAAGCGTGCAAATGCCTAAAGAATGAAACGACTAAAACTTATTTCGATTCTCTTTGATCGATTATCTTTTACGACCCGTTTTTAAGTATTTTTATTTTACGATGAAGGAGGAAGCCAACTGTAGAGAAAGGACGAAAGATCCAAAGTTGGAAGCTTTTGCTTTTAGTTCTGTATATCGAGGTGGGCTTTTATATACAAAATAAAACGAGCAAATGCTAGGAAAATCTTTCTTTATCGCTTTGATATCTGTGTTTTCAAAGTGATATTATGGCATGAACTATTTTCTGTTTTATGTGAGTTCTCTTGTACCTATCTGAGTCAACATTCGTGTTTTCCAGATTTAGAGTTAACCTATCTAGGTTAACTAACGATCGGCTCTGAGTTAGCTGCTAAGTGCTTTCCAGAGTTAGTGCACTTTGTAACCTGTGGTGTATGTGATATTCTGTTGAGGGGTACCAGCCACGGTGAATTAGAATTGGTCAAGATTGAACGTAACATTAGTCAGAAAATGCTCGCGCGAGTGATTTATGAGAAAAGAGTCAGAAAATGTTTAGTAGACACGGGCCTCTTTTCAATAAAACCCCGATGTGCTACAACTATGAAATGCCATATTTATCTATATTTATGGTTATGATTTCGGCATCGTGCCCACTAAGTACGTTTGTACTTAGCCCTGCATTGTTTTCTAAATGTGCAGGTTGAAGCGACGGTGAGCGGCGACGGTTGATGTTGAGTTAAAGGATAGGATGCTTAGTTAGAACCCATCCGCTGCAAAACTCTGAATATCTTTTGAGATGTACTTTTTGAACAATACACTGTAGTTAAGTCTGTAAATATGAACTTAGTTTCTACTGTGTACTTTTGTCGAGTAATCACTTGTGGTTAACTCTTTCTTATTTATAATTAAGTCTTGTTCATGGTTTATCGATGCCTTTCATGTATGTTTAGTCAGTTAGCCCCCTTCTTCCCCGCTTCTTTAATCCAACCCCAGTCGCACCCCGGCTTCTGCCGTCCCTCGGGATTTGGGGCTGTGACAAAACAGACTGCGCAGTCAAATATCATATAATATAACAGTATGTATCATCTGTCACAAACAATTTCACTGTGCCGAGAAGTAGGCCTCCTTCTCGAGCACTGTGACCGGCCTAACCGAAGTAAGGCTCACAGTTACCTCAACATATACCACACGTGGGTTCCTGCCTTTCACAGGATAATAACATCTTCATATAAACAGATGATAACACATACCAAACTTCAATAAAAACGGCAAGTCAATCACATTAAAATCATATCATAATACTCAATAGTATAACTAATTTTCATCGATAGTTTTGGTTCAGAAAAGCCCACCTGACTTCCGAAGAACTAGCTAGGTGGTTTAGGGCTAATTGTCGTCGCTCAATGATCCATCCGGCTCGATCCTTCACAGTTCGACATCTATAGGAAAAATAAGATACATGAAAGACGGACACAAAGGCGTTGGACTTTACTGAAGGACTTCTATTTGAGTCGATTCTCTCCTTGCTTAACCTTTCTAAGGGATCTCGCGTTCTCGTCTTTAAAACATTAACTCTACTTGAATTGATTAATACTATTAATCGACGGTTTAACACTTTTCTCGTTCTTAATTAATAATGTCATCGTCTACATTCTACTACTCGAGCTTTCTTTCAAAGCTTTCATTTGATTCTCGACTTATCAATCAATCATTCAACCATTTTGCATACAAAATAATTCAATTAAGTTTTACATCATAACTAATATCATGCATTTAAACATTTATTCAATCATATAAGGAATTCAAATAAATCAATCATATTTCAAGACACATTAACATTCATTCAATTCAAAACTTAAAACTTAATTATGCATTTCTTTTTATGAAGGCTAAAACCATTTATTCTATCTTTCTTATTTAGAGACAACGCTTTGCTCTACATTCGTTATCTTTAGAGGTATTTTATAACCTTTACTCCATTAACAAATTTCTTATTAAACTCTTATGAAATTAGAATTTTTTTATTCAATTCTAATTCAATTCTCATTTCTTGACTCGGTTATTATTTTCCTAATATTTAACTCTGATGGTCCCGAAACGAGTCACTGGTGTATGGGGGGGGAGAATACACCAGTTAGGATTTTAAAATTTAACTCTTAAAAAATACTTCAACTGAGTAAAATGAACTCAGTTGGAATCTCACAGCTGAGTAAGCAACCTCAGCTGGAAGAGTGAGACAGTGCGGAATGTGGTGGAAAATGAACTCGTAAAATCAAACTCACGCTTTTATGCACGGTTGGTCAAAACCAAAACTGTTGATGTGAAAGTATGCAGATTGTATGCGGTTAGTTTGTCAGTTGAGATATGCAAATAATGACTGAACACAAATAAACACGACACACAAGATTTACGTGGTTCGGAGAGAACTCCTATGTCCACGGGGAGATGTGAGTCCACACACCTCAGTCCAAGTTCTTCTGGACAGAACCACTCAGCTTACGCAGGCCGAGCAACCGTTAAGGATAAGTTTGCGGGTACTTATCGACCTTACAGTTAAGATTACGGGTTCTTAACAACCTATGCTAAGTTTGCGGGCACTTAACAGCCTATCTACTCAGTTGCAGGAAGAATAGGGTCCTAACTAACACTTTTTAGGGTGTGAGATTCCAACTACAGCTCGATCACAAATGAGAGCTGGATCTATGGTTTGAACGAATAAACACTCAACCTAAGATCAAAAACAGTTTCGATCTCTAGGAACCCTCAGCTACTAATGTTCTCTCAAATTGGAACTCTCAGCTGCTGATGCTCTTAGATGATGATTTTGCAGATTTGCTTTTTGCTTTGATTTCTGTCGAGAAAGCTCTTGAATTTTTATCGTCTGTATATTTCTCGAATGAGAGAATGCCTCTATTTATAGGCAGAGAGAATCAACTAGTCGTTGGAGGAGCAATTGATCTCTGATCGGTTGATAGCGATGGCTTGTCTCTCATCTCTGCAGACTTTCCCGATATGGCATCTGTGCTTTTCTGCTTTCCATCTGAGACAGCCTTGTGTTGGGCCAGATGGGGTAATGACTGAACGGTCAAACCCTCATGTGACTTCCTTTTGAAATTCAAATCTTTGACAGTCAACTTCGGTTTGTCGGTTGAAAGTCTTGACCTTCATCTGAGTGATCTTCAGTTGATGTTCCGATCTGTCGCGCTCTCAGCTGACTTTGAACTTCAAACAATTGAACTTCTTGTTCGGATTCTATAACTGAGGTTCTGAAACTGAACACTCAGTTGTCTTCCACTTCTTTACTCAGTTGGGTTTGAACCCTCAGATGACTTTCCTTTTCATCTGATGTTCTCTTCCTTTCAACTGTTTCTCATCTGATGAACGTTCAGTTGGTTTCTTTCTCAACTGATGTTCTGAAGACTTCCCCTTGTTTGCATCTGAACAAATGAACTCTCAGTTGTCTTTCTTCACAGCTGATGTTCTGTCTGAGTGACGTCTTGTTGCCATCTTCAGCTGGAGACCTGTAAAGATAAAATCTTAACTTTGCTCAAACAGCGAGCCTAAATTCTAACATTAGGTTCTGGCAACATCTACTCGGTTGGGGTCAACCGGTTTTGGAATTCATCAAAACTTATACTAATAAATTTCCCAACAATTTCCCCCTTTTTGATGATGCCAAAACCACTTACAACTTTAAACCACTATTGATCTAATCCTCTCTAACTGACCTAAAATCTCAGCTGAAATTCTAGACAGTCTATAAGATAAAACATCAAAGGGTTAGGACAGTTATAACATGAAATTGAAAGACTTTGTGATTCAGAGCTTGGACAATGAGGAATTGTTCATCAAGGTGAATCGTATTATATACTTTGAAGTTTTTGTTACAACTGAAGGTTACAAGGTTAAGCACAAAACAGATAAAGATGCAACAGTTGCTTCAAAAACTACAACATCCAAAAACATTATCAGCTCAAAAACTTTGACGGCTCAGAAATACTGTTGACCGTACTTGCTGAAGTTACGGTTGAAGATCTCCTTCTTCGCTTCCGACTCGATCCCAGTGTTGACGCCGTATTCCTTGCAGACTTGCCTCGCCTCAGCCATGATCATATTTCTATTTGGCGTGTTTGTGCCTTTGATCATCGGAGGGCGGTACCTGCACATCTTCGGAACTGGAACAGAGTTGGGATCAAGCTGAGCATTCAGCATAGCTCGCTTGAACTGACTAAACATTCCAGGGTCTCCAGTTCTGAGTTCCCACAAGGCTTCCTTGAAGGCTTGCCTTGGGTCTTCAGTCAAGTAGATTTTCCTGCAATAGAAGTCATTGACGAACTCATGCTTGAACTGTTCCCAGTCATCGTTCCACTCCGCATTCATCCACTTGTCAACATGTGGGTATCGAGACGGGAGCGGAGCGTCCTCTGCAGTTGGTGCGTCGACTTCCTAGCCTCAGCCTTCATCTGGTGCTTGTTGATTCTTCGCACACTCCGGCTGGCTTTATTCCTGTCGACTCTCTTTTCCACCTTGGCCAGTTCTTTCTCGAACTTGGCCACCTTTTTGGCCTGATCGGCAGCGAACTTCTTGATCCAAGAGGGATTCAAGTACTTCTCCTTTGACTCCCCCATAGCTTTGGCAGCTTCAATGCAGTCTTCAACAGATATCCCGTCAAGTTCTGCATCGAGCTCGGCCGTGAGCTCAGCTACGAGGTTGTGGGAGACTTCCAGTTCGGGCTGCGATCCTTCAGCTTCAGCTTCAGCTGGCACTCCTTCTCCTTGCTCAGCTCCTTCGGCTTACTGGAGAACAGCTTTCCCTCGTTCAGCAACAGCTGCTGGCACCCTGTCATCCTCAGCTGCTAGCTCCTTGTCTTCCCCCTTTTTGGCATCATCCAAAAGGGTGGCAACAGTGCCATCCAGGGAGTTCAACTTGGCTTCAGCTTGTTGAACTCTGGAAAACAGTTCGTCAACAGCATCCTTCTCAGCTACCTTCTTGGCCAACTCCAAGTCTTGGCGCTCCTGCTCAGCTCGCTGCACAGCTGCAAAGGTCGCAGAGACCTCTTTGTGGAGAGAGACGAACTCAGCTCGGAAGGAGCCGAACTGAGACATCCACTCCTGGTCCTGAGTCTGCTGGGACTTTGCGAGGTCAGATTCAGCAACGGTCTTGAATGCGTTGAAATCCGAGCTGAGGCTCTGAATGGCCTTTATTAGAGCTGAGACCTCCGAGCTGGAAGAAGTAGAGAGGTCATCAAGCTTGTGCTGAAGAGACGAGGAGAGGAGTTCCAGCTGATTCTTCAAGCTGGCATTGTCGGCCATCAGCTGCTGCATCCTGTCAGCTTCTTCCTCCTTGCTCAGCTGGATCTTGGACAGCATCTCCGTCCTCAGCTGGTTGACCCTCTCCGAGATCAGCTCGCAGATGGCGTCGGTTGAGAGAGCTGGCTGATCGGAGGGTCCGGGCAGAAGCTGTGGTTGTGGCTAGGCAGCAGGCTCCGAAACAACCATGGCAGATTGGCTGGCGAGGTAGGCCTTGAGCTTGTCTTCTTCTCTCTTGGCCGCCTCATCAGCTGCGTCGACGTCGTCCATGCAGGAGGCATTTTTGGCAAGCATGTCATCAAGAAAGTGAACAGCTTCAGGGTTGTTGCACAGCTCCCTGGTGTCTGTCCCTTCTTGGATGCTTTTGTCCAGACGTCGTCGGAGCACATCCACCTTTTGGTTGTAAGCCACCTCCAGGCTCTGGTAGTCGAAGTACTCCCTCAGGTTGGACTCTTCGACCTTTAACCTGTCCCAACCATGGATCCTGAGGGTCTCCTCCTTCACGTACCAGTAGCTGAATATGACACTGAACTGGTATAGAAGTTCCGTCCCGAGAACAGAGAAAATGGACATCGATGCTGCCTCGGGGAACATATCAATCAGCTTGCGGAAGCAGTAGCTGAGTCTTCCTTCATATTCAGCCAGGATCGCCTGGCGGTTGGCTTCTTCATCGATCTGAGGGGGGTCGATATCGAAGGTTATGGGTTCGATGGTTTCATCAACGTTGGGCGAAGAAATGGTCACAATGTTGGCATCGAGCGAGAGGCTCGGAATATCTGACTGAGGACCAGTTAAGAGAATTGGATCCTCTTTGGATGGAGAGTTGGCTGGCTGGAGGGTTTCTTCAGTCACAGGTGGGTTGACCTGGCTGGCATCAGCTCTAGTTCGACTGTCGTGGGACTCCTCAGATGAAGAAGAGTCATCTGAGGAGGAGCTGGCATCCACCACTTGGACCTCCACGTCTTCACCTGCCTCCTCAGCCACGTCCTCCTGGTGAGGTTGAAGAATAAACCCAGCTGAGTCAACCGATTGGCTGCATTCGGTTGACTCTTTTTCCTCAGCTGGCTTTGTCACCATTGGACTGGTTGAAGGACGAGCTGCGGGCTGGACGATCCTGATCCTTGGCCTCTTCTGGAGGGGTTCCTCCTCTTCTTCTTCTTCTTCTTCCTCTTCCTCAGCCACCTCCTCCAGCTGGCGCTTCGCTGGCTTGGACATTGAAGGGCGGCGAGCAGCTGGCTCCACAGTTGGCTTGGGGGCACCCTTGGGGGTGTAGACAGCTTCTACAACATCCCTAGCCTTCTTGGCTGAGGGGAACAACAACAGCTTGCTGACTGGAGTGTCCTCACTTCCTTCCCATGTCAGCGGCAGACCCTGTGTGGCTTGGAGGATGAGGGCTGATATCTTTGTCCCGAAGTTGAGTGTCCCCTTGACACTCAATAGCAGTTCTCCAGACTCAGCTGTTATCTCGGAGATTTTCTGTTTCTCCATCAGCAGCTGGCTCTCTATATATCCCAACCAGTCGACCTGGTGTAGCTCTTTTAGGGCCTTCTGCTGCTTGAGCTTAGGACGGCTTATGTCCCCGAAGGCTCCACCATATGCGAAGATGCATTTGGAAATTACATCGAAAAGAAGTCGGTGCTCCGGCTTCAACTTTGTCCTTTGCATGCTCCCCTTTAATGGTTCGGGAACAAGAAGGATGGTTTGAAGGAAGGCATCAGCTTCCTTGTCAGTAAAGTTCCCCACCACATCTGTGGCTTCACGGTTTCTGGGGATGAGCTTCTCCAGCTCCTTTGACACCTTTATCTCCACAATGGAGTCTTCTACTGTCCGGAAGGTTCTGTGGCGTTGCTTGGATGGGACGATCGTGACAAGCCCGTCTTCTGCAACTCGTTGCAGATTCCGGTAGAAATGTACGATCTGCTTCATGAGCAACAGGGCCGGAGAAAGGGTAGCCCAGTCAAGAAGATGGTGGTCGGAGAGGATGGCGGCGACTAGAGCAGCTCAGGCGAGGAGAGAGCCGCTCTGGATAATATCTGTTCGAAATGAATCTTCGACATCACCATGTCGGACGATTCCTGGAACGTTGCAGGCTCTGAGAAAACCATCTTCTTAGCAGCTTTTGACTTGGGCGCCATCTCGAGGAGATATATATGCAAAGAAAGAACGGAACACTTTACTGGAAATGGCGAAACAAGATTTGAGGAGATGATGAATAGTGAGTAAAGATATGCACGAAAAGAGAAGGTAAGGATCATTTCCTGATTTGCCGTATTATATAATCTTTGACTTGGATAAAATCAACGGCTGGGGTTAAATGGTGCGAATCTATTAACGGCTGAGATTACGCGACTGTTGGTTAATTTTGACTGATATACCACGCGCGCGAGTGAGAAGGTGAATAGTTTAGGGTGTCAGCCCAGTCGCACTATAAAGTAAGGCTATAGATGTTCAGCCAGACTTTACATTAAATGCGATATGATGGCTTGTTTAGTCTAGCTGACATGTTCAGGAATGTTTGAATTTATTTCAAACATTCTTATTTATTATCATAACACCTTCAGTCATAAATGATACCTGTCAGCTGATGTCGATATCAGCTGTATACCACAGTTGTGCTCCTCAGTTGCCGCATACCATCAGCTGACTTGAGTTCGTCTGTTCAGCTGACGTCTGTTCCATTGTTGCAGCATACCATCAGCTGACTCAAGTTCATCTATTCAGCTGACGTTTGATGTCTTCAGTTGGCAATTCGTATCTGAGATTCCTCCTTCATCTGAGCTTCTCCCTTAATTCGATATCCGATTCGTCAGCTCGGATGAATCCTTATCAGCTCGGATGACTCTTCATCTCGGATGACTCTTTTAGCTCGGATGAGTTTTTAGCTCGGATCCAAAAGTCCTAGAAGATCACACAACATCTTGAACCGGGCTTCAGGAAGAGGTTTGGTGAAGATGTCAGCTCTCTGAATCTCAGTTGGGATCTTCTCCATGGACACATCCTTCTTCTCAATATGGTCTCGGATGAAGTGATGACGAATGTCGATATGCTTAGTCCGAGAGTGGTGAACAGGGTTTAGAGAGATATCTATGGCACTCGAGCTATCACAATGAATGGGAACCTGTCCAGTTGAGACTTCATAATCTCTCAGCTGCTGCTTCAGCCACAATACTTGCATGCAACAGCTTCCGGCAGCCATGTACTCTGACTCGGTTGTCGAAGTAGCAACACACGCTTGTTTCTTGGAGAACCATGAAACCAGCTTGCTTCCCATGAACTGACAGTGTCCAGAAGTAGACTTCCTGTCCAACCGATCTCCTGCTAGGTCGGCATCTGAGTATCCTGTCAGCTGGATATTGTCATCAGTTGGGTACCACAACCCAACATTGACAGTTCCTTTCAGATACTTAATGATGTTCTTTGCTGCCAACATGTGTGCTTCTCTTGGTTGGACTTGAAAACGAGCACACACTCCAACTGCGTATGAAATGTCTGGTCGGCTGGCAGTTAGGTATAGCAGCGAACCGATGATCCCTCTATACTGGCTGGCATCAACGAGCTTTCCCTCAGCTCCTGGTTCGATCTTCCAGTTCGTGTTCATAGGGATCTTCGTTGTCTTACTTGTCTGCAATCCGAACTTGGTGATGAGCTCCTTTGTATATTTGGACTTGTTGATGAAAATCCCTTCAGGTGACTGCTTCACTTGTAATCCAAGGAAATAATTCATCACGCCCATCATTGACATCTCGAACTTTTCCTTCATAAGATCGGAGAATTTCTTGCACAACTCCTCCGACTTGGAGCCAAAAATGATGTCATCGATATAAATTTTCACGACAAGTATATCTTCTCCAACTTTGATGATGAATAGAGTTTTATCAATTGAACCTCGTTTGAATCCTGAGTCCAGAAGAAATCCACACAGAGTGTCATACCATGCCCTTGGCGCTTGCTTTAGACCATAGATAGCTTTCTTCAGCTTGTACACTCTTCCATCTCCAGTCTCAAAACCAGGAGGCTGTTCAACATATACATCTTCTTTGATATCTCAATTGAGGAATGCACACTTCACATCCATCTGATATACTTTGAATTTGTGATGTGCGGCATAAGCTAGAAAGATCCGGATGTCTTCCAGCCTTGCAACTGGTGCAAAGGAATCTTCAAAGTCAATTCCTTCTTGTTGGCAGTATCCTTGAGCTACCAACCTTGCTTTATTCCTCACAATGAATCCAATAGCGTCTCTCTTGTTTTTGAAAATCCATTTCAATCCAATCACCTTGACACCATTTGGTCTTTCTATCAACTCCCATACACAGTTGCGTAGAAACTCATTTAATTCTTCTTGCATAGCTGTTGTCTAGTGAACACAGTTGAGAGCTTCCCCAACATTCTTCGGTTCTGGAACATCAGCTACAAAGCAAGAAATCATGGCAACATCTCCAGCTTGCTCGAACTCTTCTAGAACTGCCAATTCCTCAGCATATTGGGCACAAGCGTTGGAATCTTCCTCGGTTGATTTAGGATTTGCAACTCTGCTCCGTGTGTGCACACCCTCGGTTGGATCTCCGATGATGTCGTCAGTGGAATGAACTTCATACCATCTTCAGTTGCGTCTTCCTTCTTCTTCCAACTGTGGCTGTTCAGAAATCTGAGTTGGAGTCTTCAGAGCTGGTGATTGATTAGTTGTTGAGTCTGGATCCTCAATATTTACAATAGTTTGAACTGAGCTCAGTTGGGCATCGGATGCTGATGCAGTTGGAGGGGCATCAGCTGAAGTTCCCCCTTGGGACGAGCCGAGGTCTTCGCATTCATCTTCAGAGGAGTATGGATCCTCATCCTCAGTTGCCCATATTAGAGGTTCAGTTCTGTTCTTTTCCCGAAGTGCTTGCGATCTGGTGAGAACTGGTAGAACAGCTGGATCCGCGTGTTGTTCCTTTACCTGTTCCCTACACTCATAGGTAGATTCATCAAAACTAACATGAGGTGTTATTTCCACAACACGAGAGCTGTTGTTGAAAACTCTATATGCCTTAATCCGAGCTGCATATCCAAGAAATATGCCCTTCGAAGCTTTGGCATCAAAAGTTTTCAACTGAGTCTTCCCATTGTTGTGAATATAACACTTAGATCCAAAAACACGAAAATAAGAAATATATGGCTTTCTGCGTCTGCACAGCTCGTAGGGCGTCTTTCCCAACCGCTTGGTGAGAAGAGATCGATTCTGAGTGTAGCATGCTGTGTTGATCGCTTCAGCCCAAAATCTCTTAGGCAGTGCTGAGCTCGCTAACATGGATGTGGCTGCATCCTTCAGAGTTCTATTTCTTCGCTCAGCTACGCCATTCTGTTGTGGAGTACGTGCGGCTGATGTCTGATGGGTTATGCCATTCTTTTCGCAATACTCAATGATGGTTTCATTTAGAAACTCCGTTCCACGATCTGATCGGATAGATATGATCTTCATCTCTTGTTGGTTCGATATCCGATCCATCAGCTTGGGCAGCTCATCTCGGGTTTCACTCTTGTGGCGCATGAAGATGGTCCACGTATATCTTGAGTAGTCATCAGTTACAATCAAAGTATATTCGTTTCCATTAATGCTTTTTGGTGTAACTGGCCCGAAGAGATCCATGTGGATCAGCTGTAACACTCGGTCAGTTGAAGGAGTTGTCTTCAACCGGAAGGAGGACCTAGCGAGCTTTCCCAGCTGGCATGCACTGCAGATGTGTGTTGTTGAAAACACCCGGTTAGGTATGCCTCTTGCATGTTCTTGTCTGGCGAGTCGGTTCATCGTCTTGAAGTTCAGATGGTTGAGCCTTTTGTGCCACAGCCAGCTCACATCCGAACTGCTCTTTGATAACAGGCAAGTGTCAGAGAGGCTGCTGTTCCAGTCAGCGTAGTATACATTCCCTGTTGGAGATCGATTTCCCAACAATATCACCTGCTTTGATCCGACATCTTTAACTCTGCAACCCTGTGCATCAAACTTGACAGAGAAACCATTATCACAGAATTGGCTGATGGAGAGCAAGTTATGCTTCAATCCATCAACATAAGAGACATTGGAAATTGAAACATGATTGGTTTCAAGGGTACTGTAACCTCTGGTGTAACCTTTTGAGTTATCACCAAAAGTAACTGATGGACCTTCCTTCTCCACGAAACTTCCAAGCAAATCCTTCAGATTTGTCATGTGTTTCGAGCATCCACTATCCATCACCCACATTGTTGTAGACGCCTTCTTCTTCCTCAGCTGTTTCTCCTGTACCTCAATATCATCTTGGTCGGTTCCAAGTGCCATGAGGCATTGATCCGGACTGATGACTTTGTTGATAGAGGTAAGTTCATCCTCATCTTCAGTGTCTGTGAAGATGTCCATATCGTCAGCTGCCTCTTCTGCTACCATGGCCTTGTTCTTTGCAGTTTGCTTGGCCCTCAGTGCTTCTCTTTCCTTCTTTGAGAGGTCTGGGCAGTCAGCTTTGAAGTGTCCTTCCTTGCCGCATTCAAAGCAACCATTGGTGACTGGCTTCGAACTGTCTCGAGTTCGGTTTGATTTATAGAAACGTTTATATTTGCCGAACCGAGTATCCATATCGGCTAACTTCTTTGACAACGCTGCAATGTTCTGTTGCAGTTCCTCTCTGCTCGGCTCCTTTGCAGATGTGTCAGCCGATCTGGTTGGCCTTAACGATCTCGACTTTGAGTAGTCAGCTCGGAGGGCCACTGACTTTGATGCTGAGCCGACATCCTCAATTCTATTTGTCTGACTTGAGGGCTGCGACCTCCTTCTGTTGACCTTATACTCATTCCCTTTCAAGATTGAGAACAATCTTTCAGTTCCCATTTCACCAAGGTCAGCTCGGCTCTCGTGGATATTTGTGAAAGTATCCCACTCAGCCGGTAGAGCTTGCAACACTTTGAGGTTTATTTCTCTTAGAGTGTATTTTCCTTTCCGGATTGACTGGATTCTTCTGATGATGTCCATAAACCGGAGCTCTAGCTGATCGATAGTCTCATCAGGTCACAGACTGAAATTGTCGAAATCTTGACATGCATGCGAGAACTTGTTTTCGTCTCGTCGCTTCCTTCACTTAACGAAGCCAGGATGTCCCACATCTCTTTTGCAGTCTCACACTCCTCTATCCAGAGCAGATAATCTTGTCCAACCGTGGACCTTATTGTGCTCTGAGCCCAGATATCCAGCTGGCTCACCTTGGCCTCCTCCGTAGTGTAGTCTTCTGGCTGTTTCTCCACATACTCCATCACTGCATCTCCATCGTTGGGATTTGTGGGAGTGCGAAGTATTCTTTCTCGTATGATGATTGGTCCAGATGTGAGAACTTGTTGCATCCTATGATGCTTTGACAGAAGGATCTTCTTCATTCGAGTTCTCCATGATGTATAATTGACTACAGAGAACATGACTACGATCTTGTCCTTGACGTCCATCTGAAAAATCAAAAACAGGACAAGAAAATGCGAGCAAGTATGCACTAGCGTGAAAAGCTCTGTTCAGTTGACCACTGAAATAAAATTCTCGAATTCACACCTCGTGAAACAGAGTCAGCAGTCTTTTGAACCACTGCTCTGATACCACTTGATGGTCCTGAAACGAGTCACTGGTGTATGGGGGGGGGGGGGGGAATACACCAGTTAGGATTTTAAAATTTAACTCTTAAAAAATACTTCAACTGAGTAAAACGAACTCAGTTGGAATCTCACAGCTGAGTAAGCAACCTCAGCTGGAAGAGTGAGACAGTGCGGAATGTGGTAGAAAATGAACTCGTAAAATCAAACTCACACTTTTATGCACGGTTGGTCAAAACCAAAACTGTTGATGTGAAAGTATGCGGTTAGTTTGTCAGTTGAGATATGCAAATAATGACTGAACACTAATAAACACGACACACAAGATTTACGTTGTTCGGAGAGAACTCCTACGTCCACGGGGAGATGTGAGTCCACACACCTCAATCCAAGTTCTTCTGGACAGAACCACCCAGCTTATGCGGGTTGAGAAACCGTTAAGGATAAGTTTGCGGGTACTTATCGACCTTACAGTTAAGATTATGGGTTCTTAACAACCTATGCTAAGTTTGCGGGCACTTAACAGCCTATCTACTCAGTTGCAGGAAGAGTAGGGTCCTAACTAACACTTTTTAGGGTGTGAGAGTGGGTGGTTTTTTCCAACTACAGCTCGATCACAAATGAGAGCTGGATCCAAGGTTTGAACGAATAAACACTCAACCTAAGATCAAAAACAATTTCGATCTCTAGGAACCCTCAGCTACTAATGTTCTCTCAAATTGGAACTCTCAGCTGTTGATGCTCTTAGATGATGATTTTGCAGATTTGCTTTTTGCTTTGATTTCTCTCGAGAAAGCTCTTGAATTTTCGTCGTCTGTATATTTCTCGAATGAGAGAATGCCTCTATTTATAGGCGGAGAGAATCAACTAGCCGTTGGAGGAGCAGTTGATCTCTGATCGGTTGATAGCGATGGCTTGTCTCTCATCTCAGCAGACTTTCCCGATATGGCATCTGTGCTCTTCTGCTTTCCATCTGAGACAGCCTTGTGTTGGGCCAGATGGGGTAGTGACTGAACGGTCAAACCCTCATGTGACTTCCTTTTTAAATTCAAATCTTTGATAGTCAACTTCGGTTTGTCGGTTGAAAGTCTTGACCTTCATCTGAGTGATCTTCAGCTGATGTTCCGATCTGTCGAGCTCTCAGCTGACTTTGAACTTCAAACAGTTGAACTTCTTGTTCGGATTCTATAACTGAGGTTCTGAAACTGAACACTCAGTTGTCTTCCACATCTTTACTCAGTTGGGTTTGAACCCTCAGATGACTTTCCTTTTCATCTGATGTTCTCTTCCTTTCAACTGTTTCTCATCTGATGAACGTTCAGTTGGTTTCCTTCTCAACTGATGTTCTGAAGACTTCCCCTTGTTTGCATCTGAACAAATGAACTCTCAGTTGTCTTTCTTCACAACTGATGTTCTGTCTGAGTGACGTCTTGTTGCCATCTTCAGCTGGAGACCTGTAAAGATAAAATCTTAACTTTGCTCAAACAGCGAGCCTAAATTCTAACATTAGGTTCTGGTAACATCTACTCGGTTGGGGTCAGCCGGTTTTGGAATTCATCAAAACTTATACTAATAAATTTCCCAACAAACTCGGTAATTTTTCTCGGTTTATTTTTAATTGTTTGGTTGAAAACAACGTACTCAATTAATTATTTAATTAACTTCTTTCAACTTATTACTCGACATCTTATTCTATCATTAATTTCTTGATTAACTTATACGAGTATCTAACTTAACTCGTCTAGCATCTTTCCTTTACTCGATTAAAACTTCCTTTTTATTTTTTCTCGATTAATTCTTTTTAAACTCGGTTTTCTCAATTCTTACTTATCTTTTTAATAATTTCTTCTTTTCTTGTCTTTAATCTTTAAGCCATTTCTTACTTAATAGGTTTTCTTTATCTTTTAATAAATATTTTTATTAATTAGCCCATTTTACTAGTTAAGTTATAAAAGATCTTTTTGTTGTAGTTTAGAAGAAATTCATATCTTTAAATTTTAATACAAGAAAATTTATTAACATATCTTGTATGCATTTTTCATCTTTTAATTAATTAAAGCTTTTAAACTTCAATCTTTTATCAAAAACTTCTATCTTTATTCAATATTTAAACAAACATTCATACGTAACACTTAAACATTAATCTTTTTTTTTTTTATATTTTCACATTTAATTTCTTTAAAAACTTCAACATGCAATCTCATTTTCTTAACTTAAACACATGTATGATTATATTAACATAACATACAATCATCTCATTGATCAAAACATCACTCAATTCATCAATAAAATCATCAAAATAATTTCTTCTTTTTCTTCAAAAATAAACGGCACACATGCATATTCTTGTACAATTTATTTCTCAATTTTTCATGCATATAATCTCATTCTCAATATGATAAAAATAACAAATCAAGCAACAAAATAACAATAACTCAAAGATTCATATTTTTATTATTTTGCTCAATATTTTCGGTATTTATCAAGATTTTAGGGTTTTAGTTTCTTTTTCTTCTCTTAATTCACCGATTAAAACCTAATGTTCGATTCTTCTAATGATTTCTTCTCACTCGATTATCACATGCACATCCTAAGTTTGCCTAAACATAAATTAAATAGCATGCATGCATAGATCTTTCTTTTAGGACTTAGAGATATACACATTTACAACTAATCAAATGAATTCATACTTTAATTTAAATGGTATTCTTCTCCTTGGCTCTTGGAATTGGAATGAATGGAATTTGTAGCTTCAAAGCTTGGACTTGAAAGGAAGAAGGAAGTCTTCTTGAATCCTCAAAGAAAAGAATATGATAAGGATTAATTACTCATCTCTTTAGGGCTTAAGAGCCAAAATGAAGAAATTGTTGGATGAATATTGAATTTAATCTCAAGAACTTGAAAGATTATTACCTTTTCTTGAGAATATGGATGAAATGAATGGAGGATGATACTTTCTACATCATTTCCATGGATGAGGAGCTTGAATACATGGTTGCATGTAAAGAAAAATCAAAGTATGTAAGAGAGAGAGGGAATGCCGAGAGTGAGGGAGAGATTGGAGAGATTGAGTTCTTCTTTGTTGTTTGAGAGAGAGAGGTTTCGAATGAGAGAGAGAGGGATGTGTAGATGACTAAGTCTCCTTTCTTTGTCTTAGATGTAGGAATTTGAAATCCAACAAAAGGAATAAAGTGAATTGTTGGAAGTTGAAATTGTTTAAGATGTGATTGATAGATAGGATTGATGTAGTTTGCATGTACTCTTGGAATGCCATGCATAAGACATCATCATGATATTAATCTTGGAAATTGAAGAGTGATGTGAGAGGAAGAGTGAGGTGGCGTGAGGGAGTGAGAGGTGTGTGACACGTGTCTTCGTCGTGTCGTTACGGGTGTTAATTACCCGGTCGTAAAGGTTTTCCGAATAAAACGATTCATATTTTTATACTATAAATGGGTCTAACCTCTTCTCGTCTCACTTTTGACACTAACTCATCTCAATCCTATTTCACGTCTCAATTAAAAGATTAAGGGTTTCGATCATTTAGTCTTTTAAATTTCAAAAGGAAAATTAGTCGGCTTCTTAATCCGTTTATTAATCCTTTAAAGATTAACTCCTCATTACTCTTCTCAATTCTCGGATAAATTCTTACCCTATCTCAGTGATCTTAAAAGCAATTCTAAATTCAAATATTCTAATTCAATTCTATTCTAAGTTCATCGGCGTAAATATATTTCTCGGCGATTAAAATTATGCTATTTCAATTAAGCAAACTTCTCGGGATTATTCTAGAAATTAATCTCATACTCATCTTCATACAAATAATTCAACAAGCATATCACATCATTATCATCTCAGATAAATAAAGCAGATAATTTCACACAAAACTCACAAAGCAATTTAAACGTTTTACTCATTTCTCTTCGATTAGAAAAGAAAAATTTTACTCCTAATTTCTCATCTTTTAACTCACTCGGTTAATTAAACGCTTTCTAAAGGTATAAAAGCTCGGGGTATCACATCCTCACCCTCTTAAAAAAAAATTCATCCCGAAATTTACTGACCTTAAGAAAATAACTCGGGATACTTTGCTTTCATCTTTTCTTCGAGTTCCCAAGTGGCTTCTTCAAGATCATGATGACACCATTTGACTTTTACTAAGGGAATCGATTTCGTTCTAAGCTGCTGGACTTTATGATCTAAAATCTCTTCGGGTTTCTCCTTGTAGCTTAGATCGGGTTTCATCTCGACATCTTCTTGGCGTATTACATGCTTAGGATCGAAGACATACTTTCTCAATTGCGATACGTGAAACACGTTATGCGAACTTCCAAAATTAGGCGGTAATGCTAAACGATACGATACGGATCCAATCCTCTCAAGGATCTCGTATGGTCCTATAAAACGAGGTCTAAGCTTTCCTTTAACTCCAAAACGATAAACTCCTCTCGAGGGGGATACTTTCAAAAACACTTTATCTCTTTCTTCAAACTCCAATTTGGATCTTCGATTATCGGCATACGACTTCTGTCGACTCTGAGCTTCTTTAATCTTCTTGCGGATTTGACGCACATTTTCTATCATTTCCTCAATCGCTTCTGGCCCTAACACTTTCCTTTCACCTACTTCATTCCAATACAACGACGATCTACACTTCTTTCCATAAAGAGCTTCATACGGGGCCATTCTTATCGTATTTTGATAGCTGTTATTGTATGCAAATTCAACAAGAGGTAAACTTTTTCCCATTTAACTCCTTTATCTAACAGGACGGCTCTCAACATATCTTCGAGAATTTGAATCGTTCGTTCAGATTAACCATAGGTTTGGGGATGGTAAGCAGTGCTGAATTGCAACTGAGTTCCCCACTCTTTGTGGAAACTTTTCCAAAAATGGGCTGCGAACTTCGAATCTCTATCAGAGGTAATCGTCTTCGGCACTCAGTGCAGCTTCACAATTTATTTGATGTAGATCTCGGCTAATTTGGCTGATCCATAGGTATGTGGAATAGGTATAAAATGAGCAGACTTTGTCAACCTATCCACTATCACCCATGCTACTGTATTTCCTTTTCTTGATCTTGGCAATCCCGTCACAAAATCCATTGTGATTCCATCCCACTTCCATTCTGGGACTGGTAACGGTTGCAGAGGTCCATACGGTCTTTGATGTAAGGACTTTACTTGTTGGCAAGCTAAACATTTTTCAACGAATAATGCCACATCCATCTTCATTCCATTCCACCAAAATTGTTTCTTTAAGTCTTGGTACATCTTCGTGCTGCCAGGGTGAGCTGTATACGGGGTTTCATGAGCTTCACTCATTATTTCATTCTTCAACTTGTCGTTGCTAGGCACACAAATTCTTCCTTGATACAACAACGCATTATCGCTCGATTCTGAAAAATCTTTAACTTCTCCACTTCTCACTTTCCTTCGTAACTTTTCCATTTCTTCGTCTCTTCTCTGGCCTTCTACGATACGGGTTCTCAAGTCAGGCATTACTACCAAGGTAGTAATTACTTGGTCTACTGTCGCTGGCGGTACGATTACTTTAATCTTCATCTTCGCAAATTCTTCCATCAGCTCGACTTCGTCGGTTAAAAGGAATCCCAACTCGGTACTATGTGAACTTTCCTTCCTTCTTCTTCTACTTAACGCGTCAGCTACTACGTTCGCTTTACCGGGATGGTAAGATATTTTTCAATCGTAGTCTTTTACTAGCTCAAGCCATCTCCTTTGTCTCATGTTTAACTCCTTCTGCTCGAAGAAGTACTTCAGGCTCTTGTGATCTGAGAATATTTCACACTTCGCTCCATTAAGGTAATGTCGCCATATCTTCAAAGCATGAACGACGACTGCTAATTCCAGGTCATGAGTTGGATACGTTTCTTCATGAGGTTTGAGTTGTCTAGAAGCATATGCAATTACTTTTCCATTTTGCATTAGCACACATCCTAGTCTTTGAGCAGATGCATCGGTATAAACAATGTAGTCCTTATCTGGCTCAGGTAGGGCTAAAACTGGGGCTGTCGTCAATCTCGTCTTGAGTTCTTGAAAACTTTTCTCACACTCTTCCGTCCACGTGAACTTCGTCTCTTTCTTCAACAAGCTAGTCATCGGTTTCGCGATCTTAGAGAATCCTTCTATGAATCTTCGGTAGTATCCTGCCAAACCAAGAAAACTACGGATTTCATGCACTGACGTCGGGGATTTCCATTCTTGCACAGCCTTTACCTTCTCCATATCCACTTTGATTCCTTCGGACGAAATGACATGTCCTAAGAAATTTACTTCCCTTTACCAGAATTCACACTTACTGAATTTGGCATACAACTTTTCCGCTCTAAGTGTTTCCAACACAATCCTTAAATGTTCTTCATGCTCAGCTTCACTTCTTGAATACACCAGAATGTCGTCTATAAAGACAATCACAAACTTATCCAAATATTCGTGAAAAACTCTATTCATCATATCCATAAACACTGCCGGGGCATTTGTTAATCCAAATGGCATTACTATGAATTCGTAATGTCCATATCTCGTTCTAAAAGCAGTCTTTGGAATATCTTCTTGCTTGATCTTCAATTGGTGGTATCCAGACCTTAAGTCAATCTTGGAGAAAACACTGGTTCCTTTCAGCTGGTCAAACAAATCATCTATCCTTGGCAAAGGATATTTGTTCTTCAGTGTAATCTTGTTTAACTCTCGGTAGTCTATGCACATCCTCAAACTCCCGTCTTTCTTCTTCACAAACAATATCGGAGCACCCCAAGGCGATACACTTGGTCGAATGTAGCCTAAGTCCAACAATTCTTGCAGTTGGATCTTCAACTCTTGAAGTTCCTTTGGGGCCATTCTATATGGTGCCTTGGATATCGGGGCTGATCCGGGTTCTAAATCGATTGAAAACTCCAATTGACGATCAGGGGGTAAGCCCGGTAACACTTCTGGAAACACATCCTTGAATTCTCTCACGATTGGAACATCATCGATACTCAACTCATGATTCTCATCCTTATTCAGATAGATTAGGTACGCTTGGGTACCTCTCTTCCGCATCAAACTCTGCGCTTTTATGGCTGAAATTATCGGCACGTTCTTCTTCACTCTCTTTTCCATACCGAAATCTATGGTTGACTCTTCTCCAGGGGTTTTAAACGATATTTGCCTTAAGTCGCATCGGATCGTCGCAAAGTTCTCGGTTAGCCAATCCATTCCTAGGATTATATCAACGTCACGCATCTGGATCACATTCAAGGATTTCGCGACTAACTTACGGTTTCCGACTTCAAATTCTAGATTCAAGCAAACACACGAAACTAACGCAGATTTTTCTAAAGGGGTTGCGACACTAAGCATTTGATTCGATTCTTCTACTTCTAGTTCTAGATTCTCTATGCAAATGCTAGATATAAACGAATGCGAAGCTCTGGTATCGAACAAAACAATTACAGGTATGTTGTTAAGCTTTCCCATACCTGCCAGATTTCCTTTCTCCTTCTCCTGCGGCTTCTGTTCAATCGCGTACGTTCTTTGAAAAAGCGGTGGTTCTTGCTGAAGAGGTTGCTGCCTTGGCTGCAGCGGCTTACGTTGGCGCGGAACAAACTTTTGCAGAGGAGCTGCCTCGATGGCTTTCATCTGCGACGGCTGGAATTGGTTTGGTCTTCCGCTTCTAAACCCTTGTTGCTTACTTGGGCACTGGTTTGAGAAATGACCAGGTTGACCACAAGTGTAGCAAACGTTACTCCCGCCCTTACAAACGCCTTGGTGCATTTTCCACATTTTGCACAGGGAGGGAATCCTAAAGGTCCGATGGGTAGGTTGCCTCGGTTCATCTGCGATGCTTTTCCCTTCTGGGGCTGTGGTTGGCTCTTTCCTTGCCACTGCTTCTTGTTTGGTTGATTTCCACCATTCCACTTTCCCTTTCTTTTTCCGTACTGGCCGAACTGAGGTTGTTGAGCAGTCTTGGTCGTGATCATTTGGCTTTGAGGTTGGGGATTCGATGGGGGTTGCGATCCTTTTTCCGGTTGCATTGCTAACTCCATGTCCAGGGCTCGGTTTAAAGCTTCAGCGTAAGTCAAACCACTTTGACTGGCGAGAACCACTCAAATATCTTGCCTAAGTCCTGCTCTGAATAACTCGCACATCTTTTCATCGGTATCGACCATATCGGGCGCAAATCGGGCTAACTCGCAAAATTCTCGGTCATACTCAGCTACAGATCTTTTTCCCTGCTTCAGACTGGTAAATTCGTTGGATTTTTGCTTACGGTAACTTCTTGGCACGAACTTTTCGTACAATGCTTCTTTGAACTGATCCCATGTTAACTCTTAACGTTCTTCGGGAGAATACATCCTCTGTTTCGCTTCCCACCAGTAATCGGCTATCCCTTTTAACTGGTACGCCATGCATTCTAAACGCTCGCGATCGGAACAACGGAGAAAACGAAAAATTCGCTCCAAAGAACGAATCCAGTCCTTGGCATCAGCCGGACTGCCTTTACCGTTAAACGTTGGGGGATTTTGTCGGAGAAAAAGCTCTTCGACTCATCTTTCGTTTTGAGGGGGCGGAGTAGGATCACGTTGCCCTTCTGGATTACCTTCTGGAATTCTAACGTTTCTGCGTCTTGGCGGCATTCTAAAAATTTTAACAAGGAAAACTTTAATCACTCTGGATTTTTAGTTCACAAGGAACCTTTCTCGATTCTGAACACATTTCTCTTTTGGGAGGAACACGATTCTCGATCGGTACTTAGAATAATTAATAAACAAAAATTTTCTCAACAATTTAATACTTCGACTTCTCATATATACATGCATCTTATTCAGTTTTTAATAATCATCAAACATTCATATTATCATCATATATTCTCAAAACAATCAATCATAATCACAAAATGACATATCATCACTTCATACTCATATACTCAATTTGATAACTCAGAAATTCAAATTTCAATTCAATAGAACTTAATAATTCAACTTCAAATCGCTCGACGGCAGCCTTCTTAAGGACTTATGACAATTAGGGAATTACTTGAAAATTTTCCCTTTTTCCTAACCAAAATATGCAAGTCTCAATCACAATTCACAACATAATAAAAAACATAAAAGAGTTCATCTCTTTAACACACTCGAACTAAAAACACTTAAGTTCAACAGCTTCCTTACAACACTCCTACACACAGGAATCATCTTCGCTTGGCCCATTATCATCGTACTGCTCTGCTTTGGGATCTACTCCATAATGTTCTATGGGTTCTTCATCTTCCTCGGGTTCCTCTTCTTCTTCTTCTTCTTCCTCAAGCATTTGACCTTCAAATTGCACGTCATCCTCTTCGATGTTGTCATCCTCAAAGGCGAAACACTCGCGCTCAGCTTCTCTCAAGGCTTCCTCGCAGTCTTCCAAGGTATAGTTCATCGCAGCTAACTCGGATTCGATCTATGGCTGGGTATTAGGATTCTCTTCTTGGTGACGGTGGAGAGCTACATCGGTGGAGACGCCAATTTGGGAGTTGTCTGGCCTTGCTGGAGAGATAGATGTATGAGCAAAAGAGGTAGGAAAGACATTGCTGGGTAGAGTCTGGAGATATCCTTTTCCTACAGTCGCTGCATCAATTGGTTCACTTTCATTCTCAACGTCGTCTCCTGAACGAGCTTGTCTAGAGGATTCTGCTTTAGGATGACTTGAAAAAGTTACTTGCTGACGGCACATATAAGCAACAAACTGGTCTTCAATTGATAGAGGATTTTCATTGCATCCACTCGGCTGCAATGTTGGCAAGTTAGACAAAATAAAAGGGTCAAAAGAATGAATTAAAGCACACCACTTACAATTGAATAATTTGAGTGGGAATTCCGAGGTTCAAGAATAGTTCGTGGCGGCGAATTAATTTGGAGAGAAACAGTTTCACTTGGAGGAATTGATGGAGGAGCATGAACAGTTTCATTTGGCAGACTTGGAGTATCATCATCATATGGTTCGGGCGGAGGAGCGCCATAAGACATAAAACGGGCTGAAATCGTGGAGATAAAAGCATTCACATCGCCGTATAGGGTTCGGTCGAAACAACGGTAGCCTATAAAACGAGGGACAAGACAAGCTGCCCATTCCTTCCATTCTTGCGGTAGAGCTTGGATCAGATGCGTCATGCCTTCTAACGGTCCTATGTCCATATACTGGTCTTTTCCCCAAATCGTATGATATCGTGCTAAGAATTCTGCTAACGATTCGTTGCTCATCTTCCTTACGTACAAGTATTCTTGCATCCAATCATTGTCGTCCATCCTATATGAATTTTAAACGTATAAGCACATGAAACAAACTAATCTAACATATTACAAATTCCACTACATACTCATTTCTGCGTTCCAAAGAGGGATTTTCGGGCAATTCCAAATCACGTAACCAATCGCACACACGCCTTATTCTTTCTGATCTTTTCACACGTACTCGCAAAGGAGAGGACATTCTAAAGCAATCTAGTTATTAATCAACTTAACAATTTCATCTCAAAATTTCATAACTCAATAAATAACTTAAAGGAAATTCTCAACACTTTAATAACTCAAACATCACTTTAACTTAAAAAGAAAACTTTCAAAAAATAAGACATACCTGGTTGCCGGATGAGATGGAGGATAACTTGGTGTGGTTTACTGATTCAAATAAGTCTAGGAATTAAATCTAGACTCAACTCATCAAAGAATAACAAACTTCAGAGCAATTCGAGCAAATCAAAAGCCTTGCTCTGATACCAACCTGTCACGCCTCGACTCTCGAGGCGCGACTTATGAACACAACAAACATAAACAACTAACAACTGACTTAAACAAAGGGAACATGCTCGGGGAAACAAAGATGGAAAATAAAACAATCGAATTAGGCTTCCAAAGTATAATGAAATAATATCCGAGCATCTCAAAACCACCTATAACAGGAATTTAAAATAACTACTTCATACTGATGAGGCTAGAATTCCAACAAAAGAGAATACACCCATATATACCAAGTTAAGAGGGTCATATTAAATTAATAATTCAAGTCAACGAGCCCATCGCTCGGAAGTACAAATCAAGTAGTTTAAGAAGTTAACAAATATTCAAGGTCTTCGAGCACAACGCTCGGAATCAAAAACATGAGAATCAAAGTATTAGCATCAACAAACATCAATTCAAAAGGGTTGCAGCGGAAACTTGCATCAATACCCAACATCTGCACGTATGAAGATGTACAAATGCCAGTCTGATATTCAACTAGACTCAACCAAAAGAACCAAACCACACCACCAAATATCCATGCCATCGCCATCCAGTCAACCTGCATGTTTAGAAACACATGCAGGGCTGAGTACTTCGTACTCAGTGAACACAAGCCAAAACATTTGAATAAAGATGCTTCTTAAAGCTATAACAATTGAACTTGCCTTGCCGAACATCACAAGTATATAAGTAGTTTTAAAAACAGTTTTACTTGTGCATGTTAAAAACATTTTCTTTTAAACAGACTGCGCAGTCAAATATCATATAATATAACAGTATGTATCATCTGTCACAAACAATTTCACTGTGCCGAGAAGTAGGCCTCCTTCTCGAGCACTGTGATCGGCCTAACCGAAGTAAGGCTCACAGTCACCTCAACATATACCACACGTGGATTCCTGCCTTTTACAGGATAATAACATCTTCATATAAACAGATGATAACACATACCAAACTTCAATAAAAACGGCCAGTCAATCACATTAAAATCATATCATAATACTCAATAGTATAACTAATTTTCATCGATAGTTTTGGTTCAGAAAAGCCCACCTGACTTCCGAAGAACTAGCTAGGTGGTTTAGGGCTAATTGTCCTCGCTCAATGATCCATCCGGCTCGATCCTTCACAGTTCGACATCGATAGAAAAAATAAGATACATGAAAGACGGACACGAAGGCGTTGGACTTTACTCAAGGACTTCTATTTGAGTCGATTCTCTCCTTGCTTAACCTTTCTAAGGGATCTCGCGTTCTCGTCTTTAAAACATTAACTCTACTTGAATTGATTAATACTATTAATCGACGGTTTAACACTTTTCTCGTTCTTAATTAATAATGTCATCGTCTACATTCTACTACTCGAGCTTTCTTTCAAAGCTTTCATTTGATTCTCGACTTATCAATCAATCATTCAACCATTTTGCATACAAAATAATTCAATTAACTTTTACATCATAACTAACATCATGCATTTAAACATTTATTCAATCATATAAGGAATTCAAATAAATCAATCATATTTCAAGACACATTAACATTCATTCAATTCAAAACTTAAAACTTAATTATGCATTTCTTTTTATGAAGGCTCAAACCATTTATTCTATCTTTCTTATTTAGAGACAACGCTTTGCCCTACATTCGTTATCTTTAGAGGTATTTTATAACCTTTACTCCATTAACAAATTTCTTATTAAACTCTTATGAAATTAGAATTTCTTTATTCAATTCTAATTCAATTCTCATTTCTTGACTCGGTTATTATTTTCCTAATATTTAACTCGGTAATTTTTCTCGGTTTATTTTTAATTGTTTGGTTGAAAACAACGTACTCAATTAATTATTTAATTAACTTCTTTCAACTTATTACTCGACATCTTATTCTATCATTAATTTCTTGATTAACTTATATGAGTATCTAACTTAACTCGTCTAGCATCTTTCCTTTACTCGATTAAAACTTCCTTTTTATTTTTTCTCGATTAATTCTTTTTAAACTCAGTTTTCTCAATTCTTACTTATCTTTTTAATAATTTCTTCTTTTCTTGTCTTTAATATTTAAGCCATTTCTTACTTAATAGGTTTTCTTTATCTTTTAATAAACATTTTTATTAATTAGTCCATTTTACTAGTTAAGTTATAAAAGATCTTTTTGTTGTAGTTTAGAAGAAATTCAAGTCTTTAAATTTTAATACAAGAAAATTTATTAACATATCTTGTATGCATTTTTCATCTTTTAATTAATTAAAGCTTTTAAACTTCAATCTTTTATCAAAAACTTCTATCTTTATTTAATATTTAAACTAACATTCATACATACATTGTAACACTTAATCATTCAATCTTTTTTTTTATATTTTCACATTTAATTTCTTTAAAAACTTCAACATGCAATCTCATTTTCTTAACTTAAACACATGTATGATTATATTAACATAATATACAATCATCTCATTGATCAAAACATCACTCAATTCATCAATAAAATCATCAAAATAATTTCTTCTTTTTCTTCAAAAATACACGGCACACATGCATATTCTTGTACAATTTATTTCTCAATTTTTCATGCATATAATCTCATTCTCAAGATGATAAAAATAACAAATCAAGCACCAAAATAACAATAACTCAAAGATTCATATTTTTCCTATTTTTCTCAATATTTTCGGTATTTATCAAGATTTTAGGGTTTTAGTTTCTTTTTTTTTCTCTTAATTCACCGATTAAAACCTAATGTTCGATTCTTCTAACGATTTCTTCTCACTCGATTATCACATGCACATCCTAAGTTTGCCTAAACATAAATTAAATAGCATGAATGCATAGATCTTTCTTTTAGGACTTAGAGATATACACATTTACAACTAATCAAATGAATTTCATACTTTAATTTAAATGGAATTCTTCTCCTTGGCTCTTGGAATTGGAATGAATGGAATTTGTAGCTTCAAAGCTTGGACTTGAAAGGAAGAAGGAAGTCTTCTTGAATCCTCAAAGAAAAGAATATGATAAGGATTAATTACTCATCTCTTTAGGGCTTAAGAGCCAAAATGAAGAAATTGTTGGATGAATATTGAATTTAATCTCAAGAACTTGAAAGATTATTACCTTTTCTTGAGAATATGGATGAAATGAATGGAGGATGATACTTTCTACTTCATTTCCATGGATGAGGAGCTTGAATACATGGTTGCATGTAAAGAAAAATCAAAGTATGTAAGAGAGAGAGGGAATGCCGAGAGTGAGGGAGAGATTGGAGAGATTGAGAGTTCTTCTTTGTTGTTTGAGAGAGAGAGGTTTCGAATGAGAGAGAGAGGGATGTGTATATGACTAAGTCTTCTTTCTTTGTCTTAGATGTAGGAATTTGAAATCCAACAAAAGGAATAAACTGAATTGTTGGAAGTTGAAATTGTTTAAGATGTGATTGATAGATAGGATTGATGTAGTTTGCATGCACTCTTGAAATGCCATGCATAAGACATCATCATGATATTAATCTTGGAAATTGAAGAGTGATGTGAGAGGAAGAGTGAGGTGGCGTGAGGGAGTGAGAGGTGTGTGACACGTGTCTTTGTCGTGTCGTTACGGGTGTTAATTACCCGATTGTAAAGTTTTTCCGGATAAAACGATTCGTATTTTTATACTATAAATGGGTCTAACCTCTTCTTGTCTCACTTTTGACACTAACTCATCTCAATCCTATTTCACGTCTCAATTAAAAGATTAAGGGTTTCGATCATTTAGTCTTTTAAATTTCAAAAGGAAAATTAGTCGGCTTCTTAATCCGTTTATTAATCCTTTAAAGATTAACTCCTCATTACTCTTCTCAATTCTCGGATAAGTTCTTACCCTATCTTAGTGATCTTAAAAGCAATTCTAAATTCAAAGATTCTAATTCAATTCTATTCTAAGTTCATCGGCGTAAATATATTTCTCGGCGATTAAAATTATGCTATTTCAATTAAGCAAACTTCTCGGGATTATTCTAGAAATTAATCTCATACTCATCTTCATACAACTAATTCAACAAGCATATCACATCATTATCATCTCAGATAAATAAAGCAGATAATTTCACACAAAACTCACAAAGCAATTTAAACGTTTTACTCATTTCTCTTCGATTAGAAAAGAAAAATTTTACTCCTAATTTCTCATCTCTTAACTCACTTGGTTAATTAAACGTTTTCTAAAGGTATGAAAGCTCGGGGTATCATAGTTTACCCTTAACTCCGAATCTAAGGATTCCTCTGGTCGGTGATATCTTAAGGAAAACTTTATCCTAATCTCAAAACTTAAGATCCTCGCGACGGTCGTCGGCATATAACTTCTGTCGGCTCTCGCTTCTCTCATTCTATCCCAAATCTGCCGTACAATCTCGATCATCTCATTAATCGCATCTGGTCCTAGGTTTTTCCTTTCACCCACTTCGTCCCAAATAAGTGGTGATCTACATTTCATCCATACAAAGCCTCGTACGGCATCATTCCTATCGTAGGCTGATAGCTGTTGTTTATACGCGAATTCGTCCAAGTGTAAAACATCTTCCTAATTCGCGCCTCGATCCAATACCACTATCCTTAACATATCAACCTAAATCCGAATCGTCCTCTCGGACTGTCCATGTGTCTGAGGGTGTAAAGCTGTACTGAGATTAGCTCGGTTCCTAATTCTTTCTGCATAATGACCCAAAATCTTGAAGTGAATTTGGCATCTCGATCTGATACTATAACCTTCGGTACTCCGTGCATACGTACAATCTCTCGGACATACACTGAGCTAACTTCTCTGATCCTTTTGTAGTCTTAATCGTTAAGAAATGAGTCGATTTCATAAGTCTATCGATAATCAATCAAATAGTTGTGTTTCCTCTTCTTGACTTAGGCAAGTCTGTGACAAGGTCCATAGCTATGCCTTCCCATTTCCATTCTGGGACATCCAATGGCTGTAGAATACTTGCGGTCGTCTGTGTGAAGCCTTATTCTGCCATACATCTTTCCACAAACGAGGTAACGCCTCGTTTTAGTCCATTCCACTAGAAATTCTTTCTCAAGTCCTGATACATCTTTGTACTGCCTAGGTGTGCTGTGTATAAGGCGTATCTTGAGCTTCACTCATGATATCATTCTTCAGTTCGTTGTCGTCATCAGGAATACAAATTCTGCCTTCAAAAGATCGCATTATTTGGTACTTCGGAATATCCTTCTGGTCTATCTGTTCATATCTTTAGTCGAAACTTCTCCATTGTTTCATCCTTTCTCTGGACACTGTTGGTTCTTTCTTTTAAATTTGGTGTAGTTTCTAGAGTTGCTACCTGGCTCGTTATCGTTGCTGGGGTATCGAGTACCTTTATATCCATTTTCTCGAACTTTCGTACCAATGTCTCTTCTTTAACAAAGAGGCATCCTAACTTCGTTAGAGCCTTGCAACTCAGTACGTCTGCTACTGCATTTGCCTTTCCTGAATGGTAGTCGATCCCGTAGTCGAAATCCTTGACCAATTCGAGCCATCTCCTTTACCTCGTATTCAGTTCTTTCTGCTCGAAAAAGTGCTTCAGACTCTTGTGATCTGTGAAGATCTCAACCCTTACACTATAGAGATGGTGTCTCCAAATCTTTAATGCATGCACAACGGCTACGTGTTCTAAATCGTGGGTTGGATACTTAACTTCGTGGGGTCGAAATTATCGTGAAGTATAAGCTATCACTCGTCCGTCTATTTAACTTTGGTTCCCTTCCGAAGTGGCTGCGTCATTGGCCTAGCAGTTGTAGAGAATCCCTCAATTAGCCTTCTGTAATAACCGGCTAAAAACCCAAGAAACTTCTGATCTCATTTTGACTCGATGGTGACCTCCAGTTGGGTACTGCCTCTACCTTGGCAGGATCTACCTTGATTCCTTCAGCCGAAACTACATGACCAAGGAACATTACTTCCTTCAGCCAAAATTCGCATTTACTGAACTTGGCATACAGTTTCTCGGTTCTAAGTGTTTCCAACACTATCCGTAGATGTTCTTCGGGTTCCTTCTCATTTTTTTGAGTAAATGAGAATATCGTCGATGAATACTAAGACGAATTTGTCTAAGTACGGGTGTATGTGGTCCATGTATACAGCAGGGGCGTTGGTTAAATCAAATGGCATTACTAGGAGTTCGTAATGGCCATATCTGGTTCGAATAGCGGTCTTAGGTGCGTCCTCGGGTTTAATTTTCAGCTGGTGGTACCTTAATCTTAAATCTATCTTGGAAAACACTCCTGCACCCTTGAGCTGGTCAAACAAATCCTCTATCCTTGGCAAAGGATATTTGTTCTTGAGGGTGATCTTGTTCATTTCTCGATAATCTATACACATTCTCATCGAACCGTCCTTCTTCCTAACAAATAACACTGGTGCTCCCCAAGGTGAGACACTTGGTCCGATGATACCAAGGTCTAGCAACTCTTATAACTGGATTTTAAGTTCTTCTAATTCTTTCGGTGCCCTCCTACATGGGCTTTAGATTTTAGGAGCTGCTCCTGGCTCTAAGTCGATCGTAAAGTCTACGTGTCGATCCGGTGGCAATCCTGGCAATATTTCTGGGAATACGTCCTCATATTTATCTAAAACCTTCGCATCTTGGATGGTCTTCTTGGCTCCTGGTTCTCTGACTAGGTACACAAGATTAGCTATGATACCTTTCTTCCTTATTAACTCTATGGCTTGTAGCGCTGATATAATCGGTACTTCTCTACTCATTGAAATTCCGTGGAATTCGGTTGGTTTTCTACCCGGGGGTTGAAAAGAGATTTTTCTCTCGTTGCAGAGAATTGTGGCATAATTCTCTGACAACCAATCCATTCCTAAGATTATGTCTATGTCCTACATTATCATAATGTTTATGTTGTTTGCTTTAACCTTAGGAGTTTCGATTTCTAGTTCTAAGCTAGAGCAAACATGCGTAGAAGTAGTGATCTCTCCTGAAGGCGTAGTTACTCTCATAAGGTGTGTAGCTCTTACAGGTTTGATGTCAAGGTTATCAGCACACGAGCCAGCAATAAAAGAATGCGACGCGCCAGTATCAAACAGTATCTCAAATAGGGATGTTGTGAAGTTTTCCCATACCTGCTAGGTTTCCTTTTCCATTATTTTTCCCAGTCTGCCTATTGGCGCATGCCCTTGCATTCTGGTGTCGCTGCGCATGCTGCTGAAATTGTTGTTGCGTCATCTGTTGTTGAGGCTGCTCCTGAATCACCCTCAAAGGCTGGGGCTGTCCTTGCTGATTCTGTTCGGCTGTTCTCAGTAATGTAGGGCAATCCCTTTTTACGTGCCCTGCCTGTCCACAGTTAAAACAAAGGCCCGTGCCTTCTTGACAAATACCAGGATAGGTTCCATTGCATTTTTGGCAAACCGGATAAGTAACCTTCCCTGGGTTATTTCTTCCTTGGTTAGAGTTTTGCTGTTGTCCTTGCGACTGTCTTTGCTGATTATTCCCTTTCCATGGTCTGGCCTGGTTGTTCCCTTGTACATACAACCCTGACTGGTTGTCTCCCTGCCATTGTTTCTTTTTGTTGTTCTGGCTAGGCTGCTGGTAGCCGTACTGATTTCCCTTTTGTTGATTACCCTGGTTAGGATTCTGATTGTAGTCACTGCTACTTCCTCCATCCCATTTTCTTTTTCCTTGGAAGTCGCTATTATTGTTGTTATAATAGCCTCGGTTTTTGTTTTGGGTTGGAGCTGATGTAGGTGCTATGGTTTTCTTCTCATCAGGCACAACGGCCTCCATTTCCAGTGCTCGTCCTAAAACGTCCGTATAACTCAGTCCCCTGTGACTAGCTGAAGTGAGTCCCAATTCGTGTCTTAGTCCCTCTTGGAACTTCTTAGACATCTTTTCCTCAGTGTCCACCTGAGTTGGCGCATACCTTGATAATTCGCAGAATTTTGCGTCGTATTCAGTAACTGTCATCTTACCCTGTTTCAGATTGTAAAACTCAGCTTCCTTCTGAGCCCTATATGTCTTAGGCACGTACTTGTCGTACATCACCTCTCTGAATTCCTCCCACGTAAAACGAACTAGACGCTCCGCGGGTATTACCTTCTGTCTAGCCTCCCACCAGTAGTCCGCTGATCCCGTGAGTTGGAACGCAACACATAGTAGTCGCTCCTCATCAGTACATCTGAGGAGTTTAAAGATTTTCTCAGTAGACCGCATCCATAGTTCAGCATCGCTAGGGCTGCCCGATCCATCAAACTTTGGGGGGCTTCTTTTGAGGAAAAGATCCTCAATGTCCCTACGGGGTGGTGGTGGAGGTGATTGTGATGGTTATGGGGTATCATTTCGTTTCTGTTCCTGCTCTCTGTCATTCTCTGGCTGAAGTCTTCCACGTCCCCTGGGCCTACCAGGTCCTCGACCTCTTCTATTGTTAATGTTTCTCGGCGGCATTTTTCCTTAAACTATAGGGAATAGAAAATTTCCATTAGCGCCTTCCCTTTAAGCCCTCTGTTACTCACTAACCCACTTTCCAACTTAATCAAGCTCGCGGAAAAGAAATTCGAACATAACTTCGATACTATCCCCTCAATCTTTTAACTGTCAAAGTTAAACCTAATTTTCGTTACACGGGTTCATTTGCATTCTGATTTGATTTTACGATTTATAAAAACTTCCTTGCGATTAAAAACCCTCTCATGGGTCATGTATATATGTATATATATACATCCATGGGATATGGATTTTTCCTCCAACGAGGTCTTGCACAAAAATTAGACTATTGCGAGTCTAAACTAGGCTATCTGCCTATCATTGTACAGGTTGCATTAACAGAATGCATTACTATACTACTGGGAGTACTAGAACTGAAACGGTTCACAAAATTTCGTATCCGTTAGGGTACTACAAAACTAACTAGTTATTGATCCGACTATGTACGTAACAAAAGAGACTACTAACTCTGTTGATAAGCGTCCCTGACGCACTGCTCAACTCGCTGCAGTCAAACCTCCACTGCCCTCTATGGCCTGATCCTCCTTAGGTTCCTCGTCCGTATTCTCATCAGGGTTCTCTTCCGGATCCTCATCCGGGTCCTCATCCTTTGACTCTGAACCAAAGACGAGCTAAGGTGCCTCGTCAACTCTCAAGGTAGTGCCGTCTGCAAGTATAAGTGGTGGCGGTGCAGACAACTCTGAATCTGTCATCTCGGTATCTAAAACCAGGTAATCCCAGCAGGTCACTAACGCCCGCTTCTTCGGAGGTAGCAGGTGGTCGGAAAGGGACTAGACTCGTACTTCTCCCTGGAACGGACCTTGGATGGTCCTGCCTCAAACTCTGCTCTAACTCTAGCCAATTCCGCACAAATCTCGTCAAGGGGTCTGTATGAAGTTGGTAACTGTAACAGGACGGTAAGCTCTGCGTCAATCACTGGGTACTCTGCCTCTGAAACTAACCCCTCTGTGCCCTCGCTAGGTACAATCACGAGAGAGATCTCTATTGTGCATCCATTTCTGGACCTATCTCATCGTGCTCTGATTCTGAATCCGCCTGGAAACCAGTGTAGGGAGGATGTGTCTGAACGGGGTATGCTGCTATGTGTCTGCTCTGGAAGAAACGCCTGTGTACCTCTAAAGGGAATCCATAATAATCACCTGTCGGCTCTACGTCATCGTCAAACATCTCAAAATAGTACCATGCGTATCATATGCCCAACCATACCATTCCTCTGGCAGTCGTCTAATTAAGTCGAAGATAGCCTAATCCTCTGTAATAGCATGCCTAGAAGTTACTAATCCTTTGTCCTATGTCATGTCTCGGGTTTGTCTCGAAAACTCGATACTTATCCAAAATAGGATCTGCCCAAGTACGCTGTGGTGGGGATTGACTCTCCTGAGCCATATCACTACTAGAAGTCATCCTACAAGGTTTTTAAGGTACATGGATCAGTAACAGGTAGGACGATATCTTATCTTACGGAAAACCTTAAATTACAATGAATATTCCTTATTCAATTGTAATATCACCTCACTTAAACAACAAACTTATCTTAAACATCTAGCAATTTCACAGAAAATTGCACTCGTACAAACAATATATAGAAATAAAATTTTAAGATTTTATTTCCATTCCTTATCTTAATATATTTTTTTTTTCACGAAGAAAATTTCTTATCGATTCTCACTCGTTAAAAAAAGTGCGTTCACTTTGTTCATGTTACTTATTCGAAAGTAACATTCATTTACGTAAGACTTTGTCGTTCATGACCCTTAATATACGTACTCGTCGTAGTCTTCATTCAAAACGACGTATAGAAATAAATTCCAAAAGAAATTGGAATGATAATTAGGGAATAACCTTTAGAACATAAGTTCTAATCGTCATTGAATTCGATCGATTGTTGACAAATTTAATCGAGCTTCGTGCTTGATTCTTAATATTTATACATATCTCCCTCTCGAAGTCCGTACATGGCAAACTCCGCTGAAAAAAACAAAACGGTACGATGTCGTCATGTTACTTATACGTAAGTAACATTTATTTATTTCATTCATCTTTGATTCCCTTTATTCTATCATCTTCGTCTCGATCACATCCTCTTAATATGAGGCCAACGTTTCTCGTTCGTTTACTCGTTTCTTTCGTTCACTTGGTACCAAGGTATTTCATCCTATCATTATTCATTTCATTTTCTCGAAGGAAATTATTATCGGCTTCTAAGTATAAAAAGAAGATTCGATTCTGCCGAGTCTTGTTCAGGTCACTACACGCACGTGACATCCGTCTGTAGAAGTTCTTCCCGTTTTGGGGATCTCCTTTCGAAATTATTTAGAATAACGTTTCTTAAAACGTCTAAGTTCTCGAATAGTCGGAGAAGACCTTAGGTTTCAAAGTCTATGTTCTCAATGAACCGGGAGAAATCCTTAGAATTCATCTAGATTCTTGTACCAAATAAATCTTTTCAAAAAGTAAAAAATTATTGCGCAAATAATTTCACATAAGATAGTACTCGTACTATCACGTAATCACATAACCAAACAAAGTATAAATTCTTATACTTTCATAAATGAAAAGTATTTTGGCACCATTTTTATTCTTTACTTGCTGAATAGTCATTCAAAAATTTCTTATTGAAAAGAAATCATATCACTGAAATTTTTTTCCTCGTTGAGTCGACGTAGCGGGAGGTTGAGTTGTCATCTACAATCTTAATCTTAGTGTTATAACTAAATCTTAACTTTACTTGAAAGAAGATTCTGGTCTTGAGTATATACAAATATTCTATCTCACAACTCGAAAGAAGACTCGATATAGAGTATAAACGAATACTCTATTTTACTACTCGAAGGATGACTCGTATACAGAGCAGAAATGATTGCTCTGATACCACTCTGTCACAACCCCAAATCCCGAGGGATGGCAGAAGCCGGGGTGCGATTGAGATTGGATTAAAGAAGCGGGGAAGAAAGGGACTGACTGAATAAACATACATAAAGGACTACATAATTTCTATGAACAAGACATATTAAATAAACGGAAGGAGTTGACCTCGAAAGATCACTCGACAAAGTATTCAAAAGCATCTAAGTTATAAGTTACAGAACTTATACTACAGTTGTTTATTTACATAGCATCAAAAAGAGTTTAGAGTGTCTAGAGTTTGGCAGCGGAAAAATGAGACTAAGTACATAAGTCTTCCTATTCTTCAACTCAACTCAATCCTAACTCAACCATCCATCGCTTCCGTCGCTTCAACCTGCACATTTAGAAATATATGCAGGGATAAGTACAAAAATACTTAGTGGGCACATTGCCGAAATCATAGTATAAGTATTGATAAATCAGGCATTTAGTCCTTGTAGCACATCGGGGTTTTGTTTGAAAAAGAACCCGGGTCTACTAAACATTTTTATTATTTTCACAATGTAGCTTGGCCAAGCATTTTCTGACAGATGTTACGTTCAAATCTTGTCCAATTCTCATTCACCGTGGTTGGTTACCCCTCAACAGGATACCACATACACCACAGGCTACAAAGTGCACATACTTTGGAAAGCATATAGCTAACTCAAAGCCGATCGAAAGTTAACTAGTCAGCTAACTAATAAATCTGGAAAGTTGTTCAGCTAACTCAGATCGATCAAGAGAACTCACATAAAACACAAAAACAATTTATGCCTGATAATCATGTTTGATAAACACAGTTATCAAAGCTATAAATGTCACTTTCGATTTGTGGAAAAACCCACATTTTATTTGATATAAGTAGGAAAGCCCACCTTATACGTTACAGAACTACTAAACGAATTTCTGTCGTTTGATCCTTCGCCTTATCCCGACTGTTGACTTCCTCCTTCATCGTAAATAATCATAACTCCGATAAGTTATCGAGTCGATAAAAAGAAAACGGAATTCGAAATCAAATTCAAATTAGTTTCATACGCTTTTAAGTTTTTAGGCCTTTGCACGCTAATCTATATTCTTAAATAAAATGGGAATGAGAATCGAGCATTTCTCGTTTAGAATTCTTACTTGACACTAAGGTCAGTAGATAAGGGTTGTCGATACTTAGAACGACTTAAAAGATCGAAAGAAACTAAGTTGAGAAGAAAACAACTTAGTAAGCTAAGTTCTGAAAATTCACAGGGCATTTGGAAACAGGGGAAGTTCCCTGTACCGTTAGAAAGCCTGGGATGTCTAGTTTACTCTCCAATTTACGGATCTCAAATCCGATCAACGAGCTAAGAGATATTGCAGTTTCCGGAAAGGGTCGCAAAACTGCCGAGGTTAACCCTAATTGTTCGATAGAATCGACGTATGACTTCCTAGGTTCGCTCTATGTTCTCGAACCTACATTTTCACGAAATTAATACATCAAGGCAGTCAACACGTACTCCCGTACGTGTAGAACTCCTTTCCATCGTTCGTCTATTAGCACGATGTTCTAAACATCGGCTTTCAAACTATCAAGTACTATACCAAAACAAGTTAACATTTCTCGTTTCTAGTTCTCGATTATAACTACAACTCATCATATAATAATCCGGATGCTCATGTCGTCAACTACCAAGTTGTTCCTTAGTTCATAATAAGCAATATTATTTAGTTAGAAACCTTACTCGACTTCTCGATTATTACTTATATTCATTTGATCGTCTCTTACAAATTTTCCAAAGTTATCGGATTTCATTCATTTTTTACAACGTTAATCATTATCTACCATAGATCATTACTATGAATATCATTACCTTATATCATCAACCAATCTCGATTCATTCCTAAATTCTTGTCTCTTACGATTTCATTAACATTTTTAGATTAATTCCAAATAATTCCTATTATCAACTAATACCATTAGAAACCATAATCCATCACCATTTCATCAATTAAATCAAAGCTCCTAAAACCCCTATTTCTCCATCAAAACTCGGTATTAACATAAATTATGGGGAATTGGTTTTCTTCATCAATTTACATCGTTAATCCATTTATCCAACTACTACAACATCAATCTAACCAATTACTATACCATTTCATCATTAATTTGAAAATCAAAAGTGAAACCCTAACCTAAATAATTCGATCATCATCATTTTCATAGGGCTTTCCATTCCTTTTTGTTTAACTCACCAATTAAACTACTCCTAAGTCTAATTACACCATCAATTTGAAGAATCAAAACATCCTACATCTAAGCCCCAATTTTCGGTATTACCTAGTCTTTAGGGTTATTGAATTTCTTCAACTTTTGACCATAGAAATCAATACTAACACATCTAATTATACTAATTAAACTCAAATCATCTAATCTACATTATCATAAAAATCGATCAACATGAGGAAAATAAAAGAAATGAAATCTATTTGGATAGAAGTGTAGAGGAGATGAATACCTTGAAGTTTATTGAAGGAAAGAGTTGAAAATGATGGAAGATGAGTGACTTTGTGAAGAAAATCCTTGCTAGAACTTGGGAGCTTCAACAACGGTGATGAGAGAATTTGAGAGAGATGGAAGAGAAATATATGTATGTGTGTAGCCGTGTATGTTGAGAGAGAGAAGTGAGGAAGATGACTAACTTAATGTAGGAAATATCTATCAAGAAGACTTAGGTGTAAAGTTTAAGTAAATATCTAAATGGTGAGTCATAAGTTTATACTATATAAGAAATGAAATATCAAGCTTGTGAGGGAGAGGGAAGTCGGCAATGAGGGGAGGAAAAAGGAGAAAAACGCGCTTTTCCGGCGCGATACGACGTTACGGAAATCGAAAAACAAAAAACGTATCTCGGCACATTATCGTCAAATTCCGATTCTACCATAAATTCCGACATATTTAACTTATTCGGAAAGTAATGTTTAAATTCTAATTTCCGACAAAAACTCGGGACGTCACAGTCCGAGTTTCATTCGGAAAATCAAAAAAACGAACTTTCTCGGGCGAGTTCGTATCGCGATTTCGTGAATGTAAAAATCAGATGGTTTTCCGTTCTGAGTTCTAGAACTAAAAAGTTATCGTACGCGATAACCCTAAATACAGTAGTCATCTAACTGACTTCCGTAGTTTATTTTCGGAAACGAATTTCACCGTTAGTTTTAGAATTCAAATTCATGAACTAAGGCGTGCAAAACCATTTTTATTAATAACTTTAAATTTTAAATCAGTACGAAATTTCTGGGGTATTACATCCTACCCCCCTTGCGAAAAATTTCGTCCCAAAATTTGTATACCTTCTGTAAAAAGATGAGGATATCTCTCCTTCATCTTCTCCTCGAGCTCCCACGTGGCTTCTTCTTGCCCGTGGTGGTTCCATAGCACTTTAACGATTGGTATCGATTTGGTCCTTAATTCTTGGACTTTTCTATCTACAATCAATATCGGCTTGTCTTCATAGCTTAGGTCAGATTCAAGAACTACGTCTTGCTGATTAATGACGTGCTTAGGATCATAGACGTATTTTCTCAATTGAGAAACATGAAAAACGTTGTGGACACTTCCTAGACTTGGCGGTAAGGCCAATCTATAAGCGACGGGTCCTATTTTCTCGAGGATGTCATATGGTCCTATAAACCTGGGTCGTAGTTTACCCTTAACACCGAATCGAATGATTCCCTTAGAAGGTGAAATCTTAAGGAAAACTTTATCTCCTATTTCAAAACTAAGACTGGTTCGATAATCATCGGCATAAGACTTCTGTCGGCTCTGGGCTTCTTTCATTCTATCACGAATCTGCCGAACTATCTCAATCATCTCATTTGCTGCATCGGGGCCTAGGTTCTTTCTCTCACCCACTTCGTCCCAATAAAGTGGTGATCTACATTTCCTTCCATACAAAGCCTCGTACAACGCCATTCCTATCGTGGCTTGATAGCTGTTGTTGTAAGCGAATTCGACTAAGTGTAGGATTTTCTCTCAATTCGCGCCTCGGTCCAATACCACTGTCCTTAACATATCAACTAGAATCTGAATTGTTCTCTCGGATTGTCCATCTGTCTATGGGTGAAACACTGTACTGTAGTTAAGCTCAATTCTTTCTGCATCGTAATCCAAAATCTCGAGGTAAATTTGGCGTCTCTATCTGATATTATGACCTTCGGTACTCCATGCAGACGTACAATCTCTCTGACGTACAATTGAGCTAACTTCTCTGATCCGTAGGTGGTCTTGATCGGTAAGAAGTGTGCTGACTTTGTAAGCCTATCGATGATCACCCAAATGGCTGTGTTTCCTCTTCTTGACTTAGGCAAGCCTGTGACAAAATCCATAGCTATGCCTTCCCATTTCCATTCTGGGATATCTAATAGTTGTAGCAATCCATACGGTCGTCTGTGTAAAGCCTTAACTTGCTGACATGCCAAACACCTTTCTACAAACGAGGCAACATCTCGTTTCATTCCATTCCACCAGAAGTTCCTTCTCAAATCTTGATACATTTTTTTACTTCCTGGATGTGTTGTATAAGGCGTATCGTGTGCCTCACTTAAGATTTCATTCTTCAGTTCGCTGTCATCATCAGGAATACAAATTCTGCCTTCATAAAGGATCGCATTATCCGACGCTTCGGAATATCCATCTAGTTTATCTGTTCTCATCTTTAATCGAAGCGTTTCCATCGATTCATCCTTTCTCTGAGCATTGATGATTATTTCTCTCAAATCTGGTGTAGCTTCTAATGCTACTATCTGACTTGTTATTGTAGCTGGCGTGTCGAGCACTTTGATATTCATCTTCTCGAATTCTCGCACTAAGGTTTCTTCTTCGACAAAAAGGCATCTGAACTTCGTTGGAGCCTTGCGACTCAATGCGTCTGCTACCACATTAGCCTTTCCTGGATGATAGTTAATTCCGCAGTCGTAATCCTTAACCAGTTCGAGCCATCTCCTTTGTCTCATATTCAGTTCTTTCTGCTCGAAAAAGTACTTCAGACTCTTGTGATCTGTAAATACCTCAACCCTTACACCATAGAGATGTTGTCTCCAAATCTTTAACGCATGCACCACGGCTGCGAGTTCTAAGTCGTGGGTTGGATACCCAACTTCGTGAGGTCGAAGTTGTCGTAAAACATAAGCTATAACTCGTCCATCTTGCATTAAGACACAACCTAATTCATTTTTCGAAGCGTCGGTGTAAACCACATACTCCTTGTTTGCGTCTGGAAGTGCTAGTACTGGTGCTGTGGTTAACTTGTCCTTGAGAGTTTGGAAACTTTTTTCACACTCTTCTGTCCATTTGAATTTGGTATCCTTCCGGAGTAACTGCGTCATCGGCCTAGCGATCGTAGAGAACCCCTCTATAAATATTCTGTAGTAGCCTGCCAAACCTAAGAAACTTCTGATCTCGTTCGGACTCATTGGTGACTTCCAGTTGTGCACTGCCTCTACCTTGGCTGGATCCACTTTGATTCCCTCCGCCGATACGATGTGTCCAAGGAACATTACTTCCTTCAGCCAAAATTCACATTTACTGAATTTGGCGTAGAGTTTCTCGGTCCTGAGTGTATCCAACACTATCCGTAGATGTTCCTCGTGCTCCTTCTCATTCTTAGAGTAAATGAGAATGTCGTCGATGAACACTAAAACGAATTTGTCCAAGTAGGGGTGGAAAACATTATTCATAAGATCCATGAATACAGCTGGAGCGTTAGTTAAACCAAATGGCATTACTAGGAATTCGTAATGGCCATATCGGGTTCTAAAGGCGGTCTTTGGTACGTCCTCTGGTTTGATTTTCAGCTGATGGTACCCCGACCTTAAATCTATCTTGGAGAAGACTCCTGCACCCTTGAGCTGATCGAACAGATCCTATATCCTTGGCAAAGGATATTTGTTCTTGAGTGTGATCTTGTTCAGCTCTCGATAATCTATACACATTCTCATCGATCCGTTCTTTTTCCTAACAAATAGCACTGGTGCTCCCCATGGTGAGACACTTGGCCTGATGAAACCAAGGTCTAACAGCTCTTGTAACTGGATTTTGAGCTCTTCTAGTTCTTTCGGTGCCATCCTATATGGGGCTTTAGATTTAGGTGCTGCTCCAAGTTCTAAATCGATCATGAAATTTACATGACGATCTGGTGGCAATCCTGGTAACACTTCTGGAAAGACGTCTTCATATTCATTCACAACTTTTACGTCTTGGATGGTCTTCTCGGCTCCTGGTTCTCCGACTAGATACACAAGATAAGTTGTGGTACCTTTCTTCTTCATAAGTTTCGTGGCTTGAAGGGCTGATATAATTGGTACGCCTCTACCCATGGAAATTCCGTGGAATTCGGTTGGTTCTTTACCCGGAGGTCGAAAAGAGATTTTTCTCTCGTTGCAGAGAATCGTGGCATAATTTTCTGACAACCAATCCATTCCTAGAATTATATCTACGTCCCATATTATCATAATATTTAAGTTGTTCGCCTTAACCTTAAGAGTTCCGATTTCTAAGTCTAGGTTAGAGCAAACATGCGTGGAAGTAGTGATCTCTCCTGAAGGTGTAGCTACTCTCATAGGATGTGCAGCTCTTACAGGTCTGATGTCTAAGTTATCGGCACACGAGCCAGCAATGAAAGAATGCGATGCGCCAGTATCAAACAGTATCTTAATAGGGATGTTGTGTAATTTTCCCATACCTGCAAGATTGTCTTTTCCCTTGTGCTGGCCACCCTGTTTGATAGCGCATGCCCTTGCATTCTGTTGTTGCTGTGCATGATGCTGGAACTGCTGTTGGTTCATTCGCGGCTGTTGCGGCTGTGCTTGTATGGCCCTGAGAGGTACGGCATGCAGTGGCTTAGGGCAATCTTTCTTCATGTGCCCCTTCTGTCACAGTTGAAATAGTTAGGGGTGCCTAACTGACAAACACCGGGATGGGTTTTGTTGCACTTAGGGCAGACAGGTATGGTAACCCTCCCTGGGTTATGTCCTGCTTGGTTGTAGTTCCTCTGCTGCCCTTGCGGTTGGTTTGGTTGGTTGTTTCCTCTCCCCAGTCCGGCTTGGTTATTCCCCTGAATATACAAGCCCGATTGGTTGTTTCCCTGCCACGGCCTTTTGTTGCTGTTGTTGTTGTGGTTATTGTTCTGACCAGGCTGCTGATAGCCCTGCTGATTACCCCTTCTCTGATTACCCTGGTTGTTATAACTCTGATTGTAGCCTCCGCTACCCCCTCAATTCCACTTCCTCTTTCCCTGATGGCTGCTATTATTGTTGTTATAATAGCCTCGGTTCTGGTTCTGTGCTGGAGCTGGTGTGGTTGGTACAACTTTCATCTCGTTAGGCACTACGGCCTCCATTTCCAATGCTCTTCCCAAAATGTCAGTGTAGCTTAGTCCCCCATGACTAGCTAATGCAATCCCCAGTTCATGTTGTAGTCCCCCTTGGAACTTCTTCGATAATTTCTCCTCGGTATCAACCTGAGTCGGCGCATACCTAGACAGCTCGCAAAACTTAGCGTCATACTCAGTTACGGTCAGCTTTCCTTGCTTCAAACTATAGAACTCAGCTTCCTTCTGAGTTCTATACGTCTTGGGTACGTACTTATCAAATAGTATTTCCTTGAATTCTTCCCACGTGAAACGAGCCAGGTGCTCTGCGGGTATCACCTTCTGCCTTGCTTCCCACCAATAATCCGTCGATCCAGTTAGTTGGAACGCGACACATAGCATTCTCTCCTCATCAGTACATCTGAGGAGTTTGAATATCTTCTCTGTAGATCACACCCATAGTTCAGCATCGCTAGGGCTGCCCGTTCCATTAAACATTGGGGGGTTTCGTTTGAGAAATAAATCCTCAATATCCCTACGGGGTGGTGGTGGAGGTGGTGGTGATGGGGATGGTGATGGGGATGGGGTATCATTCTGGTCGTGCTCTTGTTCTCTATCGTTCTCTGGTTGACGTCTCCCACGTCCTCGGGGCCTCCCAGGTCCTCGACCTCTCCTATTGTTAACGTTTCTTGGCGGCATTTTCTTTGATCTAAAGGAAATAGAAATTCTCATTAGTCCTCTTTTGTTAATCGCTCTTATTACTTACTAACTCGTTTCCAACTTAATCAAGTTCACGAGACGACACATCGAACATAGTTTCGATATCAACTTTGTAATCCTTTAACTTTCAAGTTAAACTTAAATTCTCATCACACGAATTCATTTACATTCTGATTCAATTGCACGATTCATAGGAATTTTTTTTTTCTTGTGATTAAAAACCCTCTCATGGGTCATGTATATATATATACATCAAAAAGAATATTAATTCTGCCTCCGACGAGGATTTATACAAAAATTAGACTACCACTAGTCTAAACTAAGCTGACTGCCTACCTGTACAGGATGCGCTAACATATTGCATTACTGTACTACTGGGAGTACTAGGACGGAAACGATTCACAAAAAAAAATCTCGTATCCGCTAGAGTACTGCAAAAACTATCTAGTTACTGATCCGACTATGCACATATCAGTAGGAGACTACTAATCTTACTGCTACTACTACGCGTTCCTGATGCACTGCTCAACTTGCTGCAGTCGAATCCCCATTGCCCTCTACGGCCTGATCCTCCTCGGGGTCCTTATCCGGATCCTCATCGGTGTCCTCCTCCGGATCCTCGTCCTAAGATGCTGAACCAAAAATGAGCTGAAGCACCTCGTCAACCCTAGAGGTAGTGCTGTCTGTAAGTGCAAGTGGTAGTGGTACGAGCACATCTAAAATAATCCTCTCGGAATCTAAAACGAAGTAGTCCTCAATGATCTCTACTGCACGCTTCTTCAAAGGAAGAAGGCGCTCTGGAATAGAACTGGACTCAAAAACCTCTGTGGAACGGACCCTGGATGGTCCTGCCTCCATCTGCTCTCTGACTGTCGTCCATCTCGCGCAGATCTCCTCAAGTAGTATCGGAGGAAAAGGCAGCTCTAACATGGCGGCAAGCTCCGCGTCTATCCCTCGGTACTCTGATCCTGTCCGGAACAGTCCCGTGTCTAATGGTCCTCTGACTCTAACACAAACGTCAGGTAAAAAGGGTGAAGATAATCCTAACAAAGTGGCTGTCTCGGTGTCGATCTCTACGAGTCCCGGTCCTAGGACCAAATCCTCCAGTGGTCCAGGTGGAAGTGGTAACTCTGGTGAGGCTATGGGCTCCTCGTCCACCTCTAACTGCTCTGACTCCGCGTCAGAATCCTCACTTGGTACAAAGTCTGGTGGTACCTCCAACAAAGCGGCCAACTCCGGGTCTAACTCTAAAGGTTCTGGCTCAGTCTCTGCTAGAAAGTGACGGTAGGGAACATGTGGCTCAAAAGGAAGTGGAATCATGAACCTGCTGTCGAAGAAACGCTCGTGTATACATAGAGCGAAACCCGTGTAGTTGCCTGTCGGCTCTGTGTCGTCACCGAAAACCCTAAGAAAATACCACGCCACACGGTGCGCCCAACCGCACCACTCATCCGATAGATGCACAATCAGGTCGGATATCGCATGACTCTCCAGGATAAAGTGTCGTACTGCATAATAAACTGACGAGAAGTTGCTCACTATCTGCCCTATGTATTCCTCATATGGGTCTGCCTCGAAATCATAATACTCATCCCATATCATATCTACTATGGTACGCTCGCTCGTGGCCAAGGGCTGGCTCTTCCGAGCAGTAACGCGAGTCCTAGCCATCCTACAAAAGTTTTAAAGAAACAGGGATCAGTAACAGGTAGGGAAATAACTTAACTCAACGAAATACTTAAATTACAAAATGAACATTCCTTATTCAATTGTAATAACATCACTTAACCATCCACTTATCTTAACATCTAGCAATTCAGAAATTGCACTCAGACACACAATATATAGAAATAAAATTTTAAGATTTTATTTCTATTTTCTTTATCCTATGATTTATTTTCATTCATTTTTTTAGTTATCTGGAGAAAAATTCCTTAACGATTCTTACTTATTAAAACAAAGTACATCTACTTTGTTCATGTTACTTATACAAAGGTAACATTTATTCACAAGAGAGTTGGTCGTTTATGACACTTGATACTCTTACTCGTCGTATTCTTCGTTCAAAGACAAAATATGGAATAAATCCCCAAAGAGAAATGGAATTTAACCAAGAATAACCTTTTAGAAACTAAGTTCTAGTTGTCGTTGCTAGAATCGAGCGATCGATGGAAAAATTTAATCAAGCTTCGTGCTCGACTTCCAATAATAAAACAATTTTCTTCGTAGAGTTCGATCAGGGCGAACTCTACTGAAACACGAAACGAAAAGAAAACGGAATGACATCATTTACGTTACTTATTTCATTTGGCTTTGATTCCCTTTATTCAATCTTCGTCGTGCCGATCATATCTTTCTTAATTCGAAGCCGATGCTTCTCAAACGTCTAATCGTTTCCTCCATTTACTAACACGATTTACCGTATCATTTTTATTTCATTTTCCTAGCAGGAAATTCTTGTTTGGATTTTTAAAACAAAGATCGACTTTGTCGAATCTTTATTCATGTCACTTTACGCACGTGACATTCATCAGTAGAAGTCCTTCTCGTGTTGGGGATCTCCTTTCGAAATCATTTCAAAATAACGTTTCTTAAAACGTCTAAGTTCTCGAAGAACCGTAAAGACCTTAGGTTTCAAGTCTATGTTCTCATTGAATCGGGAAAATCCCTAAAATCCAACTATATTCTTGTGTCCAAATATTTTTCATAAGAAAGAAATTATAGCGCGAATAATTTCACATAAGATAGTACTCGTACTATCACATAATCACATAAAGTATACAAATTATACTTTCATTATCATTGAAAATGTCACAGCCCCAAATCCCGAGGGACGGCAGAAGCCGGGGTGCGACTGGGGTTTGATTAAAGAAGCGGGGAAGAAGGGGGCTAATTGACTAAACATACTTGATAAACATCGACAAACCATGAATAAGACTTGAATATAAATAGGAAAGAGTTAATCCCTAAGGATTACTCGACAAAAGTACAAAAAGAAGCTAAGTTCATATTTACAGACTTAGACTACAGAGTTGTTCAAAAATACATCTCAAAAGATATTCAAAGTTTGGCGGCGGAAGGGTTCTAACTAAGCATCCTATCTTTTAACTCAACATCAACCGTCGCCGCTCACCGTCGCTTCAACCTGCACATTTAGAAAACAATGCAGGGCTAAGTACAAATGTACTTAGTGGGCACGATGCCGAAATCATAATCATAAATATAGATAAATATGGCATTTCATAAGCGTAGCACATCGGAGTTTTATTGAAAGAATCCGTGTCTACTAAACATTTTCTGACTTTTTCTCATAAATCACTCGCGCGAGCATTTTCTGACTAATGTTACGTTCAATCTTGACCAATTCTAATTCACCGTGGCTGGTAGCCCTCAACAGGATATCACATACACCACAGGTTACAAAGTGCACTAACTCTGGAAAGCACTTAGCAGCTAACTCAGAGCCGATCGTTAGTTAATCTAAAAAGACTAACTCTAAATCTGGAAAACACGAATTTTTACTCAGATAGGTACAAGAGAACTCACATAAAACATAAAACAGTTCATGCCATAATATCACTTTGAAAACAAAGATATCAAAGCGATAAAGAAAGATTTTCCGAGCATTGCTCGTTTTATTTGTATATAAAAGCCCACCTTGATTTACAGAACTTTAAGCAAAAACTTCCAACTTTGGATCTTCCGTCCTTTCTCTACAGTTGGCTTCCTCCTTCATCGTAAAATAATCATACTTAAAAACAGCTCGTAAAAGATAATCGATCAAAAGAGAATTTAAAAAGTTTTAGTTGTTTCATTCTTTAGGCATTTGCACGCTTACTAGATTCGTTTTACTTAAACGGGAAACGAGACTCGTACCAATCTCGTTTAGAACTCGGAAGATCTCATACTCGACTCTCGGGTGAGTAGAGAAGGTAGTCGATATCTTATTACGACTTTAAAGATTAAAAGAAACTAAGTTGGAAAGAATCAACTTAGGCGATTTATGTTTTGGTTCATTGAACGATTTATGACAATTCTCGTTTATTACTTCTTTAATGAAAGGATAAAAGATAAGATCTCGACTGGTTTTCATCACTCAAGGTCATGTATTTGACTCTAGGGTCAGTAGGGAGATATTCGTTTGATAAAACGGCTTAAACGATCGAAAGAAACTAAGTTGTGAACTAAACAACTTAGAAAACAAGAAACTGAATTTTCACTGCACAGTCCAGTAACTCTGGAGGCTGTCCAGAACAGAGGATTTGGAAACAGGGGGTGATCCCTGTACCATTAGAAATCTTAGGAAGTCTAGTTCGCTCTCCAATTTACGGATCATAAATCCGATAAACGAGCTGGAAGTTATTACAGTTTCCGGCGAGGGTCGCAAAACTGCCATGAAAACCCTAATTGCTTGATAGGTTTGACGTATAACGTCTTAGGTTCGTTCTAAGCTCTCGTATTCAATTTTTTTAGAAACTGGACTCTCAAGGCAGTCATCACGTACTTCCGTACGTGACAAACTCCTTCTTAAAACTCGCTCAAAAGCACGACGTTCTAAACGTCAGATTTCAACTAACAATTACTAAACCAACAAAAATTTCAAAACGCATTCTAGTTCTCGACTATAACTATAGCCCACATTATATCAACTCAAAAGCTTATAACGTCAACTAGAAAGTTGTTCTAAATTTCATTATAAACAATAATATCAAATTAGAATTTTCATCCGACGTCTCGATTATTAGTTACAACTAGATGTTTGTCTCTTACGCGATTTTTCAACGTTGTCGGATTTCATTCAAATTTTACGACGTTAAACTACGTCTAACGTGAAACATTTTCATGCATGCAAATATATCATAACATCATTATAACTCAGTTTATATGGTGATCTTTATCTCTTATGTTTCATTAAACATTTTTAGAAAATTCTTAATTAAATTCTATAACCAACTAACATGATTTGCAACATAAATCAACCAACAAATCATCACTTAACAACAACACATGGAAACTCCTAATCACCCTATAATTTTCGGTATACATGCATATATTGTGGGGGTGATTTTCTTCTCCAATTAACAACATTTATTCACTAATCAACCTATTATAACAATCATTAATCAATTGCAATTCCATTATCAATTAACATACAAAAACCCCTAAATTCATAATTCAAACCCTAATTGACTTTTACAAAAACATAGGGCTTTCAATTCTTTTTCATTCTAATCACTATTTAAACATCTACTAAGCATGAATCAATCATCAAAAGAAGAAAATTAAAAATCCTACAAAACACCCAAAAATTTCGGTATTAGCACAAGAATTAGGGTTCTTGTTTTTATTCCATTTTAATCTCCAATTATCCTATCTAATACATCTAATTTCATTATTCTAAGATCAAAACATCTATTCCAATACCTTATTTTTTGATCAAAGAAGGAAAAAGAGAAGAAAAGAAATCGAATTGGATAGAATTAAAGAGGAGATCATTACCTTAAGAATTAATGAAAGAAGTATAGAGTTTGAATGGATGGATTGACTTGTGTTCTTTCTTCTTGTTCTTGGAGAGGTCTTCAATGGAGAATGGAGAAGTGAAGAAGATGAAGATGGAAGATGGAAATGGTGGTGCAGCCGAGAGAGTGAGAGAGAGATGAGAGGAAATTGTTTTGTTCATGTGTTTGAAATGATGAAAGGTTGAAAGATGTATAAAGTGTGGTTTATGTGTCACTTAATTAAACAAGTCAAACATGCATGTTTGCCACTAATGAGGTGAGGTGTCGGCTGCCATGCAAAAATTAGGAGGGTTACGGGTGTTTCCGGCGCGATCCAACGTTACGGAAAAACGAACGACGAAAAACGTTGCTCGGTACAAAATCGTCGCGATTCGATTTGACTAAAAAAAATTTTAACGTATGAACTTAATTGGAAAATAAATTTACAAAATTTATTTTGACAAAAACTCAGGACGACATAGTCCGAGTTTCGTCCGGAAAAACATAAAAATAAACTTTCTCGGCGTGTTCGTATCGCAATTTCGTAAACGTAAAAATTAGACGGTTTTCCGTTCTTAGTTTACGAACTAAGAACTTTTCGTACGCGCTAACCCTAAATACAGTAGCCGTCTAGCAGACTTCTGTAATTTATTTTCAATAACGGATTCGACCGTTAGTTTTAGAATTCAAAAATTGTAACTTAGGCGTGCAAAGCCATTTATTTAATTAACTTTAAATTTTAAGAACGTAAGGAATTTACGGGGCATTACAGAAAAGTATTTTTTTTTTTTGGCACCATTCTCTCTTTCTACTCATTGAATACTTATTCATAAATTTCTTATTTAAAAGAAATCACATCATTAAAATTCTTTCCTTTTCCTCGTTGAGTCGACGTAGCGGGAGGTTGAGTTGACATCTACATTCTCAATCTTAGTGTCATAGCCTAACACTTATCTTTTACTTGAAAGAAGACTCTGATCTAGAGTACATACAAATACTCTATCCTATGACTCGAAAGAAGACTCGATATAGAGTACGAACGAATACTCTATATTACTGCTCGAAGAAAGACTTGTATACAAATACCACTCTGTGGCATTACTAGAAGGAATGACTCATACTAGGGAAATGACTCATGATCAGAGCAGGAACCAGTGCTCTGATACCACTCTGTCACAGCCCCAAATCCCGAGGGACGGCAGAAGCCGGGGTGCAACTGGGATTGGATTAAAGAAGCGGGGAAGAAGGGGACTGACTAAATAAACATACATAAAAGACATCAAAAATTCAATGAACAAGACTTTACTATCAAAAAGGAAGAGTTAATCACGAAGGATTACTCGACAGAAAGTACTCAAAGTATCTAAGTTAAAGATTACAGACTTAAGCTACAGTGATTTGTTTAATGTACATATCCTCAAAAAGAGACTAGAGTTTTGCAGTGGAAAGTAGGTCATAGCTAAAGTCTTCCTAACTTCTAACTCGACATCAACCACCTCCGCTCTTGTCGCTTCAACCTGCACATTTAGAAAACATATGCAGGGCTAAGTACGAAGGTACTTAGTGGGAACATTGCCGAAAACATAATCATAAGTATAAATAATCAGGCATTTCATAATCGTAGCACATCGGGGTTTTATTGAAAATGGCCCGTGTCTACTAAACATTTTCTGATTTATTTTCATAATTTACTCGGCCGAGCATTTTCTGGTATGTTACGTTCAAATCTTGACCAATTCCTCATTCACCGTGGCTGGTTATCCCTCAACAGGATACCACACACACCACAGGTTACAAAGTGCACTAACTCTGGAAAGCACTTAATAGCTAACTTAGAGCCGATCGATAGTTAACATCCTAGCGGTTAACTTATAAATCTGGAAAACATGAATGTTAACTCAGATAGGTACAAGAGAACTCACATAAAATATTTAAAACAGTTTATGCCATGATTATCACTTTGAAAACGCAGTTATCAAAGTTCATAAAGGATTACTTTCGAGTTATGGAAAAACCCACATTTTATTTGTTATATACTAGAAAAGCCCACCTTAATGATACAGAACTACTAAACAGGTTCCCGTTCTTCTATTCTTCCGTCCTTTCCTTAGTGCTGGCTTTCTCCTTCATCGTAAAATAATCACACTTTAAATTCGGTCGTAAAAGATAATCGAATATGGAAATTCGAATTAGGTTTTAGTTGTTTTGTTTCTTTAGGCATGTGCACGCTACTAGATCTCTTTTTATTAAACGGGAACGAGACTTGAACAAATCTCGTTTAGAACTCGGAAGGTCTCTTACTCGACTCTTAGGTCAGAAGAAAAGATAGTCGTTAACTCATCATGACTTAAAAGATCGAAAGAAACTAAGTTGCGAAGAAAACAACTTAGGAAATCAAATTCTGAAAATTCACTACTCAAAGCATTAGTTCTGGGGACTGCCCAGAACAGAGCAATTGGAAACAGGGGATGTGCCCTATTCCGCTATAAAGCTTGGGAAGTGTAGATCGCCGTTATATTGGAATGAAGTAGGTGAAAGGAAAGTGTTAGGGCCAGAAGCGATTGAGGAAATGATAGAGTCTGTGCGTCAAATCCGTGAGAAGATTAAAGAAGCTCAGAGTCGACAGAAGTCGTATGCCGATAATCGAAGATACAAGTTGGAGTTTGAAGAAGGAGATAAAGTATTTTTGAAAGTATCCCCCTCAAAAGGAGTATATCGTTTTGGAGTTAAGGGAAAGCTTAGGCCTCGTTTTATAGGACCATACGAGATCCTTGAGAGGATTGGATCCGTATCGTATCGTTTAGCGTTACCGCCTAGTTTTGGAAGTTCGCATAACGTGTTTCACGTATCGCAATTGAGAAAGTACGTCTTCGATCCGAAGCACGTAATACGCCGAGAAGATGCCGAGATGAAGCCCGATCTAAGCTACGAGGAGAAACCCGAAGAGATTTTAGACCATAAAGTCCAGCAGCTTAGAACGAAATCGATTCTCTTAGTAAAAATTAAATGGTGTCATCATGATCTTGAAGAAGCAACTTGGGAACCCGAAGAAAAGCTGAAAGCAAAGTATCCCGAGTTATTTTCTTGAGGTCAGTAAATTTCGGGACGAAATTTTTTTTAAGAGGGTGAGGATGTGATACCCTGAGTTTCTAAACCTTTAGAAAGCGTTTAATTAACTGAGTGAGTTAAAACGTTTAAATTGCTTTGTGAGTTTTGTGTGAATTTGTCTGTTCTATTTATCTGAGATGATGATGATGTGATATACTTGTTGAATTGTTTATGTGAAAATGAGTATGAGATTAATTTCTATAAAAATCCCGAAGAGTTTGCTTGATTGAGATAGCATAACGTTAATCGCCGAGAAATATATTTACACCGATGAACTTAGAATAGAATTGAATTAGAATCTTCGAACTTAGAATTTCTTTTAAGATCACTGAGATAGGGTAAGAACTTATCCGAGAATTGAGAAGAGTAATGAGGAGTTAATCTTTAAAGGATTAATAAACGGATTAATAAACGGATTAAGAAGCCAACTAATTTCCTTTTGAGATTTAAAAGACTAAATGATCGAACCTTAATCTTTTAATTGAGACGTGAAATAGGATGGAGATGAGTTAGTGTCAAAAGTGAGACGAGAAGAGGTTAGAACCGTTTATAGTATAAAAAGAAATTAATACGAATCATTTTATCCGAAAAACCTTTACGACCGGGTAATTAACACCCGTAACGACACGACGAAAACACGTGTCACACACCTCTCACTCTCTCACGCCACCTCACTCTTCCTCTCACATCACTCCTCAATTTCCAAGAATTAATGCCATAATTATGTCTTATGCATGGCATTACCTAAAGTGCATGCAAACTACATCAAATCATCCATCCATCAATCACCTTAGACAATTTCAACTTCCAACAATTCACTTTATTCCTTTTGTTGGATTTCAAATTCCTACATCTAAGACAAAGAAAGAAGACTTAATCATCTACACATCTCTCTCTCTCATTCGAAAATCTCTCTCTCTCAAACAACAAAGAAGAACTCTCAATCTCTCCAATCTCTCTCAACTCTCGGCATTCTCTCTCTCTCACACATACTTTGATTTTTCTTACATGCAACCATGTATTCAAGCTCCTCATCCATGGAAATGAAGTAGAAAGTATCATTCTCCATTCATTCCATCCATATTCTCAAAAAAAAGGTAAATATCTTTCAAGTTCTTGAAGTTAAACTCAACAATCATCCAACACTTTCTTCATTTTGATTCTTAAACTTTAAAAGGAATGGATGATTAATTCCATGTTATTCTTTTTCTTTGAGGATTCAAGAAGACTTCCTTCTTCCCTTCAAGTCCAAGCTTTGAAGCCACAATTTCCATCCATTTCAATTCCAAGAGCCAAGGAGAAGAATTTCATTTAAATTAAAGTATGGTATTCATTTGATTAGTTGTAAATGTGTATATCTCTAAGTCCTAAAAGAAAAGAACTATGCATGCATGCTATTTAAATTCTGTTTAGGAAACTTAGGATGTGCATGTGATAATCGAGTGAGAAGAAATCGTTAGGAGAATCAAACGTTAGTTTTAATCGGTGAATTAAGAGAAGAAAAAGAATTTAAAACCCTAAAACTATGATGAATGCCGAAATTTTTAGGAAAAATAGGAAAAATGTGAATCCTTTGAGTTATTGTTATTTTGATACTTAATTTGTTATTTTTATCATGTTGAGAATGAGATTATATGCATGAAAAATTGAGTAATAAATTGCACAAAAAAGTGCATAAATGCCGTGTGTTTTTGAGCAAAAATGGAGAATTTATTTTGTTGTTTTTGTTGATGAATTGAGTGATGTTTTGATCAATGAGATGATTGTATGTTATGTTAATATAATCATACATGTGTTTAAGTTAGGAAAATGAGATTGCATGTTGAAGTTTTTAAAGAAATTAATTGTGAAAATATAGAAAAGATTGAATGTTTAAGTGTTTCATGTATGTATGAATACTAGTTTAAATTATGAATAAAGATAGAAGTTTTGATAAAAAGATTGAAGTTTAAAAGCTTTAATTGATTAAAATATGAAAAATGCATAAAAGATATGTTAATAAATTTTCTTGTATTAAAAATTAAAGACTTGAATTTCTTCTAAACTACAACAAAAAAGATCTTTTATAATTTGACTAATAAACAAGACTTGATTATAGTTTATCATTGTTTTTCATGTATGTTTAGTCAGTTAGCCCCCTTCTTCCCCGCTTCTTTAATCCAACCCCAGTCGCACCCCGGCTTCTGCTGTCCCTCGGGATTTGGGGCTGTGACAGAGTGGTATCAGAGCGGTGTTCGTTTTCTGCTCTGCTTCTGAGTCAATCTTCTAGTATGAGTTAGTGTGAGTCATTCTTTCAAGTACGAGTCATTTCTTTAAGTAATATCATAAAGTGGTATTTGTATACAAGTCTTTCTCCGAGAAATAATATAGAGTATTTGTTTGTACTCTATATCGAGTCTTCTTTCAAGTCATGAGACATGGTATTTGTGTATACTCTGGATCAGAGTCGTCTTTCCAAGTATGAGATAAGAGTTAGACTGTGATGCTAAGATTGAGAACGTAGAAGTCAACTCAACCGCCCGCTACGTCGACTCAACGAGGAAAAATGAAAGAATTTTATAATGAGATTTCTTTTAAATAAGGAATTTATGAGCAAGTATTCAATAAAAATTTGAAGACGAGAATGAGTTGTGTTTTGAAAAAAATGAGAATTTTACAGAAGTATTATTTTATACTTACATGATTATGCGATAGTACAAGTACTATCTTATGTGAAAATATTTGCACAATGATTTCTTTTTTTTTATGAAAAATTATGCGGATACGAGAATATAGTCAGATTTTAAGGAATTTTTCCGGTTCTACTCTGAGGGTGGACCAGGCACTCGAGCTGGTTTTTGGTTCGGAGTCCGAGGAGGAGGACCCGGAGGAGGATCCGGAGGAGGATCCGGAGGAGGACCCGGAGGAGGATCCGGAGGAGGACCCTGAGGAGGACCCAGAGGAGGGTTGTTAGGATTTTGCAGACTTCGGGGTAGTTTTTGGATTCTTCTGCAGTTTAGCTAGGTAGTGCTTTATAGATATGGGTAAATATCAGTAGTAGTAATAGTAGCTCTTTGTCGTGTATAGAGTCGGATCAGTAACTAGTTAATTTTTGTATTACTCTAGCGGATACGAAATTTTATGAATCGTTTCCGTTCTAGTACTCTAGTAGATACGGAGTGCAGCTTGTTAGTGCACCCAGTAAATAGTAGGCAATCAGCCTAGTTTAGACTAATAATAGTCTAACCCTTTTCTATAAGTCCTCGTTAGAGGCAAAATTAATATTCTTTTTGGATGTATATATATATATGACCCGTAAAGAGGGTTTTTAATTAAGTAAAATTTCTTAATGAATTGAGTAATAAAAAGAATTAGAATGTTAAATGAACTCGTGTAACGAGGAAATGAGTTTAACTCGAAAGTTAAAAGATTAATGAAATAATATTAAAGCTATGTTCGATATGTTGTTCCATGAATTTGATTAAGTTGAGAACGAGCTAGAAAGTGCTAAGTGTAATTAACAGAAGGAAACTAATGAGAATTTTCAATTTTTCTCTAGACTAAAGAAAATGCCGCCGAGAAATGTTAACAATAGGAGAGGTCGAAGACCTGGAAGGCCGAGAGGACGTGGTGGACGTCAGCCAGGAAATAACCAAGAACAGGAATATGAGCGGAATATCACTCCATCCCCATCTCCACCCCCGTCACCATCACCACCACCTCCACCACCGCCCCGTAGAGATATTGAGGATCTTTTCCTCAAAAGGAACCCTCCAATGTTCAATGGAACTGGAAGCCCTAGCGATGCTGAGCTATGGGTGAGGTCGACCGAGAAGATTTTTAAACTCCTCAGATGCACTGATGAGGAGAGAATGTTGTGTGTCGCATTCCAACTAACGGGCTCGGCAGATTACTGGTGGGAAGCAAGACAGAAGGTGATACCTGCTGAGCATCTGGCTCGTTTTTCGTGGGAAGAGTTTAAGGAGATTTTCTTTGACAAGTACGTCCCCAAGACGTATATGGCACAGAAAGAGGCCGAATTTTATAATCTGAAGCAGGGAAAGATGACTGTGACGGAATATGACGTCAAGTTCTGCGAGTTGATAAGGTATGCGCCGACATTGGTCGACACTGAGGAGAAGTTATCAAAGAAATTTCAGGGAGGTTTACGTCATGAATTGGCAATCGCTTTGGCTAGTCATGGAGGACTAGGTTATTCAGACATACTGGGAAGAGCACTGGAAATGGAGGCCGTTGTGCCTGATGAGAAAAAAATTGTAACAACTGCATCAGCACCAGCGCAGAATCAGAATCGAGGCTACTACAACAACAACAGCAGCAACTACCAGGGGAAGAGAAAATGGAACGGAGGAGGTAGCGGAGAATACAGTCAGGGTTACAACAATCAGGGAGGACAGAAAAGAGGTTATCAGTAGCCTGCCAACAACAACAACAATGGCAAGAGGCCGTGGCAGGGAAACAACCAATCGGGGTTGTTCATTCAAGGGAACAGGCAGAACTCGCCATGGAAGGGCAATAATCAGTTAAACCAGCCACAAGGGCAATAATCAGCTAAACCAGCCACAAGGGCAACAGAGGAATTTTAACCAGGGAGCAAATAACCCAGGAAGGGTTACCATCCCTGTCTGCCCGAAATGCAACCGAGCCTATCCTGGAGTCTGCCAAATAGGTACCCCCAAATGTTTCAACTGTGGACAGAAGGGGCACATGAAAAAGGACTGCCCTAAACCGCTTCAAGCAGTACCTCTCTGAGCCATCCAAACACAGCCGCAGCAGCCGCCTATGAACCAGCAACAGTTTCAGCAGCATGCACAGCAACAACAGAATGCGAGGGCATGCGCTATCAAACAAAGCGGTCAGCGCAAAGGAAAAGGCAATCTAGCAGGTATGGGAAAACTCCACAACATCCCCATTAAGATACTGTTTGATATTGGCGCATCGCATTCTTTCATTGCTGGCTCATGTGCCGATAACTTAGACATCAGCCCTATAAGAGCTGCACAATCTATGAGAGTAGCCACATCTTCAGGAGAGATCACTACTTCTATGCATGTTTGCTCTAACCTAGAACTAGAAATCGGAACTCATAAGGTTATAGCGAACAACCTAAATGTTATGATAATGTGGGACGTAGATATAATCCTAGGAATGGATTGGTTATCAGAGAATTACGCCATGATTCTCTACAACGAGAGAAAAATTTATTTTCAGCCGCCGGGTAAAGAACCAACCGAATTCCACGGAATTTCAATGGGTAGAGGCGTACCAATTATATCTGCCCTCCAAGCCACGAAAATCATGAAGAAGAAAGGTACTACAGCCTATCTTGTGTACCTAGTTGGAGAACCAGGAGCCGAGAAGACCATTCAGGACGTAAGAGTTGTGAACGAATATGAAGATGTTTTTCCGAAAGTACTACCGGGATTGCCACCAGATCGTCATGTGGACTTCACGATCGATTTAGAACCAAGAGCAGCTCCTAAGTCTAAAGCCCCTTACGGAATGGCACCGAAGGAACTGGAAGAGCTCAAAATCCAGTTACAGGAATTACTAGATCTTGGTTTTATCAGGCCAAGCGTCTCACCTTGGGGAGCACCCGTGCTTTTCGTTAGAAAAAAAGACAGATCGATGAGAATGTGCATCGATTATCGAGAACTGAACAAGATCACTCTCAACAACAAATATCCTTTGCCAAGGATCGAGGATCTATTCGATCAGCTTAAGGGTGCAGGAGTCTTCTCCAAGATAGATTTGAGGTCAGGTAATCATCGACGACATCCTCATTTATTCTAAGAATGAGACGGAGCACGAGGAACATCTACGAATAGTGTTGGAAACACTAAGAGCTGAGAAACTCTATGCCAAATTCAGTAAATGCGAATTTTGGCTGAAGGAAGTAATGTTCCTTGGACGCATAGTATCGACAGAAGGAATCAAGGTGGATCCAGCCAAAGTAGAAGCAGTACACAACTGGAAGACACCAACAAGTCAGAATGAGATCAGAAGTTTCTTGGGATTAGCTGGTTATTACAGAAGGTTTATCGAGGGATTTTCTACAATCGCTCGCCCGATGATGCAGCTACTCAGGAAGGATACCAAGTTTAAGTGGATGAATGAGAGCGAGAAGAGTTTTCAAACTCTTAAGGAAAAGTTAACTACAGCACCAGTACTAGCACTTCCAGACACAAACAAGGAATATGTGGTTTACACTGACGCATCGAAAAATGGATTAGGTTGTGTCTTGATGCAAGACGGACGAGTGATAGCTTATGCTTCACGACAACTTCGACCTCACGAAGTTCAGTACCCAACCCACGATTTAGAACTTGCAGCCGTAGTGCATGCGCTAAAGATTTGGAGACACCATCTCTATGGTGTAAGAGTTGAGATATTCACCGATCACAAGAGCCTGAAGTACTTTTTCAAGCAAAAAGAACTGAACATGAGACAAAGACGATGGCTCGAATTAGTCAAAGATTATGACTGTGGAATTAACTACCATCCAGGAAAGGCTAATGTGATAGCAGACGCATTGAGTTGCAAGGCCCCAACGAAGTTAGGATGTCTTTTTGTAGAAGAAGAAACTTTAGTACGGGAATTCGAGAAGATGGATATCAGAGTGCTTGACATGCCAACAACGATAACAAGTCAAATAGCAGCATTAGAAGCTACACCAGATTTGAGAGAAAGGATCGTTAGTGCTCAGAGAAAAGACGAGTCAATGGAAAAGTTACGAGTAAGGATAAGGACAGATAAGCCGGAAGGATATTCTGAAGCTCCAGACAATGCAATACTTTATGAAGGCAGGATTTGTATTCCCGACAACGACAGTGAATTGAAGAACGAAATTTTGAGTGAGGCTCACGATACGCCTTACACAGCACATCCAGGAAGTACGAAAATGTACCAGGATTTGAGAAGAAACTTTTGGTGGAACGGAATGAAACGAGACGTTGCCTCATTTGTAGAAAGATGCCTAGCATGTCAACAAGTTAAGGCTTTACACCGATGACCATATGGATTGCTACAACCGTTGGATGTCCCAGATTGGAAATGGGAAGGCATAGCTATGGACTTTGTCACAGGCTTGCCTAAGTCAAGAAGAGGAAACACAGCAATTTGGGTGATAATAGATAGACTTACGAAGTCAGCTCACTTCTTACGGATTAAGACTACATATGGATCAGAGAGACTAGCTCAGTTGTATGTCAGAGAGATTGTACGTCTGCATGGAATACCGAAGGTCATAATATCAGACAGAGATGCTAAGTTTACCTCGAGATTTTGGATTACGATGCAGAAAGAGTTGGGAACAGAGCTTAATTTCAGTACAGCTTTTCACCTACAGACAGATGGGCAGTCAGAGAGAACGATTCAGATTTTGGTCGATATGTTAAGAACAGTGGTTTTGGACCGAGGCGCGAATTGGGAAGAAATTCTACACTTAGTCGAATTCGCCTACAACAACAGCTATCAGGCCACAATAGGAATGGCACCGTTTGAGGCTTTGTATGGGAGAAAATGTAGATCACCGCTTTATTGGAACGAAGTAGGCGAGAGAAAGAACTTAGGCCCAGATGCGATAAACGAGATGATTGAGATAATTCGACAGATTCGAGATAGAATGAAAGAGGCCCAGAGCCGACAGAAGTCGTATGCCGACGATCGTCGAACCAACCTTAAGTTTGAAACAGGAGATAAAGTTTTTCTTAAGATATCCCCGACCAAAAGAATCCTTAGGTTCGGAGTTAAGGGTAAGCTAAGACCCAGGTTTATAGGACCTTATGAAATCCTCGAGAGAATAGGATCAGTCGCGTATAGATTGGCCCTACCGCCAAGTCTAGGAAGCGTTCACAACGTTTTTCACGTTTCTCAGTTGAGAAAATATGTTTATGATCCTAAGCACGTCATTAGTCAACAAGACGTAGTTCTTGAATCTAACCTAAGCTATGAAGAAAAGCCGATATCAATCTTGGATAGAAAAGTTCAAGAATTAAGAACCAAATCGATACCAATAGTTAAAGTGCTATGGAACCATCACGGGCAAGAAGAAGCCGCGTGGGAACTCGAGGAGAAGATGAAGGAGCAATATCCTCATCTTTTTGCAGAAGGTAAGCAAATTTCGGGACGAAATTTTTCGTAAGGGGGGTAGGATGTAATGCCCCGTAAATTCCTTACGTTCTTAAAATTTTAAAGTTAACCAAATAAATGGTTTTAAACGCCTAAGTTTACAATTTTTGAATTCTAAGACTAACGGTCGAATCCGTTATTGAAAATAAATTACAGAAGTCAGCTAGACGACTACTGTATTTAGGGTTAGCGCGCACGAAAAGTTTTTAGTTTGTAAACTCAGAACGGAAAACTGTCTGATTTTTACATTCACGAAATCACGATACGAACACGCCCGAGAAAGTTCGTTTTTATATTTTTCCGGACGAAACTCGGACTGTGTCGTCCCGAGTTTTTGTCAAAATAATTTTTTGTAAATTTTTATTCCAATTAAGTTCATACGTTAGAATTTAAGGTCAAATCAAATCGCGACAATTTTGTACCGAGCAACGTTTTTCGTCGTTCGTTTTTCCGTAACGTCGGATCGCACTGGAAAAATCCGTAACCCTTCTAAAATTTCTGCATGGCAGCCGACTTTTATTGTTTTTGTTTTATTATTTTTAGTTAATTAGGTGGAAGACATGCATGATTAATGATGTCTAGTTAAATGACACCTAAACTTCACTTTCCATACTTTCAACCAATTCATCATATCAAACACTTAAACAAAACCATTTCTTCCCACTTCTCTCTCTCTCTCTCGGTTGCACTCCCCCATTTTCTTCATCTTGTTCACTTCATTTTCTTCCATCCTCCATTGAAGACAAGCTCCAAGAACAAGAAGAAATCACACAAGTTACATTCCATCCACTCAAACTCTATACTTCTTTCTTTAATTCTTAAGGTAATTCCTTCCTCTATAATCCTATCCAATCATCTTTCTTTTCTTTTTCTTTTCTTCTTGATCGAAATTTTAGAGTTTTGGAATCGATGTTTTGATCTGGGAATAATGAAATTAGATGTGTTAGATTGATTAAATAGGGTTTAAAATTGATCAAAACCAAGAACCCTATCTCTTATGTTAATACCGAAATTTTTAGGTATTTTGTAGGATTTTTAATTTTCTTGTTTTTTTGATTGATTCTTGTTTGATAGATGATTAATTAGTGATTGGAATGAAAAGGAATCAAAAGCCCTATGAGTGTTTGTGAAATTTCAATTAAAATTTGAGTTGAATTTAGGGGTTTATGCATGTTAGTTGATAATTGTTTTGCAATTGATTAATTGATGATATAAGAGGTTGATTAGTAAATAAATGTAGTTAATTGGGGAAGAAAATCACCCCCTTAACATCTTTATAAAAACCGAAAGTTATAGGATAATTAGGAGTTTCCACATGTTTGATATAAGTGATGAATTATTGGTTAAATTATGTTGCAAATCATGTTAGTTGATTATAGAATTTAATTAAGAATTTTCTAAAAATGTTTAATGAAACACAAGAGATAAAGATCACCTTATAAGTTGAGTTATAATGATGTTATGATATATTTGCATGCATGAAAATGATTCACGTTAGACGTAGTTTAACGTCGTAAAATTTGAATAGAATCCGACAACATTTGAAGAACGCGTTTTAAATTTTTGTTGGTTTAGTACTTGTTAGTTGAAATCCGACGTATAGAACATCATGCTTTTGAGCGAGTTTTGAGAAGGAGTTTGTCACGTACGGAAGTACGTGATGACTGCCTTGAGAGTCCAGTTTCTAAAAAAATGAATACGAGAGCTTAGAACGAAACTAAGACGTTATACGCCGAACCTATCAAGCAATTAGGGTTTTCACGGCAGTTTTGCGACCCTCGCCGGAAACTGTAATAACTTCCAGCTCGTTTATCAGATTTGTGATCCATAAATTGGAGCGCGAACTAGACATCCCAATCTTTCCAGTGGTACAGGGCTCACCCCCTGTTTCCAAATACACTGTTCTGGACAGCCTCCAGAGTTACTGGACTGCGCAGTGAAAATTCAGTTTCTTGTTTTCTAAGTTGTTTAGTTCATAACTTAGTTTCTTTCGATCGTTTAAGCCGTTTTATCTAACGAATATCTTCCTACTGACCCTAGAGTCAAGTACAGGACCTTGAGTGATGAAAACCAGTCGAGATCTTATATCTTATCCTTTTATTAAAGAAGCAATAAACGAGAATTTCATAAATCGCCTAACTTGATTCTTTCCAACTTAGTTTCTTTTAATCTTTAAAGTCGTATTAAGATATCGACTACCTTCTCTACTGACCCGAGAGTCGAGTATGAGATCTTCCGAGTTCTAAACGAGATTGGTACGAGTCTCGTTTCCCGTTTAAGTAAAACGAATTTAGTAAGCGTGCAAATGCCTAAAGAATGAAACAACTAAAACCTCTTCGATTCTCTTTAATCGATTATCTTTACGACCCGTTTTTAAGTATGTTTATTTTACGATGAAGGAGGAAGCTAACTGTAGAGAAAGGACAAAAGATCCGAAGTTGGAAGTTTTTGCTTTAAGTTCTGTAAATCAAGGTGGGCTTTTATATACAAAATAAAACGAGCAATGCTCGGAAAATCTTTCTTTATCGCTTTGATATCTGTGTTTTCAAAGTGATATTATGGCATGAACTGTTTTAAGTTTTATGTGAGTTCTCTTGTACCTATCTGAGTCAACATTCGTGTTTTCCAGATTTAGAGTTAGTCTAACTAGATTAACTAACGATCGGCTCTGAGTTAGCTGCTAAGTGCTTTCCAGAGTTAGTGCACTTTGTAACCTGTGGTGTATGTGATAACCTGTTGAGGGGTACCAGCCACGGTGAATTAGAATTGGTCAAGATTGAACGTAACATTAGTCAGAAAATGCTTGCGCGAGTGACTTATGAGAAAAGAGTCAGAAAATGTTTAGTAGACACGGGCCCTTTTTGATAAAACCCCGATGTGTTATAATTATGAAATGCCATATTTATCTATACTTATGATTATGATTTTGGCATCGTGCCCACTAAGTACGTTTGTACTTAGTCCTGCATTATTTTCTAAATGTGCAGGTTGAAGCGACGGTGAGCGGCGACGGTTGATGTTGAGTTAAATGATAGGATGCTTAGTTAGAACCCTTTTCGCTGCCAAACTCTGAATTTCTTTTAAGATGTACTTTTGAACAATACTCTGTAGTCTAAGTCTGTAAATATGAACTTAGCTTCTTTATTGTACTTTTGTCGAGTAATCCTTAGGGATTAACTCTTTCTTATTTATATTCAAGTCTTATTCAAGGTTTATCGATGTTTTTCATGTATGTTTAGTCAATTAGCCCCCTTCTTCCCCGCTTCTTTAATCCAACCCCAGTCGCACCCCGGCTTCTGCCGTCCCTCGGGATTTGGGGCTGTAACAAATTAGTTCATTCTATTAGTCAAATTATAAAAGATCTTTTTGTTGTAGTTTAGTAGAAATTCAAGTCTTTAATTTTTAATACAAGAAAATTTATTAACATATCTTTTATGCATTTTTCATCTTTTAATCAATTAAAAGCTTTTAAAATTCTAATCTTTTGTTACAAAACTTCTATCTTTATTTATGATTTAACTAATAATCATACATACATTGTAACACTTAAACATTCAATCTTTTCTATATTTTCACATTTAATTTCTTTAAAAACTTCAACATGCAATCTCATTTCTTAACTTAAACACATGCATGATTATATTAACATAACATACAATCATCTCATTGATCAAAATATCACTCAATTCATCAACAAAATCAACAAAATAAATGCTCTATTTCTTTCAAAAACACACGGCACACACACATTTCTTTGTGTAATTTATTTCTCAATTTTTCATGCATAATATCTCATTCTCAACATAATAAAAATAATAAATCAAGCATCAAAATAACAATAACTCAAAGATTCACATTTTTTCTATTTTTCCTAAAATTTTCGGCATTAATCATTTTTTTAGGGTTTTAAATTCTTTTTCTTCTCTTAATTCACCGATTAAAACTAACGTTCGATTCTCCTAACGATTTCTTCTCACTCGATTATCACATGCACATCCTAAGTTTGCCTAAACATAAATTAAATAGCATGCATGCATAGTTCATTCTTTTAGGACTTAGAGATATACACATTTACAACTAAATAAATGAATTTCATACTTTAATTTAAATGGAATTCTTCTCCTTGGCTCTTGGAATTGGAATGGATGGAAAATGAAGCTTCAAAGCTTGGATTTGAAGGAAGAAGGAAGTCTTCTTGAATCCTCAAAAAGAATAACATGGAATTAATCATCCATTCCTTTTAGGGTTTTAAGAATCAAAATAAAGAAATTGTTGGATGAATATTGAATTTAATCTCAAGAACTTGAAACATTATTACCTTTTCTTGAGGATATGGATGGAATGAATGGAGGATTATACTTTCTACTTCATTTCCATGGATGAGGAGCTTGAATACATGGTTGCATGTAAAGAAAAATTGAAGTATGAGGGAGAGAGAGAGAATGCCGAGAGTTTGAGAGAGTAGAGAGGAAGAGAGTTTGTTTTTCTTTGTTGTCTTGAGAGGGGGAGAGATCGAATGAGAGAGAGAGAGATGGAGTGAATGAAGTCTTCTCCCTTGTCTTAGATGAATGAATTTGAAATACAACAAAAGGAATAAAGTGAATTGTTGGAAGTTGTAATTGTTAAAGTGATTGATGGATGAATGATGTGATGTAGTTTGCATGCACTTAGGTAATGCCATGCATAAGACATCATCATGATATTAATCTTGGAAATTGAGGAGTGATGTGAGAGGATGAGTGAGGTGGCGAGAGGGAGTGAGAGGTGTGTGACACGTGTCTTCGTCGTGTCGTTACGGGTGTTAATTACCCGGTCGTAAAGGTTTTTCGGATAAAACGATTCGTATTAATTTCTTTTTATAATATAAACGGGTCTAACCTCTTCTCGTCTCACCATTGACACTAGGCATTTCAATCCTATTTCACGTCTCAATTAAAAGATTAAGGGATTCGATCATTTAGTCTTTTATATCTTAAAGGAATTTAGTCGGCTTCTCAATCCGTTTATTAATCCTTTAAAGATTAACTCTTCATTACTCTTCTCAATTCTCGGATAAGTTCTTACCCTATCTCAGTGATCTTAAAAGAAATTCTAAGTTAGACAATTCTAATTCAATTCTATTCTAAGTTCATCGGTGTAAATATATTTCTCGGCGATTAAAAATTATGCTATTTCAATTAAGCAAACTTCTCGGGATTATTTTAGAAATTAATCTCATACTCATCTTCATACAAATAATTCAACAAGCATATCACATCATTATCATTTCAGATAAATAAAGCAGATAATTTCACACAAAACTCACAAAGCAATTTAAACGTTTTACTCAATTTTCTTCGTTTAGAAAGAAAAAATTTTACTCCTAATTTCTCATCTTTTAACTCATTCGGTTAATTAAACGCTTTCCAAAGGCTTAAAAACTCGGGGTATCACAAAATTCTAATTTCATAAGAGTTAATAATAATTAAAGAGAAATTATATTAATTGAGAAAAAGATATGAAATACCTCATAAGATAACGGATGTAGAACAAAACGTTGTCTATAAAATAAGAAAAATAGAGTAAATAGTTTGAGCCTTCATAAAAAGAAATGCATAATCGAGTTAGGTTTTAAGATTTGAATTGAATGAATGTTAATATGTCTTGAAGTATGTTTTATTTATTTGAATTCATTTATGATTGAATAAGTGTTTAAACGCATGATATTATTTATAATGTGAAAAATAATTGAATTATTTGTATGCAAAATGATTGAATTACTATTTGTTAAATCAAGAATTGATTAAAGTCTTTGAAAGAAAGCTCGAGTAATAGAATGTAGATGATGACGTTTATTAACTAAAGTGAGGAAGTTTTGAGACGTTGATTAATAGTATTAACCAGTTCGAGTAGAGTTAAAGGTTTAAAATCGAGAACGCGAAATCCCTTAGAAAGGTTAAGCAAAGAGAGAATCGACTCAAATAGAAGTCCTTCAGTTGAGTCCAACGCCTTTGTATCCGTCGTTTTGTGTATCTTATTTTTCTATCGATGTCGAACTGTGAAAGATCGAGCCGAACGGATCATTGACCGAGGACAAATAGTCCTAAAACACCTAGCTAGTTCTTCGGAAGTCAGGTGGGCTTTTCTAAACCAAAACTATCGATGAAAATTAGTTATGCTATTAAGTATTATGATATGTTTTCAAATGTGATTGACTTGCCGTTTTTATTGAAGTTTGGTATGTGTTATCATCTGTTTATATGAAGATGTTATTATCTTGTGAAAGGCAGGAAACCCACGTGTGGTATATGTTGAGGTGACTGTGAGCCTTGCTTCGGTTAGGCCAGTCACAGTGTTCGAGAAGGAGACCTACTTCTCGGCACAGTGAAATTGTTTGTGACAGATGATACATACTGTTATATATTATATGATATTTGACTGCGCAGTCTGTTTTAAAGAAAATATTTTTAACATGCACAAGTAAAACTGTTTTTAAAACTGCTTATATACTTGTGATGTTCGGCAAGGCAAGTTCAATTGTTATAGCTTTAAGAAGCATCTTTATTCAAATGTTTTGGCTTGTGTTCACTGAGTACTAAGTACTCAGCCCTGCGTGTGTTTCTAAACATACAGGTTGACTGGATGGCGATGGCATGGATATTTGGTGGTGTGGTTTGGTTCTTTTGGTTGAGTCTAGTTGAATATCAGACTGGCATTTGTACGTCTTCATAGGTGCAGATGTTGGGTATTGATGCAAGTTTCCGCTGCAACCCTTTTGAATTGATGTCTGTTGATGCTAATACTTTGATTCTCATGTTTTTGATTCCGAGTGTTGTGCTCGAAGACCTTGAAAATTTGTTAACTTCTTAAACTACTCGACTTGTAATTCCGAGCGATGGGCTCGTTAATTTAAATTGTTGTTGATCATGATCCTTTAACTTGATATATATATGTATGTGAAATCTCTTGTTGTTGGAACTCTATCTCCCGTCAGCATGAATTACTTATTTAGATTCCTGTTGTAGGTGAAGTTAAGATGCTCGAATGTTATTTCATTATGCTTTTGGAAACCCAATTCGATTGCCTTATCTTCCATCTTTGTTTTCTCCGAGCATGTTCCCTTTTTTTGAGTCAGTTGTTAGTTGTTTAGGTTTGTTGTGTTTATAAGTCGCGCCTCGAGAGCCGGGGTGTGACAGGTTGGTATCAGAGCAAGGCTTTTGATTTGCTCGATTTACTCTGAAGTCTGTTATTCTTTGATGAGTTGAGTCTAGATTTAATTCCTAGACTTATTTGAGTTAGTAAACCACACCAAGTTATCCTCCATCTCATCCGGCAACCAGGTATGTCTTATTTTCTAAAAAGTTTTCTTTTCAAGTAAAAGTGATGTTTGAGTTATTAAAGTGTTGAGAATTTCTTTTAATTTATTTATTGAGTTGTGATGTTTTGAGATGAAATTTGTTAAGTTGATTAATAACTAGATTGCTTTAGAATGTTGTAATGCCCCGCAAATTTCTTACGTTCTAAAAATATTTAAAGTTAACCAAATAAATGGCTTTGCACGCCTAAGTTTATAATTTTTAAGGCTAAGGGTTAGCGCGTACAAAAATTTCTTAGTTTGTAAACTAAGAACAGAAAACCGTTTAATTTTACGTTTACAAAATTGCGATACGAACACGCCGAGAAAGTTTGTTTTTATATTTTTCCGGACGAAACTCGGACTATGTCGTCCCGAGTTTTTGTCAAAATAAATTTTGTAAATTTATTTTCTAATTAAGTTCATACGTTTTAATTTTAAAGTCAAATCGAATCGCGACGATTTTGTACCGAACAACGTTTTTCGTCGTTCATTTTTTCCGTAACGTCGGATCGCGCCGGAAAACCCGTAACCCTCAAAAATTGCTGCATGGGCAGCCGACACCTCATCTCCTTGGTGGAGGAATGCATGTTGACTTTGTTTAGTTTAGTGACACCTTAACTACACTTTTCATGTTTTTCAACAAGTTCATCATAACCAAAACTTGAACAAAACAAATCCTTTCCTTCTCTCTCCCCAACCATCGGCTGCACTACCCTTTCCATCTCCATTTTCTTCATTTTCCTCACTTCTATCCACCATTGAAGACCTTCCAAGAACAAGAAGAAAGAACACAAGTCCTCAATCCAACCATTCAAACACCATACATCCTTTGTTAATTCTCTAGGTAATGATCTTCTCCACAATTCTATCCAATTAGTTTCCTTTTCTTTTCTTTTTCCTTCTTGTTCGAAATTTTAAGGTTTTGGAATAGATAGTTAGATCTTGGAATAATGAAATGGGATATGTTAGATATGATAATTAGGGATTAAAATTGATCAAAACCAAGAATCCTAAAACCTATGTGAATGCAGAATTTTTTGAGGATTTTGTAGGATTTTTGTTTTTCTTCTTTTGATCATGGATTCATGCTTCATAGATGTTTAATTAGTGTTTGAAATGAAAAGGAAACAAAAGCCCTATGTGTGTTGGTGAAATTACAATTAAAATTGGATTGAGTTTAGGGATTTTATGCATGTTATTTGTTTTTGGAATTATAATTGATTAATGGATGATATAAGATGTTGATTAGTAAATAAATGTAGTTAATTGGAGAAGAAAATCATCCCCTTAACATATGTTTAAAACCAGAAAATTATAGTGTAATTGGGGGTTTATACATGTTTGATATGAGTGATCATTTGTTAGTTGTTTTATGTTGCAAATCATGTTAGTTGATAATAGAAATTAAATGAGAATTTTCTAAAAATATTTAGTGAAACATAAGAGGCAAAGATCACCATATAAACTGAGTTATAATGATGTTAAGATGTGTTTGCATGCATGAAAACGTTTCACGTTAGACGTAGTTTAACGTCGTAAAATTTGAACAAAATCCGACAACGTTGAAAAATCGCATAAGAGACGAATATTTAATTGTAACTAATAATCGAGAAGTCGGATGAAAATTCTAAGTTGATATTATTGTTTATAATGAAATTTAGAACATCTTTCTAGTTGATGTCATAAGCTTTCGATTAATCTAATATGGGATATAGTGATAATCGAGAACTAGAACGCGTTTGAAAGTTTTTGTTGGTTCAGTACTTGTTAGTTGAAATCCGACGTTAGAACGTTGTGCTTTTGAGCGAGTTTTGAGAAGGAGTTTGTCACGTACAGAGGTACGTGATGACTGCCTTGAGAGTTCAGTTTCTAAAAAAATGAATACGAGAGCTTAGAACGAACCTAAGACGTTATACGTCGAACCTTCAAGCAATTAGGGTTTTGTTCGGCAGTTTCTGCGATCCTCGCCGGAAACTGTAATATCTTCCAGCTCGTTTATCGGATTTGTGATCCGTAAATTGGAGCGCGAACTAGACTTCCTAAGATTTGTAGTGGTACAGGGCTCACTCCCTGTTTCCAAGTCCTCTGTCCTGGACAGCCTCCAGAGTTACTGGACTGTGCAGTGAAATTTCAGTTTCTTGTTTTCTAAGTTGTTTATTTCACAACTTAGTTTCTTTCAAACGTTTAAGCCGTTTTTAGCTAACGAACATCTCCCTACTGACCTTAGAGTCAAGTACAGGACCTTGAGTGATGGAAACCAGTCAAGATCTTATCTTTTATCCTTTCATTAAAGAAGTAATAAACGAGAAATTTCATAAGTCGTTCAAAGAACTAAAATGTAAATCGCCTAAAGTTGATTCTCTCCAACTTAGTTTCTTTTATTATTTAAAGTCGTATTAAGACACCAACTACCTTCTCTACTAACCCGAGAGTCGAGTATGAGATCTTTCGAGTTCTAAACGAGATTGGTACGAGTCTCGTTTCCCGTTTAAGTAAAACGAATCTAGTAAGCGTGCAAATACCAAAAGAATAAAATAACTAAATCTTTCTTCGATCCTCTTTCTTCAATTATCTTTTACAACCCATTTTTAAGTATGTTTATTTTACGATGAAGGAGGAAGCCAACTGTAAAGAGAGGACAGAAGATCCAAAGTTGGAAGCTTTTGCTAATAAGTTCTGTATTTTACAAGGTGGGCTTTTATATACAAAATAAAACGAGCAATGCTCGGAAAATCTTTCTTTATCGCTTTGATAACTGTGTTTTCAAAGTGATATTATGGCATGAACTGTTTTATGTTTTCATGTGAGTTCTCTGGTACCTATCTGAGTCAACATTCGTGTTTTCCAGATTTAGAGTTAGTCTATTTTAGATTAACTAACGATCGGCTCTGAGTTAGCTGCTAAGTGCTTTCCAGAGTTAGTGCACTTTGTAACCTATGGTGTATGTGGTATCCTGTTGAGGGGTAGCCATCTTCGGTGAATTAGTTTGAGTCAAGATTGAACATAGCATACCTGAAAATACTCGGCCGAGTGATTTATGAGAAAAAGTCAGAAAATGTTTAGTAGACACGGATTATTTCAATAAAACTCCGATGTGCTACGTTTATAAATGCCATATTTATCTATATTTATGATTATGATTTCGGCATCGTGCCCACTAAGTACGTTTGTACTTAGCCCTGCATTGCTTTCTAAATGTGCAGGTTGAAGCGACGATGAGCGGCGACGGTTGATGTTGAGTAAAGGATAGGATGCTTAGTTAGAACCCATTCCGCTGCCAAACTTTGAATTCCTTTTGATGTACTTTTGAACAATATTCAGTAGTCTAAGTATGTAAATTTGAACTTAGTTTATTTTTATACTTTTGTCAAGTAATCTTTAGGGATTAACTCTTTCTTATTTATGTTAAAGTCTTATTCATGGTTTAATGATGTCTTTTTCATGTATGTTTAGTCAGTTAGCCCCCTTCTTCCCCGCTTCCTTAATCCAACCCCAGTCGCACCCCGGCTTCTGCCGTCCCTCGGGATTTGGGGCTGTGACAAATGTCCTCCCCTTTGCGAGTGCGTGTGAAAAGATCGGAAAGAATAAGGCATGTGTGCGATTGGTTACGTGATTTGGAATTGCCCGAAAATCCCTCTTTGGAACGCAGAAATGAGTATGTAGTGGAATTTGTAATACCCTAGATTAATTGTTTCGTTTGCTTATGCGTTTAAAATTCGTATTGGATGGACGACAACGATTGGATGCAAGAATACTTGTACGTAAGGAAGATGAGCAACGAATCGTTAGCAGAATTCTTAGCACGATATCATACGATTTGGGGAAAAGTCCAGTATATGGACGTAGGACCGTTAGAAAGCATGATGCACCTAATTCAAGCTTTACCGCAAGAATGGAAGGAATGGGTAGCTTGTCTTGTCCCTCATTTTATAGGCTACCGTTATTTCGACAGAACCTTATACGGCGATGTGAATGCTTTTATCTCCACGATTTCAGCCCGTTTTATGTCTTATGGCGCTCCTCCGCCCGAACCATATGATGATGATACTCCAAGTCTGCCAAATGAAACTGTTCATGCTCCTCCATCAATTCCTCCAAGCGAGCCTGTTTTCCTCCAAATCAATTCACCGCCACGAACTATCCTTGAACCTCGAAATTCCCACTCAAATTATTCAATTGTAAGTGGTGTGCTTTAATTTATTCTTTTGACCCTTTTATTTTGTCTAACTTGCCAACATTGCAGCCGAGTGGATGTAATAGAAATCCTCTACCAAATGAAGATCAGTTTGTTGCTTATATGTGCCGTCAGCAAGTAACTTTTTCAAGTCATCCTAAAGCAGAATCCTCTAGACAAACTCGTTCAGTCGACGATGTTGAGAATGAAAGTGAACCAATTGGTGCAGCGGCTGTAGGAAAAGGATATCTCCAGACTCTACCCAGTAATGTCTTTCCTACCTCTTTTGCTCATACATCTATCTCTCCCACAAGGCCAGACGACTCCCAAATTGGCGTCTCCACCGATGTAGCTCTCCACCGTCACCAAGAAGAGAATCCTAATACCCAGCCATGGATCGAATCCGAGTTAGCTGCGATGAACTATACCTTGGAAGACTGTGAGGAAGCCTTGAGAGAAGCTGAACGCGAGTGTTTCGCCATCGAGGATGACAATGTCGAAGAGGATGACGTGCAATTTGAAGGTCAAATGCTTGAGGAAGAAGAGGAAGAAGAAGAGGACCCCGAGGAAGATGAAGAACCCATAGAGCATTATGGAGTAGATCCCGAAGCAGAGCAGTACGATGATAATGGGCCAAGCGAAGATGATTCCTGTGTGTAGGAGCGTTTTAAGGAAGCAGTTGAACTTAAGTGCTTTTAGTTCGAGTGTGTTAAAGGGATGAACTCTTTTATGTTTTTCAATTATGAAGTAATTTGTGGTTAAGACTTGCATAATTTTGTCAGGAAAAAGGGAAAATTTTCAAGTAATTCCCTAATTATTATAAGTCCATAAGAAGGCCGCCGTCGAGCGATTTGAAGTTGAATTATTAAGTCCTTTTTGAATTGAAATTTAAATTTCCTGAGTTATCAAATTGAGTATATGAGTATGAAGCAATGATATTTTATTCTGTGATTATGATTGATTGATTTGAGAATATATGATGATGATATGAATGTTTGATGATTATTAAAAACTGAATAAGATGCATGTATATATGAGAAATTGAAGTAATGAATTATTTGAGAAAGTTCTTAATTGTTTTTAATTATCTAAGTACTGATCGAGAATCGTTTTCCTTCCAAAAGAGATATGTGTTCAAAGTCGAGAAAGGTTCCTTGTGAACTAAAAGTCCAGAGTGGTTAAAGTTTTCCTTGTTAAAATTTTTAGAATGCCGCCAAGGCGCAGAAACGTCAGAATTGTAGAAGGTAATCCAGAAGTACAGCGTGATCCTACTCCGCCCCCTCAAAACGAAAGACGAGTTGAAGAGCTTTTTCTCCGACAAAATTCCCCAACGTTTGACGGTAAAGGCAGTCCGGCTGATGCCAAGGACTGGATTCGTTCTTTGGAGCGAATTTTCCGTTTCCTCCGTTGTTCCGATCGCGAGCGTTTGGAATGCATGGCATATAAGTTAAAAGGGACAGCCGATTACTGGTGGGAAGCGAAACAGAGGATGTATTCTCCCGAAGAACGTGAAGAGTTAACGTGGGATCAGTTTAAGGAAGCCTTATACGAAAAGTTCGTGCCAAGAAGTTATCGAAAGCAGAAGTCCAACGAGTTTACCAATCTGAAGCAAGGAAAAAGATCTGTAGCTGAGTATGACCGAGAATTTTGTGAATTAGCCCGATTTGCGCCCGATATGGTCGATACCGATGAGAAGATGTGTGAATTAATCAGAGCAGGACTTAGGCAAGATATTCGAGTGGTTCTCGCCAGTCAAAGTGGTTTGACTTACGCTGAAGCTTTAAACCGAGCCCTGGACATGGAGTTAGCAATGCAACCGGAAAAAGGATCGCAACCCCCAGCGAATCCCCTACGACAAAGCCAGATGATCACGACCACGTCTGCTCAACAACCCCAGTTCGGCCAATTCGGAAAGAGGAAAGGAAAGTGGAATGGTGGAAATCAACCAAACAAGAAGCAGTGGCAAGGAAAGAGCCAACCGTAGCCCCAGAAGGGAAAGGCACCGCAGATGAATCGAGGCAACCTACCCATCGGACCTTTAGGATTCCCTCCCTGTGCGAAATGCGGAAAAATGCATCAAGACATTTGTAAGAGCGGGAGTAATGTTTGCTACACTTGTGGTCAACCTGGTCATTTCTCAAACCAGTGCCCAAGTAAGCAATAAGGGTTTAGAAGCGGAAGACCAAACCAATTGCAGCCGTCGCAGATGAAAGCCATCGAGGCAGCTCCTCTGCAAAAGTCCGTCCCGCGCCAACGTAAGCCGCCACAGCCAAGACAGCAACCTTCTCAGCAAGAACCGCCGCTTTTCCAAAGAACGTACGCGATTGAGCAGAAGCCGCAGGAAAAGGAAAAAGGAAATCTGGTAGGTATGGGAAAGCTTAATAGCATACCTGTTATTGTTTTGTTCGATACCGGAGCTTCGCATTCGTTTATATCTAGTATTTGCGTAGAGAATCTAGAACTAGAAGTAGAAGAATCGAATCAAATGCTTAGTGTCGCAACCCCTTTAGGAAAATCTGCGTTAGTTTCGTGTGTTTGCTCGAATCTAGAATTTAAAGTCGGAAACCGTAAGTTAGTCGTGAAATCCTTGAATGTGATCCAGATGCGTGACGTTGATATAATCCTAGGAATGGATTGGCTAACCAAGAACTTTGCGACGATCCGATGCGACTTGAGGCAAATATCGTTTAAAACCCTGGAGAAGAGTCAACCATAGATTTCGGAATGGAAAAGAGAGTGAAGAAGAGCGTGCCGATAATTTCAGCCATGAAAGCGCAGAGTTTGATGCGGAAGAGAGGTACCCAAGCGTACCTAGTCTATTTGAATAAGGACGAGAATTATGAGTTGAGTATCGATGATGTTCCAATCGTGAGAGAATTCAAGGATCTGTTTCCAGAAGTGTTACCAGGCTTACCCCCTGATCGTCAATTGGAGTTTTCAATCGATTTAGAATCCGGATCAGCCCCGATATCCAAAGCACCGTATGGAATGGCCCCAAAGGAACTTCAAGAGTTGAAGATCCAACTGCAAGAATTGTTGGACTTAGGCTACATTCGACCAAGTGTATCACCTTGGGGTGCTCCGATATTGTTTGTGAAGAAGAAAGATGGTAGTTTGAGGATGTGCATAGACTACCAAGAATTAAACAAGATTACGCTGAAGAATAAATATCCTTTGCCAAGGATAGACGATTTGTTTGACCAGCTGAAAGGAGCCGGTGTTTTCTCCAAGATTGACTTAAGGTCTGGATACCACCAACTGAAGATCAAGCAAGAAGATATTCCAAAGACTGCTTTTAGAACGAGATATGGACATTACGAATTCATAGTAATGCCATTTGGATTAACAAATGCCCCGGCAGTGTTTATGGATATGATGAATAAAGTTTTTCACGAATATTTGGATAAGTTCGTGATTGTCTTTATAGACGACATTTTGGTATATTCAAGAAGTGAAGTTGAACGTGAAGAACATTTAAGGATTGTGTTGGAAACACTTAGAGCGGAAAAGCTGTATGCCAAATTCAGTAAGTGTGAATTTTGGTTAAAGGAAGTAAATTTCTTAGGACATGTCGTTTCGTTCGAAGGAATCAAAGTAGATATGGAGAAGGTGAAGGTTGTGCAAGAATGGAAATCCCCGACGTCAGTGCATGAAATCCGTAGTTTCCTTGGTTTGGCAAGATACTACCGGAGATTCATAGAAGGATTCTCTAAGATCGCGAAGCCGATGACGAGCCTGTTGAAGAAAGAGACGAAGTTCACGAGGACGGAAGAGTGTGAGAAAAGTTTTCAAGAACTCAAGACGAGATTGACAACAGCCCCAGTTTTAGCCCTACCTGAGCCAGATAAGGACTATATTGTTTATACCGATGCATCTGCTCAAGGACTAGGATGTGTGCTAATGAAAAATGGAAAAGTGATTGCATATGCTTCCAGGCAACTTAAACCTCATGAAGAGAAGTATCCAACTCATGACCTGGAATTAGCAGCCGTCGTTCATGCTTTGAAGATATGGCGACATTACCTCTATGGAGCGAAGTGTGAAGTATTCTCAGATCACAAGAGCCTGAAGTACTTCTTCGAGCAGAAGGAGTTGAACATGAGACAAAGGAGATGGCTTCAGGTAGTAAAAGACTACGATTGCAAGATATCTTACCATCCCGGTAAAGCGAACGTAGTAGCTGACGCATTAAGTAGAAGAAGAAGGAAGGAGAATTCGGAAGAAACCGAATTAGGATTCATTTTAACCAATGAAGTCAAGCTGATTGAAGAATTTGCGAAAATGAGAATTGAAGTAATCGTACCGCCAGAGAAATGGACGAAGAACCCGTATCGTAGAAGGCCAGAGAAAAGACGAAGAAATGGAAAAGTTACGAAAGAAGGTAAGAAGTGGAGAAGTTAAAGATTTTTCAGAATCGAGCGATAATGCGTTGTTGTATCAAGGAAGAATTTATGTGCCTAACGACGATAAGTTGAAGAATGAAATAATGAGTGAAGCTCATGAAACTCCGTATACAGCTCACCCTGGCAGCACGAAGATGTACCAAGACTTAAAGAAACAGTGTTGGCGGAATGGAATGAAGATGGATGTGGCATTGTTCATTGAAAGATGTTTAGCCTGCCAGCAAGTGAAGTCCTTACATCAAAGACCGTATGGACCTCTGCAACTGTTACCAGTCCCAGAATGGAAGTGGGATGGAATCACAATGGATTTTGTGATGGGATTGCCAAGATCAAGAAAAGGAAATACAGTAGTATGGGTGATAGTGGATAGGTTGACAAAGTCTGCTCATTTCATACCTATTCCAGATACCTATGGATCAGCCAAATTAGCCGAGATCTACATCAAGGAAATTGTGAAGTTGCACGGAGTGCCGAAGACGATTACCTCTGATAGAGATTCGAAGTTCACAGCCCGTTTTTGGGAAAGTTTCCACAAAGAGTTGGGAACTCAGTTGCAATTCAGCACTGCTTACCATCCCCAAACCGATGGTCAATCCGAACGAACGATTCAAATTCTCGAAGATATGTTGAGAGCCGTCCTGTTAGATAAAGGAGTTGAATGGGAAAAAGTTTTACCTCTTGTTGAATTCGCATACAACAACAACTATCAGAATACGATAGGAATGGCCCCGTATGAAGCTCTTTATGGAAAGAAATGTAGATCGCCGTTGTATTGGAATGAAGTAGGTGAAAGGAAAGTGTTAGGACCAGAAGCGATTGAGAAAATGATAGAGTCTGTGCGTCAAATCCGTGAGAAGATTAAAGAAGCTCAGAGTCGACAGAAGTCGTATGCTGATAATCGAAGATCCAAGTTGGAGTTTGAAGAAGGAGATAAAGTATTTTTGAAAGTATCCCCCTCAAAAGGAGTATATCGTTTTGGAGTTAAGGGAAAGCTTAGGCCTCGTTTTATAGGACCATACAAGATCCTTGAGAGGATTGGATCCGTATCGTATCGTTTAGCGTTACTGCCTAGTTTTGGAAGTTCGCATAACGTGTTTCACGTATCGCAATTGAGAAAGTACGTCTTCGATCCGAAGCACGTAATACGCCGAGAAGATGTCGAGATGAAGCCCGATCTAAGCTACGAGGAGAAACCCGAAGAGATTTTAGACCATAAAGTCCAGCAGCTTAGAACGAAATCGATTCCCTTAGTAAAAATTAAATGGTGTCATCATGATCTTGAAGAAGCCACTTGGGAACCCGAAGAAAAGATGAAAGCAAAGTATCCCGAGTTATTTTCTTGAGGTCAGTAAATTTCGGGACGAATTTTTTTTTAAGAGGGTGAGGATGTGATACCCCGAGTTTCTAAACCTTTAGAAAGCGTTTAATTAACCGAGTGAGTTAAAAGATGAGAAATTAGGAGTAAAATTTTTCTTTTCTAAACGAAGAGAAATGAGTAAAATGTTTAAATTGCTTTGTGAGTTTTGTGTGAATTTATCTGTTCTATTTATCTGAGATGATGATGATGTGATATACTTGTTGAATTGTTTATGTGAAAATGAGTATGAGATTAATTTCTATAAAAATCCCGAAGAGTTTGCTTGATTGATATAGCATAACGTTAATCGCCGAGAAATATATTTACACCGATGAACTTAGAATAGAATTGAATTAGAATCTTCGAACTTAGAATTTCTTTTAAGATCACTGAGATAGGGTAAGAACTTATCCGAGAATTGAGAAGAGTAATGAGGAGTTAATCTTTAAAAGATTAATAAACGGATTAATAAACCGACTAATTTTCTTTTGAGATTTAAAAGACTAAATGATCGAACCTTAATATTTTAATTGAGACGTGAAATAGGCTGGAGATGAGTTAGTGTCAAAAGTGAGACGAGAAGAGGTTAGAACCGTTTATAGTATAAAAAGAAATTAATACGAATCATTTTATCCGAAAAACCTTTACGACCGGGTAATTAACACCCGTAACGACACGACGAAGACACGTGTCACACACCTCTCACTCCCTCACGCCACCTCACTCTTCCTCTCACATCACTCCTCAATTTCCAAGAATTAATGCCATAATTATGTCTTATGCATGGCATTACCTAAAGTGCATGCAAACTACATCAAATCATCCATCCATCAATCACCTTAGACAATTTTAACTTCCAACAATTCACTTTATTCCTTTTGTTGGATTTCAAATTCCTACATCTAAGACAAAGAAAGAAGACTTAATCATCTACACATCTCTCTCTCTCATTCGAAAATCTCTCTCTCTCAAACAACAAAGAAGAACTCTCAATCTCTCCAATCTCTCTCAACTCTCGGCATTCTCTCTCTCTCACACATACTTTGATTTTTCTTACATGCAACCATGTATTCAAGCTCCTCATCCATGGAAATGAAGTAGAAAGTATCATTCTCCATTCATTCCATCCATATTCTCAAAAAAAAGGTAAATATCTTTCAAGTTCTTGAAGTTAAACTCAACAATCATCCAACACTTTCTTCATTTTGATTCTTAAACTTTAAAAGGAATGGATGATTAATTCCATGTTATTCTTTTTCTTTGAGGATTCAAGAAGACTTCCTTCTTCCCTTCAAGTCCAAGCTTTGAAGCCACAATTTCCATCCATTTCAATTCCAAGAGCCAAGGAGAAGAATTTCATTTAAATTAAAGTATGGTATTCATTTGATTAGTTGTAAATGTGTATATCTCTAAGTCCTAAAAGAAAAGAACTATGCATGCATGCTATTTAAATTATGTTTAGGCAAACTTAGGATGTGCATGTGATAATCGAGTGAGAAGAAATCGTTAGGAGAATTAAACGTTAGTTTTAATCGGTGAATTAAGAGAAGAAAAAGAATTTAAAACCCTAAAACTATGATGAATGCCGAAATTTTTAGGAAAAATAGGAAAAATGTGAATCCTTTGAGTTATTGTTATTTTGATACTTAATTTGTTATTTTTATCATGTTGAGAATGAGATTATATGCATGAAAAATTGAGTAATAAATTGCACAAAAAAGTGCATAAATGCCGTGTGTTTTTTTAGCAAAAATGGAGAATTTATTTTGTTGTTTTTGTTGATGAATTGAGTGATGTTTTGATCAATGAGATGATTGTATGTTATGTTAATATAATCATACATGTGTTTAAGTTAAGAAAATGAGATTGCATGTTGAAGTTTTTAATGAAATTAATTGTGAAAATATAGAAAAGATTGAATGTTTAAGTGTTTCATGTATGTATGAATACTAGTTTAAATTATGAATAAAGATAGAAGTTTTGATAAAAAGATTGAAGTTTAAAAGCTTTAATTGATTAAAAGATGAAAAATGCATAAAAGATATGTTAATAAAGATCTTTTATAATTTGACTAATAAAATGAACTAGTTAATAAAAATATTTATTAAAAGATAAAAGAATTTCTAAGTAAGAAATGGCTTAAAGATTAAAGACAAGAAAAGAAGAAATTATTAAAGAGATAAGTAAGAATAAAGAAAACCGAGTTTAAAAAGAATTAATCAAGAAGAAACAAAAAGGAAGTTCTAATCGAGTAAAAGAAAGGTGCTAGACGAGTTAAGTTAGATACTCGTATAAGTTAATCAAGAAATTAATGATAGAATAATATGTCGAGTAATAAGTTGAAAGAAGTTAATTAAATAATTAATTGAGTACGTTGTTTTCAACCAAACAAATTAAAAATAAACCGAGAAAAATTACCGAGTGAATAATTAGAAAAATAATAGTCGAGTTAAGAAAAGAGAATCGAATTAGAAATGAATAAGAAATTCTAATTTCATAAGAGTTAATAATAATTAAAGAGAAATTATATTAATTGAGAAAAAGATATGAAATACCTCATAAGATAACGGATGTAGAACAAAACGTTGTCTATAAAATAAGAAAAATAGAGTAAATAGTTTGAGCCTTCATAAAAAGAAATGCATAATCGAGTTAGGTTTTAAGATTTGAATTGAATGAATGTTAATATGTCTTGAAGTATGTTTTATTTATTTGAATTCATTTATGATTGAATAAGTGTTTAAACGCATGATATTTTTTATAATGTGAAAAATAATTGAATTATTTGTATGCAAAATGATTGAATTACTATTTGTTAAATCAATTATTGATTAAAGTCTTTGAAAGAAAGCTTGAGTAATAGAATGTAGATGATGGCGTTTATTAACTAAAGTGAGGAAGTTTTGAGACGTTGATTAATAGTATTAACCAGTTCGAGTAGAGTTAAAGGTTTAAAATCGAGAACGCAAAATCCCTTAGAAAGGTTAAGCAAAGAGAGAATCGACTCAAATAGAAGTCCTTCAGTTGAGTCCAACGCCTTTGTATCCGTCGTTTTGTGTATCTTATTTTTCTATCGATGTCGAACTGTGAAGGATCGAGCCGAATGGATCATTAAGCGAGGACAAATAGCCCTAAAACACCTAGCTAGTTCTTCGGAAGTCAATTGGGCTTTTCTGAACCAAAACTATCGATGAAAATTAGTTATGCTATTAAGTATTATGATATGTTTTCAAATGTGATTGACTTGCCGTTTTTATTGAAGTTTGGTATGTGATATCATCTGTTTATATGAAGATGTTATTATCCTGTGAAAGGCAGGAAACCCACGTGTGGTATATGTTGAGGTGACTGTGAGCCTTGCTTCGGTTAGGCCGGTCACAGTGTTCGAGAAGGAGGCCTACTTCTCGGCACAGTGAAATTGTTTGTGACAGATGATACATATTGTTATATTATATGATATTTGACTGCGCAGTCTGTTTTAAAGAAAATGTTTTTAACATGCACAAGTAAAACTGTTTTTAAAACTGCTTATATACTTGTGATGTTCGGCAAGGCAAGTTCAATTGTTATAGCTTTAAGAAGCATCTTTATTCAAATGTTTTGGCTTGTGTTCACTGAGTACGAAGTACTCAGCCCTGCGTGTGTTTCTAAACATGCAGGTTGACTGGATGGCGATGGCATGGATATTTGGTGGTGTGGTTTGGCTCTTTTGGTTGAGTCTAGTTGAATATCAGACTGGCATTTGTACGTCTTCATACGTGCAGATGTTGGATATTGATGCAAGTTTCCGCTGCAACCCTTTTGAATTGATGTCTGTTGATGCTAATACTTTGATTCTCATGTTTTTGATTCCGAGTGTTGTGCTCGAAGACCTTGAAAATTTGTTAACTTCTTAAACTACTCGACTTGTAATTCCGAGCGATGGGCTCGTTAATTTAAATTGTTGTTGATCATGATTCTTTAACTTGATATATATATGTATGTGAAATCTCTTGTTGTTGGAACTCTATCTCCCGTCAGCATGAATTACTTATTTAGATTCCTGTTTTAGGTGAAGTTAAGATGCTCGAATGTTATTCATTATGCTTGTGGAAACCCAATTCGATTGCCTTATCTTCCATCTTTGTTTTCCCCGAGCATGTTCCCTTTGTTTGAGTCAGTTGTTAGTTGTTTAGGTTTGTTGTGTTCGTAAGTCGCGCCTCGAGAGCCGGGCTGTGACAATAATAATCCGGATGCTCATGTCGTCAACTACCAAGTTGTTCCTTGGTTCATAATAAGCAATATTATTTAGTTAGAAACCTTACTCGACTTCTCGATTATTACTTATATTCATTTGATCGTCTCTTACAAATTTTCCAAAGTTATCGGATTTCATTCATTTTCTACAACGTTAATCATTATCTATCGTATATCATTACTATTAATATCATTACCTTATATCATCAACCAATCTCGATTCATTCCTAAATTCTTGTCTCTTACGATTTCATTAACATTTTTAGATTAATTCCAAATAATTCCTATTATCAACTAATACCATTAGAAACCATAATCCATCACCATTTCATCAATTAAATCAAAGCTCCTAAAACCCCTATTTCTCCATCAAAACTCGGTATTAACATAAATTAGGGGGAATTGCTTTTCTTCATCAATTTACATCGTTAATCCATTTATCCAACTACTACAACATCAATCTAACCAATTACTATACCATTTCATCATTAATTTGAAAATCAAAAGTGAAACCCTAACCTAAATAATTCGATCATCATCATTTTCATAGGGCTTTCCATTCCTTTTTGTTTAACTCACCAATTAAACTACTCCTAAGTCTAATTACACCATCAATTTGAAGAATCAAAACATCCTACATCTAAGCCCCAATTTTCGGTATTACCTAGTCTTTAGGGTTATTGAATTTCTTCAACTTTTAACCATAGAAATCAATACTAACATATCTAATTATACTAATTAAACTCAAATCATCTAATCTACATCATCATAAAAATCGATCAACATGAGGAAAATAAAAGAAATGAAATCTATTTGGATAGAAGTGTAGAGGAGATGAATACCTTGAAGTTTTGATGGTCCCGATACGAGATACTAGTGTATGGAGGGGGGGGGGGGAATACACCAGTTAGGATTTTTCAACTTTGAAAACTTTAACACTCGAAAATCACTTCAACTGAGTAAAGAAAGGCTCAGCTGAAATCACAACTGAGTAAGAGAACTCAGCTGTGAGAGTGGTGCTGTGCGGAATATGGTGGAAATTATACTCGTAAAAACAACTCACGCTTTTATGCTCGGTTGGTCATGAACCAAAACAGTTGAATATGCAAATATGCAGTTTGTATGCCATTAAGTTTGGTCAGTTGAAAATGCAATAAGTAACTGAACAGAAATAAATACAGACACACAGAATTTAACGTGGTTCGGAGATAACTCTCCTACGTCCACGGGGAGTTGTGAGTCCACACAATTCTGTCAAAGTTCTTCTGGACAAACCACTCAGCTTACGCGGGCTGAGCAACCGTTATGGATAAGTTTGCGGGTACTTATCAACCTTACAGTTTAGTTTACGGGTACTAAACGACCTCACTACTCAGTTGCAGGAAGAGTAGGATCCTAGACCTTTTCAGGTGAAAGAAAAAAATATGATTCCAACTTACAGCTCGAACGGAAGGTGAGCTGTGATCTAACTCTCTATGAACTCTCACAAGTGATGTTCTAAGAGATTCAGTTTAGTTCGTGAAGAATATTGCTCTTTTCTTTTTGCTCTCGGATTTCTTCTCGCGTGTGTGTATTTTATTTCGAATGAATGAATGCCTCTTATTTATAGGCGGAGAGTATCAACTAGCCATTGGAGGAACTGTTGATCTCTGATCGTTGAAAGCGATGGCTTGTCTCTCATCTCTGCAGACTTTCCCGATATGGCATCTGTGCTCTTCTGCTTTTCATCTGAGACAGCCTTGTATTGGGCCAAATGGGGTAATGACTGAACGGTCAAACCCTCATGTGACTTCCTTTTGAAATTCAAATTCAAACCTTTCTGACAGTCAACCTCGGTTAGTCGGTTCAAAATCTTGATCTTTATCTGAGTGGTCTTCAGCTGATCTTCTGTCTGAACCGTTGAACTCTAAGCTGACTTTCAACTTCATGTTGAGACTTCTTTATAACTTCCCCCTTCTTGAAACATTCTCTTTCTCGGATGGCATACTACAGCTGATGTTCCAACTGAACAGTTGGCTTGAACTCTCAGCTGTCAAAAAGCATTCCCCTTTTTAGCATAGCTCTCTCATCAGGCAAAGTCTTGTAACTGATGTTCCTCATCCGATCTTTCATCCGGGGTTGTATCCGAGTGTTGCTATGTTGCCGTCTTCAGCTGGAGATCTGTAAAGATAAAGTCTTAACATTGCTCAAACAGCGAGCCTAACAGCTAACATTAGGAACTGGCAACATCTACTCGGTTGGGGTCAGTTGGTTTTGGAATTCATCAAAACTCTTACTAATAAATTTCCCAACAATTTTCCCCTTTTTGATGATGCCAAAACCACTTACAACTTTAAACCACTACTGACTTAAACCTTACTAACTGACCTAAAATCTTAGCTGAAATTCTAGACAGTCTATAAGATAAAACATCAAAGGGTTAGCACAGTTATAACATGGTATTTAAAATATTGCGATTCAAGGCTTGGACAATGAGATATTGTGCGTCAAGTTGAATCGTATATATACTTTGAAGTTTTCTTTACAACTGATGATTACAGGAAAAAGTACAAACCAGATAAAGATACATCAGTTGATCAAAAACTACAACATCTCAAAAACTATATCAGCTCAAAAACTTCATCATCTCAAAAATACTGTTGATCGTACTTGCTAAAGATACGGTCAAATATCTCTTTCTTAGCAGCTGACTAAATCCCAGTGTTGACACCATGTTCGTTGCAGACTTGTCTCGCCTCAGCCATGATCGCATTTCTGTTCGGAGTACTTGTGCCTTTGATCATCTGAGGGCGATATTTGAGCTTCTGCGGAACTGGAATAGTGTTGGGATCGAGCTGAGCTTTCAGCATAGCCCTTTTAAATTGACTAAACATTCCAGGATCTCCAGATCTGAGCTCCCACAAGGCTTCCTTGAAGGCTTGCCTTGGGTCTTCAGTTGAGTAAACCTTCCTGTAATAAAAGTCAATTGTAAACTCGTGCTTGAACTGCTCCCAGTCATCGTTCCACTCAACATTCATCCACTTGTCAATATGTGGGAACCGAGACGGGAGCGGGGCGTTTATCTGCAGCTGCTGCGTCTTCTTCCTAGCCTCAGCCTTCATCTGGTGCTTGTTTATTCTTCGCATGCTCCGGCTGGCTTTATTTCTGTCTACATTCTTCTCAATCTTGGCCAGTTCCTTCTCGAACTCAGCCACCTTCTTGGCCTGATCAGCAACGAACTTCTTAATCCAAGAGGGATTCAAATATTTCTCATTCGACTCCCCCATAGCTTTTGCAGCTTCGATGCAATCTTCAACAGAGATCCCGTTAAGATCGTCATCGAGCTCGGCTGTAAGCTCGGCTACGAGGTCGTGGGAGACTTCCAGTTCCTGCTCTTCCGACTCCTTCGGCTGAGATCCTTCAGCTTCTTCCCTTTGAGGTTCAGCTGGCACTCCTTCTCCCCCCTACTCGTGAACTCTTTTCCCCTGTCCAGCAACAGCTGCTGGCTCCTTTCCTTCCCCCTTTTTGGCATCATCCAAAAGGGTGGCAACTGAGCCATCCAGGGAGGTCAGCTTGGCCTCAGCTTGTTGAACTCGGGAGAAGAGTTCGTCCAGAGCATTCTTTTCTTCCACCTTCTTTGCCAGCTCTAGGTCCTGGCGTTCCTGCTCGGCTCTCTTCAAGGCTGCAAAGGTCGCAAAGACATCTTTGTAAAGGGTGACGAACTCAGCTCGGAAATTTGCGAACTGAGACATCCACTCCTGGTCTTGTGTCTGCTGGGACTTTTCCAGATCAATTTCAGCAACGGACTTGAAGACATTGAAGTCCGAGCCGAGTCCCTGAACTGCCTTCCTTAGATCCTTGACCTCCGAGCTGGTAGAAGTGGAGAGGTTTTCGAGCTTTTGCTGTAGGGAGGAGGAGAGTTGTTCCAGCTGATTCTTCAATCTCGCATTCTCTTCCATCAGCTGATTCATCCTGTCAGCGTCCTCCTCCTTGTTGAGCTTGATCTTGGACAACAGCTCCTGCCTCAGCTGGTTGACCCTCTCAGAGATCAGCTCACAGATACCATCAGTTGAGTGTGCTGGCTGAGCAGAGGGTCCAGGCAGTTGTTGTTGTTGTGGCTGAGATGTTGGGTCCACGACAACCAGGGTTGTTCGGCTGGCCAGGTATTGTTTCAGCTTGTCTTCTTCCCTCTGGCCGCCTCTTCAGCTGCGTCGACATCCTCCATGTGGTTGGCATTTTTGGCCAACATATGGTCAAGAAATTGAACAGCTCCAGGATTGTTGCACAGCTCCCTGGTGTCTGTCCCTTCTTGTTGGCTCATATCCAGACGACGACGGAGCACAGCCACCTTCTGGTTGTAGGCTACCTCCAGGTTCTGGTAGTCGAAGTACACCCTCAGGTTGGATTCTTCAACCTTCAACCTGTCCCAACCATGGATTCTGAGGGTTTCCTCCTTGACGTACCAGTAGCTGAATATGACACTTAACTGATAGAGCAGTTCCGTCCCGAACATGGCGAAGATGGGCATCGAGCAGTTCCGTCCCTTCAGCCATCTTTTCTTGTGGGCGGGGTTGAATGACAAACGCAGCCGCGTCAACTGACTGGCTAGATTCGGTTGATTTCTCAGCTGGTGTCTCCACCACGGGGCCAGATGCAGCGGGTTGAGCTGCTGGCTGTATGATCTTGATCCTGGGCTTTTTCTTGAGGGGTTCCACCTCTTCTTCTTCTTCTTCTTATTCTTCTTCTTCTTCTTCTTCATCTTCTTCTTCTTCTTCTTCTTCTTCCTCAGCCACCTCCTCCAACTGGCGCTTCGCAGGCTTGGACCTTAATGGGCGGCGAGCTGCTGGGGCCGACTCCACAGCTGGCTTGGAGGCTCCCTTGGGAGTGTAGACTGCTTCCACAACATCCCTAGCCTTTTTGGCTGTAGGGAACAGCATCAGCTTGCTGAACGGAGGGTCTTCACTCCCTTCCCAGGTCAGCTTCTGTCCCTTGGTGGCTTGGAGGATCAGGGCAGAAATTTTTGTGCCGAAGTTGAGTGTCCCCTTGACACTCAACAGCTGCTCTCCGGACTCAGCAACCGTCTCGGAGATTTTCAGCTTCTCCGCCCACAGCTGGCTTTCAATGTAGCCCAGCCAGTCAATCTTGTGCTGTTTCTCCAGGGCCTTCTGCTGCTTGAGCTTCGGTCTGCTAATATCACCGAAAGCTCCTCCGTATGTGAAGGCGCATTTTGAAATTACGTCAAAAAGAAGACTATGGCTTCCCGATTTCTGTTTGGTCAAAAAGCTCCTTCAGTTTGGTCCTCTGCATACTCCCCTTCAGAGGTTCGGGGACAAGGAGGATTGTCTGCAGAAATGCATCTGCATCCTTGTCTGAGAAGTTCCCCATTACGTCTATGGCTTCCCGATTTTTGGGGATGATCTTCTCCGGTTCCTTGAACACTCTGATTTCGACGGCGATGTCTTCCATCGAACGAAAAATGCTATTTTGTTGCTTGCACGGGATGGTCGTGACAAGGCCCAGGTCTGCATCGCGTTGCAGATTCCTGTAGAAGTGGGCGACCTGCTTCCTGAGCAGCTTGGAAGGAGAGAGGGTTGCCAAGTTTAGCAGGCCGTGGTCGGAAAGAATGGTGGCGACGGGAGCCAGTTCCGGCGAGGTCAGAGCTGCTCTGGAAAGAATCTGTTCGAAGTGAATCTTCGACATCATCATGTCGAAGGATTACTGGAATGTAGCTGGTTCTGCGGAGACCGTCTTCTTTGAGGCTTTTGATTTATGTGCCATCTTAGAGGAAAATATATGCAAAGAAGGAAGAAATGTGTTACTGGAAATGGTGAGACAATTTCGGAGAAGATGATGAATAGTTAGTAAAGATATGCACGAAAAGAGAAGGTAAGGATCACTTCCTGATTTTCCGCCTTATAAAGGTATTTGACTCGGATAAGATCAACGGCTGGGGTTAAATGGCGCGAATCCATCAACGGCTGAGATTACGCGATTGTTGGGTAATTTTGACTGACGCTCCACGCGCGCGAGTGAGAAGGTGAATAGTTTAAGGTGTCAGCCCAGTCGCACTATAAAGTAAGGCTATAGGAGTTCAGCCAGACTTTACATTAAATGCGATATGATGGCTTGTTTAGTTTAGCTGACATGTTCAGGAATGTTTGAATTTATTTCAAACATTCTCATTTAATATCATAACACCTTCAGTCATAAATGATACCTGCCAGCTGATGTCTGAATCAGTTGTGTTCATCAGTTGAGTTCCTCAGTTGCCGCATACCATCAGCTGACTCGAGTTCGTCTGTTCAGCTGAGGGTTGATGTCTTCGGTTGGCAATCCGCATCTGAAATTCCCCCTTCATCTGAGCTTTCCCCTCAGATGGATATCTGACTCTTCAGCTCGGATGGATCCTCATCAGCTCGGATGACTCTTCAGCTCGGATGGATCCTTTTCAGCTCGGATGACTCTTCATCTGATGGATCCAATAGTCCAAGAAGATCACATAACATCTTGAACCGGGCTTCAAGTAGAGGTTTGATGAAGATATCAGCTCTCTGAATCTCAGTTGGAATCTTCTCCATGGACACATCCTTCTTCTCAATATGATCTGGGATGAAATGATGACGAATGTCGATATGCTTTGTCCTAGAGTGGTGAACAGGATTCAGAGAGATAGCTATGGAACTCGAGCTATCACAATGAATGGGAACCTGTCCAGTTGCAACTTCATAATCTCTCAGCTGTTGCTTTAGCCACAACACTTGCATGCAACAGCTTCCAGCAGCCATATACTCTGATTCGGTTGTAGAAGTAGCAACACATGCTTGTTTCTTGGAGAACCATGAAACTAGCTTGCTTCCTATGAACTGACAGTGTCCAGAAGTAGACTTCCTGTACAACCGATCTCCGGCTAGGTCTGCATCTGAGTATCCGGTTAGTTGGATATTGTCGTCAGTTGGATACCACAACCCAACATTGACAGTTCCCTTCAGATACTTGATGATGTTCATTGCTGCCAACATGTGAGCTTCTCTTGGTTGGACTTGAAAACGAGCACACACTCCAACTGCGTATGATATGTCCGGTCGGCTTGCAGTTAGGTATAGCAAAGAACCGATGATCCCTCTATACTTGCTGGCATCCACTAGCTTTCCCTCAGCTCCGGGTCCTATCTTTCAGTTAGTATTCATTGGAATCCTTGTTGTCTTACTTGTCTGCAATCCGAACTTGGTGATGAGCTCCTTTGTATACTTAGACTGATTGATGAAGATCCCTTCTGGTGACTGCTTCACTTGTAATCCAAGGAAGTAATTCATCTCGCCCATCATTGACATCTCGAACTTCTCCTTCATGAGATCTGAAAAATTTTTGCACAGCTCCTCTGACTTGGAACCGAATATGATGTCATCCACGTAGATTTGCACTACAAGTATGTCAACTTCAACTTTGATGGTGAACAGGGTTTTGTCAACTGATCCTCGTTTGAATCCCGAGTTCAGTAGAAAACCACAAAGAGTGTCATACCAGGCCCTTGGCGCTTGTTTTAGTCCATAGATAGCTTTCTTCAACTTGTATACTCTTCCATCTCCAATCTCAAAACCAGGAGGTTGTTCAACATACACATCTTCCTTGATATCTCCATTGAGGAATGCACACTTCACATCCATCTGATACACTTTGAACTTGTGATGTGCGGCATAAGCTAGAAAAATTCGGATGGCTTTCAGCCTTGCAACTGGCGTGAAAGAGTCTTCAAAATCTATTCCTTCTTGTTGGCAGTATCCTTGAGCTACCAACCTTGCTTTATTCCTCACAATGAATCCAATGGCGTCTCTCTTGTTTTTGAAAATCCACTTCAATCCAATCACCTTGACACCATTTGGTCTTTCTACCAACTCCCATACACAGTTGCGTAGAAACTCATTCAGTTCTTCTTGTATGGTTGTTGTCCAGTGGATACAGTTGAGAGCTTCCCCAACATTCTTCGGTTCTGGCACATCAGCTACAAAGTAAGAAATCATGGAAACATCTCCAGCTTGCTCGAACTCCTCTAGAACTGCCAACTCCTCAGCATATTGGGCATAAGTGTTGGAATCTTCCTCTGTTGATTCAGGATTTGCCACTCGGATCCTTGTACGCACACCCTCAGTTGGATCTCCGATGATGTCGTCAGTGGAATGCACTTCATACCATCTTCGGTTGCGTCGTCCTTCTTCTTACAACTGTGGTTGTTCTGAAATCTGAGTTGGAGTCTTCAGAGCTGGTGATTGATCAACTGTTGAGTCTGGAATCTCAACATTGACATTAGTTTGAACTGAGCTCGGTTGGGCTTCGGATGCTGATGCAGTTGGAGGAGCATCATCTGAAGTTCCCCCTTGGGATGAGCTGAGGTCTTCGCATTCATCTTCAGAGGAGTATGGATCCTCATCCTCAGCTGCCCAAACTAGTGGTTCAACTAGGTTCTTTTCCCTTAGAGCTTGCGATCTGGTGAGAACAGATGGAGCAGCTGGATCTGCTTGTTGTCCTTTATCCTGTTCCCTGCACTCAAAGGTAGATTCATCAAAACTAACATGAGGTGTTATTTCCACAACACGAGAGCTGTTGTTGAAAACTCTGTATGCCTTGATCCGAGCAGCATATCCAAGAAATATGCCCTTCGAAGCTTTGGCATCAAAAGTTTTCAACTGAGTCTTCCCATTGTTGTGAATATAACACTTAGAACCAAAAACGCGAAAATAAGAAATATCTGGCTTCCTGCGTCTCCATAGCTCATATGGTGTCTTTCCCAACCGCTTGGTTAGAAGAGACCGGTTCTGAGTATAGCATGCAGTGTTGATCACTTCAGCCCAAAATCTCTTTGGCAGAGCTGAGCTGGCTAACATGGATGTGGCTGCATCCTTTAGCGTTCTGTTCCTTCGCTCAGCTACTCCATTCTGTTGCGGAGTATGCGCGGCTGATGTCTGATGGGTAATTCCATTCTTCTCGCAATACTCGATGATGGTTTCATTTAGGAACTCGGTTCCATGATCTGATCGGATAGAAATGATCTTCATCTCTTGTTGGTTCGATATCCGATCCATCAGCTTGGGCAGCTCATCTCGGGTTTCACTCTTGTGACTCATGAAAATGGTCCACGTGTATCTCGAGTAATCATCAGTTACAACCAGGGTATATTCGTTCCCGTTCATGCTTTTTGGTGTAACTGGCCCGAAGAGATCCATATGGATCAGCTGTAACACTCGGTCGGTTGAGGGAGTTGACTTCAACCGAAAGAAGGATCTAGCGAGCTTTCCCAGCTGGCATGCACTGCAGATGTGTGTTGTTGAAAACACTCGATTTGGTATGCCTCTTGCATGTTCTTGTCTGGCGAGTCGATTCATCGTCTTGAAGTTGAGATGGTTGAGCCGTTTGTGCCACAGCCAGCTCACATCCGAACTGCTCTTTGATAATAGGCAGGTGTCAGGAAGGCTGCTGTTCCAGTCAGCGTAGTAGACATTTCCTGTTGGTGATCGATTTCCCAACAATATCACCTGCTTTGATCCGACATCTTTAACCCTGCAACCCTGAGCATCAAACTTGACAGAGAAACCATTATCACAGAATTGGCTGATGGAGAGCAAGTTATGCTTCAATCCATCAACATAAGAGACATTAGAAATTGAAACATGATTGGTTTCAAGGGTACTGTAACCTCTGGTGTAACCTTTTGAGTTATCACCAAAAGTAACTGATGGACCTTCTTTCTCCACTAAACTTCCAAGCAAATCCTTTAGATTCATCATGTGTTTTGAGCATCCACTGTCCATTACCCATTTTGTTGTAGACGCTTTCTTCTTCCTCAGTTGTTTCTCCTGTACCTGCAAAGAGAAACTCGCTTAGGTCCCTAATTTCAGTTGGGTCCTGGGGGGTTAGAACCAGTTCCCCCTGGAATTGTGTGTCGCTTTTCCCTGTAAACTCGGATGGATTTATCATTCCAGATTACTTTTCCTTCATCATCAACTATAACAACACCTCGGTTATCCTTAGGCTTGTTGTTAATAGAGATGTTCTGTTTCTTGGGAGGAGTTGGATTTCTCCCATGTTGAGCTTTAGGAGGTGAGGCTTTCCCCCTGTTTTGATGGCGATTCTTATCTTGTTGAGTTTGTCTGTGAGGTCGGACGCCATGTTGGAATCTTTGTGGCTGATTCTGATTCCAACTCAGCTGTTCATGCCCTGTTGATGATTCATATTATGGCATGAATATCTCCAGTTGTAGGACCTGTTCCTCATTGGTTGACTTGGTTGGAACCTTTGGTCGAACTGATGTTGGAACCGCTATTGATTCAGATGATTGAACCCTTGTCTGTTCTGCGGTCGGTTCCATTTCTTCTGATGTTGACTTTGAGGTTGATGCAGAGGTCGTTTCTGATTTTGAGTTCGGTTGCGGTTATGCCTTCGACGCCTCTGATTCCTCTTCTGACTTTTGGAACATTCCCCCTCGGTTGATGTCCCAACCGATGGAACATTCTGTCCTACATCTACTACTCCTTTTTCCTTCTTAGTTGTAATTCTATTGGTCGGTTGAACTAGCTGAGAGATGGAGGTTGAATTAGCTTCTGGTGACTCAGCTGTGTTTGGCTCGACACCTGTGACTGCTATGGCTTTGATGAAGGTTGCTGGTGGAATTCCAGTATCCTTGACAACATCATAACCAAGTCCTGACACGTCATCCATCTGTCTGCTATAACTGATAAGATTCTCTATGATCTTGGATGACTGATACAGCTTGATTAGATTGTCCTTCTCAGTTTGCAACTCCTTGACGAGGACAGTTATCTGCTCGGTTTGTCCATCTGACTTCCTTATCAGCTGTTTGATCTGAGCTTCTTGACTTTTCAACTGATCTTGCTGCTCCTTAATCTGTTTCGTCAACTCTTCATCTGTTGGAGTCTTAGCCTCGTTCAGTTGACTCTTGAGATTCTCAATCTCCTCGGTTTGGCTCTTGATCAGATCATCCTTTTCGGTTAAGGAATCTTCAAGTTTGACAAACTGAGCTTGAAGACTCTTAAACTCAACCGATTGGTGATGCAGTTCCTCACCGAGTTCTTGAAAATCACTCCAGGAGGGTTCCAACTCTTCGTCCAGAGAATCCTACATGTTAGAAGTATTGGAAGAATTTAACTGAGCAGGATTAGATTGTACCTCAATATCATCTTGGTCGGTTCCAAGTGCCATGAGGCATTGATCCTGACTGATGACGTTGTTGGTAGAAGTCAGCTCATCTTCATCTTCCGTGTCAGTGAAGATATCCATATCGTCAGCTGCTTCTTCTGCAACCATTGCCTTGTTCTTTCCAGCTTGTTTGGCCCTTAACGCATCTCTCTCTTTCTTCGATAGATCTGGACAGTCAGCTTTGAAGTGTCCTTCCTTGCCGCATTCAAAGCAACCATTGGTGACAGGCTTCGAGTTGTCTCGAGTTCGGTTTGATTTGTAGAATCGTTTGTATTTGCCGAACCGAGTGTCCATGTCGGCTAGCTTCTTTGATAGAGATGCGATGTTCTATTGCAGTTCCTTTCTTCTAGGCTCCTTTGCAGTCGTGTCAGCCGATCTGGTTGGCCTCGATGATCTCCATTTCGAGTAGTCAGCTCGGAGAGCAACTGACTTTGAGGCTGAGCCAACATCCTCAATTCTACTTGTCTGACCTGAGGACTGCGATCTCCTCCTGTTGACCTTATACTCATTTCCTTTTAAGATTGAGAACAATCTTTCAGTTCCCATCTCACCAAGGTCAGCTCGGCTCTCGTGGATATTGGTGAAAGTATCCCACTCAGCCGGTAGAGCTTGCAACACTTTGAGATTGATTTCTCCTAGTCTGTATTTTCCTCTTCGGATGGACTGGATTCTTCTTATGATGTCCATAAACCGGAGCTCTAGCTGATCGATGGTCTCATCAGGTCGCAGACTGAAATTATCGAAATCTTGACATGCATGTGAGAACTTGTTTTCCTTCGTCTAGTCGCTTCCTTCACTCAACGATGCCAGGATGTCCCACATCTCTTTTACAGTCTCACACTCCTCTATCCAAGGCAGATAATCTTGTCCAACTGTGGACATTATTATGCTTTGAGCCCAGATGTCTAACTGGCTCACCTTGGCTTCTTCTGGAGTATAATCTTCCGGCTGCTTTTCCACAAACTCCATAACAGTATCCCCATCGTTGGGATTTGTGGGAGTGCGAGCTATTCTTTCTTTAATGACGATTGGTCCGGAAGAGAGAACTTGTTGCATCCTGTGATGCTTTGACAGAAGGATCTTCTTCATCCGTGTTCTCCATGATGTATAATTGACTACTGAGAACATGACTACTATCTTGTCCTTGACGTCCATCTGCACACAACAACAGAGCAAAAAATGCAAGCAGATATGCACTAGTGTGAAAAGATCTGTTCAGTTGACCACTGAAGAAAATTTCTCGAATTCACACCTTGTGAAACAGAGTCAGTAGTCTTTTGAACCACTGCTCTGATACCACTTGATGGTCCCGATACGAGATACTGGTGTATGGAGGGGGGGGGGAATACACCAGTTAGGATTTTTCAACTTTGAAAACTTTAACACTCAAAAATCACTTCAACTGAGTAAAGAAAGGCTCAGCTGAAATCACAACTGAGTAAGAGAACTCAGCTGTGAGAGTGGTGCTGTGTGGAATATGGTGGAAATTATACTCGTAAAAACAACTCACGTTTTTATGCTCGGTTGGTCATGAACCAAAACAGTTGAATATGCAAATATGCAGTTTGTATGCCGATTAGTTTGGTCAGTTGAAAATGCAATAAGTAACTTAACAGAAATAAACACAGACACACAGAATTTAACGTGGTTCGGAGATAACCCTCCTACGTCCACGGGGAGTTGTGAGTCCACACAACTCTGTCCAAGTTCTTCTGGACAAACCACTCAGCTTACGCGGGCTGAGCAATCGTTATGGATAAGTTTGCGGGTACTTATCAACCTTACAGTTTAGTTTATGGGTACTAAACGACCTCACTACTCAGTTGCAGGAAGAATAGGATCCTAGACCTTTTCAGGTGAAAGAAAAAAATATGATTCCAACTTACTGCTCGAACGGAAGGTGAGTTGTGATCTAACTCTCTATGAACTCTCACTAAGTGATGTTCTCAAGGTTCGATCTAAAGACACAAAAACTATCTAACTCTAGAACTCTCAACAAGTGATGTTCTAAGAGATTCAGTTTAGTTCGTGAAGAATATTGCTCTTTTCTTTTTGCTCTCAGATTTCTTCTCACGTGTGTGTCTTTTATTTCGAATGAATGAATGCCTCTTATTTATAGGCGGAGAGTATCAACTAGCAGTTGGAGGAACTGTTGATCTCTGATCGTTGAAAGCGATGGCTTGTCTCTCATCTCTGCAGACTTTCCCGATATGGCATCTGTGCTCTTCTGCTTTCCATCTGAGACAGCCTTGTGTTAGGCCAAATGGGGTAAAGACTGAACGGTCAAACCCTCATGTGACTTCCTTTTGATATTCAAATTCAAACCTTTCTGACAGTCAACCTCGGTTAGTCGGTTGAAAATCTTGATCTTTATCTGAGTGGTCTTCAGCTGATGTTCTGTCTGAACCGTTGAACTCTCAGCTGACTTTCAACTTCATGTTGAGACTTCTTTATAACTTCCCCCTTCTTGAAACATTCTCTTTCTCGGATGGCATACTACAGCTGATGTTCCAACTGAACAGTTGGCTTGAACTCTCAGCTGTCAAAAAGCATTCCCCTTTGTGAAGATCTGTAAAGATAAAATCTTAACATTGCTCAAATAGCGAGCCTAACAGCTAACATTAGGAACTAGCAAAATCTACTCGGTTGGGGTCAGTTGGTTTTGGAATTCATCAAAACTCTTACTAATAAATTTCCCAACAAGTTTAATGAAGGAAAGAGTTGAAAATGATGGAAGATGAGTGACTTTGTGAAGAAAGTCCTTGCTAGAACTTGGGAGCTTCAACAATGATGATGAGAGAATTTGAGAGAGATGGAAGAGAAATATATGTATGTGTGTAGCCGTGTGTGTTGAGAGAGAGAAGTGAGGAAGCTGACTAACTTAATGTAGGAAATATCTATCAAGAAGACTTAGGTGTAAAGTTTAATTAAATATCTAAATGGTGAGTCATAAGTTTATACTATATAAGAAATAAAATATCAAGCTTGTGAGGGAGAGGGAAGTCGGCAATGAGGGGAGGAAAAAGGAGAAAATACGTGCTTTTCCGGCGCGATACGACGTTACGGAAATCGAAAGACAAAAAACGTATCTCGGCACATTATCGTCAAATTCCGATTCTACCATAAATTCCGACATATTTAACTTATTTGGAAAGTAATATTTAAATTCTAATTTCCGACAAAAACTCGGGACGTCACAGTCCGAGTTTCGTCCGGAAAATAAAAAAAACGAACTTTCTCGGGCGAGTTCGTATCACAATTTCGTGAATGTAAAAATCAGACGGTTTTCCATTCTGAGTTCTAGAACTAAAAGTTATCGTACGCGATAACCCTAAATACAGTAGTCATCTAACTGACTTCCGTAATTTATTTTCGGAAACGGATTTCACCGTTAGTTTTAGAATTCAAATTTATGAACTAAGGCGTGCAAAGCCATTTTTATTAATAACTTTAAATTTTAAGTCAGTACGAAATTTCTGGGGTATTACAAAGAATTAAAATAAACTTGGTGGAAAATGTATATAGCAGCTGTATAAATATATATTAATTACGTGACAACAATATATAGCTATTGTTTGATGTATAAAGTGTGTTATCTTGTTGTTTAGTATTATGTTTGAAAATTGAAATGGTGATGTTGGTTGGTTATTTATTTTGTCCTACTTATGTACTAATTAGAGATACAATTTTGATAGTGAAATGGTGATGTTGATATGGTTTTTATTAAGATCTACAGGAAGCCACTTGGATGCATGGATGGATAGGTTTGGTAATGAAATGTTGAAGACATTGATATTATTTTGGAGAGTAAGACAATGTAAATATTTATATTTATGTATTTTAAGTCTAGTTGTAGAACATGGAATGAACATAAAACGTTTTGTTGTATGACATTGAGTTTATAATTTAATGAAGCTTTTTGATGTTTATGATATTATGATTTGATAGCATTGGAAAATAAAAAGCATATGAAATATTAATATTTGTAAATAGACAATAGGACCTAATAATATAATAGGCAACAAAAGAATAAATAAAAATTGTTACCTATCAGTTCTAAAGACGACGGGGAAAAACGTTGTCTATAAAAAAACCGTAGTCTATTTATTTAAAAAGACAACAGAAATTTCGTAATAGACAACGAGGACCATCCGTTGTCTATGAGTGTCACAGCCCCAAATCCCGAGGGACGGCCAAGTCGGGGTGCGACTAGGGGTTGGACTAAAGAGGCGGGGAAGAAGGGGGAATAACTGAAAAAACAGACATAATTATAACAGAAACTACTATGAACTTGACTTCATTGAATAAAAAGGGAGTCAATCTCGAAGGATCACTCGACATATTTGTTTAGAGAAGACTAGGTTTAAAGTATGAAAAACTTAAATCGAAAAGATTACACAACAAAAAGTGTATTAGTTTGCAGCTGAAAGACGTAGAATGATATCACATATCAAATGTGAAATCGAGGCTCAAATGATAACACGATTCTTCTTTCTTATAACGACCTTTACTCAACCTCCTCCGCCTTCGTCACTCAACCTGCACATTTAAAAAAAAACAAACATGCAGGGCTAAGTACATAAAGCACTTAGTGGGCACATGGCCGAAAACAACTCACAAGAGTATAGATTTAATCATGCATCTTTTCATAAACACTTGTACAACTTATACTGTTGTTCATTTAAATCTGGATAACACACTGTGAGTTTTAACTCATATCCGATCGTCTCGAAAGCACTCTGTGGGCTAACTCAGAATCTGTCCCTCTGGATAGCACTCTTTGGGCTATCTCAGAATCTGATCCTTTGGTTGGAATATCTGGTTAGCACTCTGAGGCTAACTCAGAATCCAATACTCTGGTTAGCACTCTGAGGGCTAACTCAGAGAAGCTGTAATACCCCGGAAAATTTCTACTGCGTTAAAAATTCAAAGTTAATAATAATTACGGCTTTGCACGCCTAAGTTCATAAAATTAAATTCTAAGATTTACGGTGAAATCTGTTTCCGAAAATAATTTCCAGAAATCGGACGAACGACTACTGTATTAGGGTTTTTCGTGTCCGTTAAGTTTTTCGCAATCCCCTGTTCTGGACAGACTTACTGACCTCGTGCAGTGCATGTTTAAAATGTAGTTTCTTAAGTTGAACTCTTCTCAACTTGAACTCTTTCGAACATTTTAGTCGTTTCAAGTTATCGACTACCTTCTTTCTACCGACCTAAAGTGTCGAGTACAGAACCGAGTGAGCGTCAAACAAGATGCGTTCGTATCTCGTTTCTTTTTTTAACTAAAAGAGTTTAGTTAGCGTGCAAATGCCTAAAACGTCTAAAGAACAAAAACTTAATCCGATTCTTTTCGTATTCGTTTATCGTTTGCGACTGAGCTTTAAAGTATGATTTTTTTACGATAAAGAAGGAAGTCGACACCAAGGTTAGGACGCAGACCAGAAGACGGAAGCACGTGTCTTGTTCTGTAATCTATAAGGTGGGCTTTTCTTTTCCAATATACAAACAAAATGAGCAATGCTCGAAAACCTTTTCTTTATCGCTTTGATAATCGTGTTTTCAAAGTGATAATCATAGCATGAACTATTTTGTGTTTTATGTGAGTTCTCTTGTACTTTATGAGTTAATCAAAAGGGGTTAACTAACGATCGACTTTGAGTTAGTCAAAAGGGGCTTTCCAGAGTTAGTGCACTTGTAGCCTGTGGTGTATGTGGTATCCTGTTGAGGGGTAGCCAGCCACGGTAAATTATGATTGGTTAAGATTTGAACGTAACATCTATGAAAAATTCTTGCAAGCTACTTTATGAATGAAATGCAAATTTTAATAGGCACGGGCTCTTTTAAATGAAAACCCCGATGCGCTATAAAATGAGATGCCTGTTTATCTATACTTATGATTATGTTTTCGACAACGTGCCCACTAAGTACTTTTGTACTTAGCCCTGCATGTTATTTCTAAAATGTACAGGTTGAAGCGACGGCAGCGGTGGATGGTTGAGTTAGGGTTGAATAAGAGATAGGAAAGACTTGTATTCATATCTCACTTTTCCGCTACTAAACTCTAAGACTTTTGTTGTATATATATAAATCACTGTAGCCTGGGTCCTATTTATAACTTAGAAGCTTTTGATGTATGTTGCTCGAGTAATCTTTTGAGATTAACTCTTTCCTTTCGTTTATAAAGTCTTGTTCATTGAAGATAAGATGTCATGTATGTATGTTTATTCTTTCATCCCCCTTCTTCCCCGCTTCTTTAATCCAACCCCAATCGCACCCCGGCTTCTTCCGTCCCTCGGGATTTGGGGCTGTGACAGAGTGGTATCAGAGCAATCGTTTCTGCTCTGTATACAAGTCTTTCCTTCGAGTAGTAAGACAAAGCATTCGTTTTCTGCTCTGGCCTTAAGTTGTTTTCTAGTCATACCACCGAGTGGTACCAATCTTCTTTCGAGTCGTAGGATAGAATATTTGTATATACTCTATACCTGAGTCTTCTTTCAAGTAAAAGTCAGAACAATAAGATAAGATTAAGAATATAGACGACAACTCAATCTCCCGCTACGTCGACTCAACGAAGGAAAGAAAGAAATAAAGGAAAGAGTTTCAAGAAATATGATTTCTTTCAAGAAAATTTTTGAATAATTATTCAATAAGTTAAGGACGAAATCAAGGTGCCAAATACAGAATTATTTTGAAAGTATATTAAATTATACTTGGTTATGTTATGTGCCTTATGTGAAATTATTTGCGCAATAATTTCTTATGTTTGAAAGTATTTTGGCACGAGAATCTAGATAAATCCTAGGGATTTTCCCTATTCATGAAAAACATAGACTTTGTTCTAAGGACTTCCCGATCCTTTGAGAACTTAGACGTTTAAGAAACGTGGCTTCAAATCATTCGAGAAATGATTGGAACGAGAAGAAAAGAAGACTTCAAAACAAGAAAGATACGATCAAGACGAAGAGGACAGAATAAAGGGAATCAAAGGAAATGAAGAAATAAGTGTTACTTCCGTACAAGTAACACGAACGAAGTCGTCTTTCAAATGGAGTTTGCTCCGTTAAAAAACTCCAATAGGAGATTTGTTCTATTTACTAAGATCGAGTACGAATCTTAATTAATTGTCAACGATCAATAGATTTCGTCGACGACCCGAACTTGTGTTACACAAGTTATTCTTTAGCTATTATTCCTTTACTTTTGGAATTTATTTTTTTACTTCATAATTAAACGAAGAATACGACGAGTGCGAGCATTAAGTGTCGAGGACGACAAAGTCTTTTATAAACGAATGTCATAAATGCATAAGTGACATGAACAAAGTAGAATCATACTTTGTTTTAATAAAGTAAGAATCGTTCGAAAATTTCCCTTAAGAAAGAAAAAAAATAATATAAAAGAATAATAATATAAAGGATGGAAATAAGATCTTGAAATTTTATTTCTATATATTGTTTAAGAGAAATTTTCTTTAAAATTGCTAAGGTATCTAAGATAAGTTTATTATTTTAAGTGTCGGCGATATTACAATTGAATAAATAATATTCTATTGTAATTTAAGATTCTCTATAAGATAAGTTATTACCTTAACCGTTACTGATCCGTGTTTCTATAAGATGGCCGGGTGAATGGTTACCACTGGGAAGAGCCAGCCCTTACCTCAGCGTACCTTACTGGATGTGATACGGGATAAGTATCGTAATTACGTGTCTGGCCCGGATAAGGAGGATGTCGGGCAGATAGTGAGCAACTTCTCGACCGTATACTATGCAGCACGGCATTTTATTTCAGCGAACCAGGCCATGTCCGATTTGATTTATCAGCTACCAGACGAGTGACATAGTTGGGCGCACGACATCGCATGATATTACCTAGGATTGTTCGACGATGACATTAAGCCAGCGGGGAATTACCAGGGTTTTACCTTAGCTATCCATAGGCGCTTCTTCCATAGTAGATTCATGATGTCACTTCCTCTTCAGCCACATTTTTCCTACCGTCATTTTCCAGCAATTACCGAGCCTGAGTCTCTTGACTTAGACCCAGTGATGGCCGATTTATTGGAGATCCCGACAGATTTTGTACCTAGCAAGGAGTGGATTCAGTGGTAGAGTTTTTAGAGACAGACAAGGAGACTATAGTTATACCACAGTTACCGTTTTCATCTAGACCACTTGAAGAGTTGGTTCCAGGACCGGGATTAGTTGAGATTGACGCAGAGACAGTTGCCTTGTTAGGATTGTCTACTCCTTTTTCTACCCAAGTCTAGTGTGAGGGTTCGAGGATAGTTCGAGACTGGACGAAGGTACCAGGAGTCAGATACGGAGATTACTGCCATGCTACAACTACCACCACCTTTGACTCCAATAGACGAGAATTGTGCGAGATGGTCAACAGATAGAGATCAGTTTGAGGCAGGACCATCCAAAGTCCATTCCAGGGACGAGTACGAGTCCGGTTCTATTCCTGAACACCTTCTTTCCTTGAAGAAGCATACAGTAGTGATCGATGACGATTGTTTGGATTTAGACGCAGAGAAGATTGGTTCAGAGATACCTTCACCACCCCCACTTACACTTCTTGACGGTACCACCTTGAGGATAGACGAGGCACTACAGCTCGTCTTCGGTTTAGAATCTGAGGAGGAGGATTCGGAGGAGGATCCGAATGAGAACCCTGATGGCTTACCGACCGCAGAGAACAGTGTTTTGCACGACCACAGTTAGATGAGCAGAGCATACCAAACGCGTAATAGTATTCTTAGTAGTTTTTCCTTGCCTTGTGCATAGTTGGATCAGTAACTAGTTCTTTTGTAGTACTTCCACGGATACAAAATTTTATGACTCATTTCCGTTCCAGCACTTCTAGTGGGTACAGGGTTAACTGTACAGACAGGCAGAAATGGTAGTGGTTTAGTTTCTATATAAGTCCTCGTTGGAGGCAAAATAAATATTCTTTTTAAATATATATATATATATATATATATATATATATATATATATATATATATATATGATCGTGCAAGGGTTTTTACCACAAGAAAATCCCTCAAATTTGTATAATGAAAACCAGAACGTTGAAAGAACTTGCGTTACGAGAGTTTAATTTAACTCCGAAAGTTGAAAGTTTACAAAGGTTAATATCGAAATTATTACTTATCTCTCTTACGTGAACTTGTTAAGTTTGGAAAGGGGTTTAGTAAGTAAATAAAAGACTTAAGAGCAAGCGCTGATGAGAATTCTCGCTTCTTATAGAACCAAAATGCCGCCGAAAGTAAGTAACAATCAAAGAGGATTTGGTAATCCTAGAGGGCACAGTGGAGGTCAAGGACAGCTAGAAAGCATAGGAGAACGTAATCATCAAGCAAACCAATTTCTTCCGCCACCTCCACAACAACGTAACATTGAGGACTTATTCTTCAGAAGAAATCCGCCGGTTTTTAAGGGATCTAGTAACTCGAGCGATGCTGAGCTTTGGGTACGATCAATCGAAGGAATTTTTGAGCTTCTAGGATGTACGGATGAGGAACGCCTTGCGTATGTTGCGTTTCAACTAGCCGGACCAGCTAACTATTGGTGGAAGGCTAGACAGGAAGCTATGCCGATGGGGCAAACGACTCAATTTACCTGGAATAACTTTAAGGGAGATTTTTATGATAGGTATGTATTCGATCAGGTGACTGCTGAAGAAGAAATAGCAAAGGAATTTCAAGGAGAACTCAAACATAAACTGGAAATAGCATTAGCTAGCCAAGAGGGGCTAAGCTATACATAATTATTGGAACGAATTCAAGAGATAGAGGCAGTGATGCCGGATCAGAAAAGGATTCCAGCATTCCCACCAATACCGACCCAGATTTCAACCCAAGACCTTTCCAATAACAATAACAACTGTAAAGCAAAAAGGAAATGGGAAGGAGAAAGCAGCAGTGACGGCTATCAGCATCAAATAATCAGGGAGGGAACAACCAAGGAGAACTCATGGTACCTACTTGTCTTAGGTGCAATTGGATGCACTTTGGAAATTGTCCAGTAAACATTGATGGATGCTTTAGTTGTGGACAGAAGGGATATGTGAAAAGAAATTGCCCGAAACTGTTACCAGCAATTGGAACCAATCAGTATGATCGGCATAACCAAAGAAAGAATGCTAATCCAGCATGTCCTACATGCAATCGTGCACACTACAGTGTTTGTCTGGCGAACCTAGGTGCCTGCTTCAACTGTGGACAGGAGGGGCACTTTAAGAGGGATTGCCCAGGACAGCTGCAAGCAGTGGAACAGAAGCAGGATGTTCTTAATTGTCTCAACTGTAAGAAGAAATATTACGGTGTTTGTCTAGCTGGCACGAGGAATTGTTTTCAATGTGGACAGATGGGGCATAGGAAGAGGAATTGCCCAATACTGTTTCCAACGGTGGAACCAAACCAGTATGGTCAACCCTAACCCCTAGGGACCATCCAAACCCAATCACAACAACAACTGACACCACAACAAAATGAATGGGCATGCGTGGTTTGGCAGGTGAAGAGAAGTGAGGACAAGGGAAGCGTGACAGGTATTGGACGAATTTTTTTTTAAAAAAAAAATCCCTGTCATAATTTTTGCTTCATTTTAGAGACTTATATTCGGTGGTTATTAGTACCTGTTAACCTTTAGGAGTAGGACTAGAAGCGCTAATCGTGAAATAAGAATAACTACGCTTCAGGGAGTGATGATAATCTCAGAGAATTATTTTCCTTAGTTGCGCTAGAACGTAAAATTTACTTAGGGTCTTTTTAAGGTCATAGCAAACAATTGGAACGTGATAAATGTTCGACATGGATATAATCCTAGGATGGACTGGTTGTCAGAGAATTATGCCACGACTCTTTGCAACGAGAGAGAAATCTCTTTTCAACTGCCAGGTAGAGAGCTGACCGACTTTTACGAGTTTTCGATGGGTAGAGAAGTACCAATAACATCAGCGCTGCAAGCCACGAAGTTGAAAAGGAAGAAGGGTACCACAACCTACCTTGTGTTCCTAGGCGGAGAACCATGAGCTAAGAAGACCGTTCAGGACGTGAAGGTAGTGAATGCATATGACGATGTTTTCCCAGAAGTTTTGCCAGGATTGCCACCAGATCGTTACGCAATTTTCACGATCAACTTAGAGCCGGAAACAGCATAAGGGTGCAGGAGTCTTTTCGAATATAGATTTGAGATCAGAGTATCATCAGCTAGGAATCAAGCTCGAAGACGTACTTACGATAGTTTTTAAAACCCGATATGGCCATTGCGAATTCCTAGTAATGCCATTTGTTTTGACCAACGCCCTGCGGTATTCATGGATCTCATGAATAGGGTTATTTCACCCGTATTTAGATAAATTTGCCATAGTATTCATCAACGACATTCTCATTCACTCCAAGAATGAGAAAGAACATGAAGAATTAATTTTCACGAGTCCTAGAACTACGACGTAACTACTTCGGAAGGAAAATACTTTCGAATGGACCGACGAGTGCGAGATAATTTTCTATAGACGCTTAAGAAAATGGATTATCGCACCAATTTTTGCCTTTCAGAAAATAAACAAGGAACGCATAGTATATATATTGGCGCATCGAAGAATGGACTGGGATGTATTTTGGATGTAAGATGGAAAGGTGATAGCCTCCGTCTCACGACAATTTTAAACCCCACAAAAAAAAATCGACTATCCAACCTATGACCTAGAACTTACAGCCGTTGGGCATGCACTGAAAATTCGGAGACATCATCGTTATGGTATAAGGGTTAAGACCTTCACAGATCATAAGGAGTTGAAGTACTTATTTGAGCAGAAGGAAGTAACATAAGACAAAGAAGATGGAGCGAATTAGATGAGACTTAAGATTGTGGTATCAATTACCATCTAGGAAAAGCTAAGCGTAGTAGACACGCTGAGTCGTAAGGCTCCAACTAAATTTAGGTATCTCTTCATCGAAGAAGAAATGCTTGTACGAGAATTCGAGATGATGGATATAGAAGTGCTCGATACGTCAGCAACAATCACAGGTCGAACAGCGGCACTGGTAACAACACCAAATTATGAGGAAGAGTGATGAGAGACAGAGGAAGAACGAGTTGATCAAAGAGCTACGACTGAGGATAAGAACGAAGGTACCAGAGGATTATTATGAAACAAGATAATACGATATCATCAGTAAAACTCCCGATATGTTATATGCAGTGCACCCAGGGTATATGAAGATGTATCCAGATCTAAGAAGAAATTTCTGGTGGAATGGACTAAAACGAAACGTTGCCTCGTTTGTGGAAAGACGTTTGGCTTATCAACAAGTAAAGGCTTTACATCGACGACCGTATGGATTGTCGCAGCCATTGGATGTCTCAGAATGGAAATGGGAAAGATAGAGCTAGGGATTTTGTGACAGAAGAAGCTTACATAACTGAGCTATTATCGTAAGTTAAGGGATGGTAAGAAAGAATTTAGGATCAAATGCGGTTAATGAAATGATCGAGAATGTTCGGCAGATCAGAGAGAGGATAACGGAAGCTCAAGGCCGACAGAAATCATACGCCAACGACCGTTGTGAGAATTTTTAAGTTTGAAATTGGAGATAAGTTTTCCTCAAGATTACGCCTTTAAAAGAAATCGTTAGATTCAACGTAAGGGTAAACTAATACCAAGGTTCTCAGGACCTTATAAGATTCTCGAGAAAATAGGACCGTTACTTATAGATTGACCTTACCGCCAAATCTAGGAAGTGTCCCTAACATGTTTTCACATTTCACAATTAAGAAAAATACGTCTATAATCCTAAGCACGTTATAAGTCAGCAAGACGTTGTTCTTGAATCTGACTTAAGTTATGAAGAGAAGCCGATATCGATTTTAGATCAAAAAGCGCGAAAATTTAAGTAACCAAGTCGATTCGATTGGTAAAGATATTATAAGTTTATCACGAGCAAGAAGAAGCCAAGAGAGAGCTCGAAGAATATTTCAGGAAGAAGTACCCCGAACAGTCTAAAGGAGATATGCAAATTTCGGGACGAAATTTTTCGTAAGGGGGGTAGGATGTAATACCCCGGAAAATTTCTACTGCGTTAAAAATTCAAAGTAAATAATAATTACGGCTTTGCACGCCTAAGTTCATAAAATTAAATTCTAAGATTTACGGTGAAATCTGTTTCCGAAAATAATTTCCAGAAATCGGACGAACGACTACTGTATTAGGGTTTTTCGCGTCCGTTAAGTTTTTCGCCCGGAAACTCGAAATCAAATTCCATCAGAATTTACATTCACTTTTTCTTCAAGACAAGTTCACCGGAGAAAGTTAATTTTTATGATTTTCCGGACAAATTTTGGACTGTGACGTCCCGACTTTTTCTCGGATTTTGAAAAAAACGAATTAGGTTTTCCGAGTACGTAAATTATTTCCAATCTAACGGACGAAATAGATTTCGTCGAATCCGTAACTATCTAGGAAAATATTTCTCGACTTTTAAAACAGCGTTTAAGAGCCGGAAACGAGCTATTTCGATAATTTTTCCCTCGTCAAACATGACGCTAATGACTCACCTTACTTTGTTTGATATTTCTAATAGCTTTATGACTCACCATAGGTGAGTCATCACCTTCTCTTCATCACCTCCATCCGCCACCTCCATCCTCTCCCTCTCTCTCATTTTCTTCTTCCTTTCTCCTCCATTGAAGCACATTCCAAGCTCTCTCCAAGAACAAAGCTCTTGCATCTACCGATCAAATCCAAATCCGAGTTCATAAGACGAAAGGTAAGAGCTTCGTCTCTAGTTTGAACTGAACAAACCTTCTCTTCCCCATCTTTTATTTTTTTCGAAACTTTGGGGTTTGAATAGCATGTGATTTCTTTGATCGATACATGTTCTAGGATGCTTAGAATCGAGTTCTACGGATTAAATCATGAAGAAAAATCACGAACCCTAACCCCTATTATTACCGAAATTTTTCAGATTTGGGGCTTTCGTTTCATGCTTGATTTCTTTGTCGATTGAATGTTAGATTAGTGTTTCTTATGATGTTAATTGATCGTATGAATTGTTTTAGATTTTTCTAAAAATAAAATCCAAAACCTAAGAGACGAACAAGGCTCGATTTAGGTTAGTAAATGTTATGATATGCTCGATTGTTTGATGGAAATGAATTATATGATGCATGAGGATGAATATATATTAATTTGAGATTTTTCTAAAAATAAAATGAAAAACATAAGGGACGAACAACGAGCGATAAGTCGAGAATAGATAATGAGTTAAGGATATGGATCACTTACTAATGAGTCTTGATAGATGTCGAATAATGTTGTAGAATTTAATCGGATGCTAATAACGTTGAAATTTTGGTAAGAAACGAAGCAACGAGCCTAAGTATCGATGGAAAAGTCGAACTAAAAAAATAATTGGATATTAATGAATCTTATCGTTAAGTGAACAAGTTCGTAGTTGACGACGTGTTAATCCGAGTTATGAAATGATAGGTTATAATTGAAACCGAGAAATTAGGAATTGAATTAGGAACTTGAATTGGTTTAGTAAATGTATAGTTTGAACGACGAGTTTTGATCGTCGTGTTTATAATCGAGGAATGGAAAGGGGTTTAGCACGTATAATAATACAAGGTAACTGCATTGGGTCAGTTTTTGTGCGAAAATAAAAGTGTTTAAGCTTTAATCGAACCTAGAAAAGCGTGCGTCGATTTTATCAAGCCTAAGGGTTAACTCGGCAGTTTTTGCGATGTTCCACGGAAACTGCGATATCTCCTAGCTCGTTAATCAGAATTGAGATCCGCGAATTGGAGAGTAAACTAGACACCCGTACCTTTCTTTTGGTATAAGATTCGACCCCTTTTTCACAATCGCCTGTTCTGAACAGACTTACTGACCTCGTGCAGTGCATGTTTAAAATGTAGTTTCTTAAGTTGAACTCTTCTCAACTTGAACTCTTTCGATCTTTTTAGTCGTTTCAAGTTATCGACTACCTTCTTTCTACCAACCTAAAGTGTCGAGTACAGAACCGAGTGAGCGTCAAACGAGATGTGTTCAGGAAGTCAACACCAAGGTTAGGACGCAGACCAGAAGACGGAAGCACGTGTCTTGTTCTGTAATCTATAAGGTGGGCTTTTCCTTTCCTATATACAAACAAAATGAGCAATGCTCGAAAACCTTTTCTTTATCGCTTTGATAATCGTGTTTTCAAAGTGATAATCATGGCATGAACTGTTTTGTGTTTTATGTGAGTTCTCTTGTACCTTATGAGTTAATCAAAAGGGGTTAACTAACAATCAGCTTTGAGTTAGTCAAAAGGGGCTTTCCAGAGTTAGTGCACTTGTAGCCTGTGGTGTATGTGGTATCCTGTTGAGGGGTAGCCAGCCACGGTGAATTATGATTGGTCAAGATTTGAACGTAATATCTATGAAAAATTCTTGCAAGCTACTTTGTGAATGAAATGCAAATTTTAATAGGCACGGGCTCTTTTAAATGAAAACCCCGATGCGCTATAAAATGAGATGCCTGTTTATCTATACTTAGCCCTGCATGTTATTTCTAAAATGTGCAGTTTGAAGCGACGACAGCGGTGGACGGTTGAGTTAGGGTTGAATAAGAGATAGGAAAGACTTGTATTCATATCTCACTTTTCCGCTGCTAAACTCTAAGACTTTTGTTGTATATATATAATTAATTAATTTAATGATTAATTAATTTATTTTATAAATAATTTTATTCATATTCAAGTCTTCATGTTCTTGGCCAAGAACACCAAGAACACCTAGAATACACACTAAACCTTTATGAACTCATTTCCATCGATTTTCACATTAAAACCTCATTTTCTTCACTTAATCATCTTATACTAAAAATCTATCATAAACATATGATCAACTACATACTCTCTACATCTCAAATACATCAAAATAACATCCAAAACTCTTCAAGAGTGCAGCAAATTTCGAAATGTTCCTCATAATCTTCGAAAATTCTAAATAAATACTTATCACGATTCTAACTCGATTTCCACCATGGATTCTTACTTCTAACATCAAAATAATATGAAATAAAACTTAGAACATCATTCCTATGCCTCTTATGAAATTCAAAATTTGCAAGAATTAAAGGAATGAATTTTTGTTCGGATAGAAATGAAGAGGAAGCTCTTACCTTAATAAATATGCAATCGGAATTGAAATCGATCGGTAAACGAACAAGATATGAAGCTTGAAAGCTTGAAGAACTTGAAGAACTCTTCAATGGTGAGAGAGAGAGAGAAGAAATGGCGTTTTGGGGAGAAAAGGGAAGAAAAAATGGAAGACAACTTGCTATTTATAGAATAGTAAGGAGGTTTAAGTTGGTAAATATCTAGATATTAATTATAAATCTAATTTCTTTCCGGATCTAACACTGTAAACTAAAACGAACAATTACTTTATTAGACGGATATATTATTGACAAAAATGGATACTACCATTAGTTCCGGAATATTTTACTTAGTTGGAAAGGACGGTTCATTTTTCAAAAACCGATAAAAACTCGGGACATCGCAGTCCAAATTTCGTCCGGAAAAATAATAAAAACTGATTTTTACTAACTTACTCGCATCGCAAAATAAGTGAATGTAAAGTCAGACGGTTTCTCAATCCGAGTTCTCGAACTAAAAAGTTTTCGTACGCGAAAACCGTAATACAGTAGTCATTCGACTGACTTCTGGAATTTATTTTCAAAAATGGATTTCACCGTTAGTCTTAGAATTGAAAATTCTTAACTTAGGTGTGCAAAGCCTTAATTTCTTAGAAGATTTTTATTTTTTCGACGGAAAAGAAATGCCGGGTATTACATTCTACCCCTCTAACCAAAAATTTCGTCCCGAAATTTGCTTACCTTCTTCGCAAAAGTTCCCACGTAGCTTCCTCTTGCTCGTGATAATTCCGGAATACTTTACTAATCGTATCAACTTACTTCTTAACTCTCGCACTTTTCGATCCAAGATCGATTGCGATCTTTCTTCATAACTTATAACTTAATCAAGAACAACGTCTTGCTGGTGGTTCACACGTGTAGGATCGAACACGTACTTTCTCAAATGAGATACACAAATATAGTAAACATTCCATAGACTTGGCGACACGGCCAATCTATTCACATTAAAACTATCTTTTCCAAACTATCTACTAATCATATAAATCTTTGTCGAAGTTTATACTTGACATGAAATTAATAATATTATCCTTAGAAGGATAATCATGAGGAAAACTTGTCTTCATTCTCTGAATTTGTGCTTGATCAACATATATCACATAAGACTTCCGTCTTCTCTAAACTTCTTTCATTCTGACTCACATCTATCGAAAGGATATATCTATCATTTCACTGAGTGAATCTAATTCTAGATTCTTTCTTTCATACAAGGCCTCTTAAGGCACAATACTTATCATAGCCTGATAACTATCATTATAAGCGATTTCTACTAACTGCAAACTATTCTCCCAGTTTGCACTTCGATCGAATACTATCGTTCTCAACATATCGACGAGTATCTGAATTCGTCCTCTCGGATTGTCCATCCGTTTGGGGGTGAAAAGCGGTACTAAATTTAAGTCTTTGTACCTAATTCCTTCTGCATAGGAATCCAAAACCTTGAAGTAAATTTTGTATCTCTATCAAACGTCATCATTAGGGATACATAGTCTACCCTTAATTTCTTTTGCATTATCTGGCGCTTCGGAATAACCGTCTGGTTTATCCGTTCTTATCCTTAGGTGTAGCATCTCGATCGACTCGTCCTTTCTCTGAACACTTATACTTTTTTTTTCTTATAAGTTTGGTGTAGCTACGAGTGCTGCTATTTGGTTCGTTATCGTTTTAGGTGTATCGAGTACTTCTAAATCCATCATCTCAAATTCTCATACAAGTGTTTCTTCCTCGATAAAGAAACACTCAAATTTGGTTGGAGTCTTGCGACTCAGCGCGTCTGCTATAACGTTAGCTTTTCCTGGATGGTAATTGATACCAATATCAAAATCCTTGACTAATTCGAGCCATCTTCTTTGCCTCATATTCAAATTCTTTTGCTCGAAGAAGTACTTCAAAAAGAAGTCTATTGATCCGATCCATATACAAAAATATCCTGAAAACTATTAACTCTTTTAAGACTGACTACTCAAGGAGCTGCAGTCGAGTCTTTGCTGTCTTCCACAACCGAAATCTTTTCAAAATTCCCCCATAGGATCCTCCTCTAAGTCTGTTCCAAAGACTGTCGCAAATGTCTCGCCAATCCTAGTCGTAGTGCTGTCCATTGGCACTAAAGGTGGTGGCGGTGGTACGTTTGGAACGGTTCTCTCCAAGTGTAGAACCAAGTCGGCAAAGTTGGTCGCTGTAGTCCGTTTCTTAGGAGGAAACAGGTGATAATGGTGCGAACTAGGCACATATGCCTCTGGGGTAGGGACTTTTGATGGTCCTGCCTTAAACTGTCCTCTAACTCCGGTCCAAGACCAAGCTATGTCTGACACCGATCCCACCTCCTTAACAAGTGAGGTTGACTCTGGGAGAAATTTGTCGACTCTGTAGATGTTAAGCCTAAATTGTTTAAGACTAATCCTACAGGGTCTCCTGTGGGTTCTACAGCGTCTCCATTTACGTTAGATAGTACCAGGCGGTGTTATTTGCCCATCCTTGCCATTCCTCATGTAGTCGACCGATAAGGTCCTCCATAGTTTTCTGTTAATCAACAAAATATCTAGCCGAGTATAAGTGCGAAGCGAAGTCGTTGACAAGCTGTCTTATGTCAAGATCTGGGTCATTCGCGTAAATATGGTACTCATGTATAATCTGCTCTACGATGGAATGCTCTCTTAGAGGTACAGCCGTTCGTGGTCTGACACGTCTAACAGCCAGCCTAAACAAAATGGTCCCAAAAATACCACTCTGTGGTATCACAAATAAATATTAAACTTAGACCTAACACATAAAGAATTGATCTTAGAGACTCTCCTTGAATATGTCGTCCCATTCCAACATATTCTCGGAATCCCTCTCCTTTAGGTGTATTTCAGTTCATTCCTGTCCCCTCCGTCTTGAAGTCTTAATCGAAGCCGCTCCTTGTCCGTGCCTCTATGCACCGGCGTTCACTCCGTACTTCTGCCCCGGGATTACAGGCCCACTAGCTTTCGTCTAGTTCGTCCCCAAAATACACTGTACTAAAAGAGGTTTTGCTCATGGGGCATAAGACCCATATTACTGAGTTTCTTATTATGTGGGTTGATCAAGTCCACATAACAGTCCCTCAATCACATGGAACCTCTGTCCCGTTCAATCATTCACTTAAGACAGAATTAACTTACCTTAATCATCTAGCAATTTCTCAAATTGCAAACCAACATTCTTGAAAAGAAACTTCCAAAATTTTGCAACTCTTAGCTTTAGACTTCTCAGTTTCCTTAAAGGAAAACTCTTAACGGCTCTTAATATTAAAACAAAGTTGACTCCAAAGAGACTTTGTTCATGTCACTTATACGCATGTGACATTCATTTATAAACGTCCTTCTAGTTTCACGATCTCCTTTCGAAATCATTTGCAACCAACGCTTCTTAAAACGTCTATGTTCTCAAAGAATCGGGAGAAGCCTTAGAGCAATAGTCTAAGTTCTCAGAGAATCGGGAGAAATCTTAGAACAACGGTCTAAGTTCTCATATCAACAAAACATCTTAATCAAAGAAATTATAGCTCACATAATTTCACATACTTTCACCAAGTATAGTACTCATACTTCCATTTAATTCAAACTTGGCACATTTGGTTCTTAACACAATCACATACTTGCTCCACAATTCTTTTCATAGAATAAAACCATACTTATAAACCTTTCTTTCTTTCATTCTCCAGTTGAGTCGATAAAGCAGGAGGTTGAGTTGTTACTTACACTCTTAGACTTAGTGATACGACCTAACTTGAAAGAAGACTGGGATGTAGAGCATATGCAAATGCTCTATCACACTACTTGAAAGAAGACTGGGATGTAGAGCATATGCAAATGCTCTATCACACTACTTGAAAGAAGACCTGTAGGCAGAGCAGAAACGATTGATCTGATATCATTCTGTCACAGCCCCAAATCCCGAGGGACGGCCAAGCCGGGGTGCGACTAGGGGTTGGACTAAAGAGGCGAGGAAGAAGGGGGAATAACTGAAAAAATAGACATAATTATAACAGAAACTACTATGAACTTGACTTCATTGAATAAAAAGGGAGTCAATCTCGAAGGATCACTCGACATATTTGTTTAGAGAAAACTAGGTTTAAAGTATGAAAAACTTAAATCGAAAAGATTACACAACAAAAAGTGTATTAGTTTGCAGCTGAAAGACGTAGAATGATATCACATATCAAATGTGAAATCGAGACTCAAATGATAACACGATTCTTCTTTCTTATAACGACCTTTACTCAACCTCCTCCGCCTTCGTCACTCAACCTGCACATTTAAAAAAAACAAACATGCAGGGCTAAGTACATAAAGCACTTAGTGGGCACATTGCCGAAAACAACTCACAAGAGTATAGATTTAATCATGCATCTTTTCATAAACACTTCTACAACTTATACTGCTGTTCATTTAATTCTGGATAACACACTGTAAGTTTTAACTCATATCCGATCGTCTGGAAAGCACTCTATGGGCTAACTCAGAATCTGTCCCTCTGGATAGCACTCTGTGGGCTATCTCAGAATCTGATCGTTTGGTTGGAATATCTGGTTAGCACTCTGAGGCTAACTCAGAATCCAATACTCTGGTTAACACTCTGAGGGCTAACTCAGAGAAGTTGTAATACCCCGGAAAATTTCTACTGCGTTAAAAATTCAAAGTTAATAATAATTACGGCTTTGCACGCCTAAGTTCATAAAATTAAATTCTACGATTTACGGTGAAATCCGTTTCCGACTCAGCATGCCTGCTACTACACTTAGCTTTTTCCTAGATGGTAATTGATACCATAATCATAGTTCTCAACTAATTCAAGCCATCGTCTTTGTCTCATGTTCAATTCCTTTGGCTCGAAAAGGTACTTCAAACTCTTATGGTACGTAAAAATCTCAACCCTAACACCATAGAAATGGTGTCTCCAAATGTTCAGCGCATGCACAACGGCTGTAAGTTCTAAGTCATGGGTTGGGTATTCAACTTCATGAGGTCGAAGTTGTCGTGAAGCGTAAGCTATCACCTTTTCATCTTGCATCAAAACACCACCTAATCCATTCTTCGACGAATCTGTGTAGACCACGTATTCCTTATTCTCTTCTGGCGGAGCTAACACTGATGTTGTGGTTCACTTCTCCCTGAGTGTCTGAAAACTCTTCTCGTATTCATCCGTCCATTTATACTTATTTTCCTTCCGACGTAGTTGCGTCATAGGTCTAACAATCGTTGAAAATCCTTCGATGAATCTTCTGCAATAACTGGCTAAACCTATGAAATTCCCTAATTTCGTTCGGACTTATCGGCGATTTCCAATCGCGCACTGCCTCGACCTTGGCAGGATTCACTTTGATGCCTTCTGCTGATACAATGTGTCCAAGGAACATTACTTCCTTCAGTCAAAACTCACACTTACTAAACTTGGCGGAAAGCTTCTCGGCTCTAAGCGTTTCTAAGACTATTCTCAAGTGTCCCTTATATTCTTCTTCATTCTTGGAGTAAATGAGAATGTCGTCGATAAATACTAAGACGAATTTGTCTAAGTATGGGTGGAAAAATTCGATTCATGAGATCCATGAATACTGCGGGAGTGTTAGTCGAACTAAATGGCATATCTAAGAATTTGTTATAGCCAAATCTGATCCGAAGGCGGTTTTAGGTATATCTCCGGTTTATTCTTTAACTATTGTTGTTTAGACCTTAAGTCTATCCTTGAAAATACACTTGTTCTTTTTAAGCTCATCAATAGGTCTTCCATCCTTATAAAAAGATACTTATTCTTAAGGGTTATCTTATTTAACTTGCGACAGCCTATGAATATCTTCATTGAACCATCCTTATTTCTGACAAACAGAACTGGTGCTCCCCATAGTGAAACGCTTGGTCTAAGAAAACCATCATCTAACAATTCTTGCAGCTGGATTTTAAGTTCTTCTAGTTCCTTCGATGCCATCCTATATGGGGCTTTCGATTTGAGGCCGATCCTGGTTCTAGGCCAATCGAGAAATCTACATGACAATCTAGTGGTAAACTAGATAGTATGTTTGGATAAACGTTTTTATACTCGTTCATAATTTTCATGTCTTGAATGATCCTCTTGGCTCCTGGTTCTCCAACTAGGTACATAAGATAAGTTGTGCTATCTTTCTTCTTCATCAACTTCTTGACTTGTAAAGCGGATATTATTGGTACTCTCCTACCCATTGAAAACCCATGAAAACCTGTCGGTTCTCTACCCGGGGGTCGAAAAGAGATCTTTCTCTCATTGCAGAGAATCGTAGCGTAATTCTCAATCGACTAGTCTATTCCTAATATTATATCTATGCCGAACATTATATTACTTTCCAATTGTTTGCTATGATCTTAAAACGACCCTAAGTTAAATTCTATGTTTGAGAAAAACTAAGGGAGTGAAGATAATTCCTCCTAAGGCGTGGTTATTTTCTCATTTTACGATTAACGCACTCTGGTCATACTCTTATAGTGTCGACATGCACTAGAAATAACGACTGTAAGGTTTTGGTATGAGGTAGAAGAATGACAAGGTAATTAAGAAGTTTGTCCTATACCTGCCAACCTTCCTTTGCCCTTATTGCGCTTCTCCTGCCTAATCGTGTATGCTCTTGCATTCTGTTTTTATTGTGTCAGTTGTTGCTGTGACTGGGTTGGGATTGCGTTTAATGATTGGGACTGGTCATACTGGTTTGGTTCCACCATTTGAAACCACATTGGGCAATTCCTCTTTATATGCCCCGTCTACCCACATTTAAAATAATTTCTCGTGCCTGCTTGACAAACACCGTCATGCTTCTTATTACAATTAGAACAAGTAGGAACATCATGTTCCTGTTCTACCGCTTGCCACAGTTCTGGGCAATTTCTTCTCGCATGTCCTTTCCGACCACAGCTAAGACATCCATCAACGTTTGCTAGACAATTACCGAAGTGCATCCTATTGCACTTAAAACAGGTAGGTACATTGATTTCTCCTTGGTTACTGTTCCTTTGCTGCCTTTGAAGCTATCCTTGTAGATTATTTTCCTTTCCTGTCCTGATTGTTTATTTCCTTGAGGTTTATTCCTTTGCCACTTCTTCTTACCATAGTTGTTATTTTTATTTGGCTGCTGAAAGCCCTGCCAATTTCTACTCTATTTCCCTTGATTGTTGTGGCACTGGTAACAATCATTGCTACTTCCTTTCCATTTTCTTTTTCCTTTATAGTTAATATTATTGTTGGAAAGGTTTTGGGTTGAAGTCTGGGTTGGTGCTGATATGGGTACTACCCTCTTTCCTTTGTCTGGCACTGCTGTCTCTATTTCTAGGACTCGTTCTAGTAGTTCTGTATAGCTCAGTCCTTCGTGTCTGGCTAATGTTATTCCCAGTTTATACTTAAGTTCTCCTTGAAATTTTCTTGCTATTTCCTCTTCAGTTTCCACTTGATCGAATACATACTTATTATAATATGCCTCCTTAAAATCATTCCAAGTGATTTGAGCCACTTGCTCTGCCGGCATAATTTCATGTCTAGTCTTCCACCAGTATTTAGCTGGTCCGGCTAGCTGAGACGCAGCACATACTAGGCGCTCTTTATCACTAAATCTAAGAAGCTCAAAAATCCTTTCTATAGAGCGTACCCAATGCTCAGCATCACTTGGGTTACTAGACCCATTGAAAACTGGTGGATTTCTTCTGAAGAATAAATCTTCAATGTTACGTTGTTGTGGAGGTGGGGAAAGTAGAAGGGTTACTTGATGTTTTTGCTTTTCTTCGGCTATACGTTGTTCTTGACCTCTATCAGATCCTCTAGGCCTATCAGGTCCTCTTTGGTTGTTAACAGCTCTCAGCGACATTTTGGAACTATAAAATTTTCTCATTAGCACTCACTTTTAAGCCTTCATTTACTCACTAATCCTTTTTCCAACTTAACAATTTCACGTAAAAGAAAAAAGAAATATTAACTTCGATTCTAGTTCTTTCAATTTTTAACCTTCAAGGTTAAATTAAACTCTCGTTACACGAGTTCATTTGACATTCTGGTTTAGTTATACGATTCATAAGAAACTTTCTTGTGATCAAAACCCTCTCACGGGTCGTATATATATATATATATACATCAAAAGGAATATTAGTTTTGCTTTTAACAAGGACTTATACAAAAACTAGACTACAACGAGTCTAAGCTAGGCTGACTGCCTACTTGTACAAGATGCACTAACATATTGCATTACTGTACTACTGGAAGTACTAGAATGGAAACAATCCATAAAACTTTGTATCCGTCGGGGTACTATAAAAACTAGTTACTGATCCGACTATGTACAAAACAAAAGGACTACCACTACTACTACTACGCGTCCCTGACGCTCCGCTCAACTAATTGTGGTCTAGTCTGAACTGCCCTCTACGACCTATAAACTATCGGAGTCCTCCTCCGGATCCTTCTCTAAGTCTGTCTAAAGACTAACGCAACTATTTTGCCAATCCTAGTTATAGTGCGGTCCATTTGCTCTGAGGGTGGTGGTAGTGGTATCTCTGGAACGACCCTCTCTAAGTGTAGAACCAACTCGTCAAAGCTGGTCGCTGTGATCCTCCTCTCGGGAGGAAACCGGTACGCATGGTGCGAACTAGGCACATATATGCCTCCGGGGTAGGGACTCCTAATGGTCCTGCCTCAAACTGTCCCCTATCTCTGGTCCAAGACCGAGCTAAATCCAATATCAATTCCACTTCCTTAACAAGCGAGGCTAACTCTGGGAGGAATTTGTTAAATGGAGCAAGTACGGGTGGTAACCATAGCGACTTGGCAAGCACTAGGTCCATCTCGAAGAGTGACCTTGGTTCTGGAAAACTAGAATGTAGCGAAAAAGGGTAATGGGGTACTATAGGAACAGATACAATAAGTCTAATCCGTAGATATCGTGCCTGGATTGCTAACCCGAATCCTACAAGGTCTCATATGGTTCTACAGCGTATCTCATTAAAGTGCGATAGTACCGGGGGGTTATGTTCGCCCATCCTTGCCATTCCTCAGGCAGTCGACTGATAAGGTCCTCCATAGTTTTCCGTTTATTAACAGAATATTTGGCCGAGTATTAGTGTGATGCAAATTTGTTCACAAACCGTCTTATGTCATGATCTAGGTCATTTACGTAAATAAGGTACTCGCGTATAATCCGCTCTATGAGTGAACACTCTTTTAAACAAGAAGGTCCCAATATATCCTACTAAAAGAGGTTTTGCTCACGGGGCATAAGACCCATATTACTGAGTTTCTTATCATGTGGTTGATCAAGTCCACATAACAGTCCCTCAATCACATGGAACCTCTGTCCCGTTCAATCAAAACGGAAATAACCTACCTTAATCATCTAGCAATTTCTCAAATTGCAAACAAACTCTTAACGTTTCTTAGTTTACCTTAACCATCTTAACTTTCTTAATCATCTTAGTTTAAACTTCTTAGCTTTCTTGAAGAAAACTCTTAACCGATAACCACGTATCGTTCTTACTTTATCTAATATCTGATCTACCCTAGTACGCTGTGGTGGGAATTGGCTCTCCTGCACCGTGTCGAATCTAGTATCCATCCTACAAAGTTTTTATGAAACACGGATCAGTAACGGGTTGGAAAATAACTTATCTTACGTAAATACTTAAATTACAAAATGAATATTCCTTATTCAATTGTAATGTCTCCACTTAAACCGACAAACTTATCTTAAACATTTAACAATTCACAAAGAATTGCTCTTAAACAATATATAGGAATAAAATTTCAAGATTTTATTTCCATCCTTTATCTTTTTTTTTCCTTCTTTATTTTTCTTATTTTATTTTCTTATAAACTTTCTTTCTTTATTCTTTATTACTTTCTTTCATTATTCCTTCCTTAAGGAAAATTTCTTAACGATTCTTACTTCATTAAAACAAAGTACGTCTACTTTGTTCATGTTACTTATTCAAAAGTAACATCTGTTTTAAAAGAAATTTTGTCCTTCTCGACACTTGAATTTCTTATTCGTCGTATTCTTCGTTTAATTATGAAGTATGTAATAAAATAAATTCCAAAAAAAAGGAAATATAACTGGAAAACGACTTTAGAATAAAAGTTCTAGTCGTCGTCGGATCGAGCGATCGTTGGAAAATTTATTAAGATTCGTATTTGATTCTTGGAAATTATAACAAACTTCTTCTTGAGGTTCGAGCGAGACGAACTCCAACTGAAAATGACTTCGTTCATGTTACTTTTGCGGAAGCAACATTCGTTTTTTCCGTTTACTTGATACAGAATGAACGCACCTTATCATTATCTATCTTATTTCCTCGAAGGAAATTCTTATCGGCTCTTGGTTATAAAAATAAAAATCGACTCTGCCGAGTCTTTGTTCTTGTCACTATACGCACGTGACATTTGTCTACAGAAGTTCTTCCCGTTTCACGATCTCCTTTCGAAATCATTTGAACTAACGTTCTTAAAACGTGTAAGTTCTTCGAGGAATCGGAAAGATCTTAGGTTTCAAGTCTATGTTCTTAATGAACAGGGAAAATCTCTAGAATCATTCTAGATTCTCGTGCCATCATACTTTCAAATAGAAGAAATTATTGCGCAAACAATTTCACGTAATTCACATAGCAGAAAACAAGTATGATTCTCATACTTTCACACTTTCATTCTTGGCACCATTTTCATTCTTAACTTATTGAATAATTATTCAAAAATTTTCCTTAAAAGACAACACATTTCTGAAATTCTTTCATTTCTTTCTTTCTTTCTTTCTTTCTTTCTTTCTTTCTTTCCTTCGTTGAGTCGATGTAGCGGGAGGTTGAGTTGTCGTCTACACTCTTAAACTTAGTGTTACGACCCTATCTTACTTGAAAGAAGACTTGGCATAGATTATGAACGAATACTCTATCTGACTACTTTGAAAGAAAACTTGTATGCAGAGCAGAAACGACTGCTCTGATACCACTCTGTCACAGCCCCAAATCCCTAGGGATGGCAGAAGCCGGGCTGCGACTGGGGTTGGATTAAAGAAGCGGGGAAGAAAGGGGATGAAAGAATAAACATACATACATAACATCTTATCTTCTATGAACAAACTTCATTGACGAAAGAAAGAGTTAATCTCGAAGGATTACTCGAGAAAGTACTTCAAAATATTCTAAGTTATATTACAAAACTTAGACTACAGTGATCATTACACAACATCAAAAAGAGTTTAGAGTTTAGCAGCGGAATTGTGAACTATATACAAGCCTTCCTTAATTCTTATTCAACTCTAACTCAACCGTCGCCGCTTCGTCGCTTCAACCTGCACATTTAGAAAACATGTGCAGGGTTAAGTACAAAAGTACTCAGTGGGCACGTTGCTGAAAACATAATCATAGGTATAGATAAACATGCATCTCATTTTATAGCGCATCGGGGTTTTCATTTAAAAGAGCTTGTGCCTATTAAACATTTGCATTTCATTCATAAAGTAGCTTGATCAAGCATTTTTCATAGATGTTACGTTCAAATCTTGACCAGTCATAATTCACCGTGGCTGGCTACCCCTCAACAGGATACCACATACACCACAGGCTACAAGTGCACTAACTTTGGAAAGCCCTTTTTGACTAACTCAAAGCCGATCGTTAGTTAACCCCTTTTGATTAACTCATAAGGTACAAGAGAACTCACATAAAACACGAAACAGTTCATGCCATGATTATCACTTTGAAAACACGATTATCAAAGCGAATAAGAAAAGGTTTTCGAGCATTGCTCGTTTTATTTGTATATAGGAAAGCCCACCTTGATTAAATACAGAACAAGACACGTGCTTCCGTCTTCTGATCTTCCGTCCTAACCTTGGTGTCGACTTCCTCCTTCATCATAAAAATCATACTTTAAAGCTCGGTCGCAAACGATAAACGAATACGAAAAATCGGATTAAGTTTTAGTTCTTTAGACGTTTTAGGCGTTTGCATGCTAACTAAACTCTTTTAGTTAAAAGGAAACGAGATATGAACGCATCTCGTTTGACACTCACTCGGTTCTGTACTCGACACTTTAAGTCGGTAGTAAGAAGGTAGTCGATAACTTGAAACGACTAAAAAGGTCGAAAGAGTTCAAGTTGAGAAGAATTCAACTTAAGAAACTACATTTTGAACATACACTGCACGAGGTCAGTAGGTCTTTCCAGAACAGGGGATAGCGAAACAGGGGACATGTCCTGTACCAAAATATAGTCTCGGGTGTCTAGTTTACTCTCCAATTCGCGGATCTCAATTCCGATTAACGAGCTAGGAGATATCGCAGTTTCCGTGGAAGGTCGCAAAAACTGCCGAGTGAACCCTAATGCTCGATAAAATCGACGCACGGTTTTCTAGGTTCGTTCTATGTTATCGAACGTAAATTCTCACGCATTTAATGACTCAATACAGTGTACTCATACCATTATATGTGATAGACCCCTTTTCATTTCTCGTTTATAAACACGACGATCAAAACATCGTCTCATTAACTACGCAATTACTATTCCAAATCAAGTTCTCGTTCAATTCCTAACTTCTCGTCTCTACTTCTCATTTATAACTACAACTCCTCATTTCATAACTCGGACGAACATGTCGTCAACTACAAATTCGTTCATTAATCATTAATAATCATCCATATCCAATTATTTCCTTGGTTCATCTTTTCTATCAATACTTATTCTCGTCGTTTCGTCTCTTACCAAATTTCAAACGTTATTAGAATTCGTTCAAAATTTACAACATTATTCATCATCTATCAAGAATCATAAATACGTAATTCACATCCTCATATCATCATCTATTCTCGACTTATCGACCGTTATTCGTCTCTTACGTAAAATTTTACGTTCTCTGTTTTCATTCAAATTTTATGACAACGATTATCATCTAACGAGCATTACTAATATGCAAATCATATTATCAACACATTATCGAGCCTCGACTTATCAACACATCTTCGTCTCTTACATTTCTCGTTTTATTTTTAGAAAAATCTCAATTTAATATATATTCATCCTTATGCATCGTATATCTCATTTCCATCAACCAATCGAGCATATCATAACATTTGCTAACCTAAATCGAGCCTTCTTCGTCTCTTAGGTTTTGGATTTTATTTTTAGAAAAATCTAAAACAATTCTTACGATCAATTAACATCATACGGAACACTAATCTATCATTAATTCGACAAAGAAATCGAGCACGAAACAAAAGCCCCAAATCTGAAAATTTTCGGTACTAATTATGGGTTAGGGTTCTTGATTTTTATTCATGATTTGATCCGTACAACTCGATTCTAAACATCCTAGAACATGTATCGAACAAGAAATCACATGCTAATCCATTCCCAAAGTTTTTGAAAAAATAAAAGAGAGGGAAAATGAGATTTGTTCGGTTCAAACTAGAGACGAAGCTCTTACCTTTCGTAATATCAACTCGGATTTGGATTTGATCGGTAGACGGAGGAGTATTGATCTTGGAAGGAGCTTGAGAGGTGCTTTAATGGAGGATGATGAAGAAGAAATGAGAGAGAGGAGATGGGAGATGGGGTGGCGGTAATAGGGGAGAGATGAGAGAGGTGATGACTAAGTGTGGTGAGTCACAAAGTAGATAAATATCCCACAAAAGTAAAGGTGAGTCGTTAGGGAGCGTTTGGTGAGGGAAATTTTAACGAAATAACTCATTTCTGGCTCTTAAACGTCGTTTTAAAAGTCGAGAAATACTTTTCTAGATAGTTACGGAATTGATGAAATCTAATTCGTCTGTTAGATTGGAAATAAGTTACGTACTCAGAAAACCTAATTCGTTTTTTAAAATCCGAGAAAAAGTCGGGACGTCACAGTCCAAAATTTGTCTGTCAAATCATAAAAACTAACTTTCTCCGGTGAACTCGTTTCGAAAAAAAAGTGAATGTAAATTCTGACGGAATTCGATTCCGAGTTTTCAGGCGAAAAATTTAACAGATGCGAAAACCCTAATACAGTAGTCATTCGTCCGATTTCTGGAAATTATTTTCGGAAACGGATTTCACCGTAAATCTTAGAATATAATTTCATGATCTTAGGCGTGCAAAGCTATAATTATTAATAATTTTTATTTTTAAAGACTGTAGAAAAAGTCTGGGGTATTACAAAATATGTAAGTAGTTATTAATTTTTTTCAATTTCTCTGTTTGAAGGCTATTGAAAGGAGAAAGCTTAGAGTGCTTTATTATTCAAGGATTATCTTGTCTGCTATCAATCAATGCCAAGAAGAAGTCTTGGCTGAGGTTCTTCGATTTGCAAAAAGGGCTAAATGATATGTTGTGAAGGAGGCAGCTTTGTAGTGGAAATGATAGTTTGTGTTTGACAATTAAATCTGTTGTGTACTTTTAACATTTGGATATTGGATAATGGTTACTTTTATAGTATGGTTAATCTGCTTATCAGTATGCTAGATCTTGGTATTGAACAATACAGCTTCTTATGCAAATATTGTTAATGTTTGTATAAATTTGTGTAGATTGTTTTTAGGAATTTATATGCTTAGTTTGTCAGTTTTTTTTATGATGAACATATTTATTACTGATTATATGTTATCTTAGTTTCAGTTAGATTGATCATATTTTTTGTGTTCTGGTTTTGGTACTTAAGATTAAGTCTATTAACTTGTTGTAATATAAAAGTATAGATTGTTCTTCGCAGAAGTAATTATTTGAAATATTACTTTTGTGTACAACTATAATTACTTTTCTCATTACCAATTCTTATTGTGCATAAGTTGCCAATTTGACTTTCTAATATAGTCGATATATCTCGAAATAGATCATCCGATCTCTTTTCAATACTGCCGCAACAAGTTAACTCTTAATGAATAATTACTTTTTTCTTTTTCTTTTTCTGTTATTTATTTTTATATTTTTTAATTTCCAAAATTTTTTCCCGTCTTTTTTTTTGTTTGCGGTGTTCGAGGCCCCTGCTAACGTCTCCAGACTCCCCAACGTTGCTATGAACCACCATGTCCCGATTCAACAATTTTAACCGATTACTTTTTTGAACACGCGCTGAACGCACTATGTGTCGGGGGAACCCCGACCCTTAGGATCGACTAACCAATGTGCAAATGTCGTTCACATAGGACCTTTTCCCTCTGAGGAAGTGGAGTTGTTAACTAGAGTAAGCATTATCATGACCAAAAGTAACGATTTTCAAACTTTACATTTCTTAATTACAATGATTATATTATCAACGACAATAATTACTTTAACGTTTGACTAAAAGTAGAACTTGTCATGTACGAAAGTAGAAATTGTCGTGAAAAAATGTAATGATTGTGAAACTTTACGTCTCTAAATAATAATATTTACTTTTTGAACTACAATAATTACTTTAACGTTTGAGCAAGCCGTAGAACCGAAATTGTTGTCATTATGATTATCTTTATATTATTAAGCATATTAGAGGTGGAGCCGAAGGCAGAGGTGCATGGGGTGCATCCGCATGTCCCCACTCATGTTGTGTGGACCCTACTCACCCATATTTTTTACCCTCTTCTTTGTTTTTTGTCTCTTCGTTTATTTGTTTGCCTTTTTCTTTTTTTGTTTGCCGCTTCTTCTTTGGTCAGGATTCAAGCGAGGGGAGCCAAATGTCACAGCCCCAAATCCCGAGGGACGGCAGAAGCCGGGGTGCGACTGGGGTTGGATTAAAGAAGCGGGGAAGAAGGGGGCTAACTGACTAAACATACATGAAAAACAATGATAAATGTTGGGAAATTTATTAGTATAAGTTTTGATGAATTCCAAAACCGGCTGACCCCAATTAAGTAGATGTTGCGAGTACCTAATGTTAGAATTTAGGCTCGCTGTTTGAGCAAAGTTAAGATTTTATCTTTACAGGTCTCCAGCTCAAGATGGCAACAAGGCGTCACTCAGACAGAACATCAGTTGTGAAGAAAGACAACTGAGAGTTCATTTGTTCGAATGTAAACAAGGGGAAGTCTTCAGAACATCAGTTGAAGGAAACCAACTGAGCGTTCATCAGATGAGAAACAGTTGAAAGGAAGAGAACATCAGATGAAAAAGAAATCATCTGAGGGTTCAAACCCAACTGAGTAAAGAAGTGGAAGACAACTGAGGGTTCAGTTTCAGAACCTCAGTTATAGAATCTGAACAAGGAGTTCAACTGTTTTGAAGTTCAAAGTCAGCTGAGAACTCGACAGATCGGAACATAAGCTGAAGATCACTCAGATGAAGGTCAAGACTTTCAACCGACAAACCGAAGTTGACTGTCAAAGATTTGAATTTCAAAAGGAAGTCACATGAGGGTTTGACCGTTCATTCATTACCCCATCTGGCCCAACACAAGGCTGTCTCAGATGGAAAACAGAAGAGCACAAATGCCATATCGGGAAAGTCTGCAGAGATGAGAGACAAGCCATCGCTTTCAACCGATCAGAGATCAACTGCTCCTCCAACGGCTAGTTGATTCTCTCCGCCTATAAATAGAGGCATTCTCTCATTCGAGAAGCACAGACATGCAGATAGACACATAGACGAGGAAAAATTCAAGAGCTTTCTCGAGAGAAATCAAAGCAAATCTGCAACATCATCATCTAAGAGCATCAGCAGCTGAGAGTTCCAATTTGAGAGAACATTAGTAGCTGAGGGTTCCTAGAATTCGAAACTGTTTTTGATCTTAGGTTGAGTGTTTATTCGTTCAAGCCTTAGATCCAGCTCTCATTCTTGATCGAGCTGTAGTTGGAAATCCTACCCTTTCTCACACCCTAAAAAGTGTGCTAGGACCTTACTCTTCCTGTAATTGAGTAGTCAGGTCGTCAAGTACCCGCAAACTTGACTTAGGCTGTTTAGTGCCCGGAAACTAAACTGTAACGGTTGGTCAGCCCGCGTAAGCTGAGTGGTTCTGTCCAGAAGAACTTGGACTGAGGTGTGTGGACTCACATCTCCCCGTGGACGTAGGAGTTCTCTCCGAACCACGTAAATCTTGTGTGTCGTGTTTTCTTTTGTGTTCAGTCTTTATTATCATATCTTAACTGACAAACTAACCGCATACAATCTGCATACTTTCACAACAACAGTTTTGGTTTTGACCAACCGTGCATAAAAGCGTGAGTTTGATTTTACGAGTTTATTTTCCACCACATTCCGCACAGCACCAATCTTCCAGCTGAGGTTGCTTACTCAGCAGTGAGATCCCAACTGAGTCCTCTCACTCAGTTGAAGTTGATTTCAAGTGTTAAGTTTTTCGAAAGTTAAAAAATCCTAACTGGTGTATTTCCCCTCCCCCCCATACACCAGTAACTCGTATCGGGACCATCAAGTGGTATCAGAGCAGTGGTTCAAAAGACTGCTGACTCTGTTTCACGAGGTGTGAATTCGAGAATTTTCTTCAGTGGTCAACTGAACAGATCTTTTCATGCTAGTGCATTCTTGCTCGCATTTTTGTTGTCCTGTTTTTGTTTGTGCAGATGGACGTCAAAGACAAGATCACCGTCATGTTCTCTGTTGTCAACTATACATCATGGAGAACTCGAACGAAGAAGATCCTTTTGTCCAAGCATCATTGGATGCAACAAGTTCTCACATCTGGACCAATCGTCATACGAGACAGAATACTTCGCACTCCCACAAATCCCAACGATGGAGATGCAGTGGTGGAGTATGTGGAGAAACAGCCAGAGGACTACACTCCGGAGGAGGCCAAGGTGAGCCAGCTGGATATCTGGGCTCAGAGCACAATAATGTCCACGGTTGGACAAGATTATCTGCCCTGGATAGAGGAGTGTGAGACCGCAAAAGAGATGTGGGACATCCTGGCCTCGCTAAGTGAAGGAAGCGACGAGACAAAGGAAAACAAGTTCTCGCATGCATGTCAAGATTTTGACAATTTCAGTCTGCAACCTGATGAGACTATAGATCAGCTAGAGCTCCGGTTTATGGACATCATCAGAAGAATCCAATCCATCCGAAAAGGAAAATACACTCTAAGAGAAATAAACATCAAAGTGTTGCAAGCTCTACCGGCTGAGTGGGATACTTTCACAAATATCCACGAGAGCCGAGCTGACCTAGGTGAAATGGGAACTGAAAGATTGTTCTCAATCTTGAAAGGAAATGAGTATAAGGTCAACAGAAGGAGGTCGCAACCCTCAAGTCAGACAAATAGAATTGAGGACGTCGGCTCAGCATCAAAGTCAGTTGCCCTCCGAGCTGACTACTCAAAGTCGAGATCGTCAAGGCCAACCAGGTCGGCTGACACGACTGCAAAGGAGCCGAGCAGAGAAGAACTGCAACAGAACATTTCAGCGTTGTCAAAGAAGTTAGCCGATATGGATACTCGGTTCGGCAAATATAAACGTTTCTATAAATCAAACCGAACTCGAGACAGTTCGAAGCCAGTCACCAATGGTTGCTTCGAATGCGGCAAGGAAGGACACTTCAAAGCCGATTGCCCAGACCTCTCAAAGAAGGAAAGAGAAGCACTGAGGGCGAAGCAAACTGCAAAGAATAAGGCCATGGTAGCTGAAGAGGCAGCTGACGATATGGACATCTTCACAGACACTGAAGATGAGGATGACCTGACCTCTACCAACAAAGTCATCAATCCGGATCAATGCCTCATGGCACTTGGAACCGACCAAGATGATATTGAGGTACAATCTAATCCTGCTCGCTTAAATTCTTCCAATACTTCTAACATGCAGGAATCTATGAACGATGAGTTGGAACCCTCCTGGAATGATTTTCAAGAACTCAGTGTGGAACTGTATCAGCAGTCGGTTGAGTTTAAGAGTCTTCAAGCTCAGTTCGCCAAGCTTGAAGATTCCTTAACCAAAAAGGACGATCTGATCAAGAGACAAGCTGAAGAAATTGACCAGCTGAAAAGTCAACTGAGTACAGGCAACCAAACTGAGGCTTCAACCGATGAAGAGTTGAAGGAACAGATCAAGGCACAGAACGAACAGTTGAACAAGCAAGAGGCTCAGATCGACCAGCTGATGAAGACATCAGATGCCCAGACCGAGCATATAGCTGTTCTTCTCAAGGATCTTCAAACTGAGAAGGACAACCTGACAAAGCTATATCAGTCATCCGAGATCATCGAGAATCTCATCAAATACAGACGGCAAACGGATGATGTGTCTGGACTCGGATACGACGTGGCAAAGGACACTGGAATTCCACCAGCTACCTTCTCCAGGGTTGAGGAAGTCATGATTTCCAAACCTAACACAGTTGAGTATGCAACTGAACAAACACCCTCACAACCGATAAAGGTAACTACGGCTGAGAAAGGCAAAGGAGCTGCAGATGGAACACCAACGAAACAGTCCCTGGAGTCTACAACCGAGGGGGAATGTTCCAAGACTCAACGGAGGAACCGGAGACGTCGGAGTCGCAATCAAGCTCAAAATCGACAACATATCCAAGCTCAGAACCGACGTGATCACCGACCAACAAACCAACCACAGCAGAGATGGAACCAATAGAACCAACCAAGCTTCAACCGACATAATCAACAACGGTTCCATCACCACAACAATCAGAGGTTCCAACAGAGTCAACCTATGTGGAAAAGTTACGACAGCTATGGTTACTCATGCCACAACATGAATCAACATCCGGGCATGAACAACTATCGTCAATAGCCAAGGCAATGGAATCAGAATCAGCCAAGAAGATTCCACAATGACGTCCGACCTCACAGACAAACTCAACAGGATAAGAATCGCCATCAAAACAGGGGGAAAGCCTCACCTCCTAAAGCCCAACATGGGAGAAATCCAACTCCTCCCAAGAAACAGAGCATCATTTCAAACAACAAGCCTAAGGATAACCGGGGTGTTGTTATAATTGATGAAAATGGGCAGATCATTTGGAATGACAAGGCTATTCGAGTGTACAGAGAAAAGCGACGCACGGTTCCAGCGGGAACTGGTTCTAACCCTCCAGGACCCAACTGAAATTGGGGACCTAAGCGAGTTTCTCCTTGCAGGTACAGGAGAAACAGCTGAGGAAGAAGAAGGCGTCTACAACAATGTGGGTGATGGATAGTGGATGCTCGAAACACATGACAAATCTGAAGGATTTGCTTGGTAGTTTCGTGGAGAAAGAAGGTCCATCAGTTACTTTTGGTGATAACTCAAAAGGTTATACAAGAGGTTACGGTACCCTTGAAACCAATCATGTTTCAATTTCTAATGTCTCTTTTGTTGATGGATTGAAGCATAACCTGCTCTCCATCAGCCAATTCTGTGATAATGGGTTCTCTGTCAAGTTTGATGCACAGGGTTGCAGAGTTAAAGATGTCGGATCAAAGCAGGTGATATTGTTGGGAAATCGATCTCCAACAGGGAATGTATACTACGCTGACTGGAACAGCAGCCTCCCTGACACTTGCCTGTTGTTAAAGAGCAGTTCGGATGTGAGCTGGCTGTGGCACAAAAGGCTCAACCATCTGAACTTCAAGACGATGAACCGACTTGCCAGACAAGAACATGCAAGAGGCATACCTAACCGAGTGTTTTCAACAACACACATCTGCAGTGCATGCCAGCTGGGAAAGCTCGCTAGAACCTCCTTCCGGTTGAAGTCAACTCCTTCAACTGACCGAGTGTTACAGCTGATCCACATGGATCTCTTCGGGCCAGTTACACCAAAAAGCATTAATGGAAACGAATATACATTGGTTGTAACTGATGACTACTCAAGATATACATGGACCATCTTCATGCGCCATAAAAGTGAGACCCGAGATGAGCTGCCCAAGCTGATGGATCGGATATCGAACCAACAAGAGATGAAGATCATATCTATCAGATCAGATCGTGGAATGGAGTTTCTAAATGAAACCATCATTGAGTATTGCGAAAAGAATGGCATAACCCATCAGACATCAGCCGCGCGTACTCCACAACAGAATGGCGTAGCTGAGCGAAGAAATAGAACTCTGAAGGATGCAGCCACATCCATGTTAGCGAGCTCAGCACTGCCTAAGAGATTTTGGGCTGAAGCGATCAACACAGCATGCTACACACATAATCGATCTCTTCTCACCAAGCGGTTGGGAAAGACGCCCTACGAGCTGTGGAGACGCAGAAAGCCAGATATTTCTTATTTTCGTGTTTTTGGATCTAAGTGTTATATTCACAACAATGGGAAGACTCAGTTGAAAATTTTTGATGCCAAAGCTTCGAAGGTCATATTTCTTGGATATGCAGCTCGGATCAAGGCATATAGAGTTTTCAACAACAGCTCTCGTGTTGTGGAAATAACACCTCATGTTAGTTTTGATGAATCTACCTTCGAGTGCAGGGAACAGGTAAAGGAACAACACGCGGATCCAGCTGTTCTACCAGTTCTCACCAGATCGCAAGCTCTTCGGGAAAAGAATCGAGCTGAACTACTGGTATGGGCAACTGAGGATGAGGACCCATACTCCTCTGAAGATGAATGCGAAGACCTCAGCTCGTCCCTAGGGGGAACTTCAGCTGATGTCCCTCCAACTGCATCAGCATCCGATGCCCAACCGAACTGAGTTCAATCTATTGTAAATGTTGAGGATCCAGACTCAACAGCTGATCAATCACCAGCTGTGAAGACTCCAACTCAGATGTCTGAACAGCCACTGTTGGAAGAAGAAGGAAGATGCAACCGAAGATGGTATGAAGTTCATTCCACCAACGACATCATCGGAGATCCAACCGAGGGTGTGCGCACACGGAGCAGAGTTGCAAATCCAGAATCAACCGAGGAAGAATCCAACACTTATGCCCAATATGCTGAGGAATTGGTAGTTCTAGAGGAGTTCGAGCAAGCTGGAGATGTTTCCATGATTTCTTGCTATGTAGCTGATGTTCCAGAACCGAAGAATGTTGGGGAAGCTCTCAATTGTGTCAACTGGACAACAGCCATGCAAGAAGAATTGAATGAGTTTCTACGCAACTGTGTATGGGAGTTGGTAGAAAGACCAAATGGTGTGAAGGTGATTGGACTAAAGTGGATTTTCAAAAACAAGAGAGACGCCATTGGATTCATTGTGAGGAATAAAGTAAGGTTGGTAGCTCAAGGATACTGCCAACAAGAAGGAATTAACTTTGAAGATTCCTTTGCACCAGTTGCAAGGCTGGAAGCCATCCGGATCTTTCTAGCTTATTCCGCACATCACAAGTTCAAAGTATATCAGATGGATGTGAAGTGTGCATTCCTCAATGGAGATATAAAAGAAGATGTATATGTTGAACAGCCTCTTGGTTTTGAGACTGGAGATGGAAGAGTGTATAAGCTGAAGAAAGCTATCTATGGTCTATAGCAAGCACCAAGAGCATGGTATGACACTCTTTGTGGATTTCTTCTGGACTCGGGCTTCAAACGAGGTTCAGTTGATAAAACTCTGTTCACCATCAAAGTTGGAGAAGATATACTTGTCGTGCAAATTTATGTCGATGACATCATTTTCGGGTCCAAGTTGGAGGAGCTGTGCAAGAAATTCTCCGATCTTATGAAGGAAAAGTTCGAGATGTCAATGATGGGCGAGATGAATTATTTCCTTGGATTACAAGTGAAGCAGTCACCTGAAGGGATTTTCATCAACCAGTCCAAATATACAAGGGAGCTCATCACCAAGTTCGGATTGCAGACAAGTAAGACAACCAAGATCCCTATGAACACGAACTGGAAGATCGAACCAGGAGCTGAGGGAAAGCTCATTGATGCCAGCCAGTATAGAGGGATCATCGATTCGCTGCTCTACCTAACTGCCAGCCGACCAGACATTTCATACGCAGTTGGAGTGTTTGCTCGTTTTCAAGTCCAACCAAGAGAAGCACACATGTTGGCAGCAAAGAACATCATTAAGTATCTGAAGGGAACTGTCAATGTTGGATTGTGGTACCCAACTGATGACAATATCCAGCTGACTGGATACTCAGATGCCGACCTCGCAGGAGATCGGTTGGACAGAAAGTCTACTTCTGGACACTGTCAGTTCATGGGAAGCAAGCTGGTTTCATGGTTCTCCAAGAAACAAGCGTGTGTTGCTACTTCGACAACCGAGTCAGAGTACATGGCTACCGGAAGCTGTTGCATGCAAGTATTGTGGCTGAAGCAGCAGCTGAGAGATTATGAAGTCTCAACTGGACAGGTTCCCATACATTGTGATAGCTCAAGTGCCATAGCTATCTCTCTAAACCCTGTTCATCACTCTCGGACTAAGCATATCGATATTCGTCATCACTTCATCCGAGATCATATTGAGAAGAAGGATGTGTCCATGGAGAAGATCCCAACTGAGATTCAGAGAGCTGACATCCTCACTAAACCTCTTCCTGAAGCCCGGTTCAAGATGCTGTGTGATCTTCTAGGACTTTTGGATCCGAGCTAAAAACTCATCCGAGCTGAAGAGTCATCCGAGCAGAAGAGTCATCCGAGCAGAAGAGTTATCCGAGCTGATAAGGACTCATCCGAGCTGAAGAATCGGATATCGACTTAAGGGGGAAGCTCAGATGAAGGGGGAAGCTCAGCTGAAAGGGGAATATCAGATACTGATTGCCAACTAAAGACGTCAAACGTCAGCTGAACAGACAAACTCGAGTCAGCTGATGGTATGCGGCAACTGAGGAACTCGACTAATGAACACAGCTGATTCAGACATCAGCTGGCAGGTATCATTTATGACTGAAGGTGTTATATTCTTAAATGAGAATGTTTGAAATAAATTCAAACATTCCTGTGCTAGTCAGTTATATTAAAATAGCCATCATGTCGCATTAAATGTAAAGTACGGCTGAGCATCCATAGCCTACTTTATAGTGCGACTGGGCTGACATGAAACTGTACACCTTCTCACGCGTTGGTTGGAATTCGGATCAAAACGTCGAGTCAAAGATAGTCAACAGTCGCGTAATCCCAGCCGTTGATGGATTCGCGCCATTTAACCCCAGCCGTTGATCTCATCCAAGTCAAAGACCTATATAAGGCCAAAAATCAGGAAGATATCTCCTACTTTCCTCATTCGTGCTTATCAATCATACTATTCATCGTCTTCCAGTTTTTCTGCCTAACCCTTTTCTGCAAATAGATTTCTTCCTCCCCTATATATGTTACCTTTGCAGTGATTTAATGGCACCCAAAAGCAAAAGAATGGCATCATCCGGACCTTCCCTCGTGCCTACAACGTATGAAGAGTCGTTCGATATGTTAGTATCGAAGATTCACTACGAGCAGATCCTCTCCGACGAGGATCTAGAGTCGCCGGTCCTAGCCCCTCTCGCCAACACTCTCCGTAAGAACAGACTTCTGGAATGGGCCAAGCTCTGTCCCTCTCACTTGCTCAGGCGTCAAGTCGGAGAATTCTACGTCAATCTTCTTCGCCCCCTTGACGGTTCAGAGGGAGTTTCTACGACGGTGTCCTGCCGACAAAGGGATGTTCCGGCAAGGACAATACGTCGTGTCTCCTTCTCCATTGACGTGTCCGATGTCCTCGGATACATCATACCAATCAACCACACCGCCACCGAGTTCCTGGAGAATATTACCGACGAACAGGCGGATGAATTTCTACAGGATGCTCTGATCGAGCCAGAGCGGTTGAGGAGCAACATGCAAAGGACTAAGCTGAAGCCTGAACACCGCCTGCTGTTCGACACCGTGTCGAAGGTCGTGTTCGGATACAGTGGCGCGTTCGGCGACATTAGCCGACCCAAGTTGAAACAGCTGTTGGCCCTGGAGCACCAACACCAAATCAACTGGTTCCAATATTTTCTGAACTTGTTGATGATGGAGAAGTCGAAGATCTCTGAGACTACGACTGAGTCTGGAGAGAAGCAGCTGAGTGTGAAGGGCACGCTCAACTTCGGATGCAAAATCTCCGCCCTCATCCTCCTCGCAACAAAGGACCGCAACATGGTCCGGGCTGACTGTGAGGAGACGCCGCTGAAGAAGCTGTTGTTGTTCCTGACGGCCAAGAAAGCACATGAGGTGCTGAGGAGTGTCTACACTCCCAAGGACAAGAGGGAGTCGGGAAGGCCAGCTGAGTCAACAGCTGAGGGAGAACAAGCTGCTGCTCGCCCCACAAAATCCAAAGCCTTACATCGCCGAGCTGACGTTGAGACGAAGTCGACTAATGAACCTGCCCAGAAAAAGTTAAGGGTAAGGTTCAAGAAGACAATCAGGAAGGCAGCTGAGATGCCAGCTGATGAGCCAACTGATGTTCCAGCTGACGAGTCAGCTGATGAGCCAGTTGAGGTTCCTGCTGAGGAGCCAGCTGAGGAACAAGCTCCAGACGAGGAGGGAGCGCAGATCGAGTCCACACCTGCTGAGGAGCGTTCCGAATCCAGCCGCTCAGCTGAGGCCGCATCATTCGAGATCGCACTACAAGGCCCCGGAGCTGATGAGGCTGAGGGCATGGAGACGTCGGATGCATCCTCCTCATCTGAGGACCTCGAAGATGCTACCACCTCCCCCACAGCTGGAGAAAATGCTGTACCGCCCCCAGAGCCTCTTGCTCTCTCTACCCAAACCGAGCCAGAAATTCTGAGCTCTCAGCTCGATGCCAACATTTTGACCTCTCCTTCGGCCGATGTTGAGGAAACCATTCCACCCTCTTCCCCAACTGAATCCCAAATTACGAGCTCTCAGCTCGATGCCGATGTTGTGACCGACTCTTTGGCCAAACTCGATGAACCTCTTGAACCCGAACCATACAATCACACCCCCTCCCCGATCAACGAAGCGGAGGACCTGCAGGCTGTTGCTGACGAGCACGAAGGCAGGGTGGCCTACTGCTTTCAAAAGCTGTTGGGTCTATTCCCTGCGGCTCGCGACATGCCCATCTTCGCCACACTGGGAACCGAGCTACTGTACCAGTTCCACCTAATCTTTAGCCAGTGGTATGTCAAGGAAGACACGATCAGGGTACTGAGCTGGGACAGGCTGAAATCTGACGAGTCCCGCATCCGAGCCTACTTCAACTATTCCAACTTGGAGGTGGCGTACAACAACCGGATCGCGTTGCTCACTAGACGGTTGGACCAGAGTCTGGCTGAAGGGAAGGACACAAGGGAGGCAGCTGAAAAGGAGTGTGTCGACTTCCTTGACAGCATGTTGGTGAAATCAGCCGACTTCCTTGAAGATGTCGATGCAGCAGCCGCCGCCGCAAAAGAAGAGGAGAAGAACCTGAAGCTGTACCTGGCAAACCGTCAAGCCATGGTCACAGCTGAGCCTCTAGCTCAGTCTGCTCAAGCCTCTCCAGCTGCTCAGCTCGCTCCTTCAACAGAACAAATCTGCGAGTTAATGGCTGAGAGGGTAAACCAATTGAGGACCGAGCTGCTCGCCAACCTCCAACACCAACACGATGACCAGCTGAGGGAGTTGGCAGCTCAAGAAGTGAAGTATCAACAACTGATGGAGGAGAATGCCGAGCTGAAGATTGGAGTTTCCTACAACTCCATAGCCAAGATCGCAGTCGAGCTGGATTCTGAACTCGACGGGATAACAACCGAAGAGTGCATTGCAGCGGCCAAGGCTATGGATGTAGAGGAGAAGGACTACATGAACCCGAGCTGGATCAGAAAGTTTGCCGCCAGCCAGGCGAGGAGGGTGAACCAGTTCGAGGTTGAGCTGAAGAAGGTTTCTCAGAACTCGGACCGCAACGTTGCCTCCCGCAGCCGACGCCGTATCAACAGAATCCAATCAAAGGCGGAAGCTCGGTTGAAGCAACAAAGGTTGCCTCTAAAGTCCTAGGTTGAGAGTCGGTTCAGGCATACTGACAAGTGGATGCCGACTGAGTGGAATGAGGATTGGGAGATGTTCAAGCAGGAGTTCGTGAACGACTTCTATTACAGGAAGGTTTACGCAACTGACGACCCAAGGAGAGCGTTCAAAGATGCGCTGTCTGAGTTGCACTCAGGTGACCCGGGCATGTTCAGTCAATTCAGGAGGGCCATGATTGACGCCAACTTGGACTTGAACACTGTTCCAGTTCCCAAGAGGGTTACTTATCGGCCACCTCTTCTCTCGGATTCCAGCAACCCGAACTGTCAGAAGATTGCATCTGAGGCGAGGCAGGTCTGCAAGGAGCATGGAGTGGACATCTCTAAGGAGTCACCTGCTAAGAGGAAAATTTTTGTAAGGATTTTTGGCAAGTATGGGCTACAATACTAGCTCAGTTAGTTTTCTAGCATCTGTTGTAATTTTTTTTTTTTTTGATTTTTGAGTCTATCTTTTGTAACAATCAGTTGTAATGAAAACTATTCAGTTATAAGATTCACCTTGATGAACAATCCCTCATTGTCCAAGCTCTGAATCACAAAGTATTTTAAATACCATGTTATAACTGTGCTAACCCTTTGATGTTTTATCTTATAGATTGTCTAGAATTTCAGCTGAGATTTTAGATAAGTTAGTGAGGTTTAGATCAGTAGTGGTTTCAAGTTGTAAGTGGTTTTGGCATCATAAAAAGGGGGAAATTGTTGGGAAATTTATTAGTATAAGTTTTGATGAATTCCAAACCCGGCTGACCCCAACCGAGTAGATGTTGCCAGTACCTAATGTTAGAATTTAGGCTCGCTGTTTGAGCAAAGTTAAGATTTTATCTTTACAGGTCTCCAGCTGAAGATGGCAACAAGGCGTCACTCAGACAGAACATCAATTGTGAAGAAAGACAACTGAGAGTTCATTTGTTCAGATGTAAACAAGGGGAAGTCTTCAGAACATCAGTAGAAGGAAACCAACTGAGCGTTCATCAGATGAGAAACAGTTGAAAGGAAGAGAACATCAGATGAAAAAGAAATCATCTGAGGGTTCAAACCCAACTGAGTAAAGAAGTGGAAGACAACTGAGGGTTCAGTTTAAGAACCTCAGTTATAGAATATGAACAAGGAGTTCAACTGTTTTGAAGTTCAAAGTTAGCTGAGAACTCGACAGATCGGAACATCAGCTGAAGATCACTTAGATGAAGATCAAGACTTTCAACCGACAAACTGAAGTTGACTGTCAAAGATTTGAATTTCAAAAGGAAGTCACATGAGGGTTTGACCGTTCAGTCATTACCCCATCTGGCCCAACACAAGGCTGTCTCAGATGGAAAGCAGAAGAGCACAGATGCCATATCGGGAAAGTCTGCAGAGATGAGAGACAAGCCATCGCTTTCAACCGATCAGAGATCAACTGCTCCTCCAACAGCTAGTTGATTCTCTCCGCCTATAAATAGAGGCATCCTCTCATTCGAGAAGCACAGACATGCAGATAGACACATAGACGACGAAAAATTCAAGAGCTTTCTCGAGAGAAATCAAAGCAAATCTGCAACATCATCATCTAAGAGCATCAGCAGCTGAGAGTTCCAATTGGAGAGAACATTAGTAGCTGAGGGTTCCTAGAATTCGAAACTGTTTTTGATCTTAGGTTGAGTGTTTATTCGTTCAAGCCTTAGATCCAGCTCTCATTCTTGATCGAGCTGTAGTTGGAAATCCTACCCTTTCTCACACCCTAAAAAGTGTGCTAGGACCTTACTCTTCCTGTAATTGAGTAGTCAGGTCGTCAAGTACCCGCAAACTTGACTTAGGCTGTTTTGTGCCCGGAAACTAAACTGTAACGGTTGCTCAGCCCGTATAAGCTGAGTGGTTCTGTCCAGAAGAACTTGGACTGAGGTGTGTGGACTCACATCTCCCCGTGGACGTAGGAGTTCTCTCCGAACCACGTAAATCTTGTGTGTCGTGTTTTCTTTTGTGTTCAGTCTTTATTATCATATCTTAACTGACAAACTAACCGCATACAATCTGCATACTTTCACAACAACAGTTTTGGTTTTGACCAACCGTGCATAAAAGCGTGAGTTTGATTTTACGAGTTTATTTTCCACCACATTCCGCACAGCACCAATCTTCCAGCTGAGGTTGCTTACTCAGCTGTGAGATCCCAACTGAGTCCTCTCACTCAGTTAAAGTTGATTTCAAGTGTTAAGTTTTTCGAAAGTTGAAAAATCCTAACTGGTGTATTCCCCCCCCCCCATACACCAGTAACTCGTATCGGGACCATCAATAAACTATGAACAAGACTTGATTATAGTTTATCATTGTTTTTCATGTATGTTTAGTCAGTTAGCCCCCTTGTTCCCCGCTTCTTTAATCCAACCTCAGTGCACCCCGGCTTCTGCCGTCCCTCGGGATTTGGGGCTGTGACAGAGTGGTATCAGAGCGGGCTTCCTGCTCTAATTATGAGTCATTCCTTCTAGTATGAGTTAATGTGAGTAATTCTTTCAAGTACGAGTCATTCTTTGAAGTAATATCATAAAGTGGTATTTTTATACAAGTCTTTCTTCGAGAAGTAATATAGAGTATTTGTTCGTACTCTATATCGAGTCTTCTTTCAAGTCATGAGACATGGTATTTGTATATACTTTGGATCAGAGTCGTCTTTCCAAGTATAAGATAAGAGTTAGACTATGATGCTAAGATTGAGAACGTAGAAGTCAACTCAACCGCCCGCTACGTTGACTCAACAAAGAAAAATAAAAGAATTTTATAATGAGATTTCTTTTTAATAAGAAAAGTTATGAGCGAGTATTCAGTGAAATGTGAAAACGAGAATGAGTTGTGTTTTAAAAATGAGAATTTTTACAGGAGTATAATTTTTATATTTACATGATTATGCGATAGTACAAGTACTATCTTATGTGAAAATATATGCGCAATGATTATCTTTCTATGAAAAAGTATGCGGATATGAGAATATAGTCGTATTTAAGAGAAATTTCCCGGTTCAATGAGAACATAGACGTGAAACTTAAGAACTTTCCGGTTCTTCGAGAACTTAGACGTTTTTAAGAAACGTTGTTTCGAAATGATTTCGAAAGGAGATCCCTAACGCGAGAAGGACTTCCTCTGAGGAATGTCACGTGCGCTTAGTGACATGAATAAAGATTCGGCAAAGTCGAACTTATCGTTTAAAAATATTTCCTGCGAGGGAAAAGAAATAAAATAAATAAAAATAATTTAATAAATCGTATTAGAAAAAGAAAGAAGTGATTAGACGTTCGAGAAGCTGTCGGCTTCGAGTTAAGAAAGATATGAACGAAACGACAACTGGAACTTAGTTTTCCAGGGAGTTTTTCTTAAGTTATTTTTCTTTTTCTTTTATGGAATTAAATTCCATATTTTCGTCTTGAGCGACGACTACAATTAGCACGAGTATTAAGAGTCGTAAGTGATAAATTCTTTTTAAATGGATGTTACTTTTGAATAAGTAACATGAACAAAGTAAAAATACTTTGTTTTAATAAGTGAAAAACCGTTAAAAGTTAGTAAGTTAAGAAATAAAAGAAATAGAAGAATTAAAAAGAGTAATAATATGGTGAAACAAAAAGAATAAAAATGAAATCTTTTGTAAATGTATAAATATATATATGTTGTTGAGTGCAATTTCTTGAATTGCTAGAAGTCTTAATAAGTGGTTGGCTTAAGTGTTGACGTTACAATTTGAATAAGGGATATTCATTTTGTAATTTATGTTTTGATTAAGATAAGTTATTTTCTTTTTCCTACCTGTTACTGATCCGTGATACCTTAAACCTTTTGTAGGATGGCTAGGACCCGTGTCACGGCTCGGAAGAGTCGGCTATGGGGAGAGGGCGAGCGCACCATAGTGGATATGTTGAAGGACGAGTATTACGAGTTTGAGGTAGACTACGGAGAAGAAGATGTGGGACAAATTGTCAGTAATTTTTCATCAGTTTACTACCCAGTGAGACACCTGATCAGGGAGAGTCAGACGATTTTAGACCTGATCGTGCACCTACCGGACGAGTGGCGCGGATGGGCGCACCGGGCAGCTTGGTACTACTTGGGGATTCTCGGCGACGACACGGAGCCGACAGGCAACTACGCTGGTTTTGCCTTGTGTATACACAAGCGTTTCTTTGAGAGCAGGCATATGATTGCCCTTTCTTTGGAGCCACATATCCCCTACAGTCACTTTCCAGCCGAGACATAGCTTGAGGAGCTTGACCTAGACCCGGATATGTTAGAGTTGTTGGAGTTACCACCAGACGGGGTATTAGAGGAGGAGCCTAAGGCTGAGTTAGAGCAGCCAGAGGAGGACGAGGAGAAGGGAGTTCCACCAGAGTCACCACCGGCTGCACTGCAGATTGAGGAGTTGATCCCGGGTTCTGGTTTTGTAGAGGTTGACGCTGAGACAGCCGCGTTGTTGGGGTTGTCTACACCGTTTTTGCCAGACGTTTGTGTTAGGGTCAGGGGACCGTTAGAGACGAGACTGTACAGAGAGGGACCAGACTGCAGAGAGATCGACGCGGAGCTCGCCGCCATGTTAGAGTTGCCTTCTCCACTTACACCACTGGAGGAGATATGTACGAGGTGGGGAGTACCTTGGAGGCACAGGGAGGCAGGACCGTTCAGGGTCCGTTCTAGGGAGGAGTTCGAGACAGGTTTAGATTCAGTTCCCCAGCACCTTCTTCCTCCGAAGAAGCGTGCGAGAATGGTCAAAGAGGACTACTTGGAGGAGACTGTTTTTGAGGCACCGTCACCTACCGTGTTTACACTTGACGACGGTTCTACTTTGAGAGTGGACCAGCCACTTGAGCTGGTTTATGGTTCGGAGTCCGAGAAGGAGGACCCGGAGGAGGATCCGGAGGAGAATCCGGAGGAGGACCCGGAGGAGGATCCGGAGGAAGACCCAGAGGAGGGTTGTTAGGATTCTGTAGACCTTGGAGTAGTTTTTGGTTTTCTTCCGCAGTTTAGTTAGGTGGTGCTTTATAGATATGGGTAAATATCAGTGGTAGTGATAGCTTTTTGTCCTGTATAGAGTCGGATCAGTAACTAGTTAGTTTGGTAGTACTCTAGCGGATACGAAATTTTATGAATCGTTTCCGTTCTCGTACTCTAGTAGATGCGGAGTGCAGTTTATTAGTGCACCCAATAAATAGTAGGTAGTCAGCCTAGTTTAGACTAATAGTAGTCTAACCGTTTTTCTGTATAAATCCCCATGGAGGCAAAATTAATATTCTTTTTGGATATATATATATATATATATATATATATATATATATATATATATATAACCCGTAAAGAGGGTTTTTAAATCAAGTAAAATTTGTTATGAATCGAGTAATTAAAAATTAGAATATTAAATGAACTAGTGTAACGAAGAAATGAGTTAAACCCAAAAGTTAAAAGATTAATGAAATAATATCAAGCTAGGTTCGATATGTTGTTCCATAAATTTGATTAAGTTGAGAGCGAGCTAGTAAGTGCCAAGTGTAATTAACAGAAGGAAGCTAATGCGAGTTTTCAATTCTCCTTTAGACTAAAGAAAATGCCGCCAAGAAATGTAAACAATAAGAGAGGTCGAAGACCTGGAAGGCCAAGAGGACGTGGAGGACGTCAACCAGAAAATGACCAAGGACAGGAACATGAACAGAATATCACTCCATCCCCATCTCCACCCCCATCACCATCACCACCACCTCCACCACAGCCCCGTAGAGATATTGAGGATCTTTTCCTCAAAAGAAACCCTCCAATGTTCAATGGAACTGGAAGCCCTAGCGATGCTGAGCTATGGGTGAGATCGACCGAGAAAATTTTTAAACTCCTCAGATGCACTGATGAGGAGAGAATGCTGTGTGTCGCATTCTAACTAACGGGATCGGCAGATTATTGGTGGGAAGCAAGACAGAAGGTAATACCTGCTGAGCATCTGGCTCGTTTTTCGTGGGAAGAATTTAAGGAGATCTTCTTTGATAAGTACGTCCCAAAGACGTATAGGGCACAGAAAGAGGCCGAATTTTACAATCTGAAACAAGGAAAGCTAACTGTGACGGAATATGACGTCAAGTTCTGCGAGTTGATGAGGTATGCACCGACATTGGTCGACACTGAGGAGAAATTATCAAAGAAATTTCAGGGAGGTTTACGTCATGAGTTGGGAATCGCTTTGGCTAGTCATGGAGGACTAGGTTATTCAGACTTACTGGGAAGAGCACTGGAAATGGAGGCCGTCATGCCTGATGAGAAAAAGGTTGTACCAACTGCGTCAGCACCAGCGCAGAATCAGAATCGAGGCTACTACAATAACAACAGCAGCAGCTATCAAGGGAAGAGAAAATGGAACGGAGGAGGTAGCGGAGGCTATAGTCAGGGTTATAACAATCAAGGAGGACAGAGAAGAGGTTATCAGCAACCTGCTAACAACAACAACAGTGGCAAAAGGCCATGGAGGGGAAACAACCAATCGGGGTTGTCTATTCAAGGGAACAGGCAGAACCTGCCGTGGAAGGGCAATAATCAGTCAAATCAGCTGCAAGGGCAACAGAGGAACTTTAATCAGGGAGCGAATAACCCAGGGAGGGTTACCATCCCTGTCTGTCCGAAATGCAACCGAGCCCATCCTGGAGTCTGCCAAATGGGTATCCCTAACTGTTTTAACTGTGGACAGAAGGGGCACATGAAAAAGGACTGCCCTAAGCCGCTTCAAGCAGTACCTCTCCGAGCAATCCAAGCACAACCGCAGTAGCCGCCTATGAACCAGCAACAATTTCAACAGCATGCACAGCAGCAACAAAATGCGAGGGCATGCGCTGTCAAACAAAGCGGTCAGCGCAAAGGAAAAGGCAATCTAGTAGGTATGGGAAAACTCCACAACATCCCTATTAAGATATTGTTTGATACTGGCGCATCGCATTCTTTCATTGCTGGTTCATGTGCCGATAACTTAGATATCAGACCTGTAAGAGCTGCACAATCTATGAGAGTAGTCACACCTTCAGGAGAGATCACTACTTCCACACATGTTTGCTCTAACCTAGAACTAGAAATTGGAACTCATAAAATTATAGCGAACAATCTAAATGTTATGATAATGTGGGACGTAGATATAATCCTAGGTATGGATTGGTTGTCAGAAAATTACGCCACGATTCTCTGCAACGAGAGAAAAATTTCTTTTCAACCGCCGGGTAAAGAACCGACCGAATTCCACGGAATTTCAATGGGTAGTGGCATACCAATTATATCAGCCCTTCAAGCCACGAAACTTATGAAGAAGAAAGGTACCACAGCCTATCTTGTGTACCTAATTGGAGAACCAGGAGCCGAGAAGACCATTCAAGACGTAAAAGTCATGAACGAATATGAAGACGTTTTTCCATAAGTGCTACCAGGATTGCCACCAGATCTTCATGTGGATTTCACGATCGATTTAGAACCAGGAGCAGCTCCTAAGTCTAAAGCCCCTTACAGAATGACACCGAAGAAACTGGAAGAGCTCAAAATCCAGTTACAGGAATTACTAGACCTTGGTTTTATCAGACCAAGCGTTTCACCTTGGGGAGCACCCGTGCTTTTCGTTAGGAAGAAGGACGGATCGATGAGAATGTGCATCGATTACCGAGAACTGAACAAGATCACTCTCAAGAACAAATATCCTTTGCCAAGAATTGAGGGTCTGTTCGATCAGCTTAAGGGTGCAGGAGTCTTCTCCAAGATAGATTTAAGGTCAGGGTATCATCAGCTCAAGATCAAACCTGAGGATGTACCGAAGACCGCTTTTAGAACTCGATATGGCCATTAAGAATTTTTAGTGATGCCATTTGGTTTGACCAACGCTCCAGCTGTTTTCATGGACCTTATGAACAGAGTTTTCCACCCCTACTTGGACAAATTTGTTCTAGTATTCATTGACAACATCCTTATTTACTCTAAAAATGAAACGGAGCACGAGGAACATCTACGGATAGTGTTGGAAACACTAAGAGCTGAAAAACTCTATGCTAAATTCAGTAAATGCGAATTTTGGTTGAAGGAAGTGATGTTCCTTGGACACATAGTATCGACAGAAGGAATTAAAGTGGATCCAGCCAAAGTAGAAGCAGTACACAACTGGAAGACACCAACAAATCAGAATGAGATCAGAAGTTTCTTGGGATTAGCTGGTTATTACAGAAGATTTATCGAGGGATTTTCTACAATCGCTCGCCCGATGACGTAGCTACTCAGGAAAGATACCAAGTTTAAATGGACGGATGAGTGCGAGAAAGGTTTCCAAACTCTTAAGGAGAAGCTAACTACAGCACCAGTACTAGCACTTCCAGACGCAAACAAGGAATATGTGGTTTACACTGACGCATCGAAAAATGGATTAGGTTGTGTCTTGATGCAAGACGGACGAGCGATAGCTTATGCTTCACGACAACTTCGACCCCACGAAGTTGAGTACCCAACCCACGATTTGGAACTTGCAACCGTAGTGCATGCACTAAGTATTTGGAGACACCATCTCTATGGTGTAAGAGTTGAGATATTCACCGATCACAAGAGTCTGAAGTACTTTTTTCGAGCAAAAAGAATTAAACATGAGACAAAGACGATGGCTCGAATTAGTCAAAGATTATGACTGTGGAATTAACTACCATCCAAGAAAGGCGAATATGGTAGCAGACGCATTGAGTCGCAAGGCTCCAACAAAGTTAGGATGTCTTTTCGTTGAAGAAGAAACCTTAGTACGAGAATTCGAGAAGATGGATATCAGAGTGCTTGACACGCCAGCAACGATAACAAGTTAAATAGCAGCATTAGAAGCTACACCAGATTTGAGAGAAAAGATCATTAGTGCTCAGAGAAAAGACGAGTCAATGGAAAAGTTACGAGTAAGGATAAGAACAGATAAGCCAGAAGGATATTCTGAGGCTCCAGACAATGCAATACTTTATGAAGGCAGGATTTGTATTCCCGACAACAACAGCGAATTGAAGAAAGAAATCTTGAGTGAGGCTCACGATACGCCTTACACAGCACATCCAGGAAGTACAAAAATGTACCAGGATTTGCGAAGAAACTTTTGGTGGAATGGAATGAAATGAGACGTTGCCGCGTTTATAGAAAGATGCCTAGCATGTCAACAAGTTAAGGCTTTTCACCGACGACTGTATGGATTGCTACAACCGTTGGATGTCTCAGATTGGAAATGGGAAGGCATAGCTATGGACTTTGTCACAGGCTTGCCTAAATCGAGAAGAGGAAATACAGCGATTTGGGTAATAATAGATAGACTTACGAAGTCAGCTCACTTCTTACCGATTGAGACTACATATGGATCAGAAAGACTAGCTCAGTTGTATGTCAGAGAGATTGTACGTCTGCATGGAATACCGAAGGTCATAATATCAGACAGAGATGCTAAGTTTACCTCGAGATTTTGGATTACGATGCAGAAGGAGTTGGGAACAGAGCTTAATTTCAGTACACTTTTCACCCACAGACGGATGGACAGTCAGAAAGAACAATTCAGATTTTAGTCGATATGTTAAGAACAGTGGTTTTGGACCGAGGCACGATTTGGGAAGAAATTCTACACTTAGTCGAATTCGCCTATAACAACAGCTATCAGGCCACGATAGGAATGGCACCGTTTGAGGCTTTGTATGGGAGAAAATGTAGATCACCGCTTTATTGGGACTAAGTAGGTGAGAGAAAGAACCTAGGCCCAGATGCAATCAATGAGATGATTGAGATAGTTCGACAGATTCGAGATAGAATGAAAGAGGCCCAGAGCCGATAGAAGTCGTATGCAGACGATCGTCGAACCAACCTTGAATTTGAAATAGGAGATAAAGTTTTTCTTAAGATCGTCGAACCCACGTTTATAGGACCTTATGAAATCCTCGAGAAAATAGGATCAGTCGCGTATAGATTGGCCTCACCGCCAAGTCTAGGAAGCGTTCATAACGTTTTTCACGTTTCTCAATTAAGAAAATATGTTTACGATCCTAAGCACGTTATTAGTCAGCAAGATGTAGTTCTTGAATCTGACCTAAGCTATGAAGAAAAGCCGATATCGATCTTAGATAGAAAAGTTCAAGAATTAAGAACCAAATCGATACCAATTGTTAAAGTGCTATGGAACCATCACGGGCAAGAAGAAGCCACGTGGGAACTCGAGGAGAAGATGAAGGAGCAGTATCCTTATCTTTTTGCAGAAGGTAAGCAAATTTCGGGACGAAATTTTTCGTAAGGGGGGTAGGATGTAATGCCCCGTAATTTCCTTACGTCCTAAAAAGTTTAAAGTTAATTAAATAAATGGCTTTGCACGCCTAAGTTTATAATTTCTTAATTCTAAAGCTAACGGTCGAATCCGTTCTTAAAAATAATTACAGAAGTCGGCTAGACGACTACCTATATTAGGGGTTAGCGCATACGAAAAACCGTTTAATTTTACGTTTACAAAATCGCAAATACGAACACGCCGAGAAAGTTTGTTTTTACGTTTTTCCGAACGAAACTCGGGCTTGTCGTCCCGAGTTTTTGTCAATATAAATTTTATAAATTTATTTTCTAATTAAGTTCATACGTTAGAATTTTTAAGTCAAATCGAATCGCGACGATTTTTGTACCGAACGACGTTTTTCGTCGTTCATTTTTTCCGTAACGTCGGATCGCGCCGGAAAAACCCGTAAAACCTCCAAAATTTTCTGCATGGCAGCTGCCACCTCACCTTAATTAGGTGTTAACTTGCATGTTAACTTGCATGTTGACTTGATTAAGCTAATGACACCTTGTCTACACTTTACACCATTTCAATTTTTTCATCATTTCAACTCTAAGACCAAAACCATTTCCATCTCTCTCTCCACTCTCACTCTCGGCCACACACTCTCTCTCTCCCTCAACTTCATCTTCTCCATCTCCTCCATCCACCATTGAAGAACACTCTCAAGAGCTTGAAGAACTCACACAAATCACCATCCATCCATTCAATTCCATACTTTCTTTCATTAAATCTTAAGGTATTTTCATAATCTACAATCCTATCCATTTAGATTTTCTTTTCTTCTCCTTTCCTTCATGTTCGAATTTTTAAGGTATTGGAATAGAAGAAATGATCTTAGAATAATGTAATTGGATATGTTAGATATGATAATTATGGATTGAAAATGATCAAAACCAAGACTCCTAAAACTTTTGTCAATGCAGATTTTTTTTGGAAAATTGTAGGATTTTTGTTTTTCTTCTTTTGATCATAGATTCATGTTTAGTAGATGCTTAGTTAGTGTTTAGAATGAAAAGGGATTGAAAGCCCTATGTTGTAATGAAATTCAATTAGGGTTTGAAGTATGAATTTGGGGATTTTTGCATGTTAATTGATAATAGAATTGCAATTGTTTAATTGATGATATAAGAGTATGTTTAGTATATAAATGTTGTTAATTTAAGAAGAAAATCACCCCCTAAACATATGTTCAAAACCAGAAATTTATAAGTAGTTAGGGGTTTTCCACATGATTGTTTAAAGTGATGAATTGTTAGTTGAATATTGTTGCAAATTATATTAGTTGATTATAGAAGTTAATTGGAAATTTTCTAAACATGTTTAATGGAATGTAAGAGACAAAGATCACTATATAAACTGAGTTATAAAGATGTTAAGACATGTTAGCATGCATGAAAACGATTCCTATTAGACGTAGATTAACGTCGTAAAATTTGAACGAAAACCGACGACTTTTGGAAATCGCGTAAGAGACGAATATCTAGTTGTAACTAATAATTGGGAAGTCGGATGAAAATTCTAACTTGATATTATTGTTTATAATGAAATTTGGAACATCTTTTTAGTTGACATCATAAGCATCCGAGTTGATATAATATAGGTTATAGTGATAATCGGGAACTAGAAAATGTTTGGAATTTCTTTATTGGTATAGTACTTGATAGTTGAAATCCGACGTTAGAACGTCGTGTCTTTGAGCAAGTTGAGAAGGAGTTTGTCACGTACGGAGGTACGTGATGACTGCCTTGAGAGTTCAGTTTCTAAAAAAGTTGAATACGAGAATTTTAAAACGAACCTAAAACGTTATACGGCAAACTTATCAATAAACTAGGGTTTCACGGCAGTTTTGCGACCCTCGCCGGAAACTGTAATAACTTCCAGCTCGTTTATCGAATTTGTGATCCGTAAATTGGAGCACAAACTAGACTTCCTAAGCTTTTTAGTGGTACAGAGCTCACCCCCTGTTTCCAAGTCCTTTGTTCTGGACAGCCTCCAGAGTTACTGGACTGTGCAGCGAAATTTCAGTTTTTTGTTTTCTAAGTTGTTTAGTTCACAACTTAGTTTCTTTTGATCGTTTAAGCCGTTTTATCTAACGGATACCTTCTATCTAACCCTAGAGTCAAGGACCAGACCTTTAATGATGAAAACCAGCCGAGATCGTATCTTACCTCTTATCCTTTCTTTAAAGAAGTAATAAACGAGAAATATTCATAAGTCGTGAGATGCTCTAAAATGAAAATCGCCTAAGTTGTTTCTTTTCAACTTAGTTTCTTATAATATTTAAAGTCGTTTTAAGACATTGACAACCTTCTCTACTGACCCGAGAGTCGAGTATGAGATCTTCCGAGTTCTAGACGAGTTTGGTACGAGTTCATTTTCCCGTTTAAGTAAAACGAATCTAGTAAGCGTGCAAATGCCCAAAAGAATAAAAACAACTAAATCTTTCTTCGATTCTCTTTCTTCGAGTATCTTTTACGAACCGTTTTTAAGTATATTTTATTTTACGATGAAGGAGGAAGCCAACTGTAGAGAAAGGACAGAAGATCCAAGTTGAAAGCTTTTGCGTTAAGTTCTGTAAAACGAAAGGTGGGCTTTTATATACAAATAAAACGAGCAATGCTCGGAAAATCTTTCCTTATCGCTTTGATATCTGTATTTTCAAAGTGATAATATGGCATGAACTGTTTTATGTTTTTATGTGAGTTCTCTTGTACCTATCTGAGTCAACATACGTGTTTTCCAGATTTAGAGTTAGTCTATTTTAGATTAACTAACGATCGGCTCTGAGTTAGCTGCTAAGTGTTTTCCAGAGTTAGTGCACTTTGTAACCTGTGGTGTATGTGATATCCTATTGAGGGGTACTAGCCACGGTGAATTAGTAGTGGTCAAGATTGAACGTAACATTAGTCAGAAAATGCTCGCGCGAGCGATTTATGAGAAAAAGTTAGAAAATGTTTAGTAGACACGGATTCTTTCAATAAAACCCCGTGTGCTACGTTTTTGAAATGCCATTTTATCAATAATTATGAGTATGTTTTCGGCATCGTGCCCACTAAGTACGTTTGTACTTAGCCCTGCATTGCTTTCTAAATGTGCAGGTTGAAGCGATGGTGAGCGGCGACGGTTAATGTTGAGTTTAAGGATAAGATGTTTAGTAGAACTCTTCCGCTGTCAATCTCTGTATTTCTTTTGAGATGTATTTTGAAACAATTTCTCAGTAGCCTAAGTCTGTATTTTGTGAACTTAGTTTCGTCTTTTGTACTTTTGTCGAGTAATCCTTAGGGATTAACTCTTTCTTATCTATAATCAAGTCTTGTTCATAGTTTATCATTGTTTTTCATGTATGTTTAGTCAGTTAGCCCCCTTCTTCCCCGCTTCTTTAATCCAACCCCAGTCGCACCCCGGCTTCTGCCGTCCCTCGGGATTTGGGGCTGTGACACCGAAGGCCTAGGAACGAGCCGAAGAAATACAAATTGTTGCCCGATGACTATCCTTTTATTAGTAATCAGAGCCAAAGGTGGAGCCGAAGGCGGAGCCGAAAAATCGGAGTTGAAGGCTCCGTTGTAAACTTAGAGTCGACACCCTTATCTTTTATTACTTTTTTTTTGTTTGCCTCTTCATTTTTTTATTTGCCTTTTCATTTTTTTTTTTGTCGTAAAATCGAAGACGAAGATGGAGCCGTAAAATTAAAGCAGTATAATTTATCATGTTCAAAAGTACACATTGTCGTGAGAAAATGTAATGATTGTGAAACTTTACGTTTTTTAGTGAAAATGTTTACTATTTTCAACGACAATAATTACTTTAACGGTTGACTAAAAGTAGAACTTGTCATGTACGAAAGTAGACATTGTCGTGACAAAATGTAATGATTGTGAAACTTTACATTTCTTAATGACAATGTTTACTTTTTAAAAAACAATAATTACTTTAACATTTGAGTGCGCGGATTAACCTAAATTGTTGTAACTATGATCATCTTTATATTATTAATGTATTTAAGGTGGAGCCATTAAATTGTAGCTAAAGATGGAGCCATAAAATTGAACCTAAACTCGAAGGTACATGGGGTGCATGCGCATGTCCCCACTCATGTCGTGTGGATCCAATGCACCCCTATTTTTATACCTCTTCTTTTTTGTTGCCCTTATTTTTTATATTTCTTGGCTTTGTGGTGTTTTTTTTTGTCGTAAAATTGAATTCGAAGGTGGAGCCATAAAATTATAGCAGTATAACTTGTTATGTTCAAAAGTAGACATTGTTGTTACAAAATGTAATGAATGTGAAGCTTTACTTTTCTTAATGAAAAAGTTTACTTTTTTCAACAAAAATAATTATTTTAACGGTTGACTAAAAGTAGAGCTTGTAATGTATGAAAGTAGACATTGTCGTGACAAAATGTAATGATTGTGAAACTTTACGTTTCTTAATGATAATTTTGACATTTTAAACGACAATAATTACTTTTAACATTTGAGTTAGCTGAGTAAACCAAATTGTTGTAACTACAATTATCTTTATATTATTAATGGATTTAAGGTGGAGCCATAAAATTGTAGCTTAACATGGAGTTGTAAAATTGAACCCGAACTCGGAGGTGCATGGGGTGCATGCGCATGTCCCCATTCATGTCGTGTGGACCCTATTATTACGTTTCTTTTTTGTTATCCTTTATTTTTTTTATTTTTGCTTTGTGGTTTTTTTTTTGTCGTAAAATTGAATCCGAATGTGGAGCTATAAAATTACAGCAGTATAACTTGTTGTGTTCAAAAGTAAACATTGTTGTGACAAAATGTAATGATTGTGAAGTTTTACTTTTCTTAGTGACAATCTATACTTTTTCAAACACAATAATTACTTCAACATTTGAGTAAAAGTACGACTTTTCATGTGCAAAAGTACACATTGTTGTGAGAAAATGTAATAATTGTGAAACATTACGTTTATTAGTCAAAATGTTTACTTTTTCCACAACAATAATTACTTATATTTATATTATTAATCTTATTAAAGGTGGAGCCGTATAATTGTAGCCAAAGACGGGAGCCGTAAAATCGAAGTTTAAGGCGGATCCGTAAAATCAAACTATTTTTATACATTATTTAGTATATGAGCAACACAAAATATAATGATTTGATAAATCAATTTCATACATTCAGAAAATGTATCCAATGCAAACGAATTCCAGTAATGTCAACATTATGCAACATCAGATTTAAGACAAATTAAATGTATGGTAGACAAAATCACTAGGTTGATTTCAACTACATATAACTATTCATCAGTAGATTCAATTAACTTTCAGATATTGAATTATAAAACAACAATAATGAAAGAAGAATATAGAGTCATTTCAGCAAAAAGAAAAGTAAATTAAACTTAAATTAACATATAAAGAATCAAAATCCATTTGAGCTCGTCTACCTGCTAGTATTTTTTCCCTTTTTGTGTGTTTTTTATCTACAAATTAACAATTATAAATAATTATAAACCTTGCCGCATGAAAACAATAATTTGGAATTCATTCAAGTTAAGAAAATTAGAACTTCACCTTATGATCTTTAAACTGGTCAGATTTTTGATGAAACCCAAATGTGTGTTCATTTTTCTTGTGTTTTTGCCTTGTGTTTTGAGTCTTTTCAAGTCAATATGTGTTTGGGAGGACACAAAGTCGAGAAAGTATGTGCAGGGCATTACAGGATAGATGTTGGGCAAAAATCGGCAGAAAACTTATTTATATGATGTTGGGGCAAGAAACACATCACAGTGGATCTTGGGCAAAATCGGTGAAAATCTGTTGTTGAGATGCTGAGATGGCGATACAATGCAAATGGGCATAGGGCTGGAAGCTTGTAGCTGGGCAACAACGTTTTATTCAATCTACAAGTCAGGAAGCACCTCCCCATATTTTTGAAGCCAACAGAGTATCCGGAGGAGCCAGGATCTTGGTCAGCATGGGAAGTGATACAGGATGGAGACATTGAAGTCAAGATGTGAGTCGGAGCAGCAGCAGATTTCTTTCTCTACAAGAAAAAGGATAAGGATAGAAACTTTTCTTTCCTTATCCTTATTGAACGTGATCTAGGAGATATCTACCATGAGAAGGAAATAAATCCCCAGCAATCCATACAAGGAAAGAGGCGGATAAGGATGGAAAAAGTCCTTAACCAACAAGGATTCTAATCTAACCCTATTTCCTTGACCTATAAATATGGACGACTTTGGACGACTTTTATACGACAACCATCACCACTTTCATATTGTCTTTTATTAGTTATTAGTTAGTTTGCATTTAAGTTTCGAGAATTCTTAAATTAGATTTGTTTTTAGTATTTTACTTTAGATTTCTGTTGTTGGCTGTTGACCAAGACCTACGTTGTTGACTTCGCTGTTGATCAGTTTTCTTTTCAGAATTTATTCAAGTATGTTTACTTTAATTTCCTTTGTGCTTTCTTTTATTGTTATGTCAAGCTAAATTCCTTTGCTTGGATTGGAATAGATGATTTGAATCTAATTACTTTGTTTGAACTCGTGAGGTCTAATCGGTTTTGTTCGTTGCATGATTTTTATTCCCGAAACACTTAGGTCTAATAATTAGTTCTTGGTCAAAATTAATAATTGTTTGTACACCAATTAGATATTGAGATTAAGGCAATAACATATATGGGGATACAACTCGAGAGAGTCTCTTGTGCCCAAGAATGTAATTAGTGTTGGAGAGCAGTCGGTATTAACTTACCTCTTGGTTGTCTTGGATCTGATTCGTTCTTAATGCATGTTGGGCAATACAGTTGCTGAAATGTCTTCGTAACTGTGTTGATCAACAGAAGGGATCTTGCCTTCTGGTCGAGATCTATTTAATCAGATAGATAAAGACTTAGAGTATTCATGTTGTGACTTCATGACCATTAGGGCATGAATTAATCTTTGCTTAAAACCAAGTGATAAAAGATTGTAATTGAATATTCTTGCACCGATGAACGAGTGAAGTAATTAGGATCAATGATTCAAATCCAATCCAAGTACTTTTGTTATTTGATAAGTTTCTTGTTTAAATTTCAGTTTTGAGTTACAGTTGTTGAGTTGTTCGTGAGCGAAGAAAAACCCTACTTTAGTGACATCGAAGAGAAGACTACACCGATTCCTCGTGGGATCGACCTCTACTTGCTACTGGCTACTTGCCTATTGGGAGAAAGGAGAAAACAAATATTATTTGCACGAGGCTAAACGACGGCTTTGTCAAATTGGCGCCGTTGCCGGGGAATTGGTTCCAAGATAGTTTGCTCTTCAAAAAGAGAGATTTGAGCGGGACAATCCTTACTCTGACCTAGAAAATGAAGGATCCGAGAAGAATGGTGGAGAAGACCATTCGTGAGTTGAAGTTCTCAGGCAACAACATGGGCATCAGGACTTCGAGTATCAAGTTGCCCAAGATCACTGAAAATTGGGAACTAAAGTACTCATTGATCCAGATTTTGCCCAAGTTCAGCAATCATTCCGGGGAGGATCCGTTACAGCATCTTCAAGACTTTGAGATGGCATGTAGCACTGTTCGGAGCACTCAATCTCCTGTCCAAAATCAGGGTGAAAATGCTGATGCCCAAGACTGGTTTCTAGACTATGTGAGGTTGCTCACGTTCCCTTTCTCTCTACATGATGGGGCGCATGAGTGGCTATAAACCATGCCCGAGGAGAGCATCGAAACATGGAAGCAATTGCAAAAGAAATTCCTTGACAAGTACCTTCCTGTTGCCCTAATCCAAAGTGTAAGGAAGGCCATCGCCACGATCAAGATGAGAGCTAATGAGTCGCTCTACGACTATCATGAGAGGTTTAAGGAGATGATCGTTAGGTGTCCTCAACACCGTATTATGGATATTGACCTCACTGATTATTTCATGACAAGTTTACGACCTTTCGAAAGAAGATGGATTAATACGGCATGTGGAGGAGAAATCATTGAGATGTTTTCCACGGAAGCATTTAAGAAGATAGCTGCTATGGCTGAGGAGTCGAGAGACGATGATGATATCCTGAGGAGTGCTTCATATGGAGGAGATGGAAATTCAGACTTGCAGGTCAACACCATGAAAGAGTTCATGACCAATATGGATGCCAAAATGGAGTTGTTGAGTAAGAAGGTTGATGGCGAGAGAGAAGTCAAGAAGGCTGTCAAGAAGGCTGTCAAGAAGTGCGAGGTATGCCAGGCCATGACCCATGCTACTGACCAATGCCCAAATTGGTTCAAACAAGAGGAAGTCAACGCTCTTGGGCTACTGCAAGGTGGTAATGGGCAACACAGGTTTGTGCCCAATTTAAGCAACAATTGTGGATTTGGGCAGAATAGGAACTTGAGCAACAACTGTCCAGTACCTGCTCAACACCAGCAATCTCAGCAGACTGCTCAACACCGGCAACCTCCACAATTTGCTCAACAACAACGACCATATGTACCCCCACATCGTGACCAAAACAGAGGATATTATATGAAGGAGACCATTAACAGTATGGCCCAAGAGAATCAGAAGTTGCGTAAGGACTTTGACGATTTCCAGACCGAGACCAAGGGCAACACGACCAACATCGTGGCTCAACTATCACATGTCTCTCAAGAATTAGCAAAGTTGGTGGAGGATAAAAGTGAGAGACTTCTTGCCCAAGAAGAGACCAATCGGGAGACGACGAAAGAAGTTGTGCAGATTACTAAAGTAAGCATGGAGTCAGCTGATGCGGAGAAATTAAATGATTAACTCAACGCCGAAAGAGAAGAAGTGTTGGGCAAGAGGACTTGCCTCGACCTATAGGCAACATGCTTCGTATCCTTACAGACTTGCCCGAGATAAGGAGCAGCAGAAGATGCCCAACATGTTTCAGAGCTTGAAGAAGGTGGAAATTAATGGACCTCTGCCAACTACATTTCGGTCACTGAACATCTCGACAATAATGAACCAGTTCTTGCCCATGAAGTGTCGAGATCCGGGTATGTTCTCTATCCCGTGCACAATTGGAACAACCAATATTTCAAGAGCCATGCTTGACTTGGGCGCATCCATTAATGTCATGCCCAAGTCAGTGTACGATGAGATGATGATAGGACCGTTAACTCCTACTCGAGTTGCGATTCAATTGGTGGACTTGTCAACGGTGTGGCCCGATGGACTCATGGAAGATGTTTTGGTCAAGGTAAGGGATCTCATATTCCCTGCAGATTTTTATGTCTTTGACACGAGAAGGCAGTCAGACAAGAGCCCAAAGAGCTTTTAGGGAGACCATTCTTGAAGATGGCCAAGACCAAGATTGATTGTGAGACGGGAAGATTATCATGTGAGTTTGCGGGAGAAGTTGTCACGTTCGATTCTTTCAATACATGAAGGCAACACCATGATATTGAAATAGTCAGGTGCATTGACATTATTGAGCCAACTGAGGAGGATCTTGAGCAACAGACTAGTATTGATGATCTTGATCAAGAGGGCAGAACCAAGAATTTTGCCCAAGAGGAGTCTGTTCAAGATAATGAATTGAAGATCACTCACAAGGCCAAGATGTCACAGCCCCAAATCCCGAGGGACGACAGAAGCCGGGGTGCGACTGGGGTTGGATTAAAGAAGCGGGGAAGAAGGGGGCTAACTGACTAAACATACATGAAAAAGACATCATTAAACTATGAATAAGACTTTAACATAAATAAGGAAGAGTTAATCCCTAAGGATTACTTGACAAAAGTACAAAAAAAGAAACTAAGTTCATATGTACAGACTTAGACTACAAAGTATTGTTCAAAAGTACATCTAAAAAAGAAATACAGAGCTTGGCAGCGGAAGGGTTCTAACTAAGCATCCTATCCTTTAACTCAACATCAACCGTCGCTTCAACCTGCACATTTAGAAAACAATGCAGGGCTAAGTACTAACGTATTTAGTGGGCATGATGCCGAAATCATAATCATAAATATAGATAAATATGGCATTTTATAAACGTAGCACATCGGAGCTTTATTGAAAGAATCCGTGTCTACTAAACATTTTCTGACTTTTTCTCATAAATCACTCGCGCGAGCATTTTCTGACTAATGTTACGTTCAATCTTGACCAATTCTAATTCACTGTGGCTGGTACCCCTCAACAGGATATCACATACACCACAGGTTACAAAGTGCACTAACTCTGGAAATCACTTAGCAGCTAACTCAGAGCCGATCGTTAGTTAATCTAAATAGACTAACTCTAAATCTGGAAAACATGAATGTTAACTCAGATAGGTACAAGAGAACTCACATAAAACATAAAACAGTTCATGCCATAATATCACTTTGAAAACACAGATATCAAAGCGATAAAGAAAGATTTTCCGAGCATTGCTCGTTTTATTTGTATATAAAAGCCCACCTTAATTTACAGAACTTAAAGCAAAAGCTTCCAACTTCGGATCTTCTGTCCTTTCTTTACAAATGGCTTCCTCCTTCATCGTAAAATAAACATATTTAAAAACGGATCGTAAAAGATAATCGATTAAAAAGAATCGAAGAGGTTTTAGTTGTTTCATTCTTTAGGCATTTGCACGCTTACTAGATTCGTTTTACTTAAACGGGAAACGTGACTCGTACCAATCTCGTTTTAGAACTTGGAAGATCTCATACTTGACTCTCGGTTCAGTAGAGAAGGTAGTCGATATCTTAATATGACTTTAAAGATTATAAGAAACTAAGTTGGAAAGAATCAACTTAGGCGATTTACATTTTAGTTCATTGAATGATTTAAGGAATTTCTCGTTTATTACTTCTTTAATGAAAGGATAAGATATAAGATCTCGACTGGTTTTCATCACTCAAGGTCCTGTACTTGACTCTAGGGTCAGTAGGGAGATGTTCGTTAGATAAAAACGGCTTAAACGATCGAAAGAAACTAAGTTGTGAACTAAACAACTTAGAAAACAAGAAACTGAAATTTTATTGCACAGTCCAGTAACTCTGGAGGCTGTCCAGAACAGAGGATTTGGAAACAGGGGGTGAGCTCTGTACCATTAGAAAGCTTAGGAAGTCTAGTTCGCGCTCCAATTTACGGATCACAAATCCGATAAACGAGCTGGAAGTTATTACAGTTTCCGGCGAGGGTCGCAAAACTGCTGCGAAAATCCTAATTGCTTGATAGGTTCAACGTATAACGTCTTAGGTTCGTTCTAAGCTCTCGTATTCAATTTTTTTAGAAACTGGACTCCCAAGGCAGTCATCACGTACTTCTGTACGTGACGTACTCCTTCTCAAAACTCGCTCAAAAGCACGACGTTCTAAACGTCGGATTTCAACTAACAAGTACTAAACCAACAAAAACTTCAAACGCGTTCTAGTTCTCGATTATAACTATAACCCATATTATATTAACTCGAAAGCTTATGACGTCAACTAGAAAGTTGTTCTAAATTCCATTATAAACAATAATATCAAATTAGAATTCCCATCCGACTTCTCGATTATTAGTTACAACTAAAGGTTCGTCTCTTACGCGATTTTTCAAAGTTGTCGGATTTCGTTCAAATTTTACGACGTTAAACTATGTCTAACGTGAATCATTTTCATGCATGAAAACATATCATAACACCATTATACTTCAACTTATAAGGTGATCTTTATGTCTTATGTTTCATTATACATTTTAAGAAAATTCTCCATTAAATTCTATAATTAACTAACATGATTTGCAACTATATTCCATTAACAATTCATCACTTAACGTCAATACATGAAAACCCCTAATCACTTAATAAATTTTTGTTTTTATACATATGTTAAGGGGATGATTTTCTTCCCCAATTAACTACATTTATTTACTAATCAACCTCTTATATCATCCATTAATCAATTGCAAATCCATTATCAATTAACATACAAAAACCCCTAAATTCAACTTCAAACCCTAATTGAAAATTCACAAACACATAGGGCTTTTGATTCCTTTTCATTCCAAACACTAATTAAACATCTACTAAGCATGAATCAACCATCAAATGAAGAGAAAATAAAAATCCTACAAAATCCCTAATAATTTCGGCATTTACACAAGATTTAGGGTTCTTGGTTTTGATCAATTGGAAACCCTAATTAATCTGTCTAACACATCTAATTTCATTATTCTAAGATCACAATATCTATTCCAAACCTCTAAAAATTTCGATCAAGAGGAAAAAGAAAAGAAAAGAAAACTAATTGGATAGAGTTGTGGAGGATAGAAATACCTTAAGAATTAACAAAGGATGTAGTAGGTTTTGTTGGATGATTGAGGACTTGTGTGGTTTCTTCTTCAAGAACTTCAAGGTGTCTTCAATGGAGGTGAAGAAAGAAGATGAAGAAGATGAAGATTGGGGGGAGAGAGAGAGCTGCCGAGAGATAGAGAGAGAGATGAGAGAAAAATGTTTGTTCAAGTGTTGTTATGATGAATTGGTTGAAATTGTGTAAAGTAAGGTTAAGGTGTCATTAACTTAACACGGTCAACATGCATGTTTCCACCTAGGGAGATGAGGTGTCGGCTACATGGAGAAAACTTAAGAGCGTTACGGGTTTTTCCGGTGCGATCCGACGTTACGGAAAAACGAACGACGAAAAACGTTGCTCGGTACAAAATCGTCGCGATTCGATTTGACTTAAAATTTCTAACGTATGAACTTAATTGGATAAAAAAAAGATAAATTTACAAAAATTATTTTGACAAAAACTCGGGACGACATAGTCTCAGTTTCGTCCGAAAAAACATAAAAACAAACTTTCTCGGCGTGTTCGTATCGCAAATTCGTGATTGTAAAATTTAGACGGTTTTCCGTTCTTAGTTTACGAACTAAGAACTTTTCGTACGCACTAACCCTAAATACAGTAGTCGTCTAGCTGACTTCTGTAATTTATTTTTTATAACGGATTCCACTGTTAGCCTTAGAATTCAAAAATTGTAAACTTAGGCGTGCAAAGCCATTTATTTAGTTTAACTTTAAATTTTAAGAATGTAAGGAATTTACGGGGCATTACACAAGAGATCTTTAGGTATGAAGCAACTCGACCATGCTATGAAGAAGTTGGATATGCAAGCATGGCCTCAAAAGAAAAAGATGAAGAAAGCTCGTGATCGGATCATCAAGAAAAATGATTCATATTATGGGAACAATGTTGGTCAAAAGGAGGCTTTAGATCTTCTTGACTTTGAGGAACACTAAATGAGTCCCATGTCGTGCCCACGACGTTAACCAAGGCGCTGACCAGGAGGCAACCTGGTATTATCTTTCCTTTTTATTTATATTATTTTAAGTTTTTATTATTTATTTAATTCCTAGATTAGGTAGTATTTTCGTAGAATGTATGGTTTGTTCATGATGTGTAGGAGCTTGGGCAACAGAGCAAGATTGGGATGGCAATCAAAAGCAAAGGCAATAACACCAGCACGGCCTTCTTGCCCAGAATCATTGTCAGGGCAAGAGGAAGTCCGCTATCTCTGGACGACATTTACGGCAGCCGCCTGGGCTAACTGAAGGGGATTGTTGTTGCACACAAGGAGTTCATACTTGGTCAATGTGTCACCAGAAGAAGGCAAAACATGCATGCAACACTTCTTTCCAAGAACTATGAGTATTGGGCAGGATGTACACCTGCTTTGCCCAAGAAACAAAGAGTCGCGAACCTTGGGATCTTGACCAGAATGGAAGAAGTTGAGCAACACATATGGTGACCGTCCAAGCTACTCATTTTGCTCGCAACACGTATTTTGTCCACGACACATGCAGGTGTTTTGTCATACTTTTTTTTCTTGATTCTTGTTTCCTCCCTTGTGTTTTAGTTTAGGTTTTGTTTTTTATTTTATTTTGTTGTGTCTTTTGATTTTATTGAGTTTTTTTTTTTGGTCAACACCCTACCCACTTTGTCGAAAGCAAATTGTGTGGGTGGGGTCGTTGTTGGTTTATTGAGTCAAAATGTTTTTAGTGTCTGTTTTGCCCTACATTTTACCACTTTGCCGAAGTCAAAGTATGTGGGTGTTGGGATAATGGTCTGTTAAAATAAGTTTTTAAAAGTTGTTGATCAACATGTTGATATGGTAGGTCAAGATAGGTATGTTAACATGTGTCGAGATTGTCGTATGTAGATAGGTATGACAGAATGAGTTTTTGAGCAAAAAACCGTGAGGATTTGAGCTGTTGACTGCCTTATGCATATGCAGTGTTTGTTTCTTTCTTGTGTGATAATGATTAATAAGACAAGTTGATCTAGAACTTTCTTGCAACTCTTGGTGAAGCTTTATGTAACTTGGTTGAAATTACTATGATGAAATAGGCAATTTTTGTTCATATAGTCTATGGCCTAAAATTTCCAACCTAAACGTTTATCCTTTGTCTAGCCCCCTTGAGCTTGCATCGAATTCTTTCTATTCACTCATATGAGCCTGAATTTAAAAGCCTTTCTAGTTAAGAACTCAGGTTTAGAGGAACAAAGGGATGAAAGGAAAATGTTGGGATAGCTGTTGTTGGGTAATAACACCTAGATTAGAGGTGTTGGGTTAACGACTTAGTAAAAAAAAGAAAAATAAAAGAAAAAGCCAAAAAAAGAAAAAAAAGTAAAAAAAGAAAAAATATATATGTGCTACTAAAACCTAAATAAAAAATAATAAGTGTGCTAGGCCCAATATTGTGTTTGAGAGGAGTACGGAATCTAGGGCATCCTTGTTGTCCAATAACTGAGTTCTTAACATAGCCAAATTCCAAATTATCCTACATTTTGCCTTGCCACGTTACAACCCAATAAAGTCCTAAGGATAAGTAATTTCAATTTTGTTCAAAAAAAGGTAGAGATGTAGAGAGCAGACAAGCCTATGGAAAAACATTGTTGATGTTGGTCAAGAGCGTATGCATTTAATCCTATACACTTGAGAGATGAGTGCTGGGGAGAATTCCCTTGTTGCTCAATAACTCTATCTTGACTTATCTGATGGGAATATCTATTTGCATATTGTGTACACTGTTTTGACTAACTTGTTGACTTGTGTTTTGAGTCTGTGTTCTTGGTTTGCCTTTTCCGTGTCTGAGTCTTGGCAAAATCATTGCAATTGCACACTTGAGGGAAAGTGTGATTCAAGTGTGTGGGTGTGATGAATCCAAAATCATAGTGGATCTTAGGCAAAACCAGTGAAAATCTGTTGTTGAGATGCTGAGATGGCGATACAATGCAAATGGGCATAGGGCTGGAAGCTTGTAGCTGGGCAACAACGTTTTATTTAATCTACAAGTCAGGAACCACCTCCCCATAGTCTTGAAGCCAACAGACAAAGAGTACCCGGAGGAGCCAGAATCTTGGTTAGCATGGGAAGTGATACAAAATGCAGACATTGAAGTTAAGATGTGAGTCGGAGCAACAACAGATTTATTTCTCTACAAAAAAGAGGATAAGGATGGAAACTTTTCTTTCCTTCTCCTAATTGAATGTGATCTAGGTGATATCTTGTCACGCCCCGACTCTCGAGGTGCGACTTACGAATAACAACAAAACCTAAACAACTAACAATCAACTCAAATAAGGAGAAACATGCTCGGGGAAAACAATAACGAAAGATAAGGCAATCGAATTGGGCTTCCAAAAACACAACGAAGTAATATCCGAGCATCTCAAAACTACATATAACAAGAATATGAATAAGTATTTCATGCTGACAAGGATAGGATTCCAACCAATACGAGAATGCAACATATACCAAGTGAAGATAATCAGATTCAACAAAAGGTTTTAAGTCAACGAGCCCATCGCTCGGAAGTATAAGTCAAAAAGTTAAGAATTTAACAAGTATTCAAAGTCATCGAGCACAACACTCGGAATCAAAAACATGAGTATCAAAGTATTAGCATCAACAGACATCAATTCAAAAGGGTTGCAGCGGAAACTTGCATCAATACCCAACATCTGCACGTATGAAGACGTACAAATGCTAGTCTGAAATTCAACTAGACTCAACCAAAAGAACCACACCACACCACCAAGTATCCATGCCATCGTGATCCAGTCAACCTGCATGTTTAGAAACACACGCAGGGCTGAGTACTTCGTAATCAGTGAACACAAGCCAAAACATTTGAATAAAGATGCTTCTTAAAGCTATAACAATTGAACTTGCCTTGCCGAACATCACAAGTACTTAAGCAATTAAAGAATAGTTTTACTTGTGCATGTTAAAAACATTTTCTTTTAAACAGACTACGCAGTCAAATATAACATATAATATAACAGTATGCATCATCTGTCACAAACAATCTTACTGTGCTGAGAAGTAGGCCTCCTTCTCGAGCACTGTGACCGACCTAACCGAAGCAAGGCTCACAGTCACCTCATCATATACCACACGTGGGTTTCCTGCCTTTCACAGGATAATAACATCTTCACATAAACAGATGATAACACATACCAACTTTAATAAAAACGGCAAGTCAATCGCATTTAAAATCATATCATAGTACTCAATAGCATAATTAATTCTCATCGATAGTTTTGGTTCAGAAAAGCCCACCTGACTTCCGAAGATTCTAGCTAGGCGGTTTAAGGGTTGTTTGTCCTTGCTTAGTGATCCGTCCGGCTCGATCCTTCACAGTTCGACATCGATAAAAGAAAAATTAGATACACGAAAGAAGGACACAAGGTGTTGGACTCCACTGAAGGATTTCTACTTGAGTCGTTTCTCTCTTCGCTTTAACTTTTCTAAAGGATCTCGCATTTTCGTTTTTGAATCATTAACTCTACTCGAATTGGTTAATATTACTAATCATCGTCTCAACACTCTCTCACTTTAATTATTAAACGTCGTCCATCTACATTCTATTACTCGAGCTTTCTTTCAAAGACTTTTATCAATTCTCGATTTAACAAACAACAATTCAATCAATTTGCATATAATAATTCAATTATCCTTTACATCATAACTAATACCATGCATTTAAACCTTTATTCAATCATATAATGAATTCAAATAAATCAAACAAACTTCAAGACACATTAACATTTATTCAATTTAAACATTAGAACTTAACTCGATTATGCATTTCTTTTTATAAAGGCTCAAACAATTTACTTTATCTTTCTTATTTTATAGACAATGCTTTGTTCTAAATTCATTATCTTATGAGGTATTTTATAACGTTTACTCAATTAATAAAAATTCTCTTTAATTAATCTCTTATGAAATTGGAACTTCTTTTTCATTTCAAATTCGATTCTCATTTCTTAACTTGACTATTATTTTTCTAATTATTAACTCGGTAATTTCTCTCGGTTTATTTTTAATTCGCTTGGTTGAACACAATGATCTCAATTAATTATTTTTAATTAACTTCTTTTAACTCATTACTCGATATCTTATTCTATCATTATTTTCTTGATTAACTTATACGAGTACTTAATTGAACTCGTCTAGTATTTCTTCTCCATTCGATTAAAACTTCCTTTTTATTTCTTCTCGATTAATTCTTTTAAACTCGGTTTTCTCAATTCTTGCTCATTTATTTAATAAATTCTTCTTCTTTTGTCTTTATCTTTTTAAACCACTTTCTTACTTAACAATTTCTTTGTTATTCAATAAATATTTTTATAAATTAGTTCATTTTATTAGGTAGGTTGCAAAATATCTTTTTGTTGTAGTTTATTAAAAATTCAAGTTTTTGAGTTTCATTATAAGAAAATTTATTTGATATATCTTTTTATGAATTTAATCAATTAAAAGCTTTTTGTAATGCCCCGTAAAATCCTTACGTTCTTAATATTTAAAGTTAATTAAATAAATGGCTTTGCACGCCTAAGTTTATAATTTTTAAGGCTAAGGGTTAGCACGTACGAAAAGTTCTTAGTTCGTAAACTAAGAACGGAAAACCGTTTAATTTTACGTTTACAAAATTGCGATTCGAACACGCCGAGAAAGTTTGTTTTTATGTTTTTCCGGACAAAACTCGGACTATGTCGTCCCGAGTTTTTGTCAAAATAAATTTTGTAAATTTATTTTCTAATTAAGTTCATACGTTAGAATTTAAGGTCAAATCGAATCGCGTCGATTTTTGTACCGAACAACGTTTTTCATCGTTCGTTTTCCCGTAACGTCGGATCACGCCGGAAAAACCCGTAACCCTCTTAATCTCCTCCATGCAGCCGACATCTCACCATAATTAGGTGTAATCTTGCATGTTGACCTTGCTAATTGCTTGACACCTAAACCACACTTTACACAAATTCAACATTTTCATCATAACAACACACTTGATCAAAACAATTCCATCTCTCTCCATCTCTCACTCTCTCTCGGCAGCACACACACACAAACACTCTCAAACTTCATCTTCTCCACCTCTTCACCACCATTGAAGACCTCTCAAAGCTTGAAGAAATCATACAAGTCCTCAATCCATCCATTCAAACACCATACATCCTTTGTTAATTCTCTAGGTAATGATCTTCTCCACATTTCTATCCAATTTGGTTTTTCTTTCTTTTCTTTTTTTTCTTCTTGTTCGAAAATTTAGAAGTTTGGAATAGATATTTTGATCTTAGAATAATGTAATTGGATATGTTAGATATGATAATTAGGGATTAGAATTGATCAAAACCAAGAATCTAAAACCTATGTAAATGCAGAATTTTTTGGGAAAATAGTAGGATTTTTGTTTCTCTTCTTTTGATCATTGATTCATGCTTAGTAGATGATTAATTAGTGTTTAGAATGAAAAAGAATTGAAAGCCCTATGTGTTTGTGAAATTCAAATTAGGGTTTGAAGTATGAATTTGGGGATTTTTTGTATGTTAATTGATAATAGAATTGCAATTGATTAATTGATGATATAAGAGTATGTTTAGCAAATAAATGTAGTTAATTGGAAATTTTCTAAAAATTTTTAATGGAATGTAAGAGACTAAAATCACCATATAAACTGAGTTATAATGATATTAAGATGTGTTTGCGTGCATGAAAATGATTCACGTTAGACGTAGTTTAACGTCGTAAAGTTTGAACAAAAACCGACAACTTTTGAAAATCGTATAAGAGACGAACATGTAGTTGTAACTAAAAATCGAGAAGTCGGATGAAATTTATAAGTTGATATTACTGTTTATAATGAAATTTAGAACATCTTTCTAGTTAACGTCATAAGCTTTCGAGTTGATATAATATGGGCGATAGTTATAATCGAGAGCTAGTACGCGTTTGGAATTTCTTTGTTGGTTTAGTACTTGTTAGTTGAAATCCGACGTTAGAACGTCGTACTTTTGAGCGAGTTTTAAGAAGGAGTTTGTCACGTACGGAGGTACGTGATGACTGCCTTAAGAGTTCAGTTTCTAAAAAGTTGAATACGAGAATTTAAAACGAACCTAAAACGTTATACGGCGAACTTATCAATCAACTAGGGTTTCACGGCAGTTTTGCGACCCTTGCCGGAAACTGTAATAACTTTCAGCTCGTTTATCGGATTTGTGATCCGTAAATTGGAGCGCGAACTAGACTTCCTAAGATTTCTAATGGTACAGGGCTCACCCCCTGTTTCCAAGTCCTCTGTTCTGGACAGCCTCCAGAGTTACTGGACTGTGCAGTGGAATTTTCAGTTTCTTGTTTTCTAAGTTGTTTAATTCACAACTTAGTTTCTTTCAAACATTTAAGCCGTTTTTAGCTAACGAACATCTCCCTACTGACCTTAGAGTCAAGTATAGAACCTTGAGTGATGAAAATCAGTCAAGATCTTATATCTTATCCTTTCATTAAAGAAGTAATAGACGAGAAATTTCATAAAGCGTTTAAAGAACTAAAATGTAAATCGCCTAAGATGATTCTTTCCAACTTAGTTTCTTTTATTCTTTAAAGTCATTTTAAGACATCGACTACCTTCTCTACTGACCCGAGAGTCGAGTATGAGATCTTCCAAGTTCAAAACGAGATTAGTACGAGTCTCGTTTCCCATTTAAGTGAAACAAATTAGTAAGCGTGCAAATGCCTAAAGAATGAAACGACTAAAACTTTCTTCGATTCTCTTTCTTCGAGTATCTTTACGACCCGCTTATAAGTATGTTTTCTTTACGATGAAGGAGCAAGCCAACTGTAGAGAAAGGACGGAAGATCCGAAGTTGGAAGCTTTTGCGTATAAGTTCTGTATTTAGAAGGTGGGCTTTTATATACAAATAAAACAAGCAATGCTCGGAAAATCTTTCTTTATCGCTTTGATATCTGTGTTTTCAAAGTGATATTATGGCATGAACTGTTTTATGTTTTTATGTGAGTTCTCTTGTACCTATCTGAGTCAACATTCGTGTTTTCCAGATTTAGAGTTAGTCTATTTTAGATTAACTAACGATCGGCTCTGAGTTAGCTGCTAAGTGCTTTCCAGAGTTAGTGCACTTTGTAACCTGTGGTGTATGTGGTAACCTGTTGAGGGGTAGCCAGCCATGGTGAATTAGTTTGGGTCAAGATTGAACATAGCATACCTGAAAATACTCGGCCGAGTGATTTATGAGAAAAAGTCAGAAAATGTTTAGTAGACACGGATTCTTTCAATAAAACTCCGATGTGCTACGTTTATAAAATGCCATATTTATCTATATTTATGATTATGTTTTCGGCATCGTGCCCACTAAGTACGTTTGTACTTAGCCCTGCATTGCTTTCTAAATGTGCAGGTTGAAGCGACGGTGAGCAGCGACGGTTGATGTTGAGTAAAGGATAGGATGCTTAGTTAGAACCCCTTCCGCTGCCAAACTTTGAATTCCTATTGATGTACTTTTGAACAATTCTCAGTAGTCCAAGTCTGTAAAATATGAACTTAGTTTTCTTTTTGTACTTTTGTCGAGTAATCCTTAGGGATTAACTTTTTCTTTTATGTTAAAGTCTTGTTCGTAGTTTAATAATGTCTTTTTCATGTATGTTTAGTCAGTTAGCCCCCTTCTTCCCCGCTTCTTTAATCCAACCCCAGTCGCACCCCGGCTTCTGCCGTCCCTCGGGATTTGGGGCTGTGACAGAGTGGTATCAGAGCGGGCGTCCTGCTCTGATTATGAGTCATTCCTTCTAGTATAAGTTATTCTTTTAAGTGATACCACAGAGTGGTATCGGAGCAGTACTCGTTTTCTGCTCTACTTTTGAGTCAATCTTCTAGTATGAGTTAGTGTGAGTCATTCTTTCAAGTACGAGTCATTTCTTCAAGTAATATCATAAAGTGGTATCCGTATACAAGTCTTTCTCCGAGTAATAATATAGAGTATTCGTTTGTACTCTATATCGAGTCTTCTTTCAAGTCAAGAGACATGGTATTTGTATATACTCTGGATCAGAGTCGTTTTTCCAAGTATGAGATAAGAGTTAGACTATGATGTTAAGATTGAGAACATAGAAGTCAACTCAACCGCCCGCTACGTCGACTCAAAAAAAAAATGAAAGAATTTTATAATGAGATTTCTTTTTAATAAGAAAAGTTATGAGCAAGTATTCAGTGAAATTTGAAAACGAGAATAAGTTGTGTTTAAAAAAAAAATGATGATGAGAAATTTTATAGAAGTATAATTTTTATACTTATATGATTATGCGATAGTACAAGTACTATCTTATGTGAAACTATGCGCGCACTGATTTCCTTTTTATAAAAAATATGCGGATACGAGAATATAGTCGTATTTTAGGGATTTTTCCTGGTTCAGTGAGAACGTAGACTTAAAACTTAAGAACTTTCCAGTTCTTCGAGAACTTAGACGTTTTTAAGAAACGTTGTTTTGAAATGATTTCGAAAAGAGATCCCTAACGCGAGAAGGACTTCCTCTGATGAATGTCACGTACGCTTAGTGACATGAATAGTGATTCAGCAAAATCGAACTTGTCGTCTAAGAATTTTCTGCGAGGGAAAAGAAATAAAATAAATAAAAATAATTCAATAAATCATATTAGTAAAAGAAGGAAGCGATTAGACGTTCGAGAAGCTTTCAGCTTTGAGTTAAGAAAGATATGAACGAAACGATAACTGGAACTTAGTTTTCCAGGAAGTTAATCTTAATATATATTTCTTTTTCTTTTTATGGAATTCAATTCCATATTTCGTCTTGAGCGACGACTACAATTAGTACGAATATCAAGAGTCGTAAGCGACAAATTCCTTGAAAATGGATGTTACTTTTGAATAAGTGGCATGAACGAAGTGAAAATACTTCGTTTTTATATAAATGAAAGTTGTTAGAAGTTAGTGAGTTAGTAAGTTAAGAAATAAAAGAAATAGAAGAATTAAAATGAGTAATAATATGGTGAAACAAAAAGAATAAAAATAAAATCTTTTGCGAATGCATAAATATATATATGTTGTTAAGTGCAATTTCTTGAATTGCTAGAAGTCTTAAATAAGTAGTTGGTTTAAGTGTTGATATTACAATTGAATAAGGAATATTCATTTTGTAATTTATGTTTTCATTAAGATAAGTTGTTTTTCCCTACCTGTTACTGATCCGTCTTACCTTAAAACTTTTGTAGGATGGCTAGGACTCGTGTTACGGCTCGGAAGAGCCAGCCTTTGGCCTCGTGCGAGCGCACTATAGTCGACATGTTGCAGGACGAGTACTACAAGTTTGAGGTAGACTACGGGGAAGAGGATGTGGGACAGATTGTCAGTAATTTTTCTTCGGCCTACTACCCAGTGAGACACCTGATCAAGGACAGTCAGGCGATACTAGACCTGATCGTGCACTTACCGGACGAGTGGCACGGATGGGCGCACCGTGCAGCTTGGTACTTCATGGCGATCTTCGGCGACGACACGGAGCCGACTGGCAACTACGCTGGATCTGCCCTTTGTGTGCATAGGCGTTTCTTCGAGAGCAAGCATATGCTTTCCCTTCCTTTGGAGCCACACATCCCCTACAGTCACTTTTCAGCCGGGACGGAGATTGAAGAGCTAGACTTAGACCCGGATATGTTAGAGTTGTTAGAGTTGCCACCAGACGGCGTACCAGAGGAGGAGTCTGAGGCTGAGTTAGAGCAGCCAGAGGAGGACGAGGAGGCGGTAGTTCCACCAGAGTCACCACCGGCTGCACAGCAGATTGAGGAGTTGATCCCAGGTCCTGGTTTTGTAGAGGTTGACGCTGAGACAGCCGCAGTGTTGGGCTTGTCTTCACCGTTTGTGCCAGATGTTTGTGTTAGGGTCAGGGGACCGATGGAGACGAGACTGTACAGAGAGTGACCAGATTACCGAGACTACCGATAGATCGACGCGGAGCTTGCCGCCTTGTTAGAGTTACCTTCTCCACTTACACCACTTGAGGAGATCTGCACGAAGTTGGGAGTAGCCTGGAGGCACAGGGAGGCAGGACCGTCCAGGGTCCGTTCTAGGGAGGACTTCGAGTCAGGTTCGGGTTCAGGTTTAGTTCTCGAGCACCTTCTTCTCCTGAAGAAGCGTGCGAGGAGGATCAGTGAGGACTGCTTGGTTTCTGAGACACCTTCACCCACCCTGTTTACACTTGACGACGGTTCTACTTTGAGGGTGGACCAGGCACTTGAGTTGGTTTTTGGTTCGGAGTCCGAGGAGGAGGATCCGGAGGAGGACCCAGTGGAGGATTGTTAGGATTTTGCAGACCTTGGAGTAGTTTTTGGTTTTCTTCTGCAGTTCAGTTAGGCAGTGCTCGATAAACATGGGTAAATATCAGTAGTAGTGATAGCTTTTGTCCTGTATAGAGTTGGATCAGTAACTAGTTAGTTTTGAAGTACTCTAGCGGATACAAAATTTTATGAATCGTTTCCGTTCTAGTGCTCTAGTAGATACGGAATGCAGTTTGTTAGTGCACCCGGTAAATGGTAGGCAGTCAACCTAGTTTAGACTAATAGTAGTCTAACCCTTTTTGTATAAGTCCTCGTTGGAGGCAAAAGTAATTTTCTTTTTGGATATATATAAATATGACCCGTAAAGAGGGTTTTAAATCAAGTAAAATTTTATATGAATCGAGAAATAAAAAAAATTTAGAATGTTAAATGAACTTGTGTAACAAAGAAATGAGTTTAACTTAAAAGTTAAAAGATTAATGAAATGATGTCGAAGCTATGTTCGATATGTTGTTCCACGAGTTTGATTAAGTTGAGAACGGGCTATGTTGGGAAATTTATTAGTATAAGTTTTGATGAATTCCAAAACCGGCTGACCCCAACCGAGTAGATGTTGCCAGTACCTAATGTTAGAATTTAGGCTCGCTGTTTGAGCAAAGTTAAGATTTTATCTTTACAGGTCTCCAGCTGAAGATGGCAACAAGGCGTCACTCAGACAGAACATCAGTTGTGAAGAAAGACAACTGAGAGTTCATTTGTTCAGATGTAAACAAGGGGAAGTCTTCAGAACATCAGTTGAAGGAAACCAACTGAGCGTTCATCAGATGAGAAACAGTTGAAAGGAAGAGAACATCAGATGAAAAAGAAATCATCTGAGGGTTCAAACCCAACTGAGTAAAGAAGTGGAAGACAACTGAGGGTTCAGTTTCAGAACCTCAGTTATAGAATCTGAACAAGGAGTTCAACTGTTTTGATGTTCAAAGTCAGCTGAGAACTCGACAGATCGGAACATCAGCTGAAGATCACTCAGATGAAGGTCAAGACTTTCAACCGACAAACCGAAGTTGACTGTCAAAGATTTAAATTTCAAAAGGAAGTCACATGAGGGTTTGACCGTTCAGTCATTACCCCATTTGGCCCAACACAAGGCTGTCTCAGATGGAAAGCAGAAGAGCACAGATGCCATATCGGGAAAGTCTGCAGAGATGAGAGACAAGCCATCGCATTCAATCGATCAGAGATCAACTGCTCCTCCAACGGCTAGTTGATTCTCTCCACCTATAAATAGAGGCATCCTCTCATTCGAGAACGAGAGACGTGTAGATAGACACATAGATGACGAAAAATTCAAGAGCTTTCTCGAGAGAAATCAAAGCAAATCTGCAACATCATCATCTAAGAGCATCAGCAGCTGAGAGTTCCAATTTGAGAGAACATCAGCAGCTGAGAGTTCCACCAGCTACCTTCACCAGGGCTGAGGAAGTCATGGTTGCCGAACCTAACACAGTTGAGTATGCAACTGAACAAACACCCTCACAACCGATAAAGGTAACTACGGCTGAGAAAGGCAAAGGAGCTGCAGATGGAGCACCAACGAAACAGTCCCTGGAGTCTACAACCGAGGGGGAATGTTCCAAGACTCAACGGAGGAACCGGAGACGTCGGAGTGGCAATCAAGCTCAAAATCGACAACATATCCAAGCTCAGAATCGATGTGATAACCGACCAACAAACCAATCACAGCAGAGATGGAACCAACAGAACAGACCAAGCTTCAACCGACATAATCAACAACGGTTCCATCACCACAACAATCAGAGGTTCCAACAGAGTCAACCTATGTGGAAAAGTTACGACAACTATGGTTACTCATGCCACAACATGAATCAACATCCGGGCATGAACAGCTATCGTCAACAGCCAAGGCAATGGAATCAGAATCAGCCAAGAAGATTCCACAATGGCGTCCGACCTCACAGACAAACTCAACAGGATAAGAATCGCCATCAAAATAGGGGGAAAGCCTCACCTCCTAAAGCCCAACATGGGAGAAATCCAACTCCTCCCAAGAAACAGAGCATCATTTCAAACAACAAGCCTAAGGATAACCGGGGTGTTGTTATAATTGATGAAAATGGGCAGATCATTTGGAATGACAAGGCTATTCGAGTGTACAGAGAAAAGCGACGCACGGTTCCAGCGGGAACTGGTTCTAACCCTCCAGGACCCAACTGAAATTGGGGACCTAAGCGAGTTTCTCCTTGCAGGTACAGGAGAAACAGCTGAGGAAGAAGAAGGCGTCTACAACAATGTGGGTGATGGATAGTGGATGCTCGAAACACATGACAAATCTGAAGGATTTGCTTGGAAGTTTCGTGGAGAAAGAAGGTCCATCAGTTACTTTTGGTGATAACTCAAAAGGTTATACCAGAGGTTACGGTACCCTTGAAACCAATCATGTTTCAATTTCTAATGTCTCTTTTGTTGATGGATTGAAGCATAACCTGCTCTCCATCAGCCAATTCTGTGATAATGGGTTCTCTGTCAAGTTTGATGTACAGGGTTGCAGAGTTAAAGATGTCGGATCAAAGCAGATGATATTGTTGGGAAATCGATCTCCAACAGGGAATGTATACTACACTGACTGGAACAGCAGCCTCCCTGACACTTGCCTATTGCCAAAGAACAGTTCGGATGTGAGCTGGCTGTGGCACAAAAGCCTCAACCATCTGAACTTCAAGACGATGAACCGACTTGCCAGACAAGAACATGCAAGAGGCATACCTAACCGAGTGTTTTCAACAACACACATCTGCAGTGCATGCCAGCTGGGAAAGCTCGCTAGAACCTCCTTCCGGTTGAAGTTAACTCCTTCAACTGACCGAGTGTTACAGCTGATCCATATGGATCTCTTTGGGCCAGTTACACCAAAAAGCATTAATGGAAACGAATATACATTGGTTGTAACTGATGACTACTCAAGATATACGTGGACCATCTTCATGCGCCACAAAAGTGAGACCCGAGATGAGCTGCCCAAGCTGATGGATCGGATATCGAACCAACAAGAGATGAAGATCATATCTATCAGATCAGATCGTGGAACGGAGTTTCTAAATGAAACCATCATTGAGTATTGCGAGAAGAATGGCATAACCCATCAGACATCAGCCGCGCGTACTCCACAACAGAATGGCGTAGCTGAGCGAAGAAATAGAACTCTGAAGGATGCAGCCACATCCATGTTAGCGAGCTCAGCACTGCCTAAGAGATTTTGGGCTGAAGCGATCAACACAGCATGCTACACACAGAATCGATCTCTTCTCACCAAGCGGTTGGGAAAGACGCCCTACGAGCTGTGGAGACGCAGAAAGCCAGATATTTCTTATTTTCGTGTTTTTGGATCTAAGTGTTATATTCACAACAATGGGAAGACTCATTTGAAAACTTTTGATGCCAAAGCTTCGAAAGGCATATTTCTTGGATATGCAGCTCGAATCAAGGCATATAGAGTTTTCAACAACAGCTCTCGTGTTGTGGAAATAACACCTCATGTTAGTTTTGATGAATCTACCTTTGAGTGCAGAAAATAGGTAAAAGAACAACACGCGGATCCAGCTGTTCTACCAGTTCTCACCAAATCGCAAGCTCTTCGGGAAAAGAACCGAGCTAAACCACTGGTATGGGCAACTGAGGATAAGGACCCATACTCCTCTGAAGATGAATGCGAAGACCTCAGCTCGTCCCTAGGGGGAACTTCAGCTGATGTCCCTCCAACTGCATCAGCATCCGATGCTCAACCGAACTCAGCTCGATCTATTGTAAATGTTGAGGATCCAGACTCAACAGCTGATCAATCACCAGCTCTGAAGACTCCAACTCAGATGTCTGAACAGCCACTATTGGAAGAAGAAGGAAGAAGCAACCGAAGATGGTATGAAGTTCATTCCACCAACGACATCATCGGAGATCCAACCAAGGGTGTGCGCACACGGAGTAGAGTTGCAAATCCAGAATCAACCGAGGAAGAATCCAACACTTATGCCCAATATGCTGAGGAATTGGCAGTTCTAGAGGAGTTCGAGCAAGCTGGAGATGTTGCCATGGTTTCTTGCTATGTAGCTGATGTTCCAGAACCGAAGAATGTTTGGGAAGCTCTCAATTGTGTCCACTGGACAACAGCCATGCAAGAAGAATTGAATGAGTTTCTACGCAACTGTGTATGGGAGTTGGTAGAAAGACCAAATGGTGTCAAGGTGATTGGACTAAAGTGGATTTTCAAAAACAAGAGAGACGCCATTAGATTCATTGTGAGGAATAAAGCAAGGTTGGTAGCTCAAGGATACTGCCAACAAGAAGGAATTGACTTTGAAGATTCCTTTGCACCAGTTGCAAGGCTGGAAGCCATCCGGATCTTTCTAGCTTATGCCGCACATCACAAGTTCAAAGTATATCAGATGGATGTGAAGTGTGCATTCCTCAATGGAGATATAAAAGAAGATGTATATGTTGAACAGCCTCCTGGTTTTGAGACTGGAGATGGAAAGTGTACAAGCTGAAGAAAGCTATCTATGGTCTAAAGCAAGCACCAAGAGCATGGTATGACACTCTTTGTGGATTTCTTCTGGACTCGGGGTTCAAACGAGGTTCAGTTGATAAAACTTTGTTCACCATCAAAGTTGGAGAAGATATACTTGTCGTGCAAATTTATGTCGATGATATCATTTTCGGGTCCAAGTCGGAGGAGTTGTGCAAGAAATTCTCCGATCTTATGAAGGAAAAGTTCGAGATGTCAATGATGGGCGAGATGAATTATTTCCTTGGATTACAAGTGAAGTAGTCACCTGAAGGGATTTTCATCAACCAGTCCAAATATACAAGGGGGCTCATCACCAAGTTCGGATTGCAGACAAGTAAGACAACCAAGATCCCTATGAACACGAACTGGAAGATCGAACCAGGAGCTGAGGGAAAGCTCATTGATGCCAGCCAGTATAGAGGGATCATCGGTTCGCTGCTCTACCTAACTGCCAGCCGACCAGACATTTCATACGCAGTTGGAGTGTGTGCTCGTTTTCAAGTCCAACCAAGAGAAGCACACATGTTGGCAGCAAAGAACATCATTAAGTATCTGAAGGGAACTGTCAATGTTGGATTGTGGTACCCAACTGATGACAATATCCAGCTGACTGGATACTCAGATGCCGACCTAGCAGGAGATCGGTTGGACAGAAAGTCTACTTCTGGACATTGTCAGTTCATGGGAAGCAAGCTGGTTTCATGGTTCTCCAAGAAACAAGCGTGTGTTGCTACTTCGACAACCGAGTCAGAGTACATGGCTGTCGGAAGCTGTTGCATGCAAGTATTGTGGCTGAAGCAGCAGCTGAGAGATTATGAAGTCTCAACTGGACAGGTTCCCATACATTGTGATAGCTCGAGTGCCATAGCTATCTCTCTAAACCCTGTTCATCACTCTCGGACTAAGCATATCGATATTCGTCATCACTTCCTCCGAGATCATATTGAGAAGAAGGATGTGTCCATGGAGAAGATCCCAACTGAGATTCAGAGAGCTGACATCCTCACCAAACCTCTTCCTGAAGCCCGGTTCAAGATGCTGTGTGATCTTCTAGGACTTTTGGATCCGAGCTAAAAACTCATCCGAGCTGAAGAGTCATCCGAGCAGAAGAGTCATCCGAGCTGATAGGGATTCATCCGAGCTGAAGAATCGGATATCGACTTAAGGGGGAAGCTCAGATGAAGGGGGAAGCTCAGCTGAAAGGGGAATATCAGATACGAATTGCCAACTGAGGACATCAAACGTCAGCTGAGGAGATGAACTTGCGTCAGCTGATGGTACGCTGCAACAATGGAACAGACGCCAGCTAGCTGAACAGACGAACTCGAGTCAGCTGATGGTATGCGGCAACTGAGGAATTCAACAAATGAACACAGCTGATTCAGACATCAGCTGGCAGGTATCATTTATGACTGAAGGTGTTATATTCTTAAATGAGAATGTTTGAAATAAATTCAAACATTTCTGTGCTAGTCACTTATATTAAAATAGCCATCATGTCGCATTAAATGTAAAGTACGGCTGAGCATCCATAGCCTACTTTATAGTGCGACTGGGCTGACATGAAACTGTACACCTTCTCACGCGCTGGTTGGAACTCGGATCAAAACGTCGAGTCAAAGATAGTCAACAGTCGCGTAATCCCAGCCGTTGATGGATTCGCGCCATTTAACCCCAGCCGTTGATCTCATCCAAGTCAAAGACCTATATAAGGCGAAAAATCAGGAAGATATCTCCTTCTTTCCTCATTCGTGCTTATCAATCATACTATTCATCGTCTTCCAGTTTTTCTGCCTAACCCTTTTCCGCAAATAGATTTCTTCCTCCCCTATATATTTTACCTTTGCAGTGATTTAATGGCACCCAAAAGCAAAAGAATGGCATCATTCGGACCTTCCCTCGTGCCTACAACGTATGAAGAGTCGTTCGATATGTTAGTATCGAAGATTCACTTCGAGCAGATCCTCTCTGACGAGGATCTAGAGTCGCCGGTCCTAGCCCCTCTCGCCAACACTCTCCGTGAGAACGGACTTCTGGAATGGGCCAAGCTCTGTCCCTCTCACTTGCTCAGGCGTCAAGTCGGAGAATTCTACGTCAATCTTCTTCGCCCCCTTGACGGTTCAGAGGGAGTTTCTACGACGGTGTCCTGCCAACAAAGGGATGTTCCGACAAGGTCAATACGTCGTGTCTCCTTCTCCATTGACGTGTCCGATGTCCTCCGATACATCATACCAATCAACCACACCGCCACCGAGTTCCTGGAGAATATTACCGACGAACAGGCGGATGAATTTCTACAGGATGCTCTGATCGAGCCAGAGCGGTTGAGGAGCAACATGCAAAGGACTAAGCTGAAGCCTAAACACCGCCTGCTGTTCAACGCCGTGTCGAAAGTCGTGTTCGGATACAGTGGCGCGTTCGGCGACATCAGCCGACCCAAGTTGAAACAGATGTTGGCCCTGGAGCACCAACACCAAATCAACTGGTTCCAATATTTTCTGAACCAGTTGATGATGGAGAAGTCGAAGATCTCTGAGACTACGACTGAGTCTGGAGAGAAGCTGCTGAGTGTGAAGGGCACGCTCAACTTCGGATGCAAAATCTCCGCCCTTATCCTCCTCGCAACAAAGGACCGCAACATGGTCTGGGCTGACTACGAGGAGACGCCGCTGAAGAAGCTGTTGCTATTCCCGACGGCCAAGAAAGTACAGGAGGTGCTGAGGAGTGTCTACACTTCCAAGGACAAGAGGGAGTCGGGAAGGCCAGCTGAGTCAACAGCTGAGGGAGAACAAGTTGCTGCTCGCCCAACAAAATCCAAAGCCTCACGTCGCCGAGCTGACGTTGAGACGGAGTCGACTGATGAACCTGCCCAGAAAAGGTTAAGGGTAAGGTTCAAGAAGACAATCAAGAAGGCAGCTGAGGTGCCAGCTGATGAGCCAACTGATGTTCCAGCTGACGAGTCAGCTGATGAGCCAGTTGAGGTTCCAGCTGAGGAGCCAGCTGAGGAACAAGCTCCAGACGAGGAGGGAGCGCAGGTCGAGTCCACACCTGCTGAAGAGCGTTCCGAATCCAGCCGCTCAGCTGAGGCCGCATCATTCGAGATCGCACCTCGAGGCCTCGGAGCTGATGAGGCTGAGGGCATGGAGACGTCGGATGCATCCTCCTCATCTGAGGACCTTGAAGATGCTACCACCTCCCCCACAGCTGGAGCAAATGCTGTACCGCCCCCAGAGCCTCTTGCTCTCTCTACCCAAACCGAGCCAGAAATTCCGAGCTCCTAGCTCGATGCCAACATCGTGACCTCTCCTTCGGCCGATGTTGAGGAAACCATTCCACCCTCTTCCCCAACTGAATCCCAAATTCTGAGCTCTCAGCTCGATGCCGGTGTTGTGACCGACTCTTTGGCCAACATCGATGAACCTCTTGAACCCGAACCATACAATCTCACCCCCTCCCCGATCAATGAAGCGGAGGACCTGCAGGCTGTTGCTGACGAGCACGAAGGCAGGGTGGCCTACTGCTTTCAAAAGCTGTTGGGTCTATTCCCTGCGGCTCGCGACATGCCCATCTTCGCCACACTGGGAACCGAGCTACTGTACCAATTCGACCTGATCTTTAGCCAGTGGTATGTCAAGGAAGACACAATCAGGGTACTGAGCTGGGACAGGCTGAAATCTGACGAGTCCCGCATTCGAGCCTACTTCAACTATTCCTACTTGGAGGTGGCGTACAACAACCGGATCGCGTTGCTCACTAGACGGTTGGACCAGAGTCTGGCTGAAGGGAAGGACACAAGGGAGGCAGCTGAAAAGGAGTGTGTCGACTTCCTTGACAGCATGTTGGTGAAATCAGCCGACTTCTTTGAAGATGTCGATGCAGCAGCCGCCGCCGCAAAAGACGAGGAGGAGAACCTAAAGTTGTACCTGGCAAACCGTCAAGCCATGGTCACAGCTGAGCCTCTAGCTCAGTCTGCTCAAGCCTCTCCAGCTGCTCAGCTCGCTCCTTCATCAGAACAAATCTGCGAGCTAATGGCTGAGAGGGTAAACCAGTTGAGGACCGAGCTGCTCGCCAACCTCCAGCACCAACACGATGACCAGCTGAGGGAGTTGGCAGCTCAAGAAGTGAAGTATCAACAACTGATGGAGGAGAATGCCGAGCTGAAGATGAAGATGAATGATCTCTCCTCCTCCACCAGTCAGGACGTGTCGGAACTGAAATCCACTCTGTTGGGCTTGAAGTCGAAAGTGAATGTCTTCAAGTCCTTGGCTGACTCAAATCTGGCCAAGTCCCAACAGACACAGGATGCTGAATGGGAGTCCCGGTTCGAGTCGCGTTGGGCTGAGTTCGTTGCAGTTCAGACAGAGGTCAACGACAACCTCTCTGTCTTGAAGAAGGTAGAGCGCTAGGACTCCGAACTGGCGAAGAAGATCGAACTGGTGTGTGCGGTCGATGAACTCTTCAACCGTGTTCAATCCACCGAGGCCAAACTCAACTCTCTGGACGGTTCAGTAGCAAGCCTTGTTGTTGATGCCAAAAAGGGGGAAGAGAAGGAGAAGGAGGGTGAAGCACAGGAAGAAGAAGAGACCCAAGAAGAAGGAGTGCCAGCTGCTCAACCATCCAAATCTCAGCTGAGGAGAAGGAAGTCTGCTGCTGTCAAGACAACCGAAGTCGGTGGAGCCGAAATGTCTAAGGACTTGGAGCAGGCAAAGAAGATTGGAGTTTCCTACAGCTTCATAGCCGAGATCGCAGCCGAGCTGGATTCTGAACTCGACGGGATAACAACCGAAGAGTGCATTGCAGCGGCCAAAGCTATGGATGTAGAGGAGAAGGACTACATGAACTCGAGCTGGATCAGAAAGTTTGCCGCCAGCCAGGCGAGGAGGGTGAACCAGTTCGAGGTTGAGCTGAAGAAGGTTTCTCAGAACCTGGACCGCAACGTTGCCTCCCGCAGCCGACGCCGCATCAACAGAATCCAATCAAAGGCGGAAGCTCAGTTGAAGCAATAAAGGTTGCCTCTAAAGTCCAAGGTTGAGAGTCGGTTCAGGCATACTGACAAGTGGATGCCGACCGAGTGGAATGAGGATTGGGAGATGTTCAAGCAGGAGTTCGTGAACGACTTCTATTACAGGAAGGTTTACACAACTGACGACCCAAGGAGAGCGTTCAAAGAGGCGCTGACTGAGTTGCACTCAGGTGACCCGGGCATGTTCAGTCAATTCAGGAGGGCCATGATTGACGCCAACCTGGACTTGAACACTGTTCCAGTTCCCAAGAGGGTTACTTATCGGCCACCTCTTCTCTCGGATTCCAGCAACCCGAACCGTCAGAAGATTGCATCTGAGGCGAGGCAGGTCTGCAAGGAGCATGGAGTGGACATCTCTAAGGAGTCACCTGCTAAGAGGGAAATTTTCTTAAGGATTTTTGGCAAGTATGGGCTACAATACTAGCTCAGTTAGTTTTCTAGCAACTGTTGTAATTTTTTGATTTTTGAGTCTATATTTTGTAACAATCAGTTGTAATGAAAACTATTCCATTATAAGATTCACCTTGATGAACAATCCCTCATTGTCCAAGCTCTGAATCACAAAGTCTTTTAAATACCATGTTATAACTGTGCTAACCCTTTGATGTTTTATCTTATAGACTGTCTAGAATTTTTCAGCTGAGATTTTAGATAAGTTAGTGAGGTTTAGATCAGTAGTGGTTTCAAGTTGTAAGTGGTTTTGGCATCATCAAAAAGGGGAAATTGTTGGGAAATTTATTAGTATAAGTTTTGATGAATTCCAAAACCGGCTGACCCCAACCGAGTAGATGTTGTCAGTACCTAATGTTAGAATTTAGGCTCGCTGTTTGAGCAAAGTTAAGATTTTATCTTTACAGGTCTCCAGCTGAAGATGGCAACAAGGCGTCACTCAGACAGAACATCAGTTGTGAAGAAAGACAACTGAGAGTTCATTTGTTCAGATGTAAACAAGGGGAAGTCTTCAGAACATCAGTTGAAGGAAACCAACTGAGCGTTCATCAGATGAGAAACAGTTGAAAGGAAGAGAACATCAGATGAAAAAGAAATCATCTGAGGGTTCAAACCCAACTGAGTAAAGAAGTAGAAGACAACTGAGGGTTCAGTTTCAGAACCTCAGTTATAGAATCTGAACAAGGAGTTCAACTGTTTTGAAGTTCAAAGTCAGCTGAGAACTCGACAGATCAGAACATCAGCTGAAGATCACTCAGATGAAGGTCAAGACTTTCAACCGACAAACCGAAGTTGACTGTCAAAGATTTGAATTTCAAAAGGAAGTCACATGAGGGTTTGACCGTTCAGTCATTACCCCATTTGGCCCAACACAAGGCTGTCTCAGATGGAAAGCAGAAGAGCACAGATGCCATATCGGGAAAGTCTGCAGAGATGAGAGACAAGCCATCGCATTCAATCGATCAGAAATCAACTGCTCCTCCAACGGCTAGTTGATTCTCTCCGCCTATAAATAGAGGCATCCTCTCATCGAGAACGAGAGACATGCAGATAGACACATAGACGACGAAAAATTCAAGAGCTTTCTCGAGAGAAATCAAAGCAAATCTGCAACATCATCATCTAAGAGCATCAGCAGCTGAGAGTTCCAATTTGAGAGAACATTAGTAGCTGAGGGTTCCTAGAATTCGAAACTGTTTTTTATCTTAGGTTGAGTGTTTATTCGTTCAAGCCTTAGATCCAGCTCTCATTCTTGATCGAGCTGTAGTTGGAAATCCTACCCTTTCTCACACCCTAAAAAGTGTGCTAGGACCTTACTCTTCCTGTAATTGAGTAGTCAGGTCGTCAAGTACCCGCAAACTTGACTTAGGTTGTTTAGTGCCCGGAAACTAAAGTGTAACGGTTGCTCAGCCCGCGTAAGTTGAGTGGTTCTGTCCAGAAGAACTTGGACTGAGGTGTGTGGACTCACATCTCCCCGTGGACGTAGGAGTTCTCTCCGAACCACGTAAATCTTGTGTGTTGTGTTTTCTTTTGTGTTCAGTCTTTATTATCATATCTTAACTGACAATCTAACCGCATACAATCTGCATACTTTCACAACAACAGTTTTGGTTTTGACCAACCGTGCATAAAAGCGTGAGTTTGATTTTACGAGTTTATTTTCCACCACATTCCGCACAGCACCAACCTTCCAGCTGAGGTTGCTTACTCAGCTATGAGATCCCAACTGAGTCCTCTCACTCAGTTGAAGTTGATTTCAAGTGTCAAGTTTTTCGAAAGTTGAAAAATCCTAACTGGTGTATTCCCCCCCCCCCATACACCAGTACACCAGTAACTCGTATCGGGACCATCAGGCTAGTAAGTGCTAAGTATAATTAACAGAAGGAAACTAATGAGAGTTTTCAATTCTCCTTTAGACTAAAGAAAATGCCGCCAAGGAATATTAACAACAGAAGAGGTCGAAGACGTGGAAGGCCGAGAGGACGTGGTGGACGTCAGCCAGAAAATGACCAAGGACAGGAACATGAACAGAATATCACTCCATCCCCATCTCCACCCCCGTCACCATCACCACAACCTTCACCACCGCCCCGTAGAGATATTGAGGATCTTTTCCTCAAAAGGAACCCTCCAATGTTTAATGGAATTGGAAACCCTAGCGATGCTGAGCTATGGGTGAGGTCGACTGAGAAAATTTTCAAACTCCTCAGATGCACTGATGAGGAGAGAATGTTGTGTGTCGCATTCCAACTGACAGGATCGGCAGATTATTGGTGGGAAGCAAGACAGAAGGTGATACCTGCTGAGCATCTGGCTCGTTTTTCGTGGGAAGAATTCAAGGAGATTTTCTTTGACAAGTACGTTCCTAAGACGTATAGGGCACAAAAAGAGGCCGAGTTTTATAATTTGAAGCAAGGAAAGCTAACTGTTACCCAATATGATGTCAAGTTCTGCGAGTTGATGAGGTATGCGCCGACATTGGTCGACACTGAGGAGAAGTTATCAAAGAAATTTCAGGGAGGTTTACGTCATGAGTTGAGAATCTCTTTGGCTAGTCATGGAGGACTAGGTTATTCAGACATACTGGGAAGAGCACTGGAAATGGAGGCCATCGTGCCTGATGAGAAAAAGATTGTACCAACCGCGCCAGCACCAACGCCGAGTCAGAATCGAGGCTACTACAACAACAACAGTAGTAACTACCAAGGGAAGAGAAAATAGAACGGAGGAGGTAGCGGAGGATACAGTCAGGGCTATAATAATCAGGGAGGACAGAAAAGGGGCTATCAGCAACCTGCCAACAACAACAACAGTGGCAAGAGGCCGTGGCAGGGAAACAACCAATCGGGGTTGTTCATTCAGGGGAATAGGCAGAATTTGCCATGGAAGGGCAATAATCAGCTAAACCAGTCGCAAGGGCAACAAAGGAATTTTAATCAGGGAGCGAATAACCCAGGGAGGGTTACCATCCCTGTCTGCCCGAAGTGCAACCGAGCTCATCCTGGAGTCTGTCAGATAGGCACCCCTAATTGTTTTAACTGTGGACAGAAGGGGCACATGAAAAAGGACTGCCCTAAACCGCTTCAAGCAGTACCTCTCCGAGCCATCCAAGCACAGCCGCAGCAACCGCCTATGAACCAGCAGCAGTTTCAGCAGCGTGCACAGCAGCAACAAAATGCGAGGGCATGCGCTATCAAAAAAAGCGGTCAGCGCAAAGGAAAAGGCAATCTAGCAGGTATGGGAAAACTCAACAACACCCCCATTAAGATATTGTTTGATACTGGCGCATCGCATTCTTTCATTGCTGGCTCATGTGCCGATAACTTAGACATCAGACCTGTAAGAGCTGCACAATCTATGAGAGTAGCCACACCTTCAGGAGAGATCACTACTTCCACGCATGTTTGCTCTAACCTAGAACTAGAAATTGGAACTCATAAGGTTATAGCGAACAACCTAAATGTTATGATAATGTGGGACGCAGATATAATCCTAGGTATGGATTGGTTGTCAGAAAATTACGCCACGATTCTCTGCACTGAGAGAAAAATTTTCTTTCAGCCGCCGGATAAGGAACCGACCGAATTCCACGGAATTTCAATGGGTAGAGGCGTACCAATCATATCAGCCCTTCAAGCCACGAAAATCATGAAGAAGAAAGGTACCACAGCATATCTTGTGTACCTAGTCGGAGAACCAGGAGTCGAGAAGACCATTCAGGACGTAAAAGTCGTGAACGAATACGAAGATGTTTTTCCAGAACTGCTACCAGGATTGCCACCAGATCGTCATGTGGACTTTACGATCGATTTAGAACCAAGAGCAGCTCCTAAGTCTAAAGCCCCATACAGTATGGCACCGAAGGAACTGGAAGAGCTCAAAATCCAGTTACAGGAATTACTAGATCTTGGTTTTATCAGGCCAAGCATTTCACCTTGGAGAGCACCCGTACTTTTCGTTAAGAAAAAGGACGGATCGATGAGAATGTGCATCGATTACCGAGAACTGAACAAGATAACGCTCAAGAACAAATATCCTTTGCCAAGGATCGAGGATCTGTTTGATCAGCTTAAGGGTGCAGGAGTCTTCTCCAAGATAGATTTGAGGTCAGGGTATCATCAGCTCCAGATCAAACCTGAGGATGTACCGAAGACCGCTTTTAGAACTCGATATGGCCATTACGAATTTTTAGTGATGCCATTTGGTTTGACCAACGCTCCAGCCGTATTCATGGACCTTATGAATAGAGTTTTCCACCCCTACTTGGACAAATTTGTTCTAGTATTCATCGACGACATCCTTATTTACTCTAAGAATGAGACGGAGCACGAGGAGCATCTACGGATAGTGTTGGAAACACTAAGAGCTGAGAAACTCTACGCCAAATTCAGTAAATGCGAATTTTGGTTGAAGGAAGTAATGTTCCTTGGACACATAGTATCGAAAGAAGGAATCAAGGTGGATCCAGTCAAAGTAGAAGCAGTGCACAACTGGAAGACACCAACGAATCAGAATGAGATCAGAAGTTTCTTGGGATTAGCTGGTTATTACAGAAGGTTTATCGAGGGATTCTCTACAATCGCTCGCCCAATGACGCAGCTACTCAGGAAGGATACCAAGTTTAAATGGACGGATGAGTACGAGAAGAGTTTCCAAACTCTTAAGGAAAAGTTAACTACAGCGCCAGTACTAGCACTTCCAGACAAAAACAAAGAATATGTGGTTTATATGACGCATCGAAAAATGGATTAGGTTGTGTCTTGATGCAAGACGGACGAGTGATAGCTTATGCTTCACGACAACTTCGACCCCACGAAGTTGAGTACCCAACCCATGATTTAGAACTTGCAGCCGTGGTACATGCGCTAAAGATTTGGAGACACCATCTCTATGGTGTAAGAGTTGAGATATTCACCGATCATAAGAGCCTGAAGTACTTTTTCGAGCAAAAAGAACTGAACATGAGACAAAGACGATGGCTCGAATTAGTCAAAGATTATGACTGTGGAATTAACTATCATCCAGGAAAGGCTAATGTGGTAGCAGACGCATTGAGTCGCAAGGTTCCAACGAAGTTAGGATGCCTTTTCGTAGAAGAAGAAACCTTAGTTCGAGAATTCGAGAAAATGGATATCAGAGTGCTTGACACGCCAGCAACAATAACAAGTCAAATAGCAGCACTAGAAGCTACACCAGATTTGAGAGAAAAGATCATTAGTGCTCAGAGAAAAGATGAGTCAATGGAGAAGTTACGAGTAAGGATAAGGGCAGATAAGCCGGAAGGATATTCTGAAGCTCCAGACAATGCAATACTTTATGAAGGCAGGATTTGTATTCCCGACAACGACAACGAATTGAAGAACGAAATCTTGAGTGAGGCTCACGATATGCCTTACACAGCACATCCAGGAAGTACGAAAATGTACCAAGATTTGAGAAGAAGCTTTTGGTGGAATGGAATGAAACGAGACGTTGCCTCGTTTATAGAAAGATGCCTAGAATGTCAACAAGTTAAGTCTTTACACCGACGACCGTATGGATTGCTACAACCGTTGGATGTCCCAGATTGGAAATGGGAAGGCATAGCTATGGACTTTGTCACAGGCTTGCCTAAGTCAAAAAAAGGAAACACAGCGCTTTGGGTGATAATAGATAGACTTACGAAGTCAGCTCACTTCTTACCGATTAAGACTACACATGGATCAGAGAGACTAGCTCAGTTGTATGTCAGAGAGATTGTACGTCTGCATGGAATACCGAAGGTCATAATATCAGACAGAGATGCTAAGTTTACCTCAAGATTTTGGATTGCGATGCAGAAAGAGTTGGGAACGGAGCTAAATTTCAGTACATCCTTTCACCCACAGACAGATGGACAATCAGAGAGAACGATTCAGATTTTGGTCGATATGTTAAGAACAGTGGTTTTGGACCGAGGCACGAATTGGGAAGAAATTCTACACTTAGTTGAATTCGCCTACAACAACAGCTATCAGACCACAATAGGAATGGCACCATTTGAGGCTTTGTATGGGAGAAAGTGTAGATCACTGCTTTATTGGGACGAAGTAGGTGAGAGAAAGAACCTAGGCCCAGACGCGATAAATGAGATGATCGAGATAGTTCGACAGATTCGAGATAGAATGAAAAAGGCCCAGAGCCGACAGAAGTCGTATGCCGACGACCGTCGAACCAACCTTGAGTTTGAAATAGGAGATAAAGTTTTTCTTAAGATATCCCCGACCAAAGGAATCCTTAGGTTCGGAGTTAAGGGTAAGTTAAGACCCAGGTTTATAGGACCTTATGAAATCCTCGAGAGAATAGGATCAGTCGCGTATAGATTGGCCTTACCGCCAAGTCTAGGAAGCGTTCATAACGTTTTTCACGTTTCTCAGTTGAGAAAATATTTTTACGATCCTAAGCACGTTATTAGTCAGCAAGACGTAGTTCTTGATTCTGACCTAAGCTACGAAGAAAAGCCGATATCGATCTTGGATAGAAAAGTTCAAGAATTAAGAACCAAGTCGATACCAATAGTTAAAGTGCTGTGGAACCATCACGGGCAAGAAGAAGCCACGTGGGAACTCGAGGAAAAGATGAAGGAGCGATATCCTCATCTTCTTGCAGAAGGTAAGCAAATTTCGGGACGAAATTTTTCGTAAGGGGGGTAGGATGTAATGCCCCGTAAAATCCTTACGTTCTTAATATTTAAAGTTAATTAAATAAATGGCTTTGCATGCCTAAGTTTATAATTTTTAAGGCTAAGGGTTAGCACGTACGAAAAGTTCTTAGTTCGTAAACTAAGAACGGAAAACCATTTAATTTTACGTTTACAAAATTGCGATTCGAACACGCCGAGAAAGTTTGTTTTTATGTTTTTCCGAACGAAACTCGGACTATGTCGTCCCGAGTTTTTGTCAAAATAAAAAATGTAAATTTATTTTCTAATTAAGTTCATACGTTAGAATTTAAGGTCAAATCGAATCGCGACGATTTTTGTACCGAACAACGTTTTTCGTCGTTCGTTTTCCCGTAACGTCGGATCACGCCGGAAAAACCCGTAACCCTCTTAATCTCCTCCATGCAGCCGACACCTCACCATAATTAGGTGTAATCTTGCATGTTGACCTTGCTAATTGCTTGACACCTAAACCACACTTTACACAAATTCAACATTTTCATCATAACAACACACTTGATCAAAACAATTCCATCTCTCTCCATCTCTCACTCTCTTTCGGCAGCAGACACACACACACACTCTCAAACTTCATCTTCTCCACCTCTTCACCACCATTGAAGACCTCTCAAAGCTTGAAGAAATCATACAAGTCCTCAATCCATCCATTCAAACACCATACATCCTTTGTTAATTCTCTAGGTAATGATCTTCTCCACATTTCTATCCAATTAGTTTTTCTTTCTTTTCTTTTTTTTCTTCTTGTTCGAAAATTTAGAAGTTTGGAATAGATATTTTGATCTTAGAATAATGTAATTGGATATGTTAGATATGATAATTAGGGATTAGAATTGATCAAAACCAAGAATCTAAAACCTATGTAAATGCAGAATTTTTTGGGAAAATAGTAGGATTTTTGTTTCTCTTCTTTTGATCATTGATTCATGCTTAGTAGATGATTAATTAGTGTTTAGAATGAAAAAGAATTGAAAGCCCTATGTGTTTGTGAAATTCAAATTAGGGTTTGAAGTATGAATTTGGGGATTTTTTGTATGTTAATTGATAATAGAATTGCAATTGATTAATTGATGATATAAGAGTATGTTTAGCAAATAAATGTAGTTAATTGGAAATTTTCTAAAAATGTTTAATGGAATGTAAGAGAATAAAATCACCATATAAACTGAGTTATAATGATATTAAGATGTGTTTGCGTGCATGAAAATGATTCACGTTAGACGTAGTTTAACGTCGTAAAGTTTGAACAAAAACCGACAACTTTTGAAAATCGTATAAGAGACGAACATGTAGTTGTAACTAAAAATCGAGAAGTCGGATGAAATTTATAAGTTGATATTGCTGTTTATAATGAAATTTAGAACATCTTTCTAGTTAACGTCATAAGCTTTTGAGTTGATATAATATGGGCGATAGTTATAATCGAGAGCTAGTACGCGTTTGGAATTTCTTTGTTGGTTTAGTACTTGTTAGTTGAAATCCGACGTTAGAACGTCGTACTTTTGAGCGAGTTTTAAGAAGGAGTTTGTCACGTACGGAGGTACGTGATGACTGCCTTAAGAGTTCAGTTTCTAAAAAGTTGAATACGAGAATTTAAAACGAACCTAAAACGTTATACGGCGAACTTATCAATCAACTAGGGTTTCACGGCAGTTTTGCGACCCTTGCCGGAAACTGTAATAACTTTCAGCTCGTTTATCGGATTTGTGATCCGTAAATTGGAGCGCGAACTAGACTTCCTAAGATTTCTAATGGTACAGGGCTCACCCCCTGTTTCCAAGTCCTCTGTTCTGGACAGCCTCCAGAGTTACTGGACTGTGCAGTGGAATTTTCAGTTTCTTGTTTTCTAAGTTGTTTAATTCACAACTTAGTTTCTTTCAAACGTTTAAGCCGTTTTTAGCTAACGAACATCTCCCTACTGACCTTAGAGTCAAGTATAGAACCTTGAGTGATGAAAATCAGTCAAGATCTTATATCTTATCCTTTCATTAAAGAAGTAATAGACGAGAAATTTCATAAAGCGTTTAAAGAACTAAAATGTAAATCGCCTAAGATGATTCTTTCCAACTTAGTTTCTTTTATTCTTTAAAGTCATTTTAAGACATCGACTACCTTCTCTACTGACCCGAGAGTTTAGTATGAGATCTTCCAAGTTCAAAACGAGATTAGTACGAGTCTCGTTTCCCGTTTAAGTGAAACAAATTAGTAAGCGTGCAAATGCCTAAAGAATGAAACGACTAAAACTTTCTTCGATTCTCTTTCTTCGAGTATCTTTACGACCCGCTTATAAGTATGTTTTCTTTACGATGAAGGAGCAAGCCAACTGTAGAGAAAGGACGGAAGATCCGAAGTTGGAAGCTTTTGCGTATAAGTTCTATATTTACAAGGTGGGCTTTTATATACAAATAAAACGAGCAATGCTCGGAAAATCTTTCTTTATCGCTTTGATATCTGTGTTTTCAAAGTGATATTATGGCATGAACTGTTTTATGTTTTTATGTGAGTTCTCTTGTACCTATCTGAGTCAACATTCGTGTTTTCCAGATTTAGAGTTAGTCTATTTTAGATTAACTAACGATCGGCTCTGAGTTAGCTGCTAAGTGCTTTCCAGAGTTAGTGCACTTTGTAACCTGTGGTGTATGTGGTAACCTGTTGAGGGGTAGCCAGCCACGGTGAATTAGTTTGGGTCAAGATTGAACATAGCATACCTGAAAATACTCGGCCGAGTGATTTATGAGAAAAAGTCAGAAAATGTTTAGTAGACACGGATTCTTTCAATAAAACTCCGATGTGCTATGTTTATAAAATACCATATTTATCTATATTTATGATTATGTTTTCGGCATCGTGCCCACTAATTACGTTTGTACTTAGCCTTACATTGCTTTCTAAATGTGCAGGTTGAAGCGACGGTGAGCAGCGACGGTTGATGTTGAGTAAAGGATAGGATGCTTAGTTAGAATCCCTTCCGCTGCCAAACTTTGAATTCCTATTGATGTACTTTTGAACAATTCTCAGTAGTCCAAGTCTGTAAAATATGAACTTAGTTTCATTTTTGTACTTTTGTCGAGTAATCCTTAGGGATTAACTTTTTCTTTTATGTTAAAGTCTTGTTCGTAGTTTAATAATGTCTTTTTCATGTATGTTTAGTCAGTTAGCCCCCTTCTTCCCCGCTTCTTTAATCCAACCCCAGTCGCACCCCGGCTTCTGCCGTCCCTCGGGATTTGGGGCTGTGACATTGAACTTCAATCCTTTAATTACAAAATTTCTACCTTTATTCATAATTTAAACTAGTACTTATACACACATTATAACATCTAAACATCCAATCTTTTCTACATTATCACAATTAATTTCTTTGAAAATCTTAACATGCAATTCCATTTTTTTAACTTATCAACATGTATGATTTTATTAACATATCATACCATCATCTCATGATCAAAACATCACTCAATTTATCAACAAAATCAACAAAATAAATTCTTCAACATTTCCTCAAAACACACGGCATTCATGCATTTCTTTGTGCATTTTATTTCTCAATTTTTCATGCATATAATCTCATTCTCAACATGATAAAAATAATAAATCAAACATCAAAATATCAATAACTCAAAGAATTCACATTTTTCCTATTTTGCTTATTATTTTCGGTATTAATCATATTTTTAGGGTTTTAAATTCTTTTTCTTCTCTTAATTCACCGATTAAAACCTAATGTTCGATTCTCCTAACGATTTTTCTTCACTCGATTATCACATGCACATCCTAAGTTTGCCTAAACATAAATAAATATCATGCATGCATAGTTTCTTTCTTTTAGGACTTAGAGATATACACATATATACAACTAATCAAATGAATATCATACTTTAAATTAAATGGATTTCTTCTCCTTGGCTTCTTGGAATCGAAATGGAAGAAAAATGGAGCTTCAAAGCTTGGACTTGAATGGAAGAAAGAACTCTTCTTGAATCCTCAAAGAAAAGAATAACATAAAATTAATCATCTATCTCTTTTAGGGGTAAGAGCCAAAATGAAGAAAGTAGGGATGATGATTTGAATTTCAATTCAAGAGCTTGAAGGATTATTACCTTTCATTGAAGATATGAATGAAATGGATAGAGGATGATGCTTTCTACTTCATTTCCATGGATAATGAGCTTGGATTCATGGTTGCATGGAAGAAAAATCAAATGTAGGTGTGTGTGTGTGTGATGCCGTGAGTTGAGAGAGAGTAGAGAGAATGTTTTGATTTTCTTTGTTGTTTGAGAGAGAGAGTTCGAATGAGAGAGGGAGAGTAGTGTGGATGAATGAGTTTTCTCTCTTTTGAATAGATTGCATGCAATTTGAAATCCAACACAAGGAATAAAGTGTGATGGCAAGTTGGTGTTGGAAGTTGTAATTGTTTAAAGTGATTGATAGATGGATGATTTGATGTAGTTTGCATGCAACTTTTGGTAATGTCATGTAGAAGACATAATCATCACACATAATCTTGGAAATTGGAGAGAGATGGGAGAGAGGTGTGAGGTGGCGTGAGAGGGAGAGAGGTGTGTCGACACTTGTCCTCGTCGTGTCGTTACGGGTATTAATTACCCGGTCGTAAAGGTTTTCCGGATAAAACGATTCGTATTAATTTCTTTTTGTGCTATAAACGGTCTAATCTCTCCTCGTCTCATTTCCGATACTAAACATCTCAATCCTATTTCACGTCTCAATTAAAAGATTAACGAATTCGATCATTTAGTCTTTTTAAATCTCAAAGGAATTTAGTCGGCTTATTAATCCGTTTATTAATCTTTTAAAGATTAATTCCTCATTACTCTTCTCAATTCTCGGATAAGTTCTTACCCTATCTTAGTGACCTTAGAAGTAATTCTAGGTTCAAAGATTCTAATTCAACTCTATTCTAAGTTCATCGGTATAAATAAATTTCTCGGCGGTTAACATTATTCTATCTCAATTAAACAAACTCCTCGGGATTTTTCTGGAAATTAATCTTATACTCATTCTCATATAAACAACTCAACAAGTATATCACATCATCATCATCTCAGATAAATAGAACAGATAAATTTACACAAAACTCACAAAGTATTCTAAACGTTTTGCTCATTTCCCTTCGTTTAGAAAAGAAAATTTTTATTCCTAATTCTCATCTTTTAACTCTCTTGGTTAATTAAACGCTCTCTAAAGGTATAAAAGCTCGGGGTATCACATATCTACCATGAGAAGGAAATAAATCCCCAGCAATCCATACAAGGAAAGAGGCGGATAAGGATGGAAAGAGTCCTTAACCAACAAGGATTCTAACCTAACCCCAATTCCTTGGCCTATAAATATGGAAGACTTTGGACGACTTTCATACGATGACCACCACCACTTTCATATTGTCTTTTATTAGTTCTTAGTTAGTTTGCATTTAAGTTTCGAGAATTCTTGAATTAGATTCGTTTTTAGTATTTTACTTTAGATTTCTGTTGTTGGCTGTTGACCAAGACCTACGTTGTAGACTTCGTTGTTGATCAGTTTTCTTTTAAGAATTTATTCAAGTATGTTTACTTTAATTTCCTTTGTGCTTTCTTTTATTGTTATGTCTAGCTAAATTCCTTTGCTTGGATTGGAGTAGATGATTTGAATCTAATTACTTTGTTTGAACTCGCGAGGTCTAATCGGTTTAGTTCGTTGCATGATTTTTATTCCCGAAACACTTAGGTCTAATAATTAGTTCTTGGTCAAAATTGATAATTGTTTGTACACCAATTAGATATTGAGATTAAGGCAATAACAGATATGGGGATACAACTCAAGAGAGTCTCTCATGCCCAAGAAGGTAGTTAGTGTTGGAGAGCAATCGGTATTGACTTACCTCTTGGCTGTCTTGGATCTGATTCGTTCTTAATGCATGTTGGGCAATACAGTTGCTGAAGTGTCTTCGTAATTGTGTTGATCAACAGAAGGGATCTTGCCTTCTGGTCGAGATCTATTTAATCTGATAGATAAAGGCTTAGAGTATTCATGTTGTGACTTCGTGATCATTAGGGCATGAATTAATCTTTTCTTAAAACCAAGTGATAAAAGATTGTAATTGAATATTCTTGCACCGATGAACGAGTGAAGTAATTATGATCAATGATTCAAATCCAATCCAAGTACTTTTGTTATTTGATAAGTTTCTTGTTTAGATTTCAGTTTTGAGTTATAGTTGTTGAGTTGTTCGTGAGCAAAAAAAAACCCCCTACTTTAGTGATATTGAAGAGAAGACTACACCAATTCCTCGTGGGATCGACCTCTACTTGCCTGTTGGGAAAAAAGAGAAAACAAATATTATTTGCATGAGGCTAAACAACGGCTTCGTCAATCTTCTATAACAATCTCTCATTAGGAGTTTTAGTTCCAAACTCCTTTGATCGAATTGCATTTGATTCTTCAGATGTTTTCTTTATCTTGCTTTTCTGAAGATATCCTTTCAACTTTTGCTGTCTCTGACCCTTTAGAGTTGAATGTTCAGGATTCTTCACACTGATAGATAACAATGAAGTGGACTGTTTTCAGTTTCATTTGTTATTCTGCTTGTACTCATCAAAGCTTCAAGAGCTAATGTTACATTATTCAGTGCTTCTTCAACAATACTTCGCCCTTCTTCAGTTTCTTGTGCATTTATAATCAGACTATATCTTTTTCTTGCAATCTGATGTCTCCAAGGTGCATGACTTACACTTTGCTGAGAACATTTATCCCACACACTCTGTTTGATAATTTTTGTCCATCTTTTCAATATGTATCGGTCTAGTATTTGATGAATAGAATGAATAAAAAGTATCCTCAAACAATGACTGTACAATATTCCACACTCCTAAATCTTTTACAAGTGCAATTAACCAAACACCCCATTACAGAAAAATTAACTATATAGATACAATTAGCATCATTCACATGATATACTTTTATGCCAAGTTCTTCATATGCTTCATAAAATGAAGTGGAAATGGATTTCAGGAAATGCTTTTCAAAATTTCGAAAAAGTGTCAAAGTATATACCTCTGCAGCATAGTCCAAAATTTCGAAATGCTTTTGGGTCTTACTTTTGAGCACTGAAATTTATCATTTGCTTCAATACTTCTCCAACGATCTGTTGTTGCATTAAATATGGCATGGAAATTTGTCAAGCAGGTCGTCTTTTTTGCTTTGAATCCTAAAGCACTATTAGTACTTTCACTTCTTTGTGACGATAAAATTCCACCAGAAAAGAAGTCTTTATTATATGCATTGCACCATTTCTCCTTCAACTGATACAACCTTTGTAACCATGCACGTTCTTGCAGTTCAAAATCAGAAATCATTGATATGCAACAGTTTTCAAATTCCTCTACATCAGTGCAACCAGTTAAACATTTATCAAATGCATCCATAAACGACTTGTTAGATTTCAACTTGCCCAAATAGTTTTGTGCATTTTGGTACAGATGCTATATGAAAAGTCTATGTCTAACCATGGGGAAAACCTTTTCTATTGCATTCGATATTTCCTTATCCTAATCTGTAAATAATGTTACAGGACACACACCTTCCATAGATTTCTTGAACACCTCAAACAACTATTCAAATGATCCACCCTGCTCATTAGAGATGAATGCACATCCAAACATCATATTCTTCCAATGATTGTTTATCCCAACAAATGGTGCACAAATCAAGTTGTACATATTAGTTCTATATATTGTGTCAAATATAACAACATCACTATATATCATATAGTCCTCCTTCATCATTGAGTCTCTCCAAAAAATATTACTTAATCTGCCATTATCATCTAGCTAAAGTCTAAAGAAAAACTCCTTATCTTTAGTCCCCTGTTCGTCTAAAATGTCAATTAGTGTTTGTGCATCTCCTGATTCAATTGCCTCAATTTTCATCCTATTAACAAAATTATGATGGTTCTTCTATGTATGACCTATACTGTGTTCACCACTAGCTACATATGACATCAATCTAAATGAATCTGTTGCTCTAATTCAAGAAGACAACATATCTTAAATTGCTACAGCTTTATCTATGCTTATTAATCTTTGAGAACGGTGCATATAACTTAACTCTCTTCTTGAAAGCTCATGATTGTGTTTTGTCTTATGATCTACTACCTCAACCATAGAACCACCATTCAAATTTTCTCTCAATGATGCTTTACAGTTTGTCCATGTGATATTAAACATCTTTCTTTTTCTCTCTTCAATTTTTTCCTTTCTCATTCCCTCACATGAGCATAATAAAGACCAACCAGTTACTATGCCAGCATGATTAAATCTAGTAGTTCCTTTTCCAACACTAAAATCAACTTCAAGAGCATGTTTGCTGTAAAGATCATATGTATCTTGAAAACTCTTTTTCTTCACACCAATCAGTGAACCAGACAAACAGGTATATCTCCTATATTATGGCAAATACATAGTGAATTAACTACTAAAAATGACTGCTTATTAGCTTTGTCAACACAACATAAGCTAGCAACAACATACAAGAACTATCAACAGATGTGACTACAGATAAAAAAAATTACCTTCATCAACATTTAATTCATCTTCCAAGTCCTCAAATTCAGTAATTTCCATCCCTTTATGCCCCGTAAAAGGATTTCAAATAATTAAAAATTGAAACTAGAACATCAACTTTGATAATAATAATTATTACTTTCTATCATAAGAATTATTACTGTTTCATAGCTACTACAAATTATCATCAATTAGTGCATCTATAACCTCAAGGCTCAATCCATTTCACTACAATATATGTTAATCATAACTCATCTTATGATACAACCGTTGCATTCAAATTTTTGTCTATAATTTGTAAAGTTTCAAATTAAATTTGAAATAAAAGTATTAAAAATTTGATGAATTGATAACTGATTAAATTTCCTCTTTAATTTCAATTAGGAGATTGCTTTTGAATTGAAAATTGACGAGAAATTGTGATTATATGAAATATGACGAGAAAATTTCATGAATTGAAAACTGATTAAATTCTAGTTGAAAACCAACCTTCATGCGGTGGCGGCGGTGACGACGGCGACGGCGTAGGAATTTTTGTGGTGGAATTATGTGTTGAACCTTCATCGTTGTTGGAATTCTGTGTTGAAATTTCAGAATTCATTGCTATCGACGACGAATTTCTGCTCTTTGATGCGGCGGCGGTAGCCGATCAAAGCTGAAAGATTTTGGTGAGGTGAGCTGAAGATTTGTCGAAGTGAGGGAAATTCAATTTCTGGTACTAGCCGAAGGAAGGAAAGGAATGAAGGAGGTAATTAATTGGGTTGCGAAATCGGGCTTCACTTATTCATACGGACCTCTATACACCGGTTTCACCAGAACACACCCCATTAGTTTTTTATGTTTACACATTTGTTTGGTGTGATGTAACAAAAAAATGTGTGTGATTTAGCATATTATAATATTTTATGACGCGGTTTGTAATCTTCTTCTTCTTCTTCTTCTTCTTCTTCTCTCTCTCTCTCTCTCTCTCTTGTCTACGACTTTGGATCTCCGACGGATACTCGTCTAATCTCTATCGTTGGCTGTCTCCATTTGGTTTTTGAATTGGGTGTTCTTGAACCTGGCATAGAATCTACTACTTTTGAATTTGGATGAATTTATGTTAAATTTCTTCTGATTTTTGTAAATTGCATATCTTGGATTTATGTTGAATTCTAAGAATCTTAGATCTCATGTTGGGTTTGTTCTATTGATTCCTTGAAACCCTTGCTAATTTTTATTCATGATTCCCCATCATGGAGGTATCGGTCGTTTTGGCCAATAAGATGATTTGACTATGAATATAATCACAATTTAAAATTCATGAATTCATGAATTAGAATTCGTGATATCACAAATTCATATTCGTGCTCACGTATGCTTTCTCAATTTTTGAAATTAATTACTTTTTAAGGCCTACTTCTCGACAACACAAGAAGACGAGATGCGTAGATGGATTCTTACCCGAGGAAATGACCGGTCGATTTACAAACAAAACGAAAAAGTTTTTAGCTGCCACAAGTCGTAAATTCTTTTAAATAATTTATCTAATGCTTGTGATGCAGCAGAAGAGGCAAGTTCAATTATATAGCTCTATCGAGCGAGTTTTTAAAATATTTTGGCATGTGTTCACTGAGTATGAAGTACTCAAGCCCTGCATGTTATTTCTAAAACGTGCAGGTTAGCTCGGATGAGGAAGGATGCGGTGTGCTTGGGGTGACTCGTTGTGATCCACTTCCTAAATAAATGTTTAAACTTGAGGTTATGTGTCTTCACACATATAACCTTGGGATTTTAAGTCAATAATTATATTCCGCTGCAACTCCATTATTTTAAAATAACTTAGCCTTGCATGCTCGGTCCCTAAAAGATGAAATAGCCCATGAGCTCAATTAATTTCTTAAATCCTTTCTGAATTCCACCTAAAACTAGTTGGAATCATCTAACATTTCATCGTATTCCTTTCACCACCACTTAAAAGCTAAAAATTGGCCCACTTACTTTTTGAATGCAAACATTTATTGATAACCAAACCTAATCCTTTGATTGGATCGATATCCAAAATCTTGACAAATATTCGTTTCTTGAGAAATCATTAATTGGTAATCCACTTTATTTGTGAGAATGTTTCGCTGTTAATGTTATTCTTCGATTATCGAGCATGTTTCTTTGAGTAAAAGTTCGTTGTTACACCTCACTGCCCCTTGCTTTCTAGTCGTTTTAACACATTAGAAATCGGACTGTGACATAGCCATTCTTCCCTTGTAATTTTAAGTTTTAGCCATCGCCATTATTTTTCTAAATTTTAGCCATTTTTTCAAAATTTATGTTTTTATACCCTTGTCTATCATATTCCTCTATTTTTTTCGTTACTTTACTTCTCTCTTTTCTCTCTTTTCTCGTTTGTCTTTCTATTCTTTTCTTCTGTTCATCGTTTTTTCTAATTTTTTTATGACATTTCTCCCACCATACAAATCTAGAAAGAAACACTCCAAAAATCTTTAATTCCTTCAAACCAAATACCACAGGTCATGCGAAATCAGATCGAATCTTGTTACGCTCCAATTCTAGATTCATCAATTTAATTTGCCGACAACTCACATCCACTGGTTCCGAATGTCGGTAAATTTCAGTCGCCATGTTTAACATCCCGACTTTTATAAGTATAGATAGACTATATATCATAGTTGAGTATATTTGATTTCATGGGGCGTTGTTTAATTAGTAAAAAATAGTCTTGAAGACTAAAATAAATTTATATTAGCTAATAATTATTGTCTTTAGATTTCTTGTTGTGTAGGATTTAATGTTTATGCCAAAATAATATTCTAGAAGAGCGAATAATTTATTTTTAATATTTTAGTTTTCTTTATTTTTTTATGGAATAAGTAGGATGAAGTAAAGGAATTTAAAGAAATTTTGATTACTTGTATTTATAAAGCAAATATATTTCCTAAGGTAAAAGAGATTAAAATAATTAGAGTTTTACATTATCAAAGATTCGTTCATGTAGTTTTGTACAATTAGGATTCTTTGAATTATTAAAGTAACCCAATTTTATTTAATAGTTTATTTATTTTTGTAGACATCGAAAAAGAAAAGAGTTGCAATTTGGAACAATTTGGAACCAACACTTCTTAAAACGTCTATGTTCTCAAGGAATTGGGAAAAGCCTTAGAAAATAACTTAGGATCTCATGCTGACATGTATCTCGATCAAAAGAAATTATAACTCACATAATTTCATCTAATACCACAAAGGTATAACAATCATACTTTAATTAGTTTATACTTTTACTCAGCAAAAGTATAACTATCATACTTCAATCAATTCATACTTGGTACTCAACAAAAGTATATCTCATACTTCAATCAATTCATACTTGGCACTATTGTTCATAACATGCTTGCATACTTATTCATAAACTTTCTGTAAAAAGAAACAACACTTCTGAAACTTTTCTTTCTTTTCTTCTTCGGTTGAGTCGACGTAGCGGAAAGTTGAGTGGTTAACTACTTTCTTAAGTTTAGTGAATCGAACTAAACTTTACTTGAACGAAGACTCGGATGCAGAGCATAAACAAATGCTCTGTCGGACTAAATTGAAAGAATTTTTGGATGCAGAGCAGAAACGATTGCTCTGATACCACTCTGTCACTGCCCCAAATCTCAAGGGACGGCAAAGCTGGGGTGCAACTAGGGATTGGATTAAAGAGGCGGGGAAGAAAGGGGGATTTACTGAATAAATGAATAAACCGACATTAATAAACAAGATAACAACTAAGAACTACTTCCATTAAACAAAATGGAGTCAATCTTGAAGGATCGCTGGACAAAGTTATATTCAGAGTTGACTAGGTTTCAAGTATGAAAACTTAAACCGAAAAGATTATTCATCAAAAAGAAGTATTTTGCAGCGGAATAAAACGTAGAGTGATAACACATTTTTAGATGTGAAATCGAGGCTCAACCTAACTTCTTTCCTTAAGTATGACCTCTAATCAACTTCCGCCGTCTTCGTCACTCAACCTGCACATTTATAAATACATACAGGGCTAAGTACAAAAAGCACTTAGTGGGAACTTTGCTGAAATCATATCGTAGATTTTATATAGATTCATCAGGCATCTAAACAGTAACACAACGGGGGTTTTCCCTTTTAAAACAATCCCGTGTTTACTAAACATTTTTCTCTTTTCATAAATGACTCGCACGAGTATTTTTACTATTGTTACGTTCATATTGCCCAACTTCTGTTTCAACACCGGGGAAGAAGCCTTTTCTTCTTCCATGAACGCTCCTCACCGTGGCTGGCTACCCCTCAACAGAGTACCACACACAATGACTACCGTGTACACTAACTCTGGAAAGCACCCTTTTAGCTAACTCAGAGTCCGATCGATTAGTCAGCACCTTTTTGGCTAACTCAGAATGGCACAAGAGAACTGTCACAACCCCAAATCCCGAGGGACGGCCAAGCCGGGGTGCGACTAGGGATTAGATTAAAGAAGCGGGGAAGAAGGGAAAATTAATGAATAAATGAATAAATTAACATCTATAACCAAGATAAAAATACTATGAACTGATTCTTATTAGACAAATGAAAGTCAATCTCGAAAGATCGCTCGACAAAGTTGTGATCAGAGAAGACTAGGTTTAAAGTATGAACAACTTAAACCGAAAAGATTAACATCAATAAGAGATTTATTTTGCAGCGGAAAAACGTAAGATGATAACACAATTCTTCTTTCTTATAAACGACCTTTACTCAACCTCCTCCGCCTTCGTCACTCAACCTGCACATTTAAAAACAAACATGCAGGGCTAAGTACATAAAGCACTTAGTGGGCACATTGTCAAAAACATATCATACTTAGTATAGATTAATCAGGCATCTTTTCATAAACACTCGTAAAACTTATACTGCTGTATACTTAATTCTGGATAACACACTATAGATTAACTCAGAATCCGATCGTCTGGATAGCACTCTGTGGGCTAACTCAGAATCTGTCCCTCTGGATAGCACTCTGTGGGCTATCTCAGAATCTGATCGTTTAGTTGGAATCTCTGGATAGCACTCTGTGGGCTAACTCAGAATCCAATACTCTGGATAGCACTCTGTGAGCTAACTCAGAGAGGCACAAGAGAAATTCACATAAAACAATTCATCCTGCACTGATAGTTACTTTAATACACATTTATTAAAGCAGTAAGTAAACACTTTCGAGCAACGCTCATTTTATTTTGATAGAAAAGCCTACCTCAATCGTTTATAGAACAAACTTTAACCTTCTGTCTTCCGTCCTGTCTTCAACTCCGACTTCCTCCTTTTATCGCAAATAAACAAACTTTAAAACTTGATCGTAATGATAAGAGAAACAGGAAATCGAATCGGTTTTAGTCTTTTAAGCTTTTGCACTTTACTACTTTCTTTTGATTAACGAATAAACGAGACTTGATCAATTCTCGTCTACAAACTGACTCGGATCATTACTTGGCACTTAGGTCAGTAGATAATGGATGTCGATAACTTATAACGACTTAAAACTTCACAAGGAACGAAGTTGAAAAGGATTCAACTTAAGAAGTTAAGTTTTGGAAACTTTCTGCACAATACAGTAGTTCTGGAGTCCGCACAGAACAGGTCCCTTCGAAACAGGGGATTTACTCAGTACCAAAAAAAAGCCACGGATGTCTAGTTTACTCTCCAATTTACAGATCTTGATTTTGTTAAGTGAGCTAAAAGTTATGACAGTTTCCGTGAAATGTCGCAAAACAGTCCGCTCGAAACCCTAATGCTCGACAAAACTCGACGCACGATTCCCTAGGTTCGATAAATACTATTCCACTTTTATTTTCACGAAATTTCCATCTCAATGTAGTCTACATGCATGTCCCTTTATCGGGTACACAATCACGTCTTTTGATTAAACAAACGACGAGCATTTTCTCGTCATTTTCAACTAACCAATTACTAAACCAAATCAAATTTCAATTTCTATTTCATTCAACAACTTCTCGTTTATAAACTATAACTCATATTATCTCGTATGGAAATATCGTCAACTACAAACTTGTTCATCAAATGACAACAATCATTAATATCAAATTGGTTTTTCATATTCGACTTTTCTATCGGCATTTAATCTCGTTTCTTCATCTCTTATTAAAATTCCAATCTTCTTAGAATTCGTTCAAATTTTCCGGTTACGATCATCAACTAGCAAGATTATCATATATTCGAATCATAGACCTAAATCATTATTCATTCTCAACTTATCGACGATTCTTCGTCTCTTAGCAAAAATCCGACGTTCTCCGATTTCGATCAAATTTTACAATATCGATCATCATCTATGTAGAATCACTAATACGTAAACCATATACTCAAAATATTAACGAGTCTCAACTTATTGTCGGGTTTTCGTCTCTTACGATTTTCATTTTATTTTTAGAAAAATTCCAAACAATTATATAATCACCCTCAAACATACTACATACCATTTCTATTATCATTTCATGCAAATCATAACATCTTCTACATCAAATCATCAATTCTTCATCTCTTACATTTCTATTTTTATTTTTAGAAAATTCTAAATTAATTCATGTAATCATCTATTATCATATAAAACAAGAATCCACTAATCAATCATCTAAAAATTGAACCAACATGAAACCCCTAATTCCTCTATAATTTTCGGTATTCATCAATTAATTAGGAGGGTGATTTATACATGATTTCAATCCATAAAATCCAACTCTATGCATCTAATAACTTGAATTAATCAAAGTACATCATGCTTCTTCTCATGACATTTTCTAATAAAATAAGACTTGAAGGAAGGGACTTTTGTTCGGTTCAATCTCGAGAGGAAGTTCTTACCTTGTCGATTATGGAATCAGAACTAAGATTGATCTGTAGACGAGAGACTTGTGGAGCTTTGGAAGCTTGAAGGATGACTATCAATGGAGGAAAGTGAGAGAGAAAATGAGAGGGGGAGCGCGGTTTCAAGGGAGAAAATGGAGAAGGTGATGACTAATGTTTAGATATTTAATATCTAACATAAGGTGTAAAGTAGAAGAATATAATAGTAGGTGAGTCATAGCCCTTAGGTGGCGGTTTTGGGTAGATATTTTAGTCGAAATATCGCGTTTTACGGATCTAAAACGACGTTATAAAATCGAGAAATTAAAACCTTAGACGGTTACGGTTTTGACGAAATCTAATTCGACCGTTAGAAAAGAAATAAATCACGTACTCGGAAAGCATTTTTCGATTTCCGAAATCCGATAAAAAGTCGGGACATGACAGTCCAAAATTCGCCCGGAAAAATAATAAAAACTGACTTTCTCCGGTGAACTCGTATCGAAGAAAAAGTGAATGTAAAATCTGTCGGTTTTTTTATCTGAGTTTTTGGACGAAAATTTTATCGGACGCGAAAACCCTAATACAGTAGTCGTTCAACCGATTTCTGGAATTTATTTTCAGAAACGGTTTTCACCGTTAGTCTTAGAATTGAAAATCCTTAACTTAGGCGTGCAAAGCCTTAATTAATAATTAAATTCTTATTTCTCGTCGGAAGAAAATATCTAGGGTATTACAAGAACTCACAAAAACAAATTCCTTTATGCACTGATAATCACTTTAAAACATTCATATAAAGCAACAGGTAAACATTTTTGAGCAACACTCACTTTATTTTATATAGAAAACCCACCTTATACGAATTACAGAGCTACTTTAACCTTCTGTTTTCCGTCCTTTCTTCTAGTCACGACTTTCTCCTTTTATCGCAAACAATCAAACTTTAGTAAATCGGTCGAGGCGGTTTAAGAGAAACGGACTCGATAACGATTAAACAAGTTTTAGGCCTTTGCACTTTAACTAGTCTTTTACTAAACGAAACGAGACTCGAACACATCTCGCTAAAAACTAACTTAGTTCTTTACTCGACACTTAGAACATCATAACGAAAGTCGATAACTCTTAACGACTTTAAAAGTTCTTAAAGAATTAAGTTTGAAAAGAATTCAACTTAAGAAAATGAGTTTAGACTTTTTCTTGCACAAGTCAGTAGGTCTGGAGCCTCTACAGAACAGCGTATTTCGAAAAAGGGGATGTGCCTTATGTCAAAATAAAGACACGGATGTCTAGTTTACTGTCCAATTTACGGATCTCGATTTCGTTAAATGAGCTAAGGGTTATGGCCGTTTCCGTAAAGGGTCGCAAAATTGTCCGCGAAACCCTAATCGTTTTAAAACTCGACGCACGATTCCCTAGGTTCGATCAATGCTATACAACCTTTATGTTGTCACAGCCCGACTCCTAGGGTATTGAAACCACTAGAATACAAGGAGCAGTGAGGTGGAACAACTGAACTTTAACTTATAAAACATGCTCGATGACTTAAGAAATAATCTCGATTATCAAATCAAGCTCACAAAAATGTGATTATTAATCAAGTTCTTTTCCAAGAAATGAATATTCAATAAGATTTTTGATGTTGAACTCATCAAGGAATTAGGTTTGGTTGTCTAAATGAAGTTGCATTCAAAGTGTGGGCCAACTTTTTAAAACTTTTAATCATCAAGTGATAATGAAGCAGATTTGATGATTCGTTTGAAAATCCAAACTCATTTTGGATGGAATTTAGAAAGGATTTAATGGCTTTGATCGAGCACACGGGCTCTTAGAGTTTTGGGACCGAGCATGCAAGGCACGATTAAAGCAAATAAATAAGGTTGCAGCGGAATATAAACATCGACTCGGAAGTCCCAAGGTTATATGTGTGAAGACACATAACCTCAAGCTTAAACTCGAATTTTAAGTTTTGTTTGACAACGAGCCGCCCAAGCACACCGCAACCTTCCTCATCTAAGCTAACCTGCACGTTTTAGAAATAACATGCAGGGCGTGAGTACTTCGTACTCAGTGGACACATGCCAAAATAATTTGAAACTTTGCTCATTAGAGCTATATGATTGTACTTGCCTCTTTAGTTGCACCACAAGTGTTAGATAAATAATTATTTCTAATACCCCGATATTTTCTCCGTCGCTTAAAATAAAATTTTTATAAGAAATTAAGGCTTTGCACGCCTAAGCTCCCAATTTTCAATTCTAAGACTAACGGTGAAATCCGTTTCCAAAAATAACTTCCAGAAATCGGACGAACGACTACTGTATTAGGGTTTTTCGCGTCCATTAAGTTTTTCGCCCGGAAACTCGGAATCGAATTCCGTCTGAATTTACATTCACTTTTTCTTCGAGATGAGTTCACCAGAGAAAGTTAATTTTTGTGATTTTCCGGACGAATTTTGGACTGTGACGTCTTGACTTTTTCTCGGATTTTGAAAAGAGAATTAGGTTTTCCGAGTACGTAAATTATTTCCAATCTAACGGACGAATTAGATTTCGTCAATTCCGTAACTAACTAGAAAAGTATTTCTTGATTTTTAAAACGGCGTTTAAGAGCCGGAAACGATTCATTTCGTTAATTATTTCCCTCGCCAAACGCTCCCTAACGACACACCTCTACTTTTGGGATATTTCCTCTTACTTATGACTCACCATAAGTGAGTCATCACCTCCCTCACTAAGTCTCCATTACCGCCACCCTCCATCACACATACACACTCTCTTTTTCTTCAATTTCTCCTCCATTGAAGCTCAAGCTCAAGCTCTTTCCAAGATCAATACTCCTCCGTCTACCGATCAAATCCGAATCCGAGTTTATATTACGAAAGGTAAGAACTTCGTATCTAGTTTGAACCGAACAAATGTCCTTTCCCCTCTCTTTTATTTTTTTCGAAAATTAGGGAATGGATTAACATGTGATTTCTTGTTCGATACATGTTCTAGGATGTTTTAGAATCAAATTCTACGGATCAAATCATGAAGGAAAAATCAAGAACCCTAACCCCTATCATTACCGAAATTTTTTCAGTTTTGGGGCTTTTCATTTGTGTTCGATTTCTTTGTCGAATTGATGATAGATTAGTGTTTCTTATATTGTTAATTGATCGTATGAATTATTTTAGATTTTTCTAAAAATAAAATCCAAAACCTAAGAGACAAACAAGGCTCGATTTAGGTTAGTAAATGTTATGATATGCTCGATTGTTTGATGGAAATGAGTTATACGATGCATGAGGACGAATATATATTAATTTGAGAATTTTCTAAAAATAAAACGAAAAGTGTAAGAGATGAAGATGTGGTGATAAGTCGAGGCTCGATAACATTTTGATAATATGATTTGCATGTTAGTAATGCTTGATAGATGATAATCGTTGTCGTAAAATTTGAATGAAAACGGAGAATGTAGAATTTTATGTAAGAGACGAACGACGAACGACGGTCGATAAGTCGGGAATAAATGATGATATGAGGTTATGATTTGCGTAATAATGATTCTCGATAGATAATGAACGATAGTGTAAAATTTGATCAAGTTGTAATGACGTTGGAATTTTCATAAGAGACGAAGACACGAGCATAAGTATTGATAGAAAAATCGAACCAAGGAAATAATTGGATATTAATGACTCTTAACCTTATGAGAACAAGTTTGTAGTTGACGACACTTTCACTCGAGTTTTGGAATGATAATTATAAGTTGAAATCGAGAAGTTGGAATTCGAATTAGGAACTTGTTTGGTTTAGTAATTGTGTAGATTAAACGACGAGGTTTTAATCGTCGTTTTAGAAATCGAAAAATGAAATGGAGTTCATCGTGTATGAGGTTAAGTGTTGACTGCTTTGTGACAGTAATTTCGTGTGAAAAACAGAGGATTAACATAAGTCAAACCTAGGAAGCCGTGCACCGAGTTATCGAGCCCTTGGGTTACACTCGGACTATTTTGCGACGTTTCACGGAAACTGTCTTATCTCCTAGCTCGCTTAACGAAATCGAGATCTGTAAATTAGAGAGTAAACTAGACATCCGAGGCTTTCTTCTGGTACAGGGCATGTTCCCTGTTTCGAAATCCCTTGTTCTGTATCATGGTTACTGACCTGTACAGTAATTTTCAAAACTCGTTTTCTTAAGTTGAATTCTTTTCAACCTAATCTCTTATGATCCTTTAAGTCGATATAAGCTATCGACTATCATTAAGGACTGATCCCAGTGTCCAGTAATAACCCGAGCGAGTTTTAAACGAGAAGTGTTCGAGTCTCGTTCTAGATTAACTAAAAGAATCTAGTTAAGTGTGCAAATGCCTAAAGCTTAAGAACTTAAATGATTAATTCGATTTCAGTTTCGAATTCCATTTTCTTCTATCGACTCGACAACTTATCGTTGTTTTATTACTTGCGTTCAAAGGAGGAGATCGAGAATAGAAGACAGGACGGAAGACGGAAGTACGTGTTATAGTTTTGTAAACGTTCGAGGTGGGCTTTTCGAAAGTGTTTATTTTATTGCTTTAATGTGTGGGCTTTCTAAAACCAAAAACTTCGATGAATGCCATTACTTGTGAAGTAATATTATATGAGCGTTGCTCGAAAATGTTTACGTATTGTTGATAAGTGTGTATTAAAGTATTTATCAGTGCATGATAAATTGTTTAAGTGAATTTTTCTTATGCTTCTCTGAGTTAGCCCTCAGAGCGCTAACCAGAGTATTGGATTCTGAGTTAGCCCTCAGAGTGCTAACCAGATATTCCAACCAAACGATCAGATTCTGAGATAGCCCATAGAGTGCTATCCAGAGGGACAGATTCTGAGTTATCCCACAGAGTGCTTTTCAGACGATCGGATGTGAGTTAAAACTCACAGTATGTTATCCAGAATTAAATGAACAACAATATAAGTTATACAAGTGTTTATGAAAAGATGTATGATTAATTTTTAATAAAACTCTTGTGAGTTGTTTTCGGCATTGTGCCCACTAAGTACTTTTGTACTTAGCCGTGCATGTTTGTTTTTGAATGTGTAGGTTGAGAGACGAAGGCGGAGGAGGTTGAGTAAAGGTCGTCTTTAAAGAAGTAAAGTTAATTGAGCCTCGATTTCACATTTGATATGTGTTATCATTTTCTACGTTTTTCCGCTGCCAAACTGCGAACTAGTTTCAGTTAAAGTATAACTTTAGATCTAAGTTTCTTTCTTTGAACTTAGTCTCTTTTAAGAACAACTATGTTGAGTGATCCTTCGTGATCGACTCTTTCTTTCATTAAATAAAGTTGGTTCTTCTATTATTGTAAATTCTTTCGGTTTAAGTTATTCATACTTCGAACTTAGTTTCTTTTGAGAACAACTTTGTCGAGCAATCTTTCAAGATTGACTCCCTTTTGATTCAATGAAGTCAAGTTCTTAGTAATTTCTGTAACAGTTGTCTGTTTATTCATTCATATTGTCACGCCCCGACTCTCGAGGTGCGACTTACGTACAACAACAAACCTAAACAACTAACAACTAACTCAAATAAAGAGGACATGCTCCGGGAAATCAAAGGCGGAATATAAGGCAATCGAATTTAGTTTTCAAAAGCATAATGAATAATAATAACCGAGCATCTTAACTTCACTTTGAACAGGAATTCAAACAAGAAAATCATGCTGATGGGAAGGGAATTCCAACAAAAAGAGGAATCATACGAATATATACATCAAGATAAGGGTTCATGTTCAACAACAAGTCAAGTTACGAGCCCATCGCTCGGGATTACAAGATAAAGGGGTTACGAATTCAACAAGCATTCAAAGTCTTCGAGCACAATGCTCGGAATCAAGAACATGAGAATAAAAGTGTTAACTTCAACAGACATTAGCTCAAAAAGATTGCAGCGGAAATTAGCATCAACTCCCAACACTTGCACGCATGAAGACGTACAAATGCCAGTCCGAAATTCTACCAAACTTAACCAACAAAACCAAACCACACCACCAAGTATCCACGCCATCGCCATCCAGTCAACCTGCATGTTTAGAAACACACGCAGGGCTGAGTACTTCGTACTCAGTGAACACAAGCCAAAACATTTGAATAAAGATGCTTCTTAAAGCTATATTAATTGAACTTGCCTTGCCAAACATCACAAGTATATAAGCAGTTTTAAAAACAGTTTACTTGTGCATGTCAAAACATTTTTATTTAAAACGGACTGCGCAGTCAAATAACATAATATAATAGCATGTATCATCTATCACAAATAACTTCAATGTGCCGAGAAGTAGGCCTCCTTCTCAAACACTGTGACCGGCCCAACCGAAGCAAGGCTCACAGTCACCTCAATATATACCACACGTGGGTTCCTGCTTTCACAGGGTAATCACATCTTCATAGATGATAACACATACTAACTTCAATAAAATGGCAAGTCAATCACATTTGAAAACATAACATAATATTCAATAGCATAACTAATTTTCATCGATAGTTTTTGATTCAGAAAAGCCCACCTGACTTCCGAAGAACTAGCTATGTGGTCTAGGGCTATTTGTCCTCGCTTATTGATCCGTCCGGCTCGATCCTTCATAGTTCGACATCGATAGATAAGATATATGAAAGACGGACACAAAGGCGTTGGACTTAAACTGACGGACTTCTATTTGAGTCGTCGCTTTCTTCGTTCTAACTTTTCTAAAAGATCTCACGTTCTCGTCTTTATTTTATTAACTCTATTCGAAAAGGTTAACTCTACTACTTAACATCGTATACTTTTCTCGTTCTAATTAATAACTTTATTATTACAAATTATTATTCGAGCTTTCTTTCAAAGACTTTAGTTCATTCTCATTTTAACAATCAATCATCTATCATACAAATTCAATCATATTTCACATTATAATACTATCATGCATTTAAACACATATTCACACATACAATGAAATCATATAATCAAACATACTTCAAGACACATTAACATGCATTCCATTTGGACCTTAAAATCTAACTCGATTATGCATTTCCTTTTATAGAGGCTTAAACTATTAATTCTATCTTTCTTATTTATATAGACAACGCTTTATTCTACATCCGCTATCTTATAAGGTATTTTATAACTTTTATTTATTTAACAAAAATTCTCTTAGCTCTTAATAAACTCTTATGAAATTATAAATTCTTGTTCAATTCTAACTTGATTCTCATTTCTTAACTCGAATATTATTCCTTTAATTATTATCTCGGTTTATCCTTTCTTCGCTTGGTTGGAAATAACGTACTCAATTAATTATTTAATTAATCTTCTTTCAACTTATTATTCGACATCTTATTTTATTCTCATTTTCTCGGTTAACTTATACGAGTATCTATCTTAACTCGTCTAGTATCTTTTCTTTACTCAAATTAACTTTCTTTTTATTTCTTATCGATTAATTCTTATTAAACTCGGTTTTCTCTATTTTGTTTACTTCTTTAATAATTTCTTCTTTTATTTGTTTTAAACCTTTAAGCTATTTCTTACTTAATGATTTCTTTATCTTTTGATAAACATTTTTATGAATTTCTTCACTTTATTATAGAAGATCTTTTTATTGTATTTTTAGTAAAAATTTCAAGTCTTTAAAATTTTAATACAAGGTATTTAATTAATAAATCTTTTATACATCTTTCATCTTTTATTTAATTAAAAGCTTTTCAATTTTAATTCTTTTATCAAAACTTCTATTTTTATTCCATCTTCAAATTAATCACTAATATGTACTTAAACATCCAATTATTTTTACAATTAAATTCTTTCAAAACTTCAACATGCAATTTCATTTTCTTAATTTAAACACTTGCAAGATAATATCAACACAGCATACAATCATTTCATAGATCAAAACATCACTCAATTCATCAACAAAATCAACAAAATAATTTCTCCATTTTTGCTTAAAACTCACGGCATTTATGCCTATTTTTATGCAATTTGTTTCTCAATTTTTCATGCATATAATCTCATTACTAACATGATAAAAATAACAATTCAAGCATCCAAATAACAATAACTCAAAGATTCACATTTTTCCTATTTTTACTATATTTTTCGGCATTCATTAAATTTTTAGGGTTTTAGTTTCTTTTTCTTTTCTTATTTCACCGATTAATATCTAGTGCTCGATTCTCCTAACGAATTCTTCTCACTCGATTAGCACATGCATATCCTAAGTTTGCCTAAACATAAATTGAATAACATGCATGCATAGATCTTTCCTTTAGGACTTATAGACATACATTTTTACAACTAATCAAATGAAATCATACTTAAATAAATGGGAATTCTTCTCTTGGCTCTTGGGATTGAAATGGATGGAAATGGTAGCTTCAAAGCTTGAATCTTGAAAGAAAGAAGAATGTCTTCTTGAATCCTCAAAGAAAAAGAAAGAATATAGGATTAATCATCCATAGGGTCTGAGAATGAAAATAAAGAAAAGTGTTGGATAATTCTTGAATTCAACTTCAAGAACTTGGAAAATTCTTACCTTTCTTTGAAAATGTGGATGAAATGGATGGAGATTAATGACTCTTACTTCATTTCCATGTATGGAGATCTTGAATCCATGGTTGCATGTGAAGAAAAATCAAGAGAGGTGTGAGAGAGAGGGAGTGCCGAAAGTTAGAGAGCTTGGAGAGGGTTTGAGAGAATTTTTCTTGTTGCTATAGAGAGAGAGATCGAAATGAGAGAGAGATGGAGTGTAGATGACTAGATTTCTTTCTTGTCTTAGATGACTAAGATTCAAATTCAACAAAGTGAAGAAAAGAAATAAACTTGTTGGAAATTGTAAGAGACAAGACTTGATGTTTGATTTGAACTTAACTTGTTTGCACATTTTAAGCAATCCAAGTACAAGACATCACTATGTTTTGTTGGTCTTGGAAATTGAGGGATGATGGGAGAGAAGTTGTGAGGTGGCGAGAGAGGGAGAGAGGTGGATGACGCGTGTCGTCGTCGTGTCGTTACGGGTATTAATTATCCGGTCGTAAAGGTTTTCCGGGTAAAACGATTCGTATTAATTCCGTTTTGTTCTATTAACGGGTCTAACCTCTTCTCGTTTCACTTTTGACACTAACTCGTCCCAATCCTATGTCACGTCTCAAATTAAAAGATTAAAGGCTTCGATCATTTTAGTCCTTTTATTCTTAAAAGAATTTAATCGGCTTATTGATTCGTTTATTAATCCTTTTCAAGACTAATGCCTCATTTCTCTTCTCAATTCTCAGATAAGTTCTTATCCTATCTCAGTGATCTTAAAAGAAATTCTAAGTTCGAAGGTTCTAATTTAATTCTATTCTAGGTTCATCGGTGTAAACATATTTCTCGGCGATAACGCTATGTTATCTTAATTGAACAAACTTCTCGGGATTTTTCCGGAATTTAAAGGACTCAACAAACATATCACATCATCATCATCTCAGATAATTAGAACAGATAAATTCACACAAGATTCATAAGGCAATTTAAACGTTTTATTCAAAACTCATCGATTAGAAAAGAAAAATTTTACTCCTAAATTCTCATCTTTGAACTTACTCGGTTAATTAGACGCTCTCTAAAGGGATAAAAACTCGGGGTATCACATCCTCACCCTCTTAAAAAAAATTTCGTCCCGAAATTTACTGACCTTAAGAAAATAACTCGGGATATTTTGCTTTCATCTTTTCTTCGAGCTCCCAAGTGGCTTCTTCAAGATCGTGATGACACCACTTGACTTTCACTACGGGAGTCGATTTCGTTCTAAGCTTCTGGACTTTATAATCTAAAATCTCTTCGGGTTTCTCCTCGTAGCTTAGATCGGGCTTCATTTCAACATCTTCTTGACGTATTACATGCTTCGGGTCAAAGACATATTTTCTTAACTGCGATACGTGAAACATGTTACGCGAACTTCCGAAACTAGGCGGTAACGCTAAACGATACGATACGGATCCAATCCTCTCAAGGATCTCGTACGGTCCTATAAAACGAGGTCTAAGCTTTCCTTTAACTCCAAAACGATAAACTCCTTTCGAGGGGGATACTTTTAAAAACACTTTATCTCCTTCTTCAAATTCTAACTTAGATCTTCGATTATCGGCATACGACTTCTGTCGACTCTGAGCTTCCTTAATCTTCTCACGGATCGGACGTACAGATTCTATCATTTCCTCAATCGCTTCTTGCCCTAACACTTTCCTTTCACCGACTTCATTCCAATACAACGACGATCTACACTTCTTTCCGTAAAGAGCTTCATACGGGGCCATTCCTATCGTATTCTGATAGCTATTGTTATATGCGAACTCAATAAGAGGTAAAACTTTTTCCCACTCGACTCCTTTATCTAACAAGACGGCTCTCAACATATCTTCAAGAATTTTGATCGTTCGCTCGGATTGACCATCGGTTTGAGGGTGGTAAGCAGTGCTGAACTGCAATTGGGTTCCTAACTCTTTATGGAAACTTTCTCAAAAACGGGCGGTGAACTTCGAATCTCTATCAGAGGTGATCATCTTCGGAACTCCGTGCAATTTCACCATTTCTTTGATGTAGATCTCGGCTAACTTGGCTGATCCATAGGTATGTGGAATAGGTATGAAATGAGCAGACTTCGTCAACCTATCCACGATTACCCATACTACTGTATTTCCTCTTCTTGATCTTGGTAATCCTGTCACAAAATCCATTGTGATTCCATCCCACTTCAACTCTGGGACGGGTAACGATTATAGAGGTCCATACGGTCTTTGATGTAAGGACTTCACTTGCTGGCAAGCTAAACATCTTTCAACAAACAATGCTACATCCGTCTTCATTCCATTCCATCAAAACTGGTTCTTTAGATCTTGGTACATCTTCGTGCTGCCGGGGTGAGCTGTATATGGGGTTTCATGAGCTTCACTCATTATCTCGTTCTTCAACTTGTCATCGTTAGGTACGCAAATTCTTCCTTGATACAGCAACGCATTATCGCTTGATTCTGCAAAAATTTTAACTTCTCCACTTCTCACCTTCCTTCGTAGCTTTTCTAATTCTTCGTCTCTTCTTTGGCCTTCTATGGTACGGGTTCTTAAGTCAGGCATCACTACTAAGATAGCAATTACTTGATCTACTGTCGCTGGAGGTACGATTACTTCAATCTTCATCTTCGCAAACTCTTCAATCAACTCGACTTCATCGGTTAAAAGAAATCCTAACTCGATCCTATTCGACTTTTCCTTCCTTCTCTTTCTACTTAACGCGTCGGCTACTACGTTCGCTTTACCAGGATGGTAAGATATCTTGCAATCGTAGTCTTTCACTAACTCAAGCCATCTCCTTTGTCTCATGTTCAACTCCTTCTGCTCGAAGAAGTACTTCAGGCTTTTGTGATCTGAGAATATTTCACACTTCGCTCCATAAAGGTAATGTCGCCATATCTTCAAAGCATGAATGACGGCTGCTAATTCTAGGTCGTGGGTTGGATACTTCTCTTCGTGAGGTTTGAGCTGCCTGGACGCATATGCAATCATTTTTCCATTTTGCATTAACACGCATCCTAGTCCTTGAGCAGATGCATCGGTATAAACAACATAATCTTTATCTGGCTCGGGTAGGGCTAGAACTGGGGCTGTCGTTAATCTCGTCTTGATTTCTTGAAAACTTTTCTCATACTCTTCTGTCCATGTGAACTTCGCGTCTTTCTTCAACAGGCTCGTCATTGGCTTCGCGATCTTAGAAAATCCTTCAATGAATCTCCGGTAGTATCCTACTAAACCAAGAAAACTACGGATTTCATGTACTAACGTTGGGGACTTCCAATCCTGCACAGCTTTCACTTTCTCCATATCCACTTGGATGCCTTCGGACGAAACTACATGTCCTAAGAAATTTACTGCCTTCAACCAAAATTCGCACTTACTGAATTTGGCATACAGCTTTTCCGTTCTAAGCGTTTCTAACACGATTCTTAAATGCTCTTCATGCTCAGCTTCACTCCTTGAATACACCAAAATATCGTCTATAAAGACAATCACGAACTTGTCGAAATATTCGTGAAAAACTCTATTCATCATATCCATGAACACTGCCGGGGCATTTGTTAATCCAAAAGGCATTACTATGAATTCGTAATGTCCATATCTCGTTCTAAAAGCAGTCTTCGGAATATCTTCTTGCTTGATCTTCAGTTGGTGGTATCCAGACCTTAAGTCAATCTTGGAGAAAACACCGGCTCCTTTTAGCTGGTCAAACAAATCATCTATCCTTGGCAAAGGATATATGTTCTTTAACGTAACCTTCTTTAACTCTAGGTAGTCTATGCACATCCTTAAACTACCATCCTTTTTCTTCACAAACAAAATCGGAGCACCCCAAGGCGATACACTCAGTCGAATGTAGCCTAAGTCCAACAATTCTTGCAGTTGGATCTTCAACTCTTGAAGTTCCTTTGGGGCCATTCGATACGGTGCCTTGGATATCAGGGCTGATCTTGGTTCTAAATCGATTGAAAACTCTAACTGACGATCAGGGGGTAAACCTGGTAACACTTCTGGAAACACATCCTTGAATTCTCTTACGATTGGAACATCATCGATACTTAACTCATGATCCTCGTCCTTATTCAGATAGACTAGGTACGCTTGGGTTCCTTTCTTCCGCATCAATCTCTGCGCTTTCATGGCTGAAATTATTGGTACACTCTTCTTCACTCTCTTTTCCATTCCAAAATCTATGGTTGACTCTTCTCTGGGGGATTTAAACGATATTTGTCTCAAATCGCATCGAATCGTCGCAAAATTCTCGGTTAACCAATCCATTCCTAGGATTATATCGATGTCACGCATCTGGATTACATTCAGGGATTTCGCGACTAACTTACGGTTTTCGACTTCAAATTCTAGGTTCGAGCAAACATGCGAAACTAACGCAGACTTTCCTAAAGGGGTTGCGACACTAAGCATTTGATTCGATTCTTCTACTTCTAGTTCTAGGTTCTCTACGTAGATACTAGATATAAATGAATGCAAAGCTCCGGTATCAAACAAAACAATAACAGGTACGTTGTTAAGCTTTCCCATACCTGCCAGATTTCTTTTCTCCTTCTCCTGCGGTTTCTGTTCAATCGCGTACGTTCTTTGAAAAAGCGGTGGTTCTTGCTGAGGAGGTTGCTGCCTTGGCTGCGGCGGCTTACGTTGACGTGGAACAAACTTCTGAAGAGCGGCTGCCTCGATAGCTTTCATTTGCGATGGCTGGAACTGGCTTGGCCTTCCACTTCTAAACCCATGTTGCTTACTTGGGCACTGGTTCGAGAAATGACCAGGCTGACCACAAGTGTAGCAAACGTTGCTTCCACTCTTACAAACACCTTGATGCATCTTTCCGCATTTCGCACAGGGAGGGAATCCTAAAGGTCCGATGGGTAGGTTGCCTCGGTTCGTTTGCGGTGCCTTTCCTTTCTGTGGCTGCGGTTGGCTCTTTCCTTGCCATTGCTTCTTGGTTGGTTGGTTTCCACTAATCCATTTCCCTTTTCTCTTTCCGTATTGGCCGAACTGGGGTTGTTGAGCAGACGCGGTCGTGATTATCTGGCTTTGGGGTTGGGGATTCGCTGGGGGTTGCGATCCTTTTTCCGGTTGCATTGCTAATTCCATATCTAAGGCTCGGTTTAAAGCTTCGGCGTACGTCAAACCACTTTGGCTGGCGAGAACTACTCGAATATCTTGCCTAAGTCCTGCTCTAAACAACTCGCACATTTTCTCATCGGTGTCGACCATATCGGGCATAAAACGAGCTAATTCACAAAATTCCCGGTCGTACTCGGCTATAGATCTTTTTCCTTGCTTCATATTGGTAAACTCGTTGGATTTCTGCTTACGGTAACTTCTTGGCACAAACTTTTTGTACAACGCTTCCTTAAACTGATCCCATGACAACTCTTCGCGTTCTTCGGGAGAATACATCCTTTGCTTTGCTTCCCACCAATAATCGGCTGTTCCTTTAAGCTGATACGCCATGCATTCCAAACGCTCGCGATCGGAACAACGAAGGAAACGAAAAATTCTCTCTAAAGAACGAATCCAGTCTTTGGCATCAGCCGGACTGCCTTTACCGTCGAACGTCGGGGGATTTTGTCGGAGAAACAACTCTTCGACTCGTCTTTCATTTTGAGGGGGCGGAGTAGGATCACGCTGCCCTTCTGCATTATCTTCGGGAATCCTGACATTTCTACGTCTTGGCGGCATTCTAAAGATTAAAACGAGGGAAGAACTTTAACCACTCTAGATTTTTAGCTTACAGGGAACCTTTCTCGATTCTGAACACATTTCTCTTTTGGGAGGAACACGATTCTAATCGGTACTTAGATAAATAACAACAATTTAAAACTTTCTTAAGCAATTCATTACTTCAATTTCTCATATATACATGTATCTCATTCAGTTTCTAATAATTGTCACATACTCATTTCATCATATATTCATATCATCATATATTCATATCATTATCATAGATTCTTGAAACAATCAGTCATAATCACAGAGCAAATATCATCACTTCATATTCAAATATTCAATTCGATTCAATAACTCAGAAAATTTCAACTTCAATTCAAAGATCTAAATGTTTTAACTTCCAAACGCTTAACAGCGGCCTTCTCTAGGACTTATAACACTTAGGGAATTTACTTTGGAAAACATTTCCCTTTTTCCTAATCAAATTATGATAGTCTTCATCATAGGTTACGACACAACTAAAAGAAAAATAAAAGAGTTCAACTCTCAACACACTCGAATTAAAAACGATTGAATTCAACAGCTATCTTGGAACATTCCTACGCATAGGAGTCATCTTCACTTGGTCCGTTATCATCATACTGTTCCGCTTCGAAATCTACTCCGTAGTGCTCTACAATCTCCTCATCTTCTTCCGGGTCTTCTTCCTCCTCTTCTTCTTCCTCTTCACGCATTTGTCCTTCAAACAGCACATCATCTTCCTCGACATTATCATCTTCTATGGCGAAACACTCGCGTTCGGCTTCTCTCAAGGCTTCTTCACACTCTTCTAGGGTATAATTCATCGCAGCTAGCTCATATTCGATCCGTGGCTGGGTAGGAAAAACATTGTTAGGTAGAGGCTGAAGATATCTGGTTCCTACAGTCGCTGCATCAACGGTTTCACTTTCATTTGCTTTTTCGTCGCTTGAGCGGGTTTGGCTAGAGGATTCTGCTCTAGGATGGCTTACAAAGGTTGCTTGCGGATGATTCATATAAGCAGCTATTTGGTTTTCATTTGAAGAAGAATTTTCATCACATCCATTTGGCTGCAATGTTGATAAGTCAGAAAACAAAGGAATCAAGAAATTTAAGTTAAAAGCACACTACTTACAAATGGGTAATCTGCAAGAGGATTCTGAGGTTGAAGATTAGTTTGTGGTGGCGAATTGATGTGGAGAGAAACAGTTCCACTTGGAGGAATTGGTGAAGGATTACGAACAAAGTCATTCAACAAGCTTGGAGTATCATTTTCATAAGGTTCGGGCGGAGGAGCACCATAGGACACAAAACGAGCTGAAATCGCGGAGATAAAAGCATTTACGTCGCCGTAAAGGGTTCGGTCGAAGTAACGGTAGCCTAGAAATCGAGAGACAAGAGATGCTGCCCAGTCCTTCCATTCTGCTGGTAGCGCTTGAATCAGGTGCGTCATGCCTTCTAACGGTCCTACGTCCATATATTGAACTTTTCCCCAAATCGTATGGTATCGTGCTAAGAATTCTGCTAAAGTTTCGTTATTTTCCATTCTCGCGTGCAAATACTCTTACATCCAATCGATGTTGTCCATTCTATACGAATTTTAAACGCATAAGCATACTTAACAAACTATCGAACATATTACGAATTCTACTACATACTCATTTCTACGTTCCAAAGAGGGATTTTTAGGAAATTCCAAATCACGTAACCAATCGCACACACGCCTTATTCTTTCCGATCTTTTCACACACACTCGTAAAGGGGTAGACATTCTAAAGCAATCTAGCTATTAAACAACTTAACAAATTCATCTCAAAACATCATAACTCAACGAAATAACTTTAAAGAAAATTCTCAACATTTAAATAACTCAAATATCATCTTAACTTGAAAGAAAACTTTTAGAAAAAGACATACGTGGTTGCCGGATGAGATGGAGGATAACTTGGTGTGGTTTACCGATTCAAATAAGTCTAGGAATTAAATCTAGACTCGACTCATCAAAGAATAACAGACTTTAGAACAAATAAGAGCCATGCTCTGATACCAACCTGTCACGCCCCGACTCTCGAGGTGCGACTTACGAACAACAACAAACCTAAACAACTAACAACTAACTCAAATAAAGGGGACATGCTCGGGGAAATCAAAGGCGGAATATAAGGAAATCGAATTTAGTTTTCAAAAGCATAATGAATAATAATAACCGAGCATCTTAACTTCACTTTGAACAGGAATTCAAACAAGAAAATCATGCTGATGGGAAGGGAATTCCAACAAAAAGAGGAATCATACGAATATATACATCAAGATAAGGGTTCATGTTCAACAACAAGTCAAGTTACGAGCCCATCGCTCGGGATTACAAGATAAAGGGGTTACGAATTCAACAAGCATTCAAAGTCTTCGAGCACAACGCTCGGATCAAGAACATGAGAATAAAAGTGTTAACTTCAATAGACATTAGCTCAAAAAGATTGCAGCGGAAATTAGCATCAACTCCCAACACTTGCACGCATGAAGACGTACAAATGCCAGTCCGAAATTCTACCAAACTTAACCAACAAAACCAAACCACACCACCAAGTATCCACGCCATCGCCATCCAGTCAACCTGCATGTTTAGAAACACACGCAGGGCTGAGTACTTCGTACTCAGTGAACACAAGCCAAAACATTTGAATAAAGATGCTTCTTAAAGCTATATTAATTGAACTTGCCTTGCCAAACATCACAAGTATATAAGCAGTTTTAAAAACAGTTTACTTGTGCATGTCAAAACATTTTTATTTAAAACGGACTGCGCAGTCAAATAACATAATATAATAGCATGTATCATCTATCACAAATAACTTCAATGTGCCGAGAAGTAGGCCTCCTTCTCAAACACTGTGACCGGCCCAACCGAAGCAAGGCTCACAGTCACCTCAACATATACCACACGTGGGTTCCTGCTTTCACAGGGTAATCACATCTTCATAGATGATAACACATACTAACTTCAATAAAATGGCAAGTCAATCACATTTGAAAACATAACATAATATTCAATAGCATAACTAATTTTCATCGATAGTTTTTTATTCAGAAAAGCCCACCTGACTTCCGAAGAACTAGCTATGTGGTCTAGGGCTATTTGTCCTCGCTTATTGATCCGTCCGGCTCGATCCTTCATAGTTCGACATCGATAGATAAGATATATGAAAGACGGACACAAAGGCGTTGGACTTAAACTGACGGACTTCTATTTGATTCGTCGCTTTCTTCGTTCTAACTTTTCTAAAAGATCTCACGTTCTCGTCTTTATTTTATTAACTCTATTCGAAAAGGTTAACTCTACTACTTAACATCGTATACTTTTCTCGTTCTAATTAATAACTTTATTATTACAAATTATTATTCGAGCTTTCTTTCAAAGACTTTAGTTCATTCTCATTTTAACAATCAATCATCTATCATACAAATTCAATCATATTTCACATTATAATACTATCATGCATTTAAACACATATTCACACATACAATGAAATCATATAATCAAACATACTTCAAGACACATTAACATGCATTCCATTTGGACCTTAAAATCTAACTCGATTATGCATTTCCTTTTATAGAGGCTTAAACTATTAATTCTATCTTTCTTATTTATATAGACAACGCTTTATTCTACATCCGCTATCTTATAAGGTATTTTATAACTTTTATTTATTTAACAAAAATTCTCTTAGCTCTTAATAAACTCTTATGAAATTATAAATTCTTGTTCAATTCTAACTTGATTCTCATTTCTTAACTCGAATATTATTCCTTTAATTATTATCTCGGTTTATCCTTTCTTCGCTTGGTTGGAAATAACGTACTCAATTAATTATTTAATTAATCTTCTTTCAACTTATTATTCGACATCTTATTTTATTCTCATTTTCTCGGTTAACTTATACGAGTATCTATCTTAACTCGTCTAGTATCTTTTCTTTACTCAAATTAACTTTCTTTTTATTTCTTATCGATTAATTCTTATTAAACTCGGTTTTCTCTATTTTGTTTACTTCTTTAATAATTTCTTCTTTTATTTGTTTTAAACCTTTAAGCTATTTCTTACTTAATGATTTCTTTATCTTTTGATAAACATTTTTATGAATTTCTTCACTTTATTATAGAAGATCTTTTTATTGTATTTTTAGTAAAAATTTCAAGTCTTTAAAATTTTAATACAAGGTATTTAATTAATAAATCTTTTATACATCTTTCATCTTTTATTTAATTAAAAGCTTTTCAATTTTAATTCTTTTATCAAAACTTCTATTTTTATTCCATCTTCAAATTAATCACTAATATGTACTTAAACATCCAATTATTTTTACAATTAAATTCTTTCAAAACTTCAACATGCAATTTCATTTTCTTAATTTAAACACTTGCAAGATAATATCAACACAGCATACAATCATTTCATAGATCAAAACATCACTCAATTCATCAACAAAATCAACAAAATAATTTCTCCATTTTTGCTTAAAACTCACGGCATTTATGCCTATTTTTATGCAATTTGTTTCTCAATTTTTCATGCATATAATCTCATTACTAACATGATAAAAATAACAATTCAAGCATCCAAATAACAATAACTCAAAGATTCACATTTTTCCTATTTTTACTATATTTTTCGGCATTCATTAAATTTTTAGGGTTTTAGTTTCTTTTTCTTTTCTTATTTCACCGATTAATATCTAGTGCTCGATTCTCCTAACGAATTCTTCTCACTCGATTAGCACATGCATATCCTAAGTTTGCCTAAACATAAATTGAATAACATGCATGCATAGATCTTTCCTTTAGGACTTATAGACATACATTTTTACAACTAATCAAATGAAATCATACTTAAATAAATGGGAATTCTTCTCTTGGCTCTTGGGATTGAAATGGATGGAAATGGTAGCTTCAAAGCTTGAATCTTGAAAGAAAGAAGAATGTCTTCTTGAATCCTCAAAGAAAAAGGAAGAATATAGGATTAATCATCCATAGGGTCTGAGAATGAAAATAAAGAAAAGTGTTGGATAATTCTTGAATTCAACTTCAAGAACTTGGAAAATTCTTACCTTTCTTTGAAAATGTGGATGAAATGGATGGAGATTAATGACTCTTACTTCATTTCCATGGATGGAGATCTTGAATCCATGGTTGCATGTGAAGAAAAATCAAGAGAGGTGTGAGAGAGAGGGAGTGCCGAAAGTTAGAGAGCTTGGAGAGGGTTTGAGAGAAAATAAAATAAGTAATAAAAGATCAGTTAATTATGTACTAAGTAAACGAAAGAAACGATTAGACGTTTGAGAAGCGTTGGCTTCGAAATAAGAAAGATACGATCGGGACGAAGAGGAAAGAATAAAGGGAATCAAAGAGAATGAAGAAACAAGTGTTACTTCCGTACTAGTAACATAAATGAAGTCGTCTTTCAATAGGAGTTCGCTCCATTATAACTCCAAGAGGAGATCCATTTTATTATTAAGAATCGAGTACGAATGTCACGGCCCCAAATCCCAAGGGATGGCAGAAGCCGGGGTGCGACTGGGGTTGGATTAAAGAAGCGGGGAAGAAGGGGGCTGACTAACTAAACAAACATAAAAGACAACATACATTCAATGAACAAGACTCTACTAAAATAAAGAAAGAGTTAATCGTGAAGGATTACTCGACAAAAGTACTCGAAAGTATCTTAGTTCAAGATTATAGACTCATACTACAGTGATTCATCAAAATGTACATATTCTCAAAAAGTCTAGAGTTTTGCAGCGGAAGTAAGTCATAGCTAAAGCATCCTAACTTCTCAACTTAATTAACTTCAACCACCGCCGCTCTCGTCGCTTCAACCTGCACATTTAGAAAACAATGCAGGGCTAAGTACAAAAGTACTTAGTGGGCACGATGCCGAAATCATAATCATAAGTATAGATAATTTGGCATTTCATAATTTGTAGCACATCGGGGTTTTATTTGAAATTAGCCCGTGCCTACTAAACATTTTCTGACTGATTACTAGGCCGAGCATTTTCTGGTATGCTACGTTTAAATCTTGACCAATTCTCATTCACCATGGCTGGTACCCCTCAACAGGGTATCACATACACCACAGGTTACAAAGTACACTAACTCTGGAAAGCACTTAGCAGCTAACTCAGAGCCGATCGTTAGTTAACCTAGTTAGATTAACTCTAAATCTGGAAAACACGAATGTTAACTCAGATAGGTACAAGAGAACTCACATAAAATATAAAACAGTTCATGCCATAATTATCACTTTGAAAACACAAATATCAAAGCGATAAAGAAAGGTTTTCCGAGCATTGCTCGTTTTATTTTATATGTAAAAGCCCACCTTAGTGTTTACAGAACTAAGTACTAGCTTCCGATCTTCTGATCTTCCGTCCTTTCCTACTGCTAGCTTCCTCCTTCATTGTAAAATAATAACACTTAAAATCGGTCGTAAAAGATAATCGATCATAGAAAATCGAATTAGGAATTAGTCGTTTCATTTCTTTAGGCATTTGCACGCTACTAGTTTCATTTTAGTTAAACGGGAAATGAGACTTGAACAAATCTCATTTAAAACTCAAAAGGTCTCATACTCGACTCTTAAGTCAGTAGAGAAGGTAGTCGTCAAGTTATTACGGCTTAAACGATCGAAAGAAACTAAGTTGCGAAGAAAACAACTTAAGAAAAAGAATCCTAAAAATCACTGCGCATTACAGTAACTCTGGGGACTGCCCAGAACAGAGGAATTTGAAACATGGGATGAGCCCTAAACCACTAGAAATCTTGGTATGTCTAGTTTACGCTCCAATTTACGGATCACAAATCTGATAAACGAGTTAAAAGAAATTACAGTTTCCGGAAAGGGTCGCAAAAATGCCGCGCTAACCCTAGTTGCTCGATGGAAACAATGTATAACTTCTTAGGTTCGTTCTAAGTTCTCGTATTCGATTTCTCATGAAACTGGACTCTCAAGTCAGTCAACACGTACTTCCGTACGTGATGAACTCCCTTTCAAAACTCGTTCATCAGCACGACGTTCTAAACATCGGCTTTCGACTATCAAGTACTAAACCAAAAACAAGTTAACAAACCTCGTTTCTAGTTCTCGACTATTACTACAACTCATACTATAATAGCTCGAAAGCTCATGTCGTCAACTACAAAGTTATACCTTAGTCCATAAGAAACAATATTATCAAGTTAGAATTCTTATTCGACTTCTCGGTTATTAAATACGACTACTTGTTCGTCTCTTACGAGATTTCAAAAGTTATCGAATTTCGCTCAAATTTTACGTCATCAAACAACATCTAACGAGATTCATTTTCATGCATATCATCACTTCATATCATTATTACATCTCAACTTAAATCGAGTTCTTCATCTCTTACGACTCACAATATGTTTTTTTAGAAAATTCCAATTAAATTCATAACAACATCTAATATCATTAACAACATTATTTCATCAACAAATCCTCAACTAATTGAACTACATGCAAACCCCTAAATTTCTCATAATTTTCGGTATTTACACACAATTAAAGAGGGTGATTTTTTTCATCATTCAACACCATTTATCGATATTTCATACTACCATATCATCCATTAAACAATTGAAGTCCAATTACACATTAAATTGAAAAACCCCAATTCCAAAACCCTAGCCCTAAAATCGATTTCATTCATACTTGGGGGTTTTGATTTCTCTTTGTTCTAAACACTAATTAAACACCTCCTAAGCATGATGATACCATCAATTTAAGAATTCAATCAACCCAACTAATTGCCCTAATTTTCGGTATTGAAGAGGAATTAGGGCTCTTGATTTTCTTTCAATTTTAATCCTAGAATTCATATCTAATCACATCTAATTACACTAATCGAAGATCAAACATCTAATTCCATCATCCTCAAATTTTCGATCCAAATGAAAAATAAAAGAAATGGATTTGGAATGGATAGAATTAGAGAGGAGATAAATACCTTGAGATTTAGTGAAGGGAGTTAGAAGATTCGATGGATGAATGAAGACTTGTGTGAAATTTTTGCTCTAAGAACTTGATGTCTTCAATGGAGATGGAAGAAGAAGAGAGAGTGAATGTAAGTGTGTGTGTGCGGTTTTGGGGAGGGAGGGAGTGAAGAAGATGACTTAATATGTTATAACATATTATTTAGATTAATAGGTGTAAAGGTGGAATAGTATCTATAGTGAGTCATAGGTTTAAAACCTTATAAAAATGAAAATATCAAGGTTAAAGAGAGAGTGCAATGTCGGTTAGAGAGGGAAAAGGAAGGAAATTACGCGTTTTTCCGACGCGATACGACGTTACGGAAATCGAACGACGAAAAATGTAGCTCGGCACAAAATCGTCATAATCCGATTCGTCCAAAAATTCTAACGTATTAAATTTAATCTGAAAATAATATTTAAAATTTTAATTCCGACAAAAACTCGACAAAAACTCGGGACGACACAGTCCGAGTTTCGTCCGGAAAATCATAAAAACGAACTTTCTCGGGTGAGTTCGTATCGCGATTTCGTCAATGTAAAAATCAGACGGTTTTCCGTTCTGAGTTTAAGAACTAAAAAAATTTCGTACGCGATAACCCTAAATACAGTAGTCGTTTAGCTGACTTCCGTAATTTATTTTCGGAAACGGATTTGACCGTTGGTCTTAGAATTCAGAATCGTAAACTTAGGCGTGCAAAGCCATTATTATTATTAACTTTAAATTTTTAAGATCGTAAGAAATTTCCGGGGTATTACAACGAAAATTTTAGCTAATTTTCAACGATCGCTCGATTTCGACGACGATTAAAACTTGTGTTCTAAAAGTTATTCCTTAGTTGATATCCCACTTTTATTTTGGAATTTTATTTCATACTTCGTAACTGAATGAAGAATACGACGAATACGAACATTAGGTGACGAGAACTACAAGTCTTTTATAAACGAATGTTACATAAGTATAAGTGACATGAACAAGTCTCTTTGGAGTTGACTTGTTTTAATATTGAAGGACCGTTAAGAGTTTCTCTTCAAGAAAGCTAAGAAGTCTAAGCTAAGGTGATTAAGTGTACGTTAAGACGATAAAGATAAGTTGAGATGGTTAAGGTAAGCCAAGAACCGTTAAGAGTTTGTTTGTAATTTGAGAAAAAAAAAATGCTAGATGATTAAGATAAGATAATTCCTTAGTGGATGGATGAGTGCCTAAGGCACGGAATTGACGAGAATTTTTGGTTTCCTTAAGTTTCAAAATGCCGCCAAGAGTTGCGAATAACAGAGGAAGAGGACGCGGTAGGCCTGGAGGACCGGGAATAGATCATAGACATCATGAGAGGGAGGAAGATCAAGGACATCAGGAAAACCCCCCACCTCCACCACCACTACGTCGTGACATAAAGCATCTATTCCTCAAAAGAAATCCACCTATCTTTAATGGATCAGGAAACCCGAGCGATGCTGAGCTTTAGGTAAGAGCTATAGAAAGAATTTTAAACTTCTCAAATGTATGGATGAGGAGCGTCTCTCATGTGTGGCGTTTCAACTCGACGGACCAGCTGATTTTTGGTGGGAAGCTAGACAGAAGGTCATTCCGACAGAGCATCTGGCTCAATTTACATGGGATGAATTTAAGGAAGCATTTTACGACAAGTACATCCCTAAGACCTATAGTGCAAAGAAGGAAGCAGAGTTTTACAGTCTGAAACAAGGGAAGATGACAGTGACTGAGTACGATGAAACCTTTTGTGAATTGTCAAGGTATGCACCCGATCAGGTAGATACCGATGAGAAGATGGCAAAGAAGTTCCGTGGGGGACTTAGGCATGAACTAGGAGTGGCACTAGCCAGCCATGGAGGACTAAGCTATACAGATATACTAGGACGAGCCTTAGAAATTAAGGCAGTTGTGCCAGATGAACGAGAGATTGTAGCACCCGTATCAGCACTAACCCAGATACCAACTCCAGACCATTCCAACAACAGAAACAACAACCATAAAGGAAAAAGGAAATGGAAATGAGGAAACCAGGGTGGAGATCAGCATGACTTTCAACAGCCGAATCAGAATAGACAAACAGGACAATGGAGGGATAATAACCAACAAGGACAGTGGCAGGAACAACAGGCAGACAATGACCAAGGAGGAATCACTGTTCCTACTTGCCCTAAGTGTAACAAAATGCATTTTGGTAACTGTTTGGCGAACTTTGACGGTTGTTATAACTGTAGTCTGAAGGGACACGTGAGAAGAAATTGTCCGAAACTGTTGCTAACTTTGAGAGCTATACAAGCTCAGCCACATCCGCAACAACAACAACTACAACAGCAACGAGAGCAGAATGCATGGGCATTTGTGAATGGGCCAGAAGCACAGGACAAGGGCAAGGGTCACTAGGCAAATAGTTGGCTTAATTCAGACTAGTAGTATTTTTGTATAAGTCCCCGTTAGGGGCAAATCAGTACTCGTTTAACGTATATGTATATATGACCCCGTGAGTGGGCTCTAACTTCGTAAAAATATTTCTTTTAAATCATAGGCTTAACGTAAGTGTTAATGAAACGTTTGATATAATCCATAGGATGGAAAATTATGATTGTGGTATCAATTACCATTCAGAAAGGGTCAACATCATAGCAGATGCGACGAGTATTGCTACTCCAACTAAGTTCGGATGTCTCTTTATCGAGGAAGAAGCACTTATACGAGAATTCGAGACGATAGATATAGAGGTGCTCGATACACCTAAAATCGACAACCAGCCGAATAGTAGCACTCATAGCTACACCAGGCTTACGAAAGATAATCATAAGTGCCCATAGAAAGGACAAGTCGATCAAAAAGCTTTGACTTAAGATAAGAACCGATAAACCTGACGATTATTCCAAAGCACTAGATGATACGATCGTATTTAAGATAGACTTTGTATCCTGACGATGACAAATTGAAGAACGATATCATGAGTGAGGCTCACGAAGCTTATAAGCTTTCTCCATTAAAAGAATCATTTGATTCACATTAAGTATAAGCTTAAACGAAGCTTTTTATGAGTATCAGATATCTCGGGAAAGATGAATTTGAAATGACGTATAGATTGGCCGTGTTGCCAAGTCTATGAAATGTTATTATATTTGCGTACCTCGTATGAGAAAGTACGTGTTTGATTCTAAACGCATGATTCTTCAGCAAGACTTAGTTCTTGATTTTCGATATAAGTTATGGAGAAAGAATGCAAACGACTTTGGATCGAAAAGTGCGAGAGTTAAGAAGTAAGTCGACACGATCTGTTAAGTGTTCTGGAACTACCACGGGCAAGAGGAAGCTACGTGGGAGCTTTTGTAAAGGAGGGAAGCAAATTTCGGGACAAAATTTTTCGTTAGAGAGGTAGAATGTAATACCCCGATATTTTCTCCGTCGCTTAAAATAAAATTTTTATAAGAAATTAAGGCTTTGCACGCCTAAGCTCCCGATTTTCAATTCTAAGACTAACGGTGAAATCCGTTTCCAAAAATAATTTCCAGAAATCGGACGAACGACTACTGTATTAGGGTTTTTCGCGTCCGTTAAGTTTTTCGCCCAGAAACTCGGAATCAAATTCCGTCAGAATTTACATTCACTTTTTCTTCGAGACGAGTTCACCGGAGAAAGTTAGTTTTTGTGATTTTTCGGACGAAGTTTTGACTGTGACGTCCCGATTTTTTCTCGGATTTTGAAAAGCGAATTAGGTTTTCCGAGTACGTAAATTATTTCCAATCTAACGGACGAATTAGATTTCGTCAATTCCGTAACTAACTAGAAAAGTATTTCTCGACTTTTAAAACGGTGTTTAAGAGCCGGAAACGAGTCATTTCGTTAATTATTTCCCTCGCCAAACGCTCCCTAATGACTCACCTCTACTTTTGGGATATTTCCTCTTACTTATGACTCACCATAAGTGAGTCATCACCTCCCTCACTAAGTCTCCATTACCGCCACCCTCCATCACACATACACACTCTCTTTTTCTTCATTTTCTCTTCCATTGAAGCTCAAGCTCAAGCTCTTTCCAAGATCAATACTCCTCCGTCTACCGATCAAATCCGAATCCGAGTTTATATTACGAAAGGTAAGAGCTTCGTCTCTAGTTTGAACCGAACAAATCTTCTTTCTCCTCTCTTTTATTTTTTTCGAAAATTAGGGAATGGACTAGCATGTGATTTCTTGTTCGATACATGTTCTAGGATGTTTTAGAATCGAATTCTACGGATCAAATCATGAAGGAAAAATCAAGAACCCTAACCCCTATCATTATCGAAATTTTTTCAGTTTTGGGGCTTTTCATTTGTGTTCGATTTCTTTGTCGAATTGATGATAGATTAGTGTTTCTTATATTGTTAATTGATCGTATGAATTGTTTTAGATTTTTCTAAAAATAAAATCCAAAACCTAAGAGACGAACAAGGCTCGATTTAGGTTAGTAAATGTTATGATATGCTCGATTGTTTGATGGAAATGAGTTATACGATGCATGAGGACGAATATATATTAATTTGAGAATTTTCTAAAAATAAAACGAAAAGTGTAAGAGACGAAGATGTGGTGATAAGTTGAGGCTCGATAACATTTTGATAATATAATTTGCATGTTAGTAATGCTTGATAGATGATAATCGTTGTCGTAAAATTTGAATGAAAATAGAGAATGTAGAATTTTACGTAAGAGACAAACAACGGTCGATAAGTCGGGAATAAATGATGATATGAGGTTATGATTTGCATAATAATGATTCTCGATAGATAATGAACGATAGTGTAAAATTTGATCAAGTTCTAATGACGTTGGAATTTTCATAAGAGACGAAGACACGAGCATAAGTATTGATAGAAAAATCGAACCAAGGAAATAATTGGATATTAATGACTCTTAACCTTATGAGAACAAGTTTGTAGTTGACGACACTTTCACTCGAGTTTTGGAATGATAATTATAAGTTGAAATCGAGAAGTTGGAATTCGAATTAGGAACTTGTTTGGTTTAGTAATTGTGTAGATTAAACGACGAGGTTTTAATCGTCGTTTTAGTAATCGAGAAATGAAATGGAGTTCATCGCGTATGAGGTTAAGTGTTGACTGCTTTGAGACAGTAATTTCGTGTGAAAAATAGAGGATTAAAATAAGTCGAACCTACGAAGTCGTGCGCCGAGTTATCGAGCCCTAGGGTTACACTCGGACTGTTTTGCGACGTTTCACGGAAACTGTCTTATCTCCTAGCTCGCTTAACGAAATCAAGATCCGTAAATTGGAGAGTAAACTAGACATCCGAGGCTTTCTTTTGGTACAGGGCATGTTCCCTGTTTCGAAATTCCCTGTTCTGTATGATGGTTACTGACCTGTACAGTAATTTTCAAAACTCGTTTTCTTAAGTTGAATTCTTTTCAACCTAATCTCTTATGATCCTTTAAGTCGATATAAGCTATCGACTATCATTAATGACTGACCCCAGTGTCGAGTAATAACCCAGGAGAGTTTTAAACGAGAAGTGTTCGAGTCTCGTTCTAGATTAACTAAAAGAATTTAGTTAAGCGTGCAAATGCCTAAAGCTTAAGAACTTAAATGATTAATTCGATTTCAGTTTCAAATTCCATTTTCTTCTATCGACTCAACAAATTATCGTTGTTTTATTACTTGTGTTCAAAGGAGGAGATCGAGAATAGAAGATAGGACGGAAGACGGAAGTACGTGTTATAGTTCTGTAAACGTTCGAGGTGGGCTTTTCGAAAGTGTTTATTTTATTGCTTTAATGTGTGGGCTTTCTAAAACCAAAAACTCCGATGAATGCCATTACTTGTGAAGTAATATTATGTGAGCGTTGCTCGAAAGTGTTTACATATTGTTGATAAGTGTGTATTAAAGTATTTATCAATGCATGATAAATTGTTTAAGTGAATTTTTCTTTTGCTACTCTGAGTTAGCCCTCAGAGCGCTAACCAGAGTATTGGATTCTGAGTTAGCCCTCAGAGTGGTGACCAAATATTCCAACCAAACGATCAGATTCTGAGATAGCCCACAGAGTGCTATCTAGAGGGACAGATTCTGAGTTAGCCCACAGAGTGCTTTCCAGACGATCGGATGTGAGTTAAAACTCACAGTATGTTATCCAGAATTAAATGAACAACAATATAAGTTATACAAGTGTTTATGAAAAGATGTATGATTAATTTTTAATAAAACTCTTGTGAGTTGTTTTCGGCATTGTGCCCACTAAGTACTTTTGTACTTAGCCCTGCATGTTTGTTTTTGAATGTGTAGGTTGAGAGACGAAGGCGGAGGAGGTTGAGTAAAGGTCGTCTTTAAAGAAGTAAAGTTAATTGAGCCTCGATTTCACATTCGATATGTGTTATCATTTTCTACGTTTTTCCGTTGCCAAACTACGAACTAGTTTCAGTTAAAGTATAACTTTAGATCTAAGTTTCTTTCTTTGAACTTAGTCTCTTTTAAGAACAGCTATGTTGAGTGATCCTTCGTGATCGACTCTTTCTTTCATTAAATAAAGTCGGTTCTTCTATTATTTTAAATCCTTTCGGTTTAAGTTATTCATACTTCGAACTTAGTTTCTTTTGAGAACAACCTTTTCTAGCAATCTTTCAAGATTGACTCCCTTTTGATTCAATGAAGTCAAGTTCTTAGTAATTTCTGTAACAGTTGTCTATTTATTCATTCATATCCCCCTTCTTTTCCGCTTCTTTAATCCAATCCCTAGTCGCACCCCAGCTTGGCCGTCCCTCGAGATTTGCGGCTGTGACATTATTTAAAAGATTTTACGACTTTTGGCAGCTTAAAACATTTTTCGTTGTTTTCTGAAATCGGTTGCAACCATTTTTCTTGGGTACGAATCCATCTTCACGTCTTGTCTGTTTGTGGTGTCGAGAAGTAGGCTTTCTCCTCGAGCACTGTGACCGACCCAATCAGAGCAAAGCTCATAGTCTTTACATAACCAGCCCAACCAAAGCAAGGCTCACAGTTACTTTACGACCGGCTAGACTGTGTCAAGGATTACGGTCACATAATCTAATGCATGCATTGTCCCATTTTCAACAGGACCTAATCTCGTGCATCCACATGACTCATTCAACTCAATATAAAGTAGAGGATTACATACCAAAACATAAAAGCTCAGGCAAGTCAATCAATTTCAAATAAATCGCACATATAAAAATAAATTGCGCATTCATCGTTGAGTTTCGGTTCAGAAAGCCCACCTGGAATGTGGCTTAACTCGACTACTCTTTTACTGCTTGCCATCCTACTTTTCCACTCCACTCGCGCCTTTCAAAAATAATATTATATAAGGGCAAGTTTTATATGTTTGGGAAAAATAGCGAAGCTTAATCCTTTAACGGACTTTTACTCGTTTAAATTCTCAATTCGACTCGGGTTTTTTTTTAACTTCTCAATTTTAACTCCTCAAATACTTGATTCTTAAGTTCTATCCAAGTACTATACCAACAGACTTCTCGGCATATATTTTCTTCATTGATAAATATAATCGAGTACTCAATTATTAAAAGGAATCCTAGCCCTCAATGTCAACCCGAAAGCGATTATCCTTTTCAATTAATGGCGGAATCAAACCAAGAAGTGAAGTCCGTGCACACACACGTAGGAAGGAATTGGTTCTCTCCTGGCTGTAATGCCTTTTCTGAAGCCTCTAACACGTTTTCCTAGGGGTCAACGATAGCTGATTCGCAGCCTTTCTCGTGCGTTCTCTAGAGTTTTCATTTGATTCGTAAAACGGGTCTAACTCTAGCGTAAGTAGCGAATTTCTCCTTTCTTTTCGAATAACTGGAAGAGTAGAAGCGGTATATCTCCTTCTTTGTCAACCAATCATGGAACTCTCAACTAGCAGGGTTCGCCCTAATCTTTCTGGATTAGGAGGTCGGTTTAGCATCATATATCGATCCGGAGAAAATTATGATTGGTTGTAGTGCGGATTAAGGAGCAGCTCCTCCATACTGTGGCTGTGGAGGTGGGTTCTGTCGCCGCCTGATAGAGGCAGAAGCGGGGGCCACCAAGAGCTATCTGCATCGAGTCTTTCGATTGAAAGAGGAAGGGAGACAATTCAAATGCCAGCGCAGAAATAGAAAGAGTCATACTTTAAAGTGGAATTCTTCTAAGATCCAGTGCTCGATTTTGCTGCATGCTCTGCTCCCAAAATGCAGAGAAGACTTGCGAGGGGGTTGGTTGGTCCGGAAAGTCATGGGAGAGGCGGGCTAAGTGAAATAATATACTATAGAATCTTATGAATCACGCACGGCATACTTTCTATATCTTCTACGTCTACAAGGTGAATAGCTTAGCTTACAGCACAACGTGTTCGCTACCACACTGGCTGGCTGGTGCATTGGCCTTACTGTAATAAGTCCGAGAGGTATGACTCTTCGATTAGAACGCTCCATATCTCGTGACACGCGGAGCGTAGCATTTTTTTTTTAGAAAGTCCGTATAACTTCAAAAGATTCATTCTTTATGAATCAAGTACCATTCAAAGATCAAAGAAAGGGTGCATTGCCTCTTTGAGTGAAGAAGAGAAGGTCTTTGTATAGACACTCTTGAGCCATGTTCGTCGTCCCCATTATTTTCTTTCATTTCGTTCTATTGATTGGTTCTAGCTCCAAAGAAGATATACATGGAGCTATGTCGACTTACGTACGTTTCGTTGACTAAACGATCAGGTATACCACGCCACGTATCATCCCCTCTTTCCATAGAGGAAAGAAAAATAAAAGATATAGTGATCGTGCCTTGTTTCTTTCTACTTTACGTTATTTTCCTCTGGTGGTGCCCTCGTGGGCACGTTCCTCTCTGGGTGGGTCTGGTCTAATCGAAGTCAACTGACTCACATGGAATAGGGGTGAGTTTTCACCGAGCTGGTCGCTTGAGTCTATAGGCTACCTCTCCTATCCGCTTTTCTACAAGGTCTACTTTCAGACCGGGCCAAGCCTTTAGGTTGTTTAAGTAGGTTTGGGCTAGGTCGTTGCGCTCCTGCCACCTCTTATCAAAGTAGGCTGATGGGCAAGCCCCCGCCTGTCGCAATGGTGTGGGGCGTCAGAGGTCCCTGTGGCCAACTCGAAGGGGCTGAAGTTCGACGCAGAGCTTTTTGGTTGTTAAGTTATAGCAGCACTGAGCAACATCCAACAGCTCCAGTCCTTCTGGTTTGCACTAAAGTGGCTTAAGCAGCCCTCAAGGAGTCCGTTTATTCTCTCCGTCTGAGCTTTCAAAGATATACCGACCGTAGGTATCTGACCATCAGATACCGACATCTGTCTTCTAAGATTACCGACATTTCGGGTTTTCATAAATTTCACATAAGATAAAAGTTCTTTTCATCATCAGAAACAACCTGATTTCCGACCTCTTGCATTGCATTACCATAACGAAAACGAACATTCAAAAAAGAGATTGCTCTTGTGATTCGGAATGAAGCTTTATCGGTCGAGGAAAGGAATAGCGATATATTTCTATAGAGCATCCAGGAACAAGCAGATTCAATCGGACGACGAATTCTTGCATGGTCCAAGGAAATCAAAGGTCCGCTTCCACGATTTCAACTATATGGAATCTCAACATATCAGAATAGCTTATATAGTCATGATTCAATTCATGAATTAGCTCACTATGAGGCTACTACATTTATAAATATATATTCATTTATATAATATATAATAATATAGTCTATCATTCGTGTCTCTGTTACAACACGGCGAAACTATATGGTTCGAATGAATGAAGAGAAAAAAAAAAAAGAATGTTTAGGTTGTACACCTAATTTTCCTGGGATTGTAGTTCAATCGGTCAGAGCACCGCCCTGTCAAGGCGGAAGCTGCGGGTTCGAGCCCCATCAGTCCCGACGGATTCAATAAATACATCAATTCATCTCTCCATTTTCTGTGAAAAAGGGTGATTACTGTCACTGTTGACGACGATTTGTATCAGCAGCAGCTCAAAAGATGTGAGGCTTCTCTTATCGGTCGTCTCGTTCTTGCTAAGGGCTATAAACCGTGGACGTTGGCTGATCTGAAACGCAGGTTGCAAGACCTGTGGAATCCGCTACATCCTTGGAGTATGATATCCCTTGGTAAAGGTTACTCTAATCTGCAATTCGATTCCATGACTGATCGAGCTTCGACTGGGAAGCATTCATTCTTCTTTGTTCGCTACTCTCATGCATTCATTCATCATTATTTTTTTATATAGATTCTTGAATAGACTCGATTATGGTCTCTGTAGGAAAGACCCCAGAAGTGGAGACATTTAAGCGAATAAAGCGATTTTAGCACGCACGAGAAGTACCTACCGCTCAAAGAGATTTGCATTCTTTCTTATACGCCCGTTCAGGCACTTCAGGATTGATCCTAGAAAGCCAACTGGTAATTGTTTCAAATTCTCGCAAAGCAAATAAGTAGAGGTACGATCACCTCCAGATTCAATTAAATCGGAATAAAGCAATGGCCAGGGCCTATGTTTGCACTCGCATTCACGGTTGAAAGCATTCATGCAAGAATGCAGCTAAAGAGACGGGACTTCGAGAAAATAGGGGGTTGCCAAGTTTGGTTTCTACTTACTCAAGAACGGGCACTAAGGCCATACACGGTCAAAGTGAAGGACAGTACTTGTTCCTGGTGTTTGCAGTAAAACCAAAGATGTGACCCGACCCGTAGCCCCAGTACTAAGACTATTGCTTCTTTTCCTACGTTCCTCAGGATTCCCTTCCACGGTTCTTAGATAAAGGGCAAAGGAAGAGAAAAGAAATTAAGACCTTAGGGTTATATTTCTCTTCTCTCCTAGGAGACATAACCAAATAGAAGAGGTTAAATAGAGCTTTCAGATACCAGTTAAATCATTTTTGTTTAAGCCTGCAGAGCTGTCACAAAGAATAGGTTGTATTCACTGGAACAAGAGTAACCTTCATCTCCTAGGGTCAAGCCATAGTGAAGACTCTTTCCAGGTCTAACGAGAAGATTCCCTGGTAGAGCTCTAGATATTATAAGAGAGAGATTTCAGGTGGAGACATATAAGTATAAGATAATGGTAATAGGGTATAAGATAGCTATATAATTGCGGGCTAACTGTACCAATGTCACTACCAAACCCTACCCACTCATGCTGTTCCTCCTACTAATATAAAGATTCTAGAGATTTGGGGGAGAGTTTCTAGTTTCCTGACAGGTGAATGCTTTACCAAACTCGTGTACAAATCCTTTCTACCTTTAGCACCTAAGCGGGTGCTAATACCAACCTTTTGAAACTAAGTGTAGGCTTTAAGAACGTCGTGATTAAGATAGCTGCCTTGATAACTTTGGGTACTACCTGCGAAGTTCGTGATTCCAAAATCAACGTCTACAACGGGTCCAACTAACCATCTTCTCCACTACAGGAATCTCATGGCACTGAACACATCATAAGACTCTCTGATGTGCCGTGTCTTCCCACCGTTAGATCAAGATAAGAACGGAGGTTGTCTTTTTTCTTTCGTTTGTTGGGTTCTTTTTTGAATGGTTTACCCTGCTAGCAAATAAAGTCTGTCAGCTATCGAATAACTAGTAAATGGGATTAGTTAGCAATCAGTATTCGTAAATAAGGAGACGGAACGAAAGTGGTGAACAAGTAATAGGAAGGGGGCGTGGCATGGCCCACCAAGCTGACGTGAACCGGGCCCAGATTGACATGTTAACCACTGAGAGGGTTAGTTACTCCCGTTGCTCATCATGGAATGAATTAACTTCGGCTTACTTTCATCTTACCAAATCCCTCTTTAACATAATGTAGGTAGAGTGGCGCCCATGGGAGGATTCCTTCCATTGGCATAAACATTGCGCGGTCTCGGCCCTTAGATGTGATGTGTCTCCTCACTCATGAGTCGCGTACGATTCTATTAGATTTTTCAATAGGGCATTCTCTCAGAAGATCTTAGCTTCAAAGTCTATTTTCGTCTTTTTCATCTTCCGTCAATAAAACCGGAAACTGGGGATTTTTCCAAGGTGGAAACAACCAGCTACTCTACAATAAGTCTTTCTCCATTTGCTCGATCAGGGGCAACATACGGAGTGCTTAAGGCGAATGTTATATAAGGAGAGGAGGACTGGTTGTACGCAGCTTTGCGGTTAGACGGGTTACGGCTTGACTGGTTTGTTCTTTGGCTTTCGGAGCCTGACTTAGCTAAGTTCTTTCCGACCTGCTCGCGATAGATTACCTTCTAAGGTATGAAAACGTTGCTTAAAAGGCTCTATATTTCCATGGGTTTTTCCAATAATTCAAAATAGGCGGGAAATCTTAACGGACTATTATTACCACCTTGCCGATCAATCCTTCTCTGCCTAATCTTTTAGAGCCGAAGGGAGAAGGCACAAACTACCATAGTCTCTATGAGATCAAGTCTTGGTTAATCTCTTGCCTAATACGAGTGGGCCGGATCATCAATCTAATGCCTATTATTAAATCATAAGTAACCGACGAATCCTTAACATCCGAATCTTTCCATCCAATCGAATTAAATCAGCACTGCCTTCTATAGGAATCTTTTTTAGTGGGATATCTAAACGAATGCGGGGAATCATAACTCAGTAGCCCTTGCCAAAGGATTAAGAATAAATAGAAGCCTTGGGGATCTAGTTATAGGAATTCCTTAGAAAGAAATAGAACCCCTATTGCTTATCTTTCCTGTTACTCCTTTGCAGCTAGCCAATGAGTTAAGAATGCCTTGATGCTCCTCCAGCTATTGGTATAGAGGAGAACTATATCCGAAGGCCTAGGTTTCTCTCCCCTTCCTTTGTAGCTGGTGTAGCCTGAGCTAGGACTGCTCTGTTTCCCCCTACTCCTACTCTTTAATTAGTAAGTCCCGATAAACCGGTCGAAATAAAAGGCCGTTTAACGCACGTTTGGAACCCTCGATGGGTGTTTGTACCCCAGGGTCTTGGCTTTTGCTTTGAAATTAATCATCGAAATGGCTCTCGTTTAAGATCCCGGCTTCGAAGAGATTCTATATAGAAGGATATCTTGATTTAACTCGACGCGTAGGAAAGAGATCTAACCCCTCTCTTGTTCTTAGCGTACCGACTACTGTACTCTGTACGTAGCTGCTTTCCTGGAGAGTCTTACCCACTCTTCAGTCAAGGACCCAGGAGGAAAAGCAGAAGCGAAAGGAGCGCCCTCGTCCTTGACGATACTATCATCGAGCTCTTGCTGATTGTGTTTGTGGTCCTAGGCTGGAGCAGATAGTAAGCACCATGAACCTTTGGAACTCTTAGAGCTCTTTAAAGGCAACCGAAGGAACCTATAAAGGAAGATAAAGATCTTAGAAACAAGTAGCTCATAGCTTACTATAGCTCAGTATCAGTAAACAAGTAGAGAAGGTAGTCCCTTACTCTATTCATCGGATGAATAGCCGGGACGAAAAGAAAACTACAAACTCAGCAAAGGCAGCAAAGTAGCTCCTATATTCTATTTCCTCGATGACTCAGAAATAGGAGGAGCAGGAACTCATAGCAGCAAAGGAATAACATTAATACAAGACTTACATTCTTAACTCAACTAAGGAGAACAACATATTAATATAGTAATTAACTAATTCTGGTAAAGGGATGTACTGAATTCATCGATAAAAGAGGTCTAAAACAAGCGAATAAAGCATCAAATGCGGAACACATGAGACTCTGTTTAGCCTTGTATTTCTCTTACCAAAGACATCTTAGACACGGAACATAAACACAATCTGGTTTACGAAATAATCAGTAGTTGTCTATTTTGTCTTGTTTTCTTCTCCTGTTACCGTACCCTATATATTGTTGAAATCGAGGTTGTTACCAAAAATGATTCTTTCTATACAGTGCTACTGAACGAGTTGGTGCATCTCTTTCCCCAACTTTGTTGGAAATGCCAGAAGTCTCTTATCCAGCAACGGGAACCAATGACTAGTTGGTTACCCAGCAATGGAAAACTAATCCAATCAACCCGATATAAGGCTAAAGACTAGAGAAGGCTGTGATGAACTCCTAGTCAAGAGCTCCAGCTCTAATTCCTAAGTTAACGAACAAGGCTTAAGCCTTTAAAGCGGAGGTAGGAAAAACCGAAGCTCCTGTATTGATTAGGTTTGAGTTTACAGTCCTGAAATCAAAATAGAAAACAAATAGGAATACCAGTTCTAAACCAATGGTTAAATATGAATATGGAGAAGGACTAAGATTACCACTTATCTCTCCGAACTAACTCCTAATTTGTTTTCTTTTGGTTTACACTCTGAGATCTCAAATAGAATAAGGGGAAGGAATACCATACGAAGTGGATGTGTTAAATAATTTAGTGGCTTCCATCTGTTTGTCTGCTGAGGGCTACAATAGCTGCTCCTGGGTTTATTAACTCAGCCACTTCCTCTGAGGGAGGGCTATTTTACACCTGGTTTGTTAAATTCGAAGAGGAACTAACTCCTTATTAGAGTTATAAGTTTACGTCTCTGTTGTCAAATCTAAGAGGGCAAAAGGGGAACCAATACCTCGTATATAAGTAGAGTTTACGGTTGATATCTCTAATCCATGAATTGGAGATCGAATTCAACAAGTTTTTCATGAAAGGTAAGTTCTGTTTCTCAGGTATAAACGGTTATTTAATTAAACTTGATAAAACCTCATGTTACTTTATAAATTGTAATACTGGTTATCTTTGTTGTATGAGGTATCTTCAATCTATCTTATTTATGATATAAGACCTCATGTTACTTTATATGAGTTGTTGCCTAGCTGCCCTAGTGGTAAGCCACTTTCCATTGATGGTGGGATTTATGACTCTTCCTTTGAGTAAGCAGATGTGAAATCTAGCCTAAAAAGTAGTTCTTGCCGCTCTTCGGTCTTCTTCTTTAGGAGAGATTACGGTAAATCTAGCTTTAAATGAAGGCGTTTTCGAGGCTTACTAATTGATTCCGGAATCTGAGGACCCTGGTATTGTCGGGTAGAGCTTTGGTATTGGCTAGGCTCATATATAGATCCGCCCTGTATAACTGCACTTGAGTGAAAGAGTTCCTGCTCATCACTCGGAACAAACAACGAAAGGGCTTCAAGGGACAATTGCCCACTCATGTTTCACTACGGATTCAAAATAGGTTTGATCGCCAAATCACATCACATAGAAAGAGAACTCAAAGCAACATGAGTGGAAAGAGCTACTTTTTAGGATTTCGTTACGTCGGTCTGGCAGCAAATGATTCGTTCATATCAGGAGTGGATTACTAAAACTCGAAACCCGTTCTAGTTAGAGCGGGAATTACATAGATCTCTTCTCATAAGTCCGAGGATTCTACCTCTTTTCCTTTGGATTCTCTTTACCAGATCTCTGCTCAAAGGGACAAAAACCACTCCTAAGATGAATGGAATTACCACTCTAGTTTACATCTCTTGGGTCAAACAACAAGGGCGAAAACTCCTACTTTTTACGTTTCATATAGCCCAAAAAGTTAGCAAGTTCATTTTCATTCCTAAGAGAATCTTAAATCATCACTTTTTACGTTTTATAGCTTATAAAGTTAGCAAGTTGATTTCCCTTCCTAGACTTCGATTCAATTTATCCTTTTTTCATTTTATATAGCCGGAAAAGTTACCTTTGAGATTTCCTTTCCTAGATGCCGATTTGAATCGCACTTTTTACGTTTTATATAATGCGAAAAGTTACCTTTTCTTGATTTGTGCTTGATTTCCTACTCTTTAAACTCCGATGTGAGAAAGAGGAACTCTTCGAAAACTCTTTCACACATTCAGTACTCCTCAGACAAGAGGAACAACTAAGCGAAGAACAAGGAACTCATAGCAGCAAGATTTGAAAACTTTCTCTATTTATTCGATTATGTAATCAATCAATAAACTAAAGCTTAGAGATCTATGGAATTCGATTATTGTCGATCCTATGCTCTATTAGCGAATTAAAGATCTAACCTTCGGCCTTCTATTAATAAGATTAATTTCGATCTAATGTAGCTCTGCCTTTAGAGGAGATATAAGCTATGCCAGATCGATGGATTGAAAGCGACTAATGGAAGAATTCCTAGTATGTAACTCAATTCCGGATCAATGAAATAAACAAGTTGGTAACCCGAACCCCGAAGCGGCTCCGGCTAAAGCAATTGCCTCAGTTAAAGCTAAACCTATCCACTTAGCGCCCCATTTCCTAATGAAGCTACAGAGTGGATCAAAACACTAAACAAGTTGACAATGCCAACCATTTCTCCTGTTAAAGCGGTAGTAGCTGCTCCTGCCCCTATTTACTTCGCGCCCTCTAGCACAATTAGGGTTTTTACGTCTGTCTTGTTATCCTCTTTAGGGTGATGTGATCTATTAAAGCGAATTAAGCCTTTACAATCTATCCTTTGCACCTAATCTATTAAGGAAGGATTTCGAGCTACCGAGTTAACCAAAGCACTAAAGACGTAGCCTATACCGATCGCTGCTCCAGCCCGCTCCCAAGCCTCTTCATTGATCAAACTGTCTAGTTTTCTTTGATTATTGCAGGGCATATCTCATTTCAAGATTTATTGACTGACTTGATTGGGATCCTATTTTCAGTCTACTTAATTTTCTTTTTTGAGTTCAATTTTCGTTAATTGCTTTAGTTAGTATAACTCTAGACGTTACACTTAGACAAATTTTCTTATTTTCGTACAGGATTCTTCCTAAAGAAAGCAAATAAAATTATTATTTTGTGTTTAATAATTTCGCATTTTTTATTCTTTGGATTTTTTCATTTTTTAGGAATAGATTTTTTTCTTAGTAATTTAGAATGGAACAAGTATTCAAATGTAAGAGAATGGGTAGGTATTTCCATCTCAGGATTTCGAATATCTTAATCTTAGTGTTGGTATATTCCGTTTATATATTATTTCCTTAAACTCAAATATCTCGTTTTTCTCAAATCAATTATTTTCAAACAAATACGAGATTTATTCTCATTCACACATTTCACATCTCATTCACAACTAACTGTATCATTTCACAGTCACATCGAATATTCTCAAACAAATATCACAGATATATCATACTGCTCGTTTTCAACTTAAAATAATATTTCTCAATTTCATCAAACTTAATTTCGTCTTTTATAGAAGAATTCAAGGAATTAAATTTTAAATTCCATTTTTCATTCCGATTTCTCAGATAAGATCTTTCGATTTAACTCTTGACACGTTTCTCAAGAAATACATTTACTTAGTAGGAAAATTATTATTTTCCCATACTTTACTCAAAATAATTCTTTTGAACGATTTTTCATTCAATGCTAATTTTTAACTTTATAAATGAGAAAATTCTTTTATTTTTCTCTTTTAACTCTCGTCATCCAATATAACTTATTTATTAAAACTCGTTTTTGCTCGATTCAAATTCAATTACTTTTCTTTTATTATTTTTAGCTCAAACACTTCTTTATTTGCTCGTTGATACTTAAACTCCTCGTAAATGAATTTTTATTTAGAAAATCATCGATTTTTCATAACTTTCTCATACGAACTCCAAATTGAGCGATTCAAGTGGCTAATATACTTGTTTTTTTCACAACTCTACGTTTATAACATCGATTACATCTTTTACTCAATGATATCTCATCCATTTTTCCTGGAAATTTTCTGCACTTGTTAACTTTCTTTATTCTTTTTTTCTCAATAATTTTAAGTTCTAACATACTCAAAATTACTCCAATTGATATCTTATATCATCATTTGATCTATCTAGATTCAAAATCATAAATTCTCATTTTTATCTTCTTATATACTTCGATTTATTGAGAATCATCTCAATTCTTACTCAATTTTATTAATTCAAAGTTCCATTGAACTTATAAAATTTTCAATTGCTCGATTCCTCCATTAATCTTATCCTTTAATCTCATATACTCAATATCATACTCTATACTTCATTTCCTTCGATTATTTTGAGGATTTTTTATAATACTTCATTTCTTGCATATTAAATGCTTCTTTATACTCAAATAAATTCTAATTTCTTTTTCTCAACTCATTTTACTTTCTTTAAGCTCAAAAATACTATAAGTCTTATTCTAAGACTTAAAACCTTCGAATAACATAGGAATTTCTCCCTTGATGCTTTAACTCTTGATTTTATTGGATATTTCTACTCCATAATATTTTAAATCTCTTTAATTCTCATTTAACTCATCAATTTGTGCTTAAAACCCTAAAAGCACAATTTCTTATGTTTATTTTTTGTTAGACTTTTTCATAATTTGAGCATAAAATTTTATTTCTTCAATTCTTTTTAAATTTATGCTCATTTAATCTCAAATCTTATTTTTATATCATTAACTCTTCCAAAAATTCATAGGAATTAAAGTTCCAAATTTTCTCTCTATATATATATCACGAAATATATATAAATATTTTTATATAAACTCATTTCTTTCTTTTGGTGGTGTTTTCTTCCATAATTATTGTTAAATTTTATTTTTAATCCACCAATTCATAAAAAAAAAACACAAATTCATATTTATACTCATTTATACACACACACGGTTTCACACACATGTTTTCAAATAATTTCATTCTTCAATTTAAATCATATATTCATGTTTCTCATCTATTGATTCAATTAAATTCATCCTCAAATTCATCATAGAGCATATATATTCAAAAATAGATATTACTATTCATCATCTTATCCAAGTTATCTTTTCTTAACAACATGTTTGTTTCTTCATTTTAATCACTTCATCATACTCATATATCATCATAGAACTCATATAAAGCATCAAATTCAAGAAATCAATCAAAACTCACAAAAATCATATCAAGGCATGAACCATCGATTTTTTTATACTTTTCATGCATATTTGTTTATTTTCTTCAAGTATTCATCATAGCATGCTTAGAATAATTTTTAGAACACTTAGAAATCATCAAGTTCATGATAGGAATTAAGACATAAAAATTCCTATTTCTTTTTGCCTAACTCACGGCATACACACACATGCAAATATATATATTTTTCTTCTTCATTTCATTGCATGAAAAACTTATTAAATCATGGATTCATGCACCAAAACTCTAAGCTCACACCATCTCCTAACATACTCCAAGATTTCAAAATTTTAAAGAATATAACTATGGAGTTCTTAAGCAAAAAGGTTGAAAAATCTTACTATTCTTCATTGATCAATACTTTCTACTTCGATCCTTGCAACTTTTGCTTCCTTCCCTCGATTTCTTCGAAGAAAAATCAAGGTTATGATGGTGATGAAGGATCGGCAAATTTAAAGGAAGAAGAAAGAAAGAAAAGCATTGATCTTACTTGAAGTTCTTCAAGAAGTAGAAGATTATATCTTAAGCTCTTGGATTCTAGTTTTGTTTCTTGAATTTTGATCAATAAATATGAAGCTTTGGAGCTTCAAAACCAGAAGCTATGGAGGTGATGATGGCTGCTTTGGAGATGGAAAGAGAAGAGAAGGGTGATGGTGATCAACCCTTAAACTCTTGAATATTTATCTTCGATTCTTTAAAATCGATGGAAGAAAAATATGGAGGCTTGAAGCTATGATGTTGCTGCTGCGTTTACGGAGCTTGGAGGAGAGAGAAAGAAGGTTGAGGATGATGAAGAAGATGATGGAATCGTAGGGGAGAGAGAGAAATGGGTAAGTGCATTAATGAAGAATGAAACTTGCACACAAAGTCTTCAATATAAGACAAGAGAGTGTGCTCACTCTCTCCAAATAAGAGTGGTGAACGAAATTGTGGGAGAGAGGTGGATAAGATCAGCTGACTTGGGGTGAAAGAAATCAGATTTTTATCTGTTAAAAATCCCCGGTAGAAAAGATTTTATCCGATTAATATTTCCCTCTTTAACGTCAAACTTTATTCCCTCATTCCGGCACTTTCTAGGCATCGGATTTCACTCTAATTCGTTTCACTACTAATTAAAATAATTTATGGATTCTAACGAGACCTAATTTCATTTAAAATTCTCAAAAATGAAGAAAGTCGAAAAATTGCTATCGTGCGAGCCCGTCACTGACTTTAAAAATAATTCAAAACTCAATTTCTAGGTCTCGGATTTTTCTCTAACTTGTATCATTAATCACGAAATAATTTTTAGATGCGGAAACACTCAAGCTTCCGGAAAAATTCCCGTTTAATCAAAAAGTCGTAAAACGACGCAACAAGTTACTATTCACTTAGCCGCATTTTCAAAATAAATTTACTCTCGACTCAAATGACCTCGAAAAATTCTCAAACTCATATCATTGGTCTCAAAATAAATTCTAGATTCCAATGACACTGATTGAACTGAAATTGGGGTCCGTTGACCAAAGGTTGACTTTTTGGTCAAAGTTACTATTCATCAAACGGTTGACCGTCACGAAAATTTCCGAAATTTGAAATCATACTAAATCTCACATTCTTAAACTCATATAACTCATCTCATCTTTGTTTCAAGTTTCTGAAACGAGAAAATCACTATTTTACCCTTCAGGGGCATTTTGATAATTTTACGAGAAAATTTCTTCTCGAAAATTTTTATCTCATAGAATCACACATAATCACATATAATAACACTTCAAAAGCACTTAAGCACACATAATCATATTTAGGATGATTAATTAAGGTTATAAATATATGGGGTATTACATATGTGCACGAAATTTCCATCAACTTAACAATCAAAACACATAACCATCTAACATGATCACTTTCACGTTCCTCGATTAAAAATACGACGAGCACTTCTCGTCTTTTCAACTAATCAATTACACTTAGCAATTTCATTTCAAATTCAATTCAATTTTAATTCTCGACTTCTATTTCATAACTTTTATGAAATTATCATCAACTACACTCATGCTTATTAATCATCAATGAACTCAAATCAATCAACACATACTCATAATTATCAAACACGTCATTTTTTATCGAGCAACGAACATCGTTGTCGATTTTCTTAAATATTTTTATAAAATCTAAGAAAGTCAAACTAAGTACATGTAATCATGCATATCATCAATACATCAACCATATCATTAATCGGAAACATACAAACCCTTGTTTTCTTTTTTCATTGATTTCAAACCTACTTACTTTCTTTGATTCATGAAGTTTTACTAATTCAATTCAAATCAAATTAGTTTCTATCATCCTCTTACTTAATAATGATCATCTTAACACATTAACATCATCGAAACTACTTAACCAATTCACGTCATTTTTATCGGTTTATGAACTCGATTCTTCATAGTTGTTAATTAATTCTCAATTAATTCCACAACTAACCTAACATACCAACAATCACTAATATTCGATTAGTTTTCTCGTTCGATTTTTCTATCGACGATTACGCTCGACTCTTTGTCTCTTACGAAAAGTTCGACGTTCCTAAATTTCATTCAAACTTTCTAATTATCATCATTAACTTCTTAGATTAACTAATATGCAAACCATAAGTCCATATCAACATCAAAACTAATTCTATCGACGATTCTTCGTCTCTTACGATTTCGTTTTTAGTTTTAAAAAAAATCTAATTTAAATATATGTTGAACCTCATGCTTCCTACATCATATATGATGGTCCCGATACGAGTTACTGGTGTATGGGGGGGGGGAATACACCAGTTAGGATTTTAAAACAAAACTCCTGAAAATAACTTCAACCGAGTAAAAGGACTCAGTTGGAATCTTACAGCTGAGTAAGCAACCTCAGCTGGAAGAGTGGTGCTGTGCGGAATGTGGTGGAAATTAACAACTCGTAAAACAACTCACGCTTTTGTGCAAGGTCAGTCAAAAACCAAGACAGTTGATGCAACGATGCAGTTTGTATGCGTTTAGTTTGTCAGTTGAATATGCAGGAAATAACTGAAAAATAAACTCAGGCACACAGAAATTTACGTGGTTCGGAGAAACCTCCTACGTCCACGGGGAGTTGTGAGTCCACACAACTCTGTCCAAGTTCTTCTGGACAAACCACTCAGCTTACGCAGGCTGAGCAACCGTTAAGGATAAGTTTGCGGGTACTTATCAACCTTACAGTTTAGTTTTCGGGTACTAAACAACCTATCTACTCAGTTGCAGGAAGGGTAGGATCCTAAAACCTTTTCAGGTGAAAGAAAAATGGGGTTCCAACTAAAAGCTCGAACAAGAAGTGAGCTATGATCTAACACTCTACGAACTCTCACTAAGTGATGATCTCAAGGTTCGATCTAAAGACACAGAAACTAACTCTAGAACTCTCAACAAGTGATGTTCTAAGAGATTGTGTGCAGTTCAGTTTGTGATGGATTTATTTCTTTCTTTCGCTCTTTCGTTTCTTCTCGCGTATGTGTCTTCTCATGTGTATCATCTCTGAATGAATGAAGGCCTCTATTTATAGGCGGAGAGTATCAACTGGCCGTTGGAGAAGCTGTTGATCTCTGTTCTTTGAAAGCGATAGCTTGTCTCTCATCTTTGCAGACTTTCCGGATTTGGCATATGTGCTCTTCTGCTTTCCATCTGAGACAACCTTGTGTTGGGCCAAATGGGGTAATGACTGAATGGTCAAACCCTCACGTGACTTGCTTTTTGAAATTCAAATTTAAACCTTTGTTCGTCAACGTTGGTCACACGGTTGAGAAGCTTGATCTTTATCTGAGTGGTCTTCAGCTGATGTTCTATCTGAGTGCAGTCTTCAACTGACATACTGTTTGAAGATGTACAGTTGAACTTCTCAGCTTACTTTGAACTTCATGTCAATACTTCTTCCTTTTTGGAACAACTTCTTTAAGTCTTTTCCCTTAGTCGGATGGCATTTTGTGACTGATGTTCTAACTGAACAGTTGGCTTGAACGCTCAGTTGTCTTGCTTACAACTGATGTTCCTCATCCGATTTTCCATCTGGGGTTCTAATCGAGTGAAGTCAGGTTGCCGTCTTCAGCTGGAGTCCTGTAAAGATAAAATCTTAACTTTGCTCAAACAGCGAGCCTAACTGCTAAAAGTAGGAACTGGCAACATCTACTCGGTTGGGGTCAGTTGGTTTTGGAATTCATCAAAACTCTTACTAACAAATTTCCCAACAATTTTCCCCTTTTTGATGATGCCAAAACCACTTACAACTTTAAACCGCTACTGATCTAAACCTTACTACCTTATCTAAAATCTCAGCTGAAATTCTAGACAGTCTATAAGATAAAACATCAAAGTGCTAGCACAGTTATAACATGGTATTTAAAGGACTTTACGATTCAGGGCTTGGACAATGAGATATTGTTCATCAAGGTGAATTGAATATATACTTGAAGTTTTTATTACAACTGATGATTACACAGATACGCACAAAACAGTTAGATTACATCAGTTGCTAAAAAAAACTAATTTAGCTCAAAACTTCTGGCCGTACTTGCTGAAGATACGGACAAAGATCTCTCTCTTTGCAGCTGACTCGATCCCAGAATTAACTCCATGTTCCTTGCACACTTGTCGAGCTTCAGCCATGAGTCTCCGTCTGTCGAGAGTACTTGTGCCTGAGATGAACGGAGGGCGATATGTGACCTTCGTAGGGACCGGAACTGTGTTGAGATCGAGCTGTGCATCCATCATGGCTGATTTGAATTGTCTGAACATGCCTGGATCCCCAGAGCTGAGCTCGAATAGGGCTTCCTTGAAGGCTTCCCTTGCATCTTCAGTTGTGTAGACCTTCCTATAGTAGAAGTCATTCACAAACTCCTGTTTGAATGACTCCCAATACTCATTCCACTCAGCTGGCATCCATTTGTCAACATGTTTGAATCGAGGTTGGAGTTTGGACTTTCCTTGCAGCTATTGTTGCCTCTTTCTTGCCTTAGCCTTGCTTTGATGTCTGTTGATTCTTCTTAGGCTTCGGCTGGCAATGTTTCTGTCCAATCTCTTTGAAATCTTGGCAAGCTCCTTTTCAAACTTGTTGACAGCTTTGGCTTGGCCAGCAGCAAACGTCTTGATCCAGGCTGGATTCAGGTAGTCCTTTTCTGATGCACCTATAGCTTTGGCAGCAACAATTGTCTCTTCGGTTGTTATACCGACGAGATCAGCTTCGATTTCAGCTGCAAATTCAGCTACGAGAGTGGAGATTTCAACTTCCTGCTCCAATCCTTTTCCAGCTGCATCTGTCTCCTTCAGCTGAGATTCTCCTTGTCCAGCAGCCACTTCCCCCTTTTTCATCTAAGCCTCTTCCCCCTGTCTCTCAACTCTTGCAGGCTTCTTACCTTCTCCCTTTTTGGCATCAGCAAGAAGGGTTGCCAGTGAGCCATCCAGAGAGGTAAATTTTGCTTCAGCCTGTTGGACTCGAGAGAAGAGTTCATCCACAGCATCCTGTCCTCCAACCTTCTTCGCCAGTTCTAGATCTTGGCGCTCTTGATCAGCTTTCTTCATGGCTTCGAAGGTTGCAGAGACTTCTCTTTGAAAGGCGACAAACTCAGCTCGATGTTGTTCGAACTGAGTCGTCCACTCTTGGTCTTGTGTCTGCTGGGATTTGACAAGGTTGGAGTTGGCGACGGTTTTGTATACATTCAACTCAGAACTGAGTTCACGAACAGTTCTCTTCAGCTCATTGTTGGCTGTGCTGGTGGAGGATGAGAATTCTTCTAGCTTCAATTTCAGAGCATCTTCCATCAGCTGCCTCTGCTTCTCAGCCTGAGCCTCAATCACCAGCTGCTGCTCTTCACAGTTCTGTTGGATGGTTGAGAGCACCTCTGTTCGCAGCTGGTTCACCCTCTCAGTTATCAGCTCACAAATTTCTTCAAAGGAGAGCGCTGGCTGAGCTGAGGGGGCTGGTTGTTCGATTGCTGGGGCTGATTGTTCGATTGCTGGGGGTAGTTCAGTCACCATGGCTTGATGATTTGCCAGGTACTGTTGGAACGCAGCCTCTTCCTGCTAAGCTGCTGCTTCAGCTGCATCAATCTCATCCACGAACTTAGCACTCTTGGCCAGCATGGTGTCCACAAAGGCGACAGCTCCTGCATTGTTGCACAGTTCCCTTGAGTCTGTCCCTTCAGCCTTGCTGAGATCGAATCTACGGCTCAAAACAGTGACCTTGTTCTTGTATGCTACCTCAAGGTTGGAGTATTCAAAGTACTCTCGCAAGCGTGACTCATCATCCTTGAGGTGGTCCCAGCCATAGATGCGGAGGGTGTCTTCCTTGACATACCAGTAGCTGAAGATAATGCTAAACTGGTATATCAGCTCCGTGCCAAACATGGCGAAGATTGGCATGTTGCGAGCTACAGGAAATATCCCAACGAGCTTCTTGAAGCAATAGGCCAGCTTGCCTTCATGCTCAGCTACGACCACTTGACGATTTTCTTCTTCATTGATAGGGGAGGGTTCAATGTCATAGACATATGGTTCAAAAGGTTCTTCAACATTGGCCATGGAGCTGGTCGCAATGTTGGCATCGAGCGTGAGGCTCGGAATATTTGTCTGAGGATCAGTTGTGAGAATCTGATCCCCTTTGGTTGGTGATTGGGCTGGCTGGTCAGTTGGACTGGGTTGGAATCTATACTGTATGATATGTTTTCGGCAATATACCCAATAAGTATGTTTATACTTAGCCCTGCATATGTTTTATAAAATGTGCATGTTGAGTGACGTGAGCGGCGGAGGTTGAGTAGAAGGTTGTGAATAAAGAAGTACAATAGTGTTCTAGTTCTACGTTTTCCGTTGCCAAACTCTTTTTGTGTCAATGTATATCTTTTGGTCTAAGTTCCGTACTATGAACTTAGTTTCTTTTGAGAACAACTCTGTCGAGCGATCCTTCGAGGTCGACTCTCTTTCTTTTAATAAAGTCTGTTCATAAATATAAGTTGTTTTTTAGTTATTGTCTCTTATTTATTTTATTCCCCCTTCTTTCCTGTTTCTTTAATCCAATCCCTAGTCGCTGTAAACACAAAATATGTATTTATTCAATAAATATAAATATGAGTACAAATATACGAATTTCAAATATATGCGGGTTCAATCTCTATTTGATCCTCCGATTCTTCTCTTCACTTTGACCCTCGAACGGTCTTCAAGCAGCCTTTGACATTTTATCTAGAAGTATCCCTCCTAGATCTCCTTGGACTTGATCTTCAAGCTTTGTAACTTTGATACGAATGACTTTCGTCTTGGTTCCGAAGTAAACGTTGAGCTTTGATCTTTGTGCTTGATGACGTTGACTTGATCTTTGAGGTTGATGATGTTGACTTGAGTTTTGGGGTTGATGACGTTGACTTGAGCTTTGGGGTTGATGGTGTTGATGTGGAGGACGTTCGCCTTGTTTCCGAAGTAAACGTTGAGAGTCGAGCTTTAGAACGTCTTGAATCTCGCCGGGACACCTTGAGTATTGAGAGGGAACTCTTGGAGAATTTCTCTCTTCGATTCTTGAGCTCTTGAAGATGATTTTTAGGTGTGATTTAAAGTTGTGTAGAGACCCCTATTTATAGTTGTAGGAAGAGAGAAGTTGAGTGGGCTTTGGACTCCATCATGGGCTTGAGGGATGAGGTGGCGCAATCTCATTGACTCTTGAATATTGATGTATATCCTTTACTTGCCAAAGAAATAGATATTTATCACCATATAAAGACATATTTATCAATTAAATAACTTATATTAATATGGATATCTAGAAGATTCCATCATCAAATAAATATAAATAATTAAAATATTTCTTATATTTTCGGTTCCTACAAATGCCCCCTAGAGACTTGTTTATGGATGACTTGTCATGAAAATGAATGAGTCTCGATAAATTTGAATTTACTAGAAAGTTTATACTCTTTTCAAGGAGTTTTGAATTTTGACTTGATTTTAGATAGTTTATGCTCGTATCAAGGAACTTGACGGACTTGTAAATTTTTTATACTCGTGCTTAGGAGTTTATAGACCTTTTATACTCGTTTCAATGAGTCTTCATTTGGACAATTCTTCAAAGAGTATGATTATAGTTTTAAGGAGTGGGCCGTACACAGTTTATACTCATGCGGGCCAGGAGTAACATGCAGTTTAGGCTCATGCGTCATGGAGCGTTGTAGACATTTTAGACGGTTTTTACTCGCATCTAGGAGCATTTTAGACAGTTTAAGCTCTTATCAAGGAGCATTTGAAGTTATGTTGAAAAGTTTAGATGGTTTTTTACTCACATCTAGGAGCATATTAGACAGTTTAAGCTCTTATCAAGGAGCACTTGAAGTTATGTTGAAAAGTTTAGATGGTTTTTACTCGCATCTAGGAGCCTTGTAGACAGTTTAAGCTCTTATCAAGGAGCGTTGGCTTCATGGATTCCACCAAGTATTAGAAGATTGATTTGTAGCAGCTTCTTCATCTTCACTTGTAGCTTCTTCATCACTTGAACTTTCTTTAGGAGATTTGCCCCCATAGGTTGTTTCTTGATTTTCTTCAAAGTTGTGACTCTCTTCAATCGAAAGATCTTCAACTCTATTTGCAATCATGTTTAACTCCATGTCATGAGCTCTTGTAGCTAATTCTTCGAAGGTCTTTGGCTGAATTCCTTTAAGGATGTATCGAAGACTCCAATGCATGCCTTGGATGCACATCTCAATTGCAGAAGTTTCAGACAATCGATCTTTGCAATTTAAGCTTAAGTCCCTCCAACGATTGATGTAGTCGAAGACGGGCTCGTCTTTCCATTGACTTGATTTTGTAAGCTCCACCATGCTTACCGTCCTTCGAGTGCTATAAAAGCGATTGAGGAATTCTTGCTCCAATTGCCCCCAACTATCAATTGAATTTGGCTGCAAGTCAGCATACCAATCAAAGGCATTGTCCTTCAAGGAACGCACAAACTGTTTCACCATGTGATCTCCATATGTTCCAGCGTCGTTGCAAGTCTCCATGAAGTGAGCTATATGTTGCTTTGGATTTCCTTTGCCATCAAATTATTGAAACTTTGGTGGTTGATAGCCGATCGACATCTTCAAGCTTTCAATCCTTGGAGTGTATGGCTTGCTATACTTCCATGAAGATTTGGAGGTCCCTTCGAGCTTGTCCTTAATTGCCTTCTTGATGAATGCTTTGAGTTGATCAGCATGCATCGATCCATCGGAAGAGACTTCAAGCTCCTTAGTCGGAGATTTGTCACCATCTTTTCACTCTATGAACAGCTCGGCTTCTTGATCGTCCTTTGCTTGTTGGCTTCTTGTATCCAAAGTATTTGCATTTTCCAGCTTTGCGAGTTGAACATCTCGTTCTTCTAAGCGTTTGGCAAGTCCTTCTGCAAACTTTGTCAACTTCGTGATTTGCTCCTCAAACTTGTAGACATCTTCTTTGGATTTGGCGAAGAGAAGAGATGAGAGGTAGAGATTGTCCCACCGGGCGTGCCAAAATCTGTAAACACAAAATATGTATTTATTCAATAAATATAAATATGAGTACAAATATACGAATTTCGAATATATGCGGGTTCAATCTCTATTTGATCCTCCGATTCTTCTCTTCACTTTGACCCTCGAATGGTCTTCAAGAAGCCTTTGAGATTTTTTGTAGAAGTATGCCTCCTAGATCTCCTTGGACTTGATCTTCAAGCTTTGTAACGTTGATACGGATGACTTTCGTCTTGCTTCCGAAGTAAACGTTGAGCTTTGATCTTTGTGCTTGATGATGTTGACTTGATCTTTGAGGTTGATGACGTTGACTTGAGTTTTGGGGTTGATGGCATTGACTTGAGCTTTGGGGTTGATGGTATTGATGTGGAGGACGTTCGCCTTGTTTACGAAGTAAACGTTGAGAGTCGAGCTTTATAACGTTGACGTGGACGGCTTCCGCCTTGTTTCCGGATCAAACACCACTTGATATGATTCCGCCGAAGAACGCGTTGATTCCTACGAAGAACGCCTTGAATCTCGTCGGGACACCTTGAGTATTGAGAGGGAAATCTTGGAGAATTTCTCTCTTTAATTCTTGAGCTCTTGAAGATGATTTTTAGGTGTGATTTAAAGTTATGTAGAGACCCCTATTTATAGTTGTAGGAAGAGAGAAGTTGAGTGGGCTTTGGACTCCATCATGGGCTTGAGGGATAAGGTGACGCAATCTCATTAACTCTTGAATATTGATGCATAACCTTTACTTGCCAAAAATATAGATATTTATCACCATATAAAGACATATTTATCAATTAAATAACTTATTTTAATATAGATATCTATAAGATTCCATCATCAAATAAATATAAATAATTAAAATATTTCTTATATTCTTGGTTCCTACAAATGTCCCCTCGAGACTTGTTTATGGACGACTTGTCGTGAAAATGAATGAGTCTCGATAAATTTGAATTTACTAGAAAGTTTATACTCTTTTCAAGGAGTCTTAAATTTGGACTTGATTTTAGATAGTTTATGCTCGTATCAAGGAACTTGACGGACTTGTAAATTTTTTATACTCGTGCTTAGGAGTTTATAGACCTTTTATACTCGTGTCAATGAGTCTTCATTTGGACAATTCTTCAAAGAGTATGATTAAAGTTTTAATGAGTGGGCCGTACACAGTTTATACTCATGTGGGCCAGGAGTAACATGCAGTTTAGGCTCATGCGTCATGGAGCATTGTAGACATTTTAGACTCTTATCAAGGAGCGTTTGAAGTTATTTTGTTTGAAAAGTTTAGACGGTTTTTACTCGTATCTAGGAGCATTTTAGACAGTTTAAGCTCTTATCAAGGAGCATTTGAAGTTATGTTGAAAAGTTTAGACGGTTTTTTACTCACATCTAGGAGCATATTAGACAGTTTAAGCTCTTATCAAGGAGCACTTGAAGTTGTGTTGAAAAGTTTAGATGGTTTTTACTCACATCTAGGAGCCGTGTAGACAGTTTAAGCTCTTATCAAGGAGCGTTGGCTTCATGGATTCCACCAAGTATTAGAAGATTGATTTGTAGCAGCTTCTTCATCTTCACTTGTAGCTTCTTCATCACTTGAACTTTCTTTAGGAGATTTGCCCCCATAGGTTGTTTCTTGATTTTCTTCAAAGTTGTGACTCTCTTCAATCGAAAGATCTTCAACTCTATTTGCAATCATGTTTAACTCCATGTCATGAGCTCTTGTAGCTAATTCTTCGAAGGTCTTTGGCTGAATTCCTTTAAGGATGTATCGAAGACTCCAATGCATGCCTTGGATGGACATCTCAATTGCAGAAGTTTCAGACAATCGATCTTTGCAATTTAAGCTTAAGTCCCTCCAACGATTGATGTAGTCGACGACGGGCTCGTCTTTCCATTGACTTGATTTTGTAAGCTCCACCATGCTTACCGTCCTTCGAGTGCTATAAAAGCGATTGAGGAATTCTTGCTCCAATTGCCCCCAACTATCAATTGAATTTGGCTGCAAGTCAGCATACCAATCAAAGGCATTGTCCTTCAAGGAACGCACAAACTGTTTCACCATGTGATCTCCATATGTTCCAGCGTCGTTGCAAGTCTCCATGAAGTGAGCTATATGTTGCTTTGGATTTCCTTTGCCATCAAATTATTGAAACTTTGGTGGTTGATAGCCGATCGACATCTTCAAGCTTTCAATCCTTGGAGTGTATGGCTGGCTATACGTCCATGAAGATTTGGAGGTCCCTTCGAGCTTGTCCTTAATTGCCTTCTTGATGAATGCTTTGAGTTGATCGGCATGCATCGATCCATCGGAAGAGACTTCAAGCTCCTTAGTCGGAGATTTGTCACCATCTTTTCACTCTATGAACAGCTCGGCTTCTTGATCGTCCTTTGCTTGTTGGCTTCTTGTATCCAAAGTATTTGCATTTTCCAGCTTTGCGAGTTGAACATCTCGTTCTTCTAAGCGTTTGGCAAGTCCTTCTGCAAACTTTGTCAACTTCGTGATTTGCTCCTCAAACTTGTAGACATCTTCTTTGGATTTGGCGAAGAGAAGAGATGAGAGGTAGAGATTGTCCCACCGGGCGTGCCAAAATCTGTAAACACAAAATATGTATTTATTCAATAAATATAAATATGAGTACAAATATACGAATTTCGAATATATGCGGGTTCAATCTCTATTTGATCCTCCGATTCTTCTCTTCACTTTGACCCTCGAACGGTCTTCAAGAAGCCTTTGAGACTTTTTGTAGAAGTATGCCTCCTAGATCTCCTTGGACTTGATCTTCAAGCTTTGTAACGTTGATACGGATGACTTTCGTCTTGCTTCCGAAGTAAACGTTGAGCTTTGATCTTTGTGCTTGATGACGTTGACTTGATCTTTGAGGTTGATGACGTTGACTTCAGTTTTGGGGTTCATGGCATTGACTTGAGCTTTGGGGTTGATGGTGTTGATGTGGAGGACGTTCGCCTTGTTTACGAAGTAAACATTGAGAGTCGAGCTTTATAACGTTGACGTGGACGGCTTCCGCCTTGTTTCCGGATCAAACACCACTTGATATGATTCCGCCGAAGAACGCGTTGATTCCTACGAAGAATGCCTTGAATCTCGCCGGGACACCTTGAGTATTGAGAGGGAAATCTTGGAGAATTTCTCTCTTTAATTCTTGAGCTCTTGAAGATGATTTTTAGGTGTGATTTAAAGTTGTGTAGAGACCTCTATTTATAGTTGTAGGAAGAGAGAAGTTGAGTGGGCTTTGGACTCCATCATGGGCTTGAGGGATAAGGTGACGCAATCTCATTAACTCTTGAATATTGATGCATATCCTTTATTTGCCAAAGAAATAGATATTTATCACCATATAAAGACATATTTATCAATTAAATAACTTATTTTAATATGGATATCTATAAGATTCCATCATCAAATAAATATAAATAATTAAAATATTTCTTAAATTTTCGGTTCCTACAGTCGCACCCTGGCTTTGCCGTCCCTCGAGATTTGGGGCTGTGACAATATGTGGAATATATGCTTACAAGTTGTGCAAGTGATGTTTAGATAGAAACATATGTTTAGTATATTATCTTGTGTTGTCACAGCCCGAAATCCGGTGTGTAGGAATGACCAGACTCCATTGGAGTGTGAAGGTGAACCACCAAATAAACTCTACTCAATCAAGAAATCATGCTCGATAATGAGGGAAATCGATAATAAACATTATCAAATATCAACAAGATTTCAAGGGATCGGCTTCAAAATATAATAAGTGTTTTAGAAATCCAAGTCAAGCAGGAAATAGTTTCGAGCATACAGTCAAAGACAATAGAATAATAGTGTTGCAACGGAACATAAACAACTACTCAAGTTCAAAGGCTATATGTATGAAAACACATAACCATAAGCTAAACTTCCAAAATATATTATATTAACAATGAGCCGCTCAAGCACACCATGTCCTCCTCATCCAAGCTAACCTGCACGTTTTAGAAATAACATGCAGGGCGTGAGTACTTCGTACTCAGTGGACACATGCCAAAAATACTTGAAAATATTGCCCATTAGGGCAATATAATTGAACTTATCTTGCCACTGCATCACAAGTATTGGTACATTTAAAACCATTTTACTTGTGAATGCATAAAATCATTTTATCTTTTTGAAATCGACTGTGCAGTCAAACATATAATAAAGGTAGGAATCATCCATCACATCAACATTGTGCTGAGAAGTAGGCCTTCTTCTCAGACACTGTGACCAAAGTCACCATCAACTAATGCATGCATTAGCCTGCCTTAAGCAGGTTTTTATCCTGTGCGTCCACAGGATTTTTATTCCGTGCGTCCACGGAATTTAACATCATTTCATCACATCACATCACAACATTTCATCACATTACATCAAGTTGATGATTCCATATCAAAAAATTTAAAAATCAGGCAAGTCAATCAATTTTAATAAAAAGCGCACATAGTAAATAATAGTAGACGCATTCATCGTTGAGTTTTAGTTCAGAAAGCCCACTTGGCTTCAGGTATATTGAAGTCTAGGTTGCTTACTTTATGTTTTCCCAATTATTTCGCTGTCCCCCTCGGTCCTTCAATGATAATCATTGATTAAAATCGAGCTTATCTTACTCGAAAAATGTATAATAACTTTTGGGCTCGGCTGATGGACTCCTACATGACTCGGGATTTCCTTAACTCAACTAATCTTTTCTATATCGATAACTTTCTCGATTCCTTGTTCTTGAATCGTCGTCTTTACTTGATTTCTACTTTTCTCAAACTTGAATTCTCGTTTCTAATATAACTTCTCAACTTCACGTAAATCGATACATTTCTAATTAATTCGTCTTATCTTCTTATAAACTCAAATCATATGATTTTTATCAAATCATAACATCACATTTCAACTAATATCATCATACATCATTCATTCGCACTTAAGCACTGATTTCAACAATCAAGCATTCACATCTTCAATCAATCATTTCACTTTTCAAACATGTATTCATAACGTTTCTCAAACATTCACTTAGAAACAGATATGCACTTCGTTATTCAATCATCATCATCTTACTCTAACATTAATCTTAATATTTCAAACACTTATATCAAATAAGCGATTAAGCTTCGTCAATTTATAAGTTTAGTAATATCATACTAAACCACATAATCTATTCAAATATCAAAGCTTTAAACATACATCACATCTTAATTATAATCACACAATCGAGTGTTTATTTTCATCGATAACTTATATCTTAATCAAAATCATTTAATAACCCATTATCATTCAACTTTCAACTTCTATTTTTCTTTAATTTCAAGTCTCAATGAAAAATTTCATTAAACTCGTATAATAATAATTATTTTGAATAAAATATTCAAAATCATACTTCGTATTTCTTGACTCTAAAATACATCTTTCTTTAAATACGTAATCATATACATCATTACTTTTCTTTATATATGTATTCTTATACGTTATCATTTTCTTAAAATACATATTTTTATACTCTCAAAATACGTACTCTTACTCGTATTAAATACGTATCTACATACGTAACCACATACGCAATAAAATATACACTCACAAACGTAGAAAATATGTACTTATGTACGTACAAAAATATGTACTCATATACGTACCAAATATGTACTTATATACGTATAAAATTCATATTCATATACATAGAAAATACATACTCTTATACGTATACCATATTTAATCAAATGCTTAAGATAAAACAATCATTATTTTATCCTTTTCTTTATTTAAAATCTAATTTTCGTTTTTAATAAATAAAAACTCGGTTTTTCATTCCAAACTTCGTTGTTCGATAACTTTTACATCATAATTCCTTTTTAAGTGATTCAAAAAGCAAACTTGCTTATTTTGACTCAAATAATATCATCGAATCACTTAACATATCATATAATATCAATATCTCATCATAGAAATATTTTAATCTTAAAAATATCACTTCTTTCACATATCATAATCATTATCTCGTTTTTCAACTTCTATTATTCGATTAGCATTTCGACATATCAACTAATCATTCAAAACATGCTTAAAATCATATACATCACATAGAATTCACATCATTCAAATATATTCATCTTCAAGAATATATTTCACTTAAACTATTTTTCTTATTATTCTTATTATTTCTTTAATAGAAATTCTTTTCAACTTTCTCATTTATCAAATGAACTAAAATACGAGATTCTTATCTCAATAAATTATACTCATGACTTCTATCTCGTTTTCAAGATTTCTATTTCATTTCTTATAGAAATCTCATTTTCTGTATTTTAATTTCTCAAATATTAATATTACTATTAATATTTCAATTATCTTTCTAACACTTATCTTTAAGCTTACGCTTTTCACATTTAACATCATTCTAACATCATTACCTTACAAAAATATCTTTCTTGTATATTTACTCATAATTTCATTATTTCATTCTCTTATATATCCATATATATATATCTATCGATTTTATGAAATAAAATCCATAAAATTCCATTTTCTACTCAAATCACTTCAAATAAATTCAATATCCCATTTATTTCTCTATTTCATTTTTATCCAATGAAATTTCTCCATATATAATATATATATATATATATATATATATATATATATTCGAATAAATATAGAAAAATAACTATTTTTCTATTTAATTATATTCATCATCAAATCTTTTTCATCATGAACTTGAAGAATACATTTTCAAAAATTCATGTAAACACCAAGAACACCATTTTTATTTTTAAATCTATTTTTCTCTATTTTTCTCGATTTTTAGTCAATTAAATTCAATAAAATTGCTAAAAATCATATCTTTACATTTTAATATTCAAAATTTCATTTAAAAATTTTCTAACACATCTTAACATCATAATCATAATCTGCATGCTCATAATTCATCAAAATTCATCAAAATTCATTTTTCTTCAAAACATGCATAATTCAAAATTTATGTCATAAATCATTAAAATTCATATATCATCTTAAAGCACATATAAATCATGTTTTCATGTATCATCATGATCATAAACATCATTAAATCCAGAAAATTCGTTATTCACAATTTATTCAATTTTTCTCTATTTTTAATGAATTAAATTCATTAATAATTCAATAAATTCACCAAAAATTACATAAATTCATATATGCATATAAATCACATGGAAATCATATCAAGCATATATCATCATCATATCATCAAATAACCTCAAGATCTCATTAAGAACTCATTTTCCTAATTTTTTTCATTTTAGTCGATTATGAGGATTTAACCTATCTTAGGTTATTTCATCTTTTAATCTCCTAAATCATACTTATATCTTCACTTAGATCATTATATTATCATCACAACCCTAAGGTTTGCCTATGTATAAAGTAAACCATCCATAATTTCCTTATTTTCTTTGGTTTACACTTACTTATATACATATGATAAATGGAATGAAATCGTACTTAATTAAAATACTTAAGCTCTTCTTTGGCTTGCTTGGAGGATGAAAGATGACTGATTTGGTACTGCTTTCCTTGCATGAAACAAGATACAAGGGATCAAGATCATGGTTTGAAGAAATAAACTCAAAACCCCTTATTTTCATTTCTTGAAAATCGATGGAATAGGTTGGGTTTATTAGCTTGTTTCAAGCTTATGAATGAAAGAAATAAGATGAAACTTACTTCTCAAGACGATCTTGAAGATTAAGGAAGTGACTACATCAAAGAATTCTCAAGCACAAACATGACTTCTGTCACAGCCCCAACTCCCGAGGGACGGCAAAGCCGGGGTGCGACTAGGGATTGGATTAAAGAAACGGAAAAGAAGGGGAACAATTGAATAAAACACATTAACTTAACACTAATTACGATGATCTTGAATAAAAGAGAGTCGATCTTGAAGGATCGCTCGTCAAACTGTATTCAGAGAAAACTACGTTTAAAGTAATAACAACTTAAACCGAAAGGATTTACATAATGAGAGAACCTACTTTATTTAATGAAAGAAAGAGTAAATCACGGAGGATCACTCGACATAGCTATTCTTAAAAGGGACTAAGTTCAAAGGATGAAACTTAGTTCTAAGTTATACTTTAACTGAAACTAGTTTACAGAATTGGCAGCGGAAAACGTAGAAATGATATCACATATCGAATGTGAAATCGAGGCTCAACCAAACTTCTTTCCTGAGAAAAGACCTTTACTCAAACCTCTTCCACCTTCGTCACTCAACCTGCACATTCAAAGAAAACAAACATGTAGGGCTAAGTACAAAAGTACTTAGTGGGCACAATGCCGAAAACAACTCACAAGAGTTTTTATTATTAAATAATCAAACATCTTTTCATAAACATTCGTATAAGACTCTTACTGTTATAAACTTAATTTCTGTATGACACACTGTGGGTTTTTAACTCACATCCGATCGTCTGGAAAGCACCTGTGGGCTAACTCAGAAACTGTCCCTCTGGATAGCACGTGTGGGCTATCTCAGAATCTGATCGTTTAGTTGGAATTATCTGGATAGCAGCCTGAGAGCTATCTCAGAATCCAATACTCTGGTTAGCACCTGAGGGCTAACGCAGAGAGACATAAGAGAATTCATTTGCACTGATAGACACTTTAATACTCATCTATTAAAGCAATACGTAAACACCTTCGAGCAACGCTCGCATATATATACTTTAATACTCATATATTAAAGCAAAACGTAAACACCTTCGAGCAACGCTTGCATATAAATAAGGCAGTAATTGATACACTTTCAAAAAGCCCACCTCGTTCGTTTACAGAACTATTACTCGTGCTTCCGTCTCTGATCTTCCTTCCTGTCTTCTATTCTCGATGTCCTCCTTCTTTGAACGTAAATAATAAAACAACGATAAGTTGTTGAGCTGATAGAAGAAAATGGAATTCGGAACTGAAATCGAATTAATCCTTTAAGTTCTTAAGCTTTAGGCATTTGCGCGCTTAACTAGTTTCTTTTAGTTAAACGGGAACGAGACTCGAACACATCTCGTCTAGAACTCACTCGGTTTCTTACTCGACACTGAGGTCGGTGAAAAAAAAGGGTAGTCGATAACTCATAACGACTTGAAAGGTCTTAAGGAGTTAAGTTGAAAAGAATTCAGCTTATGAAAGTGAGTTTTGAAAATTCACTGTACAGGTTAGTAAGCATCATGCAGAACAGAAGATTTCTAAACAGGGGAAGTGCTCTATACCAAAAGAAAGCCACGGATGTCTAGTTTACTCTCCAATTTACGGATCTCGATTTTGGTAAGCGAGCTAGGAGATATGGCAGTTTCCGTGAAACGTCGCAAAACAGTCCGAGTTTAACCCTAGGGCTCGATAACTCGGCGCACGACTTCCTAGGTTCGTTTTGTGTTATTCCCCTGTTTTTCACACGAAATTATTGTCTCATGGCAGTCAACACGTATTTCCATACGTGGTGAACTCCTTTTCAATTCTCGGTTATAAAATACGACGATCAAAACCTCGTCGTTCGAACTATACAATTACTATACCAATCAAGTTCTCGTTTCACAACTTAATATCTCGATTTCAATTAATACCTATCATTTCATAAGTCGGATTAACACGTCGTCAACTACGAACTTGATCACTTATCAATAACATTCATTAATCTCCAATTATTTTCCTTATTCGACATTTCTATCAACAATTTCGTTCATTCATTTGTCTCTTACGATTTCCATTATATTTTTAGAAAAATTCCAATTAAATCATATAATCATCTAACATCATTTATAACACTAATCCATTATTATAACATCATTAGGATCAAACCTCATTGAACCCCCAATTTCTCACATAAAATCGGTAATAACAAATTTAATAGGAGGGATGATTTTCTTCCTTAATTCGATCCATAAATCCCTTCCTAAGCTCACTACAACATGAATTAACCATTGATTAACCCTACAACAACATTAATTGAATTTCAATGCCTCAAACCCTAACCCCTAAATCGGTTCATCATTAGAAATTAGGGAAAATGATTCCTTCTTTGCATAATTCATCAATTAAACCTATCCTAAGCTTAATCATCCAATTAATTAAGCTTTAAGCACCCTACTATTAAAACCCCTAATTTTCGGTCAACCCTAAACATAGGAGTTCTTGATTTTCTCTTCAATTCATCCATGGAAATAAATTTCTATCCATCTAATAACAATAATTAAAGCTTAAATCATCCTACTAGTTGATCCATAATTTTCAGTCAAGCATAAAAATTAAGGAATTGAATTTCCAAATGGATAGAATGATAGAGGAGATGATTACCTTGAAGATTATGTAGTTGGATTAAAGGTTCGATCGATGATGAACAAGATTGAAGATGAATTCCTTGAGGAAACTTGAAGAACATCAATGGAGGATGGATAATTGGGGGGGGGGGGGGGGGTTTCATGGGGATGAAATGAAGAAGATGATGACTTGGTGTAATGGAATAGTGATGACTAAGTTTAATACAATAATAACTAGCAAGGTGTCCAATATTTTATTAATAGAACATTAGTGGAAAAATGAGTCATAAAGGTTAAACGATATAATAATCAAATATCCTAAGGTTGAGAGAGAGAAAAGTCGGTCATGGTGAGGATTCTTTCTCCAAATACGCGTTTTCCGGCTCGTTACGACGTTACAAAAATCGAGCAATAAAAATACGTATTCGACTCATTATTGTCGAATTCCGATTCGACCATTAAATCCGATAAATATAATATACTTAGAAAGTATATTTTAAACTTTAAAATTAAATAAAAATTCGGGACATCACAGTCCAAATTTTGTCCGGAAAATAATAAAAACGAACTTTCTCTGGCGAATTCGTATGGCAATTTCGTGAATGTAAAAATCAGACGGTTTCCCGATCTGAGTTCTAGAATTTAAATTTTATCGTCCGCGAAAACCCTAATACAGTAGTCGTTCCTCTGACTTCTGGATTTTATTTTCTGAAACGGATTTCACCGTTGGTCTTAGAATTGAAAATCGGGAACTTAGGCGTGCAAAGCCAAAATTTTAATTAACTTCTTAAAAAAAATTTATTTTTCGTCGGAGCAAAAATGTCGGGTATTACAACTTCATCGATGGAAATTAGGTTTATGCATGGAGAACTTTTTCGAACTGTTGCTGCTACAAATCAGCTGTGATGTTCAACGTTTGCAGCTGATTTTCTTTAGTTTCTAGGCTTTAGATGATGATGGATATGTAGTAGATGATCTCTATGATGTTATGGTGAAGATAGGAGGGTGATGAAAGTATTAAAAAAGGAGAAAATGGAGCTGAAAATTTAAAGCGGCGATTTTCAGCTTCTTTCGGCAAGGTTGAAGCCGAAGGAGAGAAGAAAGATTTGGTTGCTGTTTTGCTCGGTTTTGGAGAGAGAAATGGATAGAGATTGATGAAGATAAGAATATGTGTAAGAGTTGTGAGCTAGGGGGAATGAACCACATGTTAAATATGTTAAGACTTGCTAGAGGAAAGATTGAGAGAGATATGGAGAGATTTGGAGAGAGAGAGAGGACAATGTGTTGTCTTCATGAGAGGGAGAGTGGCATTAACTTGCCAACATGAGAGTGGTTTAGGGTTAAGGGTACTATTACAGATAAGATTTAAGATTTTTTTTTTATCTGCTAATTATATCCGGTTAATAAATTTTCCGATAGAAAATATCCCCGTTATTTCATTTTATCCCCTCAAACACCTTATAACCCTTCTCGTCTCTTTCTCGACGTCTAAATTCTCTCTAATTCATCTTATATCTCCCAAAATAATTTAAAGAATTCAATGATCTAATTTTTATGTCAAGATTCCTTCTAACGAACAAGTTCATAAAAACGGCTCGACTAAACGAGTCGTTAAGCAATTTATTTTTAAACTTCACTCAAATGGTCTCGGAAAATTTCTCCGACTTATCTCAAAAGTCTTAAAATAAATTCTAGATTCAAATAAAACTAATTAGACTAAATTTGAAGTCGGTCGATAAATAGTATTTTCTCGGTTTACGTTACTATTCATCTAAAAATCAAAGTTCTCAGAAAATTTCGGAATTCATACTCAAGCTCATACTCACATAATTAAGCTCATACAATGCATCACATACTCGATTTGAATAATCGAAACGAGAAAAATCACATTAGGCACATTAGGGCATTTTCGTTATTTCACAGAAAAATTTATTTTTGCGAAAAATTTTAGCAATCAAAACTCATCATTTAGGCATATTAATTTAATTAATATGCACTTAGGAACTTAGAAAAATTCGGGGTATTACATACTCACTCACATATTTTCAAAACAATTCATTCTCAACATCAAAAGTCATCACTTACATCTCGTTCTCATTTCTAAGATTTTTACTCATCAAAACATTCTCAAAAGAATAACTCATTTAATTAACTCAACTCTTGTTTCTTCTCTTACTCTTTACCTCAATCTTATCTCAAAAATATTTGAGATCTTGGATGCTCAAAATATTATAAGCACTTAAGAGACTCAAAGTTGATTTTAACAGCCTAACGGCTTCATTTTCTTATCTTACAACTCTCACGTTGTTTCTTCAAGATCGTGGTATCGCTACTTAATCTTGACTAGCAGAATCGACTTCGTTCGAAGTTGTTGAATCATACAATCCGGAATTTCTTTGGGTCCTTTCTTTGAAATCTAATTTTTCTAAATTCATGCGAACCAACGTATAGACATATAAAGGGATTGACGTCTGATTCTCCTGATTCAGCACTTCTATTTATTTATTTTAGGCCAACGGTATTTACGAACGATTATGATACACTTTTCAATTTGTGTACCTTCGAGATTCTCTTGGTCATCGTCTTCAGCTTTCAACTCCATTGCGTACACTCTATGATAGTACGATTGCTCCGGTGGAGAAGACTACTCTTCTTGTTGCTGCGTCTGATATTGCATCGGGATTCCTTCTATAGCACGCAGTTGCGATGAGTGGATTTGATTCTGTCGTTCATTTCCTAGTCTTTGTTGCTTATTTGGGCATTGGTTCGAGTAATGACCAGGTTGACCGCAAGTATAATAGACACCGCTTCCTTCTCTGCAGATGCCTTGATGCAATTTGCCACACTTTGGACAAGGAAGAATTTCTCTGGTTTCAAAAGACGTATTACTTTGTTCAATACTTTGGGGTTTCGTCATTTCAGCTTGAATTTGTTGCTGTTGCGGTTGTTGCTGTCCTTTTTCAACCCACAGCTTTTTGCTCAGGTGACTTTCTCCAATCCATTTTTCTTTTCTTTTCATGTTTTGGCCGGGATGGGAGGATTGAAGATTTTCGTTTGCTGTTACTTGGCTTTGAGATTGGGAAATCGTTAAGGAATGCGATCCTTCTTCAGGCTGCATCGCCAGTTCCATATCTAGCGCTCGGTTAAGGGCTTCAGCATACGTCAGACCACTCTGACTCGCAAGGACTACTCGAATGTCTTGTCTTAAGCCGGCACGAAACAGCTCACACATCTTTTCATCCGTATCCACCTGATCAGGTGCGTAACGGGCTAACTAGCAAAATTCACCATCGTACTCGGCCACTGACTTCTTTCCTTGATGTAAATTCGCGAACTCGTTCGCCTTCTGCTTACGATAACTTCTAGGTACGTACTTTTCAAACAAGATTTCTTTGAACTGCTCCCAAGTTAGATTCGCACGCTGCTCGGGAGTAAACATTCGTTGTCGGGATCCCCACCAGTAATCGACGGCTTCCTTTAGCTGATACGTCATACATTCAAGATGCTCATGATCGTTACATCTAAAGAATTTAAAAATCCGTTCGAGAGAATGAACCCAGTCCTCGACTTCTGCGGGACTGCCATTACCATCGAAGGTTGGAGGGTTTTGTCGAAGAAAAAGTTCCTCGACTCTCCTATCGTTTTGAGTAGGCGGAATTGGGTTACTACGCTCTTCCTCTTCGTTATTTCTAACGTTTCTTCTTCTTCCTCTTCTTGGAGGCATTCTATAAGAAATGCTAAAATTAGGATACTCAGATAGTTCGATCTAAACGTTTTCTCAACTCTCAAAATTTCCCCTTTTGGAAGAAATCATTCTTAAGCGATACTTATAAAATATAAAGCATACTTCACACATTTAATCACAATAGAACATACTAGCATATAACATCATTACTTTCTCACTTTATCATAACAACATCATGCTTTCTCCAATTCTCACTAAGTTTAAACTTTATACTCATTTAACTTAAGCATTTAGTCTCACTTTCCGGATATAGAATATCTCGGACTTTTGAAAATTTTTCAATCTTTAGAAAAACTTTGAAATTTCTCGTACCTGTCAGCTGGATGAGGCAGGGTGCTTGGCTCATTGCGGACTGACGCAATAATATTCAAAGAATGCTCAAATAATTTCAAAGAATATTCAGATACGTCTAGAGAATGCAAATCTAGACTCGATTCTTAAGGAAAATTAAGCTTCATAGTAGACAAACAAACAGACCTGCTCTGATACCACTTTGTCACACCCCGAAATCCAGTGTGTAGGAACGACCAGACTCCATTGGAGTGTGAAGGTGAACCATCAAATAAACTCGACTCAATCAAGAAATCATACTCGAGAATGAGGGTAATAGATAATAAACATTATCAAATATCAACAATCTTTCAAGGGATCGGTTTCAAAATATAATAAGTGTTTTAGAAATCCAAGTCAAACAGGAAATAGTTTCAAGCATATAGTCAACGACAATAGAATAACAGTGTTGCAGCGGAACATAAACAACTACTCAAGTTCAAAGGCTATATGTATGAAGACACATAACCTTAAGCTAAACTTCCAAAATAGATTATATTAACAATGAGCCGCTCAAGCACACCATGTCCTCCTCACCCAAGCTAACTTGCACATTTTAGAAATAACATGCAGGGCCTGAGTATTACGTACTCAGTGGACACATGCCAAAAACATTTGAAAACATTGCCCATTAGGGCTATATAATTGAACTTGCCTTGCCACTGCATCACAAGTATTAGTACATTTAAAATCATTTTATCTTTTTAAAATCGACTGCGCAGTCAAACATATAATAAAGGTAGGAATCATCCATCACATCAATATTGTGCTGAGAAGTAGGCCTCCTTCTCAGACACTGTGAGCAAAGTCACAATAACCTAATGCATGCATTAGCCTGTCCTAAGCAGGTTTTTATCCTGTGCGTCCACATGATTTTTATTCCGTGCGTCCACGGAATTTAACATCATTTCATCACATCACATCACATCATTTCATCACATTACATCAAGTTGATGATTCCATATCAAAACATTTAAAACTCAGGCAAGTCAATCAATTTTAATAAAAAGCGCACATAGTAAAAAATAGTAGACACAATAATCGTTGAGTTTTAGTTCAGAAATCCCACCTGGCTTCAGGTATATTGAAGTATATTGAAGTCGAGGTTGCTTACTTTATGCTTTCCCGATTATTTCGCAGTCCCCCTCGGCCCTTCAATGATAATCATTGATTAAAATCGAGCTTATCTTACTCAAAAAACGTATAATAACTTTTGGGCTCGGCTGATGGACTCCTACATGACTCGGGATTTCCTTAACTCAACTAATCTTTTCTATATCGATAACTTTCTCGATTCCTTGTTCTTGAATCGTCGTCTTTACTTGATTTCTACTTTTCTCAAACTTGATTTCTCGTTTCTAATATAACTTCTCAACTTCACGTAAATCGATACGTTTCTAATTAATTCGTCTTATCTTCTTATAAACTCAAATCATATGATTTTTATCAAATCATAACATCACATTTCAACTAATATCACCATACGTCATTCATTCGCACTTAAGCACTGATTTCAACAATCAAGCATTCACATCATCAATCAATCATTTCACTTTTCAAACATGTATTCATAACGTTTCTCAAACATTCACTTAGAAACAGATATGCACTTCGTTATTCAATCATCATCATCTTACTCTAACATTAATCTTAATATTTCAAACACTTATATCAAATAAGCGATTAAGCTTCGTCAATTTATAAGTTTAGTAATATCATACTAAACCACATAATCATATTCAAATATCAAAGCTTTAAACATACATCACATCTTAATTATAATCACACAATCGAGTGTTTATTTTCATCGATAACTTATATCTTAATCAAAATCATTTAATAACCCATTATCATTCAACTTTCAACTTCTATTTTTCTTTAGTTTCAAGTCTTAATGAAAATCATTTCATTAAACTAGTATAATAATAATTATTTTGAATAAAATATTCAAAATCATACTTCGTATTTCTTGACTCTAAAATACGTCTTTCTTTAAATACGTAATCATATACATCATTACTTTCTTTATATACGTATTCTTATACGTTATCATTTTCTTAAAATACATATTTTTATACTCTCAAAATACGTACTCTTACTCGTATTAAATACGTATCTATATACGTAACCACATATGCAATAAAATACATACTCACATACGTAGAAAATACGTACTTATGTACGTACAAAAATATGTACTCATATACGTACCAAATATGTACTTATATATGTATAAAATTTGTATTCGTATACATAGAAAATACAAACTCTTATACGTATACCATACTTAATCAAATGCTTAAGATAAAATATCCTTTTCTTTATTTAAAATCTAATTTTCATTTTTAATAAATAAAAACTCAGTTTTTTATTCCAAACTTCGTTAATCGATAACTTTTACATCTTAATTTCTTTTTAAGTGATTCAAAAAGCAAACTTGCTTATTTTGACTCAATTAATATCATCGAATCACTTAACATATCATATAATATCAATGTCTCATCATAGAAATATTTTAATCTTAAAAATATCATTTCTTTCACATATCATAATCATTATCTCGTTTTTCAACTTCTATTATTCGATTAGCATTTCGACATATCAACTAATCATTCAAAACATGCTTAAAATCATATAGATCACATAGAATTCACATCATTCAAATATATTCATTTTCAAGAATATATTTCACTTAAACTGTAACAGCCCGATACCCGGCCTATGCGGATACCCGGACTAATACTTGGAATCGTACAATAAACTGTTGAGTTTATAAGTTGACTTTACAAAAAGATGGGAATAAAAAAGGCTTTGCTTCAAGGAAATTGAGGAAGATTCATCAACTTGTCTTCATTACCCTAGCTTGATCGTCTTGGAGTCAAAGTATGAGGACTTTGGCCCCGCACTGCAGAAGCATTGATTGAGACTAACCGCGATCGGTTTAGTCGAAGCGTGAAGAAATATAAACGTCGATGAGTTTGTACTTGGATTAAATATACATTTGAATGAAAGGGGAGATTACGATCTGAATGATCGTCATCTAAAACGTCTCTAATGCTAACACACCTCCATCTCGTCCGTCACTCAACCTGTTTTGAAAAGAAAACATTTTTGGGCTGAGTACTTTGGTACTCAGTGAGATCCGTTCCCCTTTTTAAAAACATTTTTCGAAAGCATTTGAAAGATATGGCATGCCCACATTCATATACAAGGGAGATACTTGAAAATAAAATATTTTATCCCATGCATATGCGAAAACATTTTTAAAATAACTTTGCCGGCACTTAACTCGCCTACCGTGTTACCTTCTCCGGTTCTTCGAGTGGGGAGCCACTCTCACTCTCCGAACCATCATAAGAACCTTATGCGCACTACCTTGGAGTGATCGGGTACCAAGGCCAATCGTAATAATATTTGGCATAAAGCCCATTCATAATGGTAAACACGAGTAGAGAGCATCAAATATTTTAGCATGCATATCACTTTTTCATAAAAGCAGTTAGGGCTTATTAACCCGAAATGTTACCTCCGTGGGGCTTATAACCCATGTTTGAAAATAGGAACCCACCTCTTGTCCTTGTCGTATTGTGGAGTACCCTCTTGTGTCCCTAATACTTGGTGTCTCCCACAAGACAGTCTATACACTTAGGCGTCATACTAATCGAGGTTAATTATCCTATTAACCTAAAGGTCAACCTATTCCCGATCTTTATCTTTGAAACTGAAAAGTGCATCAAGGCATTGCCTTGAGGTTTTAACTTAGAGAAATTGGATCAATGATCCTTTATTAAAAGCATGCATCTTAAGTTGTTATTCAAAACTTGGTTTTGAAAACATGTCGTGTCATGATATGTCATGTCGTGCTTTATCGTGGTTCATATAAGCATGCATGTCATATTATTCATCATGTAAATCATTCATATTATTTTTATGCAATTAACACATTCATACATGTCATATCTTGGATCATGTCATGCTTTAACATGTATACTTAAGTAATTGAACACATATAGCATCATGTAACTTAGTCAATTAATCTAATTAATTAGCAATCATCATTAGTTAAGTCATGAACAATTGATCATATAATAACATGTCATTAAGCTTGGATAATTAATCTAATCATGATTAATTAATCACATAAATAATACTATAATTAATTAATTAATTAATGATTAATTAGTATACTTTAATCAACATACTTAAGCAAATCATATTTAATCAAATCATGTCACATAAGTACATGTTAATCATCATGTCATGTAATCATACTTATGCATACACATTAATCATATAACATGCATCATATAATAATCACATTTGTAATTACTTAGGTATTTAACTTTAATTAATTTAAATTAATTATCATTAGTGGGTCAAGGACCCTTGACAAATTTAACTTAGTAAAATTATTTTAATCACATAAGTCATATATGGCCCATAGGCCCGCTTAACAAGCCCAAACATTCAACGAATCTCTAATGGATAAATAAGAGCACACATCACCACACAAGACATATGAGTTTAGACTTAACACATTTAATCAAATAATAAATTGGGCCCAACACTTAACAATTGAAATATGCCCACATGTAAGTATATCAAAGTTTATAGAAGTTGGGCCTAACAACTTAGTCTACAGATAATTATTATTTAAGCCCAAATAATTTGGCATAAGAGCCCATTTTCAATATCAATCACATTTATATGTAGAAAACTACTTTAATCAATTCCATAAATCATATATAAATACTTATTTTCTGGAAAAATACACATTTTAATTCATGAAAAACGTTTTTAAGCCATAAAAATGATAACAATAATTTCTGAAAATTATTTTATTGCATGAAAATATCAACGAGCTTCATAAAAATAGCAAACGACCTTCGGTCGATTTTCCCTATTGAACTAACATCCTAAACTGACCAAAATACTACTTTCAAGTGGTAAAAATTATTTTGGAGATACTTAAATTAAGCAAAAATACGTTTTTTGGGCAGATTCAAAAGTAAACATTTTCTGGAAACTTTTCTGGAAATTTCTGCACAAGGGCTTCACAAGAAAATTCATATAGGATGCATCTCTTGATGAAAAACCGACTTCTTTATACCTATGGAAACCTTGAGATGTCTACTTTATGATTCTAAAAAGCAAAGCACATGAATATGGAGGAATCATGGAGATATGGGCTGGTGAATTGAAACTGTCCAGATTGAAGGTTCAAAACAGGTAAGTGGCAAAGATCAGTTTACAGAGGGCATTTGGCTCGATGAAAAATTCTGATTTTTGGATATGTTATACTAGACATCAAGAGCTACAACATGTTAAAATTTCAAGTCAATCTAAGTTCATTTTATAGGGCTTTTATCTTCTGTTCTAGATTAGATTAATAAAGATCATGCTGAAAATTTCTAACACTTATAGATCTAACATCTTTGAACATCAAGCTTCAAAAATTAAACATATAAGTTCTAGATCTACACATGGATCATGCTTATAACATAAACATCATAGATCAAAAGTTAAAATGAACATGCAATTCACTTATAACACACATAGGACATAGATAAACTTAGATCTCAAAGATTCAAGCAAGAATCATCTAATAGCTTGAAAAATAAAATACTAAACCTCTCTCTTGGATTTTCTCATGCTTCAAAACCCACATGCAATCACATACACACCATCTAACATGCATTTCTTATAAGAATAAAGAAGAATATTAAGGAAGAAACACAAAATTGAAGGCCAAACATTATACCTAACTTTTCCCCTTTTCTCTCTCTCATTTTCAGTCCTCTTCTCCCATGATCTTCTAGATACTTAGTCATGCTCATCTTCCTCTCCTTAAGATCTCTTAGATGGTGAAGAAATGGTAGTGATGGTGGAAGAAAAATGGGTGGAGGAAGGGAGTGGTGATGGGGCTTTGTCTTGAGAGAGAATGGATGATGGAGAAGATGAAATGGATACTTGGTGTGTGTGTGTGTGCAGCCACATAGGGGTAATAAGGAGGGAGTGAGAGGTTGTCTTGAGTGTGGAAGTGGGAGAGGATAGAAGTGGAGGCCATGCATTGGTCCATTTTGAAAATGGGTTGAAAAATGAGTTCTAGAATCATCATTTGATTCTTGCACATGTGGAGTTGGATGACAACTCTCTCTTCCTCTCTTCTTATTCATATTTCTCTTAATATCTTATTCCTAATTGGTGTCATCTAGTGTGTCTCATTAGTTGGTAAGTGAAGTAGTGGCCAAATAACTATATACATTTAATCATCTATACATTTATGCACACACATACCCACATGCACTTGTTCACATATAATTCATCTCGTATTATTTATCCGGGTACGAACCTTCTTGATTAACTCGTCTTTTATTAATTCAGCTTAGAAGTGAATTTGCAAAATACTCATGCACGAAATAAATTAATGCAACATGTGAGATGAAATTTCACATTTTAAAAATATGTTGTGCCGTGCTCATGCTCGTGCTCGTTGTAAATGTGAGGAATGCATTTATTTGAAATTGAGATCGAAAACTCTTTTCACTTTATAAACAAAACTTCATTTTATTGATAAAAGAAATATTATTTTCTTTTAAAATTCCGGGAATAAGGACCTATCTTAAAAGTTTTAATTTACTCGGATTTTTCCTAGACCGGTTTAGCGGGGTGTTACATAAACTATTTTCCTTATTATTCCTATTATTTCTTTAATAGAAATTCTTTTCAACTTTCTCATTTATCAAACGAACTAAAATACGAGATTCTTATCTCAATAAATCATACTCATGACTTCTATCTCATTTTAAAGATTTCTAATTCATTTCTTATAGAAATCTCATTTTCTGTATTTTAATTTCTCAAATATTAATATTACTATTAATATTTCAATTATCTTTCTAACACTTATCTTTAAGCTTACGCTCTTCACATTTAACATCATTCTAACATCATTACCTTACAACAATATCTTTCTTGTATATTTACTCATAATTTCATTATTTCATTCTCTTATATATCCATATATATATCTATCGATTTTATGAAATAAAATCCATAAAATTCCATTTTCTACTCAAATCACTTCAAATAAATTCAATATCCCATTTATTTCTCTATTTCATTTTTATCCAATGAAATTGCTCCACATATATATATATATATATATATATTTGAATAAATATAGAAAAATAACTATTTTTCTATTTAATTATATTCATCTTTAAATCTGTATGTTTTCATCATGAACTTGAAGAATACATATTCAAAAATTCATGTAAACACCAAGAACACCATTTTTATTTTTAAATCTATTTTTCGCTATTTTTCTTGATTTTTAGCCAATTAAATTCTATAAAATTGCTAAAAATCATATCTTTACATTTTCATACTCAAAATTTCATTTAAAAATTTTCTAACACATCTTAACATCATAATCATAATCTACATGCTCATATTTCATCAAAATTCATCAAAAATCATTTTTCTTCAAAACATGCATAATTCGAAATTTATGTCATAAATCATAAAAATTCATATCTCATCTTAAAGCACATATAAATCATGTTTTCATGTATCATCATGATCATAAACATCATTAAATCTAGAAAATTCATTATTCACTATTTATTCAATTTTTCTCTATTTTTAATGAATTAAATTCATTAATAATCCAATAAATTCACCAAAAATCACATAAATTCATATATGCATATAAATCACATGGAAAATCATATCAAACATATATCATCAAATAACCTCAAGATCTCATCAAGAACTCATTTTCCTATTTTTTTTTTCATTTTAGTCGATTATGAGGATTTAACCTATCTTATGTTATTTGATCTTTTAATCTCCTAAATCATACTTATATCTTCACTTAGATCATTATATCATCATCACAACCTTAAGGTTTGCCTAAGCATAAAGTAAACCATCCATGATTTCCTTATTTTATTTGGTTTACACTTACATATATACATATGATAAATGGAATAAAATCATACTTAATTAAAATACTTAAGCTCTTCTTTGGCTTGTTTGGAGGATGAAAGATGACTGATTTGGTACAGCTTTCCTTGCATGAAACAAGATACAAGGGATCAAGATCATGGTTTGAAGAAATAAACTCAAAAACCCTTATTTTCATTTCGTGAAAATCGATGGAATAGGTTGTGTTTATTAGCTTTTTTCAAGCTTATGAATGAAAGAAATAAGATGAAACTTACTTCTCAAGATGATCTTGAAGATTAAGGAAGTGACTACATCAAAGAATCCTCAAGCACAAGCATGACTTCATCGATGGAAATTAGGTTTATGCATGGAGAAATTTTTTGAACTATTGCTGCTGCAAATCAGCTGTGATGTTCGATGTTTGCAGCTGATTTTCTTTAGTTTCTAGGCTTTAGATGATGATGGATATGTAGTAGATGATCTCTATGATGTTATAGTGAAGATAGGAGGGTGATGAAAGGATTAAACAAGGAGAAAATGGAGCTGAAAATCTGCTGCTACAAAGCTGCGATTTTCTGCTTCTCTCGGCAAGGTTGAAGCCGAAGGAGAAAAGAAAGATTTGGTTGCTGTTTCGCTCGGTTTTGGAGAGATAAAAGGATAGAGATTGATGAAGATAAGAACGTATGTAAGATTTGTGAGCTAGGGGGAATGAACCACATGTTAAATATGTTAAGACTTGCTAGAGAAGAGAGAGAGAGGAAAGATTGAGAGAGATATGGAGAGATTTGGAGAGAGAGAGAGGACAATGTGTTGTCTTCATGAGAGGAAGAGTGGCATTAACTTGCCAACATTAGAGTGGTTTAGGGTTAATGGTACTATTAGGGATAAGATTTCAGATATTTTTTTATCTGCTAATTATATCCGGTTAATAAATTTTCCGGTAGAAAATATCCCCGTTATTTCATTTTATCCCCTCAAACAACTTATAACCCTTCTCGTCTCTTTCTCGACGTCCAAATTCTTTCTAATTCATCTTATATCTCCCTAAATAATTTAAAGAATTCAATGATCTAATTTTTATGTCAAGATTCCTACTAACAAACAAGTTCATAAAAATGGCTCAACTAAACGAGTCATTAAGCAATTTATTTTTAAACTTCACTCAAATGGTCTCGGAAAATTTCTCCGACTTATCTCAAAAGTCTTAGAATAAATTCTAGATTCAAATGAAACTAATTAGACTAAATTTGAAGTCGGTTGATGAATAATTCCGGAATTCATACTCAAAGTTACTATTCGTCTAAAAATCAAAGTTCTCAGAAAATTCCGAAATTCATACTCAAGCTTATACCCACATAATTAAGTTCACACAATGCATCACATACTCGATTCGAATAATCGAAACGAGAAAAATCACATCAGGCACATAAGTGCATTTTCGTCATTTCACAAAAAACTATATTTTCGCGAAAAATTTTAGCACTCAAAACTCATCATTTAGGTATATTAATTTAATTAATACGCACTTAGGAACTTAGAAAAGTTCGGGGTATTACATGTCACAACCCCAAATTCTGAGGGACGGTAGAAGCCGGGGTGCGACTGGGATTGGATTAAAGAAGCGGGGAAGAAAGGGAACATAAGTATAAACGTACATAAAAGACAGCATTAATTCTATGAACAAGACTTCGATATATAATTATAAGGAAAGAGTTTGATCTGAAAGATCAAACGACAAAGTGTTTCAAAAAGAAAACCTAAGTTATGAGTACAGAACTCAGTTCAAAAGAAATCTAAGCTATCAGTAGAACTTAGACTACAGTGTTCAATATACATAAAAGCATCTAGAGTTTTGCAGCGGAATTGAAAGACATATATACAAGTCATCTCCTATAGACAAGATTAACTCCTAACTCAACCCTCCACCGCTGGCGTCGCTTCAACCTGCACATTTAGAAAACATATGCAGGGCTAAGTACAATAGTACTTAGTGGGCACATTGCCGAAAATATAATCATAAGTATAGATAAACAGACATCTCATTTGATAGCGCATCGGGGTTTTCATTTAAAAGAGCCCGTGCCTATTAAACATTTTCATTTCATTCATAAAGTAGCTTGCAAGCATTTTTCATAGATGTTACGTTCAAATCTTGACCAAATCCTTATTCACCGTGGCTGGTTACCTCTCAACAGGATACCACATACACCACAGGCTACAAAGTGCATTAACTCTGGAAAGCACCTAATGGCTAACTCAGAGCCGATCGTTAGTTAACACCTAATGGTTAACTCATAAATCTGGAAAGCACAAAGGCTAACTCAGATGGGTACAAGAGAACTCACATAAAACATAAAACAGTTTATGCCTGATATCACTTTGAAAACACAGTTATCAAAGCTCATAAAGAATCACTTTCAAGTTGTGGAAAAACCCACATTTTATTTGATATGTATAAAAGCCCACCTCATAGATTACAGAACTAAATAACGATCTTCCGTTCTTTAATCTTCCGTCCTTTCCTTGCGCTGACTTCCTCCTTCATCATACATAAAACATAACCTCGATGAGTAGTTGAGACGACAAAAGAAAACGGGAATCAAAATCAAATTTGATTTAGTCTTTTACGTCTTTCAAGTTTTTAGGCATTTGCACGCTTAACTAAGTCGTTTTACTTAAATAGAAACGAGATTCAAAACACATCTCGTTTAGCACTCAAAGGCTCTGTACTTGACACTGAGGTCAGTAGGAAAAAAAGGGCATTCGTTAACTCATAACGACTTTAAAGATCGAAAGAAACTAAGTTGAGAAGAATTCAACTTAGGAAAATAGGTGTTGAAATTTCACTGTTCCATACAGAAGTTATTTCCCAGAACAGAGAATTTGGAAACAGGGGAAGTTCCCTGTACCTTGAGAAAGTCTTGGATGTCTAGTTTACTCTCCAATTTACGGATCTCAATTTCGATAAACGAGCTAAGAGATATGGCAGTTTTCGTGAAGGGTCGCAAAAACTGCCGAGTGAACCCTAATGCTCGATAAAATCGATGTATGACTTCCTAGGTTCGTTCTATGTTATGGAACCTATATTCTCACGAAATTAACATAACAAGGTAGTCAACACGTATTTCCATACGTGGAGAACTCCTTTTCATTACTCGTCTATAAACACGACGTTTAAAACCTCGTCAATTCAACTAATAATTACTATACCAACCAAGTTAACTATTCTCGTCCTAACTCCTCGATTATAATTAAAACTCAATATTTCATAACTCGGATTAACACATCGTTAACTATAAAGTTGTTCCTTAAGCATTAATAATCATTAATATCTCATACTTTTCTTAGTCGACTTTCCTATCATTATTTACGTTCATTTGTTCGTCTCTTATGAAATTTCCAAAGTTATCGGAATTCGTTCAAACTTTACATTATAAGTCATCATCTATCGAGGATCATTACTATATATCATTACATTGAATCATTAATAAAACTCGACTTATTATCGAACCTTTGTCTCTTATATTTTCACAATATATTTTAGAAAATTCTAATTTAATTCATAACATTATCTAACATCGTTAGGGACCTTAATCCATCATCAAAACATCAATTAGACCAAGCTACATAAAACCCCTATTTTCCTCATAAAAATCGGTATTCAAAATATAATTAGGAAAGTGATTTTTCTTCATCAATTAATCCCATTAATTCATTAATCATCCTACTACAACATAGATTATGTAATACCCCAGACTTTTTCTACAGTCTTTAAAAATAAAAGTTAATAATAATTATGGCTTTGCATGCCTAAGATCGTAAAATTAAATTCTAAGATTTACGGTGAAATCCGTTTCCAAAAATAAATTCCAGAAATCGGACGAACGACTACTGTATTTAGGGTTTGCGCGTCCGTTAAGTTTTTCGCCCGGAAACTCGGAATCGAATTCCGTCAGATTTTTACATTCACGAAATCGCGATACGAACTCGCCCGAGAAAGTTCATTTTTGTGATTTTCCGGACGAAATTTGGACTGTGACGTCCCGACCTTTTCTCGGATTTTGAAAAACGATTTAGGTTTTCCGAGTACGTTAATTATTTCCAATCTAACGGACGAATTAGATTTCGTCAATTCCGTAGCTAACTAAGAAAGTATTTCTCGATTTTTATATCGACGTTTAAGAGCCGGAAACGTGATTTTAGCGTCTAATTTTCCCTCGCCAAACGCAACCTTAACGAGTCACTACTTTAGTTAGATATTTTTCTTAGCTTTGTGAGTCACCATAGTGACTCACCATCCCTCTCTCCTTCTCCCCTATTTCTTCCACCCCACTCACATCTCCTCGCTTTCATTTTCTTCTTCCATCATCCTCCATTGAAGCACAACTCAAGCTCTTCAAGATCCATAACTCCTCCGTCTACCGATCAAATTCCCATCCGATTTCATATATCGAAAGGTAAGAGCTTCGTCTCTAGTTTGATCCGAACAAATCTCCTTTCCCCTCTCTTTCATTTTTTTTCAAAAATTAGAGAATGGTTTAGTATGTGATTTCTTGATCGATACATGTTCTAGGATGCTTAGAATCGAGTTCTACGGATCAAATCATGAAGGAAAAATCAAGAACCCCAACCCCTATTAATACCGAAATTTTTCTGTTTTGGGGCTTTCGTTTCATACTCGATTTCTTCGTCGAATTGATGATAGATTAGTGTTTCTCATGTCGTTAATTGATAGTATGAATTGTTTTAGATTTTTCTAAAAATAAAATCTAAAACCTAAGAGACGAACAAGGCTCGGTTTAGGTTAGTAAATTTTAAGATATGCTCGATTGTTTAATGGAAATGAATTATACGATGCATGAGGATAAATATTAAATTGAGATTTTTCTAAAAATAAAACGCAAAATATAAGAGACGAAGATGTATTGATAAGTCGAGGCTCGATAATGTTTTGATAATATGATTTGCATGTTAGGAATGCTCGTTAGATAATAATCGCCTTCGTAAATTTTTTTTGAAATCCGATGACTTTGGAAAATCCGTAAGAGACGAACAAAAGTATGTAATTAATGATAGGAAAGTCGAGTAGGATTGATAATTGGATATTAATGATCATTAATGTTGAGGGAACGAAATTGTAGTTGACGTCGTGTTGATCCGAGCTATAAAATATTGAGTTTATGTTATAATCGAGAAGTTTGGATGAGAATTGATAACTTGTTTGGTTTAGTAATTGTTTAGTTGAAACGACGAGGTCTTGATCGTCGTGCTTATAGACGAGAAACGAAAGGAGTTTATCATTTATGGAAATACGTGTTTACTGCCTTGTTGTGTAAAATTCATGAGAATTTAAGTTCGATAACATAGAACGAACCTAGAAGAACGTGCGTCGATTTTATCGAGCATTAGGGTTCACTCGGCAGTTTCTGCGACGTTCCACGGAAACTGCAATATCTTTTAGCTCGTTTATCAGAATCGAGATCTGCGAATTGGAGAGTAAACTAGAAACCCGAGGCTATCTTTTGGTATAGGGCATGACACCTGTTTCGCAATCCCCTGTTCTGGACAGAATCACTGACTTCAAGTAGTGTATGTTCGAATTGTAATTTCCTAAGTTGTTTTCTTCTCAACTTAGCTTCTTTCGATCTTTGAGGTCGTTATGAGTTAACGAATGCCTTTTTCTTACTGACCTCAGTGTCATGTATAGAGCCTTGAGTGCTAAACGAGATGAGTTCGTATCTTGTATCTGTTTAAGTAAAGAAATTTAGTTAAGCGTGCAAATGCCTAAATCGTCTAAAGAACTAAAACTTAACTTCCTAAGTTGATTCCTTTCCAACTTAGTTCCTTTTGATCTTTTAAGTCGTAACAAGTTAATGACTATCCTCTCTACTGACCTAAGAGTCGAGTATGATACCTTTTGAGCTCTAAACGAGTTTTGTTCGAGTCTCGTTCCTGTTAAACTAAAAAGAAACTAGTAGCGTGCAAATGCCTAAAGAAACAAAACGATTAAAACCCAAATTCAAATTTTCATATTTGATTATCTTTTATGACCGAATTTAAAGTGTGATTATTTTACGATGAAGGAGGAAGTCACCAGTAAGGAAAGGACGGGAGATCAGGAGAACGGAAGCGTACTTTAGTTCTGTAAACGCTAAGGTGGGCTTTTATTCTATGACAAATAAAATGTAGGTTTTTCCACAACTCGAAAGTAATTCTTTATCGCTTTGATAAATATGTCTTCAAAGTGATAATCATGGCATAAACTGTTTAAATATTTTATGTGAGTTCTCTTGTACCTATCTGAGTTAACATTCGTGTTTCCCAGATTTATGAGTTAATCAAAATAGGTTAACTAACGATCGGCTTTGAGTTAGCTATTAAGTGCTTTCCAGAGTTAGTGCACTTTGTAACCTGTGGTGTATGTGGTATCCTGTTGAGGGGTAACTAGCCACGGTGAATAAGAAATTGGTCAAGATTTGAACGTAACATACTAGAAAAATGCTTGTACAAGCTAATTTATATAAATGAGTCAGAAAATGTTTAGTAGACACGGGCCCCTTTTCAATAAAACCTCGATGTGCTACGATTATGAAATGCCTGATTATTTATACTTGTGAATACGTTTTCGACAACGTGCCCACTAAGTACTTTTGTACTTAGCCCTGCATATGTTTTCTAAATGTGCAGGTTGAAGCGATGGAAGCGGCGAGGCTTGAATTAAGTTGTCTTAGGAAGACTTTAGTTAGTATGAATCACATTTCCGCTGCAAAACTCTAGTACTTTGATGTTATGTACATTACGTAAAACTCTGTAGTTTATGTCTGTAAACTTAAACTTAGATGCCTTTTGAGTACCTTCTGTCGAGTAATCCTTCGAGAGTTACTCTTCCTTTTGTAAATAAAGTCTTGCTCATTGAATGAATGATGTCTCTTATGTATGTATGTTTAGTCAGTCCCCTTCTTCCCTGCTTCTTTAATCCAGTCCCAGTCGCACCCCGGCTTCTGCCGTCCCTCGGGATTTGGGGCTGTGACAGATTAACCATTAATCAACCCTACAATATTATTAATTGAAATCCAACATTGAAACCCTAAGCCCTAAATCGGCATTCATCCATTAGTTAGGGGATTCCATTATTTTTTCATCAATCCACAATTAAACAACCCTTAAGATCAATTATACCAACAATTTGAGAATTAAAGCATCCTAACTAGAAACCCCTAAAATCGGTCACCATAATAGAATTAGGGTTATTGCTTCTCTTTAAATTTTAACCATAGAATATCATATCTAATACATCTAATTGGATTAATTAAAGATCAAAACATCATCCTAAACATCTACCAAAAATCGTCCAACATGAGAAATTAAAAGAATTAAAATCTAATTGGATAGAATAGTGGAGGAGATGAATACCTTGATGATTAATGAAGGAATAAGTGAAATTGATGGATGGTTAATGACTTGAGGAAAATTACTTGCCAAAAACCTTCAATATCCTTTAATGGTAGATGAGAAGAAATTGAAGAAGAAAGTGGAAGGGGCTGGCGGTTCTTGGCTAAGGGAGAAGAAAGAATAACTTAGGGCTGTGACAGAGTGGTATCAGTGCTATCGTTTCTGCTCTGGATACGAGTCTTCCTTCGAGTAGTAGTATAGAATATTTGTTCGTACTCTATATCTAGTCTTCTTTCGAGTCATAAGATAGAATAATTTGTTTATGCCCTAGATCAGAGTCTTCTTTCAAGTAAAATTAAGAGTTAAGTTATAATGTTAAGATTCAGAATGTAGACGACAACTCAACCTCCCGCTACGTCGACTCAACGAGGAAAGAAAGGAAATAATTTTAATAATGTAATTTCTTTTTAATAAGAAATTTTATGAACAAGTATTTAATGAAAATGAGAATGAGAATGAGTTGTGTGCCAAAAATAAGAATCTTATGAAAGTATAATTTAATTTATACTTTGTTTTGACTATGTGATTTTGTGATAGTACGAGTACTATCTTATGTAAAATTATTTGCACAATAATTTCCTTTATTTCAAAAAAAATACCATGGCACGAGAACCTAGAAGGAATCTAGGGATTTTTCCCGGTTCAATAAGAATGTAGACTTGAAATCTAAGGTCTTTTCCGATACCTCGAGAACTTAGACGTTTTTAAGAAACGTTAATCCAAATGATTTTGAAAGGAGATCCACAACACGAGAAGAATTTCTGTTGATGAATGTCACGTGCGTATAGTGACATGAATAAAGACTCGGCAATGTCGACCTTTGTTGTAAGTGGCATGAACAAAGTCTCTTGGAGATGACTTTGTTTTACTTATTAGGAGCCGTTCAAGTATTCGATTAGCTTAAAATTTGTATGTTCCTCGAGAAGATTGAGTATTCCGAATTAAATTGGAAAGTTTCCGAAAGTTTCTTTTTTAGAAGTAGTTGTGTGCGCAATTCGAGAAATTGCTACTCGATTTAGGAAAGTAAATTCTGTATGAAGTGAACGATAGAACGAGACAAAAGTTCCATGTGATTGAGAGACTGTTATGTGGACTTGATCAACCCACATAATAAGAAACTCAGTAATATGGGTCTTATGCCCCGCTAGTAAAACCTTTTTAGTATGGTATAAGTGGTTTAAAGAGACGAAAGTTACTTACGTATAAGTAACATGTAACGACGTCGTTCCTTTTCATTTCGTTCATTTTTCAGTAGAGTTCGCCCTGTTCGAACTTTGCGAAGAGAGATGTTTTATTATTAGGAGTCAAGCGCGAAGCTTGATTAAATTTCTAACGACCGCTCGATTCTAACGATGATGACTAGAACTTATGTTTTAAAAAAGTTATTCTTTAGTTATATTCCATTCCTCTTTTGGAATTTATATTTTTCGTCCTTAAGTGAAGAATGCGACACGTATGAGTATTAAGAGTCGTAAAACGACAAAGTCTTTTGTAAATGAATGTTACTTTTGCATAAGTAACATGAACAAAGTAGACATGCTTTGTTTTAATGAATGAGAATCGATGAAAAATTTTCTTTGAGAAAGAAATAAGGAATAATGAAGGAGAATAATAAGGAAGTAAGAAATAAAAAAAAATGAGATAAGGAATGGCAATAAAATCTTGAAATTTTATTTCTATATATTGTGAGTACGAGAGCAATTTTCTGTGAAATTGCTAGATGTTTAAGATAAGTTTGTTAGATTAAGTGTGGTGATATTACAATTGAATAAGGAATATTCATTTTGTAATTTAAGATTTTCCGTAAGATAAGATATCATCTTACCGTTACTGATCCGTGTTTCTTAAAAACTTTGTAGGATGGTTTCCAGTAGTGACACGGCTTCGGAGAGTCAGTCCCCGCCACAGCGTACTTGGGCAGATCAGTTATTGGACAGGTATAGAGATTATGAGGCAAACCCGAGACACGACGTAGGACAGAGGATTAGTTACTTTCCATTAGTTTATCATCCAGTCCGGCATTCTATTACAGAGGGTCAGGCTATACTTGACTTGGTTAGACGACTACCAGAGGAATGGCGTGGTTGGGCACACAATACGGCATGGTACTATCTTGGGATGTTTGGCGACGATACAGAGCCTACAGGGGATTACAAGGGATTTGCTTTAGAGATACACAGGCGTTTCTTTCAGAGCAGACACATAGCAGCATCTCCTGTTCAGGCGCATCCTCCCTACACTTACTTCCCGGCAGATTCAGGGTCAGAGCATGACGAGATAGGTCTAGAGATGATTGCACAGTTGGAGATCCCTTCAGTGATGGTACCCAGTGAGGGCACAGGGGAGTTAGTTGCAGAGACAGTTGATAGATTAGGGTTACCTGCTCCTATCCTACCCGAGCCTTCTGCGAGAGTTCAGGGACCATTCGAGACAGGATCAGAGTACTTAGACACGGACGTAGAGCTTACCGCCCTGTTACAGTTACCATCCTCATACAGACCCCTTGATGAGATTTGCACGGAGTTGGCCAGAGTTCGGGCCGAGTTTGAGGCAGGACCATCCAGGGTCCGTTCCAGGGAGGAGTACGAGACGAGTTCCCTTCCTGACCACCTGCTGCCTCCGAAGAAGCGGGCGTTAGTGACCTGCTGGGACTACCTGGTTTCGGATACTAAGATGACAGTTTTAGATGTACCTGCACCGCCACCACTTACACTTGCTGACGGCACCACTTTGAGGGTTGATGAGGCACTCCAGTTTACTTTCGGTTCAGAGTCAGAGGATGAGGATCCGGACGAGGACCCAGACGAGGACCCCGAGGAGAATTAGGCCATAGAGGGCAGTGGTGGCTTCACCGCAGTTTGTTGAGCAAGGCGTCAGGGACGCATAGTAGTATAGTAGCCTTTTGTTGTACATAGTCGGATTAGTAACTAGATAGTTTTGTAGTACTCCAACGGATACGAAATTTTATGAATCGTTTCCGTTCTAGTACTTCCACTAGTACACTAATGCAATATGTTAGTGCATCATGTACACGTAGGCAGTTAGCCTAGCTTAGACTCGTTGTAGTCTAGTTTTGTATAAGTCCTTGTTAAAGGCAAAATTAACATATTCTTTTGATGTATATATAATATACATGACCCATGAGAGGGTTTTAGTCACAAAAAGTTTCTTATGAATCATATAACTGAACCAGAATGCCAAATGAACTCGTGTAACGAGTGTTTAATTTAACCTTGGAGGTTAAAAGTTGAAAGAAATAGAGTCGAAGTTAATTTGTTATTCTTGTTTATGTGAAAGTATTAAGTGGGAAAAGAAAAGGGTTAGTGAGAAAATGAAGGCTTAAAAGCAAATACTAATGAGAAAATTTTTGTATCTTATAGTTTTAAAAATATCGCTGAGAGCTGTTAACGATCGAAGAGGACCTGATAGTCCTAGAGAGTTTGATAGAGGTCAAGAACAACGTATAAGCGAGGAAAGGCAAAAACACCCAGCAACCTTTTCATTTTCCCTATCTCCGCAACGTCATAGCATTGAGGATTTATTCTTCGGAAGTAAACCACCATATTTCGATGGATCTGGTAATCCGAGTGAGGCCGAGCAATGGATACGTTCTATAGAGAGAATCTTTGAGCCGATTAGACTTAGTGATGAGGAGCGTCTAGCATGTGCTGGGTATCAGCTAACTGGACCAGCTAAGTATTGGTGGAAGACTAGACAGAGAATTATGCCGGTAGAGCAAGCGGCTCTAACCACTTGGAATAATTTTAAGGAGTCATATTATGAAAAGTATGTATCCGATCAAGTCGAAACTGAGAAGGAAATAGCCAGGAAGCTTCAGGGAGAACTTAAGTATGAACTGGGAAAAGCGGTAGCCAGACAGGAGGGACTGAGTTATGCAGAACTACTACGACGAGTCCGTGAAATAGAGGCATTAGTGCCTAATAAAGGAAAGATGGTAATGCCCACACCAGCACCAAATCAGACTTCAACCCAAAACCCTTCCAACAATAATATTATCCATAAGGGAAAGAGGAAATGGGAAGGGAGTAGCAGTGATTGTAACCAGCACTACAACAAGCAAGGAAAACAGAATAGGACTCGGGAGAGTTTCCAGCTGCCAGGAAAAGGAAGTAACTATGGAAAAGAAGTAGAGCAAATGAATAAACCACAGGGAAATAAACAGTCAGGGCAGGGCAAGAGAAACAATCTACTAGGACAGCTACAAGGGCAGCCAAGGAACGATAACCAAGGAAAAATCACTAATCCAGATTACCCTAAGTATAATAAGGAACACCCCGGTGTTTGTTTAGCAAAAACTGGTGTTTGCTTCAACTGTGGACACAAGGGGCACGTTAAGAGGGATTGTCCCGAGCCGTGGCAAGCAGTAGAATAGAAACGAGAAATTTCTACTTGTTCTAGATGTGATAAGAAGCATGAGGGTGTGTGTCTAGCAAACACGGATAAATGTTTTAATTGTGGGCAGACGGGGCATATAAGGAGGAGTTGTCCAACGCTGCTTCAGACGGCAAAACCAATTCAGTACGACCAGCTTCAACCATCAAATACAACTCAAGTCCAGTCACAGCCACAGCTGATACAATCACAACAGAATGCAAGCGCATGCATGATTAGGCAGGAGAGGCATAATGAAGGAAAGGGAGATCTGGCAGGTATTGGATGAACCTTATAAATTACCCTGTCATAATTGTTGACCTGTACTAGAACTTTATACCAGTTTTCTAGTACCTATTGACCATATAGGGCTAAGACTAGAATGCACTAATTGTGAAATAGGAACGATTACGCTTCAGCGAGTGATGATAATCTCATACAATTGTTCCCTTAGTTTCGGTGAGCATGGAATTTAATTTAGGGTCTTACTGTTAGAACATAGCAATTAATCGGAAAGTAATATGATGTTTAACGTAGATATAATTTTAGAAATAGACTAGTTATTGGAGAATTGCATCACGATTCTCGACAACGAGAGAAAAATCTCTTTCAAAACCCCGAGTAGAGAACCTACAGAATTATATGAAATATCGATGGGCAGGAAGATACCAAAAAAAAAAAAAAATATCCGCCCTACAAGCCAAGATGTTGATGAAGAAGAAGGATACGATCGTTTATCTCGTGTACCTAGTTGGAGATCTAGGAGCCAAGAAGATCATTCAAACGTAAGCGTTGTGAACGAAAATGAAAATGACTTTTCAAAGATATTATCTAGTTTATCACCAGATTGTCGTGTAGGTTTCACGATCGACTAAGAACTACGAGTAGCTCCCAAATCAAAGGCCTTATGTAGAATGGTATCGAAGGAGTTAGAGGAGCTTAAGATCCAACTGCAAGAGTTGTTAGATGACGATTTCTTTAGACAAACGTTTTCACCATGGAAAACATTTTAAATGTTCATCATCGAAGAAGGATGATTATGCGAGAATGTATATAGGCTATCAAAAGTTAAATAAAGATAACCCTTAAGGATAAGTATTCTTTTATGAGAATAGAAGACCCCTTATAAGCTTAAAAAGAAGCAAGTGCAATTGTGAGGATAGACTTAAGGACTAAGCATCACTAGTAAAAGGATAAACTGATGAGATACCCAAAATTATCTTCCAAACCAGATATGACCATTACGAATGCTTAGTTATGTCATTTAGTTGGCTAGTGCTACGTAGTGTTCATGAACCTCATGAATAACGATTTCACCTATACTTAGAAAAAAAATTGTTTAGTATTCTTTAACGACAATTTCATATACGCTAAGAATAAATAGGAACACGAAGAACATTTGAGAATAATGCTAGAACGCCTAGACTCGGGAGTTAGATGCCAAATTCAGTAAGAGCAAGCTCGAATGAAGAAGTAATGTTTCTTGGATATATAGTGTCGACAGAAGATGTTAAGATAGATTCATGCCAAGGTAGAGGCAGTACTCAAATGAAAAATCGCTTACCAGTCTGAATGAAATAAGAAGTTTCCTAGGTTGGACAGTTATAATAGAGGTTTTCATTAAGGAATTGTCAATGATTACTAAGACTTATGGCGCAACTACATAGAAGGAAAAGAAGTATAGATGTACAGACAAGTGTGAGATAGGTACGCAGACGTTCAAGGAAAAGTTGATCATTACCCCAGATTTAGCCCTTCCAGAAACGACAAGGAATACGAGGTAGTTACCAAGGTTCAAAGAACGAGTTAAGATGAGTGATAAATGCAAGATAAGAGAGTGATAGCTTATGCTTCACGACACATTAACCTTAGGAAATTGAGTATCCAACCCACGACTTAGAGCTTGCAGCCGTAGTACATGCAATGAAATTTGGACACACCATCTACATGGTGTAAGGGATGAGATCTTCACAGATCATAAAAATTTGGAGTGTGTTTTCGAGTAAAGAAATTAACATAAGACAAAGGAGATGGCTCGAACTAGTAAGATATTATGATTGTGAAAATAATTACCATCTAGGTAAAGCTAAGCGTAAGAATAGACACGCTGAATTGTAAGACTCCAACTAAGTTTAGGTATCTCTTTGTTGGAGAAGGAACACTTATAAGAGAAAATTGAAATGATGGGTATAGAAATGCACGATACATCAGCGTCGATTACAGAGCAAATAGCGACACTAGTAGTTATACCAAATTGCGAGAAAGATTATAAGTACCTAGATAAAGGACGAGTCGATCGAGGAGTTTCGACTAAGGATAAGAATGGATAAACCAGACAGCAACTTTGAAGCAATGAGTATTATGATAGAAATTAAAGAGTAGACTTAGTATTGCCGATGACGACGAATTTAAGATTTAAGAAAGGATTTCTAGTGGAATAGAGTGAAACGAGACGTTGCCTAGTTTGGTAGAAAGATGTTTAGCTTATAAGAAAGTGAAAGCCTTTCACTGACAACTATACGAGTTGTGATAACCGTTAAGGTATTCCGGAATGGAAATGGAAGGATATGGTTACGATTTTATGACAACGAGATGTTTGTAGGTCATAAGGCAGAAAAGTTAGATGACAAACTTAACTTTAATACCGTTTCTCACCTCCAGTTGGAGGGACAGTCCGAGGAAACAATTTAGATACTCGTTGATATGCTAAGAACGATAATATTAGCCGAAGAGCGAATTGAAGAACACGAGCCAACAACCGAATTGTTATAACAATAATTATTAAGTTACGATAGGTATTACGACTTACGAGATCTTGTAGAAGGTGAAGATTTACATAGCTGCCTTATTGTTATAAGGTAGGTGAAGGTAAGAACTTAGGACCAGACACGGTCAGTAAAATGACCGGGATTGTTCGATATATCCGAGACGGGATAAAAGAATTTAGAAAAGACGAAAGTCTTAAGTATATACGACAATTCGAACTTAATAATCGAGAAGGAAAATAAAAGCTCCTTAAGATTTCTCCGTTAATGAGAAACATTAGTTTCGTCTCAAGTTCAGACTTCGATAAAGATTTATATAATTAGCAAATAACTTGGAAAAAATAGCTTCCAATGCGAACAGTCATGGCTTTATCGCCAAATTTATGAAATACTTATTTTTAAGTATATCTTATTTTGAGAAGAAGTATGTATGTTCGATTCTATACACATAGTTGGTCAGCAAGACGATCTTGAAATCGACTTAAGATATTAGGAAAGACCGCAATCAATTTTGGATCGAAAAGCGTGAAAGTTAAGAAATGAGTCGATACGATTAGTAAAAGTGTTATAAGATCATCACGGGCAAGAGGAAGCCACCTGAGAGTTCAAAGAAGAGTCGAGAAAAGAGTACCCCGAACAGTTTAAGAAGATAAGCAAATTTCGGGACGAAATTTTTCGTAAGAGGGGTAGGATGTAATAACCCAGACTTTTTCTACAGTCTTTAAAAATAAAAGTTAATATTAATTATGGCTTTGCACGCCTAAGATCGTAAAATTAAATTCTAAGATTTACGGTGAAATCCGTTTCCAAAAATAAATTCCAGAAATAGGACGAACGACTACTGTATTTAGGGTTTTCGCGTCCGTTAAGTTTTTCGCCCGGAAACTCGGAATCGAATTCCGTCAGATTTTTACATTCACGAAATCGCGATACGAACTCGCCAGAGAAAGTTCATTTTTGTAATTTTTCGGACGAAATTTAGACTGTGACGTCCCGACTTTTTCTCGGATTTTGAAAACCGATTTAGGTTTTCCGAGTACGTTAATTATTTGCAATCTAACGGACGAATTAGATTTTGTCTCCGTAGCTAACTAAGAAAGTATTTCTCGATTTTTATATCGATGTTTAAGAGCCGAAAACGAGATTTTAGCGTCTAATTTTCCCTAACCAAACGCAACCTTAACGAGTCACTACTTTAGTTAGATATTTTTCTTAGCTTTGTGAGTCACCATAGTGACTCACCATCCCTCTCTCCTTCTCCCCTATTTCCGCCACCCCACTCCCATCTCCTCACTTTCATTTTCTTCTTCCATCATCCTCCATTGAAGCACAACTTAAGCTCTTCAAGATCCATAACTTCTCCGTCTACCAATTAAATTCCAATCCGATTTCATATATCAAAAGGTAAGAGCTTCGTCTCTAGTTTGATCCGAACAAATCTCCTTTCCCCTCTCTTTCATTTTTTTTTCGAAAATTAGAGAATGGTTTAGTATGTGATTTCTTGATCGATACATGTTCTAGGATGCTTAGAATCGAGTTCTACGGATCAAATCATGAAGGAAAAAATCAAGAACCCCAACCCTTATTAATATCGAAATTTTTATGTTTTGGGGCTTTCGTTTCATACTCGATTTCTTCGTCGAATTGATGATAGATTAGTGTTTCTCATGTCGTTAATTGATAGTATGAATTGTTTTAGATTTTTCTAAAAATAAAATCCAAAACCTAAGAGACGAACAAGGCTCGATTTAGGTTAGTAAATGTTAAGATATGCTCGATTGTTTAATGGAAATGAATTATACGATGCATGAGGATAAATATATATTAAATTGAGATTTTTCTAAAAATAAAACGAAAAATGTAAGAGACGAAGATGTATTGATAAGTTGAGGCTCGATAATGTTTTGATAATATGATTTGCATGTTAGGAATGCTCGTTAGATAATAATCGTCGTCGTAAAATTTGATTGAAATCCGATGACTTTGGAAAATCCGTAAGAGACGAACAAAAGTATGTAATTAATGATAGGAAAGTCGAGTAGGATTAATAATTGGATATTAATGATCATTAATGTTGAGGGAACGAAATTGTAGTTGACGTCGTGTTGATCCGAGCTATAAAATATTGAGTTTATGTTATAATCGAGAAGTTAGGACGAGAATTGATAACTTGTTTGGTTTAGTAGTTGTTTAGTTGAAAAGACGCGTCTTGATCGTCGTGCTTATAGACGAGAAACGAAAGGAGTTTATCACGTATGGAAATACGTGTTTACTGCCTTGTTGTGTAAAATTCATGAGAATTTAAGTTCGATAACATTGAACGAACCTAGAAGAACGTGCGTCGATTTTATCAAGCATTAGGGTTCACTCGGCAGTTTCTACGACGTTCCACGGAAACTGCAATATCTTTTAGCTCATTTATCGGAATCGAGATCCGCAAATTGGAGAGTAAACTAGAAAACCGAGGCTATCTTTTGGTCTGGGGTACGATCTCTGTTTCGCAAGCCCCTGTTCTGGACAGACTCACTGACTTCGTGCAGTGTATGTTCGAATTGTAATTTCCTAAGTTGTTTTCTTCTCAACTTAGCTTCTTTCGATCTTTGAGGTCGTTATGAGTTAACGAGTACCTTTTTCTTACTGGACTCAATGTCAAGTATAGAGCCTTGAGTGCTAAATGAGATGAGTTCGTATCTTGTATCTGTTTAAGTAAAGAAATTTAGTTAAGTGTGCAAATGCCTAAATCGTCTAAAGAACTAAAACTTAACTTCCTAAGTTGATTGCTTTCCAACTTAGTTCCTTTTGATCTTTTAAGTCGTAACAAGTTAATGACTATCCTCTCTACTGACCTAAGAGTCGAGTATGATACCTTTCGAGCTCTAAACGAGTTTTGTTCGAGTCTCGTTCCTGTTAAACTAAAAAGAAACTAGTAGTGTGCAAATGCCTAAAGAAACAAAACGATTAAAACCCAAATTCGAATTTCCATATTCGATTATCTTTTACGACCGAATTTAAAGTGTGATTATTTTACGATGAAGGAGGAAGTCAGCAGTAAGGAAAGGACAGGAGATCAGGAGAACGGAAGCGTACTTTAATTCTGTAAACGCTAAGGTGGGCTTTTATTCTATAACAAATAAAATGTGGGTTTTTCCACAACTCGAAAGTAATTCTTTATCGCTTTGATAAATGTGTCTTCAAAGTGATAATCATGGAAAAACTGTTTAAATATTTTATGTGAGTTCTCTTGTACCTATCTGAGTTAACATTCGTGTTTCCCAGATTTATGAGTTAATCAAAATAGGTTAACTAACAATCGGCTTTGAGTTAGCTATTAAGTGCTTTCCAGAGTTAGTGCAATTTGTAACCTGTGGTGTATGTGGTATCCTGTTGAGGGGTAACTAGCCACGGTGAATGAGAAATTGGTCAAGATTTGAACGTAACATACTAGAAAAATGCTTGTACAAGCTAATTTATATAAATGAGTCAGAAAATGTTTAGTAGACATGGGCCCCTTTTCAATAAAACCCCGATGTGCTACGATTATGAAATGCCTGATTATTTATACTTATGAATTCGTTTTCGGCAACGTGCCCACTAAGTACTTTTGTACTTAGCCCTGCATATGTTTTCTAAATGTGCAGGTTGAAGTGATGGAAGCGGCGAGGCTTGAATTAAGTTGTCTTAGGAAGACTTTAGTTAGTATGAATCACATTTCCGCTGCAAAACTCTAGTACTTTGATGTTATGTACATTACGTAAAACTCTGTAGTTTATGTCTGTAAACTTAAACTTAGATGCCTTTTGAGTACCTTCTGTCGAGTAATCCTTCGAGAATTACTCTTCCTTTTGTAAATAAAGTCTTGCTCATAGAATGTATGATGTTTCTTATGTATGTATGTTTAGTCAGTCCCCTTCTTCCCCGCTTCTTTAATCCAATCCCAGTCGCACCCCGACTTCTGCCGTCCCTCAGGATTTGGAGCTGTGACAGATTAACCATTAATCAACCCTACAATATTATTAATTGAAATCCAACATTGAAACCCTAAGCCCTAAATCGGCATTCATCCATTAGTTAGGGGATTCCATTATTTTTTCATCAATCCACAATTAAACAACCCCTAAGATCAATTATACCAACAATTTGAGAATTAAAGCATCCTAACTAGAAACCCCTAAAATCGGTCACCATAATAGAATTAGGGTTATTGCTTCTCTTTAAATTTTAACCATAGAATATCATATCTAATACATCTAATTGGATTAATTAAAGATCAAAACATCATCCTAAACATCTACCAAAAATCGTCCAACACGAGAAATTAAAAGAATTAAAATCTAATTGGATAGAATAGTGGAGGAGATGAATACCTTGATGATTAATGAAGGAATAAGTAAAATTGATGGATGGTTAATGACTTGAGGAAAATTACTTGCCAAAAACCTTCAATATCCTTTAATGGTGGATGAGAAGAAATTGAAGAAGAAAGTTGAAGGGGCTGGTGGTTCTTGGCTAAGGGAGAAGAAAGAATAACTTAGTTTAATTAGGAAATAATCTAACATCTAAAAGGTGTCCAAATTATATTATTAGAATAATAATGAAATGGTGAGTCATAAAGGTGATAATGATATAAAATGAAATATCTCATGTATGTAATAGACATGAAGTCGATCATAGGCAATTTTCCTCCCATTGATCGTATTTTCCGGCTCGTTACGACGTTTTGAAAAATCGAGTAACCAATAACGTGTTCGGCGCATTTTCGTCAAAATCCGATTCGACCAATAATTCCGATATATTTATCTTACTCGGAAAATATATTTTAAAACTTAGAATCCGACAAAATCTCGGAACCTCACAGTCCGAATTTCGTCCGGAAAAATCATAAAAACGAACTTTCTCGGGCGAACTCGTATCGCAATTTCGTGAATGTAAAAATCAGACGGTTTCCCGATCTGAGTTGTCTAACGAGAATTTTCTCGACCGCGAAAACCCTAATACAATAGTCATTTAGCTGACTTCCATAATTTATTTTTGGAAACGGATTTCACCGTTATTCTTAGAATTCAAATTCATGAACTTAGGCGTGCAAAGCCATAATTATTATTTAATTTCATTTTTAAAGACAGAAGAATTTTTCCGGGGTATTACATCCTACCCCCATTGGGAAAAATTTCGTCCCAAAATTTGCATACCTTCTTCAAAAAGGTAAGGGCACTTCTTCTTCATCTTTTCCTCGAGCTCCCACATGGCTTCCTCCTGCCCGTGGTGATTCCATAATACCTTTACTAATGGTATCGAGTTGGTTCTTAATTTTTTTGAACTTTCTTATCCAAAATCAAAATTGGTTTCTCTTTCTAGCTTAAGTCAGATTCAAGAACTACGTCTTGCTAACTGATTAAAAGCTTAGGATCATAGACGTATTTTCTCAACTGAGAAACATGAAATACATTGTGGATGCTTTCTAGACTTGGCAGTAAGGCCAATTTATACGCAACATGTCCTATTTTCTCGAGGATTTCATAAGGTCTTATGAACCTGGGTCTTAGTTTACCCTTAACACCGAATCTAATGATTCCCTTAGAAGGTGAAATCTTAAGGAAAACTTTCTCTTATTTCCAACTTAAGATTGGTTCGACGATCATCGGCGTAAGACTTCTGTCGGCTCTGGGTTTCTTTCATTCTATCTCAAATCTGCCGAACTATATCGATCATCTCATTGACTGCATCTGGGCCTAGGTTCTTTCTTTCACCTACTTCGTCCCAATAAAGTGGTGATCTACATTTCCTTCCATATAAGGCCTCATACTGCGCCATTCGTATAGTCGCCTGATAACTGTTGTTGTACGCGAATTCGACCAAGTGTAAAATATCTTTCCAATTCGCGCCTCGATCCAAAACCACTGTCCTTAACATATCGATGAGTATATGAATCGTCCTCTCTGACTGTCCATCTGTCTGAGGGTGAAAAACTGTACTGAAGTTAAGCTCGGTACCTAACTCTTTCTGCATTGTGATCCAAAATCTCGATGTGAACATAGCATCTCTATCTGACGTTATCGACTTTGATACCCGTGTAGCCGTACAATATCACGGACATAAATTTGTGCTAACCTCTCCAATCCATAGGTGGTTTTGATCGGTAAAAAGTGAGCCGATTTTGTAAGCCTATCGATAATCACCCAAATAGCTGTGTTTCCTCTTCTTGACTTAGGCAAGCCTGTAACAAAGTCCATAGCTATGCCTTCCTATTTCCATTCTAGAATATCTAATGGCTGCAACAATCCGTACGGTCGTCCGTGTAAAGCCTTAATTTGCTGACATGCCAAACATCTTTCTACGAACGAGGCAACGTCTTGTTTTAGTCCATTCCATCAGAAGTTCTTTCTCAGGTCCTGATACATCTTCATACTCCCTAGATGTGCGGTGTACGGCGTGTCATGAGCCTCACTCATAATATCATTCTTTAGTTCGTAGTTGTCGTCAGGGATACAAATTCTGCCTTCATAAAGGATTGCATTATTTGGTGCTTCGGAGTAACCGTCTGATTTCTCTGTTCTTATCTTTAGGCGAAGCTTCTCCATTATTTCGTCCTTTCTCTGACCACTGATGATTCTTTCTCTCAAATCTAGTGTAGCTTCTAATGCTGCTATCTGACTCGTTATAGTTTCAAGCGTATCGAGTACTTTTATATCCATCCTTTCGAATTCTCGTACCTAAGCTTCTTCCTCGACGAAGAGGCATCCCAACCTCGTTGGAGCTTTGCGACTCAGCGCATCTGCTACTACATTCTCCTTCCCTGGGTGGTAGTTGATTTTGCAATCGTATTCCTTTACTAATTCCAGCTATCTTCTCTGTCTCATATTCAATTTCTTCTGCTCAAAGAAGTACTTCAGACTCTTATGATCGGTGAAAATCTCAACCCTTACACCATAAAGAATGGCGTTATTGGTAGATAATCAATCCATCCCATGGATTTGATCTACGTCGAACATTTTACTACGTTCCGATTGTTTGCTAAGATCTTAAAAAGATCCTAATTAAATTCTATGTTAAAGCGAAATTAAGGAAGTAACGACAATCTCTCCTAAAGCGTAGTTATCTCCATTTCATGATTATTGCGCTCTAGTTTTACTCCTATAATGTCAACATGTGCTAACATTAATTGCATATGAAAACTCTGGTATGAATCACAACTATGACGGAGTATTTAAGAAGTTCGTGAAATACTTGCCTAATTTCCTTTGCCCTTAATTCGTTCCTCTTACTCGATCGCAAATACCCTAGCGTTCTGTTGATGTTGGGCGTGTTGTTGAGAATGTTGCTGCGTCAGTTGTTGAGGTGGCTGCGCCTGAATGGCCCTCAAAGGTACTGCTTGCAGTGGTTTCAGGCAATCCTTCTTCATATGGCCCTTCTGTTCTCAATTAAAGTAGTTGGTGGTGCCTATTGACAAACACCGTAATGCGCTCTGTTGCACTTGGGGCAAACAGGAATAGTAACCTTCCCTGGGTTATTTTCTCCCTGGTTGAAGTTCCTCTGTTGCCCTTGTGGTTGGTTCGGCTGATTATTGCCTCTCCATGGTCCGGTTTGTCAGTTTCCCTGTACATACAACCCCGACTGGTTGTTTCCCTGCCATGCCCTTTTATTATTGCTTTGACTAAGCTGCTGGTAGCCTTGCTGATTTCCTTTCCTCTGATTTCCCTCGCTATTAAAACCCTGATTGTAGCGGCTGCTACTTTCTTCATCCCACTTCCTTTTCCCTTGGAATTTGCTATTATTATTGTTATAATAGCCTCGGTTTTGGGTTTGGGTTGGAGCTGGGGTTGTTGTTACAGTTTTCCTCTCATCAGGCACAACGGCCTCCATCTCTAGGGCTCGTCCTAGAACATCAGTATAGCTCAGTCCCCCATGACTGGCTAAAGCAATTCCTAATTCGTGCCTGAGTCCCCATTGGAACTTTTCTATATATTTTCCTATGTATCGACCTGCGTAGGCGCATACCTCGATAGCTCACCAAAACTTCGCATCATACTCTATTACAGTCATTTTCTCCTGTTTCAGGTTGTAGAACTCAGCTTCCTTCTGAGACCTATATGTCTTAGGCACGTACTTGTCGTACAATGCCTCTTTGAATTCTTCCCACGTAATTTGAGCTAGGTGTTCTGCCGGTATCACTCTCTGTCTTGCCTTTCACCAGTAATCCGCTGGTCCAAAATAATTGGAAAAACTACGCATGCTAGTCGCTCCTCATCAGTACATCTGAGGAGCTTGAAAAATTTTCTCAATGGATTGCACCCAGATCTCAGCATCGCCTGGGTTTCCCGTTCCATTGGAAACAGGGGGGGTTGCGTTTGAGGAAAAACTCCTCAATATCCCTACGGGGTGGTGGTGGAGGTGATGTTGGTGCTGGTGGGGTATCATTTCTTTCCTATTCCTGTTCCCTTTCATTTTTCGGCTGACGTCTTCCACGTCTTTTAGGCCTACCAGGGCCTTTTCGGTTGTTATCATTTCTCGGCGGCATCTTAGAAACTATGAGAAATAGAAATCCTCATTGGTACTTACCTTTGGGCACTCATCTTTCTTATTAGTTCTTTTCTAACTCAAATAACTCTACGAAGAAGAATAATTTAGGGAAAAAATTCCTTACCGATTCATTAGACCTTTTTAACTTTTCAAGGGTAAACTTAACTCTCATTACGCGAGTTCATTTATCATTATGATTTTCATTTCACGATTTAAGAGACTTTTTCGTGATCAAACCCACTCATGGGTCATAATTATATATATACATATATATATATACATCGAAAAGAATATTTGTTTTTGCCTTCAACAAGGACTTATACAAGAAAATCTAGACTTCTACGAGTCTAAGCTAGGCTAACTACCTATCTGAGCACAGGATGCGCCCCTAGATGCATCACTGTACTACTGGGAGTACTATAACGGAAACGATCCAAACTTCGCATCCGTAAAGGTACTACAAAATCTAGTTACTGATCCGACTATGTACCACACAAGGAACTACTACAACTGCTACTATGCGTCCCCGACGCTCTGCTCAACAGACTGCTGTCGGATACTCACTGCCCTCTGCGGCCTTAGGGTCCAGTTTCGGATCCTCATCCGGGTCCTCGTCCTCTGTGTCTAAGCCAAAAACGAATTGTAATGCCTCGTCAACTCTCAAAGTGGTATCGTCTGTAAGTGTGAGTGGTCGTGGGGCTGGCACCTCTGAAACTGTCCTCTCTGAGTCGGACACTAAGTAGTCACAGTTGAGCTCAACTGTACACTTCTTCAGGAGAAGAAGGTACTCTGGAATGGTGCCAGACTCGAACTCCTCCCTGGAGCGAACTCTGGAAGGTCCTACCTCCATCTGTCCTCTAACTATCTCCCACTTCGTGCAGATCTCCTCAAGTGGTGTCGGTGGAGATGGTAGCTTTTAGCAATGTAGCAAGCTCTACGTCAATCTGCCGGTATTCTGACCCTGTGTCAAATAGTCCTATCCTCGGGCGCCATGGTTCCGTCTCAAATGGTCCTCTGACTCTAACATAAACGTCAGGTATAACTGGTGAAGGTAATCCTAACAAAGCGGTTGTCTCTGCATCAATCTCTACTAATCCTGGCCCTGGAATCAACTCCTCGATCTGTGTACGAACTGGCGGCAACTCTGGTGTAGCTACAGGCTCCTCGTCAGCCTCTAAGTACTCTGTCACTGCCTCTGACTCCTCTGAGTCCTCACTAGGTACATAATCTGTCGGAATCTCTAACAAGGCTGCCATTTCTGGGTCTAAGTCCAAGGACTGGGGCTCGGTCTCAGCGGGAAAGGCTCGGTCAAAGGAACTACAATCATAAACCTGCTCTGAAAGAATCTCTCGTGAATAGATAAGGCGAATTCCAAGTAGTTACCTATCAACTTTGGGTCGTTGTCGAACAATCTTAAGAAATACTATGCCCTGTCGTGTGCCCAACCACGCCATTCCTCTAGTAGTCGACTAATCAGGTCGAATATAGCCTGACTCTCTGTAATAATATGCCGAACTGTATGGTAGGCTGCTGAAAAGTAGCTCACAATCAGCCCTACGTCGTGGTTCGGGTCTGCCTCAAAATCTCGGTACTCATCTAATATCTGATCTGCCCATGTACGCTGTGGCGGGGACTAGCTCTCCTGAGCTGAGTGATCTCTAATATCCATCCTACCATGTTTTTAGGAAACACGGATCAGTAACAGGTAAGGGTGATAACTTATCTTACGGAAAATCTTGAATTACAATAGAATATTCCTTATTCAATTGTAATATCACCCCACTTAAACAACCACTTATCTCAACGGTTAGCAATTCATAGAAATTGCACGCAACCAACAATATATAGAAATAAAATTTCAAGATTTTATTGCCATTCCCTATCTCATTATTCTTTTATTTTCTTAACACTTTCTTTCATTATCCTTCTTCGAAAAAAAATTCTTAGCTAATCTTTACTTATTAAAACGACATACGAATTTCTTAACTTTAGACTTCGCAGTTTTCCTTTGAAGGAAAATCTCTTAATAATTTACATTATTAAAACAAAGTACGTCTACTTTGTTCATGTTACTTATTCAAAAGTAACATTCGTTTACAAAAGACTTTGTCGTTCACGACACTCGATGCTCATACTCGTCGTATTCTTCATTCACTTACGAATCAAGAAATAAATTCCAAAAGAAATTGGAATAATAACTAGGGAATAACTTTTAGAACTCAAGTTCTAATCGTCGTTGGAATCGATCGATCGTTGGGAAATTTAATCAAGCTTCGTGCTTGATTCTTAACAATAAAGCATATCTCTTCTCGAGGTTTGAACGAGGCGAACTTTACTGAAACACGGAACAAACGACACGAAACAACGTCGTTCACGTTACTCATACGTAAGTAACATTCGTCTCTTTAAACCACTTATACCATACTAAAAAGGTTTTTGCTCGCGGGATATAAAACCCATATTACCGAGTTTCTTATTATGTGGGTTGATCAAGTCCACATAACAGTCTCTCAATCATATGGAGCCACGTTTTCTCAAACGTCTTTTCGTTTCTTTCGCTCACTTGGTACCAAGTTAATTCATCTTATCATTATTCGTTTCATTTCCTCGAAGGAAATTATTATCGGCTTCTAAGTATAAAAACAAGATTCAACTCTACCAAGTCTTGTTCATGTCACTACACGCACGTGACATTCGTCTATTGAAGCCCTTCTCGTTTCAGGATCTCCTTTAGAAATCATTTGCAAACCAACGTTCTTAAAAAAAAGTCTAGGTTCTCGAAGAATCAGAAAGACCTTAGGTTCAAAGTCTATGTTCTTTAGCAAACAGGGAAAATCCCTAGAATCAATCTAGATTCTCGTGCCAAGGTACTTTTCAAAATAAGGAAATTATTGCGCAAATAATTTCACGTAAGATAGTAATTGTACTATCACATAACCACATAACAAGCAAAGTATAACTCTTATACTTGCAAAACAATTCTCATTATTGGCACCAAAATTTCATTATCATCCTTTATTTTTAGCACAAAACTCGTGCCCATTCTCATTCTCATTGAATACTTATTCAAAATTTCTTCTTAAAAAGAAATTACATTACAGAAATTCTTTCCTTTCTTTCTTTCCTCGTTGAGTCGACGTAGCGGGAGGTTGAGTTGTTGTCTACACTCTTAATCTCAGTGTCACGACTTAACTTTACTTCGAAAGAAGACTCGGGTATAGAGTATATACAAGTACTCTATTTTACTTCTCAAAGAAGACTAAGGTATAGAGTATGAATATCACAGCCCCAAATCCCGAGGGACTGACTGAATAAACATACATAAAAGACAGCATTAATTCTATGAACAAGACCTTGATATATAAATATTAGGAAAGAGTTTGATCTGAAAGATCAAACGACAAAGTGTTTCAAAAGAAACCTAGGTTATTTTTACAGAACTCGATTGAAAAGAAATCTAAGTTATTAACAGAACTTAGACTATAGTGATTAATATACATAGCATCCAAAAAGTCTAGAGTTTTAGCAGTGGAAATGTAAGACGTGAATACAAGTCTTCTCCTAAAGACGACATTAACTCCTAACTCAACCCTCCTCCGCTGCCGTCGCTTCAACCTGCACATTTAGAAAACATATGCAGGGCTAAGTACAAAAGTACTTAGTGGACACATTGCCGAAAACATAGTCATAAGTATAGATAATCAGACATCTCATTTTATAGCGCATTGGGGTTTTCATTTAAAAGAGCCCGTTCCTATTAAACATTTTCATTTCATTCATAAAGTAGCTGATCAACATTTTTCATAGATGTTACGTTCAAATCTTGACCAATCATAATTCACCGTGGCTGGCTACCCCTCAACAGGATACCACATACACCACAAGCTACAAGTGCACTAACTCTGGAAAGCCCCTTTTGACTAACTCAAAGCCGATCGTTAGTTAACCCCTTTTGATTAACTCATAAGGTACAAGAGAACTCACATAAAACATAAAACAGTTCATGCCATGATTATCACTTTAAAAACACGATTATCAAAGCGATAAAGAAAGGTTTTCGAGCATTGCTCGTTTTGTTTCATATATATAAGAAAAGCCCACCTTATAAGTTACAGAACTATTAAACGAGTTTTCTGTCGTTGATCCTCCGTCTTATCCCGAGTGCTGACTACCTCCTTCATCGTAAATAATCATAACTTCGATAAGTCATCGAGTCGATAAAAGAAAACGGAAATCGAAATCGAAATCGAATTAGTTCTCATATGTTCTTAAGCTTTTAGGCCTTTGCACGCTAATCTATATTCTTTTAATTAAACGGGAACGAGAATCGAACATTTCTCATTTACAACACGTACTTGACGCTAAGGTCAGTAAACTATGATAGTCGATACTTGGAACGACTTAAAAGATCGAATGAAATTAAATTGAGAACAAATCAACCTAAGAAATTAAGTTTTGAAACTTCACTGCACAAGGCAACGCTTCTGAGGACTGCCCAGAACACAGTACTCTGAAACAGGGGAGGTGCTCTGTCCCAAAAGAAAGCTAAGGAAGTCTAGTTTATTCTCCAATTTACAGATCTCAAATCCGATGAACGAGCTAAGAGATATGGCAGTTTCCGGAAAGGGTCGCAAAACTGCCGAAGTTAACCCTAAGGTTTGATAAAAAAATCGACGTGTGACTTCCTAGGTTCGTTTTATGTTCTCGTACCTAAATTCTCACGAAAATTATACAATAGGGCAGTCAACATGTATTTCCATACGTGATGAACTCCATTCTATTTTCCCGTTTATAAATACGACGATCAAAACCACATGGTTCAGTCTAACCAATTACTAAACAAAATCAAGTTCCTAATTCAAATCCTAATTTCTCAGTTTCAATTATAACCTATCATTTCATAACTCGGATTAACACGTCGTGAACTACGAACTTGTTCACTTAACGATAAGATTCGTTAATATCCAATTATTTTCTTGGTTCGATTTTTCTATCGATACTTAGGCTCGTTGCTTCGTTTCTTACCAAAATTTCAACGTGATGGTCCCAAAACGAGTTACTGGTGTATGGGGGTGAGGGGGAGGGAATACACCAGTTAGGATTTTAAAACTTAACCCTTAAAAATTACTTCAACCGAGTAAAATGGACTCAGTTGGAATCTCACTGCTGAGTAAGCAACCTCAGCTGGAAGAGTGAGGCTGTGCGGAATGTGGTGGAAATTAAAACTCGTTAAAACAACTCACGCTTTTATGCTCGATTGGTCAAAAACCAAAACAATTGAGAATGTGCAGATATGCAGTTTGTATGCCGGTTAGTTTGGTCAGTTAAAAATGCAATAAGTAACTGAATAAAAATAAACACAGACACACAGGATTTAACGTGGTTCGGAGATAACTCCTACGTCCACGGGGAGGAGTGAATCCTCACACCTCAGTCCAAGTTCTTCTGAACAGTTCCACACAACTTACCCGGGCTGTGCAACCGTTACAATAAGTTTACGGGTACTTATCAACCTTTACAGTTAAGTTTACAGGTACTTAACAACCTATGTCAAGTTTGCGGGTACTTGACAACCTAACTACTCAATTACAGGAAGAGTATGATCCTAACAAACGCTTTTTAGGGTGTGTATGTGGGTGGGTTTTCCAACTACAGCTCGATCACGAATGAGAGCTGGATCTATGGCTTGAACGAATGAACACTCAAACTAAGATCTAAGACAGATTATAACTCTATGAACCCTCAGCTACTAATGTTCTATCACTCTTGAACTCTCAGCTGCTGATGCTCGTAGAATATGATTTTTGCAGATTTTTCTTGCGCTTGTTTCTCTCGCGATCACACTTCTCTGTCTCAATCTCTCTGGTAAACCTCTCGAATGAGAGAATGCCTCTATTTATAGGCGGAGAGTATCAACTAGCCGTTGGAGGAGCTGTTGATCTCTGATAGTTGAAAGCGATGGCTTGTCTCTCATCTCTGCAGACTTTTCCGATATGGCATCTGTGCTCTTCTGCTTTCCATCTGAGACAGCCTTGTGTTGGGCCAGATGGGGTAATGACTGAACGGTCAAACCCTCATGTGACTTCTTTTTGAAATTCAAATCTTCTGACAGTCAACCTCGGTTAGTCGGTTGAAAATCTTAATCTTCATCTGAGTGGTCTTCAGCTAATGTTCTGAACTGTTGAACTCTCAGCTGACCTTGAATTTCAAGCTGTTGATCTTCTTGGTTGAGTTCTACACCTGAGGTTCTGAAACTGAACACTCAGTTGTCTTCCTTGTATTTAGTCAGATGGGTTTGAACCTTCAGATGACTTCCTTTTCATCTGATGTTCTCTTCCTCTCTACTGTTTCTCATCTGATGAACCCTCAGTTGGTTTCCTTCACAACTGATGTTCTGAAGACTTCCCCCTCTTTGCATCTGAACAATGAGCTCTCAGTTGTATTTCATGACAACTGATGTTCTGTTTGGGTGATGCCTTGTTGCCATCTTCAGCTGGAGACCTGTAAAGATAAAATCTTAACTTTGCTCAAACAGCGAGCCTAATTTCTAACATTAGGTTCTGGCAACATCTACTCAGTTGGGGTCAGTCGGTTTTGGAATTCATCAAAACTCATACTAATAAATTTCCCAACACAACGTTATTAGAATCCGATTAAACTCTACAATATTATTCAACATCTATCAAGACTCATTAGTATGTGATCCATATCCTTAACCCATTAACCAAACTATGTTTATTTCCAATTCTTCGTCTCTTATGTTTTACATAATATTTTTAGAATAATTCTAATTAATTCATATAATCATCTAACAACAACTAGAACATTAATCCATTATCATTTCCTTAATAGAATTAAGCTACATCAAACTCCTAAAATCCTCAAATTTTCGGTATTAGGAAATAATTAGGGAAAGTGATTTTATTCATTAATTTCATCCATTAATCCGATTTTAAACCTACAACATCAAGTATTATTCAACAATTAACAATCCTACATCATTAATTTAAGATTTCCACTCCAAACCCTAACCTAAAAATCGGTCCACACCAAGAACTTAGGGATTTAATTACTTCTTTGCATTAATCATCAATTAAACCTCTCCTAAGTCTAATTATCATAACAATTTAAGAATCCAAATATCCTACAAAATAACCCTAATTTTCGGTCCTATGTAGATTTTAGGTTTCTTTGATTTCTCATCAAGTAAACCATAGACTATAATTTCTATCCATCTAATTGTGTAAATTAAGGCTCAAGACATCATCCTAATTCATCTACAAATTTCGGTCAACATAGAAAAATTAAAGGATCAAGAATCCAATTGGATAGATAGATGGAGGAGAAGATTACCTTGTTAATTAATGATAAGAGAAGTAGGATTAGATGGATGATGGATGAACTTGTAATGAATTTTCCTTGTAGAAAGCTTGCAATCCTCTAATGGTGGAAGAAAATGGAAGTATGTATGTTGCGTGTGTGTGCCGAGCTCGAGGGAGAGATATGAGAGGTGGATGACTTTAATTGTATGATACTTTCCAACTAGTAATAGGTGTTACATATTTTAAGATTAGAACATTTAGGAAAGTGAGTCATAAGTATTAATACTATACAAAATGGAAATATCCTTGAATAAAGTAAGGGGGAGGTCGGCCATGACACATAAATTTTAAGAAAATTACGCGTTTTTCCGGCTCGTCACGACGTTACGAAAGTCGAGATATAAAAACGCATTTCAGCACATTTTCGTCAAAATTCAGTTTGACCAATAAATCCGATATATTTATCTTACTCGGAAAATAATATTTAAAACTTAAAATCCGACAAAATCTCGGAACCTCACAGTCCGAATTTCATCCGAAAAAATAATAAATGATGGTCCCGATACGAGTTACTAGTGTATGGGGGGGGGGGGGGAATACACCAGTTAGGATTTTTCAACTTTTGAAAAACTTAACACTTGAAATCAACTTCAACTGAGTAAAAGGACTCAGTTGGGATCTCACAGCTGAGTAAGCAACCAAAGCTGTTGGGATCCCACGACTTAGGACTCACGCTTTTATGCACGGTTGGTCAAAACCAAAACTGTTGATGTGAAAGTATGCAGATTGTATGCGGTTAGTTTGTCAGTTGAGATATGCAAATAAAGACTGAACACAAATAAACACGACACACAAGATTTATGTGGTTCGGAGAGAACTCCTACGTCCACGGGGAGATGTGAGTCCACACACCTCAGTCCAAGTTCTTCTGGACAGTTCCACTCAGCTTACGCGGGCTGAGCAACCGTTACAGTTTAGTTTCCGGGCACTAAACAGCCTAAGTCAAGTTTGCGGGTACTTGACGACCTGACTACTCAATTACAGGAAGAGTAAGGTCCTAGCACACTTTTTAGGGTGTGAGAATGGGTAGGATTTCCAACTACAGCTCGATCACGAATGAGAGCTGGATCTAAGGCTTGAACGAATAAACACTCAACCTAAGATCAAAAACAGTTTCGATCTCTAGGAACCCTCAGCTACTAATGTTCTCTCAAATTGGAACTCTCAGCTGCTGATGTTCTTAGATGATGATTTTGCAGATTTGCTTTTTGCTTTGATTTCTCTTGAGAAAGCTCTTGAATTTTTCGTCGTCTATGTGTCTCAGAGTCTCTCTTTCTCGAATGAGAGAATGCCTCTATTTATAGGCGGAGAGAATCAACAAGCCGTTGGAGGAGCAGTTGATCTCTGATCGGTTGAAAGCGATGGCTTGTCTCTCATCTCTGCAGACTTTCCCGATATGGCATCTGTGCTCTTCTGCTTTCCATCTGAGACAGCCTTGTGTTGGGCCAGATAGGGTAATGACTGAACGGTCAAACCCTCATGTGACTTCCTTTTGAAATTCAAATCTTTGACAGTCAACTTCGGTTTGTCGGTTGAAAGTCTTGACCTTCATCTGAGTGATCTTCAGTTGATGTTCCGATCTGTCGAGCTCTCAGCTGACTTTGAACTTCAACCAGTTGAATTCCTTGTTCGGATTCTATAACTGAGGTTCTGAAACTGAACACTCAGTTGTCTTCCTTGTATTTACTCAGTTGGGTTTGAACCCTCAGATGATTTCCTTTTCATCTGATGTTCTCTTCCTTTCAACTGTTTCTCATCTGATGAACGCTCAGTTGGTTTGCTTCTCAACTGATGTTCTGAAAACTTCCCCTTGTTTGTATCTGAACAAATGAACTCTCAGTTGTCTTTCTTCACAACTGATGTTCTGTCTGAGTGACGCCTTGTTGCCATCTTCAGCTGGAGACCTGTAAAGATAAAATCTTAACTTTTCTTAAACAGCGAGCCTAAATTCTAACATTAGGTTCTGGCAACATCTACTCGGTTGGGGTCAGTCGGTTTTGGAATTCATCAAAACTTATACTAATAAATTTCCCAACAATTTTTCCCTTTTTGATGATGCCAAAACCATTTACAACTTTAAAACACTATTGATCTAATCCTCTCTAACTGACCTAAAATCTCAGCTGAAATTCTAGACAGTCTATAAGATAAAACATCAAAGGGTTAGGACAGTTATAACATGAAATTGAAGGACTTTGTGATTCAGAGCTTGGACAATGAGGAATTGTTCATCAAGGTGAATCGTATTATATACTTTGAAGTTTTTGTTACAACTGAAGGTTACAAGATTAAGCACAAAACAGATAAAGATACAACAGTTGCTCCAAAAACTACAACATCCAAAAACATTATCAGCTAAAAAACTTTGACAGCTCAGAAATACTGTTGACCGTACTTGCTGAAGATACGGTTGAAGATCTCCTTCTTCGCTTCCGACTCGATCCCAGTGTTGACGTCGTGTTCCTTGCAGACTTGCCTCGCCTCAGCCAAGATCGCATTTCTATTTGGCATGCTCGTGCCTTTGATCATCGGAGGGCGGTACCTGCACATCTTCGGAACTGGAACAGTGTTGGGATCAAGCTGAGTATTCAGCATAGCTCGCTTGAACTGACTGAACATTCCAGGGTCTCCAGATCTGAGTTCCCACAAGGCTTCCTTGAAGACTAGCCTTGGGTCTTCAGTCGAGTAGACTTTCCTGTAATAGAAGTCATTGACGAACTCATGCTTGAACTGTTCCCAGTCATCGTTCCACTCCGCATTCATCCACTTGTCAACATGTGGGTATCGAGACGGGAGCGGAGCGTCCTTCTGCAGTTGGTGCGTCGACTTCCTAGCCTCAGCCTTCATCTGGTGCTTGTTGATTCTTCGCACACTCCGCTGGCTTTATTCCTGTCGACTCTCTTTTCCACCTTGGCCAGTTCTTTCTTGAACTTGGCCACCTTTTTGGCCTGATCGGCAGCGAACTTCTTGATCCAAGAGGGATTCAAGTACTTCTCCTTTGACTCCCCCATAGCTTTGGCAGCTTCAATGCAGTCTTCAATAGATATCCCGTCTAGTTCTGCATCGAGCTCGGCCGTGAGCTCGGCTACGAGGTCGTGGAAGACTTCCAGTTCGGGCTGCGACCCTTCAGCTTCAGCTGGCACTCCTTCTCCTTGCTGAGCTCCTTCAGCTTGCTGGAGAGCTTTCCCTCGTCCAGCAACAGCTGCTGGCTCCTTGTCTTCCCCAGCTGCTGGCTCCTTGTCTTCCCCCTTTTTGGCATCATCCAAAAGGGTGGCAACAGTGCCATCCAGAGAGGTCAACTTGGCTTCAGCTTGTTGAACGCGGGAAAACAGCTCATCAACAGCGTCCTTCTCTTCCACCTTCTTCGCCAACTCCAAGTCTTGGCGCTCCTGCTCAGCTTGCTGCACAGCTGCAAAGGTCGCAGAGACCTCTTTGTGGAGGGAGACGAACTCAGCTCGGAAAGAGACGAACTGAGCCATCCACTCCTGGTCCTGAGTCTGCTGGGACTTTGCGAGGTCAGATTCAGCAACTGTCTTGAACACGTTGAAATCCGAGCTGAGGCTCTGAATGGCCTTCCATAGAGCTGAGACCTCCGAGCTGGAAGAAGTAGAGAGGTCATCAAGCTTGTGCTGAAGAGACGAGGAGAGGATTTCCAATTGATTCTTCAAGCTGGCATTGTCGGCCATCAGCTGCTGCATCCTATCAGCTTCTTCCTCCTTGCCTAGCTGGATCTTGGATAGCATCTCCGTCCTCAGCTGGTTGACCCTCTCCGAGATCAGCTCGCAGATGGCGTCGGTTGAGAGAGCTGGCTGATCGGAGGGTCCGGGCAGAAGCGGTGGTTGTGGCTGGGCAGCAGACTCCGGGACAACCATGGCAGATCGGCTGGCGAGGTAGGCCTTGAGCTTGTCTTCTTCTCTCTTAGCTGCCTCATCAGCTGCGTCGACGTCGTCCATGCAGGAGGCATTTTTGGCGAGCATGTCATCAAGAAAGTGAACAACTTCAGGGTTGTTGCACAGCTCCCTGGTGTCAGTCCCTTCTTGGATGCTTTTGTCCAGACGTCGTCGGAGCACAGCCACCTTTTGGTTGTAAGCCACCTCCAGGCTCTGGTAGTCGAAGTACTCCCTCAGGTTTGACTCTTCGACCTTTAACCTATCCCAAGCATGAATCCTGAGGGTCTCCTCCTTTACGTACCAGTAGCTGAATACGACACTGAACTGGTATAGAAGTTCCGTCCCGAGAACAGAGAAAATGGGCATCGATGTTGCCTCGGGGAACATACCAATCAGCTTGCGGAAGCAGTAGCTGAGTCTTCCTTCATACTCAGCCAAGATCGCCTGGCGGTTGGCTTCTTCATCGATCTGAGGGGGGTCGATATCGAAGGTTATGGGTTCGATGGTTTCATCAACGTTGGCCGAAGAAGTGGTCACAACGTTGGCATCGAGCGAGAGGCTCAGAATATCTGACTGAGGACCAGTTGAGAGAACTGGATCCTCTTTGGATGGAGAGTTGGCTGGCTGGAGGATTTCTTCAGTTACAGGTGGGTTAACCTGGCTGGCATCAGCTCTAGATCGACTGTCGTGGGACTCCTCAGATGAAGAAGAGTCATCTGAGGAGGAACTGGTATCCACCACTTGGACCTCCACGTCTTCACCTGCCTCCTCAGCCACGTCCTCCTGGCGAGGTTGAAGAATAAACCCAGATGGGTCAACCGATTGGCTGGATTCGGTTGACTCTTTTTCCTCAGCTGGCTTTGTCAACATTGGACTGGTTGAAGGACGAGCTGCGGGCTGGACGATCCTGATCCTTGGCCTTTTCTGGAGGGGTTCCTCCTCTTCTTCTTCTTCTTCTTCCTCTTCCTCAGCCACCTCCTTCAGCTGGCGCTTCGCTGGCTTGGACCTTGAAGGGCGGCGAGCAGCTGGCTCCACAGCTGGCTTGGGGACATCCTTGGGGGTGTAGACAGCTTCTACAACATCCCTGGCCTTCTTGGCTGAGGGGAACAGCGACAGCTTGCTGACTGGAGTGTCCTTACTTCCTTCCCATGTCAGTGGCAGACCCTGTGTGGCTTGGAGGATGAGGGCTGATAGCTTTGTCCCGAAGTTGAGTGTCCCCTTGACACTCAATAGCAGTTCTCCAGACTCAGCTGTTATCTCGGAGATTTTCTGTTTCTCCATCAGCAGCTGGCTTTCTATAAATCCTAACCAGTCGACCTGGTGCATCTCTTCCAGGGCCTTCTGCTGCTTGAGCTTAGGACGGCTTATGTCCCCGAAAGCTCCACCATATGCGAAGATGCATTTGGAAATTACATCAAAAAGAAGTCGGTGCTCCGGCTTCAACTTTGTCCTTTGCATGCTCCCCTTCAATGGTTCGGGAACAAGAAGAATGGTTTGAAGGAAGGCATCAGCATCCTTGTCAGAAAAGTTCCCCACCGCATCTGTGGCTTCACGGTTTGTGGGGATGAGCTTCTCCAGCTCCTTTAACACCTTTATCTTCACAACGGAGTCTTCTACTGTCCGGGAGGTTCTGTGGCGTTGCTTGCACGGGATGATCGTGACAAGCCCGTCTTTTGCAACTCGTTGAAGATTCCGGTAGAAATGTACGATCTGCTTCCTGAGCAACAGGGCCGGAGAGAGGGTTGCCCAGTCAAGCAGATAGTGGTCGGAGAGGATGGAAGCGATTGGAGTGAGCTCAGGTGAGGAGAGAGCCGCTCTGGATAATATTTGTTCGAAATTAATCTTTGACATCACCATGTCGAACGATTCCTGGAACGTTGCAGGCTCTGAGGAAACCATCTTCTTAGAAGCTTTTGACTTGGGCGCCATCTCGAGGAGATATATATGCAAAGAAAGAGCGAAAGACTTTACTGGAAATGGCGAAACAAGATTTGAGAAGATGATGAATAGAGAGTAAAGATATGCACGAAAAGAGAAGGTAAGGATCACTTCCTGATTTGCCGTATTATATAATCTTTGACTCGGATAAAATCAACGGCTGGGGTTAAATAGCGCGAATCTATTAACGGCTGAGATTACGCGACTGTTGGTTAATTTTGACTGATATACCACGCGTGCGAGTGAGAGGGTGAATAGTTTAGGGTGTCAGCCCAGTAGCACTATAAAGTGAGGCTATAGATGTTTAGCCAGACTTTACATTAAATGCGATATGATGGCTTGTTTAATCTAGCTGACATGTTCAGGAATGTTTGAATTTATTTCAAACATTTTTATTTATTATCATAACACCTTCAGTCATAAATGATACCTGTCAGCTGATGTCGATATCAGCTGTATACCACAGTTGTGCTCCTCAGTTGCCGCATACCATCAGCTGACTTGAGTTCGTCTGTTCAGCTGACGTCTGTTCCATTGTTGCAGCATACCATCAGCTGACTCAAGTTCATCTGTTCAGCTGACGTTTGATGTCTTCAGTTGGCAATTCGTATCTGAGATTCCCCCTTCATCTGAGCTTCCCCCTTAATTCGAGATCCGATTCGTCAGCTCGGATGAATCCTTATCAGCTCGGATGACTCTTTAGCTCGGATGAGTTTTTAGCTCGGATCCAAAAGTCCTAGAAGATCACACAGCATCTTGAACCGGGCTTCAGGAAGAGGTTTGGTGAAGATGTCAGCTCTCTGAATCTCAGTTGGGATCTTCTCCATGGACACATCCTTCTTCTCAATATGGTCTCGGATGAAATGATGACGAATATCGATATGCTTAGTCCGAGAGTGGTGAACAGGGTTTAGAGAGATAGCTATGGCACTCGAGCTATCACAATGAATGGGAACCTGTCCAGTTGAGACTTCATAGTCTCTCAGCTGCTGTTTCAGCCACAACACTTGCATGCAACAGCTTCCGGCAGCCATGTACTCTGACTCGGTTGTCGAAGTAGCAACACACGCTTGTTTCTTGGAGAACCATGAAACTAGCTTGCTTCCCATGAACTGACAGTGTCCAGAAGTAGACTTCCTATCCAACCGATCTCCTGCTAGGTCGGCATCTGAGTATCCAGTCATCTGGACATTGTCATCAGTTGGGTACCACAATCCAACATTGACAGTTCCCTTCAGATACTTAATGATGTTCTTTGCTGCCAACATGTGTGCTTCTCTTGGTTGGACTTGAAAATGAGCACACACTCCAACTGCGTATGAAATATCTGGTCGGCTGGTAGTTAGATAGAGCAGCGAACCGATGATCCCTCTATACTGGCTGGCATCAACGAGCTTTCCCTCAACTCCTGGTTCGATCTTCCAGTTCGTGTTCATAGGGATCTTGGTTGTCTTGCTTGTCTGCAATCCGAACTTGGTGATGAGCTCCTTTGTATATTTGGACTGGTTGATGAAAATCCCTTCAGGTGACTGCTTCACTTGTAATCCAAGGAAATAATTCATCTCGCCCATCATTGACATCTCGAACTTTTCCTTCATGAGATCGGAGAATTTCTTGCACAGCTCCTCCGACTTGGATAGTGAACAAAGTTTTATCAACTGAACCTCGTTTGAACCCCGAGTCCAGAAGAAATCCACAAAGAGTGTCATACCATGCTCTTGGTGCTTGCTTTAGACCATAGATAGCTTTCTTCAGTTTGTACACTCTTTCATCTCCAGTCTCAAAACCAGGAGGCTGTTCAACATATACATCTTCTTTGATATCTCCATTGAGGAATGCACATTTCACATCCATCTGATATACTTTGAACTTGTGATGTGCGACATAAGCTAGAAAGATCCGGATGGCTTCCAGCCTTGCAACTGGTGCAAAGGAATCTTCAAAGTCAATTCCTTCTTGTTGGCAGTATCCTTGAGCTACCAACCTTGCTTTATTACAATGAATCCAATGGCGTCTCTCTTGTTTTTGAAAATCCACTTTAATCCAATCACCTTGACACCATTTGGTCTTTCTACCAACTTCCATACACAGTTGCGTAGAAACTCATTCAATTCTTCTTGCATGGCTGTTGTCCAGTGGACACAGTTAAGAGCTTCCCCAACATTCTTCGGTTCTGGAACATCAGCTACAAAGCAAGAAATCATGGCAACATCTCCAGCTTGCTCGAACTCTTCTAGAATTGCCAATTCCTCAGCATATTGGGCATAAGTGTTGGATTCTTCCTCGGTTGATTCTGGATTTGCAACTCTGCTCCGTGTGCGCACACCCTTGGTTGGATCTCCAATGATGTCGTCAGTGGAATGAACTTCATACCATCTTCGGTTGCGTCTTCCTTGTTCTTCCAACTGTGGCTGTTCAGAAATCTGAGTTGGAGTCTTCAGAGCTGGTGATTGATCAGCTGTTGAGTCTGGACCCTCCACATTTACAATAGTTTGAATTGAGCTTGGTTGGGCATCGGATGTTGATGCAGTTGGAGGGGCATCAGCTGAAGTTCCCCCTTGAGATGTGCTGAGGTCTTCGCATTCATCTTCAGAGGAATATGGATCCTCATCCTCAGTTGCCCATATTAGAGGTTCAGCTCTGTTCTTTTCCCGAAGTGCTTGCGATCTGGTGAGAACTGGTAGAACAGTTGGATCCGCGTGTTGTTCCTTTACCTGTTCCCTGCACTCAAAGGTAGATTCATCAAAACTAACATGAGGTGTTATTTCCACAACACGAGAGCTGTTGTTGAAAACTCTATATGCCTTGATCCGAGCTGCATATCCAAGAAATATGCCCTTCGAAGCTTTGGCATCAAAAGTTTTCAACTGAGTCTTCCAATTGTTGTGAATATAACACTTAGATCTAAAAACACGAAAATACGAAATATCTGGCTTTCTGCGTCTCCACAGCTCGTAGGGCGTCTTTCCCAACTGCTTGGTGAGAAGAGATCGATTCTGAGTGTAGCATGATGTGTTGATTGCTTCAGCCCAAAATCTCTTTGGCAGTGCTGAGCTCGCTAACATAGATGTGGCTGCATCCTTTAGAGTTCTATTTCTTCGTTTAGCTACGCCATTCTGTTGTAGAGTACGCGCGGCTGATGTCTGATGGGTTATGTAATTCTTTTCGCAATACTCAATGATGGTTTCATTTAGAAACTCCGTTCCACGATCTGATCGGATAGATATGATCTTCATCTCTTGTTGATTCGATATCCGATCCATCAGCTTGGGCAGCTCATCTCGGGTCTCACTTTTGTGGCGCAAGAAGATGGTCCACGTATATTTTGAGTAGTCATCAGTTACAACCAAAGTATATTCGTTTCCATTAATGCTTTTTGGTGCAACTGGCCCGAAGAGATCCATGTGGATCAGCTGTAACACTCGGTCAGTTGAAGGAGTTATCTTCAACCGGAAGGAGGACCTAGAGAACTTTCCCAGCTGGCATGCACTGCAGATGTGTGTTGTTGAAAACACCCGGTTAGGTATGCCTCTTGCATGTTCTTGTCTGGCGAGTCGGTTCATCGTCTTGAAGTTCAGATGGTTGAGCCTTTTATGCCACAGCTAGCTCACATCTGAACTGCTCTTTGATAACAGGCAAGTGTCAGGGAGGCTGCTGTTCCAGTCAGCGTAGTATACATTCCCTGTTGGAGATCGATTTCCCAACAATATCACCTGCTTTGATCCGACATCTTTAACTCGCAACCCTGTGCATCAAACTTGACAGAGAAACCATTATCACAGAATTGGCTGATGGAGAGCAGGTTATGCTTCAATCCATCAACATAAGAGACATTAGTAATTGAAACATGATTGGTTTCAAGGGTACCGTAACCTCTGGTATAACCTTTTGAGTTATCACCAAAAGTAACTGATGGACCTTCTTTCTCCACGAAACTTCCAAGTAAATCCTTCAGATTTGTCATGTGTTTCGAGCATCCACTATCCATCACCCACATTGTTGTTGACGCCTTCTTCTTCCTCAGCTGTTTCTCCTGTACCTGCAAAGAGAAATTCGCTTAGGTCCCCAATTTCAGTTGGGTCCTGGAGGGTTAGAACTAGTTCCCGCTGGAATTGTGCGTCGCTTTTCCCTGTAAACTCGGATGGATTTATCATTCCAAATTACTTTTCCTTCATCATCAACTATAACAACACCTCGGTTATCCTTAGGCTTGTTGTTAGTAGTGATGTTCTGTTTCTTGGGAGGAGTTGGATTTCTCCTATGTTGAGCTTTAGGAGGTGAGGCTTTCCCCCTGTTTTGATGGTGATTCTTATCCTGTTGAGTTTGTCTGTGAGGTCGGACGCCATTGTGGAATCTTCTTGGCTGATTCTGATTCCATTGCCTTGGCTGTTGACGATAGATGTTCATGCCCGAATGTTGATTCATGTTGTGGCATGAGTACCCATAGCTGTCGTAACTGTTCCACATAGGTTGACTCTGTTGGAGCCTCTGGTTGTTGTGGTGATGGAACCGTTGTTGATTATGTCGGTTGAAGCTTGGTCGGTTATCACGTCGGTTCTGAGCTTAGTTATGTTGTCGATTTTGAGCTCGGTTCTGATTGCGACTCCGACGTCTCCAGTTCCTCCGTTGAGTCTTGGAACATTCCCCCTCGGTTGTAGACTCCACCGACTGTTTTGTTGGTGCTCCATCTGCAGCTCCTTTGCCTTTCTCAGCCACAGTTGCCTTTGTCGGTTGTGATGGTGTTTGTTCAGTTGCAGACTCAACTGTGTTAGGTTTGGCAACCATGACTTCCTCAGCCTTGGTGAAGGTAGCTGGTGGAATTCCAGTGTCCTTTGCCATGTGGTATCCGAGTCCAGACACATCATCCGTTTGCCGTCTGTATCTGATGAGATTCTCGATGATCTCGGATGATTGATATAGCTTTGTCAGGTTGTCCTTCTCAGTTTGAAGATCCTTGAGAAGAACAGCTATATGCTCGGTCTGGGCATCTGATGTCTTCATCAGCTGGTCGATCTGAGCCTCTTGCTTGTTCAACTGTTCGTTCTGTGCCTTGATCTGTTCCTTCAACTGTTCATCGGTTGAAGCCTCAGTTTGGTTGGCTGTACTCAGTTGACTTTTCAGCTGGTCAATTTCTTCAGCTTGTCTCTTGATTAGATCATCCTTTTCGGTTAAGGAATCTTCAAGCTCGGCGAACTGGGCTTGAAGACTCTTAAACTCAACCGACTGCTGATGCAGTTCCTCACTGAGTTCTTGAAAATCATTCCAGGAGGGTTCCAACTCATCGTTCAGAGATTCCTGCATGTTAGAAGTATTGGAAGAATTTAAGCGAGCAGGATTAGATTGTACCTCAATATCATCTTGGTCGGTTCCAAGTGCCATGAGGCATTGATCCGGACTGATGACTTTGTTGGTAGAGGTCAGATCATCCTCATCTTCAGTGTCTGTGAAGATGTCCATATCGTCAGCTGCCTCTTCAGCTACCATGGCCTTGTTCTTTGCAGTTTGCTTGGCCCTTAGTGCTTCTCTTTCCTTCTTTGAGAGGTCTGGGCAGTCAGTTTTGAAGTGTCCTTCCTTGCCGTATTCGAAGCAACCATTGGTGACTGGCTTCGAACTATCTCGAGTTCGGTTTGATTTATAGAAACGTTTATATTTGCCGAACCGAGTATCCATATCGGCTAACTTCTTTGACAACGCTGCAATGTTCTGTTGCAGTTCCTCTCTGCTCGGCTCCTTTGCAGTCATGTCAGCCGATCTGGTTGGCCTTGACGATCTCGACTTTGAGTAGTCAGCTCCGAGGGCCACTGACTTTGATGCTGAGCCGACATCCTCAATTCTATTTATCTGACTTGAGGGCTGCGACCTCGTTCTGTTGACCTTATACTCATTTCCTTTCAAGATTGAGAACAATCTTTCAGTTCCCATTTCACCAAGGTCAGCTCGGCTCTCGTGGATATTTGTGAAAGTATCCCACTCAGCCGGTAGAGCTTGCAACACTTTGAGGTTTATTTCTCTTAGAGTGTATTTTCCTTTCCTGATGGATTGGATTCTTCTGATGATGTCCATAAACCGGAGCTCTAGCTGATCGATAGTCTCATCAGGTCGCAGACTGAAATTATCGAAATCTTGACATGCATGCGAGAACTTATTTTCCTTCGTCTCGTCGCTTCCTTCACTTAGCGAAGCCAGGATGTCTCACATCTCCTTTGCAGTCTCACACTCCTCTATCCAGGGCAGATAATCTTGTCCAACCGTGGACATTATTGTGCTCTGAGCCCAGATATCCAGCTGGCTCACTTTGGCCTCCTCCGGAGTGTAGTCTTCTGGCTGTTTCTCCACATACTCCACCACTGCATCTCCATCGTTGGGATTTGTGGGAGTGCGAAGTATTCAGTCTCATATGACGATTGGTCCAGAAGTGAGAACTTGTTGCATCCTATGATGCTTTGACAGAAGGATCTTCTTCATTCGAGTTCTCCATGATGTATAGTTGACAACAGAGAACATGACTACGATCTTGTCCTTGACGTCCATCTGCACAAACAAAAACAGGACAAAAATGCGAGCAAGTATGCACTAGCGTGAAAAGATCTGTTCAGTTGACCACTGAAATAAAATTCTCGAATTCACACCTCGTGAAACAGAGTCAGCAGTCTTTTGAACTACTGCTCTGATACCACTTGATGGTCCCGATACGAGTTACTGGTGTATGGGGGGGGGAATACACCAGTTAGGATTTTTCAACTTTTGAAAAACTTAACACTCAAAATCAACTTCAACTGAGTAAAAGGACTCAGTTGGGATCTCACAGCTGAGTAAGCAACCTCAGCTGGAAGAGTGGTGCTGTGCGGAATGTGGTGGAAAATGTACTCGTAAAATCAAACTCACGCTTTTATGCACGGTTGGTCAAAACCAAAACTGTTGATGTGAAAGTATGCAGATTGTATGCGGTTAGTTTGTCAGTTGAGATATGCAAATAAAGACTGAACACAAATAAACACGACACACAAGATTTACGTGGTTCGGAGAGAACTCCTACGTCCACGGGGAGATGTGAGTCCACACACCTCAGTCCAAGTTCTTCTGGACAGTTCCACTCAGCTTACGCGGGCTGAGCAACCGTTACAGTTTAGTTTCCGGGCACTAAACAGCCTAAGTCAAGTTTGCGGGTACTTGACGACCTGACTACTCAATTACAGGAAGAGTAAGGTCCTAGCACACTTTTTAGAGTGTGAGAATGGGTAGGATTTCCAACTACAGCTCGATCACGAATGAGAGCTGGATCTAAGGCTTGAACGAATAAACACTCAACGTAAGATCAAAAACAGTGTCGATCTCTAGGAACCCTCAGCTACTAATGTTCTCTCAAATTGGAACTCTCAGCTGCTGATGCTCTTAGATGATGATTTTGCAGATTTGCTTTTTGCTTTGATTTCTCTTGAGAAAGCTCTTGAATTTTTCATCGTCTATGTGTCTCAGAGTCTCTCTTTCTCAAATGAGAGAATGCCTCTATTTATAGGCGGAGAGAATCAACTAGCCGTTGGAGGAGCAGTTGATCTCTGATCGGTTGAAAGCGATGGCTTGTCTCTCATCTCTGCAGACTTTCCCGATATGGCATCTGTGCTCTTCTGCTTTCCATCTGAGACAGCCTTGTGTTGGGCCAGATGGGGTAATGACTGAACGGTCAAACCCTCATGTGACTTCCTTTTGAAATTCAAATCTTTGACAGTCAACTTCGGTTTGTCGGTTGAAAGTCTTGACCTTCATCTGAGTGATCTTCAGTTGATGTTCCGATCTGTCGAGCTCTCAGCTGACTTTGAACTTCAACCAGTTGAATTCCTTGTTCGGATTCTATAACTGAGGTTCTGAAACTGAACACTCAGTTATCTTCCTTGTATTTACTCAGTTGGGTTTGAACCCTCAAATGATTTCCTTTTCATCTGATGTTCTCTTCCTTTCAACTGTTTCTCATCTGATGAACGCTCAGTTGGTTTGCTTCTCAACTGATGTTCTGAAAACTTCCTCTTGTTTGCATCTGAACAAATGAACTCTCAGTTGTCCTTCTTCACAACTGATGTTCTGTCTGAGTGACGCCTTGTTGCCATCTTCAGCTGGAGACCTATAAAGATAAAGTCTTAACTTTGCTCAAACAGCGAGCCTAAATTCTAACATTAGGTTCTGGCAACATCTACTCGGTTGGGGTCAGCCGGTTTTGGAATTCATCAAAACTTATACTAATAAATTTCCCAACAATAAAAATGAACTTTCTCGGGCGAACTCGTATCGCAATTTCGTGAATGTAAAAATCAGACAGTTTCCCAATCTGAGTTCTCGAACTAAAAAGTTATCGTAGTTTATTTTTGAAAACGGATTTCACCGTTAGTCTTAGAATTTAATTTTATTAACTTAGGCGTGCAAAGCCGTAACTATTATTAACGCAGTAGAAATTTTTCGGGGTATTACAATGAACGGCTACTCTATCTGACTATTTTGAAAGAAGACTCGTATACAGAGCAGAAACGATTGCTCTGATACCATTCTGTCACAACCCCAAATTCTGAGGGACGGCAGAAGCCGGGGTGCGACTGGGATTGGATTAAAGAAGCGGGGAAGAAAGGGAACATAAGTATAAACGTACATAAAAGACAGCATTAATTCTATGAACAAGACTTCGATATATAATTATAAGGAAAGAGTTTGATCTGAAAGATCAAACGACAAAGTGTTTCAAAAAGAAAACCTAAGTTATGAGTACAGAACTCAATTCAAAAGAAATCTAAGCTATTAGTAGAACTTAGACTACAGTGTTCAATATACATAAAAGCATCTAGAGTTTTGTAGCGGAATTGAAAGACACATATACAAGTCATCTCCTATAGACAACATTAACTCCAAACTCAACCCTCCACCGCTGCCGTCGCTTCAACCTGCACATTTAGAAAATATATGCAGGGCTAAGTACAATAGTACTTAGTGGACACATTACCGAAAACATAATCATAAGTATAGATAAACAGGCATCTCATTTGATAGCGCATCGGGGTTTTCATTTAAAAGAGCCCGAGCCTATTAAACATTTTCATTTCATTCATAAAGTAGCTTGCAAGCATTTTTCATAGATGTTACGTTCAAATCTTGACCAAATCCTCATTCACCGTGGCTGGTTACCCCTCAACAGGATACCACATACACCACAGGCTACAAAGTGCACTAACTCTGGAAAGCACCTAATGGCTAACTCAGAGTCGATCGTTAGTTAACACCTAATGGTTAACTCATAAATCTGGAAAGCACGAAGGCTAACTCAGATGGGTACAAGAGAACTCACATAAAACATAAAACAGTTTATGCCTGATATCACTTTGAAAACACAGTTATCAAAGAACATAAAGAATATCTTTCAAGTTGTGGAAAAACCCACATTTTATTTGATATGTATAAAAGCCCACCTCATAGATTACAGAACTAAATAACGATCTTCCGTTTTTTAATCTTCCGTCCTTTCCTTGCGCTGACTTTCTCCTTCATCGTACATAAAACATAACCTCGATGAGTCGTTGAGACGACAAAAGAAAACGGGAATCGAAATCAAATTTGATTTAGTCTTTTACGTCTTTCAAGTTTTTAGGCATTTGAACGCTTAACTAAGTCGTTTTACTTAAACAGAAACGAGATTCAAAACACATCTCGTTTAGCACTCAAAGGCTCTGTACTTGACACTGAGGTCAGTAGGAAAAAAAAGGCATTCGTTAACTCATAACGACTTTAAAGATCGAAAGAAACTAAGTTGAGAAGAATTCAACTTAGGAAAATAGGTGTTGAAATTTCACTGTTCCATACAGAAGTTATTGAACGGAACAGAGCATTTGGAAACAGGGGAAGTTCCCTATACCTTGAGAAAGCCTTGGATGTCTAGTTTACTCTCCAATTTACGGATCTCAATTCCGATAAACGAGCTAAGAGATATGGCAGTTTCCGTGAAGGGTCGCAAAAACTGCCGAGTGAACCCTAATGCTCGATAAAATCGACGTATGACTTCCTAGGTTCGTTCTATGTTATCGAACCTATATTCTTACGAAATTAACATAACAAGGCAGTCAACACATATTTCCATACGTGGAGAACTCCTTTTCATTACTCGTCTATAAACACGACGTTTAAAACCTCGTCAATTCAACTAACAATTACTATACCAACCAAGTTAACAATTCTCATCCTAACTCCTCGATTATAATTAAAACTCAATATTTCATAACTCGGATTAATACATCTTTCACTACAAAGTTGTTCCTTAATCATTAATAATCATTAATATCTCATTACTTTTCTTAATCGACTTTCCTATCATTATTTACGTTCATTTGTTCGTCTCTTATGAAATTTCTAAAGTTATCGGAATTCGTTCAAACTTTACATTATAAGTCATCATCTATCGAGGATCATTACTACATATATCATTACCTTGAATCATTAATAAATCTCGACTTATTATCGAAGCTTTGTCTCTTATATTTTCACAATATATTTTAGAAAATTATAATTTCATAAAATATAATTAGGAAAGTGATTTTTCTTCATCAATTAACCTCAATAATCCATTAATCATCCTACTACAACATACATTAACCATTAATCAACCCTACAATATTATTAATTAAAATCAAACATTGAAACCCTAAGCCCTAAATCGGCATTCATCCATTAGTTAGGGGATTCCATTATTTTTTCATCAATCCACAATTAAACAACCCCTAAGCTCAATTATACCAATAATTTGAGAATTAAAACATCCTAACTAGAAACCCCTAAAATCGGTCACCAAAATAGAATTAGGGTTATTGCTTCTCTTTAAATTTTAACCATAGAATATCATATCTAATACATCTAATGGATTAATTAAAGATCAAAACATCATCCTAAACATCTAACAAAAATCGTCCAACATGAGAAATTAAAAGAATTAAAATCTAATTGGATAGAATAGTGGAAGAGATGAATACCTTGATGATTAATGAAGGAATAAGTGAAATTGATGGATGGTTAATGACTTGAGGAAAATTACTTGCCAAAAACCTTCAATATCCATTAATGGTGGATGAGAAGACATTGAAGAAGAATGTGGAAGGGGCTGGCGGTTCTTGGCTAAGGGAGAAGAAAGAATAAGTTAGTTTAATTAGGAAATAATCTAACATCTAAAAGGTGTCCAAATTATATTATTAGAATAATAATGAAATGGTGAGTCATAAAGGTGATAATGATATAAAATGAAATATCTCATGTGTGTAATAGACATGAAGTCGGTCATAGGCAATTTTCCTCCCATTTATCGCGTTTTCTGGCTCGTTACGACGTTTCGAAAAATCGAGTAACCAATAACGTGTTCGGCGCGTTTTCACCAATAATTCCGATATATTTATCTTACTCGGAAAATATATTTTAAAACTTAGAATCTGACAAAATCTCGGAACCTCACAGTCCGAATTTCGTCCGGAAAAATCATAAAAACGAACTTTCTCGGGCGAACTCGTGTCGCAATTTGGTGAATGTAAAAATCAGACGGTTTCCCGATCTGAGTTCTCTAACGAGAATTTTCTCGACCTCGAAAACCCTAATACAGTAGTCATTTAGCTGACTTCCGTAATTTATTTTTGGAAACGGATTTCACCGTTATTCTTAGAATTCAAATTCATGAACTTAGGCGTGCAAAGCCATAATTATTATTTAATTTCATTTTTAAAGACAGAAGAATTTTTCCGGGGTATTACATTACATGTGTTTTGCCGTATTTGTTTATAATAGCTTATTTATATGTGCAACAAGATGGCAAGGAGAAACCTTAGAAGGTATAATATCAATGATATTTAAGGTTATTAGTGAGCATGATAGGTACGTAAGTATTTCTACGTCAAGATAGGTTCATAAAAACCTGCATGCATATTGTAATACACCAAATATTTCTTCTGTCGCTAAAATAAAATTTAATTATAAATTAAGGCTTTGCATGCCTAAGTTAAGGATTTTCAATTCTAAGACTAACGGTGAAATCCATTTCTGAAAATAAATTCCAGAAGTCGGTTGAACGATTACTGTATTAGGGTTTTCGCGTCCAATAAAATTTTCATTCGAAAACTCAGATCGAAAAACCGTCAGACTTTACATTCACTTTTTCTGCGATACGAGTCTACCGGAGAAAGTCAATTTTTATTATTCTTCCGGGCGAAATTTGGACTGTCTTATCCCGACTTTTTATCGGATTCGGAAAACGAATTATGCTTTCCGAGTTAGAGATTTATTTCTAATCTAACGGTCGAATTAGATTTCGTAAAAAATGTAACTGTCTAGGAAATTAATTTTTCGATTTATATACGTCGTATTAGACCCGTAAAACGTGATATTTTGGTAAAAAAATCCCACCCAAACCGCCTCCCCCTTGTGAGTCATCACCTTTTTAGATATTTTCCTACTTTATGTATCATTATCCAACACCTCATCACCTTCTCTCTTCCTCTCCCCCACCTCATTGCCGCCTCAGTCATCTCTCTCTCTTTTGTGCTCTCATTCCACCATTGAAGCTCATCAAGGTTCTTCAAGGTTTCATCATCATAGATCATTCATCATCCATCAGATCTTAATTCCAATCACATATTCTTCAAGGTAATGATCCTAGCATCCATTCTATCCATACAAAATTTCATTTACTTTAATTGTTGTTATGACCGATTTTTTTGAGGGGTTGTAGTATGATGTTCTATGATTAATACATGTTATTAAATGCATAGAAAGAGGCTGAGTTCTATAATTTAAGGAAGCATTGTACGATAAGTACGTGCCTAAGACCTATAGAGCTCAGAAAGAGGCTGTGTTCTATAATTTAAAACAAGGAAAGATGACAGTGACCGAGTACGGCGCAAAGTTCTGTGAATTGTCAAGGTATGCACCTGCTCAGGTAGATACCGAAGAAAAGATAGCAAAGAAGTTCCGTGGAGGACTTAAGCATGAGTTTGGAATAGCGCTAGCTAGTCATGGAGGACTAAGCTACACCGAGGTACTAGGGCGAACTCTAGAAATGGAGGCAGTAGTGCCTAATGATTGGAAAGCTATAACACCCGCACCAGCCCCAACCCAGAATCGAGGCTATTACAACAACAATAATAACAACTATCAACGTAAAAGGAAATGGGAAAGGGGAAACAACAGTGGCTACTATCAGAGCTACAGTAATCAAGGAAACCAGAGGAATGGAAACCAGCAAGGCTATCAACAGCCTAACCAGAATAACAATTATGGCAAGAAGCTATGGCAAGGAAACAGTCAGTCGGGACTGTATTTACAAGGAAATAATCAAGCGGGACCTGCCCGTCCCAAGTTTAATAGGGTACACTTCGGGCAACAAAGGAATAACCAAGGAGGAAATCACCAAGGAGGAAATAACTAAGGAAGAGCTACCGTTCCTGCCCGTCCCAAGTTTAATAGGGTACACTTTGGGATCTGTCAAGCAAACTCTGAAAGTTGCTTCAACTGTGGGCAGAAGGGGCACATTAAGAGGGACTGCCCGAACCCGTTACAAATGGCAAGACACAATCAGTATGGACAGCCCCAGCCTTTGAGGGCAATTCAGGCACAGCCGCAGCAGCAGATGACACAGCAGCAGTTCCAGCAACACGCTTAACAGCAACAGAATGCCAGGGCATGTGCGATCAAACAGAATGTGCAGAATAAGGGCAAGGGAAACCAAGCAGGTATGGGTAAACTTCACAATACCCCTATTAAGATACTGTTTGATACTGGCACATCGCATTCTTTTATTGCTGGTTTGTGTGCGGATAACTTAGATATCAGACCTATACGAGCTGAACACGGTATGAGAGTAGCTACACCTTCAGGAGAGATCACTACTTCCACGCATGTTTGCTCTAACCTAGAATTAGAAATTGGAACTCTTAAGGTTAAAGCGAACAACTTGAACGTTATGATAATGTGGGATGTAGATATAATTCTAGGAATGGACTGGTTGTCTGAGAATTATGCCACGATTCTCTGCAACGAGAGAAAAATCTCTTTCCAGCCATCGGGAAAAGAGCCGACAGAATTTCACGAGATTGCGATGGGTAGGAGGATACCGATAATATCCGCCCTACAAGCCAAGAAACTGATGAAGAAGAAGAACTTCAAAGCTTATCTTGTATACCTAAGTGAAGAACCGAGAACCGAAAAAGCCATACAAGACGTGGAAATTGTTAACGAATATGAAGACGTCTTTCCAGAAATATTACCTGGTTTACCTCCCGACCGTCACATAGATTTTCCAATTGACTTAGAACCAGGATCGGCTCCCAAATCAAAAGCCCCATATAGAATGGCACCGAAAGAGTTAGAAGAGCTTAAAATTCAACTGCAAGAGTTGTTAGACCTTGGTTTCATTAGACCGAGTGTTTCACCTTGGGGAGAACCTGTTCTGTTCGTCAAAAAGAAGGATGGTTCTATGAGAATGTGCATTGACTATCGAGAGCTAAATAAGATCACCCTTAAGAATAAGTATCCTTTGCCAAGGATAGAAGACCTCTTTGATCAACTTAAGGGCGCAAATATTTTTTCGAAGATAGACTTAAGATCTGGGTATCATCAATTAAAAATCAAACCCGAGGATATACCTAAGACTGCATTCGAAACTAGATATGGCCATTACAAATTCCTAGTTATGCCATTCGGTTTGACTAACGCTCCCGCAGTATTCATGGATCTCATGAATCAAATTTTCCACCCATACTTAGACAAATTCGTCTTAGTATTCATTGACAACATTCTCATTTACTCCAAGAATGAGAAGGAGCATGAGGAACATTTGCGAATAGTTTTAGAAACACTTAGAGCTGAGAAACTTTACGTCAAATTCAGTAAGTGTGAGTTTTGGCTGAAAGAAGTGATGTTCCTTGGACACATAGTATCAGCTGAAGGCATCAAAGTAGATCCTGCCAAGGTAGAGGCAGTACGCAATTGGAAATCGCCAACAAGTCCGAACGAAATTAGGAGTTTCTTAGGTTTAGCCGGCTATTATAGAAGATTCATCGAGGGATTTTCTACAATCGCTAGACCTATGATGCAACTGCTACGGAAGGAAAACAAGTACAAATGGACGGACAAATGCGAGAAGAGTTTTCAGATACTCAAACAAAAGTTAACCACAACACCCGTGTTAGCTCTGCCAGAAGCAAATAAGGAATACATGGTCTATACAGATGCTTCAAAGAACGGATTAGGGTGTGTATTGATGCAAGACGGAAAAGTGATAGCTTATGCTTCACGACAACTTTAACCTCATGAAGTTGAGTATCCAACCCACGACTTAGAACTAGCAGCCGTTGTTCATGCGCTGAAAATTTGAAGACACCATCTCTATGGTGTTAGGGTTGAGATTTTTACGGATCACAAGAGTTTGAAGTACTTTTTCGAGCATAAAGAATTGAATATGAGACAAAGACGATGGCTCGAACTAGTATAGGATTATGATTGTGGTATCAATTACCATCCAGGAAAAGCAAACGTTGTAGCTGACACGCTTAGTCACAAGACTCCAACCAAGTTTGGATGTCTCTTTGTTGAGGAAGAAACTCTTGTACGAGAATTTGAGATGATGGATATAGAAGTGCTGGATATATCTGAAACGATAACAAACCATATAGCAGCACTAGTAGCTACACCGGACTTACGAGAAAGGATCATAAGTGCTCAGAGAAAGGACGAGTCGATTGAGAAGCTTCGACTAAGAATAAGGACGGAGAAACTGGATGGTTTTTCCGAAGCACCAGATAATGCGATTTTATTTGAAGGCAGGCTTTGTATCCCTGAAGACGACAAATTGAAGAACAATATCATGAGTGAGGCTCACGATACGCCGTATACAGCACACCCATGGAGTACGAAGACGTATCAAGATTTAAGAAAGAATTTCTGGTGGAACGGTTTGAAACGAGACGTTGCCTCGTTTGTAGAAAGATGTTTGGCTTGTCAACAAGTGAAAGCTCTACACCAAAGACCATACGGGTTGTTACAACCATTAAGTATTCCAACATGGAAGTGGGAAGATATAGCTATGGATTTTGTGACAGGTTTACCCAAGACTAAGAAAGAAAATACTGCCATCTGGGTAGTTATCGATAGGCTCACAAAATCAGCTCACTTTTTACCAATCCCAATTACCTACGGATCAGAGAAGTTGGCACAGTTGTATGTCCATGAGATTGTACGTCTACACGGAATACCGAAGTCAATAACGTTTGATAGAGATGCCAAATTCACTTTGAGATTTTAGATCACTATGCAGAATGAGTTAGGTACCGAACTTAATTTTAGTACCGCTTTTCACCCTCAGACAGATTGACAATCCGAGAGAACGATTCAGATACTCGTTGATATGTTAAGAACGGTAATATTGGATAGAAGTGAGAATTGGGAAAAGATTTTGCCATTAGTCGAATTCGCGTACAACAACAGTCATCAAGCAATGATAGGAATGGCGCCTTACGAGGCATATATGGAAGGAAATGTAGATCACCACTTTATTGGGAAGAAGTAAGTGAAAGAAAGAACCTAGGACCCGATACAGTCAGTGAAATGATCGAGATCATTCAACAAATTCGAATTAGAATGAAAGAGGCCCAGAGCCGACAGAAGTCTTACGCCGACGATCGTTGAACCAATCTTAGCTTTGAAATTGGGGATAAGGTTTTCCTCAAGATTTCTCCGTCTAAAGGAATCATTAGATTCAGTGTCAAGGGTAAACTCAGACCAAGGTTTATAGGACCTTATGAGATTTTGGAGAAAGTAGGACCTGTTGCTTATAGATTGGCCTTACCACCAAGTCTAGGAAGTGTCCATAACGTGTTTCACGTATCTCAATTACGAAAGTATGTCTTTGACCCTAAGCACGTAATTAACCAGCAAGACGTTGTTCTTGAGTCCGACTTAAGCTATGAAGAGAAACCATTATCGATCTTAGATCGAAAAGAGCAAGAATTAAGAAATAAGTCGATACCTTTGGTTAAAGTGCTATAGAATCACCACGGGCAAGAAGAAGCCACGTGGGAACTCGAAGAAAAGATGAAAGAGAAATACACTTACCTTTTTGAAGAAGGTATGCAAATTTCGGGACGAAATTTCTTGTTAGAGGGGTAGGATGTAATACCCCAGATATTTCTTCCGTCGCTAAAATAAAAATTTAATTATTAATTAAGGCTTTGCACGCCTAAGTTAAGGATTTTCAATTCTAAGACTAACGGTGAAATCTGTTTCTGAAAATAAATTCCAGAAGTTGGTTGAACGACTACTGTATTAGGGTTTTCGCGTCCGATAAATTTTTTGTTCGAAAACTCAGATCGAAAAACCGTCAGACTTTACATTCACTTTTTCTGCGATACGAGTCTACCGGAGAAAGTCAGTTTTTATTATTTTTCCGGGCGAAATTTGGATTGTCTTATTCCAACTTTTTATCGGATTTCGGAAAACGAATTATGCTTTCCGAGTAAGAGATTTATTTCTAATCCAACGATCGAATTAGATTTCGTAAAAAACGTAACCGTCTAGGAAATTAATTTCTCAATTTATATACCTCGTATTAGACCCGTAAAATGCGATATTTTGGTAAAAAAATCCACCCAAACCGCCTCCCTCTTGTGAGTCATCACCTTCTTAGATATTTTCCTACTTTATGTATAATTATCCAACACCTCATCACCTTCTCTCTTCCTCTCCCCCACTTCATTGCCGCCTCTCTCATCTCTCTTTCTCTCTCTCTTTTGTTCTCTCATTCCACCATTAAAGCTCATCAAGGTTCTTCAAGGTTTCATCATCACAGATCATTCATCATCCATAAAATCTTAATTCCAATCACATATTCTTCAAGGTAATGATCCTAGTATCCATTCTATCCATACAAAATTTCATTCACTTTAATTGTTGTTATGACCGATTTTTTTGAGGGGTTGTAGTATGATGTTCTATGATTAATACATGTTATTAGATGCATAGAAATTGATTCCCATGGTTGGATTTAAGTAGAAATCATCCCCCTTAATAATTTGGTAATACCGAAAATTATGAGAAAATTGTAGGTGAAGTTCAGTTTGATTTTTAGATGATTGATTGGTGGATTTGTGTTCTATATGTTGATAGATTGATGTATGAATTAATTGGTATTTTTCTAAAAATAGAAACCAAAATGTAAGAGAGAAAGAAATAAGGTTATGACTAAGTATTTGTTATGATTTGTATGATGTTATGATATAAATGAGATGTAGCAAGTGTATAGATGATCATATAATTTAATTGGATTTTTCTAAAAATAAAATAGAAATTGTAAGAGAAGAAGAACCAACGATAAGTTAAGATTCGATAATAATTTGAGTATATGGTTTTCATATTAAGTAATCTTAGTAGTTGTTGTTGATAATCGGAAAGTTTGAGCAAATTCGGAGAATGTTGAAATTTTAATAAGAGACGAAGAATAGTCGATAAGTTGAGATTGGATAATGATATAGGTTTATGGTTTGAATATTTGTTAATCTTAGTAGTTAAGGAACGTAATCGGAAAATATGAACGAATTCTAAGAAAGTTGAAATTTTGGTAAGAGACGAGTAATCGAGCTTAACTGTCGATAGGAAAGTCGAACGAGGAAACTAATTGGATATTAGTGTTTAATGTTGTTTAATGAACAAGTTTGTAGTTGGTGATTTTCCCATTCGAGATATGAAATAGAAGTTAGAAGTTGATATGAGTTGAATTTGAAATGAATTTTTGGTTTAGTAATTGATTAGTTAAAAGACCAGGAAATATACGTCGTGTTTTTAATCGAGAAATATGAAGGAGTTCATCATGAAAGATTACGCGTATTGACTGCCTTGAGACTGAAATTTTTTGAGTATAAAAGTGGTGTAGCATTAGTCGAACCTAGGGAGTCGTGCGTCGAGATTTCGAGCACCTAGGGTTTCACTCGGACTGTTTTGCGACCTTTCACGGAAACGGTCATAACTTTTAGCTCGCTTAACGAAATCGAGATCCGTAAATTGGGCAATAAACTAGACATCCGTAGATTTCTTTTGGTACCAATTTCATCTCCTGTTTCGCAGAAATCTGTTCTGTGTCAGCTCCAGAGTTACTGCCTTGTGCAGAAATTTTCCGAAACCTATTTTCTCAAGTTGAATTCTTTTTAACTTCGTTCCTTGTGAACACCCAAGTCGTTATAAGTTATCGACTTCCCTTAATTAACTGACCTAAGTGTCGAGTAAAGGAACTGAGTTAGTTTCTAAACTAGATATGTTCGAGTCTCGTTTATTTGTTAATCAAAAGAATGTAGTTATGTGCAAAGGCCTAAAAGTCATAAAACGAATTCGATTTCCTTTTCTTTTATCGTCTCGACCGTTTATTAAAGTTTGATTATTTATGTTCAAAGGAGGAAGTCGAGTTTAGAAGACAGGACGGAAGACAGAAGACGGAAGCTCGTGTTTTAGTTCTGTAATCGCCTTAGGTGGGCTTCTATAAAAAATGTGTGGGTTTTTCCACATATAAAATCAAACGAGCGATGCTCGAAAATGTTTACTTATCGCTTTATAACCGTGTTTTAAAGTGATTACCAAGGCATGAAAATATTTGTTTTATGTGAGTTCTCTTGTGCCTTTTTGAGTTAGCCAAAAGGGGTTAACTAATCGATCGGACCGCTGAGTTAACCAGTAAGGGTTTTCCAGGGTTTAAGTGTACACGGTAGCCGGTGTGTGTGGTACCCTGTTGAGGTGTAGCCAGCCACGGTGAATAGAACGTGCGCGGAAGAAGTATACTCTTCCCCGACGTTGAAACAGAAGTTGGGCAAGTTGAACGTAACATCAAGTAAAGGCTTGGCCAAGCTATATTGTGAAAAGTGAAAGAAAATGTTTAGTAGGCACGGGTATTTGATGAAAAACCCCGATGCGCTATTTATCGAGATGCCTGATTTAATCTATAATTATTATAGGTTTTTGGCAATGTGCCCACTAAGTATGTTTATACTTAGCCCTGCATATGTTTTATAAAATGTGCAGGTTGAGTGACGGGAGCGGCGAAGGTTGAGTAAAGAGTTGTAAATAGAATGAAGAATTGTGTGTCAAGCTTTACGTTTTCCGCTGCCAATCTATTTCGTGTCTTCGTATAAACTTTTGATCTAAATTCCGTACTTTGAACTTAGTTAACTTTTGAACAACTTGTCGAGCGATCCTTCAAGGTCGACTATCTTTCTTCTAATAAAGTCTATTCATAGATATCAGTTGTTGTTTAATTATTGTCTGTTTATTCATTTATTCCCCTTCTTTACCACTTCTTTAATCCAACCCCTAGTCGCACCCCTGCTTTGCCGTCCCTCGAGGTTTTTCGTTAAATTCCCGTGTCTACTAAACATTTTCTTTCTCATTTTCATAACTTAGCTTGATCAAGCATTTTTCATAAATGTTACGTTCAATCTTGACCATTCATAATTCACCGTCGCTGGTTACCCCTCAACATGATACCACATACACCACAGGCTACAGTGTACACTAAACTTTAGAAAGTCCCTTTTGACTAACTCAAAGCCGATCGTTTAGTTAACCCCTTTTGGCTAACTCATAAGGTACAAGAGAACTCACATAAAACAAATAGTTCATGCCATGATTATCATTTTGAAAACACGATTATCAAAACGATAAAGAAAAAGTTTTCGAGCATTGCTCATTTTGTTTCATATATAAAAGCCCACCTTGATAGAATATAGAACTAAGACACGTGCTTCCGTCTTCTGATCTTCCATCCTATCCTTGGTTTCGACTTCCTCCTTCATCGTAAAAATCATACTTTAAAACTCGGTCGCAAACGATAGACGAATACGGAGAATCGAGTTAAGTTTTAGTCCTTTAGACTTTTTAGGCACTTGCACGCTAAACTAAACTCTTTTAATTAAAAAGAAACGAGATACGAACGCATCTCCTTTGACACTCACTTGGTTCTGTACTTGACACTTAGGTTAGTAGAAAGAAAGTAGTCGATGACTTGAAACGACTAAAAAGATCGAAAGAGTTTAAGTTGAGAAGAATTCAACTTAAGAAACTAGCTTTTGAACAATTCTGCACAGATCAGTAAGTCTGTACAGAATAGGGGATTTAGAAACAGGGGACGAATCTTAGACTAAAAGAAGGGTACGGGTGTCTAGTTTACTCTCCAATTTGCGGATCTCGATTCCGATAAACGAGCTAGGAGATATGATAGTTTCCATGGAAGGTCGCAAAACTGCCGAGTGAAACCCTAATGCTCGATAAAATCGACGCATGGTTTTCTAGGTTCGTTTTATGTTATCGTACTTAAATTCTCACGAAATTTACACATCAAGGCAGTCAACACGTATTTCCATACGTGAAGAACTCCTTTTTATTTCTCGTCTATAAATACGACGATCAAAACCTCGTCGCTAAAACTATACAATTACTAAACCAATTCAAGTTCTCGTTCTATTCCTAACTTCTCAATTTCGATTATAGCCTATCATTCTATAACTCGAATGAGCACGTCGTCAACTACAAATTTGTTCCTTTATCAACAATAATCATTAATATTCAATTATTCTCTTGGTTCGACTTTTCTATTATTACTTATATTCATTCATTTGTCTCTTACGAGAAATCCAACATCATTGAAATTCGTTCAACTTCTACATTATCGATCATTATATAACGAGAATCATTACTACATATATCATCATCTCAATTCATTAACCAAACTTGGTTTATTTAGGATTCTTCGTCTCTTACACTTTACTTATTATTTTTTAGAATAATTCCAAATAATTCGTATAATCATCAATTAACAACTAGAACACTAATCCGTCATCATTTCATTAATAAAATCAAACTAAATCAAACCCCTAAATCCTTCTAAATTTTCGGTATTAATTAAATAATTAGGGGAGTGATTTTCTTCCTCAATTAAATCCATAATATCACTTTTAAGCTCACTACAACAAGTATTAACCAACAACTAACACTTCTACATCATTAATTCAAGATCCAACTTCAAACCCTAGACCTTAATTTCGGTCATCACTAGATTTTTAGGGTTATTCATTTCTTCTTGCTTAATTCACCAATTAAACACTTCCTAGGCCTAATTATCCAATCAATATAAGAATTAAAACATCCTATCACTTCGCCCTAAATTTCGATCATAATTTAGAATTAGGGTTCTTGGATTTCTTTCTCTAATTCATCCACAGAATCGATTCCAATCCAATTAATTACAAGAATTAAGACTCAAATCATCTACTATCATCATCATCAAAATCAGTCCAAATAAAAAAAAAGAAATGGGACTTTGAATTGGATAGGAATAGAGCTCATGCAATTACCTTAAATATTATGAAAGTAAAAGTGGAATCGGATGGATGATTGATGAACTATGAACTTGGATCCTTGCAAAAGCTTGAGGTTCTTCAATGGAGGAATTAAGAAATTGAGAGTGAGCGAGAGAGAGAGAGGGAGTATAGTGGCGGTAGAGAGGGAGGAATGAGGGAGGTGGATGACTCATGTTATAACATAAAGTGAATGAAAAATATCTAATAAAGTAGTGGTGAGTCGTTAGGGGTTGTTTGGCGTGGGTTTGTTAGACGGAAATGTCTCGTTTCCGACTTTTAAACGATGATTTAGAAATCAAGGGATACTTTCTTAGGTAGTCACGGACTTGACGAAATCTAACTCGTCTGTTAGATTGGAAATAATTTACGTACTCGTAAAACCTAATTCGTTTTTCAAAATCCGAGAAAAAGTCGGGATTCGACAGTCTAAAATTCGCCCGGAAAATCATAAAAACTAGTTTTCTCTGGTGAACTCATATCGCAGAAAAAGTGAATATAAATTCTGACGGATTTTAATTCTGAGTTTTCAGACGAAAAACTTACCGGACGCGAAAACCCTAATACAATAGTCGTTCGTCCGATTTCTGGAAATTATTTTCGGAAACGGATTTCACCGTAAATCTTAGATTTAATTTCATGATCTTAGGCGTGCAAAGCCATAATTATTATTAACTTTCATTTTTAAAGACAAAAGAAAAGGATATCTCTCCTTCATCTTTTCCTAAAATATCTTACATCCTACCCCCCTTACGAAAAATTTCGTCCCGAAATTTGCATACCTTCTTCAAAAAGATAAGGATATCTCTCCTTCATCTTTTCCTCGAGCTCCCACATGGCTTCTTCTTGCCCGTGGTGATTCCATAATATTTTTACTATTGGTATCGATTTGGTTCTTAATTCTTGAACTTTTCTATCCAAAATCGATATCGGTTTTTCTTCATAACTTAGGTCAAATTCAAGAACGATGTCTTGCTGACTTATAACGTGCTTAGGGTTATAGACATACTTTCTTAATTGGGAAACGTGAAATACGTTATGGACACTTCCTAGACTTGGCGGTAAGGCCAATCTATAAGCAACAGGTCCTATCTTCTCAAGAATTTCGTAAGGTCCTATGAACCTTGGTTTAAGTTTACCCTTAACATCGAATCTAATGATTCCTTTCCATGGTGAAATCTTAAGGAAAACCTTATCACCAACTTTGAAACTAAGATTGGTTCGTCGATCATCGGCGTAAGACTTCTGTCGGCTCTGGGCTTCTTTCATTCTATCTCGAATTTGCCGAACGATTTCGATCATTTCATTAATCGAGTCGGGTCCTAAGTTCTTTCTTTCACCCACTTCATCCCAATAAAATGATGACTTGTATTTTCTTCCATACAATGCCTCATAAGGCGCCATTCCTTTCATCGCCTGATAGCTGTTGTTATACGCGAATTCGACCAAGTGCAAGATATCTTCCCAATTTGCGCTTTGATCCAATACCACTGTCCTTATTATATCAACTAGAATCTGATTCGTCCTCTCGGATTGTCCGTCCGTCTGAGGGTGAAAAGCTGTACTGAAGTTTAGTTCGGTGCCTAACTCTTTCTGCATGGTGATCCAAAATCTTGAAGTGAACTTGGCATCTCTGTCTGATATTATGGACTTCGGTACTCCGTGCAGACGTACAATTTCATGAACGTACAACTGAGCTAACTTCTTTGATCCGTAGGTAGTCTTAATCGGTAAAAAGTGAGCTGATTTCGTGAGTCTATCGATAATCACCCAAATGGCAGTATTTCTTCTTCTTGACTTAGGCAAGCCTGTCACAAAATCCATACCTATTCCATCCCATTTCCATTCTGGGAAATCTAGTGGCTGTAACAATCCATACGATCGTCTATGTAAGGCTTTCACTTGCTGGCATGCCAAGCATCTTTCTACAAACGAGGCAACGTCTCGTTTCAATCCATTCCACCAGAAATTCTTTCTTAAGTCCTGATACATCTTCGTACTCCCTGGGTATGCTGTATATGGCGTATCATGAGCCTCACTCATGATATCGTTCTTTAATTCTTCCTCACTGTCAGGAATACAGAGTCTGCCTTCAAATAATATCGCATTGTCTGGTGCTTCGGAATATCCGTCAGGTTTATCCGTCCTTATCTTTAATCGGAGCTTCTCCATTGACTCGTCCTTCCTCTGGGCACTTATAATTCTTTCTCTTAAGTCCGACGTAGCTTCTAGTGCTTCTATCTGATTTGTGATCGTTGCTGGTGTATCGAGCACTTCTATTTCCATCTTTTCAAACTTTCGTACTAGAGTTTCTTCCTCAAGAAACAGACATCCTAACTTGGTTGGAGCCTTGCGACTCAGCGCATCTGCTACTACATTTGCCTTTCCGGGATGGTAATTGATTCCGCAATCGTAATCTTTGACCAATTCGAGCCATCTCCTTTGTCACATATTCAGTTCCTTCTGCACGAAAAAGTACTTCAGACTCTTGTGATCTATGAAGATCTCAATCCTTACACCATAAAGATGGTGTCTCCAAATCTTTAATGCATGCACAACGGCTGCGAGTTCTAAATCGTGGGTTGGATACTCAACTTCGTGAGGTCGAAGTTATCGTGAGGCATAAGCTATCACCTTTCCGTCTTGCATTAGAACACAACCTAACCCGTTCTTCGAAGCATCGGTATACACCACATATTCTTTGTTTGCGTCGGGAAGAGCTAATACTGGTGCTATAGTTAACTTTTCTTTGAGCGTTTGGAAACTCTTTTTACACTCATCCATCCATTTAAACTTATTTTCTTTTCGACGTAGCTAGGTCATAGGTCTAGCAATCGTGGAGAATCCTTCGATGAATCTTCTGTAGTAACCTGCCAAACCTAAGAAACTCCTGATCTCGTTCGGACTTGTTGGTGACTTCCAATTATGCACTGCCTCTACTTTGATTCCTTCGGCTGAAACTATGTGTCTGAGAAACATTACCTTCTTCAACCAAAATCCGCACTTACTGAACTTGGCATACAGTTTCTCAGTTCTAAGTGTTTCCAACACTATCCGCAGATGTTCTTCGTGTTCTTTCTCATTCTTTGAGTAAATGAGAACATCGTCTATGAAAACTAAGACCAATTTGTCTAAGTATGGGTGGAAAACTCTATTCATGAGGTCCATGAATACAGAAGGGGCATTGGTCAAACCAAATGGCATAACCAAAAATTCGTAGTGGCCATATCTGGTTCGAAAAGCAGTCTTAGGTACGTCCTCGGGTTTAATCTTCAGCTGATGATACCCTGATCTTAAATCTATCTTTGAAAACACTCCTGCACCCTTGAGCTGATCGAAAAGATCCTCTATCCTTGGCAAAGGATATTTGTTCTTGAGGGTGATCTTGTTCAGCTCTCGATAATCTATACACATCCTCATTGACCCATCCTTGTTTCTAACAAACAACACTGGTGATCCCCAAGGTGAGACACTTGGTCTGATGAAACTAAGGTCTAGCAATTCTTGCAATTGAATTATGATTTCTTCTAACTCCTTCGGTGCCATCCTACATGGGGCTTTAGATTTGGGGGCCGATCCTGGTTCTAGGTCAATCGAGAAATCTATGTGACGGTCAGGTGGTAAACCAGGTAAAATTTCTGGAAAGACGTCTTCGTATTCGTTAACAACTTTCACGTCTTGAATGATCTTCTCGGCTCCTGGTTCTCCAACTAGGTACACAAGATAGGCTGTGCAACCCTTCTTCTTTATCAACTTCTTGGCTTGTAAGGCGGATATTACCGGTACTCTCTTGCCCATTGCAATCCCATGAAATTCGGTCGGCTCTCTACCCGGGGGTTGAAAAGAGATCTTTCTCTCGTTGTAGAGAATTGTGGCATAATTCTCTGACAACCAGTCCATCCCTAGGATTATGTCTACGTCCCACATTATCATAACATTCAAATTGTTCGCCTTAACCTTAAGAGTTCCGATTTCTAGTTCTAGGTTAGAGCAAACATGCGTGGAAGTAGTGATCTCTCCTGAAGGTGTAGCTACTCTCATAGGATGTTCAGCTCTTACAGGTCTGATATCTAAGTTATCCGCACACGAACCAGCAATAAAAGAATGCGATGCGCCTGTATTAAACAATATCTTAATAGGGATGTTGTGATGTTTTCCCATACCTACAAGGTTTCCTTTTCCCTTTCCCTTATCATGCCCAGTCTGCCTATTCGCGCATGCCCTTGCATTCTGCTGTTGTTGCGTGTGTTGCTGGAACTGCTGCTGATTCATTTATTGTTGTGGCTGCGCTTGTATGGCCCTCAGAGGTACTGCTTGCAGTGGTTTAGGGCAATCCTTCTTTATGTGTCCCTTCTGTCCGCAGTTAAAACAGTTGGGGGTGCCTGCTTGACAGACACCGGGATGTGTTTTGTTGCACTTAGGGCATACAGGAATGGTAACCCTCCCTAGGTTATTTCCTCCCTGATTGAAATTCCTCTGCTGCCCTTGCGGCTGGTTAATGCCTCTCCATGGTCCAGTTTGTCCATTGACCTATAAATACAACCCCGACTGGTTGTTTTCTTGCCATGGCCTCTTGTTGTTATTTTGACTGGGCTGCTGATTACCTTGCTGATTTCCCTTCCTTTGATTCCCCTGGTTGTTGAAATTCTGATTGTAGTCACCGCTACTTCCTCCTTCCCCTTTTCTTTTCCCTTGAAAATTGCTATTATTGTTGTTATAATAGCCTCGGTTTTGATTTTGTATTGGAGCTGGTGTGGTTGTTACAGTTTTCTTCTCATCAGGTACAACGGCCTCTATCTCTAGGGCTCGCCCTAGAACATCAGTATAGCTCAGTCCCCCATGACTGGCTAATGCTATTCCCAATTCATGTCTTAGTCCCCCACGGAACTTCTTCGAAATCTTTTCTTCGGTATCGACCTGAGTAGGCGCATACCTTGATAGCTCACAGAACTTAGCATCGTATTCTATTACAGTCATCTTACCCTATTTCAAATTGTAGAACTCAGCCTCCTTCTGAGCCCTATACGTCTTCGGCACGTACATGTCGTACAGTGCTTCCTTAAATTCGTCCCACATAAATCGAGCCAAATGCTCCGCAGGTATCACCTTCTGTCTTGCCTCCCACCAGTAGTCAGCTGGTCCGGAGAGCTAGAATGCTATGCACGATAATCGCTCCTCATCAGTACATCTGAGGAGTTTGAAGATTCTTTTGATGGATCGCACCCATAGCTCAGCATCGCTAGGGCTGCCCGATCCAGTGAACACGGGCGGGTTTCGTTTGAGGAAAAGATCCTCAATATCCCTACGGGGTGGTGGTGGAGGTGGTGGTGAAGGGGATGGTGGAGGGGTATCATTACGTTTTTGTTCTTGTTCCCTTTCATTTTCTGGCTGACGTCTTCCACGTCCTCTGGGCCTACCAGGGCCCCTTCTGTTGTTAACATTTCTCGGCGGCATTTTTCTTTAACTATAGGGAACAGAAATTCTCATTAGCCCTTTCTTTTAAACATTTTTTTACTTACTCACCCTCTTTCCAACTTAATCATGTTCACGGAAAAGAAAAATCAAACATAACTTCGATACTAGCTCTTTAATCTTTTAACTTTTCAAGTTAAACTAAACTCTCGTTACACGAGTTCATTTGACATTCTGGTTTACTACATGATTTACAAGAAACTTTCTTGTGATCAAAACTCTCTCACAGGTCATGTATATATATATACATCAAAAAGAATATTGATTCTGCCTCCAACGAGAACTTATACAAAAAGTTAGACTACTACTAGTCTAACCTAGGCTGACTGCCTATCACTGTACATGATTCACTAACAAGTTGCATTATTGTACCTACTGGAAGTACTAGAACGGAAACGATTCATAAAATTTCGTATCCGCTAGAGTACCACAAAAAACTAGTTACTGATCCGACTATGTACAGGACAAAAGAAACTACTACTACTACTAATACGCGTCTACGACGCTCTGCTCAACAAACTGCAGTCGAGTCCGAACTGCCCTCTACGGCCTGTAAACCCTCGGAGTCCTCCTCCGGGTCCTCCTCCGGGTCCTCGTCCGGATCCTCATCCGGGTCCTCCTCCGGATCCTCGTCCAGATCCTCCTCCTCTGACTCTGAACCAAAGACGAGCTGGAGTGCCTCGTCCTCTCTCAGAGTAGAGCCGTCAGAAAGTGTAAGTGGGGGTGGTGATGGTGCCTCCAAAACTGTCTCCTCTGAGTCTGAGACAAGAAAATCCTCACTGGTCTCTACTGCACGCTTCTTCGGGGAAAGGCGGTGCTCTGGAACGGAACCGGACTCGTACTCCTCCCTAGAACGGACTCTGGATGGTCCTGCCTCTAATTGTCCTCTGACTACCACCCACTTTGTGCAAATATCCTCAAGCGGTATCGGTGGAGATGGTAGCTCTAGCATGGCGGCAAACTCCGCGTCTATCTCTCGGTACCCTGACCCTGTCTCAAACAGTCCTGTCTCTAAAGGTCCTCGAACTCTCACACTAGGCTCGGGTAAAAAAGGAGTAGATAACCCTAACAGGGCAGCTGTCTCTGCGTCAATCTCTATGAGTCCTGGTCCTGGAATCAACTCCTCAAGTGGTCTAAGTGGAAGTGGTAACTCTGGTATAGCTGTGGGCTCCTCGTCCACCTCTAACTGCTCTGCCTCCGAGTCTGACTCCTCACTAGGTACAAAGTCTGGTGGTATCTCCAACAACGCGACCATCTCCGGGTCCAAGTCTAACTGTTCTGGCTCAGTAACTGCTGGGAAGTGACGGTAAGGAAGATGTGGCTCAAAAGGGACTGGCACCATGAACCTGTTGTCAAAGAAACGCTCGTGTACAGTTAGAGCGAATCCCGAGTAGTTGCCCGTCGGCTCTGCGTCGTCGCCGAAAACCCCAAAGAAATACAATGCCACGCGGTGCGTCCAACTGCGCCACTCGTCCGGTAGATACACAATCAGATCGGATATAGCCTGACTCTCTGAGATGAAGTGTCGTGCTGCATAGTAAACTGACGAGAAGTTACTCACTATCTGCCCTATGTCCTCCACACCATAATCTGCCTCATAACCGTGATAATCATCCTGTAAAGTGTCTGCTAGGGTACGCTGTGGCAAAGGTGTGCTCTTCCGAGCTATAACGCGTCTCCTAGCCATCCTACAAAAGTTTTAAAGAAACACAGATCAGTAACAGGTAGGGAAAATAACTTATCTTAAGAAATACTTAAATTACAAAATGAATATTCCTTATTCAATTGTAATATCACCACTTAAATAACCACTTATCTTAAGCATCTAGCAATTCAAGAAATTGCACTCAAACAATTTATAGAAATAAAATTTCAAGATTTTATTTCCATCCTTTATCTTATTATTCATTTACTTTCTTACTTTATTTCCTTATAAACTTTCTTTCTTTATTCTTTATTACTTTCTTTCATTATTTCTTCCTTAAGGAAAATTTCTTAATGATTCTTACTTCATTAAAACAAAGTACGTCTACTTTGTTCATATTACTTATTCAAAAGTAACATCCGTTTACAAAAGATTTTGTCCTTCTCGACACTTGAATCTCTTACTAGTCGTATTCTTCGTTCAACTACGAAGTATGAAAAATAAATTCCAAAGAAAAAGGAATTATGACTGGAAAGTGACTTTAGAACCCAAGTTCTAGTCGTCGTCAGGATCAAACGATCGTTGGAAAACTACTAAGATTCGTACTCGATTCCTGATAATTATAACAAATCTCTTCTTGAAGTTCGAGCGAGGCAAACTCCAACTGAAAATGACTTCGTTCATGTTACTTTTACGGAAGTAACATTTGTTTCTTTCGTTTACTTGGTACAGAATTAACGTACCTTATCATATTTATCTTATTTTCTCGAAGGAAATTCTTATCGATTTTTTTTTTATAAAAACAAAAGTTGACTCTGCCGAGTCTTTGTTCATGTCACTATACGCACGTGACATTCGTCTACAGAAGTTCTTCCCGTTTCACGATCTTCTTTCGAAATCATTTGAACTAACGTTCTTAAAATGTCTAAGTTCTCGAGGAATCGGAAAGATCTTAGGTTTCAAGTCTATGTTCTTATCGAACCGGGAAAAATTCCTAGAATTAATCTAGATTCTCGTGCCATCATACTTTCAAATAAAAGAAATCATTGGGCAAATAATTTCAAATAATTCACATAACAGAAAACAAGTATAATTCTTATACTTTCACAATTTCATTCTTGGCACCATTGTCATTTTTTTTAACTTATTGAATACTTATTCAAAAATTTTCTTAAAAGAAAACACATTTCTGAAATTCTTTCCTTTCTTTCTTTCTTTGTTGAGTCAACGTAGCGGGAGGTTGAGTTGTCGTCTACACTCTTAATCTTAGTGTTACGACCCTATCTTACTTGAAAGAAGACTCGGATATAGAGGATATACAAATTCTCTATCTTACTACTCGAAGGAAGACTTGTATACAGAGCAGAAACGATTGCTCTGATACCACACAGCCCTAAATTCCGATGGACGGCAGAAGCCGAGGTGCGACTGGGATTGGATTAAAAAAGCGGGGAAGAAAGAGGATGAATGAATAAACATAACATTAAAGACAGAAATTCTATGAACGAGATTTCATTAACAAAAGACAGAGTTGATCTCGAAGAATCACTCAAACAAGATCTCAAAGATTCTAAGTTAAAAGTACAGAACTTAAACCCAAAAGTGATATTCATAATTACATGAGTGAGTCTAAAGTTCGGCAGCGGAATTGTAAACTACATACTACAGTTCTTCCTATCGACGACTCTTAACTCAACCGTCACCGCTCCCGTCGCTTAAACCTGCACATTTAAAAAACATATGCATGGCTAAGTACAATAGTACTTAGTGGGAACGTTGCCAAAAACATAATCATAAGTATAGATAATCAGGCATTTCATTTCTATAGCACATCGGGGTTTTTCGTTAAATTCCCATGTCTACTAAACATATTCTTTCTCATTTTCATAACTTAGCTTGATCAAGCATTTTTCATAAATGTTTCGTTCAATCTTGACCATTCATAATTCACCGTGGCTGGTTACCCCTCAACATGATACCACATACACTACAAGCTACAGTGTACACTAAACTTTGGAAGACCCTTTTGACTAACTCAAAGCCGATCGTTTAGTAACCCCTTTTGGCTAACTCATAAGGTACAAGAGAACTCACATAACACAAATAGTTCATGCCATGATTATCATTTTGAAAACACGATTATCAAAACAATAAAGAAAAGGTTTTCGAGCATTGCTCATTTTGTTTCATATATAAAAGCCCACCTTGATAGAATACAGAACTAAGACACGTGCTTCCGTCTTCTGATCTTCCGTCCTATCCTTGGTTTCGACTTCCTCCTTCATCGTAAAAATCATACTTTAAAACTCGGTCGCAAACGATAGACGAATACGGAGAATCGAGTTAAGTTTTAGTCCTTTAGACTTTTTAGGCACTTGCACGCTAAACTAAACTCTTTTAATTAAAAAGAAACGAGATACGAACGCATCTCCTTTGACACTCACTTGGTTCTGTACTTGACACTTAGGTTAGTAGAAAGAAAGTAGTCGATGACTTGAAACGACTAAAAAGATCGAAAGAGTTTAAGTTGAGAAGAATTCAACTTAAGAAACTAGCTTTTGAACAATTCTGCACAGATCAGTAAGTCTGTACAGAATAGGGGATTTAGAAACAGGGGACGAATCTTAGACTAAAAGAAGGGTACGGGTGTCTAGTTTACTTTCCAATTTGCGGATCTCGATTCCGATAAACGAGCTAGGAGATATGATAGTTTCCATGGAAGGTCGCAAAACTGCCGAGTGAAACCCTAATGCTCGATAAAATCGACGCACGGTTTTCTAGGTTCGTTTTATGTTATCGTACTTAAATTCTCACGAAATTTACACATCAAGGCAGTCAACACGTATTTCCATACGTGAAGAACTCCTTTTTATTTCTCGTCTATAAATACGACGATCAAAACCTCGTCGCTCAAACTATACAATTACTAAACCAATTCAAGTTCTCGTTCAATTCCTAACTTCTCGATTTCGATTATAGCCTATCATTCTATAACTCGAATGAGCACGTCATCAACTACAAATTTGTTTCTTTATCAACAATAATCATTAACATTCAATTATTCTCTTGGTTCGACTTTTCTATTATTACTTATATTCATTCATTTGTCTCTTACGAGAAATCCAACATCATTGAAATTCGTTCAACTTCTACATGATCGATCATTATATAACGAGAATCATTACTACATATATCATCATCTCAATTCATTAACCAAACTTGGTTTATTTAGGATTCTTCGTCTCTTACACTTTACTTATTATTTTTTAGAATAATTCCAAATAATTCGTATAATCATCAATTAACAACTAGAACACTAATCCGTCATCATTTCATTAATAAAATCAAACTAAATCAAACCCCTAAATCCTTCTAAATTTTCGGTATTAATTAAATAATTAGGGGAGTGATTTTCTTCCTCAATTAAATCCATAATATCACTTTTAAGCTCACTACAACAAGTATTAACCAACAACTAATACTTCTACATCATTAATTCAAGATCCAACTTCAAACCCTAGACCTTAATTTCGGTCATCACTAGATTTTTAGGGTTATTCATTTCTTCTTGCTTAATTCACCAATTAAACACTTCCTAGGCCTAATTATCCAATCAATTTAAGAATTAAAACATCCTATCACTTAGCCCTAAATTTCGGTCATAATTTAGAATTAGGGTTCTTGGATTTCTTTCTCTAATTCATCCATAGAATCGATTCCAATCCAATTAATTACAAGAATTAAGACTCAAATCATCTACTACATCATCATCATCAAAATCGGTCCAAATAAAAAAAAGAAATGGGATTTTGAATTGGATAGGAATAGAGCTCATGCAATTTACCTTAAATATTATGAAAGTAGAAGTGGAATCGGATGGATGATTGATGAACTATGAACTTGGATCCTTGCAAAAGCTTGAGGTTCTTTAATGGAGGAATGGAGAAATTGAGAGAGAGAGAGAGAGAGAGGGAGTATAGTGGCGGTAGAGAGGGCGGAATGAGGGAGGTGGATGACTCATGTTATAACATAAAGTGAATGAAAAATATCTAATAAAGTAGTGGTGAGTCATTAAGGGGTTGTTTGGCGTGGGTTCGTTGGACGGAAATGTCTCATTTCCGACTCTTAAACGAATATTTAGAAATCGAGGGATACTTTGTTAGGTAGTCAAGGATTTGACGAAATCTAACTCGTCCGTTAGATTAAAAATAATTTACGTACTCGAAAAACCTAATTTGTTTTTCAAAATCCGAGAAAAAGTCGGGATTCGACAGTATAAAATTCGCCCGGAAAATCATAAAGACTAGCTTTCTCCGGTGAACTCGTATCGAAGAAAAAGTGAATGTAAATTCTGACGGATTTTAGTTCTGAGTTTTCGGACGAAAAACTTACCGGACGCGTAAACCCTAATACAGTAGTCGTTCGTCCGATTTCTGGAAATTATTTTCAGAAACGGATTTCACCGTAAATCTTAGAATTTAATTTCATGATCTTAGGCGTGCAAAGCCATAATTATTATTAACTTTCATTTTTAAAGATAGAAGAAAATATCGGGGTATTACAGCATCACCGCCGACCCCGACCTCGTTGCCGCTGTCTACCTTCCCTACTACGCCGGCATCGACGCCCTCCGTTACCTCTACAACCCCGACTAGAACTCCAGCTTCCTTGTTCTGGAACCGCCACCACAGATTTGGAACCCGTGATTCAAAGCATCGTTTCTGAGTCGCACATTTATTCCGACAACAATTACTTCTTCGTTGTTGCTTTTTTTTTGCGACTTCTTTTTTCTCAATTCATCCATTTTTCGGCAACCTTGTTTCTGAGTCGCACATTTATTTTGGCCACATTTCCTTGTGTTCCGGCGACAGGTTGTTAGAATTCTCCATCTTTTCCGGTAATTTTTTTCGTTTATTGTTCATCTGTTATTAAATTTTGTGCCGTGTATTTTTCTTTTGATTGATTGTAAACCGTGATTGTAGTTGTTCTTTTTTATTTTATTTTCACAAATTAATGTTGTTATTCTTCTATGAATGCGCTCAGTTTGTTTGTTTTGGTAATCTTTTTGTTTGTTTGTCTGTGAATTCACTAAACTTTGTTTGTAATACATGTATTTGTGAATGCACCAATGTTCTTTTGGTACTTCCTTTAAATAAAATATTGTTACTACACGAATTAGACAAAACACAAAAAACTATACTTTAGTGCCTCCACGAACTTTGATTTAATGCATGCACAAAATTTAGTGAATTCAGCAGAGTATGTTCTTTCTTTTGTTTTTCCCCAAATGAATCAATCTGGGGTCTCAAGTAATTTTCTTTTTCGTTTTTGTGAATTCTCAAAATAATTCGTAATTGTGACTGCATAATATAATAATTCTTTTGTTTATGTGAAATCACAATTGCTACATATTTACTATTTAATTCTTTTCATTATTGTGAATGCATCAAGATGATTCCATTTGTAATGTGAATATATTTTGTTCCCAGCCCACTCCATTCGTAATGTGAATATATTTTGTTCTCTTTGTGAATGTTAAAAAAAAAAAAATGTGCATGTGTGACTGTACAATGTATTATTTTAGTTGTTTTTTTTATTGCCCTAATTTTTTTGTAATATTTCACTGCATAGGATTTGTTGTCTCATTTTCCAGATTCTATTTGTTTTTAATTCTGTTTTGTACATGTTCTTCCCATCTTTGTCAATAAGCATGTCTGAGATCACATGTAAACATGGTTTGAAAGCTAGTGTTAATACATCTTGGTCTAATGACGATCCTGGAAGGAGGTATCTTAGTTGTCTTAATGTTGAGGTAAACATTTTGTTGTTTCAATTTTTCTGTGCATTATAAAGCAATATATGAACTAATTGTTGTATGCCTGCCATTTTTGTGTAATTTACAGAAGGATATTTATCAATTTTGTGATTGGATTGATCCTAATGTTACTGATATTTAACGTGAATGTGTCAAACAACTTCGTCATGATCGCGATATGTATAAGGAATAGCTAGGCCATCTACAAGATGCTTATAGGAAGATGGTTTTATCAGAATGTCACAGCCCAACTCCTAGTGTATTGAAACGACTAGAATACAAGGGGCAGTGAGGTGGAACAACTTAACTTTAACTGATAAAACATGCTCGATAACTTAGGAATAATCTCAAATATCAAATCATGCTCACAATAATGTGATTTTATCAAAAAAATCAATTATTTTTCCAAGAAATGAACGTTTGATAAAAAATTATGAATGTTGAACTCATCAAGGAATTAGGTTTGGTTATTATTAAATATTGCATTTTTAAAAGTGGGCCAAAATTTTAAACTTTTAAAAGTCAATTGGCGGTGAAGAATCGTTTGAGGATTCTAACATGTTTTAGATGGAATTCAGAAAGGATTTAAAGGCTTTGATCGAGCACACGGGCTCTTTAGGGTTTTGGGACCGAGCATGCAAGGCTAGGTTAAATTGAAGTAATGACTTTGCACTGGAAAAATAAACATCGAGTTAAATCCCAAGGTTATATGTGTGAAGACACATCACCTTAATCTTAAACTTTAATTTTGGATTTTATTGACAACGAGTCGCCCAAGCACACCGCAACCTTCCTCATCCAAGCTAACCTGCATGTTTTAGAAATAACATGCAGGCGGTGAGTACATCGTACTCAGTGGACACAAGCCAAAATAATTTGAAACTTTGCTCATTAGAGCTATATGACTGTACTTGCCTCTTTAGTTGCACCACAAGTGTTAGCTAAATAATTATTTAAAAGATTTTACGACTTGTGGCAGCTTAAAACATTTTTGTTGTTTTTTGAAATCGGTTGCAACCATTTTTCTCGGGTACGAATCCTTCTACGCTTCTCGTCTTTTTGTGGTGTCGAGAAGTAAGCCTCCTCCTCGAACACTGTGACCGGCCCAATCAAAGCAAAGCTCACAGTATTTACATATCGGGCCCAACGGAAGCAAGGCTCACAATTACTTTACGACCGGCTGGACTGTAACGAGGCTCACGGTCACCTAATCTAATGCATGCATTGTCCCATTTTTAAACAGGACCTCATCCTGTGCGTCCACAAGACTTATTCTCATCACATAATTAAGTAGAGGATTGCATACCAAAACATAAAACTCACGCAAGTCAATCAATTATAAATAAAGCGCACATATAAAAATAAATTGAGCATTCATCTTTGAGTTTCGGTTCAGAAAGCCCACCTGGAATGTGGCTTAACTCGACTACTCTTTCTCTGCTTGCCGTCTTATTTTTCCACTCCACTTGCGCCATTCAAAAATAATATTATATAAGGGCAAGTTTTATATTTTTGAAAAACAACGAATCTTAAACCGTTTAATGGATTTTTACTCGACTTGGGTTTTTAACTTCTCAATTTGACTCCTCAAACGCTCAATTCTTAATTTCTATCCAAGTACTATACCAACAGTGTCACAGCCCCAAATCTCGAAGGACGGCAAAGCCGGGGTGCGACTGGGAATTGGATTAAAGAAGCAGGAAAGAAATGGGATGAAAGAATAAACATACATAAAAGACAGCATAATTTCTATGAACAAGACCTCATTAATTAAAGAAAGAGTTGATCTTGAAAGATCACTCGACAAAGTACTCAAAAACATCTTAGTTATTTTACAGAAACTTAAACCAAAAAGTGAATTACATCATAACATAAAAGCGTCTAGAGTTTAGCAGCGGAATTGTGAACTACAACTAAAGTCTTCCCTATCTCTATTCAACTCAACCATCACCGCTCCCGTCGCTTCAACCTGCACATTTGGAAAACATATGCAGGGCTAAGGACATAAAGCACTTAGTGGACACTTCGCCGAAAACATAATCATAAGTATTGATAAATCAGGCATCTCTTTTATAGCGCATCGGGGTGTTTCTTTCAAAAGCCCGTGCCTATTAAACATTTTCTTTTCATAAACATAGCTTTGCAAAGCATTTTTCTGATAAATGTTACGTTCAATCTTGACCAAATAATTATCACCGTGGCAGGTCGTCCCTTAACAAGGTTCCATACTTCAACGGCTACTTTATCACCGCGGCAGGTCATCCCCTCAACAGGGTTCCATACTTCAACGGCTATTGTGTACACTAACTTTGGAAAGCAAGTTGGCTAACTCAAAGTCCGATCGTTAAGTTAACCCCTTTTGGCTAACTCATAAGGTACAAGATAATTCACATAAAACAAGTAGTTCATGCCATGATTATCACTTTGAAAACACGATGATCAAAGGGATAAAGAAAAAGGTTATCGAGCATTGCTCATTTTATTTCATATATATAAAAGCCCACCTGACTGATTAAAGAACTATTTAACAAGCTTCCGTCTCTGGTCTTCCATCCTATCCTCAGTGCTGACTTCCTCCTTTTATCGTAAATAAACAGACTTAAGTAACTTGAACGCAATCGATAAAAGAAACAAGAAATCGAAACGGATTTTTAGTCTTTTAGACGTTTGCACTTTACTACTTTCTTTTGATTAATTAACAAACGAGACTTCGATCGATTCTTGTCTATAAACTGACTCGGATCACTGCCCGACACTTAGGTCAGTAGGTAAAAGGGTGTCGATAACTTAGAACGACTTAGAAGTTGACAAGGAACGAAGTTGAAAAGGATTCAACTTAGGAAACTAGACTTTGGATACTCACTGCCCAAGTCAGTAAGTCTGTACAGAATAGAGCATACGAAAACAGGGGATGAATCTTATACCAAAAGAAAGGTACGGGTGTCTCGTTTACTCTCCAATTTACAGATCTCGATTTTGTTAAGCGAGCTAAAAGTTATGACAGTTTCCATCAAACGTCGCAAAACAGTCGCGCGAAACCCTAATGCTCGACAAAACTCGACGCACGATTCCCTAGGTTCGATCAATACTATTCCACTTTTATTTTAACGAAATTTTCATCCCAATACAGTCTACATACAGTATCCTTTAAACGGGTTCATATTCACGACTTTTGATTAACAAACGACGAGCATTTCCTCGTCACTTCCAACTAACCATTTACTATACCAAAACAAATTCCAATTTCTATTTCATTTTCATTCATTCACTTCTCGATTCTTAACTATATCTCATAACGTCTCGTTTCTCGGATGGAAAAGTCGTTAACTACAATATTGTTCGTCAATCAATAACAATCATTATTATTAAAAGGGATTTCCTTATTCGACTTTTCTACCGGCCTTTAAACTCGATTCTTCGTCTCTTATTCAAAATTGAAACTTCTTAGAATTCGTTGAAACTTTACGGTCCCGATTATTAATTATCAAGATTATCAAAGGTTCGAATCACAAACCTAAAACATAATCTATTCTCGACTTATCGTCAATTGTTCATCTCTTAACGAAATTCTTATGTTCTCTGTTTTCGTTCAAATTTCACAACAACGATTATCATCTAACGAGCATTACTAATATGCAAACCAAATTATCAAAACATTAACGAGCTTCAACTTAACGACGCGTTTTCGTCTCTTATGTTTTTCAATTTATTTTTAGAAAAATCCCAATTAAATATATAATCATCCTCATACATCTTATATCTCATTTCCATAAACCAAACATGAATATCATATCATCTTCTTCATCAAATCAAGCATTCTTTCTCTCTTACAATTCTATTTTTATTTTTAGAAAAATCTAGATTTATTCATATAGTCAATTAACAACATGTAGATCACTAATCTATCGATGAAACATCAAAGAAATCGAACTACGAAAAACCCTTAAAACCTAAGAAATTTTCGGTAATGACATAAATGAAAGAAGAGTGATTTTCTTCATGATTCGATCCGTAGAATTCGATTCTAAACATACTAGAACATGAATCGAACAAGAATTAACATGCTTCTTCATCTCTTAAGGTTCGAAAAATATGAAATGGGTGGAATCAAGACTTTGTTCGGTTCAATAAGTAGGAGATGTTCTTACCTTGCGTAATACGAACTCGGAAATGGAATTAATCAGTAGATGGAAGACTTGTGTGCTTTGAGAAAGCTTGGATGATGAACTCTAATGGAGGAAAAATGAGAGAGAAATGGTGGGGGAGGGGGGGGGGGCAGTATTGAGAAGAAAGAAAGAAGAGAGAGTAGTGTAGATGACTAAGGCTATGAGGTGTTTAATTACTATTTCATAAAGTCATAAAATATCCAACAAAGGGAATGACTCGTTAAGGGGGCGTTTGGGCGTGCCAAAAATGTCGGAAATATCTCGTTTCTGGACTTTAAACGACGATTAAAAAGTCGCAAAATGATTTCTTAGTTAGTTACGAATTTGACGAAATCTAATTCGTCCATTAGATTGGAAATAATTTACGTACTCGGAAAACCTATTTTTTTTTTTCAAAATCCGAGAAAAAGTCGGGATTAGATAGTCTAAAATTCGCCCGAAAAATCATAAAAACTAACTTTCTTTGGTGAACTCGTATCGAAGAAAAAGTGAATGCAAATTCTGTCGGTTTTTAATTCTGAGTTTTCAGACGAAAAATTTATCGGACGCGAAAACCCTAATACAGTAGTCGTTCGACCGACTTCTAGAATTTATTTTCTGAAACGGATTTCACGTCAGTCTTAGAATTTAATTTCATGATCTTAGGCTTGCAAAGCCATAATTATTATTAACTTTCATTTTTAAAGACAGTAGAATTTTTCTGGGGCATTACATCCTACCCCCCTTACGAAAAATTTCGTCCCGAAATTTGCTTATCTTCTTAAACTGTTCGTGGTACTCCTTCCTCAACCCTTCTTCGAGTTCTCACGGGGCTTCTTCTTCCCCGTGATGATCTTATAACACTATAACTAATCGTATCGACTTGCTTCCTAACTTTCACGCTTTTCGATCCAAGATCGATTGCGGTCTTTCTTCATAACTTAAGTCAGTTCCAAGAACAACGTCTTGCTGACAAAACCACGTGTGTAGAATCGAACACACACATTTTCTCAAAATGAGATACACATATAATAAACATTCCATAAACTTGGCAACAACGCCATAACTATCCGTATTGGAAGCTATCTTTTTCAAGATATCCACTAATCATATAAATCTTTGTCGAAGCTTTATACTTGGCATGGAATTAATCATATTATCCTTTGAAGGATAATTATGAGGAAAGTCTTGTCCCTATTTTCTAAATTTAAGCCTAATCGGCACATATTTTTTAAGTCTTTTGTCTTTTCTAAACTTCTTTCTTTCGTTACCTTTAAGCTTCTTTCACTCTAACTCGTGTCTGCCGAATAATCTCGATCATTTCCCTGACCGTATCTGATCCTAGGTTCTTTCTTTCACTTACTTTATGACCATAAGACAGTTATCTGAAACTTCTTCTTCTACAAGGCCTTGTAAGGCACAATACTTATCGTAGCTTAATAACTATCGTTGTAACAATTTGATCAACATCAAAAATATTCTTCCATTTCTACATAGAAATACTTAACGGTTATAACAACCCGTATGGTCGTCAGTGTAAAGCTTTCACTTGCTGATAAGCTAAACATCTTTCTACAAACGAGGCAACGTCTCGTTTCAAACAATTCTACCAGAAATCCTTTCTTAAGTCTTAAATTTGTTGTCATCGGGAATACTAAGTCCATTCTTTAATTTCTATCATATTATCCATTGCTTCAGAATAACCGTCTGCTTTATCCGTTCTTATTTTTAGTCGAAGCTTTTCGATCGACTCATCCTTTCTCTAGGCACTTGTAATCTTTTCGTAAGTCTGGTGTAGCTACGATTACTATTATTTGGCTTGTTATCGCTTCAGGTGTATTGAGCACCTCTCTATTCTTCATCTCGAATTCTCGTATAAGTGTTTCTTCCTTAATGAAGAAACATTTAAACTTAGTTGGAGTCTTTCAACTCAGCATGCCTGCTACTACACTTAGCTTTTTCCTAGATGGTAATTGATACCACAATCATAATTCTCAACTAATTCGAGCCCTCTTCTTTGTCTCATGTTAATTCCTTTTTTGCTCGTAGAGGTACTTCAGACTCTTTGATCTATAAAAATCTCAACCCATACACCATAAGGATGGTGTTTCCAAATTTTCAAAGCATGCACATTGGCTGCAAGTTCTAAATTGTGGGTTGGATACTCAACCTCGTGAGGTCGAAGTTGTCGTTGTGAAGCATAAACTATCATCTTTCCATCTTGCATCCTAACGCACTCTAATGCGATCTTGAAGCCTCTGTGTATACTTCGTATTCCTTGTTTGTTTCTGGAAGGGCCAAAACTGGTGCGATGGTCAACCTTTCCTTGAGCGTCTACGAACTTATCTCGCACTTGTCGGTCCATTTGTACTTATTTTCCTTTCTAAGTAGTTGCGTCATAGGTCTAGCAATCATAGAAAATTCCTCGATGAATTTTCTATCATAACTGGCCAAACCTAAGAAACTCCTAATTTCGTTCGGACTTGTCGGCTATTTCCAATCGCGCACGGCCTCTACCTTGATGCCTTCTGCTGATACAATGTGTCCAAGGAACATTACTTCCTTCAACCGAAATTCGTCTTTACTGAACTTGGCATAGAGTTCTCAGCTCTAAAACACTATTCGCAAGTGTTGTTCGTGATCATCCTCATTCTTGGAGTAAATGAGAATGTTGTCGATGAATACTAAGACGAATTTGTCTAAGTATGGGTGAAAACTTCATTCATGAGGTCCATGAATACTGCGGAAGCGTTAGTCAAACTAAATGGCATAACTAAGAATTTGTAATGGCCATATCTGATCCGAAGGCGGTTTTAGGTATATCTCCGGTTTATTCTTCAACTAGTGTTGTTTAGACCTTAAGTCTATCCTCGAAAATACACTTGTTCCTTTTAAGCTTATCAAGAGGTCTTCTATCCTTATAAAAGGATACTTATTCTTAAGGGTTATCTTATTTAACTTGCGATAGCTTATGAACATTCCTGTAGAACCATCTTTTTTCCTGATGAACCAATCGGTGCTCCTATGGTGAAAACGCTTGTCTAAAGAAATCATCATCTAACAACTCTTGCAGTTGGATCTTAAGCTCTTCTAACTCTTTTGGTACCATCCTATTTGGGCTTTTGATTTGGAAGCCGATCCTGGTTCCAAATAAATCGTGAAATCTACATGACGATCTGGTGGTAAACCAAATAATATGTTTGGAAAGACGTCCTCATACTCGTTCAAAATTTTCATGTCTTGAATGATTCTCTTGGCTCCTGGTTTCTCCAACCAGGTACATAAGATGAGTTGTGCACTCCTTTCTTCTTCATCAACATCTTGGCTTGTAGGGCGGATATTATTGGTATCCTCCTGCCCATCGAAATCCCATGGAATTCGGTTGGTTCTCTACCCGGGGGTTGAAAAGAGATTTTTCTCTCGTTGCAGAGAATTGTGGCATAATTCTCAGACAACCATCCTATTCCTAGGATTATATCTACGTCGAACATTATTACTTTCCGATCGTTTGCTATGATCCTAAATCAAATTCTATGCTCACACGAAACTAAGGGAGTGGCGATAATCTCCCCTAAGGCATAGTTATTCTTATTTCATGTTTAGTGCGCTCTAATTCTACTCCTAGAATGTCAACAAGTACTAACAATAACGAATATAAAGCTCTAGTGTGAGGCAAGATTATGATAGGGTAATTTAAGAAGTTCGTCCAATACCTGCCAAATTTCCCTTGCCTTCATTATACTTCTCCTACCTAATCGTATAAACTCATGCATTCTATTGTGGTTGTCTCAGTTGATGCTGTAACTGGGCTTGAATTGCTTTCAATGGTTGGGGCTGACCATAGGGGTTTGGTTCCATCATTTGAAACAGCATTGGGCAATTCCTCTTTATTAACCCCGTTTGCCCACATTAAAACAATTACCAGTGTCTGCTTGACAAACACCGACATGCTTCGTATTACAAATAGAACAAGTAGGATCATCCTGTTTCTGTTCTACTGCTTGTAATTGTTCTGGGCAATTTCTCTTAAAGTGCCCCTTATGTCCACAGTTGAAGCAAACACCAGAGTTTTCTAGACAAACACCGTAGTGTTCCTTATTACACTTAGGGCAAGTTGGAATAGTGATCTTTTCTTGGTTATTTTTCGGGGTTTGGAGCTGGTCGTGCTGGTTAATTCCATTTGCTGTCAGCGGTTTCGGGCAATTTCTTCTCGCATGTTCGTTCTGACCACAGTTAAAACATCCATCAACGTTTGCTAGACAATATCCGAAGTGCATCCTATTGCACTTAATACAGGTAGGTACATTGATTTCTCCTTGGTTGTTTCCTCCTTGGTTATTGTTCCTTTGCTGACCTTGCAACTGTCCTTGTAGATTATTTCCCTTCCCCTGTCCTGATTGTTTATTTCCAGGTGGTTTATTCCTTTGCCACGACTTCTTACCATAGTTGTTATCTTTATTTGGCTGCTAAAAGCCCTGTCGATTTCTACTCTGTTTCCCTTGATCGTTGTGGCGCTAGTAACAGCCACTGCTACTTCCTCCTTCCCATTTCTTTTTTCCTCTATAATTAATATTATTGTTGGGAAGGTTTTGAGTTGAAGTCTGGGTTGGTGTTGGTATGGGCACTACCATTTTTCCTTTATCTGGCACTACTGCCTCTATTTCTAGGACTCGTCCTAGTAGTTCTGTATAGCTCAGTCCTTCGTGACTGGCTAAAGCTACTCCCAGTTTATGTTTAAGTTTCCCTTGAAACTTCTTTGCTATTTCTTCTTCGGTATCCCCTTGCTCGAATACATACTTATCATAAAAAGCCTCCTTAAATTCATCCCAAGTAAGTTGAGCCAAATGCTCCACGGGTAAGATCCTCTGTCTAGTCTTCCACCAGTTGTCAGCTGGTCCGGCTAGTTAAAACGCAACACATGCAAGGCGCTCTTGATCAGTACATCTAAGAAGCTCAAAGATTCTTTCTATAGATTGTACCCAAAGCTCAACATCTCTTGGGTTACTAGATCCATTAAAAACCGGTGGATTTCTTCTGAAGAATATATCCTCGATGTTACGATGTTGTGAGGGTGGCAGGGGTAAAAGGGTTGCTTGATGTTTTTGCTCTTCTTCGCTTATACGTTGTCCTTGACCTCTATCAGGCCCTCTAGGATCTCCTGATCCTCTTTGGTTGTTAACTATTCTCGGCGGAAGTTTTGGTACTATAAGAGACAAGAATTCTTATTAGTACTGGCTTTTAAGCTTTCATTTACGTGCTAACCCTTTTTCCAACTTAAACAAATTCATGGAAAAGAATAATAGGGACTAACTTTGATACTAGTTCTTTAAACTTTTAACTCTCAAGTGTAACTAAACTCTCATTACACGAGTTCATTTGACATTCTGGTTTAATCATACGATTTATAAGAAACTTTCTTGTGATCAAAACCCTCTCACGGGTCATGTATATAGATATATACATCAAAAAGAATACTAGTTTTTTGCCTCCAATGAGGACTTATACAACAGAAAATCTAGACTACTACGAGTCTAAGCTAGGCTAACTGCCTATCTGTATACAGGATGCACTACTGGTTGCATTACTGTACCACTGGAAGTACTAGAACGGAAACGATCCAAAACTTCGTATCCGTATAGAGTACTACCAAACTAGTTACTGATCTGACTATATACAAGACCAAGAGAGCTATTACTACTAATACTACTACTACGCATCTGAAACGCTTTGCTCAACTAGCTGTGGTCGAGTCAGCACTGCCCTCCACGGCCTGTGACTCCTCTGGGTCTTCCTCCAGATCCTCCTCCAGGTCCTCATCCGGATCCTCTTCCTCTGAGTCTGAACCAAAGACGAGCTGGAGTGCCTCGTCAACCCTCAAGGTAGTGTTGTCTGTAAGCTCAAGTGGTGGTGGGGCAGGTACCTCTGAAACTGTCCTCTCAGAGTCTGACACTAGGTAGTCACAACTGGGCTCTACTGTACGCTTCTTTAGAGGAAGAAGGTGCTCTGGAATGGAACTGGGCTCGTACTCCTCCCTAGAACAGACCCTGGACGGTCATGTCTCAAACTCTGCTCTGACTCTAGCCAACTCTGAGCAGATCTTGTTAAGTGGTCTGAAGGGGTATGGTAACTCTATCATATCAGTAAGATCCGCGCCAATCACCGGGTACTCTGCCTCTGATACTAACTCCTCTGTGTCCTCACTAGGTACAACCACTGAAGGTATCTCTAATTGTGCGACCATCTCTGGATCTATCTCAACATGCTCTGACTCTGAATCTGCTGGGAAGTGAGTGTAGGGAGGATGTTCCTGAGTGGGATATGATGCTACGTGTCTGCTCTGAAAGAAACGCTTGTGCACTGCTAGAGCGAATCCTAAGTAGTCACCCGTCGGCTCGATGTCGTCGCCAAAAACTCCAAGGTAGTACAATGCCGTGTCGTGTTCCCAACCACGCCACTCTTCTGATAGTCGTATAATCAGGTTGAATATAGCCTGACGCTCTGTAACAGAATGGAGAGCTGCATGGTAAACTGCCGAAAAGTTACTAATTATTTGTCCTATATCATGATTCGGGTCTGCCTCAAAATCTCGATACTTATCTAGTATCTGATCTGTCCAAGTACGTTGTGGCGGGGATTGGCTCTCCTGCGCCGTGTCAAATCTAGTATCCATCCTACAAAGTTTTTAAGAAACACGAATCAGTAACGGGTAGGGTAATAACTTATCTTAAGGAAAAATCTTAAATTACAAATTGAATATTCCTTATTGAATTGTAATGTCACCAACACTTAAACAATCACTTATCTTAAACATTTAACAATTCACAGAGAATTGCTCTTAAACAATATATAGAAATAAAATTTCAAGATTTTATTTCCATCCTTTATCTTATAATTCTTTTGCATTCTTACTTTATTTCTTATTACTTCCTTTCTTTATTCTTCATTACTTTGTTTCTTTATTCTTTCTTACTTTCTTCCATTATTTCTTCCTTAGAGAAAATTTCTTAACGATTCTTTACTTATTAAACAAAGTACGAACTCTTAACTTTCGACTTCGCAGTTTTCTCAAAGAAAAACTCTTAATGATTCACACTTATTAAAACAAAGTACGTCTACTTTGTTCATGTTACTCATACGGAAGTAACATTCATTTCTTTCGTTTACTTTGATTCCTTTTATTCTGTCTTCCTTAACTCGATCATTTCTTTCTTATTTCGAAGTCAACTCTCCTCAAACATCCATTCGTTTCTTTCATTCACTTAGTATATAATTAATTTACCTTATCATCATTTATTTTATTTCTTCGAAGGAAATTCTTATCGACTCTTAATTACAAAAATGAAATTGACTCTATCGAGTCTTTGTTCATGTCACTACGCACGTGACATTCGTCTATAGAAATCCTTCCCGTTTCACGATCTCCTTTCGAAATCATTTGGAAACAATACTTCTTAAAGCATATATGTTCTCAAGGAATCAGAAAGTCCTTAGAATCATAGTCTATGTTTTTTTTCAATGAACCGGGAAAAATCCCTAGAATCAATCTAGGTTCTTGTGCCAACAAACTTTTCAAATTAAAAGAAATTATTGCGCAAATAATTTCACATAATTCACATAATAAAACAAAACAAGGTATAATTCTTATACTTTCAAACAATTCTTTACTTGGCACCTTTCATTCCATTCTTGACATGGTAAATAATTATTCAAAATTTTTCTTAAAAGAAGAACACATTTCTTGAAACTCTTTCCTTTCTTTCTTTCTTTCTTTCTTTCTTTCCTTTGTTGAGTCGACGCAGCGGGAGGTTGAGTTGTCATCTACACTCTTAATCTTAGTGTTACGACCTAACTTCACTTTGAAAGAAGACTCGGGTATAGAGTATGAACGAATACTCTATCTAACTACTTTGAAAGAAACTTGTATACAGAGCAGAAACGATTGCTCTGATACCACTCTATCACAGCCCCAAATCCCGAGGGACGGCAAAGCCGGGGTGCGCCTGGGGATTGGAATAAAGAAGCGGGGAAGAAAGGGGATGAAAGAATAAACATACATAAAAGATAGCATAATATCTATGAACAAGACCTCATTAATTAAAGGAAGAGTTGATCTTGAAAAATCACTCGACAAAGTACTCAAAAGTATCTAAGTTATTTTACAGAAAGTTAAACCAAAAAGTGATTTACATCATAACATAAAAGCGTATAGAGTTTAGCAGCGGAATTGTGAACTACAACCAAAGTCTTCCCTATCTCTATTCAACTCAACCATCACCGCTCCCGTCGCTTCAACCTGCACATTTAGAAAACATATGTAGGGCTAATACATAAAGTACTTAGTGGACACTTCGCCGAAAACATAATCATAAGTATTGATAAATCAGGCATCTCTTTTATAGCGCATCGGGGTGTTTCTTTCAAAAGCCCGTGCCTATTAAACATTTTCTTTTCATAAACATAGCTTTGCAAAGCATTTTTCTGATAAATGTTACGTTCAATCTTGACCAAATAATTATCACCGCGGCAGGTCGTCCCTTAACAAGATTCCATACGTCAACGGCTACTTTATCACCGCGGCAGGTCATCCCCTCAACAGGGTTCCATACTTCAATGGCTACTGTGTACACTAACTTTGGAAAGCAAGTTGGCTAACTCAAAGTCCGATCGTTTAGTTAACCCCTTTTGGCTAACTCATAAGGTACAAGATAACTCACATAAAACAAGTAGTTCATGCCATGATTATCACTTTGAAAACACGATGATCAAAGCGATAAAGAAAAAGGTTTTCGAGCATTGCTCATTTTATTTCATATATATAAAAGCCCACCTGACTGATTACAGAACTATTTAACGAGCTTCCGTCTCTAGTCTTCCGTCCTATCCTCGGTGCTAACTTCCTCCTTTTATCGTAAATAAACAGACTTAAGCAACTTGAACGCAATCGATAAAAGAAACAGGAAATCGAAACAGATTTTTAGTCTTTTAGACGTTTGCACTTTACTACTTTCTTTTGATTAATTAACAAACAAGACTTTGATCGATTCTTGTCTATAAACTGACTCGGCTCACTGCCCGACACTTAGGTCAGTAGGTAAAAGGGTTTCGATAACTTAAAATGACTTAGAAGTTCACAAGGAACGAAGTTGAAAAGGATTCAACTTAGGAAACTAGACTTTGGATACTCACTGCCCAAGTCAGTAATTCTGTTTAGAACAGAGCATAAGAAAGCTACGGTTGTCGAGTTTACTCTCCAATTTACGGATCTCGATTTCGTTAAGCGAGCTAAAAGTTATGACAGTTTCCGTGAAACGTCGCAAAAAAATCGCGCGAAACCCTAATGCTCGACAAAACTCGATGCACGATTCCCTAGGTTCGATCAATACTATTCCACTTTTATTTTCATGAAATTTTCATCCCAATACAGTCTACATACAGTATCCTTTAAACGGGTTCATATTCACGAGTTTTGATTAACAAACGACGAGCATTTCCTCGTCAGTTCCAACTAACCATTTACTATACCAAAACAAATTCCAATTTCTATTTCATTTTCATTCATTCACTTCTCGATTCTTAACTATATCTCATAACGTCTCATTTGTCGGATGAAAAAGTCGTTAACTACAATATTGTTTGTGTTGGGAAATTTATTAGTAAGAGTTTTGATGAATTCCAAAACTGACTGACCCCAACCGAGTACATGTTGCCAGAACCTAATGTTAGAATTTAGGCTCGCTGTTTGAGCAAAGTTAAGATTTTATCTTTACAGGTCTCCAGTTGAAGATGGCAACAAGGCATCACTCAGACAGCACATCAGTTATGATGAAAGACAACTGAGAGTTCATTTGTTCGGATGGAATAAGGGGGAAGTCTTCAGAACATCAGTTGTAAAGGCCAACTGAGTATTCGTCAGATGAGAAACAATAGAGAGGAAGAGAACATCAGATGAAAAGGAAGTCATCTGAAGTTTCCAACTCAACTGACTAAATACAAGGAAGACAACTGAGGGTTCAGTTTCAGAACCTCAGTTGTAGAACTCAAACAAGAAGATCAACAGCATGAAGTTCAAAGTCAGCTGAGAGTTCAACGGTTCAGTCAGAACATCAGCTGAAGACCACTCAGATAAAGATCAAGATTTTCAACCAACTAATCGAGGTTGACTGTCAGAAAGGTTTAAGATTTGAATTTCAAAAGGAAGTCACATGAGGGTTTGACCGTTCAGTCATTACCCCATCTGGCCCAACACAAGGTTGTCTCAGAAGGAAAGCAGAAGAGCACAGATGCCATATCGGGAAAGTCTGCAGAGATAAGAGACAAGCCATCGCTTTCAACGATTAGAGATCAACAATTCCTCCAACGGCTAGTTGATTCTCTCCGCCTATAAATAGAGGCATTCTCTCATTCGAGAGATACACGCGAGACAAGAGATAGAGAAGTGCAATCACAAGAAAATCAATCGCAAGAAAAATCTGCAAAAATCTTATTCTAAGAACATCAGTAGCTGAGAGTTCAAGAGTGATAGAACATTAGTAGCTGAGGGTTCATAGAGTATTAATCTATCTTAGATCTTAGTTTGAGTGTTCATCCGTTCAAGCCTTAGATCCAGCTCTCATTCGTGATCGAGCTGTAGTTGGAAAATCCACCCACATACACACATTAAAAAGTGTCTGTTAGGATCATACTCTTCCTGTAATTGAGTAGCTAGGTCGTCAAGTACCCGCAAACTTGACATAGGTTGTTAAGTACCCGCAAACTTCACTGTAAAGGTTGATAAGTACCCGTAAACTTATTGCAACGGTTGCATAGCCCGGGTAAGCTGTGTGGAACTATCCAGAAGAACTTGGACTGAGGTGTAAGGATTCACATCTCCCCGTGGACGTAGGAGGGTTATCTCCGAACCACGTTAATTCCCGTGTGTCTGTGTTCATTTTTATTCAGTTGCTTATTGCATTCTTATCTGATCAAACTAACCAGCATACAAACTGCAGTTTTGCATATTCAACTGTTTTGGTTTTTTACCAACCCTGTACTAAAAAGCGTGAGTTGCTATAACGAGTTTTAATTTCTACCACATTCCGCACAGCCTCACTCTTCCAGCTGAGGTTGCTTACTCAGCTGTGAGATTCCAACTGAGTCCGTCTTACTCGGTTGAAGTAATTTTTAAGGGTTAAGTTTTAAAATCCTAACTGGTGTATTCCCCCCCCCACCATACACCAGTAACTCATTTCGGGACCATCAAGTGGTATCAGAGCAGTGGTTCAAAAGACTGCTGACTCTGTTTCACAAGGTGTGAATTCGAAAAATTTTCTTCAGTGGTCAACTGAACAGATCTTTTCACGCTAGTGCATATTTGCTCGCATTTTTGTCCTGTTTTTTTTTTGTGTAGATGGACGTCAAGGACAAGATCGTCGTCATGTTCTCAGTAGTCAATTATACATCATGGAGAACTCGAATGAAGAAAATCCTTCTGTCAAAGCATCACAGGATGCAACAAGTTCTCTCTTCCGGACCAATCGTCATTAAAGAAAGAATAGCTCGCACTCCCACAAATCCTAACGATGGAGATACATTGGTGGAGTATGTGGAGAAACAGCCAGAAGACTACTCTTCAGAGGAAGCCAAGGTGAGCCAGTTGGATATCTGGGCTCAGAGCACAATAATGTCCACAGTTGGACAAGATTATCTGCCTTGGATAGAAGAGTGTGAGATTGCAAAAGAGATGGGGACATCCTGGCATCGTTAAGTGAAGGAAGCGATGAGACAAAGGAAAACAAGTTCTCACATGCATGTCAAGATTTCGACAACTTCAGTCTGCGACCTGATGAGACTATTGATCAGCTAGAGCTCCGGTTTATGGACATCATCTGAAGAGGAAAATACACACTAAGAGAAATTAACCTCAAAGTGTTGCAAGCTCTACCGGCTGAGTGGGATACTTTCACCAATATCCACGAGAGCCGAGCTGACCTTGGTGAAATGGGAACTGAAAGATTGTTCTCAATCTTGAAAGGAAATGAGTATAAGGTCAACAGGAGGAGATCGCAGCCCTCAGGTCAGACAAGTAGAATTGAGGATGTTGGCTCAGCCTCAAAGTCTGTTGCTCTACGAGCTGACTACTCAAAATCGAGATCGTCAAGGCCAACCAGATCAGCTGACACTACTGCAAAGGAGCCAAGCAGAGAGGAACTGCAACAGAACATTGCAGCTTTGTCAAAGAAGCTAGCCGAAATGGACACTTGGTTCGGCAAATATAAACGTTTCTATAAATCAAACCGAACTCGAGACAACTCAAAGCCAGTCACCAATGGTTGCTTTGAATGCGGAAAGGAAGGTCATTTCAAGGCTGACTGCCCAGATCTATCGAAGAAAGAGAGAGATGCTCTAAGGGCCAAACAAGCTGGAAAGAATAAGGCCATGGTTGCAGAAGAAGCAGCTGACGATATGGATATCTTCACTGACACCGAAGATGAAGATGAGCTGACTTCTTCCAACAACGTCATCAGTCAGGATCAATGCCTCATGGCACTTGGAACCAACCAAGATGATATTGAGGTACAATCTAATCCTGCTCAGTTAAACTCTTCCAATACTTCTAACATGCAGGAATCTCTTAACGATGAGTTGGAACCCTCCTGGAGTGATTTTCAAGAACTCAGTGAGGAGCTGCATCACCAATCGGTTGAGTTTAAGAGTCTTCAAGCTCAGTTCGCCAAACTTGAAGATTCCTTAACCGAAAAGGATGATCTGATCAAAAACCAAACGAAGGAAATTGAGAATCTCAAAAGTCAACTGAACGAGGCTAAGGCTCCAGCTGATGAGGAGTTGACAAAGCAGAACAAGGAACAACAAGATCAGTTGAAAAATCAAGATGCTCAGATCGAACAGCTGATAAAGAAGTCAGATGGACAAACCGAGCAGATAGTTGTACTCATCAAAGAGTTGCAAACTGAGAAGGACAATCTAATTAAGCTGTATCAGTCATCCAAGATCATAGAGAATCTTATCAGTTATAGTAGACAGATGGATGACGTGTCAGGTCTTGGCTATGATGTTGTCAAGGATACTGGGATTCCACCAGCAACCTTCATCAAAGCTGTAGAAGTCACAGCTGTCGAGCCAGACACAGCTGAGTCTCCTGAAGCTAATTCAACCTCTACCTCTCAACAAGTTCAAACGACCAAGAGGATTACAATTGAGAAGGGAAAAGGAGTAGCTGATGTAGGACAAAATGTTCCATCGGTTGAGGTTTCAACCGAGGGGGAATGTTCCAAAAGTCAGAAGAGGAATGTTCCATCGGTTGAGGTTTCAACCTCAAAGTCAACGTCAGAAGGAATGGAACCGACCTCAGAACAGACATGGGTTCAAATCGTCTGAATCAACAGCGATTCCAAAATCAGTCCGACCAAAGGTTCCAACCGAGTCAACCAATGAGGAACTGGTCAAACAACTGGAGATATTCATGCCATAATATGAATCATCATCAGGGCATGAATACGTACAGACAACCCTCAGGTAGTTAGAATCATAATCAGCCACAAAGATTCCAACATGGCATCCGACCTCACAGACAAACTCAACAGGATAAGAATCGCCATCAAAACAGGGGGAAAGCCTCACCTCCTAAAGCTCAACATGGGAGAAATCCAACTCCTCCCAAGAAACAGAACATCACTACTAAAAACAAGCCTAAGGATAACCGAGGTGTTGTTATAGTTGATGATGAAGGAAAAGTAATCTGGAATGATAAATCCATCTGAGTTTACAGGGAAAAGCGACGCACAGTTCCAGCAGGAACTGGTTCTAACCCTCCAGGACTCAACTGAAATTGGGGACCTAAGCGAGTTCCTCTTTGCAGGTGCAGGAGAAACAGCTGAGGAAGAAGAAGGCGTCTGCTACAATGTGGGTGATGGATAGTGGATGCTCGAAACACATGACGAATCTGAAGGATTTGCTTGGAAGTTTCGTGGAGAAAGAAGGTCCATCAGTTACTTTTGGTGATAACTCAAAAGGTTATACCAGAGGTTACGGTACCCTTGAAACCAATCATGTTTCAATTTCTAATGTCTCTTATGTTGATGGATTGAAGCATAACCTGCTCTCCATCAGCCAATTCTGTGATAATGGTTTCTCTGTCAAGTTTGATGCACAGGGTTGCAGGGTTAAAGATGTCGGATCAAAACAGGTGATATTGTTGGGAAATCGATCACCAACAGGGAATGTCTATTACGCTGACTGGAATAGCAGCCTCCCTAACACCTGCCTGTTATCAAAGAGCAGTTCAGATGTGAGCTGGCTGTGGCATAAAAGGCTCAACCATCTGAACTTCAAAACGATGAACCGACTCGCCAGACAAGAACATGCAAGAGGCATACCAAATCGAGTGTTTTCAACAACACATATCTGCAGTGCATGCCAACTAGGAAAGCTCGCTAGATCCTCCTTCCGGTTGAAGTCAACTCCTTCAACTGACCGAGTGTTACAGCTGATCCATATGGATCTCTTCGGGCCAGTTACACTAAAAAGCATAAATGGCAACGGATATACATTGGTTGTAAGTGATGATTACTCAAGGTACACGTGGACCATTTTCATGCGTCACAAGAGTGAAACCCGAGATGAGTTGCCCAAGCTGATGGATCGGATATCGAACCAACAAGAGATGAAGATCATTTCTATCTGATCAGATCGTGGAACTGAGTTTCTAAATGAAACCATCATCGAGTATTGCGAGAAGAATGGAATAACTCATCAGACATCAGCCGCGCGTACTCCGCAACAGAATGGCGTAACTGAGCGAAGAAACAGAACGCTGAAGGATGCTGCCACATCCATGTTAGCAAGCTCAGCTCTGCCAAAGAGATTTTGGGCTGAAGCGATCAACACAGCATGCTACACTCAGAATCGATCTCTTCTCACCAAGCGGTTGGGAAAGAAGCCCTACGAGCTGTGGAGATGCAGAAAGCCAGATATTTCTTATTTTCGCGTTTTTGGGTCTAAGTGTTATATTCACAACAATGGGAAGACTCAGTTGAAAACCTTTGATGCCAAAGCTTCGAAGGGCATATTTCTTGGATATGCAGCTCAGATCAAGGCATATAGAGTTTTCAACAACAGCTCTCGTGTTGTGAAAATAACACCTCATGTTAGTTTTGATGAATCTACCTTTGAGTGCAGGGAACAGGTTAAAGGACAACAAGCAGATCCAACTTTTCCACCAGTTCTCACAAGATCGCAAGCTCTAAGGGAAAAGAACCTAGCTGAACCACTGGTTTGGGCAACTGAGGATGAGGATCCATACTCCTCTGAAGATGAATGCGAAGATCCCAGCACATCCCAAGGGGGAACTTCAACTGATGTTCCTCCAACTGCTTCAGCATCCGAAGCCCAACCGAGTCCGGTTCAACCTAATACCAATGTTAAGGATCCAGACTCAACAGCTGATCAATCACCAGCTCTAAAGACTCCAACTCAGATTTCAGAACAACCACAGTTGGAAGAAGAAGGAAGACGCAACCGAAGATGGTATGAAGTTCATTCCACTGACAACATCATCGGCGATCCAACCGAGGGTGTGCGAACAAGGAGCCGAGTTGCAAATCCAAAATCAACTGAAGGAAACTCCAACACTTACACCCAGTATGCTGAGGAGTTGGCAGTTCTAGAGGAATTCGAGCAAGCTGGAGATGTTGCCATGATTTCTTGCTTTGTAGCTGATGTACCAGAACCGAAGAATGTTGGGGAAGCTCTCAACTGTGTCCACTGAACAACAACCATGCAAGAAGAACTGAATGAGTTTCTACGCAACTGTGTATGGGAATTGGTAGAAAGACCAAATGGTGTCAAAGTGATTGGATTGAAGTGGATCTTCAAAAACAAGAGAAACGCCATTGGATTCATTGTGAGGAATAAAGCAAGGTTGGTAGCTCAAGGATACTGCCAACAAGAAGGAATTGACTTTGAAGATTCCTTCGCACCAGTTGCAAGGCTGGAAGCCATCCGAATCTTTCTAGCTTATGCCGCACATCACAAGTTCAAAGTGTATCAGATGGATGTGAAGTGTGCATTCCTCAATGGAGATATCAAAGAAGATGTACATGTTGAACAGCCTCCTGGTTTTGAGACTGGAGATGGTAAAGTGTACAAGCTGAAGAAAGCTATCTATGGTCTAAAGCAAGCGCCAAGGGCCTGGTATGACACTCTTTGTGGATTCCTTCTGAACTCGGGGTTCAAACGAGGTTCAGTTGATAAAACTCTGTTCACCATCAAAGTTGGAGAAGATATACTTGTTGTGCAAATTTACGTCGATGACATCATTTTCGGCTCCAAGTCGGAGGAGCTGTGCTAAAAATTCTCAAATCTCATGAAGGAGAAGTTCGAGATGTCAATGATGGGTGAGATGAATTATTTCCTTGGATTACAAGTGAAGAAGTCACCTGAAGGGATTTTCATCAACCAGTCAAAGTATACAAAGGAGCTCATCACCAAGTTCGGATTGCAAACAAGTAAGACCACGAGGATCCCAATGAATACTAACTGGAAGATTGAACTCAGAGCTGAAGGAAAGCTCGTAGATGCCAGCCAGTTTAGAGGGATCATCGGTTCGCTGCTATATCTAACTGCCAGCCGACCAGACATATCATACGCAGTTGGAGTGTGTGCTCGATTCCAAGTTCAGCCAAGAGAAGCACACATGTTGGCAGCAAAGAACATCATTAAGTATCTGAAGGGAACTATTAATGTTGGATTGTGGTATCCAACTGACGACAATATCCAGCTAACTGGATACTCAGATGCGTACCTAGCAGGAGATCGGTTGGACAGGAAGTCTACCTCTAGACACTGTCAATTCATGGGAAGCAAGCTGGTTTCATGGTTTTCCAAGAAACAAGCATGTGTTGCAACCTCTACAACCGAGTCAGAGTATATGGCTGCCGGAAGCTGCTGCATGCAAGTGTTGTGGCTGAAGCAACAGCTGAGAGATTATGAAGTTGCAACTGGACAGGTTCCCATTCATTGTGATAGCTCGAGTGCAATAGCTATCTCTCTGAATCCTGTTCACCACTCTCGAACAAAGCATATCGACATTCGTCATCATTTCTTCAGAGATCATATTGAGAAGAAGGATGTGTCCATGGAGAAGATCCCAACTGAGATTCAGAGAGCTGACATCTTCACCAAACCTCTTCCTGAAGCTCGGTTCAAGATGTTGTGTGATCTTCTTGGACTATTGGATCCATCGGATGAAGAGTCATCCGAGCTGAAGAAAATCCATCCGAGCTAAAGAATCATCCGAACTGCAGAGGATCCATCCGAGATGAAGAGTCAGATATCCATCCGAGGAGGAAGCTCAGATGAAGGGGGAATCTCAGATATGAATTGCCAACTGAAGACATCAAAACATCAGCTGAACAGACGAACTCGAGTCAGCTGATGGTATGCGGCAACTGAGGAACTCGACTGAGGTATACAGCTGATCTCGACATCAGCTGGCAGGTAACATTTATAACTGAAGGTGTTATGATATTAAATGAGAATGTTTGAAATAATTCCTGAACATGTCAGCTAAACTAAACAAGCCATCATATCGCATTTAATGTAAAGTTTGGCTGAACTCCTATAGCCTTACTTTATAGTGCGACTGGGCTGACACCTTAAACTATTCATCTTCTCACTCGCGCGTGGAGCGTCAGTCAAAATTACTCAACAGTCGCGCAATCCCAGCCGTTGAAAATATACGCGCCATTTAACCCCAGCCGTTGATATTATCCGAGTCAAAGATTATATAATACGGCAAATCAGGAAGTGATCCTTACCTTCTCTTTTCGTGCATATCTTTACTAACTATTCATCATCCTCTCCACATTTGTTTCACCATTTTTAGTAAAGATTTCCTTCTTCTTTGCATATATATCTCTTTGAGATGGCGCCTAAATCTAAAGCTTCCAAGAAGATGGTTTCCGCAGAGCCTGCTACATTCCAGAAATCTTTCGACATGGTGATGTCGAAGATTCATTTCGAAATGATTCTTTCCAGGGATGCCCTGACCTCGCCAGAACTCGCACCAGTCGCCGCCATTCTTTCCAACCACAGTCTGCTCGACTGGGCAACCCTCTCTCCATCCAAGTTGCTCAGGAAGCAGGTTGTACATTTCTACAGGAATCTGCAGCGAGTTGCAGAAGACGGGCTTGTCACTATCATCCCGTGCAAGCAAAGAAACACAACCCGGACGATAGAAGACACCGCCGTGGAAATAAAAGTATCCAAGGAACTAGAGAAGATCATCCCCAGAAATCGCGAAGCCACAGATGTGCTGGGGAACTTCACCGATAAGGAAGCTGATGCCTTCCTTCAAACAATCTTTCTTGTTCCTGAACCATTGAAGGGGAGCATGCAAAGGACGAAACTGAAGTCGGCACACCGAAGCTCAAGCTACAGAAGGCCCTGGAGGAACAGCACCAGGTCGATTGGCTGGGCTATCTTGAAAGCCAGCTGTTGATGGAGAAGAAGAAAATCTCTGAGACGTCAGCTGAGTCCGGAGAGCAGCTGTTGAGTGTCATGGGGACACTCAACTTCGGCACAAAAATCTCTGCCCTTATCCTCCAAGTCACAAAGGGACAACAGCTGACCTGGGAAGGGAGTGAGGACCCGCCGCTCAACAAGTTGATGCTGTTCCCCACAGCCAAAAAGGCTAGGGACGTTGTGGAGGCCGTTTACACTCCCAAGGGTGCCCCAAGCCAGCTGTGGAGTCAGTCTCAGCAGCACGTCGCCCTTCTCGGTCCAAGCCTGAGAAACGCCAGCTGGAGGAGGTGGCTGAGGAAGAGAAAGATGATGAAGAAGAAGAAGAGGAGGAACCCCTCCAAAAGAGGCCCAGGATTCGCATCATCCAGCCAGCGGCTCATCCATCTACAACAAGTCCAATGGTGGTAAAGCCAGCTGAGGAGAAGGAGTCAACCGAATCAAGCCAGTCGGTTGACCCAGCTGGGTTTGTTCTTCAACCTCGTCAGGAGGAAGTGGCTGAGGAAGTGGCTGACGGAGTGGAGATACACGTGGAGGAATCCAGCTCCTCCTCAGATGAGTCTTCTTCATCTGAGGAGTCCCACGACAGTCCGACTGGAGCTGATGCCAGCCAGGTAATCCCACCTGTGTCTAAAGAAACACATGAGCCAGCCGACTCACCACCCAAAGAGGATCCAGTTCTCTCAACTGGTCCTCAGTCAGATATTCTGAGCCTATCGCTAGATGCCAACGTTGTGACCATTCCTTTGGCCAATGTTGATGAAACCATCGAACCCGTTACCTTCGATATTGACCCCCCACCAATTGATGAAGAAGCCAACCGCCAGGCGATCTTGGCTGAATATGAAGGAAGGCTAAGCTACTGCTTCCGCAAGCTGATTGATATGTTCCCCGAGGCAGCCTCGATGCCCATATTTGCCGTACTTGGGACGGAACTGCTCTACCAGTTCAGCGTCATATTCAGCTATTGGTACATCAAGGAGGAAACCCTCAGGATCCATGGTTGGGACAGGTTGAAGGTCAAAGAATCCAACCTGAGGGTATACTTCGACTACCAGTAACCTGGAGGTGGCCTACAACCAGAAGGTGGCTATGCTACATCGTCGTCTGGACAAGAGCATCCAAGAAGGGACAGACACCAGGGAGCTATGCAACAATCCTGGAGCTGTTCAGTTTCTTGACGATATGCTGGCCAAGAATGTCAACTGCATGGAGGATGTCGACACAGCTGAAGAGGAGGCCAAGAGGGAAGAAGAAAAGCTCAAGGCCTACCTCGCCAGCCGATCTGCCCTGGTTGTCATGAAGCCATCTGCCCAGTCACAACCACAACACCTGCCTGGACCCTCAGATCAGCCAACACTCTCAACCGATGCCATCTGTGAGCTGATCTCCGAAAGGGTCAACCAGCTGAGGCAGGAAATGTTGTCCAAAATCCAGCTCAGCAAGGAGGAGGATGCTGACAGGATGCATCAGCTGATGGAAGAGAATACCAGCTTGAAGAATCAGCTGGAACACCTTTCCTCTTCCCTGCAGCAGAAGTTCGAAGATCTCACTACTTCTTCCAGCTCAGAAGTCACGGCTCTAAGGAAGGCAGTTCAGGGCCTCAGCTCGGACTTCAACGTTTTCAAAACCGTTGCTGAATCTGATCTGGCAAGGTCCCAGCAGACTCAAGACCAGGAGTGGATGTCTCAGTTTGCAAATTTCCGAGCTGAGTTCGTCACCCTCCACAAAGAGGTCTCTGCGACCTTTGCAGCCTTGCAGCGAGCTGAGCAGGAGCGCCAAGACCTGGAGTTGGCCAAGAAGGTGGCAGAGAAGGATGCTGTCGAAGAACTCTTTTCCCGCGTTCAACAGGCTGAGGCCAAGCTGACCTCCCTGGATGGCACTGTTGCCACCCTTTTGGATGATGCCAAAAAAGGGGAAGACAAGGAGCCAACAGCTGTTGCTGGACAAGGGAAAGCTGTTCTTCAGCAAGGGGAAGGAGTGTCAGCTGAAGCTGAAGGAGCAGCTGAAGGATCGCAGCAAGAACTGGAAATCTCCCACGACCTCATAGCCGAGCTTACGGCCGAGCTCGATGCCGAACTTGACGGGACATCTGTTGAAGACTGCATCGAAGCTGCCAAAGCTATGGGGGAGTCCAAGAAGAAGTACTTGAATCCCTCTTGGATCAAGAAGTTCGCTGCCGATCAGGCCAAGAAGGTGGCCAAGTTCGAGAAGGAGCTGAGCAAGGTGGAGAAGAACGTCGACAGAAATAAAGCCAGCCTGAGCGTGCGAAGAATCAACAAGCACCAGATAAAGGCTGAGGTTAGGAAATCGACCCAACAGCTGCAGAAGAACCTCCCGCTCCCGTCTCGGATCCCACATGTTGACAAGTGGATGAATGCTTAGTGGAACGATGACTGGGAGCAGTTCAAGCATGAATTCATCAATGGCTTCTATTACAGGAAGGTCTACTCGACTGAAAACCCAAGGCAAGCCTTCAAGGAAGCCCTGTGGGAACTCAGATCTGGAGACCCTGGAATGTTTAGTCAGTTCAAGCGAGCCATGTTGAAGGCTCAGCTCGATCCCAACACCGTTCCAGTTCCGCAGATGTGCAGGTACCGCCCTCAGATGATCAAAGGCACGAGCACGCCAAATAGAAATGCAATCATGGCTGAGGCGAGACAAGTCTGCAAGGAACATGGTGTCAATACTGGGATTGAGTCGGATGCGAAGAAGGAGATCTTTGACCGTATGTTCAGCAAGTACGGTCAACAGTATTTTTGAGCTGTCAAAGATTTTGAGCTGATGAAGTTTTTTTTGGATGTTGTAGTTTTTGAAGCAACTGTTGTATCTTTATCTGTTCTGTGCTTAACCCTGTAACCTTCAGTTGTAAATAAAACTTCAAAGTATATATACGATTCAACTTGACGCACAATATCTCATTGTCCAAGCTATGAATCGCAGTCTTTTAAATACCATGTTATAACTGTGCTAACCTTTTGATGTTTTATCTTATAAACAGTCTAGAATTTCAGCTGAGATTTTAGGTCAGTTAGTGAGGCTTAGATCAATAGTGGTTTAAAGTTGTAAGTGGTTTTGGCATCATCAAAAAGGGGCAAATTGTTGGGAAATTTATTAGTAAGAGTTTTGATGAATTCCAAAACCGACTGACCCCAACCGAGTACATGTTGCCAGAACCTAATGTTAGAATTTAGGCTCGCTGTTTGAGCAAAGTTAAGATTTTATCTTTACAGGTCTCCAGCTGAAGATGGCAACAAGGCATCACTCAGACAGAACATCAGTTATGATGAAAGACAACTGAGAGTTCATTTGTTCGGATGGAATAAGGGGGAAGTCTTCAGAACATCAGTTGTAAAGGCCAACTGAGTATTCGTCAGATGAGAAACAATAGAGAGGAAGAGAACATCAGATGAAAAGGAAGTCATCTGAAGTTTCCAACTCAACTGACTAAATACAAGGAAGACAACTGAGGGTTCAGTTTCAGAACCTCAGTTGTAGAACTCAAACAAGAAGATCAACAGCATGAAGTTCAAAGTCAGCTGAGAGTTCAACGGTTCAGTCAGAACATCAGCTGAAGACCACTCAGATAAAGATCAAGATTTTCAACCAACTAATCGAGGTTGACCGTTCAGTCATTACCCCATCTGGCCCAACACAAGGCTGTCTCAGAAGGAAAGCAGAAGAGCACAGATGCCATATCGGGAAAGTCTGCAGAGATAAGAGACAAGCCATCGCTTTCAACGATCAGAGATCAACAGCTCCTCCAACGGCTAGTTGATTCTCTCCGCCTATAAATAGAGGCATTCTCTCATTCGAGAGATACACACGAGACAAGAGATAGAGAAGTGCAATCACAAGAAAATCAAGCGCAAGAAAAATCTGCAAAAATCTTATTCTAAGAACATCAGTAGCTGAGAGTTCAAGAATGATAGAACATTAGTAGCTGAGGGTTCATAGAGTATTAATCTATCTTAGATCTTAGTTTGAGTGTTCATCCGTTCAAGCCATAGATCCAGCTCTCATTCGTGATCGAGCTGTAGTTGGAAAATCCACCCACATACACACCTTAAAAAGTGTCTGTTAGGATCATACTCTTCCTGTAATTGAGTAGCTAGGTCGTCAAGTACCCGCAAACTTGACATAGGTTGTTAAGTACCCGTAAACTTATTGCAACGGTTGCACAGCCCGGGTAAGCTGTGTGGAACTGTCCAGAAGAACTTGGACTGAGGTGTGAGGATTCACATCTCCCTGTGGACGTAGGAGGGTTATCTCCGAACCACGTTAATTCCCGCGTGTCTGTGTTCATTTTTATTCAGTTGCTTATTGCATTCTTATCTGATCAAACTAACCAGCATACAAACTGCAGTTTTACATATTCAACTGTTTTGGTTTTTGACCAACCCTGCACTAAAAAGCGTGAGTTGCTATAACGAGTTTTAATTTCCACCACATTCCGCACAGCCTCACTCTTCCAGCTGAGGTTGATTACTCAGCTGTGAGATTCCAATTGAGTCCGTCTTACTCGGTTGAAGTAATTTTTAAGGGTTAAGTTTTAAAATCCTAACTGGTGTATTCCCCCCCCCCCCCCATACACCAGTAACTCGTTTCGGGACCATCAGTTCGTCAATCAATAACAATCATTATTATTAAAAGGGATTTCCTTATTCGACTTTTCTACCGGCCTTTAAACTCGATTCTTCGTCTCTTATTCAAAATCGAAACTTCTTAGAATTCGTTGAAACTTTACGGTCCCGATTATTAATTATCAAGATTATCAAAGGTTCGAATCACAAACCTAAAACATTATCTATTCTCGACTTATCGTCAATTGTTCGTCTCTTAACGAAAATCTTACGTTCTCCGTTTTCGTTTCAAATTTTACAACAACGATTATCATCTAACGAGAATTACTAATATGCAAACCAAATTATCAAAACATTAACGAGCTTCAAATTAACGACGCATTTTCGTCTCTTATGTTTTTCAATTTATTTTTAGAAAAATTCCAATTAAATATATAATCATCCTCATACATCTTATATCTCATTTCCATAAACCAAACATGAATATCATATCATCTTCTACATCATATCAAGCATTCTTTCTCTCTTACAATTCTATTTTTATTTTTAGAAAAATCTAGATTTATTCATATAGTCAATTAACAACATGTAGATCACTAATCTATTGATCAAACATCATAGAAATCGAACTACGAAAAAGCCCTAAAGCCTAAGAAATTTTCGGTAATGACATACATGAAAGGGGAGTGATTTTCTTCATGATTCGATCCGTAGAATTCGATTCTAAACATACTAGAACATGAATCGAACAAGAATTAACATGCTTCTTCATCTCTTAAGGTTCGAAAAAAATGAAATGGGTGGAATCAAGACTTTGTTCGGTTCAATACGTAGGAGATGTTCTTACCTTGCGTAATACAAACTCGGAAATGGAATTGATCGGTAGATGGAAGACTTGTGTGCTTTGAGAAAGCTTGGATGATGAACTCTAATGGAGGAAAAATGAGAGAGAAATGGTGTTGGGGGGGGGGGGGGTATTGAGAAGAGAGAGTAGTGTAGATGACTAAGGCTATGAGGTGTTTAATTACTATTTCATAAAGTCATAAAATATCCAACAAAGGGAATGACTCGTTAAGGGGGCATTTGGGCGTGCCAAAAATGTCGGAAATATCTCGTTTCCGGACTTTAAACGACAATTAAAAAGTCGAGAAATGATTTCTTAGTTAGTTACGAATTTGACGAAATCTAATTCGTCCGTTAGATTGGAAATAATTTACGTACTCGGAAAACCTATTTCGTTTTTCAAAATCCGAGAAAAAGTCGGGATTAGACAGTCTAAAATTCGCCCGGAAAATCATAAAAACTAACTTTCTCTGGTGAACTCGTATCGAAGAAAAAGTGAATGTAAATTCTATCGGTTTTTAATTTTGAGTTTTCGGACGAAAAATTTACCAGACGCGAAAACCCTAATACAGTAGTCGTTCGACCGACTTCTGGAATTTATTTTCTGAAACGGATTTCACCGTCAGTCTTAGAATTTAATTTCATGATCTTAGGCGCATAAAGCCATAATTATTATTAACTTTCATTTTTAAAGACAGTAGAATTTTTCTGAGGCATTACAAACAGACTTCTTGGCATATATTTTCATCATTAATAAATATAATTGATCACTTAATTATTAAAAATCTATTATTTCTTTTAACTCAAATTTCTCATTTTTCTCAAATATATTATTTTCAACAAATACTAGATTTATTCTCGTTCACACATTTCACATCTCATTCATAACTGTATTATTTCATAGTCACATCAAATATTCACAGATAAATATCTCAGATATATCATACTGCTCGTTTTTCAACTTAAAATAATATTTTTCGGTTTTTATCAAACTTAACTTTGTCTTTTATAGAAAAATTCAAAGAATTTAATTTTAAATTCCATTTTTCATTCGGACTTCTCGGATAAAATTTTTCGAGTTACTTTTTGACATGTTTCTCGAGAAATATATTTACTTAGTCTGAAAATTATTATTTTCTCATATTTTACTCAAAATAATTTCTTTTGAACGATTTTTCGTTAAATGTTGATTTTTGACTTTATTAATGAGAAAAATTCTATTATTTTTCTCTTTTAATCCCTGACATCCTTTATATCTTAGTTATTAAAACTCGTTTTTGCTTGATTCAAGTCCTGTTACTTTTCTTTTATTGTTTTAGCTTAAACACTTCTTTATTTGCTCGTTTATACTTAAACTTCTCATAGATTAATATTTAATTAGAAAATCATCGATTTTTCATAACTTTCTCATACAAACTCCAAATTGAGCGATTCAAGTGGCTAATATACTTGTTTTTTCTCAACTTTACGTTAGTAACATCGATTACATCTTTTCTTCAACAAAATCTCATCTATTTCTTCTTGAAATTTACTGTACTATTTCAAATCTTTTATACTTGCTTTTTTCTCAAAACAATTTAAGTTATAACATACTCAAAATTACTCCAATTGATGTTTTATAACATTATTTGATCCATATGAACTCATACCCCGGATAATTATTCCGTCGTTAAAATAAAAATTTAATTAATAATTAAGGCTTTGCACGCCTAAGTTAAGGATTTTCGATTCTAAGACTGACGGTGAAATCCGTTTTTGAAAATAAATTTCAGAAGTCGGTCGAACGACTACTGTATTAGGGTTTTCGCGTCCGATATAATTTTTCTCCGAAAACTCAGATCGAAAAACCGTCAGAATTTACATTCACTTTTTCTTCCATACGAGTTCACCGGAGAAAGTCAATTTTTATGATTTTTCCGGCGAATTTTAGACTGTCTTATTCCGACTTTTTATCGGATTTTGAAAAACGAATTAGGTTTTCTGAGTATGTGATTTATTTCTAATCTAACGGTCGAATTAGATTTCGTCGAATACGTAACCGTCTAAGAAATTATTTCTCGATTTTTATAACGTCGTTCTAGACCCGAAAACGAGATATTTTCGGCAATTAAATCACCTCCTAAACCGCCTATGAGGATGAGTCATCATATTTTGTTAGATATTTCTCTCTTTATCAAATAGTAACTACACAACTAATCACCTTTCTTCCTCATCATTTCCGCCATCTCCTTCACTCCATTCTCTCTCATTTTTTCTTCCATTGTTCTTCATCCTCCAAGCTTTTCAAAGCTCCACAAGTCTCTCGTCTGCCGATCGATCTTAAATCCGATTCCATAATCGACAAGGTAGGAACTTCTTCTACGTATTGAACCGAACAAAAACTCGATTCCATCAACTTCATTTTTTTCCGAAAGTTTAGAGATGAAATAGGATGATGTTCTTTGATTAATTCATGTTATAGTATGCTTAGGAATAGATTTTATGGATCGAATCATGAAGAAATCATCCCCCCCTTAATTTTGTATAATACCGAAATTTTTTAGATTTTAGGGGTTTGTTGTAGTTCGATTTTCTTGATGTTTGATTGATGGATTAGTGTTCTATGTGATGTCAGATGATTACATGAATTAATTTAGAATTTTCTAAAAATAAAAATAGAAATGTAAGAGATGAAGAATTGATGATTTGATGTAGTAGATGTTATCTTTTGCATGAATTGATAATAGAAATGGTATGTAGTATGTTTGAGGATGACTATATAATTTATTGGAATTTTTCTAAAAATAAAATGAAAATCATAAGAGACGAAAACTCGTCGATAAGTTGAAACTCGTTAATGTTTTGAGTATATGGTTTACATATTAGTAATTCTTGAGAGATAAGGAACGATGTTGTAAAGTTTGAGCGAAATCGGAGAACGTCGGATTTTCACTAAGAGACGAAGAATCATCGATAAGTCGAGATTAGATAATGATTTAGGTTTGTGATTTGAATATATGTTAATCTTGTTAGTTAATGGTCGTAACCGTAAAATTTGAACGAATTCTAAGAAGATTGGATTTTTAATAAGAGACGAAGAAACGAGATTAAATGCCGATAGAAATGTCGAATAAGGAAAACCAATTTGATATTAATGATTGTTATTGATAAAGGAACGAGTTTGTAGTTGACGACATTTCCATCCGAGATACGAGATGTTATGAGTTATAGTTAATGAACGAGAAGTTGTTGAATGAAATAGAAATTGAAATTGAATTAGTTTAGTAAATGGTTAGTTGAAAAAGGACGAGGTTATGCTCGTCGTTGTTTAAATCAAAAGACGTGAATGTGTACCCGATTAAGGGACATGCATGTAGACTGCATTAAGATGGAAATTTCGTAAGAATAAAAGTGGAATAGCATTGATCGAACCTAGGGAATCGTGCGTCGAGTTTTATCAAGCATCAGGGTTTCACGCGGACTGTTTTGCAACATTTCACGGAAACTGTCATAACTTTTAGCTCGCTTAACGAAATCGAGATCCGTAAATTGGAGAGTAAACTAGACAACCGTGGCTTTCTTTTGGTATAAATTACATCCCCTGTTTCGAAGTGCCCTGTTCTGTATGAACTCCAGAACCTCTGCTTTGTGCAGAAACTAATGAAAACCTAATTTCTTAAGTTGAATCCATTTCAACTTCGTTCCTTGTGAACTTCTAAGTCATTATAAGTTATCGACATCAATTTTACCTACTGACCTAAGTGTCGAGTAATAAGCCGAGTCAGTTTATAAATGAGAATTGATCGAGTCTCGTTTTTTAGTTAATCAAAAGAAAGTAGTAAAGTGCAAAAGCCTAAAAGACTAAAACTGATTTCGATTTCCGGTTTCTTTTATCGTTGAGATCAAGTTATTAAAGTTTATTTATTTACGATAAAAGGAGGAAGTTAGTGCCAAGGATAGGACGGAAGATAGAAGACGGAAGCTCGTATTATAGTTCTGTAATTAGTAAGGTGGGCTTTTCTATATATCAAATCAAATGAGCAATGCTCGAAAATGTTTACTTATCGCTTTATAACTGTGTTTTAAAGTGATTATTTAGGCATGAAAATATTTGTTTTATGTGAGTTCTCTTGTGCCTTTCTGAGTTAGCCAAAAGGGGTTAACTAATCGATCGGACCGCTGAGTTAACCAGAAAGGGTTTTCCAGGGTTTAAGTGTACACGATAGCCGGTGTGTGTGGTACCCTGTTGAGGGGTAGCCAGCCACGGTGAATAGAACGTGCGCGGGAGAAGTATACTCTCCCCGGCATTGAAACACAAGTTGGGCAAGTTTGAACGTAACATCAAGTAAAAGGCTTGGCCAAGCTATATTGTGAAAGTGAAAGAAAATTTTTAGTAGGCTCGGGTATTTGTTGAAAAACCCCGATGCGCTATTTATCAAGATGCCTGATTTAATCTATACTTATTCTATGTTTTCGGCAACGTGTCCACTAAGTATGTTTATACTTAGCCCTGCATATGTTTTATAAATGTGCAGGTTGAGTGACGGGAGCGGCGGAGGTTGAGTAAAGAGTTGTAGTTAGGAAGAAGAACTTGTATCTAGCTTTACGCTTTCCGCTGCCAATCTTTTGAGTTAATATTGTCACAGCCCCAAATCCCGAGGGACGGCAGAAGCCGGGGTGCGACTGGGGTTGGATTAAAGAAGCGGGGAAGAAGGGGGCTAATTGACTAAACATACATGAAAAACATCGATAAACCATGAACAAGACTTGAATATAAATAAGAAAGAGTTAATCCCTAAGGATTACTCGACAAAAGTACAATAAAGAAGCTAAGTTCATATTTACAGACTTAGACTACAGAGTATTGTTCAAAAAGTACATTTCAAAAAGAAATTCAGAGTTTGGCAGCGGAAGGGTTCTAACTAAGCATCCTATCCTTTAACTCAACATCAACCGTCGCCGCTCACCGTCGCTTCAACCTGCACATTTAGAAAACAATGCAGGGCTAAGTACAAACGTACTTAGTAAGCACGATGCCGAAATCATAATCATAAATATAGACAAATATGGCATTTCATAAGCGTAGCACAACGGAGTTTTATTGAAAGAATCTGTGTCTACTAAATATTTTCTGACTCTTTTCTCATAAATCGCTCGCGCGAGCATTTTCTGACTAATGTTACGTTCAATCTTGACCAATTCTAATTCACCGTGGCTGGTACCCCTCAACAGGATATCACATACACCACAGGTTACAAAGTGCACTAACTCTGGAAAGCACTTAATAGCTAACTCAGAGCCGATCGTTAGTTAATCTAGTTAGATTAACTCTAAATCTGGAAAACACGAATGTTGACTCAGATAGGTACAAGAGAACTCACATAAAACATAAAACAGTTCATGCCATAATATCACTTTGAAAACACAGATATCAAAGATATAAAGAAAGATTTTCCGAGCATTGCTCGTTTTATTTTATATATAAAAGCCCACCTTGATTTACAGAACTTAAAGCAAAAGCTTCCAACTTTGGATCTTCCGTCCTTTCTCTACAGTTGGCTTCCTCCTTCATCGTAAAAGATAATCGATTAAAGAGAATCGAAGTAAGTTTTAGTTGTTTCATTCTTTAGGCATTTGCACGCTTATTAGATTCGTTTTACTTAAACGGGAAACGAGACACGTACCAATCTCGTTTAGAACTCGGAAGATCTCATACTCGACTCTCGGGTCAGTAGAGAAGGTAGTCGATATCTTAATACGACTTTAAAGATTATAAGAAACTAAGTTGGAAAGAATCAACTTAGGCAATTTACGTTTTAGTTCATTAAACGATTTATGAAATTTCTCGTTTATTACTTCTTTAACAAAAGGATAAGAGATAAGATCTCGACTGGTTTTCATCACTCAAGGTCCTGTATTTGACTCTAGGGACAGTAGGGAGATATTCGATAGATAAAACGGTTTAAACGATCGAAAGAAACTAAGTTGCGAACTAAACAACTTAGAGAACAAGAAACTGAATTTTCACTGCGCAGTCCAGTAACTCTGGAGGCTGTCCAGAACAGAGGATTTGGAAACAGGGGATGAGCTCTGTACCACTGGAAATATTGGGATGTCTAGTTCGCGCTCCAATTTACGGATCACAAATCCGATAAATGAGCTGGAAGTTATTACAGTTTCCGGCGAGAGTCGCAAAGCTGCCGTGAAAACCCTAATTGCTTGATAGGTTCGACGTATAACGTCTTAGGTTCGTTCTAAGCTCTCGTATTCAATTTTTTTAGAAATTGGACTCTCAAGGCAGTCATCACGTACTTCTGTACGTGACAAACTCCTTCTCAAAACTCGCTCAAAAGCACGACGTTCTAACGTCGGATTTCAACTAACAATTACTAAACCAACAAAAAATTCAAAACGCGTTCTTGTTCTCGACTATAACCATAGCCCATATTATATCAACTCGAAAGCTTATGACGTCAACTAGAAAGTTGTTCTAAATTCCATCATAAACAATAATATCAAATTAGAATTTTCATCCGACTTCTCGATTATTAGTTACGACTAAATGTTCGTCTCTTACGCGATTTTTCAAAGTTGTTGGATTCCGTTCAAATTTTATGACGTTAAACTACGTCTAACGTGAATCACTTTCATGCATGCAAACATATCATAACATCATTATAACTCAACTTATAAGGTGATCTTTATCTCTTATGTTTCATTAAACATTTTTAGAAAATTGTCAATTAAATTCTATAATCATTTAACATTATTTGCAACATAATTCAACCAACAATTCATCACTTAAATCAAACATGTGGAAACCCCTAATTACTCTATAATTTTCGGTTTTCATATAGATGTTAAGGGGGTGATTTTCTTCCCCAATTAACTACATTTATTTACTAATCAACTTCTTTTATCATCAATTAATCAATTGCAAAACAATTACCAACTAACATGCATAAAATCTCTAAATTCAACTCAAACCCTAATTGAAATTTCACAAACACATAGGGCTTTTGATTCCTTTTCATTCTAATCACTAATTAAACATCTATTAAACAAGAATCAATCATCAAATGAAGAAAATTAAAAATCCTACTAACATGCCTAAATTTTCGGTATTAATATAGGTATTAGGGTTCTTATTTTTGTTCTATTTTAATCCCTAATTATCCTATCTAATACATCTAATTTCATTATTCCAAGATCAAAACATCCATTCCAATACTCAAATTTTCGATCAAGAATGAAAAAAGAAAAGAAAAGAAATCCAATTGGATAGAATTATAGAGAAGGGAATTACCTTAAGAATTAAAGAAAGATGTATGGAGTTTGAATGGAAGGATTGTGACTTGTGTTCTTCTTCAAGCTCTTGGAGTTGTCTTCAATGGTGGATGATGAAGTGAAGAAGATGAAGAATGGAGGAGTGCAGCCGATTGAGAGAGAGAAGTGGGAGGAAAATGGTTTTGTTTAAATGTTAAAAATACTTGATATGATGAAATGGTTGAAAGTATGAAAAGTAAAGATTAGGTGTCATTTAATTAGACATTGTCTACATGCATGTCTTCCACTTAATTAATTAAAAATAATAAATAAAAAAAAAGAAAAAGTCGGCTGCATGTAGATTTTTTTGGAGGGATATGTGTTTTTCCGGCGCGATCCGACGTTACGGAAATCGAACGACGAAAAACGTTGCTCGGTACAAAATCGTCGCGATTCGATTTGACCTAAAATTCTAACGTACGGAACTTAATCGGAAAATAAATTTACAAAATTTATTTTGACAAAAACTCGGGACGACACAGTCCGAGTTTCGTCCGGAAAACATAAAAATGAACTTTCTCGGGCGTGTTCGTATCGCGATTTCGTGAATGTAAAAATCAGACGGTTTTCCGTTCTGAGTTTACGAACTAAAAACTTTTCGTACGCGCTAACCCTAAATACAGTAGTTATCTAGCTGACTTCTGTAATTTATTTTCAGAAACGGATTCGACCGTTAGCCTTAGAATTCAAAAATTGTAAACTTAGGCGTGCAAAGCCATTTATTTGGTTAACTTTAAATTTTAAGAACGTAAGGAATTTACGGGGCATTACATCCTACCCCCCTTACGAAAAATTTCGTCCCGAAATTTGTATACCTTCTGCAAAAAGATGAGGATATCGCTCCTTCATCTTCTCCTCGAGTTCCCACGTGGCTTCTTCTAGCCCGTGATGGTTCCATAGCACTTTAACTATTGGTATCGATTTGGTTCTTAATTCTTGAACTTTTCTATCCAAGATAGATATCGGCTTTTCTTCATAGCTTAGGTCAGATTCAAGAACTACGTCTTGCTGACTAATGACGTGCTTAGGATTGTAAACATATTTTCTCAACTGAGAAACGTGAAAAACGTTATGAACGCTTCCTAGACTTGGCGGTAAGGCCAATCTATACGCGACTGGTCCTATTCTCTCGAGGATTTCATAAGGTCCTATAAACCTGGGTCTTAGCTTACCCTTAACTCCGAACCTAAGGATTCCTTTGGTCGGGGATATCTTAAGAAAAACTTTATCTCCTATTTCAAACTCAAGGTTGGTTCGACGATCGTCGGCATACGACTTCTGTCGGCTCTGGGCCTCTTTCATTCTATCTCGAATCTGTCGAACTATCTCAATCATCTCATTGATCGCATCTGGGCCTAAGTTCTTTCTCTCACCCACTTCGTCCCAATAAAGTGGCGATCTACATTTCTTCCCATACAGAGCCTCAAACGGTGCCATTCCTATCGTGGCCTGATAGCTGTTGTTGTAGGCGAAAACCACTGTTCTTAACATATCGACCAAAATCTGATCGTTCTCTCTGACTGTCCATCTGTCTGTGGGTGAAAAGCTGTACTGAAATTAAGCTCTGTTCCCAACTCTTTCTGCATCGTAATCCAAAATATCGAGGTAAACTTAGCATCTCTGTCTGATATTATGACCTTCGGTATTCCATGCAGACGTACAATCTCTCTGACATACAACTGAGCTAGTCTCTCTGATCCATATGTAGTCTTAATCGGTAAGAAGTGAGCTGACTTCGTAAGTCTATCTATTATCACCCAAATCGCTGTGTTTCCTCTTCTCGACTTAGGCAAGCCTGTGACAAAGTCCATAGCTATGCCTTCCCATTTCCAATCTGGGACATCCAACGGTTGTAGCAATCCATACGGTCGTCGGTGTAAAGCCTTAACTTGTTGACATGCTAGGCATCTTTCTATAAACAAGGCAACGTCTCGTTTCATTCCATTCCACCAAAAGTTTCTTTTCAAATCTTGGTACATTTTTGTACTTCCTGGATGTTCTGTGTAAGGCGTATCGTGAGCCTCACTCAAGATTTCGTTCTTCACATCGCTGTCGTTGTCGGGAATACAAATCCTGCCTTCATAAAGTATTGCATTGTCTGGAGCCTCAAAATATCCTTCCGGCTTATCTGTCCTTATCCTTACTCGTAACTTTTCCATTAACTCGTCTTTTCTCTGAGCACTAATGATCCTTTCTCTCAAATCTGGTGTAGCTTCTAATGCTGCTATTTGACTTGTTATCATTGTTGGCGTGTCAAGCACTCTGATATCCATCTTCTCGAATTCTCGTACTAAGGTTTCTTCTTCTACGAAAAGACATCCTAACTTCGTTGGAGCCTTGCGACTCAATGCGTCTGCTACCACATTAGCCTTTCCTGGATGGTAGTTAATTCCACAGTCATAATCTTTGACTAATTCGAGCCATCGTCTTTGTCTCATGTTCAGTTCTTTTTGCTCGAAAAAGTACTTCAGGCTCTTGTAATCGGTGAATATCTCAACTCTTACACCATAGAGATGGTGTCTCCAAATCTTTAGCGCATGCACTACGGCTGCGAGTTCTAAATCGTGGGTTGGGTACTCAACTTCGTGAGGTCAAAGTTGTCGTGAAGCATAAGCTATCACTCGTCCGTCTTGCATCAAGACACAACCTAATCCATTTTTCGATGCGTCAGTATAAACCACATATTCCTTGTTTGTGTCTGGAAGTGCTAGTACTGGCGCTGTAGTTAACCTTTCCTTAAGAGTTTGGAAACTCTTCTCGCACTCATCCGTCCACTTAAACTTGGTATCCTTCCTGAGTAGCTGCGTCATCAGGCGAGCGATCGTAGAAAATCCCTCGATAAACCTTCTGTAATAACCAGCTAATCCCAAGAAACTTCTGATCTCATTCTGACTTGTTGGTGCCTTCTAGTTGTGCACTGCTTCTACTTTGGCTGGATCCACCTTGATTCCTTCTGTCGATACTATGTGTCCAAGGAACATTACTTCCTTCAGCCAAAATTCGCATTTACTGAATTTAGCGTAGAGTTTCTCAGCTCTTAGTGTTTCCAACACTATCCGTAGATGTTCCTCGTGTTCCGTCTCATTCTTAGAGTAAATGAGGATGTCATCGATGAATACTAAAACAAATTCATCCAAGTAGGGGTGGAAGACTCTGTTCATAAGATCCATGAATACGGCTGGAGCGTTGGTCAAACCAAATGGCATCACTAAAAATTCGTAATGGCCATATCGAGTTCTAAAAGCGGTCTTCGGTACATCCTCAAGTTTGATCTTGAGCTGATGATACCCTGACCTCAAATCTATCTTGGAGAAGACTCCTGCACCCTTAAACTGATCGAACAGATCCTCGATCCTTGGCAAAGGATATTTGTTCTTGAGAGTGATCTTGTTCAGTTCTCGGTAATCGATGCACATTCTCATCGATCCGTCCTTTTTCCTGACGAAAAGCACGGGTGCTCCCCAAGATGAGACGCTTGGCCTGATAAAACCAAGGTCTAGTAATTCCTGTAACTGGATTTTGAGCTCTTCCAGTTCCTTCGGTGCCATTCTGTAAGGGGCTTTAGACTTAGGAGCTGCTCCTGGTTCTAAATCGATCGTGAAGTCCACATGACGATCTGGTGGCAATCCCGGTAGTACTTCCAGAAAAACATCTTCATATTCGTTCACGACTTTTACGTCCTGAATGGTCTTCTCGGTTCCTGGTTCTCCAACTAGGTACACAAGATAGGCTGTGGTACCTTTCTTCTTCATGATTTTCGTGGCTTGAAGGGCTGATATGATTGGTACGCCTCTACCCATTGAAATTCCGTGGAATTCGGTCGGTTCTTTACCCGGCGGCTGAAAAGAAATTTTTCTCTCGTTGCAGAAAATCGTGGCGTAATTCTCTGACAACCAATCCATTCCTAGGATTATATCTACGTCCCACATTATCATAACATTTAGGTTGTTCGCTATAACCTTATGAGTTCCGATTTCTAGTTCTAGGTTAGAGCAAACATGCGTGGAAGTAGTGATCTCTCCTAAAGGTGTGGCTACTCTCATAGATTGTGTAGCTCTTATAGGTCTGATGTCTAAGTTATCGGCACACGAGCCATCAATGAAAGAATGCGATGCGCCAGTATCAAACAGTATCTTAATGGGGGTGTTGTGGAGTTTTCCCATACCTGCTAGATTGCCTTTTCCTTTGCGCTGACCGCCCTATTTGATAGCGCATGCCCTCGCATTCTGTTGCTGCTGTGCATGCTGCTGAAACTGCTGCTGGTTCATAAGCGGCTGCTGCGGCTGTGCTTGGATGGCTCGGAGGGGTACTGCTTGAAGCGTTTTAGGGCAGTCCTTTTTCATGTGCCCCTTCTGTCCACAGTTGAAACAGTTGGGGGTACCTATTTGGCAGACTTCAGGGTGGGCTCGGTTGCAGTTCGGGCAGACAGGGATGGTAACCCTCCCTGGGTTATTCGCTCCCTGGTTAAAATTCCTCTGTTGCCCTTGCGGCTGGTTTAACTGATTATTGCCCTTCCACGGCGAGTTCTGCCTGTTCCCCTGAATGAACAACACCGATTGGTTGTTTTCCTGCCACGACCTCTTGCCATTGTTGTTGGCAGGCTGCTGATAGCCCCTTTTCTGTCCTCCCTGATTGTTGTAACCCTGACTATAGCCTCTGCTACCTCCTCCGTTCCATTTTCTCTTCCCTTGGTAGTTGCTACTGTTGTTGTTGTAGTAGCCTCGATTCTGACTCTGCGCTGGTGCTGACGCAGTTGGTACAATCTTTTTCTCGTCAGGCACGACGGCCTCCATTTCCAGTGCTCTTCCTAGTATGTCTGAATAACCTAGTCCTCCTTGACTAGCCAAAGCGATTCCCAATTCATGACGTAAACCTCCCTGAAATTTCTTTGATAACTTCTCCTCAGTGTCGACCAATGTCGGCGCATACCTCATCAACTCGCAGAACTTGACGTCATATTCCGTCACAGTCAGCTTTCCCTGCTTCAGATTATAAAATTTGGCCTCTTTCTGTGCCCTATACGTCTTGGGGACGTACTTGTCAAAGAAAATCTCCTTAAACTCTTCCCACGAAAAACGAGCCAGATGCTCAGCAAGTATCACTTTCTGTCTTGCTTCCCACCAGTAATCTGCCGAGCCCGTCAGTTGGAATGCGACACACAGCATTCTCTCCTCATCAGTGCATCTGAGGAGTTTGAAAATTTTCTCGGTCGACCTCACACATAGCTCAGCATCGCTAGGGCTTCCAGTTCCATTGAACATTGGAGGGTTCCTTTTGAGGAAGAGATCCTCAATATCTCTACGGGGCGGTGGTGGAGGTGGTGGTGATGGTGACGGGGGTGGAGATGGGGATGGAGTGATATTCCGCTCATATTCCTGTTCTTGGTTATTTTCTGGCTGATGTCTACCACGTCCTCTCGGCCTTCCAGGTCTTCGACCTCTCCTGTTGTTAACATTTCTTGGTGGCATTTTCTTTAATCTAGAGAAAAATTGAAAATTCTCATTAGTTTCCTTCTGTTAATTACACTTAGCACTTACTAGCTCATTCTCAACTTAATCAAATTCATGGAACAACATATCAAACATAGCTTTGATATCATTTCATTAATCTTTTAACTTTCGAGTTAAACTCATTTCCTCGTTACACGAGTTCATTTAACATTCTAATTTTTAATTACTCGATTCATAAGAAATTTTACTTGATTAAAAACCCTCCTTACGAGTCATATACATATATATACATCCATAAAGAATATTACTTTTGCCTCCAACGAGGACTTATACAAAAAGGGTTAGACTACTATTAGTCTAAACTAGGCTGACTGCCTACTATTTACCGGGTGCACTAACAAGCTGCACTCCGTATCTACTAGAGTACTAGAACGAAAACGATTCATAAAATTTCGTATCCGCTAGAGTACTTCAAAACTAACTAGTTACTGATCCGACTCTATACAGGACAAAGAGCTACTATTACTACTGATATTTACCCACGTCTATAAAGCACTGCCTAACTAAACTGCAGTAGAATCCAAAAACTACCCCGAAGTCTGCAAAATCCTAACAACCCTCCTCTGGGTCCTCTTCAGGGTCCTCCTCCGGATCCTCCTCCGGGTCATCCTCCTCGGACTCTGAACCAAAAACCAGCTCGAGTGCCTCGTCCACCCTCAGAGTAGAACCGTCGTCAAGTGTTAGTAGGGTGGGTGAGGGTGCCTCAGAAACAGTCTCCTCCAAGTCGGAGACCAAGTCGTCCTCTCTGACCTCTCTCGCATGCTTCTTCAGGGGAAGAAGGTGCTCGGGAACTAAACCTGAACCCGACTCGAACTCCTCCCTAGAACGGACCCTGGACGGTCCTGGCTCCATCTGCTGTAGACTACTCCCCACCTCGCGCAGATCTCCTCGAGTGGCGTAAGTGGAGAAGACAGCTCTAACATCGCGGCGAGCTCCGCGTCGATCTCTCGGTGGTCTGGTCCCTCTCTGTACAGTCTCGTCTCTAACGGTCCCCTGATCCTAACACAAACGTCAGGCACAAACGGTGAAGACAACCCCAACAGCGCGGCTGTCTCAGCGTCAACCTCTACAAAACCCGGGCCTGGGATCAACTCCTCAATCTGCTGTCCAACCGGTGGTTACTCTGGTGTAACTACCGTCTCCTCGTCCTCCTCTGGCTACTCTAACTCAGCGTCAGACTCCTCCTCCAGTATACCGTCTGGTGGCAACTCTAACAAAGCTGAGTACTCCGGGTCTAAGTCAAGCTCCTCAAGCTCTATCTCGGCTGGAAAGTGACTGTAGGGGATGTGTGCCTCTAATGGAAGGGGAATCATAAACCTGCTCTCAAAGAAACGCCTGTGCACACACAGGGCGAATCCGGCGTAGTTGCCGGTCAGCTCCGTGTCGTCGCTGAAAATCCCCAAGAAGTACCAAGCCGCACGGTGCGCCCATCTGCGCCACTCGTCCGGTAGGTGTACGATCAAATCTAATATCGCCTGACTCTCCCTGATCAGGTGTCGCACTGGATAGTAGGCTGAAGAAAAATTACTAACAATCTGTCCCACATCCTCTTCTCCATAGTCTACCTCGAACTCGTAGTACTCATCCTGCAACATATCAACTATGGTGCGCTCGCACAAGGCCAAAGGCTGGCTCTTCCGAGCCGTGACACGAGTCCTAGCCATCCTACAAAAGTTTTAAGGTAACACGGATCAGTAACAGGTAGAAAAAAAAATAACTTATCTTATCGAAACATAGATTACAAAATGAATAATCCTTATTCAATTGTAACATCATCACTTAAGTCAACCACTTATTAAGACTTCTAGCAATTCAAGAAATTGCACTCAACAACATATATATATATTTATATACATAAAATTAAAGATTTTATTTTCATTTTTTTTTCACCATATTATTACTCATTTTAATCCTTCTATTTCTTTTATTTCTTAACTCATTAACTCTTAACGACTTTCACTTATTAAAACAAAGTATATTTACTTCGTTCATGTTACTTATTCAAAAGTAACATCCATTTTCAAAAGAATTTATCGCTTACGACTCTTGATATTCGTACTAATTGTAGTCGTCGCTCAAGATGAAAATATGGAATTTAATTCCATAAAAAGAAAATGAAATATAACTTAAGAATAATTTTTTGGACAACTAAGTTCCAATTGTCGTTGCTGGAATCGGGCGATCGATGAAAAAAAAAAAATTAATCAAGCATCGCGCTTGACTTTTAATAAACTCTACGATTTTTCTTTATAAAGTTCGATCAAGCGAACCCTATTGAAACACGAAACGAGAAGAAAAAGAAAATGACGTGTCGCGAACTGACGTCATTTACATTACTTACACGTAAGTAATGTTCACTTATTTCATTTGGCTTTGATTTCAATTTATTCATTTTTCGTCGTCTCGTTCATATACTTCTTAACTCGAAGCTGAAAGCTTCTCGAACGTCTAATCGCTCCCTTCTTTTACTAACAAGATTTATTGCATCATTTTTATTTATTTTATTTCTTTTTCCTCGCAGGAAATTCCTAGACGACAAGTTCGACTTTGCCGAGTCTTTATTCATGTCACTAAGCGCACGTGACATTCATCAGAGGAAGTCCTTCCCGCGTTAGGGATCTCCTTTCGAAATTATTTCAAAACAACGTTTCTTAAAAACGTCTAAGTTCTCGAAGAACCGGAAAGTTCTTAAGTTCCAAGTCTATGTTCTCATTGAACCGGGAAAATTCCCTAAAATCTGACTATATTCTCGTATCCGCATAATAATAATTTTTTTTTTATAAGAAGGGAAATCATTGCGCAAACAATTTCACATATGATAGTACTTGTACTATCGCATAATCATGTAAGTATAAAAATTATACCTCTGTAAAATTCTCATTTTTAAAACACAACTCATTCTTGTCTTCAAATTTTCATTGAATACTTGCTCATAAATTTCTTATTTAAGAGAAATCTCATTATAAAATTCTTTCACTTTTCCTCGTTGAGTCGACGTAGCGGGCGGTTAAGTTGACTTCTACGTTCTCAATCTTAGCATCATAGTCTAACTCTTATCTCATACTTGGAAAGACGACTCTGATCCAGAGTATATACAAATACCATATCTCATGACTTGAAAGAAGACTCGATATAGAGTACAAGCAAATACTCTATACTATTTCTCGAAGGAAGACTTGTATACGAATACCACTTTATAATATTTCTTAAAGGAATGACTCGTACTAGAAAGAATGACTCACACTAACTCATACTAGAAGATTGACTCAGAAGCAGAGCAGAAAACGAGCACTGCTCTGATACCACTCTGTCACAGCACCAAATCCCGAGGGACGGCAGAAGCCGGGGTGCGACTGGGGTTGGATTAAAGAAGCGGGGAAGAAGGGGACTAATTGACTAAACATACATGAAAAACATCGATAAACCATGAACAAGACTTGAATATAAATAAGAAAGAGTTAATCCCTAAGGATTACTCGACAAAAGTACAATAAAGAAGCTAAGTTCATATTTACAGACTTAGACTACTGAGTATTGTTCAAAAAGTACATTTCAAAAAGAAATTCAGAGTTTGGCAGCGGAAGGGTTCTAACTAAGCATCCTATCCTTTAACTCAACATCAACCGTCGCCGCTCACCATCGCTTCAACCTGCACATTTAGAAAACAATGCAGGGCCAAACGTACTTAGTGGGCACGATGCCGAAATCATAATCATAAATATAGACAAATGTGGCATTTCATAAGCGTAGCACAACGGAGTTTTATTGAAAGAATCCGTGTCTACTAAATATTTTTTGACTCTTTTCTCATAAATCGCTCGCGCGAGCATTTTCTGACTAATGTTACGTTCAATCTTGACCAATTCTAATTCACCATGGCTGGTACCCCTCAACAGGATATCACATACACCACAGGTTACAAAGTGCACTAACTCTGGAAAGCACTTAGCAGCTAACTCAGAGCCGATTGTTAGTTAATCTAGTTAGATTAACTCTAAATCTGGAAAACACGAATGTTGACTCAGATAGGTACAAGAGAACTCACATAAAACATAAAACAATTCATGCCATAATATCACTTTGAAAACACAGATATCAAAGCGATAAAGAAAGATTTTCCGAGCATTGCTCGTTTTATTTTGTATAAAAGCCCACCTTGATTTACAGAACTTAAAGCAAAAGCTTCCAACTTTGGATCTTCCGTCCTTTCTCTACAGTTGGCTTCCTCCTTCATCGTAAAATAAACATACTTAAAAACGGGTTGTAAAAGATAATCGATTAAAGAGAATCGTAGTAAGTTTTAGTTGTTTCATTCTTTAGGCATTTGCACGCTTATTAGATTCGTTTTACTTAAACGGGAAACGAGACTCGTACCAATCTCATTTAGAACTCGGAAGATCTCATACTCGACTCTCGGGTCAGTAGAGAAGGTAGTCGATATCTTAATACGACTTTAAAGATTATAAGAAACTAAGTTGGAAAGAATCAACTTAGGCAATTTACGTTTTAGTTCATTAAACGATTTATGAAATTTCTCGTTTATTACTTCTTTAACAAAAGGATAAGAGATAAGATCTCGACTGGTTTTCATCACTCAAGGTCCTATATTTGACTCTAAGGTCAGTAGGGGAGATATTCGATAGATAAAATGGTTTAAACGATCGAAAGAAACTAAGTTGCGAACTAAACAACTTAGAGAACAAGAAACTGAATTTTCACTGCGCAGTCCAGTAACTCTGGAGGCTGTCCAGAACAGAGGATTTGGAAACAGGGGATGAGCCCTGTACCACTGGAAATATTGGGATGTCTAGTTCGCGCTCCAATTTACGGATCACAAATCCGATAAATGAGCTGGAAGTTATTACAGTTTCCGGCGAGAGTCGCAAAACTGCCGTGAAAACCCTAATTGCTTGATAGGTTCGACGTATAACGTCTTAGGTTCGTTCTAAGCTCTCGTATTCAATTTTTTTAGAAATTGGACTCTCAAGACAGTCATCACGTACTTCCGTACGTGACAAACTCCTTCTCAAAACTCGCTCGAAAGCACGACGTTCTATCGTCGGATTTCAACTAACAATTACTAAACCAACAAAAAATTCAAAACGCGTTCTTGTTCTCGACTATAACCATAGCCCATATTATATCAACTCGAAAGCTTATGACGTCAACTAGAAAGTTGTTCTAAATTCCATCATAAACAATAATATCAAATTAGAATTTTCATCCGACTTCTCGATTGTTACGACTAAATGTTCGTCGCTTACGCGATTTTTCAAAGTTGTTGGATTCCGTTCAAATTTTACGACGTTAAACTACGTCTAACGTGAATCACTTTCATGCATGCAAACATATCGTAACATCATTAACTCAACTTATAAGGAGATCTTTATCTCTTATGTTTCATTAAACATTTTTAGAAAATTCTCAATTAAATTCTATAATCAATTAACATTATTTGCAACATAATTCAACCAACAATTCATCACTTAAGTCAAACATGTGGAAACCCCTAATTACTCTATAATTTTGGGTTTTCATATAGATGTGAAGGGAGTGATTTTCTTCCCCAATTAACTACATTTATTTACTAATCAACTTCTTTTATCATCAATTAATCAATTGCAAAACAATTACCAACTAACATGCATAAAATCCCTAAATTCAACTCAAACCCTAATTGAAATTTCACAAACACATAGGGCTTTTGATTCCTTTTCATTCTAATCACTAATTAAACATCTATTAAACAAGAATCAATCATCAAATGAAGAAAATTAAAAATCCTACTAACATGCCTAAATTTTCGGTATTAATATAGGTATTAGGGTTCTTATTTTTGTTCCATTTTAATCCCTAATTATCCTATCTAATACATCTAATTTCATTATTCCAAGATCAAAACATCCATTCCAATACTCAAATTTTCGATCAAGAATGAAAAAAGAAAAGAAAAGAAATCCAATTGGATAGAATTATAGAGAAGGGAATTACCTTAAGAATTAAAGAAAGATGTATGGAGTTTGAATGGAAGGATTGTGACTTGTGTTCTTCTTCAAGCTCTTGGAGTTGTCTTCAATGGTGGATGATGAAGTGAAGAAGATGAAGAATGGAGGAGTGCAGCCGATTGAGAGAGAGAAGTGGGAGGAAAATGGTTTTGTTTAAATGTTAAAAATACTTGATATGATGAAATGGTTGAAAGTATGAAAAGTAAAGATTAGGTGTCATTTAATTAGACATTGTCTACATGCATGTCTTCCACTTAATAATTAAAAATAATAAATAAAAAAAAAAGAAAAAGTCGGCTGCATGCAGATGTTTTTGGAGGGATATGCGTTTTTCCGGCGCGATCCGACGTTACGGAAATCGAACGACGAAAAACGTTGCTCGGTACAAAATCGTCGTGATTCGATTTGACCTAAAATTCTAACGTACGGAACTTAATCGGAAAATAAATTTACAAAATTTATTTTGACAATAACTCGGGACGACACAGTCCGAGTTTCGTCTGAAAAACATAAAAACGAACTTTCTCGGGCGTGTTCGTATCGCGATTTCGTGAATGTAAAAATCAGACGGTTTTCCGTTCTGAGTTTACGAACTAAAAACTTTTCGTACGCGCTAACCCTAAATACAGTAGTCATCTAGCTGACTTCTGTAATTTATTTTCAGAAACGGATTCGACCGTTAGCCTTAGAATTCAAAAATTGTAAACTTAGGCGTGCAAAGCCATTTATTTGGTTAACTTTAAATTTTAAGAACGTAAGGAATTTACGGGGCTTTACAAATGTAAACCTTTTTGGTCTAAGTCCCGTACAATGAACTTAGTTAACTTTTGAACAACTAGTCGAGCGACCCTTCAAGGTCGACTCTCTCTTTCTTTTAATATAAAATCTGTTCATAGATATCAGTTGTCATTTAAATCATTGTTTGTTTATTCATTTATCCCCCTTCTTCCCCGCTTCTTTAATCCAACCCTAGTCACACCCCGACTTTACAGTCCCTGGGGATTTGGGACTGTGACAAATTCTCAATTCTATCTTTTTATATACTTCAAATTATTGAGAATCATCTCAATTCATACTCAATTTTATTAATTCAAAGTTCTATTGGACTTATAAAAATTTCAATTGCTCGATTCCTCCATTAATTTCATCTTTAACCTTTAAATACTCAAAAGTTATATTTTGTACCTCATTTTATTCGATTATTTTGGGGTTTCTCCATAAAATTTTATTTCCTTCATTTTTAATGTTTCTTTATATTCAAATAAATTCTAATTTCTTTTCTTCAACTCATTTTGTCTCTTTTAAGCTCAAAATCATCGAAACTTTTCTTCTTAGCCTCAAAGGCTTCGAAATTGTTGAGTTTTTCCCTTTGGTAATTAACTCTTGATTTTTATATATATAGTTTTATACCAAATTATTTAAATTCCATTATTTCTCATTTAATTCATTAATTTGTGCTTAGAACTCAAAAAGCACAATTTTCTTCTTCTTGCTATGGTTCGAATTTTCCTCACTTTGTGCATAAAATTTTATTTCTTCAATTCCTGTTAAACTCATACTCATTTCATCTTAAAACTTATTTTTATAGCCTTAATTCTTCCAAAAACTCATAGGAATTAAAATCTCAATTTTCTCTATATATATATTTCACGAAAATATATATAAATATTTATATAAACTCATTTCTTCCTTTTAGTGGTGTTTGCTTCCTTAGATATTGTTGAATTTTATTTTGAATCCATCAATTCATCAAATAAATTCATAAAAACACAAAATCATGTATATATATATTTTCACACACACACGGTTTCACACGTATAACATCAAATAAATTCATACTTCAATTTAAATCATATAATCATGCTTCTCATCTCTTGATTTAATTAAATCCATCCTCAAATTCATCATAAAACATATATATCAAAAATAAATATTCTCCAAGTCATCTTTTCTTAACAACATGTTTATTTCTTCATTTTATTCACTTAATATTCTCATATATCATCATATAACTCACATCATGCATCAAACTCAAGAAATTCATCAAAACTTACAAAGATCATACTTGAGGCATAACCTTCGATTTTCTTGTATTTTCATGTATAAATATTTATTTTCTTCATTTATTCATCTTAGCATGCTTCAAATAGTTTTTTTTAAAACACATATAAATCATCAAACTCAAGAACTAACTCAAAGCACTCAAAAATTATATTTATGGCATCAACTTCAATTTATTCATGATCACTATATATATATTTTTTATTTTCTTCATACTCTCATTCAAATATGCTTAGAAACAATTCTAGAACTCATTTAAATTATCAAGGTAAGTAAATCACTCAAGACATCAAAAATCCAAATTTTTCTTTCATAAAAGTCGAAGCTTTCTCCTTTAAGTGAAGCTTGAATTTTGCTTCTTATTCTCAAACATGGAGATCATGCATACTCATAGAATTAGATTCAAGGATTTAAGGATCAAATTTAATCTTCAAACTCATGAATATATTCGATCAAGAAAGAAGGGAAAAACAAGGATTTCTTGATCTTACTTTGAGTTTTTGAAAGAACAAGGAATGGGACTCAATTCCTTGCTACTATTTGATTGTTCTTGAGCTCAAAACAAAGGAAAACATGGAGGTTAAGAGCTTGAGGAACAGCAGCTGCCATGGAAGAAAAAGGAGAGGAAAATATATTTCTTACTTGAATTTTTCAAAGTAGAAATTATCGAACTTTAAACTCTTGATTCTCTAGCTTCTTTTCCTCGTTTCCCTTGAAGAAAATTCGAAACTTCTGATGATGAGATGAACTCGGCAGTAAGAAGGAAAGGGGGGAAGGAGATTATTTGTCTTACTTGATTTTTTTCCAAGAGATAAGAGTCAAATCTTGAATCCTTGGAACTTTAGCTTCATTTCTTGAACTTAAATGAAGAAGAAATGAAGCTTGAATATGTTGATGAGCTGCTGCCATGGAGACGACGGTAATGGAGAAGGATGAAGGAGAGAGATGATGAGGATGATGATGAGACCGAAGGAGAGAGAGAGAGAGAGGTGAATTGAAGAGTGTGTACAAGTTTAAGAGAATGAGAGAGAGTGAGCTCACTTGCTTCTAGTGAGAGTGGGGAAGAATTATAGATGGTGTTGAGGATAAGGCCGGCTGACTTATGAAGATATAAATCAATTTTAATCCTTTAAAAATCCCTGGTAGAAAAGATTTTATCCGTATAATATATCCCTCTCAATACGGTAAATTTTATTCCCCCTTCTCGGCACTTTCTAGATATCAGATTTCACTCTAACTCGTTCCATTACTCATAAAATAATTTATTGATTCTAAAGAGCCCGAATTTCATATATAATTATCAAAAATGAAGAAAGTCGGAAAATCTCTATCGTGTACATTCGTCTCCGACTTAAAACTAGCTCAAAACTCAATTTCTAAATCTCAGATTTTTCTCTAACTTGCGTCATAAGTCACGAAATAATTTTTAGATTTGGAAACACCCAAATTTCAGGGAAAATTCCCGTTTAATGAAAAAGTCGTAAAATGAGGCGACGAGTTACTATTTACTTTAGTCGCGTTTTCAAAATAAATTTATTCTCGACTCAAATGACCTCAGAAAATTCTCAAACTCGTATCATTGGTCTCAAAATAATTTTTAGATTCCAATGACACTAATTAAACTGAAATCGGAGTCCGTTGACCGATGGTTGACTTTTCCGGTCAAAGTTACTATTCATCCAAAAGTCAACTGTCTCGGAATTACCCGAAATTCAAACTTATACTATATCTCATATTCTTAGAATCATATAACTCATCTCGTCTTCATTTCGAGTTTCTAAAACGAGAAAATTACTATTTTGCCCTTCAGGAGCATTTTGGTATGTCACGCCCCGACTCTCGAGGTGCGACTTACGAACAACAACAAACCTAAACAACTAACAACTAACTCAAATAAAGGGAACATGCTCGGGGAAAACAAAGATGGAATATAAGGCAATCGAATTTGGTTTTTAAAAGCATAATGAAATAACAACCGAGCATCTTAACTTCACTTTTAACAGGAATTCAAACAAGTAATTCATACTGATGGGAAAGGAATTCCAACAAAAAGAGAAATCATACGAATATATACATCAAGATGAGGGATCATGTTCAACAACAATTCAAGTTACGAGCCCATCGCTCGGAATTACAAGTTAAAGAGTTACGAATTCAGCAAGCATTCAAAGTCTTCGAGAACAACGCTCGGAATAAAAAACATGAGTATTAAAGTAATATCATCAACAGACATTAGTTCAAAAGGATTGCAGTGGAAACTTGCATCAATACCCAACACTTGCACGTATGAAGACGTACAAATGCCAGTCTGAAATTCAACTAAACTCAACCAACAAAACCAAACCACACCACCAAGTATCCACGCCATCGCCATCCAGTCAACCTGCATGTTTAGAAACACACGCAGGGCTGAATACTTCGTACTCAGTGAACACAAGCCAAAACATTTGAATAAAGATGCTTCTTAAAGCTATAATAATTGAACTTGCCTTGCCGAACATCACAAGTATATAAGCAGTTTTAAAAACAGTTTACTTGTGCATGTCAAAACATTTTTCTTTTAAAACAGACTGCGCAGTCAAATATCATATAATATAACAGCATGTATCATCTATCACAAACAATCTCACTGTGCCGAGAAGTAGGCCTCCTTCTCAAACACTGTGACCGGCCTAACCGAAGCAAGGCTCACAGTCACCTCAACATATACTACACGTGGGTTCCTGCTTTTCACAGGATAATCACATCTTCATATAAATAGATGATAACACATACTAACTTCAATAAAAACGGCAAGTCAATCACATTTGAAAAACATATCATAATACTTAATAGCATAACTAATTTTCATCGATAGTTTTGGTTCAGAAAAGCCCACCTGACTTCCGAAGAACTAGCTAGGTGGTCTAAGGCTATTTGTCCTCGCTTAACGATCCGTCCGGCTCGATCCTTCATAGTTCGACATCGATAGGAAGATAAGATATATGAAAGACGGACACAAAGGCGTTGGACTTTAACTGACGGACTTCTATTTGAGTCGTCTCTCTCTTCGCTCTAACTTTTCTAAAAGATCTCGCGTTCTCGTCTTTAAATTATTAACTCTATTCGAATTGGTTAACTTTACTACTCAACATCGTACACTTTTCTCGTTTTAGTTAATAACTTCATTGTTACAATCTATTACTCGAGCTTTCTTTCAAAGACTTTAGTTTATTCTCAATTTAACAACCAATCATCTTGCATACAATAGTTCAATCATCTTTCACATTATAATACTATCATGCATTTAAACACTTATTCAAACATATACTGAACTCATATAAATCAAGCATACTTCAAGACACATTAACATTCATTCAATTTGGACCTTAAAATCTAACTCGATTATGCATTTCCTTTTATGCAGGCTTAAACTATTAATTCTATCTTTCTTACTTATATAGACAATGCTTTACTTTACATCCGTTATCTTATAAGATATTTTATAACTTTTATTCAATTAACAAAATTTCTCTTTAATTATTATTAACTCGTATAAAATTAGGATTTTCTTATTCATCTTTAATTCGATCCTCATTTCTTATCTCGACTATTATTCATCTAATTATTATCTCGGTTTATCTTTTTATTCGCTTGGTTAGAAACAACGTATTCAATTAATTATTTAATTAATCTTCTTTCCATTTAATTCTCGACATCTTATTTTATTCTCATTTTCTCGATCAACTTATACGAGTATCTATCTTAACTCGTCTAGCATCTTTTCTTTACTCAATTTAACTTCCTTTTTATTTCTTATCGATTAATTCTTCTTAAACTCGGTTTTCTCTATTTTTGCTTATTTCTTTAATAATTTCTTCTTTATTTGTCTTTAACTTAAGCCATTTCTTACTAAATAATTTCTTTATCTTTTGATACACATTTTTATGAATTAGCTCACTTTATTAGTTACATTATAAAAGATCTTTTTGTTGTAGTTTTAGTAAAATTTTAAGTCTTTAATTTTTAATGTAAGACATTTAATTAATAAATCTTTTCATACATCTTTCATCTTTTATTCAATTAAAAGCTTTTCAATTTTAAATCTTTTTGTCAAAACTTCTATCTTCATTCCATATTCAAATTAACATTAATACATACTTAACATCCAATCTTTTTATTATTTCTACAATTAATTTCTTTCAAAACTACAACATGCAAACTTATTTTCTTAACTTAAACACATGTATGATTATACTAACATAACATACAATCATTTCATTGATTAAAACAACACTCAATTCATCAACAAAATCATCAAAATAAATTCTCTATTTTCTTCAAAATTCTCGGCACACACATGCATATTTTGTGCAATTTATTTCTCAATTTTTCATGCATATAATCTCATTCTCAACATGATAAAAATAACAAATCAAGCATCATAATAATAATAACTCAAAGAATTCATATTTTTCCTATTTTTACTAAAACTTTCGGTATTTATCCAATTTTTAGGGTTTTAAATTCTTTTTCTTCTCTTAATTCACCGATTAATATCTAATGCTCGATTCTCCTAATGAATTCTTCTCACTCGATTAGCACATGCATATCCTAAGTTTGCCTAAACATAATTTAAATAACATGCATGCATAGATCTTTCTTTTAGGACTTATAGACATACATATTTACAACTAATCAAATGAATTTCATACTTAATTAAATGGGAATCCTTCTCTTGGCTCTTGGAATTGAAATGGATGGAAATGGTAGCTTCAAAGCTTGAACTTGAAAAGAAGAAAGAAATCTTCTTGAATCCTCAAAGAAAAAGAAATAACATGGAATTAATCATCCATAGGATTTAAGAATCAAAATAAAGAAAAGTGTTGGATGATTCTTGAATTTAACTTCAAGAACTTAGAAGATTCTTACCTTTCTTTGAGAATATAGATGAAATAAATGGAGACTGATAACTTCTACTTCATTTCCATGGATGGAGAGCTTGAATCCATGGTTGCATGTGGAGAAAAATCAAGAGAGGTAAGAGAGGGAGAGATTGACGAGAGAGAGAGAGCTTGGGAGAGTTTGAGAGTTTGTTTTCTTTCTTGTTTGGGAGAGAGAGAGAGATCGAAATGGAGAGAGAGGTGGAGTGTGATGAATGAAGTCTTTCTCTCCTTGTCTTAGATGAATGAAATTGAAATCCAACAAAGAGAATAAAATGTACTTGTTGGAAGTTGTAGTAAGACATGACTTGATAGATGATGTGATATTAACTTGCATGCAGACTTTTGGTAATATCATGGAGAAAACATAATCATGATGTTTAGTCTTGGAAATTGAAGGATGATGGGAGAGGAGGTATGAGGTGGCGTGAGAGGGAGAGAGGTGGATGACATGTGTCGTTGTCGTGTCGTTACGGGTATTAATTATCCGGTCATAAAAGTTTTCCGAATAAAACGATTCGTATTAATTCCGTTTTGTTTTCTTAACGGGTCTAACCTCTTCTCGTTTCACTTTTGACACTAACTCATCTCAATCTTATTTCACGTCTCAAATTAAAAGATTAAAGGTTTCGATCTTTTTAGTCCTTTAAATCTTAAAAGAATTTAATCGGCTTATTAATCCGTTTATTAATCCTTTTAAAGACTAATGCCTCATTTCTCTTCTCAATTCTCGGATAAGTTCTTACCCTATCTCAGTGATCTTAAAAGAAATTCTAGGTTCGAAGGTTCTAATTCAATTCTATTCTAGTCTCGTCGGCGTAAACATATTTCTCGGCGATTAACGTTATGTTATCTCAATCAAACAAACTTCTCGGGATTTTTCCGGAATTTAATCTCATACTCATTTTCATATAAACAACTCAACAAGCATATCATATCATCATCATCTCAGGTAAATAGAACAGATAAATTCACACAAGATTCACAAGACAATTTAAACGTTAAATAGAACAGATAAATTCACACAAGATTCACAAGACAATTTAAACGTTTTATTCAAATCTCTTCGATTAGAAAAGAAAATTTTTTCTCCTAAATTCTCATCTTTGAACTTACTCGGTTAATTAGACGCTCTCTAAAGGTATAAGAACTCGGGGTATCACATGGTAATTGCATAAGAAAATTCATTCTCGGAAAGTTTTATCTCATAGAATCACACATAATCACATATAATAACACTTCAAAAGCATTTAAGAACACATAATCATATTTAAGATGATTAATTGGAGTTATAAATATACGGGGTATTTGTAATGCCCCGTAAATTCCTTACGTTCTTAAAATTTTAAAGTTAATTAAATAAATGGCTTTGCACGCCTAAGTTTACGATTTCGAATTCTAAGACTAACGGTCGAATCCGTTTCTGAAAATAAATTACGGAAGTCAGCTAGACGACTATTGTATTTAGGGTTAGCGCATACGAAAAGTTTTTAGTTCGTGAACTCAGAACGGAAAACCGTCTGATTTTTACATTCACGAAATCGCGATACGAACTCGCCCGAGAAAGTTCGTTTTTATGATTTTCCGGACGAAACTAGGACTGTGTCGCCCCGAGTTTTTGTCAAAATAAATTTTGTAAATTTATTTTCCGATTAAGTTTTGTACGTTAGAATTTACGGTCAAATCGGATCGCGACGATTTTATGCCGAGCGACGTTTTTCGTCGTTCGATTTCCGTAACGTCACCTATGCATTCACTATTGAAACTTTACACCTAGGTTAGTTACTATAGCTACTTTACACCTCATTGCATTCTATCTCCTAATTAACAAATTAAAACAATTTCTCCCTCCCAAATATACACATACACGGTTGCATCACTCCTCCATTCCATCATCTTCTTCACTTCATCATCCTCCATTGAAGAAGCTCCAAGAACAAGAAGAAAAATCACAAGTCCTCATTCCTTCATTCAAACTTCATACTTCTTTCTTTAAATAGCAAGGTAATCACCTCCTCTTATCTTCTATCCAATCAATCTTCTTCTTCTTTTCTTTTCCTTCTTTGATCGAAAATTAAGGCTTTGGATTAGATGTTTTGATCTTGGAATAATGGAATTGGATATGTTAGATAGGTTAATTAGGGTTTAAAAATTGACAAAACCAAGAATCCTAAGTTTCCCTTGAATACCGGAAATTAGGGTAAGTTGTAGGATTTTTTAATTTTCTTCAATTGATGATTGATTCTTGTTTAATAGAGGTTTAATTAGTGATTAGAATGAAGAGGAATCAAAAGCCCTATGTGTTTGTGAAATTTCAATTAGGGTTTGAGTTGAATTTAGGGGTTTGATGCATGTTAGTTGGAAATTGATTTGCAATTGATTAATAGTTGTTATAAGAGGTTGGTTAATGAATAAATGTAGTTAATTGGAGAAGAAAATCACCCCCTTAACATCTTTATGAAAACCGAAATTTATAGAGTAATTAGGGGTTTCCACATGTTTGATTTAATTGATGAATTGTTGGTTGTATTATGTTGCAAATGATGTTAGTTGATTATAGAATTTAATTGAGAATTTTCTAAAAATGTTTAACGAAACGTAAGAGACAAAGATCACCTTATAAGTTGAATTATAATGATGTTATGATATGTTTGCATGCATGAAAGTGATTCACGTTAGACGTAGTTTAATGTCATAAAATTTGAACGGAATCCGACAACTTTGAAAATCGCGTAAGAGATGAACACTTAGTCGTAACTAATAATCGAGAAGTCGGATGAGAATTCTAATTTGATATTATTGTTTATGATGGGATTTAGAACAACTTTCTAGTTGACGTCATAAGCTTTCGAGTTGGTATGATATGAGCTATAGTTATAATCGAGAACTAGAACGCGTTTTGAAGTATTTGTTGGTTTAGTAATTGTTAGTTGAAACCCGACGTTTAGAACGTCGTGCTTTTGAGCGAGTTTTGAGAAGGAGCTCGTCACGTACGGAAGTACGTGATGACTGCCTTGAAGGCCCAGTTTCCAAAGAAAATGAATTCGAGAACCTAGAACGAACCTAAGACGTTATACGTCGAACCTATCGAGCAATTAGGGTTTTCGCGGCAGTTTTGCGACCCTCGCCGGAAACTGTCATAACTTTAAGCTCGTTTATCAGATTTGCGATCCGTAAAATGGAGCGTAAACTAGACATCCCAATCTTTCCAGTGGTACAGGGCTCATCCCCTGTTTTTCAATCCTCTGTTCTGGACAGCCTCCAGAGTTACTGGATTGCGCAGTGGAAATTTCAGTTTCTTGTTTCCTAAGTTGTTTTGATTCGCAACTTAGTTTCTTTCGATCTTTTAAGCCGTATTATCTATCGAATGTCTCCCTACTGACCCTAGAGTCAAGTACAGGGCCTTGAGTGATGAAAACCAGTCGAGATCCTATCTCTTATCCTTTCATTAAAGAAGTAATAAACGAGAAATTCATAAGTCGTTCAATGAACTAAAACGTAAATCGCCTAAGTTGATTCTTTCCAACTTAGCTTCTTATAATCTTTAAAGTCGTATTAAGATATCGACTACCTTCTCTACTGACCCGAGAGTCGAGTATGAGATCTTCTGAGTTCTAAACGAGATTGGTACGAGTCTCGTTTCCCGTTTAAGTAAAACGAATCTAGTACGCGTGCAAATGCCTAAAGAATGAAACAACTAAAACTTTTTTCGATTCTCTTTAATCGATTATCTTTTACGATCCGTTTTTTAGTGTTATTATTTTACGATGAAGGAGGAAGCCAACTGTAAAGAAAGGTCGGAAGATCCGAAGTTTTGGAAGCTTTTGCTTTTAAGTTCTGTAAATCAAGGTGGGCTTTTATATACAAAAATAAAACGAGCAATGCTCGGAAAATCTTTCTTTATCGCTTTGATATCTGTGTTTTCAAAGTGATATTATGGCATGAACTGTTTTATGTTTTATGTGAGTTCTCTTGTACCTATCTGAGTCAACATTCGTGTTTTCCAGATTTAGAGTTAATCTAACTAGATTAACTAACGATCGGCTCTGAGTTAGCTGCTAAGTGCTTTCCAGAGTTAGTGCACTTTGTAACCTGTGGTGTATGTGATATCCTGTTGAGGGATACTAGCCACGGTGAATTAGAATTGGTCAAGATTGAACGTAACATACCAGAAAAATGCTTGCAAGCTAATTTGAGAAAAGAGTCAGAAAATGTTTAGTAGACGTGGGCCCGTTTTAATAAAACCCCGACGTGCTACGAATTACGAAATGCCATATTTATCTATACTTATGATTATGATTTCGGCATCGTGCCCACTAAGTACGTTTGTACTTAGCCCTGCATTGTTTTCTAAATGTGCAGGTTGAAGCGACGGTGAGCGGCGACGGTTGATGTTGAGTTAAAGGATAGGATGCTTAGTTAAAACCCTTCCGTTGCCAAACTCTGAATAATCTTTTGAGATGTATCTTTGAAACAATACACTGTAGTTAAGTCTGTAAATATGAACTTAGCTTCTTTTGTGTACTTTTGTCGAGAAATCCTTAGGGATTAACTCTTTCTTATTTATATTCAAGTCTTGTTCATGGTTATTGATGCCTTTCATGTATGTTTAGTCAGTTAGCCCCCTTCTTCCCCGCATCTTTAATCCAACCCCAGTCGCACCCTGACTTCTGCCGTCCCTCGGGATTTGGGGCTGTGACATTATTACTTCCCCTTCTCCTTAAAAAAATTTCGTCCCGAAATTTGCTAGTTCTTCAGAAAATGGTTCGGGAAATATCTCTTTCATCTCGTTCTAAAATTTTCTCGTCACTTCTTTTAAGAATCAATGCATGCTTATCTAGCAAATCGATTTTATTATAAATTATTGGATCTCTACGGATCAGGATTTCTTTGATTAGTCACTTGCGACTAATATTCGGTTTGGGTTCTCGTCTTTATGACTAAATACGTCTTTTGGATCATAATCCTGCTTCATGAAAATATTAGGAAAAATTTCTGTAATTTGGAAATAAGGCTAAATATCGACGTCTAATTGTTCTATTTAGGCTTAAGCCTTCTTTTAATTTCAACAAGTTGAATTTCACCCGAAGGGATTATTTTTCAGGAATAACTCTGTCTCGAGATTTAACTCCATCTTTCAATGCAACTTTCATTTACTCTAAACTCGTTCTCGTTATCTCGAATCTAATGAATAGATTCTATTGATCTCTTAACTTCTTTCGATATTATAGCTTTTCTCTGATGGCCGTCATTAGTAGCGTAATGTTAAAATTTCTCTTTATTGATCATCATTTTGCCGACAAAAATTCGAGATTTCGAATAATCGTTGTCATACTTAAAACATTACAAGATTATACTATCTTGTAAACACACGTTGCTTCATCTTCTCCATTTTACTTCTTCAAAGTTGCTATTCTCAATTTTGATACGTTTAGCACTATAAAGATGCTTGATATGGCATATATTACTGGTTCTTTTCATAACTCGTGTCAACTCTTCGCTTGTTAATATGCGAATTCTATTGCGGTATGTCAAAACATTGTCTCTTCTTTCCCGAAAATCATTACGTCTTCTTTTCGAGCTCTAAACTTTTCTCATACATTGATAATTCAAAGTCTCATCTTGAAATATTTGTATAGTACGTATTTATTTACTTTCTTTGGCTGCATTGCCAATTCCACATCAAGCGCTAGGTTGAGGGCTTCAATATACGTCAAAGCACTCAAAGTTGCTAAGAATACGTGAATATTTTGCCGTAAACCGGCACGAAAGAGCTCACACTTTTTCTCGTTCATCTCCACTTGATCAGGCACGAAAACGGCCTAGTTCGTAAAATTCGCGATCATACTCAGCTTCAATTCTCTTTCTTAACGTAAGCTAGCGAAATCATTCACCTTAAACTTCCTATAACTTCTAGGGATGTATTCCTCAAGCAGAATTTCCTTAGGCTAATTTCAAGTCAAATTCATACGTTGCTCAAGAGCGAACATGTGTTGACGGAATTTTCACCAATGATTGGCGACTCATTTTTAACTGATACGTCATACGCTCTAGACGTTCACAATAATTATATCAAAGGAATTTTAAAATTCATTCGAGCAAACGAATCTAGTCTTTAGCTTCTAAGGGACTGCCTTTGCCTCTAAACGTTGGACGGTTTTTGAAGAAAAAGTTCCTTGATTCTCATATCAATTGGAGAAGGTAGGGTTGGTTCGCTATATTCTTTCTCTTCCTCATTCCTAACGTTTCTTCTTCCTTTTGAAGGTAAAAATATTCAAAATTAGGATGCTCAAATAGTTCGATTGCAATCTTCTCGACTCCTCGATAATAGAGTATTATACTTTGAAAAATTATGGATATCCTCTTGTGAGATTAAAACTCTTCTCGGCTCTTTCTCGACATCGAAAACCTCTCTACTTTATCTCATACTTCACCAAATAAATCAAAGAATCTAAAAAAAATAAAATTTTTTGATCAAAAATTTTGATTAACGAAGAAAAACTTGAAAATTGCTTGGTTAATTAAACCGTTAAGCAATAATTTTCAAAACTCTCTCATAAGACCTCGAATTCATTCATTACGCATTTCGCATTTCAGGAAGGACTTACTTTCTTTCCTTTGGACGAAATGAAACGTTTTCGAAGAAATAATTTTCTCCATTCTCAATTTTTCGAACGCATTTCAGAAATGCTGCTAGTACTCGTCTTTACTCCTTTGAACTCACGAAAATATGATCGATAAATTTGTTAACGTGCTCATCCAAATATTTATGGAAAATGTAATATATTCATCAACACTACTAGAGCGTTTCATATATCTAAACGTCGACTTTATTTATTTATAAACTCGAAGTAATACGGTTTTACTCTCGCGGAACTATTTTAGAAACGTCTTCTCGTTTATTCCTCCATTCTCAAATTTAAAAAAATATGACTAAACTCTTATTTAATTTCTCATAGACAACATATATTCTCTACTACCGTTGTCTTTGTTATAAAAGATTTGGCCTATTTCAAGAAAATACACTCCGTTTAACTCCGATAATTATTTAGACTTTCTTTAAAGCTCTCAAAATTTTAAGCCTTTCAATTTGTTAGTAAACTTTGATTGTCTAAATAACGACAATCTCGATAGAACTCTTAGAAAGACATCTTTAAGGTCTTTAACTACTAGTACACACTTGCTACTCCATTTTTGCTTCTCGGCTTTATTCAGATACACGGGTGTATCTCTACATCTTATTAATTTCTCTATCTTCGTAATAGAAATATTTAATATCTTTTTCTTCTTTCGTTCTCAATGTCATGAGCTAATGTTGCTCTTTCATCGGAAAGTTACAACAAATCATATAATTCTCAGTTAATTAACTCATTCTCAAAATTATATCCACATTCTATTATTATTTGGGATTGAGGGCTTAGTGGATAATTCGGGATTCTTTGAATCAAATTTTAAACTCGAGGAAACTTTACAATAACTATTGCGGCTTATCCTCAAGGTTCAACTCTTTAAGCTTCCGATTTACTTCTTTTATTTTTAAATGGAGATATTTACGCAAGCCTTTATATATAACTGCGATATACTCTCGTCAAATAATTTAGCTCTCAGCACGTCCTTAAACCATCGCTTGCAAAATTCTTATGAATTTTTAGCTCTATCGGGTTTACTTCAAGAAAGAAAGTTACTGATCTCTGTTACTGGGAATAATGCTGAGTTCTCGGAATAGTTTTATTACAAAATTCTTTCTTAATTTCCCCAGCATAGGGGCTGAAATTTTAATTCTCTTCTAATAAATACTTGAGTACTAGTTCGAAGAATAACCAGTTGTCACAGCCCCAAATCCTAAGGGACGGCAAAGCCGGGGTGCGACTAGGGGTTGGATTAAAGAAGCGGGGAAGAAGGGGGATAAATAAATAAACAGACAATAACTAAACAACAACTGATATCTATGAACATACTTTATTAAAAAGGAAGAGAGTCGACCTCGAAGGATCGCTCGACAGAGTTGTTCTCAAAAGAAACTAAGTTCAAAGTACGGGACTTAGACCAAAAGATATACATCGACACAAAAAGAGTTTGGCAGCGGAAAACGTAGAACCAGAACCCTACTGTTCTTCTCCTATTCACAACCTTCTACTCAACCTCCGCCGCTCCTGTCACTCAACCTGCACATTTATAAAACATATGCATGGCTAAGTATAAACATACCTAGTGGGCACAATGCCGAAAACATATCATAAGTATAGATTAAATTAGGCATCTCGATAAATAGCGCATCGGGGTTTTTCACCAAATGCCCGTGCCTACTAAACATTTTCTTTCTCTTTTCACAATATAGCTTGGCCAAGCCTTTACTGATGTTACGTTCAAACTTGCCCAACTTTTGTTTCAATGCCGGGGAAGAGTTAACTTCTTCCGCGCACGTTCTATTCACCGTGGCTGGCTACCCCTCAGCAGAGTAGCACACACACTGGCTACCATGTACACTAAACCCTGGAAAACCCTTTCGGTTAACTCAGCGGTTCGATCGATTAGTTAGACCCCATTTGGCTAACTCAGAAAGGCACAAGAGAACTCACATAAAAAAAAGTATTTTCATGCCATGATAATCACTTTAAAACACAATTATAAAGCGATAAGTAAACATTTTGAGTATCGCTCATTTGATTTGATATATAGAAAAGCCCACCTTAGGCGAATACAGAACTAAAACACGAGCTTCCGTCTTTAGTCTTCCGTTCTATCTTTGACCTCGACTTCCTCCTTTTATCGCAAATAATCACACTTTAGTAAACGGTCGCAACGATAAAAGAAACAGAAAATCGAATTCGGTTAATACTTTTAGGCCTTTGCACTTTAACTAAACTCTTTCGATTAACAAAGAAACGAGACTCGAACACATCTCGTTTAGAACTAACTCGGTTCCTTACTAGACACTTAGGTCAGTTAATAATGGAATTCGATAACTTATAACGACTTAGAAGTTCTCAAAGAACTAAGTTAAAAAGAATTCAACTTGAGAAAATAGGTTTTTGAACTTTTCTGCACAAGACAGAAGTTCTGGAGTTCATACAGAACAGAATTCTGCGAAACAGGGCATGAATTTGGTACCAAAAGAAAGCTACAGATGTCTAGTTTACTGTCCAATTTACAGATCTCGATTTCGTTAAGCGAGCAGAAAGTTATGACAATTTCCGTAAAGGGTCGCAAAACAGTCCGAGTTAACCCTAATGCTCGATAAACTCGACGCTCAAATCCCTAAGTTCGACCAATGCTATACAACCTTTATGCGCGTGGAACTACTATCATTTTACAGTCATGACACACATTCCTTTATCGTGAATACCTTCACGTCTCTTGATTAACAAAACGACGAGTACTTCCTCGTCTTTTTCAACTATCAATTACTAAACCAAATTTCATTTCGATTCCATTTCAATCTTCTAACTTTTATTTCATATCTCGAATGGAAATATCTCCAACTACATTCTTGTTTATTTATCAACATTAAACACTAATATCAAATTAGTTTCCTCATTTGACTTTCCTATCGACAATTAAACTCGTCTCTTAGTCTCTTACTTAAAACTCGACTTTCGTAGAATTTGTTCAAATTTTCCAATTACGTTCATTAACTACTAAGATTAGCAAATATTCAAACCATAAACCTATATCATTATTCATACTAAACTTATCGACGATTCTTCGTCTCTTACTAAAAATTCAATATTCTCCGAATTCGCTCAAACTTTCCAATTTTCAAAAACAACTATTAAGATTACTCAATATGAAAACCATATACTTATATCATTATCGAAACCTAACTTATCATCGATTCTTCGTCTCTTACGATTTCCATTTTATTTTTAGAAAATTCTAATTAAATTATATGTTCATCTACAAGCTTACTACTTATCAGTTATATCATCACGTCATCAATACTACATGATTTACTTCATCAAAACCCCACTTCTTCCTCTCTTGCAACTTTACTTTTATTTTTAGAAAATTACCAATTAATTCATCTAAACATCTACTAATACATAGAGCAATAATCTTCAAACCAACCATCTAAAAATCGAACTTAATCTTCTACTACAAAAAATCATAAATTTTTGGTTATGACTCAATAATTAGGGACGATGATTTCCACTTGATTTCAACCATAGAAATTCATTCCTAAGCATGAAATAACATGAATTAAACTTAGTATATCAATCCTAAATTCCTCCAAATTTCGGTCATGACATAAATTAAAGGAAATGAAATTTTGTTCGGTTCAAACTATAGAAGAAACTTACCTTAACGATTATGTGATCGGATTTAAGATTGATCGGAAGATGAAATAGCTATGATCCTTGAATTCTTGAAGAAATTGATGAACAACAATGGTGGAAATGAAAAACAAGAGAGAGAAGAGAGAGAGGGAGAGAGGTGGCGGTTGAGAGAGAGATAAGAGAAAAGAAATCGTGAGGTGTATGATATTTATCTCATAAAGTAGAAAGAAAAATCTAACAAGGATGAGTCATAGGGGGGAGGCGGTTTGGGTTGGATATTTTTACCAAAATATCGCTTTTTACGGGTTTAACACGGCGTATATAAATCGATAAATTAATTTCCTAGACGGTTACATTTTTGATGAAATCTAATTCGACCATTAGATTAGAAATAATTTACTTACTCAGAAAGCATAATTCGATTTTCGAATTTCAAAGAAAAGTCGGGACAAGACAGTCCAAATTTCGCCCGGAAAAATAATAAAAACTGACTTTCTCTAGTAGACTCGTATCGCAGAAAAAGTGAATGTAAAGTCAGACGGTTTTTCGATCTGAGTTTTCGAACGAAAATTCTATCGGACGTGAAAACCCTAATACAGTAGTCATTCAACCGACTTCTGTAATTTATTTTCAGAAACGGATTTCGCCGTTAGTCTTAGAATTGAAAATCCTTAACTTAGGCGTGCAAAGCCTTAATTAATAATTAAATATTTATTTTAGCGACGGAAGAAATATCTGGGATATTACATCCCACCCCTCTAACAAGAAATTTTGTCCCAAAATTTGCATACCTTCTTCAAATAGGTAAGGGTATTTCTCTTTCATCTTTTCTTCGAGTTCCCACTTGCCTTCTTCTTGCCCGTGGTGATTCCATAGCATTTTAACCAAAGGTATCGACTTATTTCTTAATTCTTGCTCTTTTCGATCTAAGATCGATAATAGTTTCTCTTCATAACTTAAGTCGGACTCAAGAACAACGTCTTGCTGGTTAATTACGTGCTTAGGGTCAAAGACATACTTTCATAATTGAGATACATGAAACACGTTATGGACACTTCCTAGACTTGGCGGTAAGGCCAATCTATAAGCAACAGGTCCTACTTTCTCCAAAATCTCATAAGGTCCTATAAACCTTGGTCTGAGTTTACCCTTAACACAGAATCTAATGATTCCTTTGAATGGTGAAATCTTGAGGAAAACCTTATCCCCAACTTCAAAGCTAAGATCGGTTCGACGATCATCGGCGTAAGACTTCTGTCGGCTCTGGGCTTCTTTCATTCTAACTCGAATCTGTCGAATGATCTCGATCATTTCACTGACCGTATCGGGTCCTAGGTTCTTTCTTTCACCTACTTCATCCCAATAAGTGGTGACCTACATTTCCTTCCATACAATGCCTCGTAAGGCGCCATTCCTATCGTTGCTTGATAACTGTTGTTGTACGCGAATTCGACTAATGGCAAGATCTTTTCCCAATTCTCACTTCTAGCCAATACTACCGTTCTTAACATATCAACGAGTATCTGAATCATTCTCTCGGATTGTCCATCTGTCTGAGGGTGAAAAGCGGTACTAAAATTAAGTTCGGTACCTAACTCCCTCTGCATAGTGATCCAAAATCTCGAAGTGAATTTGGCATCTTTATCAGATGTTATTAACTTCGGTATTCCTTGCAGACGTACAATCTCACGGGCATACAACTCTGCCAACTTCTCTGATCCGTAGGTAATTGGGATTGGCAAAAATTGAGCTGATTTTGTGAGCCTATCAATAACTACCCAGATGGCAGTATTTTCTTTCTTAGTCTTGGGCAAACCTGTCACAAAATCCATGGCTATATCTTTCCATTTCCATGTTGGAATACTTAATGGCTGTAACAACCCGTATGGTCGTCGGTGTAGAGCTTTCACTTGTTGACAAGCCAAACATCTTTCTACAAACGAGGCAACATCTCGTTTCAAACCGTTCCACCAGAAATTCCTTCTTAAATCTTGATACATCTTCATAGCCCTTGGGTGTGTTGTATATGGCGTATCGTAAGCCTCACTCATGATATCGTTCTTTAATTTGTCGTCTTCAGGGATACAAAGTCTGCCTTCAAATAAAATCGCATTATCTGGTGTTTTGGAAAAACCGTCCGGTTTATCCGTTCTTATCTTTAGTCGAAGCTTCTCAATTGACTCGTCCTTTCTCTGAGCACTTATGATTCTTTCTCGTAAGTCTGGTGTAGCTATGAGTGCCGCTATTTAGGTCGTTATCGTTTCAGGTGTATCCAGCACTTCTAAATCCATTTTCTCAAATTCTTGCACATGTGTTTCTTCTTCGATAAAGAGACACCCTAACTTGGTTGGAGCCTTGCGACTCAGCACGTCAGCTACAACGTTTGCTTTTCCTGGATGGTAGTTGATACCACAATTATAATCTTTTACTAGTTCGAGCCATCTTCTTTGTCTTATGTTCAATTCCTTTTGCTCGAAGAAGTACTTCAAACTCTTGTGATCCGTAAAAATCTCAACCCTAACACCATAGAGGTGATGTCTCCAAATTTTCATAGCATGCACAACGACTGCTAGTTCTAAATTGTGGGTTGGATACTCAACTTCATGAGGTTGAAGTTGTCTTGAAGCATAAGCTATCACCTTTCCGTCTTGCATCAATACACACCCTAATCCATTCTTTGAAGCATCTGTATAGACCACGTATTCCTTATTCGCTTCTGGCAGAGCTAACACGGGTGATGTGGTTAACTTTTCCTTGAGTGTCTGGAAACTTGTCTCGCATTCGTCAGTCCATTTATACTTGTTTTCCTTTCGGAGTAGTTGCGTCATAGGTTTAGCAATTGTAGAAAATCCCTCGATGAATCTTCTATAATAGCTGGCTAAACTTAAGAAACTCCTAATTTCGTTCGGACTTGTTGGCAATTTCCAATCGCGTACTGCCTCTACCTTGGCAGGATCTACTTTGATGCCTTCTGCTGATACTATGTGTCCAAGAAACATTACTTCCTTTAGCCAAAACTCACACTTACTGAATTTGGCATAAAGTTTCTCAGCTCTAAGCGTTTCTAATACTATTCGCAAGTGTTCCTCGTGCTCCTTCTCATTCTTGGAGTAAATGAGAATGTCGTCGATGAATACTAAGACGAATTTGTCTAAGTATGGGTGAAAAACTCGATTCATGAGATCCATGAATACTGTGGGAGCATTAGTCAAACCGAATGGCATAACTAGGAATTCGTAATGGCCATATCTGGTTCGGAATGCAGTCTTAGGTATATCCTCGGGTTTGATTTTCAATTGATGATACCCAGATCTTAAGCCTATTTTCGAAAAGACATCTGCGCCCTTAAGCTGATCAAAGAGGTCTTCTATCCTTGGCAAAGGATATTTATTCTTAAGGGTGATCTTATTTAGCTCTCGATAGTCTATGCACATCCTCATAGAACCATCCTTCTTTCTGACGAACAAAACAGGTGCTCCCCAAGGTGAAACACTCGGTCTAATGAAACCAAGATCTAACAACTCTTGCAGTTGGATTTTAAGCTCTTCTAACTCTTTTGGTGTCATCCTATATGGGGCTTTTGATTTTGGGGCCAATCCTGGTTCTAAGTCAATTGTGAAATCTATGTAACGGTCGGGTGGTAAACCAGGTAATATTTCTGAAAAGACGTCTTCATATTCGTTAACAACTTTTACGTCTTGAATGGTCTTCGTGGCTCCTGGTTCTCCAACTAGGTATACAAGATAAGCTATGCAACCCTTCTTCTTCATCAACTTCTTGGCTTATAGGACGGATATTATTGGTATCCTCCTGCCCATCGAAATTCCATGAAATTCTGTCAGCTCTTTTCCCGGGGGTTGGAATGAGATTTTTCTCTCGTTGCAAAGAATCGTGGCATAATTCTCAGACAACCAGTCCATTCCTAGAATTAAATCTACATCCTACATTATCATAACGTTCAAGTTGTTCGCTTTAACCTTAAGAGTTCCAATTTCTAATTCTAGGTTAGAGCAAACATGCGTGGAAGTAGTGATCTCTCATGAAGATGTATCTACTCTCATAGCGTGCTCAGCTCGTATAGGTTTGATATCTAAGTTATCCGCACATTAACCGGCAATAAAAGAATGCGATGTGCCAGTATCAAACAGTATCTTAATAGGGGTATTATGAAGTTTACCCATACCTGCTAGGTTTCCCTTGCCCTTATGCTGTGCATTCTGTTTGATCGCACATGCCCTGGCATTCTATTGCTGTTGAGCGTGCTGCTGGAATTGCTGCTGTGTCATCTGCTGCTACGGCTGTGCCTAAATTGCCCTTAAAGGCTGGAGCTGTCCATACTGATTTCGTCTTGCCGCTTGCAACGGTTTTGGGCAATCCTTCTTAATGTGCCCCTTCTGCCCGCAATTGAAGCAACTTCCAGAGTTTGCTTGACAGATCCCATAGTGTACCCTATTACACTTAGGACAGGCAGGAACGGTAGCTCTTCCTTGGTTATTTCCTCCTTGGTTGTTCCTTTGTTGCCCTTGTGGGTGACCTTGCTGGTTATTTCCTTTCCATGGTCCTGCTTGATTATTTCCTTGTATATACAGTCCCGACTGACTGTTTTCTTGCCATGGCCTCTTACCATAGTTGTTATTCTGGTTAGGCTGCTGATAGCCTCGCTGATTCCCATTCTGATTTCCCTGATTGTTGGAGTGCTGATAGTAGCCACTGTTGTTTCATCATTCCCATTTCCTTTTTCTCTAGTAGTTATTATTGTTGTTATTGCCGAAATGGCCTCGATTCTGAGTCTGCTTTGGGGTTGGTGCGGGTATTATAGCTTTCCTTTCATCAGGCACTACGACCTCCATCTCTAGGGCTCGTCCTAGTATTCTGTGTAGCTCAGTCCTCCGTGACTGGCCAGTGCTACACCTAATTCGTGCTTAAGTCCCCCACGGAACTTTTTTGCTATCTTATCCTCGGTATCTACTTAGCAGATGCATACCTTGACAACTCACAGAACTTTGCATCGTACTCGGTCACTGTCATCTTTCCTAGTTTTAAATTATAGAACTCAGCCTCTTTCTGCGCTCTATAGGTCTTAGGTACGTACTTATCGTACATTGCTTCCTTAAATTCCTCCCAAGTGAAACGAGCCAAGTGCTCCACAGGTATAACCTTCTGCCTAGCCTCCCACCAGTAGTCAGCTGGTCCGGAAAGCTGAAATGCAACGTACAACAGACGCTCCTCATCAGTACATCTGAGGAGTTTGAAGATTCTCTCAATGGTTCGTACCCAAAGCTCAGCATCGCTTGGGTTACCAGATCCGTTAAACATAGGTAGGTTTCGTTTGAGGAATAAGTCCTCAATATCACGATGGGGTAGTGGTAGAGGTGGTGATGGTGATGGTTGTGGAGGGGTATCTTGTCGTTCTTGTTCCTCTTCTCTATCATTTTGTGCTTGACGTCTACCACGTCCCCTGGGCCTACCAGGTCCTCTTCTGTTGTTAACTACTCTTGGCGGCATTCTTGAACTATAGGAAACAAGAATTCTCATTAGTTTTTTGATTTTAAGCTTTCGTTTACTTACTAAACCTTTTTCTGACTTAAACAAGTTCATGGAAGAGAAATAGATAATAACTTCCATACTAGCTCTTTAAACTTTTAACTTCCCAAGTTAAACCAGAATATTCCTCTAAGCTTTTCTTCTAATCACGTTTAGAAGAAACTTTTCACAAGATCAAAGCCCATTCACGGGGTTATATATTATATACACGTCAAAAAGAATACTAATTTTGCCTCCAACGAGGACTTATACAAAAAGTTAGACTACAACTAGTTTGAACTAGGCTAACTGCCTATCTATGTACCGGGTGCACTAACAGGTTGCATCTCCGTATCTACCGGGAGTACTAGAACGGAAACGATCCCTAAAATTTCGTATCCACATAGAGTACTACAAAAGAAGTCTACTGATCCGACTATGTACAAGACAAAAAGAAACTTCTACTACTACACGTCTAAGACGCTCTGCTCAACTAGCTGCGGTCGAGTCACTGCTGCCCTCTACGGCCTGAAACTCCTCGGGGTCCTCCTCCGGATCCTCCTCCATCGGATCCTCCTCCAGATCCTCCTTTGAATCCGTACCAAAGACGAGCTGAAGTGCCTCGTCAACCCTCAAAGTGGTGCCGTCTAAAAGTGCAAGTGGTGGTGGAGGAGGCACGTCCGTAACAGTCCTCTCTGAGTCATCCAAACTGGTCTCTACTGTACGCTTCTTCAGGGGAAGAAGGTGCTCAAGGAGTGGACTAGGATGGTCCTGCCTCGAACTGTCCTCGGACCCTCGTCCACTCCGCACAAATCTCCTCAAGTGGTGTAAGTGGAGATGGTAACTCTAGCATCGCAGCAAGCTCTGCGTCTATCTCTAAGTATCCTGCTCCGGGAAATAACTCCGCACTGGGTGCAAGTACTGGTGGCAACTCTAACAGTGCGGCCATCTCTGGATCCATGGCTAACAGCTCAGGCTCGGGATCTGTTGGAATGTGGAGGTAGGGAAGGTGCTCCTGAACCAGAACAGACCACATGAACCTACTCTCAAAGAAACGCCCATGTACGGCTAGAGCGAATCCAGAAAAGTTGCCGGTCGGCTCGGTGTTGTCACCGATCAGTGCAAGGTGGTACCAGGCGATGTCGTATGCCTAACCGTGCCACTCGTCGGGCAGCCGTATGATCAAATCAGCTATTTCCTGACGCTCCGAAACAAAGTGCTGAGCTGCATAGAAACGTGCAGCGAAGTCACTGACTATCTGCCCTATATCATGGTTTGGGTCTACCTCGTAGTCGTGGTACTCGTCTAAGATCTCATCTATCAAAGTACGCTATCTCAGGGGTTGGCTCTTCCGAACCGTGATACGTGTAGCAGGCATCCTACAAGGATTTTAAGAGAACACGGATCAGTAACTGGTAGGATAAATAACATATCTTAAGGAATTCTTAAATTACAATTAGAATATTCCATTATTCGAATTGCAATACGTAACCACTTAATCACAACTTATCTTAATCATCTAGCAATTTCAAGAAATTGCACTCAAACAATACACGTAACAAAATCATTTCCCGCGATTTCTTTCCATCTTTTTTTTTATCTTATTATCCTTTATTTTATTTCCTTAAAAGGAAATTCTTACGGCTTTCATTTATAAAAACAAGTTGACTCCAATGAGTCTGTGTTCATGTCACTTTACACATGTGACATTCGTTTATTTACTTTGATTCTCTTTATTCTGTCCTTTCTGATCCGATCGTTTTTTGGATGTTTTGGAACCAACGCTTCTTAGAACATCTATGTTCTCAAAGAATCGGGAAGGCCTTAGAATTAGTCTAGATTCTCATGCCAACAAAACATCTTAATTAAAAAAATTATAACTCACATAGTTTCACATACTTTCACAAAGTATAGTACTCATACTTTAATCAAATTCATTCTTGGCATACTTATTCTCAACTTGCTTTCATATTTTAACAGAAATTCTTCTTAAAAGAAATCACACTTCCGATACTTTTCTTTCTTTTCTTCTTCGGTTGAGTCGATGTAGTGGGAGGTTGAGTTGTTGTCTACACTCTTAAACTTAGTGTTACAACCTAACTTTACTTGAAAGAAGACTTAGGTGTAGAGCATATACAAATACTCCATCTTACTACTGAAAGGAACTTGTATGCAGAGCAAAAACGCCTGCTCTGATACCATCACAGCCCCAAATCCCGAGGGACGGCAAAGCTGGGTGCGACTAGGGGTTGGGTTAAAGAAGCAGGGAAGAAGGGGGATAAATAAATAAACAGACAATAACTAAACAACAACTGATATCTATGAACAGACTTTATTAAAAAGGAAGAGACTTGACCTTGAAGGATCGCTCGACAGAGTTGTTCTCAAAAGAAATTAAGTTCAAAGTACGGGACTTAGACCAAAAGATATACATTGACATAAAAAGAGTTTGGCAGCGGAAAACGTAGAACTAGAACCCTACTGTTCTTCTTCCTATTCACAACCTTCTACTCAACCTCCGCCGCTCCCGTCACTCAACCTGCACATTTATAAAACATATGCAGGGCTAAGTATAAACATATTTAGTGGGCACAATGCCGAAAACATATCATAAGTATAGATTAAATCAGGCATCTCGATAAATAGCGCATCGGGGTTTTTCATCAAATGCCCGTGCCTACTAAACATTTTCTTTCTCTTTTCACAATATAGCTTGGCCAAGCCTTTACTGATGTTACGTTCAAACTTGCCCAACTTTTGTTTCAACGCCGGGGAAGAGTTAACTTCTTCTGCGCACGTTCTATTCACCGTGGCTGGCTACCCCTCAACAAAGTAGCACACACACCGGCTACCGTGTACACTAAACCCTGAAAAACCCTTTCGTTTAACTCAGCAGTCCGATCAATTAGTTAGACCCCATTTGGCTAACTCAGAAAGGCACAATAGAACTCACATAAAACAAAGTATTTTCATGCTATGATAATCACTTTAAAACACAGTTATAAAGAGATAAGTAAACATTTTGAGCATCGCTTATTTGATTTGATATATAGAAAAGCCCACCTTAGGCGAATACAGAACTAAAACACGAGCTTCCGTCTTTAGTCTTCCGTCCTATCTTTGACCTCGACTTCATCCTTTTATCGCAAATAATCACACTTTAGTAAACGGTCGCAATGATAAAAGAAACAGAAAATCGAATTCGATTAATACTTTTAGGCCTTTGCACTTTAACTAAACTCTTTCGATTAACAAAGAAATGACCGTGAAACATTAACTTTCTTAATATCAATAATTACTAATCATCACAATAATAATTACTTACCGAATTAGTAAAAGTACAAGTGTTGGTGAACAAAAGTAAACATTATCGTGAAAAAAAGTAATATTTTTCAAATATTACTTTTCTTCATATCAATGATTACTTTTCATAACGAGAATAATTGCTTTGAAACAATATCTTTCTTCATATCAATGATTATTGTTGCCGTATAAAAATAATAAATGTTTTATCACAAATTGCATGTAAGAATTATGTTAAATTATTTTATTGCCTAAAGTTTAATTTTTTAATTTCTCTCGTAATATGTCGGATCAAATAAGTGATTTTAATCACTTTTTTAGTGTACTCATTTTTGACATGATACGAACACTTCCAATAATCTGGTCTATTTTATTTCAAACAAAAGCATTATATAAAAGCTAGAAGTTAGAGAAAATAGATCAAATCCACCAGAGAGAGAGAGAGAGAGAGAGAGAGAGAATGTACTAAAGCTTGTATATTGTGAAAAACTACAGAAGACAGGTAGCTTCAATATTCAAATATAGTGTGGGAAAATGCAGGTAGATTTTAAGCAGCATCAACTGTCAGTTTGTCTTCATCAACTATTTCTGGGTTGTTCAACATATTCTCTTGCATAATTTGTTCACAGCTAATTATATAGTATAAATATTACATAACAGAAAATAGGAAAACATTAAAATGACACCTATATATATAGGCCCCGATAATTGTATACTGGTATTGAAAGTCATTCAGCACAACTCACAACCATGTTGATATAAATTATATTCAAAATCCATATATGAAGATTGATAGCAGATTTTGGAGAATCTGTGACTAGCAATTAGCAACGACCAAGTTATTATAACACTACCTTTTTATTTAAAATGAATCATTAGATGCTGAATTAGAAATAGAATCAACTAAAGAAGTTATTATCGATAAGACTGTTAGAAATGAGTGCCCGAGATTACAACAAAAACAACAATTTGTGTTCAAAATAGAGAATGTTAAATTGTATGTTAACAACATTAAATTTAACATGCAGTGGAAATTAAATTAAAGAACACAAACATATAACTTTGTGCAGGTTGTTTAGACATGCGAATTCACTATATTGAAACCAACGATTACAATACATAAATGATAAAATAACATTCGAACTTCTCAGCCGACAAGACTTCAAGTATCGAATAATTTAGAAGATTAAATCTAAACCTAGACTAATCTACTAACACAACATGTTCAAAACTTTACAACCTATGAATTTGCCTAAGTATAAGAACATGAAAGAAAGATTAATCTAGAAGAAGACTAATCTAAATAAGACTACCTACTTTCGTGATTTGCTCCTCCACAAACCAAACTTTCACACTTGGCAGATTCCATAATCTACTGCAGTGACCGTGTCGGTTGGAGATGTTACTAACACAAAAGTAGGCACAATGGCGAATGCTGAAACTGAAATTTGCAGAGTATTTTTCAGACGAATTGCGCAACCTTGTAAAGTGAATTCTTTGCAGTATTTATAGCCCTCCTTATGCCGAGCAACTTATTTTCATCCTCTCATCATTTGGATGTCAATAACTCCTGCTATCCACTTCATTCCAGCTAGTTAACATAGGAGTGGATGTCAGTTACAACCCATGATCTCCTACCATACCACACGTTGAAAACTTACTTGTACTTTCACTCGGATCCAACTCCTTCATTCTAATAATCGTCGTTCAGCTATTCATTTATCTACACAAATTTAGTGTATTAAAAGGAAAAGAAAATAATGTACAATTAAATGAATATTCGATTATAACTGACGCAGACATGTTAGTAGCACATGTTACCAACAGTCTTATTGACATAGTTCGTCAGCTTAAAATCTAACAAACTCCCCCTTAATTGTATATGGCTTTTGAGAGGAGGAAGACGAAATGAGAGCAAAAAGAAACTCGTTTTGAGAGGAGGAAGACGAAATCTTCAAAGTGTTAGATTTCGGAAGCGAGGCTTGAGATGACGAAGGTTTGGACAACTTTTGAGAGGAGGATTTGGTGGTTTGAGATTGAAGAACTGTTACAATCTCATCTAAGGTGAGATTAGGAAAACTTTCTCTCATCTTTTGTAGAATGTCTGCATCGCTCGACATGGTTACACGAAAAGAGAGAATGGAGAAGACAAACAATGAAGGGTTTTGAGAGGGGTGAGTTACGATGGAGGGATGAAGGGTTTTAAACAAAAATATATGAAGAGTCCCAATCGTTTCAAATGTCCAAAAAAAATAAGTAAAAAAATAAAAAATAAAAATAAAGATTTTGATTATATGAATCAAATCTTAAAATAAGGCTGATGTAAGTTATGATATTAACAACAATATGTTAACACATATTTAACCAAGACATATGATAGATTCAAAATCTTGGCCTTTGGCCGACATTCAATCAAAATAGTAACAACATAACAAAATAAAAAATAAAAACTTAATTAGATTAAGTTCAAAAGATCATAAGATATTACAATAAGAAAGTAGAATGACTAACATAGACATTACTAACTATCAAATATCTTCAAAGAAATACAAACAATAAGAACTAAAAATCTAATCTAGGAATAGAAAAACAACTAGACTACTTGAACAAAAACAAGAGAAATGACTGCAAAGGAAATAGAGCAACTAAATACTACTACTAACAAGACAAATCCAAAAACATAATGGATTATCACGAACCAACACTGGTTCGACAAGTCTCATGACATCAAAATGGTAAATCCAAAACACACAATCAACAATCAAGAAACCAGCATTGGTTTCAACATACCTTTCAACATTCTTAAAGAGAGCAAATTCCAAGAGATTTTCTGAGAGAAGAAAACCTTTCAAAGTCTAAGGATTTGGTGAAGATGTCAGCAATGTGTTTCTCTGTCGGGATAAAGTTCAAGGTGACAATCTTCGTTTCGACAAGTTCTCTAATGAAATGATCCCTTATGTCAATATGCTTAGTGCGAGAGTGTTGGACTGGATTCTTTGAGATCTCGATTGCACTTTTGTTATCACACATAACAACAAGAGTATCTGTTTCCACATAATAGTCTTTGAGCATCTGTTTCATCCAGAGAAGGTGAGCACAACAATTCCCTGCAGCAACGTATTCCGATTCTGCTATTGAGAGAGAAACACAATTCTGTTTCTTACTTGAACATGAAATCATGTTGTTTCCAACAAAATAACAACTTCCACTAGTGCTCTTTCTGTCAGTAACATCACTTGCCCAGTCAGCATCGTTGTAACCAACAAGATTTGAGGTAGAGTCTTTCGTGTAAGCTATACCAAGATCAACAGTCCCAACAGCATATCGGATGATTCTCGTGACAGCTTTTAGGTGTGACTCCTTAGGTTTAGGCTGATACCTAGCACAAACACTGATGGTCCCGATACGAGTTCTGGTGTATGGGGGGGGGGGGAATACACCAGATAAATTTTTTTAAAACAACCCCCTAAAAATCAACTCAACCGAGTAATGCAACTCAGTTGGAATCACAACCGAGTAAGAAACACTCGGTTGGAAGTGATGTGCTGTGCGGAATGTGGTGGAAAATAACTCGTATAAAATCAACTCACGCTTTTATGCAAGGTTGGTCAAAAACCAAAACAGTTGATATGGAAAAATGCAGTTTGTATGCAGGTTAGTTAGTCAGTGGAATATGCAATAAGATAACTGAAAATAAACACAACACACAATGATTTAACGTGGTTCGGAGAGAACTCCTACGTCCACGAGGAGTTGTGAGTCCACACAACTCAGTCCAAGTTCTTCTGGACAAACCACAAAGCTTACGCGGGCTTTGCAACCGTTGAGATAAGTTTGCGGGTACTTATCAACCTTACAGATTAGTTTTCGGGTACTAATCAACCTATCTACTCAGTTACGAGAAGAGTAGGGTCCTAGAACCTTTTCAGGTGAAAGAAAGGGTGGGGTTCCAACTAAATAGCTCGAACAAGAAGTGAGCTATGATCTAACACTCTATGAACTCTCAACAAGTGATGTTCTCAAGGTTGGATCAAAAACTACAAGGAGAGAAACTAACTCTCTAGAACTCTCAACTAATGATGTTCTAAGAGGTTTTGCTTGAGTGCAGAATGAAGTTGTTCTTTCGCTTGAATATCTCTTCTCACTTGTCTGTCTCGTATTCTCGTTTCTCGTAGTCTTGGTGAATGAATGAAGGCCTTTATTTATAGGCGGAGAGAATCAACTAGCCGTTGGAAGGGCTGTTGATCTCTGTTCTTTGAAAGCGATGGCTTGTCTCTGATCTCTGCAGACTTTCCGGATTTGGCAACTGCGTGCTTCTGCTTTCCATCTGAGACAGCCTTGTGTTGGGCCAAATGAGGTAATGATAGAGAGTCAAACCTTCACGTGACTTTCTTTTTTGAAATTCAAATCTTAACCTTTGACCTCCAACACTTGATAGTCGGTTGAGTCGTCTGATCTCCATCTGATTGGTCTTCAGCTGATGTTCTATCTGAACATGTGAACTCTCAGCTGACTTTGAATTTCAAGCTGTTGATCTAACTGATTGAGTCTACAACTGATGTTCCATCTTGAACGCTCAGTTGTCCTTGTTGTGTCTGATCAGTTAGGTTTGAACGCTCAGATGACTTTCTTCCATCTGATGTTCTCTTACAACTTCTTCCTTTGAATATTTAGTAGATTTTTGCATCTTGCCACTTGAATGCTCATCTGATGAACGCTCAGTTGTCTTCCTCACAACTAATGTTCTATCCGAGTGAAGCCTTGTTGCCGTCTTCAGCTGGAGACCTGTAAAGATAAAATCTCTACATTGCTCAAACACCGAGCCTAACTACTAACATTAGGATCTGGCAACATCTACTCGGTTGAGGTCAGTTGGTTTTGGAATCAATCAAAACTTTAATAAATTTCCCAACAATTTCCCCCTTTTTGATGATGCCAAAACCCTTACAGATCAAAACTCTAAAACTTTAAAACCCTTATAAAAATCTTACAAGGCAAACTGATCTAAATCCTACTGACCTATCCAAAATCTCAGCTGAAATTCTGGACAGACTATAAGATTAAAACATCAAAGGGTTTGCACAGTTATAACATGATATTGAAATAACTTTGCGATTCAGAGCTTGGACAATGAGAGATTGTACGTCAAGTTGAATCGTATAACTGAATAGTTTTTATTACAACTGATGATTACAAAAGTAAGCACAAAAGACAAAAGTTACATCAGTTGCTCAAAAACTAACTGAGCTAATATTGAAGCCCATACTTTCTGAATATTCTAACAAAAATTTCTCTCTTTTCAGCTGACTCCTTTGAGATGTTCACCCCATGCTCTTTGCATACTTGCCTCGCCTCGGCTGCAATCTTTGTTCGGTTGGGGGTGCGGGAGTCTGGGAGGAAGGAAGGCTTATATATAACCTTCTGAGGGACGGGGACAGAGTTCAAATCCAGTTTTGCTTCAATCATCGCACACCTGAACTGGCTGAACATCCCCGGGTCCCCAGAGTGCAGCTCGGTTAGCGCCTCCTTGAAAGCTTTCCTTGGATCGTCAGTTGCGTAAACCTTCTTGTAGTAGAAGTCATTTACGAACTCTTGCTTGAAAAGCTCCCATTCCTCGTTCCACTCGATTGGCATCCATTTGTCAACATGCCTAACCGACTTTGGAGCTTAGTCTTCCCTAGAAACCTCTGTTGTCTTAGCCGTGCTTCAGCCTTAACTTGATGTTTATACGACGGCTGCGGGAGGCAATGTTTCGGTCCAAGTTTTTGGTTATCTTGTCCAGCTCCTCCTTAAACTGGTTGACCCTTCAAGCTTGGCTGGCAGCGAACTTCCTGATCCAGCTCGGATTCATGTAATCTTTCTCCTCATCATCCATAGCCTTGGCAGCTGCAATGCACTCTTCGGTTGTGATACCGTCGAGTTTCGAATCAAGCTCGGCTGTGATCTCGGCTATGGAGTTGTACGAAACTCCAAACTTCTCCGCCAGCTCCAAGTCTTTTGTCATTTCAGCTCCACCGACTTCGGTTGACTTGGGAGCGGACTTCTTCGTCTTCTATCTCAGCTGAGATTTGGCTGCAGCTGGCATTTCTTCCTCGGCTTGAGTCTCTTCTTCTTCCTGCATCTCAAAATCCGCCTCTTTATCTTCCCCCTTTTTGGAATCAGCAATAAGGCTTGCTACTGAACCATCCAGAGAGGTAAGCTGTTGTTCGGTTTGTTGAATGCGGTTGAAGAGTTCATCAACCACGCACTCGATTTCCACCTTCTTCGCCAGTTCGGAGTCATGGCGCTCTTGTTCGGCTTTCCTCAATCCAGCAAGAGTTTCAGATACCTCAGTCTGGAAAGCAACGAACTCAGCCCATCTTGACTCGAACCTGGACTCCCATTCTTCATCCTGTGTCTGTTGGGATTTAGCAAGGTTTGAATCAGACAAGGATTGGAAGACGTTGAGCTCAGACTTAATCCCCAGACTGTATGGACTAAGGAACAACTATGTAGTTGACGACATGAGCATTCAGATTGTTAAATAATGAGTTGATGTTAAAATCGAGAACTAGAAACGATAATTGTTAACTTATTTTGGTATAGTACTTGTTAGTTTGAAAGCCGATGTTTAGAATGTCGTGCTAATAGACGAACGGCGGAAAAGAGTCCTTCATGTACGGGAGTACGTGTTGACTGCCTTGAGAGTGAAGTTTCGTGAGAAATCGAGTACGAGAACTTAGAACGAACTTAGGAAGTTATACGTCGATTCTATCGAACAACTAGGTTAGCCGCGGCAGTTTTGCGACCCTTCCCGGAAATTGTAATATATTTTAGCTCGTTTATCGGATTTGAGATCCGTAAATTGGAGCGTAAACTAGACTTTCCAAGCTTTCTAACGGTACAGGGCTCGTCCCCTGTTTCCAATTCCTCTGTTCTGGGAAGTCCCCAGAACTACTGCTTTGCGCAGTGAAATTTCAGAATTTGTTTTCCTAAATTGTTTTCTTCACAACTTAGTTTCTTTCGATCTTTTAAGTCGTAACGAGTTAACGACTACCCTCTCTACTGACCTAAGAGTCGAGTATGAAACCCTTCGAGTTCTAAACGAGATTTGTTCAAGTCTCGTTCCCGTTTAAACTAAAAAGAAACTAGTAGCCTGCAAATGCCTAAAGAAACAAAACGACTAAAACCTAATTCGAATATCCATGTTCGATTATCTGTTACGACCGAATTTAAAGTGTGATTATTTTACGATGAAGGAGGAAGCCAGCACTAAGGAAAGGAAGAAAGAACAGAAGAACGGGAACCTGTTTAGTAGTTCTGTATCATCGAGGTGGGCTTTTATTAATGAAACAAAACGAGCAATGCTCGAAAACCTTTCTTTATCGCTTTGATAATCGCGTTTTCAAAGTGATAATTATGGCATGAACTATTTTATGTTTTATATGAGTTCTCTTCTACCTATCTGAGTTAATATTCGTGTTTTCCAGAATTTATGAGTTAACCGCTAGGATTGTTAACTATCGATCGGCTCTGAGTTAGCTATTAAGCGCTTTCCAGAGTTAGTGCACTTTGTAGCCTGTGGTGTATGTGGTATCCTGTTGAGGGGTAACCAGCCACGGTGAATGAGAATTGGTCAAGATTTGAACGTAACATCTATAAAAAGTGCTTGATCAAGCCAAATTGTGAAAATGAGTCAGAAAATGTTTTAGTAGACACGAGCTAATTTTTAAATAAAACCCCGATGTGCTAAAAATTATGAAATGCCAGATTATTTATACTTATGCTTATGTTTTCGACAATGTGCCCACTAAGTACTTTCGTACTTAGCCCTGCATATGTTTTCTAAATGTGCAGGTTGAAGCGACGAGAGCGGCAGTGGTTGAAGTTGAGTTGAGTTAAGAAGTTAGGAATGCTTTAGCTTATGACCTACTTTCCCCTGCAAAACTCTAGACCTTTTGACGTTATGTACTTTTGGTGAATCACTGTAGTTTTCGTCTGTAATCTTTAACTTAGATGCTTTAAGTACCTTCTGTCGAGTAATCCTTCGTGTTTGTCTTTCGATGTTCATTTTTCCGCATTTCACACAGGGAGGGAATCCTAAAGGTCCGATGGGTAGGTTGCCTCGATTCATCTGCAGTGCCTTTCCCTTCTGGGGCTGCGGTTGGCTCTTTCCTTGCCACTGCTTCTTGTTTGGTTGATTTCCACCATTCCACTTTCCTTTCTTCTTTCCGAATTGGCTGAACTGGGGTTGTTGAGCAGACGTGGTCGTGATCATCTGGCTTTGTGGTTGGGGATTCGCTGGGGGTTGCGATCCTTTTTCCGGTTGCATTGCTAACTCCATGTCCAGGGCTCGGTTTAAAGCTTCAGCGTAAGTCAAACCACTTTGACTGGCGAGAACCACTCGAATATCTTTCCTAAGTCCTGCTCTGAATAATTCACACATCTTCTCGTCGGTATCGACCATATCGGGCGCAAATCGGGCTAACTCACAAAATTCTCGGTCATACTCAGCTACAAATCTTTTTCCTTTCTTTAGATTGGTAAACTCGTTGGACTTCTGCTTTCGATAACTTCTTGGCACGAACTTTTCGTATAAGGCTTCCTTAAACTGATCCCACGTTAACTCTTCACGTTCTTCGGGAGAATACATCCTCTGTTTCGCTTCCCACCAGTAATCGGCTGTCCCTTTTGACTGATACGCCATGCATTCCAAACGCTCGCGATTGGAACAACGGAGAAAATGGAAAATTCGCTCCAAAGAACGAATCCAGTCCTCGGCATCAGCCGGACTGCCTTTACCGTCAAACGTTGGGGGATTTTGTCGGAGAAAAAGCTCTTCGACTCATCTTTCGTTTTGAGGGGGCAGAGTAGGATCACGCTGCCTTTCTAGATTACCTTCTGGAATTCTGACGTTTCTGCGCCTTGGCGGCATTCTAAAAATTTTAACAAGGAAAACTTTAACCACTCTGGACTTTTAGTTCACAAGGAACCTTTCTCGACTCTGAACACATTTCTCTTTTGGAAGGAAAACGATTCTCGATCAGTACCTAGATAATTAAAAACAATTAAGAACTTTCTCAAATAATTCATTACTTCAATTTCTCATATATACATGCATCTTATTCAGTTTTTAATAATCATCAAACATTCATATCATCATCATATATTCTCAAATCAATCAATCATAATCACAGAATAAAATATCATCACTTCATACTCATATACTTAATTTGATAACTCAGGAAATTTAAATTTCAATTCAAAAAGGACTTAATAATTCAACTTCAAATCGCTCGACGGCGGCCTTCTTAAGGACTTATAACAATTAGAGAATTACTTGAAAAATTTCCCTTTTTCCTGACCAAATTATGCAAGTCTTAACCACAAATTACTTCATAATTGAAAAGCATAAAAGAGTTCATCCCTTTAACACACTCGAACTAAAAGCACTTAAGTTCAACTGCTTCCTTAAAACACTCCTACACACAGGAATCATCTTCGCTTGGCCCACTATCATCGTACTGCTCTGCTTCGGGATCTACTCCATAATGCTCTATGGGTTCTTCATCTTCCTCGGGTCCTCTTCTTCTTTCTCTTCTTCCTCAAGCATTTGACCTTCAAATTGCACGTCATCCTCTTCGACGTTGTCATCCTCGATGGCGAAACACTCGCGCTCAGCTTCTCTCAAGGCTTCCTCACAGTCTTCCAAGGTATAGTTCATTGCAGCTAACTCGGATTCGATCCATGGCTGGGTATTAGGATTCTCTTCTTGGTGACGGTGGAGAGCTACATCGGTGGAGACGCCAATTTGGGAGTCGTCTGGCCTTGTGGGAGAGATAGATGTATGAGCAAAAGAGGTAGGAAAGACATTACTGGGTAGAGTCTGGAGATATCCTTTTCCTACAGTCGCTGCACCAATTAGTTCACTTTCATTCTCAACATCATCACCTGAACGAGTTTGTCTAGAGGATTCTGCTTTAGGATGACTTGAAAAAGTTACTTGCTGACGGCACATATAAGCAACAAACAGATCTTCATTTGGTAGAGGATTTCCATTACATCCACTCGGCTGCAATGTTGGCAAGTTAGACAAAATAAAAGGGTCAAAAGAATGAATTAAAGCACACCACTTACAATTGAATAGTTTGAGTGGGAATTCCGAGGTTCAAGGATAGTTCGTGGCGGTGAATTGATTTGGAGGGAAACAGGCTCGCTTGGAGGAATTGATGGAGGAGCATGAACAGTTTCATTTGGCAGACTTGGAGTATCATCATCATATGGTTCGGGCGGAGGAGCGCCATAAGACATAAAATGGGCTGAAATCATGGAGATAAAAACATTCACATCGCCGTATAGGGTTCGGTCGAAATAACAGTAGCCTATAAAACGAGGGACAAGACAAGCTGCCCATTCCTTCCATTCTTGCGGTAAAGCTTGAATTAGGTGCGTCATGCCTTCTAACGGTCCTACGTCCATATACTGGACTTTTCCCCAAATCGTATGATATCGTGCTAAGAATTCTGCTAACGATTCGTTGCTCATCTTCCTTACGTACAAGTATTCTTGCATCCAATCGTTGTCGTCCATCCTATATGAATTTTAAACGCATAAGCACACGAAACAATTAATCTAGCGTATTACAAATTCCACTACATACTCATTTCTACGTTCCAAAGAGGGATTTTCGGGCAATTCCAAATCACGTAACCAATCGCACACACGCCTTATTCTTTCCGATCTTTTCACACGCACTCGCAAAGGGAAGGACATTCTAAAGCAATCTAGTTATTAATCAACTTAACAAATTTCATCTCAAAACATCACAACTCAATAAATAACTTAAAAAAAATTCTCAACACTTTAATAACTCAAACATCACTTTAACTTGAAAAGAAAACTTTTTAGAAAATAAGACATACCTGGTTGCCGGATGAGATGGAGGATAACTTGGTGTGGTTTACTAACTCAAATAAGTCTAGGAATTAAATCTAGACTCAACTCATCAAAGAATAACAGACTTCAGAGCAAATCGAGCAAATCAAAAGCCTTGCTCTGATACCAACCTGTCACACCCCGGCTCTCGAGGCGCGACTTACGAACACAACAAACCTAAACAACTAACAACTGACTCAAACAAAGGGAACATGCTCGGGGAAAACAAAGATGGAAGATAAGGCAATCGAATTGGGTTTCCAAAAGCATAATGAAATAACATTCGAGTATCTTAACTTCACCTACAACAGGAATCTAAATAAGTAATTCATGCTGACGGGAGATAGAGTTCCAACAACAAGAGATTTCACATACATATATATATCAAGTTAAAGGATCATGATCAACAACAATTCAAGTTAACGAGCCCATCGCTCGGAATTACAAGTCGAGTAGTTTAAGAAGTTAACAAATTTTCAAGGTCTTCGAGCACAACACTCGGAATCAAAAACATGAGAATCAAAGTATTAGCATCAACAGACATCAATTCAAAAGGGTTGCAGCGGAAACTTGCATCAATACCCAACATCTGCACGTATGAAGACGTACAAATGCCAGTCTGATATTCAACTAGACTCAACCAAAAGAACCAAACCACACCACCAAATATCCATGCCATCGCCATCCAGTCAACCTGCATGTTTAGAAACATACGCAGGGCTGAGTACTTCGTACTCAGTGAACACAAGCCAAAACATTTGAATAAAGATGCTTCTTAAAGCTATAACAATTGAACTTTCCTTGCCGAACATCACAAGTATATAAGCAGTTTTAAAAACAGTTTTACTTGTGCATGTTAAAAACGTTTTCTTTAAAACAGACTGCGCAGTCAAATATCATATAATATAACAGTATGTATCATCTGTCACAAACAATTTCACTGTGCCGAGAAGTAGGCCTCCTTCTCGAACACTGTGACCGGCCTAACCGAAGCAAGGCTCACAGTCACCTCAACATATACCACACGTGGGTTTCCTACCTTTCACAGGATAATAACATCTTCATATAAACAGATGATAACACATACCAAACTTCAATAAAAACGGCAAGTCAATCATATTTGAAAACATATCATAATACTTAATAGCATAACTAATTTTCATCGATAGTTTTGGTTCAGAAAAGCCCACCTGACTTCCGAAGAACTAGCTAGGTGTTTTAGGGCTATTTGTCCTCGCTCAATGATCTGTTCGGCTCGATCCTTCACAGTTCGACATCGATAGAAAAATAAGATACACAAAACGACGGATACAAAGGCGTTGGACTCAATTGAAGGACTTCTATTTAAGTCGATTCTCTCTTTGCTTAACCTTTCTAAGGGATTTCGCGTTCTCGATTTTAAACCTTTAACTCTACTCGAACTGGTTAATACTATTAATCAACGTCTCAAAACTTCCTCACTTTAGTTAATAAACGTCATCATCTACATTCTATTACTCGAGCTTTCTTTCAAAGACTTTAATCAATTCTTGATTTAACAAATAGTAATTCAATCATTTTGCATACAAATAATTCAATTATTTTTCACATTATAAATAATATCATGCGTTTAAACACTTATTCAATCATAAATGAATTCAAATAAATAAAACATACTTCAAGACATATTAACATTCATTCAATTCAAATCTTAAAACCTAACTCGATTATGCATTTCTTTTTATGAAGGCTCAAACTATTTACTCTATTTTTCTTATTTTATAGACAACATTTTGTTCTACATCCGTTATCTTATGAGGTATTTCATATCATTTTCTCAATTAATATAATTTCTCTTTAATTATTATTAACTCTTATGAAATTAGAATTTCTTATTCATTTCTAATTCGATTCTCTTTTCTTAACTCGACTTTTATTTTTCTAATTATTCACTCAGTAATTTTTCTCGGTTTATTTTTAATTTATTTAGTTGAAAACAACGTACTCAATTAATTATTTAATTAACTTCTTTCAACTTATTACTCGACATCTTATTCTATCATTAATTTCTTGATTAACTTATACGAGTATCTAACTTAACTCGTCTAGCACCTTTCTTTTACTCGATTAGAACTTCCTTTTTGTTTCTTCTTGATTAATTATTTTTTAAACTCGGTTTTCTTTATTCTTACTTATCTCTTTAATAATTTCTTCTTTTCTTGTCTTTAATCTTTAAGCCATTTCTTACTTAGAAATTCTTTTATCTTTTAATAAACATTTTTATTAACTAGTTCATTTTATTAGTCAAATTATAAAAGATCTTTTTTGTTGTAGTTTAGAAGAAATTCAAGTCTTTAATTTTTAATACAAGAAAATTTATTAACATATCTTTTATGCATTTTTCATCGTTTAATCAATTAAAGCTTTTAAACTTCAATCTTTCTATCAAAACTTCTATCTTTATTCATAATTTTAAACTAGTATTCATACATACATGAGACACTTAAACATTCAATCTTTTCTATATTTTCACAATTAATTTCTTTAAAAACTTCAACATGTAATCTCATTTTCTTAACTTAAACACATGTATGATTATATTAACATAACATACAATCATCTCATTGATCAAAACATCACTCAATTCATCAACAAAAACAACAAAATAAATTCTCCATTTTTGCTCAAAAACACACGGCATTTATGCACTTTTTTGTGCAATTTATTACTCAATTTTTCATGCATATAATCTCATTCTCAACATGATAAAAATAACAAATTAAGTATCAAAATAACAATAACTCAAAGGATTCACATTTTTCCTATTTTTCCTAAAAATTTCGGCATTCATCATAGTTTTAGGGTTTTAAATTCTTTTTCTTCTCTTAATTCACCGATTAAAACTAACGTTTGATTCTCCTAACGATTTCTTCTCACTCGATTATCACATGCACATCCTAAGTTTGCCTAAACATAATTTAAATAGCATACATGCATAGTTCTTTTCTTTTAGGACTTAGAGATATACACATTTACAACTAATAAAATGAATACCATACTTTAATTTAAATGAAATTCTTCTCCTTGGCTCTTGGAATTGAAATGAATGGAAATTGTGGCTTCAAAGCTTGGACTTTAAGGGAAGAAGGAAGTCTTCTTGAATCCTCAAAGAAAAAGAACAACATGGAATTAATCATCCATTCCTTTTAAAGTTTAAGAATCAAAATGAAGAAAGTGTTGGATGATTGTTGAGTTTAACTTCAAGAACTTGAAAGATATTTACCTTTTTTTTGAGAATATGGATGGAATGAATGGAGAATGATACTTTCTACTTCATTTCCATGGATGAGGAGCTTGAATACATGGTTTCATGTAAGAAAAATCAAAGTATGTGTGAGAGAGAGAGAATGCCGAGAGTTGAGAGAGATTGGAGAGATTGAGAGTTCTTCTTTGTTGTTTGAGAGAGAGAGATTTTCGAATGAGAGAGAGAGATGTGTAGATGATTAAGTCTTCTTTCTTTGTCTTAGATGTAGGAATTTGAAATCCAACAAAAGGAATAAAGTGAATTGTTAGAAGTTGAAATTGTCTTAGGTGATTGATGGATGGATGATTTGATGTAGTTTGCATGCACTTTAGGTAATGCCATGCATAAGACATAATTATGGTATTAATTCTTGGAAATTGAGGAGTGATGTGAGAGGAAGAGTGAGGTGGCGTGAGGGAGTGAGAGGTGTGTGACACGTGTCTTCGTTGTGTCGTTACGGGTGTTAATTACCCGGTCGTAAAAGTTTTCCGGATAAAATGATTCGTATTAATTTCTTTTTATACTATAAACGGTTCTAACCTCTTCTCGTCTCACTTTTGACACTAACTCATCTCCATCCTATTTCACGTCTCAATTAAAAGATTAAGGTTCGATCATTTAGTCTTTTAAATCTCAAAAGGAAATTAGTCGGTTTATTAATCCGTTTATTAATCCTTTAAAGATTAACTCCTCATTACTCTTCTCAATTCTCGGATAAGTTCTTACCCTATCTCAATGATCTTAAAAGAAATTCTAAGTTCGAAGATTCTAATTCAATTCTATTCTAAGTTCATCAGTGTAAATATATTTCTCGGCGATTAACGTTATGCTATCTCAATCAAGCAAACTCTTCGGGATTTTTATAGAAATTAATCTCATACTCATTTTCACATAAACAATTCAACAAGTATATCACATCATCATCATCTCAGATAAATAGAACAGATAAATTCACACAAAACTCACAAAGCAATTTAAACGTTTTACTCATTTCACTTCGTTTAGAAAAGAAAAATTTTACTCCTAATTTCTCATCTTTTAACTCACTCGGTTAATTAAACGCTTTCTAAAGGTTTAGAAACTCGGGGTATCACAATTATATGATGAGTTGTAGTTATAATCGAGAACTAGAAACGAGAAATGTTAACTTGTTTTGGTATAGTATAGTACTTCACGTACGGGAGTACGTGTTGACTGCATTGAAGTGCTAAAATCGTAAAAATGTAGGTTCGATAACTTAGAACGAACCTAGAAAGTCATACGTCGATTCTATCGAGCAACTAGGGTTAGCCGCGGCAGTTTTGCGACCATTCCCGGAAACTGTAAAATCTCTTAGCTCGTTTATCGGATTTGAGATCCGTAAATTGGAGAGTAAACTACACATCCCAAGCTTTATAGCGGAATAGGGCACATCCCCTGTTTCCAATTGCTCTGTTCTGGGCAGTCCCCATAACTACTGCTTTGAGCAGTGAATTTTCAGAATTTGATTTCCTAAGTTGTTTTCTTCGCAACTTAGTTTATTTCGATCTTTTAAGTCATGATGAGTTAACGACTATCTTTTTTTCTGACCTAAGAGTCGAGTAAGAGACCTTCCGAGTTCTAAACGAGATTTGTTCAAGTCTCGTTCTCGTTTAATAAAAAAGGATCTAGTAGCGTGCAAATGCCTAAAGAAACAAAACAACTAAAACCTAATTCGAATTTCCATATTCGATTATCTTTTACGACCGAATTTAAAGTGTGATTATTTTACGATGAAGGAGGAAGACAGCACTAAGGAAAGGACGGAAGAACAGAAGAACGGGAACCTGTTTAGTAGTTCTGTATCATTAAGGTGGGCTTTTCTATTATATAACAAATAAAATGTGGGTTTTTCCACAACTCGAAAGTAATCCTTTATGAGCTTCGATAACTGTGTTTTCAAAGTGATAATCATGGCATAAACTGTTTTAAATATTTTATGTGAGTTCTCTTGTACCTATCTGAGTTAACATTCGTGTTTTCCAGATTTATAAGTTAACCGCTAGGATGTTAACTATCGATCGGCTCTGAGTTAGCTATTAAGTGCTTTCCAGAGTTAGTGCACTTTGTAACCTGTGGTGTGTGTGGTATCCTGTTGAGGGATAACCAGCCACGGTGAATGAGGAATTGGTCAAGATTTGAACGTAACATACCAGAATTGCTCGGCCGAGTAAATTATGAAAATAAATCAGAAAATATTTAGTAGACACGGGCCATTTTCAATAAAACCCCGATGTACTACGATTATGAAATGCCTGATTATTTATACTTATGATTATGTTTTCGGCAATGTGCCCACTAAGTACCTTTGTACTTAGCCCTGCATATGTTTTCTAAATGTGCAGGTTGAAGCGACAAGAGCGGAGGTGGTTGATGTCGAGTTAGAAGTTAGGAAGACTTTAGCTATGACCTACTTTCCGCTGCAAAACTCTAGTCTCTTTTTGAGGATATGTACATTAAACAAATCACTGTAGTTTAAGTCTGTAATCTTTAACTTAGATACTTTGAGTACTTTCTATCGAGTAATCCTTCGTGATTAACTCTTCCTTTTTGATAGTAAAGTCTTGTTCATTGAATGTTTGATGTCTTTTATGTATGTTTATTTAGTCAGTCCTCTTCTTCCCCGCTTCTTTAATCCAATCTCAGTCGCACCCCGGCTTTTGCCGTCCCTCGGGATTTGGGGCTGTGACAAAAATATAACAAGTGTTTTGGAAATCCAAGTCATACAACATTGAAAAACAAACAGAGAATTGTTTCGAGCACACAACTCATAGTAACAAAATTCGAGCATGCAATCAAAGACAACAGAATAACAGTATTGCAGCGGAGTATAAACAATGACTCAAGTTCAAAGCCTATATGTATGAAGACACATAACCTTAAGCCAAACTTCCAAAATAGATTTATATTAAAAATGAGCCGCTCAAGCACACCACGTCATCCTCATCCAAGCTAACATGCACGTTTTAGAAATAACATCCAGGGCGTGAGTACTTCGTACTCAGTTAACACATGCCAAAAATATTTGAAACTTTGTTCATTAGAGCTATATGATTAGACTTGCCTCTTTTGCTACATCACAAGGGTTATATATTTAATCGTTTCAAAACAGTTTACCACTTGTGACAGCCATAAAAACATTTTCAGACTTTTCTGAAATCGTCTACAGACATTTATACTTAGATATGAATCAATCTACAACTTATCTTTCTGTGGTGTCGAGAAGTGGGCTCCTCCTCGAACACCGTGATCGGCCCAACCGAAGCAAGGCTCACGGTCACCTTAACTAATGCATGCATTGTCCCGTATCTTACAGGACCTTTATCCCGTGCGTCTACATGACCTTTATCCCGTGCATCTACAGGACCTTAATAACTTTAACACGTAGATGATTCCATACCAAAACATTTAAAACTCAGGCAAGTCAATCAATTTGAAAAGCACACGTAATACATAAATAGTACATGCATTCATCATTTGATTTTAGTTCAAAAAGCCCACCTGACTTCTGGTATATTAGGTTGAGGTTGCTTACTTTACGCTTCCCAACTACTTGTCAGTCCCGCTCGGCCCTTCATTAATAATATCGAATAAGATCGAGTTTAATCGACTCGAAAAATGTATAGTAGACTTAGGGCTCGGCTGAAGGACTTCTACTTGACTCGGGTCTTTCTTATCTTATTTAAACTTCTCTACATCGATATCCTTCTTGATTTCTCGTTCTCGAATCATCGTCATTACTCGGTTTCTAATAATTCTCAAACTCAGATTCTTGTTTCTAATATAATATTTTAATCTTCAAGTAAATCGATAAGTTACTATTTAACTCGTCTTAACTTCTCATGTACTCAAGTCATATGATTTCAGCAAATCATAACGTTAAATCTCAACTATTATTATCATACATTATTCATGTTAACATTTAACACTCATATCAACAATCAATCGTTCATATCGATAATCAAGTACTTACATCATATTCAAGTACTTCACATCATAATCTAGCATTTATATCGATACTCAAACATTCATTTTGAAAATCAAACGTTCACTTCAACGTTCACATCATAAACACGTATTCACATTAATACTCAAACATCGTTATAATACTCAAGCATCGATATCAATATTCAAACATTTATATTAAATAAGTTATTAACCTTTTTCAAGTAAATAGGTTAATAAGATCATACTTAATCACATAATCATAATCAAGTATTGAAATTTCATAATTAATTCATGTCTTAAACATAGTCACACAATAATTCGTTATTGTTCGACTTTTAGCTTTTAAAAACTTATAATTTTAAACTCTTATAAACGAAAATCATTTCGTTAAACTCAAAATGATAATAATTATTTGAATTTAATATTCCAACTTCTATTTCGTATTTCTTGACTCTAAAATACGTCATCATTTTTATCAAAATACGTACTCTTACTCATATACAATCTCATCTTTTAACATTAAATAATCATTATTTAATCTTTTCTTTATTTAAAAACTCAATTTTTGTTTTTATTAAATAAAAACTCGGTTTTTCATTTCAAAATTTTGCTGCTCAATAACTTCTACGTTTTAACTTCTTTTTAAGTGATTCAAAAAACAAATTTACTTATTTCTATTCAAATAACATCATCAAATCACTTACCACATCATGTATCATCAAGAACTCATCATCAAAATATTTTAAAACTTAATAATATCGTTTTTCTCACATAACTTATTTATTTGCTCGCTTTTCAAACTTTTATCATTTTCTTTACTCGATTGATAACTCATCACATCAATTAAACATTCAAAGCATATTTAAGAGCATAAATATCACTTAGAATTCACATCACTCAAATATATTTATTTTTAAATGGAAGTATCCCTTAAATTAAATACTCTATCATTTTATTATTATTTCTATAATATCTCTTTTTTAATTCTTCATTTGAAACAATGAACTCAAATACGGATATCTTAACTCTTAATCTCATGTTTATGACTTCTAAACATATTACCTTATAGAAAATTTCATCTTCTTTTATTTTAATCCTCTTTTTATTCTCAAATATTAATATTAATATTATTATTAATATTCTATTTCTTTTTTTATCAATAACATCAAACTTACATCACATCTTTACTTATCAACATTCTAACATCAACATCTACAAAGAAATGCTTTTCTTTGTCTAATTAACTCATATCTGTTTCTCATTATTATTTCTTTTTATTTTATATATATATATATATATATATATATACACATAATTTTATTTAAATGAAATTCCTCATTAAAATATATATATATATATATTATATATTTCGATATAAAATAATAAAAATAATTATTTTTCTAATTTGTTTATATATCATCTTCAAATCATCCTATTTCCGTATGAACATGAATAACACATCTTCATAACTTCATGTTAAACTCAAGAGCATCAAAAACACTAATATTTATTTTATTCTTAAATTTCTTTCGATTTTCCTCTAATAATTCCATAAATATTACTAAAAATCATATCTTCTTATTTTCTCAATTTTCATACTTGTAAACTCATTCAAAAACTCATCTAAAATATCTTAACATCATTCATCATCATGCATCATCATCATCATCATCATCTGTCACCGCCCCAAATTCCGAGGGACGGACCAAGCCGGGTGCGACTAGGGGTTGGATTAAAGAAGCGGAGAAAGAAGGGGAATGAATATGAATAAACGAATAAACAGACATTAATAACAGAAATAACTCTCTATGAACAAGACTTCATTTAAAAGAAAGAGTTGATCTTGAAGGATCACTCGACAAGATGTTCAAACAGGAACTGAGATCATTGTACGTGCTTAGACCCAACAGATATATATATTAACTTCAAAATGATGGCAGCGGAAAACGTAAAGCTGGATAGAAGTTCTTTATTCTAAATACGACTTCTTAACTCAACATCAACCACCTCTGCTCCCGTCACTCAACCTGCACATTTTAGAAATAACATGCAGGGGCTAAGTACATAAAGCACTTAGTGGGCACATCGCCGAAAACATATCATACTTAGTATAGATTAATCATGCATCTTTTCATAAACACTCGTAAGGACTTATACTGTTGTACACTTAATTTTGGATAACACAATGAAGGTTAACTCAGAATCCGATCGTCTGGATAGCACTCTGTAGGCTAAGTCAGAATCTGTCCCTCTGGATAGCAACTCTGTGGGCTATCTCAGAAGCTGATCGTTTAGTTGTAATCTCTGGATAGCACTCTGTGGGCTAACTCAAAATCCAATACTCTGGATAGCACTCTGTGGGCTAACTCAGAGAGGCATAAGAGAATTCACATAAGACAATTCATACTGATAGTTACTTTAATACACACTTATTAAAGCAATAAGTAAACACTTTCGAGCAACGCTCATTTTATTTTGATAGGAAAAGCCCACCTCAATCGTTTACAGAACAAAACTTTAACCTTCTGTCTTCTGTCCTGTCTTCTAATCTCGACGTCCTCCTTTCTAACGTAAGATAATCAAATTTTATCAAGCGGTCGAGACAATAAATGAAAAAATAAATCGAATTCGTTTTAGACTTTTAGGCTTTTGCACTTACTACTTTCTTTTGATTAACGAAATAAACGAGACTCGATCAATTCTCATTTACGAACTGACTTGGCTCATTAGTCAACACTTAGGTCAGTAGATAAAAGGAAGTCGATAACTCATAACGACTTAGAAGTTCACAAGGAACGAAATTAAAAGGATTTAACTTAAGAAATCAAGTTTTGGAAATTTCTGCACAGGTCAGTAAGTTCATACAGAACAGGGTACTTCGAAAAAGTGGATGTTCTCTGTACCAAAAGAAAGCCACGGGTGTCTAGTTTACTCTCCAATTTACGGATCTTGATTTCGTTAAGCGAGCTAAAAGTTATGACAGTTTCCGTGAAACGTCGCAAAACAGTCGCGCGAAACCATAATGCTCGACAAATCTAGACGCACGATTCCCTAGGTTCGATCAATACTATTCCACTTTTATTTTCACGAAATTTCCATCTCAATACAGTCTACATGCAGTATCCCTTAATCGGGTTCACATTCACGTCTTTTGATTAAACAAAACAACGAGCATAACCTCGTCCTTTTTCCACTAACCATTTACTAAACCAATTCAATTTTCAATTTCTATTTCATTCAACAACTTCTCGTTCATAATCTATAACTCATATTATCTCGTATCTCGGATGGAAATATCGTCAACTACAATATCGTTCGTCAAACGACAACAATCATTAATATCAAATTGGTTTTCCTTATTTGATTTTTTATCGACGTTAAATCTCGTTTCTTCGTCTCTTACTAAAATTCTAATCTTTTTAGAATTCGTTCAAATTTTACGGTTACGATCATTAACTATCAAGATTAACATAGGTTCGAATCACAAACCTAAATCATTATCCAATCTCGACTTATCGATGATTCTTCGTCTCTTAGCGAAAATCCGACGTTCTCCGATTTCGCTCAAATTTTATAATAACGATCATTATCTATCAAGCATCACTAATATGTAAAACATATTCTAAAAACATTATCGAGCTTCAACTTATCGACAAAGTTTCCGTCTCTTACGTTTTTCGTTTATTTTTAGAAAATTTTCAATAAATATCATCATCCTTAAACATCTTACATACCATTTCTATTAACAATTCATGCATATCATATCATCTTCTTCATCGAAACCTCACTTGTTCTTCTCTTACATTTCTATTTTTATTTTTAGAAAATTCTAAATTAATTCATGCATCCATCTATCATCATATAGAACATAATTCCATCAATCAATTATCTAAAATTGAGCTACAACAAAACCCCTAAAATCTCATAAAATTTCGGTAATACATAAATATAGGGGGGGATGATTCCTTCATGATTTGGTCCATAAAATCTATTCTTAAGTATACTAGAACATGAAATAAACAAGAATCATCATGCTTCTTCACCTCCTATGTTTCGAAAAAAATAAAGATGATGGAATCAAACTTTTGTTCGGTTCATATCATAGAAGAAACTCTTATTTTGCGAAATATGAAGTCGGAAATGAAATCAATCGGTAGACGGGAGACTTGTGAGCTTGAGAAAGCTTGAAGGAGATGTCTTCAATGGAGGAATTTGAGAGAGAAATGAGAGAGAGAGAGAGAGATGACTAAGCTTATACTATTCCATAAAGTCATAAAATATCTCCAACAAAGGGAATGACTCGTTAAGGGGCATTTGGGCGTGCTAAAAATGTCGGAAATATCTCGTTTCCGAGTCTAGAACGACAATATAAAAGTCGAGAAATAATTTCTTAGATAGTTATGTATTCGACGAAATCTAATTCGACCGGTTAGATTAGAAATAAATCACATACTTGGAAAGCATATTTCGTTTTTCAAAATCCGATAAAAACTCGGGACTTCACAGTCCAAATTTCGTTCGGAAAAATAAAAAAAAAACTAATTTTTATTAACTTACTCGTATCGCAAAATATGTGAATGTAAAGTCTGACGGTTTTTCGATCTGAGTTTTCGAACGAAAATTTTATTGGACGCGAAACCCTAATACAGTAGCGTTCAACCGACTTCTGGAATTTATTTTCAAAAACGGATTTCACCGTTAGTCTTAGAATTGAAAATCCTTAACTTAGGCGTGCAAAGCCTTAATTAATAATTAAATTTTTATTTCTCGTCGGAAGAAATATCCGGGGTATTATAGACTTATACTACTGTACACTTAATTCTGGATAACATACTGAAGGTTAACTCAGAATCCGATCGTCTGGATAGCACTCTGTGGGCTAACTCAGAATCTGTCCCACTGGATAGCACTCTGTGGGCTATCTCAGAATCTGATCGTTTAGTTGGAATCTCTGGATAGCACTCTGTGGGCTAACTTAGAATCCAAAACTCTAGATAGCACTCTGTGGGCTAACTCAGAGAGATACAAGAGAATTCACATAAAACAATTCATTATGCATTGATAGTTACTTTAATACACACTTATTAAAGCAGTATGTAAACACTTTCGAGTAACGCTCATTTTATTTGATAGAAAAGCCCCACACATATTTGATAGAAAGACCACACATTTTTGATAGAAAGCCCACACATTTTTGATAGAAAGCCCACCTCAATCGTTTACAGAACAAACTTTAACCTTCTGTCTTCCGTCCTGTCTCGACGTCCTCCTTCTAACGTAAATAATCACACTTTAAATAATCGGTCGAGACGTTTAAAAAGAAAATAGAAATTCGGAATCAGTTAAGTCTTTTAGGCTTTTGCACTTTACTACTTTCTTTTGATTAACTAATAAACGAGACTCGATCAATTCTTGTTTATAAACTGACTTGGCTCATTACTCGACATTTAGGTCAGTAAATAATTGGATGTCGATAACTTATAACGACTTAGAAGTTCACAAGGAACGAAGTTACAAAGAATTCAACTTAAGAAATTAAGTTTTGGAAATTTCCGCACAGGTCAGTAAGTTCATACAGTACAGGGTACTTCGAAACAGGGGATGTTCCCTGTACCAAACGAAAGCCACGGATGTCTAGTTTACTCTCCAATTTACAGATCTCGATTTTGTTAAGCGAGCTAGAAGTTATGACAGTTTCCGTGAAACATCACAAAACAGTCGCGCGAAACCCTAATGCTCGATAAACTCGATGCACGATTCCCTAGGTTCGATCAATACTATTCCACTTTTATTTTCACGAAATTCCATCTCAATACAGTCAACATGCAATATCCCTTAATCGGGTTCACATTAACGTCTTTTGATTAAACAAACGACGAGCATTTTCTCGTCATTTTTAACTAACCAATTACTATACCAAATCAAATTTCAAATTCTATTTCTATCAACAACTTCTCGTTTATTAACTAAAACTCTTATTATCCCGTACCTCGGATGGAAATATCATCAACTACAATATTGTTCGTCAAACGACAACAATCATTAATATCAAATTGGTTTTCCTTATTCGACTTTTCTATCGACGTTTAATCTCGTTTCTTCGTCTCTTATCAAATTTTCAATCTTCTTAGAATTCGTTCAAATTTTACGGTTACGATCATTAACTATCAAGATTAACATAAGTTCGAATAACAAACCTAAATCATTATCTAATCTCGACTTATCGACGATTCTTCGTCTCTTAGCAAAAATCCGACGTTCTCCTATTTCGCTCAAATTTTACAACATCGATCATTATCTATCAAGAATCACTAATATGCAAACCATATACTCATATCATTAACGAGTCTTGACTTATCGATGGATTTCCGTCTCTTACGATTTTCATTTTATTTCTAGAAAAATTCCAAATAATTATGTCATCATCCTCAAACATCCTACATACCATTTATATTATCAAATCATGCAAAACCATAAGATCATCCATTCTTTCTCTCTTACATTTCTATTTTTTATTTTTAGAAAATTCTAATTTAATTCATGCTGTTGAGAAATTTATTAGTATATGTTTTGATGAATTCCCAAAACCAACTGACCCCAACCGAGTAGATGTTTGCCAGTTCCTAATGTTAGCTGTTAGGCTCGCTGTTTGAGCAATGTTAAGATTTTATCTTTACAGATCTCCAGCTGAAGACGGCAACATAACAACATTCGGATACAACCCCAGATGAAAGATCGGATAAGGAACATCAGTTACAAAACTCTGCCTGATGAGAGAGCTATGCCAAAAAGGGGATGCTTTTTGACAGCTGAGAGTTCAAGCCAACTGTTCAGTTGGAACATCAGCTATAGAATGCCATCCGATAAAGAGAACGTTTCAAGAAGGGGGAAGTTATAAAGAAGTCTCAACATGAAGTTCAAAGTCCAGCTGAGAGTTCAACGGTTCAGTCAGAACATCAGCTGAAGGACCACTCAGATGAAGATCAAGATTTTCAACCGACTAACCAAGGTTGACTGTCAGAAAGGTTTGAATTTGAATTTCAAAAGGAAGTTACGTGAGGGTTTGACCGTTCAGTCATTACCCCCATTTGGCCCAACACAAGGCTGTCTCAGAAGGAAAGCAGAAGAGCACAGATGCCATATCGGGAAAGTCTGCAGAGATGAGAGACAAGCCATCGCTTTCAACGATCAGAGATCAATAGCTCCTCCAACGGCTAGTTGATACTCTCTGCCTATAAATAGAGGCCTTCAATTCATTTGAAGAAGATACAAGACACACACGCGAGAAGAAATCTGAGAGCAAAAAGAAAAGAGCAATATTCATTCCGAACTGAATTGAATCTCTTAGAACATCACTTGTTGAGAGTTCTAGAGTTAGATAGTTTTGTGTCTTTAGATCAAACCTTGAGAAACATCACTTAGTGAGAGTTCATAGAGAGTTTAGATCATAGCTCACATCCCGTTCGAGCTTTTAGTTGGAAAAACATTTTTTCTTTCACCTGAAAAGGTTTAGGATCCTACTCTTCCTGCAACTGAGTAGTTAGGTCGTTTAGTACCCGTAAACTAAACTGTAAGGTTGATAAGTACCCGCAAACTTATCCCATAACGGTTGCTTAGCCCGCGTAAGCTGAGTGGTTTGTCCAGAAGAACTTGGACAGAGTTGTGTGGACTCACAAACTTCCCCCGTGGACGTAGGAGGGTTATCTTCGAACCACGTTAAATCTCTGTGTGCTAGTGTTTTTCTTTTCTCAGTTATTTCTTGAATTCTTATCTGTCTGACCTAACCAGCATACAACTGCATCTGCACTTTCTCAATTGTTTTGGTTCTTGACCAACCGATCTGAAAAGCGTGAGTTGTTTTTTTACGAGTATAATTTTCCACCACTTTCCGCAACAGCACCACTCTCACAGCTGATTTCTCTTACTCAATTGTGATTTCAGCTGAGCCTTTCTTTACTCAGTTGAAGTGATTTTTGAGTGGTTAAGTTTTCAAAGTTAAAAAATCCTAACTGGTGTATCCCCCCCATACACCAGTAACTCGTGTTCGGACCATCAAGTGGTATCAGAGCAGTGGTTCAAAAAGACTGCTGACTCTGTTTCACAATGTGTGAATTCGAGGAAGTTTTCTGCATGGGTCAACCTGAACAGATCTTTTTTCACGCTAGTGCATATTTGCTCTGTTGTTGTGTGCAGATGGACGTCAAGGATAAGATCGTTATCATGTTCTCGGTAGTCAATTATACATCATGGAGAACACGGATGAAGAAGATCCTTCTGTCGAAGCATCATAGGATGCAACAAGTTCTTTCTTCCGGACCGATCATCATCAAAGAAAGAATAGCTCGCACTCCTACAAATCCCAGCGAGGGGATACAGTTGTGGAGTTTGTGGAGAAGCAGCCGGAAGAACTACACTCTAGAGGAAGCCAAGGTGAGCCAGTTAGACATCTGGGCTCAGAGCACAATAATGTCCACAGTTGGACAAGATTATCTGCCTTGGATAGAGGAGTGTGAGACTGCAAAAGAGATGTGGGACATCCTGGCATCGCTGAGTGAAGGAAGTGATGAGACGAAGGAGAACAAATTCTCACATGCATGCCAAGACTTCGACAATTTTTGTCTGAAGACAGATGAAACAATTGATCAGCTAGAGCTCCGGTTTATGGACATCATCAGAAGAATCCAGTCCATCCGTAGAGGAAAATACACACTAAGAGAAATCAATCTCAAAGTGTTGCAACACTCTACCGGCTGAGTGGATACTTTCACCAATATCCACGAGAGACGAGCTGACCTTGGTGAAATGGGAACTGGAAAGACTGTTCTCAATCTTAAAGAAAATGAGTATAAGGTGAACCGAAGAAGATCTCAGTCCTCGGTTCAGACGAGTCGACTTGAGGATGTCGGTTCAGCCTCAAAGTCAGTTGCTCTCCGAGCTGACTACTCAAAATCGAGAACATCGAGGCCAACCAGATCGGCTGACATGACTGCAAAGGAGCCAAGCAGAGAAGAACTGCAACAGAAACATTGCAGCCCTATCAAAGAAACTAGCCGACATGGACACTCGGTTCGGAAAATACAAAACGATTCTACAAATCAAACCGAACTCGAGACAGTTCAAAGCCTGTCACCAACGGTTGCTTTGAATGCGGAAAGGAAGGTCATTTCAAGGCTGACTACCCAGATTTATCGAAGAAAGAGAGAGATGCGTTAAGGGCCAAACAAGCTGGAAAGAACAAGGCCACGGTAGCAGAAGAAGCAGCTGACGATATGGATATCTTCACTGATACTAAAGATGAAGATGAGCTGACTTCTACCAAAAACGTCATCAGTCAGGATCAATGCCTTATGGCACTTGGAACCGACCAAGATGATATTGAGGTACAATCTAATCCTGCTCAGTTAAATTCTTCCAATACTTCTAACATGAGGAATCTCTGGACGAAGAGTTGGAACCCTCCTGGAGTGATTTTCAAGAACTCAGTGAGGAACTGCATCACCAATCAGTTGAGTTTAAGAGTCTTCAAGCTCAGTTCGCCAAACTTGAAGATTCCTTAACCGAAAAAGACGATCTGATCAAGAGCCAAACCGAGGAGATTGAGAATCTTAAGAGTCAACTGAACGAGGCTAAGGCTCCAACTGATAAAGAGTTGACAAAGCAGATCAATGAACAATAAGATCAGTTGAAAAATAAAGAGACTCAGATCGAGCAGCTGATAAAGAAGTCAGATGGACAAACCGAGCAGATAACTGTCCTCCTCAAGGAGTTGCAAACTGAGAAGGACAATCTAATCAAGCTGTATCAGTCATCCAAGATCATAGAGAATCTTATCAGTTACAGCAGACAGATGGATGACGTGTCAGGACTCGGTTATGATGTTATCAAGGATACTGGAATTCCTCCAGCAACCTTCATCAAAGCGGCAGAAGTCACAGCTGTCGAGCCAAACACAGCTAAGTCTCCAGAAGTTAATCCAACCTCCATCTCTCAGCAAGTTCAACCGACCAATGGAATACAACTGAGAAGGGAAAAGGAGTAGTAGGATGTAGGACAGAATGTTCCATCGGTTGGGACATCAACCGAGGGGGAATGTTCCAAAAGTCAGAGAGGAATCAGAGGCGTCGAAGACATAATCGCAACCAAAATCAGAATAAGAACCGACCTCTCCATCATCTCAGAGTCAACAATAGAAAGAATGGAACCGACCGTAGAACCGACAAGGGTTCAATCATCTGAATCAACAGCAGTTCCATCCCCAGTTCAACCAAAGGTTCCAATCGAGTCAACCGATAAGGAACAGGTCGAACAGTTGGAGATACTCATGCCACAACATGAATCATCAACAGGGCATGAACACCTATCAACAACACTCAAGGAGTTGGAATCAGAATCAGCAACAAAGATTCCAACATGGCGTCCGATCATTCAGACAAATCAAACAGGATAAAAATTACCATCAAAACAGGGGGAAAGCCTCACCTCCTAAAGCTCAACATGGGAGAAATCCAACTCCTCTCAAGAAACAGAACATCACTACTAACAACAAGCCTAAGGATAATCGAGGTGTTGTTATAGTTGATGATGAAGGAAAAGTGATCTGGAATGATAAATCCATCCGAGTTTACAGGGAAAAGCGACGCACAGTTCCAGGGCGAACTGGTTCTAACCCTCCAGGACCCAACTAAAATTGGGGACCTAAGCGAGTTTCTCTTTGCAGGTACAGGAGAAACAACTGAGGAAGAAGAAGGCGTCTGCAACATTATGGGTAATGGACAGTGGATGCTCGAAACACATGATAAATCTGAATAATTTGCTCGGAAGTTTCATGGAGAAAGAAGGTCCATTAGTTACTTTTGGTGATAACTCAAAAGGTTACACCAAAGGTTACGGTACCCTTGAAACCAATCATGTTTCAATTTCTAATGTCTCTTATGTTGATAGATTGAAGCATAACTTGCTCTCCATCAGCCAATTCTGTGATAATGGTTTCTTTGTCAAGTTTGATGCACAGGGTTGCAGGGTTAAAGATGTCGGATCAAAGCAGGTGATATTGATGGGAAATCGATCACCAACAGGGAATGTCTACTACGCTGATTGGAACAGCAGCCTCCCTGACACCTGCCTGTTATCAAAGAGCAGTTCTAATGTGAGCTGGCTGTGGCACAAAAGGCTCAACCATCTGAACTTCAAGACGATGAACCGACTCGCCAGACAAGAACATGCAAGAGGTATACCAAACAGAGTGTTTTCAACAACACACATTTGCAGTGCATGCCAGCTGGGAAAGCTCGCTAGATCCTCCTTCCTGTTGAAGTCAACTCTCTTAACTGACCGAGTGTTACAGCTGATCCATATGGATCTCTTCGAGCCAGTTACACCAAAGAGCATGAACGGGAACGAGTATACGCTGGTTGTAACTGATGATTACTCGAGGTACACGTGGACCATTTTCATGCGCCACAAGAGTGAAACCCGGAGATGAGCTGCCTAAGCTGATGGATCGGATATCGAACCAACAAGAGATGAAGATCATGTCTATCCGATCAGATCGTGGAATGGACTTTCTAAATGAAACCATCATCAAGTATTGCGAGAAGAATGGAATTACCCATCAGACATCAGCCGCGCGTACTCCGCAACAGAATGGAGTAGCTGAGCAAAGGAACAGAACGCTTAAGGATGCAGCCAAATCCATGTTAGCCAGCTCAGCTCTGCCAAAGAGATTTTGGGCTGAAGCGATCAACACTGCATGCTACACTCAGAACCGGTCTCTTCTAACCAAGCAGTTGGGAAAGACACCATATGAGCTATGGAGACGTAGGAAGCCAGATATTTCTTATTTTCGCGTTTTTGGTTCTAAGTGTTATATTCACAACAATGGGAAGACTCACTTGAAAACTTTTGATGCCAAAGCTTCGAAGGGCATATTTCTTGGATATGCTGCTCGGATCAAGGCATATAGAGTTTTCAACAACAGCTCTCGTGTTGTGGAAATAACACCTTATGTTAGTTTTGATGAATCTACTTTTGAGTACAGGGAACAGGTCAAAGAACAACAGGCAGATATACGAGCTCCACCTGTTCTCACCAGATCGCAAGCTCTAAGGGAAAAGAACCTAGGTGAACCACTGGTTTGGGCAACTGAGGAAGAGGATCCATACTCCTCTGAAGATGAATGCGAAGACCCCAGCTCATCCCAAGGGGGAACTTCAGCTGATGCTCCTCCAACTGCATCAGCATCTGAAGCCCAACCAAGTCCAGTTCAGACTAATGTCAATGTTGAGGATCCAGACTCAACAGCTGATCAATCACCAACTCTAAAGACTCCAACTCAGTGTTCAGAATAGCCACAGTTGGAAGAAG